>OV702283.1:13334479-15834479 GCA_916181665.1 Avena sativa
TCCATTCCAAACTTCTTTAGAACCTGGTCCAAATATGTACTTTGTGAAAGTGCTATTAAACGTCTTGATCTATCTCTATAAATCTTGATGCCTAAAATGTATGCAGCTTCGCCAAGATCCTTCATTGAAAAACTATTATTCAAATAGTCTTTGACACTTTTAAGAAGTTCTATATCATTCCCAATCAACAATATGTCATATACATATAGTACTAGGAATGCTACAGAGATCCCACTCACTTTCTTTTAAATACAAGCTTCTCCATAAGTTTGTATAAATCCAAAGCTTTTGATCACCTTATCAAAACGTTGATTCCAGCTCCAGGATTCTTGCTTCAATCCATAAATGGACTGTTGAAGTTTGCATACCTTGTTAGCATCTTTAGGATCGACAAAGCCTTTGGGTTGTACCATATACAACTATTCTTCAATGTTACCATTGAGGAACGCCATTTTAACATCCATCTACCATATCTAATAATCATAATATGCAGCGATTGCTAACAAAATCCTCACAGACTTTAGCTTCGCTACCAGCGAGAAAGTCTCATTGTAGTCAACTCCTTGAATTTGTCGAAACCCTTTCACGACAAGTCAAACTTTATAGACGGTTACATTACCATCAGCATTTGTCTTCTTCATGAAAATCCATTTGTTCTCAACAGCCTTGCGACCATCCGGTAAGTCCACCAAACTCCACACTTGATTTTCGTACATGGATCCAATCTCGGATTTCATGGCCTCTTGCCATTTTTTTGGAATTTGGGCTCATCATTGCTTCCTCATACGTCACAGGGTCGTCGGTGTTGTCCACCAACATGACATTCATAACAGGATCATACCAATCTGGAGTGGTACGAACCCTCGTCGACCTGTGAGGTTCAGTAGTAACTTCGTTTGAAATTTCATGATCATTATCATTAGCTTCCTCTCTTATTGGTGCAGGTGATGACTGCAACTGCACATATCGTTTGTAGCTAGTTTCAAAATAAAGATATCGATCCCACAGGGAGCAGCAGGCAAAAGACTAAAATGCTTTTAACTAAAACTAAACAAAGTACTTAAGAAATAATTTTAAGATGCAAGAAAAATATAATTGTTTTAAGGATTTTTTGGGGGTTTTGATTGAGAAAAGAAATTAAATAAACTAAAAAGTAAAACTTAATGCAGATAGTAGGAATCGCGTATGTAAGAGATCTTGGAACTACAATAGGGAAAAAGGCGTTCTCAGGGAGTGGTGGATACACCGCTAGCAATTTAGATAGAGTAATAAATATTATCATAACAAATATTCTCATGACATATATGTATGTGGGAGGAGCTCCATATATGGACGAATAGGCAGCAAGCACTGCACACATCATCCGTGATAACCACAGCTAAGAGATAAACGACATCCATTGTATTATCTCGCTATTAAGGGATATCTCCCGTGGCATGGACATGGCTTAATGAGTTCTCCTTGCTTCCCCAAGTTACTACGTAAATAATGGCAATAGCTATATAGTCACAGTAAGTGCTATCATCCCTCCGTCTACCAACAAGTAATCTCCTTCATCTAGTCCACATAAGAGGCAAATATTAAGAGGTGCACAACTCTCAACATCAAGATGAAGACAATTAACACATACGCATAATGATATATAACATGATAATCTCTATCTTATCTCAATCATATGCTAGGGTTTCTCCATCTCCTCAAGAACTAACAATCTAATCAGACATGGAGGCAAACAACATCATGGCAATGATAATGGAAACAATCATAGATGAATAATTCTTGTATAAATCCACAACTAGTACAGAATTAAAACAAGATCTAGATGGGATGTAGATGGGATGGATGGAGAGCTTAGCGATGCAGCGGTTGGTGAAGATGAAGATCGATGCCTTGGCCTCCCAGATCTGTGTTGGGTGATGTTATGGATCCCTTGGGCAAGTTCCCCCTCCATATCCCTTCCGGGGGTGAGGTTTTCTGCGATTTCTGGGTGTTCTGTATGTCATCTCCCCGATCTGATTGCACGGGCCTAAACAATATGAAGAGGCGGTGGCGGCGGCAACTATATGGAAGGAACTATACGGCCGTAAAAAGTATTCCTGCCGTATAGTTGGTCGTTAAACCCACTGCTTCCTGCGATCGCCTCGGGTTTACTTCTGGTGTTATTGATATTTCCCAAATTAGCGATTTATGCTATTTTTGACTCCTTTTCGCTCCAGTACAACTGTTCCAAGAATTGTGTCCATCGTATCCATCATATGTCCTGATCCTGGTGAAAATAGACATAAAAGATGCGCGCAAATGCCGTAAAATACCAAGATCCTACCACTACAGTGAAAAATAACAATATAAAACATGTGATACATAAAAAACATATCTATAATTTTTTATGTTCCGTGCTTGTTTAGTATCTACTTTGCTTTGTTTTGTCTACACTTTGAGGTATTTTTATATATTTTCTCGGACTAACCTATTAACAAGATGCCATAGTGCCAGTTGCTTGTTTTCTTCTGTTTTTGGTTCCAGAAAAGGCAGAAAATCAATATTCTCGGAATTGGAAGGGACAAAAGCCAAAGTCAATATTTTACCATGGGGAACACGGAGCCAGAAGACGAGACGGAGGAGGGCCTCGAGGGGGCCACACCCCCTGGATGCACAGCCAGTCCTGGCCCGCGCCTAGGGGTGCAGCCGACTCGGGCACCCCCTCGGCCCCCCTCTTCGACTATAAGAAGCCCTGATACCTAAAGCCTAAGTACCCGAGAAATCTTCCACGAAACAGTCCGTAGACGCTGCCACCATTGTCCCTAGATCGGGGGGATCTGAAGCTCTTCCCGGCACCCTGCCGGAGGGGAGAGAGCATCCCGAAGGCCTCCTTCATCACCATGCCAGCCTCTGGTATGAAGTGTGAGTAGTTCCACCTTGGACTACGGGTCCATGTAGTATCTAGATTGTTGTTTCTCCTCCTTTGTGCTACCAGGTTTAGATCTTGCGAGCTCCATTCATGATCAAGATCATCTATTTGTAATCATGCATGTTGTGTTTGCGGGTATCCGATGGATATTGAGATTACTATGTTAGATTGGTTAATGATTCTATCTTATTGATTTTATCATGTTTGTGTTGTTTGATATCTTGCATGCTCTCCGTTTCTACTAGCTATCTTGGCCAAGTAGATGCTAGTGACTCCAAGAGGGAGTATTTATGCTCGATAGTGGGTTCATGCCTCTATTTAATCTGGGGAAGTGACAAAAATCTCTAAGGTTGTAGATGTGTTGTTGCTACTAGGGAGAAAACAACAATCTCTTGTTCATGGAACAAGTGGATTGTTTACCTTACACACTTTGCTTAAAGCAGTTATCCGTTGCTTGCAACTTAATACTGGAGGGGGTTCGGATGATAACCTGAAGGGGGATTACTAGTCATAAATGCAGTTGGATGGCGGTCTATGTATTTATTGTATTGCCCAATCAAATCTCATAGGATCATGAATGTCTAGTATTGCATTGTTATGCCTTGCTCTGTCCTATCAATTGCCCTGCTATAATTTGTTTACCCAGCATGTTATGTTGTTTATCTTAAGGAGAACACCTCTAGTGAACTATGGACCCCGGTCCAATCTTTACCATTGATACATCTTCCACTATTACTGTTTACTTTCTGCAAACCACCATTACCTTCCACACCATACAGTTAATCCTTTGTTTTCAGCAAACCGGTGAGATTGACAACCTCACTATTTGTTGGGGCAAAGTCTTGAAGTTGTGTTGTGCAGGTTTCCAATTGCTAGAAACACCTTTGAGTCGTTTCTTTCCTCCTACTGGTTCGATAACCTTGGTTTCTTACTGAGGGAAAAACTTGCTGCTATACTCATCATACCTTCCTCTTGGGGTCTCCCAACGAAGCTCTACAGTGATCTGAGTCGCATCAAGCCTTTTTCTAGTGCCGTTGCCGGGGAGGCTAAGGACGGCTTCACAAGGGGAGTCCTTCACAACCTTTCTCTTTACTTTTTTTTTTGCTTAGTTACTTTTGCTTTGTTTTGCTTGCTTCTCTTTTTATCAAAAATTCCAAAAAAATAGTTTCGTTTGGTTTGATTTCTCTTATCAAAAACACACAAAAATTGGTTCCAACTATAGATATTGGTTTGTTGTTTCCTTGCTTTGTCATGCTTTCTATCAATGGTTGGTTTCTTTGAAACTAGTTCTTATTGGAAAGGTAGGTTCACGGAAGAACAAAAGTATTATTATAAGGAACACCACTTGTCACAAAAAGGGAAACACTTATGGGAACAAATTGATAAGTTGAATACTATTGCTAGAGACGTGTGATATACTTATAATGTTACTTATTGTTTTGATAAATCTTGTTGCTATAGGAGGTATAAACACCTCCCTTTTCAATGTGACTATAATGATAATGTTACCATATCTTCTTATGTTAAGGGAAATTATGACTTTTATGGTGTGGAACAAATTTAATTGAAGAATTTATTGCTTGGAAGGGTGCATTTGAACTTGCTAGTTTGCTTGAAAATACTGATGATTCACCTTATGAATATGAGGTTTATGATATACTTAAATTTTGCTTTGATAATTACAAGGAAGAAAATGGCTATATTCTTGAACATTTTAATAGCTGTCTTCCATAAATGGAAGAGACTAATGCCTTGCAGGAGCCTATGGAAGAAGAAATTGATGAACCTGAAAGCTCATTAGATGAAAAAGAGGAGGAGAGTGATGAAAAAAAGGAGGAAGAATGGATCTACCCATGCCTACCTTCTAATGAGAGTAACTCTTTATCCCTTACATTATTTGATTGTCCCCCTTGCTTATCAAAGGAGGATGAATGTTATGTTCCTGTGGATTCTTTTGAAATATCTACTATGGGTAAAACTTGTGATAGTAATTATGCTCCTGTTATCTATGATAATCCTTTATTTGTGCCTAACTTCGAAATGCATGGTACTAAAGAGTTTTGCTTAGAAAATGTTTATGATAAAGCTCTAGATGATGGTCATATATTGGTTGATAATATTAATAGTACGACTATTGAAAATGAGATTGGAGAGGTCTTGACTTTATCTTGGAAGCCCACACCTCTTGAGAATGATCAGTCATCTTGTTATACAATTGTTAAAAGTGGGTTTGAAGGTTTTAATCCCACTATTTTTGAGCTTGATAAAAATTATGTGTTTATAGATCATGAAAAGCATGCTTTATGTGATAGTTATATTGTTGAGTTTATTCATGAGGCTGCTGAAAATTACTATGAGATAGGAAAATATGGTTGTAGAAGTTTTCATGGTACTGAAACACCTCTCTATGTGCTGAAAATTTTGAAGTTGCTCTTATTTTATCTACCCATTCTTGTTACTATGTGCGTCTTTGATTTATTTTATTACAAGATTTCTATGCATAGGAAGTGGGTTAGACTTAAATATGGTTTGAATTTGCTTCTTGATGCTCTCTTTTACTTCAATTCATATTTCTTATGTCAGCATCTTCTCAAATTATCATGCCTAACTTAAAGGCGTTAAAGAAAAGTACTTCTTGGGAGATAACCCAATAGTTTTCTTGAGTCTTGGAAGTTATTAACTCTGTAATAACCACTCCTTATACTTTTTATTTGATTTTTGTGCCAAGAATAACCTCTAATGAGAGGGAAGTAAGATTTGGGGAGTTGCTGTCCCGAAACAGATTTTTGTGCTCCACTGTAAAAATTCGTGTAAAATCTCTGTAAGTCGGATTGAGCTATAAGTTTATGAAAAAATCCCCCAGGTTGTTAGATAACTTTAGTTAGTTCAACACTTTTTGCTTTGAGCAACAGAAGGTCTTCGAAAAAATCGATTTCTACCTGCTGGTCTGTTTTGGAAGATTTCTGCCATTATTTGCATTTGCTTCTTATTGATTCCTTTTTGGGTTCTTTTTGAGAAATTGAGATTTTTGAGGGAATTACTACAGTAGCTTGTGTATTTAGTAAAAGTTTTTGCTATTTTAAAACTAAACCCAAATGTCTATTATCTTTTGAATACACTAATGTTGCTAACGAAGATTGTGTGATGTTTTGTATGAAGGAAAAATTTTAGGTGTAAGGAAAGAATGATGTAATGAGATGAAGAATGGACAAAAGCTCAAGCTATGCTAAGCCGTGTCACCCCAAGAAATATTCAAGAGGTACAAGCGTTAAAGCTTGGGGATGCCCAAGGCATCCCCTTCTTCATCAATAAAAATCTCAGGTCTTTCTAGACACTTCGTTTTTATTGTTTCATGCACAGTTGTGTTGTTCTTGGAGCGTCTTAGTTCGTTTTTGGTTTTTGTTTGCTTAGTTTGCTTGAATAAAGTAGTTGGACCCCGTTCTCACTGTGTTGTTTCAAATAAGTTGATTGGTGTTGGAAAGGAGTAGGAAGTTCTTGCTTAGCAGTACAAGAAGATCTTGCTTTGACTGTGACTTAGACTTTATCATGTCATGCTAGGTGTTGTTTTGACCTTATGCTTAGTGATTATTGTTGTAGCATGACTTGTTCCAAACAATTAGGATCGCTTAACGTGCCTTGAAAGAATCATGCTTTGTTTTAGCATACAAAAGCATAGTATTTTGGTATTCTCCTTTGATCCTTTGTTTGGGTTGACTTGACACATGCTCATACCATGTTATGACTATGAACCAGTCACCATAGCCTCTATGATCATTTAGTTTTTGACTTGTAGTACCATTTTATGATTTGATTAGTAATGTTTTATCACTCTACATGATTATGTACATTATTACTCTCTTAGTTGGTCGCTCCCAGTCTTTTGCTAGCCTTCACTTGTTTGGGTAAGATCTACTCATGCATCCAACTCTCAAGAAACCAAGCTATTCCAAAGTGTCCACTATAAATTCCTATGCATGGTGTGTTACACCATTCCAAGTATATTCTTGTTTTATCTACCTCCCAATTAAAAAGTCTCTTTGTTATGTGAAACTTAGTGATTAAAGCTCTCACAAACTTGATGGCACACTTTATTTTTCTTGCCCCTAATAAACTTAAACCATTGTGTCATCTATGTTGTATATGCTTGCACTTATACTTTGGGATTAGCAGAACCATGTTGTCACGGGGAACGCTTTCAACATTGCACTTGTACATTGTACCCACTTGATATCATGCTCTTCTATTTATGGATGTCATCGGTGTGAAATGAAAGGGGAGCTTGTAAGTCCATGGAGTTATGCATGTGTGTTAGAGAAACGCCTAGGCCGCTAGCCTAAGCCATTCCTAATCATGGTGGAAACTTGCAGCATCACCGCAGTGAGCAATCTATGAAGCATTCTTATTATAAAAAAAGAAATAGAGAATGAGAAAAAAATATGAGAAACGAGGAAAGAGAGAAAAAAGCACCATTTTCCCATGGTAGATAAGAAGATTGCTGACATGCTCATTGTCTGCCTGCCTTGTCATTTTGATTATGGGATAGCTCATGTATCATGTGCAAGGGGTACCCCGTTGGCGGTTCTCTATGATACACATGTACTTACTATGACAAGAACTTACCGGTAACTAGACTTGAGTAGCATGAGGAGCAGCCCTCGTATTCAAGGTACATGAGATTGTCAACTTATACTTTGTCAAGCATATACTCCATAGTTTGTTCACTTTAACCTTAATCACTTCAAGATGCTTATGATAGGGGCAATGAGAGCTGAAAGCTATCAAGTACCATAATTTTTGGAAGATCTTTATGAGACTTGAAATCCCTGCTTCCCTTTATGAAGGGCCTTTCTTCCACTATTATATTGAGTCTCCACCTTCTATCCTTAGGCACCAATTAAGAGAGCATAGTTTCCATTCTTAGTTCTATGTGCATTGTCCCAAAACCTATTGATTGATTCATATTGTTGATATTGCTTGCTCATGAACTATTTGTATCTAGTCACTCTTATGAACTTTGAAGGTGTCCTATGCATTTATTGCTACTCCATGAGAGAAAAGCTGAATGCCACTATGCTATGTTTTCTATATGTGAAACAAACAAACGTCTTTCAATGCATTGTTATTAATGATCTTTGTTTGTAACCCTTCATGTTGCATGCATAGTTACTTTGTCTTATTGTTAGAACTACATCTTTCATGCTCATGTTTAGAGTACTTTGATCCCAGCTTTCAATGCTTGCAAATGGTTTGATCTTGATTTTGATGGTGCATGTCACCTCAAAAATTATTCTTTTTATCACTTACCTACTCGAGGACGAGCAGGAGTTAAGTTTGAGGATGCTTGATACATCGAAAACATATCTATAATTCTTGATGTTCCATGCTTGTTTAGTATCTACTTTGCTTTGTTTTGTCTACACTTTGCGGTATTTTTATATGTTTTCTGGGACTAACCTATTAACAAGATGCCACAGTGCCAGTTTTCTTCTGTTTTTGGTTCCAAAAAAGGCAGAAAATCAATATTCTCAGAATTTGACGGGACAAAAGCCAAAGTTAATATTTTACCGTGGGGAACACGGAGCTAGAAGAAGAGGCGGAGGAGGGCCTCGAGGGGGCACACACCCTGGCCGCGTGGCCAGGCCTGACCCACGCCTGGGGGGAGCAGCCGCCTCGGGCACCACCTCGGCCCCCCTCTTCGTCGATAAGAATCCCCCGATACCTAAACCCTAAGTACCCGATCAATATTCCACGAAACAGTCCGTAGCCACCGCCACCATCGTCCCTAGATCGGGGGGATCTAAAGCTCTTCCTGGCACCCTGCCGGAGGGGAGAGAGCATCCCGGAGGCCTTCTTCATCACCATGTCAACCTCCGGTATGAAGCATGAGTAGTTCCATCTTGGACTACGGGTCCATGTAGTAGGTAGATGGTTGTTTCTCCTCCTTTGTGCTACCATGTTTAGATATTGTGAGCTCCGTTCATGATCAAGATCATCTATTTGTAATCAAGCATGTTGTGTTTGCGGGGATCCGATGGATATTGAGATTACTATGTCAGATTGGTTAATGATTCTATCTTATTGATTTTATCATGTCTATGTTGTTTGAGATCTTGCATGCTCTCCATTTCTAGTAGCTATTGATGACCCACAAGTGTAGGGGATCGCAACAGTCTTCGCGGGTAGTATTACCCAATTTATTGATTCGACACAAGGATAGCCAAAGAATACTTGCAAGCCTTAACAACTGAGTTGTCAGTTCAGCTGCACCTGGAAATAGTTCTTACTTACAGAAGTTTATCAGTAGCAATAGCAAAGCAACAACAATAGCAATAGCAACAGTGAAACAAGAGCAATAGTATAGTAACAGTAACAGTAGGATTCGAGTGAGGTAGGCATAGGGATGGATGGACGGGCGTTGCATGGACGAGTCTAAACATGTAACTTCAAGATCTAGGGCATTGCAGATAAATAATAACAATCATCCAAGTACGAAACAATCCTAGGCATGTGCTCCAAATATAGTCATACGTGCTCGCAATGAGAACTTGCACAACATCTTTTGTCCAGCCAGCCCATGGCAGCATGACCTCTAGGGAACTACTTACAATTAAGGTGCTCCTTTTAATAGAGCACCGGAGCAAAGCATTAACACTCCATGAACACATGTGATCCTCACACCACAACCATCTCCTCCGGTTGTCCCAATTATTGTCACTTTGGGGCCTTTGGATCCGGACAATGATATGTGTACACAACCTGCAGATAAGATCACAAACAATACTATCATAATGATTCAATAATAAGTTCAGATCTGAGATCATGGCACTCGGGCCTAGTGACAAGCATTAAGAACAACAAGTTGCAACAAAGTCAAATAGCACAAGAGATACTAGGCATTATGCCCTAACAATCTTATTCGATTACATGATAGAACTCATCCAATCCCTACCATCCCCAAGCCTACAACGGGGGATTACTCACTCATGGATGAGGGAAACATCGGTGGTTGATGGAGATGCGTTGGTGATGACGATGGCGATGATCCTCTCCAAATTCCCCGTCCCGGCAGGGTGCTAGAACGGAGTTTCTGGATCAGAATCTTGGTTTCTGGTTACGGCGGTCGAGCGGAACTCTTTCTGGAAAACTATCGAAACCCCCTCGGTTTTTAGGTCGAAAGGCAACTTATAGGCGCAAAGGGAGGTCGAGGAGCTCCCTAGGGTGGCCACACCCCCACCAGGCGCGGGGTTAGGTGGGCCCGTGCCTGGGGTGGGTCTGGGCCCCCAGGCCTCCGCTCCGTCTCTTCTTCTGGCTCCGTGGATCTTCTGGAGAAATAAAGTTTTTGGCATATTTTCCGGGATTTTTCTTGATAGTTCATTTTCTTCACAAAAACAAGACACCAAGGTAATTATGCTGAAAATAGCGTCAGTCCGTGTTAGTTGTATCCAAATCACACAAGTTTAGAGAAGAAACAACAGCAAAGTGTTTGAGAAAGTAGATACATTTTGGAAGTAACAACTCCCCCCAAGCTTAGTTTATTGCTTGTCCTCAAACAATTCAGTTGAAAACTGAGTGCGATAAAAGAACTTTCACGAACACATTGCTTCATATGGTGTAAATATTCTCAGCACGGGAGTAGATGCTTAGACAATTCATAATAAGGAGTATGCAACTAAGTCTACTCAATAGTCATTGCAAGCTATGAAGAGAAACAAACTCAATAATAATAAGTAGCATGAAACATAAACATAAGCAACATTGCAATGCTCATAGTAAGATATGATAGAGTGGTATCTGACTTGCCTTTATTTGAAGAGCACAATATAAATTCCAAGGCACCTCTGAAGTTCACATGAAGACTAGAAGTAAAGATATTAGAGATACAAGCATCAAATTCATGACATAATTAACCAAGTTTTGGAACAAACACAAGAATGACAACTATGCTCTCAAGAAGGTGCTCATAGAATAAGTGGTGACTCAACAAAGTTGTGAAAACGGTTTTGAAAGGTTTGAAAGGCTTCCCAATGGTGAAAGGAAGGTACTCATTAGCTTTGAGCTCTCATTGCGCTTATCATAGGCATCTTCATGTGGTTAAGGTGAAAGTTAGGTCCACTCTGAATCATATGCTTGACAGACCATAGACTGGAAATCCCAAGTCCCTTGAGTACGAGGGTCGCTCCGCATGATACTCAACTTTGGTCACCTAAAAGTTCTTGTCATTGTAAATACATGCATATCATCGAGAACCGCTAACAGGGTACCCCTTGCACATGGTACAGGAGCTTTCCCATAACCAAAATGACAAGGAAAGCATACAATGAGCATCTCAGCAATATTTTTATTTACCATGTGCATAGCTTTTTTATTGAGGATGCTTCATAGATGCTCATTATAGTGATGCTTCAAGTTTCCACAATGATTAGGCATGGCTTAGGCTAGCGGCCCAGGCATTTCTATAACACAATGTATAAACTCCATGAACTAACAACTTCCCCTTTTATTTCACATTGTCGACATCCATAAACAAAAGAGCAAGGAATCAACTGGATGAAATATCCAAAAAGTGTTGAAAGCGTTCCGCGTGACAGCATGGATCTGCTGACTCCCAACATATAATTAGCAAGCATATAACTTTCATGAACTAGTCACAATGGTTCAGGATTATTAAGCGCAAGGAATAAAGTGTGCCATCATGTTTGTGAGAGCTTTACTAACTAACTTTCTCAAAACATACAAACATTTTATTTTGGAATAAAACACGGCATATGGAATATGCACTGAAGTAGCAAATGATGCTAATAGGTAGGTATGGTAGACACAGCTGGAAATATTGGTTTTGGGGAGTTGGAAGCACAGGTAGAGCATGTACTCAGTGCAAGTGAAGGCTAGCAATAGAGAGGGGAGACAAACGAGAGAGCAATAGCTGTCATAATCATGCTTGCAACAAAACAGGACTAACTATGGCATGAAAGTGATACAAGAACTCTGAGGAAAAATAAATCATCGAGGCTTACTGACTATTGATTAGTCATATGCATGATTGAGCATGTGCCAAGTCGATTCACATGAATAGTCAAAGGAGGATACCACAATATCATACCAAAGTATGAATAAAACAATGCAAGCAAACATTCATATGACATGCTACAAACTATTAGCAAGCTAGATCTAATCATAAACAAGCAAGAACTACTAAGCATCCATAATGACATACACCTTACACAAACATGCTAAGCATGATCACAATGATGAGTATATGTACAAAAATGAAACAAATAGAGTTCGTTACCAGCCTCTTACCACACCTCGAGTTGTCTTAATCTTCATTATTGCCCTTCACTTGTGTGACTTGAATAATTAACATGAAACCAAAATCCACTGAGAACGGCTGAACCCTGCAAAGAACTCACAAAACAAAATAAGAACAACAAATATTTTTGGTGTTTTCGATTTTTTAGAAACAAGCAAACAAAGAAAAACCAAACAAAAACAAAGCAAACCAAACAAAGAAAAATCTTTTTGGATTTTTCTTTTAAGGGAAACCAAAGCAAAGAAACAAAGAAACAAACCAAGATAAACAACGAAAATATTTTTGGTATTTTTGGGTTTTTTGAAAGAAGAAACAAAAACCAAAAAGAAAGCGAAACAATGGATATACAAAGAACCGACTGAACATGATATATATATGAGTGTGACATCGGTATACTTCCCCCAAGCTTAGGCTTTTGGCCTAAGTGGGGCTCAATAACGCGGATAGTACCCCCATGTTGGTGGGCCATCATAGGAATGATCATAGTCATGCACCTGCGATGAAGAAGAAGACGCGCCCCAATCAAATGAGGGTTGCTGGTATGAAGACTCTCCCAAGTTGGAGGGCTGAACCGAATTGTCTTCGGCATCCTCTTCAACATTCTCCTCTTGCTAGGAGAGTTCCCCCACATAAGTGTCAACCTCCTCCTCCGTAAGCGACCATCATTTCCTGTTATCAAAGTTAAACAAAGCAGGTGCAGGCAAATAAACTATTTTCTCAATCCTACCCTTTCTCCTACCTTTCTGGGCAAACGATAATTCGTATGGTAAACTTCTCACATTAGCCCCCAATCATAGATTCAATATCAAGCCTCTCTATGGGGAACTAAAAATCTGAAAAGTGAGGCTCTAAACCATGGAAAGCTAGCAACCTAGAAGCAATGAGACCTACACAAATTCCACCCTTCTCACGGTTGGTGGTGAGACGGTGAGCTATCAAAGCACCCAAACTATAAGAACTATTCCTATTCAGATCAGCTGCAATAAAATCTAGATCAAAAGAAGACAACTTTCTAGCAGTCTTTCTAGCAAGAACACACTTGGTAATGAAATAGGCAAAGTATCTAATAGCTGGGAGTTGAATGTTCCGAATTTTACCACTTTCCTTTGAGAAGTCGAAACCTTGGCAAATCTCAGTGTACAAGTCAATAAGTGACTTGGGCCTCTCCTTGATTTTCTCACAGGATCCCCACTGAGGTACTCTAATTGCTGCACAGAAATCAGCAAGAGGCAGGTCGATAGGTATATTATATATTTTGTAATGGACCATGGGATTAGAAGTAGACCAAGTGAACCAGAAGTCCTGCACAAAATCCATGGTTAGCTTAAAATATTGGATTGGTTCACCTTCAATAAAGTGTTCAAGGAAACATTTGTAACCATAGTTTGGAAATCTTGGAGGATTCCCGCAGCTCTCATAAATTCATGGCATGGATATATGGAAGGAAAAACTGCCTCTTCACGATGAACCTTCATTGGCTCATGCACCATCAAGTCATATTGATTCAGTGGATAAGCACTCATCTTCCTTTCTGAAATTTTTAGACAACCATCAAACCAAGTGATTTCTAAGTTGATAAATGATGAGCAACTACTATAGGAACTTGCTAGAGGACTACACATGCATCAAAACAAAGTTTCTAAGCATAGAACAAGCGTGCAAGCTCAAACAACCTGTCACCTATAGCTGCAAAATACTCAAGATACAATCTACTAATCACAAATCTAATTGGACAAGTGGAGGAGGAACATACCAAGGAACAATCCCTCCAAAAATCAGCACTTGAGATGGGCTGAACAAGGTGATCTAAAATCGCGAGCAAGAACAGCAAGAACTCGAGCTTGAGCAAGTTTTCCGGTGTTTTTCGGGAGAGAGAAAGAAGGTAGCTTTGAGGAGGCAGCCTGGAGGGGCCCAGGTGGGCCAGACCTCCCCTAGGCGCCGCCACCTAGTAGGTCGCGCCTACCAGGGGTCTGGTGGCCTGGGGTGGCCCCTTGGGTCATCTCCGGTGCCACTCTGCCCCTTTTTTCGAGGAAAAATTTATTTTGAATTTTCTGTGATTTTTCGGGAAACTTTATTTTTGGCCAATTTTCAGGGTATGAAAATTGATTTTCTCGCAGAAACAATTTTTTTTCCAGAAGAAGCAAAAGCAAACCAAAAGCCAAACTACAGGAGCTCTAAGCAACTCAAACAAGCAGACAACTAGCAAAACTAAAGCTAAAGCAAAGACTAGGAAGGAGAAAGGAAAAAGAAAGCAAGTATAACCACAGTGGAAAGCATTATTTTGTTCATTAAAATCCTTTTGTTAACAAGGTTGATCAAGTCTTGTTACCAAAACAATATTATATGAAACAAAACTTTGCACTCCACAAAATGATTATGTTACCTCATACTTGATAGAAATGGTCCCAATCATAATAGTTTCAAATTTTTATTGTGGAATGGGACAATATATTTCTCCAACCTTAATGCCTTCAATATTTTCAATGGAATGCAGGCAATAGCTTTTAACAACCTTCTTGGGGAAATAGACAATGTGCTCTTTGTCATTAATATTAAATGTTACTTTTCCTTGATTGCAATTGATGACAGCACCTGCAGTGTTAAGAAAAGGTCTCCCAAGAATAATAGACATATTATCATCCTCAGGCATTTCAAGCACAACAAAATCAGTTAGAACCATGCAATTATGAGCAACTTGAATAGGAACCTCCTCACATATACCAACAGGAATAGTAGTTGACTTATCAGCCATTTGCAAAGATATATCATTTGGTATCAAATTTTCTAGCCAGAGCCTCTAGTAGAGAGAAAAAGGCATAACACTAACTCCAGCTCCCAAATCACATAAAGCAGTTCTAGCATAATTATTCTTAATGGAGCAAGGAATAGTTGGTATACCTGGATCACCAAGTTTCTTTGGAACCTTACCATTGAAGGAATAATTAGCAAGTAGAGTAGAAATCTCCTCATTAGGAATCTTCCTTTTATTAGAGACAATATCCTTCATATATTTTGAATAAGGAGGCAACTTAATAGCATCAGTCAAAGGAATTTGCAAGAATAAATGCTTCATCCACTCACAAAACTTGTTGTAGTGTTCTTCCTCCTTTGACTTGTGTTTCTTACCTGGAAAAGGCATAGGTTTCTGCACCCAAGGTTCTCTTTCTTTACCATGTTTATTAGCAATAAAATCTTCCTTTGTGTACCTACTGTTCTTAGTGTGCTTCTCAGGTTCTTCCTCACCTTCCTCCTTATCAGGAGACTCATTTTTATTAATACCACTCTCAGTTTCAGCATTAGAGACAGATATACTATTAGGATCTACAACAGGTTCAAGTGGTTCCTCAACTATCTTATGTTTCTTTGTTTCCTCTTACAAGGACTACCACTATCTTCACCTTGTTGGGAATCCTGCTCTATTCTTTTAGGGTGTCCTTCAGGATATAAAGGATCTTTAGTAGCTATGCCACTCCTAGTTCTAATTCCATAAGCATGTTTATCTCCTGAAGCATTAACTAGCATATCCATTTGTACCTTAGCAAGTTTATCAAGTTGAGTTTGAACCATTTGAAAGTGTTTAAAAAGCATTTTAATATCATTAGAAGTTCTTTCCACAATATCTTTCAACTCATGGATAGCTCTAGAGTTTTCCAATAAATGATACTGAACTTGTTTATTAAAGTGACCTTGTTTAACAATAAAAATGTCAAGTTCCTCCAAGCATTGATCAGGAGGCTTACCATAAGGAATATCACATTCATCAAAGTGTTGGAGAGAGTGTACCTCAATAGTAGATGAGTGGGGAATTGGCTTGCATAATTCTTCTATAGGAGGTAGATTCTTCACATCTTCAGCTCTAATACCTTTCTCCTTTAGACACGTCTTAGCTTCCTCCATCACTTCATCATTTAATGCAATAACTCCCCTCTTCTTTGTTGTTGGTTCTGGAATTGGTTCAGGAACAACTGGTTCAGGAGTAATAGGCTCAGGTGTATTCAGCTCAGTTGAAGTCCAATCATCATAATTCTTGCTTATCTTGGTCATTAATTCTTTAGCATATGTAGGAGTCCTTTTCCTGAAAACACAATCAGCAAAGCTATCTAGGTGGGTCCTAAAATCATCGGTTAGTCCATTATAATAAATATCAAGAAGCTCATTCTTAGGTAATGGACATCCAGGATGTGCATGAATCAAGGCACAGAACCTTGTCCATGACTCAGGCAGTTTCTCTTCTTCTCCCTGTTTAAAATCAAAAAGTCTCTGCAAAGCAGCATGTCTAGCACTGGGAGGAAAATATTTCTAGAAGAAAGAAGCAATCAAACAATCAGGGCTATCAATGGAGCCAGGAGGTAATCTATTAAATCAAGCCCTAGCTTCTCCTTTTAGTGAAAAAGGGAAGATCTTAGCAACAAAGTACTTGCGCATCTTAAAATCATTAGAGAATAAAGCACTCATAGTAGAAAGCTCATTCATATGAGCCACAACACTCTCATTTTCAGTTCCACAAAAAGGTTCTTTCTCAACAATATCTAAATAAGATAAATCAAGAGAGAAATCATAATCTTCATCTTTAATATCTATGGGAGAAGTGGCAAACTTAGGATCAGAGGACAACTTAGGCATAATAGTACGTCTAGCAAGGAGACTCTTCATAGCACTAGTACCATGTGTGTTTCGGCACTCTTCAACAAAATCATTAGTGAACTCAATGTAACCATCATTAATATCATAACTCTCACTAGGCTCAGGTGAGCTAACAGGTGTAACAGTGTCTTCACTAAGAGTTTCGGTATTTCCTAGACTAGCCATAGTAGCATCTAGAAAAGGGCCTAATGAACCACTCGCATCAAGCACATTAGAAGTAACATCATGAGTATCAAAAGCAGTTTCAGACTCAGCAGTAGTAGCAGTGTGTGTAGCATGTGTATGTGGTTGTGGTGTAACAAGCTTACTCATAACGGACGATGAATCAAGAGCAGCAGAGGTGTTTAGGACTATACCTCTTCTTGTAGTGGATGGTAAAATAGGAAACTTTGCATCACGAGACTTCCCCATGATGAAAGGAGTAGCAGTGAACAATAATATATCCAAGTGAACTTACAAATAAATCTATGCTCCCCGATAATGGCGCCAGAAAATAGTCTTGATGACCCACAAGTGTAGGGGATCGCAACAGTCTTCGCGGGTAGTATTACCCAATTTATTGATTCGACACAAGGGGAGCCAAAGAATACTTGCAAGCCTTAACAACTAAGTTGTCAGTTTATCTGCACCTGGAAATAGTTCTTGCTCACAGAATTTTATCAGTAGCAATAGAAAAGCAACAGCAACAGCAATAGCAATAGCAATAGCAACAGTGAAACAAGAGCAATAGTAATAGTAACGGTAACAGTAGGATTCGAGTGCGGTAGGCATAGGGATGGATGGACGGGCGTTGCATGGACGAGTCTAAACATGCAACTTCAAGATCTAGGGCATTGCAGATAAATAATAGCAAGCATCCAAGTACTAAACAATCCTAGGCATGTGCTCCAAATATAGTCATACGCGCTCGCAATGAGAACTTGCACAACATCTTCTGTCCAGCCAGCCTGTGGTAGCGGGGCCTCTAGGGAACTACTGGCAATTAAGGTTCTCATTTTAATAGAGCACCGGAGCAAAGCATTAACACTCCGTGAACACATGTGATCCTCACACCACAGCCATCCCCTCCGGTTGTCCCAATTATTGTCACTTTGGGGCCTTTGGATCCGGACAATGATATGTGTAAACAACTTGCAGATAAGATCACAAACAATACTATCATAATGATTCAATAATAAGTTCAGATCTGAGATCATGGCACTCGGGCCCTAGTGACAAGCATTAAGCACAACAAGTTGCAACAAAGTCAAATAGCACAAGAGATACTAGGTACTATGCCCTAACAATCTTATTCGATTACATGATAGAACTCATCCAATCCCTACCATCCCCAAGCCTACAGCGGGGGATTACTCACTCATGGATGAGGGAAACATCGGTGGTTGATGGAGATGCGTTGGTGATGACGATGGCGATGATCCTCTCCAAATTCCCCGTCCCGACAGGGTGCCAGAACGGAGTTTCTGGATCCGAATCTTGGTTTCTGGTGGCGGCGGCGGAGCGGAACTCTTTCTGGAAAACTATCAAAACCCCCTCGGTTTTTAGGTCGGAAGGCAACTTATAGGCGCAGAGAGAGGTCGAGGAGCTGCCTGGGGTGGCCACACCCCCACCAGGCGTGGGGTCAGGTGGGCTCGCGCCTGGGGTGGGTCTGGGCCCCCCAGGCCTCCCCTCCGTCTCTTCTTCTGGCTCCGTGGATCTTCTGGTGAAATATAATTTTTGGCATATTTTCTGGGATTTTTCCTGATAGTTCATTTTCTGCACAAAAACAAGACACCAAGGTAATCTGCTGAAAACAGTGTTAGTTGTATCCAAATCACACAAGTTTAGAGAAGAAACAATAGCAAAGTGTTCGAGAAAGTAGATACGTTTTGGACGTATCAGCTATCTTGGCCAAGTAGATTCTAGTGACTCCAAGAGGGAGTATTTATGCTCGATAGTGGGTTCATGCCTCTATTTAATCTGGGTAAGTGACTGAAATCTCTAAGGTTGTACATGTGTTGTTTCTACTAGGAAGAAAACAACAATCTCTTGTTCATGGAACAAGTGGATTGGTTTACCTTACACACTTTGCTTAAAGCGGTTATCCATTGCTTGCAACTTAATACTGGAGGGGGTTTGGATGATAACCTGAAGGTGGATTACTAGTCATAGATGCAGTTGGATGGCGGTCTATGTATCTTGTTGTATTGCCCAATCAAATCTCATAGTATCATGAATTTCTAGTATTGCATTGTTATGCCTTGCTCTGGCATGTCAATTGCCCTGCTATAATTTGTTTACCCAGCATGTTATGTTGTTTATCTTAAGGAGAACACCTCTAGTGAACTCTAGACCCCGATCCAATGTTTACCATTGATACATCTTCCAATATTACTGTTTACTTTCTGCAAACCACCATTACCTTCCACACCATACAGTTTATCCTTTGTTTTCAGCAAACCGGTGAGATTGACAACCTCACTATTCATTGGGGCAAAGTCTTGAGTTTGTGTTGTGCAGATTTCCAGTTGCTAGCAACACCTTTGAGTCATTTCCTTCCTCCTACTGGTTCGATAACCTTGGTTTCTTACAGAGGAAAAAACTTGCTGCTGTACTCATCATACCTTCCTCTTGGGGTTCTCCCAACGAAGCTCTATAGTGATCTGAGCTGCATCAACATGATGCAAATATGCACTCATCAACTTCCCCAATCTTAGACTCTTACTCATCCCGAGCAAGGTTATAGCTTAATGGATGTGATCCTCATATTCATGAAGCTGAGTCAATAAAATAAATGAGACATTTGCAGCATGTGCTTATCATACAAGATGTATAAGACTAAATTCATGAATAGTACCTTACTTGAACTATCCGAATAATATTAGTAGACTTCCACACCTTAGCATTTAATAGTTCACAAAAGGTTACCTCTCGATATGATGTAAAATTGTGTTGGTTCGACCGAATGAGTTAGCGAGGTAGTCCCAAGCGTCTTACAATTAACATATTCACTTGGGATTTAAAATCTCAAACATTTCTTTGTCTCTCCATAAGATAATGGTGTATGCCTATTTGCTCTTTGCACATTTTCTTTTCTTTTTGCTCACACTTATATCTTTAAGTGTTGTGCAAAGAAGCTAGCCATACATTCCACCTCATGAGGGAATTCAAAGATTGACGATCTCAATTATCAAATTCCAATTGTATATGAAGTATCTTCATGGCTTGAATATTCTACATCATCTTGTTCTCACTCTAATTTGATAGCACTTTTAAATATTCTTTGTTCAAGGTTTCTTTCTCAACTTTGTTACTTGGATAATTATTTCTTTGTATATCAAACCATGAACTCACAAAATATCAAATAAATTACCTTTGTATGTTCCAATCATACCAAGGGTGTGGAAGACTACTAATTCTATCATCAAGTGCAAATAAAATAATACTCAATATTGTCCATATATCTAATAAGATAACCACAAACTAAATAATACTCCATATATAATGATAAACTCGGAATTTCATAAAGGGATCGACTATTCCTAAAGGGAATTCTAATGATGCATAATTTATTTCTGAGCTTTAACAAATGCAAAAGCTAAACTTATAAGATAGATTACAAGGTCTTAAAGATCTCCCCAAGCTTGAAATCAAGCCAGGAGGGATAAAATAACTCCTTGTTGGTACCTATTCCTTATCATGGGTGAGAAGAACATCGCCTTCTTCCTCTATGTTGCAAGCCTTAGCTATGCTTGAAAGGTGGCTGCTAAGCTCGGCCATGTCGAATTGAATCTTCAAAATATTCTTCTAGAGGAATTTTTTCTTATCTGTCAACTCAAAAATAGTTTTAATAAAGAAACCAACTCTACCATCGATGTCATTTACCTTTTTCTCAAGGTCTTTGCTCATCATCAAGTAGGAGTCAATCCCTTCTCCAATAGTTTCAACACATGCTTTTGAGGCTTTTTCCAATTGATAGATCTTATCATGAATCTCATCTGGTCGCACCTTATTAGGCTTGAGAGGTGACAGACCGAGAGGAGGTTTATAGTAAGATCCTATATTGTGACGATAAGGATTAGGGGGATACTCATCCTTGCTCTTTCTCTGCTCTGCTTGCCTCATCATCTCCATCCTCTGCGGGAACATGTCCTCCCAATTCGGGAGAGGCTTGATCTCCTTGATCTCCGGGTTGGATGGCGATAATGATTCTTTAGGTTCTACTTCTTCGATCCTCTTCACGGGCTTCTCTTATTTCTTCCTCCAAACCTTGTTGACATGAAAAGGTTGCATGGCTTTGCTGCACAGATATTGTTAGAAGGAGCTTGTATAGGGATGGCAATGATTTTTTGAGGCTGGAGGTTGTAGCTCTGCGAAAACTTAATGAAAAAGGTTAGATGCAATCAACTTTCAAAGGGGAGGTCGAAAACCCTAGCCGTCGTCCATAACGAGCAACTATATGGGGGCGGCCCGCATATGTCTCGCCGTATAATTGTAAACCGACTTAGCTTTTTCTTTTTACAGAGGTACCAACTATACGACTGGAAAAAAGTATTCCCGTCGTATAGTTGTTCGTGAAACTTACTGTACCCTGCAATAAAAATTCGGAGATGGGGTAGATAACTATACGACAACAACTATACGGACGGAAAAAGGTATTCCCGCCGTATAGTTGGTCATTAAACTTACTGTACCTTTCGAACACCGAAGAGAATATGTAAAAATATCTATACGACCAGAACTATACGGTCGAAATTTTTTAGTCTCACCGTATAGTTGGTCATTAGACCTCTGGAGCTGCCAAAATTTATGTGTCTCTTCGAGAATTCTTTTATAAATCTGAAACTTAATGAAACACCAAGTTTTGATAGAAAAATGACAGCTTAAATTTTCGACCAACATTAACATCCATTGAACGGGATTTTAGCATTACCAAACTTCTTCTACTTCACTAGAGTTTTAAGTGTTCCTTATTCAACACAAACTTAATTAAAAGCTTAAGACTTTACTTAAATCTTTATTTCACATGGATTGCCTCCCATGAAGCCTCTTTTATGGTCAATAGCTTGACCGTGATGTTGCTCATTTAGGATCGATTTTTTATTTTTGCAGTTGGCTTTCCTTGTATTTTTTGCTTAATCACCTCTTCTGGGGTGATCACATGTATGGTGACTGCACTTATATCTTCTTTTGCTGGATAATGCTTCAAACGTTGTCCATTCACCACCCATAAAAGAGATGGTGTTTTCTCGTGGAGCTTCACCGCTCCCGATGAATAGGATTCTTCAACTATATAGGGGCCTTCCCACTTTGATCTGAGTTTGCCTAGAAACAAGTTAAGACGAGAATTATAGAGCAACACCTTGTCTCCCCTTTTAAAGAACTTATTTTCTATTTTTCTGCCATGCCATCTTTTTACTTTTTCTTTAAACAATCTAGAATTTTTATAAGCCTCACTTCTAAACTTATCTAAAGCATGAATATCTAATAAATGTTTTTCTCTTGCTGCTTTAAAATCATAGTTTAAGTTCTTGATCGCCCAAAAGGCTTTGTGTTCCAATTCTAAAGGTAAATCGCACGCCTTACCGTAAACCATGTTATATGGTGTCATACCCATTGGATTCTTAATCGTAGTACGGTATGCTCAAAGAGTATCATTCAACTTGTATGACCAATCTTTTCTTGATTTATCCACCGTCTTCTCGAGTATAGTCTTTAATTCTCTATTGGAGAGTTCCACTTGACCACTTGTTTGAGGATGATATGGTGAAGCAACGTGGTGAGTTACTCCATATTTGTGAAAGATTTTCCTGAAAGTTCCTTTCATAAAATGAGAACCACCGTCAGTGACTAAAAATCTAGGGACTCCAAACCTAGGAAATATGGCATCCTTAATCATCTTCACGGAAGTAGCTGCATCTGCATGGCTTGTTGGAATAGCTTCAACCCATTTAGTGACATAATCGACAGCAACAAGAATATGAGTGTAATCATTTGATTCTATAAAAGGTCCCATGTAATCCATTCCCCATACATCAAAGGGTTCAATTATAAGACTACAATTCATTGCCATCTCTTGTCTTTTACTTATATTACCCCTTTTCTGGCAAGCATCACATTGTTCTACATATCTGTGTGCGTCCTTCAACAAGGTAGGCCAATAGAATCTGGATTGAAGTACCTTTGTTGTAGTTCACTTGCCTGCATGATGTCCTCCATACGGGCTGTCATGACAAGTTTGCAAAATTGCATTCATTTCATGGTTAGGAACACACTTTCGAATCATTCCATCAGGTCCATGACGATATAAATAAGGATCATTCCAACAGTAATATTTAAGATCATTAAAGAATTTAATTCTTTGAGTTCTTGTCATACCAGGAGGTATAAATTTTCCTACAAGATAGTTAGCATAATCCGCAAACGAAGGATCAGTGATTTCAACATACGCTAAATATTCTCCTGTAAATGACTCATTTATAGGTACGGGGTCAATGATTATTCCCTCCATTCTAAAGAGATGATATGCTACTGGATTATCCTTACCCCTCCTATCTACTATTTGCAAATCATATTCTTGTAGTAATAAGACTCATCTAATCAACCTGGCTTCGCATCCTTTTTCACAAGGAGGTGAAGCAAATCTTGATGATTTGTATGAACTATTACCCTAGATTTTTTCTTCTTTTATTTGCTAGGACCATTTCCCCTTAAACTACCAACATTCATTGACCCTCCTGCAGTGCTCACGCTTGTCCCACAACCCAAACTTTGTGCGGCAGCTGAATTCTCCCGAGCCTCCATGTTGCATTGATACTCCTCTTTTGCACATGTATGATTCCAGGAAGCCAGGAACAACTCGAGAGGTAATTAATCATGTTTTGTTCTCTCCATAGATAGAAGAAGCTCCACGTTGATCTACATGATTCTGAGATGAGAAGCTCAATAATTTTACCATATTCAGAAGTGGTATATTTTTTGGTGCATCCTGAGTGGATACATGCGTGCGAAGAGCTCTTGTCCGCCCTTATCTCACCGACCTCTACCGCGTCATGGCAACAAACAAGCACTCCGAACTAGACCGTACTAGAGGGGAGGGCAGCCTTGCTACTGCGTGCCTGGCTCATAGCCAACTTGCGCAGCCCTGCTGGCAATGATGATTGACAGGTGGCTTCCCTGATGCGTTCGTGCACAAGAGATATTTGATAGAATATCTAGGAGAGAGTGGGAGTGAAGAGGCTGACATGTGGGCCCTGCATCTATTTTGACGGCCCAACCATATGATAGTGGAAAAAATTAGCTAGTAATTAGAGGAAATAACATTGTAAGGGAGTATTTGAAAAACATGTAGCCACGCCAATGACTCGACGACAAACGTGATGGATGGCTAACGGGGTACATCCACACAACTTTGTGACAGATAGTTTGCATTTTCCCAGTAGATGACTAATGCACTATGCGTGACAACTTGACAAACCACACAGGTGTTTAACTCATTTATATTCGTCATATCTAGTCAAGTTTTAGGGCTAGGTATATCCATATCTAGACAAATTTGAGTTAACGAATACACTACAGGAAAGAAGTAATGCGCCGACGGCCGGCCGGCTACGCCGACGGCCAAAGGTCAGGGCCGTCGGCGTAGCTGCCTTCCCTGGCCAGCCGACCAGCCCGGCCGTCGGCGTATATACGGTCGTCGGCGTAGATGACTACGCCGAGGGTAGCCCTCGGCGTAGTGTGGCCGTCAGCGTAGTAGCGAGGTATGTGTCGACGGTGGCCCTCGGCGTAGATATAGCCCTCGGCGTAGCCCCAGTTCAAACACGATGACGGAAACGGCGTTAGGCAGCCAACCTGTGCCAGCTCTTTGAAAAATTTTGTTTGGTCTGTGCCGACGGCCATGCCGTCGGCATAGGCCTCCAGATTTTTTTTCTTTTTTCATTATTTTTTGAAAAATCATAACTAAATTATTCTAATTCAGAAAAATACGAATAATATATCAAAATTTGCAGAAAAAAAAATCTATCTATCTACACTCAAATATTACACATTTATAAATAAAAATTAAGTAAAATATAAAACATTATATATAGTTTAAAACGGGCATTATAAATTCAAAAACGATCCAAACAACGTGAAACCTTCGCGTGTTGTCATACTATGTGACATAGTTAGAAGGAAAAATATCAAACTTAGTATATTGATTATGTCTCAAAAAAACCTTCACGAAATGACCTATCTCGTTCGAGGTTTCGTGACTTTTGGGTCAAATGACCAATGTTTTGGCTAGAATGAAGGCATAGTTTGTGATAATGTGTCCATATTATGCATAAGTATGCATCATGGGATGGCGAACAATGTTTCAGGAGGAAGTTTTCCTTTTCGTCGCACCAAAAAGCCGTCTTCCATTTACCGAGTGCAAAAAACGGACGGTTTTGTGAACCAACCACCAAATGGCTAATTCAAAATGCTACCGTCTCATTTTTAAAAAATACTAGACCACCTTACATGGATAATGTCATAATAGAGGGATCTCAAACATTTTCGTCTATCCCTAGTGAAAAAGACAAATTCCTGCCGAATCGGCAGGAATTGGGTTAGATATGAACTACAGGTACATGATCGGATGCTCATGATTTTTTACAAAAATTATTTTTAGGTTCAAAATATGTTGTTTCATCATAGATCCACTTCAAGTTTAGCGAGTCTCAGCCCCGATCTAAAAATCTTCATGCCCGCCCTTCGACAAAGTATAACGATGGTTTAAAACGGGCATTATAAATTCAAAAACCATCCAAACAACGTGAAGCCTTCGCGTGGTGTCATATTATGTGACATAGTTAGAAGAAAAAATATCAAACTGGGTATATTGATTATGTCTCAAAAAAACCTTCACGAAATGACCTATCTCGTTCGAGGTTTCTTGGCTTTTGGGTCAAATGACCAATGTTATGGCTATAATGAAGGCATAGTTTGTGATAATGTGTCCATATTATGCATAAGTATGCATCATGGGATGGCGAACAATATTTCAGGAGGAAGTTTTCCTTTTCGTCGCACCAAAAAGCCGTTTTCCATTTACCGAGTGCAAAAAACGGACGGTTTTGTGAAGCAACCACCAAATGGCTAATTCAAAATGCTACCCTCACATTTTTCAAAAATACTAGACCACCTTACATGGATAATGTCATAACAGGGGGATCTCAAATATTTCCGTCTATCCCTGGTGAAAAAGACAATTTTTTGCCGAATCGGTAGGAAGTAGGTCAGATATGAACTACAGGTACATGATCGGATGCTCATGATTTTTTACAAAAATCATTTTTAGGTTCAAAATATGTTGTTTCATCATAGATCCACTTCAAGTTTAGCGAGTCTTAGTCCCGAGCTAAGAATCTTTATGCGTGCCATTTTAAACGGACAAATGAAATTATGATAAGAATCACGGCATAGTTTGTGATAAGTTTATATTGATTTCATATTTGGATTCCTCTCATTTTTCTAATCAATTTAGACATATTATTTGCCGAATTCCGATTTACAGATTTAAAGATATTAATTATTCCATATTAAATAAAAAATACAAAAAAAAATCATTATATTTTTATTTGAATTCAATAATATTTTTACTTATTCATTGTTGTTTACTTAAATAATTGCTTGTAATTTTAAAAAACACAACCATATGACATGATGATATAAGAGTTAATAGGAATGATATCCTAATATTGACAACAATGAGTAAATTGCTTTGCGGGAAGAGATTCTGAAGGAACGAGGAAGTTAAGCGTGCTAGAGCTGGAGTAGTGCTAGGATGGGTGACCGAACGGGAACTTTGACTAAGACTGTCATTTAATCAATTATTAACTATAAATAGTGTTAAAATGATTAAAGTGAGAGATTAAGGAGTCAAATAATTCAAAGATTTAAAAAAAATAAAAAAAATATTTTAGGCTATGCGCCGTCGGCGTAGCTCCATTCCTGTGCCGACGGCTTGGCCGTCGGCGTAGCTCCAGGCTGAACCGTTAGCCAAAATGGCCGTTGACTGACACGCGGGCCCGCTGGAAGACGCTGTGCCGAGGGGGAGGGGCTGTGCCGACGGCCACGGAGCTGTGCCGACGAGGACGTACGCCGAGGGGGCTACGCCGACGGCCACCGTTGGCACAGCCTGTGCCAACGGCAATTTGTCGCTGTGCCGACGGCAGCCGGCCGTCGGCGTAATTTTTTTTTACTATAGTGATATGGATCGAAGGAAGTACTATTTTACAGGTTATAAGTAAGTAAGTGTGTAATATACACACCACACGACCCATTTTGACTGTCAGAATATTTTGCATACACATCGCAGGAGCCGTGCAACTCAATCAGGAGACTACAAAACAGCCACCCTCTCGTTTTCTCCAGAACCGAAGAGGCCACACACACACAATCATCTGGGCTACCGCCTGTCGATCGATGCAAGGAGTAGCTCTGGTACCACTGCTAGGGCCCAACCACAGCAACTGATGTAATCATCGTCTCACCGAAACAAGGTCGACGACATAATGCCCATCCCATCCCAGAGCAAGGTGACCGTGATGTCTTGTCAGGACAGTGGATAAAAGAAACCTCTTTAAAATCGGCAGCAACCAATCGATTGAGACCGCTGTTGGGCCAGACAGCATAATGTCCAAAAACAACAATAAAAAACATAAAAGAAAAATAAGAGAAAATAAAGCCGACACCGGCAGTTCGACGAAAACAGCAAGAACTCGCAACCGCTGCGTCCTTCAGATAAGTACCATCACGCGCCTAGCGCTCAAAAGAGCCGTGTATCAAGCGGCACCTCCAACAAGGGGAGTGACGATGATGACGCTGCTGCCCGGACGAAGCCTAGGGTTTCCCCCGATACACACCGACAGGTGGGGAAGAGATACTCCCGACGCCCTTCAGAAAGGCCGGTGACACCCGTAGGTGTCATCGCGTCGGTGTCAAGACGACAAGGATTTCTCCCGACCCCTAAAAAAAACCACACTCTCGAACGCTTCGGAATGCTCCACCAATCTTGCCGCCCAAGAGCACACGCCACCACAGTCTTGCAGTTATCGTCGTCGTCTCACCGTGACCCACGATGTGAGGCCGGTAGAGCTGAAAGGAGGAAACTTTGGCGAGGATTGGAGGTCCAGCAGCATGCGGGAGAGAACTACCTCCACCACCGAAAGGCGGTAGCCGACCGGATGCCACAACAGGGGCAAACCAGGCCATCCTGGCCCGACCGAGTCCGAATGGACCCGTGAAGCCCCGCTGCCGCATTGCAGAAAGGGTACCACCGAAGTGCCAACCCCGTATTAGTCCTACCCTTCCGTCCACCAGAAGATCTGCCATGGCATATCCCCGCCGCCAAGTAGCAGCACCATCGCCACCGTACTCACCCGGACATGACGGTCCACCACCGGTCTAAGAACCCTAGACTCTTCCCATCAGCCGATAGCCACGACCACAACTAACCCATTGGAACAGACGAGGGATATTGGTGGGCAAGCCGACGACATCGAACGAAGCGGACGCGACACCTCCACACCGCCCGCAGGCCGTACCTAGCAAATGGTGGCAACCAAACGTGGGCCCACCTGGCCCACATCTAGCCATGCCACCAGCGTGGCTGGACAAAGCCCGTAGCGCCCAGATCAGGGCCAGATCTAGGCCCGCCTGGCCCAGATCAAGGGCGGATCAAGCCCACGGCGCCGTGCAACCATCCCACGCTGCCAGAGACCTCTGTCGCCCTCGGCTAGCACCTCACCGTCGCCACCTCTGCTGGTCGTCAATCAGGTCGCGCCGCCAGAAGACAGGAACGAGGCTGCAACGCCCAACACCCAAAGCCGCCGCTCGAGACGGTCACCCACGCAGCCCTCCACCGCAGCGTCGAGCATCACCAAGGCCGCCACTGCATCGCCACCTCGCCGAGCGCCGTCGCGCCCCACGCCCGCGCGCCGCCGCTCTCCAGATCCTACCCGCACCGGACGCCGGAGACCAGGGGAGAAGAAGGAGCCCCGCCGCCAACCACATCGAGCGGCTTCGCCGTTGGCGCGTTCTGGTGGCGGCGAGGGGAGGAGGCCTGCCCGGCGGCGCGCGCTAGGTTCCCCCCCCCCCCCCCCCCGGGGTCGCTTGCGGGAGCGACGCGGGAGGGTCAGACCTAGAGGGTATGCCCCGATCGGATAAAAGAAACCTATTGGTCGAAAAACATGTGGAGTAGCACAAAACAAGTCGCCGCATAGACCATGGTCCATCCATATGGCCATGGCATGATTGTGCTTGCCTGCCGCTTGACTAATCTCACGGCCCCCTCCAACAACCAATGTTGGCTGTGCCCGGCTGCTGCAAAAGCTTGGTCGGCCTCCTCGTTGTGCCCTCCACATAGTCCCTATCCAAAATCACAGGCAAGAGTAACCCATTGAGATTCCCTAGGTCCTATATGCATTTTAAAGTTTAAACAAATTATAATTTTTTGATACTGATACACACATGTCATCTACATACCTGTGGAATTTTGGTACATAATACGTTGCATTATGGATTACATAAAAATCATAAAATCGTGTACCTAAAAAGGCCGAAAAAATACCTCAATTTATTTCAACATTTGTTTTTGTGTGTGTTACATACAAAAATATATTTTGATGCAAACTTAGCGGTACATACTATACATGTATATATATTTGTATGTTTTTAAGAGATAAAGAAATCTTTTTTTTTTGAAAAAGGGATCACTTGTGCCGGCGTGTCAAAAGACTTCTTGGTAAAATATATATTTTTAAATCTTCACATTTCGAATGTTATACTGCGAGCAGAACATCGGGTCCGGCCAGCTAGATAACATGTTAACATGATTATGTTGTTCATTTGATCTAGGTGCAAAAATTAATCCACATATTGTGCTAGCAAAAAAAAGAATAATATTATTTCTATATTTTATACAACAAATGCCACAAAGCCTGGCGTATTTTTTGCCAAATCTGCCCAAATATAAAAACTTCAATCGAATCTGATTCCTCCACGAAACTAATTCGGAATGTAACCCCTGGGGTCGGCGCCAACACATCAGAAAACCGAACCCAAGGAGGTCGGTTCCATGTTAAACGGCGGCGACCTCCCTAGATTCCCCTCTGTTGTCACGTGTTGGCGCCGACCTGTATAACTCCGGCTCCATTTAAAATGGTGCCGAACTCATGGGTTAGATTCCGAGTTAGTTTCAGAAAAGGGTTAAATTCGGTTGAAGTTCTACAACAATGTCAGATTTAGCAAAAAGAATACAAACCTGGCTTTGGGAGCAATCAATAGTGCACACCCCCCCTCTAACACCGGTTTGGAGGGCCCTCTAATAGCGGTTGTAGAACCGCTGTTGAGGGTTCGGTGTTAGAGGGCCCCCCCCTTTAACACCGGTTCTTATACGAACCGGTGTTAAAGGGTGGCGCACGTGGGGCTGGCGCAGCGCTCAGGGACCCCCTTTAACACCGGTTCGTAACACGAACCGGTGTTAAAGGTTTTCTGCCGTGGCAGGAAAACGGCCTAAATCTCTGCCGCGGCAGAGTTCTGCCCCTGCCCCGTTCTAGGCGTATTTCTGCGGCGCGGCGGGGACGGGGAGGAGGGGGAGGGGGAATCGATCGGGAGCGGTATACACATACATCGTCGTCGGTACATACGAGTACATGAATAATTAAGCAACTATTATTATACACAACATCGTCATTGTGTGGTATTCTCCATAAACGTTGAAGCATCAAGTACAAGACAAACACGTTCAATCATATATACGACGTTTATTTTGGTGGATATCTAAAGAGTTCTCCGCCAGGCGTGACGACCTCATCAAGTATGAACCCCGCCAATTCCTCTTGAATGGCTCGTATGCGTTCAAATGGTAGGAGTTGGTCCCGCATCCGTTCGATCTAAATATATATGAAGAATGGGGTCAATATATATATAAGAATAAAACTCAACACAATTGATGGTAATAAAATAATGTTGTGTACTTTGTTTACTTACTCTAAGTTGTTGTAGTGCGGATTGTCCCGTCGCACATATCGTGTTGCGAATGAACTCGCAAACATAGTACCCACATAAGTTATTGCCGTGTCCCTGATGCGCGCACTTTACGAGAATAGAGTTCAATCAAAATAATAATCAATAAAGCATGATATAATGGAATTTGAAGCAGAATCAAAGAGATACGCAGACCTAGCTAGCTAGTATTACTTACATTTTGGTCTACAAATTTTAGTTCTTCTGACCATTCACCCACGGCCCTGCCCGTGAACCTTTTCCAAACCCTGTGCGGCAAAGAAAATGGATAAAGGAGTAATTAATTACTTGTTGTCATGAAAGTTGCCGATCTAGTGCGATAATATGATTGAAATTACCTCTGGAGCATCTCTCTAAAGTCTGCCCATATCTCTTTTACTTTTCGTAACGAGTGGACTTTTCCTGAGTCGGGTTGAATGACTATCAGAATAAATTGGAACCTACGCACGCATAACTCATCATCAGTTACACTTAACATCGAGTAAGCCAAAATAGAATATGTACAAGAGAGGGTAACAGTACTCACGAGAAGTTATAAGGCAATAGTATTTCCCTTTTGGTTTGTTGTCTCAGTAAAGACTTTAGCAAGTAATCTTCTGTTTGCCCGGGTTTGGTTCTTACCACTTCTTCATGAATTCTATTTGGGTCAACGAACCCAATGTCAAAAGGGCCTCCTTTCATGCATTCCATAACCTTTTTCCTGCATAATAGTATATACATATATGGTGAGCATATATATATACATGCAATTAATGAAGTGAATGAGATGAGATAGAAATTACAGAAATAGTACTTACACACAATAAAGGCTGATGACAGCTTTGTCGAGTTCCTTCTGATTGAATAGAAAATGCAAGTCTTGAATGTTGAAGTCGATCTCGTCGTCTCCGCACAAGAAAATCTCATCTCTTATATGCGCCGTGATCCATTCTTCCTTTCTCGTCTTGCAGAAATCAAGGTACCACTTGTGCAATCTTCGCATCTTTGTTGGTAGATTCTTGAGCTCCTCTTTCTTGACGAGATTCTTCCCATACTTCCATGGCTGTATGGGGTTGGCATCGCATTTGGGAAAGTTGTCTCCCATGATGTTCAAGTATGCAATGTAAGTCATCCCCATCTCATTGGCCTTTCTTTGTAGCTCTGCCTCATAATCATTTACAGGAGTGTCCCGTGTGTCGAACACTTGGAGCGGGGCGCATGATTGGTTTTCCTGCTCTCCGAGCATGGGAACTGTTTTCTGGGGTGCCGCACGACTGCTACTTTCAGTCTCCCTACGGCGCCTTGCATCCCCCTTCAAAATCTGGCGCTCGTAGTCCGGCACAAGTGGGGTTTCAGGTTTCAAAATATTTTTGTAAAACTTCTCCACCACCGCCGGATCTATTTTCTCCTTTGGCTCGGCCCGTCTAGGTGCAAAGAATTTCTTGACCTCTTCTTCCGAGATCCTATGGGTCTCCTCGTCGCTGCGATTCCATGGTAAAACCGGCAATGGCTTGGCGGAAGGCTGCGGGACGTAGTTTTTTGAACTCTTTGGCGTACGGTTTCCTGTGGATTTCTTTGTGGCAGTGCTAGTGATGCTCTTCGTGGCAGTGCTCTTCCGATTACGCTGAGGAGATGGCTGAAGCGCCGGAGATGGCTGACGGGCAGGAGATGGCTGGCGTGCCGATGGCTGCCGCGCCGGAGATGGCTGTCGCGCAGGAGATGGATGAAGCGGCTCAGACTGCTGACGCTGGAGATGGCGGGGGTGCCAGTGGCCTCCAATTTGGAAGCACGGTGTGTTCCTTCTTCCAAAGAATGGTTGTTTTCACTGCAAATTTGAGTTGAGTTTCCCCTTCACCTGTAGCATGGTCAAGCTGTGCTTCCTCATATTCCTTCACAACCTCATCCACCCCGACAATAGCATAGCCATCTGGAATCGGTCGGCAGTGGTAAGTTCCACCAGCTACAGGAGGTAAGGCATAGCCGACAGCCACCTTAATGGATAATCCCATTAATCTCACATGCAGCTCAGCATGTTCGCTCTCCGTGATCTCATCCACGGGGTATCGAGGACCCGCCATTTCAAGCGTGGGCTGCACGTTCTCCGTGGAAGCCACGCTGCTTTTCCGCGCAGAGTCTGGGCCGCCGGCAGCTTCCAATGCAGGCTCTTCGTGCCGCTGAGATGGGCCGGTAGCTTGATGGCTCTGTTGTGCATTCACTTGCGCCTGCAGCGCCACAAGTGCATGTTCTATCTGTGTCATCCACTCTGTACGCTCTTTTTCTTTTCTGTCGTGCCATCTGTAAGAGTCGCTCCACTCGGCAAACCCATCCTTCCACGTCATACCCCCTGTGCCTCGTGCATGTCCAGGGTGTTCTTTTTTACCGATGGCGCGTGTGAGCTGGTCATTCTCTCTGTCGGGAAGGAAGGTCCTGGAGGCTGTTTGCTCGTATGCCGTGATGAGTTCAGTGACGGGTTTGGCAAGGAGTGTTGGGAAGATACACAATCCTATTTCTGGGTCCAACCTTGCCCCGATTCTGTAGAACCAAGTCTTTGCACGTAGGTCCCACCCATCTGTCTGGGGTGTGATCCCTCTAGAGCGCAGGGCCTTCTCAACTTCCTCCCACTTAGGCCTCTGAGATATGTAGCCACCTGACCCCGTCCTCTGGTGATATTCCTTCTTCTGGACATTTAGCGTATTGGTTTCTGACCTCTTTTTAGCTATAGCACCTTCCTTATATGCCACAAATTCGGGCCAGTGAGGTCTAATCTTCGCATAATATGCGTCTTCGAAATTTGGAGTCTCGCGAGCTTTGACAAATTTGTTCAATTTTTTCTTACAGTTGCGGAAAGCGTTAGCCATCTTCTTTAGAGTCCACTCTTTGACCTTTTCCTTTATAACTGGTTTATTTCATCCTCCTCTGGCGGAAGGGTGAAATTTACCAACAACGAATTCCAAAGCGTTTCTTTGGATCTTTCATCGACAAAGGTACCGTCGCCCTTCTTTGGCTTATTCCAATATTCAATTATGATTGGGATTTGGTCCCTAACAAGAACTCCAGCCTGACGTACAAATTTGTCTGTGGCCTTCTTGGGCTCCATCGGCCTGCCATCAACACGGACTGCTTCGATCGTGAACTTTGCACGATCTTTCAACCGATAGCTCGCGCCTCGCTTGCTCTTTTTCGTAGAAGAAGATGGTTGCTGGCTGGTCGATCTAGAGGGCTAAAAGAAGAAAGAAGCGTTAATTAATACATGTAGAAGAATATTGTTGGTGGAAGTCAGCAGAGGCTTAATCAATGCATATACCTCGCCGGACTTTGTAATCACTAAATTGCGTTCACCGGAGTCTTCATCTTCTCCATGACTACTTGAGCTGTCATCATGTCCCTCCAAGTTCAGATATTGTGAGGTGTCCTCATCGATAATGTTCTCCATTATTTCTTCTTCTTCAAGGTTTTTACTAAGTGGATCCATAGTTTCTAAAACAATAATATTATCTAGAGTAAGAGAGTAAACATTCAAGTGGACTTGGATTCATACACAAATATACATATTATTCATACAAAAATACACAAATAAATACACAAATGAAATTAAAACCCTAAGGATGCTTGATCATTTTAAACGAGTTCCGAGGGGTCCAAACCCTAATTCGAAGAAATCCCGGATGCATATGAGAGGGGCTAGCTACAGTGGCTGACCAGAGGATGCTCCAGAAAGCGGCGGCTGGCGGCGTTGGAGAGCGACCTAGGGCGCGCGAGGTAGCGTGATGCGGCCTGCCTAAAACGGGCGTTGTTCGAAAGAGGAGGCCGATGCAAGCATTATAGTGGCGGCGCCGCCTCAGTATGGTCACCAGAGCGACGGCAAACAACTTGGCAGAACAGATACACTGTGGAGGGGATATCCCTTTTATAAAGCAGATCAAAATAAGCAAGAAAAACTGCGGAGAACCTAAACTTGCCACCGAAGTCAACGAGCCAAGATCAGGATGAGTCAGAGCTCCACAACGACGCCCCCAAAAGGGTAACGACCAACGGGACCTATGGTAAAGGGTTTTCACCGCAGGCATCGCCGCCTTCGCCTGAAAAAACCTCCGTATCGCTCCCCGTCTTCTGCCCCGCCTGTTGTCCCCAAGATAGGCCTCCGGCACACGATTTGGGAGCTACCGAAGCCAAAACGTCACCAACAGCAAAGCCTCCCGACGCCCTCTCCTCGCCATCCACATGACCGAGGGGAGAAGCCACGACGCTCGCCAAAGAGCTGCCCGCGTAGTCCACCTTCTAAGGCCGCCACCGACATCCGTGAACTCTAGCCACCACTCCGACGACCAACAACACATCGCATCGCCGAAGAGAGGGACGTCGTGCCATCGTTGCCAGCGGACACACCTGCAACCCGAGAAGGACCATGCGTACCCCTACATCGCTGGCATACCGCCATGGCCACCACCGGAGCTCTGGTCGAGCTTGTCCGGAGCTCGCACCACCTAGGCCGCCCCCGCAGCCGAGAGGGGAGGTCGTCCCCATACCTCCTGGGCCTGGGCCATCCCCCACTGCTCTGGCGTCGCCCGCCGCCCAAACACCAAGGACCGAGTCGCCGCCACTGAAAACTGCCGGGAAACACAGGCGCCACTGCGAGCTCCATCGCCGCCTCCATGTGCAAGGTGCTCATCGGGACAGCGCGCAAAAGGGAGGAAACAGAGGGGACCAGGAGGTCCGCTAGCTCACCACGAGCACGACGGTGGGGTTCTTGTAGGCGCTGGCGTCGTCGGCGGCTTCGGTGGTAGGCGCGGTGGCGGTGTTGGCGCGCGCAGGGGCGACGGCGGCTCCGATCGAGTTGGCGGTGGCGGCCGACGCGAGGGCAGTGGCAGCCGACGCGAGGGCGGCGACGGCGAGGGCTGGACGGCGCCGGCGGCTCTCCTCTCTGTTTTTCTCTGCGCGGCTTTCGATCTGGCTCTGGGGGAAGAAGGAAGGGGAAGGCCCGCATTTAATACCCCCCCTTTAACACCGGTTTGGGGCTGGAACCGGTGTTAAAGGGGGGGAATACGTTTCGCGCGCGCACCCCCCGCCCTTTAACACCGGTTCTAGCCACGAACCGGTGTTAAAGGGGGGCGCCCCTTTAACACCGGTCCGTGGCTGGAACCGGTGTTAAAGGGGGGACATTTATTTCATGCATTAAAGGGGTGGGGGTATTTATAATTCAAAAAATAGGATATGAATTTAGAAAATTCATATCTTGTTCATTTCAACTCAGAAAAATATGAATAATATATCATAATTTTCAGAAAAATAATATATATCCATTCATGCAAAAACATTTTATATTTACTTTAGATGAAAATTTTCAAAATGATTAAAACACTTACATATAAATTTTTATTATTCAATTCAAACAAAAATAAATTGTCAAATCCTAAAACTTTTAACATAAGAAATATTAAGCATCTAAAAAGGAATCTAACCCTATTTTATTAGAGCAAATCATATTTTATTTTGTATTAACATTTTTGAATTGATTGGATATTTAAATGCCGCATCTTTTGTATACACTTGAATCTGACAAAGCCTCGCTCAACTTGCATTGGATTTTTGATAAAATAGCATATTGTGAACCTAAAAATGATTTTTGTAAAAAATCATGAGCATCGTATCATGTACCTGTAGTTCATATCTGACCCACTTCCTACAGATTCGGCAGGAATTTGTCTTTTTCACCAGAGGTGGACGGAAAGGTTTCAGATCCCCCTGTTGGTACATTGTCCATATAAGGTGGTCTAGTATTTTTGTAAAATGTGGTGGTGGTTTTTTGAATTAGCCATTTGGTGGTTGCTTCACAAAACCGTCTGTTTTTTATGCTCAGAAAATGGAAAATGCCTTTTTGGTGCGATAAAAAGGAAAACTTCCTCTTGCAACATTGTTTGCCATGCCATGATGCACATGTATGCACAATATGGCCATATTATCACAAACTATGCCTTGATTCTAGCCATAACATTGGTCATTTGATGCGAAAGCCAAGAAACCTCGAATGTGATAGGTCATTTTGTGAAGGAGATAGAATTGGAATTAAAATACAGAATGCAACTAATAGTAAGTTACATAAAGCACGACTGAAAATTAAGATACATAAAAGAACTGAAAATTAAGATACATGGCCAGATTAAGTAACAATCGGCCGAACTTGTTTCGGAATGTTGGAGTGATTCAGTCATGCTCCTGCCTACACATGTAATACTCGCCACTGTAGTCGTCGTACTCGCCGCCGCCATCATCACTGTCGTCGTTGGGGTCGCTGTAATTGAACCTTGAAGGCTGAGTACGCGTGGGCTGGACTTGAGGGTAGCGCAGACGGGGGTTGGAGTCGGCGGCAGTGTCATAGGCCATGACGCTCTGGAGAGTCCGACCGCGCCACCATAGCCGACGGCCGGCCTCGTTGAAGTTCGGAGGAGGTGGGCCGCCCTCCTCGTGCCTAGCGAGCGCCCTCTCACGCCGATCCACGAAGAAGGCTTCCCAAGTAGGGAAATAGTCGGGATGCCATCTGGGATTCCTCCGCTGCTCCGGCGTGAGCTCGAAGTAGTAGTGGTTCGTGATGGCCATCCGACGCGCCACACCTAGAGGGATAGGAGGAACCGGCACGCCTCCGGCGCTCAGCATCCAGCCGACGGGGACACAGTAGCCCGGCGGGCAGGGGTAGTTCGAGGCGCAAAGCGCCTCCGCCTCCCTGGGGGTTAGTGCTACGATGGAAGCCATGGGAAAGAGTGATGAGGTTGCAGATATGAGTCTAGAGATGTGCAATGACAATGGAGGCCAACCCTACATATATATATAGTGAAGAACTGGCGGGAAGAACTGGAGGGAAGAACTGGCGGGAAAAAATGGCGGGAAGAAAAATGGCGGGAAAAATGACGGGAAGAAAAATGGCGGGAAGAAAAATGGAGGGAAGAAATAGAAGGAAGAAAGATGGCTCATTTAATACATATACTATTAACAGAAGATATGACATTGTTCTAAAAATGGGACGGTTGGAGGGATTTCAGGCTGGGCCAGGCAGCACTAATGATAGGGGTGAGTGTCGACATTATGTCGTGCGGCGTGTACCTTGTCCCGGATGGTGTCACCAACCGGGACTAAAGATGAACCTTTAGTCCCGGTTGGAGACACCAACCGGGACTAAACACGAGTCAGCACTAATAATAGGGGTGAGTGTCGACATTATTTCGTAAGTGTCGACACTATGCCGAGCTGCTTGTACTATAAATAGGCATCCTTGTGAGTCCAGTCCTCCAGCCAGTTTGAGGCATCTCCAAGATGGTTTTCGAGAGCAGGGACACCACTACGGCCAGTTTTAGGGAGATGCCGACGGAGCCCAGTCCTCCGGCATCTCCGAGAAACTGGTCATAGAGGCACTCCCTAATATGTGAAATTAGTTAGCTCCCAGGTGTATTGATCTAGTTCGAGAAGTTACAAGCTGCAAGATGGTTTTCGAGAGCAGGGACACCACTACGGCCAATTTTAGGGAGATGCCGACGGAGCCCAGTCCTCCGGCATCTCCAAGAAACTGGTCATAGAGGCACTCCCTAATATGTGACCGCGCGCGTTTGGAGATCAGATCTTAATGGTAAGTACGAATCGGGACAACTTCTTCTCATAGTCCCGGTCCAGCCACAAAACAAGACTAACACTCAAGACATTTATTAATATTAAAAACTGAGACTACAAAACCGGTCCCCCCTATATATAGTCCCGGTCAATCTACAAACCGTGAAATATATCCTTCGGTCAAGCCACAAACCGCGAAAGACATGAGCTAGAGTTACATAATATGAGCATGAACTTCTTGGCATATGTCTTTCCTGATGATCGCTTCAGACGTAACCATGGAGCATCTTCTTTACTTAACGGAATGCTTGGGTCAGTTTTCACTGTGAAGGGCGGAATTTCATCAAACTTATTATAATCTTCTGACATGTCTGTCTTGTCCTCGATTCCCACAATGTTTCTTTTCCCTGAAAGAACTATGTGACGCTTTGGCTCATCATATGATGTATTCGTTTGCATATTTTTTCTTTTTTTTGGTCTGGAGGACATGTCCTTCACATAGAAAACCTGAGCCACATCATTGGCTAGGACGAATGGTTCGTCTAAGTTCTTGTCTACCTTCATAAGATTGTTGAGATCCACCATTGTCATTCCGTACTTCTTGTCTACCTCAACCCCTCCTCCTGTTAGCTTGACCCATTTGCATCGAAACAAGGGGACCTTAAAATTAGGTCCATAGTCAAGTTCCCATATCTCCTCTATGAACCCATAATATGTGGTCTTTTGCCCATTGTCTTCTGCTGCATCGAAGCGGACACCACTATTTTGGTTGGTTCTCTTTTTATCTTGGCCTATCGTGTAAAATGTATTTCCATTTATCTCATACCCTTGGAAAGTCCATACAGTCGAAGATGGTGTCCTGGCCAACAAGTACAACTGATCCCCAACAGTGGTGTTATTCGTGAGAAGTCTTTGCAGCCAGCCGCCAAAACTCGCCATGTGTTCACTTATAATCCATTCATCAGATTGCCCCGGGTGTTTGAGGCGTATTAAATTCTTGTGTTCATTGATATACGGGGCAACCAAGATAGATCTTTGTAAAACTGTGTAGTGTGCTTGATTGAGAGAATACCCGTCCCTACATATCATTGCTTTACATCCTAGGGTGCCTTTTCCACGCAGTCTCCCCTCATGTCGTGATTCTGGAACACCAATCGCCTTAAGGTCAGGAATAAAATCAACACAGAACTCAATGACCTCCTCTGTTATAGCCCTTGGAGATGCTTCCTTCTGGCCTAGCACGGTTATGAACATATTTCTTTAAGACTCCCATGTACCTCTCAAAAGGGAACATATTGTGTAGAAATACAGGACCGAGAGTGGCAATCTCTTCTACTAGGTGAACCAGGAGATGCGTCATAATATTGAAGAAGGATGGTGGGAACACCAACTCAAAGCTGACAAGACATTGGGCCACATCTGTCTGTAACCCTGGTAGGCTTTCTGGATCGATTACCTTCTGAGATATTGCATTGAGGAATGCACATAGCTTCACAATGGGTACTCGAACATTTTCAGGTAGAAGCCCCCTCAATGCAATCGGAAGCAATTGTGTCATAATCACGTGGCAGTCATGAGACTTCAGGTTTTGGAATTTTTTCTCTGCCATATTTATTATTCCCTTTATATTCGACGAGAAGCCAGATGGGACCTTGATACTGCTCAGACATTCAAAAAAGATTTCCTTCTCTGGTTTGGTAAGAGCGTAGCTGGCAGGAGTTAAGTGGCATCGTTTAGCCTTCGCATTCTCAGGATGGATAGGCTCTTTAGGGTCTTTTAGACGTTGCTGGTCCTGCCGTGCTTCCGGTGTATCTTTTGTCTTCCCATACACTCCTAGGAAGCCTAGAAGGTTCACGCAAACATTCTTCGTCACGTGCATCACGTCGATTGAAGAGCGGACCTCTAAGACTTTCCAATAGGGTAGGTCCCAAAATATAGATTGCTTCTTCCACATGGGCGCGTGTCCGGCATCGTCATTCGGAACAGATAGACTGCCAGGATCTTTTCCAAAGATTACTTCTAGGTCCTTGACCATACCAAATACCTCCTCACCGGTACGGAGGACAGGCTTCCTCCGGGGTTCTGCCAGACGTTTGAAATGCTTGCCTTTCTTTCTTACTGGATGCAGGTTCGGAAGAAATCGGCGATACCCTAGGTACACAACCTTCTTACATTTATCCAAATATACACTTTCAGTCTCATGTAAACAGTGTGTGCATGCATTGTATCCCTTGTTTGTCTGCCCTGAAATGTTACTAAGACCAGGCCAATCATTGATGGTTACGAAAAGCAATGCTCGTAGGTCAAATGGCTCCCCTTTGTGCTCATCCCACATATGTACACCTGGTTTGGCCCACAGCTGTAAAAGTTCTTCAACTAATGGCCTTAGGTACACATCAATGTCGTTGCCGGGTTGCCTCGGGCCTTGGATGAGCACTGGCATCATAATGAACTTCCTCTTCATACACAACCAAGGAGGAAGGTTATAGATACATAGAGTCACAGGCCAGGTGTTGTGACTGCAGCTCTACTCACCAAAAGAATTCATGCCGTCTGTACTTAGACCAAACCTTAAGTTCCTTGCGTCACGTGCGAAGTCCGGGTACTCTCGCTCGACTTTTATCCACTGTGACCCATCAGCGGGGTGTCTCAACATCGCGTCTTTCTTACGGTCTTCCATGTGCCATCGCAACAACTTGGCATGCTCTTTATTTCTGAAGAGACGTTTTAACCGTGGTATTATAGGAGCATACCACATAACCTTGGCAGGAACCTTCTTCCTAGGGGCCTCGCCCTCAACATCGCCAGGATCGTCTCGTCTGATCTTATACCGCAGTGCAGTGCATACCGGGCATGCATCCAAATTCTCGTACTTCTCACCGCGGTAGAGGATGCAGTCATTAATGCAGGCATGTATCTTCTGCACGTCTAATCCTAGAGGGCAGACAACCTTCTTTGCTTGGTATGTACTGTCAGGCAACTCATTATTTCTTGGAAGAAGATTCTTCATTTTTACCAACAACTTTGAAAATGCGCTGTCAGTCACACCGTTCTCTGCCTTCCATTACAGCAAATCCAGTGTGGTACCTAGCTTTTTATGGCCATCTTCGCAAGTTGGATACAACAATGTTTTGTGATCCTTTAACATCTGCTCCAGCTTCTCCTTCTCCTTTTCAGTTTCACATTCTTCCTTTGCATCAGTAATGGCCCGACCAAGATCGTCATCAGCGGGCCCAACTGCTGCCTCTTGATCTTCATTATCTACCCCCATTGCAGTATCATCATATTCAGGATACATATTATGATAGTTGTCATCATCCTCTTCTTCTTCGTTGTCTTCCATCACAACCCCTTTTTCTTCGTGCTTGGTCCAACAATTATAGCTGGGCATGAAACCGGATCGAAGCAGGTGGGCGTGAATGGTTTTGGTATTTGAGTAGTCTTTCTTGTTCTGACAGTGAACACACGGACATCACATAAAACCATTGTGACCACGGTTTGCATTAGCCACAACGATGAAATTTTGGAGGCCCGTAATATACTCGGAAGTGCGGCGGTCACCGTACATCCATTGCCGGTTCATCTGCATTAATATATAGTATATATCAAAAATGAAAGGATAGTTGCCGACCTCGACCGAGAAGGAAAGAGCAACGAGAAAACTTATTTTGAGCTCTCGGGCATTTCACCGAACACCTCTTGTGCATATGAAAAAAACACAAACTAGCACTCTTCACGCCCTCTTGCTAGGCTCCAAAATGAGATAGTGAAAAAATGGAAGAGTGGGGTGTGGACTGCGGTGTCTTATATAGCCCCCCCCTTTAACACCGGTTCAAGCCACGAACCGGTGTTAAAAGGGGGGGACTGCGCGGGCCACTGGTGCAGGGTCCTTTAACACCGGTTCGTGGCACGAACCGGTGTTAAAGGGGATCTTTTTTTCCGCATGGGGCACACTGGTACGGTCCCCCCTTTAACACCGGTTCGTAGAAAAACCGGTGTTAAAGCCCTTTTTCAGGATGAACAAAAGGCCTCGTTTCCACTAGTGAATTTTCTCGGGCAAGAACAACCCATCGAGTAGTTTCCTCTTTGCGAACGGTGCTGTGTGTCTGCACGCGTCATGGTGCACCGACCCTTCCTTCTTTCTCTCAAAGCTCTACTCCATATATGGACTACAATTATTCCCCTGTCGGCCCAACTTGGCCAGCACGTCACTGTACAGTGTGTCTCATCCACACTCTGTGGCTTCCATGCATCTCACTTCATTGGCTGCAGCTAGCTAGCTTGCTTCAGTTCTTGTGCTTGTTGTGTGTATGGCCACGACTCACTCGGACAAACACTCTGTACGTTGTGTCTAATTGTCACGCGCACTACCCAGCACACGCAATTGTTTTATCGTCTGCAACTTTTGGGAGAGAGAGATATATATATAGTCGGAGAGCTGACCTAAAAAAGTTAGGCCGTAGTACTACTCATCTCGCACATCCACTTGTTCAGGAACTACAGTACAGTTTATTACTCTCTCTATTTCAAAATATAATATGCTTTAGCTTTTATAAAGCGAATGTATCTAGACATTTTTTAGTGTCTAGGTCAAAGTGAACCACACTAAAAGATGTTCAAATACATTCATTTCACAAAATCTAAAACATCCTATATTATAAAACGGAGGGGTACTAGTTAGTACCTTATGCATCATTACAACTGTAGTGGCTCCCTTTATTTTGCACACGGCCGGCAATTTCATTATGGAAAACACTCATGATTTGGTCATAAAGTTTTCTGCTGAATCAGCTGGAAGAAAAGGAGAAGAAAACGTTGGACTAGCCACAGTGTCGCCATATCTTCATAACAGGGACATGATGACATGCGTACTAGGCAGCTCGATCGACCGATCTTATCTAATTGCACGGCACATACTCCCTTTCGACCTATGATTTGTTCGCTGCCTATTATGAGTGCAAGTGGACTGGCAGCACTTTGTTTTGCTCTCATCTACATCACTTACCTCACATTAGTTGACATTCGTTGGTGCGGTGGGAGAACATGGAATTGCTTCCGACTCACTTCATAGATTTTCCGTTGATCTTTGCGAGAAAGGTTGTACGTAGCTAGCTTTTGCCCCCTCCTTTTCTTTTCACTACTTAAAAGGACAAAAACACAACTGCATAATTAACTTTCGCCAGCTCCATTCGTGCGATATCATTAGCTGAATGTCAGCCAATGGTGATGGCCATTAATCTTTTTATTTTTATTTTTAGTAGAGCAAGCTCAACCCACTGTTAGTGACCAGCTGTCAACACTCCAATCTATAAGAGAAGGTAAACAAAGTCAAAACATCATTAACAGGACCTAAAAGTCAAAACATCATTAACAGGACCAAATGTGAGCACCAGTGTTTGAAATTTAGATGTTATAGTTCTACTCCACCGATAGATGGTTCTCGATAAAGCAGAGAACGGAGTAGACAAAGCTACTGTTAATGCAGCATTTGGATGGTTGCACGTATAACAAACCCCGCGTCTCTCTCATGGGTGACACGGGAAGCGAAAAAACTTTAGCCGCCTCAACCTCTCTATTGCTTCCTCTCCCGTCGTCCCCACCGAGTGAAGCCTATGCGGCAAAAAATGACGGTGGGGCCATCTCCCATCTTGGTGGTCTCCTTCATGTTTGAGGAGTCAGATTCGACGTACCGGCTCATGTTTGGTTCGCATGAGAATGGATCACACGATGGTATAGTCATATTTGCATGCTCATCCTTTTCCTAGCAAGATCCATTATTTATTTGTTATGTTTCTTGATGTCTATCATTTCAAAAAAAAAATAGTTGAGTGCATCCAAGCAGGGCGTTGACAGAGGGTTGTCTGGATGATCTCATGACCATTCAACCAAGTCATAAAATTAACTAATAGTAGTTAATAGCACTAATAAAATTTAGCAAACTCCATAAAACAAAGTGTGATTGTCCTAGGATAAAATCTTGGCTCCGCCACTCTCTGTTGCTTCCAAGGATGGAACAACGGGGAGGCTTGACCGTTCTAAAAAAGTTATTAACAAAAAAATAAAACCAACACAATTGGGTACCACTAATAATTTGTATGGGAAGGAACGGGGAACAAACAAGTCCTCATCATAATGAGAGCACGTCATCTTTAGGTTTGTACTATTCCTTTCAAGTCAGCATACCAATCATGTATTGCGCGTTGGTTCTATTTAGGCCAAATTGCTTTGCTTACCACTGTCACTCGTCACCAAAAATCTTTTCCAGTATTTTCACTTAAAAACTAGTATTTTCATGACAAATCATTCAATCATTCATGGTCATGCTTGTCTACCTTGTACTCTAGTGCTATTGCTGTCCAAGTCCCCATCTAAAGTTTTTCTCCCCATCGTCCGTCTCTTTTGTGTCATGTGTTTTGCCATATTTTCTGTGGTCAACATGCTTAATGATTATGATCAAATCTGAACCCAATGGATGGGGCAAAACCGAACGAAAGGGCAACGAATTTGTGTCGTGCAATGATGGGCCATTTGCCCCGTCCAAGGTTTCATGTGGCACCCACCGGAAATTTGCCATATCTTTTGCAATCAAGTAGCGGGCCAGCATAGACAAATCCTGGATTAGGGGATGATTAAAGTTAAATCTAAATGGACCGACGCAGGACAAAATCAGACGTCATGTTCAATAAATCAGCAGTCATACTTCAACAATATATATGTACACAAAATATGTCAAGATGTCTACATGGTAACTACTACTAAATACCACTTCATCCCTAAAACAACCTAACTAAGGTATTCCGATACAAGCAACCTCCCGACCGCTACCTCTGGGCCGCTCGCGCGAGACGACACCAGGGAGCTTCCTCCTATCCCTAGCAGTCGCCGTCACTCTCTCCCACGCCAGCGGTGGCAGTCACGCATTGGCCGTCACAGACGGTTGGTGGATCTCACGCGCCTCGCTGAGTTTCCTTTGCGCGCGGGGGGGGGGGGGGGGGGGGGCAACAGGGCGGGCGCAGGTGGTACGAGTGGCGGTCGGCGGCGCTCGCAGGAGTGGCGCGGGCCGGTGTGCGTTTGGAAGGTGGAGGAGCTGTGGGCGACGCTAGTGCAGATTGGAAGCGGTGGCATGCGTGCCCTAAGCGGCGGCGCTGCTTCTCAGATCTCTCTCGGCCCTGATCATGCGGGTCTACTCGTTCCGATCGCCGGAAAGCTAGTAGACGGTGTGGGGACCGCTGCATCGGCATCAATAAAGGAGGAGGTCATTTGGTTTCTTCCGCGCAAAGACAAAGATATGCTTGATGTCTTCCCTCGTTGATCTGGCATGGAGAGGCGAGTTCCGAAAGACTCCGCCAGCGAACTTCCATGGGTGTATCATGCGTAGAGTTTGCTAGATCAGAAGGTATTCGATCGTACGTACCCATTTTTTTCTAGCAGTTTGATTTCAGTGGGAGCGTTGGGAAGCTCTAATGTCTGTTTTCATCATGTGTCATATCTTTGACAATCCATGGTAAAGTCAGATGCGGAGAATGTTAGGAAAGAAGGAACATGAGAGCAGCAATTGATTTGAGTGTTTGTGGCGACGAGGAATTGGCGTGTGATCTATGATTCGCAGCAGCGAGTGTTTATGGGGGCGAAAACACAGTATGAGTTCACAGACTTAGTAAAAATCCAAGGTCTAATCTTAATTTGTTATGCCAGCAATTGCATTGTTGAAAGTATATATTGTTTTGTGAGTGAGCACTCCAGAATGAAAAACTATGATTTTTGATGGGGCGACGATGGCGCTTGTGCACTGTTTCTTTCTTGAAGGTGTCGCTATCGGAGTGGTTGGACTACTACTATTATTCTAGTGGTGTTAGTGTTGTTGCTACGAGGAATCGTTCACTATAGTGGGATTTTATTTTTTTAATTCTTCTTTCCTTTTTCTAGGTTGTGTGCATCCGTAAGGCCGCTAGGGCATTGCATTATTGCAGAGGCTGGGTATAATTAGTATCTCCGCGATATTAATATATGCTCTTTATCAAAAACATACCACTTCATCAACCCAATGACTAGTGAAACATAAAACATGGCATTATCCCTTTTTCTACTATCACAAGGAAGAAGCACAAACTAGCCATAGATACCGCAATAATCACGTGTTTGTAGATTTGACTCTCGAGCTCCCCGGAGCTTGTTTCATTTTTTTTAAATGACGTTTATAAGTTTCAAAAAAATATGTGGATATGTGCTGATGTGATCCACATCTTTGTTAAATTTTTTGTCAAATAATATTGTATATTTTAGGCTGTGCAAAAAAGACAAACTTGTGGTTCCAAATGGGGAAAAAATTGTTTCAGAATTTTTGAAATAACATTTTTGAATAAAATTGAAAACGAGTTCGAGGGAGCTCAAGAGCTAAAGATACTTTTCATGATAATCTGTGAATCTCACTATAACTTGTAAAGAGCATACTGTGTATGTAATCAGTGTGATAATATGATGTTCAAACATTGGAGGGTATAGTCATGTATCCACAAGGACCGCAACTCTACCACCAACTAAGAGGTGGTTCTCAACATTGCAATATGTTCATGTGACACAGTAGAAAAATATCATATGGATTTTCCCGAAAAGATACATACGGATAAAGTAATCTGAATCAGATTTTTCTTCATGTTGGGCACTGGTGGAGCAGATCGAATAAATTTCCCTAAACTGACCGATCAGCAGCCTGCAATATCCTTAGATGATATGAGTGAGAGCTCCAGTGCTACTGCATGCGTCTTGTAAGGATCTCTGACTATTAGCTCAAACTATTGATGGCGCGGACATGCATGAACCGTGACCTCACCACTATATTCTCTTCTAGATCAATTAGAAAAACGGAATACTTTGGGTTTCTGTGAGCCCTCTATGATTCTTTTCACCAGTTGCACACCAATCATTGCTATATGCAAGTTCTTTTCGTGTCACGCAAGATCCAAGTGCTTGAATATCTGCATTTGCATGTATTGTTATTGTTGCTTTGTCTTTTTCCATTCTCATGATTGGGTTAGCTGATTTAGCTGCTCAACGAATCTTCCTTTGTTAATTATGTTCATTAGCTATTGTTGTCAGCAATCTAGCTAGCTTGATTATCCAACCACTAAACAATAGTATGTTCGGTATTGCACCCATACCAATCATGTATATCTTGTCTTGGTTGTTGGTGCATCAGTTGTGCTGCCTAACTTGTCCCTTTACTTGATTTAGCAAGTTGAGCACTCATCATTTTTCACCTAATCATTTGTTTGTACCGTCTAAATTAACCTATTAGTAGCTTTGTATTCACCCGTGTTTCTCTATAAAAGATTAAAAGTTCGGTCATTTAAGAGCATTACCTAATGCGGTTCTTATCTTGGTCTATCATAGTCCCAAGTTGTCTGCTGACTATTCGGCAGGGATTTATCAAGTAAACAAAAGTATGGCTATGATTATTTCCAGCAAGAAAAAAAATTCATGTGTTGTTGACACAAAGGTGAACTTTGTATCTCGATCACTGATAAAATCTACTCATAGTATGTGAACTAAATTCTTCCCAACTCATGAAGGATTCCAGGTGATAAGGCATCAGGATAGATTTTTCCATGTGCCTAAAGTGTGTTCAGATTACGTGCAATGCTGCCGAAAATGCAGCCAAGTGCCACGAGGAATCCTATGCCGATGAATATGTTGGACAGCATGACGCGCAGGAAGAAATTCCGATTAATGACGTATCAATGGAGAAGTGACAATTTAGTACCTTCCTTTCCTACAAAATATTCTCTATGAAAATACTTTTCTGGAATTTACAAAAAAGCAAAAATTCAGTTCATCTTGCAGTTTTGATTTTCTGGCATAATTAAACATGTCCCACCATATTATGAACGGACCTACCAATTAGTCTGGAGAACTCTTAGTTTTGTTGTTTAGGGATTCTTGGTGTCTTGCAGGAAGTAAACATGCAAATGATTGAGAATAGCAACCTGAGATCATACCCATTTTTGTTCGCTTTCTGTCTGCTTAAATGGGCCTATCTGAGAGGCTAAGCTAAACCACTCCTCCATTAGCGCAATAACAAATGAATAGGCGCCAATCATTTGGTCATGTAAAGTAGTGGCAATATTTTAATGTGCCATATGGCCCTCTGAAAGGGACCATCGGATAACTTCCTCCTGTTTGTTTGGACTTGATTGTTAGGTCAAAGACCGTATCACCGTATTGGCCACTAAACAATGGACTCAAAGCGACAATGCATAAGCTAGGGACAACTAGATCTCTCAACATACTTTAGTCATTTTGTAGTTTGTCATCCACAGGTCAAACGTCAAGTGCTTATCACAATTAGCTAGCTGCCTTCGGCTGCAAGCCTTTTGGAAAAGGCTAGTGTTTGACTAGTTGTTATGAGGTGGAGATCATTAGGTGAAGGGACAATGTTCTCAATCACTGATTAGCATGAACAAGGCCGGTTGATTGCGTAATGTGCTAAGAGAGAAACAAAAAGATTGTGAGCTAAAATAAGTGATCCCGACCGGAGATAACTTTCTCAAATCATGGATATGCATATGTGGTCATTGCAAGGAATGTCTAAGGATGAAGATATTGATAGAGGCCAAGAAGAAGTTAAGATGAGATTACACGGCTTTACCTGCTTCCACATGCAGCCAAGCCAAGAACCTTGATAAAATACGTGCAGCCAAGTTCTAAACGTTAATCTCATGCTCTGAAAAATCAGAGTCCACTAGGCATAAAATACTTGTTTGTTCGGATACCAACTTACCAAGTTGAAGTTGACCTGTTGCCTAGTGCGTGTCAACCAAGCTAGAACTCCTCCGCGTGTTCTCGTCAGCTAACCCATAAATATATTGGAAACTATGATTGTGTCTGGAGAAGATTGATCACAGTCAGCAGCCACCAATGATGGATGCCAATCATTTTGTTGTTATGTTAATCCAACCTATTCCCACCCAGAAATAAGCCTCTAAACAGACATCATCCCTAATCAAGAACAGTTTTTGTCGTAAAAATGAATCTTATTGTTTCTTCAGATCTAAGTCGCATAAACTATAAGTAGCAGCTTAATTACCTAATCGTTAGAATACAACCGTCAAGTACAAGTTAAATGGCACAACATCATACAAGCGAAATCCATTACGCATAAAACTATGCACGCCGTGCCAAAAAGAAAATGACCGGACATACAGAAAGAATTGAAGATGTGTTGTAGAAAAAGAAATGAAAAGAAGAAGAAAAAACGAGAGAAGGTCAGAGGACACATACAACTCAGGCTGCCTTAAAGCAGAAAGGCCCCGGCGCTATCATGACGGATTGGAAGGTAACGATCTTCACGCAACAACGAGTTATACGCGCGCCACCATCACCTCATCAAAAAGAGATACGCTAATTAAGAACTAGGCACAAACCGATCGATGTCAAAGACGGCAATGCGTCGTCGAACGGCGATTCGACCGTGCCCGGAGTTGAAAATTCCGGCCTGGCGAATCGGATAAGGGAGAGGAGATGAAGAAGAGCGGGCTGATGGATGCATGCGTTGCATTGCATATTTGCATAATAATTGCATGGGAGGTGATTATCAACCATCGCGCGAATGATTATCTTGCCATGCAGGATGACGCTGGTGCGGTTCTTTTGGCCTGAGTTGTGTCGGCCGGAGAGAGGAGGAGGAGACATGGAGGGATATGAATAACAAACGATTTGGCCGCGTCAGTGTTGGATGATGCATGATGGATTGACCAACTCCAACTGGGAGGAGGACGGTGAATGCTGTGTGTGTACCGCCGTAAACGATGTTGTTAGGGGCTGTTTGGTTCAGAGGGTATCGTTTAGGGGATAAGGATATCCCCAACCACTTGGTTAGGGATAGTCATTTTTCTTGTTTGGTTGGAACCATAAAATGTGGTTGATGTTAGCCAAAATTTTGTTTGGTTGGAGAGATGAAAAGTGGATGGATGTTGTGATAACCTTTGTCAGTTCATGGGGTGAGATTACCCCACACTACTGGAAAACAGGCCTTCGGTTCGATCTAAACAACGTCATCAGTCCCGGCCCGTCACGAACCGCGACTAGTGCTAGCACTAGTCCCGGGCCGTGAGGCCTCCAACGGCTAGAAATGGCCAAAGACACTAGTCCCGGGCCGGACCAGAGCTCTAGTCCCGGTCCGTAATACGGCCCGGGACTAATAAGCTGGAGCGGACCAACAGTTCTTTTCGGGGACTATTAGTCCCGGGTCGTATCACGGCCCGGGACTAGTTGTCCATCAGTATATATACAGCTTCCTGGCCAGCTGTGCCCTAAAGCATATGGTGGCCATTTTTCTCAAAGAAGCAAGAGAGTTCATGCCATTTTTTCTCAAGATTTGTCAAGATTTAGTTTGCAACACCTAAATCCAAAGCTTTAAAAGGTTAGAACTTCATTCTTTCATCTCTTATTGCTACTTTAGCTCTATAATGATCTAGAAGTATAGAGATATGGATCAAATGCATGCATGCTCTAGAAGTAGCTAGAAGGATTTTGATATATATGTGTAACAAATTTTGATTAGGCACATAGTTACTGAAAGTTGAAATGTGTAATTTTAGAGTTTCAGAGCTTAGAATGGAATGAGGTTTTCACTGATAGAACAATAATAAAAAACTCCACATTTATCATGTTGATTGTTTTCTCCAATTCACAAATTGGTGTATGTAAATTTTTCAAAATTCAAAATTAATGCTCTAGAAGCTCTCAATATAACTTGTAATAATTTTATCATGTTGTGTAATGGTTTTTGATATACTTTTACTATAATGCAGATGGTCCGGGAAAGGATGTACGGTACTGACCGACGCTCCGGCGAGTTCATTAATGGCGTGCATGAATTCATCTGTGTTGCTGATGCAAACAAGCACAATGGTTTTGTATTCTGTCCATGTAATGGATATAGGAATCAGAAGGATTACTCTGACTCAAAAACCCTTCACAGCCACCTGTTGAAGTCCGGCTTCATGCCCAGTTATAATTGTTGGACCAAGCACGGAGAGAGAGGGGTTATAATGGAAGACAATGAAGAAGAGGAGGAGGATGACAACTATCATGGTTTCCCTCAGTACGGAGATACTTCCATGGGGGATGCTGAAGGGGAGGATGAAGAAGAGACACATGATGAACCCGCTAATGATCTTGGTCGGACCATTGCCGATGCACGAAGAGATTGTGAAACTGAAAAGGATAGGGAGAAGTTCAATCACATGCTAGAGGATCACAAAAAGTTGTTGTACCCAAATTGCGAAAATGGTCTGAAAAAAGCTGGGCAGCACACTGGAATTGCTGCGATGGAAGGCTGAGTGTGCTATACCTGACTCCTCATTTGAAAAGTTGCTGAAAATGATGAAGAATATGCTTCCAAAAGATAACGTATTGCCCGCCAGTAGGTACGAAGCAAAGAAGGTTGTCTGACCTCTAGGTTTAGGGGTTCAGAAGATACATGCATGCCCTAATGACTGCATCCTCTACCGCGGTGAGGAGTATGAGAATTTAGATGCATGCCCGGTATGCACTTCACTTCAGTATAAGATTATACGAGATGACCCTAGTGACGTTGAGGGCGAGCCCCCCCCCCCCCCCCCCCGGAAGAGGGTTCCTGCAAAGGTGATGTGGTATGCTCCTATAATACCACGGTTGAAACGCTTATTCAGAAACAAAGAGCACGCCAAGTTGTTGCGATGGCATAAAGAGGAATGTAAGTCAGATGGGATGTTGAGACACCCCGCTGATGGGTCGCAATGGAGAAAAATCGATAGAAAGTACCCGGACTTTGCAGATGACGCAATGAGTTCAAGGTTTGGTCTAAGTACAGATGGCATGAATCTCTTTGGGGAGCAGAGCTCCAGTCACAGCACCTGGCCCGTGACTCTATGCATCTATAACCTTCCTCCTTGGTTGTGCATGAAGCGGAAGTTCATTATGATGCCAGTGTTGATCCAAGGTCCGAAGCAACCCGACAACGACATTTATGTGTACCTAAGGCCATTAGTGGAAGAACCTTTACAGTTGTGGCACGAACCCGGGATACGCGTGTGGGATGATCACAAGAAGGAAGAATTTAACCTCCGAGCATTGCTTTTCGTAACAATCAATGATTGGCCTGCTCTTAGTAACCTTTCAGGACAGTCAAACAAGGAATACAATGCATGCACATACTGTTTAGATGAGACTGAAAGTATATATTTGGAACATTGTAAGAAGAATGTATACAATGAGCATCGTCGATTTCTTTTGGCCAAGCATCCTTTAAGAAAGAAAGGCAAGCATTTCACTACAAGGAATCTGGCAATATATGACCCTCCATTTTCGTCACAAAATCGTCATAGTAGTCTGTTTATGACGATTTTATGACGATTTTGAGATCGTCGAAAGCTGGGCGTCGCAAATGAACTATAACGACGTTATTGGTAAAATCGTCATAACTGTCTATGACGATATTGGATCGTCATAACCGTTATGACGATCCAATATCGTCATAGGCAGTCTAGCCCGACCACGTCAGATCCTACGTGGCTTGTCCTACGTGGCAAAATTGTGACGAAATAAAATCATCATGGTGCAAAATAAGCCCGGTCCATTTAGTTGGTACATATGGGCTGAGCCAATAATTCCAGCCTTGTATTTACTATGTCTTGGCCTTTTATGGTCCATTTCAATTTTGGGCCTTAGCCTTTTTCGAGCCTTTTTCTATTCCACGCGTTGGCCTATCTAAGGTCCATTTCTTCATGGGCTGGTCCTACCAGCCAGATGGGTCCCACTTGTCAGACTATTCAATAAATTGATATTCCTTTTTCTACTGGTCCACTTGTCAGGTTTATTTCACCACAATCTGATAGCAATTAAACCACACATAATTTAGTCAAAACCAAAGAAATACATGAAATCCTTTTGATAACAACCATAAGTCTATTAGAATATTTCGGTTCAAATCCCATACATACAATAATAACTGTGCTATAAAAATATTACACAAAATGGTCTTCAAGAAAGAGGCTACAACAGAATGAAGCCCAAAATGGAGATCCCCAGGACCATATCCCTACAGTTGGAATAATCGATCATCAGTTGAAGCATCATCAGAACCTCCCTCTCCACCAATGCCAAGGAAACATGCCTGACTACTCCGAGTGTGCACCACTCCCTCCGACACCACGTCCCAGCAGCTGGTCACATACCACCACTGGTCGAAGAACAAAGCCTTTGTCAGCATTCAACCATCCTGCATGATAACGACCACCAAAGGCAAATTATTCCATGGGTTTATTCTTTTACATGTGACCAAGCTATGATGCCTAAACCTGGAGCAGCTAGCTAGGTGAATGCACATACCAATACACAATGATCAATAGTTGAGGCAAAGCTATGAATTAAGTGAATTAACAACAGTAGACTGTACACAAGAATCAATATAAGCAGAATTGAGATAAATCTCTACAGAGTAATGACACATACCATCGCCCAAGGTTTCCTCTCCCAGCGCTGGTCCAGGGAGAAGGCCAGTGCGCCGCCCATGGTCTCCTCGCCCAGCGTTGGCCAGGGGAAAAGGCCAGCACGTCACCCATGGTCTCGTTGCCCCCGACAAGGGAAGAAGGCTAGCGCATCGCCCATCACGCCGCCTAGGGTATCCTCAGCAAACGCATCGCCGCCCTACGTGCTCCTGATCGCCCAACACCTCACCATTGGTCCTCCTTAAATCATCTACTTAAAGTGAACAAAAATAAAAAGGCTTGTATTGTAAGCAAAGCACATCTACTTAAAGTGAAAATAAAGAACTATAGAATTTCAAATAAAATCTTTCCAACATGCAAACAATATTTATATGGCTTTGCATAAATGTAGCTAGTCAGGTTTGCTTTTTATCTAACTGCAGCCTTGCATTATCCAAGTGCACAAAATGCATTTCAGGCAGTAAGTAGTGATACAAGTCTTTCTTCCTTGCCCTGTTTCTCTCATTGCTTTTACTAGCTATACAAGATATTTTCAGAGATCTTTTGATCATGCTACTATAGATTGAATAGCTAACGTTAGTTAGCGTAGCATAATGAAGACATGCCTCCTTTTACAGTCTTTGCTAACCAGGTCATTTCACAGCCAGCATTATTTAGATTTTTCAAGTAGCAATATTAAGGACAATTTTATTTGAGTTAGTTCTTGTTTCACTGTCACAATACACATGGGAATTCCACACTAAGGATGCATACTTGGGAATCCTAGGATGTATACAGACCAATACCATACCTCTACCTTCCTCTCATCTCACATGCGCAGACAATCTATGCAAAATTAGCTCACGTGTAGCATCAAGGTTAGCACAGAGTAGACAGGGAGAAGAGGGGAATACTGGGAGAGAGGGGAACACCTCCTAGTAGAGCTTGAGGTAGAGCTTGAGGGGCTCAACATAGTACTCGAAGCCGAGCGTGCCCATGGACCAGATCTATCATCCATGTTCATGGTCTTCCGCTTCTTCTTCGTTCACTTGTCCCTCGCTCTGTGCTCGGGGATCAAACACAGCGAATTCGTACTGAGCGACTGTTTTGCATCACATAGTAATACACTCGTAAGAAACAATAGAAAGTTAGAAGCTATGAGTCATGGCTGAACTAAGTGTTCTAATCAAGAATAATTAGATATAAACATGATAGAATTCAGGGATGGTAGGCAAATAACACTGTCCAGTAAACAGGAGCATTGCACAAGAGTTTTAAGAGAAGCTTAGGCCTGACATACAGTACATGTACCAGATATGAATAGTGTGTACTAGGAAGCATAGTGGAAGGGACTAACTCAGTAGCATTTGAATGAATGAATTAGAAACATTTAAGAGACAGTTAGGTAAATAAGGTTGACATAAGGCATATGTTATTTGAGCACATGAATCTTATCAGTAGAAGTCAAAAGCAGCATTATACACAACCATGTAGTTCCATGTGTAACTCAGTGTATCACTAATTTAGCAAGATAATACACATTGTGCAAACAAAAAGCAAGCATATACTCTAAACTTTTCAAGCAATCGGCTAGGAATGCTACAGGTCATTTCATTTCAAGTCAAAAGATTCATGACCAAAATGCTACAGGAATGTTGCATATTTAAATATCTGGACATGAATAATTCAATCGCAAGTAGATAGTCAAATATCTCAAGTTACAGAATAACATGTATTAACCATCGCAAGTACATAGTCAAATATTCCACAAAAGGACGATCACTTATCAGTAGAACAAACATGAGTTTTCATTTTAAAGCACGCCTGTGAGAATTAGAGCAAATGTGCAGTAATATCTATAGATGTTAACTGTTGGTTTACAAACACAGTGCACAAGAAATATCACTGGCAGTTGGTTTACAAACCAAACAGGCAGAAAGGAAACATTCTAAATGGCAAAAAGATAACTAACAAACCAAGATCTTAGCCTTCTCTTATGAACAAAAACGGGTGCTAGAGACACCTGGACAAGAACTAAGCACAATAGTAATAGAAAACATGTACCCTCATCTTTCCAATAAACTAGACAGTTCAATCTAAATGGTATTTGATTGGCATGGCTCCCACGACCTTGGAAGGAAAGAAGCATTGTATCAGTACACAATCCACAATGGACGTTGTAGTATATGATGCAGAAATGTGTGGGGAGAGCTCACTTGGCATGGATGTCGAGGAACCTGGCGGAGCTTCCAGTAACGATTATGTCGTAGGTGAGGGAGACCTTGAACCCCGCGGTGATGGCAAACCCGACGACGGCGATGATGATGGGATTGCTGTAGTGCTCTATCTGCTTGACGAGGTCGTTGATGTCGCCCTTGAAGATCTCCTATGGTGCCTGAAGGTTCGTCTCGGAGCAGAAGGCACGGCTTCTCCCTGCGAGCACCACCGCTACCACACTGTCGTCGGCATTCAGGAGCATCTGGAAGAACTGGCCGCCCTTCTCCCGGATGCCATGCCACATAGTGGGAGGTCGGGGGAACGCGAGAAGCCCTTCTCCTTTGATGGAAACATGTAGGAGCCCAGCTAGGGTTCACGCGCGGCGCTGTCTGGGGATCTAGATCGCGGTAGGATGGGCAGAGGTGTAGTGATGGCTCTGGACCGGGCTTGAATAGAGAGGGGGAGGGTGTGGGGGATGGGAGGAGGGGCACTGGAGTTGGTGCCGGCGGGTGGCCGTCGATCTGGAGCCTGGGAGGGGAGATCTGGAGCCTGGGAGGGGAGGGGAGAACGTGGAGGCGCTTGAAGACCGGGTTTGAATGGAGAGGGGCGGCGAGGAGGGTGTGTTGACGAAGGTGGTGTGGATGGGAGGAGGGGCGCCGGAGGTGGTGCGGACGGGTAGTCGGCGATCTGGATCGTGGGAGGGGATATCGTGTTTGGGTGGAGGCGGCGCTCGAGGGTGGGTGAGAGGTGACGAGTGGAGGAGACTGAGCGATGGATGGGTCGGCTTGGATCGGATGCTGTCTGACCTAGACCAATTTTTGGGGCCAAATTTTAGTCTTTCGTGGCCAAAATCGAAAGAATTCGGCGCCACATTTTCGTGTGGGGCAGGAGAGGTGGTTTATGGAGCGTTGGATCAAGCTGTATTGATGGCTGAGATTCGCTTGGGCAGGGTGATCCATGGATAGTACATTTCTTGTATCTGATTGGCTGGAGGAGGGTTTCCATGAGTGAGGGTTGGATAACTCTATTCATATTGTCATCTCACAAAAGCACAAAACCAATGTTTGCACCCGTATTGTGCACACATGTGCATTATGCGATGGCGAACAATGTTGCAAGAGGAAGTTTTCCATTTCGTCGCACAGAAAAACCATTTTCCATTTTTCGAGCGCAAAAAACGACCCGTTTTGTGAAGCAACCACCAAATGGAAGTTTCAAAATTATACCATCCCATTTTACAAAATAATAGGCCACCTTAAATGGACAAATGTGCCAACCGGGATCTCTCAAACCTTTCCTTCCATCCCTGGCGAAAAAGACAAATTCCTGCCGAATCGGTAGGAAGTGGGTCCGATTTGAACTACAGGTACATTATCCGATGCCCATTATTTTTTGAAAAAATGAGTTTTAGACTCACAATATCATGCTTCTTCAGAGATCCAATGCAAGTTTAGCGAGGCTCGGCCCTGAGCTAAGAACCTTCATGCCCGCCGTTTTGACCATAGTTTGAAACGGGCATAAAAAATAAAAAACGGTCCGATCAACGCAAATCCTTCGCGTGGTGTCTTATTATGTGACATAATTGCAAGGAAAAATACCAAACTTGGTAAATTGAGTATGTCTCAAAAAACCCTTCACAAAATGACCTATCATGTTCGAGGTTTCGTGGCTTTCGGGTCAAATGACCAATGTTATGGCTAGAATCAGGGCATAGTTTGTGATAATGTGCTCATATTGTGCACACATATGTATCATGGCATGGAGAACAATGTTGCAGGAGGAAGTTTTCCTTTTTGACGCACGGAAAAACCATTTTCCATTTTCCGAGCGCAAAAAACGGGGCGTTTTGTGAAGCAACCACCAAATGACAGTTTTAGAATGGTACCCCTACATTTTGTAAAAATATTAGACCACCTTACATGGACAATGTCCCAACCGGGGTATATCAAACCTTTCCGTACACCCCTGGCGAAAAAGACAAATTCCTGCCGAATCGGTAGGAAGTGGGTCCGGTTTGAACTACAGGTACATGATCCGATGCCCATTATTTTTTGAAAAAATGTGTTTTAGACTCGCAATATGATATTTCTTTAGAGATCTAATGCAAGTTTAGCGAGGCTCGGCCCTGAGCTAAGAACCTTCATGCCCGCCGTTTTGACCATAGTTTGAAACGGGCATAAAAAAATAAAAAACGGTCCAATCAACGCAAATCCTTCGCGTGGTGTCTTATTATGTGACATAATTGCAAGGAAAAATACCAAACTTGGTAAATTGAGTATTTCTCAAAAAAACCCTTCACAAATTAACCTATCATGTTCGAGGTTTCGTGGCTTTCGGGTCAAATGACCAATGTTATGGCTAGAATCAGGGCATAGTTTGTGATAATGTGCCCATATTGTGCACACATATGTATCATGGCATGGAGAACAATGTTGCAGGAGGAAGTTTTCCTTTTCGATGCACGGAAAAACCATTTTCCATTTTCCGAGCGCAAAAAACGGGGCGTTTTGTGAAGCAACCACCAAATGACAGTTTTAGAATGGTACCCCTACATTTTGTAAAAATATTAGACCACCTTACATGGACAATGTCCCAACCGGGGTATCTCAAACCTTTCAGTACACCCCTGGCAAAAAAGACAAATTCCTACCGAATCGGTAGAAAGTGGGTCCGGTTTGAACTACAGGTACATTATCTGATGCCCATTATTTTTTGAAAAAATGTGTTTTAGACTCGCAATATGCTATTTATTTAGAGATCTAATGCAAGTTTAGCGAGACTCGGCCCTGAGCTAAGAACCTTCATGCCTGCCGTTTTGACCATAGTTTGAAACGGGCATAAAAAAATAAAAAACGGTCCGATCAACGCAAATTCTTCGCGTGGTGTCTTATTATGTGACATAATTGCAAGGAAAAAAGACCAAACTTGGTAAATTGAGTATGTCTCAAAAAACCCTTCACAAAATGACCTATCATGTTCGAGGTTTCGTGGCTTTCGGTTCAAATGACCAATGTTATGGCTAGAATCAGGGCATAGTTTGTGATAATGTGCCCATATTGTGCACACATATGTATCATGGCATGGAGAACAATGTTGCAGGAGGAAGTTTTCCTTTTCGACGCACGGAAAAACCATTTTCCATTTTTCGAGCGCAAAAAACGGGGCGTTTTGTGAAGCAACCACCAAATGACAGTTTTAGAATGGTACCCCTACATTTTGTAAAAATATTAGACCACCTTAGATGGACAATGTCCCAACCGGGGTATCTCAAACCTTTCCGTACACCCCTGGCGAAAAAGACAAATTCCTGCTGAATCGGTAGGAAGTGGGTCCGGTTTGAACTACAGGTACATGATCCGATGCCCATTATTTTTTGAAAAAATGTGTTTTAGACTCGCAATATGCTATTTCTTTAGAGATCTAATGCAAGTTTAGCGAGGCTCGGCCCTGAGCTAAGAACCTTCATGCCCGCCGTTTTGACCATAGTTTGAAACGGGCATAAAAAAATAAAAAACGGCCCGATCAACGCAAATCCTTCGCGTGGTGTCTTATTATGTGACATAATTGAAAGGAAAAATACTAAACTTGGTAAATTGAGTATGTCTCAAAAAAACCTTCACAAAATGACCTATCATGTTCGAGGTTTCGTGGCTTTCGGGTCAAATGACCAATGTTATGGCTAGAATCAGGGCATAGTTTGTGATAATATGTCCATATTGTGCACACATATGTATCATGGCATGGAGAACAATGTTGCAGGAGGAAGTTTTCCTTTTCGACGCACAGAAAAACCATTTTTCATTTTCCGAGCGCAAAAAACGGGGCGTTTTGTGAAGCAACCACCAAATGACAGTTTTAGAATGGTACCCCTACATTTTGTAAAAATATTATACCACCTTACATGGACAATGTCCTAACCGGGGTATCTCAAACCTTTCCGTTCACCCCTGGCAAAAAAGACAAATTTCTGCCAAATCGATAGAAAGTGGGTCCGGTTTGAACTACAGGTATATGATTTAAAGCTCGTGATTTTTGGAAAAAATCATTTTTAGACTCACAATATGATGTTTCATCAGAGATCCAATGCAAGTTTAGCGAGGCTTAGCCCCTAGCTAAGAACTTCCGTGCCCGCTGTTTTGACCATAGTTTGAAACGGGCAAAAGAATTTCAAAAACGGTCCGAATTATGTAAAACCTAGTTAAACCCAAAATGGGCATAAGAACCACCCTTTGCAATCATCCAAAATGTTGAATTCAAAACCCTAGTTTCAAAATCTTATTTTGAAATATCATATTTTCCTTTTTTTGCTAAGAAAATATGATATTATCCCTACTATGGACTAATATGGGATTAGTACATATACTATTTTCGAATAGTCAAAGTATTTAACACTCTAAGTTGACCTACTAAATTTTATAAAAATTTAGAGCCAAAAATGAATTCTTTTAGACTTCTTACGAAAAAGATACATAAGAATTAATTAAGAAAACAGAAAAATGAAAAGAAGAAAAAAAACCTATCGGACCAGCCTGGTCGGCCCGCTTGTAGTCCACCGCGAGGCAATTTCTAGCCGGCCCAGGCGAGGCCTTGTCTACTTCGTGGGCTGAGCCAAATAACCAGGCGAGGCCAAGTTCCAATAGACAAAACTTAGTATAATAAAGTACGAGAGGCCTTGTCTACTTCGTGGGCTGAGCCAAATAACCAGACGAGGCCAAGGTCCAATAGACAAAACTTAGTATAATAAAGTACGAGAACGTTGTTGAGACAACAAACAACTGTTGGCGTATTGGTTCCCAGTGCTCCATACTGTACGATGGTCGCGAGTTCGACCCCCGCATGGTACCCTATTCGAATCTCCTCTCCACTTATTTTTATTTTTGTATTTACCAATACAGACACCTACAAAATAAAAAGGTCAAGTGCAGATATAAATCACAACCTGTCTTGTGTCCTGTTGGTTAGTATCACCAACGATAGAGATTCTATGGGTTGTGGGTTCGAGTCCCCAATGCCCAGTTTTTTGCCATATGTGAGAAATAATTGACACGCAAGTGTAACACGTGATGTGGCTGCCACGTCATTTAAATATTTCACTAATTAAAAGTTACGACGATATAAAATCGTCATAATCCTTACAAATAAGGTCCTATGTTTTTGCGCCCGCGTTATGACGATTTCTTATAAGAAAGTTACGAAGATTTTTTCGAAATCGTCATAATTTTGGTGGCTTTTGGCCTTTCTAAATGACTTATGATAATTTTGTGTAAAATCGTCATAGATTTATGACGATTTCATCTAGGGTCACTAACAAAAGGTCATAAATCAGCATAATTCTTGTAGTGTTTCAATGGTCTGGCATGTCACCAGACGAAGCCTAAGGAGCGTACTGATGCTGATATATTTGATATGGTCAAAGATTTGGATCAACTGGTAACCTTTGGAAAGGGTCCTGGAGGAAAATCTGTTTTGAAAGACGCTGAAGGACACGCACCCATGTGGAAGAAGAAATCTATATTTTGGGAGCTAACATATTGGAAATTCTTAGAGGTCCGCTATGCAATCGATGTGATGCATGTGACGAAGAATCTTTGCATGAACCTGCTAGGCTTCTTGGGCGTGTATGGGAAGACAAAAGATACACCGGAAGCACGAAAGGACCATCAACGTATGAAAGACCCAAATGGCCTGCATCCAGAATGGTTTCAAGGTCATGCCAGCTACGCTCTTACCAAACAAGAGAAGGAAATATTTTTTGAATGCCTAAGCAGTATTAAGGTCCCGTCTGGCTTCTCGTCGAATATAAAGGGAATAATTAATACCTAAAGTCTCATGACTGCCACGTGATTATGACGCAAATGCTTCCGATTGCATTGAGGGGGCTTCTACCAGATAATGTTCGAGTACCCATTGTGAAGCTATGTGCATTTCTCAATGCAATCTCTCAGAAGATAATCAATCCTGAAGATCTACCACGGTTACAGAATGATGTGGTCCAATGTCTTGTCAGTTTTGAGTTGGTGTTCCCACCATCCTTCTTCAATATTATGACGCACCTGCTGGTTCACCTAGTCGAAGAGATTTCCATTCTCGGTCCTGTATTTCTACACAATATGTTTCCCTTTAAGAGGTTCATGGGAATATTAAAGAAATATGTTCGTAACCATAGTGGTGTCCCTGCTCTCGAAAACCATCTTGGAGATGCCTCAAACTGGCTAGAGGACTGGACTCACAAGGATGCCTATTTATAGTACAAGCAGCTCGGCATAATGTCGACACTCACGACATAATGTCGACACTCACCCCTATTATTAGTGCTGACTCATGTTTAGTCCCGGTTGGTGTCTCCAACCGGGACTAAAGGTTCATCTTTAGTCCCGGTTGGTGACACCATCCGGGACAAGGTACAAGCCGCACGACATCATGTCGACACTCACCCCTATTATTAGTGTTGCCTGGCCCAGTCTGCCGCAATCCCTTCAGTCGCGGTTGGTTTCTCCAACCGGGACTAAAGATGAACCCTCTCTTTATATAGGCATTTCCCTCTATTTATTAGGTAACACTCAAGACAATTATTAATATTAAAAACTGGGACAAACCGGGACTAGCTAACACTCAGGACTAAAGCCGCCCCCTTTAGTCATAATCATGCCTAGTCCTATAGTACGCAGCTTCAGGGTCTTCTTCGTCATCGTCATCGTCACCTGCCACTCCGGGGATCCTCAGCCCATCCATGGCATATACGAGGGGCCATTCCAGCCTCGGATTCACGGCGGGCGGGGGAGGGGTCTGCTGGAAGACTATGTCGCTACCGCCGGGCCGTTGTGGGGCCTTTTTGTGGCTCTATGGCGGGTGGACTCGTGGGCACCGCAGGCGAGGATGGTCTCCCCCGGCGATGTAGCGCATCACTCCGATGATAGTACGGTTCGCCCACCACAGACGACAGCCGGCTTCGTTGTGGTTCACCAGTGGCAGGCCATCACCCTCGTACCTGGCGAGCTCCCTTTCCTGCCTATTAGCGAAGAAGGCATTCCAGGTGTCGTAGTTATCGGGATCCCACTGGGGATCCATCCGCTGCTCCGGCGTGAGCTCGTGGTAGAAGTGGTTTGTGATGGTCGCCTGGCGTGCGGAACCTTGAGGGACAGGAGGGACAGGAACCCCTCCAGCGCTCAGCATCCAGCCGGCGGTCGGCCGGTATCCCGATGGACAAGGGTATTTGGAGGCGCACAGCGCCTCGGTCTCCTCGAGGGTCAGAATGGCCCAGTAGGCGTTGTCCATTGTTCTAAGAGAGGAAGGTGTGGATGTGTGGATAGCCATGGCGCGATCGCCCTAAATATAGAGGAAAAGGGCGGGAAAACTTGGCGTGAAGCTTTGGGAAATGGCGGGTAATATCTTTAGTCCCGGTTAGTGACTACATCCGGGACTAAAAGCTCTCGTAGAAAGGAAAGAGCGGGAAAACTTGGCAGGAAGCGGTAGGAAATGGCGGGAAATATCTTTAGTCCCGGTTTGTGACTACAATCGGGACTAAATGGATATTATATTAAGATTCTTTATATTTTACTAATAATAATAGACATATTATTTGTGTTATTTGGATTATTACAATAAAAGATATGATTTTCCAAAGTTTTTATATTTGATTTGAATTAAAAAAGAAAATTTACAAATGAAATAATTTATAAATGATGCAAACAGATAAATGGATATTATATTAAGATTCTTTATATTTTTCTGATAATAATAGTCATATTATTTGTGTTATTTGGATTATTACAATAAAATATATGATTTTCCAAAGTTTTTATATTTTATTTGAACTAAAAAGAAAATTTACAAATGAAATAATTTATAAATGATGCAAACAGATAAATGGATATTATATTAAGATTCTTTATATTTTTCTGATAATAATAGACATATTATTTTGTTATTTGGATTATTACAATAAAAGATACGATTTTCCAAAGTTTTTATATTTGATTTGAATTAAAAAAAGAAAATTTACAAATGAAATAATTTATAAATGATGCAAACAGATAAATGGATATTATCTTAAGATTCTTTATATTTTTCTGATAATAATAGACATATTATTTGTGTTATTTGGATTATTACAATAAAAGATATGATTTTCCAAAGTTTTTATATTTGATTTGAATTAAAAAAGAAAATTTACAAAAAAAACAATTAGGCGCGGGTCGTGGCTAGACCCGGGACTAAAGGGTGCCTGCGCGCGCGAAAACGAAGCGGCCGAAAAAACCCTTTAGTCCCGGGCCGTGGCTTAACCCGCGACTAAAGGGGCGAAGACGAAGCACACAGACGAAGACGAAGCAGGGGAGGTGCTGTCCGATTCCGCCGCCGCTCCGCCGTGCGTACGTGCTCTGTCGTGCCTCCGCTCCGCCGTGCTACCACGCGCCGCCTCGCTGTCTAGCCGCTCTGGCATCGTGCTCGATCTCCGCCTTGTCTCGTGTCGTCTCGCGCCGCGCGTCTCGCCGCCTCGCCGCCTCGCCAAGCGCTGCCTCGCTGTGCCGCCGCGCGCCGCCCCGCTGCGTGTCACCCCGCCGTGCGCCGCCCCGTCGTGCCTCGATCGGTGAGAGCTCGAAGGGAGTACGAGCGGGTGTGGAGTTTTTTGTAATTATTAGTTAGCTAGGTTATTAATTATTGTAATTTTAATTAGCTAGGATTAGGATTAGGATTATTAGTTATCTAGGGTTATTAATTATTGTAATTGTAATTAGCTAGAATTAGCTAGGTTTTTTTTGTAATTATTAGTTAGCTAGGGTTATTAATTATTGTAATTAGCTAGGGTTATTTTTTTTGTTTTAGTTATTATGTAGGATTATATTGTTTTACCACAATTAATATTAGGATTATTGTTTACCACAAATAATATTAGGTTTTACCACAATTAATATTAGGAAATGTTATAGTTTTTTCTATAGTTTTTTATAGTTTTTTTTATATTAGGGTTTTTTGTTTTAGTATTAGGATTATTGTTTTAATTAAAATGTTAGGATTAGGATTATTGTTTTAGTGATTTTTTTGTTTTATTTATTAAGATTAGAATTAGGATTAGGATTAGGGTTATTTTTTGTTTTAGTTATTATGATTATTGTTTTAGCACAAATAATATTAGGATTATTATAATTAGGATTATATTGTTTTATTTATTAGGATTATTGTTTTTTCTAACCTGTTTAACTCTCTTTTTTTATAGATAATTAAGTCATGGATCCATCCGAAGATCCTGGTCGCATCGGTGAAGGTTTTCTTCAGGGCATGATAAGAGGTGAAATTCCTCTTAATATTACTACCGGCGCCGAAGATATTTTGCTCGAGGAAGAGATATCCTCATATCTGAATCCATCCGGTGATGGACTAGAGGAAAACCAAATGTACCAAGGGGAAGACCAGATGGACGAAGGGCAAACAAATAACAACAATAATGATGGCCCCTCGACAGGATCCGGCGAGGTACATATATATATATATATATATAAAGTCTCGTGTTACCTCTATTCATTAACTGATCTAGATATATATTAATCACTCTCTCTTCTTCTTTTAGCCCACCAGATCGAAGCAATCGACAGCGCGAACGAAACGAGGGCCAAACAAAAAGTTGGATGGTAATCAGAGGTTCACCATCGAAGAAATAGATGATGATGGTGAACCGATTGCTCCAGAGAAGCACCGGAGGATGTTTATAAATCAATGCGGGGTGCTTGTTAGGGACAACATGCCGATCACCATCCAAGAATGGAATAAGTCAAAGAAAGCCGGTGAAGAATCCAATAGCTATGTCACCGATGATGCCAAAGATGACCTTTGGCAGAAGCTCATAGCGCATTTCATACTACCTCCAGAGTATGAGGAATTTGAGGTAGATGGTATTACCCCAAGGCCGGGTGGTCTTGAAAATAGAGCGAAAGTCAAGGAGTGGGCACTGAGCAAGATGGCTGAACTGTACCGGAACCACAAGAAAAGTTTATACGCGAAATATGTCGCGAAAAAGAAAACTCCAGACTTCAAAGGAGTAAATAAGAAGTTGAGAGAACAGTGGCCCGATTTTGTACAGTACAAGCAATCTGATAAAGCAAAGGCAAAGTCGGCAAAGAACGCGTTAAATGCTGCCAACAAGAAATACCATCATAAAATGGGGACATGTGGCTACAAGAGTGTCATCCCTAAGTGGGAAACTATGGAGAAGGATATGAGGGCTAGAGGCGTCACTCCTGGTACAGATGGATGGCCCGAGAGGTCAAAGAACTGGTGGTACGGGCACGGGGGATCCTTGGACCCAGAAATAGGGAAGACATTATTTCATGATAAAATTCTAAAACCCTCCCAAGACCTTATTCAAGCAATGAACGATGCTCAATTGGGATTGTTCCGTCCCGAGAGAGAGAACGACGAGCTGCCACGCGCCCTAGGGAATCCGGAAAAGGGTGGACGAACACGAGGCAAAGGCGCTGGTGTCTCGTGGAAGAAAGGGTTTCCTCAGTACGATGCCAGTTACAGAAGCCATCAGAGAAAGAAGGACCGGGAGGCAGGCCGGATCTCCAGGGTAGAGCAGGACCTAGCTGATCTGAAGAACCTCATGCATGAAATTAGCCAAAGTCCGCTGTCGTCAACTCACCCGCGGTCTGATGATCCTGCATTGGATCTTAGCCAACGGAGAAGCAGCGTGGCTTCCATGAAGGTCCGTGCTGATGATCAAGCACTGCTGGATGATGCACCGGCTCCTCACTACCCCGTGGATGATGTCAGAGAGATGGCACAATGTGAGCTACATCAGCCAATGAACAACCTGTCCTTCAAGGTGGCGATCGGCACTGCTTTACCTTGTCTACCTGGAGCACTCCACCATTCACTTCCGATTCCACCAGGCTATGCTCGTGTCACGGTGGATGACATAGTGGAGGATTTTGCGGACCTAGAGATTGAAATCGCTACGCCTGAAGGCCTTACGAAACTAGGAGATGTCAAGCGCAACATCATTCTATGGAATAAGAAGTACATCAAGTTTTCAGGCTCGGCGCCAAGGCCACCGACTCCAAGGAATCCAAATCCACCCTGCATCCAATATCGTCAACCTCTAAGTCCACCCCAACCCGATTATCGACAACCTCCAAGTCCACCCCAACCTGATTATCGCCAACCTCCAAGTCCACCCCGCCCCACTGACGATCGCCGCAGCAGGAGTACATCAACTCGATCTCCGCCTCCGCCTCCGTGCAATACTACTACCTCGTCGAAGAAATGGAAGTTTGACGGTCCCCCGCGCCCCACATCGAAGAAATTTCAAACACCGAAGATAGTCGATATCCCGCCGGCTCTTCCAAAGATACCTTATGACAAGAACGATGAGGAAACTTCCGCGGATGTGGCTACCCAAGTTAAGGCGCATTTTGCACCCATAAAGCCTGAGCCAAAGCCGGTATATAACGAAAAAACCAAAAAGTGGGCTAAGTCCTTTCTAGAGAAACCATCCCAGATATCGATGAATCTGGAATCAGACTATGACCGGGAGATTATTAAGCAAGCACAGAAGAAAAAAATCACAAGTGCAAAAAGCGGGAAGCAAGTTGCCAGCTCGGAGCACAGAAGAATCAATCGGTCGCCCCGCTCAAAGTCATTTCAGACCTCGACAAGGCCTTCAGAGCTGAAATGGATATGGACATGCAAATAATGGACCCCAGAGCCCGTACTAATGCTGCACTAATGGGCATCACTGTATCGGAGGCCAAAGCACTTGCTACTAAAGCAAATATGTCTCTTGGTCAATATTTAGGCTATGAAGATACGCCAGTGGGTCAGATAGTACGGCAGTATGTCCAAGGGGAGCCTCTAGTCAGTAATGAGGAGCTCGCACGTCTATCCACACATATGCGAAATCTGCATGAATGGTACATGTCGCAAGCGGAAAAAAAGCATCATAAAGATTGGTTTCCGGTGGACGTTAGAAAGGAGCATCACTTCAAACCATACTCGATACAGGTTCAAATGACCGAATTGTTTCAGTTATACAACCAGCGCGCCCTCGACAAATCTATCATTGGTTGCTACTGTCTGTAAGTTATTTATTTCTATAATTAAGTTTGTAGCTCTAGCTCGTTCATTGCATTTAATATATTATCCTAACTATATATCCTTTTGTATGATGATATTATATTCCGCGGAATGAAGATGCTTGAATGCAAAAGAGCTAGAAGATACGACGTTGGGTTCATTGACCCATATATCATTAATGAATATACGTTAAAGAATCACCCCAAAGACGTGGAGGAAGACCTGTGCAGGTTCTTAACCGAGCATAATTTTGTTAAGGAAATACTATTTTCTTACAACTTCAAGTGAGTGTTTATATCTTGTACACATTTTATTTTTAGCTTACTGGATGAGCTATGCATGTATGCTTATGTAAATGTCCGCATATTCCACTGGATCTTGCTAAACATTCAAGTTGACAACTCCCTAGTTGAAGTCCACGACTCATTAAGTTGGGACCAAGAGCAGTGGAGCGACATGAAAGCAATGCTCCATAAGTAATTTCAATTATTATCGCATTATATCGTCCTCTTTCATTCATTTCCTGATATCAAGTAACTAATAACTCCTTTGTTCATTTTCTTTGCTGAGCATGTGTTGGACACGGTTCAGACAGAAAATATCAGGTCCATTCAAAGAGGAGTTAACTTATAAAATGGTGAAGAGTTTACAGCAGCCACCGGGAACTCATTGTGGATACTACGTCTGTGAGTATATCCGCGAGTTGACCAGTGAGCGGAAAGTTGACTCACATTATATTTATGATTTGCGGGAGAAACTAGAGCCATACCAGCGCATAAGAGCAATTCAAGAGGAGCTGGCGGGATTTATGATGAAGGAAGTCCTTGATGTACATGGAGAGCATTATGCGGATGACGTGGAACTCGATTTGCCTTTGTCATCTTCATGTAGCTGATATGATATATATATATATATATTCATCAATGACCATGTAATTTCAAAACATTTCTTCCTTTTGATATGATTGATTATATGTATGCTTGCAAGGGATCAATTAATTATATAAATGGATCGACGTGTAGTGTGTATATAGTAGCGTATAATATGTATACTGAAATATATGTTTGAATTATATTGAAACACAAAAAGAAAAAGGAACGAAATGGAAAAATAAAGGAAATACACAATCTCTGCCGCGGCAGAGAAATGTGGTGTTTCTCTGCCGCGGCAGGAAACCTTTTAGTCCCGGGTGGTGTTACAGCCCGGGACTAGAGGGTTTCCGCCCCCCGCGGCGCTGAAACATCCACGTGGCTGTTATCAGTCGCGGGCCGTTGCGAGCCAGGACTAGAGGGGGGGCTCTAGTCCCATTTTCACAGTCCCGGGCCCAAAATCGGGACTAGAGCCCGTTGCGGTCCGGGACTACAGCCCTGTTTTCCACCAGTGTCATATATGCAATTTTACCTCGTTGGTGAAGTATTAAACAACAAATAGATGTTATAATAAATTATTCACAAATAATCAAAGGTGTTTTTACCGCGGTATTCAGTTGGTACTAGCATCGCTAACTCCATTTGATAATCTGAAGCAAAGACACCTGCAAGCCTGGACAAACTATATGCTCAGAGATAGTACAGAGGAGAGAGACGAGTAGAAAAAATTGCCACCGCCGTGAAAGAAAAAAAGAGAGAATAGGTGAGAGGAGAGGCGAGCGTCAGATCTGGTGCCTCCGGAGCTTGCTCCTCCCGACCATCTCGCAATTCCCCAAGAGAGTAGCCCCTGCTGTGCTTCTACCTCGATCTAGAGGAACGGAAGAAGAGAAACCTCCACGGACTCGTCGCCCTCTCCCCGACCCTCGCTGCCTCGCTGCCCTCCCGGCCTCCCTGCCCATCCCTGACCTCCTCTGCCTCTGCAACCTCTGCTGCCTCGACACCCGGCCCTCCCCGACCACGTCATACTCCTCGTTCCCCCGATGCCGACCAGGAAATTGAGGCGAGCCAGGAGGGATCAGCCCTGCTACGACCATGGAATAGAGGGGAGAGTAGTTAGGCTGGTCTGTATCATGCATGCCAACTTAGCAAAAATCTGATGTGGCATCACAATTAATAAAGAGAGGGATGGTTAGAGTATCATAGATAGATACCGTATCATAGCACGTAAAACTAGAAATCATAATGGCAAGTAAATCTTGTACACACATTTTACATAGAGATTCTATAAATTAATAAATATACCACTACTATGATATTACTACATGATACAATGCACTAGAGACATAGTATCATATACTAGTATCATATGCATGATACTAGTATTATGATACTCACCAGCCTTAACTTCCGTCGCCGTCTCTACTCTCTCGGCACCGCACCTCGATTTTCCGCCGTCACATGTGGTTCACGAGAGGGAGAGACAGGGAAAATAGATAAGGTTGGGGTTTTCTCTTTCTTTCCCGGGCCGGTCAGCGAGCGAAACAGCGCTAAAAAAGCTTTTCGGGTGAGGTTAGCTCGCCAGTCAGAAGTGGTTGGCCTCGTCCGCCACATTTTGCCGGATGAGCTGAGCCATCGTTTTGGAGGAATATTCTCAGAATCTGGCTATCCCTAACCCCTCTCATCCTCCAAACCAAACGCTTGGTAACCATTTTTTTCAGTGGCTATCCCTATCCACTTGAGGATATCCCCTAAACCAAACAGCCACTAGGGGCTGTGATGGCCGTGAGTGTGTCTCCATCCATCGTCCCCCGGCCCTCACGTTGGAGAGTCTATTCGTCCGTGTGCATGATTGGCCTGATTGCCTACGGTTGTGCGCGTCTTGTCCTCTGTGAAGATCGTTGCGGCAGGGAGTTCGTTCGGCCGGTGCCGACGGCAAAATTGTAGAGATTATTTGGGAAATTCCTATACACCGCAATGGTTGATCTGGGTGGTGCTATTTTCCGCTCAGCGCGTGCATTATTAGTGCACCCCTGAAGCCTTCCTCCCATGGGCCATTCCAGATTTCGGCCCAATAACAGGTACTTTTTTTAAAAAATTCTTTTTTACCTTTTCTGTTTCTATAATAGTTAATTTTGGGGGTTTTGAAAACGTTTGAATATAAAAATGTTCAAACTAAAAAAAAATTACATGCAGAATTTTATCGAATATAAAAATTGTTTTAAAAAATTTAAATGTTCATATTTGATAGTTGTTCAAATTAAAATTTTATTCACATGCGAAAACTGTTCAAATATAAAAAGTATTCAAATAAAAAACATATTTAAGAAAAATTAAGAAGAAAGGAAAACTAGGTAAAAACCAGACCTGACCCAAGGAAAAACCACGTAAATAACCAAAAAAGAAAGAAAGAAAAACAGCTAACATGGAGCCTATGGGTCTCGGCCCAGACCGTGGAAACGCTCAGGCGTGCGCTATTAGAGCACGTGTCGAGGTATAAATAGCAGTTGTCGTTGACCCATACGACCATACTGCACCCCCTGGCCTATTTTTGCGCCAACCCATGATCAGGTTTGTTTTTCCTATCTAGTTTTCTATTCAGATTTCCATCTCAATTTCCAATTCGGCTTTTCTGTGCGTCATCTTGCTGTTGGTTTTCTGCTAGGATTTTCTAAACACTTCAGATTTTGATTTTTTCAAAAAGTTAAATTTTACGAAATGGTCGGTTTAAAAACTGTTTATATACAAAAAATATTCAGATTTTGAAAAATGTTCATTTTTAAAAAATATGTAGTTTAAAAAATATTCAGGTCCAGTAAGTATAAATTTTGAGAAATGTCTAGATCCAATAAAAAATTGGGTTTTAAAAATAGTCATATTTTGAAACATTCAAAATTTAAAAAACGTTCACAATAATAAACTGTATTTGAAACTCAAAAAGAATATTATGTTTTCTTATTTACTTTTTACTTTAATTTTTCTAAAGTCAGTATTCTAGAAAAAATTAGACCTTCGTAAAAGTCTGTTTGAGAAGCATGCACGCTCTAAGTAAGTGCCACATGTCGTGGGTAGGAATAAGTTTGTTCTCGTATATAATTTTAGATTAAAGTACACATATATCCAAGTATAAGTACACACTTGTACTCGCAATCAAAGTACATGAAAGTACAAGTTTATCAACAGTTAAAGTACGAAAGTATAAGTGTATTGAGAGCCAAATTACAAAAAAGTACAAGTTTACTCATAGCCGAAGTACACGAAAGTACGAGTTTACTCACATAAAAAATATAGAAAAGAACAAGTTTACTTAGAGCGAAAGCATACGAAAAATATAAGTTTACTCACGGCCAAAGTGAGAAAGTATAATTGTGTAACAACTCAAGTACAAAGTACAAAAAACCCGAAGTACAAAAAATACAGAACTGAAATAGTCTAAAGTACGAACGTCAACAATTTTAAAAGTATAAAAGAAATTGTTCAAAACCTATCAATATGAGATCTAGTTTTAAAGCTCTCGGAATGAGAAGCTCAAAAGTGAAAACGGTTCGTAATTTGGACAAGTGATTCTCAAAATATTTTGTTTTGAATCATCAATTTTAAAAAATAAAAGGAAAAAATTGTACCTGTTGTATCTCCCTCTTGTTGGAACTTTTGCCTAAATAGGCCCAGTCCATTTATTATATGCCAATAAATTCCTGAAATCCTAAAGGCCAATTTGGCCCATTCATGCAAGGTAAAAGCTGGGACAAATGTTTAGTCCCATATTGCTAGTTGAGTGGAAGTTGGATCAGCTTATAAGGAGAGCTCTTCCATCACTTGTACGAGCTTGAGAAGAGAAGACACATACACGCGCGCTCCTCCTCCTCCTTCTCGCCTCGTCACGCCGCGACGCGGGTTGCCAGAATCTTGCCGAGCCGAGCTTTAATACGATCTGTTCACTTCAACTTCTGTCCATTCATTTTATCTCCTGCGCAGCCTGTCTGCCTTTCCCATCCCGTCTTGCGGCATGCACCGTGAGCCGATACAGTAGGCCTCCGAGGCCCCGCTGCTTCGAGTCTTGTACGGGAGAAGGAGGATAAGGTTTTTGGGGAGCGCTATTAGCGTGACTACTGTCTTCATCACGGACTCATTCACGGATAGCGATTGCGGCAACGTCTTCCCCAACGAAGACTTCTTCCCCGACATCAGCATCCTCTTCCTCGACGACATGGCTGATGATGCTGCCAACGTGAACGCCCTCGGTTCCTATGTTGCTGCTGTCGTGTATATTTTCTTTCTCAACCTTGTTCTGATCGCATCTCAAGTTCTACGCCTTGTAGTCTGTTTGGTTATCTGCCTTAATATGTATTCGCTATTTCATATGATTAGTATATTTTCTATTATTCTAATCATGTTTTATCTAGCATTTATCATGGGTAATTCGCTTGGTAAATTGCTCTTTTACTCAACAATCCAAAAATCTTATTTCAGGCAATTTTCCCCAAGTGGCTTTGTTGCTTCTATGAAGCCACCTGTGTTCGAAGGTGTAAATTACAAACGATGGCGTGCGGGAGCATTGCTCTGGTTTCAGACCATGAGCTGCTATAACGCCATCTATGGCGCACGTGAGGGAGATCTTAATCCCGCTCAGGAAGAGGCGTTCCAAAAACTTGATACCACTTTCAAGGTTGCCTTGATCAGCATTCATGGCGAAAATATTGTCGATTCATATCTGTCATTTAGCAATGGCAAGGATATGTGGGATGCGCTCGAGAGAAAATTTGGAGTCTCCGATACTGGCAGTGAACTGTATGTCATGGAAAATTTTTATGACTATAAGATGGTTGATGAATTGTGGAGCAGGCTCATGAAATACAGTCACTTGCCAGGAAGCTTGAGCACTTCACTTGTGTATTACCGGCCAAGTTTGTTGCCGGAGGCATTATTGCCAAACTTCCCTAGTCATGGAGGAATTTTCTACTTCTCTGAAGCACAAGAGACAAGAGTTCTCCGTGGCGGATCTCATTGGGACTCTTGATGTGGAAGAGAAGGCGAGAGCAAAAGACACACGTGCTCGAGGTATCGAGTGAGGTTCTAATACCAATCTGGTACAGAAAAGGAACTTCCAGCCTCACAAGTTCAAGAACAAAGGCAAGTTTGACGGCAAAGGAAAGTTTGATGGAAAGAACAAGGCCTCATAGTCTACCAGCTTCAAGAAGAAGACTGATAAGAAGAAAGGTGCTTGTCATGTGTGCGGTGATCCTGATCATTCGGCTCTTGCTTGTCCCAACCGCTTTGACAAGCGTCAGCATGGGAAGGACAGCAAAACTGCTAATGTTGTCATGGGCGACGTTGAGATAAAAGATGTTGGGTATGGTATATTACCTACAGTTTTTTCATTATGTCATTCTCCTGATTGGTGGATTGGCACGGGCGCTAATGTACATCTCTATTCTGATATTTTCATGTTTTCTTCATATCAGGTCAGAGGGACTCAAACCGTGCTGATGGGGAAACAGCTCGCATGCTTTTGTTCATGGTGTTGGTACGGTCGATCTGAAGTTTATTTCGGGAAAGACTGTGCACTTGAAGAACATGCATCATGTTCCCTCAATAAATAAAAATCTTGTTAGCGGATCTCTTCTGTGTCGAGATGGCTACAAGATTGTATTGGAGTCCAATAAATTTGTAATTTCAAAGTATGGAATCTTTGTTGGTAAAGGCTATGAGTGCGGAGGCTTGTTCCGCTTATCTCTGTCAAACATTTGTAATAAAGTTGTTAATCATATTTACACGAATTTTGAATCAAATGTCTGGCACTGTCGTCTTTGACATATTAATTTTGGTTGTATGACGCGGCTAGCCAAAATGAATTTAATCCCTGATTTCACAACTCTTAAGGGATCTAAGTGTCAAGTCTGCATGCAAGCTAAACAACCTCGCAAGTCACATACGCCTGCAGAAGTGAGAACTTTAACACCACTAGAGCTCATACATTCTGATCTTTGTGAGATGAATGGTGTATTGACAAAAGATGGAAAGAAATATTTCATGACTTTGATTGATGAATCTACGAGATATTGTCATGTGTATCTTCTGAAATCAAAAGATGAGGCTTTGAGTTTCTTCAAAATATATAAAACTGAGGCAGAAAATCAACTTGATCGAAAGATTAAGAGGCTTAGGTATGATCGTGGTGGAGAGTATTTTTCTAACGATTTTGATTTCTTTTGTGTGGAACATGGCATAATTCATGAGAGGACGCCTCCCTACTCACCCTAGTCAAATGGAATAGCCGAAAGAAATAACCATGCTCTAACAGATTTGGTTAACGCCATGTTAGGCACATCGGGTCTCTCCAACGAATAGTGGGGGAGGCACTATTGACTGCGTATCATGTCCTAAACCGAGTTCCCACAAAGAACAAAGAAATTACTCCATTCGAAGAATGGGAGAAGAAAAGATTAAAACTCTCTTACTTACGTACTTGGTGTTGTTTGTACCAATACCCAAAAAGCGCAAGCTTGGACCAAAAACCATTGATTGTGTTTTTCTGGGCTATGATTTTTATAGCATTGGTTATATATTCTTGATAGTAAAATCTGAAGTACCCGACATTCATGTCGGTACAATCATGGATTCGAATGATGCGAATTTCTTTGAGGATGTCTTTCCTATGAAGGATAAACCTAACTCATCAAATCCGGAGATACCTAGTTCATCTAATCAGGAATTTGCTACATTTTCTGAACCTACCATTCCAATTGAACACTCTGAAAATCCTAAGGAGGAGGATAATGAAATTCCTAAAGGAGCAAGAGACAAAGAACTACAAAAGTCTTTTGGTGATGATTTCATTGTGTACCTTGTGGATGACACTCCCACTTCTATTTCAAAAGCATATGCATCTCCTGATGCTGACTACTAGAAGGAAGCCGTCCATAGTGAGATGAATTCCATCTTAGCTAATGGAACATGGGATATCACTGATCGCCCTTATAGGTGCAAACCTGTAGGATGCAAGTGGGTGTTTAAGAAAAAGCTTAGACCTGATGGTACTATTGAGAAGTACAAGGCACGGCTTGTGGCCAAGGGATATACTCAAAAAGAAGGTGAAGACTTCTTTGACACTTACTCACCTGTTTCCAGATTGACCACCATTCAAGTATTACTCTCATTGGCTGCCTCTCATGGTCTTCTCGTTCATAAAATGGACGTTAAGACAACTTTCCTTAATGGATAGTTGGATGAGGAAATTTACATGGATCAGCCAGATGACTTTGTGGTAAATGGTTAAGAAGGAAAGGTGTGCAAGTTGTTGAAGTCTTTATATGGCCTAAAACAATCCCCTAAGCAATGGCATGAGAAGTTCGAAAGAACTTTAACTGCTACATGCTTTATTATAAATGAAGCTGATAAATGTGTGTACCATCGGCATGGTAGGGGTGAGGGAGTCATCCTTTGTTTGTATGTTGATGACATACTGATTTTTGAAACCAACCTTAATTCAATTAAGAAGGTCAATTATTTCTTATCTCGTTCCTTTGAGATGAAATATCTGGGAGTAGCTGATGTCATCTTGAACATCAAGCTATTGAGAGATGATGACGGTGGGATTACATTGCTTCAGTCCCACTATGTGGAAAAGGTCTTGAGTCATTTCGGGTATAGTGACTTCAAGTTTTCTCCTACACCGTATGATCCTAGTGTGTTGCTTCGAAAGAATCGAGAAAATGCTAGAGACCAACTAAGACACTCTCAAATTATTGGCTCGCTTATGTATTTAGCTAGTGCCACGAGGCCTGACATCGCCTTTGCTGTAAGCAAACTCAGTCGATTTGTTTCAAATCCAGGAGATGATCACTGGCATGCTCTTGAGAGAGTTATGCGCTATCTAAAAGGCATTGCAAGCTATGGCATTCACTATACCGGGTATCCGAGGGTACTAGAGGGTTATAGTGATTCAAATTGGATATCTTATGCTGACGATATAAAGGCCACGAGTGGATATGTATTCACACTTGCTGGTGGCACTGTTTTTTGGAACTCTTGCAAAGCAGACCATCTTAACAAGATCAACTATGAAAGCAGAACTCACATGATTAGACACATCCACTATTGAATAAAAGTGGCTTCGTGAACTCTTGATGAACTTACCTGTGGTTGAAAAACCAATACCCGCAATCCTTATGAACTGCGATAATTAAACTGTAATTTTCAAGGTAAATAGTTCTAAGGATAATATGAAGTCATCAAGACATGTGAAGAAAAGACTAAAATCTGTCAGGAAAATGAGAAACTCCGGAGTTATTGCATTGGATTATATCCAAACATCTAAAAACTTGGCAGATCCCTTCACAAAGGGTCTATCACGCAACGTGATAGAAAATTCAATGAAGGAGATGGGTATGAGACCCACAATTTAAGCTTTCCATAGTGGTAAACCACTCTATGTGATCGGAGATCCCGTGAATTAGAATTGGAAGACAAGTTGTTGGTTAGATGAGAGGAAAGTATCCATACTTTGATAAACACCACTCCATAAACATGTAATACTTTCCTATTTTGCATGACAGGTTGATTTATTATCTTAATGTGTTCTAAGTGGCTTATTCTAAGCAAATATGTTGTCCTGCAGAACATCTTTTAAAGAACACACCTATATGAGTTTGACTGTTAAAACGTCGCAGTCTATGAGAGTAGGGTGTTCTCTAATAAACTCATGAAAGGTCATGGAGTATGACGCATAAGCTCCACCCGCGGGGAATTCCTACGATAGCTAGTATCGGTCAAGACTTTTTGTGAAGCTAGGTTCGCAGCAAACTTGTAGTTCAAGGCATAGTACACTGTACAAGTTGCAGCCTCGTATAACATAAAGCTCTAGGTGGAAGTCAAATTAACAGTCTCCACTACAGTACCGGTATATAAACAATGTTTTGGAACCAAAGGCAAACTTTATGTGCCTCTGGGATCTGGTGGGGGATGGTTGGAATTTTTGCCTAAATAAGCCCATCCCATTATTATATGCAAATAAATTTCTGAAATCCTAGATGCCCATTTGGCCCAATCATGCAAGGCAAGAGCTAGGACAAATGTTTAGTCTCACATTGCTAGTTGAGTGGAAGTTGGACTAGCTTATAAGGAGAGATCTTCCACCACTTGTACGATCTTGAGAAGAGAAGACATATACATGCGCGCTCCTCCGCATCCTCACTCGCCTCGCCACGGCGTGTCGCGTCATGACACGCGCCGCGGGTTGCGGGAATATCGCCGAGCTTTATTTTGCCACGTAAGAATGGTATATGAACAGTTGTACAGAAGCTGAAACATTTTGCTCGAGTGGACTTCTAATACGAGCTAAATGAATACGAACTGAGTGGAGGCTGTCCGGTGGGCTGCCTCCTGCTCGCTTCAACTTCCGTCCATTCGTTTCATCTCCTGCGCAGCATGTCTGCCTTTCCCTCTGTGCCTATAAGAGAGAGGTCGCGCCTCCTCTCAAAAATACTGCCACACATCCTTTGCGCATCCAGTTTCAGAGCACTGCGCTACCTAGTCTTCCCCATCCCGTCTTCCGGCGTGCACCGCGAGCCGGGACAGTAGGCCTCTGAGACCCCGCTGCTTCGAGTCCTGTACGGGAGAAGGGCGATAAGGTTTTTGGGGAGCACTATTGGCGCGACTACTGGCTTTATCACGGACTCCTTCACGAATAGCGATTGCACCGACGTCTTCCCCCAACGAGGATTTCTTCCCCGATATCAGCACCCTCTTCCTCGACGACATGGCTGACGATGCTGCTAACATGAACGCCGGCGGTTCCTCTGCTGCTGCTGTCGTGTATATTTTCTTTCTCAACCTTGTTCTGATCGCATCTCAAGTTATACGCCTTGCAGTTTGTTTGGTTATCTACCTTAATATGTATTTGCTATTTCATATGATTAGTATATTTTCTATTATTCTAATCATATTTTATCTAGCGTTTATTATGGGTAATTCGCTTGGTAAATTGCTCTTTTACTCAACACCTCTCCCATCATAATCTCAATTTCAAGTGCAAGTAAAATAATACTCAATATTGTCCATATATCTAATAAGATAACCACAAACTCAATAATACTCCATATATAATGATAAACTCGGAATTTCATAAAGGGATCGACTATTCCTGAAGGGAATTCTAATGATGCATAATTTATTTTTGAGCTTGAACAAATGCAAAAGCTAAACATATAAGATAGATTACAAGGTCTTAAAGATCTCCCCAAGCTTGGAATCGAGCCAGGCAGGATCATAACTCCTTGTTGGTACCTATTCCTTCTCATGGGTGAGAATAACATCGCCTTCTTCCTCTGTGTTGCGAGGCTTAGCTATGCTTGAAAGGCGGTTGCTGAGCTCGGCCATGTCGAATTGAATCTTCAAAATATTCTTCTCGAGGAATTTCTTCTCATCTGTCAACTCAAAAACAGTTTTAATCAAGAAACCAACTCTACCATCGATGTCATTGACCTTTTTCTCAATGTTTTTGCTCATCATCCTGTAGGAGTCAATCCCTTCTCCAATAGTTTCAAAACATGCTTTCAAGGCTTTTTCCAATCGACAGATCTTATCATGAATCTCATCTGGTCGCACCTTCTTAGGCTTGAGAGGTGACGGACCGAGAGGAGGTTTATAATAAGATCCAATGTTGTGATGATAAGGATTAGGGGGATACTCATCCTTGCTCTTTATATGCTCTACTTGCCTCATCATCTCCATCCTCTATGGGAACGTGTCCTCCCAATTTGGGAGAGGCTTGATCTCCGGGTTGGATGGCGATGATGCTTCTTTAGGTTCTACTTCTTCGATCTTCTTCACGGGCTTCTATTATTTCTTCCTCCAAACCTTGTTGACATGAAAAGGCTGCATGGCTTCACTACACAGATATTGTTAGAAGGAGCTTGTATAGGGATGGCGATGATTTTTCGAGGCCGGAGGCTGTAGCTCTGCAAAAACTTAATGAAAAAGGTTAGATGCAATCAGTTTTAAAAGGGGAGGTCGAAAACCCTAGTTGTCGTCCATAACGAGCAACTATATGGGGGCAGTCCGTATATGTCCAGCTGTATAGTTGTGAACCGACTTAGATTTTTCTTTTTACGGAGGTACCAACTATACGACCGTACCTATACGGCCAGAAAAAAGTATTTCCATCGTGTAGTTGTTCGTTAAATTTAATGTACCTTGCAACAAAAATTCGGAGATGGGGTAGATAACTGTACGACAGCAACTATACGACCGGAAAAAAGTATTCTCGCCGTATAGTTGGTCGTTAAACTTACTGTACCTTTTGAACACCGAAGAGAAGATGTAAAAACATCTATACGACCGGAACTATACAGTCGGAATTTTTTAGTCCAACCGTATAGTTGGTCATTAAACCTTCTGGAGCTGCCAAAATTTACCTGTCTCTTCGAGAATTCTTTTATTAATCTGAAACTTAACGAAACACCAAGTCTTGATAGAAAAATGATAGCTTAAATTTTCGACCAACATTAACATCCTAGCATTACCAAACTTCTTCTACTTCACTAGAGCTTTAGGTGTTCCTTATTCAACACAAACTTAACTAAAACTTAATTAAAACTTAATTAAAAGTTTAAGACTTTACTCAAACCTTTATTTTACATGAGTTTCTCCCATGAAGCGCTCTTTTATGGTCAATAGCTTGACCGTGATGTTGCTCATTTAGGATCGATTTTTTTATTTTTGCAGTTGCCTTTCCTTGTATATTTTTGCTTAATCACCTCTTCTGGGGTGATCACATATATGGTGACTACACTTGTATCTTCTTTTGTTGGATAATGTTTCAAGCGTTGTCCATTCACCACCCATGAAAGATAGGGTGTTTTTCCCTAGAGCTTCACCGCTCTCGATGAATACGCTTCTTTAATTATATGGGGGCCTTCACTTCGAACTGATTTTTCCTGGAAACAACTTAAGACGAGAATTATAGAGCAACACATTGTCTCCCCTTTTAAAGACCTTATTTTCTATTTTTCTGTCATGTCATCTTTTTAATTTTTATTTAAATAATCTAGCATTTTCATAAGCCTCACTTCTAAACTCATCCAAAGCATGAATATCTAATAAACATTTTTCTCCTGCTATTTTAAAATCATAGTTTAAGTTCTTGATCGCCCAAAAGGCTTTGTGTTCCAATTCTAAAGGTAAATGACACGCCTTACCGTAAACCATCTTATATGGTGTCATAACCATTGGATTCTTAATCGCAGTACGGTATGCCCAAAGAGTGTCATTCAACTTGTATGACCAATCTTTTCTTGATTTATCCGCCATATTCTCGAGTATGGTCTTTAATTCTCTATTGGTGAGTTCCACTTGACCACTTGTTTTAGGATGATATGATGAAGGAACGCGGTGAGTTACTCTATATTTGTAAAGGATTTTCCTGAAAGTTCCTTTCATAAAATGAGAACCACCATCAGTGACTAAAAATCTAGGGACTCCAAACCTAGAAAATATGACATTCTTAACCATCTTCACGGAAGTAGCTGCATCTGCATGGCTTATTGGAAAAGCTTCAACCCATTTAGTGACATAATCGACAGCAACAAGAATATAGGTGTAACCATTTAATTCTATAAAAGGTCTCATGTAATCTATTCCCCATACATCAAAGGGTTCAATTATAAGACTACAATTCATTGTCATCCCTTGTTTTTTACCTATATTACCTCTTTTCTGGAAAGCATCACAATATTCTACATACCTGTGTGCGTCCTTAAAAAGGTGGGCCAATAGAATCCAGATTGAAGTACCTTTGCTGCAGTTCGCTTGCCTGCATGATGTCCTCCATACGGGCTGTCATGACAAGCTTGCAAAATTGCGTTTATTTCATGGTTAGGAACACACTTTCGAATAAATCCATCAGGTACATGACGATATAAATAAGGATCGTCTCAAAAGTAATATTTAAGATCATTAAAGAATTTAATTCTTTGATTTCTTATCATACCAGGAGGTAGAAATTTTCCTGCAATATAGTTAGCATAATCCGCAAACCAAGGATCGGTGATTTCAACATTCACTAAATATTCTCCCGTAAATGACTCATTTATAGGTATGAGGTCAATGATTATTCCCTCCATTCTAGAGAGATGATCTGCTACTGGATTATCCTTACCCCTCCTATCTACTATTTACAAATCATATTCTTGCAGTAATAAGACCCATCTAATCAACATGGGCTTCGCATCCTTTTTTCACAAGGAGGTGACGCAAATCTTGATGATCTGTATGAACTATTACCCTAGAATTTTTCTTATTCTATTTGCTAGGTCCCTTTCCCCTTAAACTACCAACATTCATTGACCCTCCTGCGGTGCTCATGCTTGTCCCACAACCCAAACTTTGTGCGGCAGCTGAATTCTCCCGAGCCTCCATGTTGCATTGTTGCTCCTATTTTACACATGTACGATTCTAGGAAGGCAGGAACATCTCGGGAGGTAATTAATCATGCTTTGTTCTCTCCATAGATAGAAAAAACTCCACGTTGATCTACATGATTCTGAGATGAGAAGCTCAATAATTTTACCATACTCAGAAGCGGTATATTTGTTGGTGCATTCTGAGTGGATAGATGCGTGCGTAGAGCTCCTGTCCGCCCTTGATCTCACCGACCTCTACCGCATCATGGCAACAAACAATCACTCTGAACTAGATCATACTAGCGGGAAGGACAGCCTTGCTACTGTGTGGCTGGCTCGCAGCCGACTTGCGCAGCCCTGCTGGCCACGATGATTGACGGGTGGCTTCCTTGATGCGTTTGTGCACAAGAGATATTTGATAGAATATCTAGGAGAGAGTCGGGGTGAAGAGGCTGACAGGTGGGCCCTGCATATATTTTGACGGTCCAACCATAGGATAGTGGAAAAATTAGCTAGTAATTAGAGGAAATAACATTATAAGGGGGTATTTGAAAAACAGATAGCCACGCCAGTGACTTGACGGCAAACGTGATGGATGGCTAACGGGGCACATCCACATAACTTCATGACAGGTAGTTTGTATTTTCCCAGTAGGCGACCAATGCGCTCATGCGTGTCAACTTGACAAACCGCACACAGATGTTTAACTCATTTATATTCGTCATATCTAGTTAAGTTTTAGGGCTAGGTATATCCGTATCTAGACAAATTTGAGTCAACTAATATGGATTGAAAGGAGTACCATTTTACAGGTTATAAGTAATTATGTAATATACACACCACACGACCCATTTTGCCTGTTAGAATATTTTACATACACATCGCAGGAGCCGTGCAACTCAATCAGCAAACTACAAAACAACCACCCTCTCGTTTTCTCCAGAACTGAAGAGGACACACACAGAATCATTTGGGCTACCGCCTGTCGATCGATGCAAGGAGTAGCTCCGGTACCACTGCTAGGGCCCAACCACAGCAACTGATGTAATCATCGTCTCACCGAACACTAGTGGAAACGAGGGCTTTTGTTGATCCCGAAAATGGGCTTTAACACCGGTTCTTCTACGAACCGGTGTTAAAGGGGGGGCCGTACCAGCGTGGCCTCTGCGGCATTAAAGGAGGCCCCCCTTTAACACCGGTTCGTGGCACGAACCGGTGTTAAAGGTCCCTGCACCAGTGGCCCGCGCACCCCCCCCCCTTTAACACCGGTTCGTGGCACGAACCGGTGTTAAAGGGGGGGCTATATAAGACACCACCCCAGCCCACACACACACCCCACTCTTCCATTCTTTCACATTTTGGAGCCTAGCAAGAGGGTGTGAAGAGTGCTAGTTTGTGTTTTTTTCATATGCACTAGAGGTGTTCGGTGAAATGCCCGAGAGCTCAAAATAAGCTTTCTTGTTGCTCTTTCCGTCTCGGTCGAGGTCGGCAACTATAGTTTCATGTGTCATTGATGTACTATATATATAAATGGTCATCTCCCTATTATTTTTTGATATATACTACATATTAATGCAGATGAATCGGCAATGGATGTACGGTGACCGCCGCACTTCCGAGTACATTACGGGCCTCCAAAATTTCATCGTTGTGGCTAATGCAAACCGTGGTCACAATGGTTTTATATGTTGTCCGTGTGTTCACTGTCAGAACAAGAAAGACTACTCAAATACCAGAACCATTCACGCCCACCTGCTTCGATCCGGTTTCATGCCCAGCTATAATTGTTGGACCAAGCACGGAGAAAAAGGGGTTGTGATGGAAGACAACGAAGAAGAAGAGGATGATGAAAACTATCATAATATGTATCCTGAATATGATGATAATGCAACGGAGGTAGATAATGAAGATCAAGAGGGAGCAGATGGGCCCGCTGATGACGATCTTGGTCAGGCCATTACTGATGCAAAGGAAGAATGTGAAACTGAAAAGGAGAAGGAGAAGCTGGAGCAGATGTTAAAGGATCACAAAACATTGTTGTATCCAACTTGCGAAGATGGCCACAAAAAGCTAGGTGCCACACTGGATTTGCTGCAATGGAAGGCAGAGAATGGTGTGACTGACAGCGCATTTGCAAAGTTGTTGGTAAAAATGAAGAATCTTCTTCCAAGAAATAATGAGTTGCCTGACAGTACATACCAAGCAAAGAAGGTTGTCTGCCCTCTAGGATTAGACGTGCAGAAGATACATGCCTGCATTAATGACTGCATCCTCTACCGCGGTGAGAAGTACGAGAATTTGGATGCATGCCCGGTATGCACTGCACTGCGGTATAAGATTAGACGAGACGATCCTGGCGATGTTGAGGGCGAGGCCCCTAGGAAGAAGGTTCCCGCCAAGGTTATGTGGTATGCTCCTATAATACCACGGTTAAAACGTCTCTTCAGAAATAAAGAGCATGCCAAGTTGTTGCGATGGCACATGGAAGACCGTAAGAAAGACGCGATGTTGAGACACCCCGCTGATGGGTCACAGTGGAGAAAAGTCGAGCGAGAGTACCCGGACTTCGCACGTGACGCAAGGAACTTAAGGTTTGGTCTAAGTACAGACGGCATGAATCCTTTTGGTGAGCAGAGCTGCAGTCACAGCACCTGGCCTGTGACCCTATGTATCTATAACCTTCCTCCTTGGTTGTGTATGAAGAGGAAGTTCATTATGATGCCAGTGCTCATCCAAGGCCCGAGGCAACCCGACAACGACATTGATGTGTACCTAAGGCCATTAGTTGAAGAACTTTTACAGCTGTGGGCCAAACCAGGTGTACGTATGTGGGATGAGCACAAAGGGGAGCCATTTGACCTACGAGCATTGCTTTTCGTAACCATCAATGATTGGCCTGCTCTTAGTAACATTTCAGGGCAGACAAACAAGGGATACAATGCATGCACACACTGTTTAGATGATACTGAAAGTGTATATTTGGATAAATGTAAGAAGGTTGTGTACCTAGGGTATCGCCGATTTCTTCCGAACCTGCATCCAGTAAGAAAGAAAGGCAAGCATTTCAAACGTCTGGCAGAACCCCGGAGGAAGCCTGTCCTCCGTACCGGTGAGGAGGTATTTGGTATGGTCAAGGACCTAGAAGTAATCTTTGGAAAAGGTCCTGGCAGTCTATCTGTTCCGAATGACGATGCCGGACACGCGCCCATGTGGAAGAAGCAATCTATATTTTGGGACCTACCCTATTGGAAAGTCTTAGAGGTCCGCTCTTCAATCGACGTGATGCACGTGACGAAGAATGTTTGCGTGAACCTGCTAGGCTTTCTAGGAGTGTATGGGAAGACAAAAGATACACCGGAAGAACGACAGGACCAGCAACGTCTGAAGGCCCCTGAAGAGCCTATGCATCCTGAGAACGAGAAGGGTAAACGATGCCACTTAACTCCTGCCAGCTACGCTCTTACCAAAGCAGAGAAGGAAATCTTTTTTGAATGTCTGAGCAGTATCAAGGTCCCGTCTGGCTTCTCGTCGAATATAAAGGGAATAATAAATATGGCAGAGAAAAAATTCCAAAACCTGAAGTCTCATGACTGCCACGTGATTATGACACAATTGCTTCCGATTGCATTGAGGGGGCTTCTACCTGAAAATGTTCGAGTACCCATTGTGAAGCAATGTGCATTCCTCAATGCAATATCTCAGAAGGTAATCGATCCAGAAAGCCTACCAGGGTTACAAACAGATGTGGCCCAATGTCTTGTCAGCTTTGAGTTGGTGTTCCCACCATCCTTCTTCAATATTATGACGCATCTCCTGGTTCACCTAGTAGAAGAGATTGCCATTCTCGGTCCTGTATTTCTACACAATATGTTCCCCTTTGAGAGGTACATGGGAGTCTTAAAGAAATATGTTCATAACCGTGCTAGGCCAGAAGGAAGCATCTCCAAGGGCTATGTAACAGAGGAGGTCATTGAGTTCTGTGTTGATTTTATTCCTGACCTTAAGGCGATTGGTGTTCCAGAATCACGACATGAGGGGAGACTGTGTGGAAAAGGCACCCTAGGATGTAAAGCAATGATATGTAGGGACGGGCATTCTCTCAATCAAGCACACTACACGGTTTTACAAAGATCTATCTTGGTTGCCCCGTATATCAATGAACACAAGAATTTAATACGCCTCAAACACCCGGAGCAGTCTGATGAATGGATTATAAGTGAACACATGGCGAGTTTTGGCGGCTGGCTGCAAAGACTTCTCACGAATAACACCACTGTTGGGGATCAGCTGTACTTGTTGGCCAGGACACCGTCTTCGACTGTATGTACTTTCCAAGGGTACGAGATAAATGGGAATACATTTTACACGATAGGCCAAGATAAAAAGAGCACCAACCAAAACAGCGGTGTCCGCTTCGATGCAGCAGAAGACAATGGGAAAAAGACCACGTATTATGGGTTCATAGAGGAGATATGTGAACTTGACTATGGACCTAATTTTAAGGTCCCCTTGTTTCGATGCAAATGGGTCAAGCTAACAGGAGGAGGGGTTGAGGTAGACAAGACGTACGGAATGACAACGGTGGATCTCAACAATCTTATGAAGAACTTAGACGAACCATTCGTCCTAGCCAATGATGTGGCTCAGGTTTTCTATGTGAAGGACATGTCCTCCAGACCAAAAAAAAGAAAAAATATGCAAACGAATACATCATATGATGAGCCAAAGCGTCACATAGTTCTTTCAGGGAAAAGAAACATCGTGGGAATCGAGGACAAGACAGACATGTCAGAAGATTATAATAAGTTTGATGAAATTCCGCCCTTCACAGTGAAAACTGACCCAAGCATTCCGTTAAGTAAAGAAGATGCTCCATGGTTACGTCTGAAGCGATCATAAGGAAGGGCATATGCCAAGAAGTTCATGCTCATATTATGTAACTCTAGTTCATGTTTTTAATATTAATACATGTCTTGAGTGTTAGTCATGTTTTGTGGATGGACCGGGACTATGAGAAGAAGTTGTCCCGATTCGTACTTACCATTAAGATCTGATCTCCAAACGCGCGCGGTCACATATTAGGGAGTGCCTCTATGACCAGTTTCTTGGAGATGCCGGAGGACTAGGCTCCGTTGGCATCTCCCTGAAACTGGCCGTAGTGGTGTCCCTGCTCTCGAAAACCATCTTGCAGCTTTGTAACTTCTCTAACTAGATCAATACACCAGGGAGCTAACTAATTTCAAATATTAGGGAGTGCCTCTATGACCAGTTTCTCGGAGATGCCGGAGGACTGGGCTCCGTCGGCATCTCCCTGAAACTGGCCGTAGTGGTGTCCCTGCCTCAAACTGGCTGGAGGACTGGACTCACAAGGATGCCTATTTATAGTACAAGCAGCTCGACATAGTGTTGACACTTACAACATAATGTCGACACTCACCCCTATTATTAGTCCCGGTTGGTGTCTCCAACCGGGACTAAAGGTTCATCTTTAGTCCCGGTTGGTGACACCATCCGGGACAAGGTACACGCCGCACGACATAATGTCGACATGCACTCACCCCTATTATTAGTGCTGACTCGTGTTTTGTCCCGGTTGGTGTCTCCAACCGGGACTAAAGGTTCATCTTTAGTCCCGGTTGGTGTCTCCAACCGGGACTAAAGGTTCATCCCGCCATTTTTTCCCGCCATTTTTCTTCCCGCCATTTTTCTTCCCGCCAGTTCTTCCCGCCATTTTTCTTCCCGCCAGTTCTTCCCTCCAGTTCTTCCCGCTAGTTCACTATATATATATGTAGGGGGTTGGCCTCCATTGTCATTGCACATCTCTAGACTCATATATGCAACCTCATCACTCTTTCCCATGGCTTCCACCGTAGCACTAACCCCCAGGGAGGCGGAGGCGCTTTGCGCCTCGAACTACCCCTGCCCGCCGGGCTACTGTGTCCCCGTCGGCTGGATGCTGAGCGTCGGAGGCGTGCCGGTTCCTCCTGTCCCTCTAGGTGTGGCGCGCCGGATGGCCATCACGAACCACTACTACTTCGAGCTCACGCCGGAGCAGCGGAGGAATCCCAGATGGCATCCCGACTATTTCCCTACTTGGGAAGCCTTCTTCGTGGATCGGCATGAGAGGGCGCTCGCCAGGCACGAGGAGGACGGCCCACCTCCTCCTAACTTCAACGAGGCCGGCCGTCGGCTATGGTGGCGCGGTCGGACTCTCCAGAGCGTCATGGCCTATGACACTGCCGCCGACTCTAACCCCCGTCTGCGCTACCCTCAAGTCCAGCCCACGCGCTACCCTCAAGTCCAGCCCACGCATACTCTCCAGAGGTTCAATTACGGCGACCCCGACGACGACAGCGATGACGGCGGCGGCGAGTACGACGACTACAGTGGCGAGTATTACAGGTGTAGGTAGGAGCATGACTGAATCACTCCAACATTCCGAAACAAGTTCGGCCGATTGTTACTTAATCTGGCCATGTATCTTAATTTTCAGTTCTTTTATGTATCTTAATTTTCAGTTCCAGTTCGGCCGATTGTTACTTAATCTGGCCATGTATCTTAATTTTCAGTTCTTTTATGTATCTTAATTTTCAGTTCTTTTATGTATCTTAATTTTCAGTTCCAGTTCGGCTTTATGTAACTGTCTCAAAATGACCTATCTCATTCGAGGTTTCTTGGCTTTCGGGTCAAATGACCAATGTTATGGCTAGAATCAAGGCATAGTTTGCAAGAGGAGTTTTCCTTTTTATCGCACCAAAAAGGCATTTTCCATTTTCCGAGCATAAAAAACGGACGGTTTTGTGAAGCAACCACCAAATGGCTAATTCAAAAAACCACCAACACATTGATCAAAAAACAATGCAAGTTGAGAGAGGCTTGGTGAGATTCAAGTGTATACAAAAGATGCGACATTTAAATATCCAATCAATTCAAAAATGTTAATACAAAAGATGCGGCATTAAAATATGATTTGATCTAATAAAAATCATTTACATGAATGGATAGATATTATTTTTCTGAAAATTATGATATATTATTCATATTTTTCTGAGTTGAAATGAAAAAGATATGAATTTTCTAAATTCATATCATATTTTTTGAATTAAAAAAGCCCCTTTAATGCATGAAATAAGTGTTTTAATTATTTTAAAAAATTTCATGTAAAGTAAATATAAAATGATTTACATGAATGGATAGATATTATTTTTCTGAAAATTATGATATATTATTCATATTTTTCTGAGTTGAAATGAAAAAGATATGAATTTTCTAAGTTCATATCATATTTTTTGAATTAAAAAAGCCCCTTTAATGCATGAAATAAATGCCCCCCCCTTTAACACCGGTTCCAGACAGGAACCGGTGTTAAAGGGGGGGGCATTTATTTCGTTTCCCGCGCGCACCCACCCCCCCTTTAACACCGGTTCGTGGCAGGAACCGGTGTTAAAGGGGGGGTGGGTAATAAATACGCGCGCAAACGAATTCCCCCCTTTAACACCGGTTCCTGCCACGAACCGGTGTTAAAGGGGGGGTATTAAATGCGCCCCTTCGCTCCTTTCTTCCCCCCAGAGCCAGATCGCGCCACCGCCGCCAGAGCCCGAACCCCTCGCCGTTGTCCTCGCCACCACCGAAGCCGACGACCGCCACCGCCTCGTCGTCCTCGCCACCACCAAAGCCGACGACCGCCACCGCCTCGTCGTCCTCGCGCGCCACCGAAGCCGACGACCGCCACCCCTCGTCGTCCTCGCGCGCCACCGAAGTCAACGACCGCCACCGCCTCTGTCCGGCCGCCTCTGTCCGGCCGCCGTTGCAGCTGCCCGACACCGACGCCGTGGTGAGCATGCTCTGTTTCCTCCCCTTCTCTATTTCGTCGCCGACGCCCCCCTTTGCAGGCTGCTTTGCCACGTCGCCGTTGTCGCTCTGCCACGTCACCGGCCGCCTCTGTCCGGCCGCCGTTGCAGCTGCCCGTCGTCGCCGTGCTCGCCCGTTGTCTCCCCGTGCTCGCCCCCGTGCTCGCCCGTGCCTCCCCGTGCTCGCCCCCGAGCAGTTCCTCGCCGGAGCCGGTAGCTCGCGTCATCGGGTGTGGCGGGCAGGAGCGGCTACGTGAGCGCGTCCACGGATTGGGGCCAATGACAGGGAAGTGGAGGGGATGGGTCAGGGAGGCGGATTCGTCGGGGAGGCCCAGGGCCCAGGCGCGGTACGGGGACGGCCTCCCCTCTCGGCTGCGGGGGCGGCCTAGGTGGGGTGCAAGCTCCGGTGGTGGCCATGGGGTGCGAGCTCGCGATGCGGCCTAGGTGGGGTGCGAGCTCCGATGTGGCATCCCCCCTCCTGGCCTAGGTCGGCGCTGATGAACGTGGAGTTCGCCCTGGCCAGCATGCTCTGCGGCTTCGATTGGGCCACGCCTAAACACCGACGCCTAAACGCCGACGCCTCGGAACGATATAAACACAGTTCTTTGCATAATATATTGACCCTCGGAACGATTCCAGGGTGCCAAAGATGGGCGAGATGAACGTAGTGACATCGACCCCCGATGATCTAAACCTTGCACATGTGAATTAGAAGCATGTGGAGTAAAAATAAAATAGCTTATAGCAAAGATATTATAATAGGCCACGCCTAAACCCTAACTGACCACCTCGCTCTCTTCCCCGTGCAGGAGCGTCTCGCCGCCGCCGCTTCGGAGCTCATAGGCCACGCCTAAACGCCGATGCCGCCCGCCGCCCGACGAGCCCGCCGCTAGCACCGCCGCCCGACGAGACCGCCGCATCCGCCCGACGAGCACCGCCGCCCGACGAGAACAACGTCACCCCACCGGTGAGCGCCACGTGTCTGCCACGTGTATGATTGCTGACTCATCCTGATTAAAACTTGTTTGCTCGATAAATTGTACTACATGCATAGATTAAAACTTGTATACAAATTGGACCTCTAACTCATTTGTGTATTTATTTGTGTATTTTGGTATGAATAATATGTATATTTGTGTATGAATCCAAGTCCACTTGAATGTTTACACTCTTACTCTAGATAATATTATTGTTTTAGAAACTATGGATCCACTTAGTAGAAACCTTGAAGAAGAAGAAATAATGGAGAACATTATTGATGAGGACACCTCACAATATCTGAACTTGGAGGGACATGACGACGACAGCTCAAGTACTAGTCATGGAGAAGATGAAGACTCCGGTGAACGCAATTTAATGGTTACAAAGTCCGGCGAGGTATATGCATTGATTAAGCCTCAGCTGACTTCCACCAACAATCTTCTTCTACATGTATTAATTAACGCTTCTTTCTTCTTTTAGCCCTCTGGATCGACCAGCCAGCAACCATCTTCTTCTACGAAAAAGAGCAAGCGAGGCGCGAGCCAGCGGTTGAAAGATCGTGCAAAGTTCACGATCGAAGCAGTCCGTGTTGATGGCAGGCCGATGGAGCCCAAGAAGGCCGCAGACAAATTTGTACGTCAGGCTGGAGTTCTTGTTAGGGACCAAATCCCAATCATAATTTAAAATTGGAATAAGCCAAAGAAGGGCGACGGTACCTTTGTCGATGACAGATCCAAAGAAACGCTTTGGAATTCGTTGTTGGTAAATTTCACCCTTCCACCAGAGGAGGATGAAAACAACCCGGTTATAAAGAAAAAGGTCAAAGAGTGGACTCTAAAGAAGATGGCTGAGGCTTTCCGCAACTGGAAGACAAAATTGAACAAATTTGTCAAATCTGGCGAGACTCCAGATTTCGAAGACGCATATTATGCGAAGATAAGACCTCACTGGCCCGAATTTGAGACATATAAAAAAAGTGCTATAGCTAAAAAGAGGTCAGAAACCATACGCTTAATGCCCTGAAGAAGGAATATCACCAGAGGACGGGGTCAGGTGGCTACATATCTCAGAGGCCTAAGTGGGAGGAAGCTGAGAGGGCCCTGCGCGAGAGAGGGATCACACCCCAGACAGATGGGTGGGACCTACGTGCAAAGACTTGGTTCTACGGAATCGGGGCAAGGTTGGACCCAGAAACAGGATTGTGTATCTTCCCAACCATCCTTGCCAAACCCGTCACTGAACTCATCACGGCATACGAGGAAACATCCGCCAGGACCTTCCATCCCGACAGAGAGAATGACCAACTCACACGCGCCATCGGTAAAAAAGAACACCCTGGACATGCACGAGGCACATGGGGTATGACATGGAAGGATGGGTTTGCCGACTGGAGCGACTCTTACAGATGGCGCGGCAGAAAAGAAAAAGAGCGTACAGAGCGGATGACACAGATAGAACATGCACTTGCGGCGCTGCAGGCGCAAGTGAATGCACAACAGAGCCATCAAGCTACCGGCCCATCTCAGCGGCACGAAGAGCCTGCATTGGAAGCTGCCCGCGGCCCAGACTCTGCGCGGAAAAGCAGTGTGGCTTCCACGGAGAACGTGCAGCCCACGCTTGAAATGACGGGTCCTCGGTACCCCGTTGATGTGATCACGGAGAGCGAACACGCTGAGCTGCATGTGAGATTAATGGGCTTATCCATTAAGGTGGCTGTCGGCTATGCCTTACCTCCTGTAGCTGGTGGAACTTACCACTGCCGACCGATTCCAGATGGCTATGCTATTGTCGGGGTGGATGAGGTTGTGAAGGAATATGAGGAAGCACAGCTTGACCATGCTACAGGTGAAGGGGAAACTCAACTCAAATTTGCAGTGAAAACAACCATTCTTTGGAAGAAGGAACACATTGTGCTTCCAAATTGGAGGTCACTGGCACGCCCGCCGTCTCCGCAGCGTCAGCAGTCTGAGTCGCTTCAGCTATCTCCTGCGCGACAGCCATCTCCGGCCCGTCAGCCATCTCCTGCGCGGCAGCCATCTCCGTCCCATCAGCCATCTCCTGCGCGGCAGCATCTCCGGCCCGTCAGCCATCTCCTGCGCGGCAGCCATCTCCGGCCCGTCAGCCATCTCCGGTGCTTCAGCCATCTCCTCAGCGTAAGCGGAAGAGCACTGCCACGAGGAGCATCAGTAGCACTGCCACAAAGAAATCCGCAGGAAACCGTACGCCAAAGAGTTCAAAAAACTACGTCCCGCAGCCTTCCGCCAAGCCATTGCCGGTTTTATCGTGGAATCGCAGAGACGAGGAGACCAATAGGATCTCGGGAGAACAGGTCAAGAAATTCTTTGCACCTAGACGGGCCGAGCCAAAGGAGAAAATAGATCCGGCGGTGGTGGAGAAGTTTTACAATAATCTTTTGAAACCTGAAACCTCACTTGTGCCGGACTACGAGCGCCAGATTTTGAAGGCGGATGCAAGGCGCCGTAGGGAGACTGAAAGTAGCAGTCGTGAGGCACCCCAGAAAACAGTTCCCATGCTCGGAGAGCAGGAAAACCAATCATGCGCCCCGCTCCAAATGTTTGACAAACGGGACGCTCCTCTCGTAGATGATTACGAGGCAGAGCTACAAAGAAAGGTCAATGAGATGGGGATGACTTACATTGCATACTTGAACGTCATGGGAGACAACTTGCCCAAATGCGATGTCAACCCCATACAGCCATGGAAGTATGGGAAGAATCTAGTCAAGAAAGAGGAGCTCAAGAATCTACCAACAAAGATGCGAAAATTGCACAAGTGGTACCTTCATTTCTGCAAGACGAGAAAAGAAGAATGGATCACGGCGCATATAAGAGATCAGATTTTCTTGTGCGGAGACGACGCGATCGACTTCAACATTCAAGACTTGCATTTTCTATTCAATCAGAAGGAACTCGACAAATCTGCCATCAGTCTTTATTGTGTGTAAGTACTATTTCTGTAATTTTTATCTCATCTCATTCACTTCATTAATTGCATGTATATATATATGCTCACCATATATGTATATACTATTATGCAGGAAAAAGGTTATGGAATGCATGAAAGGAGGCCCTTTTGACATTGGGTTCGTTGACCCAAATAGAGTTCATGAAGAAGTGGTAAGAACCAGACCCGGGCAAACAGAAGATTACTTGCTAAAGTCTTTACTGAGACGACAAACCAAAAGGGAAATACTAGTGCCTTACAACTTCTCGTGAGTACTGTTACCCTCTCTCTTGTACACATTCCATTTCGGCTTACTCGATGTTAAGTGTAACTGATGATGAGTTATGCGTGCGTAGGTTCCACTTTATTCTGCTAGTCATTCAACCCGACTCAGGAAAAGTCCTTGTCATGGACTCGTTACGAAAAGAAAAAGAGATATGGGCAGACTTTAGAGAGATGCTCCAGAGGTAATTTCAATCATATTATCGCACTAGATCGGCAACTTTCGTGACAACAAGTAATTAATTACTCCTTTATCCATTTTATTTGCCGGACAGGGTTTGGAAAAGGTTCACGGGCAGGGCCGTGGGTGAATGGTCAGAAGAACTAAAATTTGTAGACCAAAATGTAAGTAATACTAGCTAGCTTCCAATTCCATTATCTCATGCTTTATTGATTATTATTTTGATTGAACTCTCTATTCTCGTAAAGTGCGCGCATCAGGGATACGGCAATAACTTATGTGGGTACTATGTTTGCGAGTTCATTCGCAACATGATATGTGCGACGGGCCAAGCCGCACTAGAACAACTTAGAGTAAGTAAACAAAGTCCACAACATTATTTTATTACCATCAATTGTGTTGAGTTTTATTCTTATATATATATTGACGACCCATTCTTCATATATATTCAGATCGAACGGATGCGGGACCAACTCCTATCATTTGAACGCATACGAGCCATTCAAGAGGAATTGGCGGGGTTCATACTTGATGAGGTCGTCACGCCTGGCGGAGAACTCTTTAGATATACACCAAAATGAACGATGACGATGTATGTGCCGATGATGATGTATGTGCCGATGACGATGTTTGTGTATAATAATAGTTGCTTAATTATTCATGTACTCGTATGTACGATGACGATTTATGTGTATACCGCTCCCGATCGATTCCCCCTCGCTCCACCCCCTCCCGCAGAAATACGCCCAGAACGGGGCAGAGGCAGAAGTCTGCCGCGGCAGAGATTTAGGCCGTTTTCCTGCCGCGGCAGAGTTCTGCCGCGGCAGGAAAACGGCCTAAATCTCTGCCGCGGCAGAAGAACCTTTAACACCGGTTCCAGATACGAACCGGTGTTAAAGGGGGGGCTGAGGCCTGTGGCAGCCCCACGTGCGCCACCCTTTAACACCGGTTCGTATAAGAACCGGTGTTAAAGGCCCCCCCCCCTCTAACACCGAACCCTCAACAGCGGTTGGGGAACCGCTGTTAGAGGGCCCTCCCAACCGGAGTTAAAGGGGGGGCTCTACACTAGTGGAAACAAGGTCGACGACATAATGCCCATCCCATCCCAGAGCAAGGTGACCGTGATGTCTTTGTCAGGACGACAGTGGAAAAAAGAAATCTATTATTGGTCGAAAACATGTGGAGCATTTAGAATAGCACAAAACAGGTCGACGCATAGACCATGGTCCATGGCCATAGCATGATTGTGCTTGAATGCCGCTTGACTAATCTCACGACCCCTCCAACAACCAATGTTGGCTGACTGTGGCTGCTGCAAAAGTCTGGTCGGCCTCCTCCTTGTGTACTCCACATAGTCCCTATCCAAAATCACATGCAAGAGTAACCCATTGAGATTCACTAGCCCCTATATGCATTTTAAAGTTTAAACAAATTATAATTTTTTGATATTGATACACACATGTCATCTACATACCCGTGGAGTTTTAATACATAATACGTTGCATTATGGGTTACATAAAAATCATAAAATCGTGTATCTAAAAAGGCCAAAAAAATACCTCAGTTTATTTCAACATTTGTTTTTGTGTGTGTCACATACAAAAATATATTTTGATGCAAACTTAGCGGTACATACTATACATGTATATTTATTCGTATGTTTTTAAGAGATAAAGAAATCAATTTTTTTTTAAAAAGGGATCATCGGTGCCGGTGTGTCAAAAGACTTCTTGGTAAAATATATATTTTTAAATCTTTACATTTTGAATGTTATACTGCGAGCAGAGCTGCGGGTCCGGCCAGCTATATAACATGTTAACCTTGATTATGTTGTTCATTTGATCCGGGTGTAAAAATTAATCCACATACTGTGCTAGCCAAAAAAGAATATTTTCTGCCAAATCTGCCCAAATCTGAAAACTTCAACCGAATCTGACCCCTTCTCCAAAACTAATTCGGAATCTGACCCTGGGGTCGGCGCCAACACATTATAAAACCGAACCGAATGAGGTTGGCTCCATTTAAAACGGCACCGACGTCACCTCCATGTTAAACGGTGCCGACCTCCCTAGGTTGTTCCCTATTGTCATGTGTTGGTGCCGACCTGTATAACTTCGGCTCCATTTAAAATGGCGCCGACCCCAGAGGTCAGATTCCGAATTAGTTTCAGGAAGGGATCAGATTCGGTTGAAGTTTCACAACAAGGTCAGATTGGGCAAAAAATACAAACCTGGATTTAGCGGCAATTTTCTCGGACAAGAGCTACCCATCGAGATTCCCTACTCCCTAAGAGCTAGCAACCTAGTCTGCTAAGGGCACCCACAGTGTGTGGCCAAATGTGGTTCCAAATTTTGGTTTTGGATTTTGGAACTAGTTCCTCACATTGTGAGGGTAGTTCTAAATTAGCAAAAATAGGAAACCGGAGCATGCTCTTGCTTCGAATGCCAAATTGTGGCAAGGAATAGTTTAATAATTTGTGTTCAACTACCAGCACTAAAGTGTATGGACATGCATGAGGAGAGGAGAGAGAACACCCATTCTCTATATGATTTTATTCAGTTGTGAGACCCGTTATATAAATATTTGAAACTAGCTACATTGTGGAGCCGTTGCCAAATTTTACATCAATGCCAAATAGTACTTTGTCAGAAATTTAGCATTACATACAAAGTACTATTTGGCATGCACTACATACAAAATACTATTTGTGTATTACATTCGATACACGGATCGAGTTCATGCACTACATACAAAATAAGCTCTTTGTACAATCCCTATTGTTTATACACACCCGAATAGTATTCCCCTTTTGGGTTTAGGACTTCTGCATCCAAGAATCCCGCCAATTCCTCCTGAATTGCTCGTACGCGATCCTTTGGCAGAAGACCGTCCCGTAGACATTCGATCTGATTTAAAAAAGGAGTCAGCCTATATGAATGAAACTAAACACAATTTGATGGTAATTAAAAACTATAGAGTATTGTTTGCGTAGGTGGAGTTGCTCTAAATTTCTGCCCTTTTCATAGCACGTCTGTCGGACGAACTCGCAAACATAGTATCCACATAAATTGTTCCCTGGTCCCTGCGTCAGGCACTTTACGAGAACATAGTTCAATCAAAATAATAATCAAGCATGATAATAACGGTATCAAAACTAGAATCAAAGAGATGCGCGGATATAGCTAGTGGTGCTTACATCTAGTGCTTGAAATGTAAGCTCCTCTTTCCAAACACCCCTAGCCTTGTTGGTGAACCGTTTCCAAGCGCTGTCCGGCGAAGAAAACGAATAAAAGAAGTTATTAATTACTTGATATCATAAAATTTACGAATGTTGCCGATATAGTGTCGTAATGATTAGAATTACCGCTGGAGAAGCATCTGCATGTCCTTCCACTACTCAAGGGGTTTATGTTTCGAGTCCATGACAAGTACACACCCTTTGTCAAGTTGAATGATTAACAGAATATAGTAGAAGCTGCGCATGCATAACTAATCAATTATATACTTAACATCGAGTAAGCGAAATAGAAAGTGTATACAAGACAATAACACTCACTCGAAGTTGTAAGGAAATAGTATTTCCCTTCTGGTTTCTTGAAACCTTAACGCGTGTATGATATTATCCTCCGTATCCTGGGGGCTTGTTTTGAGATTAGCTTGATGAACCCAATATGGGTCAGTGAAGCCAATGTCATAGATTTGTCCTCTGCTGCATTCGAGAATCTTCATTCTGCATATTACAATATGATTATATACATGCAATAAACGAGGTGAGATAGCTAGAGACTAAATTAATTACAGAATTAGTACTTACAGACAATAGGCACTGATGATCGATTTGTCCAAGGCGTCTTGATTGAATAATTGAAATAGTTTATCAAATTCAATGGATATCATGTCATCTATTTCTTTCCCATAATGCTTTTTTGTAACCCTCAGCACTATCCAGTTAGCCCCGGACTTTGTGGCATGCATGTACCAGTTATGCAATCTTCGTATTTTTTTTGGAAGATTATTTACCTCCTCAGGTTTGACGAGAGGTTTGCCATACTAGTATTTGTATGCTACTTCACTCACGGGGAAGTACTCTAACTGGGATAAGTACTGGGCAATACTCACACCTTGAGCAGCGGCAGCTTCTTCGTATTGTGCAACTACCTCTGGATCATACTGCTCTTCGGCCCCATATTTGCTCGACCCCACATTGGTACGGGAAATCACCTTGAGAGGGGCGCAAGACTGTTTTGCTTGTTCTCCGAGCTGGGCAACAGATTTCTCGCTTGCATCAGTACTGCTCTTCGAGGCTTTTTGTGCCGCATGTGACTTGAGAATAGAACGTTCATAGTCTGATGACAGCTTTGGCTCGGGTTGATGAAGAGTCTTTAGCATTTTAAACACTCTGGATTTTTCTTCTTTGGTGCTGGGGAACTCTGGCTCTTTCGGCTGCCTCAGCTTAGCGAAAAACGTTGTCGTTTCCGCATCAACAATAGCCGTAGTCTCCTCTTCAGGTCATAAGCTCTCTTAGGAGGAACCTTTGGTACTTTTGGAAGAGGCTCTTGTTTACGTTTCGGTGATCGCTTAGCACGACGCAGAGTAGCGGTACGCTTACGCTTTTTATCCAGAGGCTTCGGCGATGGCTGCGCCGGAGATTGGTGAGGCGACGGAGATGGGTGAGGCGACGGAGCCGGGTGAGGCGACGAAGTCGGCTGCCGCGGCGGCGACGACCTCGCTCGAGACGGGTGAGGCGGCGGCGAAGATGGCCTTGGCGTGTGATTTCGAAGCACGATAAATTCCTTTGGCCATAGAATGGTGACGTTTGTTGCGTCTCCCAGTTCAGTCACATCCCCTTCACCTGCAGGGTAGTCAAGCTTCAAAACTTCAAAGGTGGGCATGATTTCATCCACCCCGACAACAGCGTAGCCCTATGGAATCGGACGACAGTGGTAAGTTGGTGTGGGTCCAATTGGTAAGGCATAGCCGACCGCCACCTTCATTGATATGTTCACAACTTTGACATGTAGCTCGCAGTGTGTCATCTGTGTGATATCATCCACTGGGTAGCCAACAGGAGCCATCGTCGATGCACCATCGTCATCGTCATTGTCATCACCCGGGACCTCGGTGGAAGCCACCCTGCTTTTTCGATTATTCGATAAGCCGGTAGCATCGAATGCAGTGTGCTGCTGAGATGGGCCGGTAGTACTTTGCTCTTTAAGTGCGTTAATTTCATCTTGGTGTTACTTTATTCGTTCTTCAATTATACACATTCGCTCTTTCTGAATATATGCTTCAACTTCCGCCTTGTTCTTTCTCCTCTGACGGCTTCTATCAGGATATTTCTTCCTCTCTTCGGCAAACCCAGTCCTCCATGGTTTGGAGCCTATTGTGCCTCGTGTTCGTCCATCATGTTCCTTATTTCCAAGGGCGAGTGTGAGCTCATCATTCTCTCTATCGGGAATGAAGTCCCCATCTTTAACAGCCTTTACTGCTTTTCTCATCTTCTCGATTGGCAAGGGGTCTTCTTTATGTCGTATGTTATATATACACTTCCCTTCCGAGTCCAACTTGCCCCCATGCCCGTAAAACCAATTCCTTGCACGTTCGATCCAATCGTCTGTCTCTGGGATGATCTTTTTAGCACGCAGTTCCTGCTCAAGTTTCTCCCACTTAGGAATGCCAGCCCTGTAGCCACCTTGCCCCATAGTATGGTGATACTTCTTGTTAGCAGCATTCAGCTTATTCGTTGCAGACATTTTCTTAGCTTTTGCTGATGTCTTGTAATTCACAAACTCAGCCCAGAATGGTTTTATCTTCTCAAACTGAATCTTCTTGAAATCCGGAGTCTTCTCTTTCACGACATAGTCAAGGTGCAATATTTTCTTCCGGTTGGTGAAACACTGGCCCATCTTCTTCAAAGCCCACTCCCTGACCTTAGCCTCCATGGCTCTCCCATGTTCTAAGGCGTCCTCAACTGGATCCTCCGCATTTGGATCCAGCTCTATCTTCGGTAGTTTGAAATTAATCATGAGCCTATTCCACAGTAAATCTTTGGCCTTGTTAGGGACAAATAAACATGTTCCCTCTTCTTCCGCATCAGCAGGCCTATTCCAATTTCGAATGGTGATCGGGATTAAGTCCCTAACGATTACTCCGCATTTTGCCACAAATTTGTTTGTGACAACTTCGGGAGCCATCGGTTTGTCGTCTTCACTGACATCTTTGATCCTGAACCTCTCATGGTCTCCCAACTTTTTGGTTGGGCCTCGGCTTCTCTTTTCAGTAGATTTATTCGATCTGGAGGGCTAAAAGAATAAAGATCGTCGTTACTATTTCTATATAGATAGCAGATGATTAATTAATTAATTAATTATATTACATGCACCTCGCCGGAGCGGTAGTCTTCTCGATCACACAAGGCATCGCCTTCTCCCTCGCGGAAGTCATCACCTTCAACCTCAAACAAGTCGTCTCTTCCGACAAAAAGAGGATCACCCTCACCGGAGTTTTTCAGAAACGTCGATACATCTAAATTTTCTTCCCCGCAGATCACACCTTGGATCAACTCTTCCTTTTCTTCATATCTCTCGTGTGGGCCCATATTTTCTGCATAAGTGGAAAAACGGATAAGTCAAAGCGGCTAAGGGAGAATGTTAGGTACGGTGTTGAGAGATATAAACCCTAATTCAGAGAAACCCTAATATATACATACACAATAATAAAAATGAATTTACAATATCAGAAACCCTAATTCGGAGAAACCCTCGGGCTCGGATCATATCGCGAAGAACCAATACCGGAAAGAAAGGCGGCAATCAATACATGGAATAATAGAATGCGCAATCAATATGTACATCAGCACAGGGGTAGTTTTTCATCGGGTCTAGGGCTACCCACAGTGACTGACCAGTGGGGCCGAAGACTAATAATACCTAACTAATTAATAAGCCTAATAATACCTAACTAATAATAAACCTAATAATCCAAACTAATAAACCTAATATGCTAGGAGCAGTGGATCAGGTAATATGATCTCAAAGGGAGTAATGAAACAGATAGGACACTCTATCTATCGATAAAAGACCCCCGTAGAATTGTATGAATCATGGCAAGAATTGAAATGCTTTCAAAATCATAGGATTATATCATGGTAGGGCTATGCTTGACTTTGCCTGTTGATAGCCGAAAGCAGAGCTTCAGGATCCTTGTACTTGACTTGATTACAGTTGGTCAAGTATGTCTTTGAGCTTCGACGGTGTTGATCTCTGGCTTCGATCTCGATATCGTATTCTACCGGGAAGAACCAAACACCGGAAAGAAAGGGAAACAATCAACACATGGCATCGATGCAATGCTCAAGCAAGTATGATTATATGACAAGTTAATTTGCATTGGAATGTAACCCTAAGACATGCTCGACGATTTAATTGCGGTTCCGAGGGGTGAAAACCCTAACTCGGGGAAACTCCAGAACATATGAGAGGGGTGCATTTGTACTTCTAATTATACTTGTCATTTAAGTTGTTGAACAATGCATGATTATAGGTTAAATAGATAGGTTTCATTTTGCTGAACAATTTGATATATTATTTGTATTTTTCTGGCTTATAAACAATAAGTTATTGATTTTACAATATTAAATCATTTTTTGGAATTAAAAACAAAAAGGCAAATAGTTTTTACACCGGGGCGAGCCCTAGCCAGTGAGACTGACAGAAGGGCCCCAGTGCCAACTCAGCCTCCACGCAAGCAAGCAGGACCCACCGCATGTTTGACCGCGCTGACCCCGCCCGCTGATGTCATCAGGACGTCAGCGTGACGTCATGCACCGGGGATCAGCCCCAGACCGTCGACGGGGAGGGCGCTGGAGCGCGGGCGGACAAGCGGGAGCGGGTGCGATGGATGCGGGCTAGCGTACCGAGCCGTTTAGTGGCGGTGCCGCTCCAGATTGGTCGCCGGAACAGGAAGCACGACGGTGGCTGACGGCGGTGCCTTCAGGTACTTGGCACGGCAGCGGTACAGAGAGGAAGAGGAAGAACGGAGAGGACTGTGAGGTGGAGGGGCTCACCACGGAGGCGGTGGAGGGGTCAGCTTGACCAAGCAAACTCAGACACGGACGGAATCATCGAGAACAGCAGTGGCCAGACTTCGGGGAGGAGCTCCCGATTGTGGTGGTTACGGGCGCCCTTCGTCGATTCCGTTGGAGGGGAATACCGGCACGGGGAGGCAAAGCTCGAGGCGACCTCGGATGAAAGAGGGGAAGCCGGAGATGGTGGGGCAGCCTGGCGGCATCGCTTCAGTCCCTGTGCGCGAGAATAGATTGTGAGATGGGGAAGAAGAAGAGGAGGGGTAACAGTTATTAACCAAAGGACCTTTTGTCCCGGTTGTTGGCTCCAACCGGGACTAAAGGGTCATACATCTTTGTTGGAGCCACCAACCGGGACGTATACTCCACTTTTTTCAGCAGACCAAGGGTTGGCGCGCGCAGGTGTCTTTAGTCCTGGTTGGTGGCTCCAACCGGGACATATGACCCTGTTTTCAAATTTTTCAGGAATTTTCTCTCTGTTCCCGCCTTATTTTTTATTTTGGGGTTTAAATTTGTAATGTTTTTTAAATGATAATTACTTTGGAATTTAGAAAAACTTTAAAACATTTTCTGTTTTTAAAAATAATTAATGTAACCATTTTCTGTTTTCAAAAATAATTAATGTAACCATTTAAACTATGAACCATTTAAAATTAAAAAGAATTAACTTATATTTTTTTAATATTAATTTAGAATTTAGAAAAACTTTAAACATAAAAAGTGTTTGGATTTGAATAACTAATTCAAAACCATTTTCTGTTTTTAAAAAACAATTAATGTAACCATTTAAAATATGAACCATTAAAAATTAAAAATGAATTAACTTATATTTTTTGAATATTAATTTGGAATTTAGAAAAACTTTAAACATAAAAAGTGTTTGGATTTGAATAACTAATTCAAAACCATTTTATGTTTTTAAAAAATAATTAATGTAACTATTTAAAATTAAAAATGAATTAACTTATATTTTTTGAATATTAATTTGGAATTTAGAAAAACTTTAAACATAAAAAGTGTTTGAATTTGAATAAATAATTCAAAACCATTTTTTGTTTTAAAAAATAATTAATGTAACCATTTAAAATATGAACCATTTAAAATTAAAAATGAATTAACCTATATTTTTTGAATATTAATTTGGAATTTAGAAAAACTTTAAACATAAAAGGTGTTTGGATTTGAATAACTAATTCAAAACCATTTTCTGTTTTTAATTTGGATTTGAATTAACTTATATTTTTTATATATTAATGGGCGGGAAAAAAAGGACGGGAAATAATGGGCGGAAAGAAAATTTTATTAGGATAGAACTATAATTAAAGTACATGACGCAACTAACACAAAGATACATAGAAGAATTGAAAATTAAGATACATGGCCAGATTAAGCCACAATCGGCCGAACTTGTTTTGCAATGTTGGAGTGATTCAGTCATGCTCCTGCCTACACATGTAATACTCGCCATTGTAGTCGTCGTACTCGCCGCAGCCGTTGTCGCTGTCGTCGTCGGGGTCGCCGTAGTTAAACCTTGAAGGCTGAGTATGAGCGGGCTGTACTTGAGGATAGCGCAGGCGGGGGCTAGAGTCGGCGGCCATGTCGTAGGCCATGACGGTCTGGAGAGTCCGGTCGCGCCACCACAGCCGACGGCCGGCCTCGTTGAAGTTCGGAGGAGATTGGCCATCCTCCTCGTGCCTGGCGAGCACCCTCTCACGCCGATCCACAAAAAAGGCTTCCCAAGTCGGGAAATAGTCGGGATGCCATCTGGGATTCCTCCGCTGCTCCGGCGTGAGCTCTAAGTAGTAGTGGTTCGTGATGGCCAACCGGCGCGCCACACCTAGAGGGACTGGAGGAACCGGCACGCCTCCGGCGCTCAGCATCCAGCCGACGAGGACACAGTAGCTCGGCGGGCAGGGGTAGTTCGAGGCGCAAAGCGCCTCTGCCTCCCTAGGAGTTAGTGCTATGGTGGAAGTCATGGGAAAGAGTGATGAGGTTGCAGATATGAGTCTAGAGATGTGCAGTGACAATGGAGGCCAACCCTACATATATATAGTGAGAAATGGCAGGAAGATAACTGGAGGGAAGAACTGGCGGGAAAAAGTGGCGGGAAGAAATGGCGGGAAGAACTGGCGGGAAAAAATGGCGGGAAGAAAAATGGCTCATTTATAACTTGCATTGGATCTCTGACGAAAGCACATATTGCGAGTCTAAAAATGATTTTTCAAAAAATCACGGGCGATAGATCATGTACCTGTAGTACAAACCGGACCCACTTCCTACCGATTCGGCAGACATTTGTCCTTTTTACCCGGGATGGACGAAAAGGTTTGAGATGTCCCGGTTGGGAGATAGTCCATGTAAGGTGGTCTAGTATTTTAGTAAAATGGGACGGTAGCATTCTAAAACAGCATTTTGGTGGTTACTTCACAAAACGACCCGTTTTTTTGCGCTCGGAAAATGGAAAAAGGCTTTTCCGTGCGACAAAAAGGAAAACTTCCTCCTGCAACATTGTTCTCCATACCAATGTCCACATGCATGCATAATATGGGCACAGCATCACAAACTATGTCGTGATTCAGCACATAACATCGGTCATTTGGACCAAAAGCCATGAAACATCGAACATGATAGGTCATTTTGTGAAGGTTTTTTCGAGACATGATCAATATACCAAGTCTGGTATTTTTACTTTCATCTATGTCACATAATATGACACCACGCGAAGGATTTTCATTGTTCGGATTTTTTTTGAATTTCTTATGCCCGTTTTGAATTTTTTGAATTTCTAACTATGGTCGAACCGGCGTGCATGAAGATAGGGGACAAGAATCATTAGAACTTGCATTGGATCTCTGAAGAAACCACATATTGCGAGTCTAAAAATGATTTTTTCAAAAAATCACGAGCGATAGATCATGTACCTATAGTACAAACCGGACCCACTTCCTATCGATTCGGTAGACATTTGTCATTTTTACCCGGGATGGACGAAAAGGTCTGAGATGTCCCGGTTGGGAGATAGTCCATGTAAGGTGGTCTAGTATTTTAGGAAAATGGGACGGTAGCATTCTAAAACAGCATTTTGGTGGTTACTTCACAAAATGACCCGTTTTTGCGCTCGGAAAATGGAAAAGGGCTTTTCCGTGCGACAAAAAGGAAAACTTCCTCCTGCAACATTGTTCTCCATACCAATGTACACATGCATGCATAATATGGGCACAGCATCACAAACTATACCGTGATTCAACACATAACATCGGTCATTTGGACCGAAAGCCATGAAACCTCGAACATGATAAGTCATTTTGTGAAGGTTTTTTCGAGACATGATCAATATACCAAGTATGGTATTTTTCCTTTCATCTATGTCACATAATATGACACCACGCGAAGGATTTTCATTGTTCGATTTTTTTTTTGAATTTCTTATGCCTGTTTTGAATTTTTTGAATTTCTAACTATGGTCGAACCGGCGTGCATGAAGATAGGGGACGAGCATCGTTAGAACTTGCATTGAATCTCTGAAGAAACCACATATTGCGAGTCTAAAAATGATTTTTTCAAAAAATCACGGGTGATAGATCATGTACCTGTAGTACAAACCGGACCCACTTCCTACCGATTCGGCAGACATTTATCTTTTTTACCCGGGATGGACGAAAAGGTTTGAGATGTCTCGGTTGTGAGATAGTCCATGTAAGGTGGTCTTGTATTTTAGGAAAATGGGACGGTAGCATTCTGAAACAGCATTTTGGTGGTTACTTTACAAAACGACCCGTTTTTTGCGCTCGGAAAATGGAAAAGGGCTTTTCCGTGCGACAAAAAGGAAAACTTCCTCCTGCAACATTGTTCTCCATACCAATGTCCACATGCATGCATAATATGGGCACGGCATAACAAACTATGCCGTGATTTAGCACATAACATCGGTTATTTGGACCGAAAGCCATGAAACCTCGAACATGATAGGTCATTTTGTGAAGGTTTTTTCGAGACATGGTCAATATACCAAGTCTGGTATTTTTCCTTTCAACTATGTCACATAATATGACACCACGGCAGGCTGGGCCAGGCAGCACTAATGATAGGGGTGAGTGTCGACATTATGTCGTGCGGCGTGTACCTTGTCCCGGATGGTGTCACCAACCGAGACTAAAGATGAACCTTTAGTCCCGGTTGGAGACACCAAATGGGACAAAACACGAGTCAGCACTAATAATAGGGGTGAGTGTCGATATTATGTTGTAAGTGTTGACACTATGCCGAGCTGCTTGTACTATAAATAGGCATCCTTGTGAGTCCAGTCCTCCAGCCAGATTGAGGCATCTCCAATATTGTTTTCGAGAGCAGGGACACCACTACGACCAGTTTCAGGGAGATGCCGCCGGATCCCAGTCCTCCGGCATCTCCAAGAAACTGGTCATAGAGGCACTCCCTAATATTTGAAATTAGTTAGCTCTCGGGTGTATTGATCTAGTTAGAGAAGTTACAAGCTGCAAGATGGTTTTCGAGAGCAGGAACACCACTACGACCAGTTTCAGGGAGATGCCGCCGGATCCCAGTCCTCGGGCATCTCCATGAAACTGGTCATAGAGGCACTCCCTAATATGTGAAATTAGTTAGCTCCCAGGTGTATTGATCTAGTTAGAGAAGTTACAAGCTGCAAGATGGTTTCGAGAGTAGGGACACCACTATGACCAGTTTCAGGGAGATGCCGCCGGATCCCAGTCCTCCGGCATCTCCAAGAAACTGGTCATAGAGGCACTCCCTAATATGTGACCGCGTGCGTTTGGAGATCAGATCTTAATGGTAAGTACGAATCGGGACAACTTCTTCATAGTTCCAGTCCAGCCACAAAACGGGACTAACACTCAAGACATTTATTAATATTAAAAATTGATACTACAAAACCGGGACTAAAGGCCCCCCTATATATAGTCCCGGTCAAGCCACAAACCGTGAAAGATATCCTTCGGTCAAGCCACAAACCGCGAAAGACATGAACTAGAGTTACATAATATGAGCATGAACTTCTTGGCATATGTCCTTCCTTATGATCGCTTCAGACGTAACCATGGAGCATCTTCTTTACTTAACGGAATGCTTGGGTCAGTTTTCACTGTGAAGGGAGTAATTTCATCAAACTTATTATAATCTTCTGACATGTCTGTCTTGTCCTCGATTCCCACAATGTTTCTTTTCCCTGAAAGAACTATGTGACGCTTTGTCTCATCATATAATGTATTCATTTGCATATTTTTTTATTTTTTCGGTCTGGAGGACATGTCCTTCACATAGAAAACCTGAGACACATCATTGGCTAGGACGAATGGTTCATCTCTATAACCAAGATTGTTGAGATCCACTGTCGTCATTCCGTACAACTGGTCTATCTTTACCCCTTCCCCATTCAGGTTGACCCATTTGCAGCGAAACAAAGGGACCTTAAAAGAGACTCCATAGTCTAGTTATCATATCTCCTCTATGTAACCATAGTATGTGTCCTTTTGTCCATTCTCATCTATTGCATCAAAGCGGACACCACTATTTTGGTTGGTGCTCTTTTTATCTTGGGCCATCGTGTAGAATGTATTCCCATTTATTTCGTACCCTTGGAAATTGAATACAGTAGAAGATGGTGACACGACCAACAAGTATAGCTGATCTCCATCAGTGGTGTCATTCAAGAGATGTGTCCGCATCCAACCACCAAAAGACTTCATGTGTTCATCTGTAATCCATGATTCAGGCTTCCCCGGGTTTTTGGAGCGTACAATATTCTTGTGTTCCTCGATATACAGAACTGCCAAGGTGGAATTATGTAGAACTGTGTAGTGTGCTTTAGTGAAAGAATCTCCATCCCTACATATCATTGCTTTCTTTCCCAGCGTGCCTTTTCCACTTAGTATTCCCTCATGCCGCGAGTCAGAAACACCAATCGGCTTAAGGTCAGGAATAAAGTCAACACAAAACTCAATGACCTCCTCTGTTCCATATCCCTTGGAGATGCTTCCTTTTGGTCTAGCACGGTTATGAACATATTTCTTTAAGACTCCCATGAACCTCTCAAAGGGTAACATATTGTGCAGAAATACCGGACCGAGAATGGCAATCTCTTCCACTAGGTGAAACAGGAGATGCGTCATAATATTGAAGAAGGATGGTGGGAACACCAACTCAAAACTAACAAGACATTGTACCACATCCTTCTGTCACCTTGGCAGAATATCTGGATTGATTACCTTCTGATATATTGCATTGAGGAATGCACACAACTTCACAATGGGTACTCGAACATTTTCTGGTAGAAGCCCCCTCAATGCAATCGGAAGCAACTGCGTCATAATCACGTGACAGTCATGAGACTTCAGGTTTTGGAACTTTTTCTCTGCCATATTTATTATCCCCTTTATATTAGATGAGAAGCCCGACGGCACCTTGATACTGTAAAGGACTTCAAAAAAGATTTCCTTCTCTGCTTTGGTAAGAGCATAGCTGGCACGACTTAAGTGACGCCCTTTATCCGTATTGTTCTGTGTATGCATGTTCTTTGGGTCTTTCATAATTTGTTGGTCCTCCCGTGCTTCTGGTGTATCTTTTGTCTTCCCATACACGCCTAGGAATCCTAGCAGGTTCACGCAAAGATTCTTCGTCACGTGCATCACGTCGATTGAAGAGCGGACACGCAGGACTTTCCAATATGGCAGCTCCCAAAATATAGATTTCTTCTTCCACATGGGTGCGTGTCCTGTAGCGACGCCTCACCTTTGAAATGCTTGCCTTTATTTCTTATGGGATGATTGGTCGAAAGAAATCGTCGATTCGCCAGGTACATAACCTTGCATTTATGCAAATATGTACCTTCAGTCTTATCTAAACAGTGTGTGCATGCCTTATATCCCTTGTTTGTCTGTCCTGAAAGGTTACTAAGAGCAGGCCAATCATTGATGGTTATGAAAAGCAACCCTCGTAGATCAAATGGCTCCTGTTTGTTCTCATCCCACGCACGTACACCTGGTTTGCCCCACAACTGTAAGAGTTCTTCAACTAATGGCCTAAGGTACACATCAATGTCGTTGCCCGGTTGCTTCGGGCCTTGGATGAGGACTGGCATCATAATGAACTTATGCTTCATGCACAACCAAGGAGGCATGTTGTAGATACATAGAGTCATGGGCCAGGTGCTGTGACTGCAGCTCTGCTCCCTAAAAGGATCCATGCCATCCGTACTTAGACCAAACCATAAGTTCCTTGCGTCACCTGCAAAGTCTGGGAAGTCTCTCTCGATTTTTCTCCACTATGATCCATCGGCAGGGAGTCTCAACTTCCCGTCTTTATTACGATCTTCTTTGTGCCATCGCAACAACCTGGCATGCTCTTTGTTTCTGAACATGCGTTTCAACCTTGGTATTATAGGATCATACCACATAACCTTAGCAGGAACCCTCTTCCGGAGGGGCTCTCCCTCAACATCACCAGGGTCATCTCGTTTGATCTTATACCACAATGCATTGCATACCGGGCATTTATATAAATTCTCATACTCCTTACCGCGGTAGAGGATGCAGTCATTAATGCATGCATGTATATTTTGCACGTCTAATCCTAGAGGACAGAGAGTCTTCTTTGCTTCGTAGGTACTCTCGGGAAGTTCGTTATGTTTTGGAAACTTCGGCTTCATTATTTTCAGCATCTTTTCAAACGAGGAGTCAGTTAGACCACACTCTGCCTTCCATCGCAACAATTCCAGTGTGGTACCGAGCTTTGTGCTGCCATCTTCACAATTTGGGTACAACAATTTCTTGTGTTCTTCTAACATGCTCTCTAACTTCAACTTCTCATTTTCTGTTTCACAGTCTCGCTTTGCATCAGAAATGACCCTACCAAGTTCATCAGCCGGCTCATCTGATGCCCGTTCTTAACCTCCTTCCTCTCCATTGTCTTCCATTGCAGTATCACTGTATTCAGGAAACATATGATGATAGTTGTTATCATCATCTTCTTCTTCACCATCTTCCATCATAACCCCTCTTTCCCCGTGCTTGATCCAGCAATTATAGTTGGGCATGAAACCTTTCATAATCAGGTGGCCGCGAATGATTTTCGAGGAAGAGTACTCCTTGTTGTTCCGACATTGAACACATGGACAGCGTATAAAACCATTCTCTTTGTTTGTCGTAGCCACATCGATAAATTTATCCACGCCTTTCATATACCCGGGTACACGCCGGTCACCGTACATCCATTCCCGACCGTTCATCTGCATCATATAAGTAAGTTTATCAAAAACAGGACATCATAAATAGTGAAATGACCAATTCACATCGACACATGCATTGTATCAATGACAGAGAAAAGATAAGATTGCTAACCTTGATCGAGGGAAATAAAGAGGAGAAAGCTCAAGTGCGTCTCGGACACCTTCTATATTTTTGTTCTATGAGAAATTGAACAGGATCATTCACTTAAACATTTCATCAAACACCTTGAATGCATGCATAGGGGAAAAAAACTAACACACCCCTCACACCTTCCACCAAGAAAAAACAGAGTAGAGGCAGAGGGCTGGGGCGTTGCCTTTATAGAGGGCGGGAGCATACGTCCCGGTTTATAACACAAACCGGGACTAAAGGTGTGTGCCATGCCACGTGGCTGACGCCCAACCTTTAGTCCCGGTTTGTGTTACAAACTGGGACGTATGCTCCCCTACCAACCGGGAATCATGCCTCCGGGCCCCGTGTTCGCTCGAACCGGGACGCGTGCCAGCATTAGTTCCGGTTCGTGGCGAAACCGGGACTAATGCTGTTAGGAGACACGAACGGATAGCCTTTTTTCTACTAGTGTATAGTTTATTACTCCCTCTATTTCAAAATATAACATGCTTTAGCTTTTATAAAACAAATGTATCTATACATCTTTTAGTGTCTAGGTTCAAAGTGAACCACATTAAAAGATGTTTAAATACATTCATTTCACAAAATCTAAAACATCCTACATTATAAAACGGAGGAAGTACTAGTTAGTACCTCATGCATCATTACAACTGTAGTGGCTCCCTTTATTTTGCACACCGACGGCGATTTCATTATGGAAAACGCTCATGATTTGGTCATAAAGTTTTCTCCTGAATCAGCTGGAAGAAAAGGAGGAGAAAATGTTGGACTAGCCACAGTGCCGCCACATTTGCATAACAGGGACATTGTTAGAGTATATTACTGTTATATTATATTTGGTAGTTTAAATATTATAATTCAATTTTATCTCTAGTAGTCTTCTTGTCCCCCAAGTCTTCTAGTACTATATAAACAGTCCAAGGGCTTACGATGTAATCATCTCTTGCAATATCAATACAATCTATACTTCCGCAATCTTTCATGGTATCAGAGCGGTTCGCTCCGCCTAGGGTTTATCCCGCCGCGCCGCCCCGGGGAGATCGTTCTCCGCCGGGAGCCGCGCAATAGTAGATTAGATCTTACTTTGCCAAAAAATTCTCGTCGGCCGCTTGACCGGTGTTTCTTCTTCTTTCGCCGATCATAGATCGGATTGCTTCGTCCACAGCCGCATATCGTCACGCGCCTCTACTTCAACCTCGGTGTCAACGCATCTCCGGCTACATCGTCATCGACCACGACGGATCGTCTTCGTTGTTAGAGTATATTACAGTTACGTTATATTTGGTAGTTTAAATATTGTAATCCAATTCTATCTCTAGTAGTCTTCTTGCCCCCCAAGTATTCTAATACTATATAAACAGCCCAAGGGCTCACGTTATAATCACCACTATCAATATCAATACAATCTATACTTCCGCAATCTTTCATGGTATCAGAGCGGTTCGCTCCGCCTAAGGTTTAGCCACCGCTTCCTCCGCGCCGTCCCCGGGGAGGTCCCCGGGGAGATCGTCCTCCGCTGGGGGCCGCTCAATAGTAGATTAGATCTTACATCGCTAAAATTTTGTCGTCGGCCGCTTGACCGGCGTTTCTTCTTCTTTCGCCGATCATAGATCGGATTGCGTCGTCCACAGCTGCATGTCGTCACGCGCCTCTACTTCAACCTCGTCGTCGACGCATATCCGGCTACATCGTCATCGACCGCGTCGGATCGTCTTCGCCAACATCAACCAGGACGCACGTCCCAAGTACGCGCCTCGCCGTCAACAAAGGGCTGCACCTTCATCACTCGTGGTCATCATCGTCGACAACCATCTACACCAACAACATCGTCACATCGTCGCCGCCACCACCAATCGTGGTCATCGTCAACGCCAATAAGTTCTTCTACACGAGCGACGCCGCGCTCATACAAGCGGAAAATACGGGTCTAATCCCCGAAATCGACTACAGCAACAACTCAATCGCCATCGACAACTACCACCATCATCTTCGTCCACCACGACCTTGCCGCCAGAGTCACAGTCTAATTTTTTATTTGCATAAGTTTGTGCTCAATTTTTTTCTTGCGGCCACTTGGTCTACTCCGAAACGGCGGACAACTTCTACACCGACCGTTTAGGGAAAATGTTCTTTACTCCTCAATCCGGCTCTGGCATGCATGGCTCATGATGGTCCCTGTCTTCGCATGTCCGGTATCGATAACACCGACGCGTGCATTCGTCCCTGACACGCTCCCGAGTCTGGCAAGCTCGGCATTACGGATCGAGCTACTTCTCAAACTACGTCTACCTCAACCACTATGGCGAATTCTCTAGGCTCAACGACGACATTGACCACAACACAACATCATCAACGTCATCTACTTCATCAACGGCGACAACTTCACCAACGACACCATCGACCACCACTACAGCGCCTCACTTTCGGCTACATCGACATCGGCATCCACCAACATCCTCTCCAGTCCGCGACTTCGGATTATGGTTCAGTCAGACCGTCCGCGACGCTCTTGCTATTCACGTCACTACCGATCCGACCGCGGGGGCTGTTAGAGTATATTACGGTTACGTTATATTTGGTAGTTTAAATATTGTAATTCAATTCTACCTCTAGTAGTCTTATTGTCCTCAAGTCTTTTAGTACTATATAAACAGCCCAAGGGCTCACATTATAATTACCACTATCAATATCAATACAATCTATACTTTCGCAATCTTTGACATGCGTACTGGGGAGCTCGATTGACCGATTTTATCTAATTGCACGGCACATACTCTCTTTCGACCTATGATTTGTTCGCTGCCTGTTACGAGTGCAAGTGGACTGGCAGCACTTTGCTTTGCTCTCATCCACATCACTTACCTCACATTAGTTAACATTCGTTGGTGCGGGCGGGGAGAACACACTAGTAGAAAAATAGCCATACGTCCATCCTAGTTTGGAGCATTAATCCCGGTTGTGGTTGGACCCGGGACTAATGTGAACATTAGTCCCGGTTCCTACGGCTAGAACGTCATATGTCTTTAGTCCCGGGTCAAACGGGACCTTTAGTCCCGGTTCGTATCACCAACCGGGACTAAAAGGGGTGTCCCGGTGCCAATCCCTTTAGTCTCGGTTCGTATCACCAACCGGGACTAAAGGTGTGACCTTTAGTCCCGGTTCGTATTACCAACCTGGACTAAAGGGATTGGTACCATGGCACCCCTTTTAGTCCCGGTTGGTGATATGAACCGAGACTAAAGGTCTCATGCATTTAGTGTGTTCGTTGTATGGTCTATATGCAAGTGTCTTCTAACAGTCGGTGGTGGCCCTAACTATAATCGTGACACTGATATGTTAATTCACAAGGAGTTTTTTCTCAATAGGAAGAATATGTTCTCGACATGTCTATTAGAGAAACTATCATGTAAGGATCAAATTTGTTGGAAAAGAATCTAAAAAATGTATTCCACACGAGACACATATAACATCATCATCAAATATATGTCTCACTCAGTGTTTATTGTACAATATATTGTTACAATCTATGACTTTCAACATACTCTATTTTGCCCGAGTTTCAGAAATTTAGGCAAGCGCCCTTCGAACTGTAGTTAGGCCAGGTACACTGCCAGACGTTTAGATAAACGTTTAACTGATTAAATACAATACGTAAAAAAAGAAAATTAGGCAAGCGCCCTTGTCCCTCATCGCGTGGCGTTAAACCCGGGCGCTAAATAGAGTTTGTTTTTCGCGTCCGTACAGTCCGCCGCAGGAAAAATTAAACGAAGCGCTCAACCTATCAAAACGTGCAGAAAAAATTAGCTCTTTGATTTCAACATACTTTGGCCGTTTTGGATTCTTAAAATTCGAAAAGAAAAAAAATTATTTTAGTATGTTTTATGTCATATTTGAATTCCTCGCATTTTTCTGATAATAATGAATATATTATTTGTTTAATTTCGATTTATAGATTTGAAGATATTGTTTATGTCATATTAAATGAATAAATAGCAAAAATGAATAAAATATTAATTTAATTACTTTTTACTTTCATTAGAATAAAATGTTATTATTAATTATTTATTGTTGTTCACTAAAAATAGTTGTTCTTAATTTCAAAAAATAAATACGTGTCACATATCGATATGAGTTAATAAGATTGATATACTAATCTTGACAGCAAGATATATTGGTCCTTCGCGTAGGTGGGAGAGATGGAATGAAGAAGTTAAGCGTGCTGGGGGTGGAGTAGTGCTAGGATGGGTGACCGGATGGGAAGTTTGACTGTTAGTATGATTTAAACTAAGATTAAGTATAATTAGTGTTAAAAATGAGAGATGTGGGAGATTAACGAGTCAAATAATTCAAAGGTTTAAGAAAAAATTGAAAAAAAAAATCAAAATTTTTTTAAAAAAAAAATTGAAAAAAACTTTTAGTCCCGGTTCGTATTACAAACCGGGACTAAAGGTCCTCCCCCCCCCTCGCACGGAGCTGCGGCCACGTGTGCACCCTTTTGTCCCGGTTGGTAGGGCAACCGGGACTAAAGGTTAGGGCTTTAGTCCCGATTGCCCCGTCCCGGTTGGGGAACCGGGACTACCTTTAAAAACCGGGACGTATGGCACATTATCCACCAGTGATAATGGAATTGCTTCCGACTCACTTCATAGATTTTCCGTTGATCTTTGCGAGAAAGGTGTACATAGCTAGCTTTTGCCCCCCTTTTTCTTTTCACTACTTAAAAGGACAAAAACACAACTGCATAATTAACTCCACTACTTTCGCCAGCTCCATTCGTGCGATATATATCATTAGCTGAATGTCAGCCAATGGTGATGGCCATTAATCATTTTATTTTTATTTTTAGTAGAGCAAGCTCAACCCACTGTTAATTAGTGACCAGCGTAAGAGAAGGTAAACAAAGTCAAAACATCATTAACTAAAGGACCTAAAAGGCTAATGTAAATGTGAGCACCAGTGTTTGAAATATAGCTGTTATAGTTCTAGTCCACCAATAGATGGTTCTCGATAAAGCAGAAAACAAAGTAGACAAAGCTACTGTTAATGCAGCATTTGAATGGTTGCAGGTATAACAAACCCCGCGTCTCTCTCATGGGTGACACGGGAAGCGAAAAAACTTTAGCCGCCTCAACCTCCCTATTGCTTCCTCTCCCGTCGTCCCCGCCGAGTGAAGCCTATGCCGCAGAAAATGGCGGTGGGGCCATCTCCCATCTTGGTGGTCTCCTTCATGTTGGAGGAGTCAGTTTCGACGTACCGGCTCATGTTTGGTTCGCATGTGAATGGATCACACGATGGTATAGTCATATATTTGCATGCTCGTCATTTTCCTAGCAAGATCCATCATTTCCAATTTGTTATGTTTTTTTTATGTCTATCATTTAAAAAAAAGTTGTGTGCATCCAAGCAGGGACGTTGACAGAGGGTTGTGGATGATCTCATGACCATTCAACCAAGTCATAAAATTAACTAATAGTAGTTAATAGCACTAATAAAATTTAGCAAACTCCATAAAACAAAGTGTGACTGTCCTAGGATCAGGGCCGTCTTCAGAAATTGGAGGCCCCTGTGCGAAATGCAATACGGGGCTCTAAAAGTATTATTTGTTTGCATATAACTAAAGATAGGTAGGGCAGAATTATGTAACTTTAATTATGTATTTCTTGCAGTTTGTACTAGTACTAGTAGTACCAAATATCAATGCTGAAAATCTAAAAATGTAAAGGTTGCACAGAAATAATAGGCTGACCTCGTGTTCTTTTTCTTCTAAGAATACACATAATGTACATATCATCGATTAAATGACCTCACAAACAACACCACATTTCTTAATCTGGACACCTTGATATCCTGATCTCGTGTTCTAGAACTAATTCCTGCTTTATAACCCTAACAAAAGTAGATAAAAATACATGAAGTCTAGGCTTAGAAATAAGAAAGAAGTCTATATAACCCCATAACTATTGAATCTAGAATTGGTAATCCAGGAGGGAGAACGCACGGACGGCAAATGCTGGAGACGAACATGGTTCCGTGGACTTCTGCACTGGGGCATATGAACTGGCCAGCCGGCGGGCGCCGGCCGGAAGATCGCCGAGACGCCCATCTAAATTTAGTTTTTTTTCGGAGGGCAGATAGGGTAGCTACGGAAGACGATTGTGGATCCGTATTATTACTTGGGCAGTTTGGTTATTTGTTGAGGCCCGAGCGATCAGAATATCAGAGTTGCACGTGATCACTGGGCTTTTATTTTCTTGACCCTAATTAAGTACAGTAAACATGATTAGAATTTGGGGGCCCCAAATTTCTGGGGCCCCGTGCAAGCGCTCACTTCGCACACCCCCATCGACGGGCCTGCCTAGGATAAAATCTTGGCTCCGCCACTCTCCGTTGCTTCCAAGGATGCAACAACGGGGAGGCTTGCCCGTTCTAAAAAAGTTATTAACAAGAAAATAAAACCAACACAATTAGGTACCACTAATAATTTGTTTGGGAAGGAACGGGGAACAAAGAAGTCCTCGTCATAATGAGAGCACGTCATCTTTAGGTTTTTACCATTCCTTTTAAGTCAGCATACCAATAATGTATTGCGCGTTGGTTCTATTTAGGCCAAATTTCTTTGCTTATCACTGTCACTGGTCACCAAAAATCTTCTCCAGTATTTTCACTTAAAAACTAGTATTTTCATGACAAATCATTCAATCATTCATGGTCCAGCCTTGTCTACCTTGTACTCTAGTGCTATTGCAGTCCAAGTCTCCATCTAAAGTTTTCTCCCCATCGTCCGTCTCTTTTTTGTGTCATGTGTTTTTCCATATTTCTATGGTCAACATGCTTAATGATTATGATCAAATCTGAACCCAACGGATGGGGCAAAACCAAACGAAAGGGCGACGAATTTGTGCCGTGCAATGATGGGCCATTTGCCCCGTCCAAGGTTTCATGTGGCACCCACCGGAAATTTGCCATATCTTTTGCAATCAAGTAGCGGGCCAGCATAGAAAAATCCTAGATTAGGGGATGATTAAAGTTAAAGCTAAATGGTTTGATGCAGGACAAAATCAGATTGTCATGTTAAATAAATCAGCAGTCATACTTCAACAATATCTGTACACAAAATATGTCAAGATGTCTACATGGTAACTACTAGTAAATACGACTTCATCCCTAAAGCAACCTAACTGAGTATTCCGATACAAGCAACCTCCCGACTGCCTCCCCCGGGTCGCTCGTCTGAGACGACACCAGGGCACCTCCTCCCATCCCTAACAGCCGATGTCACTCTCTCCCCCGCCGGCCGCTGCCGCCTCCCACGTCGGCGGTGGCGGTCATGCCTTGGCCATCGCAAACAGCTGGTGGATCTCAGGCGCCTCGCTGAGTTTCCTTCGCGCGGGGGGTGGCAACAGGGAGGCGCAGGTGGTACGTGTGGCGGTCGGTGGAGCTCGTAGGAGTGGCGTAGGTCGGCGTGCGTTTGGGAGGCGGAGCATCTGCGGGAAATGCTAGTGCAAATTTGAAGTGGTGGCATGCGTGCCTAAGTAGCGGCGCTGCTTCTCAGATCTCTGTCGTCCCTGATCTTGCGGTCTACTCGTTCCAATCGCTGGAAGCCAGCCAATGGTGTGGGGACCGCTGCATTAACATCAATAAAGGAGGTGTTCATTTGTTTTTTTCCGCGTGAAAACGAAGATCTGCTTGGTGTCTGCCCTTGTTGATCTGGCGTGGAGAGGCGAGTTCCGGAAGACTCCGCCGGTAAACTCCCATAGGCGTATCATGTCTAGAGTTTTCTGGATCAGAAAGTATTTGATCGTGTGTACCCATATTTTTTCTAGCAGTTGATTTCAGTGGGAGCGTCGCGAAGCTCTGCTGTCTGTTACCATCATGTGTCATGTCTTCTATGATCCATGGTGAAGTCAGATACGGAGAATGTCAGGGAAGCATGAACATGAGAGCAGCGATGGTGATTTGAGTATTTGTGGTGACAAGGAACTGGCTGCGTGATTTGTGATTCACAGCAATGATTTTTTGTGGGGAAAACAACACAGGAGGAGTTCACAGCCTTACCTTACAGTGTAAAAATCCAAGGTCTAATCTTAATTTGTTATTCCTAGCAATTGCCTTGTTGAAAACATTGTTTTGTGAGTGAGGACTCTAGAGTGAAAAACTATGATCTTTGAACGGGCGATGATGCGTCCATCTTGCATCACTATTCTATATCATAATCTACTTCTATTCATTGATATGTTTTATATTAAGAGGTGATACTTATGTTATTTCATCTATTTTCCATGGTTGATGACTTTTGGAGGATGAACTGCCGGAGTCAGGATTCTGATGAAAAAAGTGGTGTCCAGATACAATATTCGCAAAGATCAGAAAATTCCAGAAAATATATGGAAGTCTCTATTTTTTCCAGAAGATGAAGGAAGCCACAAGGGGGAGTGGAGATGGGCCACAGGGGGCCCACACCACCCCCTGGCGTGAGGCCCCTGGGTCGCGCCACCAGGTGCTGTGGCCACCCTGGCCCACCTCTGGCATCACCCTTTCGCCTATAACATCCCCCCGAAACCCTAAGACTCGGAGAGCGGCCACGGAAAGATTCCGCCGCCTCTACGGGGCGGAAACTACAGAGGGAGAAAGATCTCTCTGGCAGGCAGAATTCTACCGGGGAAATACTTCCCGGAGAGGGGAGATCTTCGCCATCAACACCGTCATCAATCTAGACTTCATCTGGATCATCATAATCATGACCATCATATCCACTAGCACCATCACCACCACTCCATCCCGCTATTACAATTGGGTTGAATCTTGCATAGTTCTTAGGGAAACTTTCCCGGTGTTGATTACTTGTTGTAGTTGATGCTATTGAGTGAAACCATTGAATTATTGTCTATGTTCAGATTGTTACTTATCATTATATCATCTCTGATCTTGATCCATATGATGTCTCATGAGTAGTTCGTCTAGTTCTTGAGGACATGGGAGAAGTCATGTTGTTAGTAGTGGAATTGTGTTGAGAAATATTCAATGGTTTGATATTTAAGTTGTGGCGTTATTCTTCTAGTGGTTTCATGTGAACATCGACTACATGATACTTCACCTTTATGGGACTAGGGGAATGCATTGTGTATTTGGCTACTAATTGTGGGGTTGCCAAAGTGACAGAAACCTAAACCCCTGTTAGGAAACCTTTGCACAAGAGAGTGTAGGATCTCAGAGTTTAATGTCGGGGTTAAGTTTTTATCTTAATTACTTTCTTGTAGTTGCGGATGCTTGCAAGGAGTTTAATCACAAGTATGTATTAGTCCAAGTAAGGTCGGTACATTAGCATAGGTTCACCCACACAACACTTGTACAACCAAAAAAGATTAATCAACTATATGAAGCGAAAACACTTGACAGTATTCCCATGTATCCTCGAGAACGTTTGGTCCTCATAAGTAATACAACCGGCTTGTCATTTACTAAAGAAAGGATCAGGCCACTTGCTGCAATTATTATTGTTGTCTTTTATTTACTTGCACTTTATTTCTTTGCTTTATCAAAAAACCCTAAAAATTCGTTTGCTAAGTATTTACAGAGAATTTCTGATCCAAACCACTAGTCAACACCTTCTGCTCCTTGTTGGGATTGGCACTCCTATTTATCGAAAGTACTACGATACACCCATATACTTGTGGGTCATCAAGACTATTTCCTGGCATCGTTGTCGGGGAGTGAAGCGCTATTGAAGAGTGGAACTAATGATGGAAATTTCTACTATGAGTATTGCTTTTATTTCTGTTTGCTAATTTGTTTCCAATATGGATAACTCACTTAGTTTCCTATTTGGTAAAATTACTACCACTGCTGAGGTAGTAGATGAACCACCATCTGCTGAGATAGATCCTTTTAAAATACCTACAAAATTGTTGATCGTTTTATGGATCGCTATTATTTTAGAGATGGAACTGTCCATCCTGGTGATCATTTGCTCTTTATACACGAATTATGAGGTTTATTCAACTGTGCAGGTATCACAACGGAACAAGTTAAGAAAAATTTACTCTCTATATCATTGAAGGATAGAGCCGAAGAATGGTATAAGATGCTAAAGAATGGCCAATCTATGGAATGAGAGGAAATTGTACCTCTCTTTTATTCTAAATTCTATCCTCCTAGTGAGATTCATAAAGACCGGAATCAAATATATAACTTTTGGCCTCGTGATGGAGAGAGTACAGCCCAAGCTTGGGGGAGATTGAAGTTACTAATGCTCAAATGTCCTATTCATGAGCTTCCTAATAATAATATTATTATTAACTTTTATGCAAGGCTTTCTCTTCATGATAAGGATTTATTAGATGATTCTTGTGCTGGATCATTCACACGTATGAAATAAGAAGCTAACTGAGATCTTCTAGACCGTATTCAAGAAAATACTGAAGCATGAGAGAATGACAAAGGAAGAAAGTCAGGTATAAATTATGATTATGAATGCATAAAATATTTTTTGGGAACTGATGACTTCCATAATATTAGTACTTAGTATGGTCTTGATTCTCAAAGTATTGATAATTGTTTTAAGGCCTTTGCCTCTTATATTGAAGTTCCTAAAAAGGAGTAGAACAAGTATCATGCACCTTATAAAGATATTGTTAATCATGTTCCTACTAGAAATACTGAAGTTTATACTGTTGATCATATTTTGCCTGAACCTTATATTGAGAAAATACCTTTCCCTGCTAAGGTAAAGGAACATTCTATGATAGCTAGTATGGTAAACAAAAGTACAAAGAAAGCTATAGTACCTGATGAAGAAATAAATGTTAAACCTGCAGTAGAAATTGTAAAAAACTTGTCACTAAAAAAGTAGAAGATGGGCACATTATATTCTGTGAAGATGCTTCTAATATTGTCTCACATCCTAGTAAAGCTAGAAAAGCTAGTGTCTTTATGCTTTCTGTTATAATTGGTGATCATTGCTATTATGGTTTATGTGATATTGGTGCAAGTTCAAGTGTTATTCCTTATGAGATTTACAAAGAAATTATGCATGAAATTGGTCCTTGTGAACTTGAAGACATTGCTGTGATTATTCACCTTGCTAATAGAGAGACCATCTGTCCAATTGGTATTGTAAGAGATGTGGAAGTTCTTTGTGGTAAGACTAAATATCCTGCTGATTTTCTAGTACTTGGTTCAGCAGCTAATAAAACTTGTCCTATCATTTTTGGTAGACCTTTATTGAGCATTTGTGGAGCTATTATAGATTTTAAAAAGGAGAAAAATTTAACTAAATTTGATGGAGAATCTTATGAGTTTAATTTTTCTAAATTTGCTAAAGCTCGTTATGAAAATGAATTGCCTAAAGAGGATTTTAGAGTTGAACAACTTTCTTCTATTGATCAAGTTTTTGATCTTAAACCTCTTTTTGATGATTCTAAATATGCTTATTCTGATAATAAGAATGTCCTACGTGATAGTTACATTGTTAATTTTATTCATAATTCTACTGAAAGTTATTATGTGAGAGGGAAACATGGTTTTATATATCTCAATAATATTAAGTTTCTCCGCCTTATGTTGAATTTTTGAAGTTGCAGTTGTTTCGCCTTCCTATGCTAGTAGCCTCTTGTTTCAATAATTTGTTTCCTTATAGAACTCCCTTGCATAGGAAGTGGGTTAGACTTAAATGTGTTGGATATTTGCTTCTTGATGCTCTCTTTTACTTCAAATCCATATCTCCTATGTGAGCATCATTGAAATTATCATGCCCATCTTAATGGCTATAAAGAAAGAGCTTTTGGGAGACAACCCACTTTATTTTGCTTTCAGTTATTTAAGTCTTGGAAGTTATTACTTATGTAATAACCTCTTCTTATCCTTTTTGTTTGGTTTTTATGCCAAGATTAGCCCCTATTGAGAAGGAGGTGAGATGTGGGAAGTTGTTGTACCGGAACAGATTTTTGTGCTTCACTGTAAAAAATCGTGAAAAATCTTAGTATGTCGTATTGAGATGTAATTTTCTGTGTATGTGCCCAAAGTTACTATTCAACTTTTTTCAGTTTTGCACTTTTCGATTTGAGCAACAGAAGATTTTCTAAAAAATCAATCTTTAGCTGATGCTCTGTTTTGACAGATTTCTGCCATTTTTGCATTTGCCTCTTAAATCGATTTCCTTTTAAATTATTTTGGGCTTTTGAAAGGAGTTTCCCTAGTAGCTTATGTTTTGATGGATTTCAGTTGAAACTTAACCCAAAGGTTTATTATCTTATATACACTAATGTTGCTAATGAAGATTGTGCGAAGCTTTGTATGAAAGGAACTTTCAAATGTTGGGAGAGAATGATGTAAGGAGATGAAGAATGGTCAAAGGCTCAAACATTATTTTCTGGAGATTCTAATGAATATGTTGATATTATTCAAGTTGTGACTCTGGCAGAATTTATTAAAGACCAAATTCAGGAACCTGCAGAGTAATAGTTCTGGTAAGGAAAGGTTCGCGAAAAGCTTTTCAAACTATATTTTTGTAGTTTTTATTCCATATGAAAGATAATTAGTCGAAATAGGGAAGGAAACGGAGCCCGGGTGGCTCACACCACCCCGTGGCGTGGGCCCACCTGGTCGCGCCACCAGGGGGTGTGACCACCCCGGAGCCCGTCTTTGTCCCGTTTTCACCCAGTACCTTCCTTATGTCGTTAAACTTCATAATATATAATCACCTGGACCCCCCCCCCCCCCGAGGTCCGTATATCATGTTCTCGTCGTGTTTTCGTTTTGATCTATTTCTGTCAAGAACTATTCTCAAGTTTAGAATCACAATGGTCTCCGCCAACGACAAGGGCAATAAGCTCGTGGAAGATGATCTCCAAGACCCCAAGCGGGAGGAGGAGATCCTGGTTGAAGTTAAAGAAGAAGTGGAGGAATACAAGCGTCTGAGCACCCGTGCCACCGTTGCAAGCATTGGAGTGGTGGAAAATCCTGTCAAGCTCAAGAGGACTGCACGAATGTCCACGGAGGGAAAGTTCCGCGTCTTTGCTTATCTCCACGGTCACTTTCTCCACGTACCAAGAACTCCTTCCATACTCTTATACATGAGCAGAAATTCCAAAAGTTGCCTAAAGGAAAGTTGCCCTCTAGTTGGGATATGCCTCGTCCTAACCATGCAGGAAAAGAATACTCTAAGGAGGAAGAGTGGGGAAAGAATCACAAGGACTAGGATTCACAGTCTGACATGATCATGTACCGCATTGAGCATAATTCAGAGTTGATTCGCACTCTCACCTTCGAGATTGAGGATTTTAAGAAGTTGATTGAAGAGCTAATAAAGGGAACACCACCACCACTGAAGGATTAATTCGTCATTAGGTTTTGGCATCCCCTTGGTTTGTTCCAAGCTTGGGGGAGTGCCGCGGTATCAAATCATTATATTTTTTCTTTTTACCTTTTTAGTAGAGTCATATCATGAATAGAGAAGTTATCATATAGGATGGTTTGCATTGTGGAAGTATATCTCCTCTAGTTGGTTATTTATGTATCCCTTGGTGTGAGTGTCGTTATGGAATATTAATGAGAAGTTTTATCGTTTACTTTTTGCATATCTTATTTTAGTTTGCAATTTATGTTATATGATTGATCTTGTTGTTAGTATTGGTATCACTTTGGGAGCATCAAGTAAATTTAGTTGGCTTTGGCAAACTTAGCTTTGGTCAGTAGCAACACTATTTGATGATTGAAAGGAAAAGAGAAAAGTACTTGCAGTACATTATATTATTTAATTTTCTTTCTTTCTTGATTGGCTCATAAGCTTAGTATTCTTTAGTTAAGATCTTTTGTGTTTTTAAGGAATATTACATGATTGTTTCTATAACTTGTATGTTTGTTTGTTTCCTTCAGTTCTTATGCTTGCTATCCAGCCTTGCTAGCCAAAAACCTGTACTGAGAGGGAATGCTGCTCGTGCATCCAATCCTTGAACTAAAACCTATGCCATTTGTGTCCACCATACCTACCTATTAGCATTATTGCTATTCCAAGTAAATTCTCGAGTTTTATCTATTTTCCAAATTAAAAACTTATTTGTTATGAGAAAACTAGTGATTAAAGCTCTCATGAACTTAATGGCACACCTTATTTTCCTGCCCATAATAAACTTGAACAATTGTGTCATCTATATTGTATATGATTGCACTTATAAGTTGGGAATTAGCAGAACCATGTTGTCATGGGGAACGCTTTCAACACCTGTACATATTACCCAGTTGATACCATGATCTTTTGTTTACGGATGTTGGCGGTGTGAAATAAAGGGGGAGCTTGTAAGTCTATGGAGTTATGTATATGTGTTAGAGAAATGCCTTGGCGGCTAGCCTAAGCCATGCCTAATCATGGTGGAAACTTGCAGCATAATCATAGTGAGAAATATGTGAAGCACCCTCAATAAAAACCTATGAAAATAGAAAATAAAAAGATCGCTGAGATGCTCATTGTTTGTTGCCTTGTAATTTTGATATGGGATAGCTTTTGTATCACTACTAGCAAAATGGCTATAGGTAATCCACACATCCATGATGCATGTGCTAGTGGTGCCCCATGGGTAAAATAGGTGTGGCACACTGCCCACAGGTTCCCTACGGCTAACTTTCATAAGCATGGCGCACATGGGGGTGGTGCGCCACGGCTATGTGTGGGCTAGGGCACAGGTGGCCATAGACCACATACCCATAGTGTACTAGGTCAAGTTGCGCTATGGGTGTGAAACTTAGCCATAGCGCACTCTGACCTAGTGCGCTACGAGTATGTGTGCTACAGCAGTTGGGTGAACTTAGCCATAGGGCACTCTGCCCTAGTTTCCTACGGATAAGTGGCCTGCACCAACTACACCCCCTCTCCTTGGATCGGCTTTTTAGCCTTGCAAAAAATAAAAGAAAATTAAAAACACTTCAAAAAATAAAATCCTTTCATATTTAGGTAGATAATGTGGTCTAGTTTCTAGGAAAATTAACAAACATGAATTTTGACTTTTTCTGCAAAAAAAGTTATGCCATGATAAAACGGCTGTAACTTTTGCATATGATGTCGAAAAAACGTTTAATATACCAAAATGACGATAATGAGATTTTGCATCCGCTCGCAACGACCCACGGTCGTTTAGCGATTTTTTAGATTTTCAAAATTCAAAAAGAGTAAAAATTTATGGTCAAAAGACCGTTTTTCCCTGCAGAAAAATAGAGGACAACTTACCCGTAGCGCACCACCACCTAGTGCGCCACGAGTAAGTGGGCGGAATTCGAAATTCGAATCACCACCCAGCACACCTACCCCTCTACTTTTCCCTCCTCCTTTTCCTTCTCCCTTCTCCTTCTCCCTTTTCCTTCTCCTTATCCTTTTCCTTCTCCTCCTTCCCCTTCTCCTCTCTTCGGCTACCTTGCTCTGGTGTCCTTTCTCCGGCCTCCTCCTCTCCTTGAAGTGACAGCGGCCTTCTCCTCCTCCTCGCAGTGACGACGGGCGATGGAGGCATCCTTCTCCTCACTGACACCCTTCCTTCCTCTCTTCCTCTCTTCCTCCATCTCTTCCTACCTCCCTTTCTCCAACCACACCCTTCCTACCGCCTCGATGCCGGCGAGGACTAGAGTGGCCACGGCCTCCCACACCTTCCTGCGGTGGCAGGTCGTGGCCACGGCCATGCTTCGGCGAGGCGACACGACGGCAGCGATGCACGGACCCGATTGCTTTTGCAATTCAAAACGAGGGTGTTTTTTGCATTTTTTTTGTTTTTCAAAAAAAATAGGCGTGGCGCACCTGGACCCCTTCATGTGGCGCACTAGGTAGTGCGCCACGGGTAACTTTTTACCCGTAATGCACCAGGTAGTGCGCTACGGATAAAACTTAGCCACAGCGCACGGCTAGTGGCGCATTGCTGGTGCGCTACAGATGTCCTTTTTAGGTGCGCCACAGATGTGATGTTTCCTGGTAGTGTATCATGGTGCAAGGGGTACCCCGTTGGAAGTTCTCTATGATACACATATACTTACAATGGCAAGAACTTGCTTGTGACTAAAGTTGAGTAGCATGAGGAACGACCCTCGTACTCAAGGGACATGAGATTGCCAACTTATGATTTTTCAAGCATATACTCCTTATTTGTTCACTTTAACCTTAATCACCTCAAGATGCTTATGATAGGGGCAATGAGAGGTCAAAGCTAGTAAGTACCATAATCTTTTGGAAGCTCTTTATGAAACTTGAAATACCTGCTTACCTCTATGAAGGGCCTATCTTTTACTTCTATGTTGAGTCAGTAAACCTATTCTTTTCTATCTCCAACAAGCATTTGAGTTGTTGTGATTCAATCATTCATATGATGATTTATTCAATCTTGTTTCTTATCTTCCTTGTTTTGCACAAAACTCTTATCTGAATGAATATTACTTTGAAGGCTATCGTTGTGAAAAGTCCTTTATGTTTGAACAAGATGTTCCTGCTTTATAAACTCCTTTATAGAAGCTTTGCTTAAAACTAAGTATGATTTGTAAACTATTCTCTGACCAAGAACAAAGTTTGTCATTACCAATTATGATTTCATTTATGCATCTTTATTGTGACTCTCATACTCGCTGCAAGTTAAGTTATATAATAGTGAGTTGCTTTCTATTATGATCTGTGTATTGGTGAATGTGGTGCTTCTTGTCCGTATTCTTTTTATCGACATTTCACTCCATAAACCTATGGTCATGTTTACTGAGTTCAGGTTTCGCTTGGGGACAAGCGAGGTCTAAGCTTGGGGGAGTTGATACTTCCATTTTGCATCACTATCTTATATCATAATCTACTGCTATTCATTGATATATTTCATATTAAGAGGTGATACTTATGTTATTTCATCTATTTTGCATGGTTGATGACTTTTGAAGGATGAACTATCGGAGTCAGGATTCTGATGGAAAAAGCGGTGTCCAAATACAATATTCGCGAAGATCAGAAAAATCCAGAAAATATATGGAAGTCCGTATTTTTCCAAAAGACGAAGGAAGCCAGAAGGGGAAGTGGAGATGGGCCATAGGGGGCCCACACCACCCCCTGGAGCGGGATCCCCCGGGCCGCGGCACCAGGTGGTGTGGCCACCCTGGCCCACCTCTAGCGCCGCCCTTTCGCCTATAACATCCCCTCCTGATACGCCCAATTTTCATCACCTTTCTATATCATAATCTACCTCTATTAATTGATATTTGTCTTATTATGAGGTATTACTTATGTCTTTTCCACTGTTTATGCATGTTGGATGATTCTGGATTCTGATGGAAAAGAAGGCGTTTTGATGCAATTTCGTGAAGATAAAAAAATACCAGAAAAATATGGGAAAATATTATTTTTTCAGAAGATTGAGGAAGCCAGAAAGAGGGACGAAGAAGGGTTGCAGGGGGCCCCCACACCCCCCTAGGCATGGTCCCACCTGACCCCGTGCCTAGGGCAGGTGTGGCCCACCTGACCGGCTCCCGACTCCGCCCCTTCGCCTATATCTTCCCTACGGAACCCTAAGCCTCGAGGAGCGACCACTGATAGATTTCCGCTGCCTCTGGGGGGCGGAAAACACCGAGAGAGAAAGATCTCTCCGCCAGACAGATTTTTGCCGGGGGAATTCCTTCCTGGAGAGGGGAGATCATCGCCATCAACACCATCATCAATCTAGGATTCATCGGGATCATCATCATCATCATCCATACCATCATCTCCACCAGCACCATCATCACCACTCCGTCCTGCTGTAACAATTGTGTTGGATATTCCTTTAGTTCTTAGGGGGAACTTTCCCGGTGTTAATTACTATTGTAGTTGATGCTTGTGAGTGGAACCATTGAATTATTGTTTGTGTTCAGATTATTATCCATTATCATATCATCTTTGATCTTGATCCATATGATGTCTTGTGAGTAGTTCGTTTAGTTCTTGAGGACATGGGAGAAGTCATGTTGTTATTAGTGGTGTCATGTGAACGTCGACTACATGACACTTCACCATTTATGGGCCTAGGGGAATGCATTGTGTAATTGGCTACTAATTGTGGGTTTGTGGAGTGACAAAAACCTAAACCCCCGTTAGGACACCATTGCATAAGGGAGCGTAGGATCTCGGAGTTTAAGGCTGTGGTTAGAATTATATCTTAATTACTTTCCTGTAGTTACGGATGTTTGCAGGGGGTTTAATCATAAGTATGTATTAGTCCAAGTACGGTCGGTACATTAGCATAGGTTCACCCACACAACACTTACAACACCAAAGAAGAGTACTCATCTATTTGAAGCGAAAGCACTTGACAGAATTCCCATGTGTTCTCGAGAATGTTTGGTCTTATACGTATTTCCACCGGCTTGTCCTTTGCTAAGAAAGGATTGCGATACTTGCTGCGTTTGTTCTTTATTACTTGCTCTTTGTTTTGTTGCCTTATCAGAAAACCACTAAAAATCTGTTTGCTAAGTATTCATAGGGATTTCCTGCTCCATACCACTGTTCAGCACTTCTTCTCCTCGTTGGGATTGACACTCCTATTTATCGGAAGTACTACAATACACCCCCTATACTTGTGGGTCATCAAGACTATTTTCTAGCGCCGATGCCGGGGAGTGAAGCGATATTGAAGAGTGAAACTGGTAAAGGAAACTTCTACTGTGAGTATTGCTTTTGTTACTGCTTGTTACTTTGTTTCCAGTATGGATAATCCACTTGGTTTTCTGTTTGGGAAAACTACTACCGCTGCTAGGGTAGTATATGAACCACCACCTGTTGAGATAGATCCTTTTAAGATACGTACACGTATTGTTGATCATGTTATGGATAATTATTATTTAGGGGATGGAACTGTCCATCCTGGTGATCACTTGCTCTTTATCCATGAATTATGCGGGTTGTTTAAGTGTGCAGGTATCACAACTGAACAGGTGAAGAAGAAGTTACTCTCCATATCCTTGAAAGGGAGAGCTGAAGAATGGTATAAGCTGCTAAAGAATGGACAATCCATGGAATGGAAGGAAATGACATCTCTCTTTTATTCTAAATTTTATCCTCCCAGTGAGATTCATAAGGATAGAAATCTGATATATAACTTTTGGCATCGTGATGGAGAGAGTATAGCTCAAGCTTGGGGGAGATTGAAGTTACTAATGCTTAAATGTCCTATTCATGAACTCCCTAACAATATTATTATCAATAATTTTTATGCTAGGCTTTCTCTTCATGATAAATATTTACTATATGCTTATTGTGTTGGATCATTCACACGTATGAAGGAAGAAGCTATCTACTAGACCGTATTCAAGAGAACACCGAAGCTTGGGAGAATGACAAAGGAAGAAATTCAGGTATAAACTATGATTATGAATGTATTAAATCTTTTATGGGAACTGATGACTTTCGTGATATTAGTAATGAATTTGATCTTGATTCCCAAAGTACTGCCAACTGTTTTAAGGTCTTTGCCTCTTACATAGAAATTCCCAAGAAGAAATGGAATAAGTACCATGCACCTTATAAAGATGTTGTTAGTCATGTTCCTGTTAGAAGTACTCAAGTTTGTACTACTAATCATATTGTGCCTGAACCTTTTGTTGAGAAAATACCTTTCCCAGCTAAGGTAAAGGAGTATTCTATGATTATTAGTGCAAATAATAAAGGTACAAAGAAAACTGTGGAGCCTATTGAGCAATTAAATATTGAACCTGTGGTAGCTATTGTGAAAGATCTTGACGCTAGAAATATAGAGGATGAGCATATTGTCTTCTGTGAAGACGCTTCTAATATTATTTCTCATCCTAGTAAAGCGAGAAAAGCTAGTGTTCCTGTGCTTTCTGTTAAAATAGGTTATCATTGCTACTATGGTTTATGTGCTATTGGTGCTAGTTCTAGTGCTATTCCTTGTAAGCTTTAAAGGGAAATTATGCATGAAATTGGTCCTTGTGAGCTTGAGGACATTGATGTGGTTATTCACCTTGCAAACAAGGAAACCATTTGCCCTATTGGTATTGTAAGAGATGTGGAGGTTCTTTGTGGTAAGATTAAATATCCTGCTAATTTTCTAGTGCTTAATTCAGCAGCTAGCAAAACTTGTCCTATCATATTCGGTAGACCTTTCTTGAACACTTGTGGTGATATTATTGATTGTAAGAAGGATTTTTTTTTAACTAAGTTTCATGAAGATTCTTATGAGTTTAACTTTTCCAAATTTCCTAAAGCTCCTTGTGAAAATAGCTTGCCTAATAAAGATTTCGGGATGGAACAACTTGCTTCTATTGATCTGGTTTATGACCTTGGACCTCTTTTTGGTGACTGTAAGTATGCTTACTCAGATGATAAAGTTGTTGCCAGTGACAGTTATATTGTCAACTTTATTCAAAGTGCTACTGAAAGTTATTTTGAGAGAGGGAAACATGGTTTTATGCATCTCAATAATGTTAAGTTTCCCCGTTTTATGTTGAAAGCTTCAAATTTGCATTTGTTTTTCCTTCCTATGCTAGTGGCTTTTTATTTTAAAAATTCATTTTCTCATACTACTCCCATGCATAGGAAGTGTGTTAGACTCAAGTGTGTTGGTTATTTGCTTCTTGATGCTCTTTTTCACTCCAGATTTATATCTCCTTTGTGAGCATCTTTGAAACTCTCAGGCCTAACTTAAAGGCATAAAAGAAAAGTACTTGTTGGGAGATAACCCAAGAGTTTTGTCGAGTCTTGGAAGTTATTATCTCTGTAATAACCGCTCCTTATCCTTTTTGTTTTGGTTTTTGTGTCAAGTTCAACTGCTTTTGTGAAGTAGAGGAGTTGTGAAAAGTGGCTGTCCTGGGATAGATTTTTGTGTTGCACCGTAAAAATTCGTGAGGGATCTCAGTATGTCGGATGGAGCTCTATTTTTCTGAGCTTGTTCTCCAAGTTGTTAACTAACTTTCATTAGTTCTGCACTTTTTTATTTGAGCAACAGAAGGTTTTCGAAAAAATCAATCTCAGTATGTCGGATGAAGCCCGAGGAGGACGATCCTCGCAAACCCAAGGAGGAAGAGATTTCGGTAGGTTATGAAGGAGACATAGAGGAGGATAGGAAACCGGACACCCGCACTACCATCGCGAGCATTGGAGTGGTGGCAAAACCTATCAAACTCAAGAGGACAACACGGGTGTCCACAAGAGGGAAACCTCCACGCCATATCCTCTCTCCATGGACACCTCCTCCTTGTACCACTCATTCTAACCTTGCAGGAAAGGAACACTCTAAGAAAGAAGAGTGGAGGAAGAATAATGTCACATCCCAAGATTTTCCAAATCTTGTAATGTGAAAATAAATGAATAAAATAAAACTTTGTTTGATTTTCAGGGCCAGAAGAAACTTTTTGAATTCAAACGGAACCTCAAACCAATTTGAAACAAATAAAAATCCTAAAGGGATTTATAAAGATAAACATTTATTAAAGAAAATTAAAATGTTTTAAAATTATTATTTAGAATCTTTGAATAAAAAGATTTGGTTTTCAAAAGAAAAGGTGGATTCATAAATAAGGATTATTTTATAAAGCCAAATTAAACCTTGACCAAACTTTGGAATGAAAACATTTTGTATGGAATAAAAATAGTAAAGGTTTATTTAAATAAAATAATGAGGATTTAATATCCAATTTTTTATTTAAGTAAAGGCTTTTCCCATTTTAAATAAACACCAAACTTATCATTTTGTTTTAAATAAGTTTCTAAGTATTTTATATTCACAAATAAAACCTATTAAAGTGTTTTGAATTTATTTTAGGTTTCAAAATGAATATCTAAATAAAACAAATCCTATTTGATTTAATAATGAAGGTCTATTATAATGGACTCTAAAATAAAATGTTATTTTGTTTTAAAACAAATTTCCAAATATTATGTACTTCTCAAATTAAACTTACCAATTTTATTTTGAAAATATTTAGGTTTCAAATAAAGGTTTTATTAATAAAATCAACCCCTATTTGATTAATAAACCTTGGCCCATTTTATTTAATTATTAATGGACCCTAAAGTAAAAGGATTATTTTATTTTAAAACAAGTTTTCCAAATATTCTTTATTTCCAAATAAAACCTACTGTTTGGGTTTTGAAAACATTTTGGATTTTAAATGAAGATTTTATTAAATAAAACAAACCCTATTTTATTAAATAACTAATGATCCATTTATTTAATTAATAAATGAAACCTAAAAAGATTTAAAATAATATTTTACTTTAGAATGTGATTTATGATGTTAAGCAGAACCAAATTCATATTTGAAAAGCTTGATGATTGTTTGAATCATTTTGAATGTGTTTGGTTGTTTGAATTTCAAAAACAGAAAAAGAATTAGAAAAGAATAAAACAAATAGACAGAAAAAAATAGAGGAAACAGACCAGCCCAACAAAGTGGCCCAACAGCATCCCAGACCAGCCCAGTTCTCTCCGCAGAAAACGATTCGAACCAACTCACTAACCCGCAAAGCAACTGACATGTGGACCCTCTTCTCCCCCTCACTCAAACGCTGACAGAGGACCCCACACCTCGCCCCCTTCTTCCCCACCCGCACGACCCCTTCTCGCCGGCCGTTGCAGGCTTGATTCCGCGGATTCAATACGCCTTAATGCGGCCACCATTAATCGCCTTGACCATGCGCGTTAAAACCCCAGCGTCTTCTCCTCCGTTCCCCTCAGACGCCACCCTCTTTCCGCCACCAGGCTGTTGCCATTTCCTTCTGCACCTCCTCTGTCTCCGACGACCGTTCTCACCGATTCCGGCTAACACACTCCACCACCTGCCTTCCTATGCAACCTAGCAGCCTCCCCACTCTCTGGAGCATCTCCTAGTACACTTCGTTCAACCGCGGGCGCCCCAGGAAGCCGTCTTCGACAAAAATTCTGAGCGCCGCCGTCTGTCTCGCCTCCGACGAGCTCCTCCGGTAATTCCAGACCACCCCGACCCCTCTCGTTCACGCACACGCCTTCTTCGTGTCCTTGCGCTCCTGACCGTGTGCCTCGTTTGTCTTCCCGTGGGCCACAACATCGTCCTCGACCTCGACCGCACGCGACCGTCGTCAGAATCAACTCCGGAGAGAAATCCTGCCCGTCCCCGTGCGCCCCTTGCCACGACGACCACGCGACCAGCATCACCTCATCCTCGCGACCTCGGTGAGCTTGCTCCCTCCCTGTTTCGCTTCCTGCCTCGCCAGCGCCACCGTCAACTGGCCGCTCCGCCGCCAACCACCGCAGCCAGCGCCGCCACTTTGTGGTTGATTGATCAGGACCGTTCGATTTAGATCAGACGCGTAGAAACAGATGACTTACCGAAGGGGTATGCGTCGATCTGCGCCGCACATTTTCAGTTAGATCCAACGCACCCCAGGAGCCGATCCCAGCGAACCGGTATCGACCAGTAAGAATACGCCGCGTGTCACCTGTTTGATTTAAAATAGATTTGAAAAACAGAAACTTTAGAAAACTTCAAACCCTTATATCTTTTGATCCACACGTCCAAATTTTGCAAATTTTATATCAATGGATTCAGGAGAACAAGACCTAGCCAACCATACCCTTAGTTCGGCAAATAGTAACTGTTAGCTTGTTTGAATTTGCAGAAACATTTGTGCACTTGTTTAGGGTATAAAAATTGTTCAAAAATGATTTTTGAATTAAAACCTTTGCCAATTGGTTTGTTGTGACCTTACTGACCTTAGGAACCAACCTTTGGTGTTAAAAATGATTTTGGTGAAATTTAGGTTGAATTATTTGACTTAGCCAATTTCTAGCCAAATAAAAATAATGGATTGTTTATGGAAATGATTATGAGTAAAGAACTTTGGAGAAAAATGGTTTAGACCAACCCTACTGACCCAAAACACCAAGTTTTGCAATAGCAACTCATTTGGTGAACCCTATAGGCTAATGCCTTAGTAAAAAATATTTCTACACCACATAAAATAACACTTTGTTTTGAAAATGGTTTTAAAATGAAACCTTTTGCAAATGACTTGGCCACTTTAGGAAATGACCATTAGATGTACCCAAATGTCTATGACCCACTAGGAACCACTTTTTCAAACAAAACAAAGCTTGGCATGCTTGCATGCATTTCTTTGACTTTGTTATTTATGTGTGTTGTTTTGCTTGATTGGTAGATTGAGTTTGTGCCTTGCTTGATTGATTTGTAGTGACTTGAAGAGTGTGATTGTTGCAAAGATCAAGAAGTGAACCTATACTCAACCAAAAAGGCAAGTGATGCTTCATACTTTCTATCCCATTACTTTCACTATGCATTAGTAATTTTGCTAAGTAAAACTTGCATGGATTTTGCTAAGTATAGACCTTGCTATAGGAAAATCTAGTAGATGAATCCTTAGTAGGATTTTTCCTAAGTTAATATTCCTACTACTACCAAGCTTAGCCTAGCTAATAGAAAACATGGGTGGAATATATATTCACACTATGGAAAAATATTCTAAGTCTAAGGACTTGTGATTTTGTCTAATAAAACAACTAAGTTAATGAATCACCTGGGTGGAATGGAATAGCTTGGTGGAGAATGGTTGAGTGGTTCACAATGCCATGGACTTGGATTGTGTATCTCACTTGTGGTACGCCACCCAGGAAACAAAGAGATTTGAGATGTCAAATGTTGAGAAGCTTCAAGTGCAACCACTTGGCAATATGGGCTCTGCCATGATCATATAGGTTGAAAGAACTTAGCCATATGGACAGTGGGTGGTAGTGTTTGATAGGTTGGAACGCGTCCATATTGGTCTAAGGGAAGGCTTCTGAAAGATTTTGTCTTGGGAAACCAAGTCTTGTGGGTAAAGTGCACCACCTCTGCAGAGTGTAAAATCTAAGTACTTAGCCATGTCCCTGGTAAAGGACAATTTGAGCATCAAGACATGGAAACAATCAAGAATCTCATCATTCAAATTTCTAAATTAAAATCTTGTGGTTTGAACAAGGGTTGTTTGAATTCTTCAATCATTGATGGAGAGATGGCTTGGTACAAGGATCTTGAAATCTTTGATTGAGGAAAAATGATTTTGTCAAGCAAAAACTTAGTATTTACAAAATGATAAGAAAATCTATTTTGAGCAATGCAAGCCTCAACCCCACTTAGCCAAATGCATATAGATGATAGACTCCACTATACAAATATAGTATCACTTGCCAATACAATTCAAATGTATTGACCCTTTGTGGCTGTAACTTGTATGTTGCAGGTTTGATTGATTTTAGTGAAGATTGATTGTTTAGAATTACAAAGTCTACAACCAACATCTGCCTGTGGCACTTTGAAGATGAAGGACCCATGACTATATTTATTCCGCTGCAATGTAATGTAATAGCCTAATGAGCTATGTTTGATGTAATAAAATTATGTTATTCCTGGTTATAAAGTTATATTATGACCTTTGTTTCTTGATATTACATCTTAACTGTGGATGCTAGCTATTGATCCAGGGACTAGCATTGTAAACACAGGAGGGATCAATCTTATCTAAGGTTGGGACCCCTACAGATGGTATCAGAGCATTGTGTTGCCTGTAGGATTTGTAAACCTAGGATTGGACAAAAACCCTTAGAAAAATAGGAGATATATTTTGTTCCAAAACTTATTTACAAAAACACTTGTATACTCTTTCCCCAACAATTTTGATTTCAACTCTACACCTCTTCTACTTCAACTTGATGGAAAACCTACCATGACCAAAGATTACACCATATGCAAAAGACTACTTCAACATCTTCAACTCTAATGACTTCAACATCTTCAGCATTTTCACCAAGGACTTCCAACTTGGATACCACTAAGGAGTACAAGTGAAACAAGGAAATCCTACTCAAGATTTAGAGACTGAGGGAATGCAAAATAAGAAAGAGCCATCAACAACTTTGAAGAATTGTGACCAAGAGATTTTCTCAAGGAAACCATGATCTCAAGTAAGAAGAATCATGAAGGAAGGAAAGATCACAAGTGAACCATATAGATGGACCACCATATTTTAGCTAAGACAAAACACACCAACTTATGTGGTGTAACAAAAATATTTTGTTGCCTAAGTATGTACTTGAACTTGTTGTTTGAGTGCAAAGTTGTTTGTGAAATGTTTGTTTGATTGCTTGAACATTGCTTGTGTGAATTGTGATGTGTGTGATTAGAAATATTTCCTTAGAAATAACTTGCCTATTCTAACCTCCCTTCAACCCAAATAGATGACTACTCCAAGAGACACCAACACTAACCAATAGGACAACATGAGAGAACTTATAGCAACCCAAAACCAGTTGAGCCAAGAGACAACTCAACTTTTAGCCAACAACAATGGACTAGACCCAGCCATACAAAGGATTTTGAAACTTCAATCCCAATTGTTGCAAGGATTAGTTACTGAAATGATCAACATGAGAGAAAACTTTTACCAAAGAGCTAATGACAACAAGGATGACAAAGATGCTATTCTAAAAGGAACCCAAGCCAACAATAGTTTTAGATACAAGGATCATGCATCCAAGGAGCATGAAGATCAATGCCCCAAGAAGAGAGAAAGATCTCCCACCTATGAAGAGCATGAACTAGAAGAACTCTTAGCTTTGGAGAGACCCAAGAAGAAGAAGAAATGCCCCAACCCAAACAAGAAGGATATTACTCAAGAGCAATGTTACACTTGCAAAGAGATGGGACACTATTACAATGAATGCCCAGAAAAGAAGAAGAGACAAGAAGACAAACAAAAGCTGGTGAAACCCAAGATAAGGAAGGATTTTAGACAAGTGATGTGCAAATACTGCAAAGAGTTAGGACATTATGCAAACTACTGTCCTGAAAAGATGAAGCATAAGATAAACCAGCCTATGAGGGATATCAGCCTTGTCACATGTTTCAAATGCAAGGAACTAGGCCACTATGCCAACAATTGTCCAGAAAGGATGGAGAACAAGTTGAACAAGTCTATGAAGGATCTCAACCTTGGCTCATGAGTCAAGAATGGAAACCAAGGACACAATGCAAAAGTTTGCTTAGAGAAGTTTCCCAGGAACCCAAGAAGAACAATGTGTAATTTTTGTTTGAAAATTTGTAAGGGTGGTAGTACCCTAGTTGTTTTGAATTTGCTTGTAACCCCAGCCTCCCCAAATCTCGGGACGAGATTTATTTTAAGGGTGGTAGCCTGTCACATCCCAAGATTTTCCAAATCTTGTAATGTGAAAATAAATGAATAAAATAAAACTTTGTTTGATTTTCAGGGCCAGAAGAAACTTTTTGAATTCAAATGGAACCTCAAACCAATTTGAAACAAATAAAAATCCTAAAGGGATTTATAAAGATAAACATTTATTAAAGAAAATTAAAATGTTTTAAAATTATTATTTAGAATCTTTGAATAAAAAGATTTGGTTTTCAAAAGAAAAGGTGGATTCATAAATAAGGATTATTTTATAAAGCCAAATTAAACCTTGACCAAACTTTGGAATTAAAACATTTTGTATGGAATAAAAATAGTAAAGGTTTATTTAAATAAAATAATGAGGATTTAATATCCAATTTTTTATTTAAGTAAAGGCTTTTCCCATTTTAAATAAACACCAAACTTATCATTTTGTTTTAAATAAGTTTCTAAGTATTTTATATTCACAAATAAAACCTATTAAAGTGTTTTGACTTTATTTTAGGTTTCAAAATGAATATCTAAATAAAACAAATCCTATTTGATTTAATAATGAAGGTCTATTATAATGGACTCTAAAATAAAATGTTATTTTGTTTTAAAACAAATTTCCAAATATTATGTACTTCTCAAATTAAACTTACCAATTTTATTTTGAAAATATTTAGGTTTCAAATAAAGGTTTTATTAATAAAATCAACCCCTATTTGATTAATAAACCTTGGCCCATTTTATTTAATTATTAATGGACCCTAATGTAAAAGGATTATTTTATTTTAAAACAAGTTTTCCAAATATTCTTTATTTCCAAATAAAACCTACTGTTTGGGTTTTGAAAACATTTTGGATTTTAAATGAAGATTTTATTAAATAAAACAAACCCTATTTTATTAAATAACTAATGATCCATTTATTTAATTAATAAATGAAACCTAAAAAGATTTAAAATAATATTTTACTTTAGAATGTGATTTATGATGTTAAGCAGAACCAAATTCATATTTGAAAAGCTTGATGATTGTTTGAATCATTTTGAATGTGTTTGGTTGTTTGAATTTCAAAAACAGAAAAAGAATTAGAAAAGAATAAAACAAATAGACAGAAAAAAATAGAGGAAACAGACCAGCCCAACAAAGTGGCCCAACAGCAGCCCAGACCAGCCCAGTTCTCTCCGCAGAAAACGATTCGAACCAACTCACTAACCCGCAAAGCAACTAACATGTGGACCCTCTTCTCCCCCTCACTCAAACGCTGACAGAGGACCCCACACCTCGCCCCCTTCTTCCCCACCCGCACGACCCCTTCTCGCCGGCCGTTGCAGGCTTGATTCCGCGGATTCAATACGCCTTAATGCGGCCACCATTAATCGCCTTGACCATGCGCGTTAAAACCCCAGCGTCTTCTCCTCCGTTCCCCTCAGACGCCACCCTCTTTCCGCCACCAGGCTGTTGCCATTTCCTTCTGCACCTCCTCTGTCTCCGACGACCGTTCTCACCGATTCCGGCTAACACACTCCACCACCTGCCTTCCTATGCAACCTAGCAGCCTCCCCACTCTCTGGAGCATCTCCTAGTACACTTCGTTCAACCGCGGGCGCCCCAGGAAGCCGTCTTCGACAAAAATTCTGAGCGCCGCCGTCTGTCTCGCCTCCGACGAGCTCCTCCGGTAATTCCAGACCACCCCGACCCCTCTCGTTCACGCACACGCCTTCTTCGTGTCCTTGCGCTCCTGACCGTGTGCCTCGTTTGTCTTCCCGTGGGCCACAACATCGTCCTCGACCTCGACCGCACGCGACCGTCGTCAGAATCAACTCCGGAGAGAAATCCTGCCCGTCCCCGTGCGCCCCTTGCCACGACGACCACGCGACCAGCATCACCTCATCCTCGCGACCTCGGTGAGCTTGCTCCCTCCCTGTTTCGCTTCCTGCCTCGCCAGCGCCACCGTCAACTGGCCGCTCCGCCGCCAACCACCGTAGCCAGCGCCGCCACTTTGTGGTTGATTGATCAGGACCGTTCGATTTAGATCAGACGCGTAGAAATAGATGACTTACCGAAGGGGTATGCGTCGATCTGCGCCGCACATTTTCAGTTAGATCCAACGCACCCCAGTAGCCGATCCCAGCGAACCGGTATCGACCAGTAAGAATACGCCGCGTGTCACCTGTTTGATTTAAAACAGATTTGAAAAACAGAAACTTTAGCAAACTTCAAACCCTTATATCTTTTGATCCACACGTCCAAATTTTGCAAATTTTATATCAATGGATTCAGGAGAACAAGACCTAGCCAACCATACCCTTAGTTTGGAAAATAGTAACTGTTAGCTTGTTTGAATTTGCAGAAACATTTGTGCACTTGTTTAGGGTATAAAAATTGTTCAAAAATGATTTTTGAATTAAAACCTTTGCCAATTGGTTTGTTGTGACCTTACTGACCTTAGGAACCAACCTTTGGTGTTAAAAATGATTTTGGTGAAATTTAGGTTGAATTATTTGACTTAGCCAATTTCTAGCCAAATAAAAATAATGGATTGTTTATGGAAATGATTATGAGTAAAGAACTTTGGAGAAAAATGGTTTAGACCAACCCTAATGACCCAAAACACCAAGTTTTGCAATAGCAACTCATTTGGTGAACCCTATAGGCTAATGCCTTAGTAAAAAATATTTCTACACCACATAAAATAACACTTTGTTTTGAAAATGGTTTTAAAATGAAACCTTTTGCAAATGACTTGGCCACTTTAGGAAATGACCATTAGATGTACCCAAATGTCTATGACCCACTAGGAACCACTTTTTCAAACAAAACAAAGCTTGGCATGCTTGCATGCATTTCTTTGACTTTGTTATTTATGTGTGTTGTTTTGCTTGATTGGTAGATTGAGTTTGTGCCTTGCTTGATTGATTTGTAGTGACTTGAAGAGTGTGATTGTTGCAAAGATCAAGAAGTGAACCTATACTCAACCAAAAAGGCAAGTGATGCTTCATACTTTCTATCCCATTACTTTCACTATGCATTAGTAATTTTGCTAAGTAAAACTTGCATGGATTTTGCTAAGTATAGACCTTGCTATAGGAAAATCTAGTAGATGAATCCTTAGTAGGATTTTTCCTAAGTTAAGATTCCTACTACTACCAAGCTTAGCCTAGCTAATAGAAAACATGGGTGGAATATATATTCACACTATGGAAAAATATTCTAAGTCTAAGGACTTGTGATTTTGTCTAATAAAACAACTAAGTTAATGAATCACCTGGGTGGAATGGAATAGCTTGGTGGAGAATGGTTGAGTGGTTCACAATGCCATGGACTTGGATTGTGTATCTCACTTGTGGTACGCCACCCAGGAAACAAAGAGATTTGAGATGTCAAATGTTGAGAAGCTTCAAGTGCAACCACTTGGCAATATGGGCTCTGCCATGATCATATAGGTTGCAAGAACTTAGCCATATGGACAGTGGGTGGTAGTGTTTGATAGGTTGGAACGCGTCCATATTGGTCTAAGGGAAGGCTTCTGAAAGATTTTGTCTTGGGAAACCAAGTCTTGTGGGTAAAGTGCACCACCTCTGCAGAGTGTAAAATCTAAGTACTTAGCCATGTCCCTGGTAAAGGACAATTTGAGCATCAAGACATGGAAACAATCAAGAATCTCATCATTCAAATTTCTAAATTAAAATCTTGTGGTTTGAACAAGGGTTGTTTGAATTCTTCAATCATTGATGGAGAGATGGCTTGGTACAAGGATCTTGAAATCTTTGATTGAGGAAAAATGATTTTGTCAAGCAAAAACTTAGTATTTACAAAATGATAAGAAAATCTATTTTGAGCAATGCAAGCCTCAACCCCACTTAGCCAAATGCATATAGATGATAGACTCCACTATACAAATATAGTATCACTTGCCAATACAATTCAAATTTATTGACCCTTTGTGGCTGTAACTTGTATGTTGCAGGTTTGATTGATTTTAGTGAAGATTGATTGTTTAGAATTACAAAGTCTACAACCAACATCTTCCTGTGGCACTTTGAAGATGAAGGACCCATGACTATATTTATTCCGCTGCAATGTAATGTAATAGCCTAATCAGCTATGTTTGATGTAATAAAATTATGTTATTCCTGGTTATAAAGTTATATTATGACCTTTGTTTCTTGATATTACATCTTAACTGTGGATGCTAGCTATTGATCCAGGGACTAGCATTGTAAACACAGGAGGGATCAATCTTATCTAAGGTTGGGACCCCTACAAATAATAAGGACTAGGATCCTCGGTCCGAATTGATCATGGGCTGCATTGAGCATAATTCGGAGTTGATTTGTACTCTGACCTTCGATATTGAGGATTTGAAGAAACTTATTGAAGAGCTTATCAAGAGAACACCACCACCACCGAACGAGTAATTCGTCATCAGGTTTGGCATCCCCTTGGCTTGTTCCAAGCTTGGGGGAGTGCCGCGGTATCACCACCATTATCTTTTATCTTTTACCTTTTTAGTGGATTCATATCTTTGGTAGAGAGGTTATCTTATAGTTTGGTTTGCATTTGGAAGTATTTCTCCTTTAGTTGGTTATCTATGTATCCCTTAGTGTGAGTGCCTTTATTGGAATATTAATGAGAAGTTTCATCTTTTACTTTTTGCACTTCTTATTTAGTTTGCAATCTCTATTATATGATGGATCTTGTTGATCAGTATTGGCATCACTTTGGGAGCATCAAGTGGATCTAAATTGGTTTTGGCAAACTGAGTTCTGCTCAGTAGCAATACTTTTTGAGGTTTGAAAGAAAAAAGAAAAAAATCTTACAGGTATTTTGTATCATTCACTTTCTTTCTTGTTGGCTCATAAGCTTAGTATTCTTTATTTAAGATCTTTTGTGTCTTCAAGGAAGATTGCATGTTTGGCTTTATTACTTGTATGTTTGCTTGTTTCTTTCAACTCTCTTGCTTGCTACCCAGCCTTGCTAGCCAAAAACCTGTTTTGAGAAGGCATACTTCTCATGTTTCCAAACCCTTTAACCAAAACCTTTGCCATTTGTGTCCACCATATCTACCTATTAGCTTTTTCTAATCCAAGCAAATTCTCAAGCTTCATCTACCTATGAAATTAAAAGAGTGTTTTGTTATGTGAAAACTAGTTAGTAAAGCTCTCACAAACTTGATGGCACACCTTATTTTCTTGCCCCTAATAGACTTGAACCATTGTGCCATCAAAGTTGTATATGCTTGCATCTATACGTTGGAATTAGCAGAACCGTGCTGTCACGGGGAACGTTTTTGACATTGCACTTGTACTCTATACACAGTTGATATCGTGCTCTTTTGTCTATGGATGTCAACGGTGTGAAATAAAGAGGGAACTTGTAAGTCCATGGAGTATGTATTTTGTGTTAGAGAAACGCCTGGGCCGCTAGCCTAAGCCATTCCTAATCATGGTGGAAACTTGCAGCATCACCATAGTGAGCTATCTATGAAGCATCCTCCACAAAAATCTATACACATGGTAAATAAAAAGTTCACTGAGATGCTCATTGTCTGCTTTCCTTGTCATTTTGGTTATGGGAAAGCTCCTGTACCATGTGCAAGGGGAACCTCATTGGTGGTTCTCAATGATACGCAAATACTTACAATGACAAGAACTTACCTAGGCCTGACGTTGAGTAGCATGAGGATTGGCCCTCATATTCAAGGGACATGAGATTGCCAACTTATATTTCATCAAGCATATACTCCATCTTTGTGCACTTTAACCTTAATCATCTCAAGATGCCTATGATAGGGGCAATGAGGTCTAAAAGCTAGTAGGTACCATAATCTTTTGGAAGCTCGTTTTGACTTATAATCCCTGCCACCCTCTATAGAGGGACCTTTCTCCTAGTTACCAGTTTGAGTCAGTAAACCTACTTCCTCTCTATCTACAGCAAGCATTTGAGTTGTTGTGTTTCAAACATTCATCTGGTGATTTATTCAATCATGTTCTCTATCTTCCTTGTTTGCACAAGACTCTTATCTATTGAGTATTACTTTGAAAGCCTTGACTTGTGAAAAACCTTTTTGAGCAAAGATTGCTCCTTTTGTAAAACTTCTACAAAAAGCTTTTGTGAAACTATTTGCCAGGTGTTCTCTGACCAAGAACAAGTTTTCCAATTCCAATTATGATTTATCTTTATGCATCTCTATTGTGACTATTGTACTTGGTTGCAAGCTAAGTTATATAATGGTGAGTTGCTTTCTTCTATGAGTTGTGTAATGGTAAGTGTGATGCTTCTTATTCGTATTCTTTTATCGACACTTCACTCCATAAACATGTGGACATGTTTACTGAGCTCAGTTTTCGCTTGGGGACAAGCGAAGGTCTAAGCTTGGGGGAGTTGATACGCCCAATTTGCATCACCTTTCTATATCATAATCTACCTCTATTCATTGATATTTGTCTTATTATGAGGTATTGCTTATGTATTTTCCACTTTTTATGCATGTTGGATGATTCTTGTAGGATGAACTGCTAGAGTCTAGATTCTGATGAAAAAGAAGGCGTTTTGATGCAATTTTGCGAAGATCAGAAAAATATGGGAAAATATTATTTTTACAGAAGATTGAGGAAGACAGAAGGAGGGACGAAGAAGGGCCACAGGGGGCCCAAACCCCCCTAGGCACGGGCCCACTTGACCCCACGCCTAGGGCAGGTGTGGCCCACCTGCCCGGCTCCCGACTCCGCCCCTTCGCCTATATCTTCCCTACGGAACCCTAAGCCTCGGGGAGCGACCACAGATAGATTTCCGCTGCCTTTGGGGGGCAGAAAACACCGAGAGAGAAAGATCTCTCCGGCAGACAGATTTCTGCCGGGGGAATTCCTTGCTAGAGAGGGGAGATCGTCGCCATCAACACCATCGTCAAGCTAGGCTTCATGAGGATCATCATCATCATCCACACCATCATATCCACCAACACCATCATCACCACTCCGTCCTGCTGTAACAATTGTGTTGGATATTGCTTTAGTTCTTAGGGGAAACTTTCCCAGTGTTAATTACTATTGTAGTTGATGCTTGTGAGTGGAACCATTGGATTATTGTTTATGTTCAGATTGTTATCCATTATCATATCATCTTTGATCTTGATCCATATGATGTCTTGTGAGTAGTTCGTTTAGTTCTTGAGGACATGGGAGAAGTCATGTTGTTATTAGTGGATCTGTGTTGAGTTATTATTCAATGGTTAGTATTTAAGTTGTGGTGCTATTCTTCTAGTGGTGTCATTTGAACGTCGACTACATGACACTTCACCATTTATGGGCCTAGGGGAATGCATTGTGTAATTGGCTACTAATTATGGGGTTGCCGGAGTGACAGAAACCTGAACCCCCGTTAGGACACCATTGCATAAGGGAGCGTAGGATCTCGGAGTTTAAGGCTGTGGTTAGATTTATATCTTAATTACTATAACATCCCAGCATTAGAGCCTAGAAATAAGCTGAACCCAGATGTGTGCGTTGCATTCATGCATAGAAAATCCGAATAATTTTTGCGCTTTTAAACAAAACTTGTCAAAGTGATTGAAGCTTCTCTTAGCTTGATGGAATTGAAGTAGATCATCAAGTTGACTGCTATAATTTTCAATAAGACCTTTGTTAAAATATCATTTTTAGGTAAGATAGATTTGATCTAAGGGTAGATCAAATGTACTATAAGGTAAACCTTAACACAATGTGAAATATATTTGATCATTAGGTGATCATATTATAGTATTCATTATAATCACCCATAAGTACCAAGTTAAGGATATAACACAAATAATAAGAATGTAGCTATTATATCTTAATTCCATTTGCATACATCCTGAGTATCATAGTAACACCTAATCTTAAAAACTCCTTTGATGAGTTGGAGTTGGAAAGAGATTAAGTCAAGATCATCCACTATATAGATATCTTTCTTTCTATAGAATCTTTATAGAACTTATTTCAATATCTGTTGTTCATCAATGTTGGATAATTCCCCATTGATTCACAAATTCTTTAAATATTAATCTTTTATCCATTACTTGATCTTATCAGAACATCTACTTAAACCTTCTAATGAGGGCATAATCCATTAATAACTTTAATCTAATATAAGATACGAAGAAGATAATTTCCAGACAATAATAGGTAGGATTGATAAAGCCCTGCTTAGCCACTAAGAACTTCAGTAGTAAATGATTAGAGTATTATCATGGTAATGCTTTGGCCACCAATATTAAATGCTTACATTTGTATAAGTAATACTGGTGGGTAGAACATGATTGGAACCTTAGTAGTGATAATTGATTCTAGAGTAGTCTTTGCAAACCACATAAATATAATTTAGGGATTGAAGTGTAAGTCATGAGAGTTAAGTAAATATAGGCTGATATTATTTAATTAAAGCTATTATAGCATAGAGTTTAGAAGTAGTGTTATTCATCTTAAAAGATAATCAACCTTAGAGAAATATCAGTGATGGAATATTAAGGAAGATTGTGAATGAAGTTGAAGGAACTACTAGTTGGATGGAAGTTTATCAACAGTAGAATAGTAGGTGCAATCAAGCATGGATATGAAGAAGTTATGAACTATTTTAGTATCAAATTCATTGGATTCATTCATGAGTTTAGAAGAATAATATATGAATAATAAGATTTAAATGAGTAAAGCTCATCATGTTAATCATGATGATGGATTGGAAGAAATATTACATCTAGGAAAGGAATTCCTTATTTAACAATCCAGAATTATGAATTAGGGAAAATAGACATTATTGGTAACAACCAACTCTAAATCTCAGATCAACATAATATCCATCTCATACTATTGATCCATCATTTAATGTCCATATCACTTCATAGGAATATTTTCCTGTAGCAAATCCTATAAGCATATTTTTACCAATTCCTTTCTATAATACATTCTAATTATAACTTTATATTATAAAGGTGATGTCATCAAACATCACAAATAGAAGACAATATGCTTAGTTAATAATTCTTTACTCATCCATAAAGAAATCTAAGTATATTAAAAACCCTAAACCCTAGGGTAAATATTCATAATTCAAAATCTTAAACTTCTTTGTTTATCACCATAGAATATATGCATTGCCATTTTCCAAATTAATGGGAGTAGTAATAACTATATAAATGTCTTTTATATTTCATGCATCAAATAATGGTTTAGGATCATTACACATATAAAAGTTTTTATTCAAACTATGAAACAACTAGAGTTAAGATTATAAATTAATAAGAATATATCATTCAAGAAATCCCTAATCAAAATAGGAGAGAAAAATAATAAGAAGAAGTTTCTTCAAATTATTAAAAAGGAGTTCATATTAAGTAAATAAAAGCAATACAAAAAGATGATATAATAAAATTTCACAAATGAGACTAAGTATATTCTAGTATTTTTGTAAATATCCAGCAAAGAAATCCTGCTAACAAAATTTCAAAATATATAAATCAAATTCAAATCTGAATAAGAAAACAGAAAATAGAAAAAGGATAAAACAAATAAAAACCAAACCTGCCGCAGCCCAACAACCCTACACCTATTTGACGCCCTGGGCAACCCACAACGGCCCAGTAACCAGCCCAGGACCTTTTACATATGTGACTGACAAGTGGGGTCAGGTGAGGACCGCGGGTTGAGCTAAATAAACCGTCAGGGGGTTATCCGCAAAACGGTCATCGTCGTCACCATCACGCACACATGCAAGATACTCGCCGTCGCCCGATGGCGTCATCGTCGTCGTTGCACCAAGATACTCGTTGTCGTTACCAGGAGGGGATAAGAAGGCCACCGCGATGCATTGCTTCCATCCCTATCTCCAATCCTTCCTTATCCTCTCAGATACGAACGAGACCGAAACCCTAGCTCACCGGAGCCACTCCTCGCCGTCGAACCACGTCTCCCCACACCATTCTGAGCCGTCATGGAGAAGCGCCTTCCTCCGTAGATCCTCTGGGTAGAAGCTTGCATCAAGGGGAGCACTGGAGCGAGTGAATTTGGTCGTTTCCCTTTGCAGCAGCTCGTCGGAATCCTCGCCGGGAAGCTCGATTCCGACCGTGCATGTCCTCGTCGACCACTCAATCATCATCAGGGTGATTTCCTGAACTTCCCAGTAACGTTTAATCATCGGATCTCATTGTTAATCGCCGTTTCATCACACGCCACCGTCGGCCACCGTCGGAGCTCGTCGGAGCTGAAGCTCCGATGACCATTTCCGAGCGGCGCTGCCACTATTAGGTTCAGTAGGTTGCACTGATTCAAACTAGATCTATTTCGCTTGCTGGGGTGCCGTAGATCATCGCCGGCGACCAACCTCTGGCGGCGGTGGTGATGCTGACGCCATCGTGACGTCATGATCGCACCACGTCAGCTAGTTTGACTGGTGTTTGCTAACGTGGCTGATGACCTGGCCTAGGGCCCATATGTCATTGACTGGGGGTAAGTGCGAGGTCAGTAACTAATGCATTTCTTTCATTTGAGAGATGAGGTGGACCCACTAGTCAGTGACTGGGGCTAGCTCTAGGCGTGGTGTAAAAAGTATTTTTCTGTCAGGAAACAAATAAAATGTTATAATCAAATTAATAATATTCCAGAAATTTAATAAATGATCAAATCTTGTTTAATCAATAACTTTTGATTTATAATTTAGAAAAATATGTATAATATATGAAAATTTTCAGAAAAGTAAAATCTACAAGTTAAAACTATTATCAAATATTATTATGATGATTATTTAAATAAATGTTATCTAATAAAGGTTCATAAGTAATAAAACTTTGATAAGTCATATTTTTAAAATGATAAATGTTAAGAATATAAATAAAATACCAAAAATCTTAGAAAAATAAGAATTCTAATTTAAAACTATAATCATGTATTATTAGTTCACTTAATTAAATATTTATTATTCATTAAGTAATTATAAAGTGATAAGAAATATAAAAAAAATCATATCCTATTATTTATAAATCACAAAAATAAATGTGATATACCAAAATAACCACAAAAATAATATCTAAATGTTAAAAGTCTAATATTATATTTTTGAGTTAAATAAAAATTCAAATAATTTCATAACTCAAATTTAAACTTATTTGCTTTATTAAAAATTCATATAAGAATGAATAAAATTTGTTCATATTTCTTAAAAGAGTCAATTAAATCTAATAAATAGTATTAGTCTTTAATATTAATAATATAATACCATAATGGTTTAATACATTATAAACACCTTTTTATCAAATTATCTTCAACCATAAATGAAGATTTTATTCTAAAAAGTTTCCCATTTATAATAAAAACCTTAAAGAACAACTTATGAATACACCAAACCTTTTCTATCTATATTAACTACCCACAAAGTTTGTTTAGACCTTAAAAGAGAAACCTTTTCTTTGAAGGTTATCCTTTTTGCCACTTTAAATAAAAACTCTTGTATAAGTAATCCTAACTAGTATGTCATAAGTATGTATACTTTACTCCTACATGTGTGTTGTTTATAACCACTCATAAACTCTAATAAAAGTACAACTATGAAACTTATCTAAAAGGACCACACATTCCAAAGTAACCACTTTCGGAATCCAAATCCTAGGACAATGTTATCCCCGGGATTTGCGTGTAGAACATGCATCACATTACTTACGCATAAAAGTATATTGCTTCTTTAAACATTAGTCCTTACCGGACCAATGATGTTGATTTCAGATTTTTGATCTTATACTGACTCGAAGACTGTGAGTGCATAATCTTGCAATCACAAAAGGCAAGTTCACACTTGCTCATGTCCTAACGTGGCTGATGACCTGGCCTAGGGCCCATATGTCATTGACTGGGGGTAAGTGCGAGGTCAGTAACTAATGCATTTCTTTCATCTGAGAGATGAGGTGGAGCCACTAGTCAGTGACTGGGGCTAGCTCTAGGCGTGGTGTAAAAAGTAATTTTCTGTCAGGAAACAAATAAGATGTTATAATCAAATTAACAATATTCCAGAAATTTAATAAATGATTAAATCTTGTTTAATCAATAACTTTTGATTTATAATTTAGAAAAATATGTATAATATATGAAAATTTTCAGAAAAATAAAATCTAAAACTTAAAACTAGTATCAAATATTATTACGATGATTATTTAAATAAATGTTATCTAATAAAGGTTCATAAGTAATAAAACTTGGATAATTCATATTTTTAAAATGATAAATGTTAAGAATATAAATAAAATACCAAAAATCTTAGAAAAATAAGAATTATAATTTAAAACTATAATCATGTATTATTAGTTCACTTAATTAAATATTTATTATTTATTAAGTAATTATAAAGTGATAAGAAATATAAAAAAATCATATCCTAATATTTATAAATCACAAAAATAAATGTGATATACCAAAATAACCACAAAAATAATATCTAAATGTTAAAAATCTAATATTCTATTTTTGAGTTAAATAAAAATTCAAATAATTTCATAACTCAAAATTAAACTTATCTTTATTAACAATTCATATAAGAATGAATAAAATTTGTTCATATTTCTTAAAAGAGTCAATTAAATCTAATAAATAGTATTAGTATTAATATTAATAATATAATACCATAATGGTTTAATACATTATAAACACCTTTATATCAAATTATCTTCAACCATAAATGAAGATTTTATTCTAAAAAGTTTCCCATTTATAATAAAAACCTTAAAGAACAACTTATGAATACACCAAACCTTTTCTATCTATATTAACTACCCACAAAGTTTGTTTAGACCTTAAAAGAGAAACCTTTTCTTTGAAGGTTATCCTTTTTGCCACTTTAAATAAAAACTCTTGTATAAGTAATCCTAACTAGTATGTCATAAGTATGTATACTTTACTCCTACATGTGTGTTGTTTATAACCACTCATAAACTCTAATAAAAGTACAACTATGAAACTTATCTAAAAGGACCACACATTCCAAAGTAACCACTTTCGGAATCCAAACCCTAGGACAACGTTATCCCCGGGATTTGCGTGTAGAACGTGCATCACATTACTTACGCATAAAATTATATTGCTTCTTTAAACATTAGTCCTCACCGGACCAATGATGCTGATTTCAGATTTTGGATCTTATACTGACTCGAAGATCGTGAGAGCATAATCTTGCAATCACAAAAGGCAAGTTCACACTTGCTCATGTCCTTTGATTATTTTATGTAAAGTATTTTACAAATCCAATGTTGTCTTCACCTGCATTTGAAAAAGGTCAGAAAACACTATTTTCAATAGTAATGAGCACTACTGATTACTTATCCAGGGTGATCAGTTAATCTATTAAATCTGACAGTTGAAATACCACTATTCAGAACTATATCACCTAGGACTTAACACCCAATGTCGCCAGTGATTCTTGCGCCGTATATTACGCGTTGACCATCAGATTTGGAATGGGACGGAGAAGTCAGCTGTATCTTCTTCCTCTCGCATGAAGCTGGATGTGCAGGTCGTGGCTGTTATCCTCGTATCATGCATATTAATTGGTAATTCGTAGAGGATATGCAGCATATGGGTGGGAACCCTCATCGTCCCACGATAGTTTTGGCATCTAACGGTTTGTACAAACCATTGCCGTAATTCTTATTGTGGGCATGGTGTACACCAAGGAGGCATGCGAGGTCGCGAAGGGGGCATTGATTGGCTTGGATCGTCTTCTAGGCCCCACATCATGGAATTGTGGACGGGAAGAAGCTGCCCGGTTGTGCAACAAAGAGTTGATCTCTCATGGGTAAAGTAACACACCTCTGCAGAGTGTAAGAACTGTAACTTGTTACTCCCTGTTCCGGGAAGGAGCTGCGAATCCCATGAAGGTTCTGGTAAACCCGTGAAGGCTGACGGACATAGCTTTTCGGAATAAAAGCAACCTTTGAAGAATTTTTTATGAAAACTTGCATTGCCTACGACCTACGGTCTGTGGCTGTAGTTATAGTGCATCAAACACTCCTTTTCTAGTGAATTTGCTGAGTACGCTCGTACTCAAAGTATCTTCTTAACCCTTGCTAGATTCTGAAGCCATTAAAACGATGTCTACATCAAGATATGCTCCAGGACTTATCCATACCAGCTAAAGCTCTTCAATGAAGACAAGGAAGTCAACATATATCTCAACACAAGTGAAGACGAAAGTTACGGATTAGATAGGAATATTATCTCTAGCCAAAGAACCTATTTCTGTAGTGCGTTGCAATAGCAGCAATGCCAACCCCTTAGTCAGAGTATTAGACTTAATAGTAGAATCGTTCGTGTGTTGTTTATCTTTGATTCTTCTCCGTAAGAATTTCTTACTCTCTCTTGAACCTAGAGTGTTCTATGGATCTTATGTAAAGAGTGAATTGTAACCTTTAGCCATGTATTGGACCCGCTGTGTTTCTGTTGTGCCATTCTGAGGGATGTAATACTAGTGAACGGTGTTTCATTGGTGTTATGTCAACGACTATAGTATACTACATCATGTAGTGGTATGCTGGGTCATCGCAATTACTTTCTTGTTGTTACTGATGTTTGTAGGGGGTTTAATCACAAGTATGTATTAGTCCAAGTATGGTCGGTATATTAGCACAGGTTCACCCACACAACACTTACAACACTAAAGAAGAGTACTCAGCTATTTGAAGCGAAAGCACTTGACAGAATTCCCATGTGTCCTCAAGAAAGTTTGGTCTTTATAAGTATTTCCACCGGCTTGTCCTTTGCTAAGAAAGGATTGGGACACTTGTTGTGTTTGTTCTTTATTACTTGCTCTTTGTTTTGTTGCCTTATCAGAAAACCACTAAAAATCCGTTTGCTAAGTATTCACAGGGATTTCCTGCTCCATACCACTGTTCAGCACCTTCTGCTCCTCGTTGGGATCGACACTCCTATTTATCAGAAGTACTACGATACACCCCCTATACTTGTGGGTGATCACCCCCCCCACCCGAAACCCTAAGACTCGGAGAGCGAACATAGAAATATTCCGCCGCCTCTGCGGGGCGGAAACTATAGAGAGATAAAGAGCTCTCCGGCAGGCAGAATTCTGTCGGGGAAATTCCTTCCCGGAGAGGGGAGATCATCGCCATCAACACCGTCATCAAGCTAGACTTCATCGGGATTATCATCATCCTCACCATCATCTCCATCAGCACCATCACCATCACGCCATCTCGCTGTAACAATTGGGTTGAATCTTTCATAGTTCTTAGGGGAAACTTTCCTGATATTGATTACTTGTTGTAGTTGATGCTATTGAGTGGAACCATTGAATTATTGTCTATGTTTAGATTGTTACTTATCATTATATCATCTCTGATCTTGATCCATATGATGTCTCATGAGTAGTTCGTCTAGTTCTTGAGGACATGGGAGAAGTCATGTTGTTAGTAGTGGAATTGTGTTGAGAAATATTCAATGGTTTGATATTTAAGTTGTCGTGTTATTCTTCTAGTGGTGTCATGTGAACGTCGACTACATGATACTTCACCTTTATGGGCCTAGGGGAATGCATTGTGTATTTGGCTACTAATTGTGGGGGTTGCCGGAGTGACAGAAACCTAAACCCCCGTTAGGAAACCTTTGCACAAGGGAGTGTAGGATCTCAGAGTTTAATGTTGTGGTTAGGTTTTTATCTTAATTACTTTCTTGTAGTTGCAAATGCTTGCAAGGGGTTTAATGACAAGTATGTATTAGTCCTAATAAGGTCGGTACATTAGCATAGGTTCACCCACACAACACTTGTCCAACCAAAGAAGATTAATCAACTATATGAAACAAAAGCACTTGACGGTATTCCCATGTGTCCTCGAGAACGTTTGGTCCTCATAAGTAATACAACCGGCTTTTCCTTTACTGAAGAAAGGATTGGGCCACTTGCTGCAATTATTATTGTTGTCTTTTATTTACTTGCACTTTATTTCTTTGCTTTATCAAAAATTCCTAAAAATCCGTTATCTAAGTATTTACAAAGAATTCCTGATTCAAACCACTAGTCAACACCTTCTGCTCCTCGTTGGGATTGACACACCTATTTATCGAAAGTACTACAATACACCCCCTATACTTGTGGGTCATCAGGCGACGACGACGCTTGTGCATTGTTTCCTTCTTGAAAGCATCGCTATTGGAGTGATTGGACTACTGGTGTTGTTCTGTGGCGTTAGTGTTGTTGCTACGAGGAATCGTTTGTTGAAGTGTATAAGTGGATTTCACTAGCCCTTTCCATCAGTTCGGACTTTTGGTTGCGTTGGCTAGTGCATGAAGCTTGACATGGTATCAGAGCCTAAGGTCTCGAGTTCGAGTTCTGGCTTTCGTAATTTATCCTAAAATTGTTGTTGACCCCTCTATGTCCACGTATAGGCCTCTTGAGTCATACGTGAGTTTCGCGCACCGTCGCTCTCTTCCGGTTGCACGTGCTGACTTCTTCCCATCACACGTGAGAGGGGGTGTTGAAGTATATAAGCGGATTGCACTAGCCCTTTCCATCAGTGCGTACTTTTGGTTGCGTTGGCTAGTGCATGAAGCTTGACATCGTTCATTGTAGTGAGACTTCTTTTTAATTATTCTTCCTTTTTTCTAGGTTGTGTGCATCCGTAAGGCCGCTAGGACATTGCATTGTTGCAGATGTTGGGTATAGTTAGTATCTCCACGACATTAATATACGCTCTTTATTAAAAAAACACCACTTCATCAACCCGGTGATTAGTGGAACATAAAACATGGCATTATGCTTTTTTCTACTATCACAAGGAAGAAGCACAAACTAGCCATAGATACCGCGATAATCACGTGTTCGTATATTTGGCTCTCGAGCTTCCCGGAGCTTGTTTCACAATTTTTTTTGAAATGACGTTTAAAAGTTTCAAAAAGAATATGTGGATATTTGCAGATGTGATCTACATCTTTGTTAAATTTTGTCAAATAATATTGTATATTTTAGGCTATGCAAAAAAGAAAAATGTGTGGTTCCAATTGGGAAAAAAACTTTGTTTTGGAATTTTTGAAATAACATTTTTGAATAAAATTGAAAACGGGTTCGAGGGAGCCCGGGAGCTAAAGATACTTTTCACGATAATCACATGCTATAATGACAAGTATCGGTGATAAATCCGTGAATCGCACTATAACTTCTAAAGAGCATATTGTGTATGTAATCAGAGTGATAATATGATGTTCAAACATTGGAGGGTATAGTCATGTATCCACAAGGACCGCAACTCTACCACCAACTAAGAGGTGGTTCTCAACATTGAAATATGTTCATGTGACATTAGAAAAATATCATATGGATTTTCCCGAAAAGATACATACGGATAAATTTCCCTAAACTGACCGATCAGCAGCCTGCAATATCCTTAGATGATATGAGTGAGAGCTCCAGTGCTACTGCGTCTTGTAAGGATCTCTGAGTATTAGCTCAAACTATTTTTTTTTCGAAAAGGGGAATAAGACCCCGGCCTCTGCATCGGTTGATGCACACAGCCATTTATTATAAAAATTCAAGAATCAAAAGTTATTACAAATCAAGGATCACTCAAGGTCGAAACATGTATCAACCATAGGAATAAATGAGTCAAAAGACTAAACATCATGTTCTAGTCTATTAAAACGCAACCAGCCAGACTGGTTGAAAATGTGCCCAGCGACCATCAGGAGACGGCTGCACCCAGTAGCCATGATATTCCGCTGGTCATGCGGAGATAGGAGCGCCCATAGTTGCACCCAATGTGCTACCATATGGATAACCAGCAAAATATTGAAAGTTTTTGTTCTGTTAAATATAATATCATTTCGGCATCTCCAAATAGACCAACATAAGGCTGAAACGCCAATACGGATACTAGCCTTAGATGATTTATCAATATTATTCAACCAACTACCAAACATGTTTGTAACAGTAGTTGAAGGGGGTAAAATATAAGAAAAATGAATAATACGACACAAAAGACGAGCAAAAGGAACATGAATGAACCGTGACCTCAACAGTCACCACTATATTCTCTTCTAGATCAATTAGGAAAACAGAATACTTTGGGTTTCTGTGTGCCCTCTATGATTCTTTTCACCACTTGCACACCAATCATTGCTATATGCAAGTTCTTTTCGTGTCACGCAAGATCCAAGTGCACTGGTGGAAAAAGGGCCTCCAGTCCCGGGCCGCAACTGGCTCTAGTCCCGGTTTTGGGCCCGGGACTGCAAAAACGGGACTAGAGGTCCCCCTCTAATCCCGGCTCGCAACGGCCCACGACTGATAACAGCCACGTGGTTGTTCCAGCGTGGGGGGGAGGGCGGAAACCCTCTAGTCCCGGGGTTTCCTGCCGCGGCAGAGAATTGTGTGTTTCTCTGCCTCGGCAGAGATTGTGTATTTCCTTTTTTTGCCATTTCGTTCCTTTTTCATTTTGTGTTTCACTATAATTCAAACATATATTTAAGTATACATATTATACGCTACTACATACACACTATACGTCGATGCATTTATATAATTAATCGATCCCTTGCAAGCATACATATAATCAATCATATCAAAAGGAAGAAATATTTTGAAATTACATGGTCATTGATGAATATATATATATATATCATATCAGCTACATGGATATGACTAAGTCAAATCGAGTTCCACGTCATCCGCATAATGCTCTCCATGTACATCAAGGACTTCCTTCATCATAAATCCCGCCAGCTCCTCTTTAATTGCTCTTATGCGTTGGCCTGGCTCTAGTTTCTCCCGCAAATCATAAATATAATGTGAGTCAACTTTCCGCTCACTGGTCAACTCGCGGATGTACTCGCAGACGTAGTATCCACATAAATGAGTTCCCGGTGGCTGCTGTAAACTCTTCGTCATTTTATAAGTTAGCTCCTCTTTGAATGGACCTGGTATTTTCCGTCTGAACCGTGTCTAACACCTGCTCGGCAAAGAAAATGAACAAAGGAGTTATTAGTTACTTGATATCAGGAAATGAATGAAAGAGGACGATATAATGCGATAATGATTGAAATTACTTATGGAGCATTGTTTTCATGTCGCTCCACTGCTCTTGGTCCCAACTTAATGAGTCGTGGACTTCAACTAGGGACTTGTCAACTTGAATGTTTAGCAAGATCCAGTGGAATCTGCGGAATACATGCATAGCTCATCCAGTAAGCAAAAATAAAATGTGTACAAGATATAAACACTCACTTGAAGTTGTAAAGAAATAATATTTCTTTAACAAAATTATTCTCGGTTAAGAACCTGCACAGGTCTTCCTCCACGTCCTTGGGGTGATTCTTTAACGTATATTCATTAATGATATATGGGTCAATGAACCCAACGTCGTATCTTCTAGCTCTTTTGCATTCAAGCATCTTCATTCTGCAGAATATAATATCATCATACAAAAGGATATATAGTTATGATAATATATTAAATGCAATGAACGAGCTAGAGCTACAAACTTAATTATAGAAATAAATAACTTATAGACAATAGCAACCAATGATAGATTTGTCGAGGGCGCGCTGGTTGTATAACTGAAACAGTTCAGTCATTTAAACCTGTATCGAGTATGGTTTGAAGTGATGCTCCATTCTAACGTCCGCCGGAAACCAATCTTTCTGATGCTTTTTTTCTGCTTGTGACATGTACCATTCGTGCAGATTTCGCATATGTGTGGATAGACACGCGAGCTCCTCATTACTGACTAGAGGCTCCCCTTGTACATACTGTCGTACTATCTGACCCACTGACGTATCTTCATAGCCTAAATACTGACCAAGAGACATATTTGCTTCGTTAGCAAGTGCTTTGACCTGCGATACAGTGATTCCCTTAAGTGAAGCATTATTACGGGCTTTAGGGTCCATTATTTGCATATCCATATCCATTTTAGCTCTGAAGGCCTTGTCGAGGTCTGAAATGACTTTGAGCGGGGCGACCGATTGATTCTTCTGTGCTCCGAGCTGGGCAACTTGCTTCCCGCTTTTTGCACTTGTTATTTTTTTCTTCTGTGCTTGCTTAATAATCTCCCGGTCATAGTCTGATTCCAGATTCATCGATATCTGGGATGGTTGCTCAAGAAAGGACTTGACCCACTTTTTGGTTTTTTCATTATATACCGGCTTTGGCTCAGGCTTTTTGGGTGCAAAATGCGCCTTAACTTGGGCAGCCACATCCGCGTTAGTTTCCTCATCGGTCTTGTCATAAGGTCTCTTTGGAAGAGCCGGCGGGATATCGACTATCTTCGGCGTTTGACCTTTCTTCGATGTGGGGCGCGTGGGACCGTCGAACTTCCGTTTCTTCGACGAGGTAGTAGTATTGCACGGAGGCGGAGGCGGAGATCGAGTATTGCGCGGAGGCGGAGATCGAGTTGATGTACTCCTGCTGCGGCGATCGTTAGCGGGGCGGGGTGGACTTGGAGGTTGGCGATAATAGGGTTGGGGTGGACTTGGAGGTTGACGATATTCGATGCGGGGTGGACTTGGATTCATCGGAGTCGGTGGCCTTGGCGCCTATCCTGGAAACTTGATGTACTTCTTATTCCATAGAATGATGTTGCGCTTGACATCTCCTAGTTTCGTAAGGCCTTCAGGCATAGCGATTTCAATCTCTAGGTCCGCAAAATCCTCCACTATGTCATCCACTGTGATACGAGCATAGCCTGGTGGAGTCGGAAGTGAATGGTGGAGTGCTCCAGGTAGACAAGGTAAAGCAGTGTTGATCGCCACCTTGAAGGACATGTTGTTCATTGGCTGATGTAGCTCACATTGTGCCATCTCTCTGACATCATCCACGGGGTAGTGAGGAGCCGATGCATCATCCAGCAATGCTTGATCATCATCCCGGACCTCCGTGGAAGCCACGCTGCTTCTCCGTTGGCTAAGATCCAATGCAGGATCATCAGACCGTGGGTGAGTTGATGATGGCGGCCTTTGGCTAATTTCATGCATGAGGTTCTTCAGATCAGCTAGGTCCTGCTCTACCCTGGAGATCCGGTCTGCCTCTCGGTCCTTCTTTCTCTGACGGCTTCTGTAACTGGCATCATACTGAGGAAACCCTTTCTTCCACGAGACACCGGCGCCTTTGCCTCGTGTTCGTCCTCCCTTTTCAGGATTACCTAGGGCGCGTGTCAGCTCGCCGTTCTCTCTCTCGGGATGGAACAATCTCAATTGAGAATCGTTCATTGCTTTAATAAGGTCTTGGGAGGGTTTTAGAATTTTCTCATGAAATAATGTCTTCCCTGTTTCTGGGTCCAAGGATCCCCTGTGCCCGTACCACCAGTGCTTTGACCTCTCGGGCCATCCATCTGTACCAAGAGTGACGCCTCTATCCCTCATTTCCTTCTCCATAGTTTCCCACTTAGGGATGGCACTCTTGTAGCCACATGTCCCCATTTTATGATGCTATTTCTTGTTGGCAGCATTTAACGCGTTCTTTGCCGACTTTGCCTTTGCTTTATCAGATTGCTTGTACTGTACAATCGGGACACTGTTCTCTCAACTTCTCGTTTACTCTTTTGAAGTCTGGAGTTTTCTTTTTCGCGACATATTTCGCGTATAAACTTTTCTTGTGGTTCCGGTACAGTTCAGCCATCTTGCTTAGTGCCCACTCCTTGACTTTTGCTCTATTTTCAAGCCCACCCGGCCTTGGGGTGATACCATCTACCTCAAATTCCTCATACTCTGGAGGTAGTATGAAATGCGCTATGAGCTTCTGCCAAAGGTTATCTTTGGCATCATCGGTGACATAGTTGTTGGATTCTTCACCGGGTTTCTTTGACTTATTCCATTCTTGGATGATGATCGGCAGGTTGTCCCTAACAAGCACCCCGCATTGATTTATAAACATCCTCCAGTGCTTCTCTAGAGCAATCGGTTCACCATCATCATCTATTTCTTCGATGGTGAACCTCTGATTACCATCCAACTTTTTGGTCGGCCCTCGTTTCGTTCGAGTTGTCGATTGCTTCGATCCGGTGGGCTAAAAGAAGAAGAGAGAGTGATTAATATATATCTAGATCAGTTAATGAATAGAGGTAACACGAGACTTTATATATATATATGTACCTCGCCGGATCCTGTCGAGGGGCCATCATTATTGTTGTTATTTGTTTGCCCTTCGTCCATCTGGTCTTCCCCTTGGTACATTAGGTTTTCCTCTAGTCCATCACCGGATGGATTTAGATATGAGGATATCTCTTCCTCGAGCAAAATATCTTCGCCGGTAGTAATAATAAGAGGAATTTCACCTCTTATCATGCCTTGAAGAAAACCTTCACCGATGCGACCAGGATCTTCGGATGGATCCATGACTTAATTATCTATAACAAAAAGAGAGTTAAACAGGTTAGAAAAAACAATAATCCTAATAACTAAAACAATATAATCCTAATTATAATAATCCTAATATTATTTGTGCTAAAACAATAATCATAATAACTAAAACAAAAAATAACCCTAATAAAACAATAAATAAAACAATATAATCCTAATCAATAAAACAAAAAAATAACTAAAACAATAATCCTAATCCTAATTCTAATATTTTAATTAAAACAATAATCCTAATACTAAAACAAAAACCCTAATATAAAAAATATAGAAAAAACTATAACAAAAAACCCTAATAAACCTAATTATAATAATCCTAATTATAATAATCATAATTATAATAATCCTAATACTAATCCTAATAACTAAATCTTGCTAAGTGCTGGCTCGGCGCGCCAGGGGAGAGAGCTCGTATATATAGGGTCACATCCTAATTATAATCCTAAATATAATAATCCTAACTATAAAAAAAACTATAAAAAACTATAGAAAAAAAACTATAACAAAAAACCTAATAATCCTAATTATAATCCTAATTATAACAATCCTAATTATAATCCTAACTATAAAAAACTATAGAAAAAACTATAACAAAAAACTATCAAAAAACTATAAAAAAACACCCGCGCGGCCTCTCGATCGAGCTCACCGACGAGGGGCGGCGATGCAGCACGACGGTAGCGAGGTGGCACGCGCGCGGAGAGGCGGCGTCGCGCGGCGGCGAGACAGAAAAATGCGTCGCCGCGCGGAGCGGCGGCACGTCACGGCACGGCGGAGCGGGGGCGGCGGAGCAGCGGTGGACGAGCGGCACGGCGGCGTCGGAGCGGAGTGGCACGGCGGCGGCAGGCAGCACCTCCCCTGCGTCGTCTTCGATGCGTCTGTGTGCTTCGTCTTCGCTGCGTCGAGGAATGCCAAGTGCTGGGCAGGGGCGGTGGCACGCAGAATATATAGGGACGCACCCTTTAGTCCCGGGTCAAGCCACGGGACGGGACTAAAGGGTCTTTAGTTCCGGGTCGTGGCTTAACCCGCGACTAAAGACCCCCCCCCCCCTTTAGTCGCGGGTTAAGCCACGACCCGGGACTAAAGGGTTTTTTCGGCCACTTCGTTTTCGCGCGCACAGGCACCCTTTAGTCCCGGGTCCAGCCACGACCCGCGACTAATTGTTTTTTTGTAAATTTTCTTTTTTTAATTCAAAACTAATATAAAAACTTTGAAAAATCATATCTTTTATTGTAATAATCCAAATAAAACAAATAATATGTCTATTATTATCAGAAAAATATAAAGAATCTTAATATAATATCCATTTATCTGTTTGCATCAATTATAAATTATTTCATTTGTAAATTTTCTTTTTTAATTCAAATCAAATATAAAAACTTTGGAAAATCATATCTTTTATTGTAATAATCCAAATAAAACAAATAATATGTCTATTATTATCAGAAAAATATAAAGAATCTTAATATAATATCCATTTATCTATTTGCATCATTTATAAATTATTTTAATTGTAAATTTTCTTTTTTTAGTTCAAATCAAATATAAAAACTTTGGAAAATCATATCTTTTATTGTAATAATCCAAATAAAACAAATAATATGTCTATTATTATTAGAAAAATATAAAGAATCTTAATATAATATCCATTTATCTGTTTGCATCATTTATAAATTATTTCATTTGTAAAATTTCTTTTTTTAATTCAAATCAAATATAAAAACTTTGGAAAATCATATCTTTTATTGTAATAATCCAAATAAAACAAATAATATGTCTATTATTATCAGAAAAATATAAAGAATCTTAATATAATATCCAATTATCTGTTTGCATCATTTATAAATTATTTTAATTGTAAATTTTCTTTTTTTAGTTCAAATCAAATATAAAAACTTTGGAAAATCATATCTTTTATTGTAATAATCCAAATAAAACAACTAATATGTCTATTATTATCAAAAAATATAAAGAATCTTAATATAATATCCATTTATTTGTTTGCATCATTTATAAATTATTTGATTTGTAATTTTTATTTTTTTAATTCAAATCAAATATAAAAACTTTGGAAAATCATATCTTTTATTGTAATAATCCAAATAAAACAAATAATATGTCTATTATTATCAGGAAAATATAAATAATCTTAATATAATATCCATTTAGTCCTGATTGTATTCACAAACCAGGACTAAAGATATTTCCCGCCATTTCCCACCGCTTCCCGCCAAGTTTTCTCGCCCTTTCCTTTCTACGAGAGCTTTTAGTCCCAGATGTAGTCACTAATCGGGACTAAAGATATTTCCCGCCATTTTCCAAAGCTTCACGCCAAGTTTTCCCGCCCTTTCCCTCCATAGTTAGGGCGATCGCCCCATGGCTATCCACACATCCACACCTTTCTCTCTTAGAACAATGGACAACGCCTACTGGGCCATTCTGACCCTCCAGGAGACCGAGGCGTTGTGCGCCTCCAACTACCCTTGTCCGTCGGGATACCGGCCGCCCGCCGGCTGGATGCTGAGCGCTGGAGGGGTTCCTGTCCCTCCTGTCCCTCAAGGTTCCGCACGCCAGGTGGCCATCACAAACCACTTCTACCACGAGCTCACGTCGGAGTAGTGGATGGATCCCCAGTGGGATCCCAACAACTACGACACCGGAAATGCCTTCTTCGCTAATAGGCGGGAAAGGGAGCTCGCCAGGTACGAGGGTGATGGCCCGCCCCCGGTGAACCACAACGAAGTCGGCCGTCGTCTGTGGTGGGTGAACCGTACTATCATCGGAGTGATGCTCTACATCGCCGGCGGAGACCATCCTCGTCTGCGGTGCCCACAAGTCCACCCGCCACAGAGCCACAAAAAGGCCCCACACCGGCCCAGCAGTAGCGGCATCGTATTCCAGGAGACCCCTCCCCCGCCCGCCGTGAATCCGCGGCTGGAATGGCCCCTGGTATATGCCATGGATGGGCTGAGGATCCCCGGAGTGGCAGGTGACGATGACGATGATGATGACGAAGAAGACCCTGAAGCTGCGTACTATAGGACTAGGCATGATTATGACTAAAGGGGGCGGCTTTAGTCCTGAGTGTTAGCTAGTCTCGGTTTGTCCCGGTTTTTAATATTAATAAATGTCTTGAGTGTTACCTAATAAATAGAGGGAAATGCCTATAAAGAGAGCGTTCATCTTTAGTCCCGGTTGGAGAAACCAACCGCGACTGAAGGGATTGCGGCAGACTGGGCCAGGCAACACTAATAATAGGGGTGAGTGTCGACATTATGTCGTGCGGCTTGTACCTTGTCCCGGATGGTGTCACCAACCGGGACTAAAGATGAACCTTTAGTCCCGGTTGGAGACACCAACCGGGACAAAACATGAGTCAGCACTAATAATAGGGGGTGAGTGTCGACATTATGCCGAGCTGCTTGTACTATAAATAGGCATCCTTGTGAGTCCAGTCCTCCAGCCAGTTTGAGGCATCTCCAAGATGGTTTTCGAGAGCAGGGACACCACTACGGCCAGTTTCAGGGAGATGCCGCCGGAGCCCAGTCCTCCGGCATCTCCGAGAAACTGGTCATAGAGGCACTCCCTAATATGTGAAATTAGTTAGCTCCCAGGCGTATTGATCTAGTTAGAGAAGTTACAAGCTGCAAGATGGTTTTCGAGAGCAGAGACACCACTACGGCCAGTTTCAGGGAGATGCCACCGGAGCCCAGTCCTCCGGCATCTCCAAGAAACTGGTCATAGAGGCACTCCCTAATATGTGACCTCACGCGTTTGGAGATCAGATCTTAATGGTAAGTATGAAACGGGACTAAAGGCCCTCCTTTAGTCCCGGTCCAGCCACAAAACGGGACTAACACACTCAAGATTGTTTGCAGACAACACTATAAAAATGGACACATGGAGCATCTTCACTCATAAAATGTTACAATTATTACATATCATTTCTTCGCGCGTGTTCCTTTCTGATCCCGTCGTATCCATGGAGCATCTTCATTCATTAACATGATGCTTGGGTCATCCTTCACCGCGAAGGGAGGAATTTCATGAAACTTATCACAATCTTCTGACATGTCTGTCTTGTCCTCCACTCCCACGATGTTTCTTTTTCCTGAAAGAACTATGTGGCGCTTTGGCTCATTGTCTGATGTATTCTTTTTCTTATTTTTTCTTTTTCTAGGTTTGGTAGACATGTCCTTCACATAGAAAACCTGAGCCACATCATTGGCTAGGACGAATGGTTCGTCTAAGTACCCCAAGATTGTTGAGATCCAACGATGTCATTCTGTATTTCTTGTCTACCTCAACCCCTCCTCCTGTCAGCTTGACCCATTTGCACCAAAATAAGGGGACCTTAAAAGTAGGTCCATAGTCAAGTTCCCATATCTCCTCTATGTAACTATAATATGTGGTCTTTGACCCATTGTTGTCTGTTGCATCAAAGCGGACACCACTGTTTTGGTTGGTGCTCTTTTTATCTTGGGCTATCGTGTAAAATGTATACCCATTTATCTCGTACCCTTGGAAGTCGATATAGTCGAAGATGGTGACCTAGACAACAAGTATAGCTGATCTCCAAGAGTGTTGTTTTTGATGAGATGTTGCAACCAACCGCCAAAACTCTTCATGTGTTCATCTCTAATCCAAGAGTCATGCTTTCCAGGGTTGTTGGAGCGTAAAATTTTCTTGTGTTCCTCGATATATGGGGCTGCCAAGATAGAATTCTGTAGAACGGTGTAATGTGTTTCGGTGTAAGAATGTCCGTCCCTACATATTATTGATTTCCTTCCTAGAGTACCCTTTCCACTCAGTCTCCCCTCATACCGCGATTGCGGAAGACCAATCGGCTTAAGGTCAGGAACGAAGTCAACACAAAATTCAATGACCTCATCTGTTCCATAGCCCTTGGAGATGCTTCCTTCTGGCCTAGCACGGTTACGAACATATTTCTTTAAGATTCCCATGAACCTCTCAAAGGGAAACATATTGTGTAGAAATACAGGACCGAGAATGGAAATCTCTTCGACTAGGTGAACCAACAGGTGCGTCATAATATTGAAGAAGGATGGTGGGAACACCAACTCAAAACTGACAAGACATTGGACCACATCATTCTGTAACCATGGTAGATATTCAGGATTGATTATCTTCTGAGAGATTGCATTGAGAAATGCACATAGCTTCACAATGGGTACTCGAACATTATCTGGTAGAGTCCCCCTCAATGCAATCGGAAGCATTTGCGTCATAATCACGTGGCAGTCATGAGACTTTAGGTTTTGGAACTTTTTTTCTGCCATATTTATTATTCCCTTTATATTCGACGAGAAGCCAAACGGGACCTTAATACTTCTTAGGCATTCAAAAAATATTTCCTTCTCTTGTTTGGTAAGAGCGTAGCTGGCATGACCTTGAAACCATTCTGGATGCAGGCCATCTGGGTCTTTCATACGTTGATGGTCCTTTCATGCTTCCGGTGTATCTTTTGTCTTCCCATACACGCCCAAGAAGCCTAGCAGGTTCACGCAAAGATTCTTCGTCACATGCATCACATCGATTGCAGAGCGGACCTCTAAGAATTTCCAATATGGTATCTCCCAAAATATAGATTTCTTCTTCCACATGGGTGCGTGTCCTTCAGCGTCCTTCAGAACAGATTTTCCTCTAGGACCCTTTCCAAAGGTTACCATTTGATCCAAATCTTTGACCATATCAAATATATCAGCACCAGTATGCTCCTTAGGCTTCGTCTGGTGACATGCCAAACCGTTGAAATGCTTGCTTTTCTTTCTTAAGGGATGCTTATTGTATACATTCTTCTTACAATGTTCCAAATATATACTTTCAGTCTCATCTAAACAGTGTGTGCATGCATTGTATCCCTTGTTTGACTGTCCTGAAAGGTTACTAAGAGCAGGCCAATCATTGATTGTTACGAAAATCAATGCTCGGAGGTTAAATTCTTCCTGCTTGTGCTCATCCCACACGCGTATCCCGGGTTCGTGCCACAACTGTAAAAGTTCTTCCACTAATGGCCTTAGGTACACATCAATGTCGTTGCCGGGTTGCTTCGGACCTTGGATCAACACTGGCATCATAATGAACTTCCGCTTCATGCACAACCAAGGAGGAAGGTTATAGATGCATAGAGTCACGGGCCAGGTGCTGTGACTGGAGATATGATCCCCAAAGGGATCCATGCCATCTGTACTTAGAACAAACCTTAAACTCCTTGCGTCATCTGCAAAGTTCGGGTACTTTCTATCGATTCTTCTCCATTGCGACCCATCAGCGGGGTGTCTCAACATCCCGTCTGACTTACATTCCTCTTTATGCCATCGCAACAACTTGGCGTGCTCTTTGTTTCTGAATAGGCGTTTCAACCATGGTATTATAGGAGCATACCACATCACCTTGGCAGGAACCCTCTTCCGGGGGGGGAGGGGGGCTCACCCTCAACGTCACCAGGGTCATCTCGTCTAATCTTATACCGAAGTGAAGTGCATACTCCTCACCGCGGTAGAGGATGCAGTCATTAGGGCATGCATGTATCTTCTGAACCTCTAAACCTAGAGGGAAGACAACCTTCTTTGCTTCGTACGTACTGGCGGGCAATACGTTATCTTTTGGAAGTATATTCTTTATCATTTTCAGCAACTTTTCAAATGAGGAGTCAGGTATAGCACACTCAGCCTTCCATCGCAGCAATTCCAGTGTGCTGCTCAGCTTTTTCAAACCATTTTCGCAATTTGGGTACAACAACTTTTTGTGATCCTCTAACATGTGATTGAACTTCTCCCTATCCTTTTCAGTTTCACAATCTCTTCGTGCATCGGCAATGGTCCGACCAAGATCATCAGCGGGTTCATCATGTGTCTCTTCTTCATCCTCCCCTTCAGCATCCCCCATGGAAGTATCTCCGTACTCAGGGAAACCATGATAGTTGTCATCCTCCTCCTCTTCTTCATTGTCTTCCATTATAACCCCTCTCTCTCCGTGCTTGGTCCAACAATTATAACTGGACATGAAGCCGGACATCAACAGGTGGCTTTGAAGGGTTTTTGAGTCAGAGTAATCCTTCTGATTCCTATATCCATTACATGGACAGAATACAAAACCATTGTGCTTGTTTGCATCAGCAACACAGATGAATTCATGCACGCCATTAATGAACTCGCCGGAGCGTCGGTCAGTACCGTACATCCTTTCCCGGACCATCTGCATTATAGTAAAAGTATATCAAAAACCATTACACAACATGATAAAATTATTACAAGTTATATTGAGAGCTTCTAGAGCATTAATTTTGAATTTTGAAAAATTTACATGCACCAATTTGTGAATTGGAGAAAACAATCAACATGATAAATGTGGAGTTTTTTATTATTGTTCTATCAGTGAAAACCTCATTCCATTCTAAGCTCTGAAACTCTAAAATTACACATTTCAATTTTCAGTAACTATGTGCCTAATCAAAATTTGTTACACATATATATCAAAATCCTTCTAGCTACTTCTAGAGCATGCATGGATTTGATCCATATCTCTATACTTCTAGAGTATTATAGAGCTAAAGTAGCAATAAGAGATGAAAGAATGAAGTTCTAACCTTTTAAAACTTTGGATTTAGGTGTTGCAAACTAAATCTTCACAAATCTTGAGAAAAAAAATGGCATGAACTCTCTTGCTTCTTTGAGAAAATGGCCACCATATGCTTTAGGGCAGTAGGACAAGAGGCATAATATATAGTGATGGACAACTAGTCCCGGCCGTGATACGACCCGGGACTAATAGCCCACGAAAGGACCAACTGGCCTGCTCCAGGTTATTAGTCCCAGGCCGTATTACGGACCGGGACTAATGACCTGGTCCGGCCCGGGACTAGTGACTACGGCCGTTTCTAGCCGTTAGAGGCCTCACGGCCCGGGACTAGGCTCCCACTAGTCGCGGGTTGTGCCAGGCCGGGACTGCTGGCCTTGCTCACATCGAACCGAAGATGGTTTTTCCAGTAGTGGTGCTTGAATATCTGCACGGGCATTTGCAGTATATTGTAATTGTTGCTTTGTCTTTTTTCCATTCTCATGATTGGCTCAGCTGATTTAGCTGCTCAACTAACTTCCTTTGTTAGTTATGTTCATTACTATTGTTGTCAGCAATCTAGCTAGCTTGATTATCCAACCACTAAACAATAGTATGTTCGGTATTGCACCCATACCAATCATGTATAACTTGTCTTGGTTGTTGGTGCATCAGTTGTGCTGCCTAACTTGTCCCTTTACTTGATTTAGCAAGCTGAGCACTCATCATTTTTCAACTAATCATTTGTTTGTACCGTCTAAATTAACCTATTGGTAGCTTTGTATTCATCTGTGTTTCTCTATAAAAGATTAAAAGTTCGATCATTTAAGTGCATTACCTAATTCGGTTCTTATCTTGGTCTATCCTAGTTACAAGTTGTCTGCTGACTATTCGGCAGGGATTTATCAAGTAAACAAAAGTATGGTTATGATTATTTCCAGCAAGAAAAATATTTCATGTGTTGTTGATACAAAGGTGAACTTTGTATCTCGATCACTGAGGAAATCTACTCGATCATAGTGTGTGAACTAAATTCTTCCCAACTCATGAAGGATTCCAAGTGATAAGGCATCAAGATAGATTTTTCCATGTGCCTAAAGTGTGTCCAGATTACGTGCAATGCTGCCGAAAATGCAGCCAAGGGCCATGAGGAATCCTATGCCGATGAATATGTTGGACAGCATGACGCGCAGGAAGAAATTCTGATTAATGACGTATCAGTGGAGAAGTGACAATTTAGTACTCCCTCCGACCCATATTAGTTGACTCCAATTTGAATATATCTAGACATTCTAGATACATCCAAATTGGAGTCAACTAATATGGGTCGGAGGGAGTACCTTCCTTCCCTACAAAATATCCTTTGTGAAAGTATGAAAATACTTTTCTTGAATTTGCAAAAAGCAAAAAAAAAAATCAGTTCATCTTGCAGTTCTGATTTTACAGCATAATTAAACATGTCCTGCCATATATGAAGGAACCTACCAATTAGTCTGGAGAACTCTTAGTTTTGTTGTTTAGGGACTCTTGTTGTCTTGCAGGAAGTAAACATGCAAATGATTGAGAATAGCAACCTGAGATCATGCACATATCTTTTGTTCGCTTTCTGTCTGCTTGAATTGGCCTATCTGAGAGGCTAAGCTAAACCACTCCTTCATTAGCGCAATAACAAATGAATAGGCGCTAATCATTTGGTCATGTAAAGTAGTGGTAATATGTTAATGTGCCATATGGCCCTCTGAAAGGGACCATCGGATAACTCCCTCCTGTTTGTTTGGACTTGATTGTTAGGTCAAAGACGGTATTGGCTACTAAACAATGGACTCAAAGCGACAATGCATAAGCCAGGGACTACTAGGGTCCTCTTCTTTTCAGCTTCTTGGCCAGATTTTTTTAGAAGCTACCCTCGACCAGCTTCTCCCAGAAGCTCATCTGCCAAAATCGTTTATACTTTTAAATTGACATTAAAACTACTAGTTAAAAAGTTTGAACGAATTTTGAAGATGAAATTCTGGAAAAAGCTGGTCGAGGGTAGCTTCTGGAAGAAACTGGCCAAGAAGCTGAAAAGAAGGGGGCTTAGATCTCGCAACATACTTTAGTCATTTTGTAGTGTGTCATCCACAGGTCAAACGTCAAGTGCTTATCATGATTAGTGTTTATCATGACCTTCGGCTGCAAGCCTTTTGGAAAAGGCTAGTGTTTGACTAGTTGTTCTGAGGTGCAGATCATTAATTAGGTGAAGAGACAATGTCCTCAATCACTGATTAGCATGAACAAGGCCGGTCGATTGCGTAATGTGCTAAGAGAGAAACAAAAAGATCGTGAGCTAGAATAAGTGATCCCGACCGGAGATAACTTTCTCAAATCATGGAGATCGTTTTTTTTGTTCATTTGTTCAAATAGATCACGAACACTTCTCTGATGGGTCGGGGTCGCCGGCTCACGCTGGTGCCTGGGGCTCTTGATTCACCGGCGGCGAGTTCGGCCATCTCGGCGCCGTGGGATTCGGGCTCTCGTTTTCTATGCCTTGGCTTGGAGTCTGGCTCGGATGGAGAGAAAGCCATGGCCGCCCGCGAGGCGCTAGAGGATCTAGAAGATGTCTCGGGGGAACTGGGGTGGACCACGGTCTGCCGCCGACGCAAGAAGTCCGGTGACGAGCTGCGGCAAGCGTTCTGGGAGGAGATTGGGTTCCCGACGTCTGCTTCTAGGTTTTGGGAACGTGGGTCGCCGTCGCCGACGATGGAGAGGTCTTCGCCAGTTCTGTCTTCGTCGCCGGCGGCTCGGAGAGGCTCGGTTGTGTCTCCGGTGGGGTTCCTTCTCAACAGAGGTCCTAAGGTGAAGTCGTGGAAGGGGCCCCTGCCTCCTCGGCGGGCGTCCGCGCCGGCGGTGCTCGGCTCCTTCCTGGCGGCGTCGGGTGGGCGCGTGAAGACCGTGAAGCAGTTGTCGCTGATCCCGAGGCAGCTGGAGATCGTTCAAACAGATGGGTCCGGGTCTGACTCTGGTTCGGTCCCTTGTGGCCCCTGGCGATCAGTGGCCCGTTTGTTAGGGCTGGGACGTTCGCTTCCTGTCTCTCACGCCCAGCATCGATCGAGACTTGCTCGCTCTCCGTCGCCAAACAACCCGCCGCCTCTCTGCTCTTCGTCGCCGCTCTGCTGCTCGTCGCCGCGCTCCTTCGCCCAAGCGCTCGTGGGGATGGCGGGAGTACCTGTTCGCCCATCCGCGCCCTCACCTGCGTCGGCCGCCGTTCCTGCGGCGGGAGCTCCAAGGGCGCCCCCCTGCAGCTCCTAGGGCGCCTCAACCTGCTGCTCTTGGGCATGGCGGGCTTGGTGTGCAGCAGGCCAGGCCACTGGTGCAGCAACCCCTTTCTGGGGCGGTGTCGGGTGCCGGTCCGACGAACGTCAACGTCTACCCGCATGTCTATGGGGCTGGGCAGACCTACGCGGCACAGCAGCCGTCGGGCCCTTTCTCCGTGCCGCCGGGGATGCCGCCGCCGGGTGCCTTTCACCAAGGGATGTGTGTGAGGCCGCCGTACCAGCCTGCTCCTAGGGCTAGTTTCTCTGCGCCGAGGCAACAATTCGTGCCGCAACCGTTGCAGCCACCGTTCCGTGGTGATCCGCCAACTAGAGGTCCTTTGGCACAGCAGGGGTTTCAGCTAGCCTCGGTGCCTCAGAGTTTCGCTGTTGGGGCCAGAGTTGTGGCTGCGCCGGTGCAGAAGCGGAAGAAGAAGAAGAAGAAGAAGAAGAAGAAGAAGAAGAAGAAATTGCCAGTTGTGCAGGCTAATCAGGAGGAGGTGCATCATCAGCCGCAGTCTCAGTTTCAGCATTTTGGGTATTCCGCTGGGGTGGCGGATCCTTCTTTCCAGGTGTTGGGGCAACAAGCGCCCTATCAGTACGGCCTCAGGGGACGATGGATAGTGTTGTACCAGCCGAGGCCCCTGTCGAGGTTGCTATTGCTGCACCTGGCCCTGCAGGTGTGGGTAAGAATAGCCAGAAATCTGTTCGGTGTTGGAAGTGTGCGGTCAATACACATGCAACAAAGGACTGTAAGGTGGCTCATGTTTGCTATATTTGTGATAACTCTGCTCACCCTACTTTACGATGTCCCGTGCTTAAGCTGCCAAGACCTACCCATGTGATGTCCGGTATTGGCAATGAGTTGACTCTTTTTTCTCAGATTCCTGATTCGGTGGTGCGGGATCATCTAGGGGCCAACTTGTCCCCCATAGCTCTTGTTCATGTCACTGGGCCGATGGTCCCTGCAGATGTGGTTCAGAGACAGATTGCTAGGAGATGTCCGGTCCGTAGTCAGTAAAGTGGGAAGCGATGCCATATGGGGAATCTTCCTTTCTTGTGAGTTTTCCGTCGATGGAGGATTTGGACAGGGTGGATGGGATCCAGGTACCGGTGCCGCTGAGCACCTCTCAGCTATCGTTTTCTATTTACCGGACACAGGAGGTGCCCCACAAGCTTGAACTTCAGCAGGTATGGATGCATGTAGATGGGGTGCCACATTGTTTGTGGTCTTTCTTGGGTCTATGGGCGGTCGGTGGTCTCATGGGCACTACCTTAGATGTGGATCTTTTCAGTTTGAGGAGGCGTGGTGTCTTTCGGATTCTTGTTGCTATGACAGATACGAGTGTTTTCTTGAGGCTGCAGGATTCTCTTGGACATTATGTTGTGACTGATGTTGTGGTGGGTCTCAAGGCTTATGAGCTTCGTTTTCGTTTGGAGCCAGAGGGTTATGTGCCTGACCTGAGTTTGCACCTTTCTTATGGAGTAAGAGGAAGGATGATCAGGACGATGAAGCGGATGGGAAGCCGTCTGATGATGCTATGGATACTTATGACACGGGGGGTGGCTCACAGGTTGTTGGGGCTGGCTCTTCTTCGACTTCTACTAGGCAGGGTGGTTCGGTGCAGCAGCCTACCAGGCAGGGTGCTCAGCTAGACTGCTCAGTGCATTCGGATCCTGTGATACTATTTGCTGTTATTCCTTTTAATGCTAACCCTGCCACTCCTCGTGGTAAAGAGCTCTTGGAGGCGCTTCCATTGGACTCTCCCCTGCGGGGATCTGGACCGGTGTTGTGCTATCCTCGTGTCTCTCCTTCACAGCTTTAGGAGGCCTTGCTTGGGGCTTGTAGTTCTTTGGAGTCGGCTGGTGTTTCTTCACTTCAGGCTTCTCCCACGCGTGGGAGACCTAACATGATGGGTCGTTCTATTCCCACGCGGGCGGGGCCAGTGTTACAGGAGGCGGTACCGGTTGTACAGGAGGTCGTCTTCGGGTCTTCGGCGCGGAGGCTGGCCCAGGTGGGGCTCGCCGACCGCGAGGCTATCGGGTTGGCTGTCGGGGCGTAGGGTGCTCCACATTTGCCCCTGGTGGTGCAACCCTCTGCGGCTGTGATGCGGGATGCTGGAGGTCCCTCCCATGGTGCTTGTCCGTCGGACATGGAGGGACGCTCTAGCTCAGTTGGTGGACAGGTGGCAGGGAGGATGGACCTGACCCAAGAGGGGTTTGGTTTGTCCCCAGCTGCCGATGGTCCTACCTTTGTCGCTGGGACCCCGGCGCGCAGGATTTCTCGCCATGGTGTTGACGCACTGGGAGCCTCTGCCACAGATGAGGATTCCTTGGGCAAGGCCATGCGGAGGAAGGCGGAGAAGAATTTGGACACCCCGGGTAATTCTTCCAAATCCTTTCTTTCTTTTTCAAATAACTCTATTGTGGATAAGCTGTCTAAAGTTGGTGTTAGTTTGGGTAGATCTGTAAGTGAAGTTAATCTTTCTAATTCTGTTTTGAGACATATGGAGGTTGACCGTCTAACGGTTACTCCTAAAATCTCTGTTGTTCCTGACCCTTCACCAATGGAGGAGGAGGAGTTGCATGCCACAATAGATGGTCAACTCCTTTCTCACTTAGTTGGTGAAGTATCAGATGTGGGCTTTGATGAGACTAGGCTGGATTCATTATATGATCTTACAGCTTCTGGTCAGAAATCAAAGGGCCATCGGTCTCGTAAGAGATCTCGTGTACCCAAATCCCCAATTGTTTCTCAATGAATGGCATGTTCTCAAATAGCAGAGGTCTTTGTGACTTGGCTAAATATTTGTTTTTTGCCGATTGTGTGAGAGATTATAAATTGGATTTTTTGGGTATTTCTGAGACTGGTAGACGTGATTTCTCACAAATTCAACTCAATCGCCTTTCTGGTGGAGTGAATTTTACATTGGTATCACATCCGCCACGGGGGCGTTCCGGGGGAATCCTGTTAGGCGTCAGAGATGAGACAATGGAAATCTTAGCCAGTTCGGTTGGAGATTTTTTTATTAAACTCCATATCCGGAACAAGGCTGATGATTTCGTTTGGTCTCTGGTCGCTGTATACGGGGCTGCCCAGGATGTTTATAAAGCGGACTTTTTACGTGAGTTGGTTAATCTTGCTAAGGACAATCCTTATCCTATCCTTATAGTTGGGGATTTTAATTTGCTAAGATTTCCTCATGAGAAAAGTCGGGGCCGGTTTGATGAACATTGGCCTTTCATGTTTAATGATGTCATAGACAGCTTAGACTTCAGAGAGGTTACAATGTTAGGAAGACAATTTACTTGGACTAATAGTCTTCCGGAGCCTACATACAAAAAATTAGATAGAGTGCTTATGGATACCGAATGGGAAGATAAATTTCCTATGGTAATTGTTCGCGCTCTAGAGCGTATTGGGGCTTTATCGGACCATGCTCCATTACTACTATCTGTCGGAATACCACCACGGAAATCCAAAAACAGTTTCAAGTTTGAACTAGGATGGATTGATCGTGATGGTTTTTATGACCTTGTAAAGGCTAGTTGGGAAAAACCGGTTAGTGGTCACACACCTATAAAATGTTGGAACAATAAAATGCGTGCCTTGCGCAAATTCCTCCGTGGTTGGGCTAGACATACTTCTGGTATCCTTAAAAATGAAAAATACGCCTTTCTGCTATTATTAATGACTTGGAGGCTTCTGCGGAGGTTAGGTTATTTACTGCACAAGAGATTGAGCTTAAAAACCAATCGAATACAGAAATTGCCAGACTCCTGCGTGAAGAAGAACTCAAGTGGTACCAACGGTCTAAAGCCAAATTCATCCTAAAAGGAGATGCGAATACAAGATACTTCCATGCTGTTGCAAATGGCAAGCATAAGAAGAAACTTATTCATTCTCTAATCCAGGAAGAAGGGACGATCGAAGGTCAGCAACATATTAAATCTTATATTACCAACTATTATAAATCCTTGTTTGGGGCACCTCCTGAAAATTCCTTTTCGTTGGATGAGTCCCGGACGGAGGATATTCCTCAGGTTTCTATTGTGGAAAATAACTTTCTGACTGCTCCTTATACTGAGGAGGAGGTTAAGAAGGCCATCTTCAAAATGGAACCAAACAAAGCGTCAGGACCTGATGGCTTCCCAGCAGAGTTTTACAAAACATTCTGGGAAGTTATAAAGGTTGACTTGATGCGCTTGTTTGAGTTTTTACATGTTGGTCAGCTGGACCTATTCAGGTTAAACTTTGGCAACATAATTTTATTACCTAAGGTTAACAATACAGAACATATACAACAGTATTGTCCAGTCTGCCTTCTTAACGTTAGTTTTAAAATTTTCACAAAGGTTGCTACGATTAGACTGAACTCAGTGGCTTATCATGTTGTTCGACCTTCTCAAACCGCTTTCATGCAAGGGAGAAACATCTTAGATGGCGTTGTAACCCTGCATGAAACGATTCATGAACTACACTCAAAAAAATTAAATGGGGTATTGTTCAAGATCGATTTTAAGAAGGCATATGATAAAGTTAATTGGTCTTTCCTACAGCAAACACTCCATATGAAAGGCTTTTCTGAAGAGTGTTGTGCTCTCATACAGTCTTTTGTGACTGGGGGTAGTGTTGCCATTAATGTCAATGATGACATAGGTAAATACTTTCAGACCAAAAAATGGTTGCGACAAGGGGATCCATTATCGTTTATACTATTTAATATAGTGGCAGATATGATGGCCATCCTTATTGAGAGAGCGAAGGCTGATGGCCAAATTGAAGGACTGGTTCCACATCTTGTTGATGGTGGTCTATCTATTCTTCAATATGCCGATGATACAATACTATTTATGGAACATGATCTGGAGAAAGCCAAGAACCTGAAACTAATACTTTCAGCATTTGAGAAGCTTTTTGGATTGAAAATAAACTTCCATAAGAGTGATTTGTATTGTTTTGGAGAGGCTAAAGACGAGGCTCACCTCTATGCCGATCTTTTTGGTTGTGGTCACGGGCAATTTACAATCAATTATCTGGGAATACCGATACATTATCGGGGTCTTACGATTGCTGAATGGAAACTCGTTGAGGAAAGACTTCAGAAACGTCTTAATAATTGGAAGGGTAAATTGCTATCCCTTGGTGGAAGACTGGTCCTCATTAATTCAGTACTCACCAACATGGTACTGTATATGATATCATTCTTCTAGTTGCCAAAAGGAGTCTTGTCAAAACTGGACTATTTCCGTTCAAGATTCTTTTATAAAGGGGATAGTGAGAAAAAATATCGACTGGCCAAATGGAATGTTGTTTGCCGACCCAAAGAATATGGTGGATTGGGAATACATGATTTAAATGTCAAAAACACCGCATTATTGGGTAAATAGTTATTCAAACTTCTTACCGAAGAAGGGGTCTAGCAAACTATTATATGGAGGAAATATGTTGGCTCAAAAGCGGTGTCTACACTGGTTTGGAAACCAGGTGATTCACACTTTTGGGCTGGACTAATGGCTTCCAAAACGCAATTCTTCCGTTTTGGCACTTTTAATATTAAGGATGGTTCACAGATTAGGTTCTGGCAAGATAAATGGCTTGGCCAAACTTCTCTCCGTGAACAATATCCAGCTCTATATTCGATTGTTAGACACAAAAGGGATACTCTCGCTGAGGTAATGGAAACTAATCCCACTAATATGTCTTTCGGACGAAGTCTCTTAGGTCCTAGACTGGTGTCATGGAATAATCTCTTAGTAAGATTATCCATGATACAGCTATTTGAGGGTATGGATGAATTTAAATGGAAACTATTACATAGTGGAAATCTTTCTGTTGATTCATTTTATAGAGCTTTGATCCAACCTAATATTCCAGTCGATGACAATAGTAAAATTTGGAAGTTGAGGATACCCCTTACAACGAAGATATTCGCTTGGTATCTACGTAAGGGGGGGGTGATTCTCACAAAAGATAATCTTGTTAGGAGGAATTGGCATGGTAGCACTGAATGCGTATATTGTCATTATAATGAGACAATACGTCATTTATTCTTCCATTGTAAATTTGCCCGTGCTATATGGTCAATCATCCAAATAGCCTCTGGTTTATCTCCTCCTCGATCGGTAGTCAATGTTTTTTGGCAACATGATGAATGGGATTGAGGATAAATATGGGACTTTATTTAGGTGGGAGCGTTTGTCATTATTTGGTCGCTTTGGCTATATAGAAATGATAAGATTTTTAATAATGTTGTATCTTCTCCATTGCAGGTTATCTATCGGGCCACGGCTTTCCTGTGATCATGGACTTCTCTACAACGTATGAAGTTCCACGACTTGTTTGCGGAGGGTTGTAGGCGGTTGGAAGATACCGCGCAAGATGTCTTCTCCCGACATGGATGGCAGCAACCGCTGCGAATAGATCTTTTTTAGATAATTGGGAGAACTATGCTTTTATTTATATTTTTTTTATTTCAGATATTCTTGTTTTCGACCGAGACTGTGGTTGTTTGGCTGTATGCATCCTAGCTATGCAGAGGCCGGGTGTAATTACTGTTAAGTAATAAAGCGCCAATTTCCAAAAAAAAAATACGGTCACTTCAGGGAATGTCTAAGAAGGATGAAGATATTGATCGAGACCAAGGACAAGTTAAGATGAGATTACACGGCTTTACCTGCTTCCACATGCAGCCAAGCCAAGAACCTTGATAAAATACGTGCAGCCAAGTTCTTAACGTTAATCTCATGCTCTGAAAAATCAGAGTCCAGATACGAAGTTGAAGTTGACCTGTTGCCTAGTGCGTGCGTGTCAACCAAGCTAGAACTCCCCCGCGTGTTCTCGTCAGCTAACCCATAAATAAATATCCTGGACGCTATAATTGTGTCTGGAGAAGATTGATCACAGTGAGCAGCCACCAATCATGGATGCCAATCATTTTGTTGTTATGTTAATCCAACCCATTCCCACCCAGAAATAAGCCTCTGAACAGACATCCCTGATCAAGGACAGTTTTGTCGTAAAAACTATCGTTTCTTCAGATCAGTCCCATAAACTAAGTAGCAGCTTATCTAATTGTTAGAATACAACCGCATAGAAGCGCGTCGGTCACGCATAAAACTATGCACGCCGTGCCAAAGAGAAAATGACCGGACATACAGAAAGAATTGAAGATGTGTTGTAGAAAAAGAAATGAAAAGAAGAAGAAACGAGAGAAGGTCAGAGAGCACCATATCCATCATTCCATGGTGGCACATAGAGCTCAGGCTGCCTTAAAGCAGAAAGGCCCCGGCCGGCAGGCTGATCATGACGCATTGGAAGGTAACGATCTTCACGCAACAACGAGTTATACGAGCCCGCGCCATCATCACCTCATCAAAAGGAGATACGCTAATTAATTAAGAACTAGGCACAAACCGATCGATGTCAAAGGCGGCGGTGCGTCGTCGAACGGCGATTCGACCGTGCCGGAGTTGAAAATTCTGGCCTCGCCAATCGGATAAGGGAGAGGAGATGGAGAAGAGCAGGCTGATGGATGCATGCGTTGCATTGCATATTTGCATAATAATTGCATGGGAGGTGATTATCAACCATCGCGCGAATGATTATCTTGCCATGCAGGATGACGCTGGTGCGGTTCTTTTGGCCTGAGTTGTGTCGGCCGGAGAGAGGAGGAGGAGACATGGAGGGATATGAATAACAAACGATTTGGCCGCGTCAGTGTTGGATGATGCATGATGGATTGACCAACTCCAACTGGGAGGAGGACGGTGAATGCTGTGTGTGTACCGCCGTAAACGATGTTGTTAGGGGCTGTTTGGTTCAGAGGGTATCGTTTAGGGGATAAGGATATCCCCAACCACTTGGTTAGGGATAGTCATTTTTCTTGTTTGGTTGGAACCATAAAATGTGGTTGATGTTAGCCAAAATTTTGTTTGGTTGGAGAGATGAAAAGTGGATGGATGTTGTGATAACCTTTGTCAGTTCATGGGGTGAGATTACCCCACACTACTGGAAAACAGGCCTTCGGTTCGATCTAAACAACGTCATCAGTCCCGGCCCGTCACGAACCGCGACTAGTGCTAGCACTAGTCCCGGGCCGTGAGGCCTCCAACGGCTAGAAATGGCCAAAGACACTAGTCCCGGGCCGGACCAGAGCTCTAGTCCCGGTCCGTAATACGGCCCGGGACTAATAAGCTGGAGCGGACCAACAGTTCTTTTCGGGGACTATTAGTCCCGGGTCGTATCACGGCCCGGGACTAGTTGTCCATCAGTATATATACAGCTTCCTGGCCAGCTGTGCCCTAAAGCATATGGTGGCCATTTTTCTCAAAGAAGCAAGAGAGTTCATGCCATTTTTTCTCAAGATTTGTCAAGATTTAGTTTGCAACACCTAAATCCAAAGCTTTAAAAGGTTAGAACTTCATTCTTTCATCTCTTATTGCTACTTTAGCTCTATAATGATCTAGAAGTATAGAGATATGGATCAAATGCATGCATGCTCTAGAAGTAGCTAGAAGGATTTTGATATATATGTGTAACAAATTTTGATTAGGCACATAGTTACTGAAAGTTGAAATGTGTAATTTTAGAGTTTCAGAGCTTAGAATGGAATGAGGTTTTCACTGATAGAACAATAATAAAAAACTCCACATTTATCATGTTGATTGTTTTCTCCAATTCACAAATTGGTGCATGTAAATTTTTTAAAATTCAAAATTAATGCTCTAGAAGCTCTCAATATAACTTGTAATAATTTTATCATGTTGTGTAATGGTTTTTGATATACTTTTACTATAATGCAGATGGTCCGGGAAAGGATGTACGGTACTGACCGACGCTCCGGCGAGTTCATTAATGGCGTGCATGAATTCATCTGTGTTGCTGATGCAAACAAGCACAATGGTTTTGTATTCTGTCCATGTAATGGATATAGGAATCAGAAGGATTACTCTGACTCAAAAACCCTTCACAGCCACCTGTTGAAGTCCGGCTTCATGCCCAGTTATAATTGTTGGACCAAGCACGGAGAGAGAGGGGTTATAATGGAAGACAATGAAGAAGAGGAGGAGGATGACAACTATCATGGTTTCCCTGAGTACGGAGATACTTCCATGGGAATGCTGAAGGGGAGGATGAAGAAGAGACACATGATGAACCCGCTAATGATCTTGGTCGGACCATTGCCGATGCACGAAGAGATTGTGAAACTGAAAAGGATAGGGAGAAGTTCAATCACATGCTAGAGGATCACAAAAAGTTGTTGTACCCAAATTGCGAAAATGGTCTGAAAAAAGCTGGGCAGCACACTGGAATTGCTGCGATGGAAGGCTGAGTGTGCTATACCTGACTCCTCATTTGAAAAGTTGCTGAAAATGATGAAGAATATGCTTCCAAAAGATAACGTATTGCCCGCCAGTAGGTACGAAGCAAAGAAGGTTGTCTGACCTCTAGGTTTAGGGGTTCAGAAGATACATGCATGCCCTAATGACTGCATCCTCTACCGCGGTGAGGAGTATGAGAATTTAGATGCATGCCCGGTATGCACTTCACTTCAGTATAAGATTATACGAGATGACCCTAGTGACGTTGAGGGCGAGCCCCCCCCCCCGGAAGAGGGTTCCTGCGAAGGTGATGTGGTATGCTCCTATAATACCACGGTTGGAACGCTTATTCATAAACAAAGAGCACGCCAAGTTGTTGCGATGGCATAAAGAGGAATGTAAGTCAGATGGGATGTTGAGACACCCCGCTGATGGGTCGCAATGGAGAAAAATCGATAGAAAGTACCCGGACTTTGCAGATGACGCAATGAGTTCAAGGTTTGGTCTAAGTACAGATGGCATGAATCTCTTTGGGGAGCAGAGCTCCAGTCACAGCACCTGGCCCGTGACTCTATGCATCTATAACCTTCCTCCTTGGTTGTGCATGAAGCGGAAGTTCATTATGATGCCAGTGTTGATCCAAGGTCCGAAGCAACCCGGCAACGACATTGATGTGTACCTAAGACCATTAGTGGAAGAACCTTTACAGTTGTGGCACAAACCCGGGATACGCGTGTGGGATGATCACAAGAAGGAAGAATTTAACCTCCGAGCATTGCTTTTCGTAACAATCAATGATTGGCCTGCTCTTAGTAACCTTTCAGGACAGTCAAACAAGGAATACAATGCATGCACACACTGTTTAGATGAGACTGAAAGTATATATTTGGAACATTGTAAGAAGAATGTATACAATGAGCATCGTCGATTTCTTTTGGCCAAGCATCCTTTAAGAAAGAAAGGCAAGCATTTCACTACAAGGAATCTGGCAATATATGACCCTCCATTTTCGTCACAAAATCGTCATAGTAGTCTGTTTATGACGATTTTGAGATCGTCGAAAGCTGGGCGTCGCAAATGAACTATAACGACGTTATTGGTAAAATCGTCATAACTGTCTATGACGATATTGGATCGTCATAACCGTTATGACGATCCAATATCCTCATAGGCAGTCTAGCCCGACCACGTCAGATCCTACGTGGCTTGTCCTACGTGGCAAAATTGTGACGAAATAAAATCGTCATGGTGCAAAATAAGCCCGGTCCATTTAGTTGGTACATATGGGCTGAGCCAATAATTCCAGCCTTGTATTTACTATGTCTTGGCCTTTTATGGTCCATTTCAATTTTGGGCCTTAGCCTTTTTCGAGCCTTTTTCTATTCCACGCGTTGGCCTATCTAAGGTCCATTTCTTCATGGGCTGGTCCTACCAGCCAGATGGGTCCCACTTGTCAGACTATTCAATAAAATGATATTCCTTTTTCTACTGGTCCACTTGTCAGGTTTATTTCACCACAATCTGATAGCAATTAAACCACACATAATTTAGTCAAAACCAAAGAAATACATGAAATCCTTTTGATAACAACCATAAGTCTATTAGAATATTTCGGTTCAAATCCCATACATACAATAATAACTGTGCTATCAAAATATTACACAAAATGGTCTTCAAGAAAGAGGCTACAACAGAATGAAGCCCAAAATGGAGATCCCCAGGACCATATCCCTACAGTTGGAATAATCGATCATCAGTTGAAGCATCTTCAGAACCTCCCTCTCCACCAATGCCAAGGAAACATGCCTGACTACTCCGAGTGTGCACCACTCCCTCCGACACCACGTCCCAGCAGCTGGTCACATACCACCACTGGTCGAAGAACAAAGCCTTTGTCAGCATTCAACCATCCTGCATGATAACGACAACCAAAGGCAAATTATTCCATGGGTTTATTCTTTTACATGTGACCAAGCTATGATGCCTAAACCTAGAGCAGCTAGCTAGGTGAATGCACATACCAATACACAATGATCAATAGTTGAGGCAAAGCTATGAATTAAGTGAATTAACAACAGTAGACTGTACACAAGAATCAATATAAGCAGAATTGAGATAAATCTCTACAGAGTAATGACACATACCATCGCCCAAGGTTTCCTCTCCCAGCGCTTGTCCAGGGAGAAGGCCAGTGCGCCGCCCATGGTCTCCTCGCCCAGCGTTGGCCAGGGGAAAAGGCCAGCACGTCACCCATGGTCTCGTTGCCCCCGACAAGGGAAGAAGGCTAGCGCATCGCCCATCACGCCGCCTAGGGTATCCTCAGCAAACACATCGCCGCCCTACGTGCTCCTGATCGCCCAACACCTCACCACTGGTCCTCCTTAAATCATCTACTTAAAGTGAACAAAAATAAAAAGGCTTGTATTGTAAGCAAAGCACATCTACTTAAAGTGAAAATAAAGAACTATAGAATTTCAAATAAAATCTTTCCAACATGCAAACAATATTTATATGGCTTTGCATAAATGTAGCTAGTCAGGTTTGCTTTTTGTCTAACTGCAGCCTTGCATTATCCAAGTGCACAAAATGCATTTCAGGCAGTAAGTAGTGATACAAGTCTTTCTTCCTTGCCCTGTTTCTCTCATTGCTTTTACTAGCTATACAAGATATTTTCAGAGATCTTTTGATCATGCTACTATAGATTTAATAGCTAACGTTAGTTAGCGTAGCATAATGAAGACATGCCTCCTTTTACAGTCTTTGCTAACCAGGCCATTTCACAGCCAGCATTATTTAGATTTTTCAAGTAGCAATATTAAGGACAATTTTATTTGAGTTAGTTCTTGTTTCACTGTCACAATACACATGGGAATTCCACACTAAGGATGCATACTTGGGAATCCTAGGATGTATACAGACCAATACCATACCCTCTACCTTCCTCTCATCTCACATGCGCAGACAATCTATGCAAAATTAGCTCACGTGTAGCATCAAGGTTAGCACAGAGTAGACAGGGAGAAGAGGGGAATACTGGGAGAGAGGGGAACACCTCCTAGTAGAGCTTGAGGTAGAGCTTGAGGGGCTCAACATAGTACTCGAAGCCGAGCGTGCCCATGGACCAGATCTATCATCCATGTTCATGGTCTTCCGCTTCTTCTTCGTTCACTTGTCCCTCGCTCTGTGCTCGGGGATCAAACACAGCGAATTCGTACTGAGCGACTGTTTTGCATCACATAGTAATACACTCGTAAGAAACAATAGAAAGTTAGAAGCTATGAGTCATGGCTGAACTAAGTGTTCTAATCAAGAATAATTAGATATAAACATGATAGAATTCAGGGATGGTAGGCAAATAACACTGTCCAGTAAACAGGAGCATTGCACAAGAGTTTTAAGAGAAGCTTAGGCCTGACATACAGTACATGTACCAGATATGAATAGTGTGTACTAGGAAGCATAGTGGAAGGGACTAACTCAGTAGCATTTGAATGAATGAATTAGAAACATTTAAGAGACAGTTAGGTAAATAAGGTTGACATAAGGCATATGTTATTTGAGCACATGAATCTTATCAGTAGAAGTCAAAAGCAGCATTATACACAACCATGTAGTTCCATGTGTAACTCAATGTATCACTAATTTAGCAAGATAATACACATTGTGCAAACAAAAAGCAAGCATATACTCTAAACTTTTCAAGCAATCGGCTAGGAATGCTACAGGTCATTTCATTTCAAGTCAAAAGATTCATGACCAAAATGCTACAGGAATGTTGCATATTTAAATATCTGGACATGAATAATTCAATCGCAAGTAGATAGTCAAATATCTCAAGTTACAGAATAACATGTATTAACCATCGCAAGTACATAGTCAAATATTCCACAAAAGGACGATCACTTATCAGTAGAACAAACATGAGTTTTCATTTTAAAGCATGCCTGTGAGAATTAGAGCAAATGTGCAGTAATATCTATAGATGTTAACTGTTGGTTTACAAACACAGTGCACAAGAAATATCACTGGCAGTTGGTTTACAAACCAAACAGGCAGAAAGGAAACATTCTAAATGGCAAAAAGATAACTAACAAACCAAGATCTTAGCCTTCTCTTATGAACAAAAACGGGTGCTAGAGACACCTGGACAAGAACTAAGCACAATAGTAATAGAAAACATGTACCCTCATCTTTCCAATAAACTAGACAGTTCAATCTAAATGGCATTTGATTGGCATGGCTCCCACGACCTTGGAAGGAAAGAAGCATTGTATCATTACACAATCCACAATGGACGTTGTAGTATATGATGCAGAAATGTGTGGGGAGAGCTCACTTGGCATGGATGTCGAGGAACCTGGCGGAGCTTCCAGTAACGATTATGTCGTAGGTGAGGGAGACCTTGAACCCCGCGGTGATGGAAAACCCGACGACGGCGATGATGATGGGATTGTTGTAGTGCTCTATCTGCTTGACGAGGTCGTTGATGTCGCCCTTGAAGATATCCTATGGTGCCTGAAGGTTCGTCTCGGAGCAGAAGGCACGGCTTCTCCCTGCGAGCACCACCGCTACCACACTGTCGTCGGCATTCAGGCGCATCTGGAAGAACTGGCCGCCCTTCTCCCGGATGCCATGCCACATAGTGGGAGGTCGGGGGAACGCGAGAAGCCCTTCTCCTTTCATGGAAACATGTAGGAGCCCAGCTAGGGTTCACGCGCGGCGCTGTCTGGGGATCTAGATCGCGGTAGGATGGGCAGAGGTGTAGTGATGGCTCTGGACCGGGCTTGAATAGAGAGGGGGAGGGTGTGGGGGATGGGAGGAGGGGCACTGGAGTTGGTGCCGGCGGGTGGCCGTCGATCTGGAGCCTGGGAGGGGAGATCTGGAGCCTGGGAGGGGAGGGGAGAACGTGGAGGCGCTTGAAGACCGGGTTTGAATGGAGAGGGGCGGCGAGGAGGGTGTGTTGACGAAGGTGGTGTGGATAGGAGGAGGGGCGCCGGAGGTGGTGCGGACGGGTAGTCAGCGATCTGGATCGTGGGAGGGGATATCGTGTTTGGGTGGAGGCGGCGCTCGAGGGTAGGTGAGAGGTGACGAGTGGAGGAGACTGAGCGATGGATGGGTCGGCTTGGATCGGATGCTGTCTGACCTAGACCAATTTTTGGGGCCAAATTTTAGTCTTTCGCGGCCAAAATCGAAAGAATTCGGCGCCACATTTTCGTGTGGGGCAGGAGAGGTGGTTTATGGAGCGTTGGATCAAGCTGTATTGATGGCTGAGATTCGCTTGGGCAGGGTGATCCATGGATAGTACATTTCTTGTATCTGATTGGCTGGAGGAGGGTTTCCATGAGTGAGGGTTGGATAACTCTATTCATATTGTCATCTCACAAAAGCACAAAACCAATGTTTGCACCCGTATTGTGCACACATGTGCATTATGCGATGGCGAACAATGTTGCAAGAGGAAGTTTTCCATTTCGTCGCACGGAAAAACCATTTTCCATTTTTCGAGCGCAAAAAACGACCCGTTTTGTGAAGCAACCACCAAATGGAAGTTTCAAAATTATACCATCCCATTTTACAAAATAATAGGCCACCTTAAATGGAAAAATGTGCCAACCGGGATCTCTCAAACCTTTCCTTCCATCCCTGGCGAAAAAGACAAATTCCTGCCGAATCGGTAGGAAGTGGGTCCGGTTTGAACTACAAGTACATTATCTGATGCCCATTATTTTTTGAAAAAATGAGTTTTAGACTCACAATATCATGCTTCTTCAGAGATCCAATGCAAGTTTAGCGAGGCTCGGCCCTGAGCTAAGAACCTTCATGCCCGCCGTTTTGACCATAGTTTGAAACGGGCATAAAAAATAAAAAACGGTCCGAATCCTTCGCGTGGTGTCTTATTATGTGACATAATTGCAAGGAAAAATACCAAACTTGGTAAATTGAGTATGTCTCAAAAAACCCTTCACAAAATGACCTATCATGTTCGAGGTTTCGTGGCTTTCGGGTCAAATGACCAATGTTATGGCTAGAATCAGGGCATAGTTTGTGATAATGTGCCCATATTGTGCACACATATGTATCATGGCATGGAGAACAATGTTGCAGGAGGAAGTTTTCCTTTTTGACGCACGGAAAAACCATTTTCCATTTTCCGAGCGCAAAAAACGGGGCGTTTTGTGAAGCAACCACCAAATGACAGTTTTAGAATGGTACCCCTACATTTTGTAAAAATATTAGACCACCTTACATGGACAATGTCCCAACCGGGGTATATCAAACCTTTCCGTACACCCCTGGCGAAAAAGACAAATTCCTGCCGAATCGGCAGGAAGTGGGTCCGGTTTGAACTACAGGTACATGATCCGATGCCCATTATTTTTTGAAAAAATGTGTTTTAGACTCGCAATATGCTATTTCTTTAGAGATCTAATGCAAGTTTAGCGAGGCTCGGCCCTGAGCTAAGAACCTTCATGCCCGCCGTTTTGACCATAGTTTGAAACGGGCATAAAAAAATAAAAAACGGTCCAATCAACGCAAATCCTTCGCGTGGTGTCTTATTATGTGACATAATTGCAAGGAAAAATATCAAACTTGGTAAATTGAGTATTTCTCAAAAAACCCTTCACAAAATGACCTATCATGTTCGAGGTTTCGTGGCTTTTGGGTCAAATGACCAATGTTATGGCTAGAATCAGGGCATAGTTTGTGATAATGTGCCCATATTATGCACACATATGTATCATGGCATGGAGAACAATGTTGCAGGAGGAAGTTTTCCTTTTCGATGCACGGAAAAACCATTTTCCATTTTCCGAGCGCAAAAAACGGGGCGTTTTGTGAAGCAACCACCAAATGACAGTTTTAGAATGGTACCCCTACATTTTGTAAAAATATTAGACCACCTTACATGGACAATGTCCCAACCGGGGTATCTCAAACCTTTCAGTACACCCCTGGCAAAAAAGACAAATTCCTACCGAATCGGTAGAAAGTGGGTCCGGTTTGAACTACAAGTACATTATCTGATGCCCATTATTTTTTGAAAAAATGTGTTTTAGACTCGCAATATGCTATTTCTTTAGAGATCTAATGCAAGTTTAGCGAGACTCGGCCCTGAGCTAAGAACCTTCATGCCCGCCGTTTTGACCATAGTTTGAAACGGGCATAAAAAAATAAAAAACGGTCCGATCAACGCAAATCCTTCGCGTGGTGTCTTATTATGTGACATAATTGCAAGGAAAAATACCAAACTTGGTAAATTGAGTATGTCTCAAAAAACCCTTCACAAAATGACCTATCATGTTCGAGGTTTCGTGGCTTTCGGTTCAAATGACCAATGTTATGGCTAGAATCAGGGCATAGTTTGTGATAATGTGCCCATATTGTGTACACATATGTATCATGGCATGGAGAACAATGTTGCAGGAGGAAGTTTTCCTTTTCGACGCACGGAAAAACCATTTTCCATTTTTCGAGCGCAAAAAACGGGGCATTTTGTGAAGCAACCACCAAATGACAGTTTTAGAATGGTACCCCTACATTTTGTAAAAATATTAGACCACCTTACATGGACAATGTCCCAACCGGGGTATCTCAAACCTTTCCGTACACCCCTGGCGAAAAAGACAAATTCCTGCCGAATCGGTAGGAAGTGGGTCCGGTTTGAACTACAGGTACATGATCCGATGCCCATTATTTTTTGAAAAAATGTGTTTTAGACTCGCAATATGCTATTTCTTTAGAGATCTAATGCAAGTTTAGCGAGGCTCGGCCCTGAGCTAAGAACCTTCATGCCCGCCGTTTTGACCATAGTTTGAAACGGGCATAAAAAAATAAAAAACGGCCCGATCAACGCAAATCCTTCGCGTGGTGTCTTATTATGTGACATAATTGCAAGGAAAAATACTAAACTTGGTAAATTGAGTATGTCTCAAAAAAACCTTCGCAAAATGACCTATCATGTTCGAGGTTTCGTGGCTTTCAGGTCAAATGACCAATGTTATGGCTAGAATCAGGGCATAGTTTGTGATAATATGTCCATATTGTGCACACATATGTATCATGGCTTGGATAACAATGTTGCAGGAGGAAGTTTTCCTTTTCGACGCACAGAAAAACCATTTTTCATTTTCCGAGCGCAAAAAACGGGGCGTTTTATGAAGCAACCACCAAATGACAGTTTTAGAATGGTACCCCTACATTTTGTAAAAATATTATACCACCTTACATGGACAATGTCCTAACCGGGGTATCTCAAACCTTTCCGTTCACCCCTGGCAAAAAAGACAAATTTCTGCCAAATCGATAGAAAGTGGGTCCGGTTTGAACTACAGGTATATGATTTAAAGCTCGTGATTTTTGGAAAAAATCATTTTTAGACTCACAATATGATGTTTCATCAGAGATCCAATGCAAGTTTAGCGAGGCTTAGCCCCTAGCTAAGAACTTCTGTGCCCGCTGTTTTGACCATAGTTTGAAACGGGCAAAAGAATTTCAAAAACGGTCCGAATTATGTAAAACCTAGTTAAACCCAAAATGGGCATAAGAACCAGCCTTTGCAATCATCCAAAATGTTGAATTCAAAACCCTAGTTTCAAAATCTTATTTTGAAATATCATATTTTCCTTTTTTTGCTAAGAAAATATGATATTATCCCTACTATGGACTAATATGGGATTAGTACATATACTATTTTCGAATAGTCAAAGTATTTATAATAAACACTCTAAGTTGACCTACTAAATTTTATAAAAATTTAGAGCCAAAAATGAATTCTTTTAGACTTCTTACGAAAAAGATACACAAGAATTAATTAAGAAAACAGAAAAATGAAAAGAAGAAAAAAAACCTATCGGACCAGCCTGGTCGGCCCGCTTGTAGTCCACCGCGAGGCAATTTCTAGCCGGCCCAGGCGAGGCCTTGTCTACTTCGTGGGCTGAGCCAAATAACCAGGCGAGGCCAAGGTCCAATAGACAAAACTTAGTATAATAAAGTACGAGAGGCCTTGTCTACTTCGTGGGCTGAGCCAAATAACCAGACGAGGCCAAGGTCCAATAGACAAAACTTAGTATAATAAAGTACGAGAACGTTGTTGAGACAACAAACAACTGTTGGCGTATTGGTTCCCAGTGCTCCATACTGTACGATGGTCGCGAGTTCGACCCCCGCATGGTACCCTATTCGAATCTCCTCTCCACTTATTTTTATTTTTGTATTTACCAATACAGACACCTACAAAATAAAAAGGTCAAGTGCAGATATAAATCACAACCTGTCTTGTGTCCTGTTGGTTAGTATCACCAACGATAGAGATTCTATGGGTTGTGGGTTCGAGTCCCCAATGCCCAGTTTTTTGCCATATGTGAGAAATAATTGACACGCAAGTGTAACACGTGATGTGGCTGCCACGTCATTTAAATATTTCACTAATTAAAAGTTACGACGATATAAAATCGTCATAATCCTTACAAATAAGGTCCTATGTTTTTGCGCCCGCGTTATGACGATTTCTTATAAGAAAGTTACGACGATTTTTTCGAAATCGTCATAATTTTGGGGGCTTTTGGCCTTTCTAAATGACTTATGATAATTTTGTGTAAAATCGTCATAGATTTATGACGATTTCATCTAGGGTCACTAACAAAAGGTCATAAATCAGCATAATTCTTGTAGTGTTTCAATGGTCTGGCATGTCACCAGACGAAGCCTAAGGAGCGTACTGATGCTGATATATTTGATATGGTCAAAGATTTGGATCAACTGGTAACCTTTGGAAAGGGTCCTGGAGGAAAATCTGTTTTGAAAGACGCTGAAGGACACGCACCCATGTGGAAGAAGAAATCTATATTTTGGGAGCTAACATATTGGAAATTCTTAGAGGTCCGCTATGCAATCGATGTGATGCATGTGACGAAGAATCTTTGCGTGAACCTGCTAGGCTTCTTGGGCGTGTATGGGAAGACAAAAGATACACCGGAAGCACGAAAGGACCATCAACGTATGAAAGACCCAAATGGCCTGCATCCAGAATGGTTTCAAGGTCATGCCAGCTACGCTCTTACCAAACAAGAGAAGGAAATATTTTTTGAATGCCTAAGCAGTATTAAGGTCCCGTCTGGCTTCTCGTCGAATATAAAGGGAATAATAAATACCTAAAGTCTCATGACTGCCACGTGATTATGACGCAAATGCTTCCGATTGCATTGAGGGGGCTTCTACCAGATAATGTTCGAGTACCCATTGTGAAGCTATGTGCATTTCTCAATGCAATCTCTCAGAAGATAATCAATCCTGAAGATCTACCACGGTTACAGAATGATGTGGTCCAATGTCTTGTCAGTTTTGAGTTGGTGTTCCCACCATCCTTCTTCAATATTATGACGCACCTGCTGGTTCACCTAGTCGAAGAGATTTCCATTCTCGGTCCTGTATTTCTACACAATATGTTTCCCTTTAAGAGGTTCATGGGAATATTAAAGAAATATGTTCGTAACCGTAGTGGTGTCCCTGCTCTCGAAAACCATCTTGGAGATGCCTCAAACTGGCTAGAGGACTGGACTCACAAGGATGCCTATTTATAGTACAAGCAGCTCGGCATAATGTCGACACTCACGACATAATGTCGACACTCACCCCTATTATTAGTGCTGACTCATGTTTAGTCCCGGTTGGTGTCTCCAACCGGGACTAAAGGTTCATCTTTAGTCCCGGTTGGTGACACCATCCGGGACAAGGTACAAGCCGCACGACATAATGTCGACACTCACCCCTATTATTAGTGTTGCCTGGCCCAGTCTGCCGCAATCCCTTCAGTCGCGGTTGGTTTCTCCAACCGGGACTAAAGATGAACCCTCTCTTTATATAGGCATTTCCCTCTATTTATTAGGTAACACTCAAGACAATTATTAATATTAAAAACCGGGACAAACCGGGACTAGCTAACACTCAGGACTAAAGCCGCCCCCTTTAGTCATAATCATGCCTAGTCCTATAGTACGCAGCTTCAGGGTCTTCTTCGTCATCGTCATCGTCACCTGCCACTCCGGGGATCCTCAGCCCATCCATGGCATATACCAGGGGCCATTCCAGCCTCGGATTCACGGCGGGCGGGGGAGGGGTCTGCTGGAAGACTATGTCGCTACCGCCGGGCCGTTGTGGGGCCTTTTTGTGGCTCTATGGCGGGTGGACTCGTGGGCACCGCAGGCGAGGATGGTCTCCCCCGGCGATGTAGCGCATCACTCCGATGATAGTACGGTTTGCCCACCACAGACGACAGCCGGCTTCGTTGTGGTTCACCGGTGGCAGGCCATCACCCTCGTACCTGGCGAGCTCCCTTTCCTGCCTATTAGCGAAGAAGGCATTCCAGGTGTCGTAGTTATCGGGATCCCACTGGGGATCCATCCGCTGCTCCGGCGTGAGCTCGTGGTAGAAGTGGTTTGTGATGGTCGCCTGGCGTGCGGAACCTTGAGGGACAGGAGGGACAGGAACCCCTCCAGCGCTCAGCATCCAGCCGGCGGTCGGCCGGTATCCCGATGGACAAGGGTATTTGGAGGCGCACAGCGCCTCGGTCTCCTCGAGGGTCAGAATGGCCCAGTAGGCGTTGTCCATTGTTCTAAGAGAGGAAGGTGTGGATGTGTGGATAGCCATGGCGCGATCGCCCTAAATATAGAGGGAAAGGGCGGGAAAACTTGGCGTGAAGCTTTGGGAAATGGCGGGTAATATCTTTAGTCCCGGTTAGTGACTACATCCGGGACTAAAAGCTCTCGTAGAAAGGAAAGAGCGGGAAAACTTGGCAGGAAGCGGTAGGAAATGGCGGGAAATATCTTTAGTCCCGGTTTGTGACTACAATCGGGACTAAATGGATATTATATTAAGATTCTTTATATTTTACTAATAATAATAGACATATTATTTGTGTTATTTGGATTATTACAATAAAAGATATGATTTTCCAAAGTTTTTATATTTGATTTGAATTAAAAAAGAAAATTTACAAATGAAATAATTTATAAATGATGCAAACAGATAAATGGATATTATATTAAGATTCTTTATATTTTTCTGATAATAATAGTCATATTATTTGTGTTATTTGGATTATTACAATAAAATATATGATTTTCCAAAGTTTTTATATTTTATTTGAACTAAAAAGAAAATTTACAAATGAAATAATTTATAAATGATGCAAACAGATAAATGGATATTATATTAAGATTCTTTATATTTTTCTGATAATAATAGACATATTATTTTGTTATTTGGATTATTACAATAAAAGATACGATTTTCCAAAGTTTTTATATTTGATTTGAATTAAAAAAAGAAAATTTACAAATGAAATAATTTATAAATGATGCAAACATATAAATGGATATTATATTAAGATTCTTTATATTTTTCTGATAATAATAGACATATTATTTGTGTTATTTGGATTATTACAATAAAAGATATGATTTTCCAAAGTTTTTATATTTGATTTGAATTAAAAAAGAAAATTTACAAAAAAAACAATTAGGCGCGGGTCGTGGCTGGACCCGGGACTAAAGAGTGCCTGCGCGCGCGAAAACGAAGCGGCCGAAAAAACCCTTTAGTCCCGGGCCGTGGCTTAACCCGCGACTAACGGGGCGAAGACGAAGCACACAGACGAAGACGAAGCAGGGGAGGTGCTGTCCGATTCCGCCGCCGCTCCGCCGTGCGTACGTGCTCTGTCGTGCCTCCGCTCCGCCGTGCTACCACGCGTCGCCTCGCTGTCTAGCCGCTCCGGCATCGTGCTCGATCTCCGCCTTGTCTCGTGTCGTCTCGCGCCGCGCGTCTCGCCGCCTCGTCGCCTCGCCAAGCGCTGCCTCGCTGTGCCGCCGCGCGCCGCCCCGCTGCGTGCCACCCCGCCGTGCGCCGCCCCGTCGTGCCTCGATCGGTGAGAGCTCGAAGGGAGTACGAGCGGGTGTGGAGTTTTTTGTAATTATTAGTTAGCTAGGTTATTAATTATTGTAATTTTAATTAGCTAGGATTAGGATTAGGATTATTAGTTAGCTAGGGTTATTAATTATTGTAATTGTAATTAGCTAGAATTAGCTAGGTTTTTTTTTGTAATTATTAGTTAGCTAGGGTTATTAATTATTGTAATTAGCTAGGGTTATTTTTTTTGTTTTAGTTATTATCTAGGATTATATTGTTTTACCACAATTAATATTAGGATTATTGTTTACCACAAATAATATTAGGTTTTACCACAATTAATATTAGGAAATGTTATAGTTTTTTCTATAGTTTTTTATAGTTTTTTTTATATTAGGGTTTTTTGTTTTAGTATTAGGATTATTGTTTTAATTAAAATGTTAGGATTAGGATTATTGTTTTAGTGATTTTTTTGTTTTATTTATTAAGATTAGAATTAGGATTAGGATTAGGGTTATTTTTTGTTTTAGTTATTATGATTATTGTTTTAGCACAAATAATATTAGGATTATTATAATTAGGATTATATTGTTTTATTTATTAGGATTATTGTTTTTTCTAACCTGTTTAACTCTCTTTTTGTATAGATAATGAAGTCATGGATCCATCCGAAGATCCTGGTCGCATCGGTGAAGGTTTTCTTCAGGGCATGATAAGAGGTGAAATTCCTCTTAATATTACTACCGGTGCCGAAGATATTTTGCTCGAGGAAGAGATATCCTCATATCTGAATCCATCCGGTGATGGACTAGAGGAAAACCAAATGTACCAAGGGGAAGACCAGATGGACGAAGGGCAAACAAATAACAACAATAATGATGGCCCCTCGACAGGATCCGGCGAGGTACATATATATATATAAAGTCTCGTGTTACCTCTATTCATTAACTGATCTAGATATATATTAATCACTCTCTCTTCTTCTTCTTTTAGCCCACCAGATCGAAGCAATCGACAGCGCGAACGAAACGAGGGCCAAACAAAAAGTTGGATGGTAATCAGAGGTTCACCATCGAAGAAATAGATGATGATGGTGAACCGATTGCTCTAGAGAAGCACCGGAGGATGTTTATAAATCAATGCGGGGTGCTTGTTAGGGACAACATGCCGATCACCATCCAAGAATGGAATAAGTCAAAGAAAGCCGGTGAAGAATCCAACAGCTATGTCACCGATGATGCCAAAGATGACCTTTGGCAGAAGCTCATAGCGCATTTCATACTACCTCTAGAGTATGAGGAATTTGAGGTAGATGGTATTACCCCAAGGCCGGGTGGTCTTGAAAATAGAGCGAAAGTCAAGGAGTGGGCACTGAGCAAGATGGCTGAACTGTACCGGAACCACAAGAAAAGTTTATACGCGAAATATGTCGCGAAAAAGAAAACTCCAGACTTCAAAGGAGTAAATAAGAAGTTGAGAGAACAGTGGCCTGATTTTGTACAGTACAAGCAATCTGATAAAGCAAAGGCAAAGTCGGCAAAGAACGCGTTAAATGCTGCCAACAAGAAATACCATCATAAAATGGGGACATGTGGCTACAAGAGTGTCATCCCTAAGTGGGAAACTATGGAGAAGGATATGAGGGCTAGAGGCGTCACTCCTGGTACAGATGGATGGCCCGAGAGGTCAAAGAACTGGTGGTACGGGCACGGCGGATCCTTGGACCCAGAAATAGGGAAGACATTATTTCATGATAAAATTCTAAAACCCTCCCAAGACCTTATTCAAGCAATGAACGATGCTCAATTGGGATTGTTCCGTCCCGAGAGAGAGAACGACGAGCTGCCACGCGCCCTAGGGAATCCTGAAAAGGGTGGACGAACACGAGGCAAAGGCGCTGGTGTCTCGTGGAAGAAAGGGTTTCCTCAGTACGATGCCAGTTACAGAAGCCATCAGAGAAAGAAGGACCGGGAGGCAGGCCGGATCTCCAGGGTAGAGCAGGACCTAGCTGATCTGAAGAACCTCATGCATGAAATTAGCCAAAGTCCGCTGTCGTCAACTCACCCGCGGTCTGATGATCCTGCATTGGATCTTAGCCAACGGAGAAGCAGCGTGGCTTCCATGAAGGTCCGTGCTGATGATCAAGCACTGCTGGATGATGCACCGGCTCCTCACTACCCCGTGGATGATGTCAGAGAGATGGCACAATGTGAGCTACATCAGCCAATGAACAACCTGTCCTTCAAGGTGGCGATCGGCACTGCTTTACCTTGTCTACCTGGAGCACTCCACCATTCACTTCCGATTCCACCAGGCTATGCTCGTGTCACGGTGGATGACATAGTGGAGGATTTTGCGGACCTAGAGATTGAAATCGCTACGCCTGAAGGCCTTACGAAACTAGGAGATGTCAAGCGCAACATCATTCTATGGAATAAGAAGTACATCAAGTTTTCAGGCTCGGCGCCAAGGCCATCGACTCCAAGGAATCCAAATCCACCCTGCATCGAATATCGTCAACCTCCAAGTCCACCCCAACCCGATTATCGACAACCTCCAAGTCCACCCCAACCTGATTATCGCCAACCTCCAAGTCCACCCCGCCCCACTGACGATCGCCGCAGCAGGAGTACATCAACTCGATCTCCGCCTCCGCCTCCGTGCAATACTACTACCTCGTCGAAGAAACGGAAGTTTGACGGTCCCCCGCGCCCCACATCGAAGAAAGTTCAAACACCGAAGATAGTCGATATCCCGCCGGCTCTTCCAAAGATACCTTATGACAAGAACGATGAGGAAACTAACGCGGATGTGGCTACCCAAGTTAAGGCGCATTTTGCACCCATAAAGCCTGAGCCAAAGCCGGTATATAACGAAAAAACCAAAAAGTGGGCTAAGTCCTTTCTAGAGAAACCATCCCAGATATCGATGAATCTGGAATCAGACTATGACCGGGAGATTATTAAGCAAGCACAGAAGAAAAAAATCACAAGTGCAAAAAGCGGGAAGCAAGTTGCCAGCTCGAAGCACAGAAGAATCAATCGGTCGCCCCGCTCAAAGTCATTTCAGACCTGGACAAGGCCTTCAGAGCTGAAATGGATATGGACATGCAAATAATGGACCCCAGAGCCCGTACTAATGCTGCACTAATGGGCATCACTGTATCGGAGGCCAAAGCACTTGCTACTAAAGCAAATATGTCTCTTGGTCAATATTTAGGCTATGAAGATACGCCAGTGGGTCAGATAGTACGGCAGTATGTCCAAGGGGAGCCTCTAGTCAGTAATGAGGAGCTCGCACGTCTAACCACACATATGCGAAATCTGCATGAATGGTACATGTCGCAAGCGGAAAAAAAGCATCATAAAGATTGGTTTCCGGTGGACGTTAGAAAGGAGCATCACTTCAAACCATACTCGATACAGGTTCAAATGACCGAATTGTTTCAGTTATACAACCAGCGCGCCCTCGACAAATCTATCATTGGTTGCTACTGTCTGTAAGTTATTTATTTCTATAATTAAGTTTGTAGCTCTAGCTCGTTCATTGCATTTAATATATTATCCTAACTATATATCCTTTTGTATGATGATATTATATTCCGCAGAATGAAGATGCTTGAATGCAAAAGAGCTAGAAGATACGACGTTGGGTTCATTGACCCATATATCATTAATGAATATACGTTAAAGAATCACCCCAAAGACGTGGAGGAAGACCTGTGCAGGTTCTTAACCGAGCATAATTTTGTTAAGGAAATACTATTTTCTTACAACTTCAAGTGAGTGTTTATATCTTGTACACATTTTATTTTTAGCTTACTGGATGAGCTATGCATGTATGCTTATGTAAATGTCCGCATATTCCACTGGATCTTGCTAAACATTCAAGTTGACAACTCCCTAGTTGAAGTCCACGACTCATTAAGTTGGGACCAAGAGCAGTGGAGCGACATGAAAGCAATGCTCCATAAGTAATTTTAATCATTATCGCATTATATCGTCCTCTTTCATTCATTTCCTGATATCAAGTAACTAATAACTCCTTTGTTCATTTTCTTTGCTGAGCATGTGTTGGACACGGTTCAGACAGAAAATATCAGGTCCATTCAAAGAGGAGTTAACTTATAAAATGGTGAAGAGTTTACAGCAGCCACCGGGAACTCATTGTGGATACTACGTCTGTGAGTATATCCGCGAGTTGACCAGTGAGCGGAAAGTTGACTCACATTATATTTATGATTTGCGGGAGAAACTAGAGCCATACCAGCGCATAAGAGCAATTCAAGAGGAGCTGGCGGGATTTATGATGAAGGAAGTCCTTGATGTACATGGAGAGCATTATGCGGATGACGTGGAACTCGATTTGCCTTTGTCATCTTCATGTAGCTGATATGATATATATATATTCATCAATGACCATGTAATTTCAAAACATTTCTTCCTTTTGATATGATTGATTATATGTATGCTTGCAAGGGATCAATTAATTATATAAATTGATCGACGTGTAGTGTGTATATAGTAGCGTATAATATGTATACTGAAATATATGTTTGAATTATATTGAAACACAAAAAGAAAAAGGAACGAAATGGAAAAATAAAGGAAATACACAATCTCTGCCGCGGCAGAGAAATGTGGTGTTTCTCTGCCGCGGCAGGAAACCTTTTAGTCCCGGGTGGTGTTACAGCCCGGGACTAGAGGGTTTCCGCCCCCCGCGGCGCTGAAACAGCCACGTGGCTGTTATCAGTCGCGGGCCGTTGCGAGCCAGGACTAGAGGGGGGGGGGCTCTAGTCCCATTTTCACAGTCCCGGGCCCAAAATCGGGACTAGAGCCCGTTGCGGTCCGGGACTACAGCCCTGTTTTCCACCAGTGTCATATATGCAATTTTACCTCGTTGGTGAAGTATTAAACAACAAATAGATGTTATAATAAATTATTCACAAATAATCAAAGGTGTTTTTACCGCGGTATTCAGTTGGTACTAGCATCGCTAACTCCATTTGATAATCTGAAGCAAAGACACCTGCAAGCCTGGACAAACTATATGCTCAGAGATAGTACAGAGGAGAGAGACGAGTAGAAAAAATTGCCACCGCCGTGAAAGAAAAAAAGAGAGAATAGGTGAGAGGAGAGGCGAGCGTCAGATCTGGTGCCTCCGGAGCTTGCTCCTCCCGACCATCTCGCAATTCCCCAAGAGAGTAGCCCCTGCTGCGCTGCTACCTCGATCTAGAGGAACGGAAGAAGAGAAACCTCCACGGACTCGTCGCCCTCTCCCCGACCCTCGCTGCCTCGCTGCCCTCCCGGCCTCCTTGCCCATCCCTGACCTCCTCTGCCTCTGCAACCTCTGCTGCCTCGACACCCGGCCCTCCCCGACCATGTCATACTCCTCGTTCCCCCGATGCCGACCAGGAAATTGATGCGAGCCAGGAGGGATCAGCCCTGCTACGACCATGGAATAGAGGGGAGAGTAGTTAGGCTGGTCTGTATCATGCATGCCAACTTAGCAAAAATCTGATGTGGCATCACAATTAATAAAGAGAGGGATGGTTAGAGTATCATAGATAGATACCGTATCATAGCACGTAAAACTAGAAATCATAATGGCAAGTAAATCTTGTACACACATTTTACATAGAGATTCTATAAATTAATAAATATACCACTACTATGATATTACTACATGATACAATGCACTAGAGACATAGTATCATATACTAGTACCATATGCATGATACTAGTATTATGATACTCACCAGCCTTAACTTCCGTCGCCGTCTCTACTCTCTCGGCACCGCACCTCGATTTTCCGCCGTCGCATGTGGTTCACGAGAGGGAGAGACAGGGAAAATAGATAAGGTTGGGGTTTTCTCTTTCTTTCCCGGGCCGGTCAGCGAGCGAAACAGCGCTAAAAAAGCTTTTCGGGTGAGGTTAGCTCGCCAGTCAGAAGTGGTTGGCCTCGTCCGCCACATTTTGCCGGATGAGCTGAGCCATCGTTTTGGAGGAATATTCTCAGAATCTGGCTATCCCTAACCCCTCTCATCCTCCAAACCAAACGCTTGGTAACCATTTTTTTCAGTGGCTATCCCTATCCACTTGAGGATATCCCCTAAACCAAACAGCCACTAGGGGCTGTGATGGCCGTGAGTGTGTCTCCATCCATCGTCCCCCGGCCCTCACGTTGGAGAGTCTATTCGTCCGTGTGCATGATTGGCCTGATTGCCTACGGTTGTGCGCGTCTTGTCCTCTGTGACGATCGTTGCGGCAGGGAGTTCGTTCGGCCGGTGCCGACGGCAAAATTGTAGAGATTATTTGGGAAATTCCTATACACCACAATGGTTGATCTGGGTGGTGCTATTTTCCGCTCAGCGCGTGCATTATTAGTGCACCCCTGAAGCCTTCCTCCCATGGGCCATTCCAGATTTCGGCCCAATAACAGGTACTTTTTTTAAAAAATTCTTTTTTACCTTTTCTGTTTCTATAATAGTTAATTTTGGGGGTTTTGAAAACGTTTGAATATAAAAATGTTCAAACTAAAAAAAAATTACATGCAGAATTTTATCGAATATAAAAATTGTTTTAAAAAATTTAAATGTTCATATTTGATAGTTGTTCAAATTAAAATTTTATTCACATGCGAAAACTGTTCAAATATAAAAAGTATTCAAATAAAAAACATATTTAAGAAAAATTAAGAAGAAAGGAAAACTAGGTAAAAACCAGACCTGACCCAAGGAAAAACCACGTAAATAACCAAAAAAGAAAGAAAGAAAAACAGCTAACATGGAGCCTATGGGTCTCGGCCCAGACCGTGGAAACGCTCAGGCGTGCGCTATTAGAGCACGTGTCGAGGTATAAATAGCAGTTGTCGTTGACCCATACGACCATACCGCACCCCCTGGCCTATTTTTGCGCCAACCCATGATCAGGTTTGTTTTTCCTATCTAGTTTTCTATTCAGATTTCCATCACAATTTCCAATTCGGCTTTTCTGTGCGTCATCTTGCTGTTGGTTTTCTGCTAGGATTTTCTAAACACTTCAGATTTTGATTTTTTCAAAAAGTTAAATTTTACGAAATGGTCGGTTTAAAAACTGTTTATATACAAAAAATATTCAGATTTTGAAAAATGTTCATTTTTAAAAAATATGTAGTTTAAAAAATATTCAGGTCCAGTAAGTATAAATTTTGAGAAATGTCTAGATCCAATAAAAAATTGGGTTTTAAAAATAGTCATATTTTGAAACATTCAAAATTTAAAAAACGTTCACAATAATAAACTGTATTTGAAACTCAAAAAGAATATTATGTTTTCTTATTTACTTTTTACTTTAATTTTTCTAAAGTTAGTATTCTAGAAAAAATTAGACCTTCGTAAAAGTCTGTTTGAGAAGCATGCACGCTCTAAGTAAGTGCCACATGTCGTGGGTAGGAATAAGTTTGTTCTCGTATATAATTTTAGATTAAAGTACACATATATCCAAGTATAAGTACACACTTGTACTCGCAATCAAAGTACATGAAAGTACAAGTTTATCAACAGTTAAAGTACAAAAGTATAAGTGTACTGAGAGCCAAATTACAAAAAAGTACAAGTTTACTCATAGCCGAAGTACACGAAAGTACGAGTTTACTCACATAAAAAATATAGAAAAGAACAAGTTTACTTAGAGCGAAAGCATACGAAAAATATAAGTTTACTCACGGCCAAAGTGAGAAAGTATAATTGTGTAACAACTCAAGTACAAAGTACAAAAAACCCGAAGTACAAAAAATACAGAACAGAAATAGTCTAAAGTACGAACATCAACAATTTTAAAAGTATAAAAGAAATTGTTCAAAACCTATCAACATGAGATCTAGTTTTAAAGCTCTCGGAATGAGAAGCTCAAAAGTGAAAACGGTTCGTAATTTGGACAAGTGATTCTCAAAATATTTTGTTTTGAATCATCAATTTTAAAAAATAAAAGGAAAAAATTGTACCTGTTGTATCTCCCTCTTGTTGGAACTTTTGCCTAAATAGGCCCAGTCCATTTATTATATGCCAATAAATTCCTGAAATCCTAAATGCCAATTTGGCCCATTCATGCAAGGTAAAAGCTGGGACAAATGTTTAGTCCCATATTGCTAGTTGAGTGGAAGTTGGATCAGCTTATAAGGAGAGCTCTTCCATCACTTGTACGAGCTTGAGAAGAGAAGACACATACACGCGCGCTCCTCCTCCTCCTTCTCGCCTCGTCACGCCGCGACGCGGGTTGCCGGAATCTTGCCGAGACGAGCTTTAATACGATCTGTTCACTTCAACTTCTGTCCATTCATTTTATCTCCTGCGCAGCCTGTCTGCCTTTCCCATCCCGTCTTGCGGCATGCACCGTGAGCCGATACAGTAGGCCTCCGAGGCCCCGCTGCTTCGAGTCTTGTACGGGAGAAGGGGGATAAGGTTTTTGGGGAGCGCTATTGGCGTGACTACTGTCTTCATCACAGACTCATTCACGGATAGCGATTGCGGCGACGTCTTCCCCAACGAAGACTTCTTCCCCGACATCAGCATCCTCTTCCTCGACGACATGGCTGATGATGCTGCCAACGTGAACGCCCTCGGTTCCTATGTTGCTGCTGTCGTGTATATTTTCTTTCTCAACCTTGTTCTGATCGCATCTCAAGTTCTACGCCTTGTAGTCTGTTTGGTTATCTGCCTTAATATGTATTCTCTATTTCATATGATTAGTATATTTTCTATTATTCTAATCATGTTTTATCTAGCATTTATCATGGGTAATTCGCTTGGTAAATTGCTCTTTTACTCAACAATCCAAAAATCTTATTTCAGGCAATTTTCCCCAAGTGGCTTTGTTGCTTCTATGAAGCCACCTGTGTTCGAAGGTGTAAATTACAAACGATGGCGTGCGGGAGCATTGCTCTGGTTTCAGACCATGAGCTGCTATAACGCCATCTATGGCGCACGTGAGGGAGATCTTAATCCCGCTCAGGAAGAGGCGTTCCAAAAACTTGATACCACTTTCAAGGTTGCCTTGATCAGCATTCTTGGCGACAATATTGTCGATTCATATCTGTCATTTAGCAATGGCAAGGATATGTGGGATGCGCTCGAGAGAAAATTTGGAGTCTCCGATACTGGCAGTGAACTGTATGTCATGGAAAAATTTTATGACTATAAGATGGTTGATGAATTGTGGAGCAGGCTCATGAAATACAGTCACTTGCCAGGAAGCTTGAGCACTTCACTTGTGTATTACCGGCCAAGTTTGTTGCCGGAGGCATTATTGCCAAACTTCCCTAGTCATGGAGGAATTTTCTACTTCTCTGAAGCACAAGAGACAAGAGTTCTCCGTGGCGGATCTCATTGGGACTCTTGATGTGGAAGAGAAGGCGAGAGCAAAAGACACACGTGCTCGAGGTATCGAGTGAGGTTCTAATACCAATCTGGTACAGAAAAGGAACTTCCAGCCTCACAAGTTCAAGAACAAAGGCAAGTTTGACGGCAAAGGAAAGTTTGATGGAAAGAACAAGGCCTCATAGTCTACCAGCTTCAAGAAGAAGACTGATAAGAAGAAAGGTGCTTGTCATGTGTGCGGTGATCCTGATCATTCGGCTCTTGCTTGTCCCAACCGCTTTGACAAGCGTCAGCATGGGAAGGACAGCAAAACTGCTAATGTTGTCATGGGCGACGTTGAGATAAAAGATGTTGGGTATGGTATATTACCTACAGTTTTTTCATTATGTCATTCTCCTGATTGGTGGATTGGCACGGGCGCTAATGTACATCTCTATTCTGATATTTCCATGTTTTCTACATATCAGGTCAGAGGGACTCAAACCGTGCTGATGGGGAAACAGCTCGCATGCTTTTGTTCATGGTGTTGGTACGGTCGATCTGAAGTTTATTTCGGGAAAGACTGTGCACTTGAAGAACATGCATCATGTTCCCTCAATAAATAAAAATCTTGTTAGCGGATCTCTTCTGTGTCGAGATGGCTACAAGATTGTATTGGAGTCCAATAAATTTGTAATTTCAAAGTATGGAATCTTTGTTGGTAAAGGCTATGAGTGCGGAGGCTTGTTCCGCTTATCTCTGTCAAACATTTGTAATAAAGTTGTTAATCATATTTACACGAATTTTGAATCAAATGTCTGGCACTGTCGTCTTTGACATATTAATTTTGGTTGTATGACGCGGCTAGCCAAAATGAATTTAATCCCTGATTTCACAACTCTTAAGGGATCTAAGTGTCAAGTCTGCATGCAAGCTAAACAACCTCGCAAGTCACATACGCCTGCAGAAGTGAGAACTTTAACACCACTAGAGCTCATACATTCTGATCTTTGTGAGATGAATGGTGTATTGACAAAAGATGGAAAGAAATATTTCATGACTTTGATTGATGAATCTACGAGATATTGTCATGTGTATCTTCTGAAATCAAAAGATGAGGCTTTGAGTTTCTTCAAAATATATAAAACTGAGGCAGAAAATCAACTTGATCGAAAGATTAAGAGGCTTAGGTATGATCGTGGTGGAGAGTATTTTTCTAACGATTTTGATTTCTTTTGTGTGGAACATGGCATAATTCATGAGAGGACGCCTCCCTACTCACCCTAGTCAAATGGAATAGCCGAAAGAAATAACCATGCTCTAACAGATTTGGTTAACGCCATGTTAGGCACATCGGGTCTCTCCAACGAATAGTGGGGGAGGCACTATTGACTGCGTATCATGTCCTAAACCGAGTTCCCACAAAGAACAAAGAAATTACTCCATTCGAAGAATGGGAGAAGAAAAGATTAAAACTCTCTTACTTACGTACTTGGTGTTGTTTGTACCAATACCCAAGAAGCGCAAGCTTGGACCAAAAACCATTGATTGTGTTTTTCTGGGCTATGATTTTTATAGCATTGGTTATATATTCTTGATAGTAAAATCTGAAGTACCCGACATTCATGTCGGTACAATCATGGATTCGAATGATGCGAATTTCTTTGAGGATGTCTTTCCTATGAAGGATAAACCTAACTCATCAAATCCGGAGATACCTAGTTCATCTAATCAGGAATTTGCTACATTTTCTGAACCTACCATTCCAATTGAACACTCTGAAAGTCCTAAGGAGGAGGATAATGAAATTCCTAAAGGAGCAAGAGACAAAGAACTACAAAAGTCTTTTGGTGATGATTTCATTGTGTACCTTGTGGATGACACTCCCACTTCTATTTCAAAAGCATATGCATCTCCTGATGCTGACTACTAGAAGGAAGCCGTCCATAGTGAGATGAATTCCATCTTAGCTAATGGAACATGGGATATCACTGATCGCCCTTATGGGTGCAAACCTGTAGGATGCAAGTGGGTGTTTAAGAAAAAGCTTAGACCTGATGGTACTATTGAGAAGTACAAGGCACGGCTTGTGGCCAAGGGATATACTCAAAAAGAAGGTGAAGACTTCTTTGACACTTACTCACCTGTTTCTAGATTGACCACCATTCAAGTATTACTCTCATTGGCTGCCTCTCATGGTCTTCTCGTTCATAAAATGGACGTTAAGACAACTTTCCTTAATGGATAGTTGGATGAGGAAATTTACATGGATCAGCCAGATGACTTTGTGGTAAATGGTTAAGAAGGAAAGGTGTGCAAGTTGTTGAAGTCTTTATATGGCCTAAAACAATCCCCTAAGCAATGGCATGAGAAGTTCGAAAGAACTTTAACTGCTACATGCTTTATTATAAATGAAGCTGATAAATGTGTGTACCATCGGCATGGTAGGGGTGAGGGAGTCATCCTTTGTTTGTATGTTGATGACATACTGATTTTTGAAACCAACCTTAATTCAATTAAGAAGGTCAATTATTTCTTATCTCGTTCCTTTGAGATGAAATATCTGGGAGTAGCTGATGTCATCTTGAACATCAAGCTATTGAGAGATGATGACGGTGGGATTACATTGCTTCAGTCCCACTATGTGGAAAAGGTCTTGAGTCATTTCGGGTATAGTGACTTCAAGTTTTCTCCTACACCGTATGATCCTAGTGTGTTGCTTCGAAAGAATCGAGAAAATGCTAGAGACCAACTAAGACACTCTCAAATTATTGGCTCGCTTATGTATTTAGCTAGTGCCACGAGGCCTGACATCGCCTTTGCTGTAAGCAAACTCAGTCGATTTGTTTCAAATCCAGGAGATGATCACTGGCATGCTCTTGAGAGAGTTATGCGCTATCTAAAAGGCATTGCAAGCTATGGCATTCACTATACCGGGTATCCGAGGGTACTAGAGGGTTATAGTGATTCAAATTGGATATCTTATGCTGACGATATAAAGTCCACGAGTGGATATGTATTCACACTTGCTGGTGGCACTGTTTTTTGGAACTCTTGCAAAGCAGACCATCTTAACGAGATCAACTATGAAAGCAGAACTCACATGATTAGACACATCCACTATTGAATAAAAGTGGCTTCGTGAACTCTTGATGAACTTACCTGTGGTTGAAAAACCAATACCCGCAATCCTTATGAACTGCGATAATTAAACTGTAATTTTCAAGGTAAATAGTTCTAAGGATAATATGAAGTCATCAAGACATGTGAAGAAAAGACTAAAATCTGTCAGGAAAATGAGAAACTCCGGAGTTATTGCATTGGATTATATCCAAACATCTAAAAACTTGGCAGATCCCTTCACAAAGGGTCTATCACGCAACGTGATAGAAAATTCAATGAAGGAGATGGGTATGAGACCCACAATTTAAGCTTTCCATAGTGGTAAACCACTCTATGTGATCGGAGATCCCGTGAATTAGAATTGGAAGACAAGTTGTTGGTTAGATGAGAGGAAAGTATCCATACTTTGATAAACACCACTCCATAAACATGTAATACTTTCCTATTTTGCATGACAGGTTGATTTATTATCTTAATGTGTTCTAAGTGGCTTATTCTAAGCAAATATGTTGTCCTGCAGAACATCTTTTAAAGAACACACCTATATGAGTTTGACTGTTAAAACGTCGCAGTCTATGAGAGTAGGGTGTTCTCTAATAAACTCATGAAAGGTCATGGAGTATGACGCATAAGCTCCACCCGCGGGGAATTCCTACGATAGCTAGTATCGGTCAAGACTTTTTGTGAAGCTAGGTTCACAGCAAACTTGCAATTCAAGGCATAGTACACTATACAAGTTGCAGCCTCGTATAACATAAAGCTCTAGGTGGAAGTCAAATTAACAGTCTCCACTACAGTACCGGTATATAAACAATGTTTTGGAACCAAAGGCAAACTTTATGTGCCTCTGGGATCTGGTGGGGGATGGTTGGAATTTTTGCCTAAATAAGCCCATCCCATTATTATATGCAAATAAATTTCTGAAATCCTAGATGCCCATTTGGCCCATTCATGCAAGGCAAGAGCTAGGACAAATGTTTAGTCTCACATTGCTAGTTGAGTGGAAGTTGGACTAGCTTATAAGGAGAGATCTTCCACCACTTGTACGATCTTGAGAAGAGAAGACATATACATGCGCGCTCCTCCGCATCCTCGCTCGCCTCGCCACGGCGTGTCGCGTCATGACACGCGCCGCGGGTTGCGGGAATCTCGCCGAGCTTTATTTTGCCACGTAAGAATGGTATATGAACAGTTGTACAGAAGCTGAAACATTTTGCTCGAGTGGACTTCTAATACGAGCTAAATGAATACGAACTGAGTGGAGGCTGTCCGGTGGGCTGCCTCCTGCTCGCTTCAACTTCCGTCCATTCGTTTCATCTCCTGCGCAGCATGTCTGCCTTTCCCTCTGTGCCTATAAGAGAGAGAGGTCGCGCCTCCTCTCAGAAATACTGCCACACATCCTTTGCGCATCCAGTTTCAGAGCACTGCGCTACCTAGTCTTCCCCATCCCGTCTTCCGGCGTGCACCGCGAGCCGGGACAGTAGGCCTCTGAGACCCCGCTGCTTCGAGTCCTGTACGGGAGAAGGGCGATAAGGTTTTTGGGGAGCACTATTGGCGCGACTACTGGCTTTATCACGGACTCCTTCACGAATAGCGATTGCACCGACGTCTTCCCCCAACGAGGATTTCTTCCCCGATATCAGCACCCTCTTCCTCGACGACATGGCTGACGATGCTGCCAACATGAACGCCGGCGGTTCCTCTGCTGCTGCTGTCGTGTATATTTTCTTTCTCAACCTTGTTCTGATCGCATCTCAAGTTATACGCCTTGCAGTTTGTTTGGTTATCTACCTTAATATGTATTTGCTATTTCATATGATTAGTATATTTTCTATTATTCTAATCATATTTTATCTAGCGTTTATTATGGGTAATTCGCTTGGTAAATTGCTCTTTTACTCAACACCTCTCCCATCATAATCTCAATTTCAAGTGCAAGTAAAATAATACTCAATATTGTCCATATATCTAATAAGATAACCACAAACTCAATAATACTCCATATATAATGATAAACTCGGAATTTCATAAAGGGATCGACTATTCCTGAAGGGAATTCTAATGATGCATAATTTATTTTTGAGCTTGAACAAATGCAAAAGCTAAACATATAAGATAGATTACAAGGTCTTAAAGATCTCCCCAAGCTTGGAATCGAGCCAGGCAGGATCATAACTCCTTGTTGGTACCTATTCCTTCTCATGGGTGAGAATAACATCGCCTTCTTCCTCTGTGTTGCGAGGCTTAGATATGCTTGAAAGGCGGTTGCTGAGCTCGGCCATGTCGAATTGAATCTTCAAAATATTCTTCTGGAGGAATTTCTTCTCATCTGTCAACTCAAAAACAGTTTTAATCAAGAAACCAACTCTACCATCGATGTCATTGACCTTTTTCTCAATGTTTTTGCTCATCATCCTGTAGGAGTCAATCCCTTCTCCAATAGTTTCAAAACATGCTTTCAAGGCTTTTTCCAATCGACAGATCTTATCATGAATCTCATCTGGTCGCACCTTCTTAGGCTTGAGAGGTGACGGACCGAGAGGAGGTTTATAATAAGATCCAATGTTGTGATGATAAGGATTAGGGGGATACTCATCCTTGCTCTTTATATGCTCTACTTGCCTCATCATCTCCATCCTCTACGGGAACGTGTCCTCCCAATTTGGGAGAGGCTTGATCTCCGGGTTGGATGGCGATGATGCTTCTTTAGGTTCTACTTCTTCGATCTTCTTCACGGGCTTCAATTATTTCTTCCTCCAAACCTTGTTGACATGAAAAGGCTGCATGGCTTCACTACACAGATATTGTTAGAAGGAGCTTGTATAGGGATGGCGATGATTTTTCGAGGCCGGAGGCTGTAGCTCTGCAAAAACTTAATGAAAAAGGTTAGATGCAATCAGTTTTAAAAGGGGAGGTCGAAAACCCTAGTTGTTGTCCATAACGAGCAACTATATGGGGGCAGTCCGTATATGTCCAGCTGTATAGTTGTGAACCGACTTAGATTTTTCTTTTTACGGAGGTACCAACTATACGACCGTACCTATACGGCCAGAAAAAAGTATTTCCATCGTATAGTTGTTCGTTAAATTTAATGTACCTTGCAACAAAAATTCGGAGATGGGGTAGATAACTGTACGACAGCAACTATACGACCGGAAAAAAGTATTCTCGCCGTATAGTTGGTCGTTAAACTTACTGTACCTTTTGAACACCGAAGAGAAGATGTAAAAACATCTATACGACCGGAACTATACAGTCGGAATTTTTTAGTCCAACCGTATAGTTGGTCATTAAACCTTCTGGAGCTGCCAAAATTTACCTGTCTCTTCGAGAATTCTTTTATTAATCTGAAACTTAACGAAACACCAAGTTTTGATAGAAAAATGATAGCTTAAATTTTCGACCAACATTAACATCCTAGCATTACCAAACTTCTTCTACTTCACTAGAGCTTTAGGTGTTCCTTATTCAACACAAACTTAACTAAAACTTAATTAAAACTTAATTAAAAGTTTAAGACTTTACTCAAACCTTTATTTTACATGAGTTTCTCCCATGAAGCGCTCTTTTATGGTCAATAGCTTGACCGTGATGTTGCTCATTTAGGATCGATTTTTTTATTTTTGCAGTTGCCTTTCCTTGTATATTTTTGCTTAATCACCTCTTCTGGGGTGATCACATATATGGTGACTACACTTGTATCTTCTTTTGTTGGATAATGTTTCAAGCGTTGTCCATTCACCACCCATGAAAGATAGGGTGTTTTTCCCTAGAGCTTCACCGCTCTCGATGAATACGCTTCTTTAACTATATGGGGGCCTTCACTTCGAACTGATTTTTCCTGGAAACAACTTAAGACGAGAATTATAGAGCAACACATTGTCTCCCCTTTTAAAGACCTTATTTTCTATTTTTCTGTCATGTCATCTTTTTACTTTTTATTTAAACAATCTAGCATTTTCATAAGCCTCACTTCTAAACTCATCCAAAGCATGAATATCTAATAAACATTTTTCTCCTGCTATTTTAAAATCATAGTTTAAGTTCTTGATCGCCCAAAAGGCTTTGTGTTCCAATTCTAAAGGTAAATGACACGCCTTACCGTAAACCATCTTATATGGTGTCATAACCATTGGATTCTTAATCGCAGTACGGTATGCCCAAAGAGTGTCATTCAACTTGTATGACCAATCTTTTCTTGATTTATCCACCATATTCTCGAGTATGGTCTTTAATTCTCTATTGGTGAGTTCCACTTGACCACTTGTTTTAGGATGATATGATGAAGGAACGCGGTGAGTTACTCTATATTTGTAAAGGATTTTCCTGAAAGTTCCTTTCATAAAATGAGAACCACCGTCAGTGACTAAAAATCTAGGGACTCCAAACCTAGAAAATATGACATTCTTAACCATCTTCACGGAAGTAGCTGCATCTGCATGGCTTATTGGAAAAGCTTCAACCCATTTAGTGACATAATCGACAGCAACAAGAATATAGGTGTAACCATTTAATTCTATAAAAGGTCTCATGTAATCTATTCCCCATACATCAAAGGGTTCAATTATAAGACTACAATTCATTGTCATCCCTTGTTTTTTACCTATATTACCTCTTTTCTGGAAAGCATCACAATATTCTACATACCTGTGTGCGTCCTTGAAAAAGGTGGGCCAATAGAATCCAGATTGAAGTACCTTTGCTGCAGTTCGCTTGCCTGCATGATGTCCTCCATACGGGCTGTCATGACAAGCTTGCAAAATTGCGTTTATTTCATGGTTAGGAACACACTTTCGAATAAATCCATCAGGTACATGACGATATAAATAAGGATCGTCTTAATATTTAAGATCATTAAAGAATTTAATTCTTTGATTTCTTGTCATACCAGGAGGTAGAAATTTTCCTGCAATATAGTTAGCATAATCCGCAAACCAAGGATCGGTGATTTCAACATTCACTAAATATTCTCCCGTAAATGACTCATTTATAGGTATGAGGTCAATGATTATTCCCTCCATTCTAGAGAGATGATCTGCTACTGGATTATCCTTACCCCTCCTATCTACTATTTACAAATCATATTCTTGCAGTAATAAGACCCATCTAATCAACATGGGCTTCGCATCCTTTTTTCACAAGGAGGTGACGCAAATCTTGATGATCTGTATGAACCATTACCCTAGAATTTTTCTTCTTCTATTTGCTAGGTCCCTTTCCCCTTAAACTACCAACATTCATTGACCCTCCTGCGGTGCTCATGCTTGTCCCACAACCCAAACTTTGTGCGGCAGCTGAATTCTCCCGAGCCTCCATGTTGCATTGTTGCTCCTATTTTACACATGTACGATTCCAGGAAGGCAGGAACATCTCGAGAGGTAATTAATCATGCTTTGTTCTCTCCATATATAGAAAAAACTCCACGTTGATCTACATGATTCTGAGATGAGAAGCTCAATAATTTTACCATACTCAGAAGCGGTATATTTGTTGGTGCATTCTGAGTGGATACATGCGTGCGTAGAGCTCCTGTTCGCCCTTGATCTCACCGACCTCTACCGCATCATGGCAACAAACAAGCACTCTGAACTAGATCATACTAGCGGGAAGGACAGCCTTGCTACTGTGTGGCTGGCTCGCAGCCGACTTGCGCAGCCCTGCTGGCCACGATGATTGACGGGTGGCTTCCTTGATGCGTTTGTGCACAAGAGATATTTGATAGAATATCTAGGAGAGAGTCGGGGTGAAGAGGCTGACAGGTGGGCCCTGCATCTATTTTGACGGTCCAACCATAGGATAGTGGAAAAATTAGCTAGTAATTAGAGGAAATAACATTGTAAGGGGGTATTTGAAAAACATATAGCCACGCCAGTGACTTGACGGCAAACGTGATGGATGGATAACGGGGCACATCCACATAACTTCGTGACAGGTAGTTTGTATTTTCCCAGTAGGCGACCAATGCGCTCATGCGTGTCAACTTGACAAACCGCACACAGATGTTTAACTCATTTATATTTGTCATATCTAGTTAAGTTTTAGGGCTAGGTATATCCGTATCTAGACAAATTTGAGTCAACTAATATGGATTGAAAGGAGTACCATTTTACAGGTTATAAGTAATTATGTAATATACACACCACACGACCCATTTTGCCTGTTAGAATATTTTACATACACATCGCAGGAGCCGTGCAACTCAATCAGCAAACTACAAAACAACCACCCTCTCGTTTTCTCCAAAACTGAAGAGGACACACACAGAATCATTTGGGCTACCGCCTGTCGATCGATGCAAGGAGTAGCTCCGGTACCACTGCTAGGGCCCAACCACAGCAACTGATGTAATCATCGTCTCACCGAACACTAGTGGAAACGAGGGCTTTTGTTGATCCCGAAAATGGGCTTTAACACCGGTTCTTCTACGAACCGGTGTTAAAGGGGGGGGCCGTACCAGCGTGGCCTCTGCGGCATTAAAGGAGCCCCCCTTTAACACCGGTTCGTGGCACGAACCGGTGTTAAAGGTCCCTGCACCAGTGGCCCGCGCACCCCCCCCTTTAACACCGGTTCGTGGCACGAACCGGTGTTAAAGGGGGGGCTATATAAGACACCACCCCAGCCCACACACACCCCACTCTTCCATTCTTTCACATTTTGGAGCCTAGCAAGAGGGTGTGAAGAGTGCTAATTTGTGTTTTTTTCATATGCACTAGAGGTGTTCGGTGAAATGCCCGAGAGCTCAAAATAAGCTTTCTTGTTGCTCTTTCCGTCTCGGTCGAGGTCGGCAACTATAGTTTCATGTGTCATTGATGTACTATATATATAAATGGTCATCTCCCTATTATTTTTTGATATATACTACATATTAATGCAGATGAATCGGCAATGGATGTACGGTGACCGCCGCACTTCCGAGTACATTACGGGCCTCCAAAATTTCATCGTTGTGGCTAATGCAAACCGTGGTCACAATGGTTTTATGTGCTGTCCGTGTGTTCACTGTCAGAACAAGAAAGACTACTCAAATACCAGAACCATTCACGCCCACCTGCTTCGATCCGGTTTCATGCCCAGCTATAATTGTTGGACCAAGCACGGAGAAAAAGGGGTTGTGATGGAAGACAACGAAGAAGAAGAGGATGATGAAAACTATCATAATATGTATCCTGAATATGATGATAATGCAACGGAGGTAGATAATGAAGATCAAGAGGGAGCAGATGGGCCCGCTGATGACGATCTTGGTCAGGCCATTACTGATGCAAAGGAAGAATGTAAAACTGAAAAGGAGAAGGAGAAGCTGGAGCAGATGTTAAAGGATCACAAAACATTGTTGTATCCAACTTGCGAAGATGGCCACAAAAAGCTAGGTGCCACACTGGATTTGCTGCAATGGAAGGCAGAGAATGGTGTGACTGACAGCGCATTTTCAAAGTTGTTGGTAAAAATGAAGAATCTTCTTCCAAGAAATAATGAGTTGCCTGACAGTACATACCAAGCAAAGAAGGTTGTCTGCCCTCTAGGATTAGACGTGCAGAAGATACATGCCTGCATTAATGACTGCATCCTCTACCGCGGTGAGAAGTACGAGAATTTGGATGCATGCCCGGTATGCACTGCACTGCGGTATAAGATTAGACGAGACGATCCTGGCGATGTTGAGGGCGAGGCCCCTAGGAAGAAGGTTCCCGCCAAGGTTATGTGGTATGCTCCTATAATACCACGGTTAAAACGTCTCTTCAGAAATAAAGAGCATGCCAAGTTATTGCGATGGCACATGGAAGACCGTAAGAAAGACGCGATGTTGAGACACCCCGCTGATGGGTCACAGTGGAGAAAAGTCGAGCGAGAGTACCCGGACTTCGCACGTGACGCAAGGAACTTAAGGTTTGGTCTAAGTACAGACGGCATGAATCCTTTTGGTGAGCAGAGCTGCAGTCACAGCACCTGGCCTATGACCCTATGTATCTATAACCTTCCTCCTTGGTTGTGTATGAAGAGGAAGTTCATTATGATGCCAGTGCTCATCCAAGGCCCGAGGCAACCCGACAACGACATTGATGTGTACCTAAGGCCATTAGTTGAAGAACTTTTACAGCTGTGGGCCAAACCAGGTGTACGTATGTGGGATGAGCACAAAGGGGAGCCATTTGACCTACGAGCATTGCTTTTCGTAACCATCAATGATTGGCCTGCTCTTAGTAACATTTCAGGGCAGACAAACAAGGGATACAATGCATGCACACACTGTTTAGATGATACTGAAAGTGTATATTTGGATAAATGTAAGAAGGTTGTGTACCTAGGGTATCGCCTATTTCTTCCGAACCTGCATCCAGTAAGAAAGAAAGGCAAGCATTTCAAACGTCTGGCAGAACCCCGGAGGAAGCCTGTCCTCCGTACCGGTGAGGAGGTATTTGGTATGGTCAAGGACCTAGAAGTAATCTTTGGAAAAGGTCCTGGCAGTCTATCTGTTCCAAATGACGATGCCGGACACGCGCCCATGTGGAAGAAGCAATCTATATTTTGGGACCTACCCTATTGGAAAGTCTTAGAGGTCCGCTCTTCAATCGACGTGATGCACGTGACGAAGAATGTTTGCGTGAACCTGCTAGGCTTTCTAGGAGTGTATGGGAAGACAAAAGATACACCGGAAGAACGACAGGACCAGCAACGTCTGAAGGCCCCTGAAGAGCCTATGCATCCTGAGAACGAGAAGGGTAAACGATGCCACTTAACTCCTGCCAGCTACGCTCTTACCAAAGCAGAGAAGGAAATCTTTTTTGAATGTCTGAGCAGTATCAAGGTCCCGTCTGGCTTCTCGTCGAATATAAAGGGAATAATAAATATGGCAGAGAAAAAATTCCAAAACCTGAAGTCTCATGACTGCCACGTGATTATGACACAATTGCTTCCGATTGCATTGAGGGGGCTTCTACCTGAAAATGTTCGAGTACCCATTGTGAAGCTATGTGCATTCCTCAATGCAATATCTCAGAAGGTAATCGATCCAGAAAGCCTACCAGGGTTACAAACAGATGTGGCCCAATGTCTTGTCAGCTTTGATTTGGTGTTCCCACCATCCTTCTTCAATATTATGACGCATCTCCTGGTTCACCTAGTAGAAGAGATTGCCATTCTCGGTCCTGTATTTCTACACAATATGTTCCCCTTTGAGAGGTACATGGGAGTCTTAAAGAAATATGTTCATAACCGTGCTAGGCCAGAAGGAAGCATCTCCAAGGGCTATGTAACAGAGGAGGTCATTGAGTTCTGTGTTGATTTTATTCCTGACCTTAAGGCGATTGGTGTTCCAGAATCACGACATGAGGGGAGACTGTGTGGAAAAGGCACCCTAGGATGTAAAGCAATGATATGTAGGGACGGGCATTCTCTCAATCAAGCACACTACACGGTTTTACAAAGATCTATCTTGGTTGCCCCGTATATCAATGAACACAAGAATTTAATACGCCTCAAACACCCAGGGCAGTCTGATGAATGGATTATAAGTGAACACATGGCGAGTTTTGGCGGCTGGCTGCAAAGACTTCTCACGAATAACACCACTGTTGGGGATCAGCTGTACTTGTTGGCCAGGACACCGTCTTCGACTGTATGTACTTTCCAAGGGTACGAGATAAATGGGAATACATTTTACACGATAGGCCAAGATAAAAAGAGCACCAACCAAAACAGTGGTGTCCGCTTCGATGCAGCAGAAGACAATGGGCAAAAGACCACGTATTATGGGTTCATAGAGGAGATATGGGAACTTGACTATGGACCTAATTTTAAGGTCCCCTTGTTTCGATGCAAATGGGTCAAGCTAACAGGAGGAGGGGTTGAGGTAGACAAGACGTACGGAATGACAACGGTGGATCTCAACAATCTTATGAAGAACTTAGACGAACCATTCGTCCTAGCCAATGATGTGGCTCAGGTTTTCTATGTGAAGGACATGTCCTCCAGACCAAAAAAAAGAAAAAATATGCAAACGAATACATCATATGATGAGCCAAAGCGTCACATAGTTCTTTCAGGGAAAAGAAACATCGTGGGAATCGAGGACAAGACAGACATGTCAGAAGATTATAATAAGTTTGATGAAATTCCGCCCTTCACAGTGAAAACTGACCCAAGCATTCCGTTAAGTAAAGAAGATGCTCCATGGTTACGTCTGAAGCGATCATAAGGAAGGGCATATGCCAAGAGGTTCATGCTCATATTATGTAACTCTAGTTCATGTTTTTAATATTAATACATGTCTTGAGTGTTAGTCATGTTTTGTGGATGGACCGGGACTATGAGAAGAAGTTGTCCCGATTCGTACTTACCATTAAGATCTGATTTCCAAACGCGCGCGGTCATATATTAGGGAGTGCCTCTATGACCAGTTTCTTGGAGATGCCGGAGGACTAGGCTCCGTCGGCATCTCCCTGAAACTGGCCGTAGTGGTGTCCCTGCTCTCGAAAACCATCTTGCAGCTTTGTAACTTCTCTAACTAGATCAATACACCAGGGAGCTAACTAATTTCACATATTAGGGAGTGCCTCTATGACCAGTTTCTCGGAGATGCCGGAGGACTGGGCTCCGTCGGCATCTCCCTGAAACTGGCCGTAGTGGTGTCCCTGCCTCAAACTGGCTGGAGGACTGGACTCACATGGATGCCTATTTATAGTACAAGCAGCTCGACATAGTGTTGACACTTACAAAATAATGTCGACACTCACCCCTATTATTAGTCCCGGTTGGTGTCTCCAACCGGGACTAAAGGTTCATCTTTAGTCCCGGTTGGTGACACCATCCGGGACAAGGTACACGCCGCACGACATAATGTCGACATGCACTCACCCCTATTATTAGTGCTGACTCGTGTTTTGTCCCGGTTGGTGTCTCCAACCGGGACTAAAGGTTCATCCCGCCATTTTTTCCCGCCATTTTTCTTCCCGCCATTTTTCTTCCCGCCATTTTTCTTCCCGCCAGTTCTTCCCGCCATTTTTCTTCCCGCCAGTTCTTCCCTCCAGTTCTTCCCGCTAGTTCACTATATATATATGTAGGGGGTTGGCCTCCATTGTCATTGCACATCTCTAGACTCATATCTGCAACCTCATCACTCTTTCCCATGGCTTCCACCGTAGCACTAACCCCCAGGGAGGCGGAGGCGCTTTGCGCCTCGAACTACCCTTGCCCGCCGGGCTACTGTGTCCCCGTCGGCTGGATGCTGAGCGTCGGAGGCGTGCCGGTTCCTCCTGTCCCTCTAGGTGTGGCGCGCTGGATGGCCATCACGAACCACTACTACTTCGAGCTCACGCCGGAGCAGCGGAGGAATCCCAGATGGCATCCCGACTATTTCCCTACTTGGGAAGCCTTCTTCGTGGATCGGCATGAGAGGGCGCTCGCCAGGCACGAGGAGGACGTCCCACCTCCTCCTAACTTCAACGAGGCCGGCCGTCGGCTATGGTGGCGCGGTCGGACTCTCCAGAGCGTCATGGCCTATGACACTGCCGCCGACTCTAACCCCCGTCTGCGCTACCCTCAAGTCCAGCCCACGCGCTACCCTCAAGTCCAGCCCACGCGTACTCTGCAGAGGTTCAATTACGGCGACCCCGACGACGACAGCGATGACGGCGGCGGCGAGTACGACGACTACAGTGGCGAGTATTACAGGTGTAGGTAGGAGCATGACTAAATCACTCCAACATTCCGAAACAAGTTCGGCCGATTGTTACTTAATCTGGCCATGTATCTTAATTTTCAGTTCTTTTATGTATCTTAATTTTCAGTTCCAGTTCGGCCGATTGTTACTTAATCTGGCCATGTATCTTAATTTTCAGTTCTTTTATGTATCTTAATTTTCAGTTCTTTTATGTATCTTAATTTTCAGTTCCAGTTCGGCTTTATGTAACTGTCTCAAAATGACCTATCTCATTCGAGGTTTCTTGGCTTTCGGGTCAAATGACCAATGTTATGGCTAGAATCAAGGCATAGTTTGCAAGAGGAGTTTTCCTTTTTATCGCACCAAAAAGGCATTTTCCATTTTCCGAGCATAAAAAACAGACGGTTTTGTGAAGCAACCACCAAATGGCTAATTCAAAAAACCACCAACACATTGATCAAAAAACAATGCAAGTTGAGAGAGGCTTGGTGAGATTCAAGTGTATACAAAAGATGCGACATTTAAATATCCAATCAATTCAAAAATGTTAATACAAAAGATGCGGCATTAAAATATGATTTGATCTAATAAAAATCATTTACATGAATGGATAGATATTATTTTTCTTAAAATTATGATATATTATTCATATTTTTCTGAGTTGAAATGAAAAAGATATGAATTTTCTAAATTCATATCATATTTTTTGAATTAAAAAAGCCCCTTTAATGCATGAAATAAGTGTTTTAATTATTTTAAAAAATTTCATGTAAAGTAAATATAAAATGATTTACATGAATGGATAGATATTATTTTTCTGAAAATTATGATATATTATTCATATTTTTCTGAGTTGAAATGAAAAAGATATGAATTTTCTAAATTCATATCATATTTTTTGAATTAAAAAAGCCCCTTTAATGCATGAAATAAATGCCCCCCCCTTTAACACCGGTTCCAGACAGGAACCGGTGTTAAAGGGGGGGCATTTATTTCGTTTCCCGCGCGCACCCACCCCCCCCCTTTAACACCGGTTCGTGGCAGGAACCGGTGTTAAAGGGGGGGTGGGTAATAAATACGCGCGCAAACGAATTCCCCCCCTTTAACACCGGTTCCTGCCACGAACCGGTGTTAAAGGGGGGGTATTAAATGCGCCCCTTCGCTCCTTTCTTCCCCCCAGAGCCAGATCGCGCCACCGCCGCCAGAGCCCGAACCCCTCGCCGTTGTCCTCGCCACCACCGAAGCCGACGACCGCCACCGCCTCGTCGTCCTCGCCACCACCGAAGCCGACGACCGCCACCGCCTCGTCGTCCTCGCGCGCCACCGAAGCCGACGACCGCCACCCCTCGTCGTCCTCGCGCGCCATCGAAGTCGACGACCGCCACCGCCTCTGTCCGGCCGCCTCTGTCCGGCCGCCGTTGCAGCTGCCCGACGCCGACGCCGTGGTGAGCATGCTCTGTTTCCTCCCCTTCTCTGTTTCGTCGCCGGCGCCCCCCTTTGCAGGCTGCTCTGCCACGTCGCCATTGTCGCTCTGCCACGTCGCCGGCCGCCTCTGTCCGGCCGCCGTTGCAGCTGCCCGTCGTCGCCGTGCTCGCCCGTTGCCTCCCCGTGCTCGCCCCCGTGCTCGCCCGTGCCTCCCCGTGCTCGCCCCCGAGCAGTTCCTCGCCGAAGCCGGTAGCTCGCGTCATCGGGTGTGGTGGGCAGGAGCGGCTACGCGAGCGCGTCCACGGATTGGGGCCAATGACAGGGAAGTGGAGGGGATGGGTCAGGGAGGCGGATTCATCGGGGAGGCCCAGGGCCCAGGCGCGGTACAGGGACGGCCTCCCCTCTCGGCTGCGGGGGCGGCCTAGGTGGGGTGCAAGCTCCGGTGGTGGCCATGGGGTGCGAGCTCGCGATGCGGCCTAGGTGGGGTGCGAGCTCCGATGTGGCATCCCCCTCCTGGCCTAGGTCGGCGCTGATGAACGTGGAGTTCGCCCTGGCCAGCATGCTCTGCGGCTTCGATTGGGCCACGCCTAAACGCCGACGCCTAAACGCCGACGCCTCGGAACGATATAAACACAGTTCTTTGCATAATATATTGACCCTCGGAACGATTCCAGGGTGCCAAAGATGGGCGAGATGAACGTAGTGACATCGACCCCCGACGATCTAAACCTTGCACATGTGAATTAGAAGCATGTGGAGTAAAAATAAAATAGCTTATAGCAAAGATATTATAATAGGCCACGCCTAAACCCTAACTGACCACCTCGCTCTCTTCCCCGTGCAGGAGCGTCTCGCCGCCGCCGCTTCGGAGCTCATAGGCCACGCCTAAACGCCGACGCCGCCCGCCGCCCGACGAGCCCGCCGCTAGCACCGCCGCCCGACGAGACCGCCGCATCCGCCCGACGAGCACCGCCGCCCGACGAGAACAACGTCACCCCACCGGTGAGCGCCACGTGTCTGCCACGTGTATGATTACTGACTCATCCTGATTAAAACTTGTTTGCTCGATAAATTGTACTACATGCATAGATTAAAACTTGTATACAAATTGGACCTCTAACTCATTTGTGTATTTATTTGTGTATTTTGGTATGAATAATATGTATATTTGTGTATGAATCCAAGTCCACTTGAATGTTTACACTCTTACTCTAGATAATATTATTGTTTTAGAAACTATGGATCCACTTAGTAGAAACCTTGAAGAAGAAGAAATAATGGAGAACATTATTGATGAGGACACCTCACAATATCTGAACTTGGAGGGACATGACGACGACAGCTCAAGTACTAGTCAAGGAGAAGATGAAGACTCCGGTGAACGCAATTTAATGGTTACAAAGTCCGGCGAGGTATATGCATTGATTAAGCCTCAGCTGACTTCCACCAACAATCTTCTTCTACATGTATTAATTAACGCTTCTTTCTTCTTTTAGCCCTCTGGATCGACCAGCCAGCAACCATCTTCTTCTACGAAAAAGAGCAAGCGAGGCGCGAGCCAGCGGTTGAAAGATCGTGCAAAGTTCACGATCGAAGCAGTCCGTGTTGATGGCAGGCCGATGGAGCCCAAGAAGGCCGCAGACAAATTTGTACGTCAGGCTGGAGTTCTTGTTAGGGACCAAATCCCAATCATAATTGAAAATTGGAATAAGCCAAAGAAGGGCGACGGTACCTTTGTCGATGACAGATCCAAAGAAACGCTTTGGAATTCGTTGTTGGTAAATTTCACCCTTCCGCCAGAGGAGGATGAAAACAACCCAGTTATAAAGAAAAAGGTCAAAGAGTGGACTCTAAAGAAGATGGCTGAGGCTTTCCGCAACTGGAAGACAAAATTGAACAAATTTGTCAAATCTGGCGAGACTCCAGATTTCGAAGACGCATATTATGCGAAGATAAGACCTCACTGGCCCAAATTTGAGACATATAAAAAAAGTGCTATAGCTAAAAAGAGGTCAGAAACCAATACGCTTAATGCCCTGAAGAAGGAATATCACCAGAGGACGGGGTCAGGTGGCTACATATCTCAGAGGCCTAAGTGGGAGGAAGCTGAGAGGGCCCTGCGCGAGAGAGGGATCACACCCCAGACAGATGGGTGGGACCTACGTGCAAAGACTTGGTTCTACGGAATCGGGGCAAGGTTGGACCCAGAAACAGGATTGTGTATCTTCCCAACCATCCTTGCCAAACCCGTCACTGAACTCATCACGGCATACGAGGAAACATCCGCCAGGACCTTCCATCCCGACAGAGAGAATGACCAGCTCACACGCGCCATCGGTAAAAAAGAACACCCTGGACATGCACGAGGCACAGGGGGTATGACATGGAAGGATGGGTTTGCCGACTGGAGCGACTCTTACAGATGGCGCGGCAGAAAAGAAAAAGAGCGTATAGAGCGGATGACACAGATAGAACATGCACTTGCGGCGCTGCAGGCGCAAGTGAATGCACAACAGAGCCATCAAGCTACCGGCCCATCTCAGCGGCACGAAGAGCCTGCATTGGAAGCTGCCCGCGGCCCAGACTCTGCGCGGAAAAGCAGTGTGGCTTCCACGGAGAACGTGCAGCCCACGCTTGAAATGACGGGTCCTCGGTACCCCGTTGATATGATCACGGAGAGCGAACACGCTGAGCTGCATGTGAGATTAATGGGCTTATCCATTAAGGTGGCTGTCGGCTATGCCTTACCTCCTGTAGCTGGTGGAACTTACCACTGCCGACCGATTCCAGATGGCTATGCTATTGTCGGGGTGGATGAGGTTGTGAAGGAATATGAGGAAGCACAGCTTGACCATGCTACAGGTGAAGGGGAAACTCAACTCAAATTTGCAGTGAAAATAACCATTCTTTGGAAGAAGGAACACATTGTGCTTCCAAATTGGAGGTCACTGGCACGCCCGCCGTCTTCGCAGCGTCAGCAGTCTGAGTCGCTTCAGCTATCTCCTGCGCGGCAGCCATCTCCGGCCCGTCAGCCATCTCCTGTGCGGCAGCCATCTCCGGCCCATCAGCCATCTCCTGCGCGGCAGCCATCTCCGGCCCGTCAGCCATCTCCTGCGCGGCAGCCATCTCCGGCCCGTCAGCCATCTCCGGTGCTTCAGCCATCTCCTCAGCGTAAGCGGAAGAGCACTGCCACGAGGAGCATCAGTAGCACTGCCACAAAGAAATCCGCAGGAAACCGTACGCCAAAGAGTTCAAAAAACTACGTCCCGCAGCCTTCTGCCAAGCCATTGCCGGTTTTACCGTGGAATCGCAGAGACGAGGAGACCAATAGGATCTCGGGAGAACAGGTCAAGAAATTCTTTGCACCTAGACGGGCCGAGCCAAAGGAGAAAATAGATCCGGCGGTGGTGGAGAAGTTTTACAATAATCTTTTGAAACCTGAAACCCCACTTGTGCCGGACTACGAGCGCCAGATTTTGAAGGCGGATGCAAGGCGCCGTAGGGAGACTGAAAGTAGCAGTCGTGAGGCACCCCAGAAAACAGTTCCCATGCTCGGAGAGCAGGAAAACCAATCATGCGCCCCGCTCCAAATGTTTGACAAACGGGACGCTCCTCCCGTAGATGATTACGAGGCAGAGCTACAAAGAAAGGCCAATGAGATGGGGATGACTTACATTGCATACTTGAACGTCATCGGAGACAACTTGCCCAAATGCGATGTCAACCCCATACAGCCATGGAAGTATGGGAAGAATCTAGTCAAGAAAGAGGAGCTCAAGAATCTACCAACAAAGATGTGAAAATTGCACAAGTGGTACCTTCATTTCTGCAAGACGAGAAAAGAAGAATGGATCACGACGCATATAAGAGATCAGATTTTCTTGTGCGGAGACGACGCGATCGACTTCAACATTCAAGACTTGCATTTTCTATTCAATCAGAAGGAACTCGACAAATCTGCCATCAGTCTTTATTGTGTGTAAGTACTATTTCTGTAATTTTTATCTCATCTCATTCACTTCATTAATTGCATGTATATATATATGCTCACCATATATGTATATACTATTATGCAGGAAAAAGGTTATGGAATGCATGAAAGGAGGCCCTTTTGACATTGGGTTCGTTGACCCAAATAGAGTTCATGAAGAAGTGGTAAGAACCAGACCCGGGCAAACAGAAGATTACTTGCTAAAGTCTTTACTGAGACAACAAACCAAAAGGGAAATACTATTGCCTTACAACTTCTCGTGAGTACTGTTACCCTCTCTCTTGTACACATTCCGTTTTGGCTTACTCGATGTTAAGTGTAACTGATGATGAGTTATGCGTGCGTAGGTTCCACTTTATTCTGCTAGTCATTCAACCCGACTCAGGAAAAGTCCTTGTCATGGACTCGTTACGAAAAGAAAAAGAGATATGGGCAGACTTTAGAGAGATGCTCCAGAGGTAATTTCAATCATATTATCACACTAGATCGGCAACTTTCGTGACAACAAGTAATTAATTACTCCTTTATCCATTTTATTTGCCAGACAGGGTTTGGAAAAGGTTCACGGGCAGGGCCGTGGGTGAATGGTCAGAAGAACTAAAATTTGTAGACCAAAATGTAAGTAATACTAGCTAGCTTCCAATTCCATTATATCATGCTTTATTGATTATTATTTTGATTGAACTCTCTATTCTCGTAAAGTGCGCGCATTAGGGATACGGCAATAACTTATGTGGGTACTATGTTTGCGAGTTCATTCGCAACACGATATGTGCGACGGGCCAAGCCGCACTAGAACAACTTAGAGTAAGTAAACAAAGTCCACAACATTATTTTATTACCATCAATTGTGTTGAGTTTTATTCTTATATATATATATTGACGACCCATTCTTCATATATATTCAGATCGAACGGATGCGGGACCAACTCCTACCATTTGAACGCATACGAGCCATTCAAGAGGAATTGGCGGGGTTCATACTTGATGAGGTCGTCACGCCTGGCGGAGAACTCTTTAGATATCCACCAAAATGAACGATGACGATGTATGTGCCGATGACGATGTTTGTGTATAATAATAGTTGCTTAATTATTCATGTACTCGTATGTACCGATGACGATTTATGTGTATACCGCTCCCGATCGATTCCCCCTCGCTCCCCCCCCTCCCGCAGAAATACGCCCAGAACGGGGCAGAGGCAGAAGTCTGCCGCGGCAGAGATTTAGGCCGTTTTCCTGCCGCGGCAGAGTTCTGCCGCGGCAGGAAAACGGCCTAAATCTCTGCCGCGGCAGAAGAACCTTTAACACCGGTTCCAGATACGAACCGGTGTTAAAGGGGGGGGGGCTGAGGCCTGTGGCAGCCCCACGTGCGCCACCCTTTAACACCGGTTCGTATAAGAACCGGTGTTAAGCCCCCCCCCCTCTAACACCGAACCCTCAACAGCGGTTGGGGAACCGCTGTTAGAGGGCCCTCCCAACCGGAGTTAAAGGGGGGGCTCTACACTAGTGGAAACAAGGTCGACGACATAATGCCCATCCCATCCCAGAGCAAGGTGACCGTGATGTCTTTGTCAGGACGACAGTGGAAAAAAGAAATCTATTATTGGTCGAAAACATGTGGAGCATTTAGAATAGCACAAAACAGGTCGACGCATAGACCATGGTCCATGGCCATAGCATGATTGTGCTTGAATGCCGCTTGACTAATCTCACGACCCCTCCAACAACCAATGTTGGCTGCCTGTGGCTGCTGCAAAAGTCTAGTCGGCCTCCTCCTTGTGTACTCCACATAGTCCCTATCCAAAATCACATGCAAGAGTAACCCATTGAGATTCACTAGCCCCTATATGCATTTTAAAGTTTAAACAAATTATAATTTTTTGATATTGATACACACATGTCATCTACATACCCGTGGAGTTTTAATACATAATACGTTGCATTATGGGTTACATAAAAATCATAAAATCGTGTATCTAAAAAGGCCAAAAAAATACCTCAGTTTATTTCAACATTTGTTTTTGTGTGTGTCACATACAAAAATATATTTTGATGCAAACTTAGCGGTACATACTATACATGTATATTTATTCGTATGTTTTTAAGAGATAAAGAAATCAATTTTTTTTAAAAAGGGATCATCGGTGCCGGTGTGTCAAAAGACTTCTTGGTAAAATATATATTTTTAAATCTTTACATTTTGAATGTTATACTGCGAGCAGAGATGCGGGTCCGGCCAGCTATATAACATGTTAACGTTGATTATGTTGTTCATTTGATCCGGGTGTAAAAATTAATCCACATACTGTGCTAGCCAAAAAAGAATATTTTCTGCCAAATCTGCCCAAATCTGAAAACTTCAACCGAATCTGACCCCTTCTCCAAAACTAATTCGGAATCTGACCCTGGGGTCGGCGCCAACACATTATAAAACCGAACCGAATGAGGTTGGCTCCATTTAAAACGGCACCGACGTCACCTCCATGTTAAACGGTGCCGACCTCCCTAGGTTGTTCCCTATTGTCATGTGTTGGTGCCGACCTGTATAACTTCGGCTCCATTTAAAATGGCGCCGACCCCAGAGGTCAGATTCCGAATTAGTTTCAGGAAGGGATCAGACTCGGTTGAAGTTTCACAACAAGGTCAGATTGGGCAAAAAATACAAACCTGGATTTAGCGGCAATTTTCTCGGACAAGAGCTACCCATCGAGATTCCCTACTCCCTAAGAGCTAGCAACCTAGTCTGCTAAGGGCACCCACAGTGTGTGGCCAAATGTGGTTCCAAATTTTGGTTTTGGATTTTGGAACTAGTTCCTCACATTGTGAGGGTAGTTCTAAATTAGCAAAAATAGGAAACCGGAGCATGCTCTTGCTTCGAATGCCAAATTGTGGCAAGGAATAGTTTAATAATTTGTGTTCAACTACCAGCACTAAAGTGTATGGACATGCATGAGGAGAGGAGAGAGAACACCCATTCTCTATATGATTTTATTCAGTTGTGAGACCCGTTATATAAATATTTGAAACTAGCTACATTGTGGAGCCGTTGCCAAATTTTACATCAATGCCAAATAGTACTTTGTCAGAAATTTAGCATTACATACAAAGTACTATTTGGCATGCACTACATACAAAATACTATTTGTGTATTACATTCGATACACGGATCGAGTTCATGCACTACATACAAAATAAGCTCTTTGTACAATCCCTATTGTTTATACACACCCGAATAGTATTCCCCTTTTGGGTTTAGGACTTCTGCATCCAAGAATCCCGCCAATTCCTCCTGAATTGCTCGTACGCGATCCTTTGGCAGAAGACCGTCCCGTAGACATTCGATCTGATTTAAAAAAGGAGTCAGCCTATATGAATGAAACTAAACACAATTTGATGGTAATTAAAAACTATAGAGTATTGTTTGCGTAGGTGGAGTTGCTCTAAATTTCTGCCCTTTTCATAGCACGTCTGTCGGACGAACTCGCAAACATAGTATCCACATAAATTGTTCCCTGGTCCCTGCGTCAGGCACTTTACGAGAACATAGTTCAATCAAAATAATAATCAAGCATGATAATAACGGTATCAAAACTAGAATCAAAGAGATGCGCGGATATAGCTAGTGGTGCTTACATCTAGTGCTTGAAATGTAAGCTCCTCTTTCCAAACACCCCTAGCCTTGTTGGTGAACCGTTTCCAAGCGCTGTCCGGCGAAGAAAACGAATAAAAGAAGTTATTAATTACTTGATATCATAAAATTTACGAACGTTTCCGATATAGTGTCGTAATGATTAGAATTACCGCTGGAGAAGCATCTGCATGTCCTTCCACTACTCAAGGGGTTTATGTTTCGAGTCCATGACAAGTACACACCCTTTGTCAAGTTGAATGATTAACAGAATATAGTAGAAGCTGCGCATGCATAACTAATCAATTATATACTTAACATCGAGTAAGCGAAATAGAAAGTGTATACAAGACAATAACACTCACTCGAAGTTGTAAGGAAATAGTATTTCCCTTCTGGTTTCTTGAAACCTTAACGCGTGTATGATATTATCCTCCGTATCCTGGGGGCTTGTTTTGAGATTAGCTTGATGAACCCAATATGGGTCAGTGAAGCCAATGTCATAGATTTGTCCTCTGCTGCATTCGAGAATCTTCATTCTGCATATTACAATATGATTATATACATGCAATAAACGAGGTGAGATAGCTAGAGACTAAATTAATTACAGAATTAGTACTTACAGACAATAGGCACTGATGATCGATTTGTCCAAGGCGTCTTGATTGAATAATTGAAATAGTTCATCAAATTCAATGGATATCATGTCATCTATTTCTTTCCCATAATGCTTTTTTGTAACCCTCAGCACTATCCAGTTAGCCCCGGCCTTTGTGGCATGCATGTACCAGTTATGCAATCTTCGTATTTTTTTTGGAAGATTATTTACCTCCTCAGGTTTGACGAGAGGTTTGCCATACTAGTATTTGTATGCTACTTCACTCACGGGGAAGTACTCTAACTGGGATAAGTACTGGGCAATACTCACACCTTGAGCAGCGGCAGCTTCTTCGTATTGTGCAACTACCTCTGGATCATACTGCTCTTCGGCCCCATATTTGCTCGACCCCACATTGGTACGGGAAATCACCTTGAGAGGGGCGCAAGACTGTTTTGCTTGTTCTCCGAGCTGGGCAACAGATTTCTCGCTTGCATCAGTACTGCTCTTCGAGGCTTTTTGTGCCGCATGTGACTTGAGAATAGAACGTTCATAGTCTGATGACAGCTTTGGCTCGGGTTGATGAAGAGTCTTTAGCATTTTAAACACTCTGGATTTTTCTTCTTTGGTGCTGGGGAACTCTGGCTCTTTCGGCTGCCTCATCTTAGCGAAAAACGTTGTCGTTTCCGCATCAACAATAGCCGTAGTCTCCTCTTCAGGTCATAAGCTCTCTTAGGAGGAACCTTTGGTACTTTTGGAAGAGGCTCTTGTTTACGTTTCGGTGATCGCTTAGCACGACGCAGAGTAGCGGTACGCTTACGCTTTTTATCCAGAGGCTTCGGCGATGGCTGCGCCAGAGATTGGTGAGGCGACGGAGATGGGTGAGGCGACGAAGTCGGCTGCCGCGGCGGCGACGACCTCGCTCGAGACGGGTGAGGCGGCGGCGAAGATGGCCTTGGCGTGTGATTTCGAAGCACGATAAATTCCTTTGGCCATAGAATGGTGACGTTTGTTGCGTCTCCCAGTTCAGTCACATCCCCTTCACCTGCGGGGTAGTCAAGCTTCAAAACTTCAAAGGTGGGCATGATTTCATCCACCCCGACAACAGCGTAGCCCTATGGAATCGGACGACAGTGGTAAGTTGGTGTGGGTCCAATTGGTAAGGCATAGCCGACCGCCACCTTCATTGATATGTTCACAACTTTGACATGTAGCTCGCAGTGTGTCATCTGTGTGATATCATCCACTGGGTAGCCAACAGGAGCCATCGTCGATGCACCATCGTCATCGCCATTGTCATCACCCGGGACCTCGGTGGAAGCCACCCTGCTTTTTCGATTATTCGATAAGCCGGTAGCATCGAATGCAGTGTGCTGCTGAGATGGGCCGGTAGTACTTTGCTCTTTAAGTGCGTTAATTTCATCTTGGTGTTACTTTATTCGTTCATTCGTTCTTCAATTATACACATTCGCTCTTTCTGAATATATGCTTCAACTTCCGCCTTGTTCTTTCTCCTCTGACGGCTTCTATCAGGATATTTCTTCCTCTCTTCGGCAAACCCAGTCCTCCATGGTTTGGAGCCTATTGTGCCTCGTGTTCGTCCATCATGTTCCTTATTTCCAAGGGCGAGTGTGAGCTCATCATTCTCTCTATCGGGAATGAAGTCCCCATCTTTAACAGCCTTTACTGCTTTTCTCATCTTCTCGATTGGCAAGGGGTCTTCTTTATGTCGTATGTTATATATACACTTCCCTTCCGAGTCCAACTTGCCCCCATGCCCGTAAAACCAATTCCTTGCACGTTCGATCCAATCGTCTGTCTCTGGGATGATCTTTTTAGCACGCAGTTCCTGCTCAAGTTTCTCCCACTTAGGAATGCCAGCCCTGTAGCCACCTTGCCCCATAGTATGGTGATACTTCTTGTTAGCAGCATTCAGCTTATTCGTTGCAGACATTTTCTTAGCTTTTGCTGATGTCTTGTAATTCACAAACTCAGCCCAGAATGGTTTTATCTTCTCAAACTGAATCTTCTTGAAATCCGGAGTCTTCTCTTTCACGACATAGTCAAGGTGCAATATTTTCTTCCGGTTGGTGAAACACTGGCCCATCTTCTTCAAAGCCCACTCCCTAACCTTAGCCTCCATGGCTCTCCCATGTTCTAAGGCGTCCTCAACTGGATCCTCCGCATTTGGATCCAGCTCTATCTTCGGTAGTTTGAAATTAATCATGAGCCTATTCCACAGTAAATCTTTGGCCTTGTTAGGGACAAATAAACATGTTCCCTCTTCTTCCGCATCAGCAGGCCTATTCCAATTTCGAATGGTGATCGGGATTAAGTCCCTAACGATTACTCCGCATTTTGCCACAAATTTGTTTGTGACAACTTCGGGAGCCATCGGTTTGTCGTCTTCACTGACATCTTCGATCCTGAACCTCTCATGGTCTCCCAACTTTTTGGTTGGGCCTCGGCTTCTCTTTTCAGTAGATTTATTCGATCTGGAGGGCTAAAAGAATAAAGATCGTCGTTACTATTTCTATATAGATAGCAGATGATTAATTAATGAATTAATTATATTACATGCACCTCGCCGGAGCGGTAGTCTTCTCGATCACACAAGGCATCGCCTTCTCCCTCGCGGAAGTCATCACCTTCAACCTCAAACAAGTCGTCTCTTCCGGCAAAAAGAGGATCACCCTCACCGGAGTTTTTCAGAAACGTCGATACATCTAAATTTTCTTCCCCGCAGATCACACCTTGGATCAACTCTTCCTTTTCTTCATATCTCTCGTGTGGGCCCATATTTTCTGCATAAGTGGAAAAACGGATAAGTCAAAGCGGCTAAGGGAGAATGTTAGGTACGGTGTTGAGAGATATAAACCCTAATTCAGAGAAACCCTAATATATACATACACAATAATAAAAATGAATTTACAATATCAGAAACCCTAATTCGGAGAAACCCTCGGGCTCGGATCATATCGCGAAGAACCAATACCGGAAAGAAAGGCGGCAATCAATACATGGAATAATAGAATGCGCAATCAATATGTACATTAGCACAGGGGTAGTTTTTCATCGGGTCTAGGGCTACCCACAGTGACTGACCAGTGGGGCCGAAGACTAATAATACCTAACTAATTAATAAACTTAATAATACCTAACTAATAATAAACCTAATAATCCAAACTAATAAACCTAATATGCTAGGAGCAGTGGATCAGGTAATATGATCTCAAAGGGAGTAATGAAACAGATAGGACACTCTATCTATCGATAAAAGACCCCCGTAGAATTGTATGAATCATGGCAAGAATTGAAATGCTTTCAAAATCATAGGATTATATCATGGTAGGGCTATGCTTGACTTTGCCTGTTGATAGCCGAAAGCAGAGCTTCAGGATCCTTGTACTTGACTTGATTACAGTTGGTCAAGTATGTCTTCGAGCTTCGACGGTGTTGATCTCTGGCTTTGATCTCGATATCGTATTCTACCGGGAAGAACCAAACACCGGAAAGAAAGGGAAACAATCAACACATGGCATCGATGCAATGCTCAAGCAAGTATGATTATATGACAAGTTAATTTGCATTGGAATGTAACCCTAAGACATGCTCGACGATTTAATTGCGGTTCCGAGGGGTGAAAACCCTAACTCGGGGAAACTCCAGAACATATGAGAGGGGTGCATTTGTACTTCTAATTATACTTGTCATTTAAGTTGTTGAACAATGCATGATTATAGGTTAAATAGATAGGTTTCATTTTGCTGAACAATTTGATATATTATTTGTATTTTTCTGGCTTATAAACAATAAGTTATTGATTTTATAATATTAAATCATTTTTTGGAATTAAAAACAAAAAGGCAAATAGTTTTTACACCGGGGCGAGCCCTAGCCAGTGAGACTGACAGAAGGGCCCCAGTGCCAACTCAGCCTCCACGCAAGCAAGCAGGACCCACCGCATGTTTGACCGCGCTGACCCCGCCCGCTGATGTCATCAGGACGTCAGCGTGACGTCATGCACCGGGGATCAGCCCCAGACCGTCGACGGGGAGGGCGCTGGAGCGCGGGCGGACAAGCGGGAGCGGGTGCGATGGATGCGGGCTAGCGTACCGAGCCGTTTAGTGGCGGTGCCGCTCCAGATTGGTCGCCGGAACAGGAAGCACGACGGTGGCTGACGGCGGTGCCTTCAGGTACTTGGCACGGCAGCGGTACAGAGAGGAAGAGGAAGAACGGAGAGGACTGTGAGGTGGAGGGGCTCACCACGGAGGCGGTGGAGGGGTCAGCTTGACCAAGCAAACTCAGACACGGCCGGAATCATCGAGAACAGCGGTGGCCAGACTTCGGGGAGGAGCTCCCGATTGTGGTGGTTACGGACGCCCTTCATCGATTCCGTTGGAGGGGAATACCGGCACGGGGAGGCGAAGCTCGAGGCGTCCTCGGATGAAAGAGGGGAAGCCGGAGATGGTGGGGCAGCCTGGCGGCATCGCTTCAGTCCCTGTGCGCGAGAATAGATTGTGAGATGGGGAAGAAGAAGAGGAGGGGTAACAGTTATTAACCAAAGGACCTTTTGTCCCGGTTGTTGGCTCCAACCGGGACTAAAGGGTCATACATCTTTCTTGGAGCCACCAACCGGGACGTATACTCCACTTTTTTCAGCAGACCAAGGGTTGGCGCGCGCAGGTGTCTTTAGTCCTGGTTGGTGGCTCCAATCGGGACATATGGCCCTGTTTTCAAATTTTTCAGGAATTTTCTCTCTGTTCCCGCCTTATTTTTTATTTTGGGGTTTAAATTTGTAATGTTTTTTAAATGATAATTACTTTGGAATTTAGAAAAACTTTAAAACATTTTCTGTTTTTAAAAATAATTAATGTAACCATTTTCTGTTTTTAAAAATAATTAATGTAACCATTTAAACTATGAACCATTTAAAATTAAAAAGAATTAACTTATATTTTTTTAATATTAATTTAGAATTTAGAAAAACTTTAAACATAAAAAGTGTTTGGATTTGAATAACTAATTCAAAACCATTTTCTGTTTTTAAAAAACAATTAATGTAACCATTTAAAATATGAACCATTAAAAATTAAAAATGAATTAACTTATATTTTTTGAATATTAATTTGGAATTTAGAAAAACTTTAAACATAAAAAGTGTTTGGATTTGAATAACTAATTCAAAACCATTTTATATTTTTAAAAAATAATTAATGTAACTATTTAAAATTAAAAATGAATTAACTTATATTTTTTGAATATTAATTTGGAATTTAGAAAAACTTTAAACATAAAAAGTGTTTGAATTTGAATAAATAATTCAAAACCATTTTTTGTTTTAAAAAATAATTAATGTAACCATTTAAAATATGAACCATTTAAAATTAAAAATGAATTAACCTATATTTTTTGAATATTAATTTGGAATTTAGAAAAACTTTAAACATAAAAGGTGTTTGGATTTGAATAACTAATTCAAAACCATTTTCTGTTTTTAATTTGGATTTGAATTAACTTATATTTTTTATATATTAATGGGCGGGAAAAAAAGGACGGGAAATAATGGGCGGAAAGAAAATTTTATTAGGATAGAACTGTAATTAAAGTACATGACGCAACTAACACAAAGATACATAGAAGAATTGAAAATTAAGATACATGGCCAGATTAAGCCACAATCGGCCGAACTTGTTTTGCAATGTTGGAGTGATTCAGTCATGCTCCTGCCTACACATGTAATACTCGCCACTGTAGTCGTCGTACTCGCCGCAGCCGTTGTCGCTGTCGTCGTCGGGGTCGCCGTAGTTAAACCTTGAAGGCTGAGTATGAGTGGACTGTACTTGAGGATAGCGCAGGCGGGGGCTAGAGTCGGCGGCCGTGTCGTAGGCCATGACGGTCTGGAGAGTCCGGTCGCGCCACCACAGCCGACGGCCGGCCTCGTTGAAGTTCGGAGGAGATTGGCCATCCTCCTCGTGCCTGGCGAGCACCCTCTCACGCCGATCCACAAAAAAGGCTTCCCAAGTCGGGAAATAGTCGGGATGCCATCTGGGATTCCTCCGCTGCTCCGGCGTGAGCTCTAAGTAGTAGTGGTTCGTGATGGCCAACCGGCGTGCCACACCTAGAGGGACTGGAGGAACCGGCACGCCTCCGGCGCTCAGCATCCAGCCGACGAGGACACAGTAGCTCGGCGGGCAGGGGTAGTTCGAGGCGCAAAGCGCCTCCGCCTCCCTGGGAGTTAGTGCTATGGTGGAAGTCATGGGAAAGAGTGATGAGGTTGCAGATATGAGTCTAGAGATGTGCAGTGACAATGGAGGCCAACCCTACATATATATAGTGAGAAATGGCAGGAAGATAACTGGAGGGAAGAACTGGCGGGAAAAAGTGGCGGGAAGAAATGGCGGGAAGAACTGGCGGGAAAAAATGGCGGGAAGAAAAATGGCGGGAAGAAAAATGGCTCATTTATAACTTGCATTGGATCTCTGACGAAACCACATATTGCGAGTCTAAAAATGATTTTTCAAAAAATCACGGGCGATAGATCATGTACCTGTAGTACAAACCGGACCCACTTCCTACCGATTCGGCAGACATTTGTCCTTTTTACCCGGGATGGACGAAAAGGTTTGAGATGTCCCGGTTGGGAGATAGTCCATGTAAGGTGGTCTAGTATTTTAGTAAAATGGGACGGTAGCATTCTAAAACAGCATTTTGGTGGTTACTTCACAAAACGACCCGTTTTTTTGCGCTCGGAAAATGGAAAAAGGCTTTTCCGTGCGACAAAAAGGAAAACTTCCTTCTGCAACATTGTTCTCCATACCAATGTCCACATGCATGCATAATATGGGCACAGCATCACAAACTATGTCGTGATTCAGCACATAACATCGGTCATTTGGACCAAAAGCCATGAAACATCGAACATGATAGGTCATTTTGTGAAGGTTTTTTCAAGACATGATCAATATACCAAGTCTGGTATTTTTACTTTCATCTATGTCACATAATATGACACCACGCGAAGGATTTTCATTGTTCGGATTTTTTTTGAATTTCTTATGCCTGTTTTGAATTTTTTGAATTTCTAACTATGGTCGAACCGGCGTGCATGAAGATAGGGGACAAGCATCATTAGAACTTGCATTGGATCTCTGAAGAAACCACATATTGCGAGTCTAAAAATGATTTTTTCAAAAAATCACGAGCGATAGATCATGTACCTATAGTACAAACCGGACCCACTTCCTATCGATTCGGTAGACATTTGTCCTTTTTACCCGGGATGGACGAAAAGGTCTGAGATGTCCCGGTTGGGAGATAGTCCATGTAAGGTGGTCTAGTATTTTAGGAAAATGGGACGGTAGCATTCTAAAACAGCATTTTGGTGGTTACTTCACAAAACGACCCGTTTTTGCGCTCGGAAAATGGAAAAGGGCTTTTCCGTGCGACAAAAAGGAAAACTTCCTCCTGCAACATTGTTCTCCATACCAATGTACACATGCATGCATAATATGGGCACAGCATCACAAACTATACCGTGATTCAACACATAACATCGGTCATTTGGACCGAAAGCCATGAAACCTCGAACATGATAAGTCATTTTGTGAAGGTTTTTTCGAGACATGATCAATATACCAAGTATGGTATTTTTCCTTTCATCTATGTCACATAATATGACACCACGCGAAGGATTTTCATTGTTCGAATTTTTTTTTGAATTTCTTATGCCTGTTTTGAATTTTTTGAATTTCTAACTATGGTCGAACCGGCGTGCATGAAGATAGGGGACGAGCATCGTTAGAACTTGCATTGAATCTCTGAAGAAACCACATATTGCGAGTCTAAAAATGATTTTTTCAAAAAATCACGGGTGACAGATCATGTACCTGTAGTACAAACCGGACCCACTTCCTACCGATTCGGCAGACATTTATCCTTTTTACCCGGGATGGACGAAAAGGTTTGAGATGTCTCGGTTGTGAGATAGTCCATGTAAGGTGGTCTTGTATTTTAGGAAAATGGGACGGTAGCATTCTGAAACAGCATTTTGGTGGTTACTTTACAAAACGACCCGTTTTTTGCGCTCGGAAAATGGAAAAGGGCTTTTCCGTGCGACAAAAAGGAAAACTTCCTCCTGCAACATTGTTCTCCATACCAATGTCCACATGCATGCATAATATGGGCACGGCATAACAAACTATGCCGTGATTTAGCACATAACATCGGTTATTTGGACCGAAAGCCATGAAACCTCGAACATGATAGGTCATTTTGTGAAGGTTTTTTCGAGACATGGTCAATATACCAAGTCTGGTATTTTTCCTTTCAACTATGTCACATAATATGACACCACGGCAGGCTGGGCCAGGCAGCACTAATGATAGGGGTGAGTGTCGACATTATGTCGTGCGGCGTGTACCTTGTCCCAGATGGTGTCACCAACCGAGACTAAAGATGAACCTTTAGTCCCGGTTGGAGACACCAAATGGGACAAAACACGAGTCAGCACTAATAATAGGGGTGAGTGTCGATATTATGTTGTAAGTGTTGACACTATGCCGAGCTGCTTGTACTATAAATAGGCATCCTTGTGAGTCCAGTCCTCCAGCCAGATTGAGGCATCTCCAATATTGTTTTGGAGAGCAGGGACACCACTACGACCAGTTTCAGGGAGATGCCGCCGGATCCCAGTCCTCCGGCATCTCCAAGAAACTGGTCATAGAGGCACTCCCTAATATTTTAAATTAGTTAGCTCTCGGGTGTATTGATCTAGTTAGAGAAGTTACAAGCTGCAAGATGGTTTTCGAGAGCAGGAACACCACTACGACCAGTTTCAGGGAGATGCCGCCGGATCCCAGTCCTCCGGCATCTCCATGAAACTGGTCATAGAGGCACTCCCTAATATGTGAAATTAGTTAGCTCCCAGGTGTATTGATCTAGTTAGAGAAGTTACAAGCTGCAAGATGGTTTCGAGAGTAGGGACACCACTATGACCAGTTTCAGGGAGATGCCGCCGGATCCCAGTCCTCCGGCATCTCCAAGAAACTGGTCATAGAGGCACTCCCTAATATGTGACCGCGTGCGTTTGGAGATCAGATCTTAATGGTAAGTACGAATCGGGACAACTTCTTCATAGTTCCAGTCCAGCCACAAAACGGGACTAACACTCAAGACATTTATTAATATTAAAAACTGATACTACAAAACCGGGACTAAAGGCCCCCCTATATATAGTCCCGGTCAAGCCACAAACCGTGAAAGATATCCTTCGGTCAAGCCACAAACCGCGAAAGACATGAACTAGAGTTACATAATATGAGCATGAACTTCTTGGCATATGTCCTTCCTTATGATCGCTTCAGACGTAACCATGGAGCATCTTCTTTACTTAACGGAATGCTTGGGTCAGTTTTCACTGTGAAGGGAGTAATTTCATCAAACTTATTATAATCTTCTGACATGTCTGTCTTGTCCTCGATTCCCACAATGTTTCTTTTCCCTGAAAGAACTATGTGACGCTTTGTCTCATCATATAATGTATTCATTTGCATATTTTTTTCTTTTTTCGGTCTGGAGGACATGTCCTTCACATAGAAAACCTGAGACACATCATTGGCTAGGACGAATGGTTCATCTCTATAACCAAGATTGTTGAGATCCACTGTTGTCATTCCGTACAACTGGTCTATCTTTACCCCTTCCCCATTCAGGTTGACCCATTTGCAGCGAAACAAAGGGACCTTAAAAGAGACTCCATAGTCTAGTTCTCATATCTCCTCTATGTAACCATAGTATGTGTCCTTTTGTCCATTCTCATCTATTGCATCAAAGCGGACACCACTATTTTGGTTGGTGCTCTTTTTATCTTGGGCCATCGTGTAGAATGTATTCCCATTTATTTCGTACCCTTGGAAATTGAATACAGTAGAAGATGGTGACACGACCAACAAGTATAGCTGATCTCCATCAGTGGTGTCATTCAAGAGATGTGTCCGCATCCAACCACCGAAAGACTTCATGTGTTCATCTGTAATCCATGATTCAGGCTTCCCCGGGTTTTTGGAGCGTACAATATTCTTGTGTTCCTCGATATACAGAACTGCCAAGGTGGAATTATGTAGAACTGTGTAGTGTGCTTTAGTGAAAGAATCTCCATCCCTACATATCATTGCTTTCTTTCCCAGCGTGCCTTTTCCACTTAGTATTCCCTCATGCCGCGAGTCAGAAACACCAATCGGCTTAAGGTCAGGAATAAAGTCAACACAAAACTCAATGACCTCCTCTGTTCCATATCCCTTGGAGATGCTTCCTTTTGGTCTAGCACGGTTATGAACATATTTCTTTAAGACTCCCATGAACCTCTCAAATGGTAACATATTGTGCAGAAATACCGGACCGAGAATGGCAATCTCTTCCACTAGGTGAAACAGGAGATGCGTCATAATATTGAAGAAGGATGGTGGGAACACCAACTCAAAACTAACAAGACATTGTACCACATCCTTCTGTCACCTTGGCAGAATATCTGGATTGATTACCTTCTGATATATTGCATTGAGGAATGCACACAGCTTCACAATGGGTACTCGAACATTTTCTAGTAGAAGCCCCCTCAATGCAATCGGAAGCAACTGCGTCATAATCACGTGACAGTCATGAGACTTCAGGTTTTGGAACTTTTTCTCTGCCATATTTATTATCCCCTTTATATTAGATGAGAAGCCCGACGGCACCTTGATACTGTAAAGGACTTCAAAAAAGATTTCCTTCTCTGCTTTGGTAAGAGCATAGCTGGCACGACTTAAGTGATGCCCTTTATCCGTATTGTTCTGTGTATGCATGTTCTTTAGGTCTTTCATAATTTGTTGGTCCTCCCGTGCTTCTGGTGTATCTTTTGTCTTCCCATACACGCCTAGGAATCCTAGCAGGTTCACGCAAAGATTCTTCGTCACGTGCATCACGTCGATTGAAGAGCGGACACGCAGGACTTTCCAATATGGCAGCTCCCAAAATATAGATTTCTTCTTCCACATGGGTGCGTGTCCTGTAGCGACGTCGTTCGGAACTGATTGACCGCCGGGACCCTTTCCAAAGATTACTTCTATGTCCTTTACCATACCAAATACATCATCACCAGCAGAGAGTTCAGGCTTCTTCCGGTGATCTGCCTCACCTTTGAAATGCTTGCCTTTATTTCTTATGGGATGATTGGTCGAAAGAAATCGTCGATTCGCTAGGTACATAACCTTGCATTTATGCAAATATGTACCTTCAGTCTTATCTAAACAGTGTGTGCATGCCTTATATCCCTTGTTTTTCTGTCCTGAAAGGTTACTAAGAGCAGGCCAATCATTGATGGTTATGAAAAGCAAACCTCGTAGATCAAATGGCTCCTGTTTGTTCTCATCCCACGCACGTACACCTGGTTTGCCCCACAACTGTAAGAGTTCTTCAACTAATGGCCTAAGGTACACATCAATGTCGTTGCCCGGTTGCTTCGGGCCTTGGATGAGGACTGGCATCATAATGAACTTATGCTTCATGCACAACCAAGGAGGCATGTTGTAGATACATAGAGTCACGGGCCAGGTGCTGTGACTGCAGCTCTGCTCCCTAAAAGGATCCATGCCATCCGTACTTAGACCAAACCATAAGTTCCTTGCGTCACCTGCAAAGTCTGGGAAGTCTCTCTCGATTTTTCTCCACTATGATCCATCGGCAGGGTGTCTCAACTTCCCGTCTTTATTACGATCTTCTTTGTGCCATCGCAACAACCTGGCATGCTCTTTGTTTCTGAACATGCGTTTCAACCTTGGTATTATAGGATCATACCACATAACCTTAGCAGGAACCCTCTTCCGGAGGGGCTCTCCCTCAACATCACCAGGGTCATCTCGTTTGATCTTATACCGCAATGCATTGCATACCGGGCATTTATATAAATTCTCATACTCCTTACCGCGGTAGAGGATGCAGTTATTAATGCATGCATGTATATTTTGCACGTCTAATCCTAGAGGACAGAGAGTCTTCTTTGCTTCGTAGGTACTCTCGGGAAGTTCGTTATGTTTTGGAAACTTCGGCTTCATTATTTTCAGCATCTTTTCAAACGAGGAGTCAGTTAGACCACACTCTGCCTTCCATCGCAACAATTCCAGTGTGGTACCGAGCTTTGTGCTGCCATCTTCACAATTTGGGTACAACAATTTCTTGTGTTCTTCTAACATGCTCTCTAACTTCAACTTCTCATTTTCTGTTTCACAGTCTCGCTTTGCATCAGAAATGACCCTACCAAGTTCATCAGCCGGCTCATCTGATGCCCGTTCTTAACCTCCTTCCTCTCCATTGTCTTCCATTGCAGTATCACTGTATTCAGGAAACATATGATGATAGTTGTTATCATCATCTTCTTATTCACCATCTTCCATCATAACCCCTCTTTCCCCGTGCTTGATCCAGCAATTATAGTTGGGCATGAAACCTTTCATAATCAGGTGGCTGCGAATGATTTTCGAGGAAGAGTACTCCTTGTTGTTCCGACATTGAACACATGGACAACGTATAAAACCATTCTCTTTGTTTGTCGTAGCCACATCGATAAATTTATCCACGCCTTTCATATACCCGGGTACACGCCGGTCACCGTACATCCATTCCCGACCGTTCATCTGCATCATATAAGTAAGTTTATCAAAAACAGGACATCATAAATAGTGAAATGACCAATTCACATCGACACATGCATTGTATCAATGACAGAGAAAAGATAAGATTGCTAACCTTGATCGAGGGAAATAAAGAGGAGAAAGCTCAAGTGCGTCTCGGACACCTTCTATATTTTTGTTCTATGAGAAATTGAACAGGATCATTCACTTAAACATTTCATCAAACACCTTGAATGCATGCATAGGGGAAAAAACTAACACACCCCTCACACCTTCCACCAAGAAAAAACAGAGTAGAGGCAGAGGGCTGGGGCGTTGCCTTTATAGAGGGCGGGAGCATACGTCCCGGTTTATAACACAAACCGGGACTAAAGGTGTGTGCCATGCCACGTGGCTAACGCCCAACCTTTAGTCCCGGTTTGTGTTACAAACTGGGACGTATGCTCCCCTACCAACCGGGAATCATGCCTCCGGTCCCCGTGTCCGCTCGAACCGGGACGCGTGCCAGCATTAGTTCCGGTTCGTGGCGGAACCGGGACTAATGCTGTTAGGAGACACGAACGGATAGCCTTTTTTCTACTAGTGTATAGTTTATTACTCCCTCTATTTCAAAATATAACATGCTTTAGCTTTTATAAAACAAATGTATCTATACATCTTTTAGTGTCTAGGTTCAAAGTGAACCACATTAAAAGATGTTTAAATACATTAATTTCACAAAATCTAAAACATCCTACATTATAAAACGGAGGAAGTACTAGTTAGTACCTCATGCATCATTACAACTGTAGTGGCTCCCTTTATTTTGCACACCGACGGTGATTTCATTATGGAAAACGCTCATGATTTGGTCATAAAGTTTTCTCCTGAATCAGCTGGAAGAAAAGGAGGAGAAAATGTTGGACTAGCCACAGTGCCGCCACATTTGCATAACAGGGACATTGTTAGAGTATATTACTGTTATATTATATTTGGTAGTTTAAATATTATAATTTAATTTTATCTCTAGTAGTCTTCTTGTCCCCCAAGTCTTCTAGTACTATATAAACAGTCCAAGGGCTTACGATGTAATCATCTCTTGCAATATCAATACAATCTATACTTCCGCAATCTTTCATGGTATCAGAGCGGTTCGCTCCGCCTAGGGTTTATCCCTCCGCGCCACCCTGGGGAGATCGTTCTCCGCCGGGAGCCGCGCAAAAGTAGATTAGATCTTACTTTGCCAAAAAATTCTCGTCGGCCGCTTGACCGGTGTTTCTTCTTCTTTCGCCGATCATAGATCGGATTGCTTCGTCCACAGCCGCATGTCGTCACGCGCCTCTACTTCAACCTCGGTGTCAACGCATCTCCGGCTACATCGTCATCGACCGCGCCGGATCGTCTTCGTTGTTAGAGTATATTACAGTTACGTTATATTTGGTAGTTTAAATATTGTAATCCAATTCTATCTCTAGTAGTCTTCTTGCCCCCCAAGTATTCTAATACTATATAAACAGCCCAAGGGCTCACGTTATAATCACCACTATCAATATCAATACAATCTATACTTCTGCAATCTTTCATGGTATCAGAGCGGTTCGCTCCGCCTAAGGTTTAGCCACCGCTTCCTCCGCGCCATCCCCGGGGAGGTCCCCGGGGAGATCGTCCTCCGCTGGGGGCCGCTCAATAGTAGATTAGATCTTACATCGCTAAAATTTTGTCGTCGGCCGCTTGACCGGCGTTTCTTCTTCTTTCGCCGATCATAGATCGGATTGCGTCGTCCACAGCTGCATGTCGTCACGCGCCTCTACTTCAACCTCGTCGTCGACGCATATCCGGCTACATCGTCATCGACCGCGTCGGATCGTCTTCGCCAACATCAACCAGGACGCACGTCCCAAGTACGCGCCTCGCCGTCAACAAAGGGCTGCACCTTCATCACTCGTGGTCATCATCGTCGACAACCATCTACACCAACAACATCGTCACATCGTCGCCGCCACCACCAATCGTGGTCATCGTCAACGCCAATAAGTTCTTCTACATGAGCGACGCCGCGCTCATACAAGCGGAAAATACGGGTCTAATCCCCGAAATCGACTACAGCAACAACTCAATCGCCATCGACAACTACCACCATCATCTTCGTCCACCACGACCTTGCCGCCAGAGTCACAGTCTAATTTTTTATTTGCATAAGTTTGTGCTCAATTTTTTTCTTGCGGCCACTTGGTCTACTCCGAAACGGCGGACAACTTCTACACCGACCGTTTAGGGAAAATGTTCTTTACTCCTCAATCTGGCTCTGGCATGCATGGCTCATGATGGTCCCTGTCTTCGCATGTCCGGTATCGATAACACCGACGCGTGCATTCGTCCCTGACACGCTCCCGAGTCTGGCAAGCTCGGCATTACGGATCGAGCTACTTCTCAAACTACGTCTACCTCAACCACTATGGCGAATTCTCCAGGCTCAACGACGACATTGACCACAACACAACATCATCAACGTCATCTACTTCATCAACGGCGACAACTTCACCAACGACACCATCGACCACCACTACAGCGCCTCACTTTCGTCTACATCGACATCGGCATCCACCAACATCCTCTCCAGTCCGCGACTTCGGATTATGGTTCAGTCAGACCGTCCGCGACGCTCTTGCTGTTCACGTCACTACCGATCCGACTGCGGGGGCTGTTAGAGTATATTACGGTTACGTTATATTTGGTAGTTTAAATATTGTAATTCAATTCTACCTCTAGTAGTCTTCTTGCCCTCAAGTCTTTTAGTACTATATAAACAGCCCAAGGGCTCACATTATAATTACCACTATCAATATCAATACAATCTATACTTTCGCAATCTTTGACATGCGTACTGGGGAGCTCGATTGACCGATTTTATCTAATTGCACGGCACATACTCTCTTTCGACCTATGATTTGTTCGCTGCCTGTTACGAGTGCAAGTGGACTGGCAGCACTTTGCTTTGCTCTCATCCACATCACTTACCTCACATTAGTTGACATTCGTTGGTGCGGGCGGGGAGAACACACTAGTAGAAAAAGAGCCATACGTCCATCCTAGTTTGGAGCATTAATCCCGGTTGTGGTTGGACCCGGGACTAATGTGAACATTAGTCCCGGTTCCTACGGCTAGAACGTCATATGTCTTTAGTCCCGGGTCAAACGGGACCTTTAGTCCCGGTTCGTATCACCAACCGGGACTAAAAGGGGTGCCCCGGTGCCAATCTCTTTAGTCTCGGTTCGTATCACCAACCGGGACTAAAGGTGTGACCTTTAGTCCCGGTTCGTATTACCAACCCGGACTAAAGGGATTGGTACCATGGCACCCCTTTTAGTCCCGGTTGGTGATATGAACCGGGACTAAAGGTCTCATGCATTTAGTGTGTTCGTTGTATGGTCTATATGCAAGTGTCTTCTAACAGTCGGTGGTGGCCCTAACTATAATCGTGACACTGATATGTTAATTCACAAGGAGTTTTTCCTCAATAGGAAGAATATGTTCTCGACATGTCTATTAGAGAAACTATCATGTAAGGATCAAATTTGTTGGAAAAGAATCTAAAAAATGTATTCCACACGAGACACATATAACATCATCATCAAATATATGTCTCACTCAGTGTTTATTGTACAATATATTGTTACAATCTATGACTTTCAACATACTCTATTTTGCCCGAGTTTCAGAAATTTAGGCAAGCGCCCTTCGAACTGTAGTTAGGCCAGGTACACTGCCAGACGTTTAGATAAACGTTTAACTGATTAAATACAATACGTACAAAAAAAAAATTTAGGCAAGCGCCCTTGTCCCTCATCGCGTGGCGTTAAACCCGGGCGCTAAATAGAGTTTGTTTTTCGCGTCCGTACAGTCCGCCGCAGGAAAAATTAGACGAAGCGCTCAACCTATCAAAACGTGCAGAAAAAATTAGCTCTTTGATTTCAACATACTTTGGCCGTTTTGGATTCTTAAAATTCGAAAAGAAAAAAAATTATTTTAGTATGTTTTATGTCATATTTGAATTCCTCGCATTTTTCTGATAATAATGAATATATTATTTATTAAATTTCGATTTACAGATTTGAAGATATTGTTTATGTCATATTAAATGAATAAATAGCAAAAATGAATAAAATATTAATTTAATTACTTTTTACTTTCATTAGAATAAAATGTTATTATTAATTATTTATTGTTGTTCACTAAAAATAGTTGTTCTTAATTTTAAAAAATAAATACGTGTCACATATCGATATGAGTTAATAAGATTGATATACTAATCTTGACAGCAAGATATATTGATCCTTCGCGTAGGTGGGAGAGATGGAATGAAGAAGTTAAGCGTGCTGGGGGTGGAGTAGTGTTAGGATGGGTGACCGGATGGAAAGTTTGACTGTTAGTATGATTTGAACTAAGATTAAGTATAATTAGTGTTAAAAATGAGAGATGTGGGAGATTAACGAGTCAAATAATTCAAAGGTTTAAGAAAAAATTGAAAAAAAAATCAAATTTTTTTAAAAAAAAAAATTGAAAAAAACTTTTAGTCCCGGTTCGTATTACAAACCGGGACTAAAGGTCCCCCCCCCCCCCCCCCCCCCCGCACGGAGCTGCGGCCACGTGTGCACCCTTTTGTCCCGGTTGGTAGGGCAACCGGGACTAAAGGTTAGGGCTTTAGTCCCGATTGCCCCGTCCCGGTTGGGGAACCGGGACTACCTTTAAAAACCGGGACGTATGGCACATTATCCACCAGTGACAATGGAATTGCTTCCGACTCACTTCATAGATTTTCCGTTGATCTTTGCGAGAAAGGTGTACATAGCTAGCTTTTGCCCCCCTTTTTCTTTTCACTACTTAAAAGGACAAAAACACAACTGCATAATTAACTCCACTACTTTCGCCAGCTCCATTCGTGCGATATATATCATTAGCTGAATGTCAGCCAATGGTGATGGCCATTAATCATTTTATTTTTATTTTTAGTAGAGCAAGCTCAACCCACTGTTAATTAGTGACCAGCGTAAGAGAAGGTAAACAAAGTCAAAACATCATTAACTAAAGGACCTAAAAGGCTAATGTAAATGTGAGCACCAGTGTTTGAAATATAGCTGTTATAGTTCTAGTCCACCAATAGATGGTTCTCGATAAAGCAGAAAACAAAGTAGACAAAGCTACTGTTAATGCAGCATTTGAATGGTTGCAGGTATAACAAACCCCGCGTCTCTCTCATGGGTGACACGGGAAGCGAAAAAACTTTAGCCGCCTCAACCTCTCTATTGCTTCCTCTCCCGTCGTCCCCGCCGAGTGAAGCCTATGCCGCAGAAAATGGCGGTGGGGCCATCTCCCATCTTGGTGGTCTCCTTCATGTTGGAGGAGTCAGTTTCGACGTACCGGCTCATGTTTGGTTCGCATGTGAATGGATCACACGATGGTATAGTCATATATTTGCATGCTCGTCATTTTCCTAGCAAGATCCATCATTTCCAATTTGTTATGTTTTTTTTATGTCTATCATTTAAAAAAAAGTTGTGTGCATCCAAGCAGGGACGTTGACAGAGGGTTGTGGATGATCTCATGACCATTCAACCAAGTCATAAAATTAACTAATAGTAGTTAATAGCACTAATAAAATTTAGCAAACTCCATAAAACAAAGTGTGACTGTCCTAGGATCAGGGCCGTCTTCAGAAATTGGAGACCCCTGTGCGAAATGCAATACGGGGCTCTAAAAGTATTATTTGTTTGCATATAACTAAAGATAGGTAGGGCAGAATTATGTAACTTTAATTATGTATTTCTTGCAGTTTGTACTAGTACTAGTAGTACCAAATATCAATGCTGAAAATCTAAAAATGTAAAGGTTGCACAGAAATAATAGGCTGACCTCGTGTTCTTTTTCTTCTAAGAATACACATAATGTACATATCATCGATTAAATGACCTCACAAACAACACCACATTTCTTAATCTGGACACCTTGATATCCTGATCTCGTGTTCTAGAACTAATTCCTGCTTTATAACCCTAACAAAAGTAGATAAAAATACATGAAGTCTAGGCTTAGAAATAAGAAAGAAGTCTATATAACCCCATAACTATTGAATCTAGAATTGGTAATCCAGGAGGGAGAACGCACGGACGGCAAATGCTGGAGACGAACATGGTTCCGTGGACTTCTGCACTGGGGCATATGAACTGGCCAGCCGGCGGGCGCCGGCCGGAAGATCGCCGAGACGCCCATCTAAATTTAGTTTTTTTTTTTCGGAGGGCAGATAGGGTAGCTACGGAAGACGATTGTGGATCCGTATTATTACTTGGGCAGTTTGGTTATTTGTTGAGGCCCGAGCGATCAGAATATCAGAGTTGCACGTGATCACTGGGCTTTTATTTTCTTGACCCTAATTAAGTACAATAAACATGATTAGAATTTGGGGGCCCCAAATTTCTAGGGCCCCGTGCAAGCGCTCACTTCGCACACCCCCATCGACGGGCCTGCCTAGGATAAAATCTTGGCTCCGCCACTCTCCGTTGCTTCCAAGGATGCAACAATGGGGAGGCTTGCCCGTTCTAAAAAAGTTATTAACAAGAAAATAAAACCAACACAATTAGGTACCACTAATAATTTGTTTGGGAAGGAACGGGGAACAAAGAAGTCCTCGTCATAATGAGAGCACGTCATCTTTAGGTTTTTACCATTCCTTTTAAGTCAGCATACCAATAATGTATTGCGCGTTGGTTCTATTTAGGCCAAATTTCTTTGCTTATCACTGTCACTGGTCACCAAAAATCTTCTCCAGTATTTTCACTTAAAAACTAGTATTTTCATGACAAATCATTCAATCATTCATGGTCCAGCCTTGTCTACCTTGTACTCTAGTGCTATTGCAGTCCAAGTCTCCATCTAAAGTTTTCTCCCCATCGTCCGTCTCTTTTTTGTGTCATGTGTTTTTACATATTTCTATGGTCAACATGCTTAATGATTATGATCAAATCTGAACCCAACGGATGGGGCAAAACTAAACGAAAGGGCGACGAATTTGTGCCGTGCAATGATGGGCCATTTGCCCCGTCCAAGGTTTCATGTGGCACCCACCGGAAATTTGCCATATCTTTTGCAATCAAGTAGCGGGCCAGCATAGAAAAATCCTAGATTAGGGGATGATTAAAGTTAAAGCTAAATGGTTTGATGCAGGACAAAATCAGATTGTCATGTTAAATAAATCAGCAGTCATACTTCAACAATATCTGTACACAAAATATGTCAAGATGTCTACATGGTAACTACTAGTAAATACGACTTCATCCCTAAAGCAACCTAACTGAGTATTCCGATACAAGCAACCTCCCGACTGCCTCCTCCGGGTCGCTCGTGTGAGACGACACCAGGGCACCTCCTCCCATCCCTAACAGCCGATGTCACTCTCTCCCCCGCCGGCCGCTGCCGCCTCCCACGTCGGCGGTGGCGGTCATGCCTTGGCCATCGCAAACAGCTGGTGGATCTCAGGCGCCTCGCTGAGTTTCCTTCGCGCGGGGGGTGGCAACAGGGAGGCGCAGGTGGTACGTGTGGCGGTCGGTGGAGCTCGTAGGAGTGGCGTAGGTCGGCGTGCGTTTGGGAGGCGGAGCATCTGCGGGAAATGCTAGTGCAAATTTGAAGTGGTGGCATGCGTGCCTAAGTAGCGGCGCTGCTTCTTAGATCTCTGTCGTCCCTGATCTTGCGGTCTACTCGTTCCAATCGCTGGAAGCCAGCCAATGGTGTGGGGACCGCTGCATCAACATCAATAAAGGAGGTGTTCATTTGTTTTTTTCCGCGTGAAAACGAAGATCTGCTTGGTGTCTGCCCTTGTTGATCTGGCGTGGAGAGGCGAGTTCCGGAAGACTCCGCCGGTAAACTCCCATAGGCGTATCATGTCTAGAGTTTTCTGGATCAGAAAGTATTTGATCGTGTGTACCCATATTTTTTCTAGCAGTTGATTTCAGTGGGAGCGTCGCGAAGCTCTGCTGTCTGTTACCATCATGTGTCATGTCTTCTATGATCCATGGTGAAGTCAGATACGGAGAATGTCAGGGAAGCATGAACATGAGAGCAGCGATGGTGATTTGAGTATTTGTGGTGACAAGGAACTGGCTGCGTGATTTGTGATTCACAGCAATGACTTTTTGTGGGGAAAACAACACAGGAGGAGTTCATAGCCTTACCTTACAGTGTAAAAATCCAAGGTCTAATCTTAATTTGTTATTCCTAGCAATTGCCTTGTTGAAAACATTGTTTTGTGAGTGAGGACTCTAGAGTGAAAAACTATGATCTTTGAACGGGCGATGATGCGTCCATCTTGCATCACTATTCTATATCATAATCTACTTCTATTCATTGATATGTTTTATATTAAGAGGTGATACTTATGTTATTTCATCTATTTTTCATGGTTGATGACTTTTGGAGGATGAACTGCCGGAGTCAGGATTCTGATGAAAAAAGTGGTGTCCAGATACAATATTCGCAAAGATCAGAAAATTCCAGAAAATATATGGAAGTCTCTATTTTTTCCAGAAGATGAAGGAAGCCACAAGGGGGAGTGGAGATGGGCCACAGGGGGCCCACACCACCCGCTGGCGCGAGGCCCCTGGGTCGCGCCACCAGGTGCTGTGGCCACCCTGGCCCACCTCTGGCGTCGCCCTTTCGCCTATAACATCCCCCCGAAACCCTAAGACTCGGAGAGCGGCCACGGAAATATTCCGCCGCCTCTACGGGGCGGAAACTACAGAGGGAGAAAGAGCTCTCTGGCAGGCAGAATTCTACCGGGGAAATACTTCCCGGAGAGGGGAGATCTTCGCCATCAACACCGTCATCAATCTAGACTTCATCTGGATCATCATAATCATGATCATCATATCCACTAGCACCATCACCACCACTCCATCCCGCTATTACAATTGGGTTGAATCTTGCATAGTTCTTAGGGAAACTTTCCCGGTGTTGATTACTTGTTGTAGTTGATGCTATTGAGTGAAACCATTGAATTATTGTCTATGTTCAGATTGTTACTTATCATTATATCATCTCTGATCTTGATCCATATGATGTCTCATGAGTAGTTCGTCTAGTTCTTGAGGACATGGGAGAAGTCATGTTGTTAGTAGTGGAATTGTGTTGAGAAATATTCAATGGTTTGATATTTAAGTTGTGGTGTTATTCTTCTAGTGGTTTCATGTGAACATCGACTACATGATACTTCACCTTTATGGGACTAGGGGAATGCATTGTGTATTTGGCTACTAATTGTGGGGTTGCCAAAGTGACAGAAACCTAAACCCCTGTTAGGAAACCTTTGCACAAGAGAGTGTAGGATCTCAGAGTTTAATGTCGGGGTTAAGTTTTTATCTTAATTACTTTCTTGTAGTTGCGGATGCTTGCAAGGGGTTTAATCACAAGTATGTATTAGTCCAAGTAAGGTCGGTACATTAGCATAGGTTCACCCACACAACACTTGTACAACCAAAAAAGATTAATCAACTATATGAAGCGAAAACACTTGACAGTATTCCCATGTATCCTCGAGAACGTTTGGTCCTCATAAGTAATACAACCGGCTTGTCATTTACTAAAGAAAGGATCAGGCCACTTGCTGCAATTATTATTGTTGTCTTTTATTTACTTGCACTTTATTTCTTTGCTTTATCAAAAAACCCTAAAAATTCGTTTGCTAAGTATTTATAGAGAATTCCTGATCCAAACCACTAGTCAACACCTTCTGCTCCTTGTTGGGATTGGCACTCCTATTTATCGAAAGTACTACGATACACCAATATACTTGTGGGTCATCAAGACTATTTCCTGGCATCGTTGTCGGGGAGTGAAGCGCTATTGAAGAGTGGAACTAATGAAGGAAATTTCTACTATGAGTATTGCTTTTATTTCAGTTTGCTAATTTGTTTCCAATATGGATAACTCACTTAGTTTCCTATTTGGTAAAATTACTACCACTGCTGAGGTAGTAGATGAACCACCATCTGCTGAGATAGATCCTTTTAAAATACCTACAAAATTGTTGATCGTGTTATGGATCGCTATTATTTTAGAGATGGAACTGTCCATCCTGGTGATCATTTGCTCTTTATACACGAATTATGAGGTTTATTCAACTGTGCAGGTATCACAACGGAACAAGTTAAGAAAAAGTTACTCTCTATATCATTGAAGGATAGAGCTGAAGAATGGTATAAGATGCTAAAGAATGGCCAATCTATGGAATGAGAGGAAATTGTACCTCTCTTTTATTCTAAATTCTATCCTCCTAGTGAGATTCATAAAGACCAGAATCAAATATATAACTTTTGGCCTCGTGATGGAGAGAGTACAGCCCAAGCTTGGGGGAGATTGAAGTTACTAATGCTCAAATGTCCTATTCATGAGCTTCCTAATAATAATATTATTATTAACTTTTATGCAAGGCTTTCTCTTCATGATAAGGATTTATTAGATGATTCTTGTGCTGGATCATTCACACGTATGAAATAAGAAGCTAACTGAGATCTTCTAGACCGTATTCAAGAAAATACTGAAGCATGAGAGAATGACAAAGGAAGAAAGTCAGGTATAAATTATGATTATGAATGCATAAAATCTTTTTTGGGAACTGATGACTTCCATAATATTAGTACTTAGTATGGTCTTGATTCTCAAAGTATTGATAATTGTTTTAAGGCCTTTGCCTCTTATATTGAAGTTCCTAAAAAGGAGTAGAACAAGTATCATGCACCTTATAAAGATATTGTTAATCATGTTCCTACTAGAAATACTGAAGTTTATACTATTGATCATATTTTGCCTGAACCTTATATTGAGAAAATACCTTTCCCTGCTAAGGTAAAGGAACATTCTATGATAGCTAGTATGGTAAACAAAAGTACAAAGAAAGCTATAGTACCTGATGAAGAAATAAATGTTAAACCTGCAGTAGAAATTGTAAAAAACTTGTCACTAAAAAAGTAGAAGATGGGCACATTATATTCTGTGAAGATGCTTCTAATATTGTCTCACATCCTAGTAAAGCTAGAAAAGCTAGTGTCTTTATGCTTTCTGTTATAATTGGTGATCATTGCTATTATGGTTTATGTGATATTGGTGCAAGTTCAAGTGTTATTCCTTATGAGATTTACAAAGAAATTATGCATGAAATTGGTCCTTGTGAACTTGAAGACATTGCTGTGATTATTCACCTTGCTAATAGAGAGACCATCTGTCCAATTGGTATTGTAAGAGATGTGGAAGTTCTTTGTGGTAAGACTAAATATCCTGCTGATTTTCTAGTACTTGGTTCAGCAGCTAATAAAACTTGTCCTATCATTTTTGGTAGACCTTTATTGAGCATTTGTGGAGCTATTATAGATTTTAAAAAGGAGAAAAATTTAACTAAATTTGATGGAGAATCTTATGAGTTTAATTTTTCTAAATTTGCTAAAGCTCGTTATGAAAATGAATTGCCTAAAGAGGATTTTAGAGTTGAACAACTTGCTTCTATTGATCAAGTTTTTGATCTTAAACCTCTTTTTGATGATTCTAAATATGCTTATTCTGATGATAAGAATGTCCTACGTGATAGTTACATTGTTAATTTTATTCATAATTCTACTGAAAGTTATTATGAGAGAGGGAAACATGGTTTTATATATCTCAATAATATTAAGTTTCTCCGCCTTATGTTGAATTTTTGAAGTTGAAGTTGTTTCGCCTTCCTATGCTAGTAGCCTCTTGTTTCAATAATTTGTTTCCTTATAGAACTCCCTTGCATAGGAAGTGGGTTAGACTTAAATGTGTTGGATATTTGCTTCTTGATGCTCTCTTTTACTTCAAATCCATATCTCCTATGTGAGCATCATTGAAATTATCATGCCCATCTTAATGGCTATAAAGAAAGAGCTTTTGGGAGACAACCCACTTTATTTTGCTTTCAGTTATTTAAGTCTTGGAAGTTATTACTTATGTAATAACCTCTTCTTATCCTTTTTGTTTGGTTTTTATGCCAAGATTAGCCCCTATTGAGAAGGAGGTGAGATGTGGGAAGTTGTTGTACCGGAACAGATTTTTGTGCTTCACTGTAAAAAATCGTGAAAAATCTTAGTATGTCGTATTGAGATGTAATTTTCTTTGTATGTGCCCAAAGTTACTATTCAACTTTTTTCAGTTTTGCACTTTTCGATTTGAGCAACAGAAGATTTTCTAAAAAATCAATCTTTACCTGATGCTCTGTTTTGACAGATTTCTGCCATTTTTGCATTTGCCTCTTAAATCGATTTCCTTTTAAATTATTTTGGGCTTTTGAAAGGAGTTGCCCTAGTAGCTTATGTTTTGATGGATTTCAGTTGAAACTTAACCCAAAGGTTTATTATCTTATATACACTAATGTTGCTAATGAAGATTGTGCGAAGCTTTGTATGAAAGGAACTTTCAAATGTTGGGAGAGAATGATGTAAGGAGATGAAGAATGGTCAAAGGCTCAAACATTATTTTCTGGAGATTCTAATGAATATGTTGATATTATTCAAGTTGTGACTCTGGCAGAATTTATTAAAGACCAAATTCAGGAACCTGCAGAGTAATAGTTCTGGTAAGGAAAGGTTCGCGAAAAGCTTTTCAAACTATATTTTTGTAGTTTTTATTCCATATGAAAGATAATTAGTCGAAATAGGGAAGGAAACGGAGCCCGGGTGGCTCACACCACCCCGTGGCGTGGGCCCACCTGGTCGCGCCACCAGGGGGTGTGACCACCCCGGAGCCCGTCTTTGTCCCGTTTTCACCCAGTACCTTCCTTATGTCGTTAAACTTCGTAATATATAATCACCTGGACCCCCCCCCCCCCGAGGTCCGTATATCATGTTCTCGTCGTGTTTTCGTTTTGATCTATTTCTGTCAAGAACTATTCTCAAGTTTAGAATCACAATGGTCTCCGCCAACGACAAGGGCAAGAAGCTCGTGGAAGATGATCTCCAAGACCCCAAGCAGGAGGAGGAGATCCTGGTTGAAGTTAAAGAAGAAGTGGAGGAATACAAGCGTCTGAGCACCCGTGCCACCGTTGCAAGCATTGGAGTGGTGGAAAATCCTGTCAAGCTCAAGAGGACTGCACGAATGTCCACGGAGGGAAAGTTCCGCGTCTTTTCTTATCTCCACGGTCACTTTCTCCACGTACCAAGAACTCCTTCCATACTCTTATACATGAGCAGAAATTCCAAAAGTTGCCTAAAGGAAAGTTGCCCTCTAGTTGGGATATGCCTCGTCCTAACCATGCAGGAAAAGAATACTCTAAGGAGGAAGAGTGGGGAAAGAATCACAAGGACTAGGATTCACAGTCTGACATGATCATGTACCGCATTGAGCATAATTCAGAGTTGATTCGCACTCTCACCTTCGAGATTGAGGATTTTAAGAAGTTGATTGAAGAGCTAATAAAGGGAACACCACCACCACTGAAGGATTAATTCGTCATTAGGTTTTGGCATCCCCTTGGTTTGTTCCAAGCTTGGGGGAGTGCCGCGGTATCAAATCATTATATTTTTTCTTTTTACCTTTTTAGTAGAGTCATATCATGAATAGAGAAGTTATCATATAGGATGGTTTGCATTGTGGAAGTATATCTCCTCTAGTTGGTTATTTATGTATCCCTTGGTGTGAGTGTCGTTATGGAATATTAATGAGAAGTTTTATCGTTTACTTTTTGCATATCTTATTTTAGTTTGCAATTTATGTTATATGATTGATCTTGTTGTTAGTATTGGTATCACTTTGGGAGCATCAAGTAAATTTAGTTGGTTTTGGCAAACTTAGCTTTGGTCAGTAGCAACACTATTTGATGATTGAAAGGAAAAGAGAAAAGTACTTGCAGTACATTATATTATTTAATTTTCTTTCTTTCTTGATTGGCTCATAAGCTTAGTATTCTTTAGTTAAGATCTTTTGTGTTTTTAAGGAATATTACATGATTGTTTCTATAACTTGTATGTTTGTTTGTTTCCTTCAGTTCTTATGCTTGCTATCCAGCCTTGCTAGCCAAAAACCTGTACTGAGAGGGAATGCTGCTCGTGCATCCAATCCTTGAACTAAAACCTATGCCATTTGTGTCCACCATACCTACCTATTAGCATTATTGCTATTCCAAGTAAATTCTCGAGTTTTATCTATTTTCCAAATTAAAAACTTATTTGTTATGAGAAAACTAGTGATTAAAGCTCTCATGAACTTAATGGCACACCTTATTTTCCTGCCCATAATAAACTTGAACAATTGTGTCATCTATATTGTATATGATTGCACTTATAAGTTGGGAATTAGCAGAACCATGTTGTCATGGGGAACGCTTTCAACACCTATACATATTACCCAGTTGATACCATGATCTTTTGTTTACGGATGTTGGCGGTGTGAAATAAAGGGGGAGCTTGTAAGTCTATGGAGTTATGTATATGTGTTAGAGAAACGCCTTGGCGGCTAGCCTAAGCCATGCCTAATCATGGTGGAAACTTGCAGCATAATCATAGTGAGAAATATGTGAAGCACCCTCAATAAAAACCTATGAAAATAGAAAATAAAAAGATCGCTGAGATGCTCATTGTTTGTTGCCTTGTAATTTTGATATGGGATAGCTTTTGTATCACTACTAGCAAAATGGCTATAGGTAATCCACACATCCATGATGCATGTGCTAGTGGTGCCCCATGGGTAAAATAGGTGTGGCACACTGCCCACAGGTTCCCTACGGCTAACTTTCATAAGCATGGCGCACATGGGGGTGGTGCGCCACGGCTATGTGTGGGCTAGGGCACAGGTGGCCATAGACCACATACCCATAGTGTACTAGGTCAAGTTGCGCTATGGGTGTGAAACTTAGCCATAGCGCACTCTGACCTAGTGCGCTACGAGTATGTGTGCTACAGCAGTTGGGTGAACTTAGCCATAGGGCACTCTGCCCTAGTTTCCTACGGATAAGTGGCCTGCACCAACTACACCCCCTCTCCTTGGATCGGCTTTTTAGCCTTGCAAAAAATAAAAGAAAATTAAAAACACTTCAAAAAATAAAATCCTTTCATATTTAGGTAGATAATGTGGTCTAGTTTCTAGGAAAATTAACAAACATGAATTTTGACTTTTTCTGCAAAAAAAGTTATGCCACGATAAAACGGCCGTAACTTTTGCATACGATGTCGAAAAAATGTTTAATATACCAAAATGACGATAATGAGATTTCGCATCCGCTCGCAACGACCCACGGTCGTTTAGCGATTTTTTAGATTTTCAAAATTCAAAAAGAGTAAAAATTTATGGTCAAAAGACCGTTTTTCCCTGCAGAAAAATAGAGGACAACTTACCCGTAGCGCACCACCACCTAGTGCGCCACGAGTAAGTGGGCGGAATTCGAAATTCGAATCACCACCCAGCACACCTACCCCTCTACTTTTCCCTCCTCCTTTTCCTTCTCCCTTCTCCTTCTCCCTTTTCCTTCTCCTTATCCTTTTCCTTCTCCTCCTTCCCCTTCTCCTCTCTTCGGCCACCTTGCTCTGGTGTCCTTTCTCCGGCCTCCTCCTCTCCTTGAAGTGACAGCGGCCTTCTCCTCCTCCTCGCAGTGACGACGGGCGATGGAGGCATCCTTCTCCTCACTGACACCCTTCCTCCCTCTCTTCCTCTCTTCCTCCATCTCTTCCTACCTCCCTTTCTCCAACCACACCCTTCCTACCGCCTCGATGCCGGCGAGGACTAGAGTGGCCACGGCCTCCCACACCTTCCTGCGGTGGCAGGTCGTGGCCACGACCATGCTTCGGCGAGGCGACCCGACGGCAGCGATGCACGGACCCGATTGCTTTTGCAATTCAAAATGAGGGTGTTTTTTGCATTTTTTTTGTTTTTCAAAAAAAATAGGCGTGGCGCACCTGGACCCCTTCATGTGGCGCACTAGGTAGTGCGCCACGGGTAACTTTTTACCCGTAACGCACCAGGTAGTGCGCTACGGATAAAACTTAGCCACAACGCACGGCTAGTGGCGCACTGCTGGTGCGCTACAGATGTCCTTTTTAGGTGCGCCACAGATGTGATGTTTCCTGGTAGTGTATCATGGGGCAAGGGGTACCCCGTTGGAAGTTCTCTATGATACACATATACTTACAATGGCAAGAACTTGCTTGTGACTAAAGTTGAGTAGCATGAGGAACGACCCTCGTACTCAAGGGACATGAGATTGCCAACTTATGATTTTTCAAGCATATACTCCTTATTTGTTCACTTTAACCTTAATCACCTCAAGATGCTTATGATAGGGGCAATGAGAGGTCAAAGCTAGTAAGTACCATAATCTTTTGGAAGCTCTTTATGAAACTTGAAATACCTGCTTACCTCTGTGAAGGGCCTATCTTTTACTTCTATGTTGAGTCAGTAAACCTATTCTTTTCTATCTCCAACAAGCATTTGAGTTGTTGTGATTCAATCATTCATATGATGATTTATTCAATCTTGTTTCTTATCTTCCTTGTTTTGCACAAAACTCTTATCTGAATGAATATTACTTTGAAGGCTATCGTTGTGAAAAGTCCTTTATGTTTGAACAAGATGTTCCTGCTTTATAAACTCCTTTATAGAAGCTTTGCTTAAAACTAAGTATGATTTGTAAACTATTCTCTGACCAAGAACAAAGTTTGTCATTACCAATTATGATTTCATTTATGCATCTTTATTGTGACTCTCATACTCGCTACAAGTTAAGTTATATAATAGTGAGTTGCTTTCTATTATGATCTGTGTATTGGTGAATGTGGTGCTTCTTGTCCGTATTCTTTTTATCGACATTTCACTCCATAAACCTATGGTCATGTTTACTGAGTTCAGGTTTCGCTTGGGGACAAGCGAGGTCTAAGCTGGGGGGAGTTGATACTTCCATTTTGCATCACTATTTTATATCATAATCTACTGCTATTCATTGATATATTTCATATTAAGAGGTGATACTTATGTTATTTCATCTATTTTGCATGGTTGATGACTTTTGAAGGATGAATTATCGGAGTCAGGATTCTGATGGAAAAAGCGGTGTCCAAATACAATATTCGCGAAGATCATAAAAATCCAGAAAATATATGTAAGTCCGTATTTTTCCAAAAGACGAAGGAAGCCAGAAGGGGAAGTGGAGATGGGCCATAGGGGGCCCACACCACCCCCTGGAGCAGGCTCCCCCGGGCCGCGGCACCAGGTGGTGTGGCCACCCTGGCCCACCTCTAGCGCCGCCCTTTCGCCTATAACATCCCCTCCTGATACGCCCAATTTTCATCACCTTTCTATATCATAATCTACCTCTATTAATTGATATTTGTCTTATTATGAGGTATTACTTATGTCTTTTCCACTGTTTATGCATGTTGGATGATTCTGGATTCTGATGGAAAAGAAGGCGTTTTGATGCAATTTCGCGAAGATCAAAAAATACCAGAAAAATATGGGAAAATATTATTTTTTCAGAAGATTGAGGAAGCCAGAAAGAGGGACGAAGAAGGGTTGCAGGGGGCCCCCACACCCCCCTAGGCATGGTCCCACCTGACCCCGTGCCTAGGGCGGGTGTGGCCCACCTGACCGGCTCCCGACTCCGCCCCTTCGCCTATATCTTCCCTACGGAACCCTAAGCCTCGAGGAGCGACCACTGATAGATTTCCGCTGCCTCTGGGGGGCAGAAAACACCGAGAGAGAAAGATCTCTCCGCCAGACAGATTTTTGCCGGGGGAATTCCTTCCTGGAGAGGGGAGATCATCGCCATCAACACCATCATCAATCTAGGATTCATCGGGATCATCATCATCATCATCCATACCATCATCTCCACCAGCACCATCATCACCACTCCGTCCTGCTGTAACAATTGTGTTGGATATTCCTTTAGTTCTTAGGGGGAACTTTCCCGGTGTTAATTACTATTGTAGTTGATGCTTGTGAGTGGAACCATTGGATTATTGTTTGTGTTCAGATTATTATCCATTATCATATCATCTTTGATCTTGATCCATATGATGTCTTGTGAGTAGTTCGTTTAGTTCTTGAGGACATGGGAGAAGTCATGTTGTTATTAGTGGTGTCATGTGAACGTCGACTACATGACACTTCACCATTTATGGGCCTAGGGGAATGCATTGTGTAATTGGCTACTAATTGTGGGTTTGTGGAGTGACAAAAACCTAAACCCCCGTTAGGACACCATTGCATAAGGGAGCGTAGGATCTCGGAGTTTAAGGCTGTGGTTAGAATTATATCTTAATTACTTTCCTGTAGTTACGAATGTTTGCAGGGGGTTTAATCACAAGTATGTATTAGTCCAAGTACGGTCGGTACATTAGCATAGGTTCACCCACACAACACTTACAGCACCAAAGAAGAGTACTCATCTATTTGAAGCGAAAGCACTTGACAGAATTCCCATGTGTTCTCGAGAACGTTTGGTCTTATACGTATTTCCACCGGCTTGTCCTTTGCTAAGAAAGGATTGCGATACTTGCTGCATTTGTTCTTTATTACTTGCTCTTTGTTTTGTTGCCTTATCAGAAAACCACTAAAAATCTGTTTGCTAAGTATTCATAGGGATTTCCTGCTCCATACCACTGTTCAGCACTTCTTCTCCTCGTTGGGATTGACACTCCTATTTATCGGAAGTACTACAATACACCCCCTATACTTGTGGGTCATCAAGACTATTTTCTAGCGCCGATGCCGGGGAGTGAAGCGATATTGAAGAGTGAAACTGGTAAAGGAAACTTCTACTGTGAGTATTGCTTTTGTTACTGCTTGTTACTTTGTTTCCAGTATGGATAATCCACTTGGTTTTCTGTTTGGGAAAACTACTACCGCTGCTAGGGTAGTATATGAACCACCACCTATTGAGATAGATCCTTTTAAGATACGTACACGTATTGTTGATCATGTTATGGATAATTATTATTTAGGGGATGGAACTGTCCATCCTGGTGATCACTTGCTCTTTATCCATGAATTATGCGGGTTGTTTAAGTGTGCAGGTATCACAACTGAACAGGTGAAGAAGAAGTTACTCTCCATATCCTTGAAAGGGAGAGCTGAAGAATGGTATAAGCTGCTAAAGAATGGACAATCCATGGAATGGAAGGAAATGACATCTCTCTTTTATTCTAAATTTTATCCTCCCAGTGAGATTCATAAGGATAGAAATCTGATATATAACTTTTGGCATCGTGATGGAGAGAGTATAGCTCAAGCTTGGGGGAGATTGAAGTTACTAATGCTTAAATGTCCTATTCATGAACTCCCTAACAATATTATTATCAATAATTTTTATGCTAGGCTTTCTCTTCATGATAAATATTTACTATATGCTTATTGTGTTGGATCATTCACACGTATGAAGGAAGAAGCTATCTACTAGACCGTATTCAAGAGAACACCGAAGCTTGGGAGAATGACAAAGGAAGAAATTCAGGTATAAACTATGATTATGAATGTATTAAATCTTTTATGGGAACTGATGACTTCCGTGATATTAGTAATGAGTTTGATCTTGATTCCCAAAGTACTGCCAACTGTTTTAAGGTCTTTGCCTCTTACATAGAAATTCCCAAGAAGAAATGGAATAAGTACCATGCACCTTATAAAGATGTTGTTAGTCATGTTCCTGTTAGAAGTACTCAAGTTTGTACTACTAATCATATTGTGCCTGAACCTTTTGTTGAGAAAATACCTTTCCCAGCTAAGGTAAAGGAGTATTCTATGATTATTAGTGCAAATAATAAAGGTACAAAGAAAACTGTGGAGCCTATTGAGCAATTAAATATTGAACCTGTGGTAGCTATTGTGAAAGATCTTGACGCTAGAAATATAGAGGATGAGCATATTGTCTTCTGTGAAGACGCTTCTAATATTATTTCTCATCCTAGTAAAGCGAGAAAAGCTAGTGTTCCTGTGCTTTCTGTTAAAATAGGTTATCATTGCTACTATGGTTTATGTGCTATTGGTGCTAGTTCTAGTGCTATTCCTTGTGAGCTTTAAAGGGAAATTATGCATGAAATTGGTCCTTGTGAGATTGAGGACATTGATGTGGTTATTCACCTTGCAAACAAGGAAACCATTTGCCCTATTGGTATTGTAAGAGATGTGGAGGTTCTTTGTGGTAAGATTAAATATCCTGCTAATTTTCTAGTGCTTAATTCAGCAGCTAGCAAAACTTGTCCTATCATATTTGGTAGACCTTTCTTGAACACTTGTGGTGATATTATTGATTGTAAGAAGGATTTTTTTTAACTAAGTTTCATGAAGATTCTTATGAGTTTAACTTTTCCAAATTTCCTAAAGCTCCTTGTGAAAATAGCTTGCCTAATAAAGATTTCGGGATGGAACAACTTGCTTCTATTGATCTGGTTTATGACCTTGGACCTCTTTTTGGTGACTGTAAGTATGCTTACTCAGATGATAAAGTTGTTGCCAGTGACAGTTATATTGTCAACTTTATTCAAAGTGCTACTGAAAGTTATTTTGAGAGAGGGAAACATGGTTTTATGCATCTCAATAATGTTAAGTTTCCCCGTTTTATGTTGAAAGCTTCAAATTTGCATTTGTTTTTCCTTCCTATGCTAGTGGCTTTTTATTTTAAAAATTCATTTTCTCATACTACTCCCATGCATAGGAAGTGTGTTAGACTCAAGTGTGTTGGTTATTTGCTTCTTGATGCTCTTTTTCACTCCAGATTTATATCTCCTTTGTGAGCATCTTTGAAACTCTCAGGCCTAACTTAAAGGCATAAAAGAAAAGTACTTGTTGGGAGATAACCCAAGAGTTTTGTCGAGTCTTGGAAGTTATTATCTCTGTAATAACCGCTCCTTATCCTTTTTGTTTTGGTTTTTGTGTCAAGTTCAACTGCTTTTGTGAAGTAGAGGAGTTGTGAAAAGTGGCTGTCCTGGGATAGATTTTTGTGTTGCACCGTAAAAATTCGTGAGGGATCTCAGTATGTCGGATGGAGCTCTATTTTTCTGAGCTTGTTCTCCAAGTTGTTAACTAACTTTCATTAGTTCTGCACTTTTTTATTTGAGCAACAGAAGGTTTTCGAAAAAATCAATCTCAGTATGTCGGATGAAGCCCGAGGAGGACGATCCTCGCAAACCCAAGGAGGAAGAGATTTCGGTAGGTTATGAAGGAGACATAGAGGAGGATAGGAAACCGGACACCCGCACTACCATCGCGAGCATTGGAGTGGTGGCAAAACCTATCAAACTCAAGAGGACATCACGGGTGTCCACAGGAGGGAAACCTCCACGCCATATCCTCTCTCCATGGACACCTCCTCCTTGTACCACTCATTCTAACCTTGCAGGAAAGGAACACTCTAAGAAAGAAGAGTGGAGGAAGAATAATGTCACATCCCAAGATTTTCCAAATCTTGTAATGTGAAAATAAATGAATAAAATAAAACTTTGTTTGATTTTCAGGGCCAGAAGAAACTTTTTGAATTCAAATGGAACCTCAAACCAATTTGAAACAAATAAAAATCCTAAAGGGATTTATAAAGATAAACATTTATTAAAGAAAATTAAAATGTTTTAAAATTATTATTTAGAATCTTTGAATAAAAAGATTTGGTTTTCAAAAGAAAAGGTGGATTCATAAATAAGGATTATTTTATAAAGCCAAATTAAACCTTGACCAAACTTTGGAATTAAAACATTTTGTATGGAATAAAAATAGTAAAGGTTTATTTAAATAAAATAATGAGGATTTAATATCCAATTTTTGATTTAAGTAAAGGCTTTTCCCATTTTAAATAAACACCAAACTTATCATTTTGTTTTAAATAAGTTTCTAAGTATTTTATATTCACAAATAACACCTATTAAAGTGTTTTGACTTTATTTTAGGTTTCAAAATGAATATCTAAATAAAACAAATCCTATTTGATTTAATAATGAAGGTCTATTATAATGGACTCTAAAATAAAATGTTATTTTGTTTTAAAACAAATTTCCAAATATTATGTACTTCTCAAATTAAACTTACCAATTTTATTTTGAAAATATTTAGGTTTCAAATAAAGGTTTTATTAATAAAATCAACCCCTATTTGATTAATAAACCTTGGCCCATTTTATTTAATTATTAATGGACCCTAAAGTAAAAGGATTATTTTATTTTAAAACAAGTTTTCCAAATATTCTTTATTTCCAAATAAAACCTACTGTTTGGGTTTTGAAAACATTTTGGATTTTAAATGAAGATTTTATTAAATAAAACAAACCCTATTTTATTAAATAACTAATGATCCATTTATTTAATTAATAAATGAAACCTAAAAAGATTTAAAATAATATTTTACTTTAGAATGTGATTTATGATGTTAAGCAGAACCAAATTCATATTTGAAAAGCTTGATGATTGTTTGAATCATTTTGAATGTGTTTGGTTGTTTGAATTTCAAAAACAGAAAAAGAATTAGAAAAGAATAAAACAAATAGACAGAAAAAAAATAGAGGAAACAGACCAGCCCAACAAAGTGGCCCAACAGCAGCCCAGACCAGCCCAGTTCTCTCCGCAGAAAACGATTCGAACCAACTCACTAACCCGCAAAGCAACTGACATGTGGACCCTCTTCTCCCCCTCACTCAAACGCTGACAGAGGACCCCACACCTCGCCCCCTTCTTCCCCACCCGCACGACCCCTTCTCGCCGGCCGTTGCAGGCTTGATTCCGCGGATTCAATACGCCTTAATGCGGCCACCATTAATCGCCTTGACCATGCGCGTTAAAACCCCAGCGTCTTCTCCTCCGTTCCCCTCAGACGCCACCCTCTTTCCGCCACCAGGCTGTTGCCATTTCCTTCTGCACCTCCTCTGTCTCCGACGACCGTTCTCACCGATTCCGGCTAACACACTCCACCACCTGCCTTCCTATGCAACCTAGCAGCCTCCCCACTCTCTGGAGCATCTCCTAGTACACTTCGTTCAACCGCGGGCGCCCCAGGAAGCCGTCTTCGACAAAAATTCTGAGCGCCGCCGTCTGTCTCGCCTCCGACGAGCTCCTCCGGTAATTCCAGACCACCCCGACCCCTCTCGTTCACGCACACGCCTTCTTCGTGTCCTTGTGCTCCTGACCGTGTGCCTTGTTTGTCTTCCCGTGGACCACAGCGTCGTCCTCGACCTCGACCGCACGCGACCGTCGTCAGAATCAACTCCGGCGAGAAATCCTGCCCGTCCCCGTGCGCCCCTTGCCACGACGACCACGCGACCAGCATCACCTCATCCTCGCGACCTCGGTGAGCTTGCTCCCTCCCTGTTTCGCTTCCTGCCTCGCCAGCGCCGCCGTCAACTGGCCGCTCCTCCGCCAACCACCGCAGCCAGCGCCGCCACTTTGTGGTTGATTGATCAGGACCGTTCGATTTAGATCAGACGCGTAGAAACAGATGACTTACCGAAGGGGTATGCGTCGATCTGCGCCGCACATTTTCAGTTAGATCCAACGCACCCCAGTAGCCGATCCCAGCGAACCGGTATCGACCAGTAAGAATACGCCGCGTGTCACCTGTTTGATTTAAAACAGATTTGAAAAACAGAAACTTTAGCAAACTTCAAACCCTTATATCTTTTGATCCACACGTCCAAATTTTGCAAATTTTATATCAATGGATTCAGGAGAACAAGACCTAGCCAACCATACCCTTAGTTTGGCAAATAGTAACTGTTAGCTTGTTTGAATTTGCAGAAACATTTGTGCACTTGTTTAGGGTATAAAAATTGTTCAAAAATGATTTTTGAATTAAAACCTTTGCCAATTGGTTTGTTGTGACCTTACTGACCTTAGGAACCAACCTTTGGTGTTAAAAATGATTTTGGTGAAATTTAGGTTGAATTATTTGACTTAGCCAATTTCTAGCCAAATAAAAATAATGGATTGTTTATGGAAATGATTATGAGTAAAGAACTTTGGAGAAAAATGGTTTAGACCAACCCTACTGACCCAAAACACCAAGTTTTGCAATAGCAACTCATTTGGTGAACCCTATAGGCTAATGCCTTAGTAAAAAATATTTCTACACCACATAAAATAACACTTTGTTTTGAAAATGGTTTTAAAATGAAACCTTTTGCAAATGACTTGGCCACTTTAGGAAATGACCATTAGATGTACCCAAATGTCTATGACCCACTAGGAACCACTTTTTCAAACAAAACAAAGCTTGGCATGCTTGCATGCATTTCTTTGACTTTGTTATTTATGTGTGTTGTTTTGCTTGATTGGTAGATTGAGTTTGTGCCTTGCTTGATTGATTTGCAGTGACTTGAAGAGTGTGATTGTTGCAAAGATCAAGAAGTGAACCTATACTCAACCAAAAAGGCAAGTGATGCTTCATACTTTCTATCCCATTACTTTCACTATGCATTAGTAATTTTGCTAAGTAAAACTTGCATGGATTTTGCTAAGTATAGACCTTGCTATAGGAAAATCTAGTAGATGAATCCTTAGTAGGATTTTTCCTAAGTTAAGATTCCTACTACTACCAAGCTTAGCCTAGCTAATAGAAAACATGGGTGGAATATATATTCACACTATGGAAAAATATTCTAAGTCTAAGGACTTGTGATTTTGTCTAATAAAACAACTAAGTTAATGAATCACCTGGGTGGAATGGAATAGCTTGGTGGAGAATGGTTGAGTGGTTCACAATGCCATGGACTTGGATTGTGTATCTCACTTGTGGTACGCCACCCAGGAAACAAAGAGATTTGAGATGTCAAATGTTGAGAAGCTTCAAGTGCAACCACTTGGCAATATGGGCTCTGCCATGATCATATAGGTTGCAAGAACTTAGCCATATGGACAGTGGGTGGTAGTGTTTGATAGGTTGGAACGCGTCCATATTGGTCTAAGGGAAGGCTTCTGAAAGATTTTGTCTTGGGAAACCAAGTCTTGTGGGTAAAGTGCACCACCTCTGCAGAGTGTAAAATCTAAGTACTTAGCCATGTCCCTGGTAAAGGACAATTTGAGCATCAAGACATGGAAACAATCAAGAATCTCATCATTCAAATTTCTAAATTAAAATCTTGTGGTTTGAACAAGGGTTGTTTGAATTCTTCAATCATTGATGGAGAGATGGCTTGGCAAGGATCTTGAAATCTTTGATTGAGGAAAAATGATTTTGTCAAGCAAAAACTTAGTATTTACAAAATGATAAGAAAATCTATTTTGAGCAATGCAAGCCTCAACCCCACTTAGCCAAATGCATATAGATGATAGACTCCACTATACAAATATAGTATCACTTGCCAATACAATTCAAATGTATTGACCCTTTGTGGCTGTAACTTGTATGTTGCAGGTTTGATTGATTTTAGTGAAGATTGATTGTTTAGAATTACAAAGTCTACAACCAACATCTGCCTGTGGCACTTTGAAGATGAAGGACCCATGACTATATTTATTCCGCTGCAATGTAATGTAATAGCCTAATGAGCTATGTTTGATGTAATAAAATTATGTTATTCCTGGTTATAAAGTTATATTATGACCTTTGTTTCTTGATATTACATCTTAACTGTGGATGCTAGCTATTGATCCAGGGACTAGCATTGTAAACACAGGAGGGATCAATCTTATCTAAGGTTGGGACCCCTACAGATGGTATCAGAGCATTGTGTTGCCTGTAGGATTTGTAAACCTAGGATTGGACAAAAACCCTTAGAAAAATAGGAGATATATTTTGTTCCAAAACTTATTTACAAAAACACTTGTATACTCTTTCCCCAACAATTTTGATTTCAACTCTACACCTCTTCTACTTCAACTTGATGGAAAACCTACCATGACCAAAGATTACACCATATGCAAAAGACTACTTCAACATCTTCAACTCTAATGACTTCAACATCTTCAGCATTTTCACCAAGGACTTCCAACTTGGATACCACTAAGGACTACAAGTGAAACAAGGAAATCCTACTCAAGATTTAGAGACTGAGGGAATGCAAAATAAGAAAGAGCCATCAACAACTTTGAAGAATTGTGACCAAGAGCTTTTCTCAAGGAAACCATGATCTCAAGTAAGAAGAATCATGAAGGAAGGAAAGATCACAAGTGAACCATATAGATGGACCACCATATTTTAGCTAAGACAAAACACACCAACTTATGTGGTGTAACAAAAATATTTTGTTGCCTAAGTATGTACTTGAACTTGTTGTTTGAGTGCAAAGTTGTTTGTGAAATGTTTGTTTGATTGCTTGAACATTGCTTGTGTGAATTGTGATGTGTGTGATTAGAAATATTTCCTTAGAAATAACTTGCCTATTCTAACCTCCCTTCAACCCAAACAGATGACTACTCCAAGAGACACCAACACTAACCAAGAGGACAACATGAGAGAACTTATAGCAACCCAAAACCAGTTGAGCCAAGAGACAACTCAACTTTTAGCCAACAACAATGGACTAGACCCAGCCATACAAAGGATTTTGAAACTTCAATCCCAATTGTTGCAAGGATTAGTTACTGAAATGATCAACATGAGAGAAAACTTTTCCCAAAGAGCTAATGACAACAAGGATGACAAAGATGCTATTCTAAAAGGAACCCAAGCCAACAATAGTTTTAGATACAAGGATCATGCATCCAAGGAGCATGAAGATCAATGCCCCAAGAAGAGAGAAAGATCTCCCACCTATGAAGAGCATGAACTAGAAGAACTCTTAGCTTTGGAGAGACCCAAGAAGAAGAAGAAATGCCCCAACCCAAACAAGAAGGATATTACTCAAGAGCAATGTTACACTTGCAAAGAGATGGGACACTATTACAATGAATGCCCAGAAAAGAAGAAGAGACAAGAAGACAAACAAAAGCTGGTGAAACCCAAGATAAGGAAGGATTTTAGCCAAGTGATGTGCAAATACTGCAAAGAGTTAGGACATTATGCAAACTACTGTCCTGAAAAGATGAAGCATAAGATAAACCAGCCTATGAGGGATATCAGCCTTGTCACATGTTTCAAATGCAAGGAACTAGGCCACTATGCCAACAATTGTCCAGAAAGGATGGAGAACAAGTTGAACAAGTCTATGAAGGATCTCAACCTTGGCTCATGAGTCAAGAATGGAAACCAAGGACACAATGCAAAAGTTTGCTTAGAGAAGTTTCCCAGGAACCCAAGAAGAACAATGTGTAATTTTTGTTTGAAAATTTTTAAGGGTGGTAGTACCCTAGTTGTTTTGAATTTGCTTGTAACCCTAGCCTCCCCAAATCTCGGGACGAGATTTATTTTAAGGGTGGTAGCCTGTCACATCCCAAGATTTTCCAAATCTTGTAATGTGAAAATAAATGAATAAAATAAAACTTTGTTTGATTTTCAGGGCCAGAAAAAACTTTTTGAATTCAAATGGAACCTCAAACCAATTTGAAACAAATAAAAATCCTAAAGGGATTTATAAAGATAAACATTTATTAAAGAAAACTAAAATGTTTTAAAATTATTATTTAGAATCTTTGAATAAAAAGATTTGGTTTTCAAAAGAAAAGGTGGATTCATAAATAACGATTATTTTATAAAGCCAAATTAAACCTTGACCAAACTTTGGAACTAAAACATTTTGTATGGAATAAAAATAGTAAAGGTTTATTTAAATAAAATAATGAGGATTTAATATCCAATTTTTTATTTAAGTAAAGGCTTTTCCCATTTTAAATAAACACCAAACTTATCATTTTGTTTTAAATAAGTTTCTAAGTATTTTATATTCACAAATAAAACCTATTAAAGTGTTTTGACTTTATTTTAGGTTTCAAAATGAATATCTAAATAAAACAAATCCTATTTGATTTAATAATGAAGGTCTATTATAATGGACTCTAAAATAAAATGTTATTTTGTTTTAAAACAAATTTCCAAATATTATGTACTTCTCAAATTAAACTTACCAATTTTATTTTGAAAATATTTAGGTTTCAAATAAAGGTTTTATTAATAAAATCAACCCCTATTTGATTAATAAACCTTGGCCCATTTTATTTAATTATTAATGGACCCTAAAGTAAAAGGATTATTTTATTTTAAAACAAGTTTTCCAAATATTCTTTATTTCCAAATAAAACCTACTGTTTGGGTTTTGAAAACATTTTGGATTTTAAATGAAGATTTTATTAAATAAAACAAACCCTATTTTATTAAATAACTAATGATCCATTTATTTAATTAATAAATGAAACCTAAAAAGATTTAAAATAATATTTTACTTTAGAATGTGATTTATGATGTTAAGCAGAACCAAATTCATATTTGAAAAGCTTGATGATTGTTTGAATCATTTTGAATGTGTTTGGTTGTTTGAATTTCAAAAACAGAAAAAGAATTAGAAAAGAATAAAACAAATAGACAGAAAAAAATAGAGGAAACAGACCAGCCCAACAAAGTGGCCCAACAGCAGCCCAGACCAGCCCAGTTCTCTCCGCAGAAAACGATTCGAACCAACTCACTAACCCGCAAGGCAACTGACATGTGGACCCTCTTCTCCCCCTCACTCAAACGCTGACAGAGGACCCCACACCTCGCCCCCTTCTTCCCCACCCGCACGACCCCTTCTCGCCGGCCGTTGCAGGCTTGATTCCGCGGATTCAATACGCCTTAATGCGGCCACCATTAATCGCCTTGACCATGCGCGTTAAAACCCCAGCGTCTTCTCCTCCGTTCCCCTCAGACGCCACCCTCTTTCCGCCACCAGGCTGTTGCCATTTCCTTCTGCACCTCCTCTGTCTCCAACGACCGTTCTCACCGATTCCGGCTAACACACTCCACCACCTGCCTTCCTATGCAACCTAGCAGCCTCCCCACTCTCTGGAGCATCTCCTAGTACACTTCGTTCAACCGCGGGCGCCCCAGGAAGCCGTCTTCAACAAAAATTCTGAGCGCCGCCGTCTGTCTCGCCTCCGACGAGCTCCTCCAGTAATTCCAGACCACCCTGACCCCTCTCGTTCACGCACACGCCTTCTTCGTGTCCTTGCGCTCCTGACCGTGTGCCTTGTTTGTCTTCCCGTGGACCACAGCGTCGTCCTCGACCTCGACCGCACGCGACCGTCGTCAGAATCAACTCCGGCGAGAAATCCTGCCCGTCCCCGTGCGCCCCTTGCCACGACGACCACGCGACCAGCATCACCTCATCCTCGCGACCTCAGTGAGCTTGCTCCCTCCCTGTTTCGCTTCCTGCCTCGCCAGCGCCGCCGTCAACTGGCCGCTCCGCCGCCAACCACCGCAGCCAGCGCCGCCACTTTGTGGTTGATTGATCAGGACCGTTCGATTTAGATCAGACGCGTAGAAACAGATGACTTACCGAAGGGGTATGCGTCGATCTGCGCCGCACATTTTCAGTTAGATCCAACGCACCCCAGTAGCCGATCCCAGCGAACCGGTATCGACCAGTAAGAATACGCCGCGTGTCACCTGTTTGATTTAAAACAGATTTGAAAAACAGAAACTTTAGCAAACTTCAAACCCTTATATCTTTTGATCCACACGTCCAAATTTTGCAAATTTTATATCAATGGATTCAGGAGAACAAGACCTAGCCAACCATACCCTTAGTTTGGCAAATAGTAACTGTTAGCTTGTTTGAATTTGCAGAAACATTTGTGCACTTGTTTAGGGTATAAAAATTGTTCAAAAATGATTTTTGAATTAAAACCTTTGCCAATTGGTTTGTTGTGACCTTACTGACCTTAGGAACCAACCTTTGGTGTTAAAAATGATTTTGGTGAAATTTAGGTTGAATTATTTGACTTAGCCAATTTCTAGCCAAATAAAAATAATGGATTGTTTATGGAAATGATTATGAGTAAAGAACTTTGGAGAAAAATGGTTTAGACCAACCCTACTGACCCAAAACACCAAGTTTTGCAATAGCAACTCATTTGGTGAACCCTATAGGCTAATGCCTTAGTAAAAAATATTTCTACACCACATAAAATAACACTTTGTTTTGAAAATGGTTTTAAAATGAAACCTTTTGCAAATGACTTGGCCACTTTAGGAAATGACCATTAGATGTACCCAAATGTCTATGACCCACTAGGAACCACTTTTTCAAACAAAACAAAGCTTGGCATGCTTGCATGCATTTCTTTGACTTTGTTATTTATGTGTGTTGTTTTGCTTGATTGGTAGATTGAGTTTGTGCCTTGCTTGATTGATTTGTAGTGACTTGAAGAGTGTGATTGTTGCAAAGATCAAGAAGTGAACCTATACTCAACCAAAAAGGCAAGTGATGCTTCATACTTTCTATCCCATTACTTTCACTATGCATTAGTAATTTTGCTAAGTAAAACTTGCATGGATTTTGCTAAGTATAGACCTTGCTATAGGAAAATCTAGTAGATGAATCCTTAGTAGGATTTTTCCTAAGTTAAGATTCCTACTACTACCAAGCTTAGCCTAGCTAATAGAAAACATGGGTGGAATATATATTCACACTATGGAAAAATATTCTAAGTCTAAGGACTTGTGATTTTGTCTAATAAAACAACTAAGTTAATGAATCACCTGGGTGGAATGGAATAGCTTGGTGGAGAATGGTTGAGTGGTTCACAATGCCATGGACTTGGATTGTGTATCTCACTTGTGGTACGCCACCCAGGAAACAAAGAGATTTGAGATGTCAAATGTTGAGAAGCTTCAAGTGCAACCACTTGGCAATATGGGCTCTGCCATGATCATATAGGTTGCAAGAACTTAGCCATATGGACAGTGGGTGGTAGTGTTTGATAGGTTGGAACGCGTCCATATTGGTCTAAGGGAAGGCTTCTGAAAGATTTTGTCTTGGGAAACCAAGTCTTGTGGGTAAAGTGCACCACCTCTGCAGAGTGTAAAATCTAAGTACTTAGCCATGTCCCTAGTAAAGGACAATTTGAGCATCAAGACATGGAAACAATCAAGAATCTCATCATTCAAATTTCTAAATTAAAATCTTGTGGTTTGAACAAGGGTTGTTTGAATTCTTCAATCATTGATGGAGAGATGGCTTGGTACAAGGATCTTGAAATCTTTGATTGAGGAAAAATGATTTTGTCAAGCAAAAACTTAGTATTTACAAAATGATAAGAAAATCTATTTTGAGCAATGCAAGCCTCAACCCCACTTAGCCAAATGCATATAGATGATAGACTCCACTATACAAATATAGTATCACTTGCCAATACAATTCAAATGTATTGACCCTTTGTGGCTGTAACTTGTATGTTGCAGGTTTGATTGATTTTAGTGAAGATTGATTGTTTAGAATTACAAAGTCTACAACCAACATCTGCCTGTGGCACTTTGAAGATGAAGGACCCATGACTATATTTATTCCGCTGCAATGTAATGTAATAGCCTAATGAGCTATGTTTGATGTAATAAAATTATGTTATTCCTGGTTATAAAGTTATATTATGACCTTTGTTTCTTGATATTACATCTTAACTGTGGATGCTAGCTATTGATCCAGGGACTAGCATTGTAAACACAGGAGGGATCAATCTTATCTAAGGTTGGGACCCCTACAGATGGTATCAGAGCATTGTGTTGCCTGTAGGATTTGTAAACCTAGGATTGGACAAAAACCCTTAGAAAAATAGGAGATATATTTTGTTCCAAAACTTATTTACAAAAACACTTGTATACTCTTTCCCCAACAATTTTGATTTCAACTCTACACCTCTTCTACTTCAACTTGATGGAAAACCTACCATGACCAAAGATTACACCATATGCAAAAGACTACTTCAACATCTTCAACTCTAATGACTTCAACATCTTCAGCATTTTCACCAAGGACTTCCAACTTGGATACCACTAAGGACTACAAGTGAAACAAGGAAATCCTACTCAAGATTTAGAGACTGAGGGAATGCAAAATAAGAAAGAGCCATCAACAACTTTGAAGAATTGTGACCAAGAGCTTTTCTCAAGGAAACCATGATCTCAAGTAAGAAGAATCATGAAGGAAGGAAAGATCACAAGTGAACCATATAGATGGACCACCATATTTTAGCTAAGACAAAACACACCAACTTATGTGGTGTAACAAAAATATTTTGTTGCCTAAGTATGTACTTGAACTTGTTGTTTGAGTGCAAAGTTGTTTGTGAAATGTTTGTTTGATTGCTTGAACATTGCTTGTGTGAATTGTGATGTGTGTGATTAGAAATATTTCCTTAGAAATAACTTGCCTATTCTAACCTCCCTTCAACCCAAACAGATGACTACTCCAAGAGACACCAACACTAACCAAGAGGACAACATGAGAGAACTTATAGCAACCCAAAACCAGTTGAGCCAAGAGACAACTCAACTTTTAGCCAACAACAATGGACTAGACCCAGCCATTCAAAGGATTTTGAAACTTCAATCCCAATTGTTGCAAGGATTAGTTACTGAAATGATCAACATGAGAGAAAACTTTTCCCAAAGAGCTAATGACAACAAGGATGACAAAGATGCTATTCTAAAAGGAACCCAAGCCAACAATAGTTTTAGATACAAGGATCATGCATCCAAGGAGCATGAAGATCAATGCCCCAAGAAGAGAGAAAGATCTCCCACCTATGAAGAGCATGAACTAGAAGAACTCTTAGCTTTGGAGAGACCCAAGAAGAAGAAGAAATGCCCCAACCCAAACAAGAAGGATATTACTCAAGAGCAATGTTACACTTGCAAAGAGATGGGACACTATTACAATGAATGCCCAGAAAAGAAGAAGAGACAAGAAGACAAACAAAAGCTGGTGAAACCCAAGATAAGGAAGGATTTTAGCCAAGTGATGTGCAAATACTGCAAAGAGTTAGGACATTATGCAAACTACTGTCCTGAAAAGATGAAGCATAAGATAAACCAGCCTATGAGGGATATCAGCCTTGTCACATGTTTCAAATGCAAGGAACTAGGCCACTATGCCAACAATTGTCCAGAAAGGATGGAGAACAAGTTGAACAAGTCTATGAAGGATCTCAACCTTGGCTCATGAGTCAAGAATGGAAACCAAGGACACAATGCAAAAGTTTGCTTAGAGAAGTTTCCCAGGAACCCAAGAAGAACAATGTGTAATTTTTGTTTGAAAATTTTTAAGGGTGGTAGTACACTAGTTGTTTTGAATTTGCTTGTAACCCCAGCCTCCCCAAATCTCGGGACGAGATTTATTTTAAGGGTGGTAGCCTGTCACATCCCAAGATTTTCCAAATCTTGTAATGTGAAAATAAATGAATAAAATAAAACTTTGTTTGATTTTCAGGGCCAGAAGAAACTTTTTGAATTCAAATGGAACCTCAAACCAATTTGAAACAAATAAAAATCCTAAAGGGATTTATAAAGATAAACATTTATTAAAGAAAATTAAAATGTTTTAAAATTATTATTTAGAATCTTTGAATAAAAAGATTTGGTTTTCAAAAGAAAAGGTGGATTCATAAATAAGGATTATTTTATAAAGCCAAATTAAACCTTGACCAAACTTTGGAACTAAAACATTTTGTATGGAATAAAAATAGTAAAGGTTTATTTAAATAAAATAATGAGGATTTAATATCCAATTTTTTATTTAAGTAAAGGCTTTTCCCATTTTAAATAAACACCAAACTTATCATTTTGTTTTAAATAAGTTTCTAAGTATTTTATATTCACAAATAAATCATGGGCTGCATTGAGCATAATTCGGAGTTGATTTGTACTCTGACCTTCGATATTGAGGATTTGAAGAAACTTATTGAAGAGCTTATCAAGAGAACACCACCACCACCGAACGAGTAATTCGTCATCAGGTTTGGCATCCCCTTGGCTTGTTCCAAGCTTGGGGGAGTGCCGCGGTATCACCACCATTATCTTTTATCTTTTACCTTTTTAGTGGATTCATATCTTTGGTAGAGAGGTTATCTTATAGTTTGGTTTGCATTTGGAAGTATTTCTCCTTTAGTTGGTTATCTATGTATCCCTTAGTGTGAGTGCCTTTATTGGAATATTAATGAGAAGTTTCATCTTTTACTTTTTGCACTTCTTATTTAGTTTGCAATCTCTATTATATGATGGATCTTGTTGATCAGTATTGGCATCACTTTGGGAGCATCAAGTGGATCTAAATTGGTTTTGGCAAACTGAGTTCTGCTCAGTAGCAATACTTTTTGAGGTTTGAAAGAAAAAAGAAAAAAATCTTACAGGTATTTTGTATCATTCACTTTCTTTCTTGTTGGCTCATAAGCTTAGTATTCTTTATTTAAGATCTTTTGTGTCTTCAAGGAAGATTGCATGTTTGGCTTTATTACTTGTATGTTTGCTTGTTTCTTTCAACTCTCTTGCTTGCTACCCAGCCTTGCTAGCCAAAAACCTGTTTTGAGAAGGCATACTTCTCATGTTTCCAAACCCTTTAACCAAAACCTTTGTCATTTGTGTCCACCATATCTACCTATTAGCTTTTTCTAATCCAAGCAAATTCTCAAGCTTCATCTACCTATGAAATTAAAAAAGTGTTTTGTTATGTGAAAACTAGTTAGTAAAGCTCTCACAAACTTGATGGCACACCTTATTTTCTTGCCCCTAATAGACTTGAACCATTGTGCCATCAAAGTTGTATATGCTTGCATCTATACGTTGGAATTAGCAGAACCGTGCTGTCACGGGGAACGTTTTTGACATTGCACTTGTACTCTATACACAGTTGATATCGTGCTCTTTTGTCTATGGATGTCAACGGTGTGAAATAAAGAGGGAACTTGTAAGTCCATGGAGTATGTATTTTGTGTTAGAGAAACGCCTGGGCCGCTAGCCTAAGCCATTCCTAATCATGGTGGAAACTTGCAGCATCACCATAGTGAGCTATCTATGAAGCATCCTCCACAAAAATCTATACACATGGTAAATAAAAAGTTCACTGAGATGCTCATTGTCTGCTTTCCTTGTCATTTTGGTTATGGGAAAGCTCCTGTACCATGTGCAAGGGGAACCTCGTTGGTGGTTCTCAATGATACGCAAATACTTACAATGACAAGAACTTACCTAGGCCTGACGTTGAGTAGCATGAGGATTGGCCCTCATATTCAAGGGACATGAGATTGCCAACTTATATTTCATCAAGCATATACTCCATCTTTGTGCACTTTAACCTTAATCATCTCAAGATGCCTATGATAGGGGCAATGAGGTCTAAAAGCTAGTAGGTACCATAATCTTTTGGAAGCTCGTTTTGACTTATAATCCCTGCTACCCTCTATAGAGGGACCTTTCTCCTAGTTACCAGTTTGAGTCAGTAAACCTACTTCCTCTCTATCTACAGCAAGCATTTGAGTTGTTGTGTTTCAAACATTCATATGGTGATTTATTCAATCATGTTCTCTATCTTCCTTGTTTGCACAAGACTCTTATCTATTGAGTATTACTTTGAAAGCCTTCACTTGTGAAAAACCTTTTTGAGCAAAGATTGCTCCTTTTGTAAAACTTCTACAAAAAGCTTTTGTGAAACTATTTGCCAGGTGTTCTCTGACCAAGAACAAGTTTTCCAATTCCAATTATGATTTATCTTTATGCATCTCTATTGTGACTATTGTACTTGGTTGCAAGCTAAGTTATATAATGGTGAGTTGCTTTCTTCTATGAGTTGTGTAATGGTAAGTGTGATGCTTCTTATTCGTATTCTTTTATCGACACTTCACTCCATAAACATGTGGACATGTTTACTGAGCTTAGTTTTCGCTTGGGGACAAGCGAAGGTCTAAGCTTGGGGGAGTTGATACGCCCAATTTGCATCACCTTTCTATATCATAATCTACCTCTATTCATTGATATTTGTCTTATTATGAGGTATTGCTTATGTATTTTCCACTTTTTATGCATGTTGGATGATTCTTGTAGGATGAACTGCTAGAGTCTAGATTCTGATGAAAAAGAAGGCGTTTTGATGCAATTTTGCGAAGATCAGAAAAATACCAGAAAAATATGGGAAAATATTATTTTTACAGAAGATTGAGGAAGACAGAAGGAGGGACGAAGAAGGGCCGCAGGGGGCCCAAACCCCCCTAGGCACGGGCCCACTTGACCCCACGCCTAGGGCAGGTGTGGCCCACCTGCCCGGCTCCCGACTCCGCCCCTTCGCCTATATCTTCCCTACGGAACCCTAAGCCTCGGGGAGCGACCACAGATAGATTTCCGCTGCCTTTGGGGGGCAGAAAACACCGAGAGAGAAAGATCTCTCCGGCAGACAGATTTCTGCCGGGGGAATTCCTTGCTAGAGAGGGGAGATCGTCGCCATCAACACCATCGTCAAGCTAGGCTTCATGAGGATCATCATCATCATCCACACCATCATATCCACCAGCACCATCATCACCACTCCGTCCTGCTATAACAATTGTGTTGGATATTGCTTTAGTTCTTAGGGGAAACTTTCCCAGTGTTAATTACTATTGTAGTTGATGCTTGTGAGTGGAACCATTGGATTATTGTTTATGTTCAGATTGTTATCCATTATCATATCATCTTTGATCTTGATCCATATGATGTCTTGTGAGTAGTTCGTTTAGTTCTTGAGGACATGGGAGAAGTCATGTTGTTATTAGTGGATCTGTGTTGAGTTATTATTCAATGGTTAGTATTTAAGTTGTGGTGCTATTCTTCTAGTGGTGTCATTTGAACGTCGACTACATGACACTTCACCATTTATGGGCCTAGGGGAATGCATTGTGTAATTGGCTACTAATTATGGGGTTGCCGGAGTGACAGAAACCTGAACCCCCGTTAGGACACCATTGCATAAGGGAGCGTAGGATCTCGGAGTTTAAGGCTGTGGTTAGATTTATATCTTAATTACTATAACATCCCAGCATTAGAGCCTAGAAATAAGCTGAACCCAGATGTGTGCGTTGCATTCATGCATAGAAAATCCGAATAATTTTTGCGCTTTTAAACAAAACTTGTCAAAGTGATTGAAGCTTCTCTTAGCTTGATGGAATTGAAGTAGATCATCAAGTTGACTGCTATAATTTTCAATAAGACCTTTGTTAAAATATCATTTTTAGGTAAGATAGATTTGATCTAAGGGTAGATCAAATGTACTATAAGGTAAACCTTAACACAATGTGAAATATATTTGATCATTAGGTGATCATATTATAGTATTCATTATAATCACCCATAAGTACCAAGTTAAGGATATAACACAAATAATAAGAATGTAGCTATTATATCTTAATTCCATTTGCATACATCCTGAGTATCATAGTAACACCTAATCTTAAAAACTCCTTTGATGAGTTGGAGTTGGAAAGAGATTAAGTCAAGATCATCCACTATATAGATATCTTTCTTTCTATAGAATCTTTATAGAACTTATTTCAATATCTGTTGTTCATCAATGTTGGATAATTCCCCATTGATTCACAAATTCTTTAAATATTAATCTTTTATCCATTACTTGATCTTATCAGAACATCTACTTAAACCTTCTAATGAGGGCATAATCCATTAATAACTTTAATCTAATATAAGATACGAAGAAGATAATTTCCAGACAATAATAGGTAGGATTGATAAAGCCCTGCTTAGCCACTAAGAACTTCAGTAGTAAATGATTAGAGTATTATCATGGTAATGCTTTGGCCACCAATATTAAATGCTTACATTTGTATAAGTAATACTGGTGGGTAGAACATGATTGGAACCTTAGTAGTGATAATTGATTCTAGAGTAGTCTTTGCAAACCACATAAATATAATTTAGGGATTGAAGTGTAAGTCATGAGAGTTAAGTAAATATAGGCTGATATTATTTAATTAAAGCTATTATAGCATAGAGTTTAGAAGTAGTGTTATTCATCTTAAAAGATAATCAACCTTAGAGAAATATCAGTGATGGAATATTAAGGAAGATTGTGAATGAAGTTGAAGGAACTACTAGTTGGATGGAAGTTTATCAACAGTAGAATAGTAGGTGCAATCAAGCATGGATATGAAGAAGTTATGAACTATTTTAGTATCAAATTCATTGGATTCATTCATGAGTTTAGAAGAATAATATATGAATAATAAGATTTAAATGAGTAAAGCTCATCATGTTAATCATGATGATGGATTGGAAGAAATATTACATCTAGGAAAGGAATTCCTTATTTAACAATCCAGAATTATGAATTAGGGAAAATAGACATTATTGGTAACAACCAACTCTAAATCTCAGATCAACATAATATCCATCTCATACTATTGATCCATCATTTAATGTCCATATCACTTCATAGGAATATTTTCCTGTAGCAAATCCTATAAGCATACTTTTACCAATTCCTTTCTATAATACATTCTAATTATAACTTTATATTATAAAGGTGATGTCATCAAACATCACAAATAGAAGACAATATGCTTAGTTAATAATTCTTTACTCATCCATAAAGAAATCTAAGTATATTAAAAACCCTAAACCCTAGGGTAAATATTCATAATTCAAAATCTTAAACTTCTTTGTTTATCACCATAGAATATATGCATTGCCATTTTCCAAATTAATGGGAGTAGTAATAACTATATAAATGTCTTTTATATTTCATGCATCAAATAATGGTTTAGGATCATTACACATATAAAAGTTTTTATTCAAACTATGAAACAACTAGAGTTAAGATTATAAATTAATAAGAATATATCATTCAAGAAATCCCTAATCAAAATAGGAGAGAAAAATAATAAGAAGAAGTTTCTTCAAATTATTAAAAAGGAGTTCATATTAAGTAAATAAAAGCAATACAAAAAGATGATATAATAAAATTTCACAAATGAGACTAAGTATATTCTAGTATTTTTGTAAATATCCAGCAAAGAAATCCTGCTAACAAAATTTCAAAATATATAAATCAAATTCAAATCTGAATAAGAAAACAGAAAATAGAAAAAGGATAAAACAAATAAAAACCAAACCTGGCCGCAGCCCAACAACCCTACACCTATTTGACGCCCTGGGCAACCCACAACGGCCCAGTAACCAGCCCAGGACCTTTTACATATGTGACTGACAAGTGGGGTCAGGTGAGGACCGCGGGTTGAGCTAAATAAACCGTCAGGGGGTTATCCGCAAAACGGTCATCGTCGTCACCATCACGCACACATGCAAGATACTCGCCGTCGCCCGATGGCGTCATCGTCGTCGTTGCACCAAGATACTCGTTGTCGTTACCAGGAGGGGATAAGAAGGCCACCGCGATGCATTGCTTCCATCCCTATCTCCAATCCTTCCTTATCCTCTCAGATACGAACGAGACCGAAACCCTAGCTCACCGGAGCCACTCCTCGCCGTCGAACCACGTCTCCCCACACCATTCTGAGCCGTCATGGAGAAGTGCCTTCCTCCGTAGATCCTCTGGGTAGAAGCTTGCATCAAGGGGAGCACTGGAGCGAGTGAATTTGGTCGTTTCCCTTTGCAGCAGCTCGTCGGAATCCTCGTCGGGAAGCTCGATTCCGACCGTGCATGTCCTCGTCGACCACTCAATCATCATCAGGGTGATTTCCTGAACTTCCCAGTAACGTTTAATCATCGGATCTCATTGTTAATCGCCGTTTCATCACACGCCACCGTCGGCCACCGTCGGAGCTCGTCGGAGCTGAAGCTCCGATGACCATTTCCGAGCGGCGCTGCCACTATTAGGTTCAGTAGGTTGCACTGATTCAAACTAGATCTATTTCGCTTGCTGGGGTGCCGTAGATCATCGCCGGCGACCAACCTCTGGCGGAGGTGGTGATGCTGACGCCATCGTGACGTCATGATCGCACCACGTCAGCTAGTTTGACTGGTGTTTGCTAACGTGGCTGATGACCTGGCCTAGGGCCCATATGTCATTGACTGGGGGTAAGTGCGAGGTCAGTAACTAATGCATTTCTTTCATTTGAGAGATGAGGTGGACCCACTAGTCAGTGACTGGGGCTAGCTCTAGGCGTGGTGTAAAAAGTATTTTTCTGTCAGGAAACAAATAAAATGTTATAATCAAATTAACAATATTCTAGAAATTTAATAAATGATCAAATCTTGTTTAATCAATAACTTTTGATTTATAATTCAGAAAAATATGTATAATATATGAAAATTTTCAGAAAAGTAAAATCTACAACTTAAAACTATTATCAAATATTATTATGATGATTATTTAAATAAATGTTATCTAATAAAGGTTCATAAGTAATAAAACTTTGATAAGTCATATTTTTAAAATGATAAATGTTAAGAATATAAATAAAATACCAAAAATCTTAGAAAAATAAGAATTCTAATTTAAAACTATAATCATGTATTATTAGTTCACTTAATTAAATATTTATTATTCATTAAGTAATTATAAAGTGATAAGAAATATAAAAAAATCATATCCTATTATTTATAAATCACAAAAATAAATGTGATATACCAAAATAACCACAAAAATAATATCTAAATGTTAAAAGTCTAATATTATATTTTTGAGTTAAATAAAAATTCAAATAATTTCATAACTCAAATTTAAACTTATTTGCTTTATTAACAATTCATATAAGAATGAATAAAATTTGTTCATATTTCTTAAAAGAGTCAATTAAATCTAATAAATAGTATTAGTCTTTAATATTAATAATATAATACCATAATGGTTTAATACATTATAAACACCTTTTTATCAAATTATCTTCAACCATAAATGAAGATTTTATTCTAAAAAGTTTCCCATTTATAATAAAAACCTTAAAGAACAACTTATGAATACACCAAACCTTTTCTATCTATATTAACTACCCACAAAGTTTGTTTAGACCTTAAAAGAGAAACCTTTTCTTTGAAGGTTATCCTTTTTGCCACTTTAAATAAAAACTCTTGTATAAGTAATCCTAACTAGTATGTCATAAGTATGTATACTTTACTCCTACATGTGTGTTGTTTATAACCACTCATAAACTCTAATAAAAGTACAACTATGAAACTTATCTAAAAGGACCACACATTCCAAAGTAACCACTTTCGGAATCCAAATCCTAGGACAATGTTATCCCCGGGATTTGCGTGTAGAACATGCATCACATTACTTACGCATAAAAGTATATTGCTTCTTTAAACATTAGTCCTTACCGGACCAATGATGTTGATTTCAGATTTTTGATCTTATACTGACTCGAAGACTGTGAGTGCATAATCTTGCAATCACAAAAGGCAAGTTCACAGTTGCTCATGTCCTAACGTGGCTGATGACCTGGCCTAGGGCCCATATGTCATTGACTGGGGGTAAGTGCGAGGTCAGTAACTAATGCATTTCTTTCATCTGAGAGATGAGGTGGAGCCACTAGTCAGTGACTAGGGCTAGCTCTAGGCGTGGTGTAAAAAGTAATTTTCTGTCAGGAAACAAATAAAATGTTATAATCAAATTAACAATATTCCAGAAATTTAATAAATGATTAAATCTTGTTTAATCAATAACTTTTGATTTATAATTCAGAAAAATATGTATAATATATGAAAAATTTCAGAAAAATAAAATCTAAAACTTAAAACTAGTATCAAATATTATTATGATGATTATTTAAATAAATGTTATCTAATAAAGGTTCATAAGTAATAAAACTTGGATAATTCATATTTTTAAAATGATAAATGTTAAGAATATAAATAAAATACCAAAAATCTTAGAAAAATAAGAATTATAATTTAAAACTATAATCATGTATTATTAGTTCACTTAATTAAATATTTATTATTTATTAAGTAATTATAAAGTGATAAGAAATATAAAAAAATCATATCCTATTATTTATAAATCACAAAAATAAATGTGATATACCAAAATAACCACAAAAATAATATCTAAATGTTAAAAATCTAATATTCTATTTTTGAGTTAAATAAAAATTCAAATAATTTCATAACTCAAAATTAAACTTATCTTTATTAACAATTCATATAAGAATGAATAAAATTTGTTCATATTTCTTAAAAGAGTCAATTAAATCTAATAAATAGTATTAGTATTAATATTAATAATATAATACCATAATGGTTTAATACATTATAAACACCTTTTTATCAAATTATCTTCAACCATAAATGAAGATTTTATTCTAAAAAGTTTCCCATTTATAATAAAAACCTTAAAGAACAACTTATGAATACACCAAACGTTTTCTATCTATATTAACTACCCACAAAGTTTGTTTAGACCTTAAAAGAGAAACCTTTTCTTCGAAGGTTATCCTTTTTGCCACTTTAAATAAAAACTCTTGTATAAGTAATCCTAACTAGTATGTCATAAGTATGTATACTTTACTCCTACATGTGTGTTGTTTATAACCACTCATAAACTCTAATAAAAGTACAACTATGAAACTTATCTAAAAGGACCACACATTCCAAAGTAACCACTTTCGGAATCCAAACCCTAGGACAACGTTATCCCCGGGATTTGCGTGTAGAACGTGCATCACATTACTTACGCATAAAATTATATTGCTTCTTTAAACATTAGTCCTCATCGGACCAATGATGCTGATTTCAGATTTTGGATCTTATACTGACTCGAAGACCGTGAGAGCATAATCTTGCAATCACAAAAGGCAAGTTCACACTTGCTCATGTCCTTTGATTATTTTATGTAAAGTATTTTACAAATCCAATGTTGTCTTCACCTGCATTTGAAAAAGGTCAGAAAACACTATTTTCAATAGTAATGAGCACTACTGATTACTTATCCAGGGTGATCAGTTAATCTATTAAATCTGACAGTTGAAATACCACTGTTCAGAACTATATCACCTAGGACTTAACACCCAATGTCGCCAGTGATTCTTGCGTCATATATTACGCGTTGACCATCAGATTTGGAATGGGACGGAGAAGTCAGCTGTATCTTCTTCCTCTCGCATGAAGCTGGATGTGCAGGTCGTGGCTGTTATCCTCGTAGCATGCATATTAATTGGTAATTCGTAGAGGATATGCAGCATATGGGTGGGAACCCTCATCGTCCCACGATAGTTTTGGCATCTAACGGTTTGTACAAACCATTGCCGTAATTCTTATTATGGGCATGGTGTACACCAAGGAGGCATGCGAGGTCGCGAAGGGGGCAGTGATTGGCTTGGATCGTCTTCTAGGCCCCACATCATGGAATTGTGGACGGGAAGAAGCTGCCCGGTTGTGCAACAAAGAGTTGATCTCTCATGGTTAAAGTAACACACCTCTGCAGAGTGTAAGAACTGTAACTTGTTACTCCCTGTTTCGGGAAGGAGCTGCGAATCCCATGAAGGTTCTGGTAAACCCGTGAAGGCTGACGGACATAGCTTTTCGGAATAAAAGCAACCTTTGAAGAATTTTTTATGAAAACTTGCATTGCCTACGACCTACGGTCTGTGGCTGTAGTTATAGTGCATCAAACACTCCTTTTCTAGTGAATTTGCTGAGTACGCTCGTACTCAAAGTATCTTCTTAACCCTTGCTAGATTCTGAAGCCATTAAAACGATGTCTACATCAAGATATGCTCCAGGACTTATCCATACCAGCTAAAGCTCTTCAATGAAGACAAGGAAGTCAACATATATCTCAACACAAGTGAAGACGAAAGTTACGGATTAGATAGGAATATTATCTCTAGCCAAAGAACCTATTTCTGTAGTGCGTTGCAATAGCAGCAATGCCAACCTCTTAGTCATAGTATTAGACTTAATAGTAGAATCGTTCGTGTGTTGTTTATCTTTGATTCTTCTCCGTAAGAATTTCTTACTCTCTCTTGAACCTAGAGTGTTCTCTAGATCTTATGTAAAGAGTGAATTGTAACCTTTAGCCATGTATTGGACCCGCTGTGTTTCTGTTGTGCCATTCTGAGGGATGTAATACTAGTGAACGGTGTTTCATTGGTGTTATGTCAACGACTATAGTATACTACATCATGTAGTGGTATGCTGGGTCATCGCAATTACTTTCTTGTTGTTACTGATGTTTGTAGGGGGTTTAATCACAAGTATGTATTAGTCCAAGTATGGTCGGTATATTAGCACAGGTTCACCCACACAACACTTACAACACTAAAGAAGAGTACTCAGCTATTTGAAGCGAAAGCACTTGATAGAATTCCCATGTGTCCTCGAGAAAGTTTGGTCTTTATAAGTATTTCCACCGGCTTGTCCTTTGCTAAGAAAGGATTGGGACACTTGTTGTGTTTGTTCTTTATTACTTGCTCTTTGTTTTGTTGCCTTATCAGAAAACCACTAAAAATCCGTTTGCTAAGTATTCACAGGGATTTCCTACTCCATACCACTGTTCAGCACCTTCTGCTCCTCGTTGGGATCGACACTCCTATTTATCAGAAGTACTACGATACACCCCCTATACTTGTGGGTCATCACCCCCCCCCCCGCCCAAAACCCTAAGACTCGGAGAGCGAACATAGAAATATTCCGCCGCCTCTACGGGGCGGAAACTATAGAGAGATAAAGAGCTCTCCGGCAGGCAGAATTCTGTCGGGGAAATTCCTTCCCGGAGAGGGGAGATCATCGCCATCAACACCGTCATCAAGCTAGACTTCATCGGGATTATCATCATCCTCACCATCATCTCCATCAGCACCATCACCATCACGCCATCTCGCTGTAACAATTGGGTTGAATCTTTCATAGTTCTTAGGGGAAACTTTCCTGATATTGATTACTTGTTGTAGTTGATGCTATTGAGTGGAACCATTGAATTAGTGTCTATGTTTAGATTGTTACTTATCATTATATCATCTCTGATCTTGATCCATATGATGTCTCATGAGTAGTTCGTCTAGTTCTTGAGGACATGGGAGAAGTCATGTTGTTAGTAGTGGAATTGTGTTGAGAAATATTCAATGGTTTGATATTTAAGTTGTCGTGTTATTCTTCTAGTGGTGTCATGTGAACGTCGACTACATGATACTTCACCTTTATGGGCCTAGGGGAATGCATTGTGTATTTGGCTACTAATTGTGGGGGTTGCCGGAGTGACAGAAACCTAAACCCCCGTTAGGAAACCTTTGCACAAGGGAGTGTAGGATCTCAGAGTTTAATGTTGTGGTTAGGTTTTTATCTTAATTACTTTCTTGTAGTTGCAAATGCTTGCAAGGGGTTTAATGACAAGTATGTATTAGTCCTAATAAGGTCGGTACATTAGCATAGGTTCACCCACACAACACTTGTCCAACCAAAGAAGATTAATCAACTATATGAAACAAAAGCACTTGACGGTATTCCCATGTGTCCTCGAGAACTTTTGGTCCTCATAAGTAATACAACCGGCTTTTCCTTTACTGAAGAAAGGATTGGGCCACTTGCTGCAATTATTATTGTTGTCTTTTATTTACTTGCACTTTATTTCTTTGCTTTATCAAAAATTCCTAAAAATCCGTTTGCTAAGTATTTACAAAGAATTCCTGATTCAAACCACTAGTCAACACCTTCTGCTCCTCGTTGGGATTGACACACCTATTTATCGAAAGTACTACAATACACCCCCTATACTTGTGGGTCATCAGGCGACGACGACGCTTGTGCATTGTTTCCTTCTTGAAAGCATCGCTATTGGAGTGATTGGACTACTGGTGTTGTTCTGTGGCGTTAGTGTTGTTGCTACGAGGAATCGTTTGTTGAAGTGTATAAGTGGATTTCACTAGCCCTTTCCATCAGTTCGGACTTTTGGTTGCGTTGGTTAGTGCATGAAGCTTGACATGGTATCAGAGCCTAAGGTCTCGAGTTCGAGTTCTGGCATTCGTAATTTATCCTAAAATTGTTGTTAACCCCTCTATGTCCACATATAGGCCTCTTGAGTCATACGTGAGTTTCGCGCACCGTCGCTCTCTTCCGGTTGCACGTGCTGACTTCTTCCCATCACACGTGAGAGGGGGTGTTGAAGTATATAAGCGGATTGCACTAGCCCTTTCCATCAGTGCGTACTTTTGGTTGCGTTGGCTAGTGCATGAAGCTTGACATCGTTCATTGTAGTGAGACTTCTTTTTAATTATTCTTCCTTTTTTCTAGGTTGTGTGCATCCGTAAGGCCGCTAGGACATTGCATTGTTGCAGATGTTGGGTATAGTTAGTATCTCCACGACATTAATATACGCTCTTTATAAAAAAACACCACTTCATCAACCCGGTGATTAGTGGAACATAAAACATGGCATTATGCTTTTTTCTACTATCACAAGGAAGAAGCACAAACTAGCCATAGATACCGCGATAATCACGTGTTCGTATATTTGGCTCTCGAGCTTCCCGGAGCTTGTTTCACAATTTTTTTTGAAATGACGTTTAAAAGTTTCAAAAAGAATATGTGGATATTTGCAGATGTGATCTACATCTTTGTTAAATTTTGTCAAATAATATTGTATATTTTAGGCTATGCAAAAAAGAAAAATGTGTGGTTCCAATTGGGAAAAAAACTTTGTTTTGGAATTTTTGAAATAACATTTTTGAATAAAATTGAAAACGGGTTCGAGGGAGCCCGGGAGCTAAAGATACTTTTCACGATAATCACATGCTATAATGACAAGTATCGGTGATAAATCTGTGAATCGCACTATAACTTCTAAAGAGCATATTGTGTATGTAATCAGAGTGATAATATGATGTTCAAACATTGGAGGGTATAGTCATGTATCCACAAGGACCGCAACTCTACCACCAACTAAGAGGTGGTTCTCAACATTGAAATATGTTCATGTGACATTAGAAAAATATCATATGGATTTTCCCGAAAAGATACATACGGATAAATTTCCCTAAACTGACCGATCAGCAGCCTGCAATATCCTTAGATGATATGAGTGAGAGCTCCAGTGCTACTGCGTCTTGTAAGGATCTCTGAGTATTAGCTCAAACTATTTTTTTTTCGAAAAGGGGAATAAGACCCCGGCCTCTGCATCGGTTGATGCACACAGCCATTTATTATAAAAATTCAAGAATCAAAAGTTATTACAAATCAAGGATCACTCAAGGTCGAAACATGTATCAACCATAGGAATAAATGAGTCAAAAGACTAAACATCATGTTCTAGTCTATTAAAACGCAACCAGCCAGACTGGTTGAAAATGTGCCCAGCGACCATCAGGAGACGGCTGCACCCAGTAGCCATGATATTCCGCTGGTCATGCGGAGATAGGAGCGCCCATAGTTGCACCCAATGTGCTACCATATGGATAACCAGCAAAATATTGAAAGTTTTTGTTCTGTTAAATATAATATCATTTCGGCATCTCCAAATAGACCAACATAAGGCTGAAACGCCAATACGGATACTAGCCTTAGATGATTTATCAATATTATTCAACCAACTACCAAACATGTTTGTAACAGTAGTTGAAGGGGGTAAAATATAAGAAAAATGAATAATACGCCACAAAAGACGAGCAAAAGGAACATGCATGGACCGTGACCTCAACAGTCACCACTATATTCTCTTCTAGATCAATTAGGAAAACGGAATACTTTGGGTTTTTGTGTGCCCTCTATGATTCTTTTCACCACTTGCACACCAATCATTGCTATATGCAAGTTCTTTTCGTGTCACGCAAGATCCAAGTGCACTGGTGGAAAAAGGGCCTCCAGTCCCGGGCCGCAACTGGCTCTAGTCCCGGTTTTGGGCCCGGGACTGCAAAAACGGGACTAGAGGTCCCCCTCTAATCCCGGCTCGCAACGGCCCACGACTGATAACAGCCACGTGGTTGTTCCAGCGTGGGGGGGGGGAGGGCGGAAACCCTCTAGTCCCGGGGTTTCCTGCCGCGGCAGAGATTGTGTATTTCCTTTTTTTTTGCCATTTCGTTCCTTTTTCGTTTTGTGTTTCACTATAATTCAAACATATATTTAAGTATACATATTATACGCTACTACATACACACTATACGTCGATGCATTTATATAATTAATCGATCCCTTGCAAGCATACATATAATCAATCATATCAAAAGGAAGAAATGTTTTGAAATTACATGGTCATTGATGAATATATATATATCATATCAGCTACATGGATATGACTAAGGCAAATCGAGTTCCACGTCATCCGCATAATGCTCTCCATGTACATCAAGGACTTCCTTCATCATAAATCCCGCCAGCTCCTCTTTAATTGCTCTTATGCGTTGGTCTGGCTCTAGTTTCTCCCGCAAATCATAAATATAATGTGAGTCAACTTTCCGCTCACTGGTCAACTCGCGGATGTACTCGCGGATGTACTCGCAGACGTAGTATCCACATAAATGAGTTCCCGGTGGCTGCTGTAAACTCTTCGTCATTTTATAAGTTAGCTCCTCTTTGAATGGACCTGGTATTTTCCGTCTGAACCGTGTCTAACACCTGCTCGGCAAAGAAAATGAACAAAGGAGTTATTAGTTACTTGATATCAGGAAATGAATGAAAGAGGACGATATAATGCGATAATGATTGAAATTACTTATGGAGCATTGTTTTCATGTCGCTCCACTGCTCTTGGTCCCAACTTAATGAGTCGTGGACTTCAACTAGGGACTTATCAACTTGAATGTTTAGCAAGATCCAGTGGAATCTGCGGAATACATGCATAGCTCATCCAGTAAGCAAAAATAAAATGTGTACAAGATATAAACACTCACTTAAAGTTGTAAAGAAATAATATTTCTTTAACAAAATTATTCTCGGTTAAGAACCTGCACAGGTCTTCCTCCACGTCCTTGGGGTGATTCTTTAACGTATATTCATTAATGATATATGGGTCAATGAACCCAACGTCGTATCTTCTAGCTCTTTTGCATTCAAGCATCTTCATTCTGCAGAATATAATATCATCATACAAAAGGATATATAGTTAGGATAATATATTAAATGCAATGAACGAGCTAGAGCTACAAACTTAATTATAGAAATAAATAACTTACAGACAATAGCAACCAATGATAGATTTGTCGAGGGCGCGCTGGTTGTATAACTGAAACAGTTCAGTCATTTAAACCTGTATCGAGTATGGTTTGAAGTGATGCTCCATTCTAACGTCCGCCGGAAACCAATCTTTCTGATGCTTTTTTTCTGCTTGTGACATGTACCATTCGTGCAGATTTCGCATATGTGTGGATAGACACGCGAGCTCCTCATTACTGACTAGAGGCTTCCCTTGTACATACTGTCGTACTATCTGACCCACTGACGTATCTTCATAGCCTAAATACTGACCAAGAGACATATTTGCTTCGTTAGCAAGTGCTTTGACCTGCGATACAGTGATTCCCTTAAGTGAAGCATTATTACGGGCTTTAGGGTCCATTATTTGCATATCCATATCCATTTTAGCTCTGAAGGCCTTGTCGAGGTCTGAAATGACTTTGAGCGGGGCGACCGATTGATTCTTCTGTGCTCCGAGCTGGGCAACTTGCTTCCCGCTTTTTGCACTTGTTATTTTTTTCTTCTGTGCTTGCTTAATAATCTCCCGGTCATAGTCTGATTCCAGATTCATCGATATCTGGGATGGTTGCTCAAGAAAGGACTTGACCCACTTTTTGGTTTTTTCATTATATACCGGCTTTGGCTCAGGCTTTTTGGGTGCAAAATGCGCCTTAACTTGGGCAGCCACATCCGCGTTAGTTTCCTCATCGGTCTTGTCATAAGGTCTCTTTGGAAGAGCCGGCGGGATATCGACTATCTTCGGCGTTTGACCTTTCTTCGATGTGGGGCGCGTGGGACCATCGAACTTCCGTTTCTTCGACGAGGTAGTAGTATTGCACGGAGGCGGAGGCGGAGATCGAGTATTGCGCGGAGGCGGAGATCGAGTTGATGTACTCCTGCTGCGGCGATCGTTAGCGGGGCGGGGTGGACTTGGAGGTTGGCGATAATAGGGTTGGGGTGGACTTGGAGGTTGACGATATTCGATGCGGGGTGGACTTGAATTCATCGGAGTCGGTGGCCTTGGCGCCTATCCTAGAAACTTGATGTACTTCTTATTCCATAGAATGATGTTGCGCTTGACATCTCCTAGTTTCGTAAGGCCTTCAGGCGTAGCGATTTCAATCTCTAGGTCCGCAAAATCCTCCACTATGTCATCCACTGTGATACGAGCATAGCCTGGTGGAGTCGGAAGTGAATGGTGGAGTGCTCCAGGTAGACAAGGTAAAGCAGTGTTGATCGCACCTTGAAGGACATGTTGTTCATTGGCTGATGTAGCTCACATTGTGCCATCTCACTGACATCATCCACGGGGTAGTGAGGAGCCGATGCATCATCCAGCAGTGCTTGATCATCATCCCGGACCTCCGTGGAAGCCACGCTGCTTCTCCGTTGGCTAAGATCCAATGCAGGATCATCAGACCGTGGGTGAGTTGATGACGGCGGCCTTTGGCTAATTTCATGCATGAGGTTCTTCAGATCAGCTAGGTCCTGCTCTACCCTGGAGATCCGGTCTGCCTCTCGGTCCTTCTTTCTCTGACGGCTTCTGTAACTGGCATCATACTGAGGAAACCCTTTCTTCCACGAGACACCGGCGCCTTTGCCTCGTGTTCGTCCTCCCTTTTCAGGATTACCTAGGGCGCGTGTCAGCTCGCCGTTCTCTCTCTCGGGATGGAACAATCTCAATTGAGCATCGTTCATTGCTTTAATAAGGTCTTGGGAGGGTTTTAGAATTTTCTCATGAAATAATGTCTTCCCTGTTTCTGGGTCCAAGGATCCCCTGTGCCCGTACCACCAGTGCTTTGACCTCTCGGGCCATCCATCTGTACCAAGAGTGACGCCTCTAGCCCTCATTTCCTTCTCCATAGTTTCCCACTTAGGGACGGCACTCTTGTAGCCACATGTCCCTATTTTATGATGGTATTTCTTGTTGGCAGCATTTAACGCGTTCTTTGCCGACTTTGCCTTTGCTTTATCAGATTGCTTGTACTGTACAAAATCGGGACACTGTTCTCTCAACTTCTCGTTTACTCTTTTGAAGTCTGGAGTTTTCTTTTTCGCGACATATTTCGCGTATAAACTTTTCTTGTGGTTCCGGTACAGTTCAGCCATCTTGCTTAGTGCCCACTCCTTGACTTTTGCTCTATTTTCAAGCCCACCCGGCCTTGGGGTGATACCATCTACCTCAAATTCCTCATACTCTGGAGGTAGTATGAAATGCGCTATGAGCTTCTGCCAAAGGTTATCTTTGGCATCATCGGTGACATAGTTGTTGGATTCTTCACCGGGTTTCTTTGACTTATTCCATTCTTGGATGGTGATCGGCAGGTTGTCCCTAACAAGCACCCCGCATTGATTTATAAACATCCTCCAGTGCTTCTCTAGAGCAATCGGTTCACCATCATCATCTATTTCTGCGATGGTGAACCTCTGATTACCATCCAACTTTTTGGTCGGCCCTCGTTTCGTTCGAGTTGTCGATTGCTTCGATCCGGTGGGCTAAAAGAAGAAGAGAGAGTGATTAATATATATCTAGATCAGTTAATGAATAGAGGTAACACGAGACTTTATATATATATATATATATATATGTACCTCGCCGGATCCTGTCGAGGGGCCATCATTATTGTTGTTATTTGTTTGCCCTTCGTCCATCTGGTCTTCCCCTTGGTACATTAGGTTTTCCTCTAGTCCATCACCGGATGGATTTAGATATGAGGATATCTCTTCCTCGAGCAAAATATCTTCGCCGGTAGTAATATTAAGAGGAATTTCACCTCTTATCATGCCTTGAAGAAAACCTTCACCGATGCGACCAGGATCTTCGGATGGATCCATGACTTAATTATCTATAACAAAAAGAGAGTTAAACAGGTTAGAAAAAACAATAATCTTAATAACTAAAACAATATAATCCTAATTATAATAATCCTAATATTATTTGTGCTAAAACAATAATCATAATAACTAAAACAAAAAATAACCCTAATAAAACAATAAATAAAACAATATAATCCTAATCAATAAAACAAAAAAATAACTAAAACAATAATCCTAATCCTAATTCTAATATTTTATTTAAAACAATAATCCTAATACTAAAACAAAAACCCTAATATAAAAAATATAGAAAAAACTATAACAAAAAACCCTAATAAACCTAATTATAATAATCCTAATTATAATAATCATAATTATAATAATCCTAATACTAATCCTAATAACTAAATCTTGCTAAGTGCTGGCTCGGCGCGCCAGGGGAGAGAGCTCGTATATATAGGGTCACATCCTAATTATAATCCTAAATATAATAATCCTAACTATAAAAAAAACTATAAAAAACTATAGAAAAAAACTATAACAAAAAACCTAATAATCCTAATTATAATCCTAATTATAACAATCCTAATTATAATCCTAACTATAAAAAACTATAGAAAAAACTATAACAAAAAACTATCAAAAAACTATAAAAAAACACCCGCGCGGCCTCTCGATCGAGCTCACCGACGAGGGGCGGCGATGCAGCACGACGGTAGCGAGGTGGCACGCGCGCGGAGAGGCGGCGTCGCGCGGCGGCGAGACAGAAAAATGCGTCGCCGCGCGGAGCGGCGGCACGTCACGGCACGGCGGAGCGGCGGCGGCGGAGCAGCGGTGGACGAGCGGCACGGCGGCGTCGGAGTGGAGTGGCACAGCGGCGGCAGGCAGCACCTCCCCTGCGTCGTCTTCGATGCGTCTGTGTGCTTCGTCTTCGATGCGTCGAGGAATGCCAAGTGCTGGGCAGGGGCGGTGGCACGCAGAATATATAGGGACGCACCCTTTAGTCCCGGGTCAAGCCACGGGACGGGACTAAAGGGTCTTTAGTTCCGGGTCGTGGCTTAACCCGCGACTAAAGACCCCCCCCCCTTTAGTCGCGGGTTAAGCCACGACCCGGGACTAAAGGGTTTTTTCGGCCACTTCGTTTTCGCGCGCACAGGCACCCTTTAGTGCCGGATCCAGCCACGACCCGCGACTAATTGTTTTTTTTGTAAATTTTCTTTTTTTAATTCAAAACTAATATAAAAACTTTGAAAAATCATATCTTTTATTGTAATAATCCAAATAAAACAAATAATATGTCTATTATTATCAGAAAAATATAAAGAATCTTAATATAATATCCATTTATCTGTTTGCATCAATTATAAATTATTTCATTTGTAAATTTTCTTTTTTAATTCAAATCAAATATAAAAACTTTGGAAAATCATATCTTTTATTGTAATAATCCAAATAAAACAAATAATATGTCTATTATTATCAGAAAAATATAAAGAATCTTAATATAATATCCATTTATCTATTTGCATCATTTATAAATTATTTTAATTGTAAATTTTCTTTTTTTAGTTCAAATCAAATATAAAAACTTTGGAAAATCATATCTTTTATTGTAATAATCCAAATAAAACAAATAATATGTCTATTATTATCAGAAAAATATAAAGAATCTTAATATAATATCCATTTATCTGTTTGCATCATTTATAAATTATTTCATTTGTAAAATTTCTTTTTTTAATTCAAATCAAATATAAAAACTTTGGAAAATCATATCTTTTATTGTAATAATCCAAATAAAACAAATAATATGTCTATTATTATCAGAAAAATATAAAGAATCTTAATATAATATCCATTTATCTGTTTGCATCATTTATAAATTATTTTAATTGTAAATTTTCTTTTTTTAGTTCAAATCAAATATAAAAACTTTGGAAAATCATATCTTTTATTGTAATAATCCAAATAAAACAACTAATATGTCTATTATTATCAAAAAATATAAAGAATCTTAATATAATATCCATTTATTTGTTTGCATCATTTATAAATTATTTGATTTGTAATTTTTATTTTTTTAATTCAAATCAAATATAAAAACTTTGGAAAATCATATCTTTTATTGTAATAATCCAAATAAAACAAATAATATGTCTATTATTATCAGGAAAATATAAATAATCTTAATATAATATCCATTTAGTCCTGATTGTATTCACAAACCAGGACTAAAGATATTTCCCGCCATTTCCCACCGCTTCCCGCCAAGTTTTCTCGCCCTTTCCTTTCTACGAGAGCTTTTAGTCCCGGATGTAGTCACTAATCGGGACTAAAGATATTTCCCGCCATTTTCCAAAGCTTCACGCCAAGTTTTCCTGCCCTTTCCCTCCATAGTTAGGGCGATCGCCCCATGGCTATCCACACATCCACACCTTTCTCTCTTAGAACAATGGACAACGCCTACTGGGCCATTCTGACCCTCCAGGAGACCGAGGCGTTGTGCGCCTCCAACTACCCTTGTCCGTCGGGATACCGGCCGCCCGCCGGCTGGATGCTGAGCGCTGGAGGGGTTCCTGTCCCTCCTGTCCCTCAAGGTTCCGCACGCCAGGTGGCCATCACAAACCACTTCTACCACGAGCTCACGTCGGAGTAGCGGATGGATCCCCAGTGGGATCCCAACAACTACGACACCGGAAATGCCTTCTTCGCTAATAGGCGGGAAAGGGAGCTCGCCAGGTACGAGGGTGATGGCCCGCCCCCGGTGAACCATAACAAAGTCGGCCGTCGTCTGTGGTGGGTGAACCGTACTATCATCGGAGTGATGCTCTACATCGCCGGCGGAGACCATCCTCGCCTGCGGTGCCCACAAGTCCACCCGCCACAGAGCCACAAAAAGGCCCCACACTGGCCCAGCGGTAGCGGCATCGTATTCCAGGAGACCCCTCCCCCGCCCGCCGTGAATCCGCGGCTGGAATGGCCCCTGGTATATGCCATGGATGGGCTGAGGATCCCCGGAGTGGCAGGTGACGATGACGATGATGATGACGAAGAAGACCCTGAAGCTGCGTACTATAGGACTAGGCATGATTATGACTAAAGGGGGCGGCTTTAGTCCTGAGTGTTAGCTAGTCTCGGTTTGTCCCGGTTTTTAATATTAATAAATGTCTTGAGTGTTACCTAATAAATAGAGGGAAATGCCTATAAAGAGAGCGTTCATCTTTAGTCCCGGTTGGAGAAACCAACCGCGACTGAAGGGATTGCGGCAGACTGGGCCAGGCAACACTAATAATAGGGGTGAGTGTCGACATTATGTCGTGCGGCTTGTACCTTGTCCCGGATGGTGTCACCAACCGGGACTAAAGATGAACCTTTAGTCCCGGTTGGAGACACCAACCGGGACAAAACATGAGTCAGCACTAATAATAGGGGGTGAGTGTCGACATTATGCCGAGCTGCTTGTACTATAAATAGGCATCCTTGTGAGTCCAGTCCTCCAGCCAGTTTGAGGCATCTCCAAGATGGTTTTCGAGAGCAGGGACACCACTACGGCCAGTTTCAGGGAGATGCCGCCGGAGCCCAGTCCTCCGGCATCTCCGAGAAACTGGTCATAGAGGCACTCCCTAATATGTGAAATTAGTTAGCTCCCAGGCGTATTGATCTAGTTAGAGAAGTTACAAGCTGCAAGATGGTTTTCGAGAGCAGAGACACCACTACGGCCAGTTTCAGGGAGATGCCGCCGGAGCCCAGTCCTCCGGCATCTCCAAGAAACTGGTCATAGAGGCACTCCCTAATATGTGACCTCACGCGTTTGGAGATCAGATCTTAATGGTAAGTATGAAACGGGACTAAAGGCCCTCCTTTAGTCCCGGTCCAGCCACAAAACGGGACTAACACACTCAAGATTGTTTGCAGACAACACTATAAAAATGGACACATGGAGCATCTTCACTCATAAAATGTTACAATTATTACATATCATTTCTTCGCGCGTGTTCCTTTCTGATCCCGTCGTATCCATGGAGCATCTTCATTCATTAACATGATGCTTGGGTCATCCTTCACCGCGAAGGGAGGAATTTCATGAAACTTATCACAATCTTCTGACATGTCTGTCTTGTCCTCCACTCCCACGATGTTTCTTTTTCCTGAAAGAACTATGTGGCGCTTTGGCTCATTGTCTGATGTATTCTTTTTCTTATTTTTTCTTTTTCTAGGTTTGGTAGACATGTCCTTCACATAGAAAACCTGAGCCACATCATTGGCTAGGACGAATGGTTCGTCTAAGTACCCCAAGATTGTTGAGATCCAACGATGTCATTCTGTATTTCTTGTCTACCTCAACCCCTCCTCCTGTCAGCTTGACCCATTTGCACCAAAACAAGGGGACCTTAAAAGTAGGTCCATAGTCAAGTTCCCATATCTCCTCTATGTAACTATAATATGTGGTCTTTGACCCATTGTTGTCTGTTGCATCAAAGCGGACACCACTGTTTTGGTTGGTGCTCTTTTTATCTTGGGCTATCGTGTAAAATGTATACCCATTTATCTCGTACCCTTGGAAGTCGATATAGTCGAAGATGGTGACCTAGACAACAAGTATAGATGATCTCCAAGAGTGTTGTTTTTGATGAGATGTTGCAACCAACCGCCAAAACTCTTCATGTGTTCATCTCTAATCCAAGAGTCATGCTTTCCAGGGTTGTTGGAGCGTAAAATTTTCTTGTGTTCCTCGATATATGGGGCTGCCAAGATAGAATTCTGTAGAACGGTGTAATGTGTTTCGGTGTAAGAATGTCCGTCCCTACATATTATTGATTTCCTTCCTAGAGTACCCTTTCCACTCAGTCTCCCCTCATACCGCGATTGCGGAAGACCAATCGGCTTAAGGTCAGGAACAAAGTCAACACAAAATTGAATGACCTCATCTGTTCCATAGCCCTTGGAGATGCTTCCTTCTGGCCTAGCACGGTTACGAACATATTTCTTTAAGATTCCCATGAACCTCTCAAAGGGAAACATATTGTGTAGAAATACAGGACCGAGAATGGAAATCTCTTCGACTAGGTGAACCAGCAGGTGCGTCATAATATTGAAGAAGGATGGTGGGAACACCAACTCAAAACTGACAAGACATTGGACCACATCATTCTGTAACCATGGTAGATATTCAGGATTGATTATCTTCTGAGAGATTGCATTGAGAAATGCACATAGCTTCACAATGGGTACTCGAACATTATCTGGTAGAGTCCCCCTCAATGCAATCGGAAGCATTTGCGTCATAATCACGTGGCAGTCATGAGACTTTAGGTTTTGGAACTTTTTTTCTGCCATATTTATTATTCCCTTTATATTCGACGAGAAGCCAAACGGGACCTTAATACTTCTTAGGCATTCAAAAAATATTTCCTTCTCTTGTTTGGTAAGAGCGTAGCTGGCATGACCTTGAAACCATTCTGGATGCAGGCCATCTGGGTCTTTCATACGTTGATGGTCCTTTCATGCTTCCGGTGTATCTTTTGTCTTCCCATACACGCCCAAGAAGCCTAGCAGGTTCACGCAAAGATTCTTCGTCACATGCATCACATCGATTGCAGAGCGGACCTCTAAGAATTTCCAATATGGTATCTCCCAAAATATAGATTTCTTCTTCCACATGGGTGCGTGTCCTTCAGCGTCCTTCAGAACAGATTTTCCTCTAGGACCCTTTCCAAAGGTTACCATTTGATCCAAATCTTTGACCATATCAAATATATCAGCACTAGTATGCTCCTTAGGCTTCGTCTGGTGACATGCCAGACCGTTGAAATGCTTGCTTTTCTTTCTTAAGGGATGCTTATTGTATACATTCTTCTTACAATGTTCCAAATATATACTTTCAGTCTCATCTAAACAATGTGTGCATGCATTGTATCCCTTGTTTGACTGTCCTAAAAGGTTACTAAGAGCAGGCCAATCATTGATTGTTATGAAAATCAATGCTCGGAGGTTAAATTCTTCCTGCTTGTGCTCATCCCACACGCGTATCCCGGGTTCGTGCCACAACTGTAAAAGTTCTTCCACTAATGGCCTTAGGTACACATCAATGTCGTTGCCGGGTTGCTTCGGACCTTGGATCAACACTGGCATCATAATGAACTTCCGCTTCATGCACAACCAAGGAGGAAGGTTATAGATGCATAGAGTCACGGGCCAGGTGCTGTGACTGGAGATATGCTCCCCAAAGGGATCCATGCCATCTGTACTTAGAACAAACCTTAAACTCCTTGCGTCATCTGCAAAGTTCGGGTACTTTCTATCGATTCTTCTCCATTGCGACCCATCAGCGGGGTGTCTCAACATCCCGTCTGACTTACATTCCTCTTTATGCCATCACAACAACTTGGCGTGCTCTTTGTTTCTGAATAGACGTTTCAACCGTGGTATTATAGGAGCATACCACATCACCTTGGCAGGAACCCTCTTCCGGGGGGGAGGGGGGGCTCACCCTCAACGTCACCAGGGTCATCTCGTCTAATCTTATACCGAAGTGAAGTGCATACCGGACATGCATCCAAATTCTCATACTCCTCACCGCGGTAGAGGATGCAGTCATTAGGGCATGCATGTATCTTCTGAACCTCTAAACCTAGAGGGCAGACAACCTTCTTTGCTTCGTACGTACTGGCGGGCAATACGTTATCTTTTGGAAGTATATTCTTTATCATTTTCAGCAACTTTTCAAATGAGGAGTCAGGTATAGCACACTCAGCCTTCCATCGCAGCAATTCCAGTGTGCTGCCCAGCTTTTTCAAACCATTTTCGCAATTTGGGTACAACAACTTTTTGTGATCCTCTAACATGTGATTGAACTTCTCCCTATCCTTTTCAGTTTCACAATCTCTTCGTGCATCGGCAATGGTCCGACCAAGATCATCAGCGGGTTCATCATGTGTCTCTTCTTCATCCTCCCCTTCAGCATCCCCCATGGAAGTATCTCCGTACTTAGGGAAACCATGATAGTTGTCATCCTCCTCCTCTTCTTCATTGTCTTCCATTATAACCCCTCTCTCTCCGTGCTTGGTCCAACAATTATAACTGGGCATGAAGCCGGACTTCAACAGGTGGCTGTGAAGGGTTTTTGAGTCAGAGTAATCCTTCTGATTCCTATATCCATTACATGGACAGAATACAAAACCATTGTGCTTGTTTGCATCAGCAACACAGATGAATTCATGCACGCCATTAATGAACTCGCCGGAGCGTCGGTCAGTACCGTACATCCTTTCCCGGACCATCTGCATTATAGTAAAAGTATATCAAAAACCATTACACAACATGATAAAATTATTACAAGTTATATTGAGAGCTTCTAGAGCATTAATTTTGAATTTTGAAAAATTTACATGCACCAATTTGTGAATTGGAGAAAACAATCAACATGATAAATGTGGAGTTTTTTATTATTGTTCTATCAGTGAAAACCTCATTTCATTCTAAGCTCTGAAACTCTAAAATTACACATTTCAATTTTCAGTAACTATGTGCCTAATCAAAATTTGTTACACATATATATCAAAATCCTTCTAGCTACTTCTAGAGCATGCATGGATTTGATCCATATCTCTATACTTCTAGAGTATTATAGAGCTAAAGTAGCAATAAGAGATGAAAGAATGAAGTTCTAACCTTTTAAAACTTTGGATTTAGGTGTTGCAAACTAAATCTTCACAAATCTTGAGAAAAAAAATGGCATGAACTCTCTTGCTTCTTTGAGAAAATGGCCACCATATGCTTTAGGGCAGTAGGACAAGAGGCAGAATATATAGTGATGGACAACTAGTCTCGGCCGTGATACGACCCGGGACTAATAGCCCACGAAAGGACCAACTGGCCTGCTCCAGGTTATTAGTCCCGGGCCGTATTACGGACCGGGGCTAATGACCTGGTCCGGCCCGGGACTAGTGACTACGGCCGTTTCTAGCCGTTAGAGGCCTCACGGCCCGGGACTAGGCTCCCACTAGTCGCGGGTTGTGCCAGGCCGGGACTGCTGGCCTTGTTCACATCGAACCGAAGATGGTTTTTCCAGTAGTGGTGCTTGAATATCTGCACGGGCATTTGCAGTATATTGTAATTGTTGCTTTGTCTTTTTTCCATTCTCATGATTGGCTCAGCTGATTTAGCTGCTCAACTAACTTCCTTTGTTAGTTATGTTCATTACTATTGTTGTCAGCAATCTAGCTAGCTTGATTATCCAACCACTAAACAATAGTATGTTCGGTATTGCACCCATACCAATCATGTATAACTTGTCTTGGTTGTTGGTGCATCAGTTGTGCTGCCTAACTTGTCCCTTTACTTGATTTAGCAAGCTGAGCACTCATCATTTTTCAACTAATCATTTGTTTGTACCGTCTAAATTAACCTATTGGTAGCTTTGTATTCATCTGTGTTTCTCTATAAAAGATTAAAAGTTTGATCATTTAAGTGCATTACCTAATTCGGTTCTTATCTTGGTCTATCCTAGTTACAAGTTGTCTGCTGACTATTCGGCAGGGATTTATCAAGTAAACAAAAGTATGGTTATGATTATTTCCAGCAAGAAAAATATTTCATGTGTTGTTGACACAAAGGTGAACTTTGTATCTCGATCACTGAGGAAATCTACTCGATCATAGTGTGTGAACTAAATTCTTCCCAACTCATGAAGGATCCCAAGTGATAAGGCATCAAGATAGATTTTTCCATGTGCCTAAAGTGTGTCCAGATTACGTGCAATGCTGCCGAAAATGCAGCCAAGGGCCATGAGGAATCCTATGCCGATGAATATGTTGGACAGCATGACGCGCAGGAAGAAATTCTGATTAATGACGTATCAGTGGAGAAGTGACAATTTAGTACTCCCTCCGACCCATATTAGTTGACTCCAATTTGAATATATCTAGACATTCTAGATACATCCAAATTGGAGTCAACTAATATGGGTCGGAGGGAGTACCTTCCTTCCCTACAAAATATCCTTTGTGAAAGTATGAAAATACTTTTCTTGAATTTGCAAAAAGCAAAAAAAAAATCAGTTCATCTTGCAGTTCTGATTTTACAGCATAATTAAACATGTCCTGCCATATATGAAGGAACCTACCAATTAGTCTGGAGAACTCTTAGTTTTGTTGTTTAGGGACTCTTGTTGTCTTGCAGGAAGTAAACATGCAAATGATTGAGAATAGCAACCTGAGATCATGCACATATCTTTTGTTCGCTTTCTGTCTGCTTGAATTGGCCTATCTGAGAGGCTAAGCTAAACCACTCCTTCATTAGCGCAATAACAAATGAATAGGCGCTAATCATTTGGTCATGTAAAGTAGTGGTAATATGTTAATGTGCCATATGGCCCTCTGAAAGGGACCATCGGATAACTCCCTCCTGTTTGTTTGGACTTGATTGTTAGGTCAAAGACGGTATTGGCTACTAAACAATGGACTCAAAGCGACAATGCATAAGCCAGGGACTACTAGGGTCTTCTTCTTTTCAGCTTCTTGGCCAGATTTTTTCAGAAGCTACCCTCGACCAGCTTCTCCCAGAAGCTCATCTGCCAAAATCGTTTATACTTTTAAATTGACATTAAAACTACTAGTTAAAAAGTTTGAACGAATTTTGAAGATAAAATTCTGGAAAAAGCTGGTCGAGGGTAGCTTCTGGGAGAAACTGGCCAAGAAGCTGAAAAGAAGGGGTCTTAGATCTCGCAACATACTTTAGTCATTTTGTAGTGTGTCATCCACAGGTCAAACGTCAAGTGCTTATCATGATTAGTGTTTATCATGACCTTCGGCTGCAAGCCTTTTGGAAAAGGCTAGTGTTTGACTAGTTGTTCTGAGGTGCAGATCATTAATTAGGTGAAGAGACAATGTCCTCAATCACTGATTAGCATGAACAAGGACGGTCGATTGCGTAATGTGCTAAGAGAGAAACAAAAAGATCGTGAGCTAGAATAAGTGATCCCGACCGGAGATAACTTTCTCAAATCATGGAGATCGTTTTTTTTGTTCATTTGTTCAAATAGATCACGAACACTTCTCTGATGGGTCGGGGTCGCCGGCTCACGCTGGTGCCTGGGGCTCTTGATTCACCGGCGGCGAGTTCGGCCATCTCGGCGCCGTGGGATTCGGGCTCTCGTTTTCTATGCCTTGGCTTGGAGTCTGGCTCGGATGGAGAGAAAGCCATGGCCGCCCGCGAGGCGCTAGAGGATCTGGAAGATGTCTCGGGGGAACTGGGGTGGACCACGGTCTGCCGCCGACGCAAGAAGTCCGGTGACGAGCTGCGGCAAGCGTTCTGGGAGGAGATTGGGTTCCCGACGTCTGCTTCTAGGTTTTGGGAACGTGGGTCGCCGTCGCCGACGATGGAGAGGTCTTCGCCAGTTCTGTCTTCGTCGCCGGCGGCTCGGAGAGGCTCGGTTGTGTCTCCGGTGGGGTTCCTTCTCAACAGAGGTCCTAAGGTGAAGTCGTGGAAGGGGCCCCTGCCTCCTCGGCGGGCATCCGCGCCGGCGGTGCTCGGCTCCTTCCTGGCGGCGTCGGGTGGGCGCGTGAAGACCGTGAAGCAGTTGTCGCTGATCCCGAGGCAGCTGGAGATCGTTCAAACAGATGGGTCCGGGTCTGACTCTGGTTCGGTCCCTTGTGGCCCCTGGCGATCAGTGGCCCGTTTGTTAGGGCTGGGACGTTCGCTTCCTGTCTCTCACGCCCAGCATTGATCGAGACTTGCTCGCTCTCCATCGCCAAACAACCCGCCGCCTCTCTGCTCTTCGTCGCCGCTCTGCTGCTCGTCGCCGCGCTCCTTCGCCCAAGCGCTCGTGGGGATGGCGGGAGTACCTGTTCGCCCATCCGCGCCCTCACCTGCGTCGGCCGCCGTTCCTGCGGCGGGAGCTCCAAGGGCGCCCCCCTGCAGCTCCTAGGGCGCCTCAACCTGCTGCTCTTGGGCATGGCGGGCTTGGTGTGCAGCAGGACAGGCCACCGGTGCAGCAACCCCTTGCTGGGGCGGTGTCGGGTGCCGGTCCGACGAACGTCAACGTCTACCTGCATGTCTATGGGGCTGGGCAGACCTACGCGGCACAGCAGCCGTCGGGCCCTTTCTCCGTGCCGCCAGGGATGCTGCCGCCGGGTGCCTTTCACCAAGGGATGTGTGTGAGGCCGCCGTACCAGCCTGCTCCTAGGGCTAGTTTCTCTGCGCCGAGGCAACAATTCGTGCCGCAACCGTTGCAGCCACCGTTCCGTGGTCATCCGCCAACTGGAGGTCCTTTGGCACAGCAGGGGTTTCAGCTAGCCTCGGTGCCTCAGAGTTTCGCTGTTGGGGCCAGAGTTGTGGCTGCGCCGGTGCAGAAGCGGAAGAAGAAGAAGAAGAAGAAGAAGAAGAAGAAGAAGAAGAAGAAGAAGAAGAAGAAATTGCCAGTTGTGCAGGCTAATCAGGAGGAGGTGCATCATCAGCCGCAGTCTCAGTTTCAGCATTTTGGGTATTCCGCTGGGGTGGCGGATCCTTCTTTCCAGGTGTTGGGGCAACAAGCGCCCTATCAGTACGGCCTCAGGGGACGATGGATAGTGTTGTACCAGCCGAGGCCCCTGTCGAGGTTGCTATTGCTGCACCTGGCCCTGCAGGTGTGGGTAAGAATAGCCAGAAATCTGTTCGATGTTGGAAGTGTGCGGTCAATACACATGCAACAAAGGACTGTAAGGTGGCTCATGTTTGCTATATTTGTGATAACTCTGCTCACCCTACTTTACGATGTCCCGTGCTTAAGCTGCCAAGACCTACCCATGTGATGTCCGGTATTGGCAATGAGTTGACTCTTTTTTCTCAGATTCCTGATTCGGTGGTGCGGGATCATCTAGGGGCCAACTTGTCCCCCATAGCTCTTGTTCATGTCACTGGGCCGATGGTCCCTGCAGATGTGGTTCAGAGACAGATTGCTAGGAGATGTCCGGTCCGTAGTCAGTAAAGTGGGAAGCGATGCCATATGGGGAATCTGCCTTTCTTGTGAGTTTTCCGTCGATGGAGGATTTGGACAGGGTGGATGGGATCCAGGTACCGGTGCCGCTGAGCACCTCTCAGCTATCGTTTTCTATTTACCGGACACAGGAGGTGCCCCACAAGCTTGAACTTCAGCAGGTATGGATGCATGTAGATGGGGTGCCACATTGTTTGCGGTCTTTCTTGGGTCTATGGGCGGTCGGTGGTCTCATGGGCACTACCTTAGATGTGGATCTTTTCAGTTTGAGGAGGCGTGGTGTCGTTCGGATTCTTGTTGCTATGATAGATACGAGTGTTTTCTTGAGGCTGCAGGATTCTCTTGGACATTATGTTGTGACTGATGTTGTGGTGGGTCTCAAGGCTTATGAGCTTCGTTTTCGTTTGGAGCCAGAGGGTTATGTGCCTGACCTGAGTTTGCACCTTTCTTATGGAGTAAGAGAAAGGATGATCAGGACGATGAAGCGGATGGGAAGCCGTCTGATGATGCTATGGATACTTATGACACGGGGGGTGGCTCACAGGTTGTTGGGGCTGGCTCTTCTTCGACTTCTACTAGGCAGGGTGGTTCGGTGCAGCAGCCTACCAGGCAGGGTGCTCAGCTAGACTGCTCAGTGCATTCGGATCCTGTGATACTATTTGCTGTTATTCCTTTTAATGCTAACCCTGCCACTCCTCGTGGTAAAGAGCTCTTGGAGGCGCTTCCATTGGACTCTCCCCTGCGGGGATCTGGACCGGTGTTGTGCTATCCTCGTGTCTCTCCTTCACAGCTTTAGGAGGCCTTGCTTGGGGCTTGTAGTTCTTTGGAGTCGGCTGGTGTTTCTTCACTTCAGGCTTCTCCCACGCGTGGGAGACCTAACATGATGGGTCGTTCTATTCCCACGCGGGCGGGGCCGGTGTTACAGGAGGCGGTACCGGTTGTACAGGAGGTCGTCTTCGGGTCTTCGGCGCGGAGGCTGGCCCAGGTGGGGCTCGCCGACCGCGAGGCTATCGGGTTGGCTGTCGGGGCGCAGGGTGCTCCACATTTGCCCCTGGTGGTGCAACCCTCTGCGGCTGTGATGCGGGATGCTGGAGGTCCCTCCCATGGTGCTTGTCCGTCGGACATGGAGGGACGCTCTAGCTCAGTTGGTGGACAGGTGGCAGGGAGGATGGACCTGACCCAGGAGGGGTTTGGTTTGTCCCCAGCTGCCGATGGTCCTACCTTTGTCGCTGGGACCCCGGCGCGCAGGATTTCTCGCCATGGTGTTGACGCACTGGGAGCCTCTGCCACAAATGAGGATTCCTTGGGCAAGGCCATGCGGAGGAAGGCGGAGAAGAATTTGGACACCCCGGGTAATTCTTCCAAATCCTTTCTTTCTTTTTCAAATAACTCTATTGTGGATAAGCTGTCTAAAGTTGGTGTTAGTTTGGGTAGATCTGTAAGTGAAGTTAATCTTTCTAATTCTGTTTTGAGACATATGGAGGTTGACCGTCTAACGGTTACTCCTAAAATCTCTGTTGTTCCTGACCCTTCACCAATGGAGGAGGAGGAGTTGCATGCCACAATAGATGGTCAACTCCTTTCTCACTTAGTTGGTGAAGTATCAGATGTGGACTTTGATGAGACTAGGCTGGATTCATTATATGATCTTACAGCTTCTGGTCAGAAATCAAAGGGCCATCGGTCTCGTAAGAGATCTCGTGTACCCAAATCCCCAATTGTTTCTCAATGAATGGCATGTTCTCAAATAGCAGAGGTCTTTGTGACTTGGCTAAATATTTGTTTTTTGCCGATTGTGTGAGAGATTATAAATTGGATTTTTTGGGTATTTCTGAGACTGGTAGACGTGATTTCTCACAAATTCAACTCAATCGCCTTTCTGGTGGAGTGAATTTTACATTGGTATCACATCCGCCACGGGGGCGTTCCGGGGAAATCCTGTTAGGCGTCAGAGATGAGACAATGGAAATCTTAGCCAGTTCGGTTGGAGATTTTTTTATTAAACTCCATATCCGGAACAAGGCTGATGATTTCGTTTGGTCTCTGGTCACTGTATACGGGGCTGCCCAGGATGTTTATAAAGCGGACTTTTTACGTGAGTTGGTTAATCTTGCTAAGGACAATCCTTATCCTATCCTTATAGTTGGGGATTTTAATTTGCTAAGATTTCCTCATGAGAAAAGTCGGGGCCGGTTTGATGAACATTGGCCTTTCATGTTTAATGATGTCATAGACAGCTTAGACTTAAGAGAGGTTACAATGTTAGGAAGACAATTTACTTGGACTAATAGTCTTCCGGAGCCTACATACAAAAAATTAGATAGAGTGCTTATGGATACCGAATGGGAAGATAAATTTCCTATGGTAATTGTTCGCGCTCTAGAGCGTATTGGGGCTTTATCGGACCATGCTCCATTACTACTATCTGTCGGAATACCACCACGGAAATCCAAAAACAGTTTCAAGTTTGAACTAGGATGGATTGATCGTGATGGTTTTTATGACCTTGTAAAGGCTAGTTGGGAAAAACCGGTTAGTGGTCACACACCTATAAAATGTTGGAACAATAAAATGAGTGCCTTGCGCAAATTCCTCCGTGGTTGGGCTAGACATACTTCTGGTATCCTTAAAAATGAAAAAATACGCCTTTCTGCTATTATTAATGACTTGGAGGCTTCTGCGGAGGTTAGGTTATTTACTGCACAAGAGATTGAGCTTAAAAACCAATCGAATACAGAAATTGCCAGACTCCTGCGTGAAAAAGAACTCAAGTGGTACCAACGGTCTAAAGCCAAATTCATCCTAGAAGGAGATGCGAATACAAGATACTTCCATGCTATTGCAAATGGCAAGCATAAGAAGAAACTTATTCATTCTCTAATCCAGGAAGAAGGGACGATCGAAGGTCAGCAACATATTAAATCTTATATTACCAACTATTATAAATCCTTGTTTGGGGCACCTCCTGAAAATTCCTTTTCGTTGGATGAGTCCCGGACGGAGGATATTCCTCAGGTTTCTATTGTGGAAAACAACTTTCTGACTGCTCCTTATACTGAGGAGGAGGTTAAGAAGGCCGGTCTTCCAAATGGAACCAAACAAAGCGTCAGGACCTGATGGCTTCCCAGCAGAGTTTTACAAAACATTCTGGGAAGTTATAAAGGTTGACTTGATGCGCTTGTTTGAGTTTTTACATGTTGGTCAGCTGGACCTATTCAGGTTAAATTTTGGCAACATAATTTTATTACCTAAGGTTAACAATACAGAACATATACAACAGTATTGTCCAGTCTGCCTTCTTAACGTTAGTTTTAAAATTTTCACAAAGGTTGCTACGATTAGACTGAACTCAGTGGCTTATCATGTTGTTCGACCTTCTCAAACCGCTTTCATGCAAGGGAGAAACATCTTAGATGGCGTTGTAACCCTGCATGAAACGATTCATGAACTACACTCAAAAAAATTAAATGGGGTATTGTTCAAGATCGATTTTAAGAAGGCATATGATAAAGTTAATTGGTCTTTCCTACAGCAAACACTCCATATGAAAGGCTTTTCTGAAGAGTGTTGTGCTCTCATACAGTCTTTTGTGACTGGGGGTAGTGTTGCCATTAATGTCAATGATGACATAGGTAAATACTTTCAGACCAAAAAATGGTTGCGACAAGGGGATCCATTATCGTTTATACTATTTAATATAGTGGCAGATATGATGGCCATCCTTATTGAGAGAGCGAAGGCTGATGGCCAAATTGAAGGACTGGTTCCACATCTTGTTGATGGTGGTCTATTTATTCTTCAATATGCCGATGATACAATACTATTTATGGAACATGATCTGGAGAAAGCCAAGAACCTGAAACTAATACTTTCAGCATTTGAGCAGCTTTTTGGATTGAAAATAAACTTCCATAAGAGTGATTTGTATTGTTTTGGAGAGGCTAAAGACGAGGCTCACCTCTATGCCGATCTTTTTGGTTGTGGTCACGGGCAATTTCCAATCAATTATCTGGGAATACCGATACATTATCGGGGTCTTACGATTGCTGAATGGAAACTCGTTGAGGAAAGACTTCAGAAACGTCTTAATAATTGGAAGGGTAAATTGCTATCCCTTGGTGGAAGACTGGTCCTCATTAATTCAGTACTCACCAACATGGTACTGTATATGATATCATTCTTCTAGTTGCCAAAAGGAGTCTTGTCAAAACTGGACTATTTCCGTTCAAGATTCTTTTATAAAGGGGATAGTGAGAAAAAATATCGACTGGCCAAATGGAATGTTGTTTGCCGACCCAAAGAATATGGTGGATTGGGCATACATGATTTAAATGTCAAAAACACCGCATTATTGGGTAAATATTTATTCAAACTTCTTACCGAAGAAGGGGTCTAGCAAACTATTATATGGAGGAAATATGTTGGCTCAAAAGCGGTGTCTACACTGGTTTGGAAACCAGGTGATTCACACTTTTGGGCTGGACTAATGGCTTCCAAAACGCAATTCTTCCGTTTTGGCACTTTTAATATTAAGGATGGTTCACAGATTAGGTTCTGGCAAGATAAATGGCTTGGCCAAACTTCTCTCCGTGAACAATATCCAGCTCTATATTCGATTGTTAGACACAAAAGGGATACTCTCGCTGAGGTAATGGAAACTAATCCCCCTAATATGTCTTTCGGACGAAGTCTCTTAGGTCCTAGACTGGTGTCATGGAATAATCTCTTAGTAAGATTATCCATGATACAACTATTTGAGGGTATGGATGAATTTAAATGGAAACTATTACATAGTGGAAATCTTTCTGTTGATTCATTTTATAGAGCTTTGATCCAACCTAATATTCCAGTCGATGACAATAGTAAAATTTGGAAGTTGAGGATACCCCTTACAACGAAGATATTCGTTTGGTATCTACGTAAGGGGGGGGTGATTCTCACAAAAGATAATCTTGTTAGGAGGAATTGGCATGGTAGCACTGAATGCATATATTGTCATTATAATGAGACAATACGTCATTTATTCTTTCATTGTAAATTTGTCCGTGCTATATGGTCAATCATCCAAATAGCCTCTGGTTTATCTCCTCCTCGATCGGTAGTCAATGTTTTTTGGCAACATGATGAATGGGATTGAGGATAAATATGGGACTTTATTTAGGTGGGAGCGTTTGTCATTATTTGGTCGCTTTGGCTATATAGAAATGATAAGATTTTTAATAATGTTGTATCTTCTCCATTGCAGGTTATCTATCGGGCCACGGCTTTCCTGTGATCATGGACTTCTCTACAACGTATGAAGTTCCACGACTTGTTTGCGGAGGGTTGTAGGCGGTTGGAAGATACGGCGCGAGATGTCTTCTCCCGACATGGATGGCAGCAACCGCTGCGAATAGATCTTTTTTAGATAATTGGGAGAACTATGCTTTTATTTACATTTTTTTTATTTCAGATATTCTTGTTTTCGACCGAGACTGTGGTTGTTTGGCTGTATGCATCCTAGCTATGCAGAGGCCGGGTGTAATTACTGTTAAGTAATAAAGCGCCAATTTCCAAAAAAAAAATACGGTCACTTCAGGGAATGTCTAAGAAGGATGAAGATATTGATCGAGACCAAGGACAAGTTAAGATGAGATTACACGGCTTTACCTGCTTCCACATGCAGCCAAGCCAAGAACCTTGATAAAATACGTGCAGCCAAGTTCTTAACGTTAATCTCATGCTCTGAAAAATCAGAGTCCAGATACGAAGTTGAAGTTGACCTGTTGCCTAGTGCGTGCGTGTCAACCAAGCTAGAACTCCCCCGCGTGTTCTCGTCAGCTAACCCATAAATAAATATCCTGGACGCTATAATTGTGTCTGGAGAAGATTGATCACAGTGAGCAGCCACCAATCATGGATGCCAATCATTTTGTTGTTATGTTAATCCAACCCATTCCCACCCAGAAATAAGCCTCTGAACAGACATCCCTGATCAAGGACAGTTTTGTCGTAAAAACTATCGTTTCTTCAGATCAGTCCCATAAACTAAGTAGCAGCTTATCTAATTGTTAGAATACAACCGCATAGAAGCGCGTCGGTCACGCATAAAACTATGCACGCCGTGCCAAAGAGAAAATGACCGGACATACAGAAAGAATTGAAGATGTGTTGTAGAAAAAGAAATGAAAAGAAGAAGAAACGAGAGAAGGTCAGAGAGCACCATATCCATCATTCCATGGTGGCACATAGAGCTCAGGCTGCCTTAAAGCAGAAAGGCCCCGGCCGGCAGGCTGATCATGACGCATTGGAAGGTAACGATCTTCACGCAACAACGAGTTATACGAGCCCGCGCCATCATCACCTCATCAAAAGGAGATACGCTAATTAATTAAGAACTAGGCACAAACCGATCGATGTCAAAGGCGGCGGTGCGTCGTCGAACGGCGATTCGACCGTGCCGGAGTTGAAAATTCTGGCCTCGCCAATCGGATAAGGGAGAGGAGATGGAGAAGAGCAGGCTGATGGATGCATGCGTTGCATTGCATATTTGCATAATAATTGCATGGGAGGTGATTATCAACCATCGCGCGAATGATTATCTTGCCATGCAGGATGACGCTGGTGCGGTTCTTTTGGCCTGAGTTGTGTCGGCCGGAGAGAGGAGGAGGAGACATGGAGGGATATGAATAACAAACGATTTGGCCGCGTCAGTGTTGGATGATGCATGATGGATTGACCAACTCCAACTGGGAGGAGGACGGTGAATGCTGTGTGTACCGCCGTAAACGATGTTGTTAGGGGCTGTTTGGTTCAGAGGGTATCGTTTAGGGGATAAGGATATCCCCAACCACTTGGTTAGGGATAGTCATTTTTCTTGTTTGGTTGGAACCATAAAATGTGGTTGATGTTAGCCAAAATTTTGTTTGGTTGGAGAGATGAAAAGTGGATGGATGTTGTGATAACCTTTGTCAGTTCATGGGGTGAGATTACCCCACACTACTGGAAAACAGGCCTTCGGTTCGATCTAAACAACGTCATCAGTCCCGGCCCGTCACGAACCGCGACTAGTGCTAGCACTAGTCCCGGGCCGTGAGGCCTCCAACGGCTAGAAATGGCCAAAGACACTAGTCCCGGGCCGGACCAGAGCTCTAGTCCCGGTCCGTAATACGGCCCGGGACTAATAAGCTGGAGCGGACCAACAGTTCTTTTCGGGGACTATTAGTCCCGGGTCGTATCACGGCCCGGGACTAGTTGTCCATCAGTATATATACAGCTTCCTGGCCAGCTGTGCCCTAAAGCATATGGTGGCCATTTTTCTCAAAGAAGCAAGAGAGTTCATGCCATTTTTTCTCAAGATTTGTCAAGATTTAGTTTGCAACACCTAAATCCAAAGCTTTAAAAGGTTAGAACTTCATTCTTTCATCTCTTATTGCTACTTTAGCTCTATAATGATCTAGAAGTATAGAGATATGGATCAAATGCATGCATGCTCTAGAAGTAGCTAGAAGGATTTTGATATATATGTGTAACAAATTTTGATTAGGCACATAGTTACTGAAAGTTGAAATGTGTAATTTTAGAGTTTCAGAGCTTAGAATGGAATGAGGTTTTCACTAATAGAACAATAATAAAAAACTCCACATTTATCATGTTGATTGTTTTCTCCAATTCACAAATTGGTGCATGTAAATTTTTTAAAATTCAAAATTAATGCTCTAGAAGCTCTCAATATAACTTGTAATAATTTTATCATGTTGTGTAATGGTTTTTGATATACTTTTACTATAATGCAGATGGTCCGGGAAAGGATGTACGGTACTGACCGACGCTCCGGCGAGTTCATTAATGGCGTGCATGAATTCATCTGTGTTGCTGATGCAAACAAGCACAATGGTTTTGTATTCTGTCCATGTAATGGATATAGGAATCAGAAGGATTACTCTGACTCAAAAACCCTTCACAGCCACCTGTTGAAGTCCGGCTTCATGCCCAGTTATAATTGTTGGACCAAGCACGGAGAGAGAGGGGTTATAATGGAAGACAATGAAGAAGAGGAGGAGGATGACAACTATCATGGTTTCCCTGAGTACGGAGATACTTCCATGGGGATGCTGAAGGGGAGGATGAAGAAGAGACACATGATGAACCCGCTAATGATCTTGGTCGGACCATTGCCGATGCACGAAGAGATTGTGAAACTGAAAAGGATAGGGAGAAGTTCAATCACATGCTAGAGGATCACAAAAAGTTGTTGTACCCAAATTGCGAAAATGGTCTGAAAAAAGCTGGGCAGCACACTGGAATTGCTGCGATGGAAGGCTGAGTGTGCTATACCTGACTCCTCATTTGAAAAGTTGCTGAAAATGATGAAGAATATGCTTCCAAAAGATAACGTATTGCCCGCCAGTAGGTACGAAGCAAAGAAGGTTGTCTGACCTCTAGGTTTAGGGGTTCAGAAGATACATGCATGCCCTAATGACTGCATCCTCTACCGCGGTGAGGAGTATGAGAATTTAGATGCATGCCCGGTATGCACTTCACTTCAGTATAAGATTATACGAGATGACCCTAGTGACGTTGAGGGCGAGCCCCCCCCGGAAGAGGGTTCCTGCGAAGGTGATGTGGTATGCTCCTATAATACCACGGTTGGAACGCTTATTCATAAACAAAGAGCACGCCAAGTTGTTGCAATGGCATAAAGAGGAATGTAAGTCAGATGGGATGTTGAGACACCCCGCTGATGGGTCGCAATGGAGAAAAATCGATAGAAAGTACCCGGACTTTGCAGATGACGCAATGAGTTCAAGGTTTGGTCTAAGTACAGATGGCATGAATCTCTTTGGGGAGCAGAGCTCCAGTCACAGCACCTGGTCCGTGACTCTATGCATCTATAACCTTCCTCCTTGGTTGTGCATGAAGCGGAAGTTCATTATGATGCCAGTGTTGATCCAAGGTCCGAAGCAACCCGGCAACGACATTGATGTGTACCTAAGGCCATTAGTGGAAGAACCTTTACAGTTGTGGCACGAACCCGGGATACGCGTGTGGGATGATCACAAGAAGGAAGAATTTAACCTCCGAGCATTGCTTTTCGTAACAATCAATGATTGGCCTGCTCTTAGTAACCTTTCAGGACAGTCAAACAAGGAATACAATGCATGCACACACTGTTTAGATGAGACTGAAAGTATATATTTGGAACATTGTAAGAAGAATGTATACAATGAGCATCGTCGATTTCTTTTGGCCAAGCATCCTTTAAGAAAGAAAGGCAAGCATTTCACTACAAGGAATCTAGCAATATATGACCCTCCATTTTCGTCACAAAATCGTCATAGTAGTCTATTTATGACGATTTTGAGATCGTCGAAAACTGGGCGTCGCAAATGAACTATAACGACGTTATTGGTAAAATCGTCATAACTGTCTATGACGATATTGGATCGTCATAACCGTTATGACGATCCAATATCGTCATAGGCAGTCTAGCCCGACCACGTCAGATCCTACGTGGCTTGTCCTACGTGGCAAAATTGTGACGAAATAAAATCGTCATGGTGCAAAATAAGCCCGGTCCATTTAGTTGGTACATATGGGCTGAGCCAATAATTCCAGCCTTGTATTTACTATGTCTTGGCCTTTTATGGTCCATTTCAATTTTGGGCCTTAGCCTTTTTCGAGCCTTTTTCTATTCCACGCGTTGGCCTATCTAAGGTCCATTTCTTCATGGGCTGGTCCTACCAGCCAGATGGGTCCCACTTGTCAGACTATTCAATAAAATGATATTCCTTTTTCTACTGGTCCACTTGTCAGGTTTATTTCACCACAATCTGATAGCAATTAAACCACACATAATTTAGTCAAAACCAAAGAAATACATGAAATCCTTTTGATAACAACCATAAGTCTATTAGAATATTTCGGTTCAAATCCCATACATACAATAATAACTGTGCTATCAAAATATTACACAAAATGGTCTTCAAGAAAGAGGCTACAACAGAATGAAGCCCAAAATGGAGATCCCCAGGACCATATCCCTACAGTTGGAATAATCGATCATCAGTTGAAGCATCATCAGAACCTCCCTCTCCACCAATGCCAAGGAAACATGCCTGACTACTCCGAGTGTGCACCACTCCCTCCGACACCACGTCCCAGCAGCTGGTCACATACCACCACTGGTCGAAGAACAAAGCCTTTGTCAGCATTCAACCATCCTGCATGATAACGACAACCAAAGGCAAATTATTCCATGGGTTTATTCTTTTACATGTGACCAAGCTATGATGCCTAAACCTGGAGCAGCTAGCTAGGTGAATGCACATACCAATACACAATGATCAATAGTTGAGGCAAAGCTATGAATTAAGTGAATTAACAACAGTAGACTGTACACAAGAATCAATATAAGCAGAATTGAGATAAATCTCTACAGAGTAATGATACATACCATCGCCCAAGGTTTCCTCTCCCAGCGCTTGTCCAGGGAGAAGGCCAGTGCGCCGCCCATGGTCTCCTCGCCCAGCGTTGGCCAGGGGAAAAGGCCAGCACGTCACCCATGGTCTCGTTGCCCCCGACAAGGGAAGAAGGCTAGCGCATCGCCCATCACGCCGCCTAGGGTATCCTCAGCAAACGCATCGCCGCCCTACGTGCTCCTGATCGCCCAACACCTCACCACTGGTCCTCCTTAAATCATCTACTTAAAGTGAACAAAAATAAAAAGGCTTGTATTGTAAGCAAAGCACATCTACTTAAAGTGAAAATAAAGAACTATAGAATTTCAAATAAAATCTTTCCAACATGCAAACAATATTTATATGGCTTTGCATAAATGTAGCTAGTCAGGTTTGCTTTTTGTCTAACTGCAGCCTTGCATTACCCAAGTGCACAAAATGCATTTCAGGCAGTAAGTAGTGATACAAGTCTTTCTTCCTTGCCCTGTTTCTCTCATTGCTTTTACTAGCTATACAAGATATTTTCAGAGATCTTTTGATCATGCTACTATAGATTTAATAGCTAACGTTAGTTAGCGTAGCATAATGAAGACATGCCTCCTTTTACAGTCTTTGCTAACCAGGCCATTTCACAGCCAGCATTATTTAGATTTTTCAAGTAGCAATATTAAGGACAATTTTATTTGAGTTAGTTCTTGTTTCACTGTCACAATACATGGGAATTCCACACTAAGGATGCATACTTGGGAATCCTAGGATGTATACAGACCAATACCATACCCTCTACCTTCCTCTCATCTCACATGCGCAGACAATCTATGCAAAATTAGCTCACGTGTAGCATCAAGGTTAGCACAGAGTAGACAGGGAGAAGAGGGGAATACTGGGAGAGAGGGGAACACCTCCTAGTAGAGCTTGAGGTAGAGCTTGAGGGGCTCAACATAGTACTCGAAGCCGAGCGTGCCCATGGACCAGATCTATCATCCATGTTCATGGTCTTCCGCTTCTTCTTCGTTCACTTGTCCCTCGCTCTGTGCTCGGGGATCAAACACAGCGAATTCGTACTGAGCGACTGTTTTGCATCACATAGTAATACACTCGTAAGAAACAATAGAAAGTTAGAAGCTATGAGTCATGGCTGAACTAAGTGTTCTAATCAAGAATAATTAGATATAAACATGATAGAATTCAGGGATGGTAGGCAAATAACACTGTCCAGTAAACAGGAGCATTGCACAAGAGTTTTAAGAGAAGCTTAGGCCTGACATACAGTACATGTACCAGATATGAATAGTGTGTACTAGGAAGCATAGTGGAAGGGACTAACTCAGTAGCATTTGAATGAATGAATTAGAAACATTTAAGAGACAGTTAGGTAAATAAGGTTGACATAAGGCATATGTTATTTGAGCACATGAATCTTATCAGTAGAAGTCAAAAGCAGCATTATACACAACCATGTAGTTCCATGTGTAACTCAATGTATCACTAATTTAGCAAGATAATACACATTGTGCAAACAAAAAGCAAGCATATACTCTAAACTTTTCAAGCAATCGGCTAGGAATGCTACAGGTCATTTCATTTCAAGTCAAAAGATTCATGACCAAAATGCTACAGGAATGTTGCATATTTAAATATCTGGACATGAATAATTCAATCGCAAGTAGATAGTCAAATATCTCAAGTTACAGAATAACATGTATTAACCATCGCAAGTACATAGTCAAATATTCCACAAAAGGACGATCACTTATCAGTAGAACAAACATGAGTTTTCATTTTAAAGCATGCCTGTGAGAATTAGAGCAAATGTGCAGTAATATCTATAGATGTTAACTGTTGGTTTACAAACACAGTGCACAAGAAATATCACTGGCAGTTGGTTTACAAACCAAACAGGCAGAAAGGAAACATTCTAAATGGCAAAAAGATAACTAACAAACCAAGATCTTAGCCTTCTCTTATGAACAAAAACGGGTGCTAGAGACACCTGGACAAGAACTAAGCACAATAGTAATAGAAAACATGTACCCTCATCTTTCCAATAAACTAGACAGTTCAATCTAAATGGCATTTGATTGGCATGGCTCCCACGACCTTGGAAGGAAAGAAGCATTGTATCATTACACAATCCACAATGGACGTTGTAGTATATGATGCAGAAATGTGTGGGGAGAGCTCACTTGGCATGGATGTCGAGGAACCTGGCGGAGCTTCCAGTAACGATTATGTCGTAGGTGAGGGAGACCTTGAACCCCGCGGTGATGGCAAACCTGACGACGGCGATGATGATGGGATTGTTGTAGTGCTCTATCTGCTTGACGAGGTCGTTGATGTCGCCCTTGAAGATCTCCTATGGTGCCTGAAGGTTCGTCTCGGAGCAGAAGGCACGGCTTCTCCCTGCGAGCACCACCGCTACCACACTGTCGTCGGCATTCAGGCGCATCTGGAAGAACTGGCCGCCCTTCTCCCGGATGCCATGCCACATAGTGGGAGGTCGGGGGAACGCGAGAAGCCCTTCTCCTTTGATGGAAACATGTAGGAGCCCAGCTAGGGTTCACGCGCGGCGCTGTCTGGGGATCTAGATCGCGGTAGGATGGGCAGAGGTGTAGTGATGGCTCTGGACCGGGCTTGAATAGAGAGGGGGAGGGTGTGGGGGATGGGAGGAGGGGCACTGGAGTTGGTGCCGACGGGTGGCCGTCGATCTGGAGCCTGGGAGGGGAGATCTGGAGCCTGGGAGGGGAGGGGAGAACGTGGAGGCGCTTGAAGACCGGGTTTGAATGGAGAGGGGCGGCGAGGAGGGTGTGTTGACGAAGGTGGTGTGGATAGGAGGAGGGGCGCCGGAGGTGGTGCGGACGGGTAGTCAGCGATCTGGATCGTGGGAGGGGATATCGTGTTTGGGTGGAGGCGGCGCTCGAGGGTAGGTGAGAGGTGACGAGTGGAGGAGACTGAGCGATGGATGGGTCGGCTTGGATCGGATGCTGTCTGACCTAGACCAATTTTTGGGGCCAAATTTTAGTCTTTCGCGGCCAAAATCGAAAGAATTCGGCGCCACATTTTCGTGTGGGGCAGGAGAGGTGGTTTATGGAGCGTTGGATCAAGCTGTATTGATGGCTGAGATTCGCTTGGGCAGGGTGATCCATGGATAGTACATTTCTTGTATCTGATTGGCTGGAGGAGGGTTTCCATGAGTGAGGGTTGGATAACTCTATTCATATTGTCATCTCACAAAAGCACAAAACCAATGTTTGCACCCGTATTGTGCACACATGTTCATTATGCGATGGCGAACAATGTTGCAAGAGGAAGTTTTCCATTTCGTCGCACGGAAAAACCATTTTCCATTTTTCGAGCGCAAAAAACGACCCGTTTTGTGAAGCAACCACCAAATGGAAGTTTCAAAATTATACCATCCCATTTTACAAAATAATAGGCCACCTTAAATGGACAAATGTGCCAACCGGGATCTCTCAAACCTTTCCTTCCATCCCTGGCGAAAAAGACAAATTCCTGCCGAATCGGTAGGAAGTGGGTCCGGTTTGAACTACAAGTACATTATCTGATGCCCATTATTTTTTGAAAAAATGAGTTTTAGACTCACAATATCATGCTTCTTCAGAGATCCAATGCAAGTTTAGCGAGGCTCGGCCCTGAGCTAAGAACCTTCATGCCCGCCGTTTTGACCATAGTTTGAAACGGGCATAAAAAATAAAAAACGGTCCGAATCCTTCGCGTGGTGTCTTATTATGTGACATAATTGCAAGGAAAAATACCAAACTTGGTAAATTGAGTATGTCTCAAAAAACCCTTCACAAAATGACCTATCATGTTCGAGGTTTCGTGGCTTTCGGGTCAAATGACCAATGTTATGGCTAGAATCAGGGCATAGTTTGTGATAATGTGCCCATATTGTGCACACATATGTATCATGGCATGGAGAACAATGTTGCAGGAGGAAGTTTTCCTTTTTGACGCACGGAAAAACCATTTTCCATTTTCCGAGCGCAAAAAACGGGGCGTTTTGTGAAGCAACCACCAAATGACAGTTTTAGAATGGTACCCCTACATTTTGTAAAAATATTAGACCACCTTACATGGACAATGTCCCAACCGGGGTATATCAAACCTTTCCGTACACCCCTGGCGAAAAAGACAAATTCCTGCCGAATCGGCAGGAAGTGGGTCCGGTTTGAACTACAGGTACATGATCCGATGCCCATTATTTTTTGAAAAAATGTGTTTTAGACTCGCAATATGCTATTTCTTTAGAGATCTAATGCAAGTTTAGCAAGGCTCGGCCCTGAGCTAAGAACCTTCATGCCCGCCGTTTTGACCATAGTTTGAAACGGGCATAAAAAAATAAAAAACGGTCCAATCAACGCAAATCCTTCGCGTGGTGTCTTATTATGTGACATAATTGCAAGGAAAAATACCAAACTTGGTAAATTGAGTATTTCTCAAAAAACCCTTCACAAAATGACCTATCATGTTCGAGGTTTCGTGGCTTTCGGGTCAAATGACCAATGTTATGGCTAGAATCAGGGCATAGTTTGTGATAATGTGCCCATATTGTGCACACATATGTATCATGGCATGGAGAACAATGTTGCAGGAGGAAGTTTTCCTTTTCGATGCACGGAAAAACCATTTTCCATTTTCCGAGCGCAAAAAACGGGGCGTTTTGTGAAGCAACCACCAAATGACAGTTTTAGAATGGTACCCCTACATTTTGTAAAAATATTAGACCACCTTACATGGACAATGTCCCAACCGGGGTATCTCAAACCTTTCAGTACACCCCTGGCAAAAAAGACAAATTCCTACCGAATCGGTAGAAAGTGGGTCCGGTTTGAACTACAAGTACATTATCTGATGCCCATTATTTTTTGAAAAAATGTGTTTTAGACTCGCAATATGCTATTTCTTTAGAGATCTAATGCAAGTTTAGCGAGACTCGGCCCTGAGCTAAGAACCTTCATGCCCGCCGTTTTGACCATAGTTTGAAACGGGCATAAAAAAATAAAAAAACGGTCCGATCAACGCAAATCCTTCGCGTGGTGTCTTATTATGTGACATAATTGCAAGGAAAAATACCAAACTTGGTAAATTGAGTATGTCTCAAAAAACCCTTCACAAAATGACCTATCATGTTCGAGGTTTCGTGGCTTTCGGTTCAAATGACCAATGTTATGGCTAGAATCAGGGCATAGTTTGTGATAATGTGCCCATATTGTGCACACATATGTATCATGGCATGGAGAACAATGTTGCAGGAGGAAGTTTTCCTTTTCGACGCACGGAAAAACCATTTTCCATTTTTCGAGCGCAAAAAACGGGGCGTTTTGTGAAGCAACCACCAAATGACAGTTTTAGAATGGTACCCCTACATTTTGTAAAAATTTTAGACCACCTTACATGGACAATGTCCCAACTGGGGTATCTCAAACCTTTCCGTACACCCCTGGCGAAAAAGACAAATTCCTGCCGAATCGGTAGGAAGTGGGTCCGGTTTGAACTACAGGTACATGATCCGATGCCCATTATTTTTTGAAAAAATGTGTTTTAGACTCGCAATATGCTATTTCTTTAGAGATCTAATGCAAGTTTAGCGAGGCTCGGCCCTGAGCTAAGAACCTTCATGCCCGCCGTTTTGACCATAGTTTGAAACGGGCATAAAAAAATAAAAAAAACGGCCCGATCAACGCAAATCCTTCGCGTGGTGTCTTATTATGTGACATAATTGCAAGGAAAAATACTAAACTTGGTAAATTGAGTATGTCTCAAAAAAACCTTCACAAAATGACCTATCATGTTCGAGGTTTCGTGGCTTTCGGGTCAAATGACCAATGTTATGGCTAGAATCAGGGCATAGTTTGTGATAATATGTCCATATTGTGCACACATATGTATCATGGCATGGAGAACAATGTTGCAGGAGGAAGTTTTCCTTTTCGACGCACAGAAAAACCATTTTTCATTTTCCGAGCGCAAAAAACGGGGCGTTTTATGAAGCAACCACCAAATGACAGTTTTAGAATGGTACCCCTACATTTTGTAAAAATATTATACCACCTTACATGGACAATGTCCTAACCGGGGTATCTCAAACCTTTCCGTTCACCCCTGGCAAAAAAGACAAATTTCTGCCAAATCGATAGAAAGTGGGTCCGGTTTGAACTACAGGTATATGATTTAAAGCTCGTGATTTTTGGAAAAAATCATTTTTAGACTCACAATATGATGTTTCATCAGAGATCCAATGCAAGTTTAGCGAGGCTTAGCCCCTAGCTAAGAACTTCTGTGCCCGCTGTTTTGACCATAGTTTGAAACGGGCAAAAGAATTTCAAAAACGGTCCGAATTATGTAAAACCTAGTTAAACCCAAAATGGGCATAAGAACCAGCCTTTGCAATCATCCAAAATGTTGAATTCAAAACCCTAGTTTCAAAATCTTATTTTGAAATATCATATTTTCCTTTTTTTGCTAAGAAAATATGATATTATCCCTACTATGGACTAATATGGGATTAGTACATATACTATTTTCGAATAGTCAAAGTATTTATAATAAACACTCTAAGTTGACCTACTAAATTTTATAAAAATTTAGAGCCAAAAATGAATTCTTTTAGACTTCTTACGAAAAAGATACACAAGAATTAATTAAGAAAACAGAAAAATGAAAAGAAGAAAAAAAACCTATCGGACCAGCCTGGTCGGCCCGCTTGTAGTCCACCGCGAGGCAATTTCTAGCCGGCCCAGGCGAGGCCTTGTCTACTTCGTGGGCTGAGCCAAATAACCAGGCGAGGCCAAGGTCCAATAGACAAAACTTAGTATAATAAAGTACGAGAGGCCTTGTCTACTTCGTGGGCTGAGCCAAATAACCAGACGAGGCCAAGGTCCAATAGACAAAACTTAGTATAATAAAGTACGAGAACGTTGTTGAGACAACAAACAACTGTTGGCGTATTGGTTCCCAGTGCTCCATACTGTACGATGGTCGCGAGTTCGACCCCCGCATGGTACCCTATTCGAATCTCCTCTCCACTTATTTTTATTTTTGTATTTACCAATACAGACACCTACAAAATAAAAAGGTCAAGTGCAGATATAAATCACAACCTGTCTTGTGTCCTGTTGGTTAGTATCACCAACGATAGAGATTCTATGGGTTGTGGGTTCGAGTCCCCAATGCCCAGTTTTTTGCCATATGTGAGAAATAATTGACACGCAAGTGTAACACGTGATGTGGCTGCCACGTCATTTAAATATTTCACTAATTAAAAGTTACGACGATATAAAATCGTCATAATCCTTACAAATAAGGTCCTATGTTTTTGCGCCCGCGTTATGACGATTTCTTATAAGAAAGTTACGACGATTTTTTCGAAATCGTCATAATTTTGGGGGCTTTTGGCCTTTCTAAATGACTTATGATAATTTTGTGTAAAATCGTCATAGATTTATGACGATTTCATCTAGGGTCACTAACAAAAGGTCATAAATCAGCATAATTCTTGTAGTGTTTCAATGGTCTGGCATGTCACCAGACGAAGCCTAAGGAGCGTACTGATGCTGATATATTTGATATGGTCAAAGATTTGGATCAACTGGTAACCTTTGGAAAGGGTCCTGGAGGAAAATCTGTTTTGAAAGACGCTGAAGGACACGCACCCATGTGGAAGAAGAAATCTATATTTTGGGAGCTAACATATTGGAAATTCTTAGAGGTCCGCTATGCAATCGATGTGATGCATGTGACGAAGAATCTTTGCGTGAACCTGCTAGGCTTCTTGGGCGTGTATGGGAAGACAAAAGATACACCGGAAGCACGAAAGGACCATCAACGTATGAAAGACCCAAATGGCCTGCATCCAGAATGGTTTCAAGGTCATGCCAGCTACGCTCTTACCAAACAAGAGAAGGAAATATTTTTTGAATGCCTAAGCAGTATTAAGGTCCCGTCTGGCTTCTCGTCGAATATAAAGGGAATAATAAATACCTAAAGTCTCATGACTGCCACGTGATTATGACGCAAATGCTTCCGATTGCATTGAGGGGGCTTCTACCAGATAATGTTCGAGTACCCATTGTGAAGCTATGTGCATTTCTCAATGCAATCTCTCAGAAGATAATCAATCCTGAAGATCTACCACGGTTACAGAATGATGTGGTCCAATGTCTTGTCAGTTTTGAGTTGGTGTTCCCACCATCCTTCTTCAATATTATGACGCACCTGCTGGTTCACCTAGTCGAAGAGATTTCCATTCTCGGTCCTGTATTTCTACACAATATGTTTCCCTTTAAGAGGTTCATGGGAATATTAAAGAAATATGTTCGTAACCGTAGTGGTGTCCCTGCTCTCGAAAACCATCTTGGAGATGCCTCAAACTGGCTAGAGGACTGGACTCACAAGGATGCCTATTTATAGTACAAGCAGCTCGGCATAATGTCGACACTCACGACATAATGTCGACACTCACCCCTATTATTAGTGCTGACTCATGTTTAGTCCCGGTTGGTGTCTCCAACCGGGACTAAAGGTTCATCTTTAGTCCCGGTTGGTGACACCATCCGGGACAAGGTACAAGCCGCACGACATAATGTCGACACTCACCCCTATTATTAGTGTTGCCTGGCCCAGTCTGCCGCAATCCCTTCAGTCGCGGTTGGTTTCTCCAACCGGGACTAAAGATGAACCCTCTCTTTATATAGGCATTTCCCTCTATTTATTAGGTAACACTCAAGACAATTATTAATATTAAAAACCGGGACAAACCGGGACTAGCTAACACTCAGGACTAAAGCCGCCCCCTTTAGTCATAATCATGCCTAGTCCTATAGTACGCAGCTTCAGGGTCTTCTTCGTCATCATCATCGTCACCTGCCACTCCGGGGATCCTCAGCCCATCCATGGCATATACCAGGGGCCATTCCAGCCTCGGATTCACGGCGGGCGGGGGAGGGGTCTGCTGGAAGACTATGTCGCTACCGCCGGGCCGTTGTGGGGCCTTTTTGTGGCTCTATGGCGGGTGGACTCGTGGGCACCGCAGGCGAGGATGGTCTCCCCCGGCGATGTAGCGCATCACTCCGATGATAGTACGGTTCGCCCACCACAGACGACAGCCGGCTTCGTTGTGGTTCACCGGTGGCAGGCCATCACCCTCGTACCTGGCGAGCTCCCTTTCCTGCCTATTAGCGAAGAAGGCATTCCAGGTGTCGTAGTTATCGGGATCCCACTGGGGATCCATCCGCTGCTCCGGCGTGAGCTGGTGGTAGAAGTGGTTTGTGATGGTCGCCTGGCGTGCGGAACCTTGAGGGACAGGAGGGACAGGAACCCCTCCAGCGCTCAGCATCCAGCCGGCGGTCGGCCGGTATCCCGATGGACAAGGGTATTTGGAGGCGCACAGCGCCTCGGTCTCCTCGAGGGTCAGAATGGCCCAGTAGGCGTTGTCCATTGTTCTAAGAGAGGAAGGTGTGGATGTGTGGATAGCCATGGCGCGATCGCCCTAAATATAGAGGGAAAGGGCGGGAAAACTTGGCGTTAAGCTTTGGGAAATGGCGGGTAATAACTTTAGTCCCGGTTAGTGACTACATCCGGGACTAAAAGCTCTCGTAGAAAGGAAAGAGCGGGAAAACTTGGCAGGAAGCGGTAGGAAATGGCGGGAAATATCTTTAGTCCCGGTTTGTGACTACAATCGGGACTAAATGGATATTATATTAAGATTCTTTATATTTTACTAATAATAATAGACATATTATTTGTGTTATTTGGATTATTACAATAAAAGATATGATTTTCCAAAGTTTTTATATTTGATTTGAATTAAAAAAGAAAATTTACAAATGAAATAATTTATAAATGATGCAAACAGATAAATGGATATTATATTAAGATTCTTTATATTTTTCTGATAATAATAGTCATATTATTTGTGTTATTTGGATTATTACAATAAAATATATGATTTTCCAAAGTTTTTATATTTTATTTGAACAAAAAAGAAAATTTACAAATGAAATAATTTATAAATGATGCAAACAGATAAATGGATATTATATTAAGATTCTTTATATTTTTCTGATAATAATAGACATATTATTTTGTTATTTGGATTATTACAATAAAAGATACGATTTTCCAAAGTTTTTATATTTGATTTGAATTAAAAAAAGAAAATTTACAAATGAAATAATTTATAAATGATGCAAACAGATAAATGGATATTATATTAAGATTCTTTATATTTTTCTGATAATAATAGACATATTATTTGTGTTATTTGGATTATTACAATAAAAGATATGATTTTCCAAAGTTTTTATATTTGATTTGAATTAAAAAAGAAAATTTACAAAAAAAACAATTAGGCGCGGGTCGTGGCTGGACCCGGGACTAAAGGGTGCCTGCGCGCGCGAAAACGAAGCGGCCAAAAAAACCCTTTAGTCCCGGGCCGTGGCTTAACCCGCGACTAACGGGGCGAAGACGAAGCACACAGACGAAGACGAAGCAGGGGAGGTGCTGTCCGATTCCGCCGCCGCTCCGCCGTGCGTACGTGCTCTGTCGTGCCTCCGCTCCGCCGTGCTACCACGCGCCGCCTCGCTGTCTAGCCGCTCCGGCATCGTGCTCGATCTCCGCCTTGTCTCGTGTCATCTCGCGCCGCGCGTCTCGCCGCCTCGTCGCCTCGCCAAGCGCTGCCTCGCTGTGCCGCCGCGCGCCGCCCCGCTGCGTGCCACCCCGCCGTGCGCCGCCCCGTCGTGCCTCGATCGGTGAGAGCTCGAAGGGAGTACGAGCGGGTGTGGAGTTTTTTGTAATTATTAGTTAGCTAGGTTATTAATTATTGTAATTTTAATTAGCTAGGATTAGGATTAGGATTATTAGTTAGCTAGGGTTATTAATTATTGTAATTGTAATTAGCTAGAATTAGCTAGGTTTTTTTTGTAATTATTAGTTAGCTAGGGTTATTAATTATTGTAATTAGCTAGGGTTATTTTTTTTGTTTTAGTTATTATCTAGGATTATATTGTTTTACCACAATTAATATTAGGATTATTGTTTACCACAAATAATATTAGGTTTTACCACAATTAATATTAGGAAATGTTATAGTTTTTTATAGTTTTTTTTATATTAGGGTTTTTTGTTTTAGTATTAGGATTATTGTTTTAATTAAAATGTTAGGATTAGGATTATTGTTTTAGTGATTTTTTTGTTTTATTTATTAAGATTAGAATTAGGATTAGGATTAGGGTTATTTTTTGTTTTAGTTATTATGATTATTGTTTTAGCACAAATAATATTAGGATTATTATAATTAGGATTATATTGTTTTATTTATTAGGATTATTGTTTTTTCTAACCTGTTTAACTCTCTTTTTTTATAGATAATGAAGTCATGGATCCATCCGAAGATCCTGGTCGCATCGGTGAAGGTTTTCTTCAGGGCATGATAAGAGGTGAAATTCCTCTTAATATTACTACCGGCGCCGAAGATATTTTGCTCGAGGAAGAGATATCCTCATATCTGAATCCATCCGGTGATGGACTAGAGGAAAACCAAATGTACCAAGGGGAAGACCAGATGGACGAAGGGCAAACAAATAACAACAATAATGATGGCCCCTCGACAGGATCCGGCGAGGTACATATATATATATATAAAGTCTCGTGTTACCTCTATTCATTAACTGATCTAGATATATATTAATCACTCTCTCTTCTTCTTTTAGCCCACCAGATCGAAGCAATCGACAGCGCGAACGAAACGAGGGCCAAACAAAAAGTTGGATGGTAATCAGAGGTTCACCATCGAAGAAATAGATGATGATGGTGAACCGATTGCTCCAGAGAAGCACCGGAGGATGTTTATAAATCAATGCGGGGTGCTTGTTAGGGACAACATGCCGATCACCATCCAAGAATGGAATAAGTCAAAGAAAGCCGGTGAAGAATCCAACAGCTATGTCACCGATGATGCCAAAGATGACCTTTGGCAGAAGCTCATAGCGCATTTCATACTACCTCTAGAGTATGAGGAATTTGAGGTAGATGGTATTACCCCAAGGCCGGGTGGTCTTGAAAATAGAGCGAAAGTCAAGGAGTGGGCACTGAGCAAGATGGCTGAACTGTACCGGAACCACAAGAAAAGTTTATACGCGAAATATGTCGCGAAAAAGAAAACTCCAGACTTCAAAGGAGTAAATAAGAAGTTGAGAGAACAGTGGCCTGATTTTGTACAGTACAAGCAATCTGATAAAGCAAAGGCAAAGTCGGCAAAGAACGCGTTAAATGCTGCCAACAAGAAATACCATCATAAAATGGGGACATGTGGCTACAAGAGTGTCATCCCTAAGTGGGAAACTATGGAGAAGGATATGAGGGCTAGAGGCGTCACTCCTGGTACAGATGGATGGCCCGAGAGGTCAAAGAACTGGTGGTACGGGCACGGGGGATCCTTGGACCCAGAAATAGGGAAGACATTATTTCATGATAAAATTCTAAAACCCTCCCAAGACCTTATTCAAGCAATGAACGATGCTCAATTGGGATTGTTCCGTCCCGAGAGAGAGAACGACGAGCTGCCACGCGCCCTAGGGAATCCTGAAAAGGGTGGACGAACACGAGGCAAAGGCGCTGGTGTCTCGTGGAAGAAAGGGTTTCCTCAGTACGATGCCAGTTACAGAAGCCATCAGAGAAAGAAGGACCGGGAGGCAGGCCGGATCTCCAGGGTAGAGCAGGACCTAGCTGATCTGAAGAACCTCATGCATGAAATTAGCCAAAGTCCGCTGTCGTCAACTCACCCGCGGTCTGATGATCCTGCATTGGATCTTAGCCAACGGAGAAGCAGCGTGGCTTCCATGAAGGTCCGTGCTGATGATCAAGCACTGCTGGATGATGCACCGGCTCCTCACTACCCCGTGGATGATGTCAGAGAGATGGCACAATGTGAGCTACATCAGCCAATGAACAATCTGTCCTTCAAGGTGGCGATCGGCACTGCTTTACCTTGTCTACCTGGAGCACTCCACCATTCACTTCCGATTCCACCAGGCTATGCTCGTGTCATGGTGGATGACATAGTGGAGGATTTTGCGGACCTAGAGATTGAAATCGCTACGCCTGAAGGCCTTACGAAACTAGGAGATGTCAAGCGCAACATCATTCTATGGAATAAGAAGTACATCAAGTTTTCAGGCTCGGCGCCAAGGCCATCGACTCCAAGGAATCCAAATCCACCCTGCATCGAATATCGTCAACCTCCAAGTCCACCCCAACCCGATTATCGACAACCTCCAAGTCCACCCCAACCTGATTATCGCCAACCTCCAAGTCCACCCCGCCCCACTGACGATCGCCGCAGCAGGAGTACATCAACTCGATCTCCGCCTCCGCCTCCGTGCAATACTACTACCTCGTCGAAGAAACGGAAGTTTGACGGTCCCCCGCGCCCCACATCGAAGAAAGTTCAAACACCGAAGATAGTCGATATCCCGCCGGCTCTTCCAAAGATACCTTATGACAAGAACGATGAGGAAACTAACGCGGATGTGGCTACCCAAGTTAAGGCGCATTTTGCACCCATAAAGCCTGAGCCAAAGCCGGTATATAACGAAAAAACCAAAAAGTGGGCTAAGTCCTTTCTAGAGAAACCATCCCAGATATCGATGAATCTGGAATCAGACTATGACCGGGAGATTATTAAGCAAGCACAGAAGAAAAAAATCACAAGTGCAAAAAGCGGGAAGCAAGTTGCCAGCTCGGAGCACAGAAGAATCAATCGGTCGCCCCGCTCAAAGTCATTTCAGACCTCGACAAGGCCTTCAGAGCTGAAATGGATATGGACATGCAAATAATGGACCCCAGAGCCCGTACTAATGCTGCACTAATGGGCATCACTGTATCGGAGGCCAAAGCACTTGCTACTAAAGCAAATATGTCTCTTGGTCAATATTTAGGCTATGAAGATACGCCAGTGGGTCAGATAGTACGGCAGTATGTCCAAGGGGAGCCTCTAGTCAGTAATGAGGAGCTCGCACGTCTATCCACACATATGCGAAATCTGCATGAATGGTACATGTCGCAAGCGGAAAAAAAGCATCGTAAAGATTGGTTTCCGGTGGACGTTAGAAAGGAGCATCACTTCAAACCATACTCGATACAGGTTCAAATGACCGAATTGTTTCAGTTATACAACCAGCGCGCCCTCGACAAATCTATCATTGGTTGCTACTGTCTGTAAGTTATTTATTTCTATAATTAAGTTTGTAGCTCTAGCTCGTTCATTGCATTTAATATATTATCCTAACTATATATCCTTTTGTATGATGATATTATATTCCGCAGAATGAAGATGCTTGAATGCAAAAGAGCTAGAAGATACGACGTTGGGTTCATTGACCCATATATCATTAATGAATATACGTTAAAGAATCACCCCAAAGACGTGGAGGAAGACCTGTGCAGGTTCTTAACCGAGCATAATTTTGTTAAGGAAATACTATTTTCTTACAACTTCAAGTGAGTGTTTATATCTTGTACACATTTTATTTTTAGCTTACTGGATGAGCTATGCATGTATGCTTATGTAAATGTCCGCATATTCCACTGGATCTTGCTAAACATTCAAGTTGACAACTCCCTAGTTGAAGTCCACGACTCATTAAGTTGGGACCAAGAGCAGTGGAGCGACATGAAAGCAATGCTCCATAAGTAATTTCAATCATTATCGCATTATATCGTCCTCTTTCATTCATTTCCTGATATCAAGTAACTAATAACTCCTTTGTTCATTTTCTTTGCTGAGCATGTGTTGGACACGGTTCAGACAGAAAATATCAGGTCCATTCAAAGAGGAGTTAACTTATAAAATGGTGAAGAGTTTACAGCAGCCACCGGGAACTCATTGTGGATACTACGTCTGTGAGTATATCCGCGAGTTGACCAGTGAGCGTAAAGTTGACTCACATTATATTTATGATTTGCGGGAGAAACTAGAGCCATACCAGCGCATAAGAGCAATTCAAGAGGAGCTGGCGGGATTTATGATGAAGGAAGTCCTTGATGTACATGGAGAGCATTATGCGGATGACGTGGAACTCGATTCGCCTTTGTCATCTTCATGTAGCTGATATGATATATATATATTCATCAATGACCATGTAATTTCAAAACATTTCTTCCTTTTGATATGATTGATTATATGTATGCAAGGGATCAATTAATTATATAAATTGATCGACGTGTAGTGTGTATATAGTAGCGTATAATATGTATACTGAAATATATGTTTGAATTATATTGAAACACAAAAAGAAAAAGGAACGAAATGGAAAAATAAAGGAAATACACAATCTCTGCCGCGGCAGAGAAATGTGGTGTTTCTCTGCCGCGGCAGGAAACCTTTTAGTCCCGGGTGGTGTTACAGCCCGGGACTAGAGGGTTTCCGCCCCCCGCGGCGCTGAAACAGCCACGTGGCTGTTATCAGTCGCGGGCCGTTGCGAGCCAGGACTAGAGGGGGGGCTCTAGTCCCATTTTCACAGTCCCGGGCCCAAAATCGGGACTAGAGCCCGTTGCGGTCCGGGACTACAGCCCTGTTTTCCACTAGTGTCATATATGCAATTTTACCTCGTTGGTGAAGTATTAAACAACAAATAGATGTTATAATAAATTATTCACAAATAATCAAAGGTGTTTTTACCGCGGTATTCAGTTGGTACTAGCATCGCTAACTCCATTTGATAATCTGAAGCAAAGACACCTGCAAGCCTGGACAAACTATATGCTCAGAGATAGTACAGAGGAGAGAGACGAGTAGAAAAAATTGCCACCGCCGTGAAAGAAAAAAAGAGAGAATAGGTGAGAGGAGAGGCGAGCGTCAGATCTGGTGCCTCCGGAGCTTGCTCCTCCCGACCATCTCGCAATTCCCCAAGAGAGTAGCCCCTGCTGCGCTGCTACCTCGATCTAGAGGAACGGAAGAAGAGAAACCTCCACGGACTCGTCTCCCTCTCCCCGACCCTCGCTGCCTCGCTGCCCTCCCGGCCTCCTTGCCCATCCCTGACCTCCTCTGCCTCTGCAACCTCTGCTGCCTCGACACCCGGCCCTCCCCGACCACGTCATACTCCTCGTTCCCCCGATGCCGACCAGGAAATTGAGGCGAGCCAGGAGGGATCAGCCCTGCTACGACCATGGAATAGAGGGGAGAGTAGTTAGGCTGGTCTGTATCATGCATGCCAACTTAGCAAAAATCTGATGTGGCATCACAATTAATAAAGAGAGGGATGGTTAGAGTATCATAGATAGATACCGTATCATAGCACGTAAAACTAGAAATCATAATGGCAAGTAAATCTTGTACACACATTTTACATAGAGATTCTATAAATTAATAAATATACCACTACTATGATATTACTACATGATACAATGCACTAGAGACATAGTATCATATACTAGTACCATATGCATGATACTAGTATTATGATACTCACCAGCCTTAACTTCCGTCGCCGTCTCTACTCTCTCGGCACCGCACCTCGATTTTCCGCCGTCGCATGTGGTTCACGAGAGGGAGAGACAGGGAAAATAGATAAGGTTGGGGTTTTCTCTTTCTTTCCCGGGCCGGTCAGCGAGCGAAACAGCGCTAAAAAAGCTTTTCGGGTGAGGTTAGCTCGCCAGTCAGAAGTGGTTGGCCTCGTCCGCCACATTTTGCCGGATGAGCTGAGCCATCGTTTTGGAGGAATATTCTCAGAATCTGGCTATCCCTAACCCCTCTCATCCTCCAAACCAAACGCTTGGTAACCATTTTTTTCAGTGGCTATCCCTATCCACTTGAGGATATCCCCTAAACCAAACAGCCACTAGGGGCTGTGATGGCCGTGAGTGTGTCTCCATCCATCGTCCCCCGGCCCTCACGTTGGAGAGTCTATTCGTCCGTGTGCATGATTGGCCTGATTGCCTACGGTTGTGCGCGTCTTGTCCTCTGTGACGATCGTTGCGGCAGGGAGTTCGTTCGGCCGGTGCCGACGGCAAAATTGTAGAGATTATTTGGGAAATTCCTATACACCGCAATGGTTGATCTGGGTGGTGCTATTTTCCGCTCAGCGCGTGCATTATTAGTGCACCCCTGAAGCCTTCCTCCCATGGGCCATTCCAGATTTCGGCCCAATAACAGGTACTTTTTTTAAAAAATTCTTTTTTACCTTTTCTGTTTCTATAATAGTTAATTTTGGGGGTTTTGAAAACGTTTGAATATAAAAATGTTCAAACTAAAAAAAAATTACATGCAGAATTTTATCGAATATAAAAATTGTTTTAAAAAATTTAAATGTTCATATTTGATAGTTGTTCAAATTAAAATTTTATTCACATGCGAAAACTGTTCAAATATAAAAAGTATTCAAATAAAAAACATATTTAAGAAAAATTAAGAAGAAAGGAAAACTAGGTAAAAACCAGACCTGACCCAAGGAAAAACCACGTAAATAACCAAAAAAGAAAGAAAGAAAAACAGCTAACATGGAGCCTATGGGTCTCGGCCCAGACCGTGGAAACGCTCAGGCGTGCGCTATTAGAGCACGTGTCGAGGTATAAATAGCAGTTGTCGTTGACCCATACGACCATACCGCACCCCCTGGCCTATTTTTGCGCCAACCCATGATCAGGTTTGTTTTTCCTATCTAGTTTTCTATTCAGATTTCCATCACAATTTCCAATTCGGCTTTTCTGTGCGTCATCTTGCTGTTGGTTTTCTGCTAGGATTTTCTAAACACTTCAGATTTTGATTTTTTCAAAAAGTTAAATTTTACGAAATGGTCGGTTTAAAAACTGTTTATATACAAAAAATATTCAGATTTTGAAAAATGTTCATTTTTAAAAATATGTAGTTTAAAAAATATTCAGGTCCAGTAAGTATAAATTTTGAGAAATGTCTAGATCCAATAAAAAATTGGGTTTTAAAAATAGTCATATTTTGAAACATTCAAAATTTAAAAAACGTTCACAATAATAAACTGTATTTGAAACTCAAAAAGAATATTATGTTTTCTTATTTACTTTTTACTTTAATTTTTCTAAAGTTAGTATTCTAGAAAAAATTAGACCTTCGTAAAAGTCTGTTTGAGAAGCATGCACGCTCTAAGTAAGTGCCACATGTCGTGGGTAGGAATAAGTTTGTTCTCGTATATAATTTTAGATTAAAGTACACATATATCCAAGTATAAGTACACATTTGTACTCGCAATCAAAGTACATGAAAGTACAAGTTTATCAACAGTTAAAGTACGAAAGTATAAGTGTACTGAGAGCCAAATTACAAAAAAGTACAAGTTTACTCATAGCCGAAGTACACGAAAGTACGAGTTTACTCACATAAAAAATATAGAAAAGAACAAGTTTACTTAGAGCGAAAGCATACGAAAAATATAATTTTACTCACGGCCAAAGTGAGAAAGTATAATTGTGTAACAACTCAAGTACAAAGTACAAAAAACCCGAAGTACAAGAAATACAGAACAGAAATAGTCTAAAGTACGAACGTCAACAATTTTAAAAGTATAAAAGAAATTGTTCAAAACCTATCAACATGAGATCTAGTTTTAAAGCTCTCGGAATGAGAAGCTCAAAAGTGAAAACGGTTCGTAATTTGGACAAGTGATTCTCAAAATATTTTGTTTTGAATCATCAATTTTAAAAAATAAAAGGAAAAAATTGTACCTGTTGTATCTCCCTCTTGTTGGAACTTTTGCCTAAATAGGCCCAGTCCATTTATTATATGCCAATAAATTCCTGAAATCCTAAAGGCCAATTTGGCCCATTCATGCAAGGTAAAAGCTGGGACAAATGTTTAGTCCCATATTGCTAGTTGAGTGGAAGTTGGATCAGCTTATAAGGAGAGCTCTTCCATCACTTGTACGAGCTTGAGAAGAGAAGACACATACACGCGCACTCCTCCTCCTCCTTCTCGCCTCGTCACGCCGCGACGCGGGTTGCCGGAATCTTGCCGAGACGAGCTTTAATACGATCTGTTCACTTCAACTTCTGTCCATTCATTTTATCTCCTGCGCAGCCTGTCTGCCTTTCCCATCCCGTCTTGCGGCATGCACCGTGAGCCGATACAGTAGGCCTCCGAGGCCCCGCTGCTTCGAGTCTTGTACGGGAGAAGGGGGATAAGGTTTTTGGGGAGCGCTATTGGCGTGACTACTGTCTTCATCACGGACTCATTCACGGATAGCGATTGCGGCGACGTCTTCCCCAACGAATACTTCTTCCCCGACATCAGCATCCTCTTCCTCGACGACATGGCTGATGATGCTGCCAACGTGAACGCCCTCGGTTCCTATGTTGCTGCTGTCGTGTATATTTTCTTTCTCAACCTTGTTCTGATCGCATCTCAAGTTCTACGCCTTGTAGTCTGTTTGGTTATCTGCCTTAATATGTATTCGCTATTTCATATGATTAGTATATTTTCTATTATTCTAATCATGTTTTATCTAGCATTTATCATGGGTAATTCGCTTGGTAAATTGCTCTTTTACTCAACAATCCAAAAATCTTATTTCAGGCAATTTTCCCCAAGTGGCTTTGTTGCTTCTATGAAGCCACCTGTGTTCGAAGGTGTAAATTACAAACGATGGCGTGCGGGAGCATTGCTCTGGTTTCAGACCATGAGCTGCTATAACGCCATCTATGGCGCACGTGAGGGAGATCTTAATCCCGCTCAGGAAGAGGCGTTCCAAAAACTTGATACCACTTTCAAGGTTGCCTTGATCAGCATTCTTGGCGACAATATTGTCGATTCATATCTGTCATTTAGCAATGGCAAGGATATGTGGGATGCGCTCGAGAGAAATTTGGAGTCTCCGATACTGGCAGTGAACTGTATGTCATGGAAAAATTTTATGACTATAAGATGGTTGATGAATTGTGGAGCAGGCTCATGAAATACAGTCACTTGCCAGGAAGCTTGAGCACTTCACTTGTGTATTACCGGCCAAGTTTGTTGCCGGAGGCATTATTGCCAAACTTCCCTAGTCATGGAGGAATTTTCTACTTCTCTGAAGCACAAGAGACAAGAGTTCTCCGTGGCGGATCTCATTGGGACTCTTGATGTGGAAGAGAAGGCGAGAGCAAAAGACACACGTGCTCGAGGTATCGAGTGAGGTTCTAATACCAATCTGGTACAGAAAAGGAACTTCCAGCCTCACAAGTTCAAGAACAAAGGCAAGTTTGACGGCAAAGGAAAGTTTGATGGAAAGAACAAGGCCTCATAGTCTACCAGCTTCAAGAAGAAGACTGATAAGAAGGAAGGTGCTTGTCATGTGTGCGGTGATCCTGATCATTCGGCTCTTGCTTGTCCCAACCGCTTTGACAAGCGTCAGCATGGGAAGGACAGCAAAACTGCTAATGTTGTCATGGGCGACGTTGAGATAAAAGATGTTGGGTATGGTATATTACCTACAGTTTTTTCATTATGTCATTCTCCTGATTGGTGGATTGGCACGGGCGCTAATGTACATCTCTATTCTGATATTTCCATGTTTTCTTCATATCAGGTCAGAGGGACTCAAACCGTGCTGATGGGGAAACAGCTCGCATGCTTTTGTTCATGGTGTTGGTACGGTCGATCTGAAGTTTATTTCGGGAAAGACTGTGCACTTGAAGAACATGCATCATGTTCCCTCAATAAATAAAAATCTTGTTAGCGGATCTCTTCTGTGTCGAGATGGCTACAAGATTGTATTGGAGTCCAATAAATTTGTAATTTCAAAGTATGGAATCTTTGTTGGTAAAGGCTATGAGTGCGGAGGCTTGTTCCGCTTATCTCTGTCAAACATTTGTAATAAAGTTGTTAATCATATTTACACGAATTTTGAATCAAATGTCTGGCACTGTCGTCTTTGACATATTAATTTTGGTTGTATGACGCGGCTAGCCAAAATGAATTTAATCCCTGATTTCACAACTCTTAAGGGATCTAAGTGTCAAGTCTGCATGCAAGCTAAACAACCTCGCAAGTCACATACGCCTGCAGAAGTGAGAACTTTAACACCACTAGAGCTCATACATTCTGATCTTTGTGAGATGAATGGTGTATTGACAAAAGATGGAAAGAAATATTTCATGACTTTGATTGATGAATCTACGAGATATTGTCATGTGTATCTTCTGAAATCAAAAGATGAGGCTTTGAGTTTCTTCAAAATATATAAAACTGAGGCAGAAAATCAACTTGATCGAAAGATTAAGAGGCTTAGGTATGATCGTGGTGGAGAGTATTTTTCTAACGATTTTGATTTCTTTTGTGTGGAACATGGCATAATTCATGAGAGGACGCCTCCCTACTCACCCTAGTCAAATGGAATAGCCGAAAGAAATAACTATGCTCTAACAGATTTGGTTAACGCCATGTTAGGCACATCGGGTCTCTCCAACGAATAGTGGGGGAGGCACTATTGACTGCGTATCATGTCCTAAACCGAGTTCCCACAAAGAACAAAGAAATTACTCCATTCGAAGAATGGGAGAAGAAAAGATTAAAACTCTCTTACTTACGTACTTGGTGTTGTTTGTACCAATACCCAAGAAGCGCAAGCTTGGACCAAAAACCATTGATTGTGTTTTTCTGGGCTATGATTTTTATAGCATTGGTTATATATTCTTGATAGTAAAATCTGAAGTACCCGACATTCATGTCGGTACAATCATGGATTCGAATGATGCGAATTTCTTTGAGGATGTCTTTCCTATGAAGGATAAACCTAACTCATCAAATCCGGAGATACCTAGTTCATCTAATCAGGAATTTGCTACATTTTCTGAACCTACCATTCCAATTGAACACTCTGAAAGTCCTAAGGAGGAGGATAATGAAATTCCTAAAGGAGCAAGAGACAAAGAACTACAAAAGTCTTTTGGTGATGATTTCATTGTGTACCTTGTGGATGACACTCCCACTTCTATTTCAAAAGCATATGCATCTCCTGATGCTGACTACTAGAAGGAAGCCGTCCATAGTGAGATGAATTCCATCTTAGCTAATGGAACATGGGATATCACTGATCGCCCTTATGGGTGCAAACCTGTAGGATGCAAGTGGGTGTTTAAGAAAAAGCTTAGACCTGATGGTACTATTGAGAAGTACAAGGCACGGCTTGTGGCCAAGGGATATACTCAAAAAGAAGGTGAAGACTTCTTTGACACTTACTCACCTGTTTCCAGATTGACCACCATTCAAGTATTACTCTCATTGGCTGCCTCTCATGGTCTTCTCGTTCATAAAATGGACGTTAAGACAACTTTCCTTAATGGATAGTTGGATGAGGAAATTTACATGGATCAGCCAGATGACTTTGTGGTAAATGGTTAAGAAGGAAAGGTGTGCAAGTTGTTGAAGTCTTTATATGGCCTAAAACAATCCCCTAAGCAATGGCATGAGAAGTTCGAAAGAACTTTAACTGCTACATGCTTTATTATAAATGAAGCTGATAAATGTGTGTACCATCGGCATGGTAGGGGTGAGGGAGTCATCCTTTGTTTGTATGTTGATGACATACTGATTTTTGAAACCAACCTTAATTCAATTAAGAAGGTCAATTATTTCTTATCTCGTTCCTTTGAGATGAAATATCTGGGAGTAGCTGATGTCATCTTGAACATCAAGCTATTGAGAGATGATGACGGTGGGATTACATTGCTTCAGTCCCACTATGTGGAAAAGGTCTTGAGTCATTTCGGGTATAGTGACTTCAAGTTTTCTCCTACACCGTATGATCCTAGTGTGTTGCTTCGAAAGAATCGAGAAAATGCTAGAGACCAACTAAGACACTCTCAAATTATTGGCTCGCTTATGTATTTAGCTAGTGCCACGAGGCCTGACATCGCCTTTGCTGTAAGCAAACTCAGTCGATTTGTTTCAAATCCAGGAGATGATCACTGGCATGCTCTTGAGAGAGTTATGCGCTATCTAAAAGGCATTGCAAGCTATGGCATTCACTATACCGGGTATCCGAGGGTACTAGAGGGTTATAGTGATTCAAATTGGATATCTTATGCTGACGATATAAAGGCCACGAGTGGATATGTATTCACACTTGCTGGTGGCACTGTTTTTTGGAACTCTTGCAAAGCAGACCATCTTAACGAGATCAACTATGAAAGCAGAACTCACATGATTAGACACATCCACTATTGAATAAAAGTGGCTTCGTGAACTCTTGATGAACTTACCTGTGGTTGAAAAACCAATACCCGCAATCCTTATGAACTGCGATAATTAAACTGTAATTTTCAAGGTAAATAGTTCTAAGGATAATATGAAGTCATCAAGACATGTGAAGAAAAGACTAAAATCTGTCAGGAAAATGAGAAACTCCGGAGTTATTGCATTGGATTATATCCAAACATCTAAAAACTTGGCAGATCCCTTCACAAAGGGTCTATCACGCAACGTGATAGAAAATTCAATGAAGGAGATGGGTATGAGACCCACAATTTAAGCTTTCCATAGTGGTAAACCACTCTATGTGATCGGAGATCCCGTGAATTAGAATTGGAAGACAAGTTGTTGGTTAGATGAGAGGAAAGTATCCATACTTTGATAAACACCACTCCATAAACATGTAATACTTTCCTATTTTGCATGACAGGTTGATTTATTATCTTAATGTGTTCTAAGTGGCTTATTCTAAGCAAATATGTTGTCCTGCAGAACATCTTTTAAAGAACACACCTATATGAGTTTGACTGTTAAAACGTCGCAGTCTATGAGAGTAGGGTGTTCTCTAATAAACTCATGAAAGGTCATGGAGTATGACGCATAAGCTCCACCCGCGGGGAATTCCTACGATAGCTAGTATCGGTCAAGACTTTTTGTGAAGCTAGGTTCGCAGCAAACTTGCAATTCAAGGCATAGTACACTATACAAGTTGCAGCCTCGTATAACATAAAGCTCTAGGTGGAAGTCAAATTAACAGTCTCCACTACAGTACCGGTATATAAACAATGTTTTGGAACCAAAGGCAAACTTTATGTGCCTCTGGGATCTGGTGGGGGATGGTTGGAATTTTTGCCTAAATAAGCCCATCCCATTATTATATGCAAATAAATTTCTGAAATCCTAGATGCCCATTTGGCCCATTCATGCAAGGCAAGAGCTAGGACAAATGTTTAGTCTCACATTGCTAGTTGAGTGGAAGTTGGACTAGCTTATAAGGAGAGATCTTCCACCACTTGTACGATCTTGAGAAGAGAAGACATATACATGCGCGCTCCTCCGCATCCTCGCTCGCCTCGCCACGGCGTGTCGCGTCATGACACGCGCCGCGGGCTGCGGGAATCTCGCCGAGCTTTATTTTGCCACGTAAGAATGGTATATGAACAGTTGTACAGAAGCTGAAACATTTTGCTCGAGTGGACTTCTAATACGAGCTAAATGAATACGAACTGAGTGGAGGCTGTCCGGTGGGCTGCCTCCTGCTCGCTTCAACTTCCGTCCATTCGTTTCATCTCCTGCGCAGCATGTCTGCCTTTCCCTCTGTGCCTATAAGAGAGAGGTCGCGCCTCCTCTCAGAAATACTGCCACACATCCTTTGCGCATCCAGTTTCAGAGCACTGCGCTACCTAGTCTTCCCCATCCCGTCTTCCGGCGTGCACCGCGAGCCGGGACAGTAGGCCTCTGAGACCCCGCTGCTTCGAGTCCTGTACGGGAGAAGGGCGATAAGGTTTTTGGGGAGCACTATTGGCGCGACTACTGGCTTTATCACGGACTCTTCACGAATAGCGATTGCACCGACGTCTTCCCCCAACGAGGATTTCTTCCCCGATATCAGCACCCTCTTCCTCGACGACATGGCTGACGATGCTGCCAACATGAACGCCGGCGGTTCCTCTGCTGCTGCTGTCGTGTATATTTTCTTTCTCAACCTTGTTCTGATCGCATCTCAAGTTATACGCCTTGCAGTTTGTTTGGTTATCTACCTTAATATGTATTTGCTATTTCATATGATTAGTATATTTTCTATTATTCTAATCATATTTTATCTAGCGTTTATTATGGGTAATTCGCTTGGTAAATTTCTCTTTTACTCAACACCTCTCCCATCATAATCTCAATTTCAAGTGCAAGTAAAATAATACTCAATATTGTCCATATATCTAATAAGATAACCACAAACTCAATAATACTCCATATATAATGATAAACTCGGAATTTCATAAAGGGATCGACTATTCCTGAAGGGAATTCTAATGATGCATAATTTATTTTTGAGCTTGAACAAATGCAAAAGCTAAACATATAAGATAGATTACAAGGTCTTAAAGATCTCCCCAAGCTTGGAATCGAGCCAGGCAGGATCATAACTCCTTGTTGGTACCTATTCCTTCTCATGGGTGAGAATAACATCGCCTTCTTCCTCTGTGTTGCGAGGCTTAGATATGCTTGAAAGGCGGTTGCTGAGCTCGGCCATGTCGAATTGAATCTTCAAAATATTCTTCTGGAGGAATTTCTTCTCATCTGTCAACTCAAAAACAGTTTTAATCAAGAAACCAACTCTACCATCAATGTCATTGACCTTTTTCTCAATGTTTTTGCTCATCATCCTGTAGGAGTCAATCCCTTCTCCAATAGTTTCAAAACATGCTTTCAAGGCTTTTTCCAATCGATAGATCTTATCATGAATCTCATCTGGTCGCACCTTCTTAGGCTTGAGAGGTGACGGACCGAGAGGAGGTTTATAATAAGATCCAATGTTGTGATGATAAGGATTAGGGGGATACTCATCCTTGCTCTTTATATGCTCTACTTGCCTCATCATCTCCATCCTCTACGGGAACGTGTCCTCCCAATTTGGGAGAGGCTTGATCTCCGGGTTGGATGGCGATGATGCTTCTTTAGGTTCTACTTCTTCGATCTTCTTCACGGGCTTCAATTATTTCTTCCTCCAAACCTTGTTGACATGAAAAGGCTGCATGGCTTCACTACACGGATATTGTTAGAAGGAGCTTGTATAGGTATGGCGATGATTTTTCGAGGCCGGAGGCTGTAGCTCTGCAAAAACTTAATGAAAAAGGTTAGATGCAATCAGTTTTAAAAGGGGAGGTCGAAAACCCTAGTTGTTGTCCATAACGAGCAACTATATGGGGGCAGTCCGTATATGTCCAGCTGTATAGTTGTGAACCGACTTAGATTTTTCTTTTTACGGAGGTACCAACTATACGACCGTACCTATACGGCCAGAAAAAAGTATTTCCATCGTATAGTTGTTCGTTAAATTTAATGTACCTTGCAACAAAAATTCGGAGATGGGGTAGATAACTGTACGACAGCAACTATACGACCGGAAAAAAGTATTCTCGCCGTATAGTTGGTCGTTAAACTTACTGTACCTTTTGAACACCGAAGAGAAGATGTAAAAACATCTATACGACCGGAACTATACAGTCGGAATTTTTTAGTCCAACCGTATAGTTGGTCATTAAACCTTCTGGAGCTGCCAAAATTTACCTGTCTCTTCGAGAATTCTTTTATTAATCTGAAACTTAACGAAACACCAAGTTTTGATAGAAAAATGATAGCTTAAATTTTCGACCAACATTAACATCCTAGCATTACCAAACTTCTTCTACTTCACTAGAGCTTTAGGTGTTCCTTATTCAACACAAACTTAACTAAAACTTAATTAAAACTTAATTAAAAGTTTAAGACTTTATTCAAACCTTTATTTTACATGAGTTTCTCCCATGAAGCGCTCTTTTATGGTCAATAGCTTGACCGTGATGTTGCTCATTTAGGATCGATTTTTTTATTTTTGCAGTTGCCTTTCCTTGTATATTTTTGCTTAATCACCTCTTCTGGGGTGATCACATATATGGTGACTACACTTGTATCTTCTTTTGTTGGATAATGTTTCAAGCGTTGTCCATTCACCACCCATGAAAGATAGGGTGTTTTTCCCTAGAGCTTCACCGCTCTCGATGAATACGCTTCTTTAACTATATGGGGGCCTTCACTTCGAACTGATTTTTCCTGGAAACAACTTAAGACGAGAATTATAGAGCAACACATTGTCTCCCCTTTTAAAGACCTTATTTTCTATTTTTCTGTCATGTCATCTTTTTACTTTTTATTTAAACAATCTAGCATTTTCATAAGCCTCACTTCTAAACTCATCCAAAGCATGAATATCTAATAAACATTTTTCTCCTGCTATTTTAAAATCATAGTTTAAGTTCTTGATCGCCCAAAAGGCTTTGTGTTCCAATTCTAAAGGTAAATGACACGCCTTACCGTAAACCATCTTATATGGTGTCATAACCATTGGATTCTTAATCGCAGTACGGTATGCCCAAAGAGTGTCATTCAACTTGTATGACCAATCTTTTCTTGATTTATCCACCATATTCTCGAGTATGGTCTTTAATTCTCTATTGGTGAGTTCCACTTGACCACTTGTTTTAGGATGATATGATGAAGGAACGCGGTGAGTTACTCTATATTTGTAAAGGATTTTCCTGAAAGTTCCTTTCATAAAATGAGAACCACCGTCAGTGACTAAAAATCTAGGGACTCCAAACCTAGAAAATATGACATTCTTAACCATCTTCACGGAAGTAGCTGCATCTGCATGGCTTATTGGAAAAGCTTCAACCCATTTAGTGACATAATCGACAGCAACAAGAATATAGGTGTAACCATTTAATTCTATAAAAGGTCTCATGTAATCTATTCCCCATACATCAAAGGGTTCAATTATAAGACTACAATTCATTGTCATCCCTTGTTTTTTACCTATATTACCTCTTTTCTGGAAAGCATCACAATATTCTACATACCTGTGTGCGTCCTTGAAAAAGGTGGGCCAATAGAATCCAGATTGAAGTACCTTTGCTGCAGTTCGCTTGCCTGCATGATGTCCTCCATACGGGCTGTCATGACAAGCTTGCAAAATTGCGTTTATTTCATGGTTAGGAACACACTTTCGAATAAATCCATCAGGTACATGACGATATAAATAAGGATCGTCTTAATATTTAAGATCATTAAAGAATTTAATTCTTTGATTTCTTGTCATACCAGGAGGTAGAAATTTTCCTGCAATATAGTTAGCATAATCCGCAAACCAAGGATCGGTGATTTCAACATTCACTAAATATTCTCCCGTAAATGACTCATTTATAGGTATGAGGTCAATGATTATTCCCTCCATTCTAGAGAGATGATCTGCTACTGGATTATCCTTACCCCTCCTATCTACTATTTACAAATCATATTCTTGCAGTAATAAGACCCATCTAATCAACATGGGCTTCGCATCCTTTTTTCACAAGGAGGTGACGCAAATCTTGATGATCTGTATGAACTATTACCCTAGAATTTTTCTTCTTCTATTTGCTAGGTCCCTTTCCCCTTAAACTACCAACATTCATTGACCCTCCTGCGGTGCTCATGCTTGTCCCACAACCCAAACTTTGTGCGGCAGCTGAATTCTCCCGAGCCTCCATGTTGCATTGTTGCTCCTATTTTACACATGTACGATTCCAGGAAGGCAGGAACATCTCGAGAGGTAATTAATCATGCTTTGTTCTCTCCATAGATAGAAAAAACTCCACGTTGATCTACATGATTCTGAGATGAGAAGCTCAATAATTTTACCATACTCAGAAGCGGTATATTTGTTGGTGCATTCTGAGTGGATACATGCGTGCGTAGAGCTCCTGTCCGCCCTTGATCTCACCGACCTCTACCGCATCATGGCAACAAACAAGCACTCTGAACTAGATCATACTAGCGGGAAGGACAGCCTTGCTACTGTGTGGCTGGCTCGCAGCCGACTTGCGCAGCCTTGCTGGCCACGATGATTGACGGGTGGCTTCCTTGATGCGTTTGTGCACAAGAGATATTTGATAGAATATCTAGGAGAGAGTCGGGGTGAAGAGGCTGACAGGTGGGCCCTGCATCTATTTTGACGGTCCAACCATAGGATAGTGGAAAAATTAGCTAGTAATTAGAGGAAATAACATTGTAAGGGGGTATTTGAAAAACATATAGCCACGCCAGTGACTTGACGGCAAACGTGATGGATGGCTAACGGGGCACATCCACATAACTTCGTGACAGGTAGTTTGTATTTTCCCAGTAGGCGACCAATGCGCTCATGCGTGTCAACTTGACAAACCGCACACAGATGTTTAACTCATTTATATTTGTCATATCTAGTTAAGTTTTAGGGCTAGGTATATCCGTATCTAGACAAATTTGAGTCAACTAATATGGATTGAAAGGAGTACCATTTTACAGGTTATAAGTGATTATGTAATATACACACCACACGACCCATTTTGCCTGTTAGAATATTTTACATACACATCGCAGGAGCCGTGCAACTCAATCAACAAACTACAAAACAACCACCCTCTCGTTTTCTCCAAAAGTGAAGAGGACACACACAGAATCATTTGGGCTACCGCCTGTCGATCGATGCAAGGAGTAGCTCCGGTACCACTGCTAGGGCCCAACCACAGCAACTGATGTAATCATCGTCTCACCAAACACTAGTGGAAACGAGGGCTTTTGTTGATCCCGAAAATGGGCTTTAACACCGGTTCTTCTACGAACCGGTGTTAAAGGGGGGGTCGTACCAGCGTGGCCTCTGCGGCATTAAAGGAGCCCCCCTTTAACACCGGTTCGTGGCACGAACCGGTGTTAAAGGTCCCTGCACCAGTGGCCCGCGCACCCCCCCTTTAACACCGGTTCGTGGCACGAACCGGTGTTAAAGGGGGGGCTATATAAGACACCACCCCAGCCCACACACACCCCACTCTTCCATTCTTTCACATTTTGGAGCCTAGCAAGAGGGTGTGAAGAGTCCTAATTTGTGTTTTTTTCATATGCACTAGAGGTGTTCGGTGAAATGCCCGAGAGCTCAAAATAAGCTTTCTTGTTGCTCTTTCCGTCTCGGTCGAGGTCGGCAACTATAGTTTCATGTGTCATTGATGTACTATATATATAAATGGTCATCTCCCTATTATTTTTTGATATATACTACATATTAATGCAGATGAATCGGCAATAGATGTACGGTGACCGCCGCACTTCCGAGTACATTACGGGCCTCCAAAATTTCATCGTTGTGGCTAATGCAAACCGTGGTCACAATGGTTTTATGTGCTGTCCGTGTGTTCACTGTCAGAACAAGAAAGACTACTCAAATACCAGAACCATTCACGCCCACCTGCTTCGATCCGGTTTCATGCCCAGCTATAATTGTTGGACCAAGCACGGAGAAAAAGGGGTTGTGATGGAAGACAACGAAGAATAAGAGGATGATGAAAACTATCATAATATGTATCCTGAATATGATGATAATGCAACGGAGGTAGATAATGAAGATCAAGAGGGAGCAGATGGGCCCGCTGATGACGATCTTGGTCAGGCCATTACTGATGCAAAGGAAGAATGTAAAACTGAAAAGGAGAAGGAGAAGCTGGAGCAGATGTTAAAGGATCACAAAACATTGTTGTATCCAACTTGCGAAGATGGCCACAAAAAGCTAGGTGCCACACTGGATTTTCTGCAATGGAAGGCAGAGAATGGTGTGACTGACAGCGCATTTTCAAAGTTGTTGGTAAAAATGAAGAATCTTCTTCCAAGAAATAATGAGTTGCCTGACAGTACATACCAAGCAAAGAAGGTTGTCTGCCCTCTAGGATTAGACGTGCAGAAGATACATGCCTGCATTAATGACTGCATCCTCTACCGCGGTGAGAAGTACGAGAATTTGGATGCATGCCCGGTATGCACTGCACTGCGGTATAAGATTAGACGAGACGATCCTGGCGATGTTGAGGGCGAGGCCCCTAGGAAGAAGGTTCCCGCCAAGGTTATGTGGTATGCTCCTATAATACCACGGTTAAAACGTCTCTTCAGAAATAAAGAGCATGCCAAGTTATTGCGATGGCACATGGAAGACCGTAAGAAAGACGCGATGTTGAGACACCCCGCTGATGGGTCACAGTGGAGAAAAGTCGAGCGAGAGTACCCGGACTTCGCACGTGACGCAAGGAACTTAAGGTTTGGTCTAAGTACAGACGACATGAATCCTTTTGGTGAGCAGAGCTGCAGTCACAGCACCTGGCCTATGACCCTATGTATCTATAACCTTCCTCCTTGGTTGTGTATGAAGAGGAAGTTCATTATGATGCCAGTGCTCATCCAAGGCCCGAGGCAACCCGACAACGACATTGATGTGTACCTAAGGCCATTAGTTGAAGAACTTTTACAGCTGTGGGCCAAACCAGGTGTACGTATGTGGGATGAGCACAAAGGGGAGCCATTTGACCTACGAGCATTGCTTTTCGTAACCATCAATGATTGGCCTGCTCTTAGTAACATTTCAGGGCAGACAAACAAGGGATACAATGCATGCACACACTGTTTAGATGATACTGAAAGTGTATATTTGGATAAATGTAAGAAGGTTGTGTACCTAGGGTATCGCCTATTTCTTCCGAACCTGCATCCAGTAAGAAAGAAAGGCAAGCATTTCAAACGTCTGGCAGAACCCCGGAGGAAGCCTGTCCTCCGTACCGGTGAGGAGGTATTTGGTATGGTCAAGGACCTAGAAGTAATCTTTGGAAAAGGTCCTGGCAGTCTATCTGTTCCGAATGACGATGCCGGACACGCGCCCATGTGGAAGAAGCAATCTATATTTTGGGACCTACCCTATTGGAAAGTCTTAGAGGTCCGCTCTTCAATCGACGTGATGCACGTGACGAAGAATGTTTGCGTGAACCTGCTAGGCTTTCTAGGAGTGTATGGGAAGACAAAAGATACACCGGAAGAACGACAGGACCAGCAACGTCTGAAGGCCCCTGAAGAGCCTATGCATCCTGAGAACGAGAAGGGTAAACGATGCCACTTAACTCCTGCCAGCTACGCTCTTACCAAAGCAGAGAAGGAAATCTTTTTTGAATGTCTGAGCAGTATCAAGGTCCCGTCTGGCTTCTCGTCGAATATAAAGGGAATAATAAATATGGCAGAGAAAAAATTCCAAAACCTGAAGTCTCATGACTGCCACGTGATTATGACACAATTGCTTCCGATTGCATTGAGGGGGCTTCTACCTGAAAATGTTCGAGTACCCATTGTGAATCTATGTGCAATCCTCAATGCAATATCTCAGAAGGTAATCGATCCAGAAAGCCTACCAGGGTTACAAACAGATGTGGCCCAATGTCTTGTCAGCTTTGAGTTGGTGTTCCCACCATCCTTCTTCAATATTATGACGCATCTCCTGGTTCACCTAGTAGAAGAGATTGCCATTCTCGGTCCTGTATTTCTACACAATATGTTCCCCTTTGAGAGGTACATGGGAGTCTTAAAGAAATATGTTCATAACCGTGCTAGGCCAGAAGGAAGCATCTCCAAGGGCTATGTAACAGAGGAGGTCATTGAGTTCTGTGTTGATTTTATTCCTGACCTTAAGGCGATTGGTGTTCCAGAATCACGACATGAGGGGAGACTGTGTGGAAAAGGCACCCTAGGATGTAAAGCAATGATATGTAGGGACGGGCATTCTCTCAATCAAGCACACTACACGGTTTTACAAAGATCTATCTTGGTTGCCCCGTATATCAATGAACACAAGAATTTAATACGCCTCAAACACCCGGGGCAGTCTGATGAATGGGTTATAAGTGAACACATGGCGAGTTTTGGCGGCTGGCTGCAAAGACTTCTCACGAATAACACCACTGTTGGGGATCAGCTGTACTTGTTGGCCAGGACACCGTCTTCGACTGTATGTACTTTCCAAGGGTACGAGATAAATGGGAATACATTTTACACGATAGGCCAAGATAAAAAGAGCACCAACCAAAACAGTGGTGTCCGCTTCGATGCAGCAGAAGACAATGGGCAAAAGACCACGTATTATGGGTTCATAGAGGAGATATGGGAACTTGACTATGGACCTAATTTTAAGGTCCCCTTGTTTCGATGCAAATGGGTCAAGCTAACAGGAGGAGGGGTTGAGGTAGACAAGACGTACGGAATGACAACGGTGGATCTCAACAATCTTATGAAGAACTTAGACGAACCATTCGTCCTAGCCAATGATGTGGCTCAGGTTTTCTATGTGAAGGACATGTCCTCCAGACCAAAAAAAAGAAAAAATATGCAAACGAATACATCATATGATGAGCCAAAGCGTCACATAGTTCTTTCAGGGAAAAGAAACATCGTGGGAATCGAGGACAAGACAGACATGTCAGAAGATTATAATAAGTTTGATGAAATTCCGCCCTTCACAGTGAAAACTGACCCAAGCATTCCGTTAAGTAAAGAAGATGCTCCATGGTTACGTATGAAGCGATCATAAGGAAGGGCATATGCCAAGAAGTTCATGCTCATATTATGTAACTCTAGTTCATGTTTTTAATATTAATACATGTCTTGAGTGTTAGTCATGTTTTGTGGATGGACCGGGACTATGAGAAGAAGTTGTCCCGATTCGTACTTACCATTAAGATCTGATTTCCAAACGCGCGCGGTCATATATTAGGGAGTGCCTCTATGACCAGTTTCTTGGAGATGCAGGAGGACTAGGCTCCGTCGGCATCTCCCTGAAACTGGCCGTAGTGGTGTCCCTGCTCTCGAAAACCATCTTGCAGCTTTGTAACTTCTCTAACTAGATCAATACACCAGGGAGCTAACTAATTTCACATATTAGGGAGTGCCTCTATGACCAGTTTCTCGGAGATGCCGGAGGACTGGGCTCCGTCGGCATCTCCCTGAAACTGGCCGTAGTGGTGTCCCTGCCTCAAACTGGCTGGAGGACTGGACTCACAAGGATGCCTATTTATAGTACAAGCAGATCGACATAGTGTTGACACTTACAAAATAATGTCGACACTCACCCCTATTATTAGTCCCGGTTGGTGTCTCCAACCGGGACTAAAGGTTCATCTTTAGTCCCGGTTGGTGACACCATCCGGGACAAGGTACACGCCGCACGACATAATGTCGACATGCACTCACCCCTATTATTAGTGCTGACTCGTGTTTTGTCCCGGTTGGTGTCTCCAACCGGGACTAAAGGTTCATACCGCCATTTTTTCCCGCCATTTTTCTTCCCGCCATTTTTCTTCCCGCCATTTTTCTTCCCGCCAGTTCTTCCCGCCATTTTTCTTCCCGCCAGTTCTTCCCTCCAGTTCTTCCCGCTAGTTCACTATATATATATGTAGGGGGTTGGCCTCCATTGTCATTGCACATCTCTAGACTCATATCTGCAACCTCATCACTCTTTCCCATGGCTTCCACCGTAGCACTAACCCCCAGGGAGGCGGAGGCGCTTTGCGCCTCGAACTACCCTTGCCCGCCGGGCTACTGTGTCCCCGTCGGCTGGATGCTGAGCGTCGGAGGCGTGCCGGTTCCTCCTGTCCCTCTAGGTGTGGCGCGCTGGATGGCCATCACGAACCACTACTACTTCGAGCTCACGCCAGAGCAGCGGAGGAATCCCAGATGGCATCCCAACTATTTCCCTACTTGGGAAGCCTTCTTCGTGGATCGGCATGAGAGGGCGCTCGCCAGGCACGAGGAGGACGGCCCACCTCCTCCTAACTTCAACGAGGCCGGCCGTCGGCTATGGTGGCGCGGTCGGACTCTCCAGAGCATCATGGCCTATGACACTGCCACCGACTCTAACCCCCGTCTGCGCTACCCTCAAGTCTAGCCCACGCGCTACCCTCAAGTCCAGCCCACGCGTACTCTCCAGAGGTCCAATTACGGCGACCCCGACGACGACAGCGATGATGGCGGCGGCGAGTACGACGACTACAGTGGCGAGTATTACAGGTGTAGGTAGGAGCATGACTGAATCACTCCAACATTCCGAAACAAGTTCGGCCGATTGTTACTTAATCTGGCCATGTATCTTAATTTTCAGTTCTTTTATGTATCTTAATTTTCAGTTCCAGTTCGGCCGATTGTTACTTAATCTGGCCATGTATCTTAATTTTCAGTTCTTTTATGTATCTTAATTTTCAGTTCTTTTATGTATCTTAATTTTCAGTTCCAGTTCGGCTTTATGTAACTGTCTCAAAATGACCTATCTCATTCGAGGTTTCTTGGCTTTCGGGTCAAATGACCAATGTTATGGCTAGAATCAAGGCATAGTTTGCAAGAGGAGTTTTCCTTTTTATCGCACCAAAAAGGCATTTTCCATTTTCCGAGCATAAAAAACGGACGGTTTTGTGAAGCAACCACCAAATGGCTAATTCAAAAAACCACCAACACATTGATCAAAAAACAATGCAAGTTGAGAGAGGCTTGGTGAGATTCAAGTGTATACAAAAGATGCGACATTAAAATATGATTTGATCTAATAAAAATCATTTACATGAATGGATAGATATTATTTTTCTGAAAATTATGATATATTATTCATATTTTTCTGAGTTGAAATGAAAAAGATATGAATTTTCTAAATTCATATCATATTTTTTGAATTAAAAAAGCCCCTTTAATGCATGAAATAAGTGTTTTAATTATTTTAAAAAAATTCATGTAAAGTAAATATAAAATGATTTACATGAATGGATAGATATTATTTTTCTGAAAATTATGATATATTATTCATATTTTTCTGAGTTGAAATGAAAAAGATATGAATTTTCTAAATTCATATCATATTTTTTGAATTAAAAAAGCCCCTTTAATGCATGAAATAAATGCCCCCCCTTTAACACCGGTTCCAGACAGGAACCGGTTCCTGCCACGAACCGGTGTTAAAGGGGGGGTGGGTAATAAATACGCGCGCAAACGAATTCCCCCCCTTTAACACCGGTTCCTGCCACGAACCGGTGTTAAAGGGGGGTATTAAATGCGCCCCTTCGCTCCTTTCTTCCCCCCAGAGCCAGATCGCGCCACCGCCGCCAGAGCCCGAACCCCTCGCCGTTGTCCTCGCCACCACCGAAGCCGACGACCGCCACCGCCTCGTCGTCCTCGCCACCACCGAAGCCGACGACCGCCACCGCCTCGTCGTCCTCGCGCGCCACCGAAGCCGACGACCGCCACCCCTCGTCGTCCTCGCGCGCCATCGAAGTCGACGACCGCCACCGCCTCTGTCCGGCCGCCTCTGTCCGGCCGCCGTTGCAGCTGCCCGACGCCGACGCCGTGGTGAGCATGCTCTGTTTCCTCCCCTTCTCTGTTTCGTCGCCGGCACCCCCCTTTGCAGGCTGCTCTGCCACGTCGCCATTGTCGCTCTGCCACGTCGCCGGCCGCCTCTGTCCGGCCGCCGTTGCAGCTGCCCGTCGTCGCCGTGCTCGCCCGTTGCCTCCCCGTGCTCGCCCCCGTGCTCGCCCGTGCCTCCCCGTGCTCGCCCCTGAGCAGTTCCTCGCCGAAGCCGGTAGCTCGCGTCATCGGGTGTGGCGGGCAGGAGCGGCTACGCGAGCGCGTCCACGGATTGGGGCCAATGACAGGGAAGTGGAGGGGATGGGTCAGGGAGGCGGATTCGTCGGGGAGGCCCAGGGCCCAGGCGCGGTACGGGGACGGCCTCCCCTCTCGGCTGCGGGGGCGGCCTAGGTGGGGTGCAAGCTCCGGTGGTGGCCATGGGGTGCGAGCTCGCGATGCGGCCTAGGTGGGGTGCGAGCTCCGATGTGGCATCCCCCCTCCTGGCCTAGGTCGGCGCTGATGAACGTGGAGTTCGCCCTGGCCAGCATGCTCTGCGGCTTCGATTGGGCCACGCCTAAACGCCGACGCCTCGGAACGATATAAACACAGTTCTTTGCATAATATATTGACCCTCGGAACGATTCCAGGGTGCCAAAGATGGGCGAGATGAACGTAGTGACATCGACCCCCGACGATCTAAACCTTGCACATGTGAATTAGAAGCATGTGGAGTAAAAATAAAATAGCTTATAGCAAAGATATTATAATAGGCCACGCCTAAACCCTAACTGACCACCTCGCTCTCTTCCCCGTGCAGGAGCGTCTCGCCGCCGCCGCTTCGGAGCTCATAGGCCACGCCTAAACGCCGACGCTGCCCGCCGCCCGACGAGCCCGCCGCTAGCACCGCCGCCCGACGAGACCTCCGCATCCGCCCGACGAGCACCGCCGCCCGACGAGAACAACGTCACCCCACCGGTGAGCGCCACGTGTCTGCCACGTGTATGATTGCTGACTCATCCTGATTAAAACTTGTTTGCTCGATAAATTGTACTACATGCATAGATTAAAACTTGTATACAAATTGGACCTCTAACTCATTTGTGTATTTATTTGTGTATTTTGGTATGAATAATATGTATATTTGTGTATGAATCCAAGTCCACTTGAATGTTTACACTCTTACTCTAGATAATATTATTGTTTTAGAAACTATGGATCCACTTAGTAGAAACCTTGAAGAAGAAGAAATAATGGAGAACATTATTGATGAGGACACCTCACAATATCTGAACTTGGAGGGACATGACGACGACAGCTCAAGTACTAGTCATGGAGAAGATGAAGACTCCGGTGAACGCAATTTAATGGTTACAAAGTCCGGCGAGGTATATGCATTGATTAAGCCTCAGCTGACTTCCACCAACAATCTTCTTCTACATGTATTAATTAACGCTTCTTTCTTCTTTTAGCCCTCTGGATCGACCAGCCAGCAACCATCTTCTTCTACGAAAAAGAGCAAGCGAGGCGCGAGCCAGCGGTTGAAAGATCGTGCAAAGTTCACGATCGAAGCAGTCCGTGTTGATGGCAGGCCGATGGAGCCCAAGAAGGCCGCAGACAAATTTGTACGTCAGGCTGGAGTTCTTGTTAGGGACCAAATCCCAATCATAATTGAAAATTGGAATAAGCCAAAGAAGGGCGACGGTACCTTTGTCGATGACAGATCCAAAGAAACGCTTTGGAATTCGTTGTTGGTAAATTTCACCCTTCCGCCAGAGGAGGATGAAAACAACCCGGTTATAAAGAAAAAGGTCAAAGAGTGGACTCTAAAGAAGATGGCTGAGGCTTTCCGCAACTGGAAGACAAAATTGAACAAATTTGTCAAATCTGGCGAGACTCCAGATTTCGAAGACGCATATTATGCGAAGATAAGACCTCACTGGCCCGAATTTGAGACATATAAAAAAAGTGCTATAGCTAAAAAGAGGTCAGAAACCAATACGCTTAATGCCCTGAAGAAGGAATATCACCAGAGGACGGGGTCAGGTGGCTACATATCTCAGAGGCCTAAGTGGGAGGAAGCTGAGAGGGCCCTGGGCGAGAGAGGGATCACACCCCAGACAGATGGGTGGGACCTACGTGCAAAGACTTGGTTCTACGGAATCGGGGCAAGGTTGGACCCAGAAACAGGATTGTGTATCTTCCCAACCATCCTTGCCAAACCCGTCACTGAACTCATCACGGCATACGAGGAAACATCCGCCAGGACCTTCCATCCCGACAGAGAGAATGACCAGCTCACACTCGCCATCGGTAAAAAAGAACACCCTGGACATGCACGAGGCACAGGGGGTATGACATGGAAGGATGGGTTTGCCGACTGGAGCGACTCTTACAGATGGCACGGCAGAAAAGAAAAAGAGCGTATAGAGCGGATGACACAGATAGAACATGCGCGGCGCTGCAGGCGCAAGTGAATGCACAACAGAGCCATCAAGCTACCGGCCCATCTCAGCGGCACGAAGAGCCTGCATTGGAAGCTGCCCGCGGCCCAGACTCTGCGCGGAAAAGCAGTGTGGCTTCCACGAAGAACGTGCAGCCCACGCTTGAAATGACGGGTCCTCGGTACCCCGTTGATGTGATCACGGAGAGCAAACACGCTGAGCTGCATGTGAGATTAATGGGCTTATCCATTAAGGTGGTTGTCGGCTATGCCTTACCTCCTGTAGCTGGTGGAACTTACCACTGCCGACCGATTCCAGATGGCTATGCTATTGTCGGGGTGGATGAGGTTGTGAAGGAATATGAGGAAGCACAGCTTGACCATGCTACAGGTGAAGGGGAAACTCAACTCAAATTTGCAGTGAAAATAACCATTCTTTGGAAGAAGGAACACATTGTGCTTCCAAATTGGAGGTCACTGGCACGCCCGCCGTCTTCGCAGCGTCAGCAGTCTGAGTCGCTTCAGCTATCTCCTGCGCGGCAGCCATCTCCGGCCCGTCAGCCATCTCCTGCGCGGCAGCCATCTCCGGCCCATCAGCCATCTCCTGCGCGGCAGCCATCTCCGGCCCGTCAGCCATCTCCTGCGCGGCAGCCATCTCCGGCCCATCAGCCATCTCCGGCCCGTCAGCCATCTCCTGCGCGGCAGCCATCTCCGGCCCGTCAGCCATCTCCGGTGCTTCAGCCATCTCCTCAGCGTAAGCGGAAGAGCACTGCCACGAGGAGCATCAGTAGCACTGCCACAAAGAAATCCGCAGGAAACCGTACGCCAAAGAGTTCAAAAAACTACGTCCCGCAGCCTTCCGCCAAGCCATTGCCGGTTTTACCGTGGAATCGTAGAGACGAGGAGACCAATAGGATCTCGGGAGAACAGGTCAAGAAATTCTTTGCACCTAGACGGTCCGAGCCAAAGGAGAAAATAGATCTGGCGGTGGTGGAGAAGTTTTACAATAATCTTTTGAAACCTGAAACCCCACTTGTGCCGGACTACGAGCGCCAGATTTTGAAGGCGGATGCAAGGCGCCGTAGGGAGACTGAAAGTAGCAGTCGTGAGGCACCCCAGAAAACAGTTCCCATGCTCGGAGAGCAGGAAAACCAATCATGCGCCCCGCTCCAAATGTTTGACAAACGGGACGCTCCTCCCGTAGATGATTACGAGGCAGAGCTACAAAGAAAGGCCAATGAGATGGGGATGACTTACATTGCATACTTGAACGTCATCGGAGACAACTTGCCCAAATGCGATGTCAACCCCATACAGCCATGGAAGTATGGGAAGAATCTAGTCAAGAAAGAGGAGCTCAAGAATCTACCAACAAAGATGCGAAAATTGCACAAGTGGTACCTTCATTTCTGCAAGACGAGAAAAGAAGAATGGATCATGGCGCATATAAGAGATCAGATTTTCTTGTGCGGAGACGACGCGATCGACTTCAACATTCAAGACTTGCATTTTCTATTCAATCAGAAGGAACTCGACAAATCTGCCATCAGTCTTTATTGTGTGTAAGTACTATTTCTGTAATTTTTATCTCATCTCATTCACTTCATTAATTGCATGTATATATATATGCTCACCATATATGTATATACTATTATGCAGGAAAAAGGTTATGGAATGCATGAAAGGAGGCCCTTTTGACATTGGGTTCGTTGACCCAAATAGAGTTCATGAAGAAGTGGTAAGAACCAGACCCGGGCAAACAGAAGATTACTTGCTAAAGTCTTTACTGAGACAACAAACCAAAAGGGAAATACTATTGCCTTACAACTTCTCGTGAGTACTGTTACCCTCTCTCTTGTACACATTCCGTTTCGGCTTACTCGATGTTAAGTGTAACTGATGATGAGTTATGCGTGCGTAGGTTCCACTTTATTCTGCTAGTCATTCAACCCGACTCAGGAAAAGTCCTTGTCATGGACTCGTTACGAAAACAAAAAGAGATATGGGCAGACTTTAGAGAGATACTCCAGAGGTAATTTCAATCATATTATCGCACTAGATCGGCAACTTTCGTGACAACAAGTAATTAATTACTCCTTTATCCATTTTATTTGCCAGACAGGGTTTGGAAAAGGTTCACGGGCAGGGCCGTGGGTGAATGGTCAGAAGAACTAAAATTTGTAGACCAAAATGTAAGTAATACTAGCTAGCTTCCAATTCCATTATATCATGCTTTATTGATTATTATTTTGATTGAACTCTCTATTCTCGTAAAGTGCGCGCATTAGGGATACGACAATAACTTATGTGGGTACTATGTTTGCGAGTTCATTCGCAACACGATATGTGCGACGGGCCAAGCCGCACTAGAACAACTTAGAGTAAGTAAACAAAGTCCACAACATTATTTCATTACCATCAATTGTGTTGAGTTTTATTCTTAGATATATATTGACGACCCATTCTTCATATATATTCAGATCGAACGGATGCGGGACCAACTCCTACCATTTGAACGCATACGAGCCATTCAAGAGGAATTGGCGGGGTTCATACTTGATGAGGTCGTCACGCCTGGCGGAGAACTCTTTAGATATCCACCAAAATGAACAATGACGATGTATGTGCCGATGACGATGTTTGTGTATAATAATAGTTGCTTAATTATTCATGTACTCGTATGTACCGATGACGATTTATGTGTATACCGCTCCCGATCGATTCCCCCTCGCTCCCCCCCTCCTGCAGAAATACGCCCAGAACGGGGCAGAGGCAGAAGTCTGCCGCGGCAGAGATTTAGGCCGTTTTCCTGCCGCGGCAGAGTTCTGCCGCGGCAGGAAAACGGCCTAAATCTCTGCCGCGGCAGAAGAACCTTTAACACCGGTTCCAGATACGAACCGGTGTTAAAGGGGGGAGGGGCTGAGGCCTGTGGCAGCCCCACGTGCGCCACCCTTTAACACCGGTTCGTATAAGAACCGGTGTTAAGCCCCCCCCCCTCTAACACCGAACCCTCAACAGCGGTTGGGGAACCGCTGTTAGAGGGCCCTCCCAACCGGAGTTAAAGGGGGGGCTCTACACTAGTGGAAACAAGGTCGACGACATAATGCCCATCCCATCCCAGAGCAAGGTGACCGTGATGTCTTTGTCAGGACGACAGTGGAAAAAAGAAATCTATTATTGGTCGAAAACATGTGGAGCATTTAGAATAGCACAAAACAGGTCGACGCATAGACCATGGTCCATGGCCATAGCATGATTGTGCTTGAATGCCGCTTGACTAATCTCACGACCCCTCCAACAACCAATGTTGGCTGCCTGTGGCTGCTGCAAAAGTCTAGTCGGCCTCCTCCTTGTGTACTCCACATAGTCCCTATCCAAAATCACATGCAAGAGTAACCCATTGAGATTCACTAGTCCCTATATGCATTTTAAAGTTTAAACAAATTATAATTTTTTGATATTGATACACACATGTCATCTACATACCCGTGGAGTTTTAATACATAATACGTTGCATTATGGGTTACATAAAAATCATAAAATCGTGTATCTAAAAAGGCCAAAAAAATACCTCAGTTTATTTCAACATTTGTTTTTGTGTGTGTCACATACAAAAATATATTTTGATGCAAACTTAGCGGTACATACTATACATGTATATTTATTCGTATGTTTTTAAGAGATAAAGAAATCAATTTTTTTTTAAAAAGGGATCATCGGTGCCGGTGTGTCAAAAGACTTCTTGGTAAAATATATATTTTTAAATCTTTACATTTTGAATGTTATACTGCGAGCAGAGCTGCGGGTCCGGCCAGCTATATAACATGTTAACGTTGATTATGTTGTTCATTTGATCCGGGTGTAAAAATTAATCCACATACTGTGCTAGCCAAAAAAGAATATTTTCTGCCAAATCTGCCCAAATCTGAAAACTTCAACCGAATCTGACCCCTTCTCCAAAACTAATTCGGAATCTGACCCTGGGGTCGGCGCCAACACATTATAAAACCGAACCGAATGAGGTTGGCTCCATTTAAAACGGCACTGACGTCACCTCCATGTTAAACGGTGCCGACCTCCCTAGGTTGTTCCCTATTGTCATGTGTTGGTGCCGACCTGTATAACTTCGGCTCCATTTAAAATGGCGCCGACCCCAGAGGTCAGATTTCGAATTAGTTTCAGGAAGGGATCAGACTCGATTGAAGTTTCACAACAAGGTCAGATTGGGCAAAAAATACAAACCTGGATTTAGCGGCAATTTTCTCGGACAAGAGCTACCCATCGAGATTCCCTACTCCCTAAGAGCTAGCAACCTAGTCTGCTAAGGGCACCCACAGTGTGTGGCCAAATGTGGTTCCAAATTTTGGTTTTGGATTTTGGAACTAGTTCCTCACATTGTGAGGGTAGTTCTAAATTAGCAAAAATAGGAAACCGGAGCATGCTCTTGCTTCGAATGCCAAATTGTGGCAAGGAATAGTTTAATAATTTGTGTTCAACTACCAGCACTAAAGTGTATGGACATGCATGAGGAGAGGAGAGAGAACACCCATTCTCTATATGATTTTATTCAGTTGTGAGACCCGTTATATAAATATTTGAAACTAGCTACATTGTGGAGCCGTTGCCAAATTTTACATCAATGCCAAATAGTACTTTGTCAGAAATTTAGCATTACATACAAAGTACTATTTGGCATGCACTACATACAAAATACTATTTGTGTATTACATTCGATACACGGATCGAGTTCATGCACTACATACAAAATAAGCTCTTTGTACAATCCCTATTGTTTATACACACCCGAATAGTATTCTCCTTTTGGGTTTAGGACTTCTGCATCCAAGAATCCCGCCAATTCCTCCTGAATTGCTCGTACGCGATCCTTTGGCAGAAGACCGTCCCGTAGACATTCGATCTGATTTAAAAAAGGAGTCAGCCTATATGAATGAAACTAAACACAATTTGATGGTAATTAAAAACTATAGAGTATTGTTTGCGTAGGTGGAGTTGCTCTAAATTTCTGCCCTTTTCATAGCACGTCTGTCGGACGAACTCGCAAACATAGTATCCACATAAATTGTTCCCTGGTCCCTGCGTCAGGCACTTTACGAGAACATAGTTCAATCAAAATAATAATCAAGCATGATAATAACGGTATCAAAACTAGAATCAAAGAGATGCGCGGATATAGCTAGTGGTGCTTACATCTAGTGCTTGAAATGTAAGCTCCTCTTTCCAAACACCCCTAGCCTTGTTGGTGAACCGTTTCCAAGCGCTGTCCGGCGAAGAAAACGAATAAAAGAAGTTATTAATTACTTGATATCATAAAATTTACGAACGTTGCCGATATAGTGTCGTAATGATTAGAATTACCGCTGGAGAAGCATCTGCATGTCCTTCCACTACTCAAGGGGTTTATGTTTCGAGTCCATGACAAGTACACACCCTTTGTCAAGTTGAATGATTAACAGAATATAGTAGAAGCTGCGCATGCATAACTAATCAATTATATACTTAACATCGAGTAAGCGAAATAGAAAGTGTATACAAGACAATAACACTCACTCGAAGTTGTAAGGAAATAGTATTTCCCTTCTGGTTTCTTGAAACCTTAACGCGTGTATGATATTATCCTCCGTATCCTGGGGGCTTGTTTTGAGATTAGCTTGATGAACCCAATATGGGTCAGTGAAGCCAATGTCATAGATTTGTCCTCTGCTGCATTCGAGAATCTTCATTCTGCATATTACAATATGATTATATACATGCAATAAACGAGGTGAGATAGCTAGAGACTAAATTAATTACAGAATTAGTACTTACAGACAATAGGCACTGATGATCGATTTGTCCAAGGCGTCTTGATTGAATAATTGAAATAGTTCATCAAATTCAATGGATATCATGTCATCTATTTCTTTCCCATAATGCTTTTTTGTAACCCTCAGCACTATCCAGTTAGCCCCGGCCTTTGTGGCATGCATGTACCAGTTATGCAATCTTCGTATTTTCTTTTGGAAGATTATTTACCTCCTCAGGTTTGACGAGAGGTTTGCCATACTAGTATTTGTATGCTACTTCACTCACGGGGAAGTACTCTAACTGGGATAAGTACTGGGCAATACTCACACCTTGAGCAGCGGCAGCTTCTTCGTATTGTGCAACTACCTCTGGATCATACTGCTCTTCGGCCCCATATTTGCTCGACCCCACATTGGTACGGGAAATCACCTTGAGAGGGGCGCAAGACTGTTTTGCTTGTTCTCCGAGCTGGGCAACAGATTTCTCGCTTGCATCAGTACTGCTCTTCGAGGCTTTTTGTGCCGCATGTGACTTGAGAATAGAACGTTCATAGTCTGATGACAGCTTTGGCTCGGGTTGATGAAGAGTCTTTAGCATTTTAAACACTCTGGATTTTTCTTCTTTGGTGCTGGGGAACTCTGGCTCTTTCGGCTGCCTCAGCTTAGCGAAAAACGTTGTCGTTTCCGCATCAACAATAGCCGTAGTCTCCTCTTCAGGTCATAAGCTCTCTTAGGAGGAACCTTTGGTACTTTTGGAAGAGGCTCTTGTTTACGTTTCGGTGATCGCTTAGCACGACGCAGAGTAGCGGTACGCTTACGCTTTTTATCCAGAGGCTTCGGCGATGGCTGCGCCAGAGATTGGTGAGGCGACGGAGATGGGTGAGGCGACGAAGTCGGCTGCCGCGGCGGCGACGACCTCGCTCGAGACGGGTGAGGCGGCGGCGAAGATGGCCTTGGCGTGTGATTTCGAAGCACGATAAATTCCTTTGGCCATAGAATGGTGACGTTTGTTGCGTCTCCCAGTTCAGTCACATCCCCTTCACCTGCAGGGTAGTCAAGCTTCAAAACTTCAAAGGTGGGCATGATTTCATCCACCCCGACAACAGCGTAGCCCTATGGAATCGGACGACAGTGGTAAGTTGGTGTGGGTCCAATTGGTAAGGCATAGCCGACCGCCACCTTCTTGATATGTTCACAACTTTGACATGTAGCTCGCAGTGTGTCATCTGTGTGATATCATCCACTGGGTAGCCAACAGGAGCCATCGTCGATGCACCATCGTCATCGTCATTGTCATCACCCGGGACCTCGGTGGAAGCCACCCTGCTTTTTCGATTATTCGATAAGCCGGTAGCATCGAATGCAGTGTGCTGCTGAGATGGGCCGGTAGTACTTTGCTCTTTAAGTGCGTTAATTTCATCTTGGTGTTACTTTATTCGTTCTTCAATTATACACATTCGCTCTTTCTGAATATATGCTTCAACTTCCGCCTTGTTCTTTCTCCTCTGACAGCTTCTATCAGGATATTTCTTCCTCTCTTCGGCAAACCCAGTCCTCCATGGTTTGGAGCCTATTGTGCCTCGTGTTCGTCCATCATGTTCCTTATTTCCAAGGGAGAGTGTGAGCTCATCATTCTCTCTATCGGGAATGAAGTCCCCATCTTTAACAGCCTTTACTGCTTTTCTCATCTTCTCGATTGGCAAGGGGTCTTCTTTATGTCGTATGTTATATATACACTTCCCTTCCGAGTCCAACTTGCCCACATGCCCGTAAAACCAATTCCTTGCACGTTCGATCCAATCGTCTGTCTCTGGGATGATCTTTTTAGCACGCAGTTCCTGCTCAAGTTTCTCCCACTTAGGAATGCCAGCCCTGTAGCCACCTTGCCCCATAGTATGGTGATACTTCTTGTTAGCAGCATTCAGCTTATTCGTTGCAGACATTTTCTTAGCTTTTGCTGATGTCTTGTAATTCACAAACTCAGCCCAGAATGGTTTTATCTTCTCAAACTGAATCTTCTTGAAATCCGGAGTCTTCTCTTTCACGACATAGTCAAGGTGCAATATTTTCTTCCGGTTGGTGAAACACTGGCCCATCTTCTTCAAAGCCCACTCCCTGACCTTAGCCTCCATGGCTCTCCCATGTTCTAAGGCGTCCTCAACTGGATCCTCCGCATTTGGATCCAGCTCTATCTTCGGTAGTTTGAAATTAATCATGAGCCTATTCCACAGTAAATCTTTGGCCTTGTTAGGGACAAATAAACATGTTCCCTCTTCTTCCGCATCAGCAGGCCTATTCCAATTTCGAATGGTGATCGGGATTAAGTCCCTAACGATTACTCCGCATTTTGCCACAAATTTGTTTGTGACAACTTCGGGAGCCATCGGTTTGTCGTCTTCACTGACATCTTCGATCCTGAACCTCTCATGGTCTCCCAACTTTTTGGTTGGGCCTCGGCTTCTCTTTTCAGTAGATTTATTCGATCTGGAGGGCTAAAAGAATAAAGATCGTCATTACTATTTCTATATAGATAGCAGATGATTAATTAATGAATTAATTATATTACATGCACCTCGCCGGAGCGGTAGTCTTCTCGATCACACAAGGCATCGCCTTCTCCCTCGCGGAAGTCATCACCTTCAACCTCAAACAAGTCGTCTCTTCCGGCAAAAAGAGGATCACCCTCACCGGAGTTTTTCAGAAACGTCGATACATCTAAATTTTCTTCCCCGCAGATCACACCTTGGATCAACTCTTCCTTTTCTTCATATCTCTCGTGTGGGCCCATATTTTCTGCATAAGTGGAAAAACGGATAAGTCAAAGCGGCTAAGGGAGAATGTTAGGTACGGTGTTGAGAGATATAAACCCTAATTCAGAGAAACCCTAATATATACATACACAATAATAAAAATGAATTTACAATATCAGAAACCCTAATTCGGAGAAACCCTCGGGCTCGGATCATATCGCGAAGAACCAATACCGGAAAGAAAGGCGGCAATCAATACATGGAATAATAGAATGCGCAATCAATATGTACATCAACACAGGGGTAGTTTTTCATCGGGTCTAGGGCTACCCACAGTGACTGACCAGTGGGGCCGAAGACTAATAATACCTAACTAATTAATAAACTTAATAATACCTAACTAATAATAAACCTAATAATCCAAACTAATAAACCTAATATGCTAGGAGCAGTGGATCAGGTAATATGATCTCAAAGGGAGTAATGAAACAGATAGGACACTCTATCTATCGATAAAAGACCCCCGTAGAATTGTATGAATCATGGCAAGAATTGAAATGCTTTCAAAATCATAGGATTATATCATGGTAGGGCTATGCTTGACTTTGCCTGTTGATAGCCGAAAGCAGAGCTTCAGGATCCTTGTACTTGACTTGATTACAGTTGGTCAAGTATGTCTTCGAGCTTCGACGGTGTTGATCTCTGGCTTTGATCTCGATATCGTATTCTACCGGGAAGAACCAAACACCGGAAAGAAAGGGAAACAATCAACACATGGCATCGATGCAATGCTCAAGCAAGTATGATTATATGACAAGTTAATTTGCATTGGAATGTAACCCTAAGACATGCTCGACGATTTAATTGCGGTTCCGAGGGGTGAAAACCCTAACTCGGGGAAACTCCAGAACATATGAGAGGGGTGCATTTGTACTTCTAATTATACTTGTCATTTAAGTTGTTGAACAATGCATGATTATAGGTTAAATAGATAGGTTTCATTTTGCTGAACAATTTGATATATTATTTGTATTTTTCTGGCTTATAAACAATAAGTTATTGATTTTACAATATTAAATCATTTTTTGGAATTAAAAACAAAAAGGCAAATAGTTTTTACACCGGGGCGAGCCCTAGCCAGTGAGACTGACAGAAGGGCCCCAGTGCCAACTCAGCCTCCACGCAAGCAAGCAGGACCCACCGCATGTTTGACCGCGCTGACCCCACCCGCTGATGTCATCAGGACGTCAGCGTGACGTCATGCACCGGGGATCAGCCCCAGACCGTCGACGGGGAGGGCGCTGGAGCGCGGGCGGACAAGCGGGAGCGGGTGCGATGGATGCGGGCTAGCGTACCGAGCCGTTTAGTGGCGGTGCCGCTCCAGATTGGTCGCCGGAACAGGAAGCACGGCGGTGGCTGACGGCGGTGCCTTCAGGTACTTGGCACGGCAGCGGTACAGAGAGGAAGAGGAAGAACGGAGAGGACTGTGAGGTGGAGGGGCTCACCACGGAGGCGGTGGAGGGGTCAGCTTGACCAAGCAAACTCAGACACGGCCGGAATCATCGAGAACAGCGGTGGCCAGACTTCGGGGAGGAGCTCCCGATTGTGGTGGTTACAGACGCCCTTCGTCGATTCCGTTGGAGGGGAATACCGGCACGGGGAGGCGAAGCTCGAGGCGTCCTCGGATGAAAGAGGGGAAGCCGGAGATGGTGGGGCAGCCTGGCGGCATCGCTTCAGTCCCTGTGCGCGAGAATAGATTGTGAGATGGGGAAGAAGAAGAGGAGGGGTAACAGTTATTAACCAAAGGACCTTTTGTCCCGGTTGTTGGCTCCAACCGGGACTAAAGGGTCATACATCTTTCTTGGAGCCACCAACCGGGACGTATACTCCACTTTTTTCAGCAGACCAAGGGTTGGCGCGCGCAGGTGTCTTTAGTCCTGGTTGGTGGCTCCAACCGGGACATATGACCCTGTTTTCAAATTTTTCAGGAATTTTTTCTCTGTTCCCGCCTTATTTTTTATTTTGGGGTTTAAATTTGTAATGTTTTTTAAATGATAATTACTTTGGAATTTAGAAAAACTTTAAAACATTTTCTGTTTTTAAAAATAATTAATGTAACCATTTTCTGTTTTTAAAAATAATTAATGTAACCATTTAAACTATGAACCATTTAAAATTAAAAAGAATTAACTTATATTTTTTTAATATTAATTTAGAATTTAGAAAAACTTTAAACATAAAAAGTGTTTGGATTTGAATAACTAATTCAAAACCATTTTCTGTTTTTAAAAAACAATTAATGTAACCATTTAAAATATGAACCATTAAAAATTAAAAATGAATTAACTTATATTTTTTGAATATTAATTTGGAATTTAGAAAAACTTTAAACATAAAAAGTGTTTGGATTTGAATAACTAATTCAAAACCATTTTATATTTTTAAAAAATAATTAATGTAACTATTTAAAATTAAAAATGAATTAACTTATATTTTTTGAATATTAATTTGGAATTTAGAAAAACTTTAAACATAAAAAGTGTTTGAATTTGAATAAATAATTCAAAACCATTTTTTGTTTTAAAAAATAATTAATGTAACCATTTAAAATATGAACCATTTAAAATTAAAAATGAATTAACCTATATTTTTTGAATATTAATTTGGAATTTAGAAAAACTTTAAACATAAAAGGTGTTTGGATTTGAATAACTAATTCAAAACCATTTTCTGTTTTTAATTTGGATTTGAATTAACTTATATTTTTTATATATTAATGGGCGGGAAAAAAAGGACGGGAAATAATGGGCGGAAAGAAAATTTTATTAGGATAGAACTGTAATTAAAGTACATGACGCAACTAACACAAAGATACATAGAAGAATTGAAAATTAAGATACATGGCCAGATTAAGCCACAATCGGCCGAACTTGTTTTGCAATGTTGGAGTGATTCAGTCATGCTCCTGCCTACACATGTAATACTCGCCACTGTAGTCGTCGTACTCGCCGCAGCCGTTGTCGCTGTCGTCGTCGGGGTCGCCGTAGTTAAACCTTGAAGGCTGAGTATGAGTGGGCTGTACTTGAGGATAGCGCAGGCGGGGGCTAGAGTCGGCGGCCGTGTCGTAGGCCATGACGGTCTGGAGAGTCCGGTCGCGCCACCACAGCCGACGGCCGGCCTCGTTGAAGTTCGGAGGAGATTGGCCATCCTCCTCGTGCCTGGCGAGCACCCTCTCACGCCGATCCACAAAAAAGGCTTCCCAAGTCGGGAAATAGTCGGGATGCCATCTGGGATTCCTCCGCTGCTCCGGCGTGAGCTCTAAGTAGTAGTGGTTCGTGATGGCCAACCGGCGTGCCACACCTAGAGGGACTGGAGGAACCGGCACGCCTCCGGCGCTCAGCATCCAGCCGACGAGGACACAGTAGCTCGGCGGGCAGGGGTAGTTCGAGGCGCAAAGCGCCTCCGCCTCCCTGGGAGTTAGTGCTATGGTGGAAGTCATGGGAAAGAGTGATGAGGTTGCAGATATGAGTCTAGAGATGTGCAGTGACAATGGAGGCCAACCCTACATATATATAGTGAGAAATGGCAGGAAGATAACTGGAGGGAAGAACTGGCGGGAAAAAGTGGCGGGAAGAAATGGCGGGAAGAAAAATGGCTCATTTATAACTTGCATTGGATCTCTGACGAAACCACATATTGCGAGTCTAAAAATGATTTTTCAAAAAATCACGGGCGATAGATCATGTACCTGTAGTACAAACCGGACCCACTTCCTACCGATTCGGCAGACATTTGTCCTTTTTACCCGGGATGGACGAAAAGGTTTGAGATGTCCCGGTTGGGAGATAGTCCATGTAAGGTGGTCTAGTATTTTAGTAAAATGGGACGGTAGCATTCTAAAACAGCATTTTGGTGGTTACTTCACAAAACGACCCGTTTTTTTGCGCTCGGAAAATGGAAAAAGGCTTTTCCGTGCGACAAAAAGGAAAACTTCCTTCTGCAACATTGTTCTCCATACCAATGTCCACATGCATGCATAATATGGGCACAGCATCACAAACTATGTCGTGATTCAGCACATAACATCGGTCATTTGGACCAAAAGTCATGAAACATCGAACATGATAGGTCATTTTGTGAAGGTTTTTTCGAGACATGATCAATATACCAAGTCTGGTATTTTTACTTTCATCTATGTCACATAATATGACACCACGCGAAGGATTTTCATTGTTCGGATTTTTTTTGAATTTCTTATGCCCGTTTTGAATTTTTTGAATTTCTAACTATGGTCGAACCGGCGTGCATGAAGATAGGGGACAAGCATCATTAGAACTTGCATTAGATCTCTGAAGAAACCACATATTGCGAGTCTAAAAATGATTTTTTCAAAAAATCACGAGCGATAGATCATGTACCTATAGTACAAACCGGACCCACTTCCTATCGATTCGGTAGACATTTGTCCTTTTTACCCGGGATGGACGGAAAGGTCTGAGATGTCCCGGTTGGGAGATAGTCCATGTAAGGTGGTCTAGTATTTTAGGAAAATGGGACGGTAGCATTCTAAAACAGCATTTTGGTGGTTACTTCACAAAACGACCCGTTTTTGCGCTCGGAAAATGGAAAAGGGCTTTTCCGTGCGACAAAAAGGAAAACTTCCTCCTGCAACATTGTTCTCCATACCAATGTACACATGCATGCATAATATGGGCACAGCATCACAAACTATACCGTGATTCAACACATAACATCGGTCATTTGGACCGAAAGCCATGAAACCTCGAACATGATAAGTCATTTTGTGAAGGTTTTTTCGAGACATGATCAATATACCAAGTATGGTATTTTTCCTTTCATCTATGTCACATAATATGACACCACGCGAAGGATTTTCATTGTTCGAATTTTTTTTTGAATTTCTTATGCCTGTTTTGAATTTTTTGAATTTCTAACTATGGTCGAACTGGCGTGCATGAAGATAGGGGACGAGCATCGTTAGAACTTGCATTGAATCTCTGAAGAAACCACATATTGCGAGTCTAAAAATGATTTTTTCAAAAAATCACGGGTGATAGATCATGTACCTGTAGTACAAACCGGACCCACTTCCTACCGATTCGGCAGACATTTATCCTTTTTACCCGGGATGGACGAAAAGGTTTGAGATGTCTCGGTTGTGAGATAGTCCATGTAAGGTGGTCTTGTATTTTAGGAAAATGGGACGGTAGCATTCTGAAACAGCATTTTGGTGGTTACTTTACAAAACGACCCGTTTTTTGCGCTCGGAAAATGGAAAAGGGCTTTTCCGTGCGACAAAAAGGAAAACTTCCTCCTGCAACATTGTTCTCCATACCAATGTCCACATGCATGCATAATATGGGCACGGCATAACAAACTATGCCGTGATTTAGCACATAACATCGGTTATTTGGACCGAAAGCCATGAAACCTCGAACATGATAGGTCATTTTGTGAAGGTTTTTTCGAGACATGGTCAATCTACCAAGTCTGGTATTTTTCCTTTCAACTATGTCACATAATATGACACCACGGCAGGCTGGGCCAGGCAGCACTAATGATAGGGGTGAGTGTCGACATTATGTCGTGCGGCGTGTACCTTGTCCCGGATGGTGTCACCAACCGAGACTAAAGATGAACCTTTAGTCCCGGTTGGAGACACCAAATGGGACAAAACACGAGTCAGCACTAATAATAGGGGTGAGTGTCGATATTATGTTGTAAGTGTTGACACTATGCCGAGCTGCTTGTACTATAAATAGGCATCCTTGTGAGTCCAGTCCTCCAGCCAGATTGAGGCATCTCCAATATTGTTTTGGAGAGCAGGGACACCACTACGACCAGTTTCAGGGAGATGCCGCCGGATCCCAGTCCTCCGGCATCTCCAAGAAACTGGTCATAGAGGCACTCCCTAATATTTGAAATTAGTTAGCTCCCAGGTGTATTGATCTAGTTAGAGAAGTTACAAGCTGCAAGATGGTTTCGAGAGTAGGGACACCACTATGACCAGTTTCAGGGAGATGCCGCCGGATCCCAGTCCTCCGGCATCTCCAAGAAACTGGTCATAGAGGCACTCCCTAATATGTGACCGCGTGCGTTTGGAGATCAGATCTTAATGGTAAGTACGAATCGGGACAACTTCTTCATAGTTCCAGTCCAGCCACAAAACGGGACTAACACTCAAGACATTTATTAATATTAAAAACTGATACTACAAAACCGGGACTAAAGGCCCCCCTATATATAGTCCCGGTCAAGCCACAAACCGTGAAAGATACCACAAACCGCGAAAGACATGAACTAGAGTTACATAATATGAGCATGAACTTCTTGGCATATGTCCTTCCTTATGATCGCTTCAGACGTAACCATGGAGCATCTTCTTTACTTAACGGAATGCTTGGGTCAGTTTTCACTGTGAAGGGAGTAATTTCATCAAACTTATTATAATCTTCTGACATGTCTGTCTTGTCCTCGATTCCCACAATGTTTCTTTTCCCTGAAAGAACTATGTGACGCTTTGTCTCATCATATAATGTATTCATTTGCATATTTTTTTCTTTTTTCGGTCTGGAGGACATGTCCTTCACATAGAAAACCTGAGACACATCATTGGCTAGGACGAATGGTTCATCTCTATAACCAAGATTGTTGAGATCCACTGTTGTCATTCCGTACAACTGGTCTATCTTTACCCCTTCCCCATTCAGGTTGACCCATTTGCAGCGAAACAAAGGGACCTTAAAAGAGACTCCATAGTCTAGTTCTCATATCTCCTCTATGTAACCATAGTATGTGTCCTTTTGTCCATTCTCATCTATTGCATCAAAGCGGACACCACTATTTTGGTTGGTGCTCTTTTTATCTTGGGCCATCGTGTAGAATGTATTCCCATTTATTTCGTACCCTTGGAAATTGAATACAGTAGAAGATGGTGACACGACCAACAAGTATAGCTGATCTCCATCAGTGGTGTCATTCAAGAGATGTGTCCGCATCCAACCACCGAAAGACTTCATGTGTTCATCTGTAATCCATGATTCAGGCTTCCCCGGGTTTTTGGAGCGTACAATATTCTTGTGTTCCTCGATATACAGAACTGCCAAGGTGGAATTATGTAGAACTGTGTAGTGTGCTTTAGTGAAAGAATCTCCATCCCTACATATCATTGCTTTCTTTCCCAGCGTGCCTTTTCCACTTAGTATTCCCTCATGCCGCGAGTCAGAAACACCAATCGGCTTAAGGTCAGGAATAAAGTCAACACAAAACTCAATGACCTCCTCTGTTCCATATCCCTTGGAGATGCTTCCTTTTGGTCTAGCACGGTTATGAACATATTTCTTTAAGACTCCCATGAACCTCTCAAAGGGTAACATATTGTGCAGAAATACCGGACCGAGAATGGCAATCTCTTCCACTAGGTGAAACAGGAGATGCGTCATAATATTGAAGAAGGATGGTGGGAACACCAACTCAAAACTAACAAGACATTGTACCACATCCTTCTGTCACCTTGGCAGAATATCTGGATTGATTACCTTCTGATATATTGCATTGAGGAATGCACACAGCTTCACAATGGGTACTCGAACATTTTCTGGTAGAAGCCCCCTCAATGCAATCGGAAGCAACTGCGTCATAATCACGTGACAGTCATGAGACTTCAGGTTTTGGAACTTTTTCTCTGCCATATTTATTATCCCCTTTATATTAGATGAGAAGCCCGACGGCACCTTGATACTGTAAAGGACTTCAAAAAAGATTTCCTTCTCTGCTTTGGTAAGAGCATAGCTGGCACGACTTAAGTGACGCCCTTTATCCGTATTGTTCTGTGTATGCATGTTCTTTAGGTCTTTCATAATTTGTTGGTCCTCCCGTGCTTCTGGTGTATCTTTTGTCTTCCCATACACGCCTAGGAATCCTAGCAGGTTCACGCAAAGATTCTTCGTCACGTGCATCACGTCGATTGAAGAGCGGACACGCAGGACTTTCCAATATGGCAGCTCCCAAAATATAGATTTCTTCTTCCACATGGGTGCGTGTCCTGTAGCGACGTCGTTCGGAACTGATTGACCGCCGGGACCCTTTCCAAAGATTACTTCTATGTCCTTTACCATACCAAATACATCATCACCAGCAGAGAGTTCAGGCTTCTTCCGGTGATCTGCCTCACCTTTGAAATGCTTGCCTTTATTTCTTATGGGATGATTGGTCGAAAGAAATCGTCGATTCGCTAGGTACATAACCTTGCATTTATGCAAATATGTACCTTCAGTCTTATCTAAACAGTGTGTGCATGCCTTATATCCCTTGTTTTTCTGTCCTGAAAGGTTACTAAGAGCAGGCCAATCATTGATGGTTATGAAAAGCAAACCTCGTAGATCAAATGGCTCCTGTTTGTTCTCATCCCACGCACGTACACCTGGTTTGCCCCACAACTGTAAGAGTTCTTCAACTAATGGCCTAAGGTACACATCAATGTCGTTGCCCGGTTGCTTCGGGCCTTGGATGAGGACTGGCATCATAATGAACTTATGCTTCATGCACAACCAAGGAGGCATGTTGTAGATACATAGAGTCACGGGCCAGGTGCTGTGACTGCAGCTCTGCTCCCTAAAAGGATCCATGCCATCCATACTTAGACCAAACCATAAGTTCCTTGCGTCACCTGCAAAGTCTGGGAAGTCTCTCTCGATTTTTCTCCACTATGATCCATCGGCAGGGTGTCTCAACTTCCCGTCTTTATTACGATCTTCTTTGTGCCATCGCAACAACCTGGCATGCTCTTTGTTTCTGAACATGCGTTTCAACCTTGGTATTATAGGATCATACCACATAACCTTAGCAGGAACCCTCTTCCGGAGGGGCTCTCCCTCAACATCACCAGGGTCATCTCGTTTGATCTTATACCGCAATGCATTGCATACCGGGCATTTATATAAATTCTCATACTCCTTACCGCGGTAGAGGATGCAGTCATTAATGCATGCATGTATATTTTGCACGTCTAATCCTAGAGGACAGAGAGTCTTCTTTGCTTCGTAGGTACTCTCGGGAAGTTCGTTATGTTTTGGAAACTTCGGCTTCATTATTTTCAGCATCTTTTCAAACGAGGAGTCAGTTAGACCACACTCTGCCTTCCATCGCAACAATTCCAGTGTGGTACCGAGCTTTGTGCTGCCATCTTCACAATTTGGGTACAACAATTTCTTGTGTTCTTCTAACATGCTCTCTAACTTCAACTTCTCATTTTCTGTTTCACAGTCTCGCTTTGCATCAGAAATGACCCTACCAAGTTCATCAGCCGGCTCATCTGATGCCCGTTCTTAACCTCCTTCCTCTCCATTGTCTTCCATTGCAGTATCACTGTATTCAGGAAACATATGATGATAGTTGTTATCATCATCTTCTTCTTCACCATCTTCCATCATAACCCCTCTTTCCCCGTGCTTGATCCAGCAATTATAGTTGGGCATGAAACCTTTCATAATCAGGTGGCCGCGAATGATTTTCGAGGAAGAGTACTCCTTGTTGTTCCGACATTGAACACATGGACAACGTATAAAACCATTCTCTTTGTTTGTCGTAGCCACATCGATAAATTTATCCACGCCTTTCATATACCCGGGTACACGCCGGTCACCGTACATCCATTCCCGACCGTTCATCTGCATCATATAAGTAAGTTTATCAAAAACAGGACATCATAAATAGTGAAATGACCAATTCACATCGACACATGCATTGTATCAATGACAGAGAAAAGATAAGATTGCTAACCTTGATCGAGGGAAATAAAGAGGAGAAAGCTCAAGTGCGTCTCGGACACCTTCTATATTTTTGTTCTATGAGAAATTGAACAGGATCATTCACTTAAACATTTCATCAAACACCTTGAATGCATGCATAGGGGAAAAAAACTAACACACCCCTCACACCTTCCACCAAGAAAAAACAGAGTAGAGGCAGAGGGCTGGGGCGTTGCCTTTATAGAGGGCGGGAGCATACGTCCCGGTTTATAACACAAACCGGGACTAAAGGTGTGTGCCATGCCACGTGGCTGACGCCCAACCTTTAGTCCCGGTTTGTGTTACAAACTGGGACGTATGCTCCCCTACCAACCGGGAATCATGCCTCCGGTCCCCGTGTCCGCTCGAACCGGGACGCGTGCCAGCATTAGTTCCGGTTCGTGGCGGAACCGGGACTAATGCTGTTAGGAGACACGAACGGATAGCCTTTTTTCTACTAGTGTATAGTTTATTACTCCCTCTATTTCAAAATATAACATGCTTTAGCTTTTATAAAACAAATGTATCTATACATCTTTTAGTGTCTAGGTTCAAAGTGAACCACATTAAAAGATGTTTAAATACATTCATTTCACAAAATCTAAAACATCCTACATTATAAAACGGAGGAAGTACTAGTTAGTACCTCATGCATCATTACAACTGTAGTGGCTCCCTTTATTTTGCACACCGACGGTGATTTCATTATGGAAAACGCTCATGATTTGGTCATAAAGTTTTCTCCTGAATCAGCTGGAAGAAAAGGAGGAGAAAATGTCGGACTAGCCACAGTGCCGCCACATTTGCATAACAGGGACATTGTTAGAGTATATTACTGTTATATTATATTTGGTAGTTTAAATATTATAATTTAATTTTATCTCTAGTAGTCTTCTTGTCCCCCAAGTCTTCTAGTACTATATAAACAGTCCAAGGGCTTACGATGTAATCATCTCTTGCAATATCAATACAATCTATACTTCCGCAATCTTTCATGGTATCAGAGCGGTTCGCTCCGCCTAGGGTTTATCCCGCCGCGCCGCCCCGGGGAGATCGTTCTCCGCTGGGAGCCGCGCAAAAGTAGATTAGATCTTACTTTGCCAAAAAATTCTCGTCGGCCGCTTGACCGGTGTTTCTTCTTCTTTCGCCGATCATAGATCGGATTGCTTCGTCCACAGCCGCATGTCGTCACGCGCCTCTACTTCAACCTCGGTGTCAACGCATCTCCGGCTACATCGTCATCGACCGCGCCGGATCGTCTTCGTTGTTAGAGTATATTACAGTTACGTTATATTTGGTAGTTTAAATATTGTAATCCAATTCTATCTCTAGTAGTCTTCTTGCCCCCCAAGTATTCTAATACTATATAAACAGCCCAAGGGCTCACGTTATAATCACCACTATCAATATCAATACAATCTATACTTCCGCAATCTTTCATGGTATCAGAGCGGTTCGCTCCGCCTAAGGTTTAGCCACCGCTTCCTCCGCGCCATCCCCGGGGAGGTCCCCGGGGAGATCGTCCTCCGCTGGGGGCCGCTCAATAGTAGATTAGATCTTACATCGCTAAAATTTTGTCGTCGGCCGCTTGACCGGCGTTTCTTCTTCTTTCGCCGATCATAGATCGGATTGCGTCGTCCACAGCTGCATGTCGTCACGCGCCTCTACTTCAACCTCGTCGTCGACGCATATCCGGCTACATCGTCATCGACCGCGTCGGATCGTCTTCGCCAACATCAACCAGGACGCACGTCCCAAGTACGCGCCTCGCCGTCAACAAAGGGCTGCACCTTCATCACTCGTGGTCATCATCGTCGACAACCATCTACACCAACAACATCGTCACATCGTCGCCGCCACCACCAATCGTGGTCATCGTCAACTCCAATAAGTTCTTCTACACGAGCGACGCCGCGCTCATACAAGCGGAAAATACGGGTCTAATCCCCGAAATCGACTACAGCAACAACTCAATCGCCATCGACAACTACCACCATCATCTTCGTCCACCACGACCTTGCCGCCAGAGTCATAGTCTAATTTTTTATTTGCATAAGTTTGTGCTCAATTTTTTTCTTGCGGCCACTTGGTCTACTCCGAAACGGCGGACAACTTCTACACCGACCGTTTAGGGAAAATGTTCTTTACTCCTCAATCCGGCTCTGGCATGCATGGCTCATGATGGTCCCTGTCTTCGCATGTCCGGTATCGATAACACCGACGCGTGCATTCGTCCCTGACACGCTCCCGAGTCTAGCAAGCTCGGCATTACGGATCGAGCTACTTCTCAAACTACGTCTACCTCAACCACTATGGCGAATTCTCCAGGCTCAACGACGATATTGACCACAACACAACATCATCAACGTCATCTACTTCATCAACGGCGACAACTTCACCAACGACACCATCGACCACCACTACAGCGCCTCACTTTCGTCTACATCGACATCGGCATCCACCAACATCCTCTCCAGTCCGCGACTTCGGATTATGGTTCAGTCAGACCATCCGCGACGCTCTTGCTGTTCACGTCACTACCGATCCGACTGCGGGGGCTGTTAGAGTATATTACGGTTACGTTATATTTGGTAGTTTAAATATTGTAATTCAATTTTACCTCTAGTAGTCTTCTTGCCCTCAAGTCTTTTAGTACTATATAAACAGCCCAAGGGCTCACATTATAATTACCACTATCAATATCAATACAATCTATACTTTCGCAATCTTTGACATGCGTACTGGGGAGCTCGATTGACCGATTTTATCTAATTGCACGGCACATACTCTCTTTCGACCTATGATTTGTTCCCTGCCTGTTACGAGTGCAAGTGGACTGGCAGCACTTTGCTTTGCTCTCATCCACATCACTTACCTCACATTAGTTGACATTCGTTGGTGCGGGCGGGGAGAACACACTAGTAGAAAAAGAGCCATACGTCCATCCTAGTTTGGAGCATTAATCCCGGTTGTGGTTGGACCCGGGACTAATGTGAACATTAGTCCCGGTTCCTACGGCTAGAACGTCATATGTCTTTAGTCCCGGGTCAAACGGGACCTTTAGTCCCGGTTCGTATCACCAACCGGGACTAAAAGGGGTGCCCCGGTGCCAATCCCTTTAGTCTCGGTTCGTATCACCAACCGGGACTAAAGGTGTGACCTTTAGTCCCGGTTCGTATTACCAACCCGGACTAAAGGGATTGGTACCATGGCACCCCTTTTAGTCCCGGTTGGTGATATGAACCGGGACTAAAGGTCTTATGCATTTAGTGTGTTCGTTGTATGGTCTATATGCAAGTGTCTTCTAACAGTCGGTGGTGGCCCTAACTATAATCGTGACACTGATATGTTAATTCACAAGGAGTTTTTCCTCAATAGGAAGAATATGTTCTCGACATGTCTATTAGAGAAACTATCATGTAAGGATCAAATTTGTTGGAAAAGAATCTAAAAAATGTATTCCACACGAGACACATATAACATCATCATCAAATATATGTCTCACTCAGTGTTTATTGTACAATATATTGTTACAATCTATGACTTTCAACATACTCTATTTTGCCCGAGTTTCAGAAATTTAGGCAAGCGCCCTTCGAACTGTAGTTAGGTCAGGTACACTGCCAGACGTTTAGATAAACGTTTAACTGATTAAATACAATACGTACAAAAAAGAAAATTAGGCAAGCGCCCTTGTCCCTCATCGCGTGGCGTTAAACCCGGGCGCTAAATAGAGTTTGTTTTTCGCGTCCGTACAGTCCGCCGCAGGAAAAATTAGACGAAGCGCTCAACCTATCAAAACGTGCAGAAAAAATTAGCTCTTTGATTTCAACATACTTTGGCCGTTTTGGATTCTTAAAATTCGAAAAGAAAAAAAATTATTTTAGTATGTTTTATGTCATATTTGAATTCCTCGCATTTTTCTGATAATAATGAATATATTATTTATTAAATTTCGATTTACAGATTTGAAGATATTGTTTATGTCATATTAAATGAATAAATAGCAAAAATGAATAAAATATTAATTTAATTACTTTTTACTTTCATTAGAATAAAATGTTATTATTAATTATTTATTGTTGTTCACTAAAAATAGTTGTTCTTAATTTCAAAAAATAAATACGTGTCACATATCGATATGAGTTAATAAGATTGATATACTAATCTTGACAGCAAGATATATTGATCCTTCGCGTAGGTGGGAGAGATGGAATGAAGAAGTTAAGCGTGCTGGGGGTGGAGTAGTGTTAGGATGGGTGACCGGATGGAAAGTTTGACTGTTAGTATGATTTGAACTAAGATTAAGTATAATTAGTGTTAAAAATGAGAGATGTGGGAGATTAACGAGTCAAATAATTCAAAGGTTTAAGAAAAAATTGAAAAAAAAATCAAAATTTTTTTTAAAAAAAAATTGAAAAAAACTTTTAGTCCCGGTTCGTATTACAAACCGGGACTAAAGGTCCCCTCCCCCCCCCCCCCCGCTCGGAGCTGCGGCCACGTGTGCACCCTTTTGTCCCGGTTGGTAGGGCAACCGGGACTAAAGGTTAGGGCTTTAGTCCCGATTGCTCCGTCCCGGTTGGGGAACCGGGACTACCTTTAAAAACCGGGACGTATGGCACATTATCCACCAGTGACAATGGAATTGCTTCCGACTCACTTCATAGATTTTCTGTTGATCTTTGCGAGAAAGGTGTACATAGCTAGCTTTTGCCCCCCTTTTTCTTTTCACTACTTAAAAGGACAAAAACACAACTGCATAATTAACTCCACTACTTTCGCCAGCTCCATTCGTGCGATATATATCATTAGCTGAATGTCAGCCAATGGTGATGGCCATTAATCATTTTATTTTTATTTTTAGTAGAGCAAGCTCAACCCACTGTTAATTAGTGACCAGCGTAAGAGAAGGTAAACAAAGTCAAAACATCATTAACTAAAGGACCTAAAAGGCTAATGTAAATGTGAGCACCAGTGTTTGAAATATAGCTGTTATAGTTCTAGTCCACCAATAGATGGTTCTCGATAAAGCAGAAAACAAAGTAGACAAAGCTACTGTTAATGCAGCATTTGAATGGTTGCAGGTATAACAAACCCCGCGTCTCTCTCATGGGTGACACGGGAAGCGAAAAAACTTTAGCCGCCTCAACCTCTCTATTGCTTCCTCTCCCGTCGTCCCCGCCGAGTGAAGCCTATGCCGCAGAAAATGGCGGTGGGGCCATCTCCCATCTTGGTGGTCTCCTTCATGTTGGAGGAGTCAGTTTCGACGTACCGGCTCATGTTTGGTTCGCATGTGAATGGATCACACGATGGTATAGTCATATATTTGCATGCTCGTCATTTTCCTAGCAAGATCCATCATTTCCAATTTGTTATGTTTTTTTTATGTCTATCATTTAAAAAAAAGTTGTGTGCATCCAAGCAGGGACGTTGACAGAGGGTTGTGGATGATCTCATGACCATTCAACCAAGTCATAAAATTAACTAATAGTAGTTAATAGCACTAATAAAATTTAGCAAACTCCATAAAACAAAGTGTGACTGTCCTAGGATCAGGGCCGTCTTCAGAAATTGGAGGCCCCTGTGCGAAATGCAATACGGGGCTCTAAAAGTATTATTTGTTTGCATATAACTAAAGATAGGTAGGGCAGAATTATGTAACTTTAATTATGTATTTCTTGCAGTTTGTACTAGTACTAGTAGTACCAAATATCAATGCTGAAAATCTAAAAATGTAAAGGTTGCACAGAAATAATAGGCTGACCTCGTGTTCTTTTTCTTCTAAGAATACACATAATGTACATATCATCGATTAAATGACCTCACAAACAACACCACATTTCTTAATCTGGACACCTTGATATCCTGATCTCGTGTTCTAGAACTAATTCCTGCTTTATAACCCTAACAAAAGTAGATAAAAATACATGAAGTCTAGGCTTAGAAATAAGAAAGAAGTCTATATAACCCCATAACTATTGAATCTAGAATTGGTAATCCAGGAGGGAGAACGCACGGACGGCAAATGCTGGAGACGAACATGGTTCCGTGGACTTCTGCACTGGGGCATATGAACTGGCCAGCCGGCGGGCGCCGGCCGGAAGATCGCCGAGACGCCCATCTAAATTTAGTTTTTTTTTTCGGAGGGCAGATAGGGTAGCTACGGAAGACGATTGTGGATCCGTATTATTACTTGGGCAGTTTGGTTATTTGTTGAGGCCCGAGCGATCAGAATATCAGAGTTGCACGTGATCACTGGGCTTTTATTTTCTTGACCCTAATTAAGTACAGTAAACATGATTAGAATTTGGGGGCCCCAAATTTCTGGGGCCCCGTGCAAGCGCTCACTTCGCACACCCCCATCGACGGGCCTGCCTAGGATAAAATCTTGGCTCCGCCACTCTCCGTTGCTTCCAAGGATGCAACAATGGGGAGGCTTGCCCGTTCTAAAAAAGTTATTAACAAGAAAATAAAACCAACACAATTAGGTACCACTAATAATTTGTTTGGGAAGGAACGGGGAACAAAGAAGTCCTCGTCATAATGAGAGCACGTCATCTTTAGGTTTTTACCATTCCTTTTAAGTCAGCATACCAATAATGTATTGCGCGTTGGTTCTATTTAGGCCAAATTTCTTTGCTTATCACTGTCACTGGTCACCAAAAATCTTCTCCAGTATTTTCACTTAAAAACTAGTATTTTCATGACAAATCATTCAATCATTCATGGTCCAGCCTTGTCTACCTTGTACTCTAGTGCTATTGCAGTCCAAGTCTCCATCTAAAGTTTTCTCCCCATCGTCCGTCTCTTTTTTGTGTCATGTGTTTTTACATATTTCTATGGTCAACATGCTTAATGATTATGATCAAATCTGAACCCAACGGATGGGGCAAAACTAAACGAAAGGGCGACGAATTTGTGCCGTGCAATGATGGGCCATTTGCCCCGTCCAAGGTTTCATGTGGCACCCACCGGAAATTTGCCATATCTTTTGCAATCAAGTAGCGGGCCAGCATAGAAAAATCCTAGATTAGGGGATGATTAAAGTTAAAGCTAAATGGTTTGATGCAGGACAAAATCAGATTGTCATGTTAAATAAATCAGCAGTCATACTTCAACAATATCTGTACACAAAATATGTCAAGATGTCTACATGGTAACTACTAGTAAATACGACTTCATCCCTAAAGCAACCTAACTGAGTATTCCGATACAAGCAACCTCCCGACTGCCTCCTCCGGGTCGCTCGTGTGAGACGACACCAGGGCACCTCCTCCCATCCCTAACAGCCGATGTCACTCTCTCCCCCGCCGGCCGCTGCCGCCTCCCACGTCGGCGGTGGCGGTCATGCCTTGGCCATCGCAAACAGCTGGTGGATCTCAGGCGCCTCGCTGAGTTTCCTTCGCGCGGGGGGTGGCAACAGGGAGGCGCAGGTGGTACGTGTGGCGGTCGGTGGAGCTCGTAGGAGTGGCGTAGGTCGGCGTGCGTTTGGGAGGCGGAGCATCTGCGGGAAATGCTAGTGCAAATTTGAAGTGGTGGCATGCGTGCCTAAGTAGCGGCGCTGCTTCTCAGATCTCTGTCGTCCCTGATCTTGCGGTCTACTCGTTCCAATCGCTGGAAGCCAGCCAATGGTGTGGGGACCGCTGCATCAACATCAATAAAGGAGGTGTTCATTTGTTTTTTTCCGCGTGAAAACGAAGATCTGCTTGGTGTCTGCCCTTGTTGATCTGGCGTGGAGAGGCGAGTTCCGGAAGACTCCGCCGGTAAACTCCCATAGGCGTATCATGTCTAGAGTTTTCTGGATCAGAAAGTATTTGATCGTGTGTACCCATATTTTTTCTAGCAGTTGATTTCAGTGGGAGCGTCGCGAAGCTCTGCTGTCTATTACCATCATGTGTCATGTCTTCTATGATCCATGGTGAAGTCAGATACGGAGAATGTCAGGGAAGCATGAACATGAGAGCAGCGATGGTGATTTGAGTATTTGTGGTGACAAGGAACTGGCTGCGTGATTTGTGATTCGCAGCAATGACTTTTTGTGGGGAAAACAACACAGGAGGAGTTCACAGCCTTACCTTACAGTGTAAAAATCCAAGGTCTAATCTTAATTTGTTATTCCTAGCAATTGCCTTGTTGAAAACATTGTTTTGTGAGTGAGGACTCTAGAGTGAAAAACTATGATCTTTGAACGGGCGATGATGCGTCCATCTTGCATCACTATTCTATATCATAATCTACTTCTATTCATTGATATGTTTTATATTAAGAGGTGATACTTATGTTATTTCATCTATTTTTCATGGTTGATGACTTTTGGAGGATGAACTGCCGGAGTCAGGATTCTGATGAAAAAAGTGGTGTCCAGATACAATATTCGCAAAGATCAGAAAATTCCAGAAAATATATGGAAGTCTCTATTTTTTCCAGAAGATGAAGGAAGCCACAAGGGGGAGTGGAGATGGGCCACAGGGGGCCCACACCACCCCCTGGCGCGAGGCCCCTGGGTCGCGCCACCAGGTGCTGTGGCCACCCTGGCCCACCTCTGGCGTCGCCCTTTCGCCTATAACATCCCCCCGAAACCCTAAGACTCGGAGAGCGGCCACGGAAAGATTCCGCCGCCTCTACGGGGCGGAAACTACAGAGGGAGAAAGAGCTCTCTGGCAGGCAGAATTCTACCGGGGAAATACTTCCTGGAGAGGGGAGATCTTCGCCATCAACACCGTCATCAATCTAGACTTCATCTGGATCATCATAATCATGATCATCATATCCACTAGCACCATCACCACCACTCCATCCCGCTATTACAATTGGGTTGAATCTTGCATAGTTCTTAGGGAAACTTTCCCGGTGTTGATTACTTGTTGTAGTTGATGCTATTGAGTGAAACCATTGAATTATTGTCTATGTTCAGACTGTTACTTATCATTATATCATCTCTGATCTTGATCCATATGATGTCTCATGAGTAGTTCGTCTAGTTCTTGAGGACATGGGAGAAGTCATGTTGTTAGTAGTGGAATTGTGTTGAGAAATATTCAATGGTTTGATATTTAAGTTGTGGTGTTATTCTTCTAATGGTTTCATGTGAACATCGACTACATGATACTTCACCTTTATGGGACTAGGGGAATGCATTGTGTATTTGGCTACTAATTGTGGGGTTGCCAAAGTGACAGAAACCTAAACCCCTGTTAGGAAACCTTTGCACAAGAGAGTGTAGGATCTCAGAGTTTAATGTCGGGGTTAAGTTTTTATCTTAATTACTTTCTTGTAGTTGCGGATGCTTGCAAGGGGTTTAATCACAAGTATGTATTAGTCCAAGTAAGGTCGGTACATTAGCATAGGTTCACCCACACAACACTTGTACAACCAAAAAAGATTAATCAACTATATGAAGCGAAAACACTTGACAGTATTCCCATGTATCCTCGAGAACGTTTGGTCCTCATAAGTAATACAACCGGCTTGTCATTTACTAAAGAAAGGATCAGGCCACTTGCTGCAATTATTATTGTTGTCTTTTATTTACTTGCACTTTATTTCTTTGCTTTATCAAAAAACCCTAAAAATTCGTTTGCTAAGTATTTATAGAGAATTCCTGATCCAAACCACTAGTCAACACCTTCTGCTCCTTGTTGGGATTGGCACTCCTATTTATCAAAAGTACTACGATACACCCATATACTTGTGGGTCATCAAGACTATTTCCTGGCATCGTTGTCGGGGAGTGAAGCGCTATTGAAGAGTGGAACTAATGAAGGAAATTTCTACTATGAGTATTGCTTTTATTTCAGTTTGCTAATTTGTTTCCAATATGGATAACTCACTTAGTTTCCTATTTGGTAAAATTACTACCACTGCTGAGGTAGTAGATGAACCACCATCTGCTGAGATAGATCCTTTTAAAATACCTACAAAATTGTTGATCGTGTTATGGATCGCTATTATTTTAGAGATGGAACTGTCCATCCTGGTGATCATTTGCTCTTTATACACGAATTATGAGGTTTATTCAACTGTGCAGGTATCACAACGGAACAAGTTAAGAAAAAGTTACTCTCTATATCATTGAAGGATAGAGCTGAAGAATGGTATAAGATGCTAAAGAATGGCCAATCTATGGAATGAGAGGAAATTGTACCTCTCTTTTATTCTAAATTCTATCCTCCTAGTGAGATTCATAAAGACCGGAATCAAATATATAACTTTTGGCCTCGTGATGGAGAGAGTACAGCCCAAGCTTGGGGGAGATTGAAGTTACTAATGCTCAAATGTCCTATTCATGAGCTTCCTAATAATAATATTATTATTAACTTTTATGCAAGGCTTTCTCTTCATGATAAGGATTTATTAGATGATTCTGGTGCTGGATCATTCACACGTATGAAATAAGAAGCTAACTGAGATCTTCTAGACCGTATTCAAGAAAATACTGAAGCATGAGAGAATGACAAAGGAAGAAAGTCAGGTATAAATTATGATTATGAATGCATAAAATCTTTTTTGGGAACTGATGACTTCCATAATATTAGTACTTAGTATGGTCTTGATTCTCAAAGTATTGATAATTGTTTTAAGGCCTTTGCCTCTTATATTGAAGTTCCTAAAAAGGAGTAGAACAAGTATCATGCACCTTATAAAGATATTGTTAATCATGTTCCTACTAGAAATACTGAAGTTTATACTATTGATCATATTTTTCCTGAACCTTATATTGAGAAAATACCTTTCCCTGCTAAGGTAAAGGAACATTCTATGATAGCTAGTATGGTAAACAAAAGTACAAAGAAAGCTATAGTACCTGATGAAGAAATAAATGTTAAACCTGCAGTAGAAATTGTAAAAAACTTGTCACTAAAAAAGTAGAAGATGGGCACATTATATTCTGTGAAGATGCTTCTAATATTGTCTCACATCCTAGTAAAGCTAGAAAAGCTAGTGTCTTTATGCTTTCTGTTATAATTGGTGATCATTGCTATTATGGTTTATGTGATATTGGTGCAAGTTCAAGTGTTATTCCTTATGAGATTTACAAAGAAATTATGCATGAAATTGGTCCTTGTGAACTTGAAGACATTGCTGTGATTATTCACCTTGCTAATAGAGAGACCATCTGTCCAATTGGTATTGTAAGAGATGTGGAAGTTCTTTGTGGTAAGACTAAATATCCTGCTGATTTTCTAGTACTTTGTTCAGCAGCTAATAAAACTTGTCCTATCATTTTTGGTAGACCTTTATTGAGCATTTGTGGAGCTATTATAGATTTTAAAAAGGAGAAAAATTTAACTAAATTTGATGGAGAATCTTATGAGTTTAATTTTTCTAAATTTGCTAAAGCTCGTTATGAAAATGAATTGCCTAAAGAGGATTTTAGAGTTGAACAACTTGCTTCTATTGATCAAGTTTTTTATCTTAAACCTCTTTTTGATGATTCTAAATATGCTTATTCTGATGATAAGAATGTCCTACGTGATAGTTACATTGTTAATTTTATTCATAATTCTACTGAAAGTTATTATGAGAGAGGGAAACATGGTTTTATATATCTCAATAATATTAAGTTTCTCCGCCTTATGTTGAATTTTTGAAGTTGCAGTTGTTTCGCCTTCCTATGCTAGTAGCCTCTTGTTTCAATAATTTGTTTCCTTATAGAACTCCCTTGCATAGGAAGTGGGTTAGACTTAAATGTGTTGGATATTTGCTTCTTGATGCTCTCTTTTACTTCAAATCCATATCTCCTATGTGAGCATCATTGAAATTATCATGCCCATCTTAATGGCTATAAAGAAAGAGCTTTTGGGAGACAGCCCACTTTATTTTGCTTTCAGTTATTTAAGTCTTGGAAGTTATTACTTATGTAATAACCTCTTCTTATCCTTTTTGTTTGGTTTTTATGCCAAGATTATCCCCTATTGAGAAGGAGGTGAGATGTGGGAAGTTGTTGTACCGGAACAGATTTTTGTGCTTCACTGTAAAAAATCGTGAAAAATCTTAGTATGTCGTATTGAGATGTAATTTTCTTTGTATGTGCCCAAAGTTACTATTCAACTTTTTTCAGTTTTGCACTTTTCGATTTGAGCAACAGAAGATTTTCTAAAAAATCAATCTTTACCTGATGCTCTGTTTTGACAGATTTCTGCCATTTTTGCATTTGCCTCTTAAATCGATTTCCTTTTAAATTATTTTGGGCTTTTGAAAGGAGTTGCCCTAGTAGCTTATGTTTTGATGGATTTCAGTTGAAACTTAACCCAAAGGTTTATTATCTTATATACACTAATGTTGCTAATGAAGATTGTGCGAAGCTTTGTATGAAAGGAACTTTCAAATGTTGGGAGAGAATGATGTAAGGAGATGAAGAATGGTCAAAGGCTCAAACATTATTTTCTGGAGATTCTAATGAATATGTTGATATTATTCAAGTTGTGACTCTGGCAGAATTTATTAAAGACCAAATTCAGGAACCTGCAGAGTAATAGTTCTGGTAAGGAAAGGTTCGCGAAAAGCTTTTCAAACTATATTTTTGTAGTTTTTATTCCATATGAAAGATAATTAGTCGAAATAGGGAAGGAAACGGAGCCCGGGTGGCTCACACCACCCCGTGGCGTGGGCCCACCTGGTCGCGCCACCAGGGGGTGTGACCACCCCGGAGCCCGTCTTTGTCCCGTTTTCACCCAGTACCTTCCTTATGTCGTTAAACTTCGTAATATATAATCACCTGGACCCCCCCCCCCCCCCCCCCCGAGGTCCGTATATCATGTTCTCGTCGTGTTTTCGTTTTGATCTATTTCTGTCAAGAACTATTCTCAAGTTTAGAATCACAATGGTCTCCGCCAACGACAAGGGCAAGAAGCTCGTGGAAGATGATCTCCAAGACCCCAAGCAGGAGGAGGAGATCCTGGTTGAAGTTAAAGAAGAAGTGGAGGAATACAAGCGTCTGAGCACCCGTGCCACCGTTGCAAGCATTGGAGTGGTGGAAAATCCTGTCAAGCTCAAGAGGACTGCACGAATGTCCATGGAGGGAAAGTTCCGCGTCTTTGCTTATCTCCACGGTCACTTTCTCCACGTACCAAGAACTCCTTCCATACTCTTATACATGAGCAGAAATTCCAAAAGTTGCCTAAAGGAAAGTTGCCCTCTAGTTGGGATATGCCTCGTCCTAACCATGCAGGAAAAGAATACTCTAAGGAGGAAGAGTGGGGAAAGAATCACAAGGACTAGGATTCACAGTCTGACATGATCATGTACCGCATTGAGCATAATTCAGAGTTGATTCGCACTCTCACCTTCGAGATTGAGGATTTTAAGAAGTTGATTGAAGAGCTAATAAAGGGAACACCACCACCACTGAAGGATTAATTCGTCATTAGGTTTTGGCATCCCCTTGGTTTGTTCCAAGCTTGGGGGAGTGCCGCGGTATCAAATCATTATATTTTTTCTTTTTACCTTTTTAGTAGAGTCATATCATGAATAGAGAAGTTATCATATAGGATGGTTTGCATTGTGGAAGTATATCTCCTCTAGTTGGTTATTTATGTATCCCTTGGTGTGAGTGTCGTTATGGAATATTAATGAGAAGTTTTATCGTTTACTTTTTGCATATCTTATTTTAGTTTGCAATTTATGTTATATGATTGATCTTGTTGTTAGTATTGGTATCACTTTGGGAGCATCAAGTAAATTTAGTTGGTTTTGGCAAACTTAGCTTTGGTCAGTAGCAACACTATTTGATGATTGAAAGGAAAAGAGAAAAGTACTTGCAGTACATTATATTATTTAATTTTCTTTCTTTCTTGATTGGCTCATAAGCTTAGTATTCTTTAGTTAAGATCTTTTGTGTTTTTAAGGAATATTACATGATTGTTTCTATAACTTGTATGTTTGTTTGTTTCCTTCAGTTCTTATGCTTGCTATCCAGCCTTGCTAGCCAAAAACCTGTACTGAGAGGGAATGCTGCTCGTGCATCCAATCCTTGAACTAAAACCTATGCCATTTGTGTCCACCATACCTACCTATTAGCATTATTGCTATTCCAAGTAAATTCTCGAGTTTTATCTATTTTCCAAATTAAAAACTTATTTGTTATGAGAAAACTAGTGATTAAAGCTCTCATGAACTTAATGGCACACCTTATTTTCCTGCCCATAATAAACTTGAACAATTGTGTCATCTATATTGTATATGATTGCACTTATAAGTTGGGAATTAGCAGAACCATGTTGTCATGGGGAACGCTTTCAACACCTGTACATATTACCCAGTTGATACCATGATCTTTTGTTTACGGATGTTGGCGGTGTGAAATAAAGGGGGAGCTTGTAAGTCTATGGAGTTATGTATATGTGTTAGAGAAACGCCTTGGCGGCTAGCCTAAGCCATGCCTAATCATGGTGGAAACTTGCAGCATAATCATAGTGAGAAATATGTGAAGCACCCTCAATAAAAACCTATGAAAATAGAAAATAAAAAGATCGCTGAGATGCTCATTGTTTGTTGCCTTGTAATTTTGATATGGGATAGCTTTTGTATCACTACTAGCAAAATGGCTATAGGTAATCCACACATCCATGATGCATGTGCTAGTGGTGCCCCATGGGTAAAATAGGTGTGGCACACTGCCCACAGGTTCCCTACGGCTAACTTTCATAAGCATGGCGCACATGGGGGTGGTGCGCCACGGCTATGTGTGGGCTAGGGCACAGGTGGCCATAGACCACATACCCATAGTGTACTAGGTCAAGTTGCGCTATGGGTGTGAAACTTAGCCATAGCGCACTCTGACCTAGTGCGCTACGAGTATGTGTGCTACAGCAGTTGGGTGAACTTAGCCATAGGGCACTCTGCCCTAGTTTCCTACGGATAAGTGGCCTGCACCAACTACACCCCCTCTCCTTGGATCGGCTTTTTAGCCTTGCAAAAAATAAAAGAAAATTAAAAACACTTCAAAAAATAAAATCCTTTCATATTTAGGTAGATAATGTGGTCTAGTTTCTAGGAAAATTAACAAACATGAATTTTGACTTTTTCTGCAAAAAAAGTTATGCCACGATAAAACGGCCGTAACTTTTGCATACGATGTCGAAAAAATGTTTAATATACCAAAATGACGATAATGAGATTTCGCATCCGCTCGCAACGACCCACGGTCGTTTAGCGATTTTTTAGATTTTCAAAATTCAAAAAGAGTAAAAATTTATGGTCAAAAGACCGTTTTTCCCTGCAGAAAAATAGAGGACAACTTACCCGTAGCGCACCACCACCTAGTGCGCCACGAGTAAGTGGGCGGAATTCGAAATTCGAATCACCACCCAGCACACCTACCCCTCTACTTTTCCCTCCTCCTTTTCCTTCTCCCTTCTCCTTCTCCCTTTTCCTTCTCCTTATCCTTTTCCTTCTCCTCCTTCCCCTTCTCCTCTCTTCGGCCACCTTGCTCTGGTGTCCTTTCTCCGGCCTCCTCCTCTCCTTGAAGTGACAGCGGCCTTCTCCTCCTCCTCGCAGTGACGATGGGCGATGGAGGCATCCTTCTCCTCACTGACACCCTTCCTCCCTCTCTTCCTCTCTTCCTCCATCTCTTCCTACCTCCCTTTCTCCAACCACACCCTTCCTACCGCCTCGATGCCGGCGAGGACTAGAGTGGCCACGGCCTCCCACACCTTCCTGCGGTGGCAGGTCGTGGCCACGGCCATGCTTCGGCGAGGCGACCCGACGGCAGCGATGCACGGACCCGATTGCTTTTGCAATTCAAAACGAGGGTGTTTTTTGCATTTTTTTTGTTTTTCAAAAAAAATAGGCGTGGCGCACCTGGACCCCTTCATGTGGCGCACTAGGTAGTGCGCCACGGGTAACTTTGTACCCGTAACGCACCAGGTAGTGTGCTACGGATAAAACTTAGCCACAACGCACGGCTAGTGGCGCACTGCTGGTGCGCTACAGATGTCCTTTTTAGGTGCGCCACAGATGTGATGTTTCCTGGTAGTGTATCATGGGGCAAGGGGTACCCCGTTGGAAGTTCTCTATGATACACATATACTTACAATGGCAAGAACTTGCTTGTGACTAAAGTTGAGTAGCATGAGGAACGACCCTCGTACTCAAGGGACATGAGATTGCCAACTTATGATTTTTCAAGCATATACTCCTTATTTGTTCACTTTAACCTTAATCACCTCAAGATGCTTATGATAGGGGCAATGAGAGGTCAAAGCTAGTAAGTACCATAATCTTTTGGAAGCTCTTTATGAAACTTGAAATACCTGCTTACCTCTGTGAAGGGCCTATCTTTTACTTCTATGTTGAGTCAGTAAACCTATTCTTTTCTATCTCCAACAAGCATTTGAGTTGTTGTGATTCAATCATTCATATGATGATTTATTCAATCTTGTTTCTTATCTTCCTTGTTTTGCACAAAACTCTTATCTGAATGAATATTACTTTGAAGGCTATCGTTGTGAAAAGTCCTTTATGTTTGAACAAGATGTTCCTGCTTTATAAACTCCTTTATAGAAGCTTTGCTTAAAACTAAGTATGATTTGTAAGCTATTCTCTGACCAAGAACAAAGTTTGTCATTACCAATTATGATTTCATTTATGCATCTTTATTGTGACTCTCATACTCGCTGCAAGTTAAGTTATATAATAGTGAGTTGCTTTCTATTATGATCTGTGTATTGGTGAATGTGGTGCTTCTTGTCCGTATTCTTTTTATCGACATTTCACTCCATAAACCTATGGTCATGTTTACTGAGTTCAGGTTTCGCTTGGGGACAAGCGAGGTCTAATCTGGGGGGAGTTGATACTTCCATTTTGCATCACTATTTTATATCATAATCTACTGCTATTCATTGATATATTTCATATTAAGAGGTGATACTTATGTTATTTCATCTATTTTGCATGGTTGATGACTTTTGAAGGATGAACTATCGGAGTCAGGATTCTGATGGAAAAAGCGGTGTCCAAATACAATATTCGCGAAGATCATAAAAATCCAGAAAATATATGTAAGTCCGTATTTTTCCAAAAGACGAAGGAAGCCAGAAGGGGAAGTGGAGATGGGCCATAGGGGGCCCACACCACCCCCTGGAGCGGGCTCCCCCGGGCCGCGGCACCAGGTGGTGTGGCCACCCTGGCCCACCTCTAGCGCCGCCCTTTCGCCTATAACATCCCCTCCTGATACGCCCAATTTTCATCACCTTTCTATATCATAATCTACCTCTATTAATTGATATTTGTCTTATTATGAGGTATTACTTATGTCTTTTCCACTGTTTATGCATGTTGGATGATTCTGGATTCTGATGGAAAAGAAGGCGTTTTGATGCAATTTCGCGAAGATCAAAAAATACCAGAAAAATATGGGAAAATATTATTTTTTCAGAAGATTGAGGAAGCCAGAAAGAGGGACGAAGAAGGGTTGCAGGGGGCCCCCACACCCCCCTAGGCATGGTCCCACCTGACCCCGTGCCTAGGGCAGGTGTGGCCCACCTGACCGGCTCCCGACTCCGCCCCTTCGCCTATATCTTCCCTACGGAACCCTAAGCCTCGAGGAGCGACCACTGATAGATTTCCGCTGCCTCTGGGGGGCGGAAAACACCGAGAGAGAAAGATCTCTCCGCCAGACAGATTTTTGCCGGGGGAATTCCTTCCTGGAGAGGGGAGATCATCGCCATCAACACCATCATCAATCTAGGATTCATCGGGATCATCATCATCATCATCCATACCATCATCTCCACCAGCACCATCATCACCACTCCGTCCTGCTGTAACAATTGTGTTGGATATTCCTTTAGTTCTTAGGGGGAACTTTCCCGGTGTTAATTACTATTGTAGTTGATGCTTGTGAGTGGAACCATTGGATTATTGTTTGTGTTCAGATTATTATCCATTATCATATCATCTTTGATCTTGATCCATATGATGTCTTGTGAGTAGTTCGTTTAGTTCTTGAGGACATGGGAGAAGTCATGTTGTTATTAGTGGTGTCATGTGAACGTCGACTACATGACACTTCACCATTTATGGGCCTAGGGGAATGCATTGTGTAATTGGCTACTAATTGTGGGTTTGTGGAGTGACAAAAACCTAAACCCCCGTTAGGACACCATTGCATAAGGGAGCGTAGGATCTCGGAGTTTAAGGCTGTGGTTAGAATTATATCTTAATTACTTTCCTGTAGTTACGAATGTTTGCAGGGGGTTTAATCACAAGTATGTATTAGTCCAAGTACGGTCGGTACATTAGCATAGGTTCACCCACACAACACTTACAGCACCAAAGAAGAGTACTCATCTATTTGAAGCAAAAGCACTTGACAGAATTCCCATGTGTTCTCGAGAACGTTTGGTCTTATACGTATTTCCACCGGCTTGTCCTTTGCTAAGAAAGGATTGCGATACTTGCTGCATTTGTTCTTTATTACTTGCTCTTTGTTTTGTTGCCTTATCAGAAAACCACTAAAAATCTGTTTGCTAAGTATTCATAGGGATTTCCTGCTCCATACCACTGTTCAGCACTTCTTCTCCTCGTTGGGATTGACACTCCTATTTATCGGAAGTACTACAATACACCCCCTATACTTGTGGGTCATCAAGACTATTTTCTAGCGCCGATGCCGGGGAGTGAAGCGATATTGAAGAGTGAAACTGGTAAAGGAAACTTCTACTGTGAGTATTGCTTTTGTTACTGCTTGTTACTTTGTTTCCAGTATGGATAATCCACTTGGTTTTCTGTTTGGGAAAACTACTACCGCTGCTAGGGTAGTATATGAACCACCACCTGTTGAGATAGATCCTTTTAAGATACGTACACGTATTGTTGATCATGTTATGGATAATTATTATTTAGGGGATGGAACTGTCCATCCTGGTGATCACTTGCTCTTTATCCATGAATTATGCGGGTTGTTTAAGTGTGCAGGTATCACAACTGAACAGGTGAAGAAGAAGTTACTCTCCATATCCTTGAAAGGGAGAGCTGAAGAATGGTATAAGCTGCTAAAGAATGGACAATCCATGGAATGGAAGGAAATGACATCTCTCTTTTATTCTAAATTTTATCCTCCCAGTGAGATTCATAAGGATAGAAATCTGATATATAACTTTTGGCATCGTGATGGAGAGAGTATAGCTCAAGCTTGGGGGAGATTGAAGTTACTAATGCTTAAATGTCCTATTCATGAACTCCCTAACAATATTATTATCAATAATTTTTATGCTAGGCTTTCTCTTCATGATAAATATTTACTATATGCTTATTGTGTTGGATCATTCACACGTATGAAGGAAGAAGCTATCTACTAGACCGTATTCAAGAGAACACCGAAGCTTGGGAGAATGACAAAGGAAGAAATTCAGGTATAAACTATGATTATGAATGTATTAAATCTTTTATGGGAACTGATGACTTCCGTGATATTAGTAATGAGTTTGATCTTGATTCCCAAAGTACTGCCAACTGTTTTAAGGTCTTTGCCTCTTACATAGAAATTCCCAAGAAGAAATGGAATAAGTACCATGCACCTTATAAAGATGTTGTTAGTCATGTTCCTGTTAGAAGTACTCAAGTTTGTACTACTAATCATATTGTGCCTGAACCTTTTGTTGAGAAAATACCTTTCCCAGCTAAGGTAAAGGAGTATTCTATGATTATTAGTGCAAATAATAAAGGTACAAAGAAAACTGTGGAGCCTATTGAGCAATTAAATATTGAACCTGTGGTAGCTATTGTGAAAGATCTTGACGCTAGAAATATAGAGGATGAGCATATTGTCTTCTGTGAAGACGCTTCTAATATTATTTCTCATCCTAGTAAAGCGAGAAAAGCTAGTGTTCCTGTGCTTTCTGTTAAAATAGGTTATCATTGCTACTATGGTTTATGTGCTATTGGTGCTAGTTCTAGTGCTATTCCTTGTGAGCTTTAAAGGGAAATTATGCATGAAATTGGTCCTTGTGAGATTGAGGACATTGATGTGGTTATTCACCTTGCAAACAAGGAAACCATTTGCCCTATTGGTATTGTAAGAGATGTGGAGGTTCTTTGTGGTAAGATTAAATATCCTGCTAATTTTCTAGTGCTTAATTCAGCAGCTAGCAAAACTTGTCCTATCATATTTGGTAGACCTTTCTTGAACACTTGTGGTGATATTATTGATTGTAAGAAGGATTTTTTTTAACTAAGTTTCATGAAGATTCTTATGAGTTTAACTTTTCCAAATTTCCTAAAGCTCCTTGTGAAAATAGCTTGCCTAATAAAGATTTCGGGATGGAACAACTTGCTTCTATTGATCTGGTTTATGACCTTGGACCTCTTTTTGGTGACTGTAAGTATGCTTACTCAGATGATAAAGTTGTTGCCAGTGACAGTTATATTTTCAACTTTATTCAAAGTGCTACTGAAAGTTATTTTGAGAGAGGGAAACATGGTTTTATGCATCTCAATAATGTTAAGTTTCCCCGTTTTATGTTGAAAGCTTCAAATTTGCATTTGTTTTTCCTTCCTATGCTAGTGGCTTTTTATTTTAAAAATTCATTTTCTCATACTACTCCCATGCATAGGAAGTGTGTTAGACTCAAGTGTGTTGGTTATTTGCTTCTTGATGCCCTTTTTCACTCCAGATTTATATCTCCTTTGTGAGCATCTTTGAAACTCTCAGGCCTAACTTAAAGGCATAAAAGAAAAGTACTTGTTGGGAGATAACCCAAGAGTTTTGTCGAGTCTTGGAAGTTATTATCTCTGTAATAACCGCTCCTTATCCTTTTTGTTTTGGTTTTTGTGTCAAGTTCAACTGCTTTTGTGAAGTAGAGGAGTTGTGAAAAGTGGCTGTCCTGGGATAGATTTTTGTGTTGCACCGTAAAAATTCGTGAGGGATCTCAGTATGTCGGATGGAGCTCTATTTTTCTGATCTTGTTCTCCAAGTTGTTAACTAACTTTCATTAGTTCTGCACTTTTTTATTTGAGCAACAGAAGGTTTTCGAAAAAATCAATCTCAGTATGTCGGATGAAGCCCGAGGAGGACGATCCTCGCAAACCCAAGGAGGAAGAGATTTCAGTAGGTTATGAAGGAGACATAGAGGAGGATAGGAAACCGGACACCCGCACTACCATCGCGAGCATTGGAGTGGTGGCAAAACCTATCAAACTCAAGAGGACATCACGGGTGTCCACAGGAGGGAAACCTCCACGCCATATCCTCTCTCCATGGACACCTCCTCCTTGTACCACTCATTCTAACCTTGCAGGAAAGGAACACTCTAAGAAAGAAGAGTGGAGGAAGAATAATGTCACATCCCAAGATTTTCCAAATCTTGTAATGTGAAAATAAATGAATAAAATAAAACTTTGTTTGATTTTCAGGGCCAGAAGAAACTTTTTGAATTCAAATGGAACCTCAAACCAATTTGAAACAAATAAAAATCCTAAAGGGATTTATAAAGATAAACATTTATTAAAGAAAATTAAAATGTTTTAAAATTATTATTTAGAATCTTTGAATAAAAAGATTTGGTTTTCAAAAGAAAAGGTGGATTCATAAATAAGGATTATTTTATAAAGCCAAATTAAACCTTGACCAAACTTTGGAATTAAAACATTTTGTATGGAATAAAAATAGTAAAGGTTTATTTAAATAAAATAATGAGGATTTAATATCCAATTTTTTATTTAAGTAAAGGCTTTTCCCATTTTAAATAAACACCAAACTTATCATTTTGTTTTAAATAAGTTTCTAAGTATTTTATATTCACAAATAAAACCTATTAAAGTGTTTTGACTTTATTTTAGGTTTCAAAATGAATATCTAAATAAAACAAATCCTATTTGATTTAATAATGAAGGTCTATTATAATGGACTCTAAAATAAAATGTTATTTTGTTTTAAAACAAATTTCCAAATATTATGTACTTCTCAAATTAAACTTACCAATTTTATTTTGAAAATATTTAGGTTTCAAATAAAGGTTTTATTAATAAAATCAACCCCTATTTGATTAATAAACCTTGGCCCATTTTATTTAATTATTAATGGACCCTAAAGTAAAAGGATTATTTTATTTTAAAACAAGTTTTCCAAATATTCTTTATTTCCAAATAAAACCTACTGTTTGGGTTTTGAAAACATTTTGGATTTTAAATGAAGATTTTATTAAATAAAACAAACCCTATTTTATTAAATAACTAATGATCCATTTATTTAATTAATAAATGAAACCTAAAAAGATTTAAAATAATATTTTACTTTAGAATGTGATTTATGATGTTAAGCAGAACCAAATTCATATTTGAAAAGCTTGATGATTGTTTGAATCATTTTGAATGTGTTTGGTTGTTTGAATTTCAAAAACAGAAAAAGAATTAGAAAAGAATAAAACAAATAGACAGAAAAAAATAGAGGAAACAGACCAGCCCAACAAAGTGGCCCAACAGCAGCCCAGACCAGCCCAGTTCTCTCCGCAGAAAACGATTCGAACCAACTCACTAACCCGCAAAGCAACTGACATGTGGACCCTCTTCTCCCCCTCACTCAAACGCTGACAGAGGACCCCACACCTCGCCCCCTTCTTCCCCACCCGCACGACCCCTTCTCGCCGGCCGTTGCAGGCTTGATTCCGCGGATTCAATACGCCTTAATGCGGCCACCATTAATCGCCTTGACCATGCGCGTTAAAACCCCAGCGTCTTCTCCTCCGTTCCCCTCAGACGCCACCCTCTTTCCGCCACCAGGCTGTTGCCATTTCCTTCTGCACCTCCTCTGTCTCCGACGACCGTTCTCACCGATTCCGGCTAACACACTCCACCATCTGCCTTCCTATGCAACCTAGCAGCCTCCCCACTCTCTGGAGCATCTCCTAGTACACTTCGTTCAACCGCGGGCGCCCCAGGAAGCCGTCTTCGACAAAAATTCTGAGCGCCGCCGTCTGTCTCGCCTCCGACGAGCTCCTCCGGTAATTCCAGACCACCCCGACCCCTCTCGTTCACGCACACGCCTTCTTCGTGTCCTTGCGCTCCTGACCGTGTGCCTTGTTTGTCTTCCCGTGGACCACAGCGTCGTCCTCGACCTCGACCGCACGCGACCGTCGTCAGAATCAACTCCGGCGAGAAATCCTGCCCGTCCCCGTGCGCCCCTTGCCACGACGACCACGCGACCAGCATCACCTCATCCTCGCGACCTCGGTGAGCTTGCTCCCTCCCTGTTTCGCTTCCTGCCTCGCCAGCGCCGCCGTCAACTGGCCGCTCCTCCGCCAACCACCGCAGCCAGCGCCGCCACTTTGTGGTTGATTGATCAGGACCGTTCGATTTAGATCAGACGCGTAGAAACAGATGACTTACCGAAGGGGTATGCGTCGATCTGCGCCGCACATTTTCAGTTAGATCCAACGCACCCCAGTAGCCGATCCCAGCGAACCGGTATCGACCAGTAAGAATACGCCGCGTGTCACCTGTTTGATTTAAAACAGATTTGAAAAACAGAAACTTTAGCAAACTTCAAACCCTTATATCTTTTGATCCACACGTCCAAATTTTGCAAATTTTATATCAATGGATTCAGGAGAACAAGACCTAGCCAACCATACCCTTAGTTTGGCAAATAGTAACTGTTAGCTTGTTTGAATTTGCAGAAACATTTGTGCACTTGTTTAGGGTATAAAAATTGTTCAAAAATGATTTTTGAATTAAAACCTTTGCCAATTGGTTTGTTGTGACCTTACTGACCTTAGGAACCAACCTTTGGTGTTAAAAATGATTTTGGTGAAATTTAGGTTGAATTATTTGACTTAGCCAATTTCTAGCCAAATAAAAATAATGGATTGTTTATGGAAATGATTATGAGTAAAGAACTTTGGAGAAAAATGGTTTAGACCAACCCTACTGACCCAAAACACCAAGTTTTGCAATAGCAACTCATTTGGTGAACCCTATAGGCTAATGCCTTAGTAAAAAATATTTCTACACCACATAAATAACACTTTGTTTTGAAAATGGTTTTAAAATGAAACCTTTTGCAAATGACTTGGCCACTTTAGGAAATGACCATTAGATGTACCCAAATGTCTATGACCCACTAGGAACCACTTTTTCAAACAAAACAAAGCTTGGCATGCTTGCATGCATTTCTTTGACTTTGTTATTTATGTGTGTTGTTTTGCTTGATTGGTAGATTGAGTTTGTGCCTTGCTTGATTGATTTGTAGTGACTTGAAGAGTGTGATTGTTGCAAAGATCAAGAAGTGAACCTATACTCAACCAAAAAGGCAAGTGATGCTTCATACTTTCTATCCCATTACTTTCACTATGCATTAGTAATTTTGCTAAGTAAAACTTGCATGGATTTTGCTAAGTATAGACCTTGCTATAGGAAAATCTAGTAGATGAATCCTTAGTAGGATTTTTCCTAAGTTAAGATTCCTACTACTACCAAGCTTAGCCTAGCTAATAGAAAACATGGGTGGAATATATATTCACACTATGGAAAAATATTCTAAGTCTAAGGACTTGTGATTTTGTCTAATAAAACAACTAAGTTAATGAATCACCTGGGTGGAATGGAATAGCTTGGTGGAGAATGGTTGAGTGGTTCACAATGCCATGGACTTGGATTGTGTATCTCACTTGTGGTACGCCACCCAGGAAACAAAGAGATTTGAGATGTCAAATGTTGAGAAGCTTCAAGTGCAACCACTTGGCAATATGGGCTCTGCCATGATCATATAGGTTGCAAGAACTTAGCCATATGGACAGTGGGTGGTAGTGTTTGATAGGTTGGAACGCGTCCATATTGGTCTAAGGGAAGGCTTCTGAAAGATTTTGTCTTGGGAAACCAAGTCTTGTGGGTAAAGTGCACCACCTCTGCAGAGTGTAAAATCTAAGTACTTAGCCATGTCCCTGGTAAAGGACAATTTGAGCATCAAGACATGGAAACAATCAAGAATCTCATCATTCAAATTTCTAAATTAAAATCTTGTGGTTTGAACAAGGGTTGTTTGAATTCTTCAATCATTGATAGAGAGATGGCTTGGTACAAGGATCTTGAAATCTTTGATTGAGGAAAAATGATTTTGTCAAGCAAAAACTTAGTATTTACAAAATGATAAGAAAATCTATTTTGAGCAATGCAAGCCTCAACCCCACTTAGCCAAATGCATATAGATGATAGACTCCACTATACAAATATAGTATCACTTGCCAATACAATTCAAATGTATTGACCCTTTGTGGCTGTAACTTGTATGTTGCAGGTTTGATTGATTTTAGTGAAGATTGATTGTTTAGAATTACAAAGTCTACAACCAACATCTGCCTGTGGCACTTTGAAGATGAAGGACCCATGACTATATTTATTCCGCTGCAATGTAATGTAATAGCCTAATGAGCTATGTTTGATGTAATAAAATTATGTTATTCCTGGTTATAAAGTTATATTATGACCTTTGTTCTTGATATTACATCTTAACTGTGGATGCTAGCTATTGATCCAGGGACTAGCATTGTAAACACAGGAGGGATCAATCTTATCTAAGGTTGGGACCCCTACAGATGGTATCAGAGCATTGTGTTGCCTGTAGGATTTGTAAACCTAGGATTGGACAAAAACCCTTAGAAAAATAGGAGATATATTTTGTTCCAAAACTTATTTACAAAAACACTTGTATACTCTTTCCCCAACAATTTTGATTTCAACTCTACACCTCTTCTACTTCAACTTGATGGAAAACCTACCATGACCAAAGATTACACCATATGCAAAAGACTACTTCAACATCTTCAACTCTAATGACTTCAACATCTTCAGCATTTTCACCAAGGACTTCCAACTTGGATACCACTAAGGACTACAAGTGAAACAAGGAAATCCTACTCAAGATTTAGAGACTGAGGGAATGCAAAATAAGAAAGAGCCATCAACAACTTTGAAGAATTGTGACCAAGAGCTTTTCTCAAGGAAACCATGATCTCAAGTAAGAAGAATCATGAAGGAAGGAAAGATCACAAGTGAACCATATAGATGGACCACCATATTTTAGCTAAGACAAAACACACCAACTTATGTGGTGTAACAAAAATATTTTGTTGCCTAAGTATGTACTTGAACTTGTTGTTTGAGTGCAAAGTTGTTTGTGAAATGTTTGTTTGATTGCTTGAACATTGCTTGTGTGAATTGTGATGTGTGTGATTAGAAATATTTCCTTAGAAATAACTTGCCTATTCTAACCTCCCTTCAACCCAAACAGATGACTACTCCAAGAGACACCAACACTAACCAAGAGGACAACATGAGAGAACTTATAGCAACCCAAAACCAGTTGAGCCAAGAGACAACTCAACTTTTAGCCAACAACAATGGACTAGACCCAGCCATACAAAGGATTTTGAAACTTCAATCCCAATTGTTGCAAGGATTAGTTACTGAAATGATCAACATGAGAGAAAACTTTTCCCAAAGAGCTAATGACAACAAGGATGACAAAGATGCTATTCTAAAAGGAACCCAAGCCAACAATAGTTTTAGATACAAGGATCATGCATCCAAGGAGCATGAAGATCAATGCCCCAAGAAGAGAGAAAGATCTCCCACCTATGAAGAGCATGAACTAGAAGAACTCTTAGCTTTGGAGAGACCCAAGAAGAAGAAGAAATGCCCCAACCCAAACAAGAAGGATATTACTCAAGAGCAATGTTACACTTGCAAAGAGATGGGACACTATTACAATGAATGCCCAGAAAAGAAGAAGAGACAAGAAGACAAACAAAAGCTGGTGAAACCCAAGATAAGGAAGGATTTTAGCCAAGTGATGTGCAAATACTGCAAAGAGTTAGGACATTATGCAAACTACTGTCCTGAAAAGATGAAGCATAAGATAAACCAGCCTATGAGGGATATCAGCCTTGTCACATGTTTCAAATGCAAGGAACTAGGCCACTATGCCAACAATTGTCCAGAAAGGATGGAGAACAAGTTGAACAAGTCTATGAAGGATCTCAACCTTGGCTCATGAGTCAAGAATGGAAACCAAGGACACAATGCAAAAGTTTGCTTAGAGAAGTTTCCCAGGAACCCAAGAAGAACAATGTGTAATTTTTGTTTGAAAATTTTTAAGGATGGTAGTACCCTAGTTGTTTTGAATTTGCTTGTAACCCCAGCCTCCCCAAATCTCGGGACGAGATTTATTTTAAGGGTGGTAGCCTGTCACATCCCAAGATTTTCCAAATCTTGTAATGTGAAAATAAATGAATAAAATAAAACTTTGTTTGATTTTCAGGGCCAGAAGAAACTTTTTGAATTCAAATGGAACCTCAAACCAATTTGAAACAAATAAAAATCCTAAAGGGATTTATAAAGATAAACATTTATTAAAGAAAATTAAAATGTTTTAAAATTATTATTTAGAATCTTTGAATAAAAAGATTTGGTTTTCAAAAGAAAAGGTGGATTCATAAATAAGGATTATTTTATAAAGCCAAATTAAACCTTGACCAAACTTTGGAACTAAAACATTTTGTATGGAATAAAAATAGTAAAGGTTTATTTAAATAAAATAATGAGGATTTAATATCCAATTTTTTATTTAAGTAAAGGCTTTTCCCATTTTAAATAAACACCAAACTTATCATTTTGTTTTAAATAAGTTTCTAAGTATTTTATATTCACAAATAAAACCTATTAAAGTGTTTTGACTTTATTTTAGGTTTCAAAATGAATATCTAAATAAAACAAATCCTATTTGATTTAATAATGAAGGTCTATTATAATGGACTCTAAAATAAAATGTTATTTTGTTTTAAAACAAATTTCCAAATATTATGTACTTCTCAAATTAAACTTACCAATTTTATTTTGAAAATATTTAGGTTTCAAATAAAGGTTTTATTAATAAAATCAACCCCTATTTGATTAATAAACCTTGGCCCATTTTATTTAATTATTAATGGACCCTAAAGTAAAAGGATTATTTTATTTTAAAACAAGTTTTCCAAATATTCTTTATTTCCAAATAAAACCTACTGTTTGGGTTTTGAAAACATTTTGGATTTTAAATGAAGATTTTATTAAATAAAACAAACCCTATTTTATTAAATAACTAATGATCCATTTATTTAATTAATAAATGAAACCTAAAAAGATTTAAAATAATATTTTACTTTAGAATGTGATTTATGATGTTAAGCAGAACCAAATTCATATTTGAAAAGCTTGATGATTGTTTGAATCATTTTGAATGTGTTTGGTTGTTTGAATTTCAAAAACAGAAAAAGAATTAGAAAAGAATAAAACAAATAGACAGAAAAAAAATAGAGGAAACAGACCAGCCCAACAAAGTGGCCCAACAGCAGCCCAGACCAGCCCAGTTCTCTCCACAGAAAACGATTCGAACCAACTCACTAACCCGCAAAGCAACTGACATGTGGACCCTCTTCTCCCCCTCACTCAAACGCTGACAGAGGACCCCACACCTCGCCCCCTTCTTCCCCACCCGCACGACCCCTTCTCGCCGGCCGTTGCAGGCTTGATTCCGCGGATTCAATACGCCTTAATGCGGCCACCATTAATCGCCTTGACCATGCGCGTTAAAACCCCAGCGTCTTCTCCTCCGTTCCCCTCAGACGCCACCCTCTTTCCGCCACCAGGCTGTTGCCATTTCCTTCTGCACCTCCTCTGTCTCCGACGACCGTTCTCACCGATTTCGGCTAACACACTCCACCACCTGCCTTCCTATGCAACCTAGCAGCCTCCCCACTCTCTGGAGCATCTCCTAGTACACTTCATTCAACCGCGGGCGCCCCAGGAAGCCGTCTTCGACAAAAATTCTGAGCGCCGCCGTCTGTCTCGCCTCCGACGAGCTCCAACGGTAATTCCAGACCACCCCGACCCCTCTCGTTCACGCACACGCCTTCTTCGTGTCCTTGCGCTCCTGACCGTGTGCCTTGTTTGTCTTCCCGTGGACCACAGCGTCGTCCTCGACCTCGACCGCACGCGACCGTCGTCAGAATCAACTCCGGCGAGAAATCCTGCCCGTCCCCGTGCGCCCCTTGCCACGACGACCACGCGACCAGCATCACCTCATCCTCGCGACCTCGGTGAGCTTGCTCCCTCCCTGTTTCGCTTCCTGCCTCGCCAGCGCTGCCGTCAACTGGCCGCTCCTCCGCCAACCACCGCAGCCAGCGCCGCCACTTTGTGGTTGATTGATCAGGACCGTTCGATTTAGATCAGACGCGTAGAAACAGATGACTTACCGAAGGGGTATGCGTCGATCTGCGCCGCACATTTTCAGTTAGATCCAACGCACCCTAGTAGCCGATCCCAGCGAACCGGTATCGACCAGTAAGAATACGTCGCGTGTCACCTGTTTGATTTAAAACAGATTTGAAAAACAGAAACTTTAGCAAACTTCAAACCCTTATATCTTTTGATCCACACGTCCAAATTTTGCAAATTTTATATCAATGGATTCAGGAGAACAAGACCTAGCCAACCATACCCTTAGTTTGGCAAATAGTAACTGTTAGCTTGTTTGAATTTGCAGAAACATTTGTGCACTTGTTTAGGGTATAAAAATTGTTCAAAAATGATTTTTGAATTAAAACCTTTGCCAATTGGTTTGTTGTGACCTTACTGACCTTAGGAACCAACCTTTGGTGTTAAAAATGATTTTGGTGAAATTTAGGTTGAATTATTTGACTTAGCCAATTTCTAGCCAAATAAAAATAATGGATTGTTTATGGAAATGATTATGAGTAAAGAACTTTGGAGAAAAATGGTTTAGACCAACCCTACTGACCCAAAACACCAAGTTTTGCAATAGCAACTCATTTGGTGAACCCTATAGGCTAATGCCTTAGTAAAAAATATTTCTACACCACATAAAATAACACTTTGTTTTGAAAATGGTTTTAAAATGAAACCTTTTGCAAATGACTTGGCCACTTTAGGAAATGACCATTAGATGTACCCAAATGTCTATGACCCACTAGGAACCACTTTTTCAAACAAAACAAAGCTTGGCATGCTTGCATGCATTTCTTTGACTTTGTTATTTATGTGTGTTGTTTTGCTTGATTGGTAGATTGAGTTTGTGCCTTGCTTGATTGATTTGTAGTGACTTGAAGAGTGTGATTGTTGCAAAGATCAAGAAGTGAACCTATACTCAACCAAAAAGGCAAGTGATGCTTCATACTTTCTATCCCATTACTTTCACTATGCATTAGTAATTTTGCTAAGTAAAACTTGCATGGATTTTGCTAAGTATAGACCTTGCTATAGGAAAATCTAGTAGATGAATCCTTAGTAGGATTTTTCCTAAGTTAAGATTCCTACTACTACCAAGCTTAGCCTAGCTAATAGAAAACATGGGTGGAATATATATTCACACTATGGAAAAATATTCTAAGTCTAAGGACTTGTGATTTTGTCTAATAAAACAACTAAGTTAATGAATCACCTGGGTGGAATGGAATAGCTTGGTGGAGAATGGTTGAGTGGTTCACAATGCCATGGACTTGGATTGTGTATCTCACTTGTGGTACGCCACCCAGGAAACAAAGAGATTTGAGATGTCAAATGTTGAGAAGCTTCAAGTGCAACCACTTGGCAATATGGGCTCTGCCATGATCATATAGGTTGCAAGAACTTAGCCATATGGACAGTGGGTGGTAGTGTTTGATAGGTTGGAACGCGTCCATATTGGTCTAAGGGAAGGCTTCTGAAAGATTTTGTCTTGGGAAACCAAGTCTTGTGGGTAAAGTGCACCACCTCTGCAGAGTGTAAAATCTAAGTACTTAGCCATGTCCCTGGTAAAGGACAATTTGAGCATCAAGACATGGAAACAATCAAGAATCTCATCATTCAAATTTCTAAATTAAAATCTTGTGGTTTGAACAAGGGTTGTTTGAATTCTTCAATCATTGATGGAGAGATGGCTTGGTACAAGGATCTTGAAATCTTTGATTGAGGAAAAATGATTTTGTCAAGCAAAAACTTAGTATTTACAAAATGATAAGAAAATCTATTTTGAGCAATGCAAGCCTCAACCCCACTTAGCCAAATGCATATAGATGATAGACTCCACTATACAAATATAGTATCACTTGCCAATACAATTCAAATGTATTGACCCTTTGTGGCTGTAACTTGTATGTTGCAGGTTTGATTGATTTTAGTGAAGATTGATTGTTTAGAATTACAAAGTCTACAACCAACATCTACCTGTGTCACTTTGAAGATGAAGGACCCATGACTATATTTATTCCGCTGCAATGTAATGTAATAGCCTAATGAGCTATGTTTGATGTAATAAAATTATGTTATTCCTGGTTATAAAGTTATATTATGACCTTTGTTTCTTGATATTACATCTTAACTGTGGATGCTAGCTATTGATCCAGGGACTAGCATTGTAAACACAGGAGGGATCAATCTTATCTAAGGTTGGGACCCCTACAGATGGTATCAGAGCATTGTGTTGCCTGTAGGATTTGTAAACCTAGGATTGGACAAAAACCCTTAGAAAAATAGGAGATATATTTTGTTCCAAAACTTATTTACAAAAACACTTGTATACTCTTTCCCCAACAATTTTGATTTCAACTCTACACCTCTTCTACTTCAACTTGATGGAAAACCTACCATGACCAAAGATTACACCATATGCAAAAGACTACTTCAACATCTTCAACTCTAATGACTTCAACATCTTCAGCATTTTCACCAAGGACTTCCAACTTGGATACCACTAAGGACTACAAGTGAAACAAGGAAATCCTACTCAAGATTTAGAGACTGAGGGAATGCAAAATAAGAAAGAGCCATCAACAACTTTGAAGAATTGTGACCAAGAGCTTTTCTCAAGGAAACCATGATCTCAAGTAAGAAGAATCATGAAGGAAGGAAAGATCACAAGTGAACCATATAGATGGACCACCATATTTTAGCTAAGACAAAACACACCAACTTATGTGGTGTAACAAAAATATTTTGGTGCCTAAGTATGTACTTGAACTTGTTGTTTGAGTGCAAAGTTGTTTGTGAAATGTTTGTTTGATTGCTTGAACATTGCTTGTGTGAATTGTGATGTGTGTGATTAGAAATATTTCCTTAGAAATAACTTGCCTATTCTAACCTCCCTTTAACCCAAACAGATGACTACTCCAAGAGACACCAACACTAACCAAGAGGACAACATGAGAGAACTTATAGCAACCCAAAACCAGTTGAGCCAAGAGACAACTCAACTTTTAGCCAACAACAATGGACTAGACCCAGCCATACAAAGGATTTTGAAACTTCAATCCCAATTGTTGCAAGGATTAGGTACTGAAATGATCAACATGAGAGAAAACTTTTCCCAAAGAGCTAATGACAACAAGGATGACAAAGATGCTATTCTAAAAGGAACCCAAGCCAACAATAGTTTTAGATACAAGGATCATGCATCCAAGGAGCATGAAGATCAATGCCCCAAGAAGAGAGAAAGATCTCCCACCTATGAAGAGCATGAACTAGAAGAACTCTTAGCTTTGGAGAGACCCAAGAAGAAGAAGAAATGCCCCAACCCAAACAAGAAGGATATTACTCAAGAGCAATGTTACACTTGCAAAGAGATGGGACACTATTACAATGAATGCCCAGAAAAGAAGAAGAGACAAGAAGACAAACAAAAGCTGGTGAAACCCAAGATAAGGAAGGATTTTAGCCAAGTGATGTGCAAATACTGCAAAGAGTTAGGACATTATGCAAACTACTGTCCTAAAAAGATGAAGCATAAGATAAACCAGCCTATGAGGGATATCAGCCTTGTCACATGTTTCAAATGCAAGGAACTAGGCCACTATGCCAACAATTGTCCAGAAAGGATGGAGAACAAGTTGAACAAGTCTATGAAGGATCTCAACCTTGGCTCATGAGTCAAGAATGGAAACCAAGGACACAATGCAAAAGTTTGCTTAGAGAAGTTTCCCAGGAACCCAAGAAGAACAATGTGTAATTTTTGTTTGAAAATTTTTAAGGGTGGTAGTACCCTAGTTGTTTTGAATTTGCTTGTAACCCCAGCCTCCCCAAATCTCGGGACGAGATTTATTTTAAGGGTGGTAGCCTGTCACATCCCAAGATTTTCCAAATCTTGTAATGTGAAAATAAATGAATAAAATAAAACTTTGTTTGATTTTCAGGGCCAGAAGAAACTTTTTGAATTCAAATGGAACCTCAAACCAATTTGAAACAAATAAAAATCCTAAAGGGATTTATAAAGATAAACATTTATTAAAGAAAATTAAAATGTTTTAAAATTATTATTTAGAATCTTTGAATAAAAAGATTTGGTTTTCAAAAGAAAAGGTGGATTCATAAATAAGGATTATTTTATAAAGCCAAATTAAACCTTGACCAAACTTTGGAACTAAAACATTTTGTATGGAATAAAAATAGTAAAGGTTTATTTAAATAAAATAATGAGGATTTAATATCCAATTTTTTATTTAAGTAAAGGCTTTTCCCATTTTAAATAAACACCAAACTTATCATTTTGTTTTAAATAAGTTTCTAAGTATTTTATATTCACAAATAAATCATGGGCTGCATTGAGCATAATTCGGAGTTGATTTGTACTCTGACCTTCGATATTGAGGATTTGAAGAAACTTATTGAAGAGCTTATCAAGAGAACACCACCACCACCGAACGAGTAATTCGTCATCAGGTTTGGCATCCCCTTGGCTTGTTCCAAGCTTGGGGGAGTGCCGCGGTATCACCACCATTATCTTTTATCTTTTACCTTTTTAGTGGATTCATATCTTTGGTAGAGAGGTTATCTTATAGTTTGGTTTGCATTTGGAAGTATTTCTCCTTTAGTTGGTTATCTATGTATCCCTTAGTGTGAGTGCCTTTATTGGAATATTAATGAGAAGTTTCATCTTTTACTTTTTGCACTTCTTATTTAGTTTGCAATCTCTATTATATGATGGATCTTGTTGATCAGTATTGGCATCACTTTGGGAGCATCAAGTGGATCTAAATTGGTTTTGGCAAACTGAGTTCTGCTCAGTAGCAATACTTTTTGAGGTTTGAAAGAAAAAAGAAAAAAATCTTACAGGTATTTTGTATCATTCACTTTCTTTCTTGTTGGCTCATAAGCTTAGTATTCTTTATTTAAGATCTTTTGTGTCTTCAAGGAAGATTGCATGTTTGGCTTTATTACTTGTATGTTTGCTTGTTTCTTTCAACTCTCTTGCTTGCTACCCAGCCTTGCTAGCCAAAAACCTGTTTTGAGAAGGCATACTTCTCATGTTTCCAAACCCTTTAACCAAAACCTTTGTCATTTGTGTCCACCATATCTACCTATTAGCTTTTTCTAATCCAAGCAAATTCTCAAGCTTCATCTACCTATGAAATTAAAAAAGTGTTTTGTTATGTGAAAACTAGTTAGTAAAGCTCTCACAAACTTGATGGCACACCTTATTTTCTTGCCCCTAATAGACTTGAACCATTGTGCCATCAAAGTTGTATATGCTTGCATCTATACGTTGGAATTAGCAGAACCGTGCTGTCACGGGGAACGTTTTTGACATTGCACTTGTACTCTATACACAGTTGATATCGTGCTCTTTTTTCTATGGATGTCAACGGTGTGAAATAAAGAGGGAACTTGTAAGTCCATGGAGTATGTATTTTGTGTTAGAGAAACGCCTGGGCCGCTAGCCTAAGCCATTCCTAATCATGGTGGAAACTTGCAGCATCACCATAGTGAGCTATCTATGAAGCATCCTCCACAAAAATCTATACACATGGTAAATAAAAAGTTCACTGAGATGCTCATTGTCTGCTTTCCTTGTCATTTTGGTTATGGGAAAGCTCCTGTACCATGTGCAAGGGGAACCTCGTTGGTGGTTCTCAATGATACGCAAATACTTACAATGACAAGAACTTACCTAGGCCTGACGTTGAGTAGCATGAGGATTGGCCCTCATATTCAAGGGACATGAGATTGCCAACTTATATTTCATCAAGCATATACTCCATCTTTGTGCACTTTAACCTTAATCATCTCAAGATGCCTATGATAGGGGCAATGAGGTCTAAAAGCTAGTAGGTACCATAATATTTTGGAAGCTCGTTTTGACTTATAATCCCTGCTACCCTCTATAGAGGGACCTTTCTCCTAGTTACCAGTTTGAGTCAGTAAACCTACTTCCTCTCTATCTACAGCAAGCATTTGAGTTGTTGTGTTTCAAACATTCATATGGTGATTTATTCAATCATGTTCTCTATCTTCCTTGTTTGCACAAGACTCTTATCTATTGAGTATTACTTTGAAAGCCTTCACTTGTGAAAAACCTTTTTGAGCAAAGATTGCTCCTTTTGTAAAACTTCTACAAAAAGCTTTTGTGAAACTATTTGCCAGGTGTTCTCTGACCAAGAACAAGTTTTCCAATTCCAATTATGATTTATCTTTATGCATCTCTATTGTGACTATTGTACTTGGTTGCAAGCTAAGTTATATAATGGTGAGTTGCTTTCTTCTATGAGTTGTGTAATGGTAAGTGTGATGCTTCTTATTCGTATTCTTTTATCGACACTTCACTCCATAAACATGTGGACATGTTTACTGAGCTTAGTTTTTGCTTGGGGACAAGCGAAGGTCTAAGCTTGGGGGAGTTGATACGCCCAATTTGCATCACCTTTCTATATCATAATCTACCTCTATTCATTGATATTTGTCTTATTATGAGGTATTGCTTATGTATTTTCCACTTTTTATGCATGTTGGATGATTCTTGTAGGATGAACTGCTAGAGTCTAGATTCTGATGAAAAAGAAGGCGTTTTGATGCAATTTTGCGAAGATCAGAAAAATACCAGAAAAATATGGGAAAATATTATTTTTACAGAAGATTGAGGAAGACAGAAGGAGGGACGAAGAAGGGCCGCAGGGGGCCCAAACCCCCCTAGGCACGGGCCCACTTGACCCCACGCCTAGGGCAGGTGTGGCCCACCTGCCCGGCTCCCGACTCCGCCCCTTCGCCTATATCTTCCCTACGGAACCCTAAGCCTCGGAGAGCGACCACAGATAGATTTCCGCTGCCTTTGGGGGGCAGAAAACACCGAGAGAGAAAGATCTCTCCGGCAGACAGATTTCTGCCGGGGGAATTCCTTGCTAGAGAGGGGAGATCGTCGCCATCAACACCATCGTCAAGCTAGGCTTCATGAGGATCATCATCATCATCCACACCATCATATCCACCAGCACCATCATCACCACTCCGTCCTGCTGTAACAATTGTGTTGGATATTGCTTTAGTTCTTAGGGGAAACTTTCCCAGTGTTAATTACTATTGTAGTTGATGCTTGTGAGTGGAACCATTGGATTATTGTTTATGTTCAGATTGTTATCCATTATCATATCATCTTTGATCTTGATCCATATGATGTCTTGTGAGTAGTTCGTTTAGTTCTTGAGGACATGGGAGAAGTCATGTTGTTATTAGTGGATCTGTGTTGAGTTATTATTCAATGGTTAGTATTTAAGTTGTGGTGCTATTCTTCTAGTGGTGTCATTTGAACGTCGACTACATGACACTTCACCATTTATGGGCCTAGGGGAATGCATTGTGTAATTGGCTACTAATTATGGGGTTGCCGGAGTGACAGAAACCTGAACCCCCGTTAGGACACCATTGCATAAGGGAGCGTAGGATCTCGGAGTTTAAGGCTGTGGTTAGATTTATATCTTAATTACTATAACATCCCAGCATTAGAGCCTAGAAATAAGCTGAACCCAGATGTGTGCGTTGCATTCATGCATAGAAAATCCGAATAATTTTTGCGCTTTTAAACAAAACTTGTCAAAGTGATTGAAGCTTCTCTTAGCTTGATGGAATTGAAGTAGATCATCAAGTTGACTGCTATAATTTTCAATAAGACCTTTGTTAAAATATCATTTTTAGGTAAGATAGATTTGATCTAAGGGTAGATCAAATGTACTATAAGGTAAACCTTAACACAATGTGAAATATATTTGATCATTAGGTGATCATATTATAGTATTCATTATAATCACCCATAAGTACCAAGTTAAGGATATAACACAAATAATAAGAATGTAGCTATTATATCTTAATTCCATTTGCATACATCCTGAGTATCATAGTAACACCTAATCTTAAAAACTCCTTTGATGAGTTGGAGTTGGAAAGAGATTAAGTCAAGATCATCCACTATATAGATATCTTTCTTTCTATAGAATCTTTATAGAACTTATTTCAATATCTGTTGTTCATCAATGTTGGATAATTCCCCATTGATTCACAAATTCTTTAAATATTAATCTTTTATCCATTACTTGATCTTATCAGAACATCTACTTAAACCTTCTAATGAGGGCATAATCCATTAATAACTTTAATCTAATATAAGATACGAAGAAGATAATTTCCAGACAATAATAGGTAGGATTGATAAAGCCCTGCTTAGCCACTAAGAACTTCAGTAGTAAATGATTAGAGTATTATCATGGTAATGCTTTGGCCACCAATATTAAATGCTTACATTTGTATAAGTAATACTGGTGGGTAGAACATGATTGGAACCTTAGTAGTGATAATTGATTCTAGAGTAGTCTTTGCAAACCACATAAATATAATTTAGGGATTGAAGTGTAAGTCATGAGAGTTAAGTAAATATAGGCTGATATTATTTAATTAAAGCTATTATAGCATAGAGTTTAGAAGTAGTGTTATTCATCTTAAAAGATAATCAACCTTAGAGAAATATCAGTGATGGAATATTAAGGAAGATTGTGAATGAAGTTGAAGGAACTACTAGTTGGATGGAAGTTTATCAACAGTAGAATAGTAGGTGCAATCAAGCATGGATATGAAGAAGTTATGAACTATTTTAGTATCAAATTCATTGGATTCATTCATGAGTTTAGAAGAATAATATATGAATAATAAGATTTAAATGAGTAAAGCTCATCATGTTAATCATGATGATGGATTGGAAGAAATATTACATCTAGGAAAGGAATTCCTTATTTAACAATCCAGAATTATGAATTAGGGAAAATAGACATTATTGGTAACAACCAACTCTAAATCTCAGATCAACATAATATCCATCTCATACTATTGATCCATCATTTAATGTCCATATCACTTCATAGGAATATTTTCCTGTAGCAAATCCTATAAGCATACTTTTACCAATTCCTTTCTATAATACATTCTAATTATAACTTTATATTATAAAGGTGATGTCATCAAACATCACAAATAGAAGACAATATGCTTAGTTAATAATTCTTTACTCATCCATAAAGAAATCTAAGTATATTAAAAACCCTAAACCCTAGGGTAAATATTCATAATTCAAAATCTTAAACTTCTTTGTTTATCACCATAGAATATATGCATTGCCATTTTCCAAATTAATGGGAGTAGTAATAACTATATAAATGTCTTTTATATTTCATGCATCAAATAATGGTTTAGGATCATTACACATATAAAAGTTTTTATTCAAACTATGAAACAACTAGAGTTAAGATTATAAATTAATAAGAATATATCATTCAAGAAATCCCTAATCAAAATAGGAGAGAAAAATAATAAGAAGAAGTTTCTTCAAATTATTAAAAAGGAGTTCATATTAAGTAAATAAAAGCAATACAAAAAGATGATATAATAAAATTTCACAAATGAGACTAAGTATATTCTAGTATTTTTGTAAATATCCAGCAAAGAAATCCTGCTAACAAAATTTCAAAATATATAAATCAAATTCAAATCTGAATAAGAAAACAGAAAATAGAAAAAGGATAAAACAAATAAAAACCAAACCTGGCCGCAGCCCAACAACCCTACACCTATTTGACGCCCTGGGCAACCCACAACGGCCCAGTAACCAGCCCAGGACCTTTTACATATGTGACTGACAAGTGGGGTCAGGTGAGGACCGCGGGTTGAGCTAAATAAACCGTCAGGGGGTTATCCGCAAAACGGTCATCGTCGTCACCATCACGCACACATGCAAGATACTCGCCGTCGCCCGATGGCGTCATCGTCGTCGTTGCACCAAGATACTCGTTGTCGTTACCAGGAGGGGATAAGAAGGCCACCGCGATGCATTGCTTCCATCCCTATCTCCAATCCTTCCTTATCCTCTTAGATACGAACGAGACCGAAACCCTAGCTCACCGGAGCCACTCCTCGCCGTCAAACCACGTCTCCCCACACCATTCTGAGCCGTCATGGAGAAGCGCCTTCCTCCGTAGATCCTCTGGGTAGAAGCTTGCATCAAGGGGAGCACTGGAGCGAGTGAATTTGGTCGTTTCCCTTTGCAGCAGCTCGTCGGAATCCTCGTCGGGAAGCTCGATTCCGACCGTGCATGTCCTCGTCGACCACTCAATCATCATCAGGGTGATTTCCTGAACTTCCCAGTAACGTTTAATCATCGGATCTCATTGTTAATCGCTGTTTCATCACACGCCACCGTCGGCCACCGTCGGAGCTCGTCGGAGCTGAAGCTCCGATGACCATTTCCGAGCGGCGCTGCCACTATTAGGTTCAGTAGGTTGCACTGATTCAAACTAGATCTATTTCGCTTGCTGGGGTGCCGTAGATCATCGCCGGCGACCAACCTCTGGCGGCGGTGGTGATGCTGACGCCATCGTGACGTCATGATCGCACCACGTCAGCTAGTTTGACTGGTGTTTGCTAACGTGGCTGATGACCTGGCCTAGGGCCCATATGTCATTGACTGGGGGTAAGTGCGAGGTCAGTAACTAATGCATTTCTTTCATTTGAGAGATGAGGTGGACCCACTAGTCAGTGACTGGGGCTAGCTCTAGGCGTGATGTAAAAAGTATTTTTCTGTCAGGAAACAAATAAAATGTTATAATCAAATTAACAATATTCCAGAAATTTAATAAATGATCAAATCTTGTTTAATCAATAACTTTTGATTTATAATTCAGAAAAATATGTATAATATATGAAAAATTTCAGAAAAATAAAATCTAAAACTTAAAACTAGTATCAAATATTATTATGATGATTATTTAAATAAATGTTATCTAATAAAGGTTCATAAGTAATAAAACTTGGATAATTCATATTTTTAAAATGATAAATGTTAAGAATATAAATAAAATACCAAAAATCTTAGAAAAATAAGAATTATAATTTAAAACTATAATCATGTATTATTAGTTCACTTAATTAAATATTTATTATTTATTAAGTAATTATAAAGTGATAAGAAATATAAAAAAATCATATCCTATTATTTATAAATCACAAAAATAAATGTGATATACCAAAATAACCACAAAAATAATATCTAAATGTTAAAAATCTAATATTCTATTTTTGAGTTAAATAAAAATTCAAATAATTTCATAACTCAAAATTAAACTTATCTTTATTAACAATTCATATAAGAATGAATAAAATTTGTTCATATTTCTTAAAAGAGTCAATTAAATCTAATAAATAGTATTAGTATTAATATTAATAATATAATACCATAATGGTTTAATACATTATAAACACCTTTTTATCAAATTATCTTCAACCATAAATGAAGATTTTATTCTAAAAAGTTTCCCATTTATAATAAAAACCTTAAAGAACAACTTATGAATACACCAAACGTTTTCTATCTATATTAACTACCCACAAAGTTTGTTTAGACCTTAAAAGAGAAACCTTTTCTTCGGAGGTTATCCTTTTTGCCACTTTAAATAAAAACTCTTGTATAAGTAATCCTAACTAGTATGTCATAAGTATGTATACTTTACTCCTACATGTGTGTTGTTTATAACCACTCATAAACTCTAATAAAAGTACAACTATGAAACTTATCTAAAAGGACCACACATTCCAAAGTAACCAATTTCGGAATCCAAACCCTAGGACAACGTTATCCCCGGGATTTGCGTGTAGAACGTGCATCACATTACTTACGCATAAAATTATATTGCTTCTTTAAACATTAGTCCTCATCGGACCAATGATGCTGATTTCAGATTTTGGATCTTATACTGACTCGAAGACCGTGAGAGCATAATCTTGCAATCACAAAAGGAAAGTTCACACTTGCTCATGTCCTTTGATTATTTTATGTAAAGTATTTTACAAATCCAATGTTCTCTTCACCTGCATTTGAAAAAGGTCAGAAAACACTATTTTCAATAGTAATGAGCACTATTGATTACTTATCCAGGGTGATCAGTTAATCTATTAAATCTGACAGTTGAAATACCACTGTTCAGAACTATATCACCTAGGACTTAACACCCAATGTCGCCAGTGATTCTTGCGTCGTATATTACGCGTTGACCATCAGATTTGGAATGGGACGGAGAAGTCAGCTGTATCTTCTTCCTCTCGCATGAAGCTGGATGTGCAGGTCGTGGCTGTTATCCTCGTAGCATGCATATTAATTGGTAATTCGTAGAGGATATGCAGCATATGGGTGGGAACCCTCATCGTCCCACGATAGTTTTGGCATCTAACGGTTTGTACAAACCATTGTCGTAATTCTTATTGTGGGCATGGTGTACACCAAGGAGGCATGCGAGGTCGCGAAGGGGGCAGTGATTGGCTTGGATCGTCTTCTAGGCCCCACATCATGGAATTGTGGACGGGAAGAAGCTGCCCGGTTGTGCAACAAAGAGTTGATCTCTCATGGGTAAAGTAACACACCTCTGCAGAGTGTAAGAACTGTAACTTGTTACTCCCTGTTCCGGGAAGGATCTGCGAATCCCATGAAGGTTCTGGTAAACCCGTGAAGGCTGACGGACATAGCTTTTCGGAATAAAAGCAACCTTTGAAGAATTTTTTATGAAAACTTGCATTGCCTACGACCTACGGTCTGTGGCTGTAGTTATAGTGCATCAAACACTCCTTTTCTAGTGAATTTGCTGAGTACGCTCGTACTCAAAGTATCTTCTTAACCCTTGCTAGATTCTGAAGCCATTAAAACGATGTCTACATCAAGATATGCTCCAGGACTTATCCATACCAGCTAAAGCTCTTCAATGAAGACAAGGAAGTCAACATATATCTCAACACAAGTGAAGACGAAAGTTACGGATTAGATAGGAATATTATCTCTAGCCAAAGAACCTATTTCTGTAGTGCGTTGCAATAGCAGCAATGCCAACCTCTTAGTCAGAGTATTAGACTTAATAGTAGAATCGTTCGTGTGTTGTTTATCTTTGATTCTTCTCCGTAAGAATTTCTTACTCTCTCTTGAACCTAGAGTGTTCTCTGGATCTTATGTAAAGAGTGAATTGTAACCTTTAGCCATGTATTGGACCCGCTGTGTTTCTGTTGTGCCATTCTGAGGGATGTAATACTAGTGAACGGTGTTTCATTGGTGTTATGTCAACGACTATAGTATACTACATCATGTAGTGGTATGCTGGGTCATCGCAATTACTTTCTTGTTGTTACTGATGTTTGTAGGGGGTTTAATCACAAGTATGTATTAGTCCAAGTATGGTCGGTATATTAGCACAGGTTCACCCACACAACACTTACAACACTAAAGAAGAGTACTCAGCTATTTGAAGCGAAAGCACTTGACAGAATTCCCATGTGTCCTCGAGAAACTTTGGTCTTTATAAGTATTTCCACCGGCTTGTCCTTTGCTAAGAAAGGATTGGGACACTTGTTGTGTTTGTTCTTTATTACTTGCTCTTTGTTTTGTTGCCTTATCAGAAAACCACTAAAAATCCGTTTGCTAAGTATTCACAGGGATTTCCTGCTCCATACCACTGTTCAGCACCTTCTGCTCCTCGTTGGGATCGACACTCCTATTTATCAGAAGTACTACGATACACCCCCTATACTTGTGGGTCATCACCCCCCCCCCCCCCCGCCCGAAACCCTAAGACTCGGAGAGAGAACATAGAAATATTCCGCCGCCTCTACGGGGCGGAAACTATAGAGAGATAAAGAGCTCTCCGGCAGGCAGAATTCTGTCGGGGAAATTCCTTCCCGGAGAGGGGAGATCATCGCCATCAACACCATCATCAAGCTAGACTTCATCGGGATTATCATCATCCTCACCATCATCTCCATCAGCACCATCACCATCACGCCATCTCGCTGTAACAATTGGGTTGAATCTTTCATAGTTCTTAGGGGAAACTTTCCTGATATTGATTACTTGTTGTAGTTGATGCTATTGAGTGGAACCATTGAATTAGTGTCTATGTTTAGATTGTTACTTATCATTATATCATCTCTGATCTTGATCCATATGATGTCTCATGAGTAGTTCGTCTAGTTCTTGAGGACATGGGAGAAGTCATGTTGTTAGTAGTGGAATTGTGTTGAGAAATATTCAATGGTTTGATATTTAAGTTGTCGTGTTATTCTTCTAGTGGTGTCATGTGAACGTCGACTACATGATACTTCACCTTTATGGGCCTAGGGGAATGCATTGTGTATTTGGCTACTAATTGTGGGGGTTGCCGGAGTGACAGAAACCTAAACCCCCGTTAGGAAACCTTTGCACAAGGGAGTGTAGGATCTCAGAGTTTAATGTTGTGGTTAGGTTTTTATCTTAATTACTTTCTTGTAGTTGCAAATGCTTGCAAGGGGTTTAATGACAAGTATGTATTAGTCCTAATAAGGTCGGTACATTAGCATAGGTTCACCCACACAACACTTGTCCAACCAAAGAAGATTAATCAACTATATGAAACAAAAGCACTTGACGGTATTCCCATGTGTCCTCGAGAACGTTTGGTCCTCATAAGTAATACAACCGGCTTTTCCTTTACTGAAGAAAGGATTGGGCCACTTGCTGCAATTATTATTGTTGTCTTTTATTTACTTGCACTTTATTTCTTTGCTTTATCAAAAATTCCTAAAAATCCGTTTGCTAAGTATTTACAAAGAATTCCTGATTCAAACCACTAGTCAACACCTTCTGCTCCTCGTTGGGATTGACACACCTATTTATCGAAAGTACTACAATACACCCCCTATACTTGTGGGTCATCAGGCGACGACGACGCTTGTGCATTGTTTCCTTCTTGAAAGCATCGCTATTGGAGTGATTGGACTACTGGTGTTGTTCTGTGGCGTTAGTGTTGTTGCTACGAGGAATCGTTTGTTGAAGTGTATAAGTGGATTTCACTAGCCCTTTCCATCAGTTCGGACTTTTGGTTGCGTTGGCTAGTGCATGAAGCTTGACATGGTATCAGAGCCTAAGGTCTCGAGTTCGAGTTCTCGCATTCGTAATTTATCCTAAAATTGTTGTTGACCCCTCTATGTCCACATATAGGCCTCTTGAGTCATACGTGAGTTTCGCGCACCGTCGCTCTCTTCCGGTTGCACGTGCTGACTTCTTCCCATCACACGTGAGAGGGGGTGTTGAAGTATATAAGCGGATTGCACTAGCCCTTTCCATCAGTGCGTACTTTTGGTTGCGTTGGCTAGTGCATGAAGCTTGACATCGTTCATTGTAGTGAGACTTATTTTTAATTATTCTTCCTTTTTTCTAGGTTGTGTGCATCCGTAAGGCCGCTAGGACATTGCATTGTTGCAGATGTTGGGTATAGTTAGTATCTCCACGACATTAATATACGCTCTTTATAAAAAAAACACCACTTCATCAACCCGGTGATTAGTGGAACATAAAACATGGCATTATGCTTTTTTCTACTATCACAAGGAAGAAGCACAAACTAGCCATAGATACCGCGATAATCACGTGTTCGTATATTTGGCTCTCGAGCTTCCCGGAGCTTGTTTCACAATTTTTTTTGAAATGACGTTTAAAAGTTTCAAAAAGAATATGTGGATATTTGCAGATGTGATCTACATCTTTGTTAAATTTTGTCAAATAATATTGTATATTTTAGGCTATGCAAAAAAGAAAAATGTGTGGTTCCAATTGGGAAAAAAACTTTGTTTTGGAATTTTTGAAATAACATTTTTGAATAAAATTGAAAACGGGTTCGAGGGAGCCCGGGAGCTAAAGATACTTTTCACGATAATCACATGCTATAATGACAAGTATCGGTGATAAATCTGTGAATCGCACTATAACTTCTAAAGAGCATATTGTGTATGTAATCAGAGTGATAATATGATGTTCAAACATTGGAGGGTATAGTCATGTATCCACAAGGACCGCAACTCTACCACCAACTAAGAGGTGGTTCTCAACATTGAAATATGTTCATGTGACATTAGAAAAATATCATATGGATTTTCCCGAAAAGATACATACGGATAAATTTCCCTAAACTGACCGATCAGCAGCCTGCAATATCCTTAGATGATATGAGTGAGAGCTCCAGTGCTACTGCGTCTTGTAAGGATCTCTGAGTATTAGCTCAAACTATTTTTTTTTCGAAAAGGGGAATAAGACCCCGGCCTCTGCATCGGTTGATGCACACAGCCATTTATTATAAAAATTCAAGAATCAAAAGTTATTACAAATCAAGGATCACTCAAGGTCGAAACATGTATCAACCATAGGAATAAATGAGTCAAAAGACTAAACATCATGTTCTAGTCTATTAAAACGCAACCAGCCAGACTGGTTGAAAATGTGCCCAGCGACCATCAGGAGACGGCTGCACCCAGTAGCCATGATATTCCGCTGGTCATGCGGAGATAGGAGCGCCCATAGTTGCACCCAATGTGCTACCATATGGATAACCAGCAAAATATTGAAAGTTTTTGTTCTGTTAAATATAATATCATTTCGGCATCTCCAAATAGACCAACATAAGGCTGAAACGCCAATACGGATACTAGCCTTAGATGATTTATCAATATTATTCAACCAACTACCAAACATGTTTGTAACAGTAGTTGAAGGGGGTAAAATATAAGAAAAATGAATAATACGCCACAAAAGACGAGCAAAAGGAACATGCATGGACCGTGACCTCAACAGTCACCACTATATTCTCTTCTAGATCAATTAGGAAAACGGAATACTTTGGGTTTTTGTGTGCCCTCTATGATTCTTTTCACCACTTGCACACCAATCATTACTATATGCAAGTTCTTTTCGTGTCACGCAAGATCCAAGTGCACTGGTGGAAAAAGGGCCTCCAGTCCCGGGCCGCAACTGGCTCTAGTCCCGGTTTTGGGCCCGGGACTGCAAAAACGGGACTAGAGGTCCCCCTCTAATCCCGGCTCGCAACGGCCCACGACTGATAACAGCCACGTGGTTGTTCCAGCGTGGGGGGGAGGGCGGAAACCCTCTAGTCCCGGGGTTTCCTGCCGCGGCAGAGATTGTGTATTTCCTTTTTTTGCCATTTCGTTCCTTTTTCGTTTTGTGTTTCACTATAATTCAAACATATATTTAAGTATACATATTATACGCTACTACATACACACTATACGTCGATGCATTTATATAATTAATCGATCCCTTGCAAGCATACATATAATCAATCATATCAAAAGGAAGAAATGTTTTGAAATTACATGGTCATTGATGAATATATATATATCATATCAGCTACATGGATATGACTAAGGCAAATCGAGTTCCACGTCATCCGCATAATGCTCTCCATGTACATCAAGGACTTCCTTCATCATAAATCCCGCCAGCTCCTCTTTAATTGCTCTTATGCGTTGGTCTGGCTCTAGTTTCTCCCGCAAATCATAAATATAATGTGAGTCAACTTTCCGCTCACTGGTCAACTCGCGGATGTACTCGCGGATGTACTCGCAGACGTAGTATCCACATAAATGAGTTCCCGGTGGCTGCTGTAAACTCTTCGTCATTTTATAAGTTAGCTCCTCTTTGAATGGACCTGGTATTTTCCGTCTGAACCGTGTCTAACACCTGCTCGGCAAAGAAAATGAACAAAGGAGTTATTAGTTACTTGATATCAGGAAATGAATGAAAGAGGACGATATAATGCGATAATGATTGAAATTACTTATGGAGCATTGTTTTCATGTCGCTCCACTGCTCTTGGTCCCAACTTAATGAGTCGTGGACTTCAACTAGGGACTTGTCAACTTGAATGTTTAGCAAGATCCAGTGGAATCTGCGGAATACATGCATAGCTCATCCAGTAAGCAAAAATAAAATGTGTACAAGATATAAACACTCACTTGAAGTTGTAAAGAAATAATATTTCTTTAACAAAATTATTCTCGGTTAAGAACCTGCACAGGTCTTCCTCCACGTCCTTGGGGTGATTCTTTAACGTATATTCATTAATGATATATGGGTCAATGAACCCAACGTCGTATCTTCTAGCTCTTTTGCATTCAAGCATCTTCATTCTGCAGAATATAATATCATCATACAAAAGGATATATAGTTAGGATAATATATTAAATGCAATGAACGAGCTAGAGCTACAAACTTAATTATAGAAATAAATAACTTACAGACAATAGCAACCAATGATAGATTTGTCGAGGGCGCGCTGGTTGTATAACTGAAACAGTTCAGTCATTTAAACCTGTATCGAGTATGGTTTGAAGTGATGCTCCATTCTAACGTCCGCCGGAAACCAATCTTTCTGATGCTTTTTTTCTGCTTGTGACATGTACCATTCGTGCAGATTTCGCATATGTGTGGATAGACACGCGAGCTCCTCATTACTGACTAGAGGCTCCCCTTGTACATACTGTCGTACTATCTGACCCACTGACGTATCTTCATAGCCTAAATACTGACCAAGAGACATATTTGCTTCGTTAGCAAGTGCTTTGACCTGCGATACAGTGATTCCCTTAAGTGAAGCATTATTACGGGCTTTAGGGTCCATTATTTGCATATCCATATCCATTTTAGCTCTGAAGGCCTTGTCGAGGTCTGAAATGACTTTGAGCGGGGCGACCGATTGATTCTTCTGTGCTCCGAGCTGGGCAACTTGCTTCCCGCTTTTTGCACTTGTTATTTTTTTCTTCTGTGCTTGCTTAATAATCTCCCGGTCATAGTCTGATTCTAGATTCATCGATATCTGGGATGGTTGCTCAAGAAAGGACTTGACCCACTTTTTGGTTTTTTCATTATATACCGGCTTTGGCTCAGGCTTTTTGGGTGCAAAATGCGCCTTAACTTGGGCAGCCACATCCGCGTTAGTTTCCTCATCGGTCTTGTCATAAGGTCTCTTTGGAAGAGCCGGCGGGATATCGACTATCTTCGGCGTTTGACCTTTCTTCGATGTGGGGCGCGTGGGACCATCGAACTTCCGTTTCTTCGACGAGGTAGTAGTATTGCACGGAGGCGGAGGCGGAGATCGAGTATTGCGCGGAGGCGGAGATCGAGTTGATGTACTCCTGCTGCGGCGATCGTTAGCGGGGCGGGGTGGACTTGGAGGTTGGCGATAATAGGGTTGGGGTGGACTTGGAGGTTGACGATATTCGATGCGGGGTGGACTTGGATTCATCGGAGTCGGTGGCCTTGGCGCCTATCCTAGAAACTTGATGTACTTCTTATTCCATAGAATGATGTTGCGCTTGACATCTCCTAGTTTCGTAAGGCCTTCAGGCGTAGCGATTTCAATCTCTAGGTCCGCAAAATCCTCCACTATGTCATCCACTGTGATACGAGCATAGCCTGGTGGAGTCGGAAGTGAATGGTGGAGTGCTCCAGGTAGACAAGGTAAAGCAGTGTTGATCGCACCTTGAAGGACATGTTGTTCATTGGCTGATGTAGCTCACATTGTGCCATCTCACTGACATCATCCACGGGGTAGTGAGGAGCCGATGCATCATCCAGCAGTGCTTGATCATCATCCCGGACCTCCGTGGAAGCCACGCTGCTTCTCCGTTGGCTAAGATCCAATGCAGGATCATCAGACCGTGGGTGAGTTGATGACGGCGGCCTTTGGCTAATTTCATGCATGAGGTTCTTCAGATCAGCTAGGTCCTGCTCTACCCTGGAGATCCGGTCTGCCTCTCGGTCCTTCTTTCTCTGACGGCTTCTGTAACTGGCATCATACTGAGGAAACCCTTTCTTCCACGAGACACCGGCGCCTTTGCCTCGTGTTCGTCCTCCCTTTTCAGGATTACCTAGGGCGCGTGTCAGCTCGCCATTCTCTCTCTCGGGATGGAACAATCTCAATTGAGCATCGTTCATTGCTTTAATAAGGTCTTGGGAGGGTTTTAGAATTTTCTCATGAAATAATGTCTTCCCTGTTTCTGGGTCCAAGGATCCCCTGTGCCCGTACCACCAGTGCTTTGACCTCTCGGGCCATCCATCTGTACCAGGAGTGACGCCTCTAGCCCTCATTTCCTTCTCCATAGTTTCCCACTTAGGGACGGCACTCTTGTAGCCACATGTCCCCATTTTATGATGGTATTTCTTGTTGGCAGCATTTAACGCGTTCTTTGCCGACTTTGCCTTTGCTTTATCAGATTGCTTGTACTGTACAAAATCGGGACACTGTTCTCTCAACTTCTCGTTTACTCTTTTGAAGTCTGGAGTTTTCTTTTTCGCGACATATTTCGCGTATAAACTTTTCTTGTGGTTCCGGTACAGTTCAGCCATCTTGCTTAGTGCCCACTCCTTGACTTTTGCTCTATTTTCAAGCCCACCCGGCCTTGGGGTGATACCATCTACCTCAAATTCCTCATACTCTGGAGGTAGTATGAAATGCGCTATGAGCTTCTGCCAAAGGTTATCTTTGGCATCATCGGTGACATAGTTGTTGGATTCTTCACCGGGTTTCTTTGACTTATTCCATTCTTGGATGGTGATCGGCAGGTTGTCCCTAACAAGCACCCCGCATTGATTTATAAACATCCTCCAGTGCTTCTCTAGAGCAATCGGTTCACCATCATCATCTATTTCTGCGATGGTGAACCTTTGATTACCATCCAACTTTTTGGTCGGCCCTCGTTTCGTTCGAGTTGTCGATTGCTTTGATCCGGTGGGCTAAAAGAAGAAGAGAGTGTGATTAATATATATCTAGATCAGTTAATCAATAGAGGTAACACGAGACTTTATATATATATATATGTACCTCGCCGGATCCTGTCGAGGGGCCATCATTATTGTTGTTATTTGTTTGCCCTTCGTCCATCTGGTCTTCCCCTTGGTACATTAGGTTTTCCTCTAGTCCATCACCGGATGGATTTAGATATGAGGATATCTCTTCCTCGAGCAAAATATCTTCGCCGGTAGTAATATTAAGAGGAATTTCACCTCTTATCATGCCTTGAAGAAAACCTTCACCGATGCGACCAGGATCTTCGGATGGATCCATGACTTAATTATCTATAACAAAAAGAGAGTTAAACAGGTTAGAAAAAACAATAATCTCAATAACTAAAACAATATAATACTAATTATAATAATCCTAATATTATTTGTGCTAAAACAATAATCATAATAACTAAAACAAAAAATAACCCTAATAAAACAATAAATAAAACAATATAATCCTAATCAATAAAACAAAAAAATAACTAAAACAATAATCCTAATCCTAATTCTAATATTTTATTTAAAACAATAATCCTAATACTAAAACAAAAACCCTAATATAAAAAATATAGAAAAAACTATAACAAAAAACCCTAATAAACCTAATTATAATAATCCTAATTATAATAATCATAATTATAATAATCCTAATACTAATCCTAATAACTAAATCTTGCTAAGTGCTGGCTCGGCGCGCCAGGGGAGAGAGCTCGTATATATAGGGTCACATCCTAATTATAATCCTAACTATAAAAAAAACTATAAAAAACTATAGAAAAAAAACTATAACAAAAAACCTAATAATCCTAATTATAATCCTAATTATAACAATCCTAATTATAATCCTAACTATAAAAAACTATAGAAAAAACTATAACAAAAAACTATCAAAAAACTATAAAAAAACACCCGCGCGGCCTCTCGATCGAGCTCACCGACGAGGGGCGGCGATGCAGCACGACGGTAGCGAGGTGGCACGCGCGCGGAGAGGCGGCGTCGCGCGGCGGCGAGACAGAAAAATGCGTCGCCGCGCGGAGCGGCGGCACGTCACGGCACGGCGGAGCGGCGGCGGCGGAGCAGCGGTGGACGAGCGGCACGGCGGCGTCGGAGCGGAGTGGCACGGCGGCGGCAGGCAGCACCTCCCCTGCGTCGTCTTCGATGCGTCTGTGTGCTTCGTCTTCGCTGCGTCGAGGAATGCCAAGTGCTGGGCAGGGGCGGTGGCACGCAGAATATATAGGGACGCACCCTTTAGTCCCGGGTCAAGCCACGGGACGGGACTAAAGGGTCTTTAGTTCCGGGTCGTGGCTTAACCCGCGACTAAAGACCCCCCCCCCCTTTAGTCGCGGGTTAAGCCACGACCCGGGACTAAAGGGTTTTTTCGGCCACTTCGTTTTCGCGCGCACAGGCACCCTTTAGTCCCGGGTCCAGCCACGACCCGCGACTAATTGTTTTTTTTGTAAATTTTCTTTTTTTAATTCAAAACTAATATAAAAACTTTGAAAAATCATATCTTTTATTGTAATAATCCAAATAAAACAAATAATATGTCTATTATTATCAGAAAAATATAAAGAATCTTAATATAATATCCATTTATCTGTTTGCATCATTTATAAATTATTTTAATTGTAAATTTTCTTTTTTTAGTTCAAATCAAATATAAAAACTTTGGAAAATCATATCTTTTATTGTAATAATCCAAATAAAACAACTAATATGTCTATTATTATCAAAAAATATAAAGAATCTTAATATAATATCCATTTATTTGTTTGCATCATTTATAAATTATTTGATTTGTAATTTTATTTTTTTAATTCAAATCAAATATAAAAACTTTGGAAAATCATATCTTTTATTGTAATAATCCAAATAAAACAAATAATATGTCTATTATTATCAGGAAAATATAAATAATCTTAATATAATATCCATTTAGTCCTGATTGTATTCACAAACCAGGACTAAAGATATTTCCCGCCATTTCCCACCGCTTCCCGCCAAGTTTTCTCGCCCTTTCCTTTCTACGAGAGCTTTTAGTCCCGGATGTAGTCACTAATCGGGACTAAAGATATTTCCCGCCATTTTCCAAAGCTTCACGCCAAGTTTTCCCGCCCTTTCCCTCCATAGTTAGGGCGATCGCCCCATGGCTATCCACACATCCACACCTTTCTCTCTTAGAACAATGGACAACGCCTACTGGGCCATTCTGACCCTCCAGGAGACCGAGGCGTTGTGCGCCTCCAACTACCCTTGTCCGTCGGGATACCGGCCGCCCGCCGGCTGGATGCTAAGCGCTGGAGGGGTTCCTGTCCCTCCTGTCCCTCAAGGTTCCGCACGCCAGGTGGCCATCACAAACCACTTCTACCACGAGCTCACGTCGGAGTAGCGGATGGATCCCCAGTGGGATCCCAACAACTACGACACCGGAAATGCCTTCTTCGCTAATAGGCGGGAAAGGGAGCTCGCCAGGTACGAGGGTGATGGCCCGCCCCCGGTGAACCACAACAAAGTCGGCCGTCGTCTGTGGTGGGTGAACCGTACTATCATCGGAGTGATGCTCTACATCGCCGGCGGAGACCATCCTCGCCTGCGGTGCCCACAAGTCCACCCGCCACAGAGCCACAAAAAGGCCCCACACTGGCCCAGCGGTAGCGGCATCGTATTCCAGGAGACCCCTCCCCCGCCCGCCGTGAATCCGCGGCTGGAATGGCCCCTGGTATATGCCATGGATGGGCTGAGGATCCCCGGAGTGGCAGGTGACGATGACGATGATGATGACGAAGAAGACCCTGAAGCTGCGTACTATAGGACTAGGCATGATTATGACTAAAGGGGGCGGCTTTAGTCCTGAGTGTTAGCTAGTCTCGGTTTGTCCCGGTTTTTAATATTAATAAATGTCTTGAGTGTTACCTAATAAATAGAGGGAAATGCCTATAAAGAGAGCGTTCATCTTTAGTCCCGGTTGGAGAAACCAACCGCGACTGAAGGGATTGCGGCAGACTGGGCCAGGCAACACTAATAATAGGGGTGAGTGTCGACATTATGTCGTGCGGCTTGTACCTTGTCCCGGATGGTGTCACCAACCGGGACTAAAGATGAACCTTTAGTCCCGGTTGGAGACACCAACCGGGACAAAACATGAGTCAGCACTAATAATAGGGGGTGAGTGTCGACATTATGCCGAGCTGCTTGTACTATAAATAGGCATCCTTGTGAGTCCAGTCCTCCAGCCAGTTTGAGGCATCTCCAAGATGGTTTTCGAGAGCAGGGACACCACTACGGCCAGTTTCAGGGAGATGCCGCCGGAGCCCAGTCCTCCGGCATCTCCGAGAAACTGGTCATAGAGGCACTCCCTAATATGTGAAATTAGTTAGCTCCCAGGCGTATTGATCTAGTTAGAGAAGTTACAAGCTGCAAGATGGTTTTCGAGAGCAGAGACACCACTACGGCCAGTTTCAGGGAGATGCCGCCGGAGCCCAGTCCTCCGGCATCTCCAAGAAACTGGTCATAGAGGCACTCCCTAATATGTGACCTCACGCGTTTGGAGATCAGATCTTAATGGTAAGTATGAAACGGGACTAAAGGCCCTCCTTTAGTCCCGGTCCAGCCACAAAACGGGACTAACACACTCAAGATTGTTTGCAGACAACACTATAAAAATGGACACATGGAGCATCTTCACTCATAAAATGTTACAATTATTACATATCATTTCTTCGCGCGTGTTCCTTTCTGATCCCGTCGTATCCATGGAGCATCTTCATTCATTAACATGATGCTTGGGTCATCCTTCACCGCGAAGGGAGGAATTTCATGAAACTTATCACAATCTTCTGACATGTCTGTCTTGTCCTCCACTCCCACGATGTTTCTTTTTCCTGAAAGAACTATGTGGCGCTTTGGCTCATTGTCTGATGTATTCTTTTTCTTATTTTTTCTTTTTCTAGGTTTGGTAGACATGTCCTTCACATAGAAAACCTGAGCCACATCATTGGCTAGGACGAATGGTTCGTCTAAGTACCCCAAGATTGTTGAGATCCAACGATGTCATTCTGTATTTCTTGTCTACCTCAACCCCTCCTCCTGTCAGCTTGACCCATTTGCACCAAAACAAGGGGACCTTAAAAGTAGGTCCATAGTCAAGTTCCCATATCTCCTCTATGTAACTATAATATGTGGTCTTTGACCCATTGTTGTCTGTTGCATCAAAGCGGACACCACTGTTTTGGTTGGTGCTCTTTTTATCTTGGGCTATCGTGTAAAATGTATACCCATTTATCTCGTACCCTTGGAAGTCGATATAGTCGAAGATGGTGACCTAGACAACAAGTATAGATGATCTCCAAGAGTGTTGTTTTTGATGAGATGTTGCAACCAACCGCCAAAACTCTTCATGTGTTCATCTCTAATCCAAGAGTCATGCTTTCCAGGGTTGTTGGAGCGTAAAATTTTCTTGTGTTCCTCGATATATGGGGCTTCCAAGATAGAATTCTGTAGAACGGTGTAATGTGTTTCGGTGTAAGAATGTCCGTCCCTACATATTATTGATTTCCTTCCTAGAGTACCCTTTCCACTCAGTCTCCCCTCATACCGCGATTGCGGAAGACCAATCGGCTTAAGGTCAGGAACGAAGTCAACACAAAATTCAATGACCTCATCTGTTCCATAGCCCTTGGAGATGCTTCCTTCTGGCCTAGCACGGTTACGAACATATTTATTTAAGATTCCCATGAACCTCTCAAAGGGAAACATATTGTGTAGAAATACAGGACCGAGAATGGAAATCTCTTCGACTAGGTGAACCAGCAGGTGCGTCATAATATTGAAGAAGGATGGTGGGAACACCAACTCAAAACTGACAAGACATTGGACCACATCATTCTGTAACCATGGTAGATATTCAGGATTGATTATCTTCTGAGAGATTGCATTGAGAAATGCACATAGCTTTGTTGGAGATATGCCCTAGAGGCAATAATAAATATAGTTATTATTATATCTTTGTGTTTATGATAAATGTTTGCATTCATGCTATAATAGTATTAACAAGGAAACCATTAATACTTGTGTGAATTGTAAACTTAATTTGAAGTCCCTAGTATAGCCTCTATACTTCACTAGCTTGTTGGTTGATTGATGATGTGGTTTCTTTGTCATGAACATTGAGATGTTATCAACAACAAGATCATATCGTTAGGAGAATGATATGGTGGACATACTCCTATAGATAAGCGTAGCATAAAGATCAAGTCATTTCAATAGTTCAATTGCTATATGCTTTCTGATACATAGTAACCTAATTCCTTCGACCATGAGATCATGCATATCACCTTTACTGGATGGATGCTTTGATGTCATCAAACACCACACCGTAACAGGGTGGCTATAAAGGTGGTATTGAGTGTTCGGAAAGTATTGGTTGAAACACATGGATCAAGAGTGGGATTTGTCCATCCACATGACGGATAGATATTCTCTGGGCCCTCTCGGTGAAATGTCATCCAATTAGCTTGCAAGCATGTGACTGGGTCACAAGGGATCACATATCACGGGAACGAGAAAAGAGTACTTATCAGTAACGAGGTTGAACTAGGTATGCAGAGATACCGAAGATCATAACCTCGGATAAGTAACATATCGTGAGACAAAGGGAAATTGGTATCGTATGTAAGTGGTTCATTCGATCGCAAAGTAATCGTAGAAATATGTGGGAGCCATATGAATTTCCAGATTCCTCTATTGGTTATTGTTCGGAGAAGTGTCTCGATCATGTCTGCATAATTCACGAACCGTAGGGAGACACACTTAAGGATTCGACGTTGTTTGAGTAGTTATGGTATTATGAGAAAGAGACCGAATGTTGTTCGGAGTCTCGGATGGGATCCGGGATATCACGAGGTGATCCGGAATGGTCCGGAGAATAAGATTCATATAAGGAAAGTCCCGTTTCGGAGTTCGGGAATGATTCCGGTGTTTTCATCGGGAACATTCTAGAAGGTCCCGGAATGTCCGGCACTCCGGGAGGGAAGGGGTACATGAATGTGTCATTGCATGTTGGAATGATTGCATCATGTACTAAGTGTTCTCGCTGTCCGAAATAAAGGGTTAATTCAAATCCTAATTGAAAAAGTCAAACTGCCAGTTTTCGGTCAAACTGCCAGTTTTCGGAAAGAGGAGAAAGAGGAGGAGAGGTGGAGGCCGAGTTGGAGGAGGGTTCCTCCCCTTGGCCGGCGCACCTCCCAAGGCCGAGTTGGGGAGGAACTCCTCCCCTTGGCCGCCGGCCCTCCCACCTATAAAGGGAGGGGCAGGGCTCCCCTCTCTACACAACACTACTAGTTCCTACCCTCTAAACTAAACCCTAGATCTAAAACCCCGGTTTAGAGCTATTTTGGTTTAGAGCCTTCTAATTGGTTTAGAGCCCTCTAATTGGTGTGTCTAATTACTAGACCACTAATAGCCTCTCTCATAAGCTCCACCATACTCGCACCGGCTTAAGGCGAAGCCCTGCGGGATCTCCCCTCTACTTCCGGTACCACGCCGTTGTGCTGCCGGAATCGCGAGGAGAGTGCTACAACCTCCGCTGCCTGCTGGAACAAGGGAGAGGAAGGTCTTCGTCGAGTACCGAACGTGTGACCGACTGCGGGGGCGCTGCTGGAACGTGGCGCCGGAAGGATCGTCTACACGATCTTGAGATCGGAAAGAGTACGACTACATCACCCACGAGAATCTGCTCTCGTTAAACACTTTGGAATCTTCGAGGGTGAGTTATTCCATCGACTCGTTGCTACAATCTAGTAGATAGATCTTGGCTTGTTTGTTTGTATGCGATAGAAAATTTTTGTTTTCCATGCTACGAACCCCTACAGTGGTATCAGAGCCGTGTCTATATGTAGATCTGTTGCACGAGTAGAACACAATGGTCATTGTGGGCGTTGATGCTTTTATTGTAGATTGCTTTTTGTGTACTTTGCATCTTGCGGTATGTTGGGATGAAGCGGCCCGGGCTAACCTTACATGACATCGTTCATGAGACTTGCTCCACGCTTAACATGCAACTTGTATTGCATAAGTGGCTTTGCGGGTGCCTGTTTCTCCTAGCATAGTAAAGATCCAATTTACAACGGGTAATCAACAATGCTAGTATCAATGTTGTGGTTCTTGTTCGTAGGTTAGAACGACACTTATGGAAAGCCCCAAACCACGTAAAATATGCAAAGAAAGTAGAAGCGTCTAACTTTGTTTTGCAGGGGTGTGCAGTGATGTGATATGGCCATGATTGTGATTATATTTGATGTATGCAATGTTCCTTATTGTAAGTTGGCAACCGGCAGGAGCCATATGGTTGTCTTTAATTTCTGTTAAGACCTGCGTGTCTATTCAAAATAGTTGTAATAGTTGAAGCTGGTGGACGACAACCATGAAGAAGCGTCATTGACCTTGATGCTATGCCGGTGATGATGGAGATCATATTCGTGCTTGAAGATGGAGATCGGAAGCACAAAGAAGAAAGGCCATATCATATCACATATTATGAATTGCATGTGATGTTAATCCTTTATGCATCTTGTATTGCTTAGTAGACGACGGTAGCATTATAAGATGATCCCTCATGCACATAAATTTCAAGTTCTGAAGTGTTCACCCTTAGTATGCACCGTTGCCAAAGCTTGTTGCTTCGAAGCACCACGTGATGATCGGGTGTCTTTGATTCCGCGGGTGAATACAACGTAAGCAAGCCAGATTTGCTTATGCGGTAACTAAGGTTTGATCTTGACGAGCCTAGCATGTACAGACATGGCCTCAGGAACACGGATCGCCGAAAGGCAAAGCATGAATCATATAGTAGATATGATGAACATGATGATTGTTCGCCATTAAAACTATATCGGCTCTCGTGATGATCGGTGTTGATATAGTAGTTTTGGTTCGTGTGATCACTAAAACAATGTGAGGGATGTTGTTTTGAGTGGGAGTTCACCTAGTTTAATTTCATTAATTAATTTGAGCTCAATTTGTCATAAACTTAGTCTAAACTATTGCAAATATGTTGTAGATCAATGGCAGCCCCTACCATCAATTTTAATGCGTTCCTAGAGAAAGAAAAGTTGAAAAACAATGGAAGCAACTTCGCGGATTGGTTCCGCAATTTGAGGATTGTCCTCACAGCTGGTAATTTGACCTATGTGCTGGATGCACCGCTAGGTGACCCACCTGCAGCTGATGCTACCGATGAAGTAAAGAATGTTTACCTCGCTCGGAAGAATCAGTACTCCATAGTTCAGTGTGCTATCTTGTATGGTTTAGAATCGGAGCTTCAGAAAAGGTTTGAAGAGTCAGATCCATATGATATTGTCGAGGATCTCAAATTAATTTTTGAGACTCATGCGGCAATTGAAAGTTATGAAGCTTCTGAAAAGTTCTTTAACTGCAAGATGGAAGAGGGTAGCTCCGTCAGTGAGCATGTGCTTAAGATGTCTGGGCACGCAAATAAACTTCAAAGTTTGGGTATAGTGATTCCTAATACTTTGGGAGTTTACCGCATCCTCCAATCACTACCACCAAGTTACAAGAACTTTGTGATGAACTACAACATGCAGAACATGAACAAAGAGTTGCCAGAACTATTTGCTATGTTAAAATCTGCAGAAGTGGAGATCAAGAAAGAGCACCAAGTGTTGATGGTCAATAAGACCACCAAATTCAAGAAAGGCAAGTCTAAGCAAAAGGGACACTTCAAGAAGGGTGGTAAGAAAGTTACCATGCCAACGAAGAAGACCAAGGCTGGACCTAAGCCTGAAACTGAGTGCTTTTACTGCAAGGGAGAAGGTCACTGGAAGCGGAATTGCCCAAAGTACTTGGCGGATTTGAAGAACGGCAACATCAAGAAGAAAGGTATATTTGATATACATGTTATTGATGTGTATCTCACTAGTATTCGTAGTAGTGCCTGGGTATTTGATACTGGTTCAGTTGCTCATATTTGTAACTCGAAACAGGAGCTGCAGAATAAACGGAAGCTAGCGAAGAACGAGGTGTCGATGCGTGTGGGAAACGGATCAAAGGTTGATGTGATCGCGGTCGGCACGCTACCTCTTCATCTACCATCGGGATTAGTTTTATACTTAAATAATTGTTATTTGGTGCCTGCGTTGAGCATGAACATTATATCGGGATCTTGTTTATTGCGAGACGGTTACTTGTTTAAATCAGAGAATAATGGTTGTTCGATTTATATGAGTAATATGTTTTACGCACATGCACCTTTGATAGATGGTCTATTCTTATTGAATCTCGATAGTAGAAATACACATCTTAATAACATTGAAGCTAAACGTTTGAAATCAAGCGATAATTCGACCTATATGTGGCACTGTCGTCTTGGTCACATTGGAGTGAAACGTATGAAGAAACTCCATTCCGATGGACTTCTTGAATCACTTGATTTTGAATCACTTGAAAGATGCGAAGCATGTCTGATGGGTAAAATGACTAAGACTCCATTTTCTGGTATAATGGAGCGAGCTACGGACTTATTGGAAATCATACATACCGATGTGTGTGGTCCAATGAGTGTAGCATCGCGCGGTGGTTATCGTTATGTTCTTACCTTCACGGATGATTTGAGTAGATATGGGTATATCTATTTCATGAAACATAAGTCCGAAACTTTCGAGAAGTTTAAGGAGTTTCAAAGTGAGGTAGAGAATCAACGTAACAAGAAGATTAAATTTCTACGTTCTGATCGTGGAGGTGAATATCTAAGTTACGAGTTTGGCGAGCATTTAAAGAAGTGCGGAATACTTTCACAATTGACACCGCCGGGAACACCACAGCGTAATGGTGTGTCCGAACGTCGTAATCGAACTCTCTTAGATATGGTTCGTTCTATGATGTCACTTACAGATTTACCGCTATCATTTTGGGGTTATGCATTAGAAACAGCCGCATTCACTTTAAATAGGGCACCATCTAAATCCGTTGAAACGACACCGTATGAATTATGGTTTGGGAAGAAACCTAAATTGTCGTTCCTTAAAGTTTGGGGATGCGAAGCCTATGTAAAGAAGTTACAGCCGGACAAGCTTGAACCCAAAGCGGAAAAATACGTCTTCATAGGATACCCAAAGGAAACTATTGGGTATACCTTCTATCATAGATCCGAAGGCAAAATCTTCGTTGCCAAGAATGGATCCTTTCTAGAGAAGGAATTTCTCTCGAAAGAAGTGACTGGAAGGAAAGTAGAACTCGACGAGGTTGTCGAACCTTCTCTCGAAATTGCGAGTAGCGCAGCACCGGAAGAAGTTCCTGTGGTGCCTGCACCAATAAGAGAGGAAGCTAATGATGATGATCATGAAACTTCGGTTGAAGTTGCTACAGAGCCTCAGAGGTCAACGAGAACTCGTACCACTCCAGATTGGTATGATTCCGTTATGAATGTCATGTTGGTGGACAACACCGATGACCCCGAGACATATGAGGAAGCGATGATGAGCCCAGATTCCAATAAATGGCAAGAAGCCATGAAATCCGAGATTGGATCCATGTACGAAAACCAAGTATGGACTTTGGTGGACTTACCGGATGGCCGGAAGGCTGTCGAGAACAAATGGATTTTCAAGAAGAAAACAGATGCTGATGGTAATGTTACTGTCTATAAAGCTCGACTTGTCGCAAAAGGGTTTCGACAAATTCAAGGAGTTGACTACGATGAGACTTTCTCACCAGTAGCGAAGCTAAAGTCTGTGAGGATTATGTTAGCAATCGCTGCATATTATGATTATGAGATATGGCAGATGGATGTCAAAACAGCATTCCTCAATGGAGACATTGATGAAGAGTTGTATATGATGCAACCCAAAGGTTTTGTCGATCCTAAAGATGCTAACAAGGTATGCAAGCTTCAACGGTCCATCTATGGATTGAAGCAAGCATCCCGAAGTTGGAATCAACGTTTTGATAAGGTAATCAAAAGTTTTGGTTTTATACAAACTTATGGAGAAGCTTGTATTTACAAGAAAGTGAGTGGGAGCTCTGTAGCATTCTTAATACTGTATGTGGATGACATATTGTTGATTGGGAATGATGTAGACCTTCTTAATAGTGTCAAGGAATATTTGAATAATAGTTTTTCAATGAAGGATCTTGGCGAAGCAGCTTACATATTAGGCATAAAGATTTATAGAGATAGATCGAAACGCCAAATATCATTGTCACAAAGTACATATTTGGACAAAGTTCTAAAGAGGTTTGGAATGGAAGATAGCAAGAAAGGGTTCTTGCCCATGTTGCCCAATACGACCTTGAGTAAAACTCAAAGTCCGACATCGGCAGAAGATAGAGAAAGGATGAGTAAGACTCCCTATGCCTCAGCCATAGGATCTCTAATGTATGCCATGCTATGTACTAGACCCGACATTGCATATGCTGTTAGTTTAACTAGCAGATATCAAAGTGATCCAGGAGTGGATCATTGGACAGCGGTCAAAAACATCCTTAAGTACTTGAGAAGAACTAAGGATATGGTTCTTTCTTATGGAGGTGATGAACAGCTCGTTGTTAATGGTTACACCGATGCTAGTTGGAACACTGATCCGGATGATTCTAAATCACAATCTGGATACGTATTTATTTTGAATGGTGCAGCAGTTAGCTGGAGGAGTGCAAAGCAAAGCGTTGTGGCGAGATCTTCAACTGAATCGGAATACATGGCTGCTTCGGAGGCTTCACAAGAAGCGATATGGATGAAAGAGTTCATTACAGAGCTGGGTGTGGTTCCTAGTGCGCTGGACCCAATGTCTATCTACTGTGATAACATGGGCGCCATAGCCAATGCGCAAGAACCAAGGTCACACAAGAAGCTGAAGCATATCAAGCTACGTTTTCACGCTATTCGAGAACATATCCAGGATGGGGATATAAAGATTTGCAAAGTACACACAGATCTGAATGTGGCGGATCCGTTGACTAAACCTCTCCCGAGGGCAAAACATGACCAACACCAAACTGCCATGGGTGTTCGGTATATTACCATGTAATCTAGATTAGATGACTCTAGTGCAAGTGGGAGACTGTTGGAGATATGCCCTAGAGGCAATAATAAATATAGTTATTATTATATCTTTGTGTTTATGATAAATGTTTGCATTCATGCTATAATAGTATTAACAAGGAAACCATTAATACTTGTGTGAATTGTAAACTTAATTTGAAGTCCCTAGTATAGCCTCTATACTTCACTAGCTTGTTGGTTGATTGATGATGTGGTTTCTTTGTCATGAACATTGAGATGTTATCAACAACAAGATCATATCGTTAGGAGAATGATATGGTGGACATACTCCTATAGATAAGCGTAGCATAAAGATCAAGTCATTTCAATAGTTCAATTGCTATATGCTTTCTGATACATAGTAACCTAATTCCTTCGACCATGAGATCATGCATATCACCTTTACTGGATGGATGCTTTGATGTCATCAAACACCACACCGTAACAGGGTGGCTATAAAGGTGGTATTGAGTGTTCGGAAAGTATTGGTTGAAACACATGGATCAAGAGTGGGATTTGTCCATCCACATGACGGATAGATATTCTCTGGGCCCTCTCGGTGAAATGTCATCCAATTAGCTTGCAAGCATGTGACTGGGTCACAAGGGATCACATATCACGGGAACGAGAAAAGAGTACTTATCAGTAACGAGGTTGAACTAGGTATGCAGAGATACCGAAGATCATAACCTCGGATAAGTAACATATCGTGAGACAAAGGGAAATTGGTATCGTATGTAAGTGGTTCATTCGATCGCAAAGTAATCGTAGAAATATGTGGGAGCCATATGAATTTCCAGATTCCTCTATTGGTTATTGTTCGGAGAAGTGTCTCGATCATGTCTGCATAATTCACGAACCGTAGGGAGACACACTTAAGGATTCGACGTTGTTTGAGTAGTTATGGTATTATGAGAAAGAGACCGAATGTTGTTCGGAGTCTCGGATGGGATCCGGGATATCACGAGGTGATCCGGAATGGTCCGGAGAATAAGATTCATATAAGGAAAGTCCCGTTTCGGAGTTCGGGAATGATTCCGGTGTTTTCATCGGGAACATTCTAGAAGGTCCCGGAATGTCCGGCACTCCGGGAGGGAAGGGGTACATGAATGTGTCATTGCATGTTGGAATGATTGCATCATGTACTAAGTGTTCTCGCTGTCCGAAATAAAGGGTTAATTCAAATCCTAATTGAAAAAGTCAAACTGCCAGTTTTCGGTCAAACTGCCAGTTTTCGGAAAGAGGAGAAAGAGGAGGAGAGGTGGAGGCCGAGTTGGAGGAGGGTTCCTCCCCTTGGCCGGCGCACCTCCCAAGGCCGAGTTGGGGAGGAACTCCTCCCCTTGGCCGCCGGCCCTCCCACCTATAAAGGGAGGGGCAGGGCTCCCCTCTCTACACAACACTACTAGTTCCTACCCTCTAAACTAAACCCTAGATCTAAAACCCCGGTTTAGAGCTATTTTGGTTTAGAGCCTTCTAATTGGTTTAGAGCCCTCTAATTGGTGTGTCTAATTACTAGACCACTAATAGCCTCTCTCATAAGCTCCACCATACTCGCACCGGCTTAAGGCGAAGCCCTGCGGGATCTCCCCTCTACTTCCGGTACCACGCCGTTGTGCTGCCGGAATCGCGAGGAGAGTGCTACAACCTCCGCTGCCTGCTGGAACAAGGGAGAGGAAGGTCTTCGTCGAGTACCGAACGTGTGACCGACTGCGGGGGCGCTGCTGGAACGTGGCGCCGGAAGGATCGTCTACACGATCTTGAGATCGGAAAGAGTACGACTACATCACCCACGAGAATCTGCTCTCGTTAAACACTTTGGAATCTTCGAGGGTGAGTTATTCCATCGACTCGTTGCTACAATCTAGTAGATAGATCTTGGCTTGTTTGTTTGTATGCGATAGAAAATTTTTGTTTTCCATGCTATGAACCCCTACAAGCTTCACAATGGGTACTCGAACATTATCTGGTAGAGTCCCCCTCAATGCAATCGGAAGCATTTGCGTCATAATCACGTGGCAGTCATGAGACTTTAGGTTTTGGAACTTTTTTTCTGCCATATTTATTATTCCCTTTATATTCGACGAGAAGCCAAACGGGACCTTAATACTTCTTAGGCATTCAAAAAATATTTCCTTCTCTTGTTTGGTAAGAGCGTAGCTGGCATGACCTTGAAACCATTCTGGATGCAGGCCATCTGGGTCTTTCATACGTTGATGGTCCTTTCATGCTTCCGGTGTATCTTTTGTCTTCCCATACACGCCCAAGAAGCCTAGCAGGTTCACGCAAAGATTCTTCGTCACATGCATCACATCGATTGCAGAGCGGACCTCTAAGAATTTCCAATATGGTATCTCCCAAAATATAGATTTCTTCTTCCACATGGGTGCGTGTCCTTCAGCGTCCTTCAGAACAGATTTTCCTCTAGGACCCTTTCCAAAGGTTACCATTTGATCCAAATCTTTGACCATATCAAATATATCAGCACTAGTATGCTCCTTAGGCTTCGTCTGGTGACATGCCAGACCGTTGAAATGCTTGCTTTTCTTTCTTAAGGGATGCTTATTGTATACATTCTTCTTACAATGTTCCAAATATATACTTTCAGTCTCATCTAAACAATGTGTGCATGCATTGTATCCCTTGTTTGACTGTCCTAAAAGGTTACTAAGAGCAGGCCAATCATTGATTGTTACGAAAATCAATGCTCGGAGGTTAAATTCTTCCTGCTTGTGCTCATCCCACACGCGTATCCCGGGTTCGTGCCACAACTGTAAAAGTTCTTCCACTAATGGCCTTAGGTACACATCAATGTCGTTGCCGGGTTGCTTCGGACCTTGGATCAACACTGGCATCATAATGAACTTCCGCTTCATGCACAACCAAGGAGGAAGGTTATAGATGCATAGAGTCACGGGCCAGGTGCTGTGACTGGAGATATGCTCCCCAAAGGGATCCATGCCATCTGTACTTAGAACAAACCTTAAACTCCTTGCGTCATCTGCAAAGTTCGGGTACTTTCTATCAATTCTTCTCCATTGCGACCCATCAGCGGGGTGTCTCAACATCCCGTCTGACTTACATTCCTCTTTATGCCATCGCAACAACTTGGCGTGCTCTTTGTTTCTGAATAGGCGTTTCAACCGTGGTATTATAGGAGCATACCACATCACCTTGGCAGGAACCCTCTTCCGGGGGGGAGGGGGGGCTCACCCTCAACGTCACCAGGGTCATCTCGTCTAATCTTATACCGAAGTGAAGTGCATACCGGACATGCATCCAAATTCTCATACTCCTCACCGCGGTAGAGGATGCAGTCATTAGGGCATGCATGTATCTTCTGAACCTCTAAACCTAGAGGGCAGACAACCTTCTTTGCTTCGTACGTACTGGCGGGCAATACGTTATCTTTTGGAAGTATATTCTTTATCATTTTCAGCAACTTTTCAAATGAGGAGTCAGGTATAGCACACTCGGCCTTCCATCGCAGCAATTCCAGTGTGCTGCCCAGCTTTTTCAAACCATTTTCGCAATTTGGGTACAACAACTTTTTGTGATCCTCTAACATGTGATTGAACTTCTCCCTATCCTTTTCAGTTTCACAATCTCTTCGTGCATCGGCAATGGTCCGACCAAGATCATCAGCGGGTTCATCATGTGTCTCTTCTTCATCCTCCCCTTCAGCATCCCCCATGGAAGTATCTCCGTACTCAGGGAAACCATGATAGTTGTCATCCTCCTCCTCTTCTTCATTGTCTTCCATTATAACCCCTCTCTCTCCGTGCTTGGTCCAACAATTATAACTGGGCATGAAGCCGGACTTCAACAGGTGGCTGTGAAGGGTTTTTGAGTCAGAGTAATCCTTCTGATTCCTATATCCATTACATGGACAGAATACAAAACCATTGTGCTTGTTTGCATCAGCAACACAGATGAATTCATGCACGCCATTAATGAACTCGCCGGAGCGTCGGTCAGTACCGTACATCCTTTCCCGGACCATCTGCATTATAGTAAAAGTATATCAAAAACCATTACACAACATGATAAAATTATTACAAGTTATATTGAGAGCTTCTAGAGCATTAATTTTGAATTTTGAAAAATTTACATGCACCAATTTGTGAATTGGAGAAAACAATCAACATGATAAATGTGGAGTTTTTTATTATTGTTCTATCAGTGAAAACCTCATTCCATTCTAAGCTCTGAAACTCTAAAATTACACATTTCAATTTTCAGTAACTATGTGCCTAATCAAAATTTGTTACACATATATATCAAAATCCTTCTAGCTACTTCTAGAGCATGCATGGATTTGATCCATATCTCTATACTTCTAGAGTATTATAGAGCTAAAGTAGCAATAAGAGATGAAAGAATGAAGTTCTAACCTTTTAAAACTTTGGATTTAGGTGTTGCAAACTAAATCTTCACAAATCTTGAGAAAAAAATGGCATGAACTCTCTTGCTTCTTTGAGAAAATGGCCACCATATGCTTTAGGGCAGTAGGACAAGAGGCAGAATATATAGTGATGGACAACTAGTCCCGGCCGTGATACGATCCGGGACTAATAGCCCACGAAAGGACCAACTGGCCTGCTCCAGGTTATTAGTCCCGGGCCGTATTACGGACCGGGACTAATGACCTGGTCCGGCCCGGGACTAGTGACTACGGCCGTTTCTAGCCGTTAGAGGCCTCACGGCCCGGGACTAGGCTCCCACTAGTCGCGGGTTGTGCCAGGCCGGGACTGCTGGCCTTGTTCACATCGAACCGAAGATGGTTTTTCCAGTAGTGGTGCTTGAATATCTGCACGGGCATTTGCAGTATATTGTAATTGTTGCTTTGTCTTTTTTCCATTCTCATGATTGGCTCAGCTGATTTAGCTGCTCAACTAACTTCCTTTGTTAGTTATGTTCATTACTATTGTTGTCAGCAATCTAGCTAGCTTGATTATCCAACCACTAAACAATAGTATGTTCGGTATTGCACCCATACCAATCATGTATAACTTGTCTTGGTTGTTGGTGCATCAATTGTGCTGCCTAACTTGTCCCTTTACTTGATTTAGCAAGCTGAGCACTCATCATTTTTCAACTAATCATTTGTTTGTACCGTCTAAATTAACCTATTGGTAGCTTTGTATTCATCTGTGTTTCTCTATAAAAGATTAAAAGTTTGATCATTTAAGTGCATTACCTAATTCGGTTCTTATCTTGGTCTATCCTAGTTACAAGTTGTCTGCTGACTATTCGGCAGGGATTTATCAAGTAAACAAAAGTATGGTTATGATTATTTCCAGCAAGAAAAATATTTCATGTGTTGTTGACACAAAGGTGAACTTTGTATCTCGATCACTGAGGAAATCTACTCGATCATAGTGTGTGAACTAAATTCTTCCCAACTCATGAAGGATCCCAAGTGATAAGGCATCAAGATAGATTTTTCCATGTGCCTAAAGTGTGTCCAGATTACGTGCAATGCTGCCGAAAATGCAGCCAAGGGCCATGAGGAATCCTATGCCGATGAATATGTTGGACAGCATGACGCGCAGGAAGAAATTCTGATTAATGACGTATCAGTGGAGAAGTGACAATTTAGTACTCCCTCCGACCCATATTAGTTGACTCCAATTTGAATATATCTAGACATTCTAGATACATCCAAATTGGAGTCAACTAATATGGGTCGGAGGGAGTACCTTCCTTCCCTACAAAATATCCTTTGTGAAAGTATGAAAATACTTTTCTTGAATTTGCAAAAAGCAAAAAAAAAATCAGTTCATCTTGCAGTTCTGATTTTACAGCATAATTAAACATGTCCTGCCATATATGAAGGAACCTACCAATTAGTCTGGGACTCTTGTTGTCTTGCAGGAAGTAAACATGCAAATGATTGAGAATAGCAACCTGAGATCATGCACATATCTTTTGTTCGCTTTCTGTCTGCTTGAATTGGCCTATCTGAGAGGCTAAGCTAAACCACTCCTTCATTAGCGCAATAACAAATGAATAGGCGCTAATCATTTGGTCATGTAAAGTAGTGGTAATATGTTAATGTGCCATATGGCCCTCTGAAAGGGACCATCGGATAACTCCCTCCTGTTTGTTTGGACTTGATTGTTAGGTCAAAGACGGTATTGGCTACTAAACAATGGACTCAAAGCGACAATGCATAAGCCAGGGACTACTAGGGTCTTCTTCTTTTCAGCTTCTTGGCCAGATTTTTTCAGAAGCTACCCTCGACCAGCTTCTCCCAGAAGCTCATCTGCCAAAATCGTTTATACTTTTAAATTGACATTAAAACTACTAGTTAAAAAGTTTGAACGAATTTTGAAGATAAAATTCTGGAAAAAGCTGGTCGAGGGTAGCTTCTGGGAGAAACTGGCCAAGAAGCTGAAAAGAAGGGGGCTTAGATCTCGCAACATACTTTAGTCATTTTGTAGTGTGTCATCCACAGGTCAAACGTCAAGTGCTTATCATGATTAGTGTTTATCATGACCTTCGGCTGCAAGCCTTTTGGAAAAGGCTAGTGTTTGACTAGTTATTCTGAGGTGCAGATCATTAATTAGGTGAAGAGACAATGTCCTCAATCACTGATTAGCATGAACAAGGCCGGTCGATTGCGTAATGTGCTAAGAGAGAAACAAAAAGATCGTGAGCTAGAATAAGTGATCCCGACCGGAGATAACTTTCTCAAATCATGGAGATCGTTTTTTTTTGTTCATTTGTTCAAATAGATCACGAACACTTCTCTGATGGGTCGGGGTCGCCGGCTCACGCTGGTGCCTGGGGCTCTTGATTCACCGGCGGCGAGTTCGGCCATCTCGGCGCCGTGGGATTCGGGCTCTCGTTTTCTATGCCTTGGCTTGGAGTCTGGCTCGGATGGAGAGAAAGCCATGGCCGCCCGCGAGGCGCTAGAGGATCTGGAAGATGTCTCGGGGGAACTGGGGTGGACCACGGTCTGCCGCCGACGCAAGAAGTCCGGTGACGAGCTGCGGCAAGCGTTCTGGGAGGAGATTGGGTTCCCGACGTCTGCTTCTAGGTTTTGGGAACGTGGGTCGCCGTCGCCGACGATGGAGAGGTCTTCGCCAGTTCTGTCTTCGTCGCCGGCGGCTCGGAGAGGCTCGGTTGTGTCTCCGGTGGGGTTCCTTCTCAACAGAGGTCCTAAGGTGAAGTCGTGGAAGGGGCCCCTGCCTCCTCGGCGGGCGTCCGCGCCGGCGGTGCTCGGCTCCTTCCTGGCGGCGTCGGGTGGGCGCGTGAAGACCGTGAAGCAGTTGTCGCTGATCCCGAGGCAGCTGGAGATCGTTCAAACAGATGGGTCCGGGTCTGACTCTGGTTCGGTCCCTTGTGGCCCCTGGCGATCAGTGGCCCGTTTGTTAGGGTTGGGACGTTCGCTTCCTGTCTCTCACGCCCAGCATCGATCGAGACTTGCTCGCTCTCCATCGCCAAACAACCCGCCGCCTCTCTGCTCTTCGTCGCCGCTCTGCTGCTCGTCGCCGCGCTCCTTCGCCCAAGCGCTCGTGGGGATGGCGGGAGTACCTGTTCGCCCATCCGCGCCCTCACCTGCGTCGGCCGCCGTTCCTGCGGCGGGAGCTCCAAGGGCGCCCCCCTGCAGCTCCTAGGGCGCCTCAACCTGCTGCTCTTGGGCATGGCGGGCTTGGTGTGCAGCAGGCCAGGCCACCGGTGCAGCAACCCCTTGCTGGGGCGGTGTCGGGTGCCGGTCCGACGAACGTCAACGTCTACCCGCATGTCTATGGGGCTGGGCAGACCTACGCGGCACAGCAGCCGTCGGGCCCTTTCTCCGTGCCGCCGGGGATGCCGCCGCCGGGTGCCTTTCACCAAGGGATGTGTGTGAGGCCGCCGTACCAGCCTGCTCCTAGGGCTAGTTTCTCTGCGCCGAGGCAACAATTCGTGCCGCAACCGTTGCAGCCACCGTTCCGTGGTCATCCGCCAACTGGAGGTCCTTTGGCACAGCAGGGGTTTCAGCTAGCCTCGGTGCCTCAGAGTTTCGCTGTTGGGGCCAGAGTTGTGGCTGCGCCGGTGCAGAAGCGGAAGAAGAAGAAGAAGAAGAAGAAGAAGAAGAAGAAGAAGAAGAAGAAGAAGAAATTGCCAGTTGTGCAGGCTAATCAGGAGGAGGTGCATCATCAGCCGCAGTCTCAGTTTCAGCATTTTGGGTATTCCGCTGGGGTGGCGGATCCTTCTTTCCAGGTGTTGGGGCAACAAGCGCCCTATCAGTACGGCCTCAGGGGACGATGGATAGTGTTGTACCAGCCGAGGCCCCTGTCGAGGTTGCTATTGCTGCACCTGGCCCTGCAGGTGTGGGTAAGAATAGCCAGAAATCTGTTCGATGTTGGAAGTGTGCGGTCAATACACATGCAACAAAGGACTGTAAGGTGGCTCATGTTTGCTATATTTGTGATAACTCTGCTCACCCTACTTTACGATGTCCCGTGCTTAAGCTGCCAAGACCTACCCATGTGATGTCCGGTATTGGCAATGAGTTGACTCTTTTTTCTCAGATTCCTGATTCGGTGGTGCGGGATCATCTAGGGGCCAACTTGTCCCCCATAGCTCTTGTTCATGTCACTGGGCCGATGGTCCCTGCAGATGTGGTTCAGAGACAGATTGCTAGGAGATGTCCGGTCCGTAGTCAGTAAAGTGGGAAGCGATGCCATATGGGGAATCTGCCTTTCTTGTGAGTTTTCCGTCGATGGAGGATTTGGACAGGGTGGATGGGATCCAGGTACCGGTGCCGCTGAGCACCTCTCAGCTATCGTTTTCTATTTACCGGACACAGGAGGTGCCCCACAAGCTTGAACTTCAGCAGGTATGGATGCATGTAGATGGGGTGCCACATTGTTTGCGGTCTTTCTTGGGTCTATGGGCGGTCGGTGGTCTCATGGGCACTACCTTAGATGTGGATCTTTTCAGTTTGAGGAGGCGTGGTGTCGTTCGGATTCTTGTTGCTATGACAGATACGAGTGTTTTCTTGAGGCTGCAGGATTCTCTTGGACATTATGTTGTGACTGATGTTGTGGTGGGTCTCAAGGCTTATGAGCTTCGTTTTCGTTTGGAGCCAGAGGGTTATGTGCCTGACCTGAGTTTGCACCTTTCTTATGGAGTAAGAGGAAGGATGATCAGGACGATGAAGCGGATGGGAAGCCGTCTGATGATGCTATGGATACTTATGACACGGGGGTGGCTCACAGGTTGTTGGGGCTGGCTCTTCTTCGACTTCTACTAGGCAGGGTGGTTCGGTGCAGCAGCCTACCAGGCAGGGTGCTCAGCTAGACTGCTCAGTGCATTCGGATCCTGTGATACTATTTGCTGTTATTCCTTTTAATGCTAACCCTGCCACTCCTCGTGGTAAAGAGCTCTTGGAGGCGCTTCCATTGGACTCTCCCCTGCGGGGATCTGGACCGGTGTTGTGCTATCCTCGTGTCTCTCCTTCACAGCTTTAGGAGGCCTTGCTTGGGGCTTGTAGTTCTTTGGAGTCGGCTGGTGTTTCTTCACTTCAGGCTTCTCCCACGCGTGGGAGACCTAACATGATGGGTCGTTCTATTCCCACGCGGGCGGGCGGGGCCGGTGTTACAGGAGGCGGTACCGGTTGTACAGGAGGTCGTCTTCGGGTCTTCGGCGCGGAGGCTGGCCCAGGTGGGGCTCGCCGACCGCGAGGCTACTGGGTTGGCTGTCGGGGCGCAGGGTGCTCCACATTTGCCCCTGGTGGTGCAACCCTCTGCGGCTGTGATGCGGGATGCTGGAGGTCCCTCCCATGGTGCTTGTCCGTCGGACATGGAGGGACGCTCTAGCTCAGTTGGTGGACAGGTGGCAGGGAGGATGGACCTGACCCAGGAGGGGTTTGGTTTGTCCCCAGCTGCCGATGGTCCTACCTTTGTCGCTGGGACCCCGGCGCGCAGGATTTCTCGCCATGGTGTTGACGCACTGGGAGCCTCTGCCACAAATGAGGATTCCTTGGGCAAGGCCATGCGGAGGAAGGCGGAGAAGAATTTGGACACCCCGGGTAATTCTTCCAAATCCTTTCTTTCTTTTTCAAATAACTCTATTGTGGATAAGCTGTCTAAAGTTGGTGTTAGTTTGGGTAGATCTGTAAGTGAAGTTAATCTTTCTAATTCTGTTTTGAGACATATGGAGGTTGACCGTCTAACGGTTACTCCTAAAATCTCTGTTGTTCCTGACCCTTCACCAATGGAGGAGGAGGAGTTGCATGCCACAATAGATGGTCAACTCCTTTCTCACTTAGTTGGTGAAGTATCAGATGTGGGCTTTGATGAGACTAGGCTGGATTCATTATATGATCTTACAGCTTCTGGTCAGAAATCAAAGGGCCATCGGTCTCGTAAGAGATCTCGTGTACCCAAATCCCCAATTGTTTCTCAATGAATGGCATGTTCTCAAATAGCAGAGGTCTTTGTGACTTGGCTAAATATTTGTTTTTTGCCGATTGTGTGAGAGATTATAAATTGGATTTTTTGGGTATTTCTGAGACTGGTAGACGTGATTTCTCACAAATTCAACTCAATCGCCTTTCTGGTGGAGTGAATTTTACATTGGTATCACATCCGCCACGGGGGCGTTCCGGGGGAATCCTGTTAGGCGTCAGAGATGAGACAATGGAAATCTTAGCCAGTTCGGTTGGAGATTTTTTTATTAAACTCCATATCCGGAACAAGGCTGATGATTTCGTTTGGTCTCTGGTCACTGTATACGGGGCTGCCCAGGATGTTTATAAAGCGGACTTTTTACGTGAGTTGGTTAATCTTGCTAAGGACAATCCTTATCCTATCCTTATAGTTGGGGATTTTAATTTGCTAAGATTTCCTCATGAGAAAAGTCGGAGCCGGTTTGATGAACATTGGCCTTTCATGTTTAATGATGTCATAGACAGCTTATACTTAAGAGAGGTTACAATGTTAGGAAGACAATTTACTTGGACTAATAGTCTTCCGGAGCCTACATACAAAAAATTAGATAGAGTGCTTATGGATACCGAATGGGAAGATAAATTTCCTATGGTAATTGTTCGCGCTCTAGAGCGTATTGGGGCTTTATCGGACCATGCTCCATTACTACTATCTGTCGGAATACCACCACGGAAATCCAAAAACAGTTTCAAGTTTGAACTAGGATGGATTGATCGTGATGGTTTTTATGACCTTGTAAAGGCTAGTTGGGAAAAACCGGTTAGTGGTCACACACCTATAAAATGTTGGAACAATAAAATGAGTGCCTTGCGCAAATTCCTCCGTGGTTGGGCTAGACATACTTCTGGTATCCTTAAAAATGAAAAAATACGCCTTTCTGCTATTATTAATGACTTGGAGGCTTCTGCGGAGGTTAGGTTATTTACTGCACAAGAGATTGAGCTTAAAAACCAATCGAATACAGAAATTGCCAGACTCCTGCGTGAAGAAGAACTCAAGTGGTACCAACGGTCTAAAGCCAAATTCATCCTAGAAGGAGATGCGAATACAAGATACTTCCATGCTGTTGCAAATGGCAAGCATAAGAAGAAACTTATTCATTCTCTAATCCAGGAAGAAGGGACGATCGAAGGTCAGCAACATATTAAATCTTATATTACCAACTATTATAAATCCTTGTTTGGGGCACCTCCTGAAAATTCCTTTTCGTTGGATGAGTCCCGGACGGAGGATATTCCTCAGGTTTCTATTGTGGAAAACAACTTTCTGACTGCTCCTTATACTGAGGAGGAGGTTAAGAAGGCCGTCTTCCAAATGGAACCAAACAAAGCGTCAGGACCTGATGGCTTCCCAGCAGAGTTTTACAAAACATTCTGGAAAGTTATAAAGGTTGACTTGATGCGCTTGTTTGAGTTTTTACATGTTGGTCAGCTGGACCTATTCAGGTTAAATTTTGGCAACATAATTTTATTACCTAAGGTTAACAATACAGAACATATACAACAGTATTGTCCAGTCTGCCTTCTTAACGTTAGTTTTAAAATTTTCACAAAGGTTGCTACGATTAGACTGAACTCAGTGGCTTATCATGTTGTTCGACCTTCTCAAACCGCTTTCATGCAAGGGAGAAACATCTTAGATGGCGTTGTAACCCTGCATGAAACGATTCATGAACTACACTCAAAAAAATTAAATGGGGTATTGTTCAAGATCGATTTTAAGAAGGCATATGATAAAGTTAATTGGTCTTTCCTACAGCAAACACTCCATATGAAAGGCTTTTCTGAAGAGTGTTGTGCTCTCATACAGTCTTTTGTGACTGGGGGTAGTGTTGCCATTAATGTCAATGATGACATAGGTAAATACTTTCAGACCAAAAAATGGTTGCGACAAGGGGATCCATTATCGTTTATACTATTTAATATAGTGGCAGATATGATGGCCATCCTTATTGAGAGAGCGAAGGCTGATGGCCAAATTGAAGGACTGGTTCCACATCTTGTTGATGGTGGTCTATTTATTCTTCAATATGCCGATGATACAATACTATTTATGGAACATGATCTGGAGAAAGCCAAGAACCTGAAACTAATACTTTCAGCATTTGAGCAGCTTTTTGGATTGAAAATAAACTTCCATAAGAGTGATTTGTATTGTTTTGGAGAGGCTAAAGACGAGGCTCACCTCTATGCCGATCTTTTTGGTTGTGGTCACGGGCAATTTCCAATCAATTATCTGGGAATACCGATACATTATCGGGGTCTTACGATTGCTGAATGGAAACTCGTTGAGGAAAGACTTCAGAAACGTCTTAATAATTGGAAGGGTAAATTGCTATCCCTTGGTGGAAGACTGGTCCTCATTAATTCAGTACTCACCAACATGGTACTGTATATGATATCATTCTTCTAGTTGCCAAAAGGAGTCTTGTCAAAACTGGACTATTTCCGTTCAAGATTCTTTTATAAAGGGGATAGTGAGAAAAAATATCGACTGGCCAAATGGAATGTTGTTTGCCGACCCAAAGAATATGGTGGATTGGGCATACATGATTTAAATGTCAAAAACACCGCATTATTGGGTAAATATTTATTCAAACTTCTTACCGAAGAAGGGGTCTAGCAAACTATTATATGGAGGAAATATGTTGGCTCAAAAGCGGTGTCTACACTGGTTTGGAAACCAGGTGATTCACACTTTTGGGCTGGACTAATGGCTTCCAAAACGCAATTCTTCCGTTTTGGCACTTTTAATATTAAGGATGGTTCACAGATTAGGTTCTGGCAAGATAAATGGCTTGGCCAAACTTCTCTCCGTGAACAATATCCAGCTCTATATTCGATTGTTAGACACAAAAGGGATACTCTCGCTGAGGTAATGGAAACTAATCCCCCTAATATGTCTTTCGGACGAAGTCTCTTAGGTCCTAGACTGGTGTCATGGAATAATCTCTTAGTAAGATTATCCATGATACAACTATTTGAGGGTATGGATGAATTTAAATGGAAACTATTACATAGTGGAAATCTTTCTGTTGATTCATTTTATAGAGCTTTGATCCAACCTAATATTCCAGTCGATGACAATAGTAAAATTTGGAAGTTGAGGATACCCCTTACAACGAAGATATTCGTTTGGTATCTACGTAAGGGGGGGGTGATTCTCACAAAAGATAATCTTGTTAGGAGGAATTGGCATGGTAGCACTGAATGCATATATTGTCATTATAATGAGACAATACGTCATTTATTCTTTCATTGTAAATTTGTCCGTGCTATATGGTCAATCATCCAAATAGCCTCTGGTTTATCTCCTCCTCGATCGGTAGTCAATGTTTTTTGGCAACATGATGAATGGGATTGAGGATAAATATGGGACTTTATTTAGGTGGGAGCGTTTGTCATTATTTGGTCGCTTTGGCTATATAGAAATGATAAGATTTTTAATAATGTTGTATCTTCTCCATTGCAGGTTATCTATCGGGCCACGGCTTTCCTGTGATCATGGACTTCTCTACAACGTATGAAGTTCCACGACTTGTTTGCGGAGGGTTGTAGGCGGTTGGAAGATACGGCGCGAGATGTCTTCTCCCGACATGGATGGCAGCAACCGCTGCGAATAGATCTTTTTTAGATAATTGGGAGAACTATGCTTTTATTTACATTTTTTTTATTTCAGATATTCTTGTTTTCGACCGAGACTGTGGTTGTTTGGCTGTATGCATCCTAGCTATGCAGAGGCCGGGTGTAATTACTGTTAAGTAATAAAGCGCCAATTTCCAAAAAAAAAATACGGTCACTTCAGGGAATGTCTAAGAAGGATGAAGATATTGATCGAGACCAAGGACAAGTTAAGATGAGATTACACGGCTTTACCTGCTTCCACATGCAGCCAAGCCAAGAACCTTGATAAAATACGTGCAGCCAAGTTCTTAACGTTAATCTCATGCTCTGAAAAATCAGAGTCCAGATACGAAGTTGAAGTTGACCTGTTGCCTAGTGCGTGCGTGTCAACCAAGCTAGAACTCCCCCGCGTGTTCTCGTCAGCTAACCCATAAATAAATATCCTGGACGCTATAATTGTGTCTGGAGAAGATTGATCACAGTGAGCAGCCACCAATCATGGATGCCAATCATTTTGTTGTTATGTTAATCCAACCCATTCCCACCCAGAAATAAGCCTCTGAACAGACATCCCTGATCAAGGACAGTTTTGTCGTAAAAACTATCGTTTCTTCAGATCAGTCCCATAAACTAAGTAGCAGCTTATCTAATTGTTAGAATACAACCGCATAGAAGCGCGTCGGTCACGCATAAAACTATGCACGCCGTGCCAAAGAGAAAATGACCGGACATACAGAAAGAATTGAAGATGTGTTGTAGAAAAAGAAATGAAAAGAAGAAGAAACGAGAGAAGGTCAGAGAGCACCATATCCATCATTCCATGGTGGCACATAGAGCTCAGGCTGCCTTAAAGCAGAAAGGCCCCGGCCGGCAGGCTGATCATGACGCATTGGAAGGTAACGATCTTCACGCAACAACGAGTTATACGAGCCCGCGCCATCATCACCTCATCAAAAGGAGATACGCTAATTAATTAAGAACTAGGCACAAACCGATCGATGTCAAAGGCGGCGGTGCGTCGTCGAACGGCGATTCGACCGTGCCGGAGTTGAAAATTCTGGCCTCGCCAATCGGATAAGGGAGAGGAGATGGAGAAGAGCAGGCTGATGGATGCATGCGTTGCATTGCATATTTGCATAATAAACACTTTTGCTTCGGTCCCCCCCCCCCCTCTCCCTTCCTCCTTCTTTTCAAACTTTGACAAACAAAAACTCATACCAGCATGGATTGACCAACTCCAACTGGGAGGAGGATGGTGAATGTACCTGGGCTCTATGTACCACCGCGTAGCAGTTTCAGTGAAAGATTATCTTGCGGGGTGACGTTGGTACGACGCTTTTGGGCTAAGTTGTGTCGGCCATAGAGAGGAGGAGGAGGAGGAGGAGACAGGGAGGGATGATGCATGGATTGACCAACTCCAACTGGGAGGAGGATGGTGAATGCTGTGTGTGTACCGCCGTAAACGCTGTTGTTATTGGCTGTGAGTGTGTCTCCATCCATCGTCCTCCGGACCTCAGGTTGGAGAGTCTATTCGTGCGTGCATGATTGGCCTGATTTGCCTGCGGCTGTGCGCGTCTTTGTCCTCTGTGACGAGCGCCAGGGAGTTCGTTCGGCCGGTGCCGACGACAAAATTGTCGAGATTATTTGGGAAATTCCTATACACCGCACCGGTTAATCTGGGGTGGTGTTATTTTCCGCTCAGCGCGTGCATTATTACTGCACCCCCTGGGCTGTCCAAGATTTTGGCCCAATAACAGGTATTGTTTTTTAAAAGATTTGTTTTTTACTTTTTGTGTTTCTATAGTAGTTAACTTTGGGGTTTTTGAAAAAGTTTGAATATAAAAAATGTTCAAACTAAAAATTTGTTCACATGCAAAAATTTATCGAATATAAAAATTGTTTGAAAATTTTAAATGTTCTTATTTAAGAGTTGTTCAAATTAAAATTTTATTCACATGCGAAAACTGTTCAAATATAAAAAGTATTCAAATAAAAAACATATTTAAGAAAAAATAAAGAAGAAAGGAAAACTGGGTAAAACCAGAACTGACCCAAGGAAAAACCACGTAAAAAAACAAAAGAAAAGACAGCTAACATGGAGCCTATGGGTCTCGGCCCAGACCCGTGGAAACGCTCAGGCGTATGCTATTAAAGCACGTGTCGAGCGATAAATAGCAGTTGCCGTTGACCCATACGTCCTCATCGCACCCCCTGGCCTTTTTTGTGCCAGCCCATGATCCGGTTTGGTTTTCCTGTCGAGTTTTCTATTCAGATTTCCTATTCGGCTTTCCTGTGTGTTATTTTGCTGTCGGTTTTCTGCTCGGATTTTCTAAACACTTCAGATTTTGATTTCTTCAAAAAGTTAAATTTTAAGAAATGGTCGGTTTAAAAACTGTTTAGATACAAAAAATATTCAGATTTTAAAAATATTTAGTTTAAAAAATGTTCAGGTCCAGTAAGTATAAATTTTGAAAAATGTTCGGATCCAACAAAAATTTGGGTTTTAAAAATAGTCATATTTTGAAACATCCAAAATTTAAAAAATGTTCACAATAATAAACTGTATTTGAAAACCAAAAAGAATATTATGTTTTCTTATTTACTTTTTACTTTATTTTCTATAAAGTCAGTATTCTAGAAAAAAAAAGACCTTCGTAAAAGTCTGTCTGAGAAGTGCGCATGCTCTAGTGAGTGTCCCGTGCGCGAGTAGGAGTAAGTTCGGTCTCGTATATAATTTGAGATTAAAGTACACATATATCATATATCTAAGTACAAGTACATGAAAGTATAAGTACACACGTGTACCTGCAATCAAAATACGCGAAAGTACAAGTTTACCCACAGTTAAAATACGAAAGTATAAATGTACTGAGAGCCAAAGTATAAAAAATACAAGTTTACTCACAGCCAAAATACACGAAAATACAAGTTTACTCACAGCAAAAATATAGAGAAGTACAAGTTTACCCAGAGCAAAAGTACATGAAAAATACAAATTTACTCACACAAAGTAAGAAAGTATAATTGTGTAACAACTCAAGGACAAAGTACACAAAAACCCGAAGTACAAAAAGTTCAGAACTAATAATCTAAAGTACGAACGCAACAATTTTAAAAGTACAAAACCAATTGTTCAAAACCTATCAGCATGGGATCTAGTTTTAAAACTTTCGGGACTAGAAGCTCAAAAATGAAAACGGTTCGTAATTTGGACAAGTGATTCTCAAAATATTTTATTTTGAATCATCGGATTTGTAAAAATAAAAGGAAAAAATTTGTACGCCGTTGTATCTCCCTCTCTCTCATCCTAATCCCAATTTCATTCTCGGACACTTATCAAGCATGTAGAGCCTCACTAGGAGAATCGTATGAAGGAGAAGCCGCTTGTCATGATGACAATGCACATGACAGAACTTTGCGAAGGTCGGCTTTTTTTTTGGATTTTCGAAATTGAAAAACAACAACCAGAAAGAAGAGGAAGAAAAAAGAAAAGAAAGCTTGGGCCGGCCCAACACCACCCGCCTGGGGTGTGTGTGTGGTAGACGTCCCTGATTATTTGCGCGGCGCGTAAGGATTCATGGGCACGAACAGAATTGCGCGAGCGTGCAGCTAAATGACGGCCATTGGAATGCGATTATCAGGCAATCCCTAAGGCCTCGTTTTGTTGCAGTGGATTGACTGGTTTTCACGTGTTTAATCCCGGCCTAATTTTAATCCACCCGAAACCACTTTGGACTGTTTTGTACAGGTGCGTCGACCGGTTTAGGGCGGGCTCAACCCAGCAAACCCCAGGAAACACGAGGGGATTGGGGTGGAACCGAAAATCTCACCTCCCCTCGCGTTTCTTCCTCCTCGCGTGCTGGCGGCGACGACGCAGGGACTCGCCTCGCTGCTGCCGCTCCGCCACTCCGTCGCTCTGCCATCCCTTCGTCTTCCCACCCCACAGCCAACGCCGAGATCCGCCGCCGCTCCGACACCATCGACGGCGCCTACTCCGAGATCCCTCTGTCGTCCATCTTCTCCGGCAGTCCTGGCCTTCTCTCCTGTAAGTTCTCCACTTTTCCCCTCCTCTCCCATCTATTGCTAGATGAATCCTAGGTCGATTCCTCTGTAGATACTACTCTTGACCTAGGGTTCTTGATTCAAACCGATGGTTGAAGGATGAATTTTTGGTTAGTTTTTGCTGGTCGTTGATCTGTTGCCGCACAATTAGATTTCACATCCTGTCTGGTGTCCGTCAGTCTAAAACAGCAGCGACAATGGTACATGTATGATTTCATATCCTGTCTAGTGTCCGTCAGTCTAAAGCAGCAGCGACAACAATACATGTATAAGGGCGAGCTTCTTCTTATCTAGCTTCCTAATTCCTGTATTGGAACTAATATGACATTATCTACCTTGCTTTTGTGGTACTGCTATTTGCCCCAAAGTCCTGTGAGCTTACCCACAGAACAAGTATTGGTTTTGTGGACTGAACAAGTTACTGCTCAACTAACACCAGACCACTAGGTAGCTTGTTTAATTAGCTGACGCTTGTACGATATTTGTGCACCATAAATGGAACCATTTGATTTGTTTAGCTGCATAATGTAGATCTGATCTTCGTCAAAATAGTAAACATAGAACCTCCTTTTATTTTATAAGAATAATAGTTCCCTCATAATGAGAATTTTAGTGTGCTGCAAGTTGCTGTTTGATCCTCTTCAGAGCCCTAAACACTCTCACCATTTTTTTTAAAAAGGAAAAGAGAAGAGAACCCTCTTTAGTGTTAATTTCAGAGTCAAACCCATCTCTTTTGTTTCCCTTTTTTCTTTCTTTCTGAAGTAAGCCCACCCAAAGTGGAATTTTGATCCTAATGCAAAAAATCTTGTACTGGTTATTACTTCACTGCTGCTCGCATCATAGCTATGCAACGTTAAGAGCAGCCATGCCCGTTTTAAATTGATGTTTTAAATTGATGTAGTTACTATCTGATGCATGTGTATTCTTGCCGAGTACACTAGTGCTAGCTTTACTCAAAATTGTACCGCTTGGTTTAGTACACATGTGATCTCTCAAACTAAAATGAGAAGTCTTACTCGGGATTTAGCACTTGATGTACTGATCTTCTACTAACTCTAAATAACTGTGTGTTTTGTTCTTGATATGAGATTACTTTCAGTGGAGAAAATTCTCTAACATTAGTGTGTATTTGTATTCGGTTGTTTATTTTTATCCTGCTATAAACCGATGGTTGTTTATTTGTTTACAACTACAATTCAGCTTTTATGTGTGTTTCTTCGGGCATATAAAACACCTCTTTCTTGTACATGGCTAAAAGGTTCTCTGTGTAGTAGTGCAAACAAACTTCGAGCTCTTGTTTTCTTGTACATTTCGTGTCGCATGTAGTTGTCTAGTCTGTTGCTACTAGAATGGACTGTTGCTGCTTCCTCTCTCAACATAGTTGATTGCTGCTAGGATGGACTGCAGTAGATGAGCTATTCCTTCTTGTGTACATGTTAGATTCTTAGTTCATTGCTGCATACTTTTATCTATCCATGATGGTGGTTGGATTGATGGTGTTTTAGATGTCTTTCTTGTTGATTAAATTCTTTTTTACTTATGTAAACAAGGCAATTCAATGCTTTTTGTATATGATGTGTGAATGATGCACCTCTGTATCTACTTTTTAATGCTATCAATGTTGTTTTGTTTGATTTGGCTCCTGAAATTATAGAAACTGGTAGTGAATTGTTCATCAGTGTAGCATATACTATCTTGATATATAATTCTAAAAGTATGATTCTTCTTCGCAAACAAGTATCTTAATTTGTTGCTTCCTATCATTGATTTTTTTAACAATCTACTTAATCTCTTGTTTTAGGGTGAGGTTTGCTTCAAGCCTTACCGGCACGCAATGGTACAAGAGCGGGATCTCAGATATTTACTACATTGAGTTTATATGTCTTCTCAAAGTAGCTCCATATGTCGCAGTAGTTAGCTGGATTATGTTTGCATTTCATGTTCGATGTGATGGCTCAGTCGCTCAAATATCCTCAGTCTGTGCACTGTTCGTTGTTTATCCTCCATTGATAGCTATAGGAATCAGTGTTGAATATGTGTTTTATTGATTGAGCTGGAATACCCATTTAACTACTAGTTATAACTAGTATGTGTGATTAGTGTATATTGTTGTTCAGTACCTAAGAATTATGTGAAAAAGTTCTTATCTTTTGGAAGCTGGGAATTGTTGCATGTTGTTTCTGAAATGTTGTTGTTCATGTGCTGCTATAAAAATGGAGTCTTTTGTAAGCTGTGTTGAATTGACTTGATGCTTCTGCTACTACAAATTCGTGAGATACCATTGGTGAAGTTTCTGCATTTTATATATGATAACAGTACTGCCAGTGGGTGTAGCATTTCCGGTTTACAAAACAACATTTTTTAGGAGAGGGTTTATAGGGGATTAGGATGGAAGAGGATTGAAGTGGATTGGGTGATGGAAGTGTTTTCACCCAAAACACTAGGGATAAAACTCTAAAACACACCCGGAAACTCTCCTGCAAAACGAGCCCTGGCGGAGTTAGTCGACTACGCTCATGGGACATACTTCGCGGGTTGGCCCAGGTACGTTCAATTTTTCGTTTTCCTTTTTGTCTATTTTTATTTTATTTTTTAAAACAACTTTAAAGTTTTAGTTTCATTTTTAAACAAATTTTAAAATTAACCATTTTCAAATATGAACAAATATTAAATCCTCATTTGAACTTTTTTAGCATTTGAACATTTTCGAAATTAAACAATTTTCAATTCTCAATGTTTTCAAAATTTGAACATTTTTTATTTCACCAAATATTTTAAAACATTACAGAAAAAACGAATAGAAAAAGAAGCAGAACAAAAAGAAAGAAATACTCGGCCAAGACCAAGGAACAGCGGGCGCTGAATAGGGTTTCCCCGATTATCAATCGACTCCGATTGCACATATTGGTGTGGGTCGCTGGCTAATATATTATTGCTTCCAGAATCTTTCGCATTATTGTCCAATAGCAGCCCATGATTGCAGGGGGACACGGCCCAGCCGAAGGTCCGCCGGCCCTAAATCACAGAACTGGTTGAGCAGCTGAGATTTTAAGACACCCTAAAAAAAGAACTGAGATTTTGAGAGCATGCGTCACAAAATATTTTTGAGAACGGGGGTCATTTGTTTTTGCGTGCATGGATGCCAAACATAGACGGAGGACCTTAGAGCACCTCCGTTGAACGTTCTCAAGCTAAAATTAATTTGGAGCTAAATAGTGTTGCACGGAGCTAGATTTTGGTCTGAAAACGTCTAGTTTCTCACTCACGTTTTCAGACCAAGTTTTTAGGTCGGTGTGTTTCTAATTCATCTCAAATTCTATCAGTTTTTGGCATCGTTTGTGAAAGTACAGTCGCCTAAAGAGGGTGATTAGGCTTTTAAAATTATTATGGTTTAGGCTCAAGTAAATACGGAATAAAACTAACGTTTAATTTATTGAGCACAAAACCTAACCACTAAGTTTATCTAAGGGCACTAACAACCTATGCTAAGCAATACAAGCAACAAGGTGATAGCAAGATATAAAAACTTCAAACACGGTGACTATCACAATGTATAGTGCATAAGTAAAGGGCTCGGTTGAAAGATAACCGATGGACGCGGAGACGAAGATTTGTTTTTCAAATTTCACTTCCAAAGAAGCTACGTCTCCATTGGAGAGGTGCGATGGCGCAATGCTCTCTGAACATCACAAATAGCTCACCTCGAGGTGTGGTGGCTCGATGCTCACCCAACGCCACACAAAGCCTCACCCCGGATGCGGAAGCACACAACTCACCGACGCCACAAAAGGCTCACCCTATTCTCCCGAGTGCACACCACAAAAGGCGGGCACTCGCTCCACTATGGGACACTTGAGGGCGGTCACTGAACCCGTACAAGATATGGGCTTAACAATTGGTGGCTCCCAACAAAAAAGCCACAAAAGGCCAACAAAGCCACAAGAGGCTACAAGACCACAAAAGGTCAACAATCCAACCACACAACCGTCTAGGATTCCAAGAACCCAAGAGTAACAAGCCCACAAGCTTGTACTCGTCGAATCTTCGAGGAGAACTCAAACCTATGCAACAAATGCAAGGACAAGTCCTTCACTCCCAAATTCCAACAAAGCTACAAAAGCTATTGGGGAAATAAGGGAGGAAGAACACAAGAGGAGAACACAAAACTCTCCAAGATCTAGATCCCAATGATTCCTTCACAAAGAAGGGATTTAGCTTGGGGGGATTGTAGATCTAGATCTCCTCCCTCAAATCCCTCAAAAATATGCAAGAATCATAGGAAGAGAAAGGAAGAGGGAAAGCTTCTTCAAGGTCAACAATGGAGGAGAGAGAGAGAAAGCCAAGAACCAAGAAGAAAAGCTAGTGCCCACGAAGGGGAAGAGGAGCCCCTTTTAAAGGTGTGGTGACCCAGCATACCATTGCATGATGTAGTACACTATAGTCGTTGACATAACATCAATGAAACACCGTTCACTAGTATTACATCCCTCAGAGTGGTACAACAGAAACACAGCGGGTCCAATACATGGTTAAAGGTTACAACTCACTCTATACACAAGATCCAGAGAACACTCTAGGATAAAGAAAGAGAAAAAACTTCTTATAAAGAAGAATCAAAGATAAACAACGCAAAAACTATTATACTATTAAGACTAGTATTTTAACTAAGGGGTTAGTATTGCTGCTATTGCAATACACTAAATAAATAGGTTCTTTGGCTAGAGAGTATATTCCTATCTAATCAACAACTTCGTCTTCACTTGAGTTGATGTATATGTTGACTTTCTTGTCTTTGTTGAAGAGCTTTAACTCTGGACGATGATTCCTGGAGCATAACTTGATGTAGATGTTGTCTGTACTGGCTTCAGAATCTAGCAAGGGTTAAGAAGATACTTTGAGTACGGGCGTACTCAGCAAGTTCACTAGAAAAGGAGTGTTTGATGCACTATAACTACAGCCACAGATCGTAGGTCGTAGACAATGCAAGTTTTCGTAAACATTTCTTTAAAGGTTGCTTTTATTCTGAAAAACTATGTTCGTCAGCCTTCACGGGTTTACCAGAACTTTTATGGAGTTCCTTTCCCGCCGCATTCGCAGCTCCTTCCCGAAACAGGGAGTAACAAGTTATAGTTCTTACACTCTGCAGAGGTGCGTTGCTTTATCCATGAGAGATCAAATCTTTGTTGCACAACCGGGCAGCTTATTCCCGTCCACAATTCCATGATGTGGGTCCCAGAATATGATTAAAGCCAATCACTTCCCCCTTTGCGACCTCGCATGCCTCCTTGGTGTACACCATGTCCACATATTGAATTACGACAATGGTTTGTACAAACCGTTAGATGCCAGAACTATCGTGGGACGTTGAGGGTTCCCACCCATATGCTGCATATACTCTACGAATTACCAATTAATATGCACGATACGAGTGATAACAGCCATGACCTACACATACGGCTACATGCGAGAGGAAGAAGATACAGCTGACTTCTCCGTCCTATTCCAAATCTCATAGTTAACGCGTGATATACAGCGCAAGAATCACTGGCGACATTGGTTGTTAAGTCCTAGATAATATGTTCCTTTACCACCGGAACTTTCATAGTAGGTTATTACCTCATGGTAAAATAACCTATAATCACATTATTATGAAAATAGTGTTTTCAGACCTTTTTCAAATGCAGGTGATGACAACATTGGATTTGTAAAATACTTTATAGAAAATAACCAAAGGACCTGAGCAAGTGTGAACTTGCCTTTTGTGATTGCAAGATTATGCACTCACGGTCTTCAAGACAATATAAGATCCAATATCTAAAATCAGCATCATTGGTCCGGTAAGGACTAATGTTTAAAGAAGCAATATGCTCTTATGCATAAGTAATGTGATGCACTTTATAACGCGAATCCCGGGGATAACGTTGTTCTAGGGTTTGGATACTGGAAAGGTTTTCCTTGGAATGTGTTGTACTTTAAGTTAAGTTTCACATTTGTGCTTCTTATTAAGGCTTGTTAGTGTGTGTGAAATATTATGTAAACATAATGGTGTACGATGAATGAGATATACCATTGAGGTACGCTATTCAAGGAATGCTTATATAAGAATTATCTTATCTTCAGGTTTTACCTTGCAATTACTGGAATTTATAAGGAACTTAAGTGTTAACAATCCTAAGTATACAAGCAAAGGATAAAGTATTGTGATCTTGATTAATTTGTCATATGTTGACGGAAGTGGCAAAACGAATAACTTTTGAAGAAAAGAGGTCTAAACAATCTTTGTGCTTAATCAAATGTGGTCGAGGTTATTTGTGCTTGCTTGAATAGTTTGGACTTGAGATGCTTTATAACTTAATTATAACAGACCAAAGTTAACTATATAACATATAACAAAGTCTTTAGTCTTATATTGAAAGTCTTGTGGACTAAAGTTAACTTTAAAAATATGGATGGTTTGAAAGTGTAATGCTTATGATATTTGTACCTGGTGTATCTTGTAATGTCTCTTTAAAGTTACTTAAGATTGGTTATTCTCCTATTTAAGTAGGGGTTTCTTAATTTTATAATGGAACAAGATCATTTCTTTCCTTATAAAGGTGTGATTATAGTTTGTGGATAGTAATTATTACTAGTGACTACTCATTAATTATCTCTAGATTCAGTCCATTATAAGGCTGTATTTGATTTATATATTATTTTTGAAGATTTTATAATTGTTAAAGATCTTTTTAGAATATAAATTACTCATATGGTTGAAGGATAATTCAATAAAATTGTATTTATAATGTTTCGAACCATTATGACTTCATAGTTTCAACACTTAAGACTAATATTATTTATTTAGACTCAATTGGGTAATTTTAGGAATATTAGCAAATTTTATTTACCTTTATAGGAATTATTCATTAAGTAAATAAGTTTAACTTTAAGTTATTAAAGTATTTAACCTTTTATTTAACTCAACAGTGGAGTATTATATAGTTAACATGTAGGTATTATTTTTGTGATCATTTTGGTATATTACAATTATTTTTGTGATTTATAAATAATAAGATATGATTTTATAAGGTTTATTACTTAATAAATATTTAATAAATAGTAAATATTTATTTAAGTGAAATAATAATACATTATTATAGGTTTAAATTATCGTTCTTATTTTTCTAAGATTTTTGATATTTTATTTGTATTCTTCACATTTACCAATATTAAATATGAATTATTTAAGGTTTATTATTTATAAAACCATTATTAAATAATATTTATTTGAATAATTATAACAATAATATTTGACAATAGTTTTAAGTTGTAGATTTTATTTTTCTGAAACTTTTCATACATTACACATATTTTTCTGAATTATAAAACAAAAGTTATTAAATTTACAAGATTGTTCTTTTCTCTAAATTATTTCTTAATTAAATTCTAAATGGTAAATACTTTTTACACCGATACTACTCTAGAGATAGTCACTGACTGGTGGGCCACATGCCACATGGCATGCCCCGTTTAGCTAATACTTTTGTTACTAGGCCGATTCTTACTCACAGACAATGACAGATGGGCCCTAGGCCATGTCACTTGCCACGCGAGACAAAGACCAGGTCAAACCACGATGACGTGGCCAAGATACCTTGCCGGTGACGCACAGACGGCGAACAACGGCGAAGATCCAGTGACTTATAGCGAATGTGAAGACTATGGTTCGAATCAATGCTCTTCGGGAAGGCGAATGGCGGTGGCGCCGCTCACTTTTGGTCACCGGAGCTACTCCATCGACCACCTACTGCGGCGGCCGATGGTGAACTATGGCGCTACGATGATACACGGCGTGAGAACGATATTGGAGGGCATGGGAAGATGCGTACGCTCACCCTGGTTGCAGTAGCAGTGTCGGCGAGGGCAGGCGTGGTCGGGGACGAGCTCTCCGACATGATTTCTGACAAACACCGACGGAACAAGATGATGAAATTCGCCCCAACTCGTACTCCCCCAGTCTCTGCGTTCTTCTCAGATGGTCTACAAGCGACGGCGCTTCTCCTCGTCCACTTCACGGCCTCCAGGACGAACTCTACCGACGGCGAGGCGTGGCTCCGGTGAGCTAGGGTTTCGGCCCCATTCAAAACAGAGAGGATAAGGAGGGAATGTGGATAGGGATGAGGCAGGGTGTCGCGGTGGCCTTCTTATCCTTCTCTTGGACGGCGGCGGGCATCTCGACGCATGGCTGACGATGACGACGACATCGGGCGGCAGCGGACTCCTCTAGCGAGCTGCTTGTGTGCGTGAGGATGACGACGATGTTCATTTTGCAGAAAACCCCCTGAGCTACTTCGAAACAAACCCGCGGTCCCTCTTCGGTCCCACCTGTCAGCCAGAGGAAAGGACGAGCTGGGCTGGCTGCTGGGCCTTTGTGGGAAGCACGTGGGCGACAGATAAGAAGGAGGGAGGTTGGGCCACGGCCAGAAAATGTTTTTTATTTGTTTTCTTTTCTGTTTTCTGTTTTGCTTTTCAGATTGGTATTTAATCTATAATTTGAACTTTTCTAACAAAGTTTATTTGCTGAATATTTGCAGCAACAATTAATATTGATTGAGATTTATTTTGTAAATCTTAATGATAAATATATTCTTTTTATATCATTATTTATTTTCTTTATATAAATTCCCTTTTAATATTTTGTAGAAGACTTTGTTATAATCATCTTCCTAATAATAAACCATGGTTTTATGATATTTCTTTATTTGTTTATAAATTTAATTCTAGTTAGCTATTAGTTTGGAGGAAAATTCTTATATTATGATCCTATATAATTATTTGTTGTATGAGATACAAAAGAATTAATATGGTTAATATTACTCTTCATAGATTTAGGAAATAGCAATGTGTATATTTTATTATAATTAACACAGAAGTTAAGGTTTGAATTGTATGTGCTTACCCTAAAACTTAGGGCTTTTGATATACTTATTTTATTTTGTTTAAGTGAGTAAAGATTTAATAGCTAAAACACATTGTCTTTATGTTTATGATCATTAATGATACCACCATTTAAAATAGAAAGTTATTAACTAGAATGTCTGATGGAAAAGATTTGATAAAGATATTCCTAAGCACATATAGTTATGATAATTGGAATTGACAGAGATGTGCTTAAGTGATTTGCTATATAACTATTCCTATAAAACATTGTGGAAATAATATGATTTATCCAATAGATGAGATGGATATTAAGCTTGATCATAGATTTAGGGTTTAATGTTTACCAAGAATTCCTATCTTTAATAATTCATAATTCTGGACTTCTAATTAAGAATTTCCTTTCCTAGATAGACTACTTCTTCCTATCCATCATCATGTGCTAACATGATGAACTTTACTTCACAAGAATTGTTCTTATCCACTTGTTATTTCTCTAAAACCTTTTATAAACCCAATGAGTTTGACACTAAAGCTTTCATAATCTTTCATCTATCCAGACTTGGTTATATCAACTACTCTTCTGTGGATAATTCCCCAATTCAACAAGTAGCTATTTCTAGCTCCATTCCTATTCTTCCGTAATTATCCGCCACTAATATTACTTCAGCAGATGTATTTATAATTAGATATACATCAAATCCTACTTCACCTCAAGTGTTTACTATTTTTCAAGAGAAAAATACTGGCTCTAAAATCCAATGTTACTCTAATATCATCTTAATCATATAATCTTATCTTTACTTGACTCCAATATACCATATTAGAGTCCAACCATGTTTTACCCACCAATGTCACTTATAATGGATATAAGCATTCAATCTTTGTGACTAAAGCATGATCATTATAATCCTTTGATCCTTTATGGTTTAGATTTCCAACGAGCTAGTCAAGTCTTCATCAATGCAACACTACAGTTGTATTATAATTATCTTCTTAATATCTCTAGTGGATTAGGGAATGTTATTCATGGACTATACCTATTTAGTCCAATAGGGTTACTCCTTATAACTATCTTCAATCATCATCCTTGTAATCTTTACCTCAGATACCCTTCTATAATTTCAGGAGTGAGTTAACTCCATCAATATTCATATGGATTTTTATTTACTTCCAACACTCCCATCCTATAGTTGATATTTGAATCTAGCATTACCACCTATCTCTTCTTACTTCTTTCTCTAAAGGACTTTAAATGGATGATATGATGAGAGCAAAAGTTAATAGCTCAAGAAGTGATGGGTTAAGGATTGATGAATCAATAGTTGATTTCTCAACATTGATGAACCATAAATATTAGAATAAGGTTCAATAGAGATGATAAAGATTCTTATGGAAAGAAGGATATGTGGTAACTGATCTTAACTTGATTTCCTTGCTACTCAAACTCACTAAAGAGTTAAGATTAGGCATTACCATGATACTCATGATATAATTGAATAAGAAGAAAATAAGTCAAGGTTAGTTATAACATTCTTATCACTTGGTAGTCATGGGTTGTTGTGATGAATATTATGATATGATCCCTTAAGGATCAGATATCAATCATTAAACAATGCATTGAGATTGATTTTGACTATATTTGATCTACCTTAGATCAAATCATGTTCTCCCAAATAAGGTTTAAGCAAAGGTCATTCTGAATCTTATCACAATCAACTTGATGATCTACTTCAATTTCATCAAGTTGAGAGAAGCTTCAATCACTTTGACAGATTTTGTTCAAAAGCGCGAAAATTATTCAGATTTTCTATGCATGAATGCAATGCACATATCTGTGTTCAGCTTATTTCTAAGCTCTAATGCTGGGATGTTACAAAAGGGCTCCCAGATCTGTCCGTTATGGGCATTCGCGCCCCCTGGCCAGAACTTTCGGTGAGAGGCCGGAAGTTCCGGTGGCACACAGCCAACGGTCAAAAACGCGATGCGAGAGACTGAAAACGCGAGTCCTGGTCGGAACTTTCGCCGGTCCATCGGAACTTCCGATGGAAGTTCCGAAGTTCCGACAGAAGTTCCGTCAAATAGACACATACAAAACAGAAGGTTACTGAACATGAGCGGAACAAGATCCGGATTTTCAATCGGTACTTCCGGCGGCAACTAGGCCGAGCAGAACTTTCGGTCCCTGGCCGGAACTTCTGGTGGGGGTGGTATTACCGCCGTAACTTACGGCCCAAATTCTGTCAAATACAACAAACCAAATAGAGAGGATACAGTACGTGAGCGAAAGAAGAACCGGAACTTCCAGCGGCAAAATGCCCTAGCGGAACTTCCGATGAGAAGCCGGAACTTCCGGTCAGGGAAATTCCAGAAACCAGAAATGCAATAACTTTTGCATCCAAACTTCAAACGAGGTAAAACCAATTTTGTTCGAAATATTGGGTATCACCTAGGGATAGAATATCATGAATATATATATGTGAAGTATCTCCCAAGGTGTGGAGCCAGAAAACTCGCAAGATAAAAAACCACAATAAGATATGCAAGTGAAATCCTTAATTGATGAACTAGAGCTTGTTATGATGATGACCACAAGATCTAGATCCTCTCATGGATAAGAACCAAATAAAAACCAAGAAAATGATGCTATGAGTGCAAAGGTTTGAGCTCTCTCCGAACGATGCAAACAAGACACCCGCTTGAGAGCCCCTCTTGATAGTACGGCTATCTACCCTAAACCCGGTCTCCAAACTAACAACACGAGACCGGCAAAAGAGAAGCCCTATCAAGAACATACCTTTTTCTTGAGCATCCCACTTGAACTTGATGTAGACCGTCTTGTTCTTCTATAGTGGGAACACCTTTCTTGTTTGCTCTTGCTTGATGAAGATGAAGACTTGCAAATTGCTTCCCCATACTCCATGGGGAAACCTCTTCTTTGAACTTGTCTTCATCACCCCATGATGATGAGGATAGCAAGCTTAAAGCATGAGATCTTCTAGAGATGGCGCATCTTGAGCTTGCCCTTCTTCATCCCTTCTTGAGGTTGATCCATCTTGATGCAACTCTTTGCACTTGTCTTGATCAACATTCAAACTCCTTCTTTCTTCATGATTCCAATGGCACAAAGCCCTTGGACATTTCTTCATCTTTCAACCTTGAGACCAACACATGGCCCAAGTGATGCCAATGGACAAACCTACAAGTGAAATTCAATTTACACATTAGTCCATAGAGATTGTTATTAATTACCAAAACCACACATGGGGGCATGCATGCCCTTTTAGTTTGGCATAATATAAATACAGAGCAATATTCGGCATGACATTAAACATAGTTCGGCTTATAATGAAAATACAACATATTTTGGCCTAATTCGGCCAGTTCATGCTCGACATCTACATGTTATCCCTGCGTATCCATAGACCTAGGAGAAAGGGTGCGGTGACGGCGGCGGACCTATCTATAGGCGTGACTTCGACTTGGCGTGGTGGAGCTTTGCCGGTGCAGGAATGGCGACAGGGGCAGCTAGGGAAAGCTCTTCTCCGCGGAAGAGGCGAGTGGTAGTGGGAAATGAGGTTGTCTCGTCGACAGGGTTGACCCACCCGTATTTTCGCTTCGTCCGGCTTTATCAGGACGTTCCCAGCGTCCCAGGACCGTCCTAGGATCGCCGGATGAAAGCTGGGCTAAATTCGGGCGAACCGGCGTCCTAAAAACACGACCGAGTCATTTTTCAACGTCCGGACGAAAAAAAAGCCATAGAAACGGCCTCCTGGAAATCTGAGTAGAGATGCTCTTACTGCTGGATGATGAACGGGGGTCCTCATGAATACTGATCCTTCTCCCTTGCAACAGATACGCTGGCAACCTCCACCTGTCGATTTTGTCTAAATCAACATCGACGCTGCCTTCAATGAGAAAACTGGAAACGGAGGCTGGGACAATATATGCATGGACAGCAACGCTGAGCTGTACCAAGTGGTGGGTACGTCACGTCCCGGAGAATATACTACAGCTAGTGCTTGCTGATTGTAACCCTATAATTATCGAATAAAAATCTCAAGTATTCCCTTGCAAAAAAAAAGCAATGCTGAGGTGATTTTTGCTGCTGCTGGACGTCTCTCTGTAGCGGCCAGTGCCCTCCATGCTGAAACGCTAGCTGGCTCCAACCGGGACGTATTCTCCCGCCCTCTATAAATGCAATGCCCCAGCCCCCTCTGCCTCCACTTTGTTTTTTCTCTTGGTGGAAGGTGTGAGGGTTGTGCTAGTTTTTTCTCTTCTATGCATGCATTGAAGGTGTTTGATGAAATGTTTGAGTGAATAATCCCGTTCAATTTCTCATAGAACAAAAATATAGAAGGTGTCCGAGACGCACTTGAGCTTTCTCCTCTTTATTTCCCTCGATCGAGGTTATCAATCTTATCTTTTCTCTGTCATTGATACAATTCATGTGTCGATGTGAATTGGTTATTTCACTATTTACGATGTCCTGTTTTTTGATAAACTTACTTATATGATGCAGATGAATGGTAGGGAATGGATGTACGGTGACCGGCACGTAGCCGGGTATATGAAAGGCGTGGATAAATTTATCGATGTGGCTACGGAAAACAAAGAGAATGGTTTTATACGTTGTCCATGTGTTCAATGTCGGAACAACAAGGAGAACAAACAGGAGCCATTTGATCTACGAGGGTTGTTATTCATAACCATCAATGATTGGCCTGCTCTTAGTAACCTTTCGGGACAGACAAACAAGGGATATAAGGCATGCACCCACTGTTTAGATAAGACTGAAGGTACATATTTGCATAAATGCAAGAAGGTTGTGTACCTGGCGAATCGACGATTTCTTCCGACCAATCATCCCGTAAGAAAGAAAGGCAAGCATTTCAAAGGTGAGGCAGATCACCGGAAGAAGCCTGAACTCCCTGCTGGTGATGATGTATTTGGTATGGTCAAGGACATAGAAGTAATCTTTGGAAAGGGTCCTGGCGGTAAATCAGTTCCGAACAACGTCGCTACAGGACACGCACCCATGTGGAAGAAGAAATCTATATTTTGGGAGCTGCCATATTGGAAAGTCCTGCGTGTCCGCTCTTCAATCGACGTGATGCACGTGACGAAGAATCTTTGCGTGAACCTGCTAGGATTCCTAGGCGTGTATGGGAAGACAAAAGATACACCTGAAGCATGGGAGGACCAACAAATTATGAAAGACCCAAAGAACATGCATACACATAACAAGACGGATAAAGGGCGTCACTTAAGTCGTGCCAGCTATGCTCTTACCAAAGCAGAGAAGGAAATCTTTTTTGAAGTCCTTTACAGTATCAAGGTGCCGTCGGGCTTCTCATCTAATATAAAGGGGATAATAAATATGGAAGAGAAAAAGTTCCAAAACCTGAAGTCTCATGACTGTCACGTGATTATGACGCAGTTGCTTCCGATTGCATTGAGGGGGCTTCTACCGGAAAATGTTCGAGTACCCATTGTGAAGCTGTGTGCATTCCTCAATGCAATATCTCAGAAGGTAATCAATCCAGATATTCTGCCAAGGTTACAGAAGGATGTGGTACAATGTCTTGTTAGTTTTGAATTGGTGTTCCCACCATCCTTCTTCAATATTATGACGCGTCTCCTGGTTCATCTAGTGGAAGAGATTGCCATTCTCGGTCCGGTATTTCTGCACAATATGTTCCCCTTTGAGAGGTTCATGGGAGTCTTCAGGAAATATGTTCATAACCGTGCTAGACCAGAATGAAGCATCTCCAAGGGATATGGAACAGAGGAGGTCATTGGGTTTTGTGTTGACTTTATTCCTGACCTTAAGCCGATTGGTGTTTCTGACTCGTGGCATGAGGGAAGACTAAGTGGAAAAGGCACGCTGGGAAAGAAAGCAATGATATGTAGGGACCGGGATTCTTTCACTAAAGCACACTACACAGTTCTACATAATTCCACCTTGGCAGCTCCGTATATCGAGGAACACAAGAATATTGTACGCTCCAAAAACCCGGGGAAGCCTGAATCATGGATTACAGATGAACACATGAAGTCTTTCGGTGGTTGGATGCGGACACATCTCTTGAATGACACCACTGTTGGAGATCAGCTATACTTGTTGGCCGCGTCACCATCTTCTACTGTATTGAATTTCCAAGGGTACGCAATAAATGGGAATACATTCTACACGATCGCCCAAGATAAAAAGAGCACCAACCAAAATAGTGGTGTCCGCTTTGATGCAATAGACGAGAATGGACAAAAGGACACATATTATGGTTACATAGAGGAGATATGGGAACTAGACTATGGAGTCTCTTTTAAGGTCCCTTTGTTTCGCTGCAAATGGGTCAACCTGAATGGGGAAGGGGTAAAGATAGACCAGTTGTACGGAATGACAACAGTGGATCTCAACAATCTTGGTTATAGAGATGAACCATTCGTCCTAGCTAATGACAGGTCTCAGGTTTTCTATGTGAAGGACATGTCCTCCAGACCAAAAAAAAGAAAAAATATGCAAACGAATACATCATATGATGAGCCAAAGCGTCACATAGTTCTTTCAGGGAAAAGAAACATCGTGGGAATCGAGGACAAGACAAACATGTCAGAAGATTATAATAAGTTTGATGAAATTCCGCCCTTCATAGTGAAAACTGACCCAAGCATTCTGTTAAGTAAAGAAGATGCTCCATGGTTACGTCTGAAGCGATCATAAGGAAGGACATATGCCAAGAAGTTCATGCTCATATTATGTAACTCTAGTTCATGTCTTTCGCGGTTTGTGGCTTGACCGAAGGATATCTTTCGCGGTTTGTGGCCTTTAGTCCTGGTTTTATAGTCTGAGTTTTTAATATTAATAAATGTCTTGAGTGTTAGTCCCGTTTTGTCGCTGGACCGGGACTATGAAGAAGTTGTCCCGATTCGTACTTACCATTAAGATCTGATCTCCAAACGCGCGTAGTCACATATTAGGGAGTGCCTCTATGACCAGTTTCTTGGAGATGCCGGAGGACTAGGATCCGGCGGCATCTCCCTGAAACTGGTCGTAGTGATGTCCCTGCTCTGGAAACCATCTTGCATACTGTAACTTCTCTAACTAGATCAATATGCCTCGGAGCTAACTAATTTCACATATTAGGGAGTGCCTCTATGACCAGTTTCTCGGAGATGCCGGAGGACTGGGCTCCGTCGGCATCTCCTTGAAACTGGCCGCAGTGGTGTCCCTGCTCTCGAAAACCATCTTGGAGATGCCTCAAACTGGCTAGAGGACTGGACTCGCAAGGATGCCTATTTATAGTACAAGCAGCTCGGCATAGTGTCGACACTTACGAAATAATGTCGACACTCACCCCTATCATTAGTGTTGACTCGTGTTTTGTCCCGGTTGGTGTCTCTAACCGGGACTACAGGTTGATCTTTAGTCCCGGTTGGTGACACCATCCGGGACAAGGTACACGCCGCACGACATAATGTCGACATAATGTTGTGCCCATATTATGCATGTGCCGCACGACATAATGTCCCGGTTGGTGACACCATCCTTTTTGTCGCACGGAAAAGCCCTTTTCCATTTTCCGAGCGCAAAAAACGGGTCGTTTTGTGAAGTAACCACCAAAATTCCGTTTCAGAATGCTACCGTCCCATTTTCCTAAAATACTAGACCACCTTACATGGACTATCTCCCAACAGGGACATCTCAAACCTTTTCATCCATCCCGGGTAAAAAGGACAAATGTCTGCCGAATCGGCAGGAAGTGGGTCCGGTTTGTACTACAGGTACATGATCTATCGCCCGTGATTTTTTGAAAAAAATCATTTTTAAACTCGCAATATGTGGTTTCTTCAGAGATCCAATGCATGTTCTAACGATGCTCGTCCCCTATCTTCATGCACACCGGTTCGACCATAGTTAGAAATTCAAATAATTCAAAACGGGCATAATAAATTCAAAAAAAATTCGAGCAATGAAAATCCTTTTCGTGGTGTCATATTATGTTACATAGTTGAAAGGAAAAATACCAGACTTGGTATATTGATCATGTTTCGAAAAAACCTTCACAAAATGACCTATCATGTTCGAGGTTTCATGGCTTTCTGTCCAAATGACCGATGTTATGTGCTGAATCACGACATAGTTTGTGATGTTGTGCCCATATTATGCATGTGTGTGGACATTGGTATGGAGAACAATGTTGCAGCAGGAAGTTTTCCTTTTTGTCGCACGGAAAAGCCCTTTTCCATTTTTCGAGCGCAAAAAACGGGTCGTTCTGTGAAGTAACCACCAAAATGCCATTTCAGAATGCTACCGTCCCATTTTTCTAAAATACTAGACCACCTTACATGGACTATCTCCCAACATAGACATCTCAAACCTTTTCGTCATCCCGGGTAAAAAGGACAAATGTCTGCCGAATCGGTAGGAAGTGGGTCCGGTTTGTATTACAGGTACATGATCTATCGCCCGTGATTTTTTGAAAAAATCATTTTTAGACTCTCAATATGTGGTTTCTTCAGAGATCCAATGCAAGTTCTAACGATGCTCGTCCCCTATCTTCATGCACACTGGTTCGACCATAGTTAGAAATTCAGATAATTCAAAACGGGCATAATAAATTCAAAAAAAATCCGAAAAATAAAAATCCTTCGCGTGGTGTCATATTATGTTACATAGTTGAAAGGAAAAATACCAGACTTGGTATATTGGTCATGTTTCGAAAAAACCTTCACAAAATGACCTATCATGTTCGAGGTTTCATGGCTTTCGGTCCAAATGACCGATGTTATGTGCTGAATCACGGCATAGTTTGTGATGTTGTGCCCATATTATGCATGTGTGTGGACATTGGTATGGAGAACAATGTTGCAGGAGGAAGTTTTCCTTTTTGTCGCACGGAAAAGCCCTTTTTCCATTTTCCGACACTCACCCCTATTATTAGTGTTGACTCGTGTTTTGTCCCGGTTGGTGTCTCCAACCGGGACTAAAGGTTCATCTTTAGTCCCGGTTGGTGACACCATCCGGGACAAGGTACACGCCGCACGACATAATGTCGACACGCCATTTTTCCCGCCATTTTTCTTTCCGCCATTTTTTCTCGCCAGTTCTTCCCTCCAGTTCTTCCCGCCAGTTCTTCACTATATATATATGTAGGGTTGGCCTCCATTGTCATTGCACATATCTAGACTCATATCTGCAACCTCATCACTCTTTCTCATAGCTTCCACCGTAGCACTAACTCCCAGGGAGGTGGAGGCGCTTTGCGCCTCGAACTACCCCTGCCCGCCGGGCTACTGTGTCCCCGTCGGCTGGATGCTGAGCGCCGGAGGCGTGCCGGTTCCTCCTGTCCCTCTAGGTGTGGTGCATCGGATGGCCATCACGAACCACTAGTACTTCGATCTCACGCCGGAGCAGCGGAGGAATCCCAGATGGCATCCCGACTATTTCCTGACTTGGGAAGCCTTCTTCGTGGATCGGCGTGAGAGGACACTCGCCAGGCATGAGGAGGAGGGCCCACCTCCTCCGAACTTCAACGAGGCCGGCCGTCGGCTGTGGTGGCGCGGCCGGACTCTCTAGAGCGTCATGGCCTACGACACGGCCGCCGACTCTAGCCCCCGCCTGCGCTACACTCAAGTCCAGCCCACTCGTACTCAACCTTCAAGGTTCAACTACGGTGACCCCGACGACGATAGCGACGACGGCCGCGGTGAGTATTACAGGTGTAGGCAGGAGCATGACTGAATTATTCCAACATTGCAAAACAAGTTCGGCCGATTGTGGCTTAATCTGGCCATGTATCTTAATTTTTAGTTCTGCTATGTAACTTTGTGTTAGTTGCGTTATGTACTTTAATTCCAGTTCTATCCTAATCAAATTTTCTTTCCGCCCATTATTTTCCGTCCTTTTTTTTCGCCCATTAAAAACAGAAAATGGTTTTGAATTACTTATTCAAATCCAAACATTTTTTATGTTTAAAGTTTTTCTAAATTCCAAATTGATATTAAAAAAATATAAGTTAATTCATTTTTAATTATAAATGGTTACATTAATTATTTTTTAAAAATAGAAAATGGTTTTGGATTATTTATTCAAATCCTTTATGTTTAAAGTTTTTCTAAATTCCAAATTGATATTAAAAAAATATAAGTTAATTCATTTTTAATTTTAAATGGTTACATTAATTATTTTTTAAAAATAGAAAATGGTTTTGGATTATTTATTCAAATCCATACACTTTTTATGTTTAAAGTTTTTCTAAATTCCAATTTGATATTAAAAAAATATAAGTTAATTCATTTTTAATTGTAAATGGTTCATATTTTAAATGTTTACATTAATTATTTTTTAAAACAGAAAATAGTTTTGAATTATTTATTCAAATCCAAACACTTTTTATGTTTAAAGTTTTTCTAAATTCCAAATTAATTATCATTTAAAGAACAATACAAATTTAAACCCCAAAATAAAAAATAAGGCGGAATAGAGAGAAAATACCTAAAAAAATTTGAAAACAGGGGAATATGTCCCGGTTGGAGCCACCAACCGGGACTAAAGACCCCCTGCGCGCGCCCCTTCATCTGCTGAAAATTGGAGTATACGTCCCGGTTGGTGGCTCCAACCGGGACGTATGCCCCTTTAGTCCCGGTTGGAGCCACCAACCGGGACGTATACTCCCTCCCATTTATAACTTTTCTTCTTCTTCTCCATCTCACTCTTCTTTGCTTCTCTGTTTCATCGACGACGCCGCCAGGCTGCCCGCGCCCTCCGTCGTCGTCAACGCCTCCGCCTCTGCCTCCGCCTCCGGTCGCCACCGCCGCGCGCTCCGTAGCGGCTCCTTCTCCTCCCGCGCGCACGTCCCACCGACACACCTCCTCCTCCGGGGTCCGCCGCCGGGCTCCGTCGTCCAGCCGCTCTAACACCGGCCACCGCACCTCATCCACCTCCGCCCCAACCTTTGGTCGGCCGCATTTTCTCTGCCCCCACCTCGGCCGGCCGGTGCTCCTCCGGCCTCTCTCTGTCCCCTTCCTCGGGTATGTCTCCCCCCTCTCTCTATCCCCCAAATTTCCGCAAATTTGTAGTATTAGGTTGATTGGTGTTTGTAATGTAGATTGATTGGTGTTTGTAATGTAGATTGATATTGTTGTGTTGAAAGAATTTGCAATATATGTGAGTGACATTAGGTAGTTACATATAATGAAATAATTTGCAATATATATGAGTGTCATAGGGATATTGGTATTATTGTGTCACAATTTGAATGGATAATATATGAAAGAATTTTGCTAGTTTGCTTGTCGTTAATTATGTCTAATAGTTATTCTAATAATTATGTAATTTATCACAATTTGTTGGATAATGCATTTGATAATGGATGCTTTGGTATTTTTTGCTATTAATATAGATGGCTTACGCAAAGTTCTTCATGTGCATCACGTTGGGTATGTTGTGCACTCGGATTGTGGTGTTCAGATTGTGGACGTGGCAAATACTATAATATTTTTTCCCGACTAGTCCTAGTCTTAGACGGCGGTCGGCGGCTCGGGAAAAGGGGATGTCGGTGGCCGGTTCCGCAGGACATGGGAGGCGTGCAGGGACGCGTGGGGAGGGTGTATTGTGGCAAGAGAGAGGCAGAAGCTCTGTTTGCTCGGGATTCGGTTAGCGGCGCCGAGAAAGCGCCGAGAAACATCGGATAGACGGTGGAATCGTGAAAGGGTAAGACACCGAATTGTCTTGGAAAAAGGGCCAACGTTTACTATAGATATGCACCACATCTACAGTACCAAGCCGCCAACTCCGGTGCCGGTAACGCACAGGCAAGGCCCGGTGGCCCGCCCTGACAGCGCAGCGACGAGGGGAAGGTGAGGAGAGGGGGCAGGAGGCGGCGGCGATGGGAGTTCCCCTGTTCGCTCACGCGTGGGCGAGACATGGGCGAAGGGGTCGCGCGGTCAAAACCATTGTGTTCGATGTAGGAAAGCTCGGTCTGGCTCGGTCGCGCGTAAATCTTCCCATGAAATTGCATGCAAAGTGACCATCTTGCCGTAGGAAAGCTCGGCCTGGCTCGGTCTAAGCCGTAGGAAAGCTCGGTCCGAAATTGCCGAGCCCGAGCCAGGTGCCGCAGCTGGCGAGCCACAGAAAGAGCTCGGCCCGAGCTTCCGCCAAGCTTGGTGCAGCTCGTGACCCTAGCAGGGCTGAGTCACTGACGGGTGGGCCCTCTTAAATAGCAGCAGCGTGGGCAGCGCGGCGCGGCTAGCATGGCGAGGACGAGGGGTCTAGGCAGCGGTGGTGGCTCCGGCGAGAAATCACGAGCTCTGCGGCGATCTACAAAGGGGAAAAATGTCAGAAAGAATATGTTCTTCGAGGGGAAGAGGGGGCAGGAGATCGAAATCGAGACGGGCAGGGGAATCGATCGGCAGTTCGTCCATCAACGCCACGTCGGCGTGGTCAAACGGTCACGTTTGACTATTTACTTTAATTCGATTTATTTTGGCAGATTTTAGATGGAACTTGTAAAATTCATAGAAAATAATCTACTTAAGTAGTATATGTATATTATCATATTTTTTATATATTATCATATTTTGTATTTGTATATGTATATTATCATATTTTGTACATACTATTTTTCGGCCCCGCTGTCGGCCTCCACGCGCTGCCCCGCCGTCGGACTCCACGCGCTGCCCCGCTGTCGCGCCTCCACGTGCTCCTCGCCGGCGCTCCAAGCCTCGCCGACTCCGGCCACCGCCTCCACCGCTGATTCCGGCCACCCCGAACCCCGAACTTATTATTTATAAGTCAGAAAAATATGTATAATATACCAAAATGTTCAGAAAAATGAAACCTACCTATTTAAGCTATAATCATGCATTGTTAAGCAACTTAAATAATATACCAAGTTTGATTAGAAGAACATAGTAACCCCTCACAGGTGATTCCGGAGTTTCCTCGAGTTAGGGTTTGCGCCCCTCGGAACCCCGTTTAATTTGTCGAGCGTGCTTTAGGGTTACTTTTCAATACAATTTAACTTGTCATATCATCATACTTGCTTGATCATTGCATCGATGCTTTAGGGTTTCCTTTTATTTTTGGTGTTTGGATTATTAGGTTTATTATTAGTTAGGTTTATTAATTAGTTTGGTATTCTTAGTCTTCGGCCCTATCTTAAAAACGCTATCTTAGAAATATATTAGGGTTTATCGGAATTAGGGTTTATATCTCTCAACACCGTACCTAACTTTCTCCTTTAGCCGCTTTGACTTATTCGTTTTTCCACCTATGCAGAAAATATGGACCCACACGTCAGAGACGAAGAAAAGGAAGAGTTGATCCAAGGTGTGATCCGTGGGGAAGAAAATTTAGACGTATCAATGTTTCTGAACAACTCCGGTGAGGGTGATCCTCTTTTTACCGGAATAGACGACTTGTTTGAGGTTGAAGGTGTTGCCTTCCGCGAGGGAGAAGGCGATGCCTTGTGTAATCGAGAAGACGACCGCTCCGGCGAGGTGCATGTAATATAATCAATTCATTAATTAATCATCTGCTATCTATATAGAAATAGTAACGACGATCTTTCTTCTTTTAGCCCTCCGGATCGAAGGAATCTACTGAAAAGAGCAGACGAGGCCCAACCAAAAAGTTGCAAGACCATGAGAGGTTCAGGATCGAAGATGTCGCTGAAGACGGCAAACCGACGGCTCCCGAAGTTGTCGGAAACAAATTTGTTGCACAATGCGGAGTAATCGTTAGGGACTTAATCGCGATCACCATTAGAAATTGGAATAGGCCTGCTAATGCGGATAAAGAGGGAACATGTTTATTTATCCCTAACCACGCCAAAGATTTACTATGGAAGAGGCTCATGGTTAATTTCAAACTACCGAAGATAGAGGTGGATCCAAATGCAGAGGATCCAGTTGAGGACGCCTTACAACATGGGAGAGCCATGGAGGCTAAGGTCAGGGAGTGGGCTTTGAAGAAGATGGCCCAGTTTTCACCAACTGGAAGAAAATATTGCACCTTGACTATGTCGTGAAAGAGAAGACTCCCGATTTCAAGAATATTCAGTTTGAGAAGATAAAACCGTTCTGGGCTGAGTTTGTGGAATACAAGACATCAAAAAAAGCTAAGAAAATGTCTGCAACGAATAAGCTGAATGCTGCTAACAAGAAGTATCACCATACTATGGGGCAAGGTGGCTACAGGGCTGGCATTCCTAAGTGGGAGAAACTTGAGAATGAACTGCGTGCTAAAAAGATCACCCCAGAGACAGACGATTGGGTAGAACGTGCAAGGAATTGGTTTTACGGGCATGGGGGCACGTTGGACTCGGAAGGGAGGTGTATATATAACATACGACATAAAGAAGACCCCTTGCCAATCGAGAGGATGAGAAAAGCAGTAAAGGCTGTTAAAGATGGGGACTTCATTCCCGATAGAGAGAATGATGAGCTCACACTCGCCCTTGGAAATAAGGAACATGATGGACGAACACGAGGCACAAGAGGCTCCCAACCATGGAGGACTGGGTTTCCCGAAGAGAGGAAGAAATAACCTGATAGAAGCCGTCAGAGGAGAAAGGACAGGGTGGAAGTTGAAGCAGATAGTCAGAAAGAGCGAATGCGTTTAATTGAAGAATGATTAAAGCAACAACAAGATGAAATTAACGCACTTAAAGAGCAAAGTACTACCGGCCCATCTCAGCAGCACTGCATTCGATGCTACCGGCCTATCGAATAATCGAAAAAGCAGTGTGGCTTCCACCGAGGTCCCGGGTGATGACAATGGCGATGACGATGGTGCACCGACGATGGCTCCTGTTGGCTACCTAGTGGATGATATCACAGAGATGACACACTGCGAGCTACATGTCAAAGTTGTGAACATATCAATGAAGGTGGCGGTCGGCTATGCCTTACCAATTGGACCCACACCAACTTACCACTGTCGTCCGGTTCCAGAGGGCTACGCTGTTGTCGGGGTGGATGAAATCATGCCCACCTTTGAAGTTTTGGATCTTCACTACCCTGCAGGTGAAGGGGATGTGACTGTACTGGGAGACGCAAAAAACGTCACCATCCTATGGCCGAAGGAATGTATCGTGCTTCGAAATCACATGCCAAGGCCATCTTCGCCGCCGCCTCACCCGTCTCCAGCGAGGTCTTCGTCGCCGCGGCAGCCGTCTTCGTCGCCTCACCAATCTCCGGCGCAGCCATCGCCGCGGGAGCCATCGCCGGCGCCTCAGGATAAAAAGCGTAAGCGTACCGCTACTGTGCGTCATGGTAAGCGATCGCCGAAACATAAACAAGAGCCTCTTCCAAAAGTACCAAAGGTTCCTCCCAAGAGAGCTTATGACTGTACTGAAGAGGAGACTGCGGCGATCGTTGATGCGGAAACGACAGCGTTTTTCGCTAAGCTGAAGCGGCCGAAAGAGTCAGAGTTCCCCAGCACCAAAGAAGAAAAAGCCAAAGTGTTGAAAATGCTAAAGACTCTTCAGCAACCCGAGCCAAAGCTATCATCAGACTATGAGTGTTCTATTCTCAAGTCACATGCGGCACAAAAATCCTCGAAGAGCAGTACTGATGCAAGCGAGAAATCTGTTGCCCAGCTCGGAGAACAAGCAAAACAGACTTGCGCCCCTCTCAAGGTGATTTCCCAAACCAATGTGGGGTCGAGCAAATATGGGGCCGAAGATCAGTATGATCTAGAGGTAGTTGCACAATACGGAGAAGCTGCCGCTGCTCAAAGTATGATTATTGCCTAGTACTTATCCCAGTTAGAGTTCTTCCCCGTGAGTGAAGTAGCATAGAAATACCAGTACGGCAAACCTCTCGTCAAACCTGAGGAGGTAAACAATCTTCCAACAAAAATGCGAAGATTGCATAACTGGTACATGCATGCCACAAAGGCCGGGGCTAACTGGATAGTGCTGAGGGTTACAAAAAAGCATCATGGGAAAGAAAAGGATGACATGATATCCATTGAATTTGATGAACTATTTCAATTATTCAATCAAGACGCCTTGGACAAATTGATCATCAGTGCCTATTGTCTGTAAGTACTAATTCTGTAATTAATTTAGTCTGCAGGTATCTCACTTTGTTTATTGCATGTATATAATCATACTGTAATATGCAGAATGAAGATTCTCGAATGCAGCAGAGGACAAATCTATGACATTGGCTTCATTGACCCATATTGGGTTCATGAAGCTAATCTCAAAATAAGCCCCCAGGATACGGAGGATAATATAGTACACGCGTTAAGGTTTCAAGAAACCAGAAGGGAAATACTTTTTCCTTACAACTTCGAGTGAGTGTTATTGTCTTGTATACACTTTCTATTTCGCTTACTCGATGTTAAGTATATAATTGATTAGTTATGCATGCGCAGCTTCTACTATATTCTGTTAATCATTCAACTTGACAAAGGGTGTGTACTTGTCATGGACTCGAAACATAAACCCCTTGAGTAGTGAAAGGACATGCAGATGCTTCTCCAGCGGTAATTCTAATCATTACGACACTATATCGGCAACGTTCGTGAATTTTATGATATCAAGTAATTAATAACTTCTTTTATTCGTTTTCTTCGCCGGGCAGCGCTTGGAAACGGTTCACCAACAATGCTAGGGGTGTTTGGAAAGAGGAGCTTACATTTCAACCACTAAATGTAAGCACCACTAGCTATATCCGCGCATCTCTTTGATTCTATTTTTGATACAGTTATTATCATGCTTGATTATTATTTTGATTGAACTCTGTTCTCGTAAAGTGCCTGACGCAGGGACCAAGTAACAATCTATGTGGATACTATGTTTGCGAGTTCATCCGGCAGACGTGCGATGAGAAGGGCAGAAATTTAGAGCAACTCCACGTAGGTAAACAATTTCTATAGTTTTTAATTACAAACAAATTGTGTTTAGTTCCATTCATATAGACTGACTCCTTTTTTAAATCAGATCGAACGTCTACGGGACGGTCTTCTGCCAAAGGATCGTGTACGAGCAATTCAGGAGGAATTGGCGGGATTCTTGGATGCAGAAGTCCTAAACCCCAAAGGGGAATACTATTGGCAACTTTGAAGGAATTGGCAACTTTGGAAAACAAAACCAGTACGCATAATTAATCACAAAAACCCTCATTATCATAATCGAGTTGTTCCTAGATTTTACCTAGAGCAGATATGTGCGCGTTGCCGCACCCGTCCATTTTAATAAATGTGTATAATTGTATCAGGATGGAAGTGGACCGACCCATATCTAGCCTTGGACCTGGCTCCATGGCCTCAAGGCCAATTTTAGTGGCTACGGGTTGACCTGTTTTGAGAAAAGTCAGTGGTCTCGTTGCCACAATAATGGGTATTCCGGGTCTGACACAAAAATGGACAACAACATTACATTTATCATCAAAATACTGATAATTCTAAAATTCTGTAACAAAATTATTAGCATATTCTTTGTTTGGTTTTCCCTAATCTTGCGGAGTAGTCCTCTGAGAGGCGTACGTGTGCAGAGGTTGATCTATTCCTAATAGTAGATAGCAACTCACAGCACATGTCGTTGGGAGTCACGATTTGTAGGTGGCTTCTTAATTTTTTTCACATATACATCACTAACATTTAGAATTGTGGGTTGACTCTGTTGACCCAATAGATCACTTGATGCCGGCTTCGTCGACCCAAATCTTATTCGAGGCCAACCCATGCGACCCATTGGACCTGAAATTTTGGGTCAGGTTGGCGACCCGGCACATTCCCATCCCGAGAATTGTACAAATATTTTAGAAGAAAAGTTAAACTAACTCAAAGAAATGTCTTAAGCCTGCAGAACTGCAAAATATTTATACAAACTGCAACGGAATGCATAAAGAGTACAGTTTCTAGGTAAAGTAGCATGACAAAACAATTAAGTGATAAAATTTATTGTCTTATGCTAAATTGGGTACAACACCCAAAAGCAGTTCACACGAAGTGATGCCTTTTAGGCTTTGGAGCAGAGCGCTAGTGATAGCAGTAGCTCAATAAATCTAGACTATTGCTACTCGAGATGACCCTGTAATCATTTAGCAGTGCCTATAGTCTAAGAAAATGTTGTGCCACCAGAATAATTCTGACAGTCAGAGTTGATCCATAGCCGGTCAGTCCAATAAACGGGCTTCTATCTGTAATGTTAATTTCTTGAGAAAGAGCAGCTACCTTTTTTTCTACATTGTTTCTGAAAAAAATGCAATCCTTGTTTAGAAACAGTTCAAGAGAGATTAAAAAGCATACTTCAGACCCCATGTGATGCGAGGAGGCAGATTCCACACCAGGTGCTCTCTCCCCAGTATTGCTTCTCGAATCATATAGAATTCTAGGTCAAAAGCTGGACTTGATCCACACGTTAATGCCAGGCAACAGATAGTAGAAAAATAACAACTTCATGAGCCATCGATTTTGTATTGTACAGCGAATTGCTTGCCTCAGTAGGATAGCCCACGTTAAATTCCTGAAACAAGCATGGAAAGAAGAGAACAACATGGGTGCCTCTATACAACACAAAATCGATGTTGTACCTAAACCATCCCAATGAAAGAAAAAAGAACAAACCTAGGCAGGATTCATGGGTGCCAGAGAAAGCTTATACTGTACGTATATTATAGGCACAGAGAATAGCAGTTGCCTGGATACAATAATCTCGCAGCCGCTGCCGGGGAGACGAACAACGGCGAACCGGGAGGAACTGTTCCTTTTTTTCTCAGCCGAGTGAACGGACCAGACCGGTCATGTACAACACAAAATGTGCCCTTTCTCGGCCCGATTAATCACATGACGTCTAGGTTAGTTTGCGGAGTAGCGCGTTGTTCGATCTTCTGAATATGAGATTTTAAAATCATATTCAGTGCGGCGCCACTCGCTGGAGCAATTAATACATGTACGTTACTATCTCATTGGCCTACTACTAATGCGCCTTTGATGCCTCACAAGCGGCAAACTGAAGTGCATCTCCTTCTTCTTATCGTTTTACCTTCCCTCTACCTGATGGCGAGGCAGCGGAGACTATGGGAAGGGGCACCAGGCAGCTCTGAAGGTGTGAGAATGGGGTAGTGAAGGCCCTATCTCGGCCTACCCAGGTTAGAGCATGCCGGCGACGGGGAGGACCACGTACAGTGAGGTTGATATATGGCCATAAGTTCCATCTCGGTAATTAGTTATGTAACATTGTAACACGAATCTTACATGAATTCGATCATGAGTTCTCAAGGATTTTTTCTAGGTAGGTGGCCTGGTGGGTTGGTGCAGATCCAACATGTTGGTTGGACTTCCTCCCCTACTACTCCCTCCAATGCTCTTGACGTCCAGGTTTTGGGTATTCAATCTGGTTACGAATATGTCAATGAATATGTCAATGATATCCATGTAGTATTATTTGATTTATGTAAGAAACAAGCTAATAGGGGAAAACTTGATTAAATCATATTTTCTTAAAGAGCACTGTGTTCAATATAATTTCAAGAAGAAATTCTAGAAACTATTCACAGGAATGTGAGAATCGCAAGCAGGCGATGAATCCTGCGAGGTAAGGCTCACCTCAGGGGAGGCCTGCTTTGTGCTGAGGTCACTGTCCCTGGCGTTGACAGATAACCCTACTGGCTGTGTGGCCCTCTTTTCGACAGCGAGCGCAAAGTAGGACAATGAGGAAAAGGCCACAGGTTGCAGACGCAAGATAAGTTCATGTAGAACCGGGCATTCAGACACAAGCGCTAGGGATAAAAGCCCTGCCGTTTTGAGTTGTTACCGGTCATTTCCCGGTTGTTTCTTTGCTCTAACATGGCGCTTCCTCGCTGGCCCTAGATGGTCACCTTTCTTTGTTTTTGTGTCTTGGTGCTCTTCGTCTCTTATGGTTACAAAAGTTTCCTCCCGCATGATTTGTTTCGGCTAGCAAATTTTAAAATTTTAGTTTTAACGGGACTACAGAAGACTGAGACCATCGAGTTATTATGGAGTTGATTTGTTCCTTTTGCCTTCTCACCTATAAGAAGGCCAAAGTTCAGTTTAAAGAATGACCCAAGGAAGGCAAGAGACTGCTTCTTATTCCTGTTACGTAAATATTTTTTTGCTTTATATATTATTGGTTCCAAAAGTTTCCTTGATAATTTTATTGTATCTTTTGTATGGTTACCGTTAGAGATCCGATTATAACCTTATTGGGCTCCTGGCATGTCTCTCATGATGGATGAATAATTGCCGTATTTATTGAGAAAATGTACCAAATGAAAGAGGCTTCAAAATTATTTTAGGTCAGTCCTAAGTATCCCACTTGGATGGATCTTTCCTCAAGGATGTATGTGTGGGTTATAGCTGCAGTCCTCTTCCATCCCCCGCCCCCCCCCCCCCCCCCCCCCATTTTCAAAAAAGATTGTCAACAAGTTGCTTCAATATTTATACTCTGTTTCTTAAATTAGTATGGATACAGCCTGTATGATATGGTTAAGTGTGTACAGAATGTTAAAGGTTATTTTAAATTGCCACAGGTGCGTTCATGTTAGTACTAATTATCTGACGTGTTGTTGCATTTCTTAAATTGTTTTTGTTTCAGGGGAAGAGAGATTTTGTTTTCCTTATCATTGGCGTTGTTTATGAATTCCAGGTGCAGAATGATTCCATGAAGCCTTTACCGGCAACCAGTTGATGACTTATCATTTGGTTACTAGAAAGATGATCAGAATCCAACTTGCTGTGTATGTGTGTGTTACTAAAGACATTTGCTAAAAAACAATTTACTTATCCATGAAAATGCTTACTGAGAATTCACTATATGTAGATAATTTCCTTCATTTGGAAACACAATGTTCTCCATCCGAACAGATCTGGAGCTAGGCCTACAAATAATGGCCTCCCTACATATCAAGAAGTTGTGTTGCCCGTTAATTATTCTTGGCTGAAATTTACATTTCAAACCAAAGAATTCGGCAGGGGAGGATACTTATTCTACTTATGTAATCTCACACATGAAGTACCTACTAAACACCATCCATTGTTTTTAGTTCATTTTTTCCATTATAACTTAGAGTTTACTAGCTGACCTAATTTGAGTTGACAAGAGTTAAACACAATTTAAAGGATGCACCTTTTGATGTCTGTTATTATACTCATTTTGTGCAATGAATTAGATTTAAACTGCATTCAAGTTAGTTATGGCATCAAATTTGATTCCTAGCTCTTTTTTTGTTCACGTATAAATTTAAGTGTCGAAGCTCTTGTTACTTATTCGGAAGTGGGTATGTTGAGAATACGAGGCTTGTGATTTTTTTGTCATTTCCATTTAGGGAATTTGAATCTGAATACCATATATAATTCAATTTTAAAAATAGGGAAAATCTTAGTTTAGCAATCCAGTCTTGTTTCATTAACACACCCTCCAACTTACATATATATGTCCACAACTGGATGCTAAATGTGGCTATGAGTTCCTTAATGAAGCTAATTTATTTCTCATATTTGTATCATGTTTTATGGGGACGATTTCTCATTTTGTTTCTCATTTTGTTTCTTGAGTAATTATAAGCCTCCGTTGCTTCCTTTTCCAAAAAATGTGTGTGCTCTTGAAGATCGGGAAGTCCCTTCCGTATGAACCGGTGGATTCGTCCGTTCCTGCTTGATCAAATGCGGCTTGCTAGGTCATTTTTCTTTCTTGCTACTATCATGTATTGGATGACATCAATAATGAGAGTTAACCAACCATAACATTAAACTCTATTATTTGGAAATTTGGATCGTCCATATTTGTACCTTTACATTTGATAAAATTCTTATCATTATATAAAAAGGGACGGGCCTGGCAACATGCGCCCTGATGGTCTACATTGTCCTCCTCTCTCTATCTTCTTCGGCAAATTGTTCCTGTGTCCTCCTCTCTCTATCTTCTCCGGCAACGGCCAGGGCAACGGCGAGGTTCGTCAGGTAGAAAGAATGCGGACCGGTCGCCTTCTTCCATTCAATCTTGCCCCCCCTCATTACTCCTTCTGTTTCTGTTTCCGCCATCGTGATGACAGCGGCGAGATTGAAACTGTTCGTGCCCTCATTATGGTGGTAAATGTCGATCTTTATTGCCAATTCTCCTCTATTTTGTATAAATACGTGCCGCATACATGCCTATTTGCTTGCCCCTCACAGCTCCTTTAAACTCTCGTTCTTCATCACAGAAAATGCTTGCTGCTTAGGTTTGTTATTTCTTCACCTGACACTGCTTTTCTTTCATTGACGCAAACACTAGCTATATACATCTGACATTATCTTAATTTTCTTCAGGAATTGTCCTCACTTTTTCTACGGTCCTTATTTGGACTAAATTTTTCCTGGGATATTTGACCACTGATTACTCAAACAAACATGGCTACTGGACAGGCAATCTTCCCCATCCATGCTTACTTTAGAATTGCACAGTCCTACTTTAAGTGTATTGTCTTCTGTGAAACTTTATATTTACGAATCCCAGAACATCCATGATTGTGTACGTTCCCGCACCATTATTTTTTTATATGTTGATACCATGGGAATTACATGGAATATGATGCTGATCTGCTATTAGTTACCTAGAAAACAGTATTTTGGGGTAAAAGTACAGATTTAAAGTGGGCACACAAGAATGTAAAATGTTTTGAAATTGGATCAAAAACTGGCTGTTCCTTCCATTTCCTAAAGTAGATAACAAACAACAAGTGTAACCTCAAACTGGACTTCTGTGCTGACTGTCGGTTGTTAACTTCTCTGTCTGTTCCTCAATAGTTATAGTTGTTTCAGCATAACATAGGGAAAGATTTTGCCTTGGTTTCAAGAACACCAGTCCAGTGCGTTGCACGTCATGCAGGTGTCTGCCCAGTATGTGTGTTCTTTAAATTAGTCCAACCATTAAAAATTACACACGGGGTGACCTTTTATTTATATATAATTTTATTACGAAACTACGGATATAATTAATGCAAACTGAATAGTGAGCAATAAAACAAGCAAGACTACAAAATACCATGATTTCAGCTTCGAACCTGAATGCAACAAAGGAAAACACTTGACGGACATTTCTAAAATATCAAATGTTTGATTTTGTAATAATACTGCATGTAAAAATTTACATGTTCTACTTTATAACCTTATTTCTTCAGGATTTTTCTAAAACTGTAGTCCACTATGCCACAGGATACACTTCTGTAGAAAAAATGACAAAGCGTTCTAGAGCACGAGCGCATGGTACCGATGCCCATCCAACACGTTCTGTTTGCAGCTCAAATGCTGTTCAGCCGAGGAATAAAAGGCCAAGGATTAATGAACCAATTGCTATTCCCAATCCCATCTTGCAGCGAAAAAGAAGTATGCTGATTCACCTTTCCATTAACTGCTTTACAACCATGTGTCATTCTTAGTTTACCATTAATCAGTCTATTCCTTGTATTCCATGGAAATAGAAGATGATTTCTTTCCGGTATACTCTGTTCAACATGCAAGGGAAAACCGTGCTGCCCGCATTAAATTTAAAAAACAAAAAAAAATGGTGTTGGCGGGACCAAGCCTTGATCCCAATGGAGAACCCAACCTACCCCTCACTGAAGAATTCGTCGATGCCCTCAAAGGTGCTTCGAACTTAACATAATTTATTAAAAATAATAATATATTCAGCTTACTCACTTCAGACTTGATTCTATGCTTCTGTCGTTTACTCCAGCTACTTTCCGTGGCCGCTCAAATCTCGGAGGTCCATGTTTTAGATGCCGACACTGTGGTGCCGCTTTCTGGTGGAAGGAACATGTCCAAAAGGGTTATAGCTGGGAAAAGAAGCGAGTTGAATTTAATCGGTGCTGCAGTGGCGGCCGTGTGCATATCGAACCCTTTCAGCCACCTCCGCCAGTTCTTGGACGATTGATGCGGTTCAATGGTGGTCAAGAAAGTCGCGAGTTTATGAACCACATAAGACAATATAATTGCCTCTTCAATTTCACATCATTAGGAGCTAAAATTGACAAAAGCATCAATGACGGCCATGGTCCATATGTTTTCCGGATTAGCGGCCAACTATCACATAAAATGGGCACACTAACACCTGCAAGTGGTAAGAACCCCAAATTTGCCCAATTATATATCCACGACACGTCCAATGAGATTGAACATAGAATTCGTGCTTTGTGTGATGATGATGATGTTGATGGTCACTTAGATCGAGACATAGTTAAGAAACTTTTAGATATGCTGGACAACGTCAATCCACTGGTCAAAACTTTTAGGACCGCTAGAGACAGACTAAAGGACACACCTAATGAACGCATTGCCATAAGAATATTGGCTCCACGATCTGATGGTGATGTCCAGTACAATTTACCCACATCTAATGATGTTGCATTGCTAATTGTTGGTGATCTTACAACTGATACTTTCAAACGTGATATTATTGTACATGACAAGGACCATGGCTTAACTTATGTCTCCAATTTACATCCTGCCCTTATGTCCTTACAATATCCACTATTGTTTCCTCATGGTGATGTCGGGTTCCATTTAGGCATTCAGTACATTGATGCTCATAAACTGCCTTCCAAAACTCGCAAAACAATTACAATGTTAGATTATTACGCATATTGTTGCCATTACAGACCTGGTCAGTACAATCCATATTTATGTTGTGGAAGAGCAACTTCACAACTACAAGTCGACTGCTATGCATGCTTAGAAGAGAATCGTCTGTGGTTTATTGTTCGCAAACAGGATGAATTGAGATCTGAAAATTTCCAAACCATTAGTGATGCTGTAGGTCAGGGTTGTATTGATGGAGAGAAAATAGGGCGTAAAACTGTTCTGCCAGGTTCCTTTACTGGTGGTATGAGATACTATGTTCAACACTATCAGGATGCCATGGCAATTTGCCGAGTCCACGGTGGTCCTGACACATTCACTACTTTTACTTGCAATTCTAAGTGGCCAGAAATTTATGAAGCATTGCGTTTCGAACCTGGCCAATACCCATCAGACCGGCCAGACATTGTTAATAGGGTATACAAAATGAAACAAGATGAACTGATAGATGATATTAAGAGGGGCGCGGTTTTTGGACCCGTAGTGGCAGGTACTATTCTTTACCCTAAAAATAAACAAATTATATTGGTTTGCCACTCATAGTAATATTTTTTTCCTATCTTGCAGTCCTGCACAGTACTGAATTCCAAAAGAGAGGCCTACCACACGTACACTGCCTCACATGGCTAAAAACCAAAAACAAAATTGATACACATTCCATAATTGACTCTTACATTTGTGCAGAAATTCCTGAAATTTCCACTGATCCACTAGGATATGCCCTTGTACAAGAATTCATGATGCATGGTCCATGTGGTAGTATGAATGACAAATGCCCCTGCATGAAAAAAGGTTCTTGTTCAAAACATTATCCCAAGCCTTTTCAAAATGAGACTTCAATCGATCAACAAGGTTTTCCAGTTTATAGACGTCGTGATGATGGGCGGTATGTTTACAAAAACGGTTTTAAGCTTGATAATAGATCTGTAGTTCCATATAACATGATGCTCTTGAAAAAATACCAATGCCATATCAATGTAGAGTGGTGTAACAAAACAAAAATCGTCAAATACCTATTTAAGTATGTCACAAAAGGAAAAGATAGGTCCCGTGTTGTGTTTGAGACTATCAAAGGTGGTTCTGTTAATGGTGAGATTAAGAAAACTAGGGAGATTGATGAAGTCCAGGAATATTTAGATTGCAGGCATTTGGTACCTCATGATTCATTGTGGCGTCTATATGAATTCCCACTACACTGCAAAATGCCATCTGTTGAAAGATTAGACATACATTTACCTGGCATGAACAATGTTACTTACAAATCAAATTCAAACCTTCATTCAGTTGTGAAAAATTCTCACCACTTGAAGAAAACTATGTTAACTGAATGGTTTGCTGCAAATGAAAAATTTCCAAAAGCTCGTCATTTAACATACTGCAATTTTCCAAGTCACTGGTCCTGGGAACGAACTGAAAAATTATGGAAAAGAAAACCCAAACCTGGTGACAAAATAGGCCGTGTATATTACGTACATCCCTCGGCTGGTGAGCGCTTCTACTTTAGAATGCTTTTAATGGTTGTACAAGGTGCGTATAGCTTTGAAGATTTACGTACCTTTAACAGTGTTACTTACAAAACATTCAAAGAAACATGTGCTGCCCGCGGACTGTTGGGTGATGATACAGAATGGTACATTGCATTTGATGAGGCTTTGGTATGGGCAACATCACGTCAGTTAAGGCATCTTTTTGTAACAATAATTTTGTTCTGCAGTGTAGACGATGAACGTGCATTTTATAACAAGTATTACTCATACCTATCCGATGATATCCAACTTAGATACCGGAACTTGTTAAATGACCCAGCTTTTACTGTCCCAACAGGACAATTACAAGATCTGTTAATAGATGAACTGAACCAAATATTTATGCGCAACGGGTCTGCAATATCGATTTTTAATCTGCCACAACCACGTTTAGCTGACCACCACCACCACAACCACTGAACCTAAGTCAGCATCACATTTAGGTTGTCCTTGGATTTAAAATAGAATATGCATGCCTTAAACTGATTTAAAAACTTCTATTTCTACACCTCAATTTGATCCCTTACCTGTAATGGGTGTCTCATCATACAAGTCTTTGTTTCCTGATATTTCTATAATTCCTATGCAGTTCATTTTTTGCATAATATAGAATTTTCAGTATTCGTACGCTCAATGTGACACATAATAACCTAGGAACAAGCTGTATGAAAACCTATCTTGGATCAAGTGTCTTGCTTTGAAGTCATGAGGTTGATCTAGCAATATTGACTTATTGAGCATACCTTCTACAAGGTGCAAGACCAAACTCTACGTAACCACAACTGTGGAGGGTGCCCATTGGGCAGTTGTTTTTGCTGCTGATATAATTTTAGCTGGCAAGTACTGGCATAATATGTACATAAAAGATTGCTAGCTGAAAGACAAATTTGGTAAAAGCTTATATTCTCATTTGACTTTTAACAGTTTTCAGGAGCTATTAGCATGTTGATATTATAGCGTAATTAACTATGAGGCCTTGAACTAATGACCTAATTGACTATTTGATTCTTGCATAATTTTCAAAGGATGGTTTGTGCCCAGCTCTGGACATCTGTACTGTAGTTTTGTGTTGTACTTTGTAATGAAATTTAGCTTTACCCAAAATAATTCGTATTAGTTCTCAAGATTCAATATTCAGTGAGATACTCAGAACTAATCAATCATATTTTTTTGTTACCATGAAACTGTGGGGCAAAACCTCCACAGAAATTTATTTATTATATAAAGGGGTGACACTATGTACAAAATGGAAAAAAGAGTAGGGAGAAGAAAAGCAACTATGCACAGCGTATTGTGGAACTATTCCAATACCATACAAATATCTACCCAATTAATCGTATGAAAATAAAAAAGATATGTATATGTACCTAAATGATCCGGACTAACTGTCGGTAAAGTTACTCAAGAACATCGGGTTTTAGCCGAGAGGATATAAATGTCCTTTGCCAGTTTATTGACGCCTCTTTTTCAGAACTAACGATACATCCTTAGGCATGGAAGCTTATATTGTGTCAGCAGGCTAGGGCTTCACTCTATCTTGTTCACGGGACAACTACTAATGTCCTTTTCATGAGTTATTAAAGGAGCTCATTTGATTATTCTTTTCCATGAAGTTCCTGGCTTGATCAAATGCAAGCTTTCTGATCTTTTTTATAAAAGTACTTGTTACAATCAGAAAAGCATATCAGATGTTGATTTTAGAATTTGATGGTTTAGTCTATACAGACTTGAGAAGATGACCAATTATATTATTGCAAAAGTCGAATTTAAAGAACGTGCGCCTCCTATGATAGTTGGACTACTGAATTCTTATCAACATATAGTGCAAGATGCTAGCCTTTGGACTACTTAGTGTTGTATGTTTTTGCTCTATCCATTCTTTGCATCTCCTTGGCATGATGCAATATGGAGAAAACGTCAAAAGGAAAGCTGTTGTGTGATTCTGGCAGTTGTAACTCGATATAAATCTGTTCCGTCACCTGTATAAATGCATTGTAATTGGAATTTTTCAAATTTTATAAATGTTTCTATTATCTAAGATTATCAAATATTTTGTTCATTTCTCAGAATCGACGGGTGCGGCAATGCGCGCTTTCACGGTCTAGTGGAGTTTACGAGCTACACCCAACAGATCCACCGGCTACACCCCTTACTTCATGGTATATGGAGCAGAAGCCATCCTGTCTTCCGACATCCTTCACGATGCACCAAGAGTTGCCACCTATGACGAATATGACGCTGAAGAATCCAGACGCCTAGATGTGGACCTTCTTGAGGAGGAGCGCGTATTGGCATGCCAAAGATCCACCATCTACCAGCAGAAGCTACGCGGCTACCATAGTCGCCGCGTTCGGTATCACTCGTTTAAAGAGAGGGATTTGGTGCTCCGACTTAAGCAGAATATGTCACACAAATTGTCCCCGCCATGGGAAGGACTGTTCATCATAAGCAAGGCGCTGCTTAATGGGTCTTACTACCTCGTTGACAGTTGTGAACTGAAGGATAGACCCAATGAGGATCATAAGCGTAAGCGACATGACCCGGATAATGACTATCCGGAGCTTGATCGGCCATGGAGCATAGCATAGCTACGTCCTTTCTACACTTAACATTTTTTATCTATTGTGTACCTCTTATATGATCAATGAAATAAAGCTTTTTGTTTCACTCATATTTCTGAGTCTTTTACCTCCTTTAGTGTTTATTTTTGGATCGTATAAAACCTTTATGCACATGCTTTGCAATTGCACTTGTGAAAATTCCGCCTATGGGCGTTAGCTTAAGTTTTCTGGTCTACACGTTCTTTGTTGTTTTTATGTGGATTCTGGAGTAGTGACTTTTGGCACTTGTTGTCGGCGATTTTGTGCTTAGGTTATTGACGGTTCCATTGGGCATCATCACCTGAGTGCATGGTTCCGACAACGAGTCTTCCGACTCATGAAAAGTGAAGCATAAAAATCAGAGTAATGGATAAGCCAGCACTTGCTTAAAAAATATATACATGTTGGAACCAATTCTTGAGTAGCAGGAAATAACAACCATTGTTTTCCGCCTTAAGTTCACACATAGTTTTTTCCGCATAACAAATTACAGAGGAAACAAATATTACAAATTGTTTTTTATTCCTCTGGCACAGGCGACTTGGACACAGAATTGTCAGCAGCAGGAGATCCATCTTCCTCAAAGTAGGTAGGAACTCGAAGGAGCTTTGGCTATTGCCGTCAATGGTTTTCATGGGCACAAAGACGTTAGGGTCGACCAACTCAGCGACTCTAGTGTCAAAACCCGCGAGCGACACCAGGATAGCTTCGTGATCTATCTGTTGGCCTTCATCGTCTACGTCGGGGATACCAGAGGTCACCGTGTCAATGTCGGCATTTTCATAATGTGCCTTGACCATTGAAAGCGCCATACTTGCACCGGTCCGTGTACATGAAGCCTTCCAGCAGGCAATACGCTCGGGGCTCGGCAGGATCTCTAAGAACTTCGCCACAGATTCCACCGCCTTGATGTTAATCTGGAAGGGCTTGGCAATCTCTTTGTTATGTGTGATGGCGGTGTTGATAAAGTTGCCGGCAAGGACCATACATTCCTTTGGCAGAGGAGGCGACCGGGTTAAACCCATAGGAGCTGCAAATTTCCGACAAAGGAGCACATGAGTTCTATAAAAAGTTCAAAGTATCTAGCTTACAGAAATACAAGGCGGAGAATCACTTACTAAAGATGCTAATCTCGGCATGCCGGAGAGTTTCCGCCATGGAGTCCCGTTCTTGTCAAAGGATTTTGTACGTGTCAAGATGGCGTTGATTTTGCTCATCGGCAGCTTTCTTCTGCCCCTTCAAGATCGCGATCTCCTCCTTTAAGCGGTTCATATCCTCATTGGCGAAGTCCTATAAGACTTTCATGGAGTCCTCCTGCATCTTCAACATGTCCTTCCTCTCCTGCTTAAGGATCTTGTTTTCGCTATCCAGCTGCTGAATATGCTTGGATTGCTCAACAATATCCTTAGCCTTGGAAATGGCTTTTGCAAGTCGGAGAAAGAACAATAAATAGTGAGTACTCGGAGAATGTTGGCACAAGACCAAGTCGGAATACGAAAAAGAAAGGAAAAACAGACGCTTGTTCTTGGTGATATGTTCCTTCAAGAAGGCAGTTTTACGCTTTTCGGCTTCCAAATCAACGTGCATCTTCTAGTACTTGTCGTTGGCCATGACCCTCCGAGCATTCTCATTCTATGGAAAAAATTAACACAGTTTAGTCTACTTGGAGCATCTATCCGGATAACTATCCACCTAGAGGCTTGGGGGCTATAGTGAGAGTTTTTAACTTAGCAACATGGTTAGCTTTTCTTTAAGCATCTAGTCAGAACTGGTTCAGTTTTCGATTAGAAGCTTGGAGGCTACAGTATAAAGTTTTTTACTCGGTCATATGCTTAGCTTCTCTTTAAGCATCTAGTCGGAACTAATTCAGTTACAACTAGAAGTTTGGGGGCTACAATATCGAAATTTACAAACACTGCATATGCTACTCTTAAAGCATCTAGTCGGAATAATTTATTCAAACTATATGCTTGGGGCCTATAGTGAGAAGTTTTCTGGCTTAGTCACTCTTAGAGAATTTAGACGCAAAGACCTATGGTTTTCCGTCTAAATCCTCGGGGGCTACAGTGGGATACTCATATGAAATGCAAAAGGCAAATAAAACTTACAAGTGCAATGATCTTGAGGTTGGTAGCACTCTCAGCCAGCAATTTGCCGAATGATAAACTGTTTCCTTGCAAGATTTCTGTTGCCGGAGAATCTCCTCAAGACCGCATGTTGGAGATGTCGGCGCCGCACTAGGAACCAGAGCAGTGCTACCCGGCGTAAGTACCAGATAGACTATCTTTGGGAACTCTATGGTTTTCTTGGGTGCGGAGCCGCCGCCTTTGGCAGACGTACCACCTTCCACCACCACCTTAGCGCTACCAATGGCATCCTTAGCCGGATCTTCAGCCATTTGGTTTGCAGCACTTTCCTTTCGCCTGTACACCGACAACAGCAAGATCTGTGGAGGCACCTGAGTCCACTTCCATGGCGGAAGGGACAGAGGCGTCTTTAGTCTGAGAGCTTGTCGGAGCGGACATAGGCTGGACGTTGGGAGTGATAGGGGCGATGGCAGGAGATGCGTGGGAAGACACGTCGTGATGCAACATATCCTTAATAGTTCTAGAAGCCCCCAAATTTTTGGAGGTCTTCTTCAGACTGGTTGTGGATTTTTTACTGAAATGTACAAAAAGTATAAGTATGGGAATAAGACAGACAATGGACAATGTTGAAGAGAAATAAGCTTACACAAGAGGGGGTGCTTTGGCAAGGGGATCCCGGTAACCTTTCTTTTCTCCGCCTCTAGGGCGGCGGTAGACTTCTTGGAGGCTCCACCCTCCATCTTCTTCTTCTTGCCTCCATCGACAGCGTCAGAGGTGGAGCTCTTCCGCTTTCGCGCCAACGAAACATCGTCATCGGACACGACGGTGACTTCCTTCATCTTTGGATCATAGATTTGGACAACCATGCTATCCTCATCTAGATCGCTAAGCTGTTAAGTGAAAATCAAAAGTGTTAGATGAGATGGATATGGCTAGACGTAAGAACTGGAGTATATGTCATACACGGAAAATAAACATCATACCTTTGGGCACGTGTCGTGAACGAACATGTCGTAGGTGATGGTGAAGCCTCACTTCCTATCCTTCACCTTGACGATGTTCTTAAGATGGAGCTTGACGGAGTCACTCGAGAAGTTGTCCTTGGAGATGCGGAGGTTGTCCTTCCTATCCTTGGTATACTCGTGCATCAACTTCAAGCGGTGCTGCAGAGGCTGGATGCGCCTGATGAACCAGCACATGGCCAGGTCCAATCCAGTTAGACCTGTCTCTACGAACCCCTCTATCCGCCTTATAGCACGGGAAGCTTCAATGTCGGAGGGAAGGGAGGTCTAGGATCTCCATGTCGAGGCTTCGGCGACGGCTCCATCGACGAAGTCCGGGTACATTGCTTCTCGGCCGGCCAGAGGGATACCTAGGCCGTAGAAGTACGTTTGTTGCCAGTTCTTGCAGGACTCATGGCCGACGATGTCAGGGAACCACCGGCCAGGCCAGATCTTAAAACTAATGGTGCCACAATTCTTGAGCTCGTCCTTGCCGGCTCCGGCTTCGCGCTTGATGGTGAAGAAATAGATGAAGAGATCTAGCCTAGGCCTAATCCCTAAATAACCCTCTCAAAGCGCCGCGTAGTTGCTAAGCGCTAGGATGCTATTGGGGGAGAGGTTCTGAGGCTGTACTCGGTAATGATTGAGGACAACAAGGAAAAAGTTGGAGATGGGTAGGGAGACGCCACGTACCATTTGAGCTTTGAGGTACACCTTCTCTCCGACTTGGGGAGAAGGGGTGACCTCGCCGGCCGGTGCCGCCCGCCAGGCGAGCCCCTCCGTGGCAGAGAGGTAGCCCTTGTTGATCAGTTCCTTGATATCGCGGTCCAAAATATCCGAACCGCGCCAATCTCCCTTGTGGGAGTCATACTCCTCCTCTAGCAGCTCCAGCACCGCTGAGATATGGTCGCCGCCGGTGGTTTCGACCACCACGGACTTGGGAATAACCAATCCCTCTGGGGGGGGGGGCACAATGACGGTGCTCGTCGGCTTCGCCGCGGCATCACCTGACGCCGCCATGGAGGGGGAGCAGCTGCTACTGGCCATTGAAAGTTTTCAGTGGTGATTGGGAGAAATTTAGGAGCTAGGGTTTTTTTACACGATACGCGGAGAGCTCGAGGAGCTGCTCCCTAGAGGAAGAAGACGATGCAGAGGAGAATGAGGTGAAAAAGTAAAATTTCCACCGCTGTTACTATTTATGATCTCCGGCATCAAGATTTGTGCAGCATGATCGAACGGTTGCCGCGTAAGCGACGTGTGCGGGGGCGTGTTCTTGGATAGTCAAACTTTGCTGACATAGTTATCACAATATAGACAAAATAAATAGTTTATAATATCAAAGATGAAAAAAGAGAGTGAACTTGCCCGTTGATAGTCAAACTTTTCCTTCCTTGCCGCATAATTATTTTGGTGCATCCAAAGGCCCAGCAGGTTACATAGTTTTGTATCAAACGAAGCGATGTCGAGTTAATCTGAGGTTACTACATCTACAAGCCATTAATGGCGGTGGAGGTGCGCCACTCAAAACCAGAATTCGTCCCCTCCCGAAGGAGTAGGCCAGCCGCAACCCTAGCGATCCCCTAGCTCTCGACGGGGATTCCGCCGCTGTCGTCGCTCCGCTCGTCCGCTTAGGAGCGAGGGGCGACCCCTGTCTTTTGTGGATTCGTCCCCTTCCCCACCTCGCCCTCCTGCTGGCCGCCCCGTCGCTCGACCTGCCACGTCCTCCACGGAGCAACGCGCTAGCTATCTTGGACTACACGCACGACATGGTGGCAATATTGGTTGGAGTCTCAAACGAGGTGCACATCTTTGAGGTGCTTGAATACTCTTTTCATCCCTACAGCTGAACATATCTCACTACCATGGAGCTCACAACTATTTGCACCGTGTTGATTTTCTGCAGTTAGCAGCTCTTTGGACCCATCCTCAATTGTAATTTATGAAGTACGCTCGTCTTCTTAGGAAATACTTCACCTGATTTTTCTTGAATCGGCTCATCATCGCAAGTGGAGTAGCAAGCATCACATGTCAGTGCTTCTTCATTGATTGCTGAAATTGTGAATTTAGTTCTTCAACTGAATTTCGATGTTCCATACATCCCAGAATATGAAGATAACAGTGCACTCGATTCATCTTCGATTTTAATTGTCAAGGGTTGTCGTGTGATGGGGTGGTGGTATCTCGTTAGTAACACTGCTGCAATAGGTTGCTTTTCTGAATTGATGTGGATGTTTGCGATTTGCATTGCGGGATGGAAAGATCATGAGTAGCATCAACGGTTTGGGCTTCGATGCTCGTAATAATGAGGGTAATCACATTATGTATAATTGTTATCATGTGCTATATTTGGTTTGTGTTCCTAAGTTCCAGTACAAATCAGGTTGTTTGCTTAGTCTGTAGAAATTTTGGTGCTTCAAGTTTCACTTGTTCAATGTTCCTATAGTGCCATGGGTGTCGGTGCTAATGGCTATGCCATCAAGTAACATTTGAAGATCATGAATTATACTATGTTGAAATAGGTCGAAGGCACCCATTAACCTGAAGCTCTACTAGATTTAGTTAGCAACCTGAATGGAGAATATGATGATGTTTCCACTTACCTTTACTTATCACTATACATATTATCCTTTGTACTTCATGCTTCTTTTCTGATTGCACTCTTCATTCAGATGTTTAATAAGCAATTTTAGATATATCCTTGGTGTGTTACAATTTGGTAAACCTGATGTTATAGAAAAGTGTTACACGCAACACACGAAGATGGCAATCTCTTCCTTTAGTAGTGACTGCTGAAGTGGTGAGTGAGTTAGGAAAAATAAACTAATAACATTGGATTATGCTATATGTGGGCTAATTTAGTTAATATGAAATAGGTCGAAGCTAGTTTTGCAAGCAGTCTGGGCCTGTCTGTTCCATACGCTCATTTGCAGCATAGTCATGGGATCAAGCTCTGAAAAGCCTAACATGGAGACGCAAACCTCTCGCTATAAGCTAGCCATGCTCTCTGCTCAAGTCCAGATGCCCATGTCCCCGCTTAACAGGACCATGCTGCAATCTGTGTAAGCTCATTGATCCCCTTTGTTTAAAAACTGAAAGTATTGGCAAAATTTAAGTCTGTCGAAATGAAACAAGCAAGTTTCATGAATGTTCTTGTACACGCTGTTGAAGAGAACAACACAATTTATTTTGTAAGGCTGGAAATGATTCTATTTGATGTCCTTGTACAGGAGATTTGAAGTGAACAACACAATTATTATTTGATTCCTGGTATCGTATGCAGGTTTGGATGATACAGATGTTTCCCGTGTGAGAGAGTCATCTTAGCGGGAGCCAGGAGCATCCCAACTGAATGAAATCTCCCTAACTTCATTTGCTTATCTCAAGAACTGAATGAGCATCCCAATTATTATTTGCTTTTTTTGGTGTGAGAGAGACTCTCCTGGGTGTAGACCTCATGAACCGAAGCGAAGCTTCGGTGGAACCTGCTGCTGCTCTCTGAACCTGGGGATGAGGCGACGTGGGCGGAGATTCACCCTGGCGCTCGGGGCGCTCGGGTCGCCGGAGGAGGCTGCGCCTTCACCGTCATCGAGCTCGGGTTCGAGGTTCCAGTGTCTGGGTTCCGATTCGGACGCTGATGGCGGGGAGGCCCGAGCTGCGCGAGAAAGGCTTGACGCCCTGGAGGATCCTTCCGGCGAGCTTGGTTGGACCACTGTTTGTCGCTGGCGGAGGAGGACCGATGCGGAGTTGAAGCAGGAGTTTTGGGAGGAGATGGGGTTCCCTACGCCGGCATCTCGGTTCTGGGAACGTGCGTCTTCGTCACCCCCGTGGAGATCGATGCAACCTGGCCGTTCTACCTCGCCGCAGGCTCGCCGTGGTGCTGGGTCGTCGGCGGCGGGGATGTTGTTGCGTCGGGGGCCGCTGGTTCACCCATGGAGGGGGCCCCTTCCTGCGAGAAGATCGTCCAAGCGAAGCGATGTCGAGTTTGAGGCAGACCAGATGCTGTACGGACGACAATTTGAGGCAGACTAAACTGCCTTCATGGTTTGCGATGCAGTGGAGTCAACGAACTACACCCCTGCCTAGGTAAGTAACCCGGTGGTCGGTGCCCTTAATTTCTCAGCTCTATTTTTTAGTTCGTTGAACTCATTAATAAATCCCGGTGAATCCGCTTATGCTTGATGTATAAACAAAATATATATTCAGTTTTGTAGGTCTTTCAGTTTTGAGCCAAAGGAAGGGATGGATATTTGCTCTGCATCGCCTCAAGCGAGACACACAAATCAGGCCACGTTCCATGCATCAGCAAATTAAACACTGAATGCAAGGTTCACTTTGATGTTTACATAAGAGGCTTCAGAGATATTTTTCCATGTTGTCCTCTCTGATATTTACTAACTGTATTGTTAGCCAACAAAATTAGTCTATGTTTCCCACTAGGAGGATATTGCATGCTCTGTATTATTTCTTCATAGAAGCTAAATCTCAGATTTTCTTTATCGTATATCTAGCCTCTAAACACTAAGTGAAGTTATGATTCCAAAGTTCTGGGTAATTTATACATTTAACATTTAACATAGATCATCTTCCGAGATTAGTTGAAATAGTGTCAGTAAAGTTTATAATTGCTTTCATGTGAATATGATATCAGAATTAGATATGTTCCTATAAAAATAAGTATTAGGCTGGCTTGCATGTTTGGATGCAAAAAAAGACTCAGTACGAAATTTCCCTGCAACTGTAACTAGGTAATTAATCTACATTGCCCAGCTCCGTTTCTAACAATGATATTTTTTCCTTTGCAGGTCGGGGAATTTCCATTTATAGCTTCACATACAGAAATTATGTCGTGGAATTTGAAGCTATGACCTATCAAAGTGTCTTGCCTTTCATAAGCTACACCAGTGAGTCGTCCAGATTGCTAATGGCCACGTAAAGTTGTTAATTCTGTTATCGTCAAATTAATATGCCTTATCGTGTACAAATGAGTAATTAGATGTCTACGGAGTAACTTAATTATTTATTACAATCGCAAATAGGACTTAAAATATTCATCCTTAGTGTTCATATGATTCGCTACTGCCATCATGCAGAATGGCTCCTAATTGTTTATCACACTGAAACTGCTTTTGCAAGTACAACACAAGTCTCCACTACTGTAGGTATGTTCTCCATATACCAATATTTTTTTGACAACCACTCAAGAAATCTTTAATAAGAAGGATCTTATCGTGTTATGCAGTTACTATGACGTGTTCTCTAATAAATATGGCAATGAAAATGCCCATGATTGTCCTGTCATACCGTGTATTACATGGTATGTTTAGCGGCACTTTTGAATCACTCATTGGAATAATAATTTCTTGATTTTGCCTCAGTTGCTAGAGGATCCTTGGACGGGAGAAATAGTTGCCTCTATTTTCATCCTAAATAAGAAAAGAAATTAGTTGCTTCTTTATGGTCCTACTCTACGATTAGGTGCTACCTGATAATTTGTTATAGAATCAACATGATTTGTCATATACAAATTCTTCTCAAATTGAAATATGACAATCAAACCTAAGCAAGTTTTCTACCTGTATATTACGGCATATATGTGCCTTGCGACTTGGCAAACTGCTGGAGGTAGCTGAGAGAAAGCCTGCTGTGTATACTCTTTAATTTGGTGAACCACACTGCCGGAGAATTCACCAAAGAGATACAAGAAATCAACGTCTGTCTGAGCTTTGCCTCTCTGTAGTCCGTCTGGTGTTAAATTATTTGTTACAAAGAAATTGGTGTTTTGAGGTCAAAATCATCACATTGGTCCTAGAGATGCTAGAACTTCATATTTTTCAGCTCCATTCTCTCGCAAACCAGGCAAAGAAAGACACGATGATGTCATTTTGTGTTGTTAGCGGGTTGTTGTCTCAGATAGACTAATACTTCCTCCATCCTAAAAAGATATCTCAAATAACTTGAGACATCCTTTTTAGGACGGAGGGAGTACAACATTGCTTTTGTTGTTTTCTGTTGCATGTAAAAAAGCAAAATGGATGTTCATTTCGAATTGAGGCATAGCGCTGACTTTTCCATTTATACGTGACTCAACCATACGAGCATGATTTTTTTTGCAAACACAATGTGAAGGCTATTTTCTTACTGTTGTAAACATATGTTGTTATTATGTGTATGTCTTGCGCCAAATTCAGAGTTCCATGTAATTATTTACCCAAATCTTCTTATTTGCACATTTATCGTGTATATACTATTGGTTGCCATTATGTAAAATAGATCATACACCTAGAAGGTCCCATGAAAAGGAAAGAACTCATAGACGATGCAGATGAAGTAAAAGGGAACATTTAACAAGAAGTTGTAGTTGCATAAGCTCCGAGTGAAATAAAACGGTTGAACGAGAATTGAGTATAATGGGAAATATCCGGTAAGCTAAGAGTTGAACTGAAGAGATGGAAATTTCCACATTGGTGACAACCAATTTTTAAACTAAATAATTTTAAGACATTGAAGTTTGATACAAAACTATGTAACCCCGTGCGATGCACGGGTTGATTAAGACATTGAAGTTTGATACAAAACTATGTAACCCCGTGCGATGCACGGGTTGATGACTAGATTGTTGATAGAAAACGGCTTTTTGGTGCGACGAAAAGGAAAACTTCCTCCTGAAACATTGTTCGTCATCCCATGATGCATACTTATGCACAATATAGACACATTATTACAAACTATGCCTTCATTCTAGCCATAACATTGGTCATTTGACCCAAAAGTCAAGAAACCTCGAACGAGATAGGTCATTTCGTGAAGGTTTTTTTGAGACATAATCAATATACCAAGTTTGATATTTTTCCTTCTAACTATGTCACATAATATGACACCACGCGAAGGTTTCATGTTGTTTGGATCGTTTTTGAATTTATAATGCCCATTTTAAACTATATATAATGTTTTATATTTTACTTAATTTTTGTTTATAAATGTGTAATATTTGAGTGTAGATAGATAGATTTTTTTCTGCAAATTTTGATATATTATTTGTATTTTTCTAAATTAGAATGATTTAGTTATGATTTTTCAAAAAATAATAAAAAAGGAAAAAAATCTGGAGGCCTATGCCGACGGCCTGGCCGTCGGCCCAGACCAAACAAATTTTTTTAAAGAGCTGTGCCGACGGCTTGCACACGTAACTTAATCATTCTTACCCTTGCACCCCCACATGGGTGAGATGGGCAGCACATGCGCGTCTCCTCATTGGCTGCCGAGGAACATTGAAGGAAGAAGATCTGGACGGGTGGTGCCCACTTATAAGTTTTCAATACACCTACAATCACTAGTGGAAACGAGGTATTTTGTTGATCCCGAAAAGGGGCTTTAACACCGGTTCATGCCACGAACCGGTGTTAAAGGTCCCTGCAGCAGTGGCCCGCGCACCCCCCCCTTTAACACCGGTTCGTGGCATGAACCGGTGTTAAAGGGGGGGGGCTATATAAGACACCACCCCAGCCCACACACACCCCACTCTTCCATTCTTTCACATTTTGGAGCCTAGCAAGAGGGTGTGAAGAGTGCTAGTTTGTGTTTTTTTCATATGCACTAGAGGTGTTCGGTGAAATGCCCGAGAGCTCAAAATAAGCTTTCTTGTTGCTCTTTCCGTCTCGGTCGAGGTCGGCAACTATAGTTTCATGTGTCATTGATGTACTATATATATAAATGGTCATCTCCCTATTATTTTTTGATATATACTACATATTAATGTAGATGAATCGACAATGGATGTACGGTGACCGCCGCACTTCCGAGTACATTACGGGCCTCCAAAATTTCATCGTTGTGGCTAATGCAAACCGTGGTCACAATGGTTTTATGTGTTGTCCGTGTGTTCACTGTCAGAACAAGAAAGACTACTCAAATACCAGAACCATTCACGCCCACCTGCTTCGATCCGGTTTCATGCCCAGCTATAATTGTTGGACCAAGCACGAAGAAAAAGGGGTTGTGATGGAAGACAACGAAGAAGAAGAGGATGATGAAAACTATCATAATATGTATCCTGAATATGATGATAATGCAACGGAGGTAGATAATGAAGATCAAGAGGGAGCAGATGGCCCCGCTGATGACGATCTTGGTCGGGCCATTACTGATGCAAAGGAAGAATGTGAAACTGAAAAGGAGAAGGAGAAGTTGGAGCAGATGTTAAAGGATCACAAAACATTGTTGTATCCAACTTGCGAAGATGGCCACAAAAAGCTAGGTGCCACACTGGATTTGCTGCAATGGAAGGCAGAGAATGGTGTGACTGACAGCGCATTTTCAAAGTTGTTGGTAAAAATGAAGAATCTTCTTCCAAGAAATAATGAGTTGCCCGACAGTACATACCAAGCAAAGAAGGTTGTCTGCCCTCTAGGATTAGACGTGCAGAAGATACATGCCTGCATTAATGACTGCATCCTCTACCGCGGTGAGAAGTACGATAATTTGGATGCATGCCCGGTATGCACTGCACTGCGGTATAAGATCAGACGAGACGATCCTGGCGATGTTGAGGGCGAGGCCCCTAGGAAGAAGGTTCCCGCCAAGGTTATGTGGTATGCTCCTATAATACCACGGTTAAAACGTCTCTTCAGAAATAAAGACATGCCAAGTTGTTGCGATGGCACATGGAAGACCGTAAGAAAGACGCGATGTTGAGACACCCCGCTGATGGGTCACAGTGGAGAAAAGTCGAGTGAGAGTACCCGGACTTCGCACATGACGCAAGGAACTTAAGGTTTGGTCTAAGTACAGACGGCATGAATCCTTTTGGTGAGCAGAGCTGCAGTCACAGCACCTGGCCTGTGACCCTATGTATCTATAACCTTCCTCCTTGATTGTGTATGAAGAGGAAGTTCATTATGATGCCAGTGCTCATCCAAGGCCCGAGGCAACCTGGCAACGACATTGATGTGTACCTAAGGCCATTAGTTGAAGAACTTTTACAACTGTGGGCCAAACCAGGTGTACGTATGTGGGATGAGCACAAAGGGGAGCCATTTGACCTACGAGCATTGCTTTTCGTAACCATCAATGATTGGCCTGCTCTTAATAACATTTCAGGGCAGACAAACAAGGGATACAATGCATGCACACACTGTTTAGATGATACTGAAAGTGTATATTTGGATAAATGTAAGAAGGTTGTGTACCTAGGGTATCGCCGATTTCTTCCGAACCTGCATCCAGTAAGAAAGAAAGGCAAGCATTTCAAACGTCTGGCAGAACCCCGGAGGAAGCCTGTCCTCCGTACCGGTGAGGAGGTATTTGGTATGGTCAAGGACCTAGAAGTAATCTTTGGAAAAGGTCCTGGCAGTCTATCTGTTCCGAATGACGATGCCGGACACGCGCCCATGTGGAAGAAGCAATCTATATTTTGGGACCTACCCTATTGGAAAGTCTTAGAGGTCCGCTCTTCAATCGACGTGATGCACGTGACGAAGAATGTTTGCGTGAACCTGCTAGGCTTTCTAGGAGTGTATGGGAAGACAAAAGATACACCGGAAGCACGACAGGACCAGCAACGTCTGAAGGCCCCTGAAGAGCCTATGCATCCTGAGAACGAGAAGGGTAAACGATGCCACTTAACTCCTGCCAGCTACGCTCTTACCAAAGCAGAGAAGGAAATCTTTTTTGAATGTCTGAGAAGTATCAAGGTCCCGTCTGGCTTCTTGTCGAATATAAAGGGAATAATAAATATGGCAGAGAAAAAATTCCAAAACCTGAAGTCTCATGACTGCCACGTGATTATGACACAATTGCTTCCGATTGCATTGAGGGGGCTTCTACCTAAAAATGTTCGAGTACCCATTGTGAAGCTATGTGCATTCCTCAATGCAATATCTCAGAAGGTAATCGATCCAGAAAGCCTACCAGGGTTACAAACAGATGTGGCCCAATGTCTTGTCAGTTTTGAGTTGGTGTTCCCACCATCCTTCTTCAATATTATGACGCATCTCCTGGTTCACCTAGTAGAAGAGATTGCCATTCTCGGTCCTGTATTTCTACACAATATGTTCCCCTTTGAGAGGTACATGGGAGTCTTAAAGAAATATGTTCATAACCGTGCTAGGCCAGAAGGAAGCATCTCCAAGGGTTATGTAACAGAGGAGGTCATTGAGTTCTGTGTTGATTTTATTCCTGACCTTAAGGCGATTGGTGTTCCAGAATCACGACATGAGGGGAGACTGCGTGGAAAAGGCACCCTAGGATGTAAAGCAATGATATGTAGGGACGGGCATTCTCTCAATCAAGCACACTACACGGTTTTACAAAGATCTATCTTGGTTGCCCCGTATATCAATGAACACAAGAATTTAATACGCCTCAAACACCCGGGGCAGTCTAATGAATGGATTATAAGTGAACACATGGCGAGTTTTGGCGGCTGGCTGCAAAGACTTCTCACGAATAACACCACTGTTGGGGATCAGCTGTACTTGTTGGCCAGGACACCATCTTCGACTGTATGTACTTTTCAAGGGTACGAGATAAATGAGAATACATTTTACACGATAGGCCAAGATAAAAAGAGCACCAACCAAAACAGTGGTGTCCGCTTCGATGCAGCAGAAGACAATGGGCAAAAGACCACGTATTATGGGTTCATTGAGGAGATATGGGAACTTGACTATGGACCTAATTTTAAGGTCCCCTTGTTTCGATGCAAATGGGTCAAGCTAACAGGAGGAGGGGTTGAGGTAGACAAGAAGTACAGAATGACAACGGTGGATCTCAACAATCTTATGAAGAACTTAGACGAACCATTCGTCCTAGCCAATGATGTGGCTCATGTTTTCTATGTGAAGGACATGTCCTCCAGACCAAAAAAAAGAAAAAAAATATGCAAACGAATACATCACATGATGAGCCAAAGCGTCACATAGTTCTTTCAGGGAAAAGAAACATCATGGGAATCGAGGACAAGACAGACATGTCAGAAGATTATAATAAGTTTGATGAAATTCCGCCCTTCACAGTGAAAACTGACCTAAGCATTCCGTTAAGTAAAGAAGATGCTCCATGGTAAAGTCTGAAGCGATCATAAGGAAGGACATATGCCAAGAAGTTCATGCTCATATTATGTAACTCTAGTTCATGTTTTTAATATTAATACATGTCTTGAGTGTTAGTCATGTTTTGTGGATGGACCGGGACTATGAGAAGAAGTTGTCCCGATTCGTACTTACCATTAAGATCTGATCTCCAAACGCGCGCGGTCACATATTAGGGAGTGCCTCTATGACCAGTTTCTTGGAGATGCTGGAGGACTAGGCTCCGTCGGCATCTCCCTGAAACTGGCCGTAGTGGTGTCCCTGCTCTCGAAAACCATCTTGCAGCTTTGTAACTTCTCTAACTAGGTCAATACACCTGGGAGCTAACTAATTTCACATATTAGGGAGTGCCTCTATGACCAGTTTCTCGGAGATGCCGGAGGACTGGGCTCCGTCGGCATCTCCCTGAAACTGGCCGTAGTGGTGTCCCTGCCTCAAACTGGCTGGAGGACTGGACTCACAAGGATGCCTATTTATAGTACAAGCAGCTCGACATAGTGTTGACACTTACGAAATAATGTCGACACTCACCCCTATTATTAGTGCTGACTCGTGTTTCCAACCGGGTTGGTGTCTCCAACCGGGACTAAAGGTTCATCTTTAGTCCCGGTTGACACCATCCGGGACAAGGTACACGCCGCACGACATAATGTCGACACTCACCCCTATTATTAGTGCTGACTCGTGTTTTGTCCCGGTTGGTGTCTCCAACCGGGACTAAAGGTTCATCTTTAGTCCCGGTTGGTGACACCATCCGGGACAAGGTACACGCCGCACGACATAATGTCGACACTCACCCCTATTATTAGTGCTGACTCGTGTTTTGTCCCGGTTGGTGTCTCCAACTGGGACTAAAGGTTCATCTTTAGTCCCGGTTGGTGTCTCCAACCGGGACTAAAGGTTCATCCCGCCATTTTTTCCCGCCATTTTTCTTCCCGCCAGTTCTTCTTCCCGCCATTTTTCTTCCCGCCAGTTCTTCTTCCCGCCATTTTTCTTCCCGCCAGTTCTTCCCTCCAGTTCTTCCCGCTAGTTCACTATATATATATGTAGGGGGTTGGCCTCCATTGTCATTGCATATCTCTAGACTCATATCTGCAACCTTATCACTCTTTCCCATGGCTTCCACCGTAGCACTAACCCCCAGGGAGGCGGAGGCGCTTTGCGCCTCGAACTACCCCTGCCCGCCGGGCTACTGTGTCCCCGTCGGCTGGATGCTGAGCGTCGGAGGCGTGCCGATTCCTCCTGTCCCTCTAGGTGTGGCGCGCCGGATGGCCATCACGAACCACTACTACTTCGAGCTCACGCCAGAGCAGCGGAGGAATCCCAGATGGCATCCCGACTATTTCCCTACTTGGGAAGCCTTCTTCGTGGATCGGCATGAGAGGGCGCTCGCCAGGCACGAGGAGGACGGCCCACCTCCTCCTAACTTCAACGAGGCCGGCCGTCGGCTATGGTGGCGCGGTCGGACTCTCCAGAGCGTCATGGCCTATGACACTGCCGCCGACTCTAACCCCCGTCTGCGCTACCCTCAAGTCCAGCCCACGCGCTACCCTCAAGTCCAGCCCACGCGTACTCTCCAGAGGTTCAATTACGGCGACCCCGACGACGACAGCGATGACGGCGGCGGCGAGTACGACGACTACAGTGGCGAGTATTACAGGTGTAGGCAGGAGCATGACTGAATCACTCCAACATTCCGAAACAAGTTCGGCCGATTGTTACTTAATCTGGCCATGTATCTTAATTTTCAGTTCTTTTATGTATCTTAATTTTCAGTTCCAGTTCGGACGATTGTTACTTAATCTGGCCATGTATCTTAATTTTCAGTTCTTTTATGTATCTTAATTTTTAGTTCCAGTTCGGCTTTATGTAACTGTCTCAAAATGACCTATCTCATTCGAGGTTTCTTGGCTTTCGGGTCAAATGACCAATGTTATGGCTAGAATCAAGGCATAGTTTGTGATAATATGGCCATATTGTGCATCATGTGCATCATGGCATGGCAAACAATGTTGCAAGAGGAAGTTTTCCTTTTTATCGCACCAAAAAGGCATTTTCCATTTTCCGAGCATAAAAAACGGACGGATTTGTGAAGCAACCACCAAATGGCTAATTCAAAAAACCACCAACACATTTTACAAAAATACTATACCACCTTATATGCACAATGTACCAACAGGGGGATCTGAAACCTTTCCGTCCACCTCTGGTGAAAAAGACAAATTCCTACCGAATCGGTAGGAAGTGGGTCAGATATGAACTACAAGTACATGATACGATGCTCATGATTTTTTACAAAAATCATTTTTAGGTTCACAATATGCTATTTTATCAAAAACAATGCAAGTTGAGCGAGGCTTGGTGAGATTCAAGTGTATACAAAAGATGCGACATTTAAATATCCAATCAATTCAAAAATGTTAATACAAAAGATGCGGCATTAAAATATGATTTGATCTAATAAAAATCATTTTTAGATGCTTAATATTTCTTATGTTCAAAGTTTTAGGATTTAACAATTTATTTTGGTTTGAATTGAATAATCAAAATTTATATGTAAGTGTTTTAATTATTTTGAAAATTTTCATGTAAAGTAAATATAAAATGATTTACATGAATGGATAGAAATTATTTTTATGAAAATTATGATATATTATTCATATTTTTCTGAGTTGAAATGAAAAAGATATGAATTTTCTAAATTCATATCATATTTTTTGAATTAAAAATGCCCCTTTAATGCATGAAATAAATGCCCCCCCCTTTAACACCGGTTCCAGACAGAAACCGGTGTTAAAGGGGGGGCATTTATTTCGTTTCCCGCGCGCACCCCCCCCCTTTAACACCGGTTCATGGCTGGAACCAGTGTTAAAGGGGGGGGGGTAATAAATGCGCGCGGGAAACGGAATCCCTCCCTTTAACACCGGTTCCAGCCACGAACCGGTGTTAAAGGGAGGGGGGTATTAAATGCCCGCCTTTCTTCCCTTCCTCTCTCTTCCCCCACGATCGAAGCAGAGGAGCTCGCGCGCGCGCCGTCGCCTCCGTCCTGCCGTGTCCATCGCCGCCCTGCGCGCTGTCCGCCGCCGCGTCCGTCGTCCTCGCGCCGCCCCGACGTCGCTCATCGCCGTCCATCGTCCGCGCCAGCCGCCGCCCGTTTGCCGCACGCCGCCGTCCCCCGGCCCACACCGGTTCTGCGCGCCGCCCACGCCCCGCGCTTCCCCAGCTGCCGCCCGCGCCTCCACCATACCGGCGCCCCGCCACCGGCCCGCGCTGCCAGCTGCCGGCCGGCCGCCCCGGCCCGTAGAGGTAATTAGTACTAGCTAGTTTATTAGTATTTTATTTTGTTAGTTTTTGTGTTAGTTTAGTGTTAATTAGTTAGTATTAGTTAATTATTAGCAGTTTAGTGTATTAGTTAGTATCTTTTTTAGTAGTTAATTAGTTAGTATTAGTTTAGTATCTTTTTTTGGGTTAGTTTAGTGTTAATTATTAGTAGTTAGTTAGTATTTTATTTAGTTAATTAGTTAGTATTAGTTTAGGGTTATTTAGTGTAGTTTAGTGTACGGGGACGACCTCCCCTCTCGGCTGCAGGGGAGGCCTAGGTGGTGCGAGCTCCGGTGGTGGCCATGGCGGTATAGTATGCCATCGATGTCGTGGTATGCATGGTCCTTCTCGGGTTGCAGGTGTGTCCGCTGGCAACGACGGCACGGCGTCCCTCTCTTCGGCGATGCGATGTGTCGTTGGTCGTCGAAGTGGTGGCTAGAGTTCGCAATGTCGGTGGCGGCCTTAGAAGAAGGTGGACTGCGCGGGCAGCTCTTTGGTGAGCGTCGTGGCTTCTCTCCTCGGTCTGGGGCCTATCTTGGGGACAACGGGCGGAGCCGAAGATGGGGAAAACCCTTTACCATAGGTCTCTGGGGCCGTCGATGCTGCTACCTTCTTCGTCACAGGGCTCCGGGTGAAAACCCTTTACCATAGGTCTCGTTGGTCGTTACCCTCTTGGGGGCGTCGTTGTGGAGCTCTGACTCATCCTGATCTTGGTTCCTTGACTTCGGCGGCAAGTTTAGGTTCTCCGCGGTTTTTCTTGCAGCAGAGTTCCGCGGTTTTTCTTACTGTAAACTTGTTTGCTCGATAAATTGTACTACATGCATAGATTAAAACTTGTATACAAATTGGACCTCTGACTCATTTGTGTATTTATTTGTGTATTTTTGTATGAATAATATGTATATTTGTGTATGAATCCAAGTCCACTTGAATGTTTACACTCTTACTCTAGATAATATTATTGTTTTAGAAACTATGGATCCACTTAGTAGAAACCTTGAAGAAGAAGAAATAATGGAGAACATTATTGATGAGGACACCTCACAATATCTGAACTTGGAGGGACATGATGACGACAGCTCAAGTACTAGTCATGGAGAAGATGAAGACTCCGGTGAACGCAATTTAATGGTTACAAAGTCCGGCGAGGTATATGCATTGATTAAGCCTCTGCTGACTTCCACAAACAATCTTCTTCTACATGTATTAATTAACGCTTCTTTCTTCTTTTAGCCCTCTGGATCGACCAGCCAGCAACCATCTTCTTCTACGAAAAAGAGCAAGCGAGGCGCGAGCCAGCGGTTGAAAGATCGTGCAAAGTTCACGATCGAAGCAGTCCGTGTTGATGGCAGGCCGATGGAGCCCAAGAAGGCCGCAGACAAATTTGTACGTCAGGCTGGAGTTCTTGTTAGGGACCAAATCCCAATCATAATTGAAAATTGGAATAAGCCAAAGAAGGGCGACGGTACCTTTGTCGATGACAGATCCAAAGAAACGCTTTGGAATTCGTTGTTGGTAAATTTCACCCTTTCGCCAGAGGAGGATGAAAACAACCCGGTTATAAAGGAAAAGGTCAAAGAGTGGACTCTAAAGAAGATGGCTGACGCTTACCGCAACTGGAAGACAAAATTGAATTTTTTTGTCAAATCTGGCGAGACTCCAAATTTCGAAGACGCATATTATGCGAAGATAAGACCTCACTGGCCCGAATTTGAGACATATAAAAAAAGTGCTATAGCTAAAAAGAGGTCAGAAACCAATACGCTTAATGCCCTGAAGAAGGAATATCACCAGAGGACGGGGTCAGGTGGCTACATATCTCAGAGGCCTAAGTGGGAGGAAGCTGAGAAGGCCCTGCGCGAGAGAGGGATCACACCCCAGACAGATGGGTGGGACCTACATGCAAAGACTTGGTTCTACGGAATCGGGGCAAGGTTGGACCCAGAAACAGGATTGTGTATCTTCCCAATCCTCCTTGCCAAACCCGTCACTGAACTCATCACGGCATACGAGGAAACATCCGCCAGGACCTTCCATCCCGATAGAGAGAATGACCAGCTCACACGCGCCATCGGTAAAAAGAACACCCTGGACATTCACGAGGCACAGGGGGTATGACGTGGAAGGATGGGTTTGCCGACTGGAGCGACTCTTACAGATGGCGCGACAGAAAAGAAAAAGAGCGTACAGAGCGGATGACACAGATAGAACATGCACTTGCGGCGCTGCAGGCGCAAGTGAATGCACAACAGAGCCATCAAGCTACCGGCCCATCTCAGCGGCACGAAGAGCCTGCATTGGAAGCTGCCCGCGGCCCAGACTCTGCGCGGAAAAGCAGTGTGGCTTCCACGGAGAACATGCAACCCACGCTTGAAATGACGGGTCCTCGATACCCCGTGGATGAGATCACGGAGAGCGAACACGCTGAGCTGCATGTGAGATTAATGGGCTTATCCATTAAGGTGGCTGTCGGCTATGCCTTACCTCCTGTAGCTGGTGGAACTTACCACTGCCGATCGATTCCAGATGGCTATGCTATTGTCGGGGTGGATGAGGTTGTGAAGGAATATGAGGAAGCACAGCTTGACCATGCTACAGGTGAAGGGGAAACTAAACTCAAATTTGCAGTGAAAACAACCATTCTTTGGAAGAAGGAACACATTGTGCTTCCAAATTGGAGGTCACTGGCACCCCCGCCGTCTCCGCAGCGTCAGCAGTCTGAGCCGCTTCAGCTATCTCCTGCGCGGCAGCCATCTCCGGCGCGGCAGCCATCTCCTGCGCGGCAGCCATCTCCGGCCCGTCAGCCATCTCCTGCGCGGCAGCCATCTCCGGCCCGTCAGCCATCTCCAGTGCTTCAGCCATCTCCTCAGCGTAAGCGGAAGAGCACTGCCACGAGGAGCATCAGTAGCACTGCCACAAAGAAATCCGCAGGAAACCGTACGCCAAAGAGTTCAAAAAACTATGTCCCGCAGCCTTCCGCCAAGCCATTGTCGGTTTTACCGTGGAATCGCAGCGACGAGGAGACCAATAGGATCTCGGAAGAACAGGTCAAGAAATTCTTTGCACCTAGACGGGCCGAGCCAAAGGAGAAAATAGATCCGGCGGTGGTGGAGAAGTTTTACAAATATCTTTTGAAACCTGAAACCCCACTTGTGCCGAACTACGAGCGCCAGATTTTGAAGGCGGATGCAAGGCGCCGCAGGGAGACTGAAAGTAGCAGTCGTGAGGCACCCCAGAAAACAGTTCCCATGCTCGAAGAGCAGGAAAACCAATCATGTGCCCCGCTCCAAATGTTCGACACACGGGACGCTCCTCCCGTAAATGATTACGAGGCAGAGCTACAAAGAAAGGCCAATGAGATGGGGATGACTTACATTGCATACTTGAACGTCATGGGAGACAACTTGCCCAAATGCGATGCCAACCCCATACAGCCATGGAAGTATGGGAAGAATCTATTTTCCCATAGGAAAGGACGAGCTGGGCTGGCTGCTGGGCCTTTGTGGGAAGCACGTGGGCGACAGATAAGAAGGAGGGAGGTTGGGCCACGGCTAGAAAATGTTTTTTATTTTTTTTCTTTTCTATTTTCTGTTTTGCTTTTCAGATTGGTATTTAATCTATAATTTGAACTTTTCTAACAAAGTTTATTTGCTGAATATTTGCAGCAACAATTAATATTGATTGAGATTTATTTTGTAAATCTTAATGATAAATATATTCTTTTTATATCATTATTTATTTTCTTTATATAAATCCCCTTTTAATATTTTGTAGAAGACTTTGTTATTAATCATCTTCCTAATAATAAACCATGGTTTTATGATATTTCTTTATTTGTTTATAAATTTAATTCTAGTTAGCTATTAGTTTGGAGGAAAATTCTTATATTATGATCCTATATAATTATTTGTTGTATGAGATACAAAAGAATTAATATGGTTAATATTACTCTTCATAGATTTAGGAAATAGCGATGTGTATATTTTATTATAATTAACACAGAAGTTAAGGTTTGAATTGTATGTGCTTACCCTAAAACTTAGGGCTTTTGATATACTTATTTTATTTTGTTTAAGTGAGTAAAGATTTAATAGCTAAAACACATTGTCTTTATGTTTATGATCATTAATGATACCACCATTTAAAATAGAAAGTTATTAACTAGAATGTCTGATGGAAAAGATTTGATAAAGATATTCCTAAGCACATATAGTTATGATAATTGGAATTGACAGAGATGTGCTTAAGTGATTTGCTATATAACTATTCCTATAAAACATTGTGGAAATAATATGATTTATCCAATAGATGAGATGGATATTAAGCTTGATCATAGATTTAGGGTTTAATGTTTACCAAGAATTCCTATCTTTAATAATTCATAATTCTGGACTTCTAATTAAGAATTTCCTTTCCTAGATAGACTACTTCTTCCTATCCATCATCATGTGCTAACATGATGAACTTTACTTCACAAGAATTGTTCTTATCCACTTGTTATTTCTCTAAAACCTTTTATAAACCCAATGAGTTTGACACTAAAGCTTTCATAATCTTTCATCTATCCAGACTTGGTTATATCAACTACTCTTCTGTGGATAATTCCCCAATTCAACAAGTAGCTATTTCTAGCTCCATTCCTATTCTTCCGTAATTATCCACCACTAATATTACTTTAGCAGATGTATTTATAATTAGATATACATCAAATCCTACTTCACCTCAAGTGTTTACTATTTTTCAAGAGAAAAATACTGGCTCTAAAATCCAATGTTACTCTAATATCATCTTAATCATATAATCTTATCTTTACTTGACTCCAATATACCATATTAGAGTCCAACCATGTTTTACCCACCAATGTCACTTATAATGGATATAAGCATTCAATCTTTGTGACTAAAGCATGATCATTATAATCCTTTGATCCTTTATGGTTTAGATTTCCAACGAGCTAGTCAAGTCTTCATCAATGCAACACTACAGTTGTATTATAATTATCTTCTTAATATCTCTAGTGGATTAGGGAATGTTATTCATGGACTATACCTATTTAGTCCAATAGGGTTACTCCTTATAACTATCTTCAATCATCATCCTTGTAATCTTAACCTCAGATACCCTTCTATAATTTCAGGAGTGAGTTAACTCCATCAATATTCATATGGATTTTTATTTACTTCCAACACTCCCATCCTATAGTTGATATTTGAATCTAGCATTACCACCTATCTCTTCTTACTTCTTTCTCTAAAGGACTTTAAATGGATGATATGATAAGAGCAAAAGTTAATAGCTCAAGAAGTGATGGGTTAAGGATTGATGAATCAATAGTTGATTTCTCAACATTGATGAACCATAAATATTAGAATAAGGTTCAATAGATATGATAAAGATTCTTATGGAAAGAAGGATATGTGGTAACTGATCTTAACTTGATTTCCTTGCTACTCAAACTCACTAAAGAGTTAAGATTAGGCATTATTATGATACTCATGATATAATTGAATAAGAAGAAAATAAGTCAAGGTTAGTCATTACATTCTTATCACTTGGTAGTCATGGGTTGTTGTGATGAATATTATGATATGATCCCTTAAGGATCAGATATCAATCATTAAACAATGCATTGAGATTGATTTTGACTATATTTGATCTACCTTAGATCAAATCATGTTCTCCCAAATAAGGTTTAAGCAAAGGTCATTCTGAATCTTATCACAATCAACTTGATGATCTACTTCAATTTCATCAAGTTGAGAGAAGCTTCAATCACTTTGACAGATTTTGTTCAAAAGCGCGAAAATTATTCAGATTTTCTATGCATGAATGCAATGCACATATCTGTGTTCAGCTTATTTCTAAGCTCTAATGCTGGGATGTTACAAAAGGGCTCCCAGATCTGTCCGTTATGGGCATTCGCGCCCCCTGGCCAGAACTTTCGGTGAGAGGCCGGAAGTTCCGGTGGCACACAGCCAACGGTCAAAAACGCGATGCGAGAGACTGAAAACGCGAGTCCTGGTCGGAACTTTCGCCGGTCCATCGGAACTTCCGATGGAAGTTCCGAAGTTCCGACAGAAGTTCCGTCAAATAGACACATACAAAACAGAAGGTTACTGAACGTGAGCGGAACAAGATCCGGATTTTCAATCGGTACTTCCGGCGGCAACTAGGCCGAGCAGAACTTTCGGTCCCTGGCCGGAACTTCCGGTGGGGGCGGTATTACCGCTGTAACTTACGGCCCAAATTCTGTCAAATACAACAAACCAAATAGAGAGGATACAGTACGTGAGCGAAAGAAGAACCGGAACTTCCGGCGGCAAAATGCCCTAGCGGAACTTCCGATGAGAAGCCGGAACTTCCGGTCAGGGAAATTCCAGAAACCAGAAATGCAATAACTTTTGCATCCAAACTTCAAACGAGGTGAAACCAATTTTGTTGGAAAGATAACGACGAATAGAATCCAACAAGGGATAGAATATCATGAATATCACCTAGGGATAGAATATCGAAATATTGGGTATCACCTAGGGATAGAATATCATGAATATATATATGTGAAGTATCTCCCAAGGTGTGGAGCCAGAAAACTCGCAAGATAAAAAACCACAATAAGATATGCAAGTGAAATCCTTAATTGATGAACTAGATCTTGTTATGATGATGACCACAAGATCTAGATCCTCTCATGGATAAGAACCAAATAAAAACCAAGAAAATGATGCTATGAGTGCAAAGGTTTGAGCTCTCTCCGAACGATGCAAACAAGACACCCGCTTGAGAGCCCCTCTTGATAGTACGGCTATCTAACCTAAACCCGGTCTCCAAACTAACAACACGAGACCGGCAAAAGAGAAGCCCTATCAAGAACATACCTTTGTCTTGAGCATCCCACTTGAACTTGATGTAGACCGTCTTGTTCTTCTATAGTGGTAACACCTTTCTTGTTTGCTCTTGCTTGATGAAGATGAAGACTTGCAAATTGCTTCCCCATACTCCATGGGGAAACCTCTTCTTTGAACTTGTCTTCATCACCCCATTATGATGAGGATAGCAAGCTTCAAGCATGAGATCTTCTAGAGATGGCGCATCTTGAGCTTGCCCTTCTTCATCCCTTCTTGAGGTTGATCCATCTTGATGCAACTCTTTTCACTTGTCTTGATCAACCTTCAAACTCCTTCTTTCTTCATGATTCCAATGGCACAAAGCCCTTGGACATTTCTTCATATTTCAACCTTGAGACCAACACATGGCCCAAGTGATGCCAATGGACAAACCTACAAGTGAAATTCAATTTACACATTAGTCCATAGAGATTGTTATTAATTACCAAAACCACACATGGGGGCATGCATGCCCTTTTAGTTTGGCATAATATAAATACAGAGCAATATTCGGCATGACATTAAACATAGTTCGGCTTATAATGAAAATACAACATATTTTGGCCTAATTCGGCCAGTTCATGCTCGACATCTACATGTTATCCCTGCGTATCCATAGACCTAGGAGAAAGGGTGCGGTGACGGCGGCGGACCTATCTATAGGCGTGACTTCGACTTGGCGTGGTGGAGCTTTGCCGGTGCAGGAATGGCGACAAGGGCAGCTAGGGAAAGCTCTTCTCCGCGGAAGAGGCGAGTGGTAGTGGGAAATGAGGTTGTCTCGCCGACAGGGTTGACCCACCCGTATTTTCGCTTCGTCCGGCTTTATCAGGACGTTCCCAGCGTCCCAGGACCGTCCTAGGATCGCCGGATGAAAGCTGGGCTAAATTCAGGCGAACCGGCGTCCTAAAAACACGACCGAGTCATTTTTCAACGTCCGGACGAAAAAAAAGCCATAGAAACGGCCTCCTGGAAATCTGAGTCGAGATGCTCTTACTGCTGGATGATGAACGGGGGTCCTCATGAATACTGATCCTTCTCCCTTGCAACAGATACGCTGGCAACCTCCACCTGTCGATTTTGTCTAAATCAACATCGACGCTGCCTTCAATGAGAAAACTAGAAACGGAGGCTGGGACAATATATGCATGGACAGTAACGCTGAGCTGTACCAAGTGGTGGGTACGTCACGTCCCGGAGAATATACTACAGCTAGTGCTTGCTGATTGTAACCCTATAATTATCGAATAAAAATCTCAAGTATTCCCTTGCAAAAAAAAGCAATGCTGAGGTGATTTTTGCTGCTGCTGCTGGACATCTCTCTGTAGCGGCCAGTGCCCTCCATGCTGAAACGCTAGCTGGCTCCAACCGGGACGTATTCTCCCGCCCTCTATAAATGCAATGCCCCAGCCCCCTCTGCCTCCACTTTGTTTTTTCTCTTGGTGGAAGGTGTGAGGGGTGTGCTAGTTTTTTCTCTTCTATGCATGCATTGAAGGTGTTTGATGAAATGTTTGAGTGAATAATCCCGTTCAATTTCTCATAGAACAAAAATATAGAAGGTGTCCGAGACGCACTTGAGCTTTCTCCTCTTTATTTCCCTCGATCGAGGTTAGCAATCTTATCTTTTCTCTGTCATTGATACAATTCATGTGTCGATGTGAATTGGTTATTTCACTATTTATGATGTCCTGTTTTTTGATAAACTTACTTATATGATGCAAATGAATGGTCGGGAATGGATGTACAGTGACCGGCACGTAGCCGGGTATATGAAAGGCGTGGATAAATTTATCGATGTGGCTACGGCAAACAAAGAGAATGGTTTTATACGTTGTCCATGTGTTCAATGTCGGAACAACAAGGAGTACTCTTCCTCGAAAATCATTCGCGGCCACCTGATTCTGAAAGGTTTCATGCCCAACTATAATTGCTGGACCAAGCACGGGGAAAGAGGGGTTATGATGGAAGATGGTGAAGAAGAAGATGATGATAACAACTATCATCATATGTTTCCTGAATACAGTGATACTGCAATGGAAGACAATGGAGAGGAAAGAGGTGAAGAACGGGCATCAGATGAGCCGGCTGATGAACTTGGTAGGGTCATTTCTGATGCAAAGCGAGACTGTGAAACAGAAAATGAGAAGTTGAAGTTAGAGGGCATGTTAGAAGATCACAAGAAATTGTTGTACCCAAATTGTGAAGATGGCAGCACAAAGCTCGGTACCACACTGGAATTGTTGCGATGGAAGGCAGAGTGTGGTCTAACTGACTCCTCATTTGAAAAGATGCTGAAAATAATGAAGCCGAAGTTTCCAAAACATAATGAACTTCCCGAGAGTACCTACGAAGCAAAGAAGACTCTCTGTCCTCTGGGATTAGATGTGCAAAAGTGTAACACCCTCAGAATCGACCCTATGCAAGTTTTAGCGAAACCCGCCAAACCCGCATAGAAACGATTCAAAGGTGCCCACCAGGCACTTTTGTGCGGGTGGAAAACGAAGTAATAACATTACACAACAGTCCTCGATGGGACCCACAGAACAGATATATATACAACAGCGACTCAATGAGTCAAGAATACAGATATAATATACAAAGATCCAAATCACCTTGAAAATGATAGAGCGTCCGACTACGGACAAGATGCAAATGGGGCTAAGAGCCCTGAAGAATAACCAATGGCGTCCATAACCCTGCCCAGGCCAAGCCGGAAGGGTAACCCTGCTAACGACGTCGATCTCAAAACCTACTTAAACAAAAGGGGTGCCGACAAAGGGCAAAGGAAAAAGAGGAGCGTCAGTACTGAGGCCAGTACACGGCGAGGCTAGAATTCGGCGGTCCTCGCCTACATAGGTATGGTGGACTGAAGCGGCAGCGCAGCATGCACTAAACGACCTATAGAAACTCGATACAACTGGCGGCTATCAGAGAGGGGTAAGAAAGACCTATTCGGTACCAATCTGATACTACCCCCAAACATACCCATCCTGGTATTTCCCCCTCGAGACCAAACGAGGAAGTCAACCGAGGAACTCACACAGTTGGCAGTTTTATTTATTCAGTTATCGTTGCGGCAATTACTAGTCAGGTATAGATAATCATCCTGATATAATAAGCAGTGGGCAATTTTAGTTAACCATTCCGTTGTAGTAGCAACACTTACTAGTCAGATACAATTAGCATGAGATATCCGAAAACCCAGCAGTTGTTGGTACTTTTATTTAGCCATTCCGTTATAGTTGCAATGCTTACTAGTCAGGTACAATGGTAGCAAGCGTCAACCCAAACAAGCAATTGTTGGCAATTTTATTTAGCCATTCCATTATAGTGAAGCTGATTACTAGTCATTATAAAGTCAAATTTATAGCACTACTTTAGTTATAGTTGTCTATGATCGAGATACTGTGCTCCAAGTCGTCCATAACCGCGGACACGGCTTTCAGAAAGTTTTACCCTGCAGGGGTGCACAAATAGCAACACACACTCGATCAACCTCGGAAAAACCAAATCAAAACCCAACGAGGCTTTCACGACAAAGCAATCACAAGATTCAGAAATATTTCAGGGGGCCACCCTATTAAGCTACCCGCAACGAAGTTAGCTGACTCCGAAACGGACTCAAGGTTTGCGCCAATGGCTGTAAACGACTGGGAACCCGAAAATGTGACTGGGCTTGTCGATACCGCGAAAACACTCCGCTTCCCTAAACAGTACAGGTGCAGTACCTCGCACAATTTAAATAAAGCAGTAAAGCATGGCATCAGTACCGAATAGTAATAAAGCCCCAAACTAATTGTGGCCCCAAGAAATAAGAATGAATCAAGCTCTGGCTCAGGGGGGGTCCCATAATCCTCCCGGATGTGGATAGCGCGAATATTCAAGGAACAGGTATCAAGTACTCGGGGTCCTACGGGACACAAGTGGACGGTTAACAACCAAATAACATCTATTGCCCACCTGTGCCTCTGCATTTACCTACTTCAATTTTAGTTGTTAAACAGTAATTAAAGTAAACGTTAATTAAAGCCATGATCATCTCCAACATTAAACATGCGGCAATACTCTAACAACTGTGGTACTTGACGACACGCAACAGCTCTTGAGCAAGCGACTACGACGCGCAGGTCCAACTATCTACCAAACAGCAGGTAATAGGAGGTGTCCAAGGCAATATAAGGCTACAAGGGATATCTCGGGTACGAAAACTCGAGCATCGCAACACAGATAGCAATAGATCAACAGGAGGGAATAAATACTATAAAAGTAAGATAGGTAGAAAGAGGGAGATGCTCGCCTGAAAACATTGTTGAAGGTTCATCCGAAGATTGGGTCGACACTCGCATCAACTCATCGGCCTTATCCGCGAAGAAGCAAATCACTAGAAGGAACACCGGATGCACTATTTAATACTATGACAGAAGATCGGGCATGATGCATGTATGATGTATGACAAGGCAAAGGTGCGATGCAATTAGGCCAGATTAAGCGGAACCGGGGGTCCCGACAATTATTTACACGGTTCAAGTTACTTAGAAACCCCCGCAATTTAAATGTTGGGTTAACAGGGCGAAACATGGCACCGGTTCGCTACACCAATTTAAATGGAGTCCGGAATAAGACAAGGTATCCCGCATATAGACTCCTTACTTAATATGAGATGAATCGGCATAATGCCCCCAACCCACAACATGTATGCAAGTATGACAATTTTATATGCAATAAGTAATATCATTAATAAAATAGGGCTCGAGAAAGGACACACGTCTCGGTCGGAAGATCTTGGGGTTCGAGGGTTCGGGGTCCGGTCTCAGGGTTCAGGGTTCAACGGGATCAGCGGGATCGGATACAAGATGGAGAACTTGTCGTGACGTGTCGGAGATCTTGGTTCCAAGCGGTCGATCTTGTCGTCGAGAAGATCTTGTCGGGGCCGCGTATCGGGTCGGTCTTGGCGTTCGGGAAGAAGAACTTGTCGTCCTCATGGCGATCTTGGCGTTCTTCAGGTTCGGGTTTTGGCGTCCGAGGGAAGTACTTGGCGTTCCGTGTGGGCGACCTTGGCGTTCGGCAACCTACGAAGTAGACCTTGGGGTTCCGCGATGATCTTGTCGTCGATTCCCTGTCGAAGGCCTTGGCGCTTTGGATCGGTCTTTGAATCCAAGAGGGAGAGGATGGCTTTCTAGAGTCGATCTTCGGGTCCGGGGAGGAGGACTTGAGTTTTGGCGGTGTCTCGTTGGGTTCCATGTCGAAGTACTTGTCGATGGTCCATCGAGCGTCACCATGCTCATTCTTCCGATACCCTGTCGACGCGAAGATCTTGTAGTATCTTGTCACTTCACGAGTACACGGCTTACATATAGTTCTTATCGAGGCCGGTCTTGAACATCGGGGATCGGAGGAGGTATGCTCGGGTGGACCGTGATAACACAATTACACGGGCAGCACATGGCGTACAGGAGGGCAACGAGAAGCTCCTGATTCTGCCAGGGAGGCGATGCCAGCGACGGGGTGAACAACACCGTGGGGGCACGGCGGCGGTTCCTGCGGGTCAGCTGCCAGGGACGCAGGCGGACGACGCCACCGGCGCGGACGGGGAAGCACCGGGGAGGCAGCGCACAGGGAACGGGCGAGGCCGACGGCATGGGGCGGAGGTCACGGACGGCCGGCGGGGAGCTCGGGCCGACGGCGGCCGAGCGGTCCGCGGACGGCGGACGGCGGGGCGCAGAGGGAGGCGGTGCGAGGTAGGGCGGAGGCGAGGCGTCGCGCGTCGCTGGCCTGGGAGGAGAGGGGCGTCGCGGATGTAGAGAGGGGGCGGCCAGGAGGCGACCGGCGCTAGGAGGTGGGCTCGGAGGCGGCCAGGGGCGGGGAAGGCGACGAGGGGCAGAGGGGAGCGACCGCGGGCACTGGCCGGGGGCGCGCGTTGGTCGAGGCGGAGGCGAGCGAGGGCGACCAGAGGAGCTCGGCGGAGGGGCATCGGCGAGGAGGCCGATGGCGGCGTAGACGGCCGACGAGGAGAGAGGGGGAGGCGCGGCCTAAGGAGCTCGAGGGGGGGGGAAGGTGGGCCCTGGCAACGGCGGCGGTCCCCTGTGGGAGGAGGAGGCGAGCGGGAGGGTCGGGCGCGGCGGCGCTCTGGGGCGAGCGGCGGCTGCCGTGGCGAGAGGGGAGGCGCTCGGGGTGGGAACGAGAGAAGGGAGGAAGGGGCCAAGCGGGGGAGGTTCCAGGTAGGGGTGGGACGCGTGCGGGGGACGGGGTCGGGGGCGGTTTGGTGGTTGACCAGGTCGGGTGGGGGCAGAGGAAGAGAGGGAGCGAGGTGAGAGAGGAGGGAGGTGGGACCAGGGGTGGTGGGGCCAGAGGGTGGGGATCGGCTGTGTGGGGTGAGTGTGTGGGGTTGGGGTGGGTCCAGGGAGAGAGGCAGGGCCGGCTGGGATTGGTGAGGTGGCTGAGCTGAGGATGAGTTGGAGGGAACGGTGAGGTGGCGAGCTGTGGTTGGTCGGGGTGAGGTGGAGGGGGCTGGGTAGACTAGGTCTAGGTATAAAAGGATTTAGGGTTTCTTTAGATGGGCCGGGTGGTAGGTAGTCTGGTCAGGTTGGGCCTCTGGCCTGACTGATCGGACTGCCTCCCCGGACAAAACATTTGATTATTTATTTTATTTGTAAAACATTTTTGTAAATACTTTTTAGACAAATAAAAGATCTGAACAGACCGATGTTGTAATTTGAAATAAAGTCGGGGGGTTATTTAGAAAACAAAACTAGGCGTTTTGAAATAGTTTCAGACAAACAATGCATCATGATGACGATGCGATGCACAAAAACAACGCGATTTTCTAGTAGTGGTTTTGCGGGATGCCACAATTCGACACCACTAACAATGGATCTCGCCCTCGAGATCCGCCTCATGGTACCGGGAAGAAGGGCGGCGACGTGAATCTTCTTGCCTCGTGTAGATCCTCGCGACACCACTAACAAGAGGTCGTTGTCCGTGACCGTCGAGGGAAACACTCCGGAAACAAAAGGTCGAAGGTAGAGGTATCAACAAATAAAGCCACCTCTAGCTTCCGTGGACGGAGTAAAATTGCTGGATCCACTGATTCGATGTACAAGAGCGAATGATAAGAGTAGTCGGATGGTGATAAGTCCATCGCGCACCCAAACCATTACTCTGCACACGAATAGGCGGGTTATGCAACCAACTCACGGAATTCAGACCGAAGATCTCGACAAACGAGGTTCAGAAACAAAGGAGTGATGCAGACTCTGCATCGGATCTGGCGTAGATGATGTCGTCGCGTCGGAAAACACCGGAAGGCACAAACAAGGAACAAAGAATGGTACCACAGTAGACGGATTCCTCAGACAGCATGAACACCAGATGGTAGAACACCGTTATCAAAGGAGGAAGCGAACCCTGAAGGTACGACGGAACCCAACCACGAGAAATCCTGGACTCAAAGAGAGAGAAGAGAGCGGATTCAAAACACGCAGAGGTGAGAGGAGGGCAGCAGAGGGGTAAGGAGTAAAATCAGACCTAATCAGAACTATCCAACCGATTTTTCAAAAATAGTTTTGACACTCTACTTCGGCCGTTAGCTAGGTTATCCTACAGGCTGGACTTGTGGGGTATCGCAACTGCTGAGCTCTGATACCACTCTGTAACACCCTCAGAATCGACCCTATGCAAGTTTTAGCGAAACCCGCCAAACCCGCATAGAAACGATTCAAAGGTGCCCACCAGGCACTTTCGTGCGGGTGGAAAACGAAGTAATAACATTACACAACAGTCCTCGATGGGACCCACAGAACAGATATATATACAACAGCGACTCAATGAGTCAAGAATACAGATATAATATACAAAGATCCAAATCACCTTGAAAATGATAGAGCGTCCGACTACGGACAAGATGCAAATGGGGCTAAGAGCCCTGAAGAATAACCAATGGCGTCCATAACCCTGCCCAGGCCAAGCCGGAAGGGTAACCCTGCTAACGACGTCGATCTCAAAACCTGCTTAAACAAAAGGGGTGCCGACAAAGGGCAAAGGAAAAAGAGGAGCGTCAGTACTGAGGCCAGTACACGGCGAGGCTAGAATTCGGCGGTCCTCGCCTACATAGGTATGGTGGACTAAAGCGGCAGCGCAGCATGCACTAAACGACCTATAGAAACTCGATACAACTGGCGGCTATCAGAGAGGGGTAAGAAAGACCTATTCGGTACCAATCTGATACTACCCCCAAACATACCCATCCTGGTATTTCCCCCTCGAGACCAAACGAGGAAGTCAACCGAGGAACTCACACAGTTGGCAGTTTTATTTATTCAGTTATCGTTGCGGCAATTACTAGTCAGGTATAGATAATCATCCTGATATAATAAGCAGTGGGCAATTTTAGTTAACCATTCCGTTGTAGTAGCAACACTTACTAGTCAGATACAATTAGCATGAGATATCCCAAAACCCAGCAGTTGTTGGTACTTTTATTTAGCCATTCCGTTATAGTTGCAATGCTTACTAGTCAGGTACAATGGTAGCAAGCGTCAACCCAAACAAGCAATTGTTGGCAATTTTATTTAGCCATTCCATTATAGTGAAGCTGATTACTAGTCATTATAAAGTCAAATTTATAGCACTACTTTAGTTATAGTTGTCTATGATCGAGATACTGTGCTCCAAGTCGTCCATAACCGCAGACACGGCTTTCAGAAAGTTTTACCCTGCAGGGGTGCACAAATAGCAACACACACTCGATCAACCTCGGAAAAACCAAATCAAAACCCAACGAGGCTTTCACGACAAAGCAATCACAAGATTCAGAAATATTTCAGGGGGCCACCCCATTAAGCTGCCCGCAACGAAGTTAGCTGACTCCGAAACGGACTCAAGGTTTGCGCCAATGGCTGTAAACGACTGGGAACCCGAAAATGTGACTGGGCTTGTCGATACCGCGAAAACACTCCACTTCCCTAAACAGTACAGGTGCAGTACCTCGCACAATTTAAATAAAGCAGTAAAGCATGGCATAAGTACCGAATAGTAATAAAGCCCCAAACTAATTGTGGCCCCAAGAAATAAGAATGAATCAAGCTCTGGCTCAGGGGGGTCCCATAATCCTCCCGGATGTGGATAGCGCGAATATTCAAGGAACAGGTATCAAGTACTCGGGGTCCTACGGGACACAAGTGGACGGTTAACAACCAAATAACATCTATTGCCCACCTGTGCCTCTGCATTTACCTACTTCAATTTTAGTTGTTAAACAGTAATTAAAGTAAACGTTAATTAAAGCCATGATCATCTCCAACATTAAACATGCGGCAATACTCTAACAACTGTGGTACTTGACGACACGCAACAGCTCTTGAGCAAGCGACTACGACGCGCAGGTCCAACTATCTACCAAACAGCAGGTAATAGGAGGTGTCCAAGGCAATATAAGGCTACAAGGGATATCTCGGGTACGAAAACTCGAGCATCGCAACACAGATAGCAATAGATCAACAGGAGGGAATAAATACTATAAAAGTAAGATAGGTAGAAAGGTGGAGATGCTCGCCTGAAAACATTGTTGAAGGTTCATCCGAAGATCGGGTCGACACTCGCATCAACTCATCGGCCTTATCCGCGAAGAAGCAAATCACTAGAAGGAACACCGGATGCACTATTTAATACTATGACAGAAGATCGGGCATGATGCATGTATGATGTATGACAAGGCAAAGGTGCGATGCAATTAGGCCAGATTAAGCGGAACCGGGGGTCCCGACAATTATTTACACGGTTCAAGTTACTTAGAAACCCCCGCAATTTAAATGTTGGGTTAACAGGGCGAAACATGGCACCGGTTCGCTACACCAATTTAAATGGAGTCCGGAATAAGACAAGGTATCCCGCATATAGACTCCTTACTTAATTATGAGATGAATCGGCATAATGCCCCCAACCCACAACATGTATGCAAGTATGACAATTTTATATGCAATAAGTAATATCATTAATAAAATAGGGCTCGAGAAAGGTCACACGTCTGGGTCGGAAGATCTTGGGGTTCGAGGGTTCGGGGTCCGGTCTCAGGGTTCAGGGTTCAACGGGATCAGCGGGATCGGGTACAAGATGGAGAACTTGTCGTGACGTGTCGGAGATCTTGGTTCCAAGCGGTCGATCTTGTCGTCGAGAAGATCTTGTCGGGGCCGCGTATCGGGTCGGTCTTGGTGTTCGGGAAGAAGAACTTGTCGTCCTCGTGGCGATCTTGGCGTTCTTCAGGTTCGGGTTTTGGCGTCCGAGGGAAGTACTTGGCGTTCCGTGTGGGCGACCTTGGCGTTCGGCAACCTACAAAGTAGACCTTGGAGTTCCGCGATGATCTTGTCGTCGATTCCCTGTCGAAGGCCTTGGCGCTTTGGATCGGTCTTTGAATCCAAGAGGGAGAGGATGGCTTTCTAGAGTCGATCTTCGGGTCCGGGGAGGAGGACTTGAGTTTTGGCGGTGTCTCGTTGGGTTCCATGTCGAAGTACTTGTCGATGGTCCATCGAGCATCACCATGCTCATTCTTCTGATACCCTGTCGATGCGAAGATCTTGTAGTATCTTGTCACGTCACGAGTACACGGCTTACATATAGTTCTTATCGAGGCCGGTCTTGAACATCGGGGATCGGAGGAGGTATGCTCGGGTGGACCGTGATAACACAATTACACGGGCAGCACATGGCGTACAGGAGGGCAACGAGAAGCTCCTGATTCTGCCAGGGAGGCGATGCCAGCGTCGGGGTGAACAACACCGTGGGGGCACGACGACGGTTCCTGCGGGTCAGCTGCCGGGGACGCAGGCGGACGACGCCACCGGCGCGGACGGGGAAGCACCGGGGAGGCAGCGCACAGGGAACGGGCGAGGCCGACGGCGTGGGGCGGAGGTCACGGACGGCCGGCGGGGAGCTCGGGCCGGCGGCGGCCGAGCGGTCCGCAACCGGCGGACGGCGGGGCGCAGAGGGAGGCGGTGCAAGGTAAGGCGCAGGCGAGGCGTCGCGCGTCGCCGGCCTGGGAGGAGAGGGGCGCCGCGGATGTAGAGAGGGGGCGGCCAGGAGGCGGCCGGCGCTAGGAGGTGGGCTCGGAGGCGGCCAGGGGCGGGGAAGGCGACGAGGGGCAGAGGGGAGCAGCCGCGGGCACTGGCCGGGGGCGCGCGTTGGTCGAGGCGGAGGCGAGCGAGGGCGACCAGAGGAGCTCGACGGAGGGGCACCGGCGAGGAGGCCGATGGCGGCGGCGTGCCGGAGGCCGACGTGGCGTAAACGGCCAACGAGGAGAGAGGGGGAGGCGCGGCCTGAGGAGCTCGAGGGGGGGGAAGGTGGGCCCTGGCAACGGCGGCGGTCCCCTGTGGGAGGAGGAGGCGAGCGGGAGGGTCGGGCGCGGCGGCGCTCTGGGGCGAGCGGCGGCTGCCGTGGCGAGAGGGGAGGCGCTCGGGGTGGGAACGAGAGAAGGGAGGAAGGGGCCAAGAGGGGGAGGTTCCAGGTGGGGGTGGGACGCGTGCGGGGGACGGGGTCGGGGGCGGTTTGGTGGTTGACCAGGTCGGGTGGGGGCCAGAGGAAGAGAGGGAGCGGGGTGAGAGAGGAGGGAGGTGGGACCAGGGGTGGTGGGGCCAGAGGGTGGGGATCGGCTGTGTGGGGTTGGGGTGGGTCCAGGGAGAGAGGCAGGGCCGGCTGGGATTGGTGAGGTGGCTGAGCTGAGGATGAGGTGGAGGGAACGGTGAGGTGGCGAGCTGTGGTTGGTCGGGGTGAGGTGGAGGGGCTGGGTAGACTAGGTCTAGGTAGAAAAGGATTTAGGGTTTCTTTAGATGGGCCGGGTGGTAGGTAGTCTGGTCAGGTTGGGCCTCTGGCCTGACTGATCGGACTGCCTCCCCGGAAAAAACATTTGTTTATTTATTTTATTTGTAAAACATTTTTGTAAATACTTTTTAGACAAATAAAAGATCTGAACAGACCGATGTTGTAATTTGAAATAAAGTCGGGGGGTTATTTAGAAAACAAAACTAGGCGTTTCGAAATAGTTTCAGACAAACAATGCATGATGATGACGATGCGATGCACAAAAACAACGCGATTTTCTAGTAGTGGTTTTGCGGGATGCCACAAAAAGATACATGCATGCATTAATGACTGCATCCTCTATCGCGGTAAGGAGTATGAGAATTTAGATAAATGCCCGGTATGCAATGTGTTGCGGTATAAGATCAGACGAGATGACCCTGGTGATGTTGAGGGAGAGCCCCTCCGGAAGAGGGTTCCTGCTAAGGTTATGTGGTATGCTCCTATAATACCAAGGTTGAAACGCATGTTCAGAAACAAAGAGCATGCCAGGTTGTTGCGATGGCACAAAGAAGACCGTAAGAAAGACGGCAAGTTGAGACACCCTGCTGATGGGTCACAGTGGAGAAAAATCGAGAGAGACTTCCCAGACTTTGCAGATGACACAAGGAACTTATGGTTTGGTCTAAGTACGGATGGCATGAATCCTTTGGGGGAGCAGAGCTGCAGTCACAGCACCTGGCCCGTGACTCTATGTATCTACAACCTGTCTCCTTGGTTGTGCATGAAGCGTAAGTTCATTATGATGCCAGTGCTCATCCTAGGTCCGAAGCAACCGGGAAACGACATTGATGTGTACCTTAGGCCATTAGTTGAAGAACTCTTACAGTTGTGGGGCAAACCAGGTGTACGTGCGTGGGATGAGAACAAACAGGATCCATTTGATCTACGAGGGTTGTTATTCATAACCATCAATGATTGGCCTGCTCTTAGTAACCTTTCGGGACAGACAAACAAGGGATATAAGGCATGCACCCACTGTTTAGATAAGACTAAAGGTACATATTTGCATAAATGCAAGAAGGTTGTGTACCTGGCGAATCGACGATTTCTTCCGACCAATCATCCCGTAAGAAAGAAAGGCAAGCATTTCAAAGGTGAGGCAGATCACCGGAAGAAGCCTGAACTCCCTGCTGGTGATGATGTATTTGGTATGGTCAAGGACATAGAAGTAATCTTTGGAAAGGGTCCTGGCGGTCAATCAGTTCCGAACAACGTCGCTACAGGACACGCACCCATGTGGAAGAAGAAATCTATATTTTGGGAGCTGCCATATTGGAAAGTCCTTCATGTCCGCTCTTCAATCGACGTGATGCACGTGACAAAGAATCTTTGCGTGAACCTGCTAGGATTCCTAGGCGTGTATGGGAAGACAAAAGATACACCTGAAGCACGGGAGGACCAACAAATTATGAAAGACCCAAAGAACATGCATACACATAACAAGACGGATAAAGGGCGTCACTTAAGTCGTGCCAGCTATGCTCTTACCAAAGCAGAGAAGGAAATCTTTTTTGAAGTGCTTTACAGTATCAAGGTGCCGTCGGGCTTCTCATCTAATATAAATGGGATAATAAATATGGCAGAGAAAAAGTTCCAAAACCTGAAGTCTCATGACTGTCACGTGATTATGACGAAGTTGCTTCCGATTGCATTGAGGGGGCTTCTACCGAAAAATGTTCGAGTACCCATTGTGAAGCTGTGTGCATTCCTCAATGCAATATCTCAGAAGGTAATCAATCCAGATATTCTGCCAAGGTTACAGAAGGATGTGGTACAATGTCTTGTTAGTTTTGAATTGGTGTTCCCACCATCCTTCTTCAATATTATGACGCATCTCCTGGTTCATCTAGTGGAAGAGATTGCCATTCTCGGTCCGGTATTTCTGCACAATATGTTCCCCTTTGAGAGGTTCATGGGAGTCTTAAATAAATATGTTCATAACCGTGCTAGACCAGAATGAAGCATCTCCAAGGGATATGGAACAGAGGAGGTCATTGGGTTTTGTGTTGACTTTATTCCTGACCTTAAGCCGATTGGTGTTTCTGACTTGCGGCATGAGGGAAGACTAAGTGGAAAAGGCACACTGGGAAAGAAAGCAATGATATGTAGGGACCGGGATTCTTTCACTAAAGCACACTACACAGTTCTACATAATTCCACCTTGGCAGCTCCGTATATCGAGGAACACAAGAATATTGTACGCTCCAAAAACCCGGGGAAGCCTGAATCATGGATTACAGATGAACACATGAAGTCTTTCGGTGGTTGGATGCGGACACATCTCTTGAATGACACCACTGTTGGAGATCAGCTATACTTGTTGGCCGCGTCACCATCTTCTACTGTATTAAATTTCCAAGGGTACGCAATAAATGGGAATACATTCTACACGATCGCCCAAGATAAAAAGAGCACCAACCAAAATAGTGGTGTCCGCTTTGATGCAATAGACGAGAATGGACAAAAGGACACATATTATGGTTACATAGAGGATATATGGGCACTAGACTATGGAGTCTCTTTTAAGGTCCCTTTGTTTCGCTGCAAATGGGTCAACCTGAATGGGGAAGGGGTAAAGATAGACCAGTTGTACGGAATGACAACAGTGGATCTCAACAATCTTGGTTATAGAGATGAACCATTCGTCCTAGCTAATGATGTGTCTCAGGTTTTCTATGTGAAGGACATGTCCTCCAGACCGAAAAAAGAAAAAATATGCAAACGAATACATCATATGATGAGCCAAAGCGTCACATAGTTCTTTCAGGTAAAAGAAACATCGTGGGAATCGAGGACAAGACAAACATGTCAGAAGATTATAATAAGTTTGATGAAATTCCGCCCTTCACAGTGAAAACTGACCCAAGCATTCCGTTAAGTAAAGAAGATGCTCCATGGTTACGTCTGAAGCGATCATAAGGAAGGACATATGCCAAGAAGTTCATGCTCATATTATGTAACTCTAGTTCATGTCTTTCGCGGTTTGTGGCTTGAACGAAGGATATCTTTCGCGGTTTGTGGCCTTTAGTCCCGGTTTTATAGTCTGAGTTTTTAATATTAATAAATGTCTTGAGTGTTAGTCCCGTTTTGTCGCTGGACCGGGACTATGAAGAAGTTGTCCCGATTCGTACTTACCATTAAGATCTGATCTCCAAACGCGCGCAGTCACATATTAGGGAGTGCCTCTATGACCAGTTTCTTGGAGATGCCGGAGGACTAGGATCCGGCGGCATCTCCCTGAAACTGGTCGTAGTGGTGTCCCTGCTCTGGAAACCATCTTGCATCTTGTAACTTCTCTAACTAGATCAATATGCCTCGGAGCTAACTAATTTCACATATTAGGGAGTGCCTCTATGACCAGTTTCTCGGAGATGCCGGAGGACTGGGCTCCGTCGGCATCTCCTTGAAACTGGCCGCAGTGGTGTCCCTGCTCTCGAAAACCATCTTGGAGATGCCTCAAACTGGCTGGAGGACTGGACTCGCAAGGATGCCTATTTATAGTACAAGCAGCTCGGCATAGTGTCGACACTTACGAAATAATGTCGACACTCACCCCTATCATTAGTGTTGACTCGTGTTTTGTCCCGGTTGGTGTCTCCAACCGGGACTACAGGTTGATCTTTAGTCCCGGTTGGTGACACCATCCGGGACAAGGTACACGCCGCACAACATAATGTCGACATAATGTTGTGCCCATATTATGCATGTGCCGCACGACATAATGTCCCGGTTGGTGACACCATCCTTTTTGTCGCACGGAAAAGCCCTTTTCCATTTTCCGAGCGCAAAAAACGGGTCGTTTTGTGAAGTAACCACCAAAATGCCGTTTCAGAATGCTACCGTCCCATTTTCCTAAAATACTAGACCACCTTACATGGACTATCTCCCAACAGGGACATCTCAAACCTTTTCATCCATCCCGGGTAAAAAGGACAAATGTCTGCCGAATCGGCAGGAAGTGGGTCCGGTTTGTACTACAGGTACATGATCTATCGCCCGTGATTTTTTGAAAAAAATCATTTTTAAACTCGCAATATGTGGTTTCTTCAGAGATCCAATGCATGTTCTAACGATGCTTGTCCCCTATCTTCATGCACACCGGTTCGACCATAGTTAGAAATTCAAATAATTCAAAACGGGCATAATAAATTCAAAAAAAATCCGAGAAATGAAAATCCTTTTCGTGGTGTCATATTATGTTACATAGTTGAAAGGAAAAATACCAGACTTGGTATATTGATCATGTTTCGAAAAAACCTTCACAAAATGACCTATCATGTTCGAGGTTTCATGGCTTTCGGTCCAAATGCCCGATGTTATGTGCTGAATCACGACATAGTTTGTGATGTTGTGCCCATATTATGCATGTGTGTGTACATTGGTATGGAGAACAATGTTGCAGGAGGAAGTTTTCCTTTTTGTCGCACGGAAAAGCCCTTTTCCATTTTCCGAGCGCAAAAAACGGGTCGTTCTGTGAAGTAACCACCAAAATGTCGTTTCAGAATGCTACCGTCCCATTTTTCTAAAATACTAGACCACCTTACATGGACTATCTCCCAACATGGACATCTCAAACCTTTTCGTCCATCCCGGGTAAAAAGGACAAATGTCTGCCGAATCGGTAGGAAGTGGGTCCGGTTTGTATTACAGGTACATGATCTATCGCCCGTGATTTTTTGAAAAAATCATTTTTAGACTCTCAATATGTGGTTTCTTCAGAGATCCAATGCAAGTTCTAACGATGCTCGTCCCCTATCTTCATGCACACTGGTTCGACCATAGTTAGAAATTCAGATAATTCAAAACGGGCATAATAAATTCAAAAAAAATCCGAACAATGAAAATCCTTCGCGTGGTGTCATATTATGTTACATAGTTGAAAGGAAAAATACCAGACTTGGTATATTGGTCATGTTTCGAAAAAACCTTCACAAAATGACCTATCATGTTCGAGGTTTCATGGCTTTCGGTCCAAATGACCGATATTATGTGCTGAATCACGGCATAGTTTGTGATGTTGTGCCCATATTATGCATGTGTGTGGACATTGGTATGGAGAACAATGTTGCAGGAGGAAGTTTTCCTTTTTGTCGCACGGAAAAGCCCTTTTTCCATTTTCTGACACTCACCCCTATTATTAGTGCTGACTCGTGTTTTGTCCCGGTTGGTGTCTCCAACCGGGACTAAAGTTTCATCTTTAGTCCCGGTTGGTGACACCATCCGGGACAAGGTACACGCTGCACGACATAATGTCGACACGCCATTTTTCCCGCCATTTTTCTTCCCGCCATTTTTTCGCGCCAGTTCTTCCCTCCAGTTCTTCCCGTCAGTTCTTCACTGTATATATATGTAGGGTTGGCCTCCATTGTCATTGCACATATCTAGACTCATATCTGCAACCTCATCACTCTTTCTCATGGCTTCCACCATAGCACTAACTCCCAGGGAGGTGGAGACGCTTTGCGCCTCGAACTACCCCTGCCCGTCGGGCTACTGTGTCCCCGTCGGCTGGATGCTGAGCGCCGGAGGCGTGCCGGTTCCTCCTGTCCCTCTAGGTGTGGTGCATCGGATGGCCATCACGAACCACTAGTACTTCGATCTCACGCCGGAGCAGCGGAGGAATCCCAGATGGCATCCCGACTATTTCCCGACTTGGGAAGCCTTCTTCGTGGATCGGCGTGAGAGGGCACTCGCCAGGCACGAGGAGGAGGGCCCACCTCCTCCGAACTTCAACGAGGCCGGCCGTCGGCTGTGGTGGCGCGGTAGGACTCTCTAGAGCGTCATGGCCTACGACACGGCCGCCGACTCTAGCCCTCGCCTGCGCTACCCTCAAGTCCAGCCCACTCGTACTCAACCTTCAAGGTTCAACTACGGTGACCCCGATGACGATAGCGACGACGACCGCGGCGAGTATTACAGGTGTAGGCAGGAGCATGACTGAATTATTCCAACATTGCAAAACAAGTTCGGCCGATTGTGGCTTAATCTGGCCATGTATCTTAATTTTTAGTTCTGCTATGTAACTTTGTGTTAGTTGCGTTATGTACTTTAATTCCAGTTCTATCCTAATCAAATTTTCTTTCCGCCCATTATTTTCCGTCCTTTTTTTCCGCCCATTAAAAACAGAAAATGGTTTTGAATTACTTATTCAAATCCAAACATTTTTTATGTTTAAAGTTTTTCTAAATTCCAAATTGATATTAAAAAAATATAAGTTAATTCATTTTTAATTTTAAATGGTTACATTAATTATTTTTTAAAAATATAAAATGGTTTTGGATTATTTATTCAAATCCATACACTTTTTATGTTTAAAGTTTTTCTAAATTCCAAATTGATATTAAAAAAATATAAGTTAATTCATTTTTAATTTTAAATGGTTACATTAATTATTTTTTAAAAATAGAAAATGGTTTTGGATTATTTATTCAAATCCATACACTTTTTATGTTTAAAGTTTTTCTAAATTCCAATTTGATATTAAAAAAATATAAGTTAATTCATTTTTAATTGTAAATGGTTCATATTTTAAATGGTTACATTAATTATTTTTTAAAACAGAAAATGGTTTTGAATTATTTATTCAAATCCAAACACTTTTTATGTTTAAAGTTTTTCTAAATTCCAAATTAATTATCATTTAAAGAACAATACAAATTTAAACCCCAAAATAAAAAATAAGGCGGAACAGAGAGAAAATACCTAAAAAAATTTGAAAACAGGGGAATATGTCCCGGTTGGAGCCACCAACCGGGACTAAAGACCCCCTGCGCGCGCGCCCCTTCATCTGCTGAAAATTGGAGTATACGTCCCGGTTGGTGGCTCCAACCGGGACGTATGCCCCTTTAGTCCCAGTTGGAGCCACCAACCGGGACGTATACTCCCTCCCATTTATAACTTTTCTTCTTCTTCTCCATCTCACTCTTCTCTGCTTCTCTGTTTCATCGACGACGCCGCCAGGCTGCCCGCACCCTCCGTCGTCGTCAACGCCTCCGCCTCCGGTCGCCACCGCCGCGCACTCCGTAGTGGCTCCTCCTCCTCCCGCGCGCACGTCCCACCGACACACCTCCTCCTCCGGGGTCCGCCGCCGGGCTCCGTCGTCCAGCCGCTCTAACACCAGCCACCGCACCTCATCCACCTCCGCCCCAACCTTTGGTCGGCCGCATTTTCTCTGCCCCCACCTCGGCCGGCCGGTGCTCCTCCGGCCTCTCCTTGTCCCCTTCCTCGGGTATGTCTCCCCCCTCTCTCTCTCCCCCAAATTTCCGCAAATTTGTAGTATTAGGTTGATTGGTGTTTGTAATGTATATTGATTGGTGTTTGTAATGTAGATTGATATTGTTGTGTTGAAAGAATTTGCAATATATGTGAGTGACATTAGGTAGTTACATATAATGAAAGAATTTGCAATATATATGAGTGTCATAGGGATATTGGTATTATTGTGTCACAATTTGAATGGATAATATATGAAATAATTTTGCTAGTTTGCTTGTCGTAATTATGTCTAATAGTTATTCTAATAATTATGTAATTTGTCACAATTTGTTGGATAATGCATTTGATAATGGATGCTTTGGTATTTTTTGCTATTAATATAGATGGCTTACGCAAAGTTCTTCATGTGCATCACGTTGGGTATGTTGTGCAATCGGATTGTGGTGTTCAGATTGTGGACGTGGCAAATACTATAATATTTTTTCCCGACTAGTCCTAGTCTTAGACGGCGGTCGGCGGCTCGGGAAAAGGGGATGTCGGTGGCCGGTTCCGCAGGACATGGGAGGCGTGCAGGGACGCGTGGGGCGGGTGTATTGTGGCAAGAGAGAGGCAGAAGCTCTGTTTGCTCGGGATTCGGTTAGCGGCGCCGAGAAACATCGGATAGACGGTGGAATCGTGAAAGGGTAAGACACCGAATTGTCTTGGAAAAAGGGCCAACGTTTACTGTATATATGCACCACATCTACAGTACCAAGCCGCCACCTCCGGTGCCGGCAACGCACAGGCAAGGCCCGGTGGCCCGCCCTGACAGCGCAGCGACGAGGGGAAGGTGAGGAGAGGCGGGAGGAGGCGGCGGCGATGGGAGTTCCCCTGTTCGCTCACGCGTGGGCGAGACATGGGCGAAGGGGTCGCGCGGTCAAAACCATTGTGTTCGACGTAGGAAAGCTCGGTCTGGCTCGGTCGCGCGTAAATCTTCCCATGAAATTGCATGCAAAGTGACCATCTTGCCGTAGGAAAGCTCGGCCTGGCTCGGTCTAAGCCGTAGGAAAGCTCGGTCCGAAATTGCCGAGCCCGAGCCAGGTGCCGCCGCTGGCGAGCCACAAAAAGAGCTCGGCCCGAGCTTCCGCCAAGCTTGGTGCAGCTCGTGACCCTAGCGGGGCTGAGTCACTGACGGGTGGGCCCTCTTAAATAGCAGCAGCAGCGTGGGCAGCGCGGCGCGGCTAGCATGGCGAGGACGAGGGGTCTAGGCAGCGGTGGTGGCTCCGGCGAGAAATCACGAGCTCTGCGGCGATCTACAAAGGGGAAAAATATCAGAAAGAATATGTGCTTCGAGGGGAAGAGGGGGCAGGAGATCGAAACCGAGACAGGCAGGGGAATCGATCGGCAGTTCGTCCCTCAACGCCACGTCGGCGTGGTCAAACGGTCACGTTTGACTATTTACTTTAATTCGATTTATTTTGGCAGATTTTAGATGGAACTTGTAAAATTCATAGAAAATAATCTACTTAAGTAGTATATGTATATTATCATATTTTTTATATATTATCATATTTTGTATTTGTATATGTATATTATCATATTTTGTACATACTATTTTTCGGCCCCGCTGTCGGCCTCCACGCGCTGCCCCGCCGTCGGACTCCACGCGCTGCCCCGCTGTCGCGCCTCCACGTGCTCCTCGCCGGCGCTCCAAGCCTCGCCGACTCCGGCCACCGCCTCCACCGCTGATTCCGGCCACCCCGAACCCCGAACTTATTATTTATAAGTCAGAAAAATATGTATAATATACCAAAATGTTCAGAAAAATGAAACCTACCTATTTAAGCTATAATCATGCATTGTTAAGCAACTTAAATAATATACCAAGTTTGATTAGAAGAACATAGTAACCCCTCACAGGTGATTCCGGAGTTTCCTCGAGTTAGGGTTTGCGCCCCTCGGAACCCCGTTTAATTTGTCGAGCGTGCTTTAGGGTTACTTTTCAATACAATTTAACTTGTCATATCATCATACTTGCTTGATCATTGCATCGATGCTTTAGGGTTTCCCTTTATTTTCGGTGTTTGGATTATTAGGTTTATTATTAGTTAGGTTTATTAATTAGTTTGGTATTATTAGTCTTCGGCCCTATCTTAAAAACCCTATCTTAGAAATATATTAGGGTTTCTCTGAATTAGGGTTTATATCTCTCAACACCGTACCTAACTTTCTCCTTTAGCCGCTTTGACTTATTCGTTTTTCCACCTATGCAGAAAATATGGACCCACACGTCAGAGACGAAGAAAAGGAAGAGTTGATCCAAGGTGTGATCTGTGGGGAAGAAAATTTAGACATATCAACGTTTCTGAACAACTTCGGTGAGGGTGATCCTCTTTTTACCGGAATAGGCGACTTGTTTGAGGTTGAAGGTGTTGCCTTCCGCGAGGGAGAAGGCGATGCCTTGTGTAGTTGAGAAGACGACCGCTCCGGCGAGGTGCATGTAATATAATCAATTCATTAATTAATCATCTGCTATCTATATAGAAATAGTAACGATGATCTTTCTTCTTTTAGCCCTCCGGATCGAAGGAATCTACTGAAAAGAGCAGACGAGGCCCAACCAAAAATTTGCAAGACCATGAGAGGTTCAGGATCGAAGATGTCGCTGAAGACGGCAAACCGACGGCTCCCGAAGTTGTCGCAAACAAATTTGTGGCACAATGCGGAGTAATCGTTAGGGACTTAATCCCGATCACCATTAGAAATTGGAATAGGCCTGCTAATACGGATGAAGAGGGAACATGTTTATTTATCCCTAACCACGCCAAAGATTTACTGTGGAAGAGGCTCATGGTTAATTTCAAACTACCGAAGATAGAGCTGGATCCAAATGCGGAGGATCCAGTTGAGGACGCCTTACAACATGGGAGAGCCATGGAGGCTAAGGTCAGGGAGTGGGATTTGAAGAAGATGGCCCAGTTTTCACCAACTGGAAGAAAATATTGCACCTTGACTATGTCGTGAAAGAGAAGACTCCCGATTTCAAGAATATTCAGTTTGAGAAGATAAAACCATTCTGGGCTGAGTTTGTGGAATACAAGACATCAGAAAAAGCTAAGAAAATGTCTGCAAGGAATAAGCTGAATGCTGCTAACAAGAAGTATCACCATACTATGGGGCAAGGTGGCTACAGGGCTGGCATTCCTAAGTGGGAGAAACTTGAGAATGAACTGCGTGCTAAAAAGATCACCCCAGAGACAGACGATTGGGTAGAACGTGCAAGGAATTGGTTTTACGGGCATGGGGGCACGTTGGACTCGGAAGGGAGGTGTATATATAACATACGACATAAAGAAGACCCCTTGCCAATCGAGAGGATGAGAAAAGCAGTAAAGGCTGTTAAAGATGGGGACTTCATTCCCGATAGAGAGAATGATGACCTCACACTCGCCCTTGGAAATAAGGAACATGATGGACGAACACGAGGCACAAGAGGCTCCCAACCATGGAGGACTGGGTTTCCCGAAGAGAGGAAGAAATAACCCGATAGAAGCCGTCAGAGGAGAAAGGACAGGGTGGAAGTTGAAGCAGATAGTCAGAAAGAGCGAATGCGTTTAATTGAAGAACGATTAAAGCAACAACAAGATGAAATTAACGCACTTAAAGAGCAAAGTACTACCGGCCCATCTCAGCAGCACACTGCATTCGATGCTACTGGCCTATCGAATAATCAAAAAAGCAGTGTGGCTTCCACCGAGGTCCCGGGTGATGACAATGGCGATGACGATGGTGCACCGATGATGGCTCCTGTTGGCTACCCAGTGGATGATATCACAGAGATGACACACTGCGAGCTACATGTCAAAGTTGTGAACATATCAATGAAGGTGGCGGTCGGCTATGCCTTACCAATTGGACCCACACCAACTTACCACTGTCGTCCGGTTCCAGAGGGCTACGCTGTTGTCGGGGTGGATGAAATCATGCCCACCTTTGAAGTTTTGGATCTTCACTACCCTGCAGGTGAAGGGGATGTGACTGTACTGGGAGACGCAAAAAACGTCACCATCCTATGGCCGAAGGAATGTATCGTGCTTCGAAATCACACGCCAAGGCCATCTTCGCCGCCGCCTCACCCGTCTCCAGCGAGGTCGTCGCCGCCGCGGCAGCCGTCTTCGTCGCCTCACCAATCTCCGGCGCAGCCATCGCCGCGGGAGCCATCGCCGGCGCCTCAGGATAAAAAGCGTAAGCGTACCGCTACTGTGCGTCATGGTAAGTGATCGCCGAAACGTAAACAAGAGCCTCTTCCAAAAGTACCAAAGGTTCCTCCCAAGAGAGCTTATGACTGTACTAAAGAGGAGACTGCGGCGATCGTTGATGCGGAAACGACAGCGTTTTTCGCTAAGCTGAGGCGGCCGAAAGAGTCAGAGTTCCCCAGCACCAAAGAAGAAAAAGCCAAAGTGTTGAAAATGCTAAAGACTCTTCAGTCAGCAACCCGAGCCAAAGCTGTCATCAGACTATGAGCGTTCTATTCTCAAGTCACATGCGGCACAAAAAGCCTCGAAGAGCAGTACTGATGCAAGCGAGAAATCTGTTGCCCAGCTCGGAGAACAAGCAAAACAGACTTGCGCCCCTCTCAAGGTGATTTCCCAAACCAATGTGGGGTCGAGCAAATATGGGGCCGAAGATCAGTATGATCTAGAGGTAGTTGCACAATACGGAGAAGCTGCCGCTGCTCAAGGTATGAGTATTGCCCAGTACTTATCCCAGTTAGAGTTCTTCCCCGTGAGTGAAGTAGCATAGAAATACCAGTACGGCAAACCTCTCGTCAAACCTGAGGAGGTAAACAATCTTCCAACAAAAATGCGAAGATTGCATAACTGGTACATGCATGCCACAAAGGCCGGGGCTAACTGGATAGTGCTGAGGGTTACAAAAAAGCATCATGGGAAAGAAAAGCATGACATGATATCCATTGAATTTGATGAACTATTTCAATTATTCAATCAAGACGCCTTGGACAAATCGATCATCAGTGCCTATTGTCTGTAAGTACTAATTCTGTAATTAATTTAGTCTCCAGCTATCTCACTTTGTTTATTGCATGTATATAATCATACTGTAATATGCAGAATGAAGATTCTCGAATGCAGCAGGGGACAAATCTATGACATTGGCTTTATTGACCCATATTGGGTTCATGAAGCTAATCTCAAAATAAGCCCCCAGGATACGGAGGATAATATAGTACACGCGTTAAGGTTTCAAAAAACCAGAAGGGAAATACTTTTTCCTTACAACTTCGAGTGAGTGTTATTGTCTTGTATACACTTTCTATTTCGCTTACTCGATGTTAAGTATATAATTGATTAGTTATGCATTTGCAGCTTTCACTATATTTTGTTAATCATTCAACTTGACAAAGGGCGTGTATTAGTCATGGACTCAAAACATAAACCCCTTGAGACGTGGAAGGACATGCAGATGCTTCTCCAGCGGTAATTCTAATCATTACGACACTATATCGGCAACGTTCGTGAATTTTATGATATCAAGTAATTAATAACTTCTTTTATTCGTTTTCTTCGCCGGGCAGCGCTTGGAAACGGTTCACCAACAAGGCTAGGGGTGTTTGGAAAGAGGAGCTTACATCTCAACCACTAAATATAAGCACCACTAGCTATATCCGCGCATCTCTTTGATTCTAGTTTTGATACAGTTATTATCATGCTTGATTATTATTTTGATTGAACTCTGTTCTCGTAAAGTGCCTGACGCAGGGACCAAGTAACAATCTATGTGGATATTATGTTTACGAGTTCATCCGGCAGACGTGCAATGAGAAGGGCAGAAATTTAGAGCAACTCCACGTAGGTAAACAATTTCTATAGTTTTTAATTACAAACAAATTGTGTTTAGTTCCATTAATATAGACTGACTCCTTTTTTAAATCAGATCGAACGTCTACGGGACGGTCTTCTGCCAAAGGATCGTGTACGAGCAATTCAGGAGGAATTGGCGGGATTCTTGGATGCAGAAGTCCTAAACCCAAAAGGGGAATACTATTCGGCTGTGTATAGACAATAGAGATTGTAAAAATAGCAACTTTGAAGGAATTGGCCGGTAGCATCGAATAGCAACTTTTGTATGTAGTGCATGAACTCGATCCGTGTATTGAATGTAATATTGTCATGATGATCTTGTGTAATATAAGGTTCCTTCATTGATAAGTGCAAAACACTAAATAAACAATAAAACAACCTAAATGAATTCTCTGCCGCGGCACAAAAAGTGGCGAAAATGCTGTCGCGGCAACAAAATATGCCAAAATGAATTCTCTGCCGCGGCAGAGAAATGGGCCAAATCTCCGCCGCGGCAGAAGGTTATTAGTCCCGATTCGTGTTACGAACCGGGACTAATTCTCCACCCCCCTCGCCCTCTGCTGCTGCCACGCGTGCACTCATTTGTCCCGGTTGGTGGGGCAACCGGGACTAAAACTTAGGGCTTTAGTCCCGATTGCCCCATCCCGGTTGGGCAACCGGGACTAAAGCCCCTTACCAACCGGGACCTATAGGGCTGTTTGCACTAGTGAACCATCAAATTCTAAAATCAACATCTGATATGCTTTTGTGATTGTAACAAGTACTTCTATAAAAAAGATCAGAAAGCTTGCATTTGATCAAGCCAGGAACTTCCTGGAAAAGAATAATCAAATGAGCTCCTTTAATAACTCACAAAAATGACATTAGTAGTTGTCTCGTGAACAAGATAGAGTGAAGCCCTAGCCTGCTGACACATATAAGCTTCCATACCTAAGGATGTATCGTCAGTTCTGAAAAAGAGGCGTCAATAAACTGGCAAAGGACATTTATATCCTCTCGGCTAAAACCCGATGTTCTTGAGTAACTTTACCGACAGTTAGTCCAGATCATTTAGGTATATATACATATTTTTTCAATTTTCATACGATTAATTGGGTAGATATTTGTATGGTATTGGAATAGTTCCACAATACGCTGTGCATAGTTGCTTTTCTTCTCCCTACTCTTTTTTCCATTTTGTACATAGTGTAACCCCTTTATATAATAAATAAATTTCTGTGAAGGTTTTGCCCCACAGTTTCATGGTAACAAAAAAATATGATTGATCAGTTCTGAGTATCTCACTGAATATTGAATATTGAGAACTAATACGAATTATTTTGGGTAAAGCTAAATTTCATTACAAAGTACAACACAAAACAACAGTACAGATGTCCAGAGCTGGCACAAACCATCCTTTGAAAATTATGCAAGAATCAAATAGTCAATTAGGTCATTAGTTCAAGGCCTCATAGTTAATTACGCTATAATATCAACATGCTAATAGCTCCTGAAAACTGTTAAAAGTCAAATGAGAATATAAACTTTTACCAAATTTGTCAGCTAGCAATCTTTTATGTACATACTATGTCCATACTTGCCAGCTAAAATTGTATCAGCAGCAAAAGAAACTGCCCAATGGGCACCCTCCACAGTTGTGTGTACGTAGAGTTTGGTCTTGCACCTTGTAGAAGGTATGCTCAATAAGTCAATATTACTAGATCAACCTCATGACTTCAAAGCAAGACACTTGATCCAAGATAGTTTTTCATACAGCTTGTTCCTAGGTTATTATGTGTCACACTAAGCATACGAATACTGAAAATTCTATATAATGCAAAAAATGAACCGCATAGGAATTATAGAAATATCAGGAAACAAAGACTTGTATGATGAGACACCCATCACAGGTAAGGGATCAAATTGAGGTGTAGAAATAGAGGTTTTTAAATCAGTTTAAGGCATGCATATTCTATTTTAAATCCAAGGACAACCTAAATGGAACATGCCAAAAATAGGGGAAACTTAAATCATTGCAATAGAAAAATTCAGGGTACTGTTGTTATTTTATGGCAATTATTTCTATAAATCTAAAAGAAAATTTTATAAGAGAGACCGGTGGCCTGGCTGATGAAACGACACAATGTAATCCCGAGCTCTCCTGCCAGTTCCTGCAATACCAAATTTTCGAGCAACAAATCAAAATCTAGAAGTATCCCTTCTGTACTGAAAACATACTCCGGTCAGACTAATTGATCGGTCACGTACAGATGATACTTGCAGTGGCATCATATCTGCAGGATCTATGGACGCAGATGATCTTATGGTTGTCCTGTAACTTTGTCATTTCATCTATTGCCATATACATCTTGTGATATACACAGGTTACGAAATATAGAGAATGCAAGATGGCAAGCTAATGTGTGTCATAGTAAACGAAAGAAAGCAGGCAAATGCATGCAGATCCAAGAAGTTGCAAATTGTCGACAACAAACTTGAAGAAACCAGTAAAGTTATTAACAACAAAAAAGAGGTAAAATAGCATGAACGAGTATATACCCGTACAACAGCCGACAGTTGCTGTGAGGAGCTCCTGAACTGAAATCCCAAACGAAAAAGCATCGTCAACTCATGAAACAAACAACAGTAATTCAGTTGGATAACTAATGTTGGCATCGCTGCAGAGGACTGAAGAAACTGACAATAACGCTGAGATTAATCACCACAATTATAGCAGGCGGAGGGTCGAATTTTATACCGTCGTGATTATGACGCCACCGGCGGTTTCAGTTTGTATGCCATGATTACGACGGAGGGAGGGAGAACGGGGCAGCCACCAGGGGCAGACCGAAAAAGGGGAAAAAACAGGAAGGATTGCAGTTTTCTACTGTACACGAGGACTCCGACCGAGAAAAGGCTAACCGGTGTGGCCCATATAACTGTTTCACGGCCTAAATAACCAGGAGTAGCCTGAGTTGATCCGTGGAGTAGCAGCCCGATCACGGTGGCTTGGGCCGTTTACTGCGATCCAACGAAACTGAGCGAGATTAGCGACCCAGGAATTGCCGTGTTGATCTGCAACGTTCAATGAGCAGATCCGACGATCCAAGGCATCAAATCGCCGTGAGAGCCCGTAGCTAGATGAGTTTTACTGTTTCTTAATATGTCTCTCGCAAAAAAAAAAAACAAATCCATAGCATTGCCAATCAATTGGCACCTAAAATATTATTCCTACTCCTACCCAAAAGAACAGGCAATTGAGTGACACTCTGCAAACAGCCCAAGATTCCCGTGTCCGACTCCAAGCCAGTACTATCTTCTTGTGGATGGAGTTCGTGGACTCCGACTCGGGTGTCCGCCCGTGACCGTCTGTACATCGGTACCAATTCATATACTAGTACGAGTATTCCCGATCTGATCCTGCGTTCCATCGTCGTCATCACCGCTCGACTCGCCTGATCGGCAGATCGCTGCTATCATCTTGCCCGCTTCGGCGCCACCTTTCTCCGAGCAGGCGCGTGCCCCGTCAGATGAAGCCCATAAACGGCGTCGCTCGCGATGAACCCCTGGACCGGGAAAGCCAAAACAAGCGGGGAAGCGCCGCAGATCTCCGATCTCGCGATGATCTTGACCAGGAAAAACAAAACCTGCGAAGTGAAACGGGTCTGAAGAAGATCGAGGGGCGCGTGCGCGAGTCGCGCAAACTCAAGCCGGCGTCGAGCTGCGCGACGGCGCTCCTGCACGCGCCGAGGGTGGGCGAGACGAGCGAGCGGTGCTGCGCGGTCTGCCACGACGATTTCAGGAAAGGGGACACGCTCAGGGCGACGCCCTGCGGCCACTCCTTCCATGAGCGATGCATCTTCAGGTCGCTCCGCGTCAGCCATCTCTGCCCGGTCTGCGACTACGAGCTGCCCACCAGTGAGGAGGCGGTCATGCTCGAAGCCTGCGCCAGAGCTGGAAGCGAGCTGTTCCGGTTTATCAAGATCGCCGGATCGCAGATCAGCCGCGGCTTTGCGATCTGATTGTCCAGAAACCTTTTTGCCTGCAACAGTTAGTTTGCCTGTGATGTATGTTAAACCAGACCTGAAAAATCTAATTCCCATTGTTTTTCTTTTTGAAGGATACTGCGATGCACTGTTCGTTATGCAACTGATCAAATCGTACATAGTAGTAGGTTAACAATGCTGATTCTACTTTATGGAACTTCTGAGCCAAGATTATTGATGAAGGAAGATCACCTATTTATACAACAAGGGCACGAGTTCGAAGTTACTTTCCTTCCCCTTCTCCTTACCCTATGTGTGGCGCCAATTCTGAACAGGCACGAGGTTGGGACTTGTTCAAGCCCTGGGCTCCAGCTTATGTATCCGAGATATGCACATTTGTGAAGAAGTATGGCGCTGCTGTCAATCCATGTCAGCGTGATGTTCGCTCTTTCACAAATCTTCTTGCACTTCAGCCCCCGCTCAAGCTCCTTTTATATTTGTGTTGCCCAAGACTTTGCAAAAAGTCAGTGAATATGTGCTCATAGCCTGGCATTTTCCCATACCCTGTGGAGAGAAAGCATTAGATCGAAAACGATAAAGAACTGTTATGGTCAGGAAATTACCAAGCTATGAAACTGTCAATTGTTGAGGCCATGAAGATCTCTACATATTCGGTGCAATTTTAGTTGCAAGTTCTGCCCACAATATTTAACTGAACAAAATGAAAGCAACCGAAACTACCCAGATGTCTTTCCATGATTTAACATGTTATTATTCCTAACCACAAACTGTTTTATTATAAAATTACCTGTAAAGATTAAGAACAATCTGCACCTGGGCCGAACAACATACAATTAGCAAGACTCTACTGATGCTCCGACCTTGGTTAGTGGAGAAGATACCCCTACTGGAACAGTGTTAAATTGGCCTAGACGGGCAGAGAGACGTCTCGGGTTGATACACTTCTTTGCCCCTCATCTGGGATAAATTGTTTGGCCTAGCAAGTTCTTCATGAACACATTGACAGAACAAAACAAATGCAAAGCCATGCGACAGACAAAATAACTGCACACCTGGGAAGTAGTTGATATCAATTATATAGTACCGATCATTGCCTCCAAGCTCTCTAATCATATCTATGTTAAACAATCTTAGACCCTGCAAATTTTAACATGTCAGATGAAGCAACAAAAAGAAAAGCTACACATGGTTAAGAACCAGTGTTGGTCATACCAGCCGACCACGTAGCTCCCTGCTCAGTTTCTCCAGAAGTGGTCTTGGAGGAAGCTCTGTTCAGTAATGTAAACTGTTCATTTGGTGCAAATAGAAATCGGTTGGCCAACGGATAAAATAAAAGTTTTGAACTGAACAATTTTTCTCCTCGATTTTCAGATTATAACAATACAATATATTCATTAATTTTCTTCATGCCGAAGACAAGTCCAAAGACAAAAAATATCAATAAAATGTTTCGACAAAGTCAATTCAAAAAGAAAACTGAACCAAAGATAAAACTGAAAACACTGCAGAAGACCCACCTGCAATACTAGGATCAAGGTCTGCATGGTCTGCACTAGCTGCAGCACATGAAACTCTTGGAAGTCGATAGATGCCAACATTGTTTAGCAAGTCATAGGTGTTAACATCAGGAACAGAAAACCTGCGGACAACCTGTATTGCTTCACCAATGATGTACACCTTAAAGAGGATCCCGCCTGTAGAAGTAGTAAATCAGATGCCACATTTTACCTTTCCAGCGAAAAGGGCCAGGATACAGCAAGAAAAAAGTATGGACAGACACAATAAGGCCATAAAAGAATCAGGACCTACCATGATTCACAAATTCCTGTAGTACCAGAGGTGGATCAAGCATTGACAAGGACGCCTCATCGTATGCCAGAGATAGCTCATGAGATTTAGAAGTTCCATCAACAACCAATGGCTTGGCAACTGCAACGAAAAGAAGTGTGTTCCATCAGCAATTTCCACTCACTAATTCCACACATAACAAACAGAAAGTCCAATGTAACGCATTAAAACAGAAGAAGACAATGCTCCAGAAGCAGAAAATTAAAGGTACAACTGTAAATATGTGATAGTTCGAAATTGCAACTGGAATGAGATCATGCCAACATCAAATTGGATCCTCAGTTTGTCTACCTACCCAATATGCCTCCCAGTCAACCCACCCTACTCTCCATCCTTATTAAAACTAGTGTGAAGTGACAGGGTAGTTGCAGGACATGTTTCCACATAACATGCACATAGTCAGGAAAGAGATATAGTTTCACCAAACTAAAGAGGATTTGCACAACATAATATCACAATTTGCCTTTCATCATTCCATTCCTTGTTTGACATAAAGTGCATTGCCTGTTTGTACTGCAGTCATTCAATATACTGATCAAAGCATAACAAAACGAAGCATTTATATAGCTAACTTGATCAAAGTTGTACAGTATCATGACAACTAAAGTCAAGTGTGTCTTGAGAGGAGCAACAAAACTGAATCAAGATTCAAGAAGCATGCGGCCTAGCGTACCTAGTGTATTAAACTAGAAGAATTTAGAAGAACAAATGCCACAACCTATCTAAGGTAGCATGTACATAAAACTACAAGAGCTTAGCAGAAGAATCCCCTTATGTTCCCTTGTGTAATGCACTATTGAAAGTACATAAATACAGCAATAATCTCCCTCAAAAGAAAATAGAGCAATGATCCTGATATGCTGCAGAACAGATTAGGACGGTATAATTTAGTAGCAGCAAAAGAAACTAACTCAACATTGTATATGTAACAACAGCGGCAATAAATATATATTCATGAACTTTTGTTAGAACCACGATAACTGCATGGAGAGTACTAACTACAGGGAAAACATATATAATCATCTCCAAATGTAGCAGCAAAAATGCACTATCAGGTAACCAGATCAATTAAAATAAAATGAGTTCTGCGAAGCTAAAGCAAAATGGGTGGACCTGACTAATTCAAACGGATCACCCAGAGCATGTTTCAACAAAAATATCAAAAAGAATAGTTACAAGATTTGAGTAAGTTACCTAACGGCAAGGTTAGTCCAGCCATGGCAACTGCAGTTGGTATAGAGGACGGATCTTTCATAATAACCACTTGGCGTGGAGTGCAAACTTCTTCTGCCATGGTTCAAAGTTCAAACCATAAACATTTACATCGATTATAAACATATTATGCGCTTCATAGGAGTATGCTGAGGATGCACTTTCAGCAGCCTGCATGTCAATATGCTACGTGTTCATGATTAGTCAAAAATATACCACTGTCCAATCTAACATAATTTATCACTGAGCTTACCCAACATTGAATAAATCAACAACATATTTTACCCAGAGTTTCGTCATTTTCAGTGGCTGAGTTAATTGAGTGCTCTCATAAGTTAAATATGATTTACATAGCAACCTTAATTTGAAGCACTCATGGTCCACAAAGAAAGAAATAAGATTTGAACCCATCTTGTCAACAGAAAAATCTTGTCTGCTCATTTCAACTGAAACCAAAGTCTATTCAGCAATTTAATCACGAGAGGAAGAACGAAAGAGAGTTCGTATAGGGAAACTTAAATTTCAGTGCTTATTTTTATGAGTGAATTGTATTTTTGTGTGGTGAGAGTGTTTCCACTATTTTACTCATACAATGTGCCTTCAGAACTATGCACATTTTCGCACCACAATAATCTCAAGGGGTGTAAAAATGTGCAGCAATCATCCAAGCAAGTTCAAACGGCTTTACTTATTTCATAGCACAAATATCCATCATGAATGTATCTGCATATTACCATAGAAACTGGACAGGTTCAGATCTGCTACTTCTTCAAGCATCGATTGTCGATTGTTTAGATGCTCAATGGCATTGGGTGGGTCGAGAATAGTAACTTGTGGATGCACTTCATGATAATCCTTCACAAAACAAACAATTTTAAATTATGAAAACAGCAGAAAACGGGAAATCCAGATTTAGAAACCAACAGGAAAGTATTACCAAACACGGCTTTTCAAAAGTGAACTGCAGTAGAAAATTGTGATTGCATTAAATAGTTTAGTATACCTCACCACTAAAGACAGGATAAACACTTAATCTTACGACATCCATCCAAAATACACGACTTCCTAGAATCAGTGAAGTCATTCTTTACTAACTTTGACTCCTAATATATGATAATTATTTGGATTGGTAGAACAAAAATATCATTAGATTTCACATGAATCTTATTTTCATAATATATTTTTCCTAATTTGCTAATAACACATATAGAGATAATGGTGAAAGATGTTTGTTCGAGACTGTCAATATCAAAAATGCCAAACTCCGTATTTCTGAACAGAGGGTCAATGTGACCACAGATTTACCAGGACATGGCACCAACTACATAAGGGAAATTAGATAAATGCATGATGTGTGAATACTGTATCAGTATGGTACACTCATTCATTCGCATATCATCATGTTTCTAATCTGTAGTCAAATATTACCTCCAGAACCTGTTGCCACTCCTTGCTGGTTACCTACAGAAGGAAGCAAGGAATCTACATGACACCATTTTTGAAAAATTAAGCACGGGTCACTTCTTTCAAGAATCAAAAGGTTCATAAACGCAACTATTGGAAAAATATGCAAGACAAACTTAATTCTGAGACCTATGCGTCTGCTAACTTTGAATGTTTTAAAAAGTATTGACTAACCTTGTGCAAGATAATATCAAAAGGTCCTTGCTCTGAGAGAGGACGAGTCTCATCAATTGATATGAAAATAATTCCTTTCTTCCTGGCAAAGAAAAATGCACATGTTTAAGAACACATCAAGCGTCACTAAAATAAAATATTGGCGAGAAGTATAGCAAACTAGTTAGCACACATAGCTATTGTACGTTAGTAGAAAAATCATTTAAGCCAAATTCAAGCAGTCCGCTGAACTTTAAATAAGACTTAGTGCAGCACCAACTCAGCTTGACTTTAATTATTTTTAGGGGTAACCAAGTACTCAATCAATAACGCAAATCAGAGTGTCACAGGGTACCTGCAAAGGATAAAAAGAATGCTACAAGGGAAAACCGCGTCATGTCAGAAGATTCATCCTTTTAGTTACTCAACAGTAGGGTAGGGTGCATATTCAAATAAAATAAAATCAATAACTTCAAATATAAAATTTGATTGAGCAAAGGTTGTTCAATCTCGTGAAAATATTTTCCTTGTAAATTTATTCCCATTTACTTTCTCACAATGCCTTATGTTTTTCTTACCAGAAAACATGCCTCACTTATGTTGTTTAGCCTGTGAAGCAACTCACAAGGGTAGACTGCAATTGTTTCTCATCCAGAGCATCTATTCTTGAATTATTAAACAATAAAAGTACATAAATGAAAATGTTGAACGGTGCAACTACAACCATTTGTTCTTTCGTTCAGGGCACATTTTATTGCATAAATCATAAACTGAAGCACCCACCCTTGCACGTAAATTTTCTTTTCCCTAATATCAAAACATATATCAGTCTCAGAATGTAAAAATAATCTCAGTTTTGCAGGGAAAAAGTTCTTGTTAGTTCTTGTTCCTTTACTTTCGACATACTTTTCTTATGTTTGTAGGCTGTGAAGCAACTGACAAATGGTTGAATAAGATTAGATCTTCATGCATAACAAACAAGATATCCAGCTCAGAAATTGTTTGACAGTGGTCCATGTTGCCATCAAATCTAGCTACGCATTCACTAAAGTGGAAACAATCCGAGAAAAGACATTGCCATCAATAAGCTGTCATAATCCATGTGATGTGCTTATCCATAGGAATATTCCAGCTAGAATCCCAGATGCCAGGCAACAAGGATTAGCATCCTATAAATCATTTTTCCAAGTGGACACAAAAATAACAATATAATTATAGACTATGGATATGCCCCTCATGCAATGCAACTGTCAACACTACCACGCGAATAAGGCATCTACCGATGCTATTGGAATTTCTAAACTAGAACCCAGCATGCTTCACTTAGAAGCCACTCTCAGTAGCCGCCCCTGCCAACTTTATACTCCGGCCATTCGATCACTTATTAATTAAGTGCTATAAGGAATAGAACAACATTCCATCCCCCCAACCCCTATGTTGTTGAAATTATAATGATAATGGTTAGAGCATCAATTGCTTCCTTTTTATCGGCTCTGCCTATTCAAGCAAAATACTGCTCATCTTCAAAAAGTGATTCAAGAACAGCATTTTCTTCGAAAAGCAACACCCTTCAACACCTCTAGAGCAGAAAAAATCCTTTTTTTTCTTTTTGTGAAATTACTCCCACGCAGCAACCAAAAACCATGTAACATTACTCCTTTCTCTATAAATCTTCCATCACTTGAACCCCACCCCACCCCCAATGAATAAATGGAGCCCATCTCTTTAAGCGGTGATCCAGGCTTTTTTACCTCGCCAGCAAGAGTAGCTTGGGCTGCAGGAAGCTCTTCACCTTCTTCTTCGTGAGGGCGTAGCCCACCACCAGCCTCGGCGAAGCGACGGCAGCCGCCACCGCCGCGCCGTTGGGCGACGACGACGACAGTAGCGCCGGATCCATCACCGCATCCTCCTCTTCGTCATCTGAGACATCCCCGCGCAGCCTCATCCCCACGAGCCCTATCCTGAACTCCTGCCACAAATGGCCGGTAAACCCAAACTGATAGAAAATTCGGGGATAAATTCTAGGGGGAGGGAGGTCGAGGTCGAGCAGAGCCGATGCTTTGCGCGCGCGCGCCCGAAAGAGTTAGCTGGGTTTGGAGCTCAGGTGGTGGGGGCTTTATCTGGGGGATTTGGGCCGGGGGAACAGAATTCTTGGCCGGAGATCCCTTGTATTAATTAATGGCGAGACGAGTGGAAGATGGATGACGGACAGAGCGGGCGGGTATTTGTAGACGACGAAGGCGAGTGGGTGATTCACGATGACCATATTATCCGCCGCTCTCCTCCACCTACGGTTGTACACCACCGTTTTACCTTCTCAGTACGATACGAATTTGCGGCGCATGAAGTAATCCCGAGTAAGCTCAAGCGGGTTGGGTCGTAATAAATAATTCCTCGAAATTCCTCTGTTCGGGATTATAGTCCTACGCGTAAACCTAGGTTGTTAATTTAACTAACAAAATATAACTTATATATTACAAAAATTATACCATTAGAAAATATAACCTCTAAAGTTTCTAATGGTATACTTTTGTACTATACTATTTATATTTTGTTGTTTAAATTGGCAACCTAGTTATCCGCGCGGGACTTATAATCCCAAACGGAGGGAGTATCTCCTAAAAGCTCTTAAATTTCATTTTTACTACAAATATACTCGTTTTTGCTACAAATAGTTTCAGTTTTGCTACGTGTAGTAGTGACCAATAATAGAAAAACAGACTAGACCTCGTCGAAGATTTCGCCGGAGACCTCGCCGGCGACCGTGTAGCAAAAAAGTTTTGTTAACGTAGCATATCTGACCTTGTCGGAGACTCGCCGGAGGTTTTCGCCGGTAGACCTCACCGGAGACCATGTATCAAAAACTTTATGCTATTGTAGCAAAACCGTAAAATGGTGGTAGCAAAAAAAATATGCTAATATTGCAAAAAAAGACCTCGTCGATGGCTATAGTAGCAAAACCAATTTTGCTGAGCACTTTCGTCGAAAATATCATAGCAACAATATAGAACAGAAATAGCAAAAAATTGCTACTATTGTAGCATCGTCCTGTAGCAAAATCTCAAGACGCATTCATTGGTCGATAGCATCGTGACCCTTCATCTGTAGCAACGACGATCACCTCTGGCGGTATCTCGTCCTGTCTATGTAGCACCGTGCGCTATAGCAAAATTTGCCGGCGAGACTGCACCCGCCCTCGCCGGTAGTAGCGTTGTCCGTTGCCCATGATAGAGCCGCTCGTCGCCGGTGGTAGCAATGCCCGACGCCTTCTTAAAGCCTCTCGTCGCCGGTTGCGCATTTGGAGGCAGAACCGTGACCAAAGATCTGGTCCGGGAAGGAGGAGCAGCAAGGCGCCCGGCGCGGCGGTGCTCCAGCAACCAGGTGCAGCGCGGCGGCGCTCCATCAGCAGGTGCGCCCGGCACGGCAGCACGACAGCGCGGTGGTCCTCCAGCACGACGACGCTCTGGCAGCAGGGGTGCCTGGCACGACAGCACATCGGCCTGGCACGGCAGCAGGAACCAGAGGGTCGACGCGCGGGAGCGGTAGGAAGCAGCGGCGGCTATTCGCTGGAGCGAAGGAAGATGCGGTTATGGAAGGGAAGAGATAAGGAAGTAGCGCTCGCGGTGGGACCTCTCTCCATATGTACGGTAGGCGGGCAAGCGACGACCCGAGGGATCAGATCGTTCGATCCCCGGGGGCATCGTATCATTTTTCTTAATTTTTTGTGATTTTTTACAGATAGAAAATATGAAGCATTGGGGTAATTCCCCCGATGCTCATGCTCCACACGTGCCCCTAAAAATTAGCCCATAATCCGGTTTGATCCTAGTCCTAAAATATATAAAACATACTGACTCGTCGAAGTGTATACTTTATAGCAAAAAAAATTATGCTAATGTAGCAAACTCGATTTCGCCGAAGACTCGCCGAAGACTTTTGCCGAGAAACCTCGCCCGAGAACAAAAGAAAATTATGTTACTATAGCAAACCCACAAAACATGTGTAGCAAAAAAAATTACCAACTGTAGCAAAAAAAGACTTCGCCGGAGACAACGCCGGTGGTTTGGTAGCAAAAATGTTGGGCTGCTGTAGCAAAACTAACTTTGCTGAAGACTTTCGTCGAAAATGTCATAGCAAAAACATAGAACGGAAAAAGCAAAAATGTTAGACTATTTTAGCGAAAAACGAAAGAGTTATAGCAAGAAAAAATAGTAGAACCGAATTTTCACCGAAGAAACCCCAAAGACTCGCTGGAGCCATCGTAGCAAACACATTATACTATTATAGCAGAAACACATACCAATGATAGCAAAAAATTATGTCATTGTGGCATCGTTGCAGCATTATTCCCGCGGTGGGTTAATCTGAGAAACGAAAGAGTAGCAAAACAAAAAAGAGTGTGTAGCGAAACAAAAAAGAGTGTGTAGTGAAAAAAATATACAAATGTAGCAAAAAACAGTTAAGATCTGTCGTCGGTCCTTTGGAGTCCTCATCTTCTCCCTATACAGTGAAGCACGCCATGTCTGTAGGGCTGGAGGCGCAGGGGCCTTTCTCTTGGTAGCAGTAGGCATCAAGGCAGACTCATCTCTTCCATGCCGTGGCCGAGATAGGCAGGGGGCACGCGTGGCTGCAGGGTGGAGGCAGAGTCCTTGTGCAACCGAGGAGCAGCGGAGTTGAGTTGACATGGAGACCTGGAGCAGCGTCCATGTCGTCCTTGTCGAGGAGGATGTCGTGAGGTTGCCTGAGGCAGCGCAAGTTGTCATGAAAGGGAGACGAGGGAGGCGAGCTGGGGCAGCCACACGGGGTTCAGACGAGGTGGCGTTGGTGCTTGGCTATGATTTTGAAATGGCCAGACCGAAGGTAGGAACACGAGGTCCACTAGGACGCGTGGAGAACATAAGGTTGAGGTTTTTTTGTTGACTAGGCAGTGGGCTGGTGGGGCCAATGAAGTTGTACCTTACGATCGAATTTCATCCAACCGATGCGCATCCGAAGGAAGTGAGCACATGATCCCCGAGGGAGATGCATCAGGCCTTTGCCAATGGTCCTAGTCAGTCGTCTCTTAGCGCTTGCCACCTAGGATTAGAGCTGATGTGGAGAGGTAATTAATGAAGGAAGAGAAGATTGATGTATCACTACTGCAGAATAGGCTATCGGTGACAGGCTTAAAAGATCCATTAGTGACAGGCAAAGCGCCTGTCACTAATAACTAGTCACTGATATGAGGTTACTAGTGCCTGCCACTAGTATGTGTATACTAGTGACGAGCAAGAGAAAGGCATGTCACTAGTTTAGATCAATGGTTGCAGCCCCGTGGTGTTTTGTAGTGACATTCCCATTATCTTGGTTTGAATTTTGGTAATAATAAAAAATGTGTTTTCCATGAATATTTCACATAGCACAATAAAATATCATAAACAAATTAACCACCAATATTTCAGATAGCACAATAAGATGTTGTACCAATGATACGTTCACATAACCCAATATGACATAATATTTGCACAAATAACTCAATAGCATACAAACTTGCAATCTACCGTAGGCAAAAAAAAATGCAGAGCCTTCTATTTCCTCGCCCAAAGAGGACACAATCACGCGATTGTTAATGTTGAATAGTTTCTTGATCAGTTGAACTCCAAAGAACAGAACTACCAACATATATAGCATGTTTTAGTACCCTCGAGCAGACCACCAAGCAAATATCCATCCAAGATTGAATAGCTTAACCAAAACCTTGGAATTCACGAGTCGCCCTCAACCATCGTATTATTTTTGGGCAGTCTCTTTATTCTGTTTGAGAACTCACTGGACTGTGAAAAATCAGGGAAAAGGAGACGTATAAGTATTGCCATAACAGTACAAGTCAAGAAAGCATCAACATCTTTGACGAGAAATTAAAATGCTAGAAACTTGAGAGAGGCTTATCATTAGCTTTCACATAATGGTGCCGTGAATCTATTCGTGGCAGCAAAATAAGAGATTAGGAAAACATCTGCTCAAATACTCTGTAGTGGTTATCACGCAGACAACTAACAATGCAAAGCATATAGAAAATATTCGTTCTGTTATAGTGAAGTTTAACATCCAGTTTGGCATCCGTGGTAACACAGAAAAAAGTGGTGCATAAACAAAGTTCTTATTATCTTAGGGCCTCTTGGAATATCAGATAATGTTAGAAGATTTACTAGTTATAAAATACATTCATTTTCACAAATCAATCAGTGTGAACAACGAAAGTATATCAACAATTTCTTATGCAGGTTGAGATTAGATGCAACAGTACATGAACAATTGGTTACCATTTCAAGAACTTGTTCCGAGGATCAAGAAAAAATCTTTTTTTCAAGGATACACCCTGGAAGGTGTATCGTTTTCATAGAAGAAAGGCCAAGATGGCCGGTACAACGCCGCGAAGGCTACACGATACAAACTCGACGCCACACGTCTTACAACACAACCCACAACCGCCAAACAACAATGACTCTCCTCAAACCGCCTCCCGACACGAATGGTGGGGAAGGGATACACTTATTTGTTTCATAAAACTAAATTTCCATATCGGTGCAGACTCTGATTATTGGCAACCATTCAATTTGATAATATTAATTGGCTAGCCAACAATTATCTTCAATAAATGAATGATAACTCAGGACATACTTGCCAAAAAATTCAGAGCAATTCCACTCGTAGTATAAAAATGGTTGTCATTTCAAACTGGAAAAACTAAGTTCTAAACTTGGAGGGACTGCCTAAGCCAGAATGAATATTTTAACTTTTCGAAACAACAAATTCTAAAGGAATGCATGGGAGTGGGGTTGAACTTTAGTAACTTTGTTGTCACATGGAGGAGTATGGAAGCAGGAGGAGACACTCGTGGTAAAAGGTGGCGGTGGAGTGACAGCAGCTTCCATATTTTGTTGGAGGACCTACCATGCGTCGCCTGTGGTTTCAACTGAATTTTGTTAGAGTTTCAATATGGTGCTCCATTTGAACAGAAAGCATGTGGGTCTTATTCAGGAGTAATATTAAGAAGTTGATAAACTGTATAATGTTATAATTCCAACATCACAATGTTTATAGCAAGTGCAAGAACAGATCATTTATTCCCAAAGTAGAAAACCTTTTATTAATCAGAAATTGAAAAAGAATGCAGGTAACAATATTTGTGTCGATTGAAAAATAAAAAAACCATCAGCGCATGATATGGTTCTTGAAGAGGAACAATACATATTGCGGGTTGCTCGGCAGATTGGACAGCTCTACTTGTAGGATTGGAATGCCAAAAAAATCATGGAAGTAGGAGATGAAAAAATGAGACAGAACGAATACCTGAAGTGCAGTGGCTATTGCAGCTGGGGCTGAGCCCATACCAGCTTCACTGCACGGTGAAGCGCATGATGGTGGTGGTGGTGCGCACTGGAGAACACAAAGCCACATGTTGATCTGTTCAATGGGAAATACCGGTACAATGCTAGATCGTATTCTCCAATATACAGTTTAGCTGCCTCCTAAAGTTTTATACATCTGACAACCATAATTCGATGCTACAACTAAAAAATTACAGTTCAGAAAATTAGAACTCACCTCTAAAACGGAATCCCAAATCATGATGTGTCGTTTGAGAGGTCTGGCACCAATGGTGCGGAGGGGACTCCAGATGGATTGCGCATCGTGAAGGATGACGGGGAGGGAGTCAGAAGGGAAATAAAGGGGCTGAGGACGCGAAGGGGCACCACACGTCAGAGTCGCCGGGGTTGTACTAAGATTGCCGAGCGCCCTTCCTCTGAGATGGGTGTGCTATGAAGAGCGAGAAAAAATCGCTATGGATCTAGAAGGAGAAGGCAGTGAGTTCGTTGACAAGAGTGTAGACGGAGAAAAAAAGACAGACCAAATCTCAAAATATAATCTGTGGAACATTGGTGTTACTCCCTTACCGAGATGGAAACCATGACCGCGCTGCAACTTCACCGTGGTCCTCCCGGCCATCGCCATCAATCGGCGTCTGCCGCATCGCCTCGCTTATGCAGTGGCTCCAATAGGCATGGAGGAGATATGGCACGATAGAAGAGGGCGGGGGGCGGCGGCGGCGACCATGCCAGGGCACCACCACAGGAGAAAAGAGACTAATGTGGATCGGGAATTCGGGATGGGCAACTCACGTGCTGGGTATCAGTGATGGCATCGGTGCGTAATTTCCACACGCGGGGAGAGGGCCGACATCGTAGGGTGGTTTTTTTTGTCGAGGATGATCTGACGGGTCTTTCAATGTTTGATGTCAAACTATCAACACCAATTGTTTTTCGAGAATAACACCAATTTCTTTTTAATATTAAAAACTAGTTATCACCGTTAAGTTATCTATTGTTGTATACCTATTTATATTGTGATGCATCTATAATTTTGTCTAGGCAGAAAAGTTGTCTCTATTACGAGCGATAGACCTTTATAAATGTCCATCACCAAGACATTTGACTCTTGCAGCCGGTCTCCACAAAAAATATTAGTGACATGTATTTATAGATGCTTGTCACTAAATAATTTTTTTAATTTAGCCGGTCTTCATAGAAATACTAGTGACTATCATTTTTATGCGTGTCACTGGTGTTCCGTACTAGTGACAGGCTTATTCTTGCCTGTCGCTAGAAATATTTATTAGTGACAGGCATAATTTTGCTTGTCACTAATCATCTGACGTCTATAAACCTTTCTGCAGTAGTGTATGCAAGCAAAGAACCGGCTCTTGTCCCGTAGCCCGAGAGAAAAGCAATAATGGTTGATCTTGTGTGGGCTGCATCAGCGCCTTCTCCCTTTCTCCATTTCTCTTCTAGTCATAGATATATAGGTACAGAGTATAGAAGATCTCAGGGTTCATTTAATGTCACACAACGAAATGAAACGATGCACTAGAAGCTTTTCAAGTCTGGGCTATGCAATATGACGTGGTAGCGTTAGAAACGCATGCAAGAGACGACCATTGTCACCGGCCTCATTTCCAAGAAAATGGTCACATCTTTTGACGAAAATTAATGAAGACAAATTTACATTGGTTTTCTAGCCTAATTGCACGGTATTTTTCAGAAGCCCAAATGTACTTTTTAGCCTTTGTTTTGACTACCCTTCATTTACTAATGCATTTTTATAGATATTCAAAAAATAGAATAGATATATTCTAAAATTAGTGAAACTACATGCTAGAACACGTCTAAATACATAATGAACGGAGTGAGTAGCTAATTTATAGATATGCATGTCCGAGAAACACTTTGTAGAAAATTTTATGATGACATTCAGTGGAAGAGCTAGCGCAGAATGGGTGGAGGGCAAATGGTAATATTGGAATATTGGGTGGGGGAGGGCAAATCACTCAAAAATTTCCCATCTAAGCCTTTAAAATATTTTTTTTCATTGATTGTTCCAAGTCTGGGGGGCCATGGCCCCCTCTTACTTGTACATAGCTCTGCCACTGATGACATTTATGGATTATATTAAATTATCTCATTACACATACATATTTTGATTCCTAGCGTGTTTGTGGCTATGATATCCGCTCTGTATAGAGTGGAACAAGGCGAAGATGGACGTTATCCTTCGACACCTCCTAAAGGCGGCATGTCGGTTTTCCACTTCCTCCATCTGCTAAGCATATAGGGCTCCTTTTTTCGGTTATGTCTCTTTTGAGACTGTTTTGCTCTCTTTCCGTTTGGGCATATCTCTGATGTTGTCCTAGCAGGCTATTTTCTTATTATTTGTTCGAATCTTATAACCTTATGTGGATGGTTGCTTTATTTATAAAGCGGGGCGAAAGCCTGTTTCGATGGCACACGCATATTTTAAAGGTTTAGCTGTTTAATATGTGAGCATGAATATATTTTTAGCTTTGTACAATATTTAACATTGGATAAATCATGACCATAAAAGAGATTAAATTAGTAAGTAGCATGTCCAAGATGATTGCGAATAGCAATAATTCTAATATGATCTCGAACAAATAAGACAAGAACACATAGGTGCAGAGAAAGAAGACCCGTTTGTCGGTATCATCCATGTCGAAGAAGAGGTTGTCAATATTGAGGAAATGGTGTACATTGGAATTGGGGAAGTAGTCATCTACTTGTAGTGACATGGGCCTACTTCCTCGTCTCTCAGTGCATGTCGGAAGACGGGGTGGAGAAGTCGTGGGCAGCGATGCAGTTCAACGTCCCGTTGAACGACTCAATCTCATGTGTTAATTGTGTGTGGTGTATCTCTTTGGGATGAGGAGCAACATCTTTCTTAAATACTACGAGAGGTGAACGGTCTGGCAGAAACTGAAATGGAATAGTCTAAAAACTGTTTGGTTTGTCTTCCACTAGCGCATACAACCAAGAACACATGAATGTCATTACAAGAAAAGTCGCTATTCGCAATGGTTTTGTCCGCTGAGCATGGTAGAAGGTGCATCCTTTTTTGTTTTCGAGGAACTCTACTGCCACTAGATCATCAGAAACATGGCATAAGCTTGGTCAGGCCGTGATAGATGTTAGATTTTCGGCTCCTTACGTGATTTTGACTCTTGTCGATGCTACCGAAGTAGTTTGAAGCCCATGGGACAGTGATGTCAGTGTCTCTAGCGGACCATTTTTTTGGACGCGCCTCCCTATTTTAAACTTGATAACGTTGCTCGATGCATCAGTTGTTTAGTTAGACTGCTGGGTCTCAGATGTCAGCCTATCATCAGAATAAATATTTGCATGATGGGCTTCTTTTCTATGCTCACACCTCCCTATTTCGACTTGATAATGTTGCTCGATGCATCAGCAATTTCGTTAGGCTACTGGATCCTAGATGTCAGCCTTTGTAAACGAAACATGTGTATGATGGAATTTATTTTTCCGATCGCGTCTCTCTATTATGGACTTGATAATGTTTGCTCGATGCATCAGAATCAGACTGCTACAGTTTAACTACAGAAGATATTGGGGTAGTGTATGTCATACTTGGCATCGACTAGTGTTTTCTAGAGTTTACCATCATCCTGGATGTATCTCCTAATCCAAGAACTCAGGCAAATAAAGGTTAAGATTTGCTAGGCCTGGGTAGATAGTACAACACAAACCTCTAATTGGATTGGCCTCAACAACTATAGTTAGCACCCTAGTAAGTACATCTACTACTAGATTAAAGAGGAGAGACACTAGTGACAAAGAAACTAATACTCCCTCCGATCCATATTACTTGTCGCGGAAATGGATGTATTTAGACATGTTTTAGTGCTAGATACATTCGATCTAATGACAAGTAATATGGATCGGAGGGAGTAGCTACATTGTTAAGCTTAACTCCAACAAAGCCTCCACATATGGCGGTTTTAAAACAAAGAATAAGAGTGTGCCCAAATCCTCTTCTGTGCAGTAGATTTAATGGAAAATCTAGAATAACTTTATCGAAAGCTTTTTTATAATCTAACTTTGGCACTAGCCTTGAGCTTATATTTTCTTAAAGCTCAATCAATTCAAATTGTAGAATTTCAGTTGTATTTTTCTGAATCAAGTTAGACATAAAAAAATCTCGATCAAGTGAGCCGTAGACTCTAATCTTGGTACATATACGCTATCACCCACTAAAATGAACCTTCTCCTGTCCATTTGCCACGTCGGTCCGCCAAAAGACTTATTATTACTCTCTTTCTTTCAAAGTAAGTGACTTCGTTTTGTGTGATGCGTATGAAACTAGTCACAAGTTGAGTCACTTATTTTGGGACGAAAGAAAGTACTTGTTAGCGAATGTTCAAAACTTATGTTTAGATAACCACCTGATATACACAACGCAAGCACTTTATTCAGTGAAAACCTTGCAATCCCGCACGCACACGAAGGAAGTTACTCAAGCTTTCTTCCGTAGGACGACGTTTATTTGCAGATATATACAGGAGCTCGGACACGCACGTGCTCCCGCGTGCACGGCAGCTACATTGAGTATGAACCTTTTTTTTAAAGAACACCACGAAACTGCTTGTGCTATTCCTTCTACAGTTCTCGGGCAGAACCGTCGTGCTTTGCCTGGTAGAGACGAGCAGGCAGGCGTGGCTTAGCCTGCAGACGCAATGGCTCAGCCATCACGAGGCTCGCATCCGCCTCTTGCAGCTCAACTCTGTCGACACCCGGTGGCTTGCTCCACGTGAAGCCCTGCAGGAGCCGCGCAAGCAGCATCACGGTGATGAGAGTGCCCAGCGAAATCCCAGGGCAGCCCCGCCTCCCGGTGCTGAACGACAGGAACCGCAGCTCCGGCTCGCCGAGCCCCACGGTGGCGTCGCCGGCCGCCAGGTGCCGCTCCGGCCGGAACTCGAGCGGCTCGTCCCACACCTTGGGGTTCCTGCCGAGGCCGACGCGGCTCAGGATGACCTGGCTGCCCCTGGGGATCGAGTAGCCGCCGACGGTGGTGTCGGCCATGGCGACGCGGGGCGGGTTGAAGGGGTGGTAAGGGTGGAGGCGGAAGGCTTCCCGGATGCAGGCCTTGAGGTAGTTGAGGCTACGGAGGTCGGGTTCCTGGACCAGCCGGTCTCGGCCCACGACGCTGTCGAGCTCGGCCATCGCCTTCCGCATGGTGTCTGGCTTGTTCATCATCTCGGCAAGCGCCCACTCCACCGCGTTTGATGGGTTATCTATGCTCGCGATCATGATGTCCTGCACATAACACGCAGTCAGTCCATCAGTCTCAGCAATATATGCAAGCGTGATCTGTAAATGTCGGCAAGAGCACGTGCACAACGTATCGGTAGTCAGCTAGTACTACTCAGCTGACCGATCTTTTACATGACGGCAAGATTAGGCACGTGACCGGTGCGGGACAAAATATTTTGATACTGTAACCATATAACTATATACGGTATTCTTGAGCACTTACAACTTTACTACTTCCTATGTTTCATAATATAAGACGTTTTAATTTTGTAAAGAAAATGTATCTAAACTAATTTTTAGTGTGTAAGTTTATATAAGTTCACTCCGAACCTACACATTAAAAGAAGTCTAGATATATTTTCTTTATAAAGCTAAACATCTTATATTTTAAGACGGAGTGAGTAGAAAATATGCACGTCCGTTGCATTTTTCTAGCTAATTTATTAATACCGTAATGCACTTTGTAGTTAATACCGTAATACCAAGTGAGCCTCATCGAGGGCTCGTAGGCGCTTCATCTTCGGTAGGAAGACTTCACCGAGGACTTCCTAGTCGAAGGGGTGGTCGGTGGTCCGAGAGACGGGTCCTCGCCGCTGTCCGCCCCCGGCCTCCGCTCCATTGGAGGGACCGTCACTTCCGTGGCCCCTTGTCCATGGATCTAGGGTTCGGCGGTAGTGGGTGACGGTTGGGTGATAGTGGATGGCTGAGATGAGAATGGGGGGCTAATGTGTCCGGTGTGAGGCTAGCTACAGGGTCTGAGTCGAACAAGTAGACGAGTGACCCGGACGCTCAAGTTGTTCGCTAAACCGCAAAGCCAACCCAAATTTGGATTAAAAATAGGGAAAATGGACCGGTTCGCGCCACACAATGTTTACGGGGAGTTGTTGGGCCTTTGCTCCCTATCTGGTCGGACAGAATCGGATGGTCCCGGTCCGTTTGCAGCTAGCCGTTGGGGTTGTCCTAATGCTTATATGGAAAAAAATTCTCAGAAAGTTTAAAACTAATTCAACAAACCAAAAATAGTTGTATACTCCCTCTTTTTCAAATGTAAGGCACAACTGGAATTTCCTGGTGTTCGACACACTACGATTTTGACTTATAATTTGTCTACAAAATTTGAGTAAAGATATATACTCCCTCCGATCCAAATTAGTTGAATTAGATTTGTCTAGATTCGATTTTATCTAGACATGATTTAGTATTAGATTCATCTGTATCTTAATAAATTTGAGTCAATTAATTTGGATAGAATGGAGTACAATAAAAACGCAAGGAGATAAATACAATGATACTATTATTTATACATGCACAATTCATATATTGGAGTATTATTGTGATGCAATAAGGATCATGCTAATTTGAAGGCCTCTTGGTACAGTTTAGGACGATCATATTAAACAATGCAATTACCCCTGGAGCCACCATGCATGTGGTTGGGAGGAGGAAGGGTGGAAATTTAACCCTGGCAAATAAAGTTTTAGCTGCCACATGAAAACCTGAAGACGACATGGGCAGTGGTCTTCTGTAGGACAGTCGCAATGAATGTGGATATTGTATAAAATGACAAAACCTACAACGATTAAATTGAATCGGAGGAAGTACTAAAAAATCTAACAGTCAAAGCTATGTGTTCAACCCATATAGATGTTCATTTTTTCTTCGAAGGATTTTACTTTGTGACTATAGTTGGCTGAGAGTGACATAAAAAATGCTTCCTTGCACATTAATCAAGATACGCTAGATGCTAAAAGAATAGCAATATTCAACAAACGTAATGTCATTTTAGAGAATACATTTGAAGAATAGAAGGCAGCGCTGATTCTACGAAATACCTGAAGACCACTACCTTGTCTAAACCCGCAACAATTAAATCGGAATCGGATATTGTATAAAATTTATAACCTAGCTATTTAAATAACGTAATTATTCAAACTAACTAAAAAAAATAAGATAATGTGTTTGTGGCGTGCCTCCAAAGCCTAATCAAACATGTAGCCAATTAAAGTCACGGCTGCCAAACTTAATAGTTAGACATGTTCCAAGAATAAAAACATGAACACTACTTGCATTGATTGGTACATTTGTGACTGGCGATGAGCCATCGATCATCATGATTTGCGCACGAGAGGTGTCTCTGCGTCCAATCGATTCGAGAGTATTCCTAGCAAAAGCATGAACAAGTGCCTAACTAATAGGTATACTCCCTTTATTCGCAAAACATACATAAAATAAAAATTGAGTATACCAAAGAACAAGTCAACTTTAGCCGCAAAAGAAAGTACGAAAATGAGTCATTGGCAAACAAAAATGATACAACAAAGAGAAATATGTATTGTTAGCTAGTTTGGCGTTATCCTGCAAAAGTGAGTACGGAGCCACAGAGAAGTTGACAGCTTAAGTGGGAGCTAGCGCACTTTTCGGAGTTATGAGAGTGTCCACGTTAGCAACCAGAAATGCAATACTATTGGAGTAATATTTAGGATATGTACAATGATTGATAAGATAGTTTTATCTTATACACACATAATTTTAATATGACAACAAAACATGATGTGTACAATGAGTTATATTTTAATCTTATCTCTAGCGAGAAATAACCCTAAATATATAGTGAGACATATATTTGCTAAGAGAAGAGAAGTTAAACTTTTTTCTCTCTCCTCCAACTCAAAAATCATCCTAGGTAGCATTGGTAAGATAAGACCATGAGGCTTGCTCCAGCACAACCACAAACTCGTATAAAACTCAGACAAACTCAACACAAGGATAGTTGTGATCATCGATACCCTTCATAATTAATACTAGTCAGGTATATGTAGTCCTGTAGAAAACTCGTATAGTCCAATCAAATTATACGTCTTTTTAGCATACGTATGTATGTGTACTAGTACGACTGTACATCGGCTCATTGCCGGCGGCCGTGGCCGGCGAGCTGGTGGCGGTGATGGTTTGTCTCCGGCAAGCTGGTGGCGATGACTTCAAGGTGGATCTGGTCTGCACATGTCTCGGTCTGGCCTGTAGGTGCGTGTCGGTAGGGCTAAAGGCAACACGTCGGTGGTGCGGTGGCGGCGTGCGGGCTTGGCAGCGGCGAGTTGACCCACTGGACAGTTCGATAACATGTTCGGTGACCCCGACGGACATACCGAGAACATGTCCGCCGACTTATCCAGCGACCCGACTAAGGCGGCGGTTGCGACGATAACCGGCAGCGTCCTTGATCCCGTGATTGCATGGGCTGCGTTGTTGATCGGCGGGGGCAAGGTTGGACGGCTCGGATCGTGTGTATGTGGGGAGAATGCCATATGTCCATACGTGGGCAATACCCCCTATCTGTATGCTACGTAGATATACAGGGTTTTAATATACTAGATATATGGACCGGGTTTATGTGTGTTTGGGGTAAACCTTTGTACCGGAGCAAATACCTAAGACCATTGTACATGCCTTCAATAGTTCCCTTAAAAAGTAGTCAGAGTACTATGTTCGGAGATTCGGAGCAAATTACTACTGAGTGACCGGAATTGATAACTTACGATGGCCTGTGACTTGATCTCTTGGACTGTGAGCAGCGGTCGTCCAGCCCCGCCGTCAAGCGAGGCGAGCACGTCGAGGAAGTCGGCGATTTCCCTCCGCTCGCCGGCTTTCCGCAGCAGCCGCCACTCCTCCACCCTATCCTCGATGACGGGGTCGTGCAGGCGATTCAGGGTGCTCATCACGGCCCTGATGACCTTCTCGTGGCCGTCCAGGTCGAGGCCGACCAGCGCCGGGAAGTAGTCGGAGACGCAGAAGGCGTCCAGGTAATTGAGCACGGCGAACAACGCGTCCACGTGCTCCACCTCGTCAGGACCCGGCCCCGCCACGGCGCCTGCTGCAGCCGTTGGACGGAAATGCCGTCGCCCCAAGGTGAGCCTTCGGATGAGGTTGCCGCAGAAGTGTCTGGCCAGGTGGCGCACGTCGATGACGCCGCCGGCTGCGCACTGGGCGTGGACGTGGCGGAGCAGGTGGTCAGCCTCGTCCTCTCGCGTGCCGCGGAGGCGGTTCTCGGTGGCCGGGGAGAGGACCTCCGCGGTGAGCACGCGCCGCATCTTCCTCCACTGGTCGCCGTAGGGGGAGATGCTGACGCTGCGGTAGCCCATGCTGAAGGACTCGGCGGCGAACGTGGTCGGTCGGTCCGCGAACACGGCGTCGTTCTTGCGCAGCACCTCCCGGGCCATCTCGGGGCAGGCCACGACGACGACGTTCACGGGGCCGAGGCGGACGCGCACGATCTCCCCGCCGGAATGCTCCAGCAGCCGGTGCAACCACCGGAAGACGGGCTTGTTGGCGAGCATCTGGTGCATGTTGCCCACCACCGGCAGCCCAGGAGGACCCGGCGGCAGCCCGCGAGCAGCCGTAGACGACATGGAGGCCTTTCTACGGTGCCTGCTTGACAAGGCAACGACGAGCAAGAAGGTGGCAGCCATGACGGCTAGCATTGCGAGGGTGGGTGCGCCGGTGCTATTCACTAGTGGCATGGCGGCCGTGGCGTTGGATGACGAGCTCATTTCTTCGTCAATGATGTTGTTGGAACGAATGCTACCAAGTCATATATAAATGCTGGCATGTAGCGCCTTGGAGATTCATTAAAATGGGTGTTGGTCCCAGCGAATCTACTCCAATTTGTTTTGAGATATCTTAGCCAAATCTCTATATTCTGGAAGAATCTAGTCGATCGCTCGCTCGCAGGGAGGGAGAGACAGATCATCATACAGTAAATGAAATTCTTGACAGATGCAAGCAGAGCAACGCGCGAGGTCGTGATTCATGCACGAACCAGTGCATAGTCAGCAGTGCCATTCAAATCGATCGATTCGATGGTGCCAGCGCGCACACAGTTGTAGAATGTACGCGTGCATGAACACGAAACTTCATTGCTGCATCAATCTGCTGCTATGGCACCGGACGTACTACGTGCAGTGCAGTACCGATGACTCGAGCAGCGCTGGATAAACATTTGATCCTTAAGCAAGTTCATTAGGAATCAATGTCGCCGCGCCAATAGGACTAAGTCTGCAGGCAAAAATATAGCTCTCTTCGAAAACAGGCATATGCCCAGCTTTATAAATAAAATAACATCCAAACAGCATCCAGTACAAGCGAACAACACACCGGCAACAAAGTCTAAATGCCACACACAGCACAACACGCAACACAACACACAGAGATACAAACGCGTCCCAAAGACACGCTCAACGGCCGGAAGGAGAAGCGAGTTGGCGCGCCGTCAAAAGGTGCTCTATCATCCCATCCAGGACCGTCTTCAGAAATTGGAGGCCCCTGTGCGAAATGCAATACAGGGCTCTAAAAGTATTATTTGTTTGCATATAACTAAAGATAGGTAGGGCAGAATTATGTAACTTTAATTATGTATTTCTTGCAGTTTGTACTAGTACTAGTAGTACCAAATATCAATGCTGAAAATCTAAAAATGTAAAGGTTGCACAGAAATAATAGGCTGACCTCGTGTTCTTTTTCTTCTAAGAATACACATAATGTACATATCATCGATTAAATGACCTCACAAACAACACCACATTTCTTAATCTGGACACCTTGATATCCTGATCTCGTGTTCTAGAACTAATTCCTGCTTTATAACCCTAACAAAAGTAGATAAAAATACATGAAGTCTAGGCTTAGAAATAAGAAAGAAGTCTATATAACCCCATAACTATTGAATCTAGAATTGGTAATCCAGGAGGGAGAACGCACGGACGGCAAATGCTGGAGACGAACATGGTTCCGTGGACTTCTGCACTGGGGCATATGAACTGGCCAGCCGGCGGGCACCGGCCGGAAGATCGCCGAGACGCCCATCTAAATTTAGTTTTTTTTTTCGGAGGGCAGATAGGGTAGCTACGGAAGACGATTGTGGATCCGTATTATTATTTGGGCAGTTTGGTTATTTGTTGAGGCCCGAGCGATCAGAATATCAGAGTTGCACGTGATCACTGGGCTTTTATTTTCTTGACCCTAATTAAGTACAGTAAACATGATTAGAATTTGGGGGCCCCAAATTTCTGGGGCCCTGTGCAAGCGCTCACTTCGCACACCCCCATCGACGGGCCTGATCCCATCTAGCCGCGTCCTGCCCCGCTGCCTACTCAACGGATATCACTAATGCAAAAAAGCCAAAAATTTGAAGGTCGAGTCAGAGGCACGACGAAGAAAGACACACTCGATGACCATCTTGTTACGGATGTTCCATAGAGTTCAGGTTATCCCTGCAAACAAAAACCAGAAGATGCGCCTCCTCCCACCAGTAGGACTAGGGGGTCATGGACACGGGTGTAGAAACAAAATCTGAGCAGCAGCAGCGAATGGAACGTGAGGCCAAGGAGAAGGCCGATGCAGATGTAGGAAATCAGGGAACATTACCATCACCACCAATGAGGCCGTTAATGGAGCAGGATTTTATGCAGTATATGCAAATGATGCAAGAAAACCAAAACAAGTTCATGGAAGAGCTGCTGGGACGAGCTGGGAATCAGAGAGCACCTGAAGGTGGAGGAGTGAGTCTTTCTGACTTCCAGAATGCAGGGTCGTTACCTTTTGCATCAGCTCCTAAACCAATAGATGCAGAAGATTGGCTAGCAGATACAGAAAGAAAGCTGAAGACTGTAGGTTGTAATGATGAGAAGAAACTGAGGTATGCAACTCATCTTCTGACAGGACCTGCGGCGTCATGGTGGGAGAATCAGTTAGCCATGCAAGAACCAGGAAGGGAGTATACTTGAGAAGAGTTCAAACAGAGATTCCGTGAATATCATGTTCCGAAAAGTGTTATGGAGTTGAAGCAAAGAGAATTTGAGGAGCTTCAGCAAGGATATACTAGTGTCATGAAGTATATTCGGGAGTTTAGCCAACTGTCTCGCTATGCCGAGGAAGAAGTTAATACGGAAGAAAAGAGTAAGAAGCGTTTCCTGAGAGGGTTGAATCCATTTGTGAGGATGCAGTTAAGGTTGGCCAATAAACAAACTTATCAACAGTTGTTGGATGCAGCTATCACATTTGAAGATGACTACAAGAATGTCTAAGAGGATAGAAGGAAGAGAGCTAAGAAGGAAACTAAGAGGATACAGGCAAGTAAACCCAAGCCCAACCCGGAGTTCAAACCAAGGAATAGACCATATAACAGCAACAATTCCAACCGGAGTGTAAATCCAAACGTAAAGAATATTATATGCCACAATTGCAAACTTCCAGGGCATATAAGCAGGGATTGCCCGAAACCAGCAATTGTGTGCCATGCTTGTGGTCAGAGAGGTCACATAAAGACAAATTGTCCAAGTAAACCACAAGGAGGTTGGCCGGTTAGAGATGGAAGGAAAGCTAGTGGAGGCTATGGGCAGCCAAATAAAGGAGGGAATAATGTCAAGAACAACAATGGCAAGAGGAACAGACCTATAGGGAAGCTGAATTGCGCAACCCTAGAGGAGGTGGATAACTCGGAGTATGCAGTGATAGGTACGCTCAATATCCTTACCAATCCCGGCAAAGTTCTATTTGATACTGGTGCAACTACTTCATTTATTTTTGAAGAATTCCGTGATAAATTTGGGATTAGAAGGGCAACGTTAGAAAACCCTATGATCGTAGTTACGGCAGGGGGAAATGTGACTATACGCCACATTAAACAAGATCAGGTTATTTCGATCTGTGGTTGTACATACTTCACGGACCTTTATGTGATTCCTTTGAAGGGAATTGTAGTAGTGCTGGGGATGGACTGGATGACTGAACATGGGGCTCAGATTAATTGTGAGGAGAAAACTGTCTCAATCAAAACTCCAAGTGGAGCAAGGATAGTCTACCAAGCATATAAGCACAGTCATATCATGGTGGATCTTCAGTTGAACTCAATGAAGGAGGTCAAATTGGAAGATATTCCTATAGCAAATGAGTTTCAACATGTTTTTCCAGCAGAGCTACCTGGAATGCCACCATATCGGGAGATAGAGTTCACTATTGATCTAATTCCAGGTACAACAACCGTAGCTCAAGCAGCATACAAGATGGGACCAAAAGAATTAAAAGAACTCAAAGAGCAAATTGATGAGTTAGCCAGAAAAGGATTTATTCAGGAAAGTGTATCCCCATGGGGAACACCAGTGATCTTTGTGGATAAAAGGGATGGTGGAAGAAGGATGTGTGGGGACTACAGAAATCTGAACAATGTTGCCATAAAGAATAAGTATCCTTTACCAGGAATTCAAGATCTGTTTGATCAAGTGAAGGGAGCTGGAGTATTTTCTAAAATCGATCTAAGATCTGGATACCATCAGATAAAAATCAAACCAGAGGATGTTCCAAAGACAGCATTTGTCTCAAGGTATGGACATCATGAGTATCTTGTAGTACCATTTGGTTTGACCAATGCACCGGCAATACTCAAGAATCTGATGAACAAAATCTTCATGCCATATTTGGATAAATTCGTCATAGTCTTTATTGATGATATTTTGATATATTCCAAGGATAAAGAAAAGCATGCAGATCATTTGAGAATAACATTGCAGACCCTAAGAGAACATAAGCTTTATGTTAAGTTCAGTAAGTGTGAATTCTGGTTAGATGAGGTATAATTCCTAGGTCATGTGACCAGTAAAGACGGAATTGCTGTAAATCCATCCAAAGTTCAATCCGTACTAGAATGGACTGCACCAACCAATGTGAAACAAATTCAAGGTTTCTTGGGTATGGCTGGTTATTACTGGATGTTCATTGAAGGTTTCTCCAAAATAGCTGGACCAGTGACCAAATTGTTAAGAAAGAATACACCATTCAATTGGGATGAGAAGTGTGAAGCAAGTTTTCAGGAGTTAAAGACCAGGTTAACTACCGCTCCAATTATAGCAATTCTAGAAACAGGAAAGGACTTCACAGTATACTGTGATGCATCTAAAGAAGGTTTAGGTTGTGTGTTAATGAAAGATCGGAAAGTGATTGCTTATGGATCAAGACAACTAAAACCACATGAAGTTAACTATCCAACTCATGATTTGGAGTTAGCAGCAGTAGTATTTGCTCTGAAGGGATGGAGGCATTTTCTTCATGGAGCCAGATGTGAGTTATACACTGACCAAAAAAGTCTCAAATATTTCTTTACTCAAAAGGAATTGAATATGAGACAAAAGCGTTGGTTGGAACTAATAAAGGATTATGATCTAACAATCAACTATACCCCGGGAAAAGCAAATGTTGTAGCAGATGCCTTAAGTCGTAAAAGTGCAGATATTCAGCCTAGCAATCGGGAGCTACCAAAAGAGTTATAGATAGATTTGGAAATATTAGAACTTCAATTTGTTAGAACAAAATCTCTTGGAGGGCTAGCTACTATGCAGGTAGTTGCAGAACAGGATAGTGATCTTAAGCATGAGATTTTTAGACATCAAGCAGAAGATCCTTTCATTGATGAAGAAATTCGGAGGATATACCAAGGGCAAACAATAGTTTTTCGCATAGGGGATTATGAATCTTTGTGGTTCCAAGACCGTCTTTGTGTTTCGGATGTGACTGAGATTCCTGAAGTCATACTCCGAGAAGCTCATGAAACACCATATTCTATACATCTAGGAAGTACTAAAATGTACATGGATCTGAAGGAACTATTCTGGTGGAACAACATGAAAAGAGACATTGCAAAATATGTGTCAGAATGCCATACTTGCCAAAGAGTAAAGGCTGAACATCAAAGTCCAGCAGGACCATTGCAACCTTTGGAAATTTCGAATGGAAATGGGAGGAGATTGGTATGGACTTCATCACCGGATTGCCCATGACACCTAAACATAAGGGCATGATATGGGTAATTGTGGATAGACTCACTAAAAGTGCGCATTTTATTCCGGTAAATCAGAAAGATAATGCCGAGAAGTTAGTGGAAGTTTACATCAAATAAATAGTAAGTAAGCACGGAGTGCCCAAGAAGATTGTAACTGATAGGGGATCAGTGTTTACTTCAGAATTTTGGAAGCAATTACATGAAGCACTTGGTTCAAAGTTAGATTTTAGCACAACTTATCATCCATAAATAGGGGGTCAAACAGAAAGAACAAATAAGATACTGGAAGACATGTTAAGGGCTTGTGCATTAGATTTTGGAGGTACATGGGAAGATCATCTACCGTTGGCAGAATTTTCCTACAATAATAGCTATCAGAGTAGTCTGAAGGCAGCTCCATATCAGGTTGTAGATCCCCAATATGTTGGTATGAGCCTGAAAGCAGCAAGGAATTTGCGCCAGACTATATCAAGGAAAAGCAAGATATCATTGATAAAATCAAGGATAGATTGAAAATAGCTCAAAGCAGGCAGAAAAGTTATGCTGATCAAAGTCGAAGATCATGACATCCTGAAGTGGGAGACATGGTATATCTGAAGGTAAGTCCAATGAAAGGAGTTAAAAGGTTCGGAGTTAAAGGAAAATTGAGCCCAAGATATATAGGGCCATCCAAAATACTGAGTCAGAACGGGACTATAGCTTATGCTTTAGAGTTACCCGCAAGATTGGCTCAAGTTCATAATGTTTTCCATGTGTCACAACTTCGGAAATGTCTTAAGGTTCCTGATGATGCGATCACACATCAAGAGATATAATTACAAGCAGATTTGACCTATGTTGAAAAACCCTGTAAAATTTCGGAAGAAAATTGGAAAAGGTTGAGAAACAGGGTCATCAAGTAATGCAAGGTACAGTGGGAACATCATCCAGAAAGAGAAGCCACCTGGGAGAAATAATATGATTTAAGAAAGGCCTATCCAGAACTCTTCATGTACACTTCAACAAACTTCAGGACGAAGTTTAATTTAAGGGGGGAAGTCTGTAACATCCCAGCATTTAGGAACCAACGAAGGGTAGAATTAGGAATCTATGCAATTGCATGCATTCATCTATAAAAATGTGGGTAAATTTTTCGCCAAATAAAAACCTAAAGTGATCAAAGTTTCTTTCACTCTTTAAGTTTAGGAATAGCCTTGGAGAATGATCGTTATAAACTTTGACATGAAGTCTATGGATTAGTGTGTTTTGGGGAAGGGAATTTGAATTCAAACTTGAGATTTGGATTAATAATTTATAATTTAAAAAATGATTAGAATTATGTTTGAGTAATCGTATTTATTGAAGAAATAATATTTAGAAACTCAAACTTTAAATAATATAAAACAATCAAGAAAATGAATGTTTATTCCATATCTTTATTCAATAAATAAGTTACAAAATGTAACTTATGAAAGTAATCAAGAATCTTTATAGTAGTAAATTTATAAAAGGAAGAATATTTATGTATTGAGTAATATTACAATCTTTATTACAAAAGAATAAAATAAATATTACAAAAGAATAAAATAAATATTACAAAGGAATTATTCTATCAAAAAGAAAATCATAGTCTAATCTTGAATCTTCAAGTCTTCTACCTGCAAAACAAAGAACAAACAAAAAAGAAAGAAAATAAAAGATTAAGATATTTTTACTCTCAGTAGTGATAGTCACATGCACTGTTCTACTTTACATCACTGAGTAATCTTTAGGGGCAAGTTTCACCAATATGAAAGAACTAAATCTTTCATAATTTATAAGCCATAAGTCAAATAACTCCAATCAGCAAGAGGGGAAAGTTTCACCAGACAGGTAAATGTAATCAGATAAAAGGTAGATCATTCCCTGAGCATATCCACAAGGGTGCAACAGGCACACAAGCAGGCCACAGCTGCCCACACAATCAAAACAGATCCACACAGCCGTGGTGTAAGATCCCTCCTTTGTAAAGGAAAAGGATCCATGTGATTGCAATGCTAGTCCCTGGATCATTGCTAGCATCCACAGTTTAAGATGAAGTACACAGATACAAAGGTCATTTATTACATCCATTCCAGAGATAAAACATAGTCTTTTACAACTCAAGGCCACAGGACTAATACAAGAGTTTGGAATAAGCAAATAAACATAAATCTTCATCTTCATGTGCCACAGGCAAGCATGTTGAGTGTAGACTCATGACACCTAATCATCATCGGAGTAACCTGCAACATCACAAGTTACAGCCACAGTGGGTCAATACTTTGGAATAGTATTGGCAAGTGATACCTTAGTAAATTTTAAGTGGACTATATTACTATATGCATTTTGGCTAAGTGTAGCTTGGCTTGCTTTGCTCAAAATAGGTTTTTCCTATTAGTTGAAATCACTAAGTTTTTCTTTGTCAAAAACTTTTCCAAGAAACCACCAATAGAGATTGGGGTCCTTCACCCTTGTTCACCCACAAATTTTTACTTAGAAGTTGGAGTGATGAGATTCTTGATAGCTTCCATGTCTTGATGCTCAAGTTGTCCATTTCCATGGACTTGGCTAAGTACTTAGATTTTCCATCTGCAGAGGTTGTGCACTTTCCCCACCAGACTTGGTTTCCCAATACAGTACCTTTCAGAAGCCTTCCCTTAGTCAAATGGACGCGTTCCAACCTATCATCCCACTACCACCAACTGTCCAAATGACTAAGTTCTAGCAACCTATGTGATCAAGGCAGAGCCCATATTGCCAAGTGGCTGCACTATAAGCTTCTCAACACTTGGCCTCTAAAATCCCTTTGTGCCCGGGTGGCATACCACAAGTGAGATACACAAGGTAAACCATGTCCAAGGGCCTTGTGTAACCACTCAACCAAAAACCACCATTCAAGTCCCATTCCACCCAGGAGATTCATTGACTTAGTTGTTTTATTAAGAAAAACATAAGTCAAAAGACTTAGAAATATTTTCATCATAGCATGTATATACTTTACCAACCCTTGTTTGCTACTAGCAAGGCTAAGCATGGCATAGTAACTTTAACTTAAAAGATTTCCTAGCCATTCTACAACTACTTAGGATTTCCCAACATAGCATTTGGCAAAATAATAACATGCAAGACTTAGCAAAATATTTCTAATGCTTGTAAAAAATATAGGGATGGAAATATTCATGAAGTACCACTTGCCTTGGTAATGGGGAGAGTAGCACTCTTCACAATCACAATCACTAGCACCAAAATCTACACAAAATTGGCAGCACAAAATTACACACAATTTATATACAAACATAAATATATGCATGCATGCAAAAATGCTAAGTGATGATTTTTAAAACTCCGCCAAGCAAGTGCACAATGCTGAACCATAAACAAGTCAAAAATATTGCCAATCCAAGTTTATTTTGCCCTAAAACAAAATCCTAAACAATTCCTATACTCAAAATAGCCTTAAATAAGTTTCTGTATAAAAAGTCATTTTAACAGAAACTTTTCACTAAACAGATTGCATAAACAGAAAGGGCTTGTCTCCCTGATTCCAACGATATAAAATTTGCAAAAACCTAACATGGGAATCAAAAGTTATAGCCTATTCAAATTTGAATCTAAATCTGTTTTGAAATCTGTTTTAAACACAAACCCTAGCCACGCGTCTTAATTCTATTGGCGCGTACCGCTTTGCACCGGATCACGCACAAGAGCCGTAGGATCTAAGTGGCGATGCACGGTTCAGATCGAAACATAACGGTTCGTTAAGTGGGCTAATCCTATGCGTTGGATCCAGATCCAAGGGCTCTCGATCAAGCGACCAAGTCCTGGCGGCGCGCGGCGACGGCGAGAGGCGGAGTGCTCTGACAGCGGCGGCGCTAACGTTCTAGATTGTTCGGGGAGGAAACGATGTGATTCCCAGATCCGCAAGGTCGAGGCGAAGCTCAACGTGGTGGTGGCTGGGCAAGGGGCGCACGGCAGGGGCTGCTAGAGCTCGTCGGAGTCGTGCGCGGCGTCGGGAGGTTGTTGTCGAGTTGGTTGCCGAGGTTTTGCGTCGCCCTAGTACGAACCAGAGGGATTAGGAGATGCACAAGACGAAGGCGAACATCCTTGTATGCAAGAGGGAGCAAGGGGTGTTCGGAACTTACCGCGATTGGTCGCCGGAGTTGAGCGGCGGCTCGGTCGGTTGCGTGCACGAACGGGGACGGCGTTCTGGGTCACGAGAATGCAAAAGAAAGGTGTCAGGGGATTCACGAGACCACTCTGGACACGACAGTTTGAACCAGAGGGAGGGGGGCGGTCGAGGCTCACCGAAATTAGTCGCCGGAGTCGTCGGTACTGCGGAGTTTCGAGGTCAAATGCGCGCAGCCTGGTGGCGGAGTGAGCGAGGAGAGTGGGGGGAAATGACCGCGGCGGCGAGGGGTTCTTATAGCCAGAGCGGGGGCGGAGATTACGTACGCATTCATCGCCTATTAAGAGGATTAAAATCGCGGCAGAGGCGGGGAAGAAACGGGCGGCGACGTGTTCCTGCGCGGGATTTGGGGAAGACGACGGTGAGCTGGCGAGGTCCACCAGTCAGTGAGTGAGACGGAGAGGGGGTGGGGTCAGGGTGTCAGCGACTGCGTGGGTGTGTCCGCGCGTGCGAGCGAGCGAGAGGGAGGCCGGGTGGGCTAGCTGGGCCGGTTCTGCTGCTGGGCTAGAATAGGAGCGCCTGGCCCTTTTCCTTTCTTTATTCCTTTTCTTTTTCTATTTTTGATTTTCAAGAATGGTTTTCAAATGAATTCAAACTATTTTTGAATTCAAATCTTTCTGGGGTTTTTGCAGTGTGCAATAGTCTCAAATCTAGGCATAAAACCATGGGGTCACTTTGAAAAGGCTTGGTCATCTCTAGAGAAACAAAATAACAGGGACTTTGCACTTGATTTGCAAATGTTTGAAAAATGGTTTTTGAAACCATTCCCATTTTGTAAAGCTTGGTTCAAAAACCACACTCAATCCATTCAATAAGGGAGACAAACAATCTAGGTTTAAACATTCAAATTCTCAAATGGGGATAGCCATTTTATTTAAGTTTGCTCACATAAAATGATAGCACTATGTGCTTCTGTTTTTCTGAAATGAGTTTTGAAATTGATCTCAATTCTATATGCATGCATGAATGATATGCAATCTTTGAAATCATGATTTTAGGGATGTTACAAATCTAACCCCCTTAAGGTGAATCTCGCCCTCGAGATTCGGATTGGCTAGCAAATAGGTGTGGGTGGTCCTTCCAAAGATCATCTTCTCTTTCCCATGTTGCTTCCTCTTCGGAATGATGATTCCACTGCACTTTGCAAAACTTGATAGTCGTTGTCCTTGTAACTCTTTCTGCAGTCTCAAGAATTCTGATAGGTTTCTCTTCATAAGTGAGATCACTTTCTAGTTGAACCTCCTCCAAAGGTATAGTATCCTTCAAGGAAGTTTCTTCCATTTCTGGGTGACATTTCTTAAGCTGACTCACATGAAACACATTATGGACAGCTGACAGAGATTCTGGTAGTTCTATTTCATAGGCAACTTCTCCTTTGCGACTCAAAATCTTGAATGGCCCAACATATCTTGGCGCCAATTTTCCTTTGACTCCGAATCTTTTCACTCCGCGAAGTGGTGACACTCTAAGATAGGCTCTAGCACCCACTTCGTAGATGACTTCTCTACGCTTAGGATCCACGTAGCTTTTCTGTCGGGACTGTGCTATCTTCAACCCGTCCTTAACCAATTTGACCTTTTCTTCGGCTTCTTTGATAAGATCTGGCCCGAATAAACTTCTTTCTCCCACACCATTCCATAACAATGGGGTGGTACACTTTCTTCCGTAGAGAAACTCAAACGGTGCCATCTCAATGCTGGCTTGATAGCTATTGTTATAAGAAAATTCTGCGTAAGGCAGGCTTTCATCCCAACTGGCTCCATAGTCCAAGGCACATGCTCTCAACATGTCTTCAAGGATTTGATTTGTTCTTTCTGTTTGACCATCGGTTTGAGGATGAAAAGCAGTGCTGAATTCCAACCTCGTTCCCAATGACTCGTGTAACTGTCTCCAAAAATGGGAAGTGAATTGAGTTCCCCTATCAGACACAATACTCTTGGGCACGCCATGTAGACATACAATTCTACTCATGTAGATTTTGGCTAACTTGGCACTTGTATAAGTTGTCTTCACGGGTATGAAATGAGCCACTTTAGTTAGGCGATCCACTACTACCCATATGGAATCATATCCTGATCTGGTCCTTGGTAATCCGGTAATGAAATCCATACCAATCTTGTCCCATTTCCAATCAGGAATAGGTAGTGGTTGAAGCAACCCTGCTGGTTTCTGATGCTCCGCTTTCACTCTACTACACACATCACACAAGGCAATATGTTCGGCGATGTCCCTTTTGAGATTATTCCACCAAAATCTTTCTTTCATGTCCATGTACATTTTGGTATTACCCGGGTGAATAGAATACGGAGAGTTGTGTGCTTCTTGCAAAATCAGTTTCCACAACTCCGGATCTTGTGGAACACAGATACGTTTCCCATGCCATAAAGTACCCTGTTCGTCTTCATGGAAATTTTTAGCTTTCCCTTGGCCAATCTTTTCCTTAATCTCTTCAATTTCCTTATCAGTCTTTTGAGCTTCTCGGATCTTGTCCAACAAAGTGGGTTGAACATCCAAAGACATGAGATGTCCTTCAGGCACAATCTCCAATCTGAGTTCTCTGAATTGGGCACACAAATCATCTGGTAATTCTCCTTTGGTAAGGCCATTCACAAATACCTTACGACTTAGAGCATCTACTACAACATTTGCTTTACCGGGGTGGTATTGCAAACTTAAGTCATAGTCCTTGATAAGCTCTAACCATCTTCTTTGCCTCATATTGATTTCCTTCTGGGTGAAGATATACTTCAAACTCTTGTGATCAGTGAACACTTCACAAAGCTTTCCCAAAAGGTAGTGCCTCCATGTTTTGAGTGCATGGACGACAGAGGCCAACTCTAAATCATGAGTGGGATAGTTCACTTCATGAGTTTTGAGTTGTCTCGAGGCATAAGATACAACTTTACCGTCTTGCATAAGTACTGCACCCAAACCTTGGTGAGATGCATCACAATATACTTGGAAATCCTTTTCCAAGTCCGGCAGACACAAGACTGGTGCTGTCACAAGTCTCTTCTTCAACTCCTGAAAGCTGACTTCACAACCTTCAGACCAAGCAAACTTCTTGTCTTTCTTTAACAATTCGGTCATTGGCTTAGCAACCTTTGAGAAATTCTCAATGAACCTTCTGTAGTAACCTGCTAAGCCAAGGAAACTGCGAACCTCTTTCACGTTCTTAGAAGATTCCCATTCAGTCACAGTTGAAACTTTAGCAGGATCAACTGCTACACCATCCTTTGTCATAACATGTCCAAGAAAACCAACTTCTTCTAACCAGAACTCACACTTGCTAAATTTGGCATAAAGTTTATGTTCTCGTAACTTCTCAAGTATCAAACGAAAATGTCCTTCATGTTCTTCTTTGCTCTTGGAGTAGACTAAGATGTCATCGATGAAAACGACAACAAACTTGTCAAGAAATTCCATGAACACCTTGTTCATCATATTCATGAAGTATGCTGGAGCATTGGTTAAGCCAAAAGGCATTACGGTATACTCATACAATCCATACCTTGTGGTGAATGCTGTTTTAGGTATGTCTTGTTCTCTTATCTTGAGTTGAAAATAGCCTGATCTTAGATCAATCTTTGAGAACACACATGCTCCTTCTAGCTGATCAAACAAGTCATTGATTCTAGGCAAAGGATATTTGTTCTTGATAGTTACCTCGTTGAGTGAACGGTAATCTATGCATAGTCTTTGACTTCTATCTTTCTTCTCCACGAACAAGACTGGGGCTCCCCAAGATGAAGAACTGGGTGAATAAATCCTTTCTGCAACTGTTCTCCTAGTTGCTTCTTGAGCTCCTTCAGTTCATCAACTGACATTTTATACGGTCTCTTTGCTATTGGTCCAGACCCTGGCACCAAATCTATCAGAAACTCCACATCTCTATCTGGTGGCATTCCCGGCAATTCTTCCAGAAACACATCCGGATACTCACTCACGATTGGTACACTGTCCATGCTAACCCCCTTAAGAGAATTAAGCATACTCCTTTTTGCTTCAAAGCTGGTCTTGAATCTGATCCTTTTATTTTCTGGAGTTGTGAGTGAGACAGTATGGCTGGCACAATCTATCACTCCTTTGTACTTGGTCATCCAGTCCATTCCTAGAATGACATCCAAACCTTGGGAGTTTAGCATTATCAAGTTAACGGGAAACTTATACTTCCCAAATTCTATGACTAGATCATGGCATCCTGAATTCACTAACATTTCTCCACCAGGAGAACTTACTTTTATAGGACACCCAATAGTTTCTACCGGTAGTTCATTTCTTTCAACAAATGCTCTTGATATGAATTAATGCGATGCACCAGTATCAAAGAGTACAAATGGGAAGATATGCTTAGAGCATGTGTGCTAGAGTATGGATCCAAATGGGAAGACTGTCTGCCGTTTGCAGAATTTTCATACAACAATAGTTACCAAGCCAGTTTGCAAATGGCCCCATTTGAATTTATGTACGGAAGAAAGTGCCGCACCCCTTTGAATTGGTCGGAAGTAGGAGAGAGTCAGATTTTCGGACCCGACATTCTACGAGAGGCAGAAGAGAAGGTTCACAAGATTCGTGAGCACCTCAAGACAGCCCAATCCCGACAAAAGAGTTACGCCGACAAGAGACGTCGAGACCTCGCCTTCAACATCGGAGATTTTGTTTATCTGAAGGTGTCGCCATTGAAGGGAATGCAACATTTCCAACTCAAAGGAAAGTTAGCCCCTAGATATATCGGACCTTTCAAAATCTTGAACCGTCGAGGAGAAGTATCGTATCAACTGGAACTACCTGAAGAGATGTCAGCTGTGCACAATGTGTTCCATATCTCGTTACTTCGCAAATGTCTCGAAGTCCCCGAGAAGACCGAAGTGTTCAAGAATATCGATCACCGGACCATAGAGATCAATGATGATCTAACCTATCCTGAAGTACCCATCCGTATATTGGAAGAAGCCTTTCGAACTACCAGAACCCGAAGCATCAAGTTTCTCAAGATTCAGTGGAGCAACCACACAGAAGAGGAGGCTACCTGGGAACGCGAAGATCACATCAGAACGGAGTTTCTAGATCTCTTCAAATCCTAGGTAATCTTTTCGTCCTTTTTCAAATCTCGGGACGAGATTTTGTTTAAGGGGGGAAGGTTTGTAACATCCCAAAAATATCAAACTTAGATCATCAAAACACTAATCATCAAGATTAGGGTTAACAAAAACTTTTCTAAAATGAATTCATGAATGCATGTATATGTGTATGCATGGATTTTGAATTTCTTTAAAAACCACCTTGTTTGTGTGAACCATTGCTTGTAAAATGTTTCTTAGGTGAAAAGAACATCATCTAAAACATTTCCCACACTTTTCCTAAAGACAAGTAAATCAAAACAAATATATTAAGTGAATGGTCATTTTGGCCAATTTAACTCCCATGCCTACTTTGGCTGTCTCAAACTTTCAAAACCTAACAGAAACTTTTCTGGATCTTTGCACCCCTTGAATGTACTCATAACAGAGTATCAAGGCCCACTTTGTGATCATCCAGAAACTTTCAAATGCATAGTTTAAATGACAATTCAAAATTGAATCTTCTTCATATGGGAAGATCCCACTTTTTCAAAACCCACTCAAACAAGCTCAACTTTCAAAACCCAAGCATCTGCAGACTCACCAGAACCAATCTAGCAAACTCACCAAAATTCATTTCAAAATTCAAAACTTGACTTCATGCGGCCATTTCATCAAACGGGTTGCAGACACAAATCAAACAAAACATCAAACACTATAGTGTGCAGTGTTTTGAGCCTAACTTGTTCCCTAGTTAGCTCACACACAAACCAGTAGATCATCTAGAAAGATTAGCCCAACACTAGCACCCCTGTGAGCTTGCCATTGCCATTAATGGTGAACAGCCGAGCACACCCATGTCACCCCAATGTGGACAGCAAGCTAGGAGCAGTAGCAAGCCTAGCCAGCATGTCTGGGAGGCAGCCCACCGTCCATCGCCACTTCCTGTCCCAGCCGCGAGCATTGCCAAGCCCTGGACCACGCGCACAAGCCGCGCCCAGACCATGCCGAGCGTGCGCCAGAGCACCACCCGCGACCAGCGTCCCCAGACCGCGCGCCGCCCTCACCGCGCGCACACACGATCACCACCGACCCAGGAGACCGCCAGACATCCCCATTAGCAGCCCCGTGCCATACAACCACCGCCCGCCGTCGAAGACTCCGCCTCTGCCGCACAGAGCATCGCCCGTTCCAGACCAAACCACACCGCCCCATGCCTCGCGACCATGTCGTTGAGCATCGCCAGGAGACACAGCACCGTCCCCTACCCTTGCCCATGCCTTTAGCCGCCTGTAACGTCGCCCCTGACGAGCTCACCTTGCGCCCCGACGGTCCCCTCGCTCGACTATAAATAGAGGCCACCCCCGCACGATTTCTTCACACCATCTCACTCCCCTCTCCCCACTGACCGTGCCACACCATCCTCAGAGCAAGGCATGCACCACTTCGCCAGAATTTCACCGGAGCCCACCACCTCTGGAGAAGAAGGGAGCCAGCGATTGGAGCCGCCCCAGGAGAAGCCACCGATACCAGGAGGATCGCCGTCGTCAACTTTGTCGTTCGCCCGCCTCGCCGACCCTCGCCCCTACCCCGGTGAGCCCCCAGCACCCCTCACTGGTCGTGCTAGGTTTCGTTCTCGCCGGAGCTGTCTCGCGTCGACGATGACCCTCAGCCGTTGGATTAGAACTAGATCAAACGACCCACGTTGCCCCATACCGCTTCGCCCAGCCCCGTGTCACTGACGAGTGGGGACACCCACTTACGCAGCCCGCGGGAGCACTGCGCTTAGCAGGCCGGCCCGTTAGAATTTCCCGCGCAGCCCAGCAAATCAAATTAAACCTTTTTCTTTTTAATTTCAAACACACTTCTGTACCCAACTTCAAAAATCAACCCAGGTCGATTCAGTGCACCAAATTGGATGAAACCAATTTTGTTGGAAAGGTCTGTGAATGATTAATCCAAGCCCGTTGGATTCAAGTCATTTGGATCTGTAGATCACCCATAGCAAAAATAACAAGGCAGAAGCTTTTCTGCATTCAAACATTTTTCAAATTTAAACCATAAAAGCTTTTGAGTTGATTCCAACTCTCAAAAATCACATTTAACCATACCTTTCAGAATATATAAAAATATATAGGTTTACTTGCAGAAATAATGTTCAAGGAATAAAAGAATGCTACATAAGCATTTCTAGCCACTTTAATCAATTAAAATAAAAGGGTAAAACCTTATTAAATTGTGACACCACTTTAAATCACATTCCCATGGACTACAATATGTGGTGATGACATGTGTCAACATGATCCCATGTTTAGTTTGGAGAATATTAAATCTTAAGTAGTTTTTCAATGAGTAGAAATTACTTTTCTAAAATAAAAGGACTTAAACCAATCCTTAACCTTGTAATGTTAGAGATGATGCTAGATCATCTATAGGACCCTTGTGTGTGATGATTGCAAGTAGTTAAGTATTGATTGGTGATTGTGTACCTCGTGTTTATTCCTAGACGCTAGTACCGACCAAGGATACTACGAGGAGGAAGAAGGATACTACGAAGAGGAAGCCGAAGAGAACTTCAACCACTGCTCTGCACAAGGCAAGCCTAATGCAAGCTAGTAACTATGCAAGCTTATATTGACATTGTGCAAGCAAACACTTGCAAGATACCCTATTGTTGCCACAAACCCATGCTTGTGATATGAATACCATATGCCTTAAGCGTATGTGATCATACCAACTTGCTAAACCAATCCTAGTTTTATGGCAAGCTTCCTACTTTATTTCTTTATCAAAGCTTACTTAGAGTCTACTTAAGAGTTTGGTAGATATTAGACAGCCGTGCTCAAGTTTGCCCTAAGAGCATAAAATTTGGCCTAATCTAGAAACCTTGATCTCAGCCTAAGATATATTTTTGGACTTAGTGAAACCCCACCAGTTACCACCCCTCATTACTACCCTTCCCAACTGTAGATGCTAGTGCTAAGCATAAAACTTGATCAACTTTAGATGGGATTACTTGGTGGAAAATGGTTATGAAAACCTTGGAATGATGCATCATTCTATTGAAATGTTTTGGACATGTGTTTCCAAACACTTGATGATTTTGGTGATGAAAATGTTGAGGCATGAGCCTTAGCCCTTTATAAAACTGATGGTTGTCTGGATGCGATACCATTCCAAACTTATCGTACAACCACAATACCCGAATATTGGGTAGGGCTTGACTGGAAACTTATATACCTTAGTATTAGTTCCCTCACGGCCAAGGTCTGAGCTGAGGCTACCTTGTGAAGATTGTCCACCTGTGCAGTACCCAAGATGACAGTGGTCATGGTTGGGAGGCCAAACTCACAGGAGAGGTGCTTATACTAGGGAGTGTAATTGAAAGGTTAGGATTGATTATCCGCATACTGAGTATGGTGAATTCAGGATTTGTTCCTGACGGATGTATCGAATGTTGTGGGGAAAGTGTACAATCTCTGCAGAGTGTCAAACTATTCGAATAGCCGCGTCCGCGGTTATGGACAGTTGGAGTGGCCATACTGTTCCCCCGTCAGACCCTTTTTAAAATGACTTGTGAAATGAGTTGAGACTTTGACTTGACCACAACAGAGTTGTGTTTGGAGCTTAGTAAAGATAAACCTGGCTTTTTGCAAAACAACCCTAGAGCCTAGTCTCCTATTATCCAAAAACCCCTTTACTTGTTAGTATTAGTTTGCGAGTACTTAAAGAGTACTCATGGCTTTGTCCCTGGCTATTCCCATGGCCAGACTATGAAGAGGAGTACCTGGAGGATGGACCCCAGGAAGGTTACGACAACTAGGATCATCTCCCATCGTCAGCATTGCCTGTGACCCCGAAGATGGAGCTTCACCTACGCTACCGTTATTATTACGTATTCCGCTGCTTGATGTTGTATTAAGAACTGGATCATGAGATCCCTATTTGTGTAAGAACTTATGTATCGTTGTAATGGATGAAGTACTATGGTATCCAATTCTATTATGTCTCGCAAAAATGGTAATCCTGGGATTGCGATGTATGGCATAACAGGCATCTAGGATTGAAAAATCCGGGTGTTGACAAGTTGGTATCAGATCCATCCTGACCATAGGAGACCCTAGTTAGGTTGGACGTTGAACCAAAAACTTAGTTTCAAAAACCAAAGAAAACAAATATTTACAAAAACCTATTCTCATTCTTATCTCTTTAATTCTTTCATAAAACTTCATGTTCCTCAAAAACTCTTGCAAAATAAATAAAATTTTGACACACTTGATCACTTTGCTAATCTACTCATCCTCTATTTTTATAGATGGACGTGAAGTACAGCAAGTTTTATCAACTCGGAAATGGGGGAGACCTTATCTTTGAGAGGGATCTGGATCAGCTTTCGGAACTTCTGGAGCGTCCGCACCCCGAGTTCTTCGGAGCTCAGCTCAATGATCAAGGAGGAGAAGATCTGCAGTGGCTAATTGTTGCAAGTCTCCGAGGAAAGATTGAACCTCCCACAGTGGAGGGAATTCAGTTTACCTTGAGGGAAAACAACTGGCTCGATGGACTTGCCAGAGCAATGCAGGAAGCTCTTTCCTGTCTGTGTGGACAGAGCATCAATCAGATCAAGGGTACTTGCTTTGAGTTTTTCCCAAGACGTGATGCAAATGGACAACCATTGGAAGCCCCATACCACCCCGAGCTGAAGACTCAATTGGACCACCTCACCTTCATGATGTATGACCGTCAGTAGGAGTTGGACAACTGCCGTGACTATTGCAACCACAAGTCTGCCATCATCAAGACGAAGGATCAGACCATCGCCATGCTCGCAAAGGATCGCAAATCTCGCCGCCGTCAGCTCGACAAGAAGGAGCGCATTATTGCCCGTCTTCTCCATCGCATCTCATCTCTGGAAGAGACCATCCACGAGAGAGATATGCAGTTAGAGGAAAGGGAGAATGCCGGAGAAGATCTTCGTGGAGACCCTTACTCCTATCTCAGCGATGACGATGATTTTCTGGAGGATCAGGCCATGGACTTCTTCACCGATGAGGATGATTTCGCCTTCATCGATGATCCTGAAGATGATGAAGCCACAAACTCCGAGGAGTAGTAGCACTGAGCACTAGCATAGTGAGTAGTAGTCGGTCCCACTGTATCGTAGAGTCCAGAATGGTTCTTAAAACCATCTGTTTTTCCTTGTTGTGGTGTGTGTTGTACTGTGTGCTATGAGTGAATGAATGAAAAAGCAAGTTGCTAGAAAAATCGGAGTCAAACCTTTAAAAAAAACTTTTCAAAAAAAAACCCAAAACCTTAGCAATTTCCCTCTTTTCTCATAATCGATATGAATCTTCAGATGCCACGTGGAGGAAGTGGTTCAGCCCCGGACCCGATGTTGCAGATACTGCAAATGTTGACTTCTGACCGTGAAGCTGAAAGAGCCGAACGTCAAGCCAACCTAGCCACTCTGCAACAGATAGCCCAACTAGCCCACAACAACCAAGGCCATGGAAACCAGGACCACCACGGATCTAAACTCAAGAATTTCCAGAATACCAACCCACCCGTTTTCACCAAGTCGGAAGAACCCCTAGATGCCGACGATTGGCTGGAAACCATGGAAAACAACTTAGAAGTAGCAGGAGTGGAAGCCAACGATAAAGTCTTGTTCGCCACCCATTATCTAGCCGGAGATGCCAGGGCATGGTGGAACAGTGTTCGTGCAATGACCGGAGGCCAGATGATGACCTGGGAGGAATTCAAGGTCAAGTTTAGCAGAACCCATGTGCCACCAGGTTTGATCAAGAGAATGAGAGACGAGTTCAGAGAGTTGAAGCAAGGAAGGATGACTGTAGTGGAATACCGTGACAAATTTTTGTCATTAGCTAGGTATGCCCCGGACGAGATAGACACCGAAGCCAAGAAGAAAGAAAGATTCCTGAATGGTCTGCATGACGAGATGCAGACGGTGTTAGTCAATATCCCCTTTGTGGATATTGAAGCCCTTGTCGACTCTGCTATCCAAATGGAAGGAAAGATCAACCAAGCCAATGAAAACCGCAAGCGTCGCATGATGCATCAACCAGGAACCCATCAGACCCCAAAGTATCGCCCCAAGCCATCTCCAGGATTTGCCCCACGAACCAACAGACCCCCTATGACCCGTCCGGCCTATCCCAACCGTGTAAACCCTAGACCCGGAGGAAATCAAAACAACCCCGACAACTCTAGCAATTTCACCCGTGCCCCACCCAAGTTCAACACCAACAATACTACCACTAACCCCAATACTGCCCCGAGGACTGGAAGCAATGCTGTGCCTGTCGCAGCCAAGGACAAGTCACAAGTGACCTGTTATGACTGTGGAAATAAAGGCCACTATTCCAATGAGTGCCCCAACAAGAAGAATGCTACAGCCCCCAACGCCAATGTCCCAGCTCAGCAGCAGCGTCGTGTCCAGCCAGGGAGAAGATTTGCCCCAGGGAATTCACTCAACCGCAATGGCCGTCTTTTTCTCATGCATGCTGAAGAAGCTCAGGAAGCGCCAGACGTCGTGCTGGGTATGTTTTCTGTTAATTCAGTACTTGCAAGAGTGTTGTTTGATTCTGGTGCATCGCATTCATTTGTCACCGAAGAATTTGCCTGCACTAGTAAAATTCAGCCAACCAAATTGAAGCATGTGATGATTGTGCAAATTCCCGGATCAACCACCAAGGCTAGGCAAATTTGCAAAGCCGTCCCTATCCGAATCCATGGCATAGGTTTTTATGCTAACCTAATAGTACTCGGAACTAAAGGTTTGGAAGTAGTACTAGGAATGGATTGGATGTCCAAACATAAAGGATTGATTGACTGTGCTAAGAAAGCCATCACCATGACCAGTACCGCCGGAATATCAGTCGAGCATATATCTGAAACCTTACCTCGCCAATTCAAGTGTAACAAGAGTCTAGCCCCACCTACCATTGACCAAGTTCGGATAGTCTGTGAATACCCCGATGTATTTCCAGATGTTTTGCCCGGTATGCCCCCAGATCGGGATATCGAGTTTATCATCGAACTAATCCCCGGGACAGGACCCATAGCCCAGAGACCCTATAGTATGAACCCGTCAGAACTAGAAGAACTGAAGAAGCAATTGGATTCCATGTTGGAAATCGGATTGATTCAACCAAGTGCGTCCCCATGGAGATCACCTGTCTTGTTTGTGGACAAGAAGGATGGAGGTAACCGTTTGTGTACGGATTATCGGAAGTTGAATGATGTCACCATCAAGAAAAAGTACCCCTTGCCTAAGATCGAAGATTTGTTTGATCAGTTGACCGGTGCCTAGGTGTTTTCTAAGATTGATCTTAGAACTGGCTATCATCAACTCAAAATTCGTGCAGAGGATATTCCAAAGACTGCCTTTACCACCCGATATGGATTGTATGAGTATACAGTTATGTCTTTTGGATTAACCAATGCCCCCGCTTATTTCATGAATCTCATGAATAAGATTTTTATGGACTTCCTGGATAAGTTTGTCGTTGTTTTCATCGATGACATTCTGATTTATTCCAAATCGGAAGAAGAACATGAGCTACACCTAAGGACCATTCTTGGAACCCTTAGAGAGCATCAGTTGTATGCAAAGTTTAGCAAGTGTGAATTCTGGTTACAGGAAGTAGAATTCCTCGGTCACATTGTATCAGCCGGAGGAATTGCCGTTGACCCTGCCAAAGTGAAAGATGTAGAAGATTGGCAAGCCCCAACCACTCAAACCCAAGTTCGTGCTTTTCTCGGATTGGCGGGATATTACCGCAAATTCGTAGAAGGATTCTCGAGTATAGCCCGACCCATGACCCAATTACTGAAGAAAGACAAGAAATTTGAATGGACGAACAAGTGCGAAGCGAGTTTTCAAGAACTCAAGAGGAGATTGATTTCAGCCCCAATCTTGATCATGCCGGATATTACGAAGCCCTTCGATGTGTATTATGACGCATCCAAGATTGGTCTCGGATGTGTGCTAATGCAAGAAGGCAAAGTTATATCTTATCTATCGCGACAACTGAAGCAACATGAACAAAATTACCCAACCTATGACCTCGAACTCGCAGCCGTAGTTCTAGCCCTGAAGACATGGAGACATTACCTTATGGGAAACCGTTGTGAGATTTATTCGGATCACAAAAGCCTAAAGTATATATTGACTCAAAAGGAGCTGAATATGAGGCAGAGAAGATGGATTGAGTTAATCAAGGATTACGACCTGGACATTCACTATCACCCTGGAAAAGCCAATGTGGTAGCCGATGCCGTTAGCAGATTGTCGTGCCGCTTGAACTCCATGATTTTAAAGGAGAAACCAAGTTTGCACAAAGAGATGGAAGATTTTCGAATGGAATTAGTAAGTGAAGGATTTTTGGCTAGCATCGAACTTCAGCCCACTTTGACCAGTCAGATTAAAGAGGCGCGAAAAGGAAATGCTAATATCGACGTAATTAAGCGTCGTATCGGTACAGGCAAAGTACCCGGATTCACCGAGGATGAAGAAGGAGTTTTGTGGTACAAAGGACGCCTTTGTGTACCAGCAGATTCGGAGTTGAAGGAATTTATCTTGAAGGAGGCTCATGATACTCTTTATTCTATCCATCCCAGAGGAACCAAGATGTATCAAGATTTGAAAGAGCAATTTTGGTGGCATAAGATGAAGAGAGAAATCGGAAGCTATATCGCCAAGTGTGACATATGCCAGCGAGTCAAGGCAGGACATCAACGACCCGCTGGATTGTTGCAACCTTTGCAGATTCCGGAATAGAAATGGGATTCTATAGGAATGGACTTTATCACTGGACTACCTACTTCTAGTAGGGGAAATGACTCTATTTGGGTCATAGTGGACAGATTGTCCAAAGTAGCCCATTTCTTGCCCGTCAAAACCACCTACCAGAGTTCGAAGCTAGCGGAGTTATACATCGCTAGAATCGTTAGTTTGCATGGAGTCCCCAAGAATATAGTCTCGGATCGAGGAACTCAGTTTACCTCGAGATTCTGGAAGAAAGTCCAAGAAGGTTTAGGAACCCGCCTAGATTTCAGTACCGCTTATCACCCTCAGACCGATGGACAAACGGAGCGAGTAAACCAAATACTCGAAGATATGCTTAGAGCATGTGTGCTAGAGTATGGATCCAAATGGGAAGACTGTCTGCCGTTTGCAGAATTTTCATACAACAATAGTTACCAAGCCAGTTTGCAAATGGCCCCATTTGAATTTATGTACGGAAGAAAGTGCCGCACCCCTTTGAACTGGTCGGAAGTAGGAGAGAGTCAGATTTTCGGACCCGACATTCTACGAGAGGCATAAGAGAAGGTTCACAAGATTCGTGAGCACCTCAAGACAGACCAATCCCGACAAAAGAGTTACGCCGACAAGAGACGTCGAGACCTCGCCTTCAACATCGGAGATTTTGTTTATCTGAAGGTGTCGCCATTGAAGGGAATGCAACGTTTCCAACTCAAAGGAAAGTTAGCCCCCAGATATATCGGACCTTTCAAAATCTTGAACCGTCGAGGAGAAGTATCGTATCAACTTGAACTACCTGAAGAGATGTCAGCTGTGCACAATGTGTTCCATATCTCGTTACTTCGCAAATGTCTCGAAGTCCCCGAGAAGACCGAAGTGTTCAAGAATATCGATCACCGGACCATAGATTTCAATGATGATCTAACCTATCCTGAAGTACCCATCCGTATATTGGAAGAAGCCTTTCGAACTACCAGAACCTGAAGCATCAAGTTTCTCAAGATTCAGTGGAGCAACCACACAGAAGAGGAGGCTACCTGGGAACGCGAAGATCACATCAGAACGGAGTTTCCAGATCTCTTCAAATCCTAGGTAATCTTTTCGTCCTTTTTCAAATCTCGGGACGAGATTTTGTTTAAGGGGGGAAGGTTTGTAACATCCCAAAAATATCAAACTTAGATCATCAAAACACTAATCATCAAGATTAGGGTTAACAAAAACTTTTCTAAAATGAATTCATGAATGCATGTATATGTGTATGCATGGATTTTGAATTTCTTTAAAACAACCTTGTTTGTGTGAACCATTGCTTGTAAAATGTTTCTTAGGTGAAAAGAACATCATCTAAAACATTTCCCACACTTTTCCTAAAGACAAGTAAATCAAAACAAATATATTAAGTGAATGGTCATTTTGGCCAATTTAACTCCCATGCCTACTTTGGCTGTCTCAAACTTTCAAAACCTAACAGAAACTTTTCTGGATCTTTGCACCCCTTGAATGTACTCATAACAGAGTATCAAGGCCCACTTTGTGATCATCCAGAAACTTTCAAATGCATAGTTTAAATGACAATTCAAAATTGAATCTTCTTCATATGGGAAGATCCCACTTTTTCAAAACCCACTCAAACAAGCTCAACTTTCAAAACCCAAGCATCTGCAGACTCACCAGAACCAATCTAGCAAACTCACCAAAATTCATTTCAAAATTCAAAACTTGACTTCATGCGGCCATTTCATCAAACAGGTTGCAGACACAAATCAAACAAAACATCAAACACTATAGTGTGCAGTGTTTTGAGCCTAACTTGTTCCCTAGTTAGCTCACACACAAACCAGTAGATCATCTAGAAAGATTAGCCCAACACTAGCACCCCTGTGAGCTTGCCATTGCCATTAATGGTGAACAGCCGAGCACACCCATGTCACCCCAATGTGGACAGCAAGCTAGGAGCAGCAGCAAGCCTAGCCAACATGTCTGGGAGGCAGCCCACCGTCCACCGCCACTGCCTGTCCTAGCCGCGAGCATTGCCAAGCCCTGGACCACGCGCACAAGCCGCACCCGGACCATGCCGAGCGTGCGCCAGAGCACCACCCGCGACCAGCGTCCCCAGATCGCGTGCCGCCCTCACCGCGCGCACACACGATCACCACCGACCCAAGAGACCGCCAGACATCCCCATTAGCAGCCCCGTGCCATACAACCACCGCCCGCCGTCAAAGACGCCGCCTCTGCCGCGCAGAGCACCGCCCGTTCCAGACCAAACCACACCGCCCCATGCCTCGCGACCATGTCGTTGAGCATTGCCAGGAGACACAGCACCGTCCCCTACCCTTGCCCATGCCTTTAGCCGCCTGTAACGTCGCCCCTGACGAGCTCACCTAGCGCCCCGACGGTCCCCTCGCTCGACTATAAATAGAGGCCACCCCCGCACGATTTCTTCACACCATCTCACTCCCCTCTCCGCACTGACCGTGCCACACCATCCTCAGAGCAAGGCGCGCACCACTTCGCCAGAATTTCACCGGAGCCCACCGCCTCTGGAGAAGAAGGGAGCCAGCGATTGGAGCCGCCCCAGGAGAAGCCACCGATACCAGGAGGATCGCCGTCGTCGACTTCGTCGTTCGCCCGCCTCGCCGACCCTCGCCCGTACCCCGGTGAGCCCCCAGCACCCCTCACTGGCCGTGCTAGGTTTCGTTCTCGCCGGAGCTGTCTCGCGTCGACGATGACCCTCAGCCGTTGGATTAGAACTAGATCAAACGACCCACGTTGCCCCATACCGCTTCGCCCAGCCCCGTGTCACTGACGAGTGGGGACACCCACTTACGCAGCCCGCGGGAGCACTGCGCTTAGCAGGCCGGCCCGTTAGAATTTCCCGCGCAGCCCAGCAAATCAAATTAAACCTTTTTCTTTTTAATTTCAAACACACTTCTGTACCCAACTTCAAAAATCAACCCAGGTCGATTCAGTGCACCAAATTGGATGAAACCAATTTTGTTGGAAAGGTCTGTGAATGATTAATCCAAGCCCGTTGGATTCAAGTCATTTGGATCTGTAGATCACCCATAGCAAAAATAACAAGGCAGAAGCTTTTCTGCATTCAAACATTTTTCAAATTTAAACCATAAAAGCTTTTGAGTTGATTCCAACTCTCAAAAATCACATTTAACCATACCTTTCAGAATATATAAAAATATATAGGTTTACTTGCAGAAATAATGTTCAAGGAATAAAAGAATGCTACATAAGCATTTCTAGCCACTTTAATCAATTAAAATAAAAGGGTAAAACCTTATTAAATTGTGACACCACTTTAAATCACATTCCCATGGACTACAATATGTGGTGATGACATGTGTCAACATGATCCCATGTTTAGTTTGGAGAATATTAAATCTTAAGTAGTTTTTCAATGAGTAGAAATTACTTTTCTAAAATAAAAGGACTTAAACCAATCCTTAACCTTGTAATGTTAGAGATGATGCTAGATCATCTATAGGACCCTTGTGTGTGATGATTGCAAGTAGTTAAGTATTGATTGGTGATTGTGTACCTCGTGTTTATTCCTAGACGCTAGTACCGACCAAGGATACTACAAGGAGGAAGAAGGATACTACGAAGAGGAAGCCGAAGAGAACTTCAACCACTGCTCTGCACAAGGCAAGCCTAATGCAATCTAGTAACTATGCAAGCTTATATTGACATTGTGCAAGCAAACACTTGCAAGATACCCTATTGTTGCCACAAACCCATGCTTGTGATATGAATACCATATGCCTTAAGCGTATGTGATCATACCAACTTGCTAAACCAATCCTAGTTTTATGGCAAGCTTCCTACTTTATTTCTTTATCAAAGCTTACTTAGAGTCTACTTAAGAGTTTGGTAGATATTAGACAGCCGTGCTCAAGTTTGCCCTAAGAGCATAAAATTTGGCCTAATCTAGAAACCTTGATCTCAGCCTAAGATATATTTTTGGACTTAGTGAAACCCCACCAGTTACCACCCCTCATTACTACCCTTCCCAACTGTAGATGCTAGTGCTAAGCATAAAACTTGATCAACTTTAGATGGGATTACTTGGTGGAAAATGGTTATGAAAACCTTGGAATGATGCATCATTCTATTGAAATGTTTTGGACATGTGTTTCCAAACACTTGATGATTTTGGTGATGAAAATGTTGAGGCATGAGCCTTAGCCCTTTATAAAACTGATGGTTGTCTGGATGCGATACCATTCCAAACTTATCGTACAACCACAATACCCGAATATTGGGTAGGGCTTGACTGGAAACTTATATACCTTAGTATTAGTTCCCTCACGGCCAAGGTCTGAGTTGAGGCTACCTTGTGAAGATTGTCCACCTGTGCAGTACCCAAGATGACAGTGGTCATGGTTGGGAGTCCAAACTCACAGGAGAGGTGCTTATACTAGGGAGTGTAATTGAAAGGTTAGGATTGATTATCCGCATACTGAGTATGGTGAATTCAGGATTTGTTCCTGACGGATGTATCGAATGTTGTGGTGAAAGTGTACAATCTCTGCAGAGTGTCAAACTATTCGAATAGCCGCGTCCGCGGTTATGGACAGTTGGAGTGGCCATACTGTTCCCCCGTCAGACCCTTTTTAAAATGACTTGTGAAATGAGTTGAGACTTTGACTTGACCACAACAGAGTTGTGACCTGAATTACAAGATCCCACTTAGGAGTGTAAATTTGTGACTAGCTTTGGAGCTTAGTAAAGATAAACCTGGCTTTTTGCAAAACAACCCTAGAGCCTAGTGTCCTATTATCCAAAAACCCCTTTACTTGTTAGTATTAGTTTGCGAGTACTTAAAGAGTACGCATGGCTTTGTCCCTAGCTATTCCCATGGCCAGACTATGAAGAGGAGTACCTGGAGGATGGACCCCAGGAAGGTTACGACAACTAGGATCATCTCCCATCGTCAGCATTGCCTGTGACCCCGAAGATGGAGCTTCACCTACGCTACCGTTATTATTACGTATTCCGCTGCTTGATGTTGTATTAGGAACTGGATCATGAGATCCCTATTTGTGTAAGAACTTATGTATCGTTGTAATGGATGAAGTACTATGGTATCCAATTCTGTTATGTCTCGCAAAAATGGTAATCCTGGGATTGCGATTTATGGCATAACAGGCATCTAGGATTGAAAAATCCGGGTGTTGACACATTACCACTGTGGTGGCTCTTATGTCCACTCTTGTGGTTCTTGTACTTGTCATTGTCATGACTGCGGTGATGCTTGTTGTCATGACGGTTGTGGTTGTGGTGCTTGTTGAATTTCCCATGCTTGTGGGATCCTGAGCTTCCGCTATCATCATAGTGAGATCGTTTGTGAGACGATCCCGAGCTGTGCTTGCCGGAGTGCTTTCTCTTTCTACTCTCGACTTGCTTCATTTTACTCTCCAATATAGCAGCCTTGTCACAGAGCGACTGATAAGTGGGAACATATGCCACAGCCAGCTGCAGATTCAGCTCATCATTCAAGCCTTCCAGAAATTTTTCCTTTCTCCTGGCATCTGTGTCAACCTCATCTGGTGCATAACGCGCCAGATTGTTGAACTCTTCAATGTATTCAGCCACGCTACGGTGGCGCTGCTTCAGATTGTGGAACTCTTTCTTTTTCAGGCTCATTATTCCTGATGAGATATGAGCAGTGCGAAAGCCATCCTCAAAGATAGCCCAAGTCACCTCATCTATAGGAGTGGTGATCTGAAAGTTGTCCCACCAAGTGGCGGCTGGCCCTTCCAGCATATGTGCCGCAAATCTGACTTTTTCAGCATCCGTGCAGCCCACGGTCACTAAGTCCTTGTTTACAGAACGTAGCCAATCATTGGCCACCATGGGATCAGTCGTCCCCGAGAACTTAGCTGGCCTCAATCGCAAAAATCTGGTGAGCATATCAAAGCCCGGAGGGTTGTTGTTGTTGTTATTGTTGTTGTTATTGGGGTTGTTGTTGTTGTTGTTGTTGTTGTTGTTTTGGTTCTGAATGAATGTTGTCATCATCTGCATGGGCTGTGTTTGAGCATTCATCATTTGCTGCATTTCTGGAGTGATGTTGTTGTTGTTGTTGGGGTTGGGGTTTGCGCAACGGGGAGGCATCTGTGGTTTGTTCAAATAGAGATAAGAATGAGATACCCATAGATGTTTTTATGCACATTACATCACATAAGCAAACACAAGCATGCAACAAAAGATAAAAATTCAACAACAAGATAACAAGTTCACAAAGTAAAACACACAAGTGGCAAGCCATCCACATGTCGGATGGTCCAATAACAAGTACGATTATAAAAGATAAACGAGTAGTCGAATCTACTCGTCAGCATCAATCTCCTCCTCGACAAAGGTAAGACCTGCGTTCTCCATCGCGGTCTTGTTCTCCTCAATGGTAGTGGTCAAGGACTCAATCTTGGCCTTGAGAGCCCTCTTCTGGGAACGAAGCCTCTCAATCACCATCTGCTGCTGCTCTAGCTCGAAGTCCTTGGACTTCAGTTCCTCAGTCATGTCCCGGATCTTCTTGTTCCTATCCTAGACACGTTTCTCCTGACTCTTGAACTTCCTGTCCTGGGTCTCGAACTTCGCCTCCATTTCCTTGACTATCTCGTCCTGCTGTGCGAAAAGCTTGTCCTTCTCGCGAAGCTGCACCTGGAGCTCGTCATTACTGAGCATGACATTGGTCCTGTCCGTGTCCACGTGCCTAATGAGAGACTCTAAGTCCTGGAGATACAGACATATCGGCTCTGCGGCGTCCCTCAAGTCGTCCTCGAAGTCGATGGACTCTCCATCCTCATCACGTCTTCCGAAGACGTGGAAGTGGGTGCCTCTAACCTGTCGGGAGTGTCGTCCTAGCAGACGTCCTATCAGGTCCTGCATAACTACCTCCATGCCTCTCTCCCTGTCATCGTGCATAAGCTTGAAGACGATGGCCTCCGTAGTAGGCTCTGTCTGGCGTCCGGGCTGGTTCACCTTGAAGCCCCAGAGGTCCTTCCTCTCGAACTTGGTGAGTGGATGCACCATGATGGTGGGAAGAGGGAGATTGAGAAAGGTGGTAAGCTCAACGATACGAGGACCAAAGCGGGTAACCTGGAACTCCTCAACAGTGCTGATGGTAATAGGCATCTATTTATAAGATAGAAAAGTTAGATCAACACAAATTTAAGATAAAACAAAGACAAACATCACATACATATCCTTGGAACACAAAATCACACAAGTCATGCATACATGAATCCATTACATCAACCAAGGTCCAAACTTATTTAAGGTATCATTTTGGAAAATAAGGTGATAGGTGGTGGTCCAACTAACGAAGTACGTTTACAATCCTATCTCACTGGATCTGTTGGCTAACACAATGTTCCTAGAGGCAATTAGCCTATCTTGCTCACATGATTCCATCACTAAGTCTACAATATCTCCTCTCAAGGTTTGGTTGGTGGCTTCCAACTCTTGGGTATGTTCCTTCTCCTTCTCTAAGTCTTTTTGGAGGTGGAGCATTCTGCACTTGACTCTAGCACTAAGTTCTTTGATAGTCCTCCAAGCTGCTTCTCTTGCTGACTCAAAGAATGTGGTGTGCACCACAGTGTTGGTGTACATGCAGAATCCTTTTTCTTTGTGGTTGTCTTCCTTGTTTTTGTACAAGTGAATTTGCACCCACCAGTGCTCAACTCCTTCATCCATAACTGGAAAGACTTTGTACACAACTGCACCATGTATTTCCATTGCCACCATGAGGTCCTTGAGAATTTTGGGAAACTCAGTCTCACACTCCAAGGTCATGGTCATGAGTGGTCCTTTCTTTACGGCTTCGTTGATGGAGTTCATCTACAAATAGAGATGAGAATGACAAGATTAGAAAAGTTTACGAGAAGAATAGACAAGTGTAGAAGTAGTTGAAATTTTTTCCTTAGTGGTTTCCAATCCTAGGGTCATAATACTACAGGCAACACAGTGCTCTGATACCATCTGTAAGATCCCTCCTTTGTAAAGGAAAAGGATCCCTGTGATTGCAATGCTAGTCCCTGGATCATTGCTAGCATCCACAGTTTAAGATGAAGTACACAGATACAAAGGTCATTTATTACATCCATTCCAGAGATAAAACATAGTCTTTTACAACTCAAGGCCACAGGACTAATACAAGAGTTTGGAGTAAGCAAATAAACATAAGTCTTCATCTTCATGTGCCACAGGCAAGCATGTTGAGTGTAGACTCATGACACCTAATCATCATCGGAGTAACCTGCAACATCACAAGTTACAGCCACAGTGGGTCAATACTTTGGAATAGTATTGGCAAGTGATACCTTAGTAAATTTTAAGTGGACTATATTACTATATGCATTTTGGCTAAGTGTAGCTTGGCTTGCTTTGATCAAAATAGGTTTTTCCTATTAGTTGAAATCACTAAGTTTTTCTTTGTCAAAAACTTTTCCCAAGAAACCACCAATAGACATTGGGGTCCTTCACCCTTGTTCACCCACAAATTTTTACTTAGAAGTTGGAGTGATGAGATTCTTGATAGCTTCCATGTCTTGATGCTCAAGTTGTCCATTTCCATGGACTTGGCTAAGTACTTAGATTTTCCATCTGCAGAGGTTGTGCACTTTCCCCACCAGACTTGGTTTCCCAAGACAGGACATTTCAGAAGCCTTCCCTTAGTCAAATGGACGCGTTCCAACCTATCATCCCACTACCACCAACTGTCCAAATGACTAAGTTCTAGCAACCTATGTGATCAAGGCAGAGCCCATATTACCAAGTGGCTGCACTATAAGCTTCTCAACACTTGGCCTCTAAAATCCCTTTGTGCCTGGGTGGCATACCACAAGTGAGATACACAAGGTAAACCATGTCCATGGGCCTTGTGTAACCACTCAACCAAAAACCACCATTCAAGTCCCATTCCACCCAGGAGATTCATTGACTTAGTTGTTTTATTAAGAAAAACATAAGTTAAAAGACTTAGAAATATTTTCATCATAGCATGTATATACTTTACCAACCCTTGTTTGCTACTAGCTAGGCTAAGCATGGCATAGTAACTTTAACTTAAAAGATTTCCTAGCAATTCTACAACTACTTAGGATTTCCCAACATAGCATTTGGCAAAATAATAACATGCAAGACTTAGCAAAATATTTCTAATGCTTGTAAAAAATATAGGGATGGAAATATTCATGAAGTACCACTTTCCTTGGTAATGGGGAGAGTAGCACTCTTCACAATCACAATCACTAGCACCAAAATCTACACAAAATTGGTAGCACAAAATTACACACAATTTATATACAAACATAAATATATGCATGCATGCAAAAATGCTAAGTGATGATTTTTAAAACTCCACCAAGCAAGTGCACAATGCTGAACCATAAACAAGTCAAAAATCTTGCCAATCCAAGTTTATTTTGCCCTAAAACAAAATCCTAAACAATTCCTATACTCAAAATAGCCTTAAATAAGTTTCTGTATAAAAAGTCATTTTAACAGAAACTTTTCACTAAACAGATTGCATAAACAGAAAGGGCTTGTCTCCCTGATTCCAACGATATAAAATTTGCAAAAACCTAACATGGGAATCAAAAGTTATAGCCTATTCAAATTTGAATCTAAATCTGTTTTGAAATCTGTTTTAAACACAAACCCTAGCCACAATTCTATTGGCGCGTACCGCTTCGCACCGGACCATGCACAAGAGCCGTAGGATCTAAGTGGCGATGCACGGTTCAGATCGAAACATAACGGTTCGTTAAGTGGGCTAATCCTATGCGTTGGATCCAGATCCAAGGGCTCTCGATCAAGCGACCAAGTCCTGGCGGCGCGCGGCGACGGCGAGAGGCGGAGTGCTCTGAAAGCGGCGGCGCTAACGTTCTAGATTGTTCGGGGAGGAAACGATGTGATTCCCAGATCTGCAAGGTCGAGGCGATGCTCAACGTGGTGGTGGCTGGGCAAGGGGCGCACGGCAGGGGCTGCTAGAGCTCGTCGGAGTCGTGCGCGGCGTCGGGAGGTTGCTGTCGAGTTGGTTGCCGAGGTTTTGCGTCGCCCTAGTACGAACCAGAGGGATTAGGAGATGCACAAGACGAAGGCGAACATCCTTGTATGCAAGAGGGAGCAAGGGGTGTTCGGAACTTACCGCGATTGGTCGCCGGAGTTGAGCGGCGGCTCGGTCGGTTGCGTGCACGAATGGGGACGGCGTTCTGGGTCACGAGAATGCAAAAGAAAGGTGTCAGGGGATTCACGAGACCACTCTGGACACGACAGTTTGAACCAGAGGGAGGGGGGCGGTCGAGGCTCACCGGAATTAGTCGCCGGAGTCGTCGGTACTGCGGAGTTTCGAGGTCAAATGCGCGCAGCCTGGTGGCGGAGTGAGCGAGGAGAGTGGGGGAAATGACCGCAGCGGCGAGGTGTTCTTATAGCCAGAGCGGGGGCGGAGATTACACACACATTCATCGCCTATTAAGAGGATTAAAATCGCGGCAGAGGCGGGGAAGAAACGGGCGGCGACGTGTTCCTGCGCGGGATTTGGGGAAGACGACGGTGAGCTGGCGAGGTCCACCAGTCAGTGAGTGAGACGGAGAGGGGGTGGGGTCAGGGTGTCAGCGACCGCGTGGGTGTGTCCGCGTGTGCGAGCGAGCGAGAGGGAGGCCGGGTGGGCTAGCTGGGCCGGTTCTGCTGCTGGGCTAGAATAGGAGCGCCTGGCCCTTTTCCTTTCTTTATTCCTTTTCTTTTTCTATTTTTGATTTTCAAGAATGGTTTTCAAATGAATTCAAACTCTTTTTGAATTCAAATCTTTCTGGGGTTTTTGCAGTGTGCAATAGTCTCAAATCTAGGCATAAAACCATGGGGTCACTTTGAAAAGGCTTGGTCATCTCTGGAGAAACAAAATAACAGGGACTTTGCACTTGATTTGCAAATGTTTGAAAAATGGTTTTTGAAACCATTCCCATTTTGTAAAGCTTGGTTCAAAAACCACACTCAATCCATTCAATAAGGGAGACAAACAATCTAGGTTTAAACATTCAAATTCTCAAATGGGGATAGCCATTTGATTTAAGTTTGCTCACATAAAATGATAGCACTATGTGCTTCTGTTTTTCTGAAATGAGTTTTGAAATTGATCTCAATTCTATATGCATGCATGAATTATATGCAATCTTTGAAATCATGATTTTAGGGATGTTACACGTGGGCAAGTACCACAGTACCATTTCCTTGCTCATAAACACCAAGCACCAGCAGTCTAGCCACAACCAAACCAGCCAAACTAAACCACAAACCAGATCATCCCAGTCCTCATCAAGATGGTGACATAAGGAGGGGGTGGATCAGGTGGATAGAAAGGACAAGGCCAATCTACCAGGAGCCAGAAGGTGGATAGCAAGATCAAGGACAAGTTCCAGGATCTGGAAGTAGCAGGAGTAGCATCAGGAGAATAACAAGATCAAGCCACAAGATCAACCACCAACCACAATAACAACCCACTGTTGTGGTGAGTTATATAAAACCATCACATGATCTGTTTATCATATCAATATAAAGATCCATGTGTTGTTCTATATCTAACTTCTCAGTATTCACCCAAGTGAGGTGAATCCATCCTATAAGATTTTGAATAATAAAGTCATAGCCACAAGATAAGCATACAAGTAAAACCAGGATCTCAGACCAACATCATTGATCCTAGATATAAAAGCCAAATATTATACTCCAATATAATCAAGGTCAAGATTAGGAAATCTGGGCACATCTCTTAAAAGAGTAGCACCTCAGAATCCATAAATCCTATGGATCCATGCAAAACCATTAGCACACCAATTATTTTCCCAACTATTACTCAAGAATTAGCAGCTGGTATTACTACCAGAACATTTCTATCAGGGACAACAAATTAGGAAACTAGTTCCTATGCCTCAGACCAACATCATAGGCAGAGAGATTAAAAGAAGCTTTCATCTTATCTTTGCCAAGTTACCAATTTCAAGCACTGGCAGGGCTAAGCTTAGTAATAGGACTCAACCACTTGTGTGCCATTCTATGATGGTGTCACAAGGACAAGTTCTAAAAGCCAAGGACAATCATTACTTAGCTTCCACAAATAAAAGGGGACAAGCCAACAATCATAAATGCAACAAACAATCACTGACAGAACTACTGACAGTATTATCATTTTGACAGTAGAAAGTTTACAGATCAACAACATTCACAAGTAATTATTCCACAGAAGCACTATCATTTGAATCATGTCAAATTACCACTGGAATTAGTCTGGTAAGCCACTAACATCACCAAAGCCCAACTATAAGCAGTAATCCACATCAAACAACCATTCACCATACTCAAGGATCATTACTACTAGATCCAATTCATCATATATAATATCAAAAGAGGGATGAACCCTAATCAGGATATGAACCCTAATCAAAACATGAACACTAGCCAGGAGTAGTCACTAGAAAAACACATGACAGAGTGGCAGAGTATAGAGCACGAGTGGGAAGAGGAAGCAAACTTACTAGAGGTTGTTGCTGTGGGCAAGAAGAGGAAGCATAGGGTGTCAACGAGCACGGCGGCACGGGGAGCACCCCAAGGGGCGCTGCAACCCGCACCACGCCAAGGCGGCAACCACAGCCACACCTGAGGGCGAGAAATACCACCACAGCACCACGGGAGCAGCGGTGGCGACAACACCAGCACCACCACAAACCCTAGGGTTCGGGACGGAGCCGCCACAGGAGGGCCCCAGGTCAAAATAGAGATGGACTGGAAGGAGGAGCAGGGTCAACAACCACACCATGCATCATTGCGACGGCCGGGGAGGACCACGACGACATGAATCACCGGCGGTGGCATCGTGGACCACAAGGTCGAGAGAGAAGGAGAGAAGGGGACGAGAGAGATGGACAGGGAGAGTGGGCTAAGAGGGCCAACCCTACGGGGACCCTTTTTGGTTCTGACAACTTGGTCCAAAACGGCCGAATAAGCCCAACACAGCCAGCCCAACCACCAAAAGAAAGTTTTAATAATTAAGAAAAGACCAAAATGCCCCTGAATTTAAATAAATTCTAGAAAATAAAATAAAAATCCAAAAATTATAAATAAAATATTTTTGGATTCACAATAATTCAATCTATCTAAATAAATTAAGAAATAAAATTTTAGGCATATAATTTTTATCAAGAATTTTATAATATATATTCCTTATGGAATTTTATAAAATTAAAGAAAGATTATAAAAATAAATAAAAATCACTTTTATTATATATCAATATTTTAGTATTTTAGAAAAATACTAAATGAATAATTTATATCATTCTTGTATTTAAATGATAATTCTTAAAGGAATTAATAAATAAATAAAAATTCAAATAAGTAAAATAAAATAAAATTACAATCATCAATTAATATTAATAATTAACATTTATAAATCCTTTAATACTTAAAGGAATTTTTGTAACTAAAATAATGGGTAGAACACACAAAAATAAATAATGCATTACATTACTTTGCATAATCATTTTTGCTTTTGTAAATATTGTCCTTACCGGGCAATAATGATGTTTTGTAGACATAGAAGCTCAAGGTCTAGTGCAAGCATCCGACTTCACTACCTTGCAATCACAAGGCAAGTTCATCACTTGCTCATGTCCTTTGAATAGTCTTTATCAAAGTATTTGCAAATTGTGTGTTATCATCTATGTTCCAGAAAAAGAAAATATTATTTTCCCAAACAAATAAATGTTTAGTATCATCCTAAGTGATGATATAATGAGGCAATAGAACTTAGGGTTCTATTTGTAGCAATGCTGATCAATTAGGGATTTAATAACCCATGACATCAGTGGTTCTAGCGCCATATATTACGCGTTAACCATGAGATTTGGAATGGGACGGAGAAGTCAGCTATATCCTTTTCCCTTCGTATGGAGGCAAGACTACCTTAACGTGACGTTGTGATTGCTTGTGCGGATCCAACATATGGGTGGGCACCCTTAGGCCCCGCGTTTTTGGTGTCTAGATTATCTATGAGTGGCTGCCGGGGGTTTAGCCGGACCTATAAGGTACTTACCTGGGCATCACCAGCTCATAGAGTCTTCGGGACTCATCGGGGTTTTAGCCTGCCTGAAAGGGGGCTTAACAGAGGTGAGCCAGCCCCGAAGGATCGTGCAGACATATGGGGTCGCGGAGAGGGCAGTGATTGGCTTGGACCAACTACTGGGCCCCACATCATGGAATTGTGGAAGGGAAAGTACGCCGCCCAATTGTGCAACAAGGAAGTTGATCTCTCATGGGTAAATTAACGCACCTTTGCAGAGTGTAAGAACTGTAACTTGTTACTCCCTGTTCCGGGAAGGAGCTATGAACACGACAGGAAAGGAACTCCATGAAAGTTCTGGTCAACTTGTGAAGGCTGGTGGTCCGAGGTGGTAAACAATCTTTGAAGAAAGATTTACAAAAGATGCATAGTGCCAAGGAATTATAGTCCGAGGTGGTAGATAGAGCATCAAACTTCCCACCTTGCATATAATGAACTTGTTGGGTAATTCTGTTACTCACCCTTTTCTTTGATCCCTTGCTTAGACTCTGAGGATCCCGAAGATATTCCAATGTATGCAACTGAGAACTAAGAGGAGGTCTTCTATGAAGAGCCCAATTTGTATGGAGCCGTAGAAGGGGTGGACTATGATATCGTCTACGAACGAGAGTACCAAGAGTCAGAATAATTACTATAGTTCTAGGATGTAACACCCTCAGAATCGGCCCTATGCAAGTTTTAGCGAAACCCGCCAAACCCGCATAGAAACGATTCAAAGGTGCCCACCAGGCACTTTCGTGCGGGTGGAAAACGAAGTAATAACATTACACAACAGTCCTCGATGGGACCCACAGAACAGATATATATATATATATATAACAGCGACTCAATGAGTCAAGAATACAGATATAATATACAAAGATCCAAATCACCTTGAAAATGATAGAGCGTCCGACTACGGACAAGATGCAAATGGGTCTAAGAGCCCTGAAGAATAACCAATGGCGTCCATAACCCTGCCCAGGCCAAGCCGGAAGGGTAACCCTGCTAACGACGTCGATCTCAAAACCTGCTTAAACAACAGGGGTGCCGACAAAGGGCAAAGGAAAAAGAGGAGCGTCAGTACTGAGGCCAGTACACGGCGAGGCTAGAATTCGGCGGTCCTCGCCTACATAGGTATGGTGGACTGAAGCGGCAGCGCGGCATGCACTAAACAACCTATAGAGACTCGATACAACTAGCGGCTATCAGAGAGGGGTAAGAAAGACCTATTCGGAACCACCTTGATACTACCTCCAAACATACCCATCCTGGTATTTCCCCCTCGAGACCAAACGAGGAAGTCAACCGAGGAACTCACACGGTTGGCAGTTTTATTTATTCCGTTATAGTTGCGGCAATTACTAGTCAAATAAAGATGGCATGAGTCATCCTGATATAATAAGCAGTGGGCAGTTTTAGTTAACCATTCCGTTGTAGTTGCGACACTTACTAGTCAAATATACGATTAGCATGAGATATCCCAAAACCCAGCAGTTGTTGGTACTTTTATTTAGCCATTCCGTTGTAGTTGCAATACTTACTAGTCAGATACAATGGTCACAAGCGACAACCCAAACAAGCAATTGTTGGCAGTTTTATTTAGCCATTCCATTATAGTGAAGCTGATTACTAGTCATTATAAAGTCAAATTTATAGCACTACTTTAGTTATAGTTGTCTATGATCGAGATACTGTGCTCCAAGTCGTCCATAACCGCGGACACGGCTTTCAGAAAGTTTTACCCTACAGGGGTGCACAAATAGCAACACACACTCGATCAACCTCGGAAAAACCAAATCAAAACCCAACGAGGCTTTCACGACAAAGCAATCACAGGATTCAGAAATATTTCAGGGGGCCACCCCATTGAGTACACCCGCAACAAGTTAGCTGACTTCGAGACGGACTCAAGGTTTGCGTCAATGGCTGTAAACGACTGGGAACCCAAAACTGGGCTTGTCGATACCGCGAAAACACTCCGCTTACCTAAACAGTACAGTGTGCAGTACCTCGCACAATTTAAACAAAGCAGTAAAGCATGGCATAAGTACAGGATAGTAAATAAAACCTCAAACTAGTTTATGGCCCCAAGAAATAAGAATGAATCAAGCTCTGGCTCAGGGGGGGTCCCATAATCCTCCCGGATGTGGATAGCGCGAATATTCAAGGAACAGGTATCAAGTACTCGGGGTCCTACGGGACACAAGTGGACGGTTAACAACCAAATAACATCTATTGCCCACCTGTGCCTCTGCTTACCTACTTCAATTTTAGTTGTTAAACAGTAATTAAAGTAAACGATAATGAAAGCCATGATCATCTCCAACATTACACATGCGGCAATACTCCAACAACTGTGGTACTTGACGACACGCAACAGCACTTGAGCAAGCGACTACGACGCGCGGTCCAACTATCTACCAAACAACAGGTAATATGATGTGTCCAAGGTAATATAAGGCTGCAAGGGATATCACGGGTACGGAAACTAGAGCATCGCAACACAGATAGCAATAGATCAACAGGAGGGAATAAATACTATAAAAGGAAGATAGGTAGAAAGGGGGAGGTGCTCGCCTGAAAACATTGTCGAAGGTTCATCCGAAGAACGGGCGTCACTCGCATCAACTCATCGGCCTAATCCGCGAAGAAGCAAAACACTAGAAGAAACACCGGATACACTATTTAATACTATGGCAAAAGATCGGGCATGATGCATGTATGATGTATGGCATGGCACGGATGCGATGCAACTAGGCCATATTAAGCGGAACCGGGGTCCCGACAATTAATTAGATGGTTCATGTTATTTATCTACCCCGCAAATTAAATGTTGTATTAGCAAGGCAAATTATATCACCGGTTCGATGCACAAATTTAAATGAGGCCAATATAAGACTAGATTTGCCCGCATATGGGCCCCATATTTAATTATATGGTGAATCGGCATAAGGCCCCCAAACACCCACAAATAAGCATGCGAGTATGACAATTTAATATGCAACAAGTTTGTATTTCATTTATAAAAAATAGGGCTCGAGAAAAGGTGCACACTTTAGGGTTCGACGCTCTTGGGGTTCCGGGGGTGCGGGGTTCGGTCTCAGGGTTCAGGGTTCGACGGGATCGGTCTCCGAAGGTCGGATACGAGATGAAGAGCTTGGCGTTCCGGGAAGAAGGACTCGGTGTGGCGTCGGGGGCGCATCGGACTCGCCCTGGTCGGTGTCGATCTTGTCGTCGCGATGATCTTGTCGTGTCCTCGTGTCGGGTCGGTCTTGGCGTTCGGGGTGAAGAACTTGGCGTTCTGCGTCGGTGTCCTTACCGTCCGTGTTCTCGAGTATCGCATCCGAGAAGGAGTACTTGTCACCCATGTGGTCTTCGGGTCCGGGGTCCCAGTCATGGCGTCCCATTGTAGATCTTGTGGATGGTCCAGCAAAAGCCACCGGGTCCGGTCTTGGTTCCATTGTCGATGGCGATCTTGGCGGAACACTTCGAGTGGCGAAGGTCTTGAGGTTCCCAGGGTTTGGTTCGGTCTTCGAACACCGGGATCGATCTTCGGATCGAGGCGTTGGGGTTTGGATGCGGTGTTCGGTTTGGCCTCGGGGACGGCTAAGGAGATCTTGGGGATTTTTTTCGTGATGGAGTTCTTGATGTCCCGTGCCAGAGATCTTATCGTCGATGACAAACATGGTTTCCGACTCGAAGGTCTTATCCATCGAGAGGGTTCGGAGATCTTGCTGCAACCTTGTTGACCTTCAGTTCGATGCAGAACAACACATGGTGGACGCGCGGCACAGCGGTCGGAGAAGGGGCCGGCTTGGGAGGAAGGCGTCGGGACGGCGGCGGTGCACGAGAAGCCGGGCAGTGGCGCTAGAGGCAAGGCCGACGGGGAGGATCTGCAGACGGAGTGGCGCCAGGGTGAGGAAGACCGACGGCGGCCAGATCTTGGAGGGGCACGCTCGCGGGGTGCCGGAGATGCAGGGCACGGGGCCTGCTGGTGGCGGAGCAGGGCGAGGGGCGAGTGGGGAGCTCGGGGAGGCAGGCGGCGCCAGCGGCGAGGGTGACGGGGCACTGTTCCAGGGCCAGACAACGGCGAGGCCGGCCGCGCATGGTCTGCAGGCGTCGAGAACCTGCCGGAGCGGCGGAGCGCAGGAGGTGTCGAGGTCGGCCGCGGGTCTCCTGGCGGTGGAGGCCGAGGGCGGCGACTGCGGTGGAGCGAGGTAGAGGCGGCCTGGGCGGCGCCGGAAGGGAGAGGGGAGCCCTGGCGGCACACGACCCGGGGAAGAGGCGGCGACAGAGGGGGTTAGCTAGAAGGAAGGGACCACGGGTTGGGCACGGGGTCGAGAACGTGCGGGCGGGCGGCTTGGTTGGTGGGCGGTGGGGCCAAGGAGGGGCAGGGGCCGCTAGCGACAGGGTGGGGCCAGCTCGGTGGGGGGTGGTGTGCGTGCGTGGTCGCTGTGTGGTGTGCTTGCGATGGGGCAGGGGGGGTGTGGTTCGGTGGTGGGTTCCAGGTGTGTGTCGGCGGCGGCATAGAGGGAGTAGGTGGGATAGGATAGATTAGGGTTAGGGTTTGAAGGGTAGGTCTAGGTTTAGGTTTTATATGGGGTAGTAGGTGGACTCTGGTTGGGCCGATTGGGCCTGACCGGTGTCTGCCTCCCCGATACAAATTAGTTTTAATTTAATCACTTTATTTTAAAAATATTTGGTAAATAGTTTTAAGAGAAATACAAGATCCAGACGGACCGAAAGTTTTATTTGAAATTAAAGGAGGACTAATTTAGAAAACAACATAGTCTTTTTCGAAATAGATTTAGGAAAAATATTATGCATGATGATGTCATGATGATGCAATGCACAAAACAACGCGATTTTCTAGTAGTGGTTTTAGCGGGATGCCACATAGGAGCCAATTGAGCCGAGCAACATGAACAATATATAGCAATAAGTTTTTGAGCTCAGTTTGGAGTTTAAGTTTCCACTTTGAAACTTCCGCTGAAACACTTATATTTTGTTTGTAAGTTGAATCTTTTGGAAGTCTTGAACTTCTGGTATTGTAATAATAACAATGTGTGTATGTTTGTAATATGGACCCGCAATGTTTCTGTTGTACCACTCTGAGGGATGTGATATTTACAGAACGATGTTCTGTGGATGTCATGTCAATGACTATAGTGTACTGCACATGCAATGGTATGCTGGGTCACCGCATCGCGACATCACGAGGGTCCCAACAAAGAACTCCTAAAACACGGGCATAACAGCCCCTTGTAAATTCTCCTAGAACTTCTGGAAGAAGATGACAGGGATGCCATCGGGCCCGAGGGCCGAGTTATCCTTCATGTCCATGATGGCCTGCTCAACCTCAGCTGGCAAGAACAGGAACGTGAGCTCCAAGTTCTCTGCGTCGGATACCCTGGCCGCCTCTAACCAAAAGTTCCCGGCTAATGCGACCCCGGTCTAGGGGCCATCCGAAAAAGCTCCTTATAGAAGGAGTAGATATGGGAGGTGACATCCTTGTCCTCCTCCAAGAGACGTCCACCATCCCAAAGGCAGGTTATAGAACACTTCCTACGTCTGCCATTAGAAATGGCATGAAAGTATGCGGTGTTTGTAACATCCCAGCATTTAGGAACTAACGAAGGGTAGATTTAGGAATATGGAATGTTGCATGCATCTATTTGTGAAAATGTGGGTAAAATTTTCGCCAAATAAAAACCTTAAGTGATCAATGTTTCTTTCATACTTTGAGATTAGGTTTAGTCTTCAAGGATGATTGTTATAAACTTTGATATGATCTTTAAGGAATTATGTGTTTTAAAATGAATCTGAATTTTAAACTTAAGTGTTTGAATTATAATTCAAATGAATTAGAAAAAAGATTTGAATCTTGATTTAATAATGAGTTAATTATTTTAACTCCAAACATTATCTAAATAAAACAATTATGAATATGAAAACTTATTTCATATTATCAATATATAAACAAGTTACAAAGAATGTAACTTCCTGAAACCATTTTCAAACTTCACAATTACAAAAGAATAAAGAATAAGAATATTCTTTATTAATAATAATATAATCTTTATTACAATGGAATAAAAAGAAACTTACAAAAGAATAAGACAATTACATTGGATTATTCTATAACTATTCTATATCTAAACCTAAACTAAATCTTCATCTTCATGTTTGTACCAGTTGAAAGGATACGAATGTTGCCTAGAGGGGGGTGAATAGGCGATTAAAACTTTTCCTAGAGTGGCTCAACAAAGGCGGAATAAAACTAGTGTTTACTTTGTTAAGCACAACCTAGAACAACTAAGGTTCACCTATGTGCACCAACAACTTATTCTAAGCAATACAAGAAACAAAGTGATAGCAAGATATATATTACTTCATGCATGAAGGCTATCACAATGTAAAGTGCATAAGTAAAGATCTCGGGTATAGAGATAACCGAGGCACGCGAGGACACCGATATTTTACCGAGTTCCTCCCAACATGGAGTACGTCTTGTTTGGAGAGGGGGTGGTGTCAAACCACCAACGCCACAAAAGGCCTCCCTTATTATCCGGCGAATCTTACCCCAATGGGATCGATCCATGGTTCCACTACAGTGCACTTATCGGTGGCAACCGGAACCTCTCACAAGGTTGGGGCACTTCTCCACAACTTAATTGGAGGATCCCAACAAACGCCACCAAGGACACAATGCCACCAAGGCCACAAAACCGTCTAGGGTTCCAAGAACCCAAGAGGGACAAGCTCCAATGAGTAACTCAAACCAAATCCTCCGAGGAGAACACAAACCGATGCACCAAATGCAAATGGCAAGAACACCACAAAGGTGTTCAAATCCTCCTCTCCAAAATTCCACCAAAGCTACAAAAGCTTATGGGGGAATAAGAGAGGAAGAACAATGGAGGAAATCCACAAAAGACTCCAAGATCTAGATCCCAATATGTTCCCCTCACTTAGAGGAGAGATTGATTGGTGGGATTGTAGATCTAGATCTCCTCTTTCAAATACCTCAAGAATATGCAAGAATCGTCGGAGAGACTAAGAGAAAGCAAGCTCAAGAAGGTCCACAATGGAGGGGAAAACTTGCAAGAATGGTTAAGGAACCATTGGGGAAGAAGGCCCCTTATATAGGTCCCTCCAAAATCCAACCGTTGCAGCCCAAAAACATGATTCCCGGTACTACCGGACTTTTTCCCGGTACTACCGGACTTTCCCGGCACTACCGGACATTCCCTGGGATTCCTGGGGCGCCAGACGCATTTTTTTCTGTGCTCCCCGGTACCAAAATGCGGTACTACCGGACCCCAGTACTACCAGATCCTGGTCCGGTACTACCGGTCATCACAGAACGAAAACAGACATAACTTTTGCATCCGGACTCCGATTTCGATGATCTTGGGCTCGTTTCGAAGAGGACAACAACCTCTACAATATCATTCAAAGAAACATCATAGTCTAGCAAGGGAGGACAGATCCAAATGACGAAGTCAAAAACCTTCTGTCGCGCTAGGTACTAAAATGCGGTACTACCGCTTTTTGGTACCTAGCCCGGCAGTGGCTTTTGGCAACTTGTCAAAAACTACTACCGCATTTTGGCACCTAGGAAAATTCAAACCGCTATAACTTTTGATTGGTAACTCCGATCGACCCGATTCCAATTGCGTTGGAAAGAGGATGACATGAGCTACCCTATAAGAGGTGAAAATATTGGTTATCACCAAGTGAGAATGTATCATGTATAATAATGTGAGATACCTCACTTGGTGAGAAACCGAAAAGCCGCCAAGATCAAAATCGCAACAAGATACAAACGGAAGATCCGATTTTGATGAACAAGAGCTTGTTATGGAGATTCCCACAAGCTCTATATACTCACATGGATAAGACCAAATAACAACCAAATATGATGATGCAAATATGCAAAGGATTGAGCTCTCTCCGAAAGATGTGACTGAGTTACTCATTCGGGAGCCCCTCTTGATAGTACGGTTATCTATCCTAAACCCGGTCTCCCACACACAACATGAGACCGGCAAAAGGGAAAATCTATCAAGACTATACCTTTGCCTTGAGCGTTCCACTTGAGCTCGATGTAGACGAACTTGACCTTCTCAAGATGGAACGCCTTTCTTGATTTCTTATCATCGATCCATGATCACCGGGGATGGCAAGCATCAAACATGAGATCTTCTATAGATGGCGCATTTTGAGCATGCACATCACATCTTCTTATCATTTCATCGACCTTGAAGCCAACACATGCTCCAAGCGATGTCAATGGACAAATCCTACAAGTATAACTTAATACACACATTAGTCCATAAATATTGTCATTAATTACCAAAACCACACATGGGGGCCCACATGTTCTTTCAATCTCCCCCAGTTTGGTAATTGATGGCAATCCCTTTAAGAGGGTTTATATAAGGAATTTTAATGAACAAACTGGTAACACCAATATCAAATACTACATAAGTATGTGATATTGGTACCACCATATATAGAGCAAACTCCCCCACAATCTATGCATGTGTGATGAACTTGAATTTCATTGCATATATTGCCAATCATTATCATTGGTGGAGTTTCCACTATATATACCACATGCTAAGCAACGACAAAGATGCAAGAGCATGAGAGGCAAATGCACAAGAACAAACTCAATGCATAAACCAACTTCCCTTAAACCCTCTAAAACTTCTCCCCCGTTGGCATCGATTGCCGAAATGGGTGACAAGTTCTAGAAGGCAAATATAATAATAATTCCTCCAAAGGTGTGCCTTCGCACATATCCAATGATGAATACTTGGGAGGGAGTAGAACTATATCGAGGACCCGAAGATTGCCAAAATAAATAAAGTCAAATGATGCAAGCAATTACAAGGTCCCACAAACCAATTGAAAACAACAAATGAGTTCAAATGGAACCTACGAGATATTATGATATGAGCAAGCGAGTGCTTTAAATAACAAATAGAGGAGCTCCCCAAGATTTGTGCACTATTCAACATAAATGCATTAGAATACATATTGCACAAATATGGAATCCTTGCTCCCCCATAAGCATTTTAAGAACAACAAATGAGATATCAAATAAATGCTTAAATAAAATAGAGAAGCTCCCAAAGATTTGTGTGCACTTTAGAATCGTTGTATTTCAATACAAAAATGCACAAATATGGAATTCTCACTTCCCCGTAAACACTTAATACGCAATAAATGAGAAAAAAAAGATAAATGGGCATTATTAAATGAATTAGATGAGCTTCCCAGAGATAATGCACCAATTATGATAATTGCATTTAGGAACAAGGTGCATAATCATGGAATCCTCACTCATCCAAGTTCATTTGACAATACAAGTCATGAGAGAACAAATATGAGTGTCCAAATATGCAAACAAGAGGAACAAGCACTCATATGCAATTAAATTTGGAAGCCACCAAAGAATCAAAAGAAATAGAAAGGTGGTCTCCAAGGATTAAAAATCAACTAAAATTATCTCCTCATATGTGTATATGTCTCTAAATGGAAAACATCACAAAGACATATGCCAAAAAAGAAATATGCACACATAAAGAAGATTATACAAGAAAGCACATGAAAGGCAAAAATTAAGTCATAACATATATCAATAAGATTTTTGCTTCAAAGCATGTCCAAAGGCTCACATATGTCTTATTGTACATTAATGGACTTCAAACACCAACACACTACATATATTACAACTTTCACCAAGGGAAGAGGAGAAAGTTGGAATATATGGAGAAAGGCAACAAGTATCACAAGAAAAATTTAACTAGCAAAATCTCACTATTGCACATGAGAGAAGTTGAGGAAAAGATAGGCAATAAAATTGCTAGATTGACATATTTGGGATTGGAGGATCATATGCATGATTTTGTATAGTCCCAATTATATATACTCATCTCAACTTATACACATATACAATAGAGAGTTCTCTTAATACCATGGCTAGAGATACAACAATTACAAATACATGAATTCATGCCAGAAGGTAACCGACAAATGGTTGGAATCAAGATATATGAGCATGATAAGAGATACTTGTTACCGAGATATAATTGGTAGGATGTAGAGGATATGAATTCATTGATCATCCTATAGCTTGCCTCAAATTTTCATTAACGCACCACTTCTTCAAGATTGAGAGACAAGCATCCAATATATCTCCAATGTACCTAAAACATATTTAAGTACAAAATGGTCCCCAAACATATTGGGTCCAATGTAGTTAGTGCAACTACAATACATAGGAGAGACTCCACATAAATATGTGCATATTGATATGAATTGAATTTCATGCACAACTTAGCCGATGGGATTTGGTGGAGTTTCCCCTATATATTGGATCAAATAAAGCAAGCATTCCATAATATAAACATATAGTAAATATGCATGCATAAATCTTTCAAGAACCAAAAAGAGATACAATTTGAACAAAAGCACCAAGTAAATCGAGATTGCACACACAAGAGTGTGACATGACAAACAATGTCCAAATTGTATCAAAGAATCAATTCAACACATAAAAGATCACAAGTTCAATAAATGAACTAGGAAAAAGCCAAAAGAGCAAAAGATAGATAAAAATAAAAATGCTCAAGGATTTATCTCATTCTAAAATTGGACAAAACATGAAACAAGGAATGAGACAAAACCAACTCCCAAAAATAGCAAGGTTCCAAAAAGAAACCAAACTACCCAAACTTCTCATGATGGCACAAAATACCAAAACGAAAAGTTTGAGGTTCCAAGCACATAAAACCTGATATGGATCAAACAAAGAAGCATAAATACGAGTGTTCTAAGGGTGTGTTTGGTTGGTGCCTACAATAGCCCTACCAAATATTTGGCAAGAATTGGTAGCCAATTTTTTGGTCAAGAAATCCTCAGCCCACATTTGGCCAACTATTTGGCAAGAATCTATGAGGGGGGAGGGTGGACATCCATTGGCAGCCAAAATTTTAGATACAAACCAAACACTGACCAAAATTTAATAGGCGGCCAATTTTTTGGCAGGGCTACTTGGGGAAGCAAACCAAACACACCCTAAATAATATAGGAGAGCTCACCCATAAGTAGTTCATTATATAGAATTTTGCTTTTAAATGCAAAATGCACACAAATGAGGTCATCACTACTACCTACATTGAATAAAACATTAGAGGATACCAATAAAATAATAAGATCCAAAAGTAGCAAGGAATACATGGGAGCACAGAAACATTTACTTGGCCAAGGATAGGACAAGATGAAGCAAAGGCCAAAGTGAATATGATCAATAAATTCTACCATAACTTGAGTACTCATTGTCCAAGGACAAGAAATATTGGAAATAATTTTCCCAAGGTAGCTTGCATGGATATCCAAGATCATAGTCACAACAAGAAGCATATAACAAAATATAAGAATTAAGAATGATACTTCGAACAAGATTCTTGGTAGCTTCCAATAGTCACACAATCACTAGTGATTAGAGTAACTTGAAGCAAATGGTTTCCATGATGATATAGAGATCTAAATATGAAGAAACACATACCAAGAAACACTCTCATATACAAGATCCAAAATATGATCAATAAAGGCATTCAAGCAAATTGGAACTTGTATGAGAAAATGTGTCACATAGGCGCTAGATAATTATCAATATCAATTCTAAGTGACACAACCTCGAATATTCACATTTTCTAGGATTGTAATATGCACTAAGCATATGACTCCCCCATAATGTGATACTACCATAAAAACAACACGAGGCAAAAGGATACAAATAGAGATAATTAATGGACATTATAAAACTTAAATTTCTCATGAGAATTATACCACATAGAGACTAGACAATAATCCAATATAAATACTAGGTGGTATTCCTCATGTACACACAATTTTAGGATTGTGGAATGCCCAAGCATAACACTCCCCCAAAATGGGATAATCCATTAATTTCTCACAAGAGCCAAATAAGATATCAAATATAATCAAGAAAGGCTCAACACAAGAAACACACATACATGGTATGCCACCTAATCATACACAAATAAGATTGATACCTCAAGATAATTAAGTGGAAAGCACAACATGTACAAACGCATGGAAGATACAAAACCAACACATGCACAAGGGGGCGAGTAACTTTCAATGTAAAGAGTTTAGCATATATTACCGCAAGGAGGAACATTGGAAATATAATATAATCATGATAATCCAAATGGCTTGGCTTGACAATAATAATTGATGAAGATCCCTCAATTCTTCATTATGTAGCCAAGACTCCAATGCCCTCCAACTAACACCTATTGATCAAGTTTTGGCTTGTTGGTCCCCAACCAAGTTGGGTCCTAAGAGGTTAGTCACAATAGGCTTGGCAACCCAAATGGTTCTTTTCTTGAAACCACATTGAGCACCAACAAATTTGGCAAATACATTGCCAACCTCATCCTTACAAAGAGAATATCAATAATGATAGGGTTGGATGAGGAGATACCAATAGTGCATGAGGAAGAAATATGCCCCTTCTCACGGCATATGTAGCAAGTTCTACTCTTGCCATATTTATCCTTAGGTGAAGCCAAAACTCGAGGAAGAGCTTGAGTAGTCCTCTTAGGAAGAGGCCCATTAATAACTTGAGGTGGAGCTTGAGGCTGCTTCCCATGTTGCTTCACACTAATAGGCTTTTTGTTAAATGGGCAAGATCTAACATGGTGCCCTTCTTCCTTGCACTTGAAGAAAACAATGTTGGCCGGATTCTTGACTCGATCTTGGCCATTCTTCTTGTTGTCCTTGTGCTTCAACTTGATAGTGGACTTGTTCTTGACATTGGAGTTGAATCCAAGCCCACTCTTGTCATTGGGGGATTTTTGCACACTCAAAATTTTGTTGAGTGTGACCTTCCCTTGATGACCCTTTTTCAAGTCATTTCTCAAAGAAGTGACTTGACCCTTGAGCTCTTTTATTTCCTCTACATGGTTAGTTTCAACAAAAGTACTAGAGGAAGTAGATGCTACATTGTTAGAGCAACAAGGCACGGAATGTAATTCATCACGAGATATAGCATGGTTGTGAGAGGATGAATTACAAGGACTAGCACATGGCAATATAACATTTGGAGTAGATATAGTGCTAATGTCCACATGAGGCCCACAAGATGTTACCTTTGAAACGATGGCCTCATTAGCTAACTTTAGCCTACCATGGGAGACTAGAAGATCCTCATGCGAGCTTGAGAGCTTAACATGACTTTCTTCTAATTTCCCATAGTTGCTAGTTAGCATCGCAAGTTGAGCCTTTAGCTCAACATTCTCCTCCAAAATAGATGCTTCACAAGAAATAGAGTTAGTAGCATAAGCGTCATCATTATTAGCGAGAGGTGAGGGCAACTTGGCAAGCTCTTTTGAATATGAAGCTTTAAGTTGCTCATGCGACTCGGTGAGTTTGATGAGCTCCCTCTTAACAACCCGAGAGCCATTATCAAGATGCTTAAAATCATCAACAAGTTTAGCATAAGCAACTTCAAGTTCATCATTTTTAAACTTGAAGGAGTTTGCCACCACAAGTTCTCTATCATGGTATTCTTTTACTCTCGATAATTCTAGAGTGAAGGTCTCCTCAAGAGATTCTTTGGTGGTTTGTTCTTCTTCACGGGAGTCATTTAGTTGAGCAATTTCATTAGCATAATTACGCTCACGCGCAAATTGTTCATCAATTAAGTTTTCTTGCTCCTCAATAAGATCATTGCCTTCTATAGCATAATTCAAGATTTCAAGAAAGTTGGAGGAAGCAATTTTATTTTTGAAGAGAGCGCCATAGACAACCTCTCCCATTTTCTTAATAGAGGTAATATCATACTTACCTCTATAATCATCATTATCACTTTCAACCTCATCATCATCATCATCATGAGATACAATTGGATCCAAAGAGGTTACCTTTGTTCCCTTAGCAATAAGGCATATGTGAGAACCAGAGGAAGGTGATGATGAGATTGCACTTGTAGCTCTATTCAAGACCTTGTCTTGGTCCATAGAATCTTCGGTTTCCTCTACATGGTTAGTAGCACAAGCACTAGAGGAAATAGAAGCATTTTTATCATGACAACAAGACAACATAAGCATATCATCATGAGATTTATTCAAGTCATTTCTACATGATATGCAAGGACTATTAACACAAGCATGTAAGAAGTTTGTAGTTCTAGAAGTGTTAGGGTCCAAAGATAGATCATTGCAACTAGATAGAGATGAAGGATTACAAATAGTAAGCACACTATCCAAATTTCAACTTCTATCACCACTCACCATATCATTAGCTTGTGAAAAGTCACATGTTGGTGAAGTGGTAGAGGATGAGAACTCATCTCGACCAGAAGTGGAAGCAACACAATCATCCTAAAAAATGTTGGACTTGCTATATTTATCTTGAAGCTTGGTCAATATCTCACGAGCACTTGAATAAGGCATGATAGAAGAAAGAACTATATTGCTCACAACATGCAAAAGAATTTTAGTAGCTAGAGCATCTATATGAGAGTTCAACTTCTCCTCTAAAGATTCGTTTTGGGTATCCATAGGAGAAGAGAAACCCACATATAGATATCCCTCGATAATTGGGTGAATTTCCCGAAATAAATTAAGCATGCGAATTTTCCAGACATCATAATTTGTGCCATCAAATGTGAGTGTGTCCTTGTGCACTAATCCTCTTTCCGACATCTTTACTCTCAAGGCGGTGAAGCCTAAAATGAGAGACCGGGCTCTGATACGAATTGAAAGGATACAGATGTCGCCTAGAGGGGGGTGAATAGGCGATTAAAACTTTTCTTAGAGTGGCTCAACAAAGGCAGAATAAAACTAGTGTTTACTTTGTTAAGCACAACCTAGAACAACTAAGGTTCACCTATGTGCACCAACAACTTATGCTAAGCAATACAAGCAACAAAGTGATAGCAATATATATATTACATCAAGCATGAAGGCTATCACAATGTAAAGTGCATAAGTAAAGAGCTCAGGTATAGAGATAACCGAGGCACACGGGGACACCGATATTTTACCGAGTTCCTCCCAACATGGAGTATGTCTCGTTTGGAGAGGGGGTGGTGTCAAACCACCAACGCCACAAAAGGCCTCCCTTATTCTCCGGTGAATCTCACCCCAATGGGATCGATCCACGCTTCCACTACGGTGCACTTGTCGGTGGCAACCGGAACCTCTCACAAGGTTGTGGCACTTCTCCACAACTTAATTGGAGGCTCCCAACAAACGCCACCAAGGACACAATGCCACCAAGGCCACAAAATCGTCTAGGGTTCCAAGAACCCAAGAGGGGCAAGGTCCAATGAGTAACTCAAACCAAATCCTCCGAGGAGAACACAAACCGATGCACCAAATGCAAATGGCAAGAACACCACAAAGGTGTTCAAATCCTTCTCTCCCAAATTCCACCAAAGCTACAAAATCTTATGGGGGAATAAGAGAGGAAGAACAATGGAGGAAATCCACAAAAGACTCCAAGATCTATATCCCAATATGTTCCCCTCACTTAGAGGAGAGATTGATTGGTGGGATTGTAGATCTAGATCTCCTCTTTCAAATCCCTCAAGAATATGCAAGAATCATCGGAGGGATTGAGAGAAAGCAAGCCCAATAAGGTCAACAATGGAGGGGAAAACTTGCAAGAATGGTTAAGGAACCATTGGGGAAGAAGGCCCCTTATATAGGTCCCTCCAAAATCCAACCGTTGCAGCCAAAAAACGCGATTCCCGGTACTACCGGACTTTTTCCCGGTACTACCGGACTTTCCCGGCACTACCGAACATTCCCTGGGATTCCTGGGGCACCAGACGCATTTTTCTCTATGCTCCCCGGTACCAAAATGCGGTACTACCGGACCCCGGAACTACCGGATCCTGGTCCGGTACTACCGGTCATCATAAAACAAAAACAGCCATAACTTTTGCATCCGGACTCCGATTTTGATGATCTTGGGCTCGTTTCGAAGAGGACAACAACCTCTACAATATCATGCAAAGAAACATCATAGTCCAGCAAGGGAGGATATATCAAAATGACGAAGTCAAAAACCTTCTGTCGCGCTAGGTACTAAAATGCGGTACTACCGCTTTTTGGTACCTAGCCCGGCAGTGGCTTTTGGCAACTTGTCAAAACCTACTGCCGCGCTAGGTACTAAAATGGGGTACTACCGCATTTTGGTACCTAGGAAAATTCAAACTGCTATAACTTTTGATTGGTAACTCCGATCGACCCGATTCCAATTGCGTTGGAAAGAGAACGACATGAGCTACCCTATAAGAGGTGAAAAATATTGGTTATCACCAAGTGAGAATGTATCATGTATAATAATGTGAGATACCTCAGTTGGTGAGAAACCGAAAAGACGCCAAGATCAAAATCGCAACAAGATACAAACGGAATATCCGATTTTGATGAACAAGGGGTTGTTATGGAGATTACCACAAGCTCTATATCCTCACATGGATAAGACCAAATAACAACCAAATATGATGATGCAAATATGCAAAGGATTGAGCTCTCTCCGAACGATGTGACTGAGTTACTCATTCGAGAGCCCCTCTTGATAGTACGGTTATCTATCCTAAACCCGGTCTCCCACACATAACATGAGACCGGCAAAAGGGAAAACCTATCAAGACTATACCTTTGCCTTGAGCGTTCCACTTGAGCTCGATGTAGACAAACTTGACCTTCTCAAGATGGAACGCCTTTCTTGATTTCTCATCATCGATCCATGATCACCGGGGATGGCAAGCATCAAACATGAGATCTTCTATAGATGGTGCATTTTGAGCTTGCACATCACATCTTCTTCTCATTTCATCGACCTTGAAGCCAACACATGCTCAAAGCGATGTCAATGGACAAATCCTACAAGTATAACTTAATACACACATTAGTCCATAAAGATTGTCATTAATTACCAAAACCACACATGGGGGCCCACATGTTCTTTCACCTGCAAAACAAAGACTAAATAAAAACAAAAGAGGTTAGTGTTAGTATTATTTCTCTCAGATATGTCAGTGAAGTGCACTAGACAAATTCATCATTGAGAAATTTATATAAAAGGGGAAAGTTTCACCAATATGAAAGAATCCATCTTTCATAAATTTAAAGCCAAAAGTCAAATGACAGCCAAGATGGGCAAATTCACCAGCCAGGTGAAAGTAACCTGGTAAGAGTAAGTTGCAAAATTTTGAACATATCCACAAGTGCACAGCAGGCACACAGGGAGGACACACACCAACATGCATGTGGTGTGTTGTCAACCCCACAGAACAGCCCAAACTCACAAAACCACAAGCACTGCCGTGGAGTGTCACATTAGTGCATCTCTCCACTGCACACAACCAAGAACAACCAGCCTAGATAGCAGCTAAACCAAGCACAACAGCCAGCAATCAAACCACCAAGGATCAATCAAGCATCACCAGGATGGTGACATAAGGAGGGGGAAGGATCAGGTGAACATCAAGGCCAAGTCCAGGAGCTAGGAGGAGCAGGCTAGCTCAAGGACAAGTCCAGGAGCTAGGAGGAGCAGTCTAGCTCAAGGTCAACCATAGGAGTTCAGCAACACCACATCAAGATCATCACCACTTCACTCCACATCATCAGATTTTGTGGTGAGTTTCATAAAACCTTCACATGATCTAATCATCTTATTTAGAGAGAAGCATGTGTTGTTTTATAAATTAAACCCTCAGAAAGCACCCAAGTGGGGTGAATCCATCATAGGGATTTCTTTTGAAACTTTAAAAGCAAATAACAAAGTACCAGGATCCAACCAGAGCTCAGAGCAACATCCTCGCTCTGGTTGTCAAACTATATTTTACAATTCAATCATACATATACCTATGATCTATTCTAGGAACATCCCTAAAGGAAGGGTAGCACCTTAGAAACAAATCTTTGGGATCCATAGATTGATCAAGCTCACTATCATTTTTCCAAGCTTTGATTCCATAAAGAATAGCTGGTACCACTACCAGGACTATCTAGATGAACCAATTAGATAAGATTTGAATCCCTAAGCCTCAGACCAACATCATTGGTCTTAGGGAATTCAGATAAGAGCATCTCTATTTATCTTTCAAAGCCAAGATTGTCTTAAGCATAAACTAACCAAATCCATGGTTTAGAATCAAACTTGTGTGCCATGCATGATGGTGTCACAAGAACAATCCATTATGAATCAGGATAGACATTAAATCATCATAAATTCAGACAATCAACTCACTAATCATTTTCCTGTTAACACAGGAATCATAACTAGGATACTCCTATATTAAACTTCACTGTTTGAGATCATCAAACCACACACTTGTTCTAAGCCAACATCACTAGTACTGTGATTTTATTATGTCATAACCATGATCATAAACCCATAGATGACAATGAAAACTTATCAAGTCACTGACTTAATCAAGCATGATTTCCAAGCAACTATATCATCTGAATCAGATGCAATCCAAGCATCAAATCATCTAGTAAGCCACCAGAAACATCATAAATCATCTTAAGCAACAAGCTTCAGGCCAATAATCATTTAGCATGTGTACAGACCATCCAAACATGATTCAATTCATCCAATACATGATCAATCACATAACAGGAACCCTAAATGGATAATCATCCTAATATGAATCAGACAGTAGCCGAAGGGGACACTGCCAGCATCTAGCATCGAATCAGCAAGCATAGAGAGCACCAGGGGAGAGGTATCAAACTCACCGTAGGTCCTCGCTGAAGAATAGAAGGGAAAGCAGAGGGGCCGACGACCATGGCGGCACGGGGAGCACCCCAAAGGGGGCGCTGCAACCCGCACGGCGCCACGACAGCGACCCTGATCACGCCTGGAGGTGCAGAGCATCACCTCGACACACGACGGCCACGACATCACCTGGATCCATGCCAACTCCCAAGCCCTAGGGTTCGGGACGACATCGATCCATCACAGGAGAGACCTAGGCTCAAATCCAATTGGATAGAACGAACGAGCATCGTCGACAACCCCCTGTTGCACCACGGCGGCGACCAGAACAGCCGACGGCGGCGGGAATCGTCGGTGACGGCATCGCCGGCCACAGGGTCGGGGCCAGAGGAGGAGAGGATGAACTCGAGGGAGAGAGAAGGGCAGTGAGGAGTGGGCCGAGCTGGGCCAGACCCTTTAGGGTGGTCCTTTTGTCCAGGACTAATGGGCCACTAGGGCCCAATAAGTATAACTAGCCCAGAAACCTTTTCAGGCCTGTTTTAATAAAAAGGAAAATACCAAAATACCCATGGACTTAATAAAATTCTAGAAAATAAAATAAAAGCCCAAAAATTATAAATAAAATATTTTTGGATTCACAAAAATCCAAACTACCCAAATAAATTAAAATATAAAATTTTAGACCTTTAAATTTTATTAGGAATTTTGTAAATTATATATTCCTTATGGAATTTTACAAAATTATTGAAAGGTGATAAAATTAATTAAAATTCACTTTCATTATGTATTAATATTGTAGTATTTTAGAAAAATACTAAATAAAAATTTAATCACAATTATTAATGTTTAATTAATAATTCCTAAAAGAATTATTAAATCAATAAATGTCAAATAAAAAGGAAATAAAATAAAATAATTCAATATATGTTATAAATATTAAAAAGTAATATTTATAAATCCTTATTTATTAGAAAGAACTTTTTATAATAATAGGGCGGATGCATATCAAGTTAAATGATGCATGACATTATTGCATAATCATTTTGCTTCTTTAAATATTGTCCTTACCAGGCAATAATGATGTTTTTGTAGACATAGAAGCTCAAGGTCCAGTGCAAGCATCAGACTTCACTACCTTGCCATCACAAGGCAAGTTCATCACTTGCTCATGTCCTTTGAAGAGTCTTTATCAAAGTATTTGCAAATTGTGTGTTATCATATATGCTATAAAAGAAAGAAAATATTATTTTCACAAATAAAGAAATCATAGATATCATCCTAAGTGATTATATAATGGAGCAATAGAACTTAGGGTTCTAATTGCAATAATGATAATCAAGTAGGGACTTAATAACCCCTAACATCAGTGATTCTAGCGTCGTATATTACGCGTTAGCCATGAGATTTGGAATGGGACAGAGAAGTCAGCTGTATCTTCTTCCTCTCGCATGAAGCCGGATGTGCAGGTCGTGGCTGTTATCCTCGTAGTGTGCATATTAATTGGTAATTTGTAGAAGATATGCAGCATATGGGTGGGAACCCTCATCGTCCCACGATAGTTCTGGCATCTAACGGTTTGTACAAACCATTGCTGTAATTCATTATGTGGGCATGGTGTACACCAAGGAGGCATGCGGGGTCGCGAAGGGGGCAGTGATTGGCTTGGACCAACTACTGGGCCCCACATCATGGAATTGTGGATGGGAAAGTACGCCCGGTTGTGAAACAAGGAGTTGATCTCTCATGGGTAAAGTAACGCACCTCTGCAGAGTGTAAGAACTGTAACTTGTTACTCCTTGTTCCGGGAAGGAGCTACGAACACGGCAGGAAAGGAACTCCATGAAAGTTCTGGTCAACCTGTGAAGGCTGATTGTCATAGTTTTTCATAATAAAATCAATCTTTGAAGAAAGATTTACAAAACTTGCATAGTGCCAAGGATTTATAATCCGAGGTGGTAGTTAGAGCATCAAACTTCCCACCTTGCATATAATGAACTTGTTGGATAACGCTGTTACTCATTCTTTCCTTTGATCCCTTGCTTAGACTCTGAGGATTACGAAGACGTGCCAGTGTATGCAGCCGAATGCCAAGAAGATGTGTTCTACGAGGAACCTGATCTATCCGGAGGTGTTGAAGGAGTGGATTACGAAATCCGCTATGGTGTCGATGATAACGAGTCCAACTAAGTATCTCTAGTTAGTAGTAACCACGGAGCCGAGCAGCATGAACTCTATAGAATAAGCTGTTGAGATCAATTCCTAGTCGGAGTTGCTACTTTTAAATTCCGCTGAAACACTTTATATTTTGGTTTGTAAGTTGAATCTTTTGAAGTCTTGAACTTCTGGTATTGTAATAATAATAATGTGTGAATGTTCGTAATATGGACCCGCAATGTTTCTGTTGTACCACTCTGAGGGATGTGATATTTATGGAACGGTGTTCTGTGGATGTCATGTCAATGACTATAGTGTACTACACATGCAGTGGTACGCTGGGTCACCGCAGTGTTCGCATCCCCTTTGAGGATCCAGTTCTGGCGGCTCCGCTGCCGCCAAAACATCTCCTCCCCCCCAAAAAAATTCCATGAGAGAATGTTCCAGTGCGTACCGCCGGAGCCATTCCTCCATAGAGAGGCATGTCGTGTCTTCGGCCCTATCTAAGTCCCGGATGTCCATGAGGAGGACCCCTTTCTTGCGCCGTAACTCGGTAGAAAGGTTAGCTCCCCACCCACGCATGAACTAGCGGGCCATCAGAGCACAGAAGTGCCAAACATCCACCGCAGTGCGGGCTCTCTGAACTGACAATGCCGCAACACTCCACTTGGCCTGGACCATCTCCACAAACCCCGACTGCTGGAGCCAGAAGTTCTCGAAGTGGAATCGGTTGAGCCTCGGTGGAGAACCTCCACCCGTCGAGAGGAGGAGCGGGCAATGATCCGACCCGACCCTCGTAACCGCCCGAAGGGAGCACAAGGGGTAGGCCGGTTCCCACTCCACCAATACCAGGACCCGATCCAGCACACTTTATCTTTCTTATATGATTCATACCATTGGCAGACCAAAAATAAAACATGGAGAACTATATATTTCTTACTCTTTCTATTTCTGGACTAAAACACAAAATTATGCTAGTAAAACAAATAATCTGCATGGGCATTGAGAATCTTATGTTCCTTACAGAGGACGAAATTAACAATCACGAACAGCGAGGAGGGATGCCAACAATAGCAGCTCGACTAAACAAAGATAGTTCGCTACCGCCGCACCCTCTAAGATGTCCCACCATGTTCCTAAGCCCCCGAAGCATCAAGTAACACCTTCAAGAAGGGATGTAACGATAATGACGCTGCTGCCCGGACTGGCCTATGGTTTCCCCCGTACGCGGAGGTTAGTGGGAAAGGGGTACACCCGATGCCCTTCAAGAAGGAGTGGCGTCACCCCATTGGTGTCGGCATACCGAAAAGGAATTCTCCTGACCCCAAAACACCACTACCCCTAAGGCTCCGTATGTTTCCATCCATTAACGCTTCCCACGAACATGCGCCACCACAGTCTTGAAGCCACCATCGTCATCTCACTGTGAACCAATGCGGGGCCTCGAGGAAGGAAAATTTGGAACAACATGTAATGGGGGCGACAGTGCCACAACCGGCGGGAGGGAACTGCATCCACCGCTGTCATGGTAGCCGACTGGACGCAACAGCAAGGGAAAACCATGCCTGGACTGGCCCGGCCGAGCCCAGATTGGGCCCGTGAAGCCCCTACTGCCGTGTTGTAGCAGGTCGGTTCAACACCGTTGACCCCTAGAACCCATCATCCCGGGCCCACCTCAAGGAAACAACGCCACCCTACAGAGCTTTCGGCCCGCTCAGACCCAGATAAGGCCCAAAGGGGTTCAGATCTAGGCCGAGAAGGCACCACATGCCATTTGCACGAGTAGCACTGCTCCGCCGCCAAGCAGCGTCGCCGACCGCATCATCTTCCACCTGTGTCCATCCTGACGCCTCCGGACTCGTCGTTTGGCAAAGGACACCGTCGTTGGCCTCCCTAGCCTGACCCTAGCGAACCAGCACACGGGGAAAAGTAGTGGGCGTTGCCACAGGTCACCCTAGCCTGACTCTAGGGATCCAACACGTGGGGAAAATAATCGGGTGCCTCCGCCAACACCGCGCGGGCAGCGCCCGAAGGCATGCACCGGCAGCGGCGAGAGGAGGGCTAAATGGAGGGGCTGGGCGCTGGAGGGGAGGGGAGTCCCCAGTCGCCTCGGTTGGGAGGCAACGCGGGGGTGACAAGTAGTTATTCTCTCAATGATATGTAGGTTCAAGCATTATACAATTTGTAAGTATCTTTATGTAGGTTGCATGTCTTGAGTACATAAATTGCACATAGCCTAATTCTTCCAAAAATTGTAGACACATAATAGTTAGAAAATTGTGGATCCCGAGAAACCTAAAGTACAGAAATTTATAAATATGTTCTAATGAATAAATGAATAACACATAATCATAGTCACGCAACATATTTTCATGGACCTTAAATCAAGTCATATACATGACCTAAATCTAACCACAATTTGTGTGATCCAAAGATCATAAAACTGGAAGATCCTATTTTGGTGGTTGATGTCATAACAATGAACCATGCTACAATAAAGAAGCAAATTTAATTAGCATGAGACTCTACCTTACCATTGTTGTGCAACTTATGCACTTTGGTCTTCATGCTCTGTCTGTTACCAGAATCAAGTCTTCTAGTTCAGTTGTAAGACACAAACAAAAAAATAAAAGTAGGAAAACCAAAAGGCACAAACTAAAGGAGGATTAATCGGCTTCCTAGAGGAACTCTTGTGCAATCATTGCTGGCCTAAAAAAGAGCAAACAATATGAGGAGAATTAAATTTAACTGGGGAATCCATTTTTAGGTTTTCTCGTGTGCCCTCTGCCTCTAGCTGCAGCACACGAATGGATGTAGTAAGAGTGTAAAAAATTAAACTAAGCTGAAAGAATACAAAACGAAAAAACTCCCTCGCGAACAGGATCAAGGCGGAAACAGAACCCTCGCGACTCCCGCTCCCCCCGGCCCCCGCGCCGCCGCCCCGAGCGCGGCGGCCGGGGATCTCCCACAGGCGCTCCGCCCCCCCCCCCCCCCCCCCCCCCCCCGCCCCCAGCCTCGTCCTCCTCTCCCGCCGTCGCCGGTGAGCACCGTCCGGGCGACGCTCGTGGTGGGCCGCCGGCGGCGGCAGCTCTTCTCCCCGCGCGCGAGCGCCACTGCCGGGGGTGGCGGCGGTGCTGCTCGGCCGGCAGCGGTCCATGGACCTGGGCGTCATGGCGGCGGGGTGCTGCCCTTGGCAGCGGGCACCTACAGTGGCCGGCGAGTTCGGCCTAGATCTGGGCCCTTTGGGCCCGATCTGGGTCTGAGTGGGCTGGTTCGAGCAATGGTGTCTCCGGCGGACTGAGGAGCGCCCTGGGACGGGGTTGGCGGTGTTGATACCATGCCTTCTACAGCGCGATGGTGCAGCTTCACGGGCCCTTATGGACCGGCTGGACCTATGGCTTCCTCGAGGGTAGCGGCGGCAAGGACTTTACGAGCTCATTCAGGGCTCGGCCGGGCCTTCTCGGCCTGGTGTGTCCTCGCGGCTGCGTCCGGTCGGCACCCGCCATTGGCGGTGGAGGAAGTCCTCCAGGTGGCTCGGCATCTGTCGCCCTCCGGTTTCTTGTGGCTTGGTGTGCTCGGGCCGTGGCGTCCGGTCGGTAACCGCTTCTGGCGGTGGAGGTTGTTCCCTCCTGCATGGTGGTGGTATCGCTAACCCTTACCCTCGGTTGCTCCCTTTCGGTCTGACCGACCTCGCAGCGGGTGTCGTGGTGCGACGATGATGATGATGGCAAGACCGTGGTGACACACATTGGTGGACGGTGTGGTTGGTGGTGTGCTCCGGATTGCCTGGGGTTGGGGTTTTGGGGTCGGGCGAAATCCCTGTTGGCCTTGCCGGCCCCGACGCGGTGACGCCTGCGGGTGCCACCATCCTTCCTGAAGGGCGTCGGGTGTTCCCTTTCCCTACCTCTGCAGCGTACCAGGGGAAACCCTAGGACTAGTCCGGGCAACAACGTCGTAATCGTCGCGGTCCTTCTTGGAGGTGTTGCTTGGTACGAGGCGCGTCGGAGTGCGAGGAGCGTGGTGGTCATCATCCGGTGGGTGCAGCGGTTGCACGTTATCGTTGTTTTCGTTGGGCCGCCGTCGTCGGCATTGTTTTCTCTTTCTCTTTCTCTTTTCTTTCTTTCCTTTGGGCTTGCTTTGTGCTGTTTGCCCCAGCTGTGGCCTCGTTTGTATCGGTGGTTTGCTAGGCGAAAGCCTGATTCGAGAAAGAATACAAAACATGCCATTTCTACCGCTTGTATATAATCAAAACGACTCTATGGTTAGTGATGGGCATGGTATCTGCTCTTCAAAATAAACCATTTCCTTCCTGAAACATGCAATTAAGTTCACATCCACAATTACTGAATTTTGAAATAGTTCATTCCTTTGAGTACCACTAAGCTTCTGTATGGCCAATGATTTCAAGTTGAACACCATTGGAACTCCAGAACTTGCCATGTTCCTGTGAAGAAGGGTGGCGTGAACCACGGGAAATATCTACACTGTTATAAAGCTAGCAAAAGTATGAGAGAAATACTAAACTGACTAAACTGTATTTTAATCAGGGTGAACGTCTGCATGCTCCGTGCAATCCGTTTACTTCAGCTGTTTTCCCCTAAACCTATATTTACATAGTAGTGGCCGGGGCTTTCCCTTTTTGAAAAGAAAAATACCTTGTAGCCCGAGAACGACCTCGATCCTTGTAGGCATAACACATAATTAGATTCTGCAAGTTTGTAAAAATAATTATGCAAGACGGTTGCTGGGCACACAGCCTTACATTGTGTTTTCCTATAATATTGGTGAAGGAATTATCACTTCATAAGAAAAGTGGACGACCTCCGTAATAGAAAATTGGGTTTATTAATCTTAGTTCACTCGGAGATAGGAACTGTGCCACTACGAAGCCGGCAATTGGAACTATACCATCAGCCGACGCGGTTTCGTTACTCCCGTGTTCCTGGTTTCGTTTGACGCCGGCCACCATTTCCCATGGCTAACTTGTGGGTCCCCTCACACCTAGCCATTGTTATGGGCAATTGTACTGACGAGCAGGGCCCGCCACCCGAGTTGTCGACCACGCGCATCCTAGGTTCGAGGATCCGATCTCGCATTATTCTGCAATTTTCCATATTTTCCCGCCCGCTCCACTATTCTCGTCCCTTCTCCCACCGCACCGTTCCATCGTGCATCGCCCCTGAAACTTCACCGTCCTTCCTCTAGCCTCCTTCCGGCCATGACCTGTCCTGGCATGTCTAGGATGTCGGAAGCAAGAAGCTGAGTCGGCCATTGGTCGCACGACCACGATTGTGGACGTGTAGCGGATCCGATACAGAGATGGATCCTACACGGCAAGATAGCACGGAGATGGATCCTGCGAGGCTGGAGAGCATGGCCAAGGGAGACATAAGGATAGAGGACGCAGGGAACAACGCTCTGCACCCCTGGAGCCCATTAAATGTGCCTTTCGTCCTCCCTAAAGGGTAAGTTCGCCGGTGGTAACGTGTACCCCGGGAAGCAAGCAAAAGGCCGTCACTTGTATGTTGTGCAAGAAAGAGTCCATCCTTGCAACGTGTTTCGTGAGCAGACCAGAGGGCCGAAAAAAGCCATGGAGTTTGACCTTTTGCGTGCGTCACGGATGTAGAGCCTAGCAGTGACGAAAACGTAGAAAAAGTCTGTCACTGGGTCCTCCCAAAAATTAGTGGCATACACGTTTGTCACTGGTTATGGGATAGCGCTGACGATATAAAACAGAAATTTGTCGCTTGGTTCTCAAGGTTACTAACGACGGTCGAATTATCGGCTTCTTCGGCTATGTAGAATGTATCTTTGGCGACCTGGAAAAGTATTTGTCGCCGAAGTTTGTTAGTAGGTACCAGTCGTCCAAAACCCGCCGGCCAGCGTGTGGGAGTGCTTCTTTTGATTTCTCCCTACCATCACCGTGTGACACTAACTCCACCACGATTTTGTCTTTGCCAGCGATGATTCTGGCTGGGGGGGCACTACCATGACTCGCCAATGCAATGACGATGAGGCCAACTCGAGCCTGGCGGAGATGGCGGCCGCAAGTTCCTCACCATTGACCAGGCACGCAAACTCGCCAACCTCGGGATGGTCGTGCCGCCGCATTACCTTCTGCCGAGGCGCTGGGTGGTGAGCCTTGGCGGAGTGTCCATGCCACCCGCCGCCCACGTGACAGGGAGGTATACGGACGACGGGCGTTGGTGTCAAAGGAAGTGCAGCGGAAACCTGACGAGTTGTGATAGCTCAATGTTTACCTTAGTTTGAGTTTTGTTGAAATCCATTGTGATATTTGCTAAGTTTTGAATGAAATTCAAGCCATTTGAGTTTAAGTTTATTCATACAAGTATTATTTCATTTTGTTACCAACATTGCATATATCTCACTAATTGAAAAGATCGACGCCACATCACTAATTCAAAAGACTGACGCCACATAGTAGAAAAGAGGGATAGACATCAATGCCCAGTCCAACCTATAATTATGGGTTGTATTATAGATTCAAAATGACTATGGAGAAGTCTAAGAAAAATAGTACATAGATCAGAAAAGCATTAGTCATAGACCATATTCATAAGCAGATGGACCATCAAGTCTTATGTAGCTGACCGATGTACATCAACAGAGTGATTAAACATTGTTCTTATCGGTACAAAATACAGCAAAACTAACTAACAGCTGTTTAAAAGTAAGCCTTGCGTGCAACAACATCAAGCAGCCGTAGGACATGGGAAGTCTATGCTCGGACCAAACTAACTGTCATCATAACAAGCAAATCATCACCAAACTTGAAGACCATTCAACTATTTTCTCAGGATATTATACAATGGTTCTATTGATAGTAATTTGGTACTTTAGATACAAATTTTCTATTCTACATGTTGATATTTTTTATAGCATTGATCAAACTTATAATAGTTAATTTTTTAAAAAATTAAGCTTTACTTTTAGGACCGGATAAGGTAAACAAGAGTAATCTACCACATATCGTTCGGTTCTTTTGGGGACACGTGTGCGTCACTTTGACAGTGTTGCCTCCTATGTCGATTTCGAGGGCATCTCTAGTGGCACGATCCAAATCGTCCAGCCGTGTTCGAACTGGTCCGATCGGACGCCGGAGTCGGCCGCACACCCTTCAATGATACGATATATCTGGACCGATGCGTCAGACGCGACCCATCAGCTCACAAAATTTGGGTGGCCAATGCGTCGAGCGCGAATGCGGGAAGACAGAGCGCATGTCCACACATGATGGCAGTGAGCCCGTATGGCAGCAGCCCACACACATGCCATCGACTCAAACGTGCTCGCAGCAGACTGACCGGCAGCAGCAGCCATGGCCATCAATGTCGGCGCAGACTAACTAAGGAGACAAGACGTCGCCTGAGTTGCCGCGCTGGTATTGATGGCGAAGGCACAAGAACCTGCGCGTGCCCTGGTGGCCAGGGCTACTTAAACCGGCCATGGGCCCGTCGGCGCCGCACTTTCCACCTCAGTCATTGCCAAGAAAGCTCTCCTATCACCGCCACTGACGCCGCTACCGATGATGAAGATGCCTTCGTGGCTCAAGAAGGCAAAGAACAACGGAGAGGCAAGCAGATCTGGGTCGCGCCGACGACGAGGGCGGCGGTCACCGACTCCACCGCCGATGCTGCACTTCCTCCATGGCGTACCGCCGCCACTAAGGGCGGATGACTTCATCGGTCCTCCGCCACCAAGGGCCGATGCTATGACAACGAGCGCCAGCGCGACTGCCGCTACTTTTGGGTGGCAGAGTGCGAGAGACGCTGGTGATAGGGGACATCGTCGACCACCACGATGTCTCACTCCCCTTCGTTGGCACCTCAACGGATGCCAGTGCCGCCCGCACCAGAGAAGGGGAAGGTGCTAGAGGCATAGATGCACCGCCGCACCGCCAAGCTCCCCTAGACCATCTAGTGGGAGAGCATCTACCGGAACAACGAGTACTGTAAGAACTTCTTGGCGTGGGTGCACAAGGCATGACGCTCGTCTGCGCTCCACAGCAAGCTCCAGCCCTAGGAGTTCTACGAGGCGTCCCCGACTTCTCCTCCTCTGACGATGACGACCATGACGATGACGACCATGACGATGACGAGGGCGGCGGCAGCCATGTCATCAAGCAAGAAGCCGGTGACCAGTCGCTTCCCCCGGAGTACCATGCCCTCCAGGTGGCCATATCATGGATGCGTCTATGGAGGAGGAGAATGCCAAATGGGAGGGCTCACTAGTAGGAAAACCCTTATAGAAGTCATTTCCCTAGTGGAGCCAGTGCGCCACCACTTGCAGACGAAATAATAGTGGAGTTCAGAAATTGCTGAATGCCACCAGTATATGCTATTAGTGGTGCTTATTTTAAACACCACCACTAGAAATACTACTAGTGATGTTTCCTGCAGACGCCACCACTACGTCCTACCGGTGATGTGAGATTAGTGGCATGCGGGATCAATGCCACGAACCTCCTTTTCTGAACACTGCCACTCGGTTTTTTCCTACTAGTGAATATTGCAACGCCATCCAGCTGACATAGAAGGCCACGGAGAGAAACGCCTCCCTGCCTCCTCCCTCGCCGCTACCGGAGTGGGTGCCACCGGTAGCTCCCCGACACGGGATGGAGCTGGCAGATCTGGTGCAACCGCCACCGCCTCAACTCGAGTGGCCAGCGTGGCCCGGACAGGTGATCGACCCGCCGGCGCTAGGGCATACGCTGCCACCCCCAGAACCTCTAGGTGTTTCCGCCATACATCGATATCGTCTCTGACGACGAGGAGTAGATGGCCACAGCGCCACCATAGGCCAAAGGTCATAGCTAGAGCTACCTATTTTTTATTTTCTATATGCAGCATCTATGAATCTATGTATTTTTTAGCGGAAAAGGATACTAGTCCCCTGGGGGATCGATCCCCCGAATCGCTAGCTCCGCACCGTCCGCCTGCAAGTCTTGCATGGACCCACACCGATCCATCTCCTTCCTTTATCTTATCTTCTCCTTCTGGACTGTCTCTCGACAACGCCGTACCTCGCAGCGCTGATGCTCGTCTGAAGCGCCTCCTCCCCCCGCCTCCCTATGTGTGTCGCTGGCCGGAGTAGCAGCTCCTCCCCCACCTCCCTTCTGCGTGTCGCTGGCCAGAGCAGCATCTCCCCCACCTCCATATTGCGCGCCGCTGGCTGGAGCAGCTCCTTCCCCACCTCCCTGCTGCTCGCCGCCGCTGGCCAGAGCAGCTCCTCCCCCTACCTACCTGATGTGCGCCACCGCTGGCCGGAGATAGTGGCCACGACGGAGGGGCTCGCCGCTGAACCTTGTTGCTTCCTCCTCTCTTTAGCAGGCACCCGCTGCGTTCCCGTCGCGGTTGACCCGTGCTGCGTGTGCCGACATTGAGGAGGTCGTGGCGCCTTCCCTCCATGGTCTCTCTCCGGTGAAGTTGCTCAGTCGTGCGGCTGTGTTGGTACCTAAGGACACCGACATTGCTACCGAAGATCACCAGCGTTGCTATGTACGTCGTCGAAGTTTGCTACATGGGGTCGTCAGCGGTGCTACGTGCGGCGGCGCTGGTGCTACAAGTGGCGTCGTGTTTTGCTACATGCGGCCTACGATGGTGGTAAAATAGTATAAATATTTTGTTGCGAGATATTTGGCGAGGTCTCCAGCGAAGTTAAATTTGCTATAATAGGATATTTTTTGCTACACCCATTGGTTTTGCTATAATAACATAAATTTGTTGCTACATGGTCTCCGGTGAGGTCTACCGGTGAAATCCTCCGGCGAGTCTCCGACGAGGTCGATATGCTATATTAGCACAACATTTTTGCTAGCGAGGTCTCCGCCGAGATCCAGTCTGTTTTTATATTTTCTAGGCCGAATGGTTTTTGCTACATGTAGTAAAAACGGGACCGATTATAGCAAAAACGAAATGAAAGATCAAAAATCGTATCTGACCGTCGATCTGTCCAGATCGAAGGACTGGGACCCGGGGATGGAAAGTTTCCATCCCGAAGGACGCCTAGCACTGTCTTTTTTTTTAACTAGCACACTTTTATACTATTTGATTTTTTTTTGTTCCACTATAACAGACCAACACGGATAGTTTGGGTTGCCCCGCGGGACGCCGGCCGGCCGGACCGTGACCACTTCACGGGCTGACCCATACCAACCAAATCAAAATATTTGGTCGTTGATTTAGATCGACCCGGCTGAAGATTAGGGTGTCAGGTGGGATCCCACCTATATCCCACTTTTAGTTTATTTATTAAATTCTAGTGTAAATTTTTACTGACATCTGACCATCTTAGGGTGTCAAGTGAGATCTGAAAGATTTTGAGAAATGAATTAGAAGTGGAATTTAGACGGGATCACATCTGACACCTTACTGAAGATGGCTCACTTTAGTATTTTGGTTTACACTTTAGTTTTTTTTTTTTTTGAACGGGAAGTTCACACTATAATTCGACTACACCTGCGTAGAACGCTGGTAGAAATGGAAGCAACACGTGTCGCTCAGCCACTTATTCCAGCATTGGGCACGCACTTCATGACCGCGTTTTTTTTCTCCTCGCAATCTGCGATCTACCCACGGTGGTCGGTGAGTTCATCTCCTGTGGTCTGGTGAAGCTTGTGGTTCGGATAAGACATTGGTCGGCGTGGATAAATAAACACATAACAGGCAGCAAATTGGCAGCTCAACTAGAGCACGCTTATGTACAGGTTTTCGGGAGAGCTTGGATTTGTCTGGCCCGGTTATATTTTACTACGTAGTGCTAAATATATTTAAATTTAAACAAATTTAAGCCTATTTAATTTGGATCGAAGAGGATCGGAGAGAGTACACTGGTCGTTTCTATTGCATCAACACATAAACAGGATTACCTCCGTTTAAAAATATATTAATTTCCCGCTTCGAGAAAGCAAAACAGCTTACTGCTTGTAGTAACTGACTCAATTAGGGCACCGTAGGCTCTTTTAAAGCATGTACACTAATCATAGATTATAGTTAGCTCACTATAGTGTGTTTCAGTCAGCAAAATCCTAGGTGAAATAGTAATGAGAGAAGAGAGAACAGAGCGGGTTCTATGTCTACAACTCGATTATGAATTAAGAGCCTGGAGCTTGTGTGAAGGCTATTAGTCGGCGTTTCTTCCTCCCTAACAATTATTTCCATACTTATAGCTAATCTATGGCCTGTTGTATAAGTGTTCTTTTATAAAAGGCTATGGAGCCAGGAGCAGGCTCCTCTATTAGGGCATCTTCACTGGGGAGACCTAACCCGTCCGAGCGTTGTTTTAATCGGTCCACGCGAATGCGCGGGACGTGCACGGTGTTTAAGCGGAATGATCCATCCGAACACTTGGGTCGGACCGACCCATCCGTGACCAAATATAATGTTCGGATGAGTGTGTTCGGACATACGCGGACGCTGGTCTATCCGGTTTTGTAGCAGACTAACCCGGTTGCAGTCATACAATAGGTATTCTTCTCTCTCCTCTCTCTTGGGCTGGTCTGTTCTATTTTATCCGTTTGGATTGCGCTGTTGGACAACGGGCCGAAGTATGACCCAAAAACAGACCATTTGGATCACTAGTCTGGATCTCGCCGGTGGAGATAACGGCAAGTTCCCTTTTCTGTAACCGCAACAAAGTTCCAGTTTACTGCTACAAGTTTCAGTGGACGAAGTTACCGTACACAGGAACTGATAATTGGTGGCCACTAAATCTAAGATCTGATGGCCCAAAAATTCGAAAAATACGGAAGATAGTTGAAGCCGTGATGAAAATTCAGCAGTATCACCAGTACATGTATCACAAACTGTTGGCTGGCTTGATGAACCAATGATGCTTTCAGGCATAAATTGATAGAATTCAGTCTGTACAGATTGCAGGTTGCAGAATACTACTAAGTAAAAAATGTCTGAGAAATCAAGCAAATTTTCATCTAACTTTGTGTTGGTCAATGGAAGATAACCGTAACCCCTTCTATGTTCTTGACACCGACAGCTATTGCTGGCTAAACTAGAGCGACATAAGAAATGAAGAATTCTCTGCTTGGTACTCAACACACCCACACTGTTCGGTTCTATGGAGTCAGTCAAATGCCCTATCACCAGCATCCAACTACGACGGCAACAAAACAGCTGAAAAGAAACACCCTTTTGCAGTATCCATCAATATCCGCGGAGCTTCTTGGCCACTGTTGTCAACACTCTGTCACCGATGAAGGCGCGCAAGAATCTGATGAACTGGTCCTTCTTAATGTGCCCTTTCTGCAGATCACAAAAGGGATTGTCGTTTGAGTACACCCAGCTGGGAGAGAATTGCATTAACAAAATGCAGCAGCTGTTATGATCTCACAAAGAACATCAATTTACCTTGAAGCGACTGTAAGTCCCCTGCAATGTCTGCAGCTTGGGTGCTGGCACGAACCGCTGAATCTCCGCTAGAAGGGTGGGAAACATGTCACGAGCGGCCGCCGGTGAAGGCTTCTTCAGCTCCGAGGTGGCTCCGGTTGATCCTGAAACCCAAAATTCCATCGAGCAATGCCATGAGATTCAAGAAGAGTTCGGAACAGTACAGTAGCAGCATCAATTCAGACAGGGCGCTCTCACTAACCTTGAGCCTGTTGCAGGCTGGGGCACTTGAAGCTGACGACGTACTCTGGGAGAATTCTTGTGTTCATGTCCGTGCTCCACACAAGGTACCAGCGTGGGTTCTGCATGTTGTCGACACCGCTGTCGTAGTCGTCACTGCTGGGGTGGAACTGGGAGGACCCGGCTGGTATGGTCTCTGGCCGACCCATCAGCACACGGCACAGCACGATGTGCGCCTCGCCGTTCTCATCTGCCTTGGCTAGCATCGCACTGAACAGAGGAAAAAATCATACCCGTTAGTTTTCTGATGAACTGATGAACTGTGACATGCAGAATATATTCAGAAGAACATGCTTTGGTTCTGCTCACTGCCTTATAGTCAAATCAATGCATTAATTGATTGTTATTAATGCTACAGCCGATGGCAGGTTGTTTTTCCCCCTTTCTTCAGCAGGCAGAGAGAATTTCGTATCTATCCCTATACAAATCGTCAGCCTAGCTACAGCATTTTATCAACTGCTTCAAGATTTATAGAAACCAAAAGTCTGAACGAACATGAATCTCTATATGGATATAGACAAGCAGTTCATACGAGGGCAGATAGAACAAAGATTTGTTCAGGCTATTTCATGATCTTAAAACCAGAGTTTAGATAGATAGAACACGAAGCAACGGAAGCATCGATGCAATTTGCAACTATTCCCCAATTTGGAAGTAACTGTGTTTGATGAACTTCTCTCTGCTGTATTCATGGCTGCATCGATCAAAACCACAATTCGGAAGTTTGAACTGACCTGGCATAAGGAGACTGCGGCGGCGAGAGGTGAACGCCGTCGCCGTGCGCGCGATGGCCGAGAACCCGGCTGTTCGTCCTGCCGAATCCGTGCTCGACCACCGCGGCGACGTCCGACGATGGCGCGCCGTACCACGCGAACTTGGCATTGCCCCCGCCAGCGCCGCGCGCAGCGGCAAGGAGTTGTCCCTGCAGCTGGAACGCCGTGGACCGGGGACCCTGCGCGACCTTGTGCACCGCCGTGATGGCCACGCCGCCGCCCACTCGGGGAGCGATCCCGCTGAGGAAGAGCTTCTTGACGACCTGGTAGAACTTGTCCGTCTCTTCCAGCCTCAACGCCCTGCCCCAGGGCCCGCGGGCGGCCTTGTTGACCGGGCCGGACTCCACCGTGTCGCTGCTCTCGTCGGACCCTTCCTCCAGCCCCGACGACGCTCCGTCCTCCAGGTCTCGCTGGCCCCTCTTCCGCTTCCTGCCGCTTTCCGGGACAGGGAAGAAACAGGCCCCGCGTTCGTCGATCCATCCCATGGCGGCCTCCTCGGCGGTGACGGCGTCGATGCGAACCATCCTCAAGAAGTCGAACAAGAAGGCCCCGCCCCCGTACGCGGCCTCGGCGACCACCCTCCCGTCCAGGAACACCCGGCGCAGGGACGCGGCCGCCTCGCCGTCGACATCGGCCCACGCGCCGCCCTCGAAGCAGAGGAACCTGACCGGCGCCCCGCTCCGCTGGAACTCCCGCCACCCCTGGAGGAGCGGGGACGGGCCGCCGGCGACGGCGGGGAGCGGGACGGCCTGCTTGACATCGCCGGAGAAGTCCATCGCCGCGCCGATTCCGATCTGTGTGTGTGTCTTGGGGAGCGCTGCCTACGCAACCGTCCTGTCCGTCCGGGCGAAGAAGCGTGGAGGCGGTCGGGCTAAGTGGAGTCGGGGCCGGTGGCGGGGCGGGAATATATAGGTTGAGTTGAGGAGACGGAGAGGGGCGTGGGGCGGCGGGTCGGTCTCGTGAGGCGCACGTCGGCGAGGACGTCGGTTTATGTTGCCGCAGGGGGGAAGAGAGGAAGCGGATGGGCGCGTGGTGCTGGCTTTTGTTTTAGTTTTGGGAGGGGGTGGCTCGTCCGGACGCGCGGTTCGGTTTTTCTTTTTCTTTTCTTCGGGTGGACGGTTCTGCCCCTGCCCGAGGTGACTTGGTGGAGAAGTCTAGATATGGCCGTAACCGCTTCCTAATCCTTACTTGCCCATGTTGTCTTTCTTCAACTACTCCTCTACTTATTATTAGTACTTGCTTGAATTGGAACTGGCCAAAAGTATAGAGGCAATGGAGAAGTTTGTAGAAACAGCTAGTAGTGCAAAGATATTTGGCCTCAGCTAATGAAATTCCTTTTTTGTTCAGAATTTAGAAATTACGTCCCTGGTATTATTATGCTCGTCATAATTACACGGTTTCTTTGTACAAACTTTTTTCTACACGGAGTTTTCTATATTTAAGACTCATGCCAGGCAAGTAGAAAAAGTTTTTGGTGGTTAAGTATACTGAACTCATGTAGTAAGAGAAATCAATTACGGTGTGCCGCTTCCAGATATTTTTTTTAACTTCTGGAGATCATCACGAGCAAACCTTTTAGGCGAAGTCTCGTGAAGGGGACACTTTGTTCGTGTCGCCGTAACAGTTTTCTTGTACGAATCATCGTTCTGACCTCCGAAGGCGGCCGTACCGAGTTTGCCCTTTTGCCCCCCGTTCCTTTGCGTGCCAGGTTCTTGAAACGGCTAGTGCTAACATATTTGCCATCAGCTAATGAAATTGCGTTCTTTTTTTGTTTAGAAATTACGTTCCTGGTATTATTATATTCATAATTACATGTTTTGCTTGTACAAACTTTTTTCTTATCGGAGCTTTATAAATTTAAGTGATGGACACTTTTCCCCCTACTTTTTTAAAGCTACGAATCATCCGGTATATTATAGAAAACCTCTTTCGGTGGTAGGAGGCTGCGGAGAAAAACCCATCTAGGGTCTCGTTTCCTCGACTGTTACGTTGCTAGTCCGCTCTGTCTCTGATGGCCTTGGGCCTTGGAGGTACGGTCGGCCATGGCCGCTCGTCGGCATAAGATTTTTATTCATTGCTTAGATTGTTTTTTCGTTTTGATGGCTACATCATCAAGCTAGAATAAGGTCCTCCTCGCCTTGCCCTCGTTCCGATGGTGCGTCTGGCGCCGGTGGAGGGCGTTGAAGTCGTGGAACGGCAGATATCTCGGGATTTGTTCGGTTTTGTTGTTTGTTGGTTTATTTCTAGGTCGGTTTCTTCGAGCTAGAGATGTCATCATTGGCGATGGTTGTTGCTCTAGAGCGTTGGTCCTTTGTGATCTTAACACGGTGACTTCATATCTGTCTACTATAACAAACTCTGCTGAGATAAGTTTTGTTTGGCTCTGGTGAGAACGACGCCGCGCCTTCGACGCACGCTAGTGTTTGTAATCGTCGCTAGGTGACCATTTAACCTATTTGTACAATTTATTTTGCGCAAAAAAAAAGTATACCGTGTACATACTGGAACAATATTTAGCAAACGGCTAGTATGTATATCAAGTCGACTCAACTCATGTACTCCCTCCAATCCAAATTAGTTGAATCTAGAAGTTAATTAAGATATGAGTCAATTAATTTGGATAGAAAAAAGTATTAAAATTTTAATTACGGTGTGCCGTTTCCAGATACGTATTTTTTACTAGTACTTCTCGAGATCATCACGATATACAGTAGTAGCAAGTTAGCAAGCTTTAAGGTGAAGTCTCGTGAAGGAGACACTTTGTTCGTGTCGCTGTACCGGTTTTCTTGTGCGAAGCGAAGCATGCATGCTGACCTCTCCTCCGAAGGCGCGCGGCCGTACCGACTTTGCCCTTTTGCCCCGTTCCTTGCGTGCCAGGTTCTTTGAAACGGCGCGTCGCTTTCTCACTCCTGCAGCGAGGCGAGCTGCTCTTCGTCACTACTAGCGTTACCCGTCTTCTTCCCCCTTTTTCTTGGCGCTTAAGACGAAACGACCCCTCGCCTTGTTCTTGACAGGCAAGTAGCCAGCCACACACACGAGGCTTCTGGGGCCCCACCTGCCAGAGTAGCAACGCAGACGCTGACCTCCCGCGGCGTGGCGTTGACCGGCTCGATCCTCGCGACACCTTTCTGTACCCGCGTGCTCTGTGCTGTCCCGGTCGAGCATATCTCGTGTATGGTGTGTGCTCACGTACGTACGCAGGTCGTTCCGGTTGGTGGACTTCGAATTGTCCACGAGCACTTCCCCGGTTTAAACTACTCCGTGGTGGTCAAGTTATTTCGAGCCAGCCAAGTTGGAGGCGACGTAGCGTGATGCCTTACCGAAGCTGGCACACATGCACGTGAGTCGTGACCAACTTGCCGCGGCCGGTGTTCGGGTTCCGTTTCCCTTCCCCCTGCCGGGATCCCGCGGCCTATGTGACTAGTTCCGGAAATTGGCAGCTGGTTTTTAATTACTACTTGCTGGCGCACGCAACAGCTTGCCCGCAATTAAACAGTGGAGCATTTTGTTTTTTTCCCGTGTGAACTCCTGCGGATTAAGTAGGCCTCAAGTTTTCACACGAATTGTCTATTGCTAATATCTGCCTAGAGAATTGATATTTTCTTCATTACTTCTTTCTCGTTGGGTTCTTTTATAAAAGACGTCTCCATTGAGGCAATAGAAACATATAGAGCTCAAGACCGCCATCTAAACATTCAAATGATGCGCGTGCATGGCCGCAGATGAGCACACCCGACAACAGAAAAACAAAATCTTCCAAGAACTCTAAACTCCCTATATATAGGGAGATGTGGTTTGCTCCTATACCTTTGGTCTTGTTTTAGTCCTTTACATGTTTGGGTGGTGCTTGTACTATTCTTTTCCCACCGTGGGTGTGTGTTGTTTTCGTGGGGGTTTCGTGCCTATGCCGATGCTCCTAGCGACGTCGGTTGGTTTCAAGCCCACTCGTTTGCCCGTTCTTGCTAGTACCGGGTGAAGCGCCAATACGGATCCTACATGTCATCGGTGTTTGGTTCAAGACATCATTAATAATCAACTACTCTAACTACGCACACACCATCACATACAGAGCTCATCCGGTTTCTGTCATTGGACAATAGAAACGAATGGAGCTGATGTCTATATTGGTAGATAACTTGCAGAAAAGATAACTATTTGCTCTTACACACCGTCTTCATATAGCCATAGCGACCAAAACAAGACTATCGCTCTCACACCAACGAGGATTTCAAGCATACGATCAATGCCCGGTAACCAATTGTAGAAAAATCATCTGCAACGCCATAAAATGGGTGCAATTTTCAAGCCACATGAATGACTAACAATATAAAGCATATGTCTCCCATCTTCAGTATAGAAACAACACTTTCTACTCATAGGCTAGTTGTGCTTCACAAGCTTATCTTAGTTAGGATGGCACCTCTGGAAAGATACCACCTAATATTCTAATCTTATGAGGTATTTTTAGTTTTACGGTATGCTCGTTGTTGCTAAATGGCACATCAGAATGAAATAATGCTCTATATATGGATTCCACCGAGAATTCACCATTTGCGTATAGATTCCATCGGAATTTTTCATGTCCATGCGACTATTGAACCATACCAAACTACACTTGTTGGTCATTCTCTTCGCCAAGACAAGGCCGCAATAAATCCATCAGGAATGTCACATAGGCAGTGATGGTTCAAACGCCTTGGCAAGTGTATCACTTTTGTGACGAACAATATGATCTAGCTATGAGTATTGATCTCGGAGAATGGCATTTTCCAGCCACACGTTCTCTAGAACCGGATCTCCAGATGTCCGATGTCCCTGATAACGGAGTTTGAGATGGAAGAAATACTTCTTCGTCGCAATCAGGTCTATGAATCCCTGGTTCCCGGTGAATTTTGGAGATATCTTTTAAATCAACATATTTTCTCCTAGCAAGGTTTTCCTAAAAGACATCCTTCCTAAGAGGTTTTAGAGTCATTTTACTTAGCAAGATCATACCTTTTGTCGTGAGGTCTTGAATACGAAGAAAACCCTTATCTTTCGCAAGCCAAATAACATACCATTTACTTTTAGTTTTATTATTACTACTACTTTGGCAAAAGAATCTGGATAGGAAATTATCTTAGTTTTGCGGGACCCTTCAGAATTTGGAAGAATGAGATATGCATTCTTCTCATAGGTTAGTTGTGTTTTGCAAGCTTATATTAGTTAGGATGGCACCTCTGCGAAGATAGCACATAAAATTACAATGTTATTAGCTATATTCATTTATTCGGATATACTTGTTGTTGCTAGCTGGCACGTCATAATGAAATAACACTCTATATATGAAATCCACCAAGAATTTACCATTCAGATATAGATTCCATCGGGAGTTCGCCGGGTTCATGCGACTATTGTGTCAAGCTTCATGCACTAGCCAACGCAACCAAAAGTCCGAACTGATGGAAAGGGCTAGTGCAATCTACTTATACACTTCAACACCCCCTCTCACGTGTGACGAAGAGAAGTCAGCACGTGCAACCGGAAGAGAGCGACGGCGCGCGAAACTCACGTATGACTCAAGAGGCCTATACGTGGACACAGAGGGGTCAACAACAATTTTAGGATAAATTGCGAAAGCAAAGACTCGAACTCGAGACCTTAGGCTCTGATACCATGTCAAGCTTCATACACTAGCCAACGCAACCAAAAGTCCGAACTGATGAAAAGGGCTAGTGCAATCTACTTATACACTTCAACATATTGAACCATGGCTAAGTGACCTTGTTGGTCTCTCCCTTTGGAAAGACAAGGCCCAAACAAATTCCTCAAGAACGGCACATGTCCAAACACCTTCACAATTGTATCAATTTTGTGACGAATTATATGATCCAAATATGAGTATTAATCTCAGAGAGTGGCATTTCCACCAACCTATTTTCCAGAACGAGATCTCTAGACGTCCTTGACAATCGATGTTCGAAGCGGAATAAATCTTATGCATCCCAATTACATCTAGCAAAAAAAACCTTGTTTTTCAATGAATTTGGGCGATAGCTTTCAAATCAACATTTTTTGTCCTCGCGATTGTTTTGCCAAAGAACAGCCTTTGTAAGAAGTTTGAATGTTTTTTGTTAAGCGAAAGTACCATTTTATTTGAAAAAACAATCAGGATAAGAAATCGTCTTAATTTTGCGGGATCCTTTTTTATAATTTGTAAGATGGAGATATTGCGTTTTGTCATAGCTCCCGTCTTTGGGGTAATGAAAACAACACCTTTTGCTCATAGGCTAGTTGTGTTTTACAAGATTATCTTAATAGGATGGCACCTATGCGAATATGCCACATAATATTCTAATTTTACGAGGTAACTTAATTTTTTCCATATGCTCCATGTTGCAAGATGGGATGTCATAATGAAATAATGCTCTATATATGGATTCCACCGAGAATTTACCATTTGCATATAGATTCCATCGGAATTTTTCGTGTTCACGCAACTATTAAACCATAGCTAATAACTACCCTTGCTGGTCATTCTCTTCCCCAATTCAAGGCCCAAATAAATCCATCGTGAGAGTAGTGTCATAATAGGCAGAGATAATCCAAACACCTTGCCAGTTGTATCATTTTGTAACGAACAATATGATCTAACTTTGGGTATTGATCTTGAAGAGTGGCATTTTCCAGCCACCTATTCTCCAGAGTTGGGTCTCCATATGTCAAATGTCGTTGATAACGGAGTTTGAAGAGGAAGAAATACTTCTTCGTCGCAATCAGATTAACCAAAATACCAATGAATTTTGGAGACAACTTTAAATCAACATATTTTCTCCTAGCGGGGTTTTGCTGAAAAAACATTCTTCCTAAGATGTCTGAGAGTCATTTTGCTATGGAGGATCGTACTCTTTGCTGTTAGGTCTTGAATACCAAGAAAATCCTTATTTTTAGCACGCCAAATAACATACCATTTTACTTGTCTAGTTTTATTATTAATACCCTAACTCTTTCATTTCTTGAGTAACAGAAGCAGAAGCAGAAGAAGGAGTCAAAAGCCAACTTGATCTCAGCCTCGATATCCAACACGGTCGCCACCTCCCCACGTTAAGCTGGTACTTGTTGTTGCACCAGGAGCTGTTACGCCAGACGCAGTTCCTTTGGAAAAAGAATATGGACATGAAATTATCTTAGTTTTGCGGGACCCTTCAGAATTTGGAAGAAGGAGATAGGCATTGTGCTCATAGGCTTGTTGCATTTTACAAGTTTATCTTAGTTAGGATGGCACCTCTGCGAAGATACCACATAAAATTATAATTTTATGAGCTATATTCACTTTTTGGATATGCTTGTTGTCGCTAGCTGGCACGTCAGAATGAAATAACACATTATATATATGGAATCCACCGAATAATTTACCATGCACACACACACACACACACACACACACACACACACACACACACACACACACACACACACATATATATATATATATATATATACACACACACACACACACACACACACACATATTCCCTCAGAAATTTGCCATGTCCATACAACTATTGAAACATGGCTAACTGGCCTTGTTGGTCGTTCCATTTGGCAAGACAAGGCCAAAATGAATCCCTTAGGAACAACACATGTCCAATCACCCAAGCAATTGTATCACTTTCTCGCCGTTTCTCATAGCGAGGTTTTGCTGAAAACATCCTTCCTAAGAGGACTGAAAGTCATTTTGTTAAGGAGGATCACACTTTTTGCCGTGAGGTCTTGAATACCAAGAAAGCCCTTATCTTTCACACTCCAAATAACATACAATTTTACTTGTCTAGTTTTATTATTGCTACTAATTTGGAAAAATAATCTGGATAGGAAATTATCTTAGTTTTGCGGAACCCTTTAGAAATTGGAAGAGATAGGCATTCTGCTCATAGGCTAGTTGTGTTTTACAAGCTTATCCTAGACTATGAAGATACCACATAAAATTATAATTTCATGAGCTATGGTTTGTTGTTGCTAGATGGAATGTTAGAATGAAATAATAATCTATACATGAAATCCACCAAAAAAATTAGCATTCACATATAGATTCCCTTGGGAATTCGTTGTGTTCATGCGACTATTGAACCATGGCTAACTGGCCTTGTTGGTCGTTCTCTTTGGCAAGACAAGGCCTAGATAAATCCCTTAATAATGGCACATGTCCAAACACCTTCGCAATTGTAACACTTTTGGCACGAATTATTTGATCCAAATAGGAGTATTGATCTTGGAAAGTGGCATTTCTAGACACCTATTTTCCAGAACGGGACATCCTTGACAACGGATATTTGAAGCGGAAGAAATACTTCTTCGTCGCACTTAGATCTAGCAAAAAAAATCAATCCTGAGTTTTCCAATGAATTTGGGCGATAGCTTTCAAATCAACATATTTTCTTCTCGCGGGTTTTGCCCAAGAACATCCTTTCATAAGAAATTTGAATGTATTTTTGCTAAGCCAAATAGCTTCCATTTTGTTTATCTAGTTTTTCTTTGGCAGAAGAATCTGGATAGGAAATTATCTTAGTTTTGCTGGACCGTCCAGAATGTGGAAGAAGGCGATAGGCATTCCGGTGTGTCGTAGCCCTAGTAGGCGTGACAGTTGTCGTGGTCCTCCAGGTTCAGTCGCGGAATTCTCTCGCGTTTCCCCTTCCATGCTTATCTGATCTGGCCGGTACGAGCGAATAAACCTATCATGGGACATCACCGGCCGGATCGATTCGCCTTGATACATTATTTTCCCGGGGCGCGAGACAAATCTTTTCTACTACTACTACTACTTCCATGCTAATCCTGCCAGAGATTCCACGAGTCGAGATTTGTTCTTTCTGACGCTACTCCTGACGCTGCCGTTTCAGAAAAAAGGTTCCTCCTCACGGCAAGACTATCCCGCATCACTATCTCGAGCAGTCCGTGCAGATAATGCATGTCAAAGACGCAAAACGTGGTTGCCCATCGATGCGTCAGCTACACTGTCACGTACGTATGTATGGTCGTCCAAATCGGGGTATGTAAACAGGCTGAGTTTTTCGGTCCACGGGATTATTAAGGTCGGCCGCCGGCGACCGGATCTAACATGCCGACCACTTATAGAATACTCGGTCATTATTAATTAATCGGCTGGCTTGCAGTTAAGTACTGTTTGCGCAATTATATACTCTAACCAACTTTGTTTATTGCTTGATTGCAGCCATGTACAGACGAGACGCTGGGCGGGCAGCCGGGGCGGCGGTAGCTGAGCTGAGAGCTGCGTACGTGGCGCAAACTTAGGGCCTAAGCTAGCTAACCTGAAGCTAGCCAGGTCGGCTCCGTGCCTGACGTCGTGCATATCTTGGCACGAAAAATATGCCGCCCCTGATTTGTTCTCTCGATCGACAGCGACACGAATGAATGAATAAAAACGATCGAGCGATTCATACATGCATGACGTAAGGCCAGCAAATCCATATGTATAGGTTCGCAGTTCTCGCTTCACGGTCGATCGCTAGCCCGTATCTGCTTTTTCGTCAGAATATGCGAGTTCGATTTCGATCGACGGGGGGCGGGGCTTCGGTTTGTTTAGCTGATCCATGGCGTACCAGCACCATGCTGAGATGAGGTTCGGTTCGGGTTCCAAATCTTTTTGCTTCCTTCGCTCACTTTGCTTTGGCTCAAAGCAAAGAACAACTGCCTGCATAAAGAAATGAGCCTGTAGAAATGTGTCCCACAGGCCCCTCGGTTCCTCGGATATTTCATTTACATCCTTCTGGCACTAAAACCTTTCCCATGGTTGGGCAGTACAAGGCTTAATGTGAGAACGGGAACAAATCCACCCCTAAACCAGCCCGCACCACGTAAAATCAACCTAATCACCCGGCTCACACCAGACCGTTTTTTTCTTCGCGAGGATCTAAGCCGCCCGGCACCAAATGATTATTCTAACTTCACCTGGACCGCACCATAGCAAATTTTGGCCTGAACCCGCGGGTTCAACCCGTGGATTCAGAGGCGGCAGCCAAGAAGACGACGAGGGCAAGGGGGTGCTTTGCAGGCGACCGAGAGCAGCGTTGGGTGGTGGCGCTTGACTGCAGTCACGGTTGTCGCTCAGGGTGGCAGCGGTGCACACTACGGGAATGAAGATCAACGCTGAGGGGGAAAACACTCGGCGTAGCCCGGATAACCCTTGGGCCCGGATAACAAGGAGGGGATTCAAGTGTCAGCTGCTAGGCGGCGCGGAGATCACCGCGGACCCGATCGATCAATGCAGGTTAAACTCATGGGTTTCAGTCCGTTTCTAATCTTTCGAGCTGACTCTACACCGCACCGCTCTAGCCTGTTTTATTGTTCAGCCTGCACCGCTCCAGTCCGTTACACTGCGACATCCATTTCAGCCCACCCCGACCGAAGTCACAGCAAAACCCGCACCAAAATAACCATTTTTTTGCGGGTAAAAAATAACCACTTTGACCCGCACCATTTTCAGCTTGATACGAGGCCCTGCTGGCCTGCTCCGTGATATCTAGCGGAAGCGAGGGTGCTAATTGTAAAGACCAAGCAAAAGGCGGATTCAAAGTAGGAGGATTAAAGATAACGGGAGAGAAAAACAAAAACAAAATGCCCGGCGGGGGTCCCTTTTGTTATGGTTTTCTGCGATGGAAGTGTCTCCTCGCTAGGTCAGAATTCCACCTTATTTGACCCTTTTGACGCATTCCTTTCCGGCTTCTTTACAAATTACGTAGCTTTCTCCCTGCTTCTGTCCGGGAAATCAGCCTATACCGTGTCACTAAGCAAAGCCCACTTCACTAGCACCACGTCGTTAAGGTTTTCGCATGTGCGTTTGCGTTGCGTGCATGTCAGCATGCATGCATGGAGGTCATGATCCGTCTGACTAATCCTAGGCGACTAGCTAGGCACTCTTTGGTTCGAAAATAAATCATATCCACTTTGTTTCATATTATAAGACTTTTAGAAGGCTAAAACAGAAATTTAGGAGAAGACCAGTGTAGTCTTAGGAAAAAAAATAATGAGGCTTGTTTGGTTTACATGTGGTCTTCTTTGCATGTAACTCGTAGAAAATGTTTAATTGGGTCCAATCTCGCAGAAGAATTTATCATCTTTTATGACAACTATACGAGAACACACCCCTGATACTCCGGCAAATTTCATGTAGTAGTACATTTTATATGAATGGGGACGAGATGGAGATTGTTTATGTGCTAAGGAAACCATCTGGTAGGAGATATATAGCATGGCTGCTACTTGCTGCTAAAAGGTCCCTTGCACTGATGAGCTTACGTAGCATAAGGATCCAATTCCCTTTCCACTTGGAGGCTAAGCATCATGCATGATTAGGTGCTAGTTAACAAGAAATATATGAAACTCCGTTAGCGCATCACTTGAGCTCGCGTACCCAGTCTTTTGTTCGTATAGTCTTTTTGGTGCCTGAAAGTTGGGCAAAAGAAAAAAAAAACAGTATCTTTATCTCCATGAAGCATTAGCCCAGAAGGAAAGAATCAAGGAACCATCGCAAAGGCCCCACGAAGTATAAAGGAAAGAACAATGCAACTGTGAAAATTCTCTCCTTAGCTAGCTAAGTACTTGGCGGCCAACTTTATGTAGTGGTGGTATGCATTTCCCATGCTAATTCTCGAGTATATTCTTTTATCCATTTGAGTGTATGATGCAAATCATTGCTAGAGAAGGATTTATAATGTAACACACTATGACAGTTCACTCAGAGAGCTTGTCGATTGTCGGGTTGAGGAGATGTTACCCGCTATTAGTAAAAGCCATCCTCTGTGAAAAGCATATCTTAGTGTAAGTGGAAGTTCCCTTTAATACCATCAATTACGTAGACAATGTCCATTGAACTCATGAACTCAATATATGAAATCATGCTTCTAACACTTTGTTGCCATCATGCACTTGTGCTCAACTCGCAAGCTTTTTTGGTTGTCCTTTAATTTATATTGTCTTATGTTAAAGCAAGAAACGAAGCTAAGGGGCGAGCTAAGGCCATGGCGCTCTCATGGTTGTCTAAAGAAATCCTAGATATCAAGTGAAATTGAACACTAATGTTAATTGTATCGCCTCGACAATGCCTCACGCGTTGGCTTCTTTTCTTATTAATTTCTTCCTTACTACTTTGTCCACGTAAAAAGTACTCGGGCATATTATCTATTGTTAACGTCAAACTTTGTAAGTCTGACCAATCCCATAGAAAAAAGATCAAGATTTACAATATCGAAACAATAATATTAGAGTCATCATAAAATATGCTTTCATACTGTATGCATTTGAGTTGATAGTTTCTTATATATTTTTTGCTATCAGAAAAAAAGAGCAAGGTGTTTCTGTGTGTGTGGGGAGAGGGTTCTCTTGCTTTAGAATAGGTGTCATATGTGGCACGGAGGAAATAGTTGTATGTCTTTTTCTTCATACTATTGGAACTACAATTTTTCATAGTTTGCCGGTTAGTATGTTTTGTGTGCAATATCATTGGAATTGCCAGGTACAAGTTCGGTCAACCATTTTTCATCAATATTTTCGTCCTCCTCGTCTATGCGTTTTTTTTTTGAATTTTTATCGGTGATCTAAAGCACCATAAAGAATTTCACATTCAATGAGGTGTAACCATATATGGCCGTCCTGTAAAATCTTTTTACAATTGTAGGACAAAATTGCAATGGTTATTCATAGGGAAAAGAGAAAAGCCAGTGGCGGAGGTAGGGGTAGCAGGGGTCATATGGCTCCCCTGTTATCTGCTACTTACATGATTATTATGGTATTAAAACTATTTAGAACCATAGAGAATTTTTTCCATAATTCGTTGCTTGAGCCCTCTTATCAATGATTTGGTGTATTTACCCCCTTTGAGTCCACCATGGATTTGATTTGATGTCTAACTTCTGGCTGCACCATCGGAAAAGGTCCTCTTCCACAACCATGTATGGGCAGCTTCATGTAATTCGGGCCTCATTGGGCCTTTTTTCCTTTCATTATGTATAAAGCTTTATTCTTTTTTAGATCATAAAACTTTATTCTTAATTATGAATACACGCATCAGAACCTACTGTTTCTATACGTTGTGCAGCACACTCTCGAGGCCTCGTCAAAGAATACAAGCCGGTAGACTGTCTAAGGTGGTGTGCTATTGAATCTATAGTATCTATACGATAGAAACACAAGCAGCTTTCATAGCTCAGTTGGTTAGAGCACCCGTTTAGTAAGCGGGAGGTCTTGAGTTCAACTCTCAATGAAAGCATTGTTTTTCATCTCTAATGTTTTTTTTTTGCAACCGGCATTCACAAAACGGAAATCAGATCTGCAAAACAGGAAGGTAACGCTCCTCAAGCTGTCGAGCAATCGCTGTACAAGTTGCGGCTTGCGACACAGGCAGTTCTTCTGCACCACTAGACGCCTGAGCTCTGTAATGATGGAGCACCGGAAAGGCACCCGTCTAACTGAACGACCGGGAGCTCGTCGGAGCCAGATTTGCAGCCACTTCGCACGACAGAGGCGTCACCACACCACTGAGCTCTGGGCAACGAGCGGGTCACGATTTCCCAAAAATAATTGCAGAGATATTGGATCCAGCACTAACCGAAAGAGGAGAGATGTGAGCCTCTGACCGATGCTCGACAGTCGTCACCATCATTTCAGGCAAGAAAGAAGCGTGCCCAGCCCAGTCCATCCACAAACAAGAACGGATTGGAAGATTGATGACAGACGTTTGTAAGCGTTAACTGAAGGAGATAAATCATACTAGTATCATGCTATTGCTGTCTACATTCAGTGCGGCGATTAACCAGGAACTGAGTCAGAAGAGTGCATAGCCATAACTGAACATTGTAGCCCATGTCAACTGATGTGCACTCTGTCCTGCTATAGCATATATATCTGCTGCACCAAAGGATCAACGGTACGTAGTATGGACCGGTAGCTATCTTATAGGGGTGAAAAAACTGGTTCCAGTTTCTCACAATGCCAGATCCAGGCCACGTTATCTTATCCAAATATATTCAGAAACTGCGACAAACAATGCACAAATCGAACCACATTACCTTATCAAGCGTGCGTTCGAAAATAACACATGACCTTATCTATCATGGCCTTAACACTTAAGCAAGAGCACTTGAAGGATTGAGCAACTAGTGCAGTTTACTGAAACCTTGACCACTGTGCAGTTTACTGAACCCTCAGCACATCCAAGCGGGGCCTGAGGCAACGAAGCTTTTACCCAAGAACTCAACAACATATGGCAGGGAAGGGCCGCGCAACCCAAATTGGTGTTGCAAAAAGAAAACACCAGTGAACATCATCTCAATTCTCACAAGGATTGCACTTCAGAATCATCAACCACTCTGTGGCCATTCAAGAACACAGAAAATTACCTTAATTAAGATAGACCCACCTCTACTGCTCTCTAGTCTCTAATCACCAAAAACTATAACATACTTAAAAGCTTCCAACTATGGAGAATTCCGCAAAGATCCTCCACGCTGTAGATAGAAAAGTAGTAACACTTTTTCGCTAAAAAAGAAAAGAAAAGTAACACTGCAAAATTCACCAAGAACACACCGAGCGGCCGCCGCCAAGAATGCAGTAGACGGCAGATCCGTGGGATACGCCGCCTCCTCCGACCATGCGTATCTGCTCCAAATACACTTGGCCTTCTGTCCTCTCGTTGCCAGTGGTAGGAAACTAGGAATGATGCGTGCTTGCCTGGCTCCATCCTGTTTGCCGTTGGTGGTGGCGCGGTGGCGCCGCCTTCCGGTGTCCACTACATTGGACGAGATGCCCTCATGGTGAGGCCATGGGAGTGCGAGGGGGGAGGAGGGGCAGTCTGGTCGCCTGAGATGTCGGTCGCCGCGCTCGCCATTACGAAGCGGCGGCGAGCGAAGGCGAGGCCAGTGATGAGGCCGAAACGAAGGAAACCTTTTGCTTGCTTTATTATCCAAGGGCGGAGGGGAGCCTGGACTTTGGCATGTGACCGCGGCCCGCGGGTGTGGGTCCGCGAGCTGTTGAAGACGTACAGACCTGGTCTATGGACCGATTGTAGATGCGGTGTGCGAACTGCCGAACACGAAAACCCCATGGGTTCTGAGAGTGAGATGATGTCCACATTTTGTAGATTCACTTTAAACATCGCTTAGACTCAATGGTAGCACAACCTTTACATCACCGTATTGCTGGTTTATAATCGACGGAGTAAACTGAATACCAAATGGATTGACACGTTTTATTTTTGATGACAAAGAGAGTTACAAAGAATGGTAAGAGCATCTCCCCTGCGTCCCAAACCCGGGCCCTAACCAAGTTGGGAATGGAGGCCAAATTTCAGCCTGCACCGGCAGCCCGAAACCACCGCGGTTTTCCTCTCCTGAGATCGGCAAGAAGGAGTTCGTCCACCGGACGGCGACACATGTGTGTTCTTACCCATCATCGCCGCCGCCAGAACCAAGGCCGCGCCCACCTCCACCTCAACCAAGTCGCCGATGATGGGTCGGCGGCCATGTATAGGAGGGCACTCTTGTCCGAGACCGCCGACGCAGGGAACTCCCAGTTGGGCCATAGATTATTCGGCGGTCCGGGTTGTTCTCCCCGCGAGGTGCTCGATGGAATGAGGTGTGGCGTCGTAGTATTGGTTGAGGCCTCCTTCGAGAATATGATCACCGACATGACCTCTAACAACCAAACCCGCGATGAAAAGAACGACGCAAGGTGGAAGGAATTGTTGGCTAAAGCCGATGTCAAGCTCAAGATTGAGGAGGCAAAGGCCGACGCAGCCCAGGTCGTCGACCATGCCGGCATGATCCAGGCGATGAACAACCAAATGGTCGAGCAAGCGAGAATCTTGCCTGCTGATATATCCACCTTGAACGAGCAGGCACGGATTTGGTACAATGACGCTCTCGCGCGCATCGTGGCTAGGATAGCAACATCGTCGGGTGCTACACCGGTTTGGGAACCTGCTAGAACGGCGTGTGTGACAGAGGATGGCGCCTACTTCTTTTGATGTCTTGTTTGTAATATGATCCCCCCGTCAGACTTTGGCGTTTTGGGCATCTATGGCCATGGAGTACAAACTTGCTAGTCAGCGTGTGACCGTGAAGTTTTTGCTTGATTTTATTTTGAATTTGGATGTTTTGATCGTTGGACGCGATTGATGGAGGCGTCGATGTGGATTGTTTTGCTAAACTGCCGGCAGTTTGAGCGTCAATCCCCAAGATCACTGTCGGGGCGCTTGGCGGCCAACCTCCGAGAAGAGGGGGGGGGGGGGGGGGCAGTGGAAATGCTTTAAGGATACACATGTCATGCTCGGTTGAAAGAAATTCCATAGGATACTCTCGTCATGATAAGCATACATAAACGTAAACCATGTGCACAGAGGTTCTACTTGTGCCGATGAGGAGAGAGACGGGGCGAATGGGCCGTGCCAGTTGCCTAGTGAGCTAGGGAGAGGGACCATATGATATGCATGTTTGGTTCTTGTTTGTGGGGCTGCATAACGGATATTCCTCCTTCCATATCTTTGTCTTGGTGCGTTTTTTCTCCTCACACAAGCTTTAACCCGTAGCTAGCTAGCTACCCAAAAGCACAGCTCTTTGTCTTCCTTCGTTTTTCCTTCTCACGCAAAATTTAACCTGTACTAGCTACCAACCTGTACTAGCTACCAACCCTTCTCACGGAAAGCAGAACTCTTTTCGGAAAAGAGTAATTACCAATGGAGCGTTGATCGAGAGGAGCGGATCGGAGCCGCAAAGTGTCCCCATGGCCATGATATACTAGGATGGTCCGAAGACCCAATTAACGCACGAATCTGGGACGCGAGCTCCAACAACGCAGGCCCTGGAGCACCATGAATGCTCCTGGGTCCTGGCTCGATGACATACTACCGCGCGACTGGGGATCAATCGATCGGCTGGCTCGATTCAATTCACCGTAGAGACCAGAAGGCGCACGCGACGCGCTGCGCCCCGCCTCGCCTCCCGATCCCCGTCGTCTCACGCAAACCCATAGTACGAATGCGCGCGGGCAGCTTGGCAGAGGGCACCCTCGGGCAGACCACACGGCCTTGAATGGACGGTCTGGGGGACGACGGTAGCAAGCGCCCCGCCCGGTGGGTGTCTCTGGTCTGGACCGACGGACGAACGGACGGACGGACATAAACGCGCGCCTGCCGTCCCCAGGATTGGCTCACACCCACACGGCAGATTGAGTGGATCCATGCTCTGCCGCGCGATGGCGACCCGTCCATGGCACCGAGTAATGCCTCGAGCGCTGCCTCGGACCGCGGGGCGTACGTACGTAGGGGCATACGCACCGGCTCCTATGTGGGTGAGGCAGTGTGCCCCGCCGCGCTGCGCGTCGTCTCCTCATCACGGCCTGAGAGCTCTGTCGCTGCCGCGCCTGCCGCGGCTGCTCCCGTCGTGTATCGCGTTGCTTGCCGCGCGCGGTCCCAGCGGTGTTTGGCAGCACCAATGAATGCTGGAAATGCGTGCGCGCGCGCTGGCTATACTTGCCTGCAGGTGTTGTTGTCACTTGCACCTCTTCGGCCATGGCATATTTTGGATGTTTGGGAATCGGCAGGAAAATCCGTGCACCATATCGGGACGTGCAAGGTGCCCCATTCATACCATCTATTCACGCGTTAAATTTGAGCAACGGTTCGGTCGACCTGGACAGCTCGTTTCTCCTCGCGCGTCCTCCCAGCGTGACCAAGAAGAAAGTCACATACGTCTTTATAAGGATTACTTCCACCCAACATTCTGAATGGGGTGAGGAACTACGATGACTACGAAATCAAGTATGATTGTATGGATAAGATTGACTTTTTCTCTTACCAGAAATATTCCGCTGCCATTCGGCAGCTTGCATATGGAGTGGCCAGTGATCTCCTCGACGACTATATGCGCATGAGCGAGTCCACATGTCATGAGGCAATGTACCGGTTTTGCAGCCCAGTTGTTGCGGTGTTTGACAAAGTTTACTTGAGAGAGCCAAACACCGAAGACACTGTCCGCCTTTTGTCCATCAACGAGAGAAGGGGGTTTTCTCGGATGCTTGGCAACATCGACTGCATGCATTGACAATGAAAGAATTGTTCCTTTGGTTGGCAAGGGCCGCTCAAGGGCATGCAGATGGATACACCGTCGTACTAGAGGTTGTTGCATCACATGATCTCTGGATTTGGCATTCCTTTTTTTGACATGGCTGGATCAAACAATGACATCAATGTGTTGCAGCGGTCTCTGGTGTTTGCTAGGCTAGGAGAAGACAATACCCCACAGGTATCCTATGAGATCAATGACAATTCATATGATATAGGTTACTATCTAGGTAACGATATCTATTCCTCCTAGGCCACCTTTGTGAAGACAATTCGCAACCATGTAGATGAGAAATATAAGAGGTTTGTGAAAGAACAAGAAGCCGCTGAGAAGGATGTGATGCGAGCATTTGGTGTGCTTCAGTCAAATTGGGCTATTGTTCGATACCATGCTAGAACTTGCAGCACAAAGAGGATGTGGGATGTGATGACTGCTTGTGTGATCATGCATAACATGATCGTTGAGGACGAGCATGATGACGACATTTTGGATCAAGGCTGAGACTTTTAGGATCAGTTGGTTGAGCCAGAGCCAGGTCTAGCGTCATCGAAAGATTTCATGCAAGTGCATAAAAATTTGCGTCACAGGCAGGCCCATGATCGGATTTAACTAGATTTGATTGAGCATATATGGGCTCGTGGGGGAAACCTAAACGGTTAATCCCTTAATTGTTTCTTGTAATTTGAATGACTTTTGGTTGCTTTCTATCAAACCATGTGAGTGTGAACTATTCATATGTAAGCACTATTTGAATTAGATTAACTAATCTAATTTATTTGTTTGGAAAATATACTTTGTGCCAAAATTTGTAAACATATAAAAATTCTAGCCAGCGCAACAAATGGATCGCACCGCTAGACGCGGTCGGCCAGAACCCAACTAAAAAACGACCACGGTCTGATCCAAACAGACAGAAACAGACCGTTTGGGTCGCCCCGATGGAGATGACCCAAGCCGTTTGTCCGGACGAACAATCCATATGAACTAGTGCATCCTATGTTCTTACACGGACGTGGAATATGTGTAGACAAACGATCGATGAGATGGACATGTGTAGTTGCCTTCACAGACGTCCATCTACATCCCTACTCGTGGCACAACGGGCGGCATGTTGAGCCTGTTGGGTTTTGGTGCAGAAAATCAAAAAAATTACTACGCGACAAACCCCGGGAGCCCAAGATCTATCTACTAGTAATGCAGTAACAGGAGAGAGAGAGACGGTATTCATACCTTTAAAGACCGAATACGGTTAACGTACCGCGAGGAACGTGGATGATGAAGCCTCCTGACGATGACCTCGAGGTCACGATGTCCTTGCGGCTCTACGACAACTCCTAGTACAGAAAGCATGGTACCGCCAAAGGGAGTCACACACGTACGTTGCTTGACGACGACCCCCGCTTCTCCCCGATCCAGCCGAGATTGCGGAAATAGATCTCCCAGCTCCGAATCCCGCAGAGCGACGGCGCTCCACGGTGAAGAACTCCTCGCTCGCACAACCCAGACAAGGGGATATGGTCGCGCGCGCGCGCGCGCGCGCGCGAGAGAGAGAGAGAGAGAGAGAGAGAGAGAGAGAGAGAGAGAGAGAGAGAGAGAGAGAGAGAGAGAGAGAGAGAGAGAGAGAGGGTAACACAGGCCTTTTATTGATCTTCAGATGAAAATTGATGTATTTTAATCCTTCCAAAGGCACCTCTTTATATAGGCGAAGGGAGGGGGTCCCTCCACCTTTAGATCTTAAGGTAGGACTAATAAAACAAAGAAAAAGGGAGGCAGAACAGCCGTCGACCGGGTGGGCCAATTCCCACCCGCGCGCGGCATGACAGGTGGAGGCGGTGGGGCGTTGGGCCTCTCGCGCGGCAGCCCGTGGAGGCGGTGGCCCGCGGCAGCAGCACCCAGCGCCTGGCCTGGGTAGGCCGGCTGGCCCGCGTTGCGGCTAGCGGTGGCGATGCCTAGGTGGGCCGGTCCAGCGTGGCCCGCCAGCAGCAGCGTGCGGCACGCATAGCCTGTCACTCACGTGCAGCGCGGACTATCCGTTGCCCACGTGGGATGTTTCAAAAACAGCTCCTTTGCCTATTTTCTATCCTTTTTAGGTAGTCTAAATTTTAGGATGCCTTTCATAAATATTTATTTAAATATTCCTTTATAATATATATAATAAACATATTCAAACCCTTTTCTGGTCCTTTTCCTTATTCTTTTTCCGAACACCTTCGGATCTTTCCAGAACTTTTCTTGTCTCTCTCTTCTTATTTCTTTAGTGATTCAAACTAGCCATTAACAATCTTCAAGATTTGTCAAGCCCTTAAGCGTGTTATCCAACAGTTCGAGAATACTACAGACATGGCCAAGACTCCTCTATGACCAATGATCAACATCGAGACCTGGATTTCCATAATGACCACTTGTGTACTCAACAATATTTGTTGTTGAACCGTAAACACTATGTCTTATTCCTTTTGTCTTTGTGATACTATATTTTCCGAGGTTTTGATCAAGTGACATCCCCATGTTAGTGTTTAACCCCATTACCAACAATAACTTCTTCACTCGATCCGATAATCGATATCCACGTGACCTAGTCACACATTGTGCAGCTTATGGATATAACTTATCCGAGTGGGCCCAAGAGTATCTTTCGCCACGCGGATGGACAAATCCTGCTCTTGACGCAGTCTCCTCAACATGTTCATCTAAATACCCAACGTCACGTTTATGATCACCGTTTCACTGAGTGACGTTATGTGCCATCAAAGCATTCTCGGGTAACAGTGATTTGATATGGTCTCACGGTCTAAAAAAGAGTCACTATGTTTTCTAGGCATCATAACCTGAACTTCGTGACATGATCATGATATGATGCTATAGATAGGGTATGTTCATCATCTTATTCCACAATAAAATAATCTCATTGTCAATTAGGGATCGAGGCACCTTCATGATCATGAAACCTTTGATCATCTGTTGACCAATGAACCAGTGACTAGAGTTTCACCAGGAACTATTGTTTTTTATATATTACACGTGTATTGATGTTTCCCTATCAATATAGTTATAGCATGATATAAAACTTAATCATAAACTTCATGATATATGCTATCTAATTTGACTCTAGGACATATTCCCTTTAGAACCTACTATCTCGTGTTGCATATGGGGCAAGGTGAGGGGCATTTCCATCAGGTAAACCGGATAGGTCGTGCCGCTGGAGAGACCACACACGTCCCGCACGTCCACGCATAGACGTTCGAACAGTTTGGTCAGTCCGGTGGAGATGCCGTGAAGGAATGGCCTGTGAAAATCTTGTCCGCGACGCGCAAGGAAGTGTTAATCAAATAAATTGCACAAGCTATTCATATGTTTTCTATGGCGTATTTCACCCTCCTTTTCATGAACATATTAACTCTCTTATTTGTTAATTTGGTGGGGCAGTGATACGTCGGAAACGTATCTATAATTTTTGATGTTTCATGATTGTTTAGTATCTACTTTGCTTTGCTTTGTCCACACTTTGAGGTGATTTTTATATGTTTTCTGGTACTAACCTATTAACAAGTTGCCACAGTGTCAGATTCCTGTTTTCTGCTATCTTTGGTTCCAGAAAATCTAGTAAGAAAATATTCTCGGAATTGGACGGGACAAAATCCAAAGTCAATATTTCACCGAGGAGAACACGGAGTCCGGAGGAGAGACGGAGGGGAGCCACAAGGCGGCCGCACCCTCCTAGGCACGAGCCCACCCTAGGCCGTGCCTGGGCAGGGTGTGGGCCCCCTGGCCGCCTCCCAGCCTCGCCTCTTCGCCTATAAGAAGCCCCCAATGCCTAAACCCTAATCATCGACCAGAAAGCCACAAAAAGTTCCGTAGCGCCGCCACCACCGAAGGGGAGATTCGGGGGACAGAAAGTCTCAGTTCCGGCACCCTTCCGAGACAGGGAAGTGCCCCCGGAGTGTAGCATCCCATTTGTCTAACAATTGTAATGCTACTTGGTCTAGTAATAAAATGGCTACTTCCTACATATAATTGTTGCATCATCATCATATCATGCTCATGTCATCATGCCACCTTGCATTTGAGCATCATACAAAAACCCTTTTTGTTTTGGTTCTTATCTCATATGCATTAATATTTGTATTTGCCTCTTGGTATTGTATTTGGTTCTTGATATATTGTTAAATGCCCAAGTTGAGTTGGGGGCATATCTTTTATTGACTCCACCACCCTTTCTTTCACCACTTAACAATTCCACCATCCTTTATCCATGAGCTTGTAATTATTTTCTTTGGGTGTTCAATCAAGCTCATGAGAGATAGGGTGGGTCCAATCCTACAAGTTCTTTTGCTTGACCCTTACTCCAACTTTGGAGGATGCAAATAAATAAATGCCATGAGATATCATTTTGTTTTCACAAGATAAAACCAAGGCATTTATTGATTTGCATGGGCCATGCAAGTAACACCCCAATTAAGCCTTTTGGATTTTATCTGAATTCTTGAGTGGATCAACTCTCTTCTCATCTCCCTCCCCTTTGTATCCCTAATTTGTTTTATACAATCAAGGGCCATTGTTAGGGTCCACTGTTTTTCCTTTTTCAAATGATTTTGTTCCATTTTATAAACCCTTAATCCCAATTCTAGCAAAATGCCCAAAATGAATATGTATGTGGGCATTCTCTCTCCTTAGGTATCTTATCTCTTTTGCCTCCCCTCATGGTCAACCCTCTGTTCAAAATCCCCTGAAAAATGTTCCAAAGAATTGGAGATTAGAAGCTGATTTAAATTTGAAATAGAATGAAAACAAACAAAACAAATAAAAATAAAAGAAGAGGGGAAAATAGTGAGAGAGGAGAGCAGCAGCCCACCTTGGGCCAGCCGCAGCAGCCCAAGAGAGAGAGCAACAGCCCACCCCCTGGCCCAGTACCCCTTCACCAACGCCGTGACTGTACTTCTTCCTCCTCTCCGTTTCTCCCTCTCTGTGCGCCCCGACGGAGCGAGCATGTGAGCGTCTTCCTCCGTCAGCCGCGTCATCCACCTGCCCCTTCTTATCCCCAAGCCGCGGAGGCCTCCTCGAACCCTAGCCTCCCTCTTCCCCTCCTCTCCGCCGCCATCCCCCTTTCCCCTGTCCTTCTCCCTCCCGCGAGCAGCAGCAAGCCGAGCAGAACCGCGCTGTCGCCATGGTCGCCGGTGAGCACCGCTGAAGCCGGGGATCGCTCGCCTCGTCTGCGCTGTTTGATTCCCTCGAGAGGAGCTGCGCGTTCCCAGGAGCCTCTGCTTCCTCTTCTTCCTGACCAAGTACAGGAGCAGCACCGCCGTCGCCGTCATCATCTCCGACCTCCCCATCCTCGTTTCCTCTGGGAATCGGCCGAGGTGAGCACCACCTCCTGTTCCCCTTCCCTTTTCCCCTCCGTTCTGCATCATGCCGCCTGGAATCACCGCCGCCCTCCCGCGCAGCCTCGCCGTGCCACTCGCCGCGCGCACCAGAGAGCCCGCAGCAGCAGCAGAAGCTTTTTCCGCCTCTGATCTTAGTTGTGCCCCGCGCGCTGTAGGCCTCCTACGGCGATGACCCCTTGATGAAAGTTGTAGCCCGGTCATCCCTTGTCATCTTTTGTTTTTGTGGCATGTCGTTTTTCTCGTTGGTTTTGTCACCATCGTCCTCCGAAGTTTCGCTCAGCTCGCAGTTCTCGAGTGTTAAATTCAGTTTCGTCAGAACAACCACCTCCCCAGACGCTTTTCTAATTAGGCCCCTAGGTTTCCTTGTCATCAACCCGCAGACCCCCGGACCCCACCCGACAGCCTCTCTGATGTTTTACACAAAGCCCCCCAGTTCCCCATCCCTCTCAACCCGCAGTCCCTCCACCTCGCCCATGTGGCAGCCCCTCGGCTCCGCCCCGTCAGCACACTGGACCCGCGCGTCAGTGACACGGGCTAAGACCCTCTGAGTAGCAAAAGTCCAGCACTCTTCAGAATTCAAATTCAAATTTTCTATTCTGTTTAAATATGAATTGTTTCATAACTTTCAAATGGTTTGGAATTTGAATTCAAACTTAATATGAAATATGTTTTGTTTTTGAATGTTAATTCAAATCTTTAATCAAATATTTTCATAATTAATTTAATTAGTCAACCTTTGACTTTGACCCTATTTAATAATTTTGACTATAAAATAAATTTAAATTCATAATTCCAAATAATACAAATAATATATGTTTTCAAATCAGAAAAATGTGAGGATTTCAAATATGCCATTCAAAATATTATTTGGACACTTTAAAATTTCAAGTTGAACTAAATTACAACAAAATGCCCCTCACCTTAATTAATTAATAACTTTTGTTTTATAACTCCAAATTTAACAAATGATATGTCTAAAATGACCAGCTCGACGAGACCTTTCTGTTTATGCTATCCATGACTTGAATTGCAGCATGCATCATATAAATATATAGTATACAGCAACTAATATGACAATAAAATGTGACCAAAACTCAATAAAAATGTTATTTCTTGTATTCTACACCTCACCCATGCCATGCTACATTTTGACATGCAACTTGTGCATCATTCATCATGGCATGATTGTTTGCTTGACGCATTTTATTCCTATGCTTGTGCACTTTATTTATGTTGGCCCTTGTTTGTTTGGTTCTTCTTCGAATAGACACTGAGCAGGGGATATATCAAGAGAACCAGGAGCACTACCCAGATCCGTCTCTCGCTTCAACTGAGTTGCCAGGCAAGCACTACCACATGCTTGCATACATACAGTACCTATTGCCTCTATCTTATTCTTGCATCATTGAGTCGCGATTGCATTAAACTGAATCCCAAGTATTGCATAACCTTTACTTTTAAACCCCACCAAGCTTGTTCCTCCATCCCTTGAGCCATTACTACAGGAGTTGTTTGAGTCATGCGAGTCGTAGGACAGCATGTGTAGGGTATGTGAGAGTCTGATGGATAACGAGGTACCTAAACAACTTAACCTGAGTAGTAATGGGATAACTAATGAAAGTGGCACCGGTGGGCAATATCTGCTATTTGGTTTTTCCTGCTCACTTGTGTCCCGTAGGACCCCGAGTACTTGAAACCTGTTCCTTGAATATTCGCGCTATCCACATCCGGGAGGCTTATGGGACCCCCCTGAGCCAGAGCTTGATTCCGTCTTATTTCTTGGGGCCACAAACTAGTTTGAGGTTTTGTTACTATCCTGTACTTATGCCATGCTTTACTGCTTTATTAAGATTGTGCGAGGAGCACACTGTACTGTTTAGGTAAGCAGAGTGTTTTCGCGGTATCGACAATCCCAGTTTTGGGTTCCCAGTCGTTTACAGCCATTGTCGCAAACCTTGGGTCCGTCTCGGAGTCAGCTAACTTCGTTGCGGGTGTACTCAATGGGGTGGCCCCCTAAAATATTTCTGAATCCTGTGATTGCTTTGTCGTGAAGGCCTCGTTGGGTTTTGATTTGGTTTTTCCGAGGTTGATCGAGTGTGTGTTGCTATTTGTGCACCCCTGCAGGGTAAAACTTTCTGAAAGCCGTGTCCGCGGTTATGGACGACTTGGAGCACAGTTTCTCGATCATAGACAAGCATAACTAAAGTACCGCTTTTAATTTGACTAAGTAACTGACTAGTAAATAGTGCAACACTCATGGAATGGTTAATAAAATTGCCAACGGATGGGGGTTGTTCGTCCGCTTCCTCGTTGGTAAGCGAGGAGGAGGATGGATCTGTGGATATTACTGTTATAACTGTTGTCATTAATTCACGGACATCCGTCTATCTTTGGTTAGGCGGATGGTTAGCGAGTATCTATAGAACTGTTAGGGTTTATCTTTTGCTGCAATTGCGTCACCCCAGGTTGTGTCCCCTTTAGAGGCATAAAGACTTGCTGAGTACCCCTAGGGTCTCACACGATAAATTATTGGTTCAGATGAACAGGTACACTCGCAAGATGGATACTGGGTGGAGGAGGCTGATGATGTGGGCAACGATCGTTCGGTGTAGAGATTCCGGGAACGGGGATCCGTGAGATCTGTGGGCGGGATGTGCTTATTTACGGGGCATCTTATGCCGATTTGCTTCTTATCCGTACTCGGATCTTGTTTGCCGCTTCCGCCTGATACTCTGATGTGTGATGTATGAGGAGATATCCTAAACTATTATACCTATCTAGGTCATTTGAATCTTGCCGTATGGCGTTGCTATATTTCCTTTCTTTTTAGATGGAATGGCTCTGATGTACTATTGTATGGTGGCTTGCATACATACTCATTTGTGTATGTAGTTGATCCCTTCGCCTGCCGATTACGCCGCCCGTTCTTGTCCCGATGAATTGGAAATGGTTGGGACGGCCGAAAGGTCTACCTGTGAGTGGCATTTGGGCCCCACCGTACTATTTCAACCATTTCCGTTCATCCAGGCTTGAATCTAGGAGCGTAATTCACCGAGGTAGTTACACGAAGCCATCTCCATCGATCTCCACCACCATCTCCATCGTCGTTGCTGATTCCCATGATGAGGAGGGAGTAGTTCTTCCTCGAGGCTAAGGGATCTATCGGTAGCTATGTGTTCATCTCTCTCTATACATGATCTTATTGTGGTCATGAGCTTTGTAATCAAGTAGATCTACCTTGCTACTCAAGTGCTTCAATAGATCTCTGCTCTCCCCATGTGTGTGAAAGTGACAGTGTGCACGTCATGGTGGCACTTAGGCTTGAGTGTACATAAATACTCATCGTGCTTTAATAGATCTATGCTTTTACCCACGTGTGTGACAGTGATAGCATGCGTGCCGTGTGTGGCACTTAAGCTAGATTACATATATATTCATGAGTTATATTTTGAGTTGGTTGTCTCTATGAAATTGTGGTGTTTGTTAGAACTGTCTAGCGCTCAAGGTGACAGTGTGGGGTTATCTAGATGGGGAAGGCGGACTTTGAGGTGTGCTTTTGTAGGCCTACCGTGGATTAGTATGTCCAACAGGAGAGTAGTATCATGAAGAGAATATATTTATTGAGAGTGTTCGCTAGTGAAAGTATGATCCCTAGGTCTTGTTTCTAAGCATTGAAACATCGTTTGCATCTAGATTTATTGCATGTTTGCTTGCTTCCATCTTTATTTCAGTTTTCCTTTAGTCTCTCCCGTGTCAAGCTCCATCAAAGCTATTTTTTGGCATTGTTACCACTTATATTTCACTATCTCTTCGCCGAACTAGTGCACCTGTACACCTAACAAGTGTATTGGGTGTGTTGGGGACACAAGAGACTTCTTGTATCTTGATTGCAGGGTTGCTTGAGAGAGAATACCTTTGACCACTTACTTCCTGAGTTAGATAAACCTTGGGTAATCCACTTAAGGGAAACTCTCTGTTGTTCTACAAACCTCTGCACTTGGAGGCCCAACAACTTTCTACAAGAATAGAAGTGCGTAGACATCAAGATATTTTCTGGCGCTGTTGCCAGGGAGGTAAGGTAAAAGGTACTCACATCCTCCGGTGTGAGTGCTCGAAGTTATTTCCTTTAGATTCTGCAATTTTGTTTTTTTGTTTCTTGTTTTCACTAGGTAGGCTTAATGGAAAAAAACAAAAAAAATTAGAGAGCTTTATAGTATTTATCTTGAGTTAGGACATGAAGTGTTTGAAGAGAAAATTAAAAAACCTATGGAGCTTTATTTGCATGCTAATAGCAATGTTATTAGTATGAATTCTTTGAACACCGTTATTTCTAATGCTATGGAAACGTCTAAGCTTGGGGAAGCTAGTTTTGATGAAAATGATCTTTTTAGTTCCCCAACTTTGGAAGATAGCTATTCTATTGCTTATGATGATACCAAACCTCCAATATATGATGATTACAATGATAAATATGATATTTTCAGTCCACCTACTATTGAGGATAAAATTAATTGTGATTACAATATGCCTCCTATATTTGATGATTATGGTGATGAGAATATTAATGATAGCTATTTTGTTGAATTTGCTCCCACTATAATTAATAAGAATGAATATGCTTATGTGGAGAGTAATAATTATTATATGCATGTGGCTCATGATAAAAATGTTTGTGTGATAGTTATATTTTTAATTTTATTCATGTTGCTACTGAAAGTTATTACGAGAGAGGGAAACATGGTCTTATGCATCTCAAAAATATTAAGTTTCCCCTCTTTATGTTGAAAATTTTGAAGTTGCACTTGTTTTGCTTTCTTATGCTTGTTGCTTTGTTCTTTCATGCCTTTTTTATTTACAAGATTCCTATGCATAGGAAGTGGGTTAGACTTAAATGTGTTTTGAATTTTCTTCTTGAGTCTCTCTTTTACTTCAATTCATATTTCTTATGTGAGCATCTTTTCAAACTATCAAGCCTAACTTAAAGGCGTTAAAGAAAATTACTTGTTGGGAGATAACCCAAGAGTTTTCTTGAGTCTTGGAAGTTATTACTTCAGTAAATACCTCTCCTTATCCTTTTTGTTTGTTTTTTTGTGCCAAGAATGACCTCTAATGAGAGGGAAGTAAGATTTGAGGAATTTCTGTAAGTCGGATTGAGCTGATATTTTGCGAATATATCCCCCAGTATGTTAGTTAAGTTTCGTTAGTTCAACACTTTTTGATGTGAGCAACAAAAGGTCTTCGAAAAAATCGGTTTCTACCTGCTAGTCTGTTTTGACAGATTTCTGCCATTATTTGCATTTGCTTCTTATTGATTCCTTTTTGGGTTCTTTTTGGGAAATTGAGCTTTTTGAGGGAATTTATACAGTAGCTTGTGTTTTTAGTGAAAGTTTTGCTGTTCCAAAGCTAAACCCAAAGGTCTATTATCTTTTGAATACACTAATGTTGCTAATGAAGATTGTGTGAACTTTTGTATGAAGGAAAATTTTCAGGTGCGGAGAGAGAATGGTGTAATGAGATGAAAAATGGACAAAAGCTCAAGCTTGGGGATGCCACCCCGTGTCACCCCAAGAAATATTCAAGAGGTACAAGCGTCAAAGCTTGGGGATGCCCAAGGCATCCCCTTCTTCATCAATAAAAAGCTCAGGTCTTTCTAGACACTTCGTTTTTATTGTTTCATGCACTGTTGTGTTGTTCTTGGAGCATCTTAGTTTTTGTTTGCTTTGTTTAGTGTGCTTAGTTTGCTTGAATAAAGTAGTGTGGACCCCCGTTCTCGCTGTGTTATTTCAAATAAGTTGATTGGTGTTGGAGAGGAGTAGAAAGTTCTTGCTTGAATAGTAGAAGAGGAGCTTGCTTTGACTATGACTTAGACTTTAGCATGTCATGCTAGATGTTGTTTTGACCTTATGCTTAGTGATTATTGCTGTAGCATTACTTGTTCCAAACAATTTGGATTGCTTAGTGTGCCTTGAAAGAATCATGCGTTGTTTTAGCATACAAAAAAACATAGTATTGTGGTATTCTCCTTTGATGCTTTGTTTGGGTTGACTTGGCACATGCTCACACCATGTTATGACTATGAATACCTCTATGATCATTTAGTCCTTGACTTGTAGTACCACTCGATGCTTTGATTAGTAATGTTTTGTCGCTCTGCATGATTATGGCCATTATTGCTCTCTTAGTTGGTCGCTCCTAGTCTTTTGCTAGCCTCCACCTATATGAGTAAGATCTACTCATGCTTCCAACTCCCAAGAAACCAAGTTATTCCAAAGTGTCCACTATAAATTCCTACGCATGGTGTGTTACACCATTCCAAGTATATTCTTATTTTCATCTATCTTCAAATTAAAAAGTATTTTGTTATGTGAAAACGTAGTGATTAAAGCTCTCACGAACTTGATGGCACACTTTATTTATCTTGCCCCTAATAAACTTGAACCATTGTGTCATCTATGTTGTATATGCTTGCACTTATACGTTAGAATTAGTAGAACCATGTTGATATCATGCTCTTTTATTTATGGATGTCGTCGGTGTGAAATGAAAGGGGAGCTTGTAAGTCCATCTAGTGACATCTATGAAGCATTCTTCTTATAAAAAAAGAGACATATTGAGAAACGAGGAAAGAGAGAAAAAAGCACCATATTCCCATGGTAAATAAGAAGAATGCTAAGATGCTCATTGTATGCTTGCCTTATCATTTTGGTTATGGGAAAGCTCATATACCATGTGCAAGGGGTACCCCGTTGGCGGTTCTGTATGATACACATATACTTACTATGACAAAAACTTGCAAGTAACTAAACTTGAGTAGCATGAGGAGCGGCCCTCGTATTCAAGGGACATGAGATTGCCAACTTATACTTTGTTAAGCATATACTCCATAGTTTGTTCACTTTAACCTTAATCACTTCAAGATGCTTATGATAGGGGCAATGAGGGCTGAAAGCTAACAAGTACCATAATTTTTGAAAGCTCTTTTTGAAACTTGAAATCCCTGCTTCCCTTTATGAAGGGCCTTTCTTCCACCGTTATATTGAGTCTCCACCTTCTACCTTTAGGCACCAGTTAAAAGAGCATAGTTGCCATTCTTAGTTCTATGTGCATTGTCTCAAAACTTATTGATTGATGCATATTGTTGTTATTGCTTGTTCTTGTGCTATTTGTATCTAGTCACTCTTATGAACTTTGAAGGTGTCCTATGTATCTATTTGCTACTCTATGAGGGACAAGCTGATTGCCATTATGCCATGTTTTCTGTATGTGAAACAAACAAATGTTTTTCAATGCATGTTATTCATGATCTTTGTATGTAGCCTTTCATGTTGCATGCATAGTTACTTTGTCTTAATGTTAGAACTCCATCTTTCATGCTCATGTTTAGAGTTCTTTGATCCCAGCTTTCAATGCTTGCAAATGGTTTGATCTTGATTTTGATGGTGCATGTCACCTCAAAAATTATTTTTTTATCACTTACCTACTCGAGGACGAGCAGGAGTTAATCTTGGGGATGTTTGATACGTCGGAAACGTATCTATAATTTTTGATGTTCCATGCTTGTTTAGTATCTACTTTGCTTTGTCCACACTTTGAGGTGCTTTTTATATGTTTTCTGGTACTAACCTATTAATAAGTTGCCATAGTGCGAGTTGCCTGTTTTCTGTTGTTTTTGGTTCCAGAAAAGCTTGTAAGGAAATATTCTCGGAATTGGACGGGACAAAAGCCAAAGTCAAAGTTTCACCGAGGAGAACACGGAGTCCAGAGGAGAGACGGAGGGGAGCCACAGGGCGGCCGCAACCCCCAGGCGTAAGCCCACCCTAGGCTGCGCCTGGGCAGGGTGTGGTCCCCCTGGCAGCCTCCTAGCCTCGCCTCTTCGCCTATAAGAAGCCCCCGATGCCTAAACCCTAATCATTGACCAGAAAGCCATGAAAATTTCTGCAGCGCTGCCGCCATCGAAGGGGAGATTTGGGGGACAGAAAGTCTCTGTTCCAGCACCCTTCCAGGACGGGGAAGTGCCCCCGGAGCCATCTCCATCGATCTCCACCACCATCTCCATCGTCGTTGTTGATTCCCATGATGATAAGGGAGTAGTTCTTCCTCGAGGCTAAGGGCTCTACCGGTAGCTATGTGTTCATCTCTCTCTCTATGCATGATCTTGTTGTGGTCATGAGCTTTGTAATCAAGTAGATCTACCTTGTTATTCAAGTGCTTCAATAGATCTCTGTCCTCCCCATGTGTGTGAAAGTGACAGCGTGCACGCCATGGTGGCACTTAGGCTAGAGTCTATTTAAATACTTGATGGTGCTGGTTGGCACTTTGTTGGGAACCCCAAGAGGAAGGTGTGAAGCAGCACAGCAGCAGTTTTCCCTCAGTAAGAACCCAAGGTTATCGAACCAGTAGGAGGAAGGAAACGTCACACATGTGTTGCTAGCAACGCGGAGACCTGTACAACACAAACTCAAGACTTTGCCCCAACTAGACAGTGAGGTTGTCAAGCTCACCGGTTTGCTGTAACAAAGGATTAAACGTACGGTGTGGAAGGAGTAAACAAGTCACAGTGGAAGATGTATCAATGGTAAAGATTGGACCGCGATCCATAGTTCACTAGAGGTGTTGTCCTTAGATACACAACATGGCATGAAGGGTAAACAAATTACAGCATGACAATTCATAGGAACTGAGCAAGGCATAACAATGCAATACTAGTCAGAAAGATCCTATGAGATTCGATTAGGCAATACAACAAGATACATAGACCGCCATCCAACTGCATCTATGACTAGAAGTCCACCTTCAAGTTATCATCCGAACCCCCTCTAGTATTAAGTTGCAAGCAACAGACAACTGCTTTAAGCAAAGTGTGTAAGGTAAACAGTCTACATGTTCCATGAATAACAACGTTTGTTTTCTCCCTAGTGGCAACAACACATCTACAACCGAAGATAATTCTGTCACTTCCCTTGGAAACTAGAGACATGAACCCACTATCGAGCATAAATACCCCCTCTTGGAGTCACTAGCAACTACTCGGCCAAGATAGCTACTAATAATAGAGAGCATGCAAGATCATAAACAACACAGACATGATAGAATCATAAAGACAAAACCATTAATCAATTCGACATAATAATCTCAATATCCATCGGATCCCCACAAACACAACATGCATGATTACAAATAGATTAGATCTTGATCATGAACGGAGCTCACAAGATCTATACATGAAAGCACAAGGAGGATATACAACCATCTAGCTACTACATGGACCCATAGTCCAAGGTGGAACTACTCACGCATCATACCGGAAAGGAAGGCCTCCGGGATGATCTCCTCCGACAGGGTGCCGGGAAGAACTTCAGATCCCCCGATCTTGGGATCGATGGTGGCGTCGGCTACATATAGTTTCGTGGAGGTTTGATCGGGTACTTAGGATTTCTGCATCGGGGGCTTCTTATAGGCGAAGGGGCGAGCCTGAGAAGCGGCCAGGGTCCCCACACCCTATCTAGGCATGGGGTGGGCCCACCGGCGCCTAGGGGGTCTGGCTGCCCTGGTTCGCTTCTCCGTCTCGTCTTCTGGATTCGTGTCCCCCACGGAAAGATATTGACTTTGGCTTTTGTCCCGTCCAATTCCGAGAATATTGATTTTTTGCCTTTCTGGAACCAAAAACAGAAGAAAACATGTAACTGACACTGTGGCAACTTGTTAATAGATTAGTTCCAGAAAAGATATAAAAACACCTCAAAGAAATAGAAAGCAAAGCAAAGTAGATACTAAACAAGCATGGAACATAAAAAATTATAGATACGTTTTCAACGTATCAATCATCTCCAAGCTTAACTCCTGCTCGTCCCCGAGTAGGTAAGTGATAAAAACGATAATTTTTTAGGTGACATGCACCTTCAAAATGAAGATCTAACCATTTGTAAGTATTGAAAGCCGGAATCAAAGAACTCTAAACATGAACATTAAAGATGGAGTTCTAACAGTAAGACCACTACAAGGAATGTGCTCATCTATGACCTTTTGATTATGACCGTGGACAAAATCATCATAAATTTATGATGATTTTGCACCAGATGGTCGTAAGCCGTTCGAAAGGGTCAAACCCCTAAAAAATTAAGACGATTTGACTCAAAAACGTCATAGTTGCACTAGCTAAAATCGTCATAATATGACGAATGTAGCCTACGACGTTATTTGTAGCTGATTACGACAATTTAAATTGGTCATGACGTCTAAAATAGGATAAGCTGAAATAAGTAAACACTCACGTCAGCAATTTCGTCTATGTGGCATATCTATGTGTCAATTTTTGTCTATATGAAATAGCTATGTGTCATTATTTGCCTATGTATCGTATCCAATGGAAAGTGATGTATGAAACCTACTGGCTACGTGACTACGTGTCATATGTATATACAAGTTTTTGCTAATCTATTAAATTCATATGTGTTTTTACCAATATTTTGGGTACACGTATCAACCAAACTGACAAGCTGGCGTCAAATAATATGAAAAAAATGACTACGTGTCATATGTATATACAAGTTTTTGCTAATCTACTAAATTCATATGTGTTTTTACCAATATTTTGGATACACGTATCAACCAAACTGACAAGCTGGCGTCAAATAATATGAAAAAAATGTAGCCTATGAGAGCATTCGAACCCACGACCTCACTCACAGCACTATCGCTGCCAACCACCATGCCACACCAAGCTTTGCTTCTTTTGACAGTGCGCAACTCTATAATTAGTATTCAGATATTTTTTTCCTTGCAACCTGGGCCTTCGCGTGGTAGTCCTGCACTTTCCGCTTGGGCCGGCCTGTACCTTCGCCTGGTAGTAGGTCTGGGCCAGCTCAGCTGGCCCGATTACGATAGATTGTTTTTCATTTTTCTTAATTCTTTTGAATCATTTTTATAAGATATCGAAATGAATTAATTTTGTCTTCAAATTTTTATAAAATTTAGAAGATCATCTCAGGGTGTTAACTATTAGTTTTTGATTATTTAAAACTAGTTGATTTACTAAACCCACATTATTTCATAATAGGGACAATATAATAATTCAAAATATGATTTCAAAATTAAGGGTTTGAATTAAAAATTTATGGATTTGGTCTTGGTAAAATCTTAATGGATCTCTCATGAAACATCATATAGTGAGTCTAAAAATGTTTTTTTCCAAAAATCATGAGCATAGGATCATGTACCTGTAGTTCAAACCGGACCCACTTCCTACCGATTCTGCAGAATTTGTCTTTTTTGCCAGGAGTGAACAGAAAGGTTTGAGATACCCCGGTTGGGACATTATCCATTTAAGATGGTCTAATTTTTTTTACAAAATGTGGTGGTACCATTCTAAAACTGTCATTTGGTGGTTGCTTCATAAAACGCCCCGTTTTTTGCGCTCGGAAAAGAAAAATGGATTTTCCGTATGTCCAAAAGGAAAACTTCCTCCTGCAACATTGATTGTCGTCCCATGATACATATGTGTGCACAATATGAGCATATTATCACAAATTATGCCATGATTCTAGCCATAACATTGGTATTTCGGCCTAAAAGCCATTAAACCTAGGACATGATAGGTCATTTGTGAGAAGGTGTTTTCGAGATGCAATCAATTTACTAAGTTTGATATTTTTCCTTGGAACTATGTCACATAACATGACTCTACGCGAAGGTTTCACATAGTTTGGACTATTTTTGAATTTTTATGCCCATTTCAAACTATGGTGGGCTGAGCCTCGCTAAACTTGTATTGGATCTCTGAAGAAACATGATATTGTGAGTCTAAAACTCATTTTTTCAAAAAAATAATGGGCATCGGATCATGTACCTGTAGTTCAAATCGGACCTACTTCTTATCGATTCGGTAGGAATTTGTCTTTTTCGCGAGGGGTGGACGGAAAGGTTTAAGATACCCCGGTTGGGATATTTGTCCATGTAAGGTGTCCTATTATTTTTGAAAAATTGGATGGTAGCATTTTGAAACTTTGATTTGGTGGTTGCTTTACAAAACGGCCCTTTTTTGCGCTCAGAAAATAGAAAACGGTTTTTTTGTGCGACGAAAAGGAAAACTTCCTCCTGTAACATTGTTCGCCATCCCATGATACATATGGGTGGACAATATGGGCACATTATCACAAACTATGCCGTGATTCAGGCCATAACATTGGCCGTTTGGCCCGAAAGCCATGAAAACTCGAACATGATAGGTCATTTCTGAGAAGGTTTTTTGAGGCACTTGCAATATACCAAGTTTGATATTTTTCTTTGCAACAATGTCACATAATAAGACACCACGCGAAGGATTTGCATTGATGAGACCGTTTTTGAATCTTTTATGCCCGTTTCATACCATGGTCAAAACGGCGGGCATAAAGATTCTTAGCTCGGGGCTGAGCCTCGCTAAACTTGCATTGGATCTCTAAACAAACATGATATTGTGAGTCTAAAAATGAATTTTTTCAAAAAATAATGGGCATCGGATCAAGTACCCGTAGTTCAAATCGGACCCATTTCCTACCGATTCGGCAGGAATTTGTCTTTTTCGCCAGGGATGGACGGAAAGGTTTGAGATACCCCGGTTGGGATATTTGTACATGTAAGGTGTCCTATTATTTTTGAAAAACTGGATGGTAGCATTTTAAAACTTTGATTTGGTGGTTGCTTCATAAAACGGTCCGTTTTTTGCGCTCGGAAAATAGAAAATGGTTTTTTTGCGACGAAAAGGACAACTTCCTCCTGTAACATTGTTCGCCATCCCATGATACATATGGGTGCATAATATGGGCATATTATCACAAACTATGTCGTGATTCAGGCCATAACATTGGCCGTTTGGCCCGAAAGGCATGAAACCTCGAACATGATAGGTCATTTATGAGAAGGTTTTTTGAGGCACTTGCAATATACCAAGTTTGGTATTTTTCTTTGCAACTATGTCACATAATAAGACACCACGTGAAGGATGTGCATTGATCGGACCGTTTTGAATTTTTTTTGCCCGTTTCAAACTATGGTCAAAACGACGGGCATAAAGGTTCTTAGCTCGGGGCTGATCCTCGCTAAAATTGCATTGGATCTTTGAAGAAACATGATATTGCGAGTCTAAAAATGATTTTTTTGAAAAATAATGGGCATCGGATCAAGTACCCGTAGTTCAAATTGGACCCATTTCCTACCGATTCGGCAGAAATTTGTCTTTTTCGCCAGGGGTGGACGGAAAGGTTTGAGATATCCCGGTTGGGACATTTGTCCATGTAAGGTGGCCTATTATTTTTGAAAAATAGGATGGTAGCATTTTGAAACTTTCATTTGGTGGTTTTTTTTACAAAACGGTCCATTTTTGGCGCTTGAAAAATAGAAAATGGTTTTTTTCGTATGACGAAAAGGAAAACTTTATCATGAAACATTGTTCGCCATCCCATGATACATAGGTGTGCACAATATGAGAATATTATCACAAACTATGCCGCGATTATAGCCATAACATTAGTCGTTTGAGTTGCAAGACATGAAACTTCATACTCGGGAGATGTTTTTTTTTAAATATTTGAAATATTGCAAGTTTTTTTTACCTAGATAGTAGGTCATACAAAATGACACAATGCGAAGATTTTCCATATATTTGATATTTTTTGAATAACTTATAGCATTTTTAAAATATGGTAAAAACCCACCAATCAGAAGAGAGAATATGAATACCCATGGATCAACCTAACTAACAGTTCAGATGACCTCCATCGGACGACCCAAAGTACACGCCAATATCTCCCTCAGTTCCTCTCGGCCTCTCCCCGTTGCCCACATTTTAGACATGAATTGGCCAAAACGCCCTATAATTCTCAGTCTTGCACCACAAAACTCTGCAGGGGTACTTTGGTAAAATCATCACACCAGCCGTCCAGATCGTGATCGAGAGGTACATCCACCCAAATGCATCCACCCCAAACCCTAACCGTCACACGCAAGATCTCCTCTCCCCAACCCTGACCCGCCGCCTCTCTCCAGATCCCCAACCATCCACCGTCCGGCGAATCCTACGCTACATACCCAACCACGCCGGCGTAGCCTAGCACCCCCACTCGCAGACGCTGCCCCTCTCTAGTTAATTACCTACCGAAACCCCCATCGCGCGCCTCAAATCGCGCCTCCGCGCATGAACCCTAGCTTGCCAGCATCGATGGACAACCAGCCTGGCCTCGCGACAAAGAAAGAAGCTGTCGGGTGGAGGCCTCGCAGGCCTCACGCCACCACGACGAACTGCCTCAGGCCTCCCTCCTACACTCCACGCAGAACCTGCTCAGGTGCTTGTCCGACAGAAGGAAGGTGACATGTTCCTCATCCAGATGCACTGTCGCCGGATGAAGAAGGTCGACAACCTACTGGACTTGTGGCTGCTCTCCTCCAACAAATTTCCGGTGAGCACGAACGCATCCTCCCCTCACCTCACATCCCCTGATTCCCTCCCGTTGATGTTGATTCGATTTTCCTCTCCGTGCATGTGGGTCGACGGCTGCTCCCTCTCCCGTGACGTCGTCCTAGCTGGGGAGGCTTGGTCGGGACCTGGAGAGAAAGGCAAAGGAGGCCTTCGTCGTCGAGCTCTCCTCCAACAAATCTGCAACGAGCACTCCTCCCACAAGCGAAAGGTCTTCCACTTCCACATCTCCGACCACATCGAGCGGCGGCGGCAGGCCGTCGTTGTCGCTGCCGCCGCTAGATCCTGTCGCCCACGGCCTCCCTACCACCTTATACGTGTCGTCCTCCCTGCCTCTGGATCGGTGATGACTCGTTGTCTAGTTTATTTATAGTTATTCTTGTTAAGGGTAGCAAATCCTAGTTGTTAACATCTATGTCTTGCTCCACTGAAACTAGTAACTTCTTTGCAAATATCCTTTGTGGGCTTATTGTATTTTGTCATAGTATGTTCCTGAGATTGCACACTATGTCTATTTGCTACATCATTTTATGCTTTATATAATGGTAGCTCATGTCATCATTTGTCACTGAGTTTGGAGTTCAATTGGCTTTGGAGTCCACTGCTTAGGTTATTCACTTCATGTGACAGTAGTAACTCAAAATGTTAGAAGGTAGGTTTACATGTGTGCAATGTTGTCGTGGTATTACACGGCAGATGCTATTGGGGGTAGCTTACGTAGAGGGAGCAAGGCGACGTAGGAGAATCCGGGAGCGAGATTGGCACACGATGTACCCAGGTTCACGTCCCCTCGGTGGAGGATCGCTACGTCCTGCTATCAATCCAGTATATGATCATAGATTGGTTTACATGGGAGCCGCCGTAGGCGGAGGGAGAGACTAGATCTAATCTATTGTGGGAGAGCATCTAATATGACATATATGTCCCCGTGGGGGTGCCCCTGGTGGCTTTATATATGCAACCAGTTAGGGTTTACAAGGGTTTTGGTGGGCTACGTATTGAAGTCGCCATCTTGGGCCTACAGTCGTCGCCACTCGCACGGGTCCAGTATACGCCAGTCGCCGTATTGGGCGAGTCGACCCGCTCTCGGCTTGGCTTCAGTCGGCTCGATCCAGCTGGCGAATCCGCTTCGTGGGTATACTCCGATTGGTATTCCCCCATCAGTAGTCCCCGAGCGCGTTGTTGATTCGACGCGGGCTTGAGGCAGGGCGCGGAGAGTCTTGACGATGGGTCGTGGCGAATCGGCGACGAGCTCCTGAACAGGGAAAAGAACCGTGAAGCGGGAGGCGGTCGGCGTGAGCCAGTCGGTGATGACCAGTTGGCAAAAGACGCAGGGTGTCGGTGAAGCCGCCAGTTGCGGCGAGTCCCCGAACGTGGAGCGTGCTTGAGTCCCCGAGTGCGGCGAGTGGCGAGGTCGAGTGACCAGCGAGTGCCGAGTCCCCGAGCGCGTCGAGTGGCGAGGTTGAGCGACCGGTGAGTGGTGCTATCTGTAGCGCGCCGTGTCCCGAAGCGCGTTGAGTACGTGAGGGCGGGTCCCCGAGCGTGTTGAGTACGCGAGGGCGAGTCCACGGCGGCGAGTCCCCGAGCGTGTTGAGTACACGAGGGCGAGTTCGCGGTGGCGAGTCCCCGGGCGTTTTGAGTACACAAGGGCGAGTCCGCAGTGGCAAGTCCCGGAGCGTGTCGAGTACGCGAGGGCGAGTCCGCGGTGGCGAGTCGACGAGGGCGATGCTGGCGCCACCCGCAGCATGCCTAGGAGTAGTCCCCGACGCTCGAGTTGGCTTGGAGAGGCGACTTGAGGCTCTTTAGAGATGCATATTCTGAAAATAGTAGTGGTTGCTGCCGAGCATGGCGAGTGGCGAGGTCGAGCGACCGGCGAGCGCCGAGTCCCCGAGCGCGGCGAGTGACGAGGTCGAGCGACCGGCGAGCGTCGAGGCCGAGCGATCGACGGGGGTCGAGTCCCCGAGCGCGGAGAGTGACGAGTCCCCGAGCGCGGCGAGCGGCGAGGTCGAGCGACCGGCGAGCACCGAGAACCCGAGCGCGGCGAGTGGCGAGGTCGAGCGACCGGCGAGTGCCGAGTCCCCGAGCGCGGCGAGTGACGAGAAAGACACCGTTTTGCTGAGAAGGAGAAAAGATACTATTGCATTAAGGTGTACTTGCATAATATATTGAATAACTGTAAGAGTGTGAATTGTAGATGTTGAAATAAAATGCACGTTTGTCATGTGGATTGATGGACAGTATGTAAGGTTTATGCATGTCTTTTCATGAGTAGGCAGACCTCCAGCATCAAACGCTTGCCGGGTAACAGGGACGCGATGCCAGACTGTTGAACCCGGAGACAAGGTCGGCCTTTTGGTACCCAGCCTCACTACTTTGACCGACGCGAATAAACAGCAGAAAAAACTGAAATCGATCCCAAGTATGATCCTGGTCCATGAAAGGGTCATACGCGACTGCATGGTTGGCTTTGGAGAATAAATGAAGATGCATATATATTTTGGACTCATAGCATGTACGGATATAAAGAAACTTAGCTGAGTCGACGTGGCGGGGGAGTCTCCGAGCGCGGCGAATATAAGGCGGGTGAGTCGCCGACGTGGCGAGCCGTTGATGACGAGTTCATGACGGGCGAGTCCCCGAGCATAGTGAATACGCGACGGGTGAATCGCCAAGCCTAGTGAGTCCGCGTTTAAGCGTGTCCGCGTTTAGGCGAGTTCCGGAGTATGGCGAGTCGGCGATGGATGAGGCCGTGAGAGGTGAGTCCGTGGCGAATGAGCCGCCAAACATGGAAAATCCACGAGAACAACGAATCGCAAGTCCCCGAGTACAGCGTTTGGACGCGGCGGACTCGATCCGTCAAATGTTGCCAGGCGACAGACTCGTCTATATTTTTGGGAGCCAATATCCGGTCGTGGCTGTAGGCGACTGAGAGCGGATGAAAGCTCCGTGGTCATATGTGTCCATGGGTGTTGGCTCCTGTGTCCATGGGTGTTGGCTCCTGTTTCCATGAGACCATGATTTGACCTCAACGTAGCGCATGCATACCAATAAACGACATTAGATATATAATTTGAATGAACAATTGGTTAGCGTAAACATCAAGTGAGAGAAATTAATTGAAAGTCTAATCAAATCCGTCACCGTGTCTTGTTCGTAGGCGTAGAGGACAAATCTCTGGAGGTATGAGGAAACTGTTTGTGCACGCACATGCGACTTCCAGATCGAGAACTTGTACGGCCGATCCGCATGTGTGCCAGCCGCGTGACAGCCTGCAGGCAGTGCGCCTGGCCGGAGTACACGCCGAGTTGTCTCTTTCTACGTCGATCGGGATCTTGCCGTCACTGATAAAAAAATTGTGGATCCCGCCCGGATTATCACCCTCCAAGCATCGCTAGCCCCACGGTGGGCGCCAACTGTCGTGATATTACACGACAGATGCTACTGAGGGTAGCTTACGTAGAGGGAGCAAGGCAACGTAGGAGAATCCGGGAGCGAGATTAGCACACGATGTACCCAGGTTCACGTCCCCTCGGTGGAGGATCGCTACGTCCTGCTATCAATCCAGTATATGATCATAGATTAGTTTACATGGAAGCCGCCGTAGGCGGAGGGAGAGACTAGATCTAATCTATTGTGGGAGAGCATCTAATATGACATATATGTCCCCGTGGGGGTGCCCCTGGTGGCTTTATATATACAGCCAGTTAGGGTTTACAAGGATTTTGGTGGGCTACGTATTGAAGTCGCCATCTTGGGCCTCCAGTCGTCGCCACTCGCACGGATCCAGTATACGCCAGTCGCCGTATTGGGCGAGTCGACCCGCTCTCGGCTTGGCTTCAGTCGGCTCGATCCAGCTGGCGAATCCGCTTCGTGGATATACTCCGATTGGTATTCCCCCATCAAATGTGTAGGGGCGTCCCTGCTGCTTAGAAGGGAGATTTAATTGCTTCCATGTCTATATAAATATGTTTCTGATCCTTAGTATATATTTTATCAAAACCATGGTGTCAACCATCGATGGATAATATAGAGGCTGGGTAGTATATTTTTCCCTTGAAGTACTTCGTGTGTACGTGCTCTGGTCTTCGATGTCAATTTTTTCGTGCCTACATGCTAGATGGATATGTATTTTTATGCATAGGTACTCTCTGCAGTTCAAGTACTGAGGTTTTCATTTGATTCTATACGCAGGGGTGCTATATGGTTGGAAAACGAGGAAACAAAGTTATTAGGATGGTCTATGTAGCGTACATCTATTCATGTGGAGATGGTATTCTAGTGGGTAAATGGTATACTGAAGAGAACTAAGTATTATAGCAGGACTGATGATACACACTAATTGAGCATGTGGTTTGTATGATTACTCTTATCAGGATCATGTAAAAAATCTTATTCTATTCTGCCAAATTTGATTGTGGTTCCCTTGTGTGTTTGTACTAGTAGCTATTGGTGATTACTATTAATGTATGTTCCTTTGAAGTGAAAATATGTTAATGAGATAGCATTCACTAGCTAGCTCATTACTCATTATGTATTTCATTTCTGAGATAACTTGGAGATTCATACTACAATTAGTAGCTAACTTCTTGCCTTTGCTGCTGCTACATACTTGTACTATATACTCCATACTTATAGATAACCTGAAGTTAACTACATCATGTACCTGAATATACATGTCCTTGCATTATTGTCTTTGCTGCTACAATTTTCTATCAGTGCTACATATTAGAATTCTGAGAATTAATAGAATAGGAAAAGAGACAGATTCATTAAGTAACTAATTTTGTGCTTGCAGATCTATAATCTTCTTGACTAAAAAGTTTTTTCTACAGAATATGGCAGATTGGCAGCAAGCGTTACAATGGTGAACAATGCAGATCTATACTCTACTTTGGAGCTCCACTTCTTACATACCAAGAATACGAGAAATGTTTGTCAGCTTTGTTCCTTATTTTTTCCTGATACCTTTGTTACTTCCATGGGTTAAATAAATATGCCATGCCTTCTATTTATGACCTTGTTTGTTAAATCACGTATAATTAATTGGATGTTTACATGCTTTAACTTCTGATTTAATGAACACATTCCTCATGAGCTGATATTTATCTTTAATGATAAAGAGTTTGAACTGCTAATCAGTGGACTCCTGAATATTGATCGTGAGTTAGAAGATTTTATTTAGTGTTATTGTGTTGGTCTGTTAAGATCTTGCATGTAATTTACTGATTGCAAATACTGAGTATTCTAGCTACAACATAGTTCCAGTTCCTAGTTTCTATGGATCAAAGGTTTCAGGAAGGAGCTCAAAGCTTGGTTTCTACTCTATATTTATTTTGCTATTTCAATTTTGTGGTGGGTTCTTATAGATGTGTTACCTGGTACATATTCCATCATTTCCATATATTTGTACATGCGCATTTAGGTGGTTTGCTCTTATGGTAATAGTAATTTTCTGTTTGAAATACAGGAGAAGGTCGAGTACACCAAAGTATCGTCTTGTTTACAAGAGCTACACACAGAAGAAGTTCCCGAGTACTTGCGGAGAGTTCTATTCGTAGATTCCAGGGTATGAAAGATGTGATGGTTGAATTAGTTGTGATGTGATCGGTGTTATGTAAATTGTGCAATTTTGTGTTTTCCGACTGTCATATTGTAACAATCTGATTATGGCTATTATTTAAATATTTTCATGTTTTTTCTGTCCTTTTTTACTCGAATATTGTTTATTAATTACCTGTGAAAATATTAAATCCTGACCGTTGGGCATCCACTCTCCAGGTGAACAATCTAACAATTGGGACCCAACTAAAAAAAGAAAAAAAAGAATACAAATGGTTTGAAAAAGGCCTAAAATTACAAAATAATTGGACTGTAAAAAGCCCGAGGCCTAGAAAACAAAGAGGCCAAATTGTTGTGTTTGGCCCATGTAGTTGCTCAAAATTCATAGAAAAAATATAAACAATCCAGAATTATTGGGCTTGGCCCATATAAATGGCCAAAGTGGACCGGGCTAATTCTTTGACACGTCGGATTAGCCACGTAATACCTGACCTGGCAAGACCAATTTTCCCATGACGATATTGCATCGTCATAGAGGTTATGATGATCTAATATCGTCATAGACGGTTATGACGATTTCGTAAAAATCGTCGTTATAGTTTATTTGCGACGCTCAGCTTTTGACGATCTCAAAATCGTCATAGAATCATCATAAACGAACTACTATGACGATTCTATGACGAAAATGGAGGGTCATATATAGCCAGATTTCTTGTAGTGGACAAAGCAACTATTGTTACAATATGACGAGATACAAACAAAGATCATAAATAACATGCATTGAAAAACGTTTGTTTGTTTCACATATAGAAAACATAGCATAGTGACAATCAGCTTGTCCCTCATAGAGTAGCAAATAGATGCATAGGACTCCTTCAAAGTTCACAAGGGTGACTAGAAACAAATAGCACAAAAACAAGTAATATCACAATATGCATCAATCAATAAGCTTTGGGACACTGCACACATAATGACAACTATTCTCTCTTAATGGTGCCTAAAGGTAGAAGGTGGAGACTCAATAGTAGTGGAATAAAGGACTTTTATAAAGGAAGCATGGATTTCGAGTTTCAAAAGGAGCTTCCAAAAATTATGTTACTTGTTAGCTTTCAGCCCTCATTGCCCCTATCATAAGCATCTTAAAGTGATTAAGGTTAAAGTGAACAAACTATGGAGTATATGCTTGACAAAGTATAAGTTGGCAATCTCAAGTCCCTTGAATACGAGGTCCACACCTCATGCTACTCGACTTCAGTCACTTGTAAGTTCTTGTCATTGTAAGTATTTGCATATCATAGAGAACCGCCAACAGGGTACCCCTTGCACATAGTATAGGAGCTTTCCCATGACCAAAATGACAAGGCAAACAGACAATGAGCATCTCATCGATCATTTTATTTACTATATGCATAGCTTTTTATTGAGGATGCTTCATAGATAGCTCACTATGGTGATGCTGCAAGTTTCCACCATGATTAGGCATGGCTTAGGCTAGCGGCCCAGGCGTTTCTCTATCACAGAATACTTACTCCATGGACTTACAAGCTCCCTCTTTATTTCACACCGGTGACATCCATAGACAAAAGAGCATGATATCAATTGAGTACAAAGTACAAGTGCAATGTTGAAAACGTTCCCCATGACAGCATGGTTCTGCTAACTCCAATGTATAAGTGCAAGCATATACAACATATATGACACAATGATTCAAGTTTATTAGGGGCAAAGAATATAAAGTGTGCCATCAAGTTTGTGATGGCTTTAATCACTAAGTTTTCACATAACGAAATGGTTTTTAATTGGAAGATAGCTGAAAACAAGAATATACTTGGAATGGTTTTTAATTTGATCTTTCATAGCGATATTTAGTCTAGACGGATTAATGTAGCAACCACTACATATAATTTTGTTATGTGGTAATTGAATAAACAAAACAAGTTCTTCTAATAGAATTGTTACCTAGGACATGTGCATAACGCGGTCCATAGGGTTTTGTTAATTCAAAGGATGCTAAAAGCATATGCAAACTTCAATGGTTGAAGTAAGCATTGCGGAGTTGGAATCTTCACCATGATGAAACTGTTAAAGGAGTTTAAATTCGTCGGAGACGATGAAGATGCTTGCATTTGCAAGAAATTAAGTGGGAGCGCTAAGACATGTTTCTGATACATTATGTGGAAGACATATTGTTGATTGGAAATGATGTATCTTTCATTAACACATATTAAGAATTTCATCCCGATGAAAGACTTAGGCAAAACCCAAATATTTGGCATCAATAGACGCTAATATGGTTGTGCCGAAAGTACATAGATGATGTATTGAATCAGTTCAATATGGAAACTACAAGAAAGGTTCTTGTCGCACAGAAAGGATTGAATGAGTTCAATATTGATGATATATTCAAGTGTATTGACACTTGGTAAGTGAAACAAAGATTCAAGTATAGATTGATACTTGATGTATGAAATCACAAAAAGTATTTATATCAATCATACTGTGATATGTACAAATCCAGATATGTCCTATGCTGTAAATGTTATGAGCATATATCAGAATGATTCATAAGATAATCATTGGACGATAGTAAAGATATTCTTATGATCTTGTAAAAGAACTAAGAATATATTATTTTGTAGAAATGAAAAATAGATGGTTAGTTCATTGTAAATGAATTACATTGATACTAGTTTTGTCACAAAGTACAAATTAAGTTTATCCCAATCTAAACTAAGGGTGGCACAATATAATGGAAAGTAAGTTCCATAATGGATTTGGATGAGTTCCAAAGTTAAGACATTGTGACAGATATTACAACAAAAGGCTAAGTATATGACTGCTATTACAACAGCTAAAGAGGGCATTTGTGTCAAGAAGTTTGTTATCAAACTAGGTGTAGTTCACAACGGGATAATACTATGAAGATATATTGTACGACAATATTATCAACATGTTTTAACCCCAAAGAACTAAAGGTCTCACCAAAGGACCAAATTTATACAAAGCCATCTCATTAGAGAATGAGTGATGCGTAGAGACGCAAAGACATGCAATTACACACGGACCTGGAAGTGTCAGATCCGGAGATCAGTTGACCCCTAGCAATCGTGTAAATACAACACCAGAAAGCCATAGGTGTTGAATACACAAAGGTTTGAAACTAGATTATTGACTCTAGTGCAAGTGGGATACTGTTGGAGATATGCCCAAGAGGCAATAATAAAGTGGTTATTGTCATATCTTCATACTTATGATAAATGTTTACATACCATGCTATAATTGTATTAACAGGAAACATTAATACTTGTGTGATTTATAAACATAAAAGAGTCCCTAGTAAAGCCTCTTGTTAAACTAGCTTGTTGGTTAATATATGATCATGGTTTCCTGATCATGAACATAGAGATGTTATTAACAACAGGGTCATATCATTAGGAGAATGATGTGATGGACATACTCCTATAGTTAAGTGTAGCATAAAGATCAAGTCATTTAATATAGTTCATTTTCTATAAGCTTTCTGATACATAGTAACCTAATTCCTTAGACCATGAGATCATGCTTATCACCATCATCGGAAGGATGCTTTGATGACATCAAACACCACACCGTAACTGGGTGGCTATAAAGGTGGCATTGAGTGTTCGGAAAGTATGGGTTGAAACACATGGATCAAGAGTGGGATTTGTCCATCCATATGACGGATAGATATACTCTGGGCCCTCTCGGTGGAATGTCATCCAATTAGCTTGCAAGCATGTGACTAGCTCACAAGGGATCACATACCACGGGAACGATAAAAGAGTACTTATCGGTAACGAGGTTGAACTAGGTATGCAGAGATACCGATGATCAAAACCTCGGATAAGTAAACTATCGTGAGACAAAGGGAAATTGGTATGTAAGTGGTTCATTTGATCGCAAAGTAATCGTAGAAATATGTGGGAGCCATATGAATTTCCAGATTCCTCTATTGGTTATTGATCGGAGAAGTGTCTCGGTCATGTCCGCATAATTCACGAACCGTAGGGAGACACACTTAAGGATTCGATGTTGTTGAGTAGTTATGTAATGATGAGTAAGAGACCGAATGTTGTTCGGAGTCTCGGATGGGATCCGGGATATCACGAGGAGATCCGGAATGGTCCGGAGAATAAGATTCATATAAGGAAAGTCCTGTTTCGGGGTTGGAGAATGGTTCCGGTGTTTTTATCGGGAATGTTCTAGAAGGTTCCGGAAGGTCCGGCACTCCGGAGGGGAAGGGTACATGAATGTGTCATAACAAGTTGGAATGATTGCATCATGTACTAGGTATCATGGCTGGGCAAAATAAAGGGATAAATCAAATCCTAGTTTGAAAAGTCAAACGCCAATTTGAAAAGTCAAACGGCAGTTTTGCTTGGTGGAGGGAGAGTAGGAAACCTACTTGGGGAGGAAGTCCCACTCCCTCCACCCGCCGGCCAAGGAGGATGAGTTGGAGGAGGACTCCCTCCTCCTAGGCGCCTCCCTCCCACCTATAAAAGAATGGGCAGGGGTGCCCCCTCTACCTACACCTCTCACACACCCAAACCCTAGCCTCTAAGTTGCCGGCCACCTCCAAGCCGCCTAGGGACTCCTCTAACTCGGCGAGTTAGGGTTTCCCCAAACCCTATCCGCCGACCAAGCCCTCCCCTTGGTGCCCTCTAAACCGTAGATCGCCAAGGCCTCTCTCATACTCCACCATACTCGCTCCGGCTTAAGGCGAAGCCCTGCGAGATCTCCCCTCTACTTCCGGTACCACGCCGTCGTGCTGCCGGAATCACGAGGAGAGTGCTACAACCTCCGCTTCCTGCTGGAACAAGGGAGAAGAAGGTCTTCATCGAGTACCGAACGTGTGACCGAATGCGGAAGCGCTGCCGGAACGCAGCGCCGGAAGGATCGTCTACATGATCTTGAGATCGGAAGTGTACGACTACATCATCCACGAGAATCTGCTCTCGTTAACCGCTTTGGATCTTCGAGGGTTAGTACTCTAATCGACTCGTTGCTACAATCTAGTATATAGATCTTGGCTTGATCATAGATTAGATCTTGATTGTGTGTTCATGCGGTAGAAATGTTTTTTTGTTTTCCATGCTATGAACCCCTACAGTGGTATCAGAGCCGTGTCTATATGTAGATCTGTTGCACGAGTAGAACACAATGGTCATTGTGGGCGTTGATGCTTTTGTTGTCGATTGCTTTTTGTGTACTTTGCATCTTGCGGGATGGTGGGATGAAGCGGCCCGGGCTAACCTTACATGACATCGTTCATGAGACTTGCTCCACGCTTGACATGCAACTTGTATTGCATAAGTGGCTTTGCGGGTGCCTGTTTCTCCCAACATAGTTAAGATTCAATTTACAACGGGTGATTGACAATACTAGTATCAATGTTGTGGTTCTTGTTCGTAAGTTAGAACGACACTTATTGAAAGCCCCAAAACCACGTAAAACATGCAAAGAAAATTAGAGGCGTCTAACTTTGTTTTGCAGGGGTGTGCTGTGATGTGATATGGCCATGATTGTGATTATATTTGATGTATGCAATGTTCCTTATTGTAAGTTGGCAACCGGCAGGAGCCATATGGTTGTCTTTAAATTCTGTTAAGACCCGCATGTCTATTCAAAGTAGTTGTAATAGTTGAAGCTGGTGGACGACAACCATGGAGCGGCGTCATTGACCTTGATGCAATGCCGGTGATGATGGAGATCATGTTCGTGCTTGAAGATGGAGATCGGAAGCACAAAGAAGAAAGGCCATATCATATCACATATTATGAATTGCATGTGATGTTAATCCTTTTATGCATCTTGTATTGCTTAGTTCACGACGGTAGCATTATAAGATGATCCCTCAAGCACACAATTCCAAGTTTTAAAGTGTTCATCCTTAGTAAGCACCGTTGCTAAAGCTCGTTGTTTCAAAGCACCACGTGATGATCGGGTGTGTTAGATTCTGCGAGTGTATACAACGTGAGCAAGCCAGATTTGCTCATGCGGAAGCTAAGGTTTGATCTTGACGAGCCTAGCATGTACAGACATGGTCTCGGAACACGGATCACCGAAAGGTAAAGCATGAGTCATATAGTAGATATGATGAACATGTTGATTGTTCGCCATTGAAGCTACATCAACTCTCGTGATGATCGGTTTTGATGTGGTGGATTTGGTTTGTGTGATCACTAAAACAATGTGAGGGATATTGTTTTGAGTGGGAGTTTAACGGCAATTTGATTAAAAGTTGAACACTATTTATCATAAATTAAATCAAAGTGAATTTGCATAGTTGTTATAGTCATTGGCATCCGTTTACCACCTTGCGCTTAGTTATAATTGAGATGATAGAACTATAGAATTCTGGTTAGTTACTTTACGAACCGGTATCGTATTGTTTTGAAGTGTTAATCTAAAGTTTAAAAGTCCTATTGCAAACTTTCAGTAAGTTCTGGTTACTCCATGAAGTTTAATAATTAGTATTAAATCAAGAATGACAATTCCAAGAGTTAGTGTATGAGTATCATGTTTGTCTCCATGATTCTTGATATTCAAAGAATTGTCTTAATATCAAGGTTATCTAGGATCTGAAAGAGTTGTTTTAGAAACCATGATGTGTGGAAGATATTGTGATATCTGAAGCGAAGTTTTGGTTGCAACATGATAGAGCATAATATGGCAAAAGTCATGTTCTCATATTTGATGAGAATTTGCAAAGGGTTGGAGACACTAGTTGTCCTAATCCACCAAAAGGTTTTGGAGAGCAACATTATACTCGCGATTCATCTTTATAAGCTAAAAGTAGCTTGATCATGAATAATTCCATGATAAGGGTGAATATTTGATGTAGGTAAAATATTTACCACACCAAGAGATTACTAAAGAATGGAATTTGAAAGCACACCAAACATTTGATTATGGTGGTCTACTTCAAAGTGCAAGTCCAAAGACATTGGTATTTAATTATACACGCTTTGGACTATGTGTCATATGTATGACTCCACTATTGATGTTGATAGATTCTTTCAAAAAGAAAAGGAAATACTGAAAGAGAATCTCATAAATATATGGCAGAAAAGAAAAGACTAGAATTGTTCAGTTTAAGTATATAGATGATATACATATTATGGCTATATTCTTTGCTTATTAAACAATGTGGTTCTTAAGTATTTGATACTGAATTTGTTGGTGTGAATCGTCATACGAAACAACACAATTCATGAACTACAATGGCCTAAGTAACTAGCAAAAGATTATGTGATGATGTTCATCGAGAACAAATAAAGGGTTATTGTGTTGCTCGTTAAACATCAAAGCTTGCCTTCAAGATTTGTTTTATCAGGTATTATGAGAACAAAAGGGTTGTTCAAATAATTGCCGTAATCCATAAAAGATGGATGATTCACAAATCTCGTTGGAGAAATCACATCCATAAAACTAGTGCTAAAAAAATGTCGAAAGACAAATTGATTGAAAGATCACTTAGGAAGTGACATCGCCGTTTAAGTTATATTGGAAAGAAAACATGAAGAAACTCCATGGATGAAATTTTGGAGTCTTTTGATTTTTGATCACATGACGCTTGTGAAAATTCCTAGAGATAATTAAAACTTCGTTCATAGCCCAAAAGGGAACGAATGACTAGCTTATTGGAACTTGTACATATTGTTGTACGAAGTCCATTATGTGTAGTCAAGAGCGATGGATTTCAACTTCATATGCTTTCTCTGAAAATTTGAGTGAATATATGAATATTTACTTAATAAGGATGAAGTATGAAACATTTGAAAAGTTCAAAGACTTTCAAGATGAAGTGCAAAATCATTGTAACAAGAATATAAATAGTTTATGATAAGATCATAAAGGAAGATATTTGAGTTACAAGTTTAGCATAATACCTAAGATTTAAGGAATCGTTCCGTGGATTTGCATTTCCCGAAACACCATAAGAGTATGGAGCGTTCGAGATATGTAATTAAACCTTGTTTGACATGGTAAGATCAAAGGTGTAATTCATAAAACTGCCATTATATTTTAAAGTTTAAAAGCTTTAGAGAATACCGTTTTTCCACTGAAAAGAGCTCCATCATAATCCATTGAAATGACACCATACAAAGTTATGGTTTGGGATAAAACCCAAGTTGTCCTTTCTTAAACATTGGTATGCTATGCATAAGAAAGATGTTTGCAACCAAAGTCGGATGAACCTGTCTTTGTATGTTATTTCGAATAACTATTCCTCCATAACATCGGAGACAAAAAAGTGTTTGTCGCTTAGAACGTTAAAAGTTTCTTTGAGAAGGATTTTTTCGTGAAAAGATAAGTGGGAGGACAATAGAACTTTGATAAGGTTAAAAGAACCTTAACTATATGTGCAAAGTTGCGCAGCGCCGAAAAGTGTTCCGGAGGCAGCAACAATGCTCATGGCTCACGTGCCTCAAAGGTTGTGGTTACGAAGGTCAAAGTTTCTATTGAACCAAGTAGGTCGAGTAAACAATCAAATACCAAGATTTGAGAGTTGAATCATTATTTGAGAATAATGAACGTACTACATGCAAAGAAGCGATGATGCGCCCTGACTCCGTAAAATGGCTTGAAGCCATAAAATCCGTGATAGTTCCATACACGAGAAATCAAGTTTTGAGCTTGAAGGACCCTCGAGAAAGGTGTAAGACCTTACAGTTGTGTTTGGATCTATAAATAAATAGACATGGATGTTGCACATCTATGAAATAGTCGACATGTTGGGAAAGAGTTCACAACAATGTTCAAAGGTTGATTATGACAAGATTTGATCTTTCATAGCGATATTTAGTCTAGACGAATTAATGTAGCAACCACTACATATAATTTTGTTATGTGGTAATTGAATAAACAAAACAAGTTCTTCTAATAGAATTGTTACCTAGGACATGTGCATAACGCGGTCCATAGGGTTTTGTTAATTCAAAGGATGCTAAAAGCATATGCAAACTTCAATGGTTGAAGTAAGCATTGCGGAGTTGGAATCTTCACCATGATGAAACTGTTAAAGGAGTTTAAATTCGTCGGAGACAATGAAGATGCTTGCATTTGCAAGAAATTAAGTGGGAGCGCTAAGACATGTTTCTGATACATTATGTGGAAGACATATTGTTGATTGGAAATGATGTATCTTTCATTAACACATATTAAGAATTTCATCCCGATGAAAGACTTAGGCAAAACCCAAATATTTGGCATCAATAGACGCTAATATGGTTGTGCCGAAAGTACATAGATGATGTATTGAATCAGTTCAATATGGAAACTACAAGAAAGGTTCTTGTCGCACAGAAAGGATTGAATGAGTTCAATATTGATGATATATTCAAGTGTATTGACACTTGGTAAGTGAAACAAAGATTCAAGTATAGATTGATACTTGATGTATGAAATCACAAAAAGTATTTATATCAATCATACTGTGATATGTACAAATCCAGATATGTCCTATGCTGTAAATGTTATGAGCATATATCAGAATGATTCATAAGATAATCATTGGACGATAGTAAAGATATTCTTATGATCTTGTAAAAGAACTAAGAATATATTATTTTGTAGAAAGGAAAAATAGATGGTTAGTTCATTGTAAATGAATTACATTGATACTAGTTTTGTCACAAAGTACAAATTAAGTTTATACCAATCTAAACTAAGGGTGGCACAATATAATGGAAAGTAAGTTCCATAATGGATTTGGATGAGTTCCAAAGTTAAGACATTGTGAAAGATATTACAACAAAACGCTAAGTATATGACTGCTATTACAGCAGCTAAAGAGGGCATTTGTGTCAAGAAGTTTGTTATCAAACTAGGTGTAGTTCACAACGGGATAATACTATGAAGATATATTGTACGACAATATTATCAACATGTTTTAACCCTAAAGAACTAAAGGTCTCACCAAAGGACCAAATTTATACAAAGCCATCTCATTAGAGAATGAGTGATGCGTAGAGACGCAAAGACATGCAATTACACACGGACCTGGAAGTGTCAGATCCGGAGATCAGTTGACCCCTAGCAATCGTGTAAATACAACACCAGAAAGCCATAGGTGTTGAATACACAAAGGTTTGAAACTAGATTATTGACTCTAGTGCAAGTGGGAGACTGTTGGAGATATGCCCAAGAGGCAATAATAAAGTGGTTATTATCATATCTTCATACTTATGATAAATGTTTACATACCATGCTATAATTGTATTAACAGGAAACATTAATACTTGTGTGATTTGTAAACATAAAAGAGTCCCTAGTAAAGCCTCTTGTTAAACTAGCTTGTTGGTTAATATATGATCATGGTTTCCTGATCATGAACATAGAGATGTTATTAACAACAGGGTCATATCATTAGGAGAATGATGTGATGGACATACTCCTATAGTTAAGCGTAGCATAAAGATCAAGTCATTTAATATAGTTCATTTGCTATAAGCTTTCTGATACATAGTAACCTAATTCCTTCGGCCATGAGATCATGCTTATCACCATCACCGGAAGGATGCTTTGATGACATCAAACACCACACCGTAACTGGATGGCTATAAAGGTGGCATTGAGTGTTCGGAAAGTATGGGTTGAAACACATGGATCAAGAGTGGGATTTGTCCATCCATATGACGGATAGATATACTCTGGGCCCTCTCGGTGGAATGTCATCCAATTATCTTGCAAGCATGTGACTGGCTCACAAGGGATCACATACCACGGGAACAAGAAAAGAGTACTTATCGGTAACGAGGTTGAACTAGGTATGTAGAGATACCGATGATCAAAACCTCGGATATGTAAACTATCGTGAGACAAAGGGAAATTGGTATCGTATGTAAGTGGTTCATTCGATCGCAAAGTAATCGTAGAAATATGTGGGAGCCATATGAATTTCCAAATTCCTCTATTGGTTATTGATCGGAGAAGTGTCTCGGTCATGTCCGCATAATTCATGAACCGTAGGTAGACACACTTAAGGATTCGATGTTGTTGAGTAGTTATGGAATGATGAGTAAGAGACCGAATGTTGTTCGGAGTCTCGGATGGGATCCGGGATATCACGAGGAGATCCGGAATGGTCCGGAGAATAAGATTCATATAAGGAAAGTCCTGTTTCGGGGTTGGAGAATGGTTCCGGTGTTTTTCATCGGGAATGTTCTAGAAGGTTCCGGAAGGTCCGGCACTCCGGAGGGGAAGGGTACATGAATGTGTCATAACAAGTTGGAATGATTGCATCATGTACTAGGTATCATGGCTGGGCAAAATAAAGGGATAAATCAAATCCTAGTTTGAAAAGTCAAACGCCAATTTGAAAAGTCAAACGACAGTTTTGCTTGGTGGAGGGAGAGTAGGAAACCTACTTGGGGAGGAAGTCCCACTCCCTCCACCCGCCGGCCAAGGAGGAGGAGTTGGAGGAGGACTCCCTCCTCCTAGGCGCCTCCCTCCCACCTATAAAAGAAGGGGCAGGGGTGCCCCCTCTACCTACACCTCTTACACACCCAAACCCTAGCCTCTAAGTCGCCGGCCACCTCCAAGCCGCCGCCTAGGGCCTCCTCTAACTCGGCGAGTTAGGGTTTCCCCAAACCCTAGCCGCCGACCAAGCCCTCCCCTTGGTGCCCTCTAAACCGTAGATCGCCAAGGCCTCTATCATACTCCACCATACTCGCTCCGGCTTAAGGCGAAGCCCTGCGAGATCTTCCCTCTACTTCCGGTACCACGCCGTCGTGCTGCCGGAATAACGAGGAGAGTGCTACAACCTCCGCTGCCTGCTGGAACAAGGGAGAGGAAGTTCTTCATCGAGTACCGAACGTGTGACCGACTGCGGAAGCGCTGCCGGAACGCAGCGCCGGAAGGATCGTCTGCACGATCTTGAGATCGGAAGTGTACGACTACATCATCCACGAGAATCTGCTCTCGTTAACCGCTTTGGATCTTCGAGGGTTAGTACTCTAATCGACTCGTTGCTACAATCTAGTAGATAGATCTTGGCTTGATCATAGATTAGATCTTGATTGTGTGTTCATGCGGTAGAATTTTTTTTTTGTTTTCCATGCTACGAACCCCTACAAAATTGTAGATACGTTTTCAACGTATCAACATCCCCAATCTTAACTCCTGCTCGTCCTCGAGTAGGTAAGTGATAAACAGAATAATTTTTGAGGTGACATGCACCCTCACAATAAAGATCCAACCATTTGCAAGCATTGAAAGCTGGGATTAAAGAACTCTAAACATGCGCATGAAAGATGGAGTTCTAACAATAGGACATAGTAACTATGCATGCAACATGGCAAGCTACAAACAAAGATCATGAATAACATGCATTGAAAAACGTTTGTTTGTTTCACATGCAGAAAACATAGCATAGTGGAAATCAGATTGTCCCTCATAGAGTAGAAATATAGATGCATAGGACACCTGCAAAGTTCACAAGGGTGACTAGAAACAAATAGCACACGAGCAAGTAATAACACAATATGCATCAATTAATAAGCTTTGGAACACTGCATACAGAATGACAACTATGCTCTCTTAATGATGCCTAAAGGTAGAAGGTGGAGACTCAATAGTGGTGGACGAAAAACCTTTTTGTAAAGGAAGCAGTGATTACAAGTTTCAAAAAGATCTTCCAAAAATTATGGTACTTGTTAGCTTTCAACCCTCATTGCCCCTATCATAAGCATATTGAAGTGGTTAAGGTTAAAGTGGCAAAGGTGGAGTATATGCTTGACGAAGTATAAGTTGGCAATCTCATGTCCCTTGAATACGAGGGCCACACCTCATGCATACTCAACTTTGGGTCCAGGTAAGTTCTTGCCATTGTAAGTATTTGCATATCATTGAGAACCACCAACGGGGTACCCCTTCCACATGGTACAGGAGCTTTCCCATAACCAAATGACAAGGCAAGCAGACAATGAGCATCTCGTCAATCTTTTTATTTACCATATGCATAGCTTTTTATTTAGGATGCTTCATAGATAGCTCACTATGGTGATTCTGCAAATTTCCACCATGATTAGGCATGGCTTAGGCTAGCGGCCCAGGCGTTTCTGTAACACAGGATACAAACTCCATGGACTTACAAGTTCCCTCTTTATTTCACACCGGTGACATCCATAGACAAAAGAACATGATATCAACTGAGTACAACAAGGTACAATTGCAATGTTGAAAATGTTCCCCATGACAGCACGGTTCTGCTGATTCCAACTTATAAGTGCAAGCATATACAACAAAGTCTTCACAATGGTTCAAGTTTATTAGGGGAAAAGAATAAAGTGTGCCATCAAGTTCGTGAGGGATTTAATCACTAAGTTTTCATATAAAAAAATAGTTTTAAATTAGAAGATAGTTGAAAACAAGAATATACTTGAAATGGTGTAACACATCATGCATAGGAATTTATAGTGGACACTTTGGAATAACTTGGTTTCTTGGGAGTTGGAAGCATGAGTAGAACTTACTCATACAAGTGGAGGCTAGCAAAATACTGGGAGCAACCAACTAAGAGAGCAATGATGGTCATAATCATGTAATGCAACAAAGCATACTAATCAAAGCAAAGAGTGGTACTACAAGTCAAGGACTAAATGATCATAGAGGCTAATGGTGACTTGTGAGAGTCATAACATGGTATGAGCATGTTCCAAGTCAACCCAATCAAAACATCAAAGGAGAATACCACAATACTATGCTTTTGCATGCTAAAACAACGCATAATTTCTTCAAGGCACACTAAGCAATCCTAATTGTTTGGAACAAGACATGCTACATCAATAATCACTAAGCATAATTCTAAAACAACACCTATCATGTCATGCTAAAGTCTAAGTCACAGTTAATGCAAGCTCCTCTTGCACTTCAAGCAAGAATTTACTACTCCTTTACAAACACCAAGCAACCTTATTTGCAAAACAACACAGCGAGAACAGCGGTCCAAACTACTTTATTCAAGCAAACTAAACAACCTAAGCAAATCAAACGAAAACTAAGACGCTCCAAGAACAACACAACTGTGCATGAAACAATAAAAACAAAGTGTCTAAACAGACCTGAGCTTTTTATTGATGAAGAAGGGGATGCCTTGGGCATCCCCAAGCATTGACGCTTGTACCTCTTGGATATTTCTTGGGGTGACACCATGGTGTAATCCCCAAGCTTGAGCTTTTGTCCATTCTTCATCTCATTGCATCATTCTCTCTCTACACCTGAAATTTTTCCTTCATACAAAACTTCACACAATCTTCATTAGCAACATTAGCATATTCAAAAGATATTAGACCTCTGGCAAAGCTTTGGAACAGCAAGGCTTTTTACTAAAAACACAAGCTACTGTTGTAACTCCTTCCAAAAGCTCAATTTACCTGAAGATAGCTCAAAAAGAAATCAATAAGAAGCAAATGCAAATAATGGCAGAAATCTGTCAAAACAGACCAGCAGGTAGAAACCGATTTTTTTGAACATCTTATGTTGCTCAAATAAAAAAGTGTTGAACTAACGAAAGTTAGATAACATATTGTGGGATTTATTCTTAAATTTTGAGCTCAATCCTAGTTACAGAGAGTCCTCACGAATTTTTTTGGTGGAGGACAGAAATCTATTTCGGAACAGCAACTCCCCAAATCTTACTTCCCTCTCATTAGAGGTCATTCTTGGCACAAAAAGCAAACAAAAAGGATAAGTAGAGGTTATTACAGAAGTAACAACTTCCAAGACTCAAGGAAACTCTTGGGTTATCTCCCAACAAGTACTTTTCTTTAACGCCTTTAAGTTAGGCACAAGAAGCAAGAAGAATCAAGTATTTTCAAAAGAGGAAGCATTAACATTCATACTTGCAAAATCTTCAGCTATGAAAGGTATCTCATCCAAATGGGTTTTGGAGGATCCTTTCTCATCTCTCTTTGGTCTACTACCTTCATCAAAAATATTTTTAGGGGCAATCCAATCAAAGTTCTTTTCAAAGGCTTCATGCATTCCAACAAGCTTAAAGGGTATGGGTATATTGAATTCCTCTCTAGGCTTAGTTTTATCAGAAATACCCACAACATCTACACTTGAACCTAGCATATTGAAACGTTCAAAAACCTTTTTGGCTTCCCTAGCAACATCATAGAATTCTTTTGATAAAGTTTCAAGGATGAATTCCCCTTTTTCAACATTCTTCTCTTCTTTTAGTTTTAGGAACAAGAATTGTATGAAGGGGTTAAGGCTAACAAACCTAGACTCCAACATATGAACTAAAGAAGTTGCAACAATCTCATAATTAGGAGCAAGCTCTGCTATAGATTTATCCTCAATATCCTCATGCTTGCTAACATAATTAAAGAATTCTTCAATATTATCTTTCCCAATTATGGAGCCACTACCTATTGTAAGATCTTTCAGGGCGAACTTTGGGAGCAACATGGTGAGCTAGAGCAGGAACTTATTTTTTTTGTGTTTTTGAATAAAGCAAGCAAACCAAACTAGACTAATTTTTTGGGTTTTTTAGAAAGAGGCAAACAAAACCAACCAAAAGAAACAAAGCAAACTAGAAACAAAGTAAAGAGAAAGGAAGTGAAGGACTCCCCTTGTGAAGATGTCCTTGGCCTCCCCGGCAACAACGCCAGAAAATAGCTTGATGGCACCCAGCACTTGCCGTGGGAGCAACCAACTAAGAGAGCATAATGGCCAAAATCATGTAGAGTGATGGCACCCAACACTTGTCGTGGGACGCTTCGTTGGAAACCCCAAGAGCAAGGTATGAAGCAGCATAGCAGCAAGTTTCCCTCAGTAAGAAACCGAGGTTATCGAACCAGTAGGAGGAAGGAAACGTCACACAGGTGTTGCTAGCAACGCGGAGACCTCCACAACACAAACTCAAGACTTTGCCCCAACGAATCAGTGAGGTTGTCAAGCTCACCGTTTTGCTGTAACAAAGGATTAAACGTATGGTGTGGAAGGTAATGGTTTGCAGCAAGTAAACAAGTAACAGTGGAAGATGTATCAATGGTAAAGATTGGACCGGGGTACATAGTTCACTAGAGGTGCTCTCCTTAGATAAACAACATGGCATGAAGGGTAAACAAATTACAACAGGGCAATTGACAGAAACTGAGCAAGGCATAACAATGCAATTACTAGTCAGAAAGATCCTATAAGGTTGATTGGGCAATACAAGAAGATACATAGACCACCATCCAACTGCATCTATGACTAGAAGTCCACCTTCAGGTTATCATCCGAACCCCCTCCACTATTAAGTTGCAAGCAACAGACAACTGCTTTAAGCAAGGTGTGTAAGGTAAACAGTCCACATGTTCCATGAACAAGAGACCGTTGTTTTCTCCCTAGTAGCAACAACACATCTACAACTAAAGAGATTATTCTCACTTCCCTTGGAAACTAAAGGCTTGAACCCACTATCGAGCATAAATACCCCCTCTTGGAGTCACTAGCAACTACTTGGCCAAGATAGCTACTAACAACGGAGAGCATGCAAGATCACAAACAACACAGACATGATAGAATCATAAAGACAAAACCATTAATCAAACTAACATAATAATCTTAATATCCATCAGATCCCCACAAACACAACATGCATGATTACAAATAGATTAGATCTTGATCATGAACGGAGCTCACAAGATCTATACATGAAAGCACAAAGGAGGAGATACAACCATCTAGCCACTACATGGACCCATAGTCCAAGTTGGAACTACTCACGCATCATACCGGAGAGAAGGCCTCCGGGATGATCTCCCCTCCGGCAGGGTGCCGGGAAGAACTTCAGATCCCCCGGATCTAGGGACGATGGTGGCGGCGGGTACATACAGTTTCGTGGATTTCTGATCGGGTACTCAGGGTTTCTACATCGGGGGCTTCTTATAGGCGAAGGGGGAGGCCTAGGCGGCCGCCAGGGCAGGCAAGCCCTAGCCAGGCGCGAGCTAGGGCCCACCTGCGCCTAGGGTGGGTCTGGCCCCCCTGGATGGCCTCCCGGGCTCTCCTTTGGACTTCTTGTTCCCCACGGAAAGTAATTGACTTTGTCCTTTGTTCCGTCCAATTCCGAGAATATTTCTTTACTAACTTTTCTGAAACCAAAAACAGTAGAAAACAGGCATCTGGCACTGTTGCAACTTGTTAATAGGTTAGTACCAGAAAACATGTAAAAAGAACCTCAAAGTATGGACAAGTAAAGCAAAGTAGATACCAAACAAGCATGAAGCATCAAAAATTATAGATACATTTCCAACGTATCACAGAGCAACAAAGCATTACTAATCAAAGCATAGAGTGGTACTACAAGTCAAGGACTAAATGATCATAGAGGCTATGGTGACTTGTCATAGTCATAACATGGTGTGTGCATGTGCCAAGTCAACCCAAACAAAGCATCAAAGGAGAATACCATAATACTATGCTTTTGTATGCTAAAACAACACATAATTTATTCAAGGCACACTAAGCAATCCCAATTGTTTGGAACAAGACATGCTACAGCAATAATTACTAAGCATAAAGTCAAACAACACCTAGCATGGCATGATAAAGTCTAAGTCACAGTCAATGCAAGCTCCTCTTGCACTTTCAAGAGGAACTTCCTACTCCTTTCCAACACCAAGCAACTTATTTGCAAAACAACACAGCGAAAGCGGGGGTCCAAACTACTCAAGCAAACTAAACAACTAAGCAAAGCAAACAAAAACTAAGACGGTCCAAGAACATCACAACTATGCATGAAACAATAAAAACGAAGTGTCTAGACAGACCTGAGCTTTTCATTGATGAAGAAGGGGATGCCTTGGGCATCCCCAAGCTTTGACGCTTGTACCTCTTGGATATTTATTAGGGTGACAACATGTGGAATCCCCAATCTTGAGCTTTTGTCCATTCTTCATCTCATTGCATCATTCTCTCTCTACACCTAAATTTTTTCCTTCATACAAAACTTTACACAATCTTCATTAGCAACATTAGTGTATTCAAAAGATATTAGACCTCTGGCAAAGCTTTGGAACAGCAAGACTTTTCACTAAAAACACAATCTACTGTAGTAACTCCTTCAATAAACTCAATTCCCCAAAAGAGAACTCAAAAAGGAATCAATAAGAAGCAAATGCAAATAATGGCAGAAATCTGTGAAAACATACCAGCAGGTAGAAACCGATTTTTTCGAAAATCTTCTGATGCTCAAATAAAAAAGTATTGAACTAACGAAAGTTAGATAACATACTGGGAGATTTATTCATAAATTTTGAGCTCAATCCAAGTTATAGAGACTCCTCACGAATTTTTATGGTGGAGGACAGAAATCTGTTTCGGGACAGCAACTCCCCAAATCTTACTTCCCTCTCATTAGAGGTCATTCTTGGCACAAAAAGCAAACAAAAACGACAAGGAGAGGTCATTACAGAAGTAATAACTTCCAAGACTCAAAGAAACTCTTGGGTTATCTCCCAACAAGTACTTTTCTTTAACGCCTTTAAGTTAGGCACAAGAAGCAAGAAGAATCAAGTATTTTCAAATGATGAAGCATTAACATCAAACCTTGCTTTCAAAGGAGGAGAAAAAATCAAGTTATCTCTCCTCATAGGGAAGTGTTCAATACCTTTCTTGAATGGAAAATGATATTTAATGGTGCCTTCTTTCATATCAATGATGGCACCAACAGTTCTAAGAAAAGGTCTTCCCAAAGTAATAGGACAAGAAGCATTGTATTCAACATCCAAAACATAGAAATCCACAGGGACATAAGCATTGTTAACCATAATGAGAACATCATTAACACTCCCCATGAGTTTCTTCTTAGCATTATCATTAAGTGGGACATCCAAATAACAATCTTCCAAAGGTGGCAAATCAAGCATTTCATAAATCTTCCTAGGCATAATAGAGACACTAGAACCAAGATCACATGAAGCTTTGAGATCAAAGTCATTCACTTGCATATTAATAATGGGTTCCCAACTATCTTCTACTTTCCTAGGAATAGAAGCTTTGTGTTTTAGCTTCTCTTCCTTAATCTTAACAAGAGCATCTGTAATGTGTTTGGTGAAAGCAACATGCATATCACTAGCATCAGCACTTCTAGAAAGCTTTTGTAGGAACATAATCACTTCAGAAATATTGCAACCATCAATATCAAAATCAAACTTAGCATCACTAGTAGTAGGCTCAATAGGCTTAGGCATAATAGGAGGAGGAACAGGGACTACTTGTGGTTTAGTGGTGATGGTGCACACACTATTGTTTCTATCAATTTGAGCTTCCCTTTCCCACCTAGCATGAAGTTGAGCTAACAGCCTAACATTTTCATTAATAGTAACTTGTATGGCATGAGTAGCAACAAAGGTACTTTCCATGGTTTCAGTTTTAGCAACCATTTTATTAATCAAGGAGGACTAAGCTTCAGACAAAGAGGATATATTTTTCTCAACATTTAAAAGCTTTTCCTCTATAGCCTTATTGAAAGTGGTTTGTTTACTAATAAAGTATTTAAGCATGACTTCCAGTTCAGAGGGGGCACTTCTAGCATTGTTGTAAGAGTTTCCATAGGAATTGCCATTATTAGGAGGATAAGGCCTATAATTGTTGTTACCACCAAATTTATTCCTATAGGCATTGTTGTTGAAATTGTTGTTTCTAATGAAGTTCACATCAGCTTGCTCTTCTTGAGCAACCAAAGAGGCTAAGGGAACACTATTAGGATCTAAAGGAGCTTTCCCATTAACAAGCATAGCCATAATAACATCAATCTTATCACTCAAAGAGGAAGTTTCCTCAACAGAATTTACCTTCTTACCATGTGGAGCTCTCTCAGTGTGCCATTCAGAGTAGTTAACCATCATATTATCAAGGAGTCTAGTTTTAGCACCCAAAGTGATGCTCATAAAGGTGCCTCTAGTAGCTGAATCCAACAGGTGAGGAGAAGTTCAAACCTGCATAAAAAGTTTGGATAATCATCCAAGCAATGAGTCCATGAGTGGGACAATTCTTAACCAAAGATTTCATTCTTTCCCAAGCTTGAGCAACATGTTCATTATAAAGTTGTTTAAATTTCATAATGTCACTTCTCATAGATATAATCTTAGAAGGAGGGTAGTACTTTCCCATAAAAGCATCTTTGCACTTAGTCCAACAATCAATACTATTTTTAGGCAAGGATAGCAACCATTCTTTAGCTTTTCCTCTCAAGGAGAAAGGAAAGAGCTTGAGCTTAATAATGTCTCTATCTACATCCTTATACTTCTGCATCTCACAAAGTTCAACAAAGTTATTGAGATGGGCAGCAGCATCATCAGAACTAGCACCAAAAAATTGTTCTCTCATCACAAGATTCAACAAAGCAGGCTTAATTTCATAAAAGGTAGCATTAGGAGCAGGTGGAGCAATAGGAGTGCTTAGGAAATCATTGTTGTTGGTGCTAGTGAAGTCACACAACTTGGTGTTCTCAGCAGAGTTCATTTTGGCAAAGGTGGGGAAGCCAAAAACAGCAGCAGCTAGAGCAGGAACTAATTTTTTTGTGTTTTTGAATAAAGAAAGCAAACCAAACTAGACTAATTTTTTTGGGTTTTTTGAAAAGAGGCAAACAAAACCAAGCAAAAGAAACTAAGTAAAATAAAAACAAAGTAAAGAGAAAGGAAGTGGAGGACTCCCCTTGTGAAGATGTCCTTAGCCTCCCCGGCAACGGCGCCAGAAAATACCTTGATGGTGTTGGTTAGCACTTCGTTGGGAACCCTAAGAGGAAGGTGTGAAGCAACACAGCAGCAGTTTTCCCTCAGTAAGAAACCAAGGCTATCGAACCAGTAGGAGGAAGGAAACGTCACATAGGTGTTGCAAGCAACGCGAAGACCTGCACAACACAAACTCAAGACTTCGCCCCAACTAGAAAGTGAGGTTTTCAAGCTCACCGGTTTGCTGTAACAAAGGATTAAACGTATGGTGTGGAAGGTAATGGTGGTTTGCAGCAAGTAAACAGGTAACAGTGGAAGATGTATCAATGGTAAAGATTGGACCGGGGTCCATAGTTCATTAGAGGTGCTCTCCATAGATAAACAACATGGCATGAAGGGTAAACAAATTACAGCAGGGCAATTGACCGGAACTGAGTAAGGCATAACAATGCAATACCAGTCAGAAAGATCCTATGAGATTCGATTGGGCAATACAACAAGATACATAAACCGCCATACAACTGCATCTATGACTAGAAGTCCACCTTCAGATTATCATCCGAACCCCCTCCAGTATTAAGTTGTAAGCAACAGACAACTGCTTTAAGCAAGGTGTGTAAGGTAAACAGTCCACATGTTCCATGAACAAGAGACCATTGTTTTATCCCTAGTGGCAACAGCACATCTACAACCGAAGAGATTTCTGTCACTTCCCTTGGAAACTAGAGGCATGAACCCACTATCGAGCATAAATACCCCCTCTTGGAGTCACTAGCAACTACTCGGCCAAGATAGCTACTAACAACAGAGAGCATGCAAGATCACAAACAACACAGACATGATAGAATAATAAAGACAAAAACATTAATCAATCCAACATAATAATCTCAATATCCATCGGATCCCCGCAAACACAACATGTATGATTACAAATAGATTAGATCTTGATCATGAACGGAGCTCACAAGATCTATACATGAAAGCACAAGGAGGAGATACAACCATCTAGCTACTACATTGTAACACCCTCAGAATCGGACCTATGCAAGTTTTAGCGAAACCCGCCAAACCCGCATAGAAACGATTCAAAGGTGCCCACCAGGCACTTTCGTGCGGGTGGAAAACGAAGTAATAACATTACACAACAGTCCTCGATGGGACCCACAGAACAGATATATATATAACAGCGACTCAAAGAGTCAAGAATACAGATATAATATACAAAGATCCAAATCACCTTGAAATGCTAGAACGTCCGACTACGGACAAGATGCAAATGGGGCTAAGAGCCCTAAAGAATAACCAATGGCGTCCATAACCCTGCCCAGGCCAAGCCGGAAGGGTAACCCTGCTAACGACGTCGATCTCAAAACCTGCTTAAACAAAAGGGGGCCGACAAAGGCAAAGGAAAAAGAGGAGCGTCAGTACTGAGGCCAGTACACGGCGAGACTAGAATTCGGCGGTCCTCGCCTACAAAGGTATGGTGGACTGAAGCGGCAGCGGCAGCAGGCACTAAACAACCTATAGAGACTCGATACAACTGGCGGCTATCAGAGAGGGGTAAGAAAGACCTATTCGGATCCAACCTGAAGCTAACACCGAACTAACCCATCCTGGTGTTTCCCCCTCGAGACCAAACGAGGAAGTCAACCGAGGAACTCACACAGTTGGCAGTTTTATTTATTCAGTTATCATTGCAGCAATTACTAGTCAGATTTGGATAATCATCCTGATAAAATAAGCAGTGGGCACTTTTAGTTATTCATTCCGTTGTAGTTGCAACAATTACTAATCAGATACAATTAGCATGAGATAACCCAAAAACCCAGCAGTTGTTGGTACTTTTATTCAGCCATTCCGTTGTAGTTGCCATAATTACTAGTCAGGTACAATGGTCGCAAGCGACACTCCAAACAAGTAATTGTGGGCAGTATTAATTAGCCATTCCATTATAGTGAAGCTGATTACTAGTCATTATAAAGTCAAATTTATAGCAATAAACTTTAGTTATGCTTGTCTATGGTCGAGATACTGTGCTCCAAGTCGTCCATAACCGCGGACACGGCTTTCAGAAAGTTTTACCCGGCCGGGGTGCACCAATAGCAACACACACTCGATCAACCTCGGAAAAACCAAAACAAAACCCAACGAGGCTTTCACGACAAAGCAATCACAGGATTCAGAAATATTTCAGGGGGCCACCCCTTGGAGTACACCCGCAACGAAGTAAGCAAGCTCCGAGACGGACTCAAGGTTTGCGTCAGTGGCTGTAAACGACAGCAGATCCCCAAACGGGGACTGTCGATACCACGAAAACACTCCGCTTCCAAAACAGTACAGCGTGCTCCTCACACAATCGTAAATAAAGCAGTAAAGCATGGCATAGGTACAGGATAGTAAATAAAACCTCAAACTAGTTGTGGCCCCAAGAAATAAGACTGAATCAAGCTCTGGCTAAGGGGGGTCCCACATACCTCCCGGATGTGGATAGCGCGATAAATCAAGGAACAGGTATCAAGTACTCGGGGTCCTACGGGACACAAGTGGGCGTTCGGAAACCAAATATTATCTATCACCCACCGATGCCTCTGCTTACTTCAGTTTTAGTTGTTAAACAGGAATTAAAGTGAGCGATAAGTAAAACTAGGATCATCTCCAACAACAACATGCGGCAATACATCAACAACTGTGGCACTTGACGACACGCAGCGGCAATTGAGCAAGCGACTACGACGCGCAAGTCCAGCTATCTACCAAACAACAGGTAATAGGATGTGTCCAAGGCAGAAAAAGGCTGCAAGGGATATCACGGGTACGAAAACTAGAGCATCGCAACACAGGTAGCAATAGATCAACAGGAGGGAATAAATACTATAAAAGGAAGATAGGTAGAAAGAGGGAGATGCTCGCCTGAAAACATTGCCGAAGGGTTCTTCCGAAGATCGGGGCGAAGCTCACATCAACTCAACGGCCTTATCCGCGAAGAAGCAAAACACTAGAAGAAACACCGGATGCACTATTTAATACTACGGCATAAGATCGGCATGATGCATGTATGAGGTATGGCATGGCAAAGATGCGATGCAATTAGGCAGGATTAAGAGGAACCGGGGTCCCGACAATTAATTAGGTGGTTCATGTTGTTTAGCTACCCCGCAATTTAAATGTTGCATTAACAAGACAAAAGATGGCACCGGTTCGCTACACAAATTTAAATGAGGCCAATATAAGACTAGATTTGCCCGCATATGGGCCCCATATATAATTAGAGGTAAATCGGCATAAGGCCCCTAAACCACATGACAATTATGCATGCATGATCCATTTAGTATGCAACAAGTTTATATATAGCATTTATAAAATAGGGCTCGGGAAAAGGGTCACACATTAGGGGTCTCGACGGTCTTGGGGTTCCGGGGTTCGGGGTCGGTCTCAGGGTCCAGGGTTCGACGGAAGCGTTCTCGGACTCCGGGATCGTTCTCGGATATCGGGGTAGTTCTTGTCGCATCCGCGAAGGAGGACTTGGTTCGGCGTCGGGGCGTAGCGGGTCCGCCCATGGTCGGTGCCGATCTTGTCGTTGCGCAGATCTTGTCGGGTCCTCAAGTCGGGTCGTGTAGACGGTCATGGCGTTCCGAGGGGGGAGGTCTTGGCGTTCAAGGTGGAGTACTTGGCGTTCCGCTCCTCGGGCGTCGGTGTGGAGAGGAGTTCTTGTCGTGTCGGGATCTCGGCGTCCTTGAATCCGGGAAGGCGAACTTGACGCACCAGGGTTCGATCCTTGGCTCCGGGGAACGGTCTTGCGGTCCGTGAGGGAGACCTTGAGGCGCCCGCTTCACCGGGTCCAGCAGTAGTTCTTGTCATTCCATATCGAAGGCCTTCGGGTTTTGAGTAGATCTTGCGTGTCCAAGCCGAAGAACTCCTCGGAAGATCTTGTCTGACAACACCATGAGGTGGTACGCTGAGGCCAAGAAACACACACACACACAGAGGCGTTCAAAGCGATGGGCATGACCAAAGCAGGCTCCCAGGACAGGCAGGGCCGGAAGCCGCGGGATGACGGCAACGGTCAGGAGCTTGCTAGGGCTCGCAGGAGGGCCGAGGCGGGCACGGGTCACGCGATCAACAACAGAGGACGGCGGGCAGGAGCAGGAAGCTCGAGAGGAGGGCGGCGAGGACGAGTGGTGGCCGCCAGAGGCGAGACCAGGGCGACGCCGAGCGGGCAGAGGGGAACAGGGCAGCGCCGAGCGGGTGAGGTCGGGAGGAGGATGGCGACGACGAGGGAGCTCGGGGAGGAGGCCCAGCGGCGCCGTTGCTCGTCCCGGGCGGCAGAGCTTGCACCAACGGAGGAGGCGGCGCAGAGCTCGTCCGATGGTGGCCAGGGCTCGCGCGCGAGGGAGGATGGCGAGGGGGGCGACTGACGGGGGAGGGAGGCAGCAGGCGGTGGAGGAGGGCGGCCCGGCGACGGCGGACGCGGAGGTCGGGGACGGCCGACCGCGGGGAAGGGGAAGGAGGCGGGCGGCTCCGGCGGCGTCGGTGGAGGCCGCGGAGGGCGGAGGACGAGGAGGCGAGCGCGCGGCAGAGGGAGGGAGCACGGGCGGACGGTGGTGAGGCGAGGCGGCGCGCGGTGGCGGAGACCGACGGGGGCGCCGGCGAGGAGAGGTGGAGGGCGCGGCGCCGGCGGCTTGGGGGGAAGGGCGGCCGGAGAAACGGAGAGAAGAACGGAGAGGAGCGGCGGCGTCGGGTGGCGAGGTGGCCGCGGAAGCGCGCCGGCAGAGGAAGGGGCCGGAGGCGGGGAAGATGGAAGCGGGAGGGAGAGAACGCGGGGAGAGAGGAGGAGACGGGGAGAGAGGAGGGTCGGTGGGGGGCGGGTCCCGCGGGTGGGCCAGGGTGGCAAGCTGTTGGGAGAGGGGAGCTGACCAGGGGAGGTGGGGATTGGGGAGGGTGTGGTCTGCGCGTGTGCGTTGTGTGCTGCGGGTGGGTCCCAGGGAGAGAGGAAGGGGGAGAGAGAGAGAGAGGTGGGGAGAGGGGAGGTGGCCAAGTGGCAGCAGCTGGTTGGGTAGAGGGAGGGGAGAGGTGAGGTGTCAGGTGGGGATTGGGTGGGGTGATGTGGAGGCTGGGTGTGGGTAGGGTTTTAGGTAGCTGTAGGATTTGTCTGGTGGACCGATTTAAAAATGGGGGTGGTCGTTCGGGTCGATTCGGCCCGTTCGACTGCCCCCGCTAAAACAATCAAACTTTTTATTTGTTTTAAACGGGCCGTATGCAAACCGATAGCGGCCAAAAATAATTAATCCGGAGAACCGGGCTTTGCGTTTGAATAAAGATGGGGCGTTTTAGAAAACAAAATGGGCTTGCGAAGAAATAGTTTTATGCGAACAATGCATGATGATGACGATGCAATGCACAAATTTAACGCGATTTTCTAGTAGTGGTTTTGCGGGATGCCACATACATGGACCCATAGTCCAAGGTGGAACTACTCACGCATCATACCGGAGAGGAAGGCCTCCGGGACGATCTCCCCTCTGGCAGGGTGCCGGGAAGAACTTCAGATCCCCCCGATCTAGGGATCGATGGTGGCGGCGGCTACCTACGGTTTCGTGGAGATTTGATCGGGTACTTAGGGTTTCTTCATCGGGGGCTTCTTATAGGCGAAGGGGCGAGCCTGAGAGGCGGCTAGGGGCCCCACACGCGCCTAAGAGGGTCTGGCCGCCCTGGTTCGCTTCTCCGTCTCGTCTTCTGGATTCGTGTCCCCCATGGAAAGATATTGACTTTGGCTTTTGTCCCGTCCAATTTCAAGAATATTGATTTTCTGCCTTTCTGGAACAAAAAACAGAAGAAAACAGGCAACTGGCACTGTGGCAACTTGTTAATAGGTTAGTTCTAAAAAAGATATAAAACACCTCAAAAAAGACAAAGCAAAGCAAAGTAGATACTAAATAAGCATGGAACATCAAAAATTATAGTTACGTTTCCGATGTATCAATACTTATCGTGCTTTAATAGATCTATGCTTTCCCCACGTGTGTGACAGTGACATCGTGCGCGCCGTGTGTACTACTTAAGCTAGATTACATATATATTCATGAGTTATATTCTGAGTTGGTTGTCTCTATGAAATTGTGGTGTTTGTTGGAACCGTCTAGCGCTCAAGGTGACAGTGTGGGGTTATCTAGATGGGGAAGGCGGACTTTGATCTGTGCTTTTGTAGGCCGACCGTGGATTAGAGTGTCCAACCGGAGAGTAGTTAAGAGTAGTATCATGAAGCGAATATATTTATTAAGAGTGTTCACTAGTGAAAGTATGATCCCTAGGCCTTGTTTCTAAGCATTGAAACACCGTTTGCATCTACATCTATTGCATGTTTGCTTGCTTCCATCTTTATTTCAGTTTGCCTTTAGTCTCTCCCGCGTCAAGCTCCATCAAAGCTATTTTCTGGCACCATTACCACTTGTATTTCACTATCTCTTCCCCGAACTAGTGCACCTATACATCTGGCAATTGTATTGGGTGTGTTGGGGACACAAGAGACTTCTTGTATCTTGATTGCAGGGTTGCTTGAGAGGGAATAGCTTTCACCACTTTCTCCCTGAGTTCGATAAACCTTGGGTAATCCACTTAAGGTAAACTTGCTGCTGTTCTACAAACCTCTGCACTTGGAGGCCCAACAACTATCTACAAGAATAGAAGTGCGTAGACATCAGGCAGCAAAGGACTGCAAGAGAAAACCATGTTAGGTATATAAGATTATGACTAGACTAAATGCGGTGACCTAGCAACCATCGCATATTATAGTACGCAAGTCATTTGCATAACACACACATAACCATGTTTCACAAACGTTACACCCATCATATAGTACAACAAAAACATCATAGCTCCAAGGACTGGCTATATTATTCATATATAGATCCATACAGAAGATCTGCGAAACCTCCGTGGCAAAATGATGCTAGGTAAGTTCCTATCAATCAAAAATCTTGAAAGAGCAACTAGTAGACTAGTATAACACTGGATTTACCTCTCGAACCATCTCTACAACTAAGGAATTACTATTGACTTATCAGCAATGTTCTGATGATATGGTTTTTATCACGGGGAATTGAATCCTATCTCTGTTTATTTTGATCTCCACCGTCATTGTTTTTAGTATCTGACATCTTTGACTACTTTACTCCTTGTTTCCTTGCAGGGGTCCTCCTTTGTTGTGTTCTTGGATTGTGATGACGTTACCAGTCTAGCAAGGGATATGAATATATATTGAGTATAATGTACTCAGAAAGTTCTCAATATGTAGGTGTTTGAAGAATAGTCGTGGATCAAACATTCTAGGATTGTGTAGTTTTAGTTTAGAAAACTATGTCTATCAGTCTTCATGGTTTGTTAGAACTTAATGGAGTTACTTTCTAAGATACAATCGTAGTTCGTTTTTCGGATAAAGAGCAACATATCACATTTTATACACTCTCGAGAAGTGTGCTACTTTATCTTCAAACATAAACAACCGTGATCAAAGTTTTAAAGTTTACCCGTTCAGACTTTCTTCGTATAAGGCCTAGTCTAAAGATTCGCTAATCACTAGCTTTCTCTATCCCACAATCCAATCATTGCCGAAAACTTGGTCAATGACCACTATTCAATTACATGTCCTTTAGACACTAGGATCGTCATCCTGCCACGCAGAATGAAGATGTTACGGCCTCTCACCCGTTGACATTCCTTGCCTAATTATCTGAGGATATACACAACGAAAAAGATACCAACTAAACTTACACGTCCCATTTTAGGATCTATGGTTAGCGTTTTCTATATGGCATTTTGTAATGACCGACTACACTTGTTGTTTAATCCTAACTTTCCTTTTCGTGGTCCAATGAAATCTTTTTCCATAATGGCCCCCATCATGATTTTTATTGACTATCATATCTCATTCATTTCATTTATAAAACAATATTTTGATTCTGAATGCAGGTAATATTACTTTTGAAAAGTATTTAATAAATAAATGATATGCAAGATTAAACTTGCCCTAAGTGAAAAATTATGCAATCAACGTGCTTTACATTCGTCATAAGATCCAGATGGAGGAGCAACATTGGTCCCTTATGGACTAATATTTTAAAGATCGTTAATACATTGTAATGCATTATATATGGTATGCAACCGTTCTAATCCCTCTATACTAATCCCCTATTGATTCCATTTGTTGGTGATTATTTAGGGATTTGATTTAGGTTTAAGTTTACTTCACTCATTAAGTAATGCTTAGTAATCAATAATCCCACTCAACGTTCAGGGCCATAATAAGACATGGCATCATTACTTCTAACTAGTAACAAACCTTATTCTGGGTGCTCTTTTTAATTGTTTATTAAGATTTTTTGAAAATAGGTTCTTTTGACATCTTTAATTTAGCAAAAAATAACTTTTGAAAAAAAATCTATTTTTAGATCTAAATATATTTCCATTTCTAATTCCAACTTTTAGGGTTTGGATGTTAGGTTGGTTTCACAATATTTAGCATTTTTCTTAACTAAATGAATAGGTTCTTACTTCTTAAAGTATTGTAGGATTAATTTCATACATTACTAAGATTTATTTACTTATGACAATTATGGGTTTAGTGTAAAATCTGATTGCTTTTAGTTTATTTTACATCCTTTTTTAATATTTATACCATTATTTAAAAAGGAATTGGTTTATTCACTTTGTTTTATGATAACATGTCGTGGGAATAAACGAAGGGTACCAATGGAAGAGGGACCATTGATACAGAATATAGCAACATAATGTGAATCCGGGTCTAGATTGGTACGCTTAAGTTACTCAGGTTCAGGTCCCCAAGTGTGGAGGTCCCTACTCCTGCTATAAATCACTATAAGAATATATGTTACCAGGTTCCATCGACTAGCTCTATGCTTAGAGGGCAGAACCTAGATATCGACTATGTGTAGATCTACTCTTGCAAACTCTATGGAATCTCTAATTATCTCAAGGGGTGCCCCTAGCTAGCCTTATATACACCGACTGGCTTAGGGTTTACAAGGTTCCCGAGTCAATACAGGAAGAGGAGTCCTAATATGTTTCGGTTACTATCTACTTGTCTTGTACTTCAAGTATGACTCTCTGAATCTTCCTGCGACTCCTATGATCCGATTATGAAGTGGGTTTAGCCGGCCCATATCTTGTTCTTGGTGTAAGCACCAGAGGGCGGCCATGTGCTAGCCATGTACCTCCATAAACCCTACCGGTGAGCATATTCGGCTTGACATATCTCTGACATATATAGGGAACTATTATAAATAAAGAGGAAACTAATAAATTCAGACGTATCATTTGATGTGAAACTAACAGTACTCCCTTCCATCCATATTAATTGTAGCATGAATGAATGTATCTAGACATATTTTAGTACTAGATACATCCAATCCAGTGACAATTAATATGGATCAGGGGGTGTAGATTTGTTTTTGTCTTTTGTCGAATTATTTTCACATCTCGATAATTTTTTTGATAAGCCAATGTATTTATTCCATCCTTCATGAGTTAACCACCATGTTAACTAATAGAATACAAAAAATTGGATCAGAATTTGCAGTTCTATTTTATGTAGCACATGTGACATGAGCGTGAAAGAGGTTCCAGAATCTATTTTCTATTTATAAGAGTCAAAATCACTTTTTTGTGCCTTTTTTACCCATATTGTAGGGTGGATGTCAAAATATAGGAAATGACATCTCAAAAAATATAGGAAATGAATATTAGGTTTCATAACTTGCTGCTAATTCTTCCTCGGCTTGTAAATCAAAAGGTAATTTTCACATTCTAACGAAGATGTAATTAGAAAAACTACAAAACCTTCTTATTTTATACAAATCAGCACAAAAAAGACCGAATAGAGGATTAAAATGATGCACAATCCCCCTAAAAAGGAGAAAAATTCTTTTTAGGGTTATCGTCTTTGCCTTAATTTTATTCTTTTCTTTTACGTGAGCTAAGGAAGAGATTTCCTTCTCCTTTCGAACTAGGTCTTCACCTTGTGCGGTCCAGAACATTGGTTCAATGCTGGACTAACTTGTGGACGGTGACAACTACTCCCTCCGTTTTAAAATATAAGATGTTTTAGGTTTGTGAAGAAAATGTATCTAGACTTGTTTTAGTGTGTAGATTCATTTCAAACGTGAGTGAATATATATACTAAAAATAGTCTAGATATATTTGTTTCAAAAACTAAAATATCTTATATTTTAAAACGGAGGGAGTAGCTCACAACCCTTTTTGGCGTGCGTGCGTGCGTGTGACAACTTTTGTTTTGTTTCTTTATGAGAACTCGTGACTCTACAAGTTTGACATTTTTTTTAATGGAAGAGCCCAAATGATAAGTAATATTGGCCCATTAAGGAGCCAACCTGCTTTAGGCCTCTCAAAGATGGCAGGTCTCGTCCACGGCTGTAGAGTGCAGCCTTCCATGTAGGCAGCGTGTCGAGCGCGGTTGAGCCTCCATTGCCGCTAAGGCGGTCGCACGCAGCTCCGCTAAGGCCGCCGCCATCAGCGCCCATGCGCCATCGCCCTGCGCGAGGTTGTTGAACTTAGGACCAGCAGTCCTATGGTAAAACGGTACTACACTACGTAGGCACGTAGGACGTAGGCATAGCCCATAGGTACTCCGGCCGGTCGTAGGGCACTGGGAAGTTTTAGACTTGCATTGTTTTCATGTTCTCCTTAAAAAATCGCATCTCGTGTCTCTATTCCATGATGATTTTGCATTGTACTTCTTCTTGCTGATCCTTCTTGACAGCCATCGGGTCGGTCCCTCGCAACAATTGGTTCCAAAACACGTTATCAGCACTACTGCTCTCAGGCGAAACTTCGAAACGTTTGATTAACTAGATCGATCTGTACGACTGCATGCTCTATACGATGCCAAACTCCCATGATGGGTCTTCCATGTCTAGACTAATCTAGATTCAGTTTCGTGTAGCTATACAAAATAGATACAGATTGAATCTAGATTACTCCACACGTGCAATATCCATCATCAAGAGTCTGACGGCATCGATCTAGAACTTGCAATTGTGCATAGATCAATCTGTGTAATCAGCAAACGCCGCCGAAGGTTTACTCGGCCTTCAGGGGAGCAGTCGTGTTGACGACGTGTCGAGGAACCATGGTCGCCAGGGTACGATCCGGTGGCTGCGAACAACGATTACAAGAACAACCACAATGCCTCATAATTAAGAACAACCACAATGTTGAGGAACTAATGCGCGGGTTGCTTTCTGTTTGTGATTTGGCGTTGACGACGATGTATTTCGGGAAGACAAACCAATACGTTTCCCCATCTATCTATTTATAGATGGACCGTCTTACTCAGAGCGCAAGTCAAATATTCCGTGTGAGGCGCTGGAACGGAACGGAATTGGTTTCTTGGCGGTATTTGGTAGTTATGCCTAATTAATTCAGTTGCTATACAAAGGGAACGAATCATAAGGGCATGTACATTAGTTCGGACACCACCCATCGGTAACAACTCTCCATGTCACCTGTAGATAGCGGTAACAAACTCCCTATACACCAGCCTGTCTTTTTGGCCGTCTGTAACTCCACTGGTAGAGAACGCCCCATGCGTCCCGGTTGGTAAGGGCCATTAGTCCCGGTTGCCCAACCGGGACGGGGCAATCGGGAGTAAAGCTCTAACCTTTAGTCCCGGTTGCCCCACCAACCGGGACAAATGGGGGCACACGTGGCGGCATCAGAGCGCGAGGGGGGTGGAGCATTTATCCCGGTTCGTAACACGAACCGGGACAAACGGGGCACATGTGGCGGCATCAGAGCGCGAGGGGGGGTGGAGCTTTAGTCCCGGTTCGTAACACGAACCGGGACTAATAACCTGCTGCTGAGGCAGAGATTTGGCCCATTTCTCTGCCGCGGCAGAGAATTCATTTTGGCACATTTTGTTGCCGCGGCAGCATTTTCGCCACTTTTTGTGCCGCGGCAGAGAATTCATTTAGGTTGTTTTATTGTTTATTTAGTGTTTTGCACTTATCAATGAAGGAACCTTATATTACACAAGATCATCATGACAACATTTTACATTCAATACACGGATCGAGTTCATGCACTACATACAAAAGTTGCTATTCGATGCTACCGGCCAATTCCTTGAAAGTTGCTATTTTTACAATCCCTATTGTCTATACACAGCCGAATAGTATTCTCCTTTTGGGTCTAGGACTTCTGCATCCAAGAATCCCGCCAATTCCTCCTGTATTGCTCGTATGCGATCCTTTGGCAGAAGACCGTCCCGTAGACGTTCGATCTGATTTAAAAAAGGAGTCAGCCTATATGAATATGAAACTAAACACAATTTGATTGTAATTAAAAACTATAGAAATTATTTACATACGTGGAGTTGCTCTAAATTTCTGCCCTTCTCATCGCACGTCTGCCAGATGAACTCGCATACATAGTATCCACATAGATTGTTACCTGGTCCCTGCGTCAGGCACTTTACGACAACAGAGTTCAATCAAAATAATAATCAAGCATGATAATAACTGTATCAAAACTAGAATCAAAGAGATGCGCGGATATAGCTAGTGGTGCTTACATCTAGTGGTTGAAATGTAAGCTCCTCTTTCCAAATACCCCTAGCCTTCTTGGTGAACCGTTTCCAAGCGCTGCCCGGCGTAGAAAACGAATAAAATAAGTTATTAAGTACTTGATATCATAAAATTCACGAACGTTGCCGATATAGTGTCGTAATGATTAGAATTACCGCTGGAGAAGTATCTGCATGTCCTTCCACGTCTCAAGGGGTTTATGTTTCGAGTCCATGACTAGTACACGCCCTTTGTCAAGTTGAATGATTAACAGAATATAGTGGTACCTGCGAATGCAGAACTAATCAATTATATACTTAACATCGAGTAAGCGAAATAGAAAGTGTATACAAGACAATAACACTCACTGGAAGTTGTAAGGAAATAGTATTTCCCTTTTGGTTTCTTGAAACCTTAACGCGTGTACTATATTATCCTCCGTATCCTGGGGGCTTATTTTGAGATTAGCTTCATGAACCCAATATGGGTCAATGAAGCCAATGTCATAGATTTGTCCTCTGCTGCATTCGAGAATCTTCATTCTGCATATTAAAGTATGATTATATACATGCAATAAACAAAATAATATAGATGGAGACTAAGTTAATTACAGAATTAGTACTTACAGACAATAGGCACTCATGATCGATTTGTCCAAGGCGTCTTGATTAAATAATTGAAATAGTTCATCAAATTCAATGGATATCATGTCATCCCTTTCTTTCCCATGATGCTTTTTTGTAACCCTCAGCACTATCCAGTTAGCCCCGGCCTTTGTGGCATGCAAGTACCAGTTATGCAATCTTCGCATTTTTGGGAGCCTATTGTGCCTCGTGTTCGTCCATCATGTTCCTTATTTCCAAGGGCGAGTGTGAGCTCATCATTCTCTCTATCGGGAATGAAGTCCCCATCTTTAATAGCCTTTACTGCTTTTCTCATCCTCTCGATTGGCAAGGGGTCTTCTTTATGTCGTATGTTATATATACACCTCCCTTCCGAGTCCAACGTGCCCCCATGCCCGTAAAACCAATTCCTTGCATGTTCTACCCAATCGTCTGTCTCTGGAGTGATCTTTTTAGCACGCAGTTCTTCCTCAAGTTTCTCCCACTTAGGAATGCCAGCCCTATAGCCACCTTGCCCCATAGTATGGTGATACTTCTTGTTAGAAGCATTCAGCTTATTCTTTGCAGACATTTCCTTAGCTTTTTCCGATGTCTTGTATTCCACAAACTCAGCCCAGAATGGTTTTATCTTCTGAAACTGAGTCTTCTTGAAATCCGGAGTCTTCTCTTTCACGACATAGTCAAGGTGCAATCTTTTCTTCCAGTTGGTGAAACACTGGGCCATCTTCTTCAAAGCCCACTCCCTGACCTTAGCCTCCATGGCTCTCCCATGTTGTAAGGCGTCCTCAACTGGATCCTCCGCATTTGGATCCAGCTCTATCTTCGGTAGTTTGAAATTAACCATGAGCCTCTTCCACAGTAAATCTTTGGCGTGGTTAGGGACAAATAAACATGTTCCCTCTTCATCCGCTTTAGCAGGCCTATTCCAATTTCTAATGGTGATCGGGATTAAGTCCCTAACGATTACTCCGCATTGTGCCACAAATTTGGTTGCGACAACTTCGGGAGCTGTCGGTCTGCCGTCTTCAGCGACATCTTCGATCCTAAACCTCTCATGGTCTTGCAACTTTTTGGTTGGGCCTCGTCTGCTCTTTTCAGTAGATTCCTTCGATCCGGAGGGCTAAAAGAAGAAAGATCGTCGTTACTATTTCTATATAGATAGCAGATGATTAATTAATGAATTGATTTATATTACATGCACCTCGCCGGAGCGGTCGTCTTCTCGATTACACAAGGCATCGCCTTCTCCCTCGCGGAAGGCAACACCTTCAACCTCAAACAAGTTGTCTACTCCGATAAAAAGAGGATCACCCTCACCGGAGTTGTTCAGAAACGTTGATACGTCTAAATTATCTTCCCCACGGATCACACCTTGGATCAACTCTTCCTTTTCTTCGTCTCTGACGTGTGGGTCCATATTTTCTGCATAGGTGGAAAAACGAATAAGTCAAAGCGGCTAAAGGAGAAAGTTACGAATAAGTCAAAGCGGCTAACGAATATTTTCCGGATCGAAGGTGAAACCCTAATATATACATACACAATAATAAAAATGAAGAGAAACCCTAAACCCTAAGGCTATGAGAGGGGAACATGAGTATAAGGCTACAAAAGGTCTTCGATCTATCTATGGTCTTGATCTCGGTCTTCAATCTCAATCTCGATATCGTATTCTACCGAGAAGAACCAAATCACCGGAAAGAAAGGGAAACAATCAACACATGGCATCGATGCAATGCTCAAGCAATGATGATGATACGACAAGTTAATGTGCATTGGAATGTAACCCTAAAGCATTCTCGACAAGTTAATCGGGGTTCCGAGGGGCGCAAACCCTAACTCAAGGAACTCCGGAATCACCTGTTAGGGTTACTAGGGTGTTCTAATTAAACTTGTGATTTAATTAGATCTATCTATGGTCTTGATCTCGGTCTTCGATCTCGATCTCGATATCGTATTCTACCGAGAAGAACCAAATCACCGGAAAGAAAGGGAAACAATCAACACATGGAATCGATGCAATGCTCAAGCAATGATGATGATACGACAAGTTAATGTGCATTGGAATGTAACCCTAAAGCATGCTCGACAAGTTAATCGGGGTTCCGAGGGGCGCAAACCCTAACTCAAGGAACTCCGGAATCACCTGTTAGGGTTACTAGGGTGTTCTAATTAAACTTGTGATTTAATTAGATCTATCTATGGTCTTGATCTCGGTCTTCGATCTCGATCTCGATATCGTATTCTACCGAGAAGAACCAAATCACCGGAAAGAAAGGGAAACAATCAACACATGGAATCGATGCAATGCTCAAGCAATGATGATGATACGACAAGTTAATGTGCATTGGAATGTAACCCTAAAGCATTCTCGACAAGTTAATCGGGGTTCCGAGGGGCGCAAACCCTAACTCAAGGAACTCCGGAATCACCTGTTAGGGTTACTAGGGTGTTCTAATTAAACTTGTGATTTAATTAGATCTATCTATGGTCTTGATCTCGGTCTTCGATCTCGATATCGATATCGTATTCTACCGAGAAGAACCAAATCACCGGAAAGAAAGGGAAACAATCAACACATGGAATCGATGCAATGCTCAAGCAATGATGATGATACGACAAGTTAATGTGCATTGGAATGTAACCATAAAGCATGCTCGACAAGTTAATCGCTGCTTCGCCCTGTGTGTCGGTCGTCCCCTGTGGCAAGGTGCGGGCCGATACCGGAGCTTCTTCGTCGATCTGGAGGAGGAAGAAGATGGTGGACTTGATTGCTTTTTCAAGTTTCTTTTAGGGTCCTCGGTGCTTATTTTCTGGGCCTCTGTGTAATTTTTATTTCTTAGGCCTCCTGTACTCCAGCGACATTATTGCAGCAATATATTTCGGGTGCTCTGCACCCGTAATCCGTTCAAAAAAAAATCAACCTAATTCGGGTGCTCTGTTTTGCCACCAGCAGCAGAGGGAGGGGGAGGACAGAGAGGCAGGGAGGGGCGGCGCCGTACCTGACGCGCGGCGGTGGGGGAAGGAGACGCGCGGCGGTGGGCGCGTCGTCGACGGGAAGCAGAGACGCGGGCGCGGCCGGCGGTCGTCGGGGGAAGGAGACGCGCGGGCGGCGCGGTCGTCGGCGCGCGGGAAGAGACGCGGGCGGCGGCCGGAGGCGGAGGCGTTGACGACGGAGCCGCTACGGGGAGCGCGCGGCGGTGGCGGGGGCAGCCTGGCGGCGGTGGCGGGGGCAGCCTGGCGGCGTCGTCGTCGGCGAGGGCGCGGGCAGAGGCAGAGAAGTGAGTGGGGAAGGGAAGAAGAAGAGGAGGCACGGTTATAACTAAAGGGCCTTTAGTCCCGGTTCGTGGCTCCAACCGGGACTAAAGGTGCATACGTCCCGGTTGGAGCCACCAACCGGGACCTATAGTCCAATTTTCAGCAAGTGAAGGGGCGCGCGCGCAGGGGGCTCTTCCGTCCCGGTTGGTGGCTCCAACCGGGACGTATTCCCCTGTTTTCAAATTTTTTCAGTTATTTTCTCTCTGTTCCCGCCTTTTTTTTTATTTTGGGGTTTAAATTTGTAATGTTTTTTAAATGATAATTAATTTGGAATTTAGAAAAACTTTAAACATAAAAAGTGTTTGGATTTGAATAAATAATTCGAAACCATTTTCTGTTTTGAAAAATAATTAATGTAACCATTTAAAATATGAACCATTTACAATTAAAAATGAATTAACTTGTATTTTTTTAATATCAATTTGGAATTTAGAAAAACTTTAAATATAAGAAGTGTATGGATTTGAATAAATAATTCAAAAACATATTCTATTTTTAAAAAATAATTAATGTAACCTTTTAAAATGAATTAACTTATATTTTTGAATATTAATTTGGAATTTAGAAAAACTTTAAATATAAGAAGTGTATGGATTTGAATAAATAATTCAAAAACATATTCTATTTTTAAAAAATAATTAATGTAACCTTTTAAAATGAATTAACTTATATTTTTGAATATTAATTTGGAATTTAGAAAAACTTTAAATATAAGAAGTGTATGGATTTGAATAAATAATTCAAAAACATATTCTATTTTTAAAAAATAATTAATGTAACCTTTTAAAATGAATTAACTTATATTTTTGAATATTAATTTGGAATTTAGAAAAAATTTAAACATAAAAAGTGTTTGGATTTAAATAAATAATTCAAAAACATTTTCTGTTTTAAAAAATAATTAATGTAACCATTTAAAATATGAACCATTTACAATTAAAAATGAATTAACTTATATTTTTTTAATATCAATTTGGAATTTAGAAAAACTTTAAACATAAGAAGTGTTTGGATTTTGAACTTATATGCCGGTTTTTTTTGAATTTATTATGCCCGTTTTGAATTATCTGAATTTCTAACTATGGTCGAACCGGTGTGCATGAAGATAGGGGACGGGCATCGTTAGAACTTGCATTGGATCTCTGAAGAAACCACATATTGCGAGTCTAAAAATGATTTTTTCAAAAAATCACGGGCGATAGATCATGTACCTGTAGTACAAACCGGACCCACTTCCTACCGATTCGGCAGACATTTGTCCTTTTTACCCGGGATGGACGAAAAGGTTTGAGATGTACCGGTTGGGATATAGTCCATGTAAGGTGGTCTAGTATTTTAGGAAAATAGGACGGTAGCATTCTGAAACGGCATTTTGGTGGTTACTTCACAAAACGACCCGTTTTTTGCGCTCGGAAAATGGAAAAGGGATTTTCCGTGCGACAAAAAGGAAAACTTCCTCCTGCAACATTGTTCTACATACCAATGTCCACACACATGCATAATATGGGCATAACATCACAAACTATGCCGTGATTCAGCACATAACATCGGTCATTTGGACCGAAAGCCATGAAACCTCGAACATGATAGGTCATTTTGTGAAGGTTTTTTCGAAACATGATCAATATACCAAGTCTGGTATTTTTCCTTTCAACTATGTAACATAATATGACACCACGCGAAGGATTTTCATTGTTCGGTTTTTTTTTGAATTTATTATGCCCGTTTTGAATTATCTGAATTTCTAACTATGGTCGAACCGGTGTGCATGAAGATAGGGGACGGGCATCGTTAGAACTTGCATTGGATCTCTGAAGAAACCACATATTGCAAGTCTAAAAATGATTTTTTCAAAAAATCACGGGCGATAGATCATGTACCTGTAGTACAAACCGGACCCACTTCCTGCCGATTCGGCAGACATTTGTCCTTTTTACCCGGGATGGACGAAAATGTTTGAGATGTACCAGTTGGGATATAGTCCATGTAAGGTGGTCTAGTATTTTAGGAAAATAGGACGGTAGCATTCTGAAACGGCATTTTGGTGGTTACTTCACAAAACGACCCGTTTTTTGCGCTCGGAAAATGGAAAAGGGATTTTCCGTGCGACAAAAAGGAAAACTTCCTCCTGCAACATTGTTCTACATACCAATGTCCACACACATGCATAATATGGGCACAACATCACAAACTATGCCGTGATTCAGCACATAACATCGGTCATTTGGACCGAAAGCCATGAAACCTCGAACATGATAGGTCATTTTGTGAAGGTTTTTTCGAAACATGATCAATATACCAAGTCTGGTATTTTTCCTTTCAACTATGTAACATAATATGACACCACGCGAAGGATTTTCATTGTTCGGGTTTTTTTTGAATTTATTATGCCCGTTTTGAATTATCTGAATTTCTAACTATGGTCGAACCGGTGTGCATGAAGATAGGGGACGGGCATCGTTAGAACTTGCATTGGATCTCTGAAGAAACCACATATTGCGAGTCTAAAAATGATTTTTTCAAAAAATCACGGGCGATAGATCATGTACCTGTAGTACAAACCGGACCCACTTCCTGCCGATTCGGCAGACATTTGTCCTTTTTACCCGGGATGGACGAAAAGGTTTGAGATGTACCGGTTGGGATATAGTCCATGTAAGGTGGTCTAGTATTTTAGGAAAATAGGACGGTAGCATTCTGAAACGGCATTTTGGTGGTTACTTCACAAAACGACCCGTTTTTTGCGCTCGGAAAATGGAAAAGGGATTTTCCGTGCGACAAAAAGGAAAACTTCCTCCTGCAACATTGTTCTACATACCAATGTCCACACACATGCATAATATGGGCACAACATCACAAACTATGCCGTGATTCAGCACATAACATCGGTCATTTGGACCGAAAGCCATGAAACCTCGAACATGATAGGTCATTTTGTGAAGGTTTTTTCGAAACATGATCAATATACCAAGTCTGGTATTTTTCCTTTCAACTATGTAACATAATATGACACCACGCGAAGGATTTTCATTGTTCGGGTTTTTTTTGAATTTATTATGCCCGTTTTGAATTATCTGAATTTCTAACTATGGTCGAACCGGTGTGCATGAAGATAGGGGACGGGCATCGTTAGAACTTGCATTGGATCTCTGAAGAAACCACATATTGCGAGTCTAAAAATGATTTTTTCAAAAAATCACGGGCGATAGATCATGTACCTGTAGTATAAACCGGACCCACTTCCTGCCGATTCGGCAGACATTTGTCCTTTTTACCCGGGATGGACGAAAAGGTTTGAGATGTACCGGTTGGGATATAGTCCATGTAAGGTGGTCTAGTATTTTAGGAAAATAGGACGATAGCATTCTGAAACGGCATTTTGGTGGTTACTTCACAAAACGACCCGTTTTTTGCGCTCGGAAAATGGAAAAGGGATTTTCCGTGCGACAAAAAGGAAAACTTCCTCCTGCAACATTGTTCTACATACCAATGTCCACACACATGCATAATATGGGCACAACATCACAAACTATGCCGTGATTCAGCACATAACATCGGTCATTTGGACCGAAAGCCATGAAACCTCGAACATGATAGGTCATTTTGTGAAGGTTTTTTCGAAACATGATCAATATACCAAGTCTGGTATTTTGCGAAACATGATCATTGTTCGGCACACATTTAGTCCCGGATGTAGTCACAAACCGGGACTAAAGGGATTGCGGCAGAGTGGGCCAGACAACACTAATAATAGGGGTGAGTGTCGACATTATGTCGTGCGGCTTGTACCTTGTCCCGGATGGTGTCACCAACCGGGACTAAAGATGAACCTTTAGTCCCGGTTGGAGACACCAACCGGGACTAAAGATGAGTCAGCACTAATAATAGGGGTGAGTGTCGACATTATGTCGTGAGTGTCGACATTATGCCGAGCTGCTTGTACTATAAATATGCATCCTTGTGAGTCCAGTCCTCCAGCCAGTTTGAGGCATCTCCAAGATGGTTTTCGAGAGCAGGGACACCACTGCGGCCAGTTTCAGGGAGATGCCGACAGAGCCCAGTCCTCCGGCATCTCCGAGAAACTGGTCATAGAGGCACTCCCTAATATGTGAAATTAGTTAGCTCCTAGGCGTATTGATCTAGTTAGTGAAGTTACAAGCTGCAAGATGGTTTTCGAGAGCAGGGACACCACTGCGGCCAGTTTCAGGGAGATGCCGACGGAGCCCAGTCCTCCGGCATCTCCGAGAAACTGGTCATAGAGGCACTCCCTAATATGTGAAATTAGTTAGCTCCGAGGCGTATTGATCTAGTTAGTGAAGTTACAAGCTGCAAGATGGTTTTCGAGAGCAGGGACACCACTGCGGCCAGTTTCAGGGAGATGCCGACGGAGCCCAGTCCTCCGGCATCTCCGAGAAACTGGTCATAGAGGCACTCCCTAATATGTGAAATTAGTTAGCTCCGAGGCGTATTGATCTAGTTAGTGAAGTTACAAGCTGCAAGATGGTTTTCGAGAGCAGGGACACCACTGCGGCCAGTTTCAGGGAGATGCCGACGGAGCCCAGTCCTCCGGCATCTCCGAGAAACTGGTCATAGAGGCACTCCCGCTCCAGCCACAAAATGGGACTAACACTCAAGACATTTATTAATATTTAAAAACTGAGACTACAAAACCGGGACTAAAGGCCACAAACCGCGAAAGATATCCTTCGGTCAAGCCACAAACCGCGAAAGACATGAACTAGAGTTACATAATATGAGCATGAACTTCTTGGCATATGTCATTCCTTATGACCGCTTCAGACGTAACCATGGAGCATCTTCTTTACTTAACGAAATGCTTGGGTCAGTTTTCACTGTGAAGGGCGGAATTTCATCAAACTTATTATAATCTTCTGACATGTCTATCTTGTCCTCGATTCCCACGATGTTTCTTTTCCCTAAAAGAACTATGTGACGCTTTGGCTCATCATATGATGTATTCGTTTGCATATTTTTTCTTTTTTTCGGTTTGGAGGACATGTCCTTCACATAGAAAACCTGAGACACATCATTGGCTAGGACGAATGGTTCATCTCTATAACCAAGATTGTTGAGATCCACTGTTGTCATTCCGTACAACTGGTCTATCTTTACCCCTTCCCCATTCAGGTTGACCCATTTGCAGCGAAACAAAGGGACCTTAAAAGAGACTCCATAGTCTAGTTCCCATATCTCCTCTATGTAACCATAATATGTGTCCTTTTGTCCATCCTCGTCTATTGCATCAAAGCGGACACCACTATTTTGGTTGGTGCTCTTTTTATCTTGGGCGATCGTGTAGAATGTATTCCCATTTATTTCGTACCCTTGGAAATTCAATACAGTAGAAGATGGTGACGCGGCCAACAAGTATAGCTGATCTCCAACAGTGGTGTCATTCAAGAGATGTGTCCGCATCCAACCACCGAAAGACTTCATGTGTTCATCTGTAATCCATGATTCAGGCTTCCCCGGGTTTTTGGAGCGTACAATATTCTTGTGTTCCTCGATATACGGAGCTGCCAAGGTGGAATTATGTAGAACTGTGTAGTGTGCTTTAGTGAAAGAATCCCCGTCCCTACATATCATTGCTTTCTTTCCCAGCGTGCCTTTTCCACTTAGTCTTCCCTCATGCCGCGAGTCAGAAACACCAATCGGCTTAAGGTCAGGAATAAAGTCAACACAAAACTCAATGACCTCCTCTGTTCCATATCCCTTGGAGATGCTTCCTTCTGGTCTAGCACGGTTATGAACATATTTCTTTAAGACTCCCATGAACCTCTCAAAGGGGAACATATTGTGCAGAAATACCGGACCGAGAATGGCAATCTCTTCCACTAGATGAACCAGGAGATGCGTCATAATATTGAAGAAGGATGGTGGGAACACCAATTCAAAACTAACAAGACATTGTACCACATCCTTCTGTAACCTTGGCAGAATATCTGGATTGATTACCTTCTGAGATATTGCATTGAGGAATGCACACAGCTTCACAATGGGTACTCGAACATTTTCCGGTAGAAGCCCCCTCAATGCAATCGGAAGCAACTGCGTCATAATCACGTGACAGTCATGAGACTTCAGGTTTTGGAACTTTTTCTCTGCCATATTTATTATCCCCTTTATATTAGATGAGAAGCCCGACGGCACCTTGATACTGTAAAGGACTTCAAAAAAGATTTCCTTCTCTGCTTTGGTAAGAGCATAGCTGGCACGACTTAAGTGACGCCCTTTATCCGTCTTGTTATCTGTATGCATGTTCTTTGGGTCTTTCATAATTTGTTGGTCCTCCCGTGCTTCAGGTGTATCTTTTGTCTTACCATACACGCCTAGGAATCCTAGCAGGTTCACGCAGAGATTCTTCGTCACGTGCATCACGTCGATTGAAGAGCGGACACGCAGGACTTTCCAATATGGCAGCTCCCAAAATATAGATTTCTTCTTCCACATGGGTGCGTGTCCTGTAGCGACGTCGTTCGGAACTGATTGACCGCCGGGACCCTTTCCAAAGATTACTTCTATGCCCTTGACCATACCAAATACATCATCACCAGCAGGGAGTTCAGGCTTCTTCCGGTGATCTGCCTCACCTTTAAAATGCTTGCCTTTCTTTCTTACGGGATGATTGGTCAGAAGAAATCGTCGATTCGCTAGGTACACAACCTTCTTGCATTTATGCAAATATGTACCTTCGGTCTTATCTAAATAGTGGGTGCATGCCTTATATCCTTTGTTTGTCTGTCCTGAAAGGTTACTAAGAGCAGGCCAATCATTGATGGTTACGAATAACAACCCTCGTAGATTAAATGGCTCCTGTTTGTTCTCATCCCACGCACGTACACCTGGTTTGCCCCACAACTGTAAGAGTTCTTCAACTAATGGCCTAAGGTACACATCAATGTCGTTGCCCGGTTGCTTCGGGCCTTGGATGAGCACTGGCATCATAATGAACTTACGCTTCATGCACAACCAAGGAGGCAGGTTGTAGATACATAGAGTCACGGGCCAGGTGCTGTGACTGCAGCTCTGCTCCCCAAAAGGATTCATGCCATCCGTACTTAGACCAAACCATAAGTTCCTTGCGTCACCTGCAAAGTCTGGGAAGTCTCTCTCGATTTTTCTCCACTGTGACCCATCAGCAGGGTGTCTCAACTCCCCGTCTTTCTTACGGTCTTCTTTGTGCCATCGCAACAACCTGGCATGCTCTTTGTTTTTGAACATGCGTTTCAACCTTGGTATTATAAGAGCATACCACATAACCTTAGCAGGAACCCTCTTCCGGAGGGGCTCTCCCTCAACATCACCAGGGTCATCTCGTCTGATCTTATACCACAACGCGTTGCATACCGGGCATTTATCTAAATTCTCATACTCCTTACCGCGGTAGAGGATGCAGTCATTAATGCATGCATGTATCTTTTGCACATCTAATCCCAGAGGACAGAGAGTATTCTTTGCTTCGTAGGTACTCTCGGGAAGTTCGTTATGTTTTGGAAACTTCGGCTTCATTATTTTCAGCATCTTTTTAAATGAGGAGTCAGTTAGACCACACTCTGCCTTCCATCGCAACAATTCCAGTGTGGTACCGAGCTTTGTGCTGCCATCTTCACAATTTGGGTACAACAATTTCTTGTGATCTTCTAACATGCCCTCTAACTTCAACTTCTCATTTTCTGTTTCACAGTCTCGCTTTGCATCAGAAATGACCCTACCAAGTTCATCAGCCGGCTCATCTGATGCCCGTTCTTCACCTTTTTCCTCTCCATTGTCTTCCATAGCAGTATCACCGTATTCAGGAAACATATGATGATAGTTGTTATCATCATCTTCTTCTTCACCATCTTCCATCATAACCCCTCTTTCCCCGTGCTTGGTCCAGCAATTATAGTTGGGCATGAAACCTTTCATAATCAGGTGGCCGCGAATGATTTTCGAGGAAGAGTACTCCTTGTTGTTCCGACATTGAACACATGGACAACGTATAAATCCATTCTCTTTGTTTGCCGTAGCCACATCGATAAATTTATCCACGTCTTTGATATACCCGGCTACCCGCCGGTCACCGTACATCCATTCCCGACCGTTCATCTGCATCATATAAGTAAGTTTATCAAAAAACAGGACATCATAAATAGTGAAATAACCAATTCACACCGACACATGAATTGTATCAATGACCTAGAAAAGATAGGATTGCTAACCTCGATCGAGGGAAATAAAGAGGAGAAAGCTCAAGTGCGTCTCGGACACCTTCTATATTTTTGTTCTATGAGAAATTCAACTGGATTTTTCACTCAAACATTTCAACAAACACCTTCAATGCATGCATGAGAAAAAACTAGCACACACCCTCACACCTTACACCATTCGAAAAAACAGAGTGGAGGCAGAGGGGGCTGGGGCGTTGCATTTATAGAGGGCACGGGGTATTTAGTCCCGGTTGGAGCCAGCAACCGGGACTAAAGGTGCGTGCCACGCCACGTGGCTGTGGCCAAACCTTTAGTCCCGGTTGGTGGCTCCAACCGGGACGCATTCCCCCTTACCAACCGGGACCCATGCCCCCTGGCCCCGTGCCCGCTCCAACCGGGACGCGTGCCAGCATTAGTCCCGGTTGGTGGCGCAACCGGGACTAATGCTCCCAGGGGTGGCGAACGGATGGCCCTTTTTCCTCTAGTGCTCGCGTCTATTTCTCGTCCTGATCCGCGGTCGATGAAAACAAAAGAGAAAAACAGCCATATATAACTGCATGCTGCCGACGACTAAGGCATACAACGGGAAAAAGACCGTCGGGAACTAGCGAATTTAAAGGAACTCGACCGTCTGCCCATTTGCAGACACCCTTCTTCTCTCTCCTAGCTTTCTCCCTTCCACGTTTGTAAATTTCCTACGTGGTACATGCTACAGACGGCTGACTAGACATTGTTGTACATGCCCTAAGTGAAACTGAAAGAAGAGATAACCTCTCTATTTTGAAATACAATATTCCCTCCTATCTATATCAGTTTTTGATGATTTATACAAACTAAATCAGCAAAAACTAATATAAATCCAAGAGAGTGCATAAATAGTTTTTTTGTGGCGTATATATAAATTTTTTTTGAGAGAGAATATATAATTCTATTAGGACAAGAGTTAAACTAATCGTTATTGTTTTATCAAGACCTAAATTATCCTTTTCTCACTTATACACAAGTTGGGAAGAATCATGATGACACAGCCGATGATCCGGGTATTCAATGCCTTTTAAAAGACGACGTTGGTGAAAATAGAGTTACTCCCCCCATTTTTATTTACCTCATGGGTTTAATCAAAGTTAAAATTTATAAACATTAACCAAGCATGTAGGAAAAACCATCAACATTCACAATATCAAATACATAGAGTATACAATTATACTTTATATATAGTGATTCTAATATCATATATTTTATATTATAGATGTTGGTATTTTTCTTAAATATCAAACTTCATAAAGTCTGACTTTCATAACCCGGAATACAAGGTAAATAACAAAAGAGCAAGTACTAAAATCTCCCCTTTCAAAGAAGGCATGTTGTATAGGGCCCATCAAAATGTGTTCATCATTATCCTAATTCTAGGGCCATTCATGTGTTGATATATACCAAATATGCATGTTCATGATGATGAGATGCTAATCGACGCTCGACACGGCGCTGGCCACGTGCCGCCTGAAGCGAGCAGCAACTGGGCCAGCCTAGTTTTAGCGCGGCTCATTTTCTGTTTCTTTTTTCTATATCTTATTTTAAACTATAACAATTTTTTAATTATGTTTAAAAAACAATGTTCAAATATTTCTGTAGATTTTCAAAAATTATGAACACAAATTCAAAATTCATGAACAAAAATTTAAAAATCATGATTTCTTTTGAAACATGAACATTTTTTAAAAACTCATGAATCAAAATTCAAAAATCATGAACAAATTTATAAAAATTATAAAAAAAATTCAAAAAATCATGAACGATTCAAAATCATGAACCAGTTTCCAAAAATCATAATCCAAATTCATAAACCATAGAACATTTTTTAAAGAAAATTATAATGAACATCTTTCGAGAAAAACTAAAGTAAAAAAAGAAAAATAAAACCAAAAAGAAGAAAGAAAAAGGAAAAACAGAATAGAAAAAGAAAAAAGAACAAAAAATCATCACCGTGCGGCGGCGAAATGGTTCAGGCCAACAGTATAATGCCCCCATGCCGCAATTAGCATTTCTATTCATGATAGAAGATGTTTCTAGCAATCAGAGATGTCCCACTGATGATATCACCGACTAGCACGTCAAGCGGCCTAGCTAGCTACAAGAATCAGAGGCATATCCTGACTTAGGGAAAGCCCAATGAAGATAATGAAGGGTTTCGCAGCATAGTAAAACAAAAAATTTCTACAGATGCGAACGGGAAAGCCAAGATCTAATCTAGGAGATGCAAACAACGAGAGAGATTAGATGAGATCTTCATACCCTTGAAGATTCGCACAGCGGAACGTTCGTCGGAACGTGGGTGATGTAGTCGTACTCGCTTCTCTTCCTCGCGATCCGATCCGATCTAGCACCGCAAGTGGCGATGCCTCCGGGAGATGCACACGTGCAGCACCTCGACGTCTCCTCCTTCCTCGGTCCAGCAAGTATGGTGGAGAGACGGATTGGATCTACAACGCGACGGCGCGGTGCAAGTGGTGGAGAGTTTCTGCAGCAGGGCTTCGCCTACACGCAGTCTGGAGGGAGAGAGAGAGGAGGGCAGCAGGGCGGCTAGGGTTGAGGAGGAAGTGTGGGGGGGGGGTGGTGCGCCCCAGCCCTCTATATATAGAGGGGTGGGCGCCAGCCCTAACCCCTCCCCCAAGCCCTAGGCCGGCGGCCAAAGGAGGGAGGAGTGGGGAGCAAGTTTCCTCCCCTTCTAGAAGCTCCCTTAGGGTTTCCCCTTGGTTTGGCCGGCTGGGCCCTATGGGGCCTTGTGACCCTGGCCCAATGCAGCCAGGGCACTCCCTCATAGGCGCATGCCCCCTCCCGGCAGGTGGGGCCACGTTGGTCCCCCTCCGGAAGGTTCTAGAAGCTTCCGGTACAATACCGATTAACCCGAAACAATTCCGAACTCCAAAAACTGCATTGCCTTATATGAATCTTATTCTCCGGACCATTCCGGAACCTCTCGTGACATCCTGGATCTCATCCGAGACTCCGAACAAAAAACTCATAAACCAATTATCCAATCTATCCTAGCGTCGAGACACGTTAAGTGTGTGACCCTTCGGGTTCGAGAACATGCATACATGATCTTATATCAATAATCAACAGCGGGGTCTGGAAACCCATATTGACTCCCACACATTCATCGATGATCATATCGGATGAACCACGATGCCAGGATTCAATCAATCCCATATATATATTCCCTTCGTCTCGCGATATTTTACTTGCCCGAGATTTGATCGTCGGTATCGTCGGTACCGTCATACCTAGTTCAATCTCGTTCACAGCAAGTACTTTACTCGTTCTGTAATCCGATATCACTTTGTGATTAACTCCTTAACCACATGCTTGCAAGCGGTGTTGATATCGATTACCGAGTGGGCCCGAAGTATATCTCTCCGACTTGGGAGGGACAAATCCCATCTCGATACATACAACCCAACAGGTACTTTCCGATCACCTGAGAGACACCTTTATGATCACCCTCTCATAGGATGACGTTTGATGACCTCAAAGCTTTCTTTCGATACCAGGGAGTTGTATTATCTCATGGTCTAAGGAATACAATATTTGACATAAGAAAAGCTTCACAAAGATGAACACGATGACATGATCTAATTGCTTCGCTTAGTTTGGGTCTGTCCACCATATCATTCTCCCAATGATATGATCTCATTATTAATCGACAACTCATGTCTATGGTTAGGAAACCTTAACCATCATTAATCAATGAGCTAGTCCATAGAGGCGTACTAGGGACACGGTGTTGTTCACAAACCACACAAGTATTAAAGTTTCCGCTTAATACAATTCTAGCATGGAATATAAAAATTATCATGAACAAGAATTATAATAATAACATCTTTATTATTGCCTCTAGGGCATAATTCCAACAGATAGTGCCTTAGACCCAGAAGACTAAACATCTTTACAAGACACATCGTTTACCTCCTTAATCTAGGAATATACACCGTAGACCAGCCCTAAAAAAGGAATATACACCGTAGTCACTATTCTTCTTCTTCCGTAAGCCCTAGGACCAACCGCCTATATAAAGGCATCCTAGTGGAGCCCTTACGGCATGCTATAATCTTGTAACATGTGCACTTGTTGCCTTATACTAATGTAGAGCAGAGGTATAGATCCTCCATCGAGGGGGATCAAACATAGGTTATTTGTGTGCAACCTAGCTCCCGGAGATCCTCTGCCTTACGCCATCTCTTTTTCCTCTCCGTGAGCTACCCCTCATGGACACCGTTCTGACAATACCACGTCATCACAACACTCAGCGATTCACTCAAAGCTCTAGTACTCAAAGGCCCAAATCGACTCTTATTGAATTCCAAACGTCATGAGCTTCATGACTCACCTGGAGTCCGTCTAAACCCTAGGAATTGACCTCCTCACTAGAAGATAGATAATACACATGCTCTCAACGAGTATCTTTTGGGGCTTTAATTTTGATAGGGGAATACCCAATCGTGTAGGCCCGTAGAGCCTAGTTGGCACCACATATTAGTGTGGCCCATGACACGACTCCTGGCCATCTCCTTGGTAGACTTACACACGAACCAAATAGACCGGACCAGAGACCCAATCAAGCATCAACTTGGAGTACAAGTCAAGGACTTGGGCCCAATCAATCCCTAATCCGTCTCGGTATCCCTAACCGACTCAGAACATATTTTGTAAATCCTAGTCGGGTCGTCCACATATGGCATGGCCGAGGAACCCTAGAGGTTATGTTTAATCATATATCTGCTCCGGTCGTTAGGCGCCTTCCGCGAACCCATGTAATCCTATATGAGCAATACTAATCTAAGAAGTAAGTAGGTCTTTTCCTCTACCGAGAGGGAAAGAACCTAGGTAACCATGTGTGCCATCTCACCCCCGAAACTTTGATGTTTTGTTCGCCTTCAACCTCTCTCAAGCTACCCCCGGTAGCATCTTGGCGAATAAACCACACACATTTTCTATGTGGATATATGATTTACTTAGTTATTTGATTTACACACTTCTTCACTTTGGGACGTCTTAATAGTATGGATTTTCATATGGCATAAAAAGTCTATGGACTAAAATGCACGATATTCTTTTTCACTTTGCTCGGGGAGGGGTCTCACGCCATCTTTATTTTATTTTATTTTATTTTATTTTGTATGATTAATACATGTTCATCTAACTCATCATTATCATTAGCCCTAGTCATTGTTATTAACACCAAAACTAACATAAGAGCAAAATGTCCTTTCAGCCTGACACCCACAACCTACCGCTCTATAGGCAGCAACACCCTTCGGCACAACAACTTTCGCTACGTTCGGTTCATGTCAACACATCCAACCTTATCCATGTCCTCTACCATGAGACCGTCCTTTCTAAAAATCACTACGGGCATTACTACCATCCTCTCAAACTAGGGTGCTAGACACTCACTTGAGCAAAGTGACATTATAAATGTAACACAACATGCCATACACGTGGTGAACAACCCGGTAAATAATAGAGACACACGAGACATGACACAAACGCGACAGAGTGGAGGAACAAAGGCCAACGAACTAAGATGACACAAGATCGTGTGGAAATTTGAGGAGAGTGCGTTAAGCCGCGTGACTTCAGCTTGTGCTAGTTGTCGCTATTTCTACGGAGTTTTATTTTTAAATTTTTTATACTAATATTAATAATTATTAACAGATCGGTGAAATTTTGTAAAAAAAATGTTTATAGAAGTATCTCAATCGTACGAAATGACACAGAAATCCATCAGACCAACGCCTGATCTGCACGAATCGTGAAGTTGATGATAAATGCAAGAAAAAAACGAAAATCTGCTTTCCGAAAACCTCTCCTCCTCCCGTTCCCCGTGCTCTGTTTCCTCAACAATGGCCGCCTCTTCGGCTCTCAGAGTAAGCAAAGCACGCCCCGCCGCCCGCCTCCCCTCTCCCCTCCCCCTCCCCCCTTCATCCCCTCTTCGGTCAATCTCACTCCCTAACCGGGCTTCCTTGTAACGATGCAGCTGATCCTCGGCTCCTCGTCGGCGTCGCGTCGCCAGATTCTTTCGGAGATGGGATACCAGTTCACACTACTTGTAGGTGCTTCCCTCCCTCCCCCTAAGGTTTGCTCCAGCTATTTTCTTCTGATTTATCTCTTCCGTTTTCTTGTTTTCCCTCGTTTGGGATTTAGAGCGCGGACATTGACGAGAAGGAGATCAGAATGGAGAAACCAGAGGAACTGGTAGTCGCCTTGGCTCACGCGAAAGTAATTACTTTCCCTTTTCTCTTATTGAAGAACTTGGTTCTGCTATCTTTGTGTTTTTTTCTAGTATTTTGGATTGGGAATCAGAATAGAGACAGAGAAATCCCTAAGAGAGCGAACACATGATTTCTCAGGTAGAACTGAAGTTTGGGTCGCAGTTGTGTTTTTTTATTAACTAGATATGGTGAAAAAACGAATTTATAGGAGGTTGGCACTTGGAAAGATTTTCCTTTTTTTTTTTCTATCAAGAACAAGGATCTTTAGCATGTGTTGCTACCTGTTTAAAGGGATTTTTGTTATTCTTTTGGCACCTCATCTATGTTTCTTTTAACAAAACGAACAATAGATGGTAAAATCATGCCGGTTGAAGTTCTGGTTATGCTTCGGTTATCCAGTGTTCACACAATGCTATGTCAATGCTGTAGGCAGATGCAATATTGGAGAAGATGGTGAAGAATGGGATGATGCAAGAGATTCTTGACTCTCAAGAAACTACCTTGTTGATCACTGCTGATCAAGTATGTAGCTTAAATCCCCTTTCACAAGACATTTTGTATGCAGTCTTTTAGTCATAATTGTGATGCTTGTTTCATCATGTGGATATAGCAGAATAGTAGTGGTCACTTTACAGTTTACACTGAATTTCTAGATTCTGGAGGAAGTGATCCTGGAAGCAGCCATTATTTTCTGACTGTATACATAGTTATAATTTTTTTTTGAGAATGTACTTACATGGTTTTGGTACCACTACCACTGTACTTCAAGATTTAGGGCCTTACCAGTTTTGGTTCTGGTGTTTATAGATACTATTAAACATGTCCGTGTGTTGCAACGGAAGAGAAAAATCCGTGTCCAAAGCTGCACAAAGCAAGATCTCGTTAGTGCAGATGTGGCGTGCTGCTAGCCACTTTTCAAAACACACAAATAGTAACAACTCTTAATTACACTTGGAAGCAGATATTTCTGCAGGAGAATACTTCGGAGATATGAACCCAACAGTAAACACACATCAGATAGACCTACATATTTGCAAGACAGAAAGAAAGGATAGATCATTAAGCTCAAACCGATCTTCTGTTTACCACTCTGCACAGCAACCACAAATGTGCAACACGGTCTTATAAAAAGGAAAACCTTACAATACAAATGTAGACAGTACAGTATTCTTGTGAAGTACAAAAAATATATAATGGTCTTTTGGAGATACAAACAGATTCCAAACTGTGATTAAGCGGGCATGGATATTTGCTTGTAATATGTGGAGGCAGCAAAACCCCATCATGTTGTAACATAAATCAAGTATTGTATTTCTTCACTTGCCAAGGAGCGTCATAGGTCAGTTGTTCTCTAGTCCAACAATTCTTCCCTGAGAATCTTCAGAAAGATGATCTTCCAAAGGTTTGCTAAATAAGTCTGTGAAGTAGATCAACAGTCAGACATATAAATACTCTGCACAGAAGCAAACATTGTCAACCAAATTTTGATTTAATTTCTGTTATGTTATTTCCATGGATCTGTGAACCAATTGGGAAAAATGATGAATGGCAACACAACACAACACAACACAATAAATTTGAGTAACATGAAAATCATCTAATAATACTAAGCCTTAAATGCTAATTTTGCTGCCGGAACATATTGGAGATCTCTGGACCTTTCTTCATGTTCGTAAGCACAAAAGAGAAGGGCAGAGAATTAAACCCTCTTTGGATTACAGAATTTCCTAAGTTGGAGGATAATGATCATTAGGAATCCCTTTCACCCCTCTTTCACTTTGTTGCTATGGGTTGATTTAAAAAATCTCCATATGTACTTCATTCTCCTGGCACCACTCACCAATTCAAATTGGCCACCTTTTAGTGCTAAACATCCCACTCATTTTCTAAGGTTTTTGATGAAAGACGTCAGCACAACCATATTTTGCACAAAATCAGCGTAAGCGGCAAATTTGAGTCTTTATATGTCTAGTTGGAGAGCTATTTTACCAATTTCTTGTAACAATCTAATCGTAACAAAAAAACGTCCACACACACAAAATAATAATTTATATAATGGATAAAAAGTGCAGAAAATGAAATCATTAATAATTCATTAATTTGGTCTACTATTAGTTTCAATCTTTGTTTTGTATTATCTTTTGATTTGGTATACTCTTTTATACTCAATTTCAGTTTTTTATTAAAACTGCTATTTTAGACTCGCTGATCAAGCTCGACAATATATCCATCCTTTCAAGCTCATTGAACACAGGCTTTTCCTTTTTTAGAATACCTTCAAGAATTGAGCACTTATATATGCATAAAGTTTGTTCAATTCTGACAATATGGCAACAATAAAATGTGTAAATTAGCAGTAGTTGGCTGTTGCAGCCACGGGTATTATCACCGTAGTTCATTATTCTATCACGATAATCCAGCAGTCAGATAATCTGACAACATCAGAGCTCATTTCATATTATCTGACCATATCAGTACTGTCCCTCATAGCCATGTACTACTCACTCACGCTCCAATATTCAACTTGATACAAACACTTGAGTTTAGCTTCTTTCATTATACTTGCAAGCATTCTGGTGAGCTATCAGACTCAAGCTCCACCTGACAAAACCAACATGCTGACCTGATAGAGCATTGTCTATGACATGAAACAAAGCCTTATTGACTAATCTGAAGCATGCAAACCTACTCAACAAAAGGCCAGATGAGCCACCTGTTAGTGAGTCCATGATTTTGTCCAGTGGATTTCATCATAGACCCATCATGTGCTCAATAGTATATATGGAAAATTTGAGTGCTGATGGTTGTAGAGCAAAAGGACACCCTACAGGAATATGATCATGCCAAGGGTGGAATTAAAAAAATCAGTATCATCTAGCTATGTTTTTCCAGTCCAAGTGACAGTTCCAATTTCTCAAGGAAAAGGTTTTTCAGACTAGTTTTCCTGTTCTAGGCTGATGCAAAGCTTGCTCCAGCAATACACAATGTTGCTGAACTATGCATCTCCTGAAAGACTGAAACCACAGTATACCATGACGCTTCTCCGTTTTTGAGCCCATTCAGTGCGTTGATCTCAGGAATCAATCAATAAATCTACGTGTTATTGGAGGCATAAAATGGGTTGCAGACTGCAAGAATTCTTTCCAGTCCAATCAGAGGCATCCATCTCGAACAAATTAACTAAGAAAGAATAACCTGAAACTATGAGTGTGCAGCACTGGCTGCAGCTCTAATGGTAATCCCCTCCTTGCACCAGCAGATCGAGCTACTGGACGCAAGCGTGTGACAACGTTTCCTAGTTAACTTGGTCAACTACTCAATTTCAAAAGGGGATTTGGCTTACGGGGAGGAGCTGGGTGATCTTCAAGTGTGCAGCATGGTACCTTGTTCGTGCTTGGTGCTCGGGGAGGAGGACGGCATGAGCTTGAGGAGGCCGCTGACAGCCCCAGGATCTCGGAGAGGTGATGTCGATTAAATTGACGCCTCCACAGAGACCTCCGCGTGAAACAGGCCGCCGTTGCCGCCTCCATGCCGTTCCGTTGCTGCAGACCTCCCCGGGACAGGCCGCCTTGTCCAGGAGCCCCGCTCGCCGTCATCCTCCACCTCCTTAAAGTAATCGAGCCGAGATGCACGGAACCAAGCGAATCGTCTTCACCTCCGGCCGAGCGCTTTTTTTTGAAAATGTTTACCACTCTACTTCAAGATTTAGGGCCTTACTAGTTTTGGTTCTGGTGTTTATAGATATATGGTTCAGTCTGTTGTAGAGATTTCTTGACCGCCATTTCGTTTGGAGTTAGGCACATATGGTGCTAAAAGGACAATAACACCAACGTCCAACATGCCTGTTGTATTTTGACATTGGATATTAAATGTTCAGAAAGTGCTCAGATAATAATTCATGTCAAGGGGCATAACTTTGGTCCTCGCATATATTTTTGCACAGATAATCCAGATACTATACAGATAATGATAGCAGCTAGGCCGAAAGAATCCGCGTAATATCTGGATCCAAGCAAAGAAGCATAAAATTGGGTGGACCAGACTCATACGTCACATAGTCATTTTCATCCATGGTTTAATCATGTTTGGGTCTTTCAGTATGAGTATTTTCTGAGGGAAATTAGGTATGAACTTTAGATAATTATAAACAGGGGCATGTCTGGGTTTTTTGTTTAGAATTCTTGCTCATTACTAGTTACTTTTTAAAAAATTGGAGAGAAAAACTAGTGTTTCTAGGCACATTATGACATCAGTGATTAAAATCAATATATTTGAATATTTATTTATTTTCTCAAAAACTAGTAGAATATCTATACCCTTTGTGTTGCATGCTTTAGCACATACCATGTATATGCTTACATGTTAGTGCTATATTTTTGTTATGAAGGTTGTAGTCCATGACGGAGTTATTCGAGAAAAACCTACCACTCCAGAAGAGGCGCGAAAATTCATCCAAGGTTTGTCTTATAAACTTTTCGTCTATGAGCTCAAATTACTTAGATGGTTTGTTAGACTTGTCTGTTTAACCACATACTGCTCACAGGATATTCCCAAAGCCATGCTGCAACAATTGGATCTGTGCTTGTTACAAATGTGAAGAATTGTACTAGAAGGGAAGGATGGGATAAGTCTGAAGTAATAGCCAGATTCCTCTGATATTTTATTTTCCAAATGTTATTCCTCTGATGTTTCATTCATGAAAGAGCACCAAGGTCATTGTTTCACAGAAAAATCATTTTTCGTTTCATCGTAATTTTTCCCCTGAAGGAGCAACCTAACCCATGAATTCTGGATTTTAATTCAGAATATCGTTTCCGTAACATGATTTAATGTAACGCGCTTCCTTCTAAAATCTGGGTCCAACTTTCAGTCCCTGTAAATTGATAAAGGAAGAGTGACCTAACACGAGCACAACCTGTATGAGGATAGTTCTACACTTTTCAAAAAGTTGATGGACCAATTCAGTCCTAATGTTCAGATGCTCCTGTGATCTTCTATAAAGTTGAAATCCATCTTGAGGTTTTGAGACTAATTTGGTATTTAGCATTTAGATTTACTGTATCATGGTTTAGTTCAGAAGTAAGTATTAACTTTGTAGATACCCATTAGAAATTAGGTGCATGCTTAGATTTACGTGTTTGAAGTATAAGGTATCATTAGCACAAAATAACAAGTGAATCCTAATGAACATACATAATCCAGTTATGATCCTATGTTCCCATCAGCTTGAGTTCCGTGTTGCAGAGTTTTTGGCCTCACACTTTCCACTATAATTGTTCCTGAGCAGGTTTATTTCCACAAGATACCTGATGAAGTCATTGATAGCCTGGTAAGTCAGAAAAACGCCACCATGAGATTAATTTTGACATGTTTTGCAGTGCTGCTTCCAGGTTTCTCAAGAAACGAAGTATAAGTTTTGGAATATGTTGCACTCCTCCCATCATCTGATTTCTCAATGAAACTTTTCACTTGGGTATGTTTCAGATTGAGGATGGCCATGTCTTCTACGTAGCCGGTGGCCTCCTAGTGGAGCATCCGCTGATCTCACCTCTCGTGGAATCCATTGTGAGTCGCCTTGCATGTTCTGGTTCTAGGTTGGACTAGGTATTTCTATGCCCGCAAAAGAAGTCACTGCATCTCAACATTGCAATCTGTTTTGCAGGTTGGTACAGTTGATAGCGTAATGGGGCTTCCAATAGCGCTCACGGAGAAGCTCATTAAGGACTCCCTTCAGGAGTAGAGTAGTCCCAGCTTTCCAAACTAAGCTGGCTCAGGACGAAGAAATCTCGTGTCGGGAATCACTATTCTTGTGCTGAACGAACTTAACACCCATCTTGTCTGGCAAATGGAGCTGAACCTAATCAGGGTCATCAGCTTCGCCATGGCAACGTTATTAGTCTAAGTTCTAGCAGCAACTGAATTCCTCTTGGTGGCTAGGTGTACTGGTTAGTAAGTCTAGCTAGTAACATCTCTGGGCTCTTTTTTCTGTGACCGATTCACCGTTTCCCGATTTCATTCTCCAATGTGATGTTATAGTCTGATGATGGACCGAACAATATGCGCATCACGTTATACTGCGAGCTACCAGAAGACCAGTTGGTTGCCAATTGTTTTTGCCTGTGAAATAGTGCACGGTTTTCTTGAAAGACTGTGTTTGTGCTCTGTTTGGTTTTGTTCTGTTTATCTTAACACGCGTGTGTGTCTGGTACAAAGGTTGCTGAGTCTGTTTGAGAAAATTACTTATATCATGTTCTCAGCAAGAGACGCTTAGAGCATATAAGTATGAAAACTGAAGAAAAAAACATATATGTAGGCACACTTTTTTGTTGTTGTAAAATTTCAAATCACCAAATTCAGAACACAGCTCGGGAAATAGGAAAGACGGGAAAGACAGTTTCTCCAATAAAACAGTACTACATCGAATTGGGCCGCGAATTGGGCCCTGCAGCACCTCCCGCAATCCACTGCTACGGGCTGAATTATAATTACCTTTTACCCCGAGCCTGCACTGCGGCCCGTGGGTACTTCGGGTTTGGTTCAACCTATACTACAGTAGTTTAGAACACACCCGAGCGGAACGGGCGCACTGATGGCCGGGCGAGCGGAGGTTGCGGTCGCCGGCGAGCAGACAAGTTCCAGGTGCCGCCGGTGGCACGCGATCCGGGTTACCGGAGGTCCAGTACCTCAAGTCGCTGCACTCGCTAGGTATCCCCGTGAGACATAGCCCCAGGTAAGGGGAGCAAAACTGGAATCGCGGGGGGCTAGGAGCTGAAATTCTGCGTTGGAATTGTGAATCAGCATTGGAATTGGGATGTGTAGGTCGATAATATGGCTTGGAAGCAACGCTCTTAGTACTAGGGTTGGATTCCTTCCCAGTTGGGCCATTTATTACCTATTTTTGTGGCTGATAGAAGGGGCTACTGGATTAATCAATCTGTCGTGAAGTTTGTATTTCACTGGATTTCTTTTCTGAGGAAACTGGAACTTATGATTATTGCCAAAGGGATAGTGAATAGGTTTAGGTTCGACCCGGGGAACCAATTTTGATCATGAAACGTTAACTATATTTTGAAATGGTTAGATTCCAAAAACATGAAGGCCCCTTCGCAAGATTGTTACAATAATAATATCTACTAGTAACAATGTAGGTGTGTAGTACGCTATCGTTATTGTGCATTCCGGATCCATAGCGGTATGCAAATTTTAATTCCTAGTAAACCCAGTCTCTTCGCTGTGGAAACTAGTATGGTGTAGCTTGAAGGTGTTCATGTTGGTGGGTTGCTGAGACGGTGCAACCATATTTGGCTTCAGTGGGAAATGATTGGGAAATCTCTATTGTGAGTTGATATATTGGGCTCTTAGCAATGCCTTCTCCCATGGGACACATCTGTTTCTATGGTGAGAATTTGAAACTGATGCATCAGGAAAATGCATACGAGGGCAGTCCGTAAGTGTGCTGGGGGTTACCTGCGTATTGATTTTCATACTCCAGTTACGGGATAATGTACTATGGTAGCAGCATCAATATTTGCAGTGATGGATATGTTTTCAGCAATGCAACTCCATCTTGAATATGAAACCATAGAAGAACACAGGTTTTATAATCTCCAAAGAAATTCCAGCTATCAAAACCAGCTTCATATTAACCACAAAATAAATTCCTGCTATTTTTATAATTAAAAACCTAAGAATTTGTATACATCATGAATTATGACATTTGGTTCTTTTTTTTGCCTTTTCCTGGCTATGTCCATTTTATGTGCTATTACTCGGGGATTTCCTTGGCCATGAAAGAAATGAAATGATTTTTCCTACCAGCTTCATGATTTTTTTTCATGCTTCCACCACTTGCATACCTCTGATCTATATACCTTCTCGTTGTTTGATTCAATTGTGGCGTCGAGTTGGTTGATTAGGATTTTGGATTCTTATAGAGATCCTTCTGAGTTCAAAAAATTTCTAATCATATGAACTTAAAATCTTACTGACCTGGTTCTTTGATGTATTAATATAGTATATGGTGATGCTTAACCATGCGCACGGATTCTATGACTACTCTAGGTATACTCGAATATGTAAACACATCATCTTCAGCAATGTTTTTTGTTTGTACTTTTCAGGGGAAAACATTTCTTTTTTTGGTCATCCTTCCTTGGACATCCATGCGTTGCACTCTTAAATTGCTTTTACATCACTTGCAGTAATTGATTTCTCATACACAACCCTTTTACTAGTACCAACTAATAAAGAGATAATGAACGGATGCCAGTTCTGTGTCTCTTCCCAGTACTTCTCTCCACAAAATCACTTTATACCCGACTGTTGAAACCAAACTTCAATTGGTTTTTGATTCCTCTCTAATCTCACGTTCTCTATCCCAAAATTTATTTTGTAATTATACATTAACATCATGCTGCAGTAAATACTCATTAACCCTGATGCCTATACCTACCTTTGTCACTCGTGAAAATTCTGCTTGAAAAATTGTGGTCACACTTTTTGATGATCTTTTGTGGGTATCCACAGTTATCCCTGTTTATGTTATGTGCAGGTATATATGATTATGCAATATTCAGATAGATATGGGATATTATCTAAATAGGCAGGGGAGTTGTTTAAATAGGTAAGATTAGAGTTAGAGATCAGAACCGTATCCTTTTGATTATTACTTATGGGTCATGTAAGTCCTCTTATATAAGGGTGTATCAATTACCAATCAAGCAATGATAAATTGATCAATCTATCCTCACCTGGTTCGTCCTGCTTTAACCTAATGTTCACTCCCCAATCCCCTGTGCCGTGCCCCCTCTGCCCATCCTCGTGGCGGTGGTTACCCAGTTTTCTCAAATTAGGTTCTCTCCTGTGCTTCCTTCTCGTCCTTACATATTTCTATTGTCTAATGTTGGTCTTTGAGTCACTGAGAGATGAAAAAGAAACCTTTTGCCTTGCCAGTAATAAATACCTCATTGATGTCATCAACTTTATATGAAAATTACCAGGACATGATTGTGAGTTTTTTGAGAAAACGCAAAGGGAATCTTTGCGTTTCATTATATTGAAAAGGTAGAGTTTTTGGTACAGCCTCCTAGGAGGCACAAACACACAATTACATCAGCGGGCTAACTAGTGACATGATTGTGAGTTGCAAAGTGTGAACTAGCTTTATATTCGATACAATAGAGTAACATGATTTATCCTATATTATGTGGAAAATTGGTGGTAACAAATTTACTGAAGTACTAATGTATTATGTTGGTGGCTGCTTTTAGTAGCCAACTTGTTACTTATTGGGCCACCCTGTTGCTTTCTTATCTTACGATAAAGGAGATTGAGATCGAACTACTTTTATATCATATGGAAAGCACTCATTCCTTGTCTTGATAAATACATTTCAATATTTTAACATAAATCTGTAGAATTCTAACCAGTGCAGTCTATTGGGGGGATGTAGGGGTGGATATGAACGCAAGAAAATCCGTGCAATTTTGTCGTATCATAGTTAATTAACTCCTTACCACATTGTTACTATGGCCTGACATGAGTCAAACTAATCAGGTATTCTGTTTCTGGGTGAGGTACTGTGATCAATTATATGAATGTGCTAATTTTGCCAGTCTTTTCTATAGCAGTACATTTGCAGCTTTTTGGTGTGTTTGGTAGCAATTATCAGGGTCACTAACTCCTATGGTGCTAGGATGGGGCCAAAAGTACTGAAAGATCATACTATTAGTTTTACGGCTACTGCTTCTCTTTGGCATTCTGCTGTTCAAAGCTGCTATTTTGTGGAAGTTTTTGAAATGTTCAGTAGGTTGGTGACTGCTGATTTCTCTGTGGTCCATCTTTGGCTCTTCTACATTTCCTTAGTTATTTTCTAGTTGGCTAGAGGTTTTCCTGCAAATACATTTCAAAAAGAGTTCCATGTTATTGCTTTGTGCTTTCTATGCTGTCATGGAGGAAACGTTTGTTGGACATACGGTTCTTGCTGAGTTGTTTGTGGGTCTTCTTCTTTATATATGTGTTTGGGCTTGTTAATGCTGAATTGTGTTGAATATATACCGCAAGAGGATCACAAGATTTAGGAAGTGGATGTACAAACCCATCACCCAGGTTCAAATCCTCACAGATGGGAATTTGGGTACACTGCCAGGACTTCTGTACACTTTTATTCAAAAAAAAGAACAAGACATGAACACCAAAGACTCCAGAGTATGCCATATAAAAATTATCACTTCAACTGTTCTCCAATATTCTGTTCGATGTGATATGGTAAGTCTTGGTGCTTGTGCCTGCTGTTGATGTATGCCAATTACCCAAGTGGCTGAGAACCAATATGAGGATATGGTGATATGCTGGCTGTCATCGCCGACGGAGACAGGTGGTGCTTCTGTTTCTGTGGACTTTAAATTTTGGCCTTTTCCTTTTAAATGTTCATCCATCATTATCCAGAATAAATTCCTGCATTACAGCGTTAGGAGCCAGAATAAGATTCTGAACACACCTGATTTGCTTTCAATTCCATACACCACAGTGAATTAAATGTTGAAAATGTTAGTAAGTCAAGACCCTAATGCTGTTGTTATTAACTGTTAGAGTAGTAGATCCTCATTGGATGTGCGATAACTTCTGGTATTATACTAACTGGCAGAATCAGAATATATTTCTGGATAACTACTTGTAAGAAAAATGTGTTTCCTTTTACCATAGTGCCCACGTTCTTTTTTAATTCTTCCATTGATTGATTATGCTGAGATAGGTTTCTAAGACATTTTACAGAAATTGAAGAGGAAATACGCAGCAACTTAAAGTGATGGTGCTCATCCAGCAGTTTCTAGATCACGGTTTCTCTATAAATCATTGATCAAAATTATGTAGTCCCGACTGAAAGAAGGGAAATGAGGTGGGTTCCTGTGTGCCCATGGCACTAGGTGCCAGCTACAGGATCAAATGATAGGGGCAAGTGTGGTCACACATAGCAGGTTTTTGAGTACCAAGTCCAGCTGGAGTGGGGGCGATTGTGAGACAAGCATTACACACATATAGCCACACCAGGCAGAATTGCCATATAAGTACCAGCAGATGCATTCACCACTGGAACATATTCTGTTCATGCCTTGTCTTGTTTAAAGAGTTGTTTTCTGCAAGATATTTGCAACTTGATTTTTTTCATTTTGGTACTGTAGAAATTCTTACGTTGCACATCTGCACATCTTCCTTTCGAGCCATGACTTCACTACTACTCCCTCCGTTTCAAAATATAAGATGTTTTAGGTTTGTAAAGAAAATATACCTAGACTTGTTTTAGTGTCTAGCTAGATTCACTTCAAATCTTAGTGAACCTATATACTAAAAGTAGTCTACATACATTTTCTTCACAAATCTAAAACATCTTATATTTTGAAACGGAGGGGGTATTTACTAATTGACCATGTGTTGTTTCTTCTTTAAAAATTTACACATACAGTACTTTATTTGTCATGTGACTTAATAATAGATATACTTCCGTATCAGTGTTAATGAGATCACTTATTACAATTTCAAGGCAGAACAAAGCCCGTATAGCTCAGTGGTAGAGCGTCAGTCTTGTAAACTGAAGGTCCGTAGTTCGGTCCTGCGTGTGGGCAGTACAAATACAATTTTTTTTCTCTTTATTTTATTTTTCCCTCAATGGCAAGGCGGTGCAGGAAGAGGGAGAAGTCTTCTCTGGAGATGGGTTAAAGCAGGCTTATCGTTAAGGCGCATCTGATACTTCTCTCAGGTTTTACATTAACTCGATTCAAAAGGATGATGCTTCTTCCATGATGTTCCCATTTTGCCACGGGAAAGCGCATGGCACCCAAGAACATGGCCGTGGGGTCTTGTAAATAAGTTGGCGTGGCTTGCAGTCCGTTTGTGGCTAAACATGCCGATGCCACATGAAGACGACTGCAGCTGAATCAAGTCCCAACTTCAGCGTGTGGCCCTGGGAAATACTACTACTTGTTGTTTCTTGCCTGACAGGCGCATGAGTCTTGTCGGTACAATTATCCTTGTCGTTACTTGTTAGTCTCAGCGATGTTTCATGCAAACAAATGAAGGCGGAAAAAAATATGATTGTACATGCTGTTTCATGAAAGAAACCATGTTTTCGTTTCCAGAATGGACCATTCCAGGCTGCTGGTGGACCATGCATGCGCGTGCATGGAGATGGTCCTGATATATTTGGTGTGAGCCGTGTAAATTGAATTGCGATGGCCCAGTTGCGTGCCGGTGATTAATTGCAACCTAACAAAACTTTGGAACTGTGTACAGGAAGATCGAGGTGGCTAGAGAAAATTGCACGTGACACCAGTCTAAAGTTACACAAAAACAAAAGACTTGTTACAGCTGATCCCAGTTTTTGTTCTAATCCATTGCACCTAGCTCAAATAGAGGTTACAGTGCCTTAAAAACATACCTGACAGGTGGGCCCGTAATTCTATACCTCGTCTGGGCTAGTATTTTTGTATGTATATCCTCTAGCGAACAAGGCTTAGTCAATCACTTGTGTTGCATTATGTCGAAGATCATAGTACTTTTTCAGAGCAATTGAACTTGGCCTGATGCCACTCCTCCAGCGCCTATGCCTATGCGTACACTATGAAAAATTCAACCTGCGACTATGTACAGAAAAAATACCTTGAAGTAATAAACTATGTACACTACAAGCATGCAATTTTTAATGCGAAATATCTTGTATTTTAGGCCCAGGAAAAGACAAATTCTGTAACTTTTAGAAGATTGAAAAGTTTGTATTGTTCATGCTCCGAGATCTGTACTTTTGTCATTTTTCCGAGGATAGAATATTAGGTATTTTGTATTGAAAATTTACATATGGGTAGAATAAACCATTAGCTACGTTATGCTATTTTTTTTGATTTTTTTGAATCCTTAAATTTGAATATTTTGAAGTTTTGAAAAACGAGTTCTATAGACCTCATATGCCAAATTGACGCCCTCATATTTTCTAGCCCTATGCTACCCATTTATTTAAATTTATTGTACAATTGTGGAATATGGTACAAAAATATATGCCCACATGTCAAATACGCTCTTAAGGCAATACATACTCTATTTGGGCTAGCTCCAATTGTTTTGTTTCTATGTTTTGCACAACTTTAACACCAAAGCCTGGTGTTACATGCAATTTTCTCAGGTGAGTAGAGCTACACAAAGGTTATTTTTATTCGGTATCCTTCTCTGTGGGTAGCGAGGAGATGACCTATTGAAACCTTTTAGCGGGCCAAATAGGTCATTTTGGACATTGAACATGAGGGAAGGGAGAGGATAAGCCTCCCATCTAGCCACCACTAGGTTGAGTGACAGAAAATCTCAGGTTAATCTTCATTAGAGAAAAAGTAAAAAAATCAAGAAAGAAGAGAAGGAGAGAAAGTTGAAGGAAGAACTTGAGATCAAGCATCGATGTTACCAACAAGGTTATGAAGTCCAGATCTACTACATTATCTCCTTAAAGATGTGATTCCACCATCTTTGGTGAGATTGTTTTGATACCTAGCTCGTGTGTCCCAAATCTTGTTGTTGGCCTCCAAGATCCATCATATGCCGATGTATGAGATTATTCAGTTCTCTCTAGAGAAGAACATGTTGTATCCCTATTTGATAATAGTGGAAAGAGATTTTTTGGTGGCATTGACCCATGTTTTTTCCTCTCAAGTTGAGAGGGTTTCCACCGTAAAAAGGATTGGTATCTCCATTTGATAATAGTGGAAGATATTTGGGTGGCATCGGCCCGTGGTTTTTCCTCAAATTGAGAATTTTTCTACATAAGAAAGTTGTTGTATCTATGTGTTGTTTTTCTTGTTGCTGCACCTACGTGCGGATAGCACATAGGAATTGTCTTACCTGCTTGTAGAACTTGTATTTGGTTGGGGCGGAATCTGTTTCTCCATATATTTGATGCATAAGTTTCCTTTCATGATTGAGCAATGATTCGTGGAGTTATTTCATGAGTGGTTCTGAAGTTTGTTGGAGATATGCCCTAGAGGCAATAATAAATGTAGTTATTATTATATCTTTGTGTTTATGATAAATGTTTACATTCATGCTATAATAGTATTAACAAGAAACATTAATACTTGTGTGATTTGTAAACTAAATTAGAGTCCCTAGTAAAGCCTCTTCTTAATACTAGCTTGTTGATTAATAGATGATCATGGTTTCTTGATCATGAACATTTGAGATGTTGTTAATAACAAGATCATATCATTAGGAGAATGATATGGTGGACATACTCCTATAGATAAGCGTAGCATAAAGATCAAGTCATTTTAATAGTTAAATTGCTATAAGCTTTCTGATACATAGTAACCTAATTCCTTCGACCATGAGATCATGCTTATCACCATCACCGGAAGGATGCTTTGATGACATCAAACACCACACCGTAACTGGGTGGCTATAAAGGTGGTATTGAGTGTTCGGAAAGTATGGGTTGAGACACATGGATCAAGAGTGGGATTTGTCCATCCATATGGCGGATAGATATACTCTGGGCCCTCTCGGTGGAATGTCATCCAATTAGCTTGCAAGAATGTGGCTGGCTCACAAGGGATCACATACCACGGGAACGAGAAAAGAGTACTTATCAGTAACGAGGTTGAACTAGGTATGCAGAGATACCGACGATCAATACGTCGGATAAGTAAACTATTGTGAGACAAAGGGAAATTGGTATCGTATGTAAGTGGTTCATTCGATCGCAAAGTAATCGTAGAAATATGTGGGAGCCATATGAATTTCCAGATTCCTCTATTGGTTATTGTTCGGAGAAGTGTCTCGATCATGTCCGCATAATTCACGAACCGTAGGGAGACACACTTAAGGATTCGATGTTGTTGAGTAGTTATGGAATGATGAGTAAGAGACTGAATATTGTTCGGAGTCTCATATGGGATCCGGGATATCACAAGGAGATCCGGAATGGTCCGGAGAATAAGATTCATATAAGGAAAGTCCTGTTTCGGAGTTGGGGAATGATTCCGGTGTTTTCATCGGGAATGTTCTAGAAGGTTTCAGAAGGTCCGGCACTCCGGAGGGGAAGGGTACATGAATGTGTCATGACAATGTGGAATGGTTGCATCATGTATTAGGTATCATGGCTGGGAAAAATAAAGGGATAAATCAAATCCTAGTTTGAAAAGTCAAACGCCAATTTGAAAAGTCAAACGGCAGTTTTGCTTGGTGGAGGGAGAGTAGGAAACCTACTTGGGTAGGAGTTCCTCTCCCTCCACCCGCCGGCCAAGGAGGCCGACTTTGGGAAGGACTCCCTCCCCTTGTCCGGCGCCCTCCCACCTATAAAATAAGGGGCAGGGGTGCCCCCTCTAGCCTACACCTCTCTCCACCAAAACCCTAGCCCTAGCCGCCGGCCACCACAAGTTGCCGCCGCCCTAGGGTTTGCCCTAGCCGCCGAGTTGGGGCTCTCCCCAAGCCCTAGCCGCCGGCCTAGCCTCCTCCCTTGGTGCCTCTAAACCCTAGATCACCAAGGCCTCTCTCATAGTCCACCATACTCGCTCTGGCTTAAGGCGAAGCCCTGCGAGATCTCCCCTCTACTTCCGGTACCACGCCGTCGTGCTGCCGGAATCGCGAGGAGAGTGCTACAACCTCCGCTGCCTGCTGGAACAAGGGAGAGGAAGGTCTTCATCGAGTACCGAACGTGTGACCGACTACGGAAGCATTGCCGGAACGCAGTGCCGGAAGGATCGTCTACACGATATTGAGATCGGCAAGAGTACGACTACATCACCCACGAGAATCCGCTCTCGTTAACCGCTTTGGAATCTTCGAGGGTGAGTTTCTCTATCGACTCGTTGCTACAATCTAGTAGATAGATCTTGGCTTGTTTGTTTGCATGCGGTAGAATTTTTTTGTTTTCCATGCTACGAACCCCAACAAAGTTTACAACCTATTTTTCTATGTATTTTCATATCATGTTTGAATGCACTAATTCCAAACAGAGTGGCATCAAAGCTCAAGGTTTCGCTCAGAGGTTTCTACTAGCTTGCAATCCTTTAGAAAAAGGTGCCACCACAAGTGGCATGATAAGACTTGGTTCTTCCAATTACTCATTATGGAAGCATATGATGGAAACACCCTTTATTGCAAAGTTTTGTATGAGCCAATTTGTGAAAGAGAAGATATCGTCTGGTGTCATGGAAGAAGAATGAAGAGTATTGAATCAAAATACAATAGGTATGATTCGACTATACATCAACCACAATATATTCCAGCATGTTGCAAACGACAGAAATGCATATGAGATGCGAAAGAAGTTAGAGTCTGTGTATGAGAGGAAGGTGGCTATGAACAAGGCCTCGGTAAGAAAAAGACTTGCAAAATTTGAGTACCGAGTTGGCAATAGTGTGACTGAATACTAGCCATGAAGGTCAACTTTGAGTATGAGGTGCAAGCATTATTGTTGTTGAGTTTCACATCTGACAGTTCGAATGTGCTTGTTGTGTCAGTTAGCAATTCAGCTCCCGGATGGGAAGGTGACATTAGAGATGGTGAAGAATAGCATGTTGAATGAATAAGCTGAAAAGCGGGAGAAAGGCTATGATGCTTATGTGCCTGAATCTCATAGCAAGAATGACATAGACGTGACCATGGAAAATCTCAGCATGAAAAATACCAGAAATCCAGGGAGATCAAAGTTAAGACAAAGACAAGGAGCTGCTTGCTATTATTGTGGCAAGTCGTGGCAAAAGAAGAGAGATTGTAGGATGTATCTCACAAGGAACTGTCACATCCCAAGATTTTCCAAATCTTGTAATGTGAAAAATAAATAAAATAAAATAAATTATTGTTGAATTTCAGGGTGAAAAGAAACTTTTGTTTCTAAATGGAAACTTAAAATCCCATCTTGAACAAACTTTAATTAAAGTTTGAATTCAACAAAATTCAAATCAAGCAAAATGCATTCCTCAATGAATGTATCTGGAAATTTAAACACTTGGGAAATAAACCCTAAACCCTAATGGAATAAAAATCAATTCCAAGTTATCTCCAAGCCTATGGATTTGATCCATACAAAAACTTTTCAACAAACATTTACAAATGATCAAGAAAGACAAATAGAAATATTATAAAACCATAGAAATTGGTTTCACTTAATTTGGAACCATAAATAAAATCTTATGAATATAATAAGATAAGGAAAAAGTAATTTCCAAAGCTAATAAAGCACTTATATAAAATCCATACAAAATGGTGAGAAAATAATCCTAAAGACTTTTAAAAAGACAAACAAATATTAAACAAGATTTTACAAATTGGAATCATCAAGTTTGGATCTCTAAATAAAAAGATATGGATTTTATAAGATGAAGAAAGAATATTAAATAAAGAATATTTGAATGACCAAATAAATCTTGGCCTAATCCATTAAGCAAATGGAATGAATATAATCCAAATCCAAATAAAATAAAAGGATAAAGAATTTGCAAAAATAAAATAAAATGGCATAAACCAAATCCTATTGAAATAAAGATAAATCCAATTTTAAATGATTAATAAATCATATTAAATTATTCCAAATAATTCTAGATTAATTATTTAACACCCAAATGACCAAATAAAAACCTACTGAAAAGAATTGGAAGGTTTTGGAAAAATCAAATGGTGTTTAAAAATATTAAATCTTATTTGATTTAAAAACTAGAACCTATTTTGATTAATTAAAAGACCTTAAAAAGAATAAATAAATAATTCTAAAAATGAGTTCAGAATATGCTACCAATCAATATTTAAACCTACCCAAATTTTGGCAAAGGTTTGGAATCAAATTGAGGTTTGAATTGACTAAACAAAACCAAAACAGAATAAAGGAAAAGGAAAAAGAAAAACAAACAGAACAAAAAAAATGCTAAAGGACTCAGCCCAGCCGGCCATTCCACCTGGCCCAGTACAGCCTAGTTCCTTTCTTCCCCGCAGAAAAACGCTTCACACCGTGAAAGAAACCCGCTCAGTCGCCGACGCATGGACCCCACCCTCACTCTCTCTCACTCACAGACAACCGGGTCCCACTCCCTAGCTTTCTTCCTCACCCGCCGCGACTTCTTCTCCCCTCACCTCGCCGGCTGTTTCCGCCGTGAATGCGTGCTGTCAATTCGCGTTAATGACTGATTAAATCCCGTGCTGCAACGACGCCTCTTAAACGCCCTAGTCTCCTCTCCCTTCTCCCCCAGACCACACCTCACAGGAGCCACCAGGCTGCGACAATTCCGCCTCACATTGACATTGTCTCCGGCGAGTTCCGCAAGCAATTTCGGCCAGTAGACACCGCCCCTTGCCCCCTCGATCACCCTCACCTGATCCCCACATCCTGGCGATCCTTCCCGTATCGCCAGCTCACCCGCGCGTGTCCTGCAAGCTCGACAACGTCACCGCCAGTGCAGCACCACCGTCTGCCTCCACTCCGACGAACCCTACCGGTGAGACCAGACCCCCTTGCCCTCCTTTTGATACACGCATGTCCGCGACTTGCGTACGAAGCTAACCGTGTCCTTCGTTTGTTTCTTCGTGACCCGTAGCGCCGCCCTCGACGATGACAGAGCGTGGCCGTCATCAGACGCAACTCCGACGAGGAATTCCTGCAACCCCAGTGCGCCCCTTGACCAACCGCGAGTACCTTGAGCATCCCCGCGACCCAGCGAACTCGGTGAGCTTATTACCCATCCCCATTGATTCCTGTATTAGCCGGAGCGCCACCGCCTGAACGCATCGCCGCCGCTCACCGTTGCTAGCGCCGGCGAACCATGACCAGTCACTTAGAGCCGTTAGATGCAGATCCAAAGGACAGGATAGAAACTAGACGAAGAGGTAAGTAGCGCCTCTGAGCCGCACGATCTGCTTTAGATCCAACGCGCTAGAGTAGCTGATCCGGACGAAACGGTATGAGCCAATGAAAACATTCCACGTGGTCAGACTCTGGTTTTAAAAACAGATTTGAATCTATTAGATATGTAAATTTGTAAATTCCATAACTTTAAATCTACACGTCCAAATTTTGCAAACTTTATATCAATGGATTCAGAAAAACAAGCCCTAGCCAATCATGCACTTTGTTTAGTAAAAAGCTTCTGGTAAAATGTTTGTTTTTGCAGAAACTTGTGTATGCATGTTTAGGATATAAAAATTGTTTTAAAATGATTTTGAGGATAAAATCTTTTGCAAATGGAGTATTTTGAACCTACTGACCATAGGAAACAAATTATGGTTTCAAAAATGTATTTGGTGAAGTAAAAGAATGAATCTTTGATTTAAACCATTTCTAGTCAAATAAAAATATGGTTTAATTATTAAAAATGGTTTTTGAAGAAAACTTTAGAGAAATGTTTTGGAAATAAACTCTCTGACCCTAAACACAAGGTTATGTGGTTTGAAAACATATTTTGTGAAACCTATAGAATTTTGCCTTATTAAAAGCATTTCTACACCACATAAAATAATTACTTAGTCTAAAAATGGTTTATGAAGTAAAACCTTTTGCAAATGGTTTTGCCACTTTAAAAAATGACCATTAGGTGTTTTCAAATGTTTATGACCCACTAGAAACCACTTTTACAAATAAAACAATCTTTTGCATGCTTGCATGCATTACTTTGATTTTATCATTTTATGTGATGAATTGCTTGAATGGTAGATTGAATTATTATTTGCTTGATTGAATTGTAGTGACTTGAAGTGTGTGAACATTGCAAAGATAAAGAAGTGAACCTATACTCTACCAAAAAGGCAAGTGATGCTTCATACTTTTGTCCCATTATTTTCACTATGCATTAGTGATATTTCTAAGTAAGACTTGCATGGAATTTTGCTAAGTATAAACCATGCTATGGGAAATCCTAGTAGATGAAACCTTAGTAGAATTTTCCTAAGTTAAGATTCCTACTACTATCATGCTTATCTTAGCTAATAGAAAACACGGGTGGAATATATATTCATGCTATGGAAAATTTCTAAGTCTGAGGACTTGAGTTTTGTTTAACAAAACAACTAAGTGAATGAATCACCTGGGTGGAATGGAAGGAATGGTTTATGTTGAGTGGTTACACAAGGCCAGGGGACTGGTGAACCTTGTGTATCTCACTTGTGGATGGCCACCCAGTAACAAAGAGATTTGAGATGTCAAATGTTGAGAAGCTTCAAGTGCAACCACTTGGAATTATGGGCTCTGCCTGGATCATATAGGTTGCGAGAACTTAGCCAAATGGACAGTTGGTGGTAGGGGAATGATAGGTTGGAATGCGTCCATTCTGGTCTAAGGGAAGGCTTCTGAAAGATCTTGTCTTGGGAAACCAAGTCTTGTGGGGAAAGTGCACCACCTCTGCAGAGTGTAAAATCTAAGTACTTAGCCATGTCCCTGGCAAAGGACAATTTGAGCATCAAGACATGGAAGCAATCAAGAATCTCATCATCCAAATTTCTAAGTTAAAAACTTGTGGTTGAACAAGGGTTTAAGGTTCACCAATTTGTATTGGTGGTTCCTTGGGTAATTTTTGTCAAGCAAAAACTTAGTATTTCCAAATGATAAGGAAAATCTATTTTGAGCAAAGCAAGCCTAAGCTCCACTTAGCCAAATGCATATAGTTGATAGACTCCACTATACTACCATAGTATCACTTGCCAATACAAATCAAATGTATTGACCCTTGTGGATGTAACTTGTTATGTTGCAGGTTTGTTTGATATTAGTGAAGTTTAATGATTAGGATTACAAGTCTACAACCAACATGTCTGCCTGTGGCACTTTGAAGATGAAGGACCCCATGCTTATAGATATTCTGCTGCAATGTAATGTAATAGCCAAATGAGCTATGTAAGATGTAATAAATTATGTTATTCCTGGTTATAAATTTGTATTATGACCTTTGTTTCTTGATATTACATCTTAACTGTGGATGCTAGCTATTGATCCAGGGACTAGCATTGTAAACACAGGGATCTCTACCTTATTAAAGGTTGGGAACCTTACAGGAACATCAGGCTCTTGCTATAAGATATGTTTATAAAAGTGGGTTCGTAGGAGCGTCCTACTAGACTTTATCATGTTACTTAAATAACTTATCTTGCTCTCTATAATGCTATTTATTATGTACTTTCAAATCACAACCTTATCCCATATCGAATCTATAGCTAAGGATACGATGGAGCTAGCAAGATGCAAGCGAATTTAAACATATTGAAAACTTTAGTAATGGAAGATTCTAGGTTTGCTCACACCATACATTGTTTTGCTCATGAACTTCAATTGACACTAGTTGTCATAACAAACAATCATGAAGATGTGGTATGGGTTTTTGAGTGGATGAGCGTTGTTTTGTCCATAGTAGAAAATCATGAATGTATTGTTTTGCTCATCAACTTCAATTCAACTCTTTTAAGAACAAGGATATTCTTAGAGAAAAACTGGCCAAACAAGTTGAGAAGGAACTTGAAATGGGTGGACTTGAAACTGGGATATGTATGAATCTAGAACATTTACTTAAAAGGCCTAGCGGCACTCAATGGGGTTTGCATTTCAGTTCTCTTAAGAATATGATTATTATGTTCCTCTCGTTAGTTGAAGTTATTAATGATAAAAATTTAGTAAAGCTCTTGATAGGATTAAAGAAAAAGGAGTTTGGATGGTATTCAAACATTTGACTTTCTTTTTATGATCCACTTGATGAAGCTTATACCCGGTATTATAAATGAGTTGGACCTTGATTTGCTAAGGAAGGATTAAGACATTGTGAATCTTGTGTCATATCTATGTACAACCAAAAGAAGGCTACAAGACATGAGAAACCAAGGTTGGTAAGATATGTTTACAAAGGTTAATGATTTCTGCCTCAAACATAGTATTCAACTTTCATATATGAATGCTATGCATATTCCTCGGTGATCAATATCAAAGCGTAAAGATCAGATTGATTTCATGTCAAATAAGAACTACTACCAAAGTGGCATGTATGTTGTTATCGATATATTATGTGTAGAGATAAATGTCCTCTTTAGTGAGAGAAACATGCCCTTGCTTCTTGGGATGGCTTGTTTGGATCCATTATCAAACTTTGAAAATGACAAAGTACTAGCAATGGCTCAGTTATATCCCGATGATTTTTAGAGTGAAAGCAAGATGGAAGATCTTAGTGTCCAACTTGACAACACCCTTGAAAATGTTCATGATGATTCAATCTCTTCTTTTAAAAAGGGGGTTAGTGATCTTTGCAGAAAACTAGTTGAGACAAAGAAGCATACTAGTTTTCCTTTGATATTTCTTGTGGTGAAGCTACCATTGATATTGTCAGGCGCAACGACAACTGTTGGGAAAGTGTTTTCTGCAATTAAAATTATTAATAATGATTTGCGCAATAATTAGGTGATTTTTTGTTGCATCGTTGTCTAATTACCTATGTTGAAAATGATGTATTCTTGTTAATGAGTACCGATGTCATTATGCATACCTGTCAAGCTACATGACTGTGGAGGGTTGCTACCATAAATATGTTATAAAGTGTGGCTGACGAGGTTTGATCTCGTCAATGCCCATTGTTATGGACTTGGGTTTTGGAGAAGATGGGGATGCTGGAGATCGCGGAACGGTTAGCAAACAAGCAACACGGGACACGAGGTTTACCCAGGTTCAGGCCCCCGGAGGGAAAACCCTACTCCTGCTTGTTTGCTCTTGATTATGGCGGAAACGGTGATTATAGGGGTGCGTAGATGCAATCTGGCGTGGAGGTGTGTATGCGAAAGTATGAGGTCATAGATCTAGGTCGTGCCCTCCTAGCCTTTATATAGACTTAGGCAGGTCCCAGACATAGATCTAGTCGGTTACAGGTTCTAGGGTTTACCCCTTTGAATTTCCTATCTACTCTAGTCTTGCTCTCCAAGGATCCGGAGGCGTCATGGGCCTTGGCCACCCGAAAGTCTTCATGGGCCGGCGTATATTTTCCGTGGGCCTTCATTGGGCTGGACCAGGTATGCTGAGGTCGTGTATCCGCGGGGTATAACCATGTCAGTAGCCCCCGAGCGATCAGTCGAATCGTAGATTCGGCTGAGGACTCTCCAATCCTTCGGGTGCAACTCTGTCTTTCAAGAGAATGTGTAGGGATTGTTGATGCGTGTGCCTGACTCTCCTAATAGATCAGGGTTAGTTAACTGTCTTAGGACAAAACAACACGATCTTCTTCAGGTTCGAGTCCCTCGACTAGAACCCGGAACATATGCTGGCGTAATTCAACTCAGGCCGCGGAGGACTTACAGGAGTGGAATTCCAGTGAATTTAATTGATGTACCCAACGCGTCCATCGGGATTTTTCATCGCGCCTGTTGGCACGGGTTTATACTAGCAGAGCGCAGTCATGTGCGTTACCAGGCCATCAGATGATATCTGTAGGTCTTATCTTTGCGTCGCAGACACAACATCCGAATTTTATCACCGCGGAGGTGTTTCGGGTGGCCAAGGAGAATGCTACTCACTTAGCGTTAATTGGGGCAGAGTTGCTGAAAAGTTTTTGCGTACTGATCCGAAGGATCGCAGTCGAAAATTTATAGGGTGCGCGACTAGCGCTCCCTATGGGAGTAGCCCCTGAGTGTCTGTTCGAGTCGTAGACTCGAGCGAAGACTTTAATTCAGCCGTTGTTCAATGTCAGGTCCGTAGGACACAAATTTTTTCGGATGCTTAAATCCATCCTCCCTATGGGAGTAGCCCCCGAGTCCGTAGTGGAGTCGTTGACTCAACGTAGGACTCGAAGAAACAGTTCAGTGCTGTAGCGTGTTGTTCATTTTTCGGGTGCGCGACCAGCGCTCCTGATAGGAGTAGCTCCCGAGTAATTAGTCGAATCGTAGATTCGAGTGAGTACTCTTAGCTTTGAAGACGAAGAAATTGTGACTGTTGCTAGTATAGCTTTTGATGACGTCAGTGCTGATGATCAGTGACCTCAAGCGTCTGCTGCGCCAGAGATGACTTGACTAGATGAACATGGGTCCCACTTTCTGACCTTGAATTGACCGGTCACGCGCGGCGTGGAGATAATTACGGCGTCGCCTCAATTTCCGCGCCTAGTGGACGGCGTGTTAGCGACGGTTCGTTGCGATGCTGACACGTGTATGGCCAGATCCTGCCGTTGGCGTTAGGTCTTCTCGATGGACGGTTGTCGTGCATCGTCTTTGTCTTTATAATCATTGGGGGGGGAAACATTAGTCTGTTTTCACCGCAGCTATTCGCGTTTCACTGCTCCCTTGTTCTCTGAGAGTTCTTGCTGCGCGCTGGAATATCCTTGGACATTTCCTTCTTCTATCCTACATTCTCGCCGCCGGCACCGCCGTACCGCAATGGGGAAGCCGAAGAAGTCTTCTTCTGCGGTTGGTACCAGCGCTGCTGGAGGGAAGAAAAGTGTTGCCGCTACCCATGTCACCGACGGTGGCTGGCGGCGATCGGAGACGCGGGAGAGTGATCTCCGCAAGCTTCGTGAGCGGGGCTTGATCCCGCAGGATAGGGAGGCCGTCAAACTCCCAGGCAACAAGGTAATCCCCCGTCCCCCCGCTGGGTTTCGGGTTATGTTCCTCGCCTTCGTTCTTCGCGGCTTTTCCTTCCCAGTCCACGACTTCCTTCGTGGACTGCTTTTTCTTTACGGCATCCAACTGCATCATCTTTCCCCCAATTCTCTTATTCACATTGCTTGTTTTATCACTTTCTGCGAGTGCTGGCTTGGTATCGAGCCGCACTTTGGCCTCTTCCAGAAACTCTATTCCGTGAAGAGGCAATCTGGTTCGGATGGTGTTTATCCCATTGGGGGTTGAATCATCTCCCTCAAACCCAATCTGCTTTTCTTCTCTTTTTCCATGTCCGAATCTGTCCAGTACTGGCGGAGGCGATGGTTTTATATCCGCGACTCCATAGTGGCTGGGCAGGATTTTGGTCTTGCTCCTTTCGACCCCTCCCAAAAGATCGAGCCGAAGAGGTCCTGGAAAAACCAGATCTTGGATGGCGAGGTAGCGGAGATAGAGGCTCTCTATCATCGAGTGGAGGATCTCCAGCTGATTACGGAGAAGGAGGTGAACTGTGTGGATATCATCCGCACTTTTCTTAAGCGTCGGGTGCAGCCGCTCCAGGCTAGGGTGCACCCGATGTTTCTTTATGCTGGTCGTCATGACCCGACGAGGGTTTCGGCTGAAGAATTCTCTAGAGGAGATCTCGATGGTGTCCTTCGCCCGCTTCTAAAGTTCAAGGCTGGAGAGGACATCCCAGGGAAGTCACTGACTTCTCCGTTTTCTGCTTCTCGTCCTGTTCCACAGGTGTAGATTCGGGTTGTGCGCGTAGCGCTTTTTTCGACTGCATTGTATTTGAATTTGTTTGCTAACAAATTTTCTTCTTCTGTGCAGGAGTTCAAGGTGTCGGGCATGTCGCCACCGCTTCCCGAATTGTTTCTGGCTGCACCGGACAATGAGGTAGTGGATTCCATGTCCGAGCTGCCATCGGCGCGATCTCCGGCTGAAGACGCCAACGAGTCGAGCGAGGACCACACTCGCAAGCGGACACGGAGCTCCAGCGAGTCTTCGGATGCATCGACTCCTCCGACTCCTAGGAATCCGCTGTGGCTTGAACATCACAGTGATGGGCATGGAGGCTCTTCCTCTTCGATTCCTGTCGTTCCCGTGCGGGCTGTGGCACCGCACCCGCCGGCGAAGCGGAAGAAGGAAGAAAAGAAGGAAGAGAAGAAGGAAGAGAAGAAAGAGGAGAAGAAGATCCGGAGGACCCCTCCTGTCTTCGACCTGAGCGAGCTTTACTCGTAAGTTTCCTTAGTCCTGCACTGCCTTTTCTTGCCTGTTTACTTTGTACTTGTGCTAATTTGTCCTTGTGCAGCCACTCGTCCAACGACTCCTCCAACAATGGTGCTCGGGAGATGATGGGGGAGTCGAAAGTCGCGTTTCCTCCTCCTCAGACGGTGGCTACCTCTAAAGGCGCTGCTCCAGACCCTTCTCTGCAGGAGGTTCAGGTGGTTGCGCCTCAGAAAACTGCAAGCGGACCTTCGGAGTCGCCGTCGGATCATGTGAGTAGTTCTGCCTCCTGCCATGGGGGAAGCCCCCGAGCATCTTTAAAGGAGTTTTGTTGTTTGTTCTTCCTTCGGGTCTCGGGGGGAGCCCCTGAGCGCTTTCGTGTGTGTAGTTTGCTTCTGCTCTTTCTTTTGGGCGTAGCCCCCGAGTCCTTCTTTTGACTAGTAGGTCTTTTTTCTACAGCCATTTGTGCAAGATGCCAAACGACTGGTGCAGCAGCACCTGGCGCTAGAGGCCAGCCTCAAACAGCTTCAAGGTACTTTTATGCCTTGGTCTTTGCTTCTTCTTGTATTCTTGTCCTGTTATCTGACGTTTGTATTGTTTAAATGCAGAGGAGCACAACACCTCCCTTCGTGAGATTGATGCTCTCAAAAAGAGCCTCAGTCAAGCGGAGAAGAAAGCTGAGGTCGCTGTTGGTGCGAAGGAGCGCCTCGAGCTGGAGATGGCCACTGCGGCCGAGGCTAAGGAGCGCCTGCAGCGGGAGGCCACGGACCGCGAGGAGCAGCTTGCCACCGCCACGGCTTCGCGCAAGAAAGAGGTGGCCGGTAAGCTTATGGCGGCTGCCAAGGCTGTTTCGGGTGAGTATCTTCACCTTCCTCTTTTGATTTCCTTGTCTTTCTTTTGCGGTGCTGTCGTTTATTCTTCTTCCTTGTTGTCTTAGATGCCGCAGGCATCGAGTTTGATCGCGGTGCTCTGGAGCACGGGAGTGCTCTAGATGATGCTGTTGCGGCGGTCGAAGATCGCTGCAGCACCATCGTCAACTCGCTTGCCAAGGCCAAGGAGGTCCTTGGGCGCTTCTACAAGGAGCTTGTCCCCAAGGGCGTGGCCCTTGATGATGTTGATGCTCTGGCGGAGGCACTGTCAGCCGAAGCACCTGCGGCGTACAAGTGCAAGCAGAAGGGCATCGGAGCATCCGTCGGGCTGGCAATGGCCTTGGAGGCTGGAGCGGAGCTGGACCTTCCCCAGGTCACTTCCCGGATGCCGACGACTGCTGATGGATCCGAGGTAGCCTTCGCTACCTATGCTGCTCGCTGTAAGCGTTATGGGCCGAAGCTGATTGATCTGCTGGCCGAGTACGCGCTACGGTAGCAGGGGGAAGCCAAGGCGAGGCAATTCGGCTCCGAGGCTACTCAGGGTGCAGCTTTGTAGGCGCTATAGTTATAGGATAGTTGTAGCTTCTTTTGTTGTAATTATTTGATGAACAATCCTGGTGCCACATAGTGGCTTTTGCTCCATTTAATGAATTTGTTGAGTTCTGTGATCCTTCGTCTGCGTGTTCATGTCTTTGCCTTTCTGTTGATCTAGGGTCCTTCGGGTGCTGATCCCGTTGACACCTCGCCTGCAGCGCGGCTGCGGCTATCCTTGGATGATGCGTCGCAGCTTGCGTTTCTTCGAGACCGTGTTCGTAGTCTCGAGAAAGAGTTGCTTGGGGTGCGTGGCCATGCTGACGTTTGGAAATCCAAGGCGGATCGAGGTGCTGCCAGAGAGGAGTACTTGATGGCGGAGTTGCTTCAATTATCCGAGCAGCTTCAGTGTAAGTTTTTCGAGCTGTTGCCCATTTCTTCGGATGCGCCTGCTGGCCTTGCATCTTACTTTTTTGCAAGTATTGCAGGTGCTAACCTTGCTCCAAGGGAGGAGAAGGAGCGTGTTGCTGTTCGGGTCAATTGCTTGACTCAACAGGACATGGAAGCCGGCGGGTTCTTATGGATGGATCGTGACCGTGCTATGGTCCTTGCGACGGTGCAAGATCGCGTTCACCAAGTATCGCGGGTGCTTCGGCAGGTGCATACTTCACTCGCGTCAGTTCTGCATGTGATGTTTCCGCTGGATGCTGCACCGTCAACCCTCTCTGGTCTTCTGTCGAGGTTTCGGAACGTGCATCGTGTCAAGGAATTGGTGCGGCATCAGCTCGTCGCAGGGGTGAAGGCTGCGCTATCCCTTGTGAGGCTGCATCGTCCTGATGTAGATCTTTCTGCTGTAGCGGCTGGGCCACCCCTTCGGCCAGATGGTGGTGTGTGGGATATGCGTCCGCATTACGCGGCTGTAAGGCAGTATGCCGAAGAGATAGTAGATCTGTTTGAGTAGCGTGCTCAGGTTATTCTTCAGAGTAGGTAGTACTTGTAAAAGAGATAGATGTAAAATTTGTATATATTTGACTGGGCGTGTTTTGCCCTTTGTTATAAAGGTTTGGTTGTTGTTTGAGCACGTAGTGCTTTGTTCGCGTACGTGTCCTTTTCGTTAGCCTGACGTGGTTAGCTACTCAGGTGTACACGTGTTATCCTCAGTCGACGAAATCGTGAGGTGGGGGGAGCTCCCGAGTGCGTTTGTAGCATGGAGTAAAAGTGCGAATAGAAAACAAAATTTTGGGGCGAGACACTTAGCTTTATTTATATCGTAATGGAGGAGGTACATTGTTCGGCTGGGTAGCCTTGGCTAAATAGCCTTATTGAAAGTAAAGGGGTAGGTAGCTAGGGGTAGAATCGTCGTAGCTGTGCGACGTTCCATGGGTTGGAGTATGCGACTCCAGACTCCACGTGCTTGAGGCGATAGGCGCCACCTGGGATGACTTCGGTGACGATGTAGGGTCCTTCCCATGGCGACTCAAATTTCTTCGGTCGCTCTTGCTTGAGTCGCAAGACTAAGTGTCCTTCGACGAAGGACCTTGGGCGGCAGCCGTCGGCTGTGGTAGTTGCGGAGATTCTGCTGGTACACCGCTGATCGAGCTGCTGCTATGTCTCGTGCTTCATCGAGTGTGTCGACGGTGTCTTCGAGTGCAGCCGTGGATTCGGCTTCGCTATAAGCGATGACCTGGGGGCCTGGTGGCGTACTTCGGCTGGTAGCACGGCTTCGGCTCCGTGCACCATGAAGAACGGCATGTAGCCGGTTGAGCTGTTTGGCGTGGTGCGCAGGCTCCATAGGACGGAGGGTAGCTCTTTTGTCCAGGCTCCGGCGAGTCGCTCGAGTGGGCTTATGAGGCGCTTCTTGATGCCAGCGCCGATTAGGCTGTTGGCTTTTTCCACCTGCCCGTTCGTTTGCGGGTGCGCCACAGAGGCGTATGTGATGTTGATTCCGAGGCCTCCGCAGAAGTCTTGGAATTCTTTGGAGATGAAGTTCAATCCATTGTCGGTGATGATGCTATGCGGTACGCCGAACCTGTAGACAATGGATTCAAAGAACTTGACGGCAGTCTTGCCCTTTTGGTTAGTGACCGGCATGGCTTCGATCCACTTGGTGAATTTGTCGACTACGACCAGGAGGTAGACGTGCCCCCCTTTCGAGGACCTTGGCAATTTGCCGATCATGTCGAGGCCCCATTGGGCGAAGGGCCAGGCCAAAGGTATGGGCCTAAGCTCTGACCCGGGTGCGTGTGGTTTGTCGGCGAACCTTTGGCACCCTTTGCATCTTCGGACGATGTCTTTTGCGTCGTTCATGGCCGTTCGCCAGTAGAATCCAGCTCGTAGAGCTTTGGCGACAAGGGAGCGACTGCCTGTGTGATGGCCGCAGATGCCCTCGTGGATGTCTTGAAGTATGGTTTTCCCGTCACCGATGGTGATGCACCTTTGTAGTACACCCGAAATGCGTGATAGCTCGCCATTGATGATGGTGAAGTCTTTTGACCGGCGAGATATGTGCCGGGCATCCGTCGGGCTATCAGGCAGTTCTCCGTCTATCAAGTACTGGAGGTATGGTCGTGTCCAGGTTTCTTCGACTGTCATGACCTGCATCAGGTTGACCACGGCGACCTCTGTGTCCAGTTTTTCGGGTCCTTCATGACCTCCGTGTAGCGTAGCCCCCGAGTGTTCTGCTTCTTCTGGTGATCCCTTGGGGAATTTCCGCTTGATGGATGGCACGCAGATCTGTTTGAGGAACACACCTGGTGGCACCCTTGCGCAGGTGGAGCCGATGTTGGCGAGTCTTTCGGCCTCCTCGTTGCTTTCTCTTCCAACATGCCAAAGCTCGCAACCGTCGAATTCTCCCTCGAGTGAGTTGTAGAGTGCGCGGTACGCGATCATGTTTTCGGCGTGTGCGTCGCACTCATTCATCGTCTGTTGGACGACGAGGTTGGAGTCACCGTAGATGACCAGGCGCGTTGCGCCGCAGATCTTTGCCATCCTCATGCCGTGGATGAGGGCTTCGTATTCGGCCTCGTTGTTGGAAGATCGAAATTTCATCCGAAGGACGTACTTCATCTTGTCGCCCTGCGGGGAGGTCAGTATGACCCCGGCTCCTGCTCCAGCTTCGCGCTTGGAGCCGTCGAAATGCATCGTCCATGACTGCGACATGTCTGGGGTGTCTGGCAGCTGCAGCTCCATCCAGTGTACAAGGAAGTCTGGGAGGACCTGATACTTGATTGCGAGTCGCTTCTCGTAGACGATGTCTAGGGGTGACAGCTCGATGCCCCACAGGGCCACGCGTCCTGTGGCCTCCGGATTGTTCAGGATGCTGTTCAGGGGTGCTTCGTTGACGACCATAACCTGGTGCTCCTGGAAATAATGGCTCAGCCGACGAGCCGTCATGAACACGCCATAGGCGAGTTTCTGGTAGTGAGGGTACCTCTGCTTTGTTGGCGTCAATACCTCGCTGAGGTAGTAGATTGGGCGTTGGACCCCATGGGTCTTGCCTTCTTCGGGTCGCTCGACCACCAGCATGGTGCTTACCACCTGGTGTGTGGCTGCTATGTACAGCAGTAGGGGCTCATGCTCCTTTGGCGTAACCAAGACAGGCGAGGTGGAGAGCAGCCGCTTCAGATCTTCGAATGCGTCGTCCGCTTCGGGTGTCCCCTCGAATTTGTCTGCCTTGCGTAGTAGCTGGTAGAATGGCAGGGCTTTCTTGCCCATGCGGCTGATGAACCTGCTCAATGCCGCTATTCGCCCTGCGAGCTGCTGGACACCCTTGAGATTCTTCGGTTTCTCCAAGGCCATTATGGCCTGTATTTTCTTCGGGTTCGCCTCGATCCCTCGCTGGGAGATGAAGTAGCCAAGCAACTGACCCGATGGGACGACGAAGGCGCACTTTTCGGGGTTGAGCTTGATCCTGTAGCGGTCGAGATTATTGAACGTCTCGCAGAGATCGTCGATGAGTGTTCTCACCTCCCTGGTTTTGATGACTATGTCGTCGACATAGAAATGGACATTGCGACTGATCTGGTCCTTCAAGCATGCCTGCATGCACCGCTGGTACGTGGCACCTGCGTTCTTTAGCCCGAAGGGCATTGTGTTGTAGCAGAACACTCCGAACGGCGTGATGAACGCCGTTTTCTCTTGGTCTTCGACCTTGAGTCGAATCTGGTTGTAGCCTGAGTAGGCGTCGAGGAAGGAGAGTTTTTCGCATGCTGCGGTCGAATCGATGATCTGGTCGATCCGAGGAAGAGGGAAGTGGTTCTTTGGGCAGTGCTTGTTCAGCGACGTGAAGTCCATGCACATCCCCAGGATGTCCGTGTCCTTTTTGGGGACCATCACTGTATTGGCGAGCCACTCGCTTTCTTTAATCTCCCTGATGAAGTATGCAGCGAGTAGTCTGTTGATTTCCATCTCGATGGCTTTGGCCCGCGGCTTGGACAGTCTCCGGATGGACTGCTTGACGGGCTTGGTGTCTGGAAAGACGTTGAGTGTGTGCTGGGCGAATTCCCTAGGAACTCCTGGCATGTCCGCAGGACACCAGGCGAAGATTTCCCAGCGCTCACGGAGGAATTTGATGAGCACGCTTTCCTATGCGGGGCTGAGATCGTTACCGATCGGCACCGTCTTGGAGGCATCCATCAGGTGGACCTGCACCTTCTTTGTGTTGACGGTGGAGTCGAAAGACATATCAGGTGCGTTTTGTTGTGCGACTGGGGGTGCCCCGTTGTCCGTCACCTCGCGGAGCCTTACGAGCTCCTCCTGCATGCCGAATGACTGGGAGATTCTGTTGAAGTCCCTGTCGTAGTGGTACGATCGGGTGAAGCTCCCGTGAACCGTGATGATGCCTCTGGGTCCTGGCATCTTGAGTAGCAGGTACGCGTAGTGTGGTACTGCCAGGAACCTTGCGAATGCTACACGCCCGAGGATGGCGTGGTATTGTGATGGCCAGTCCACCACTTCGAACTCGAGCCGCTCGCATCAGAAGTTGTCCGGTTTGCAGAAGATGACGTCGAGCCATATCTTTCCCAGGGGGAATATGCCTTTTCCTGGGACGATGTCGTGGAACATTGTGTCTGATTGTTCCAGGCTGCACAGCGGGATCCACATTGCTGCTAGAGTGCTTGCGAACATCAGGTTGATGCCGCTGCCGTCGTCCATGAAGACGCGGCTCGTCTCGAAACCTACGATCTGCGCCTCCAGCACCAGGGCAGCATGACCTGGGCGAGGGACCTGGCAAGGGTGATCCGAACGGCTGAACGTGATGCAGGACTCCGATCCGCTGAGGTACCTAGGGATGGCGGGTGGAGCTGTCACGACTAGGTTGATCTGACGGGTGATTTTCTTCTGCACCCTATTTGTTGGGCGCCCCTTCTAGATCATCAGTGCTCCTTTCGGCGGGGGATACCCGTGCCCAACGTTGTCCTGTGCCGGTGCGACTGGTTGGTTCGGGCCTCCTACGAGTGGCGATGGAGGAGCTCCACGCGCTATCTCTCCTGGTGCAGGTGCGTTCCCAAATCCAGGGGGTGGAGCTTGCTGCCTCATCTGAACCATGCTTTCGCTGAGCTTCTGGAACTCGCGGCAGTCCTTGAGCATGTGGCTTGCCTTCTTCTTACCATCCTGCTTGTCGATGTAGAAGTGGATGGTACATGGACCCGACAGTTTTTCGTATGCTGAGGGTCCGTCGTCGCGGCCGCGGCGCTTCCACGACTGTTTTGGGCGTCCTCCATCACGGAAGTTGCCTCCGCGGTATCCGCCGCTGTTGCGGTTGGCGTCATTGCAGCGATCGGCGTAGCCGGCCGCGACCATGTCGGGTCCATCGCGATCGTCGTATACGCGCGGTCTCCTCTTGCTACGGCGCTCCCGTCGTCGGCCGTAGTCGTCCTCTTCCTCCGATTGTGCCTGGTGGACGGAATCTTCGCCGTCGGCCCACCTGTTGGCGATGTCCATGAGGTGGTCGAGTGTCTTGGGCTTGACGCGCCCAAGTTCTTCCTTGAAGTCCTGGCGCTTGACGCCGTCCTTGAAGGCGTCGATGGTACTTTCTTCGGAGATGTGTGCCGTAGAGTTCTTGGTGTTGGAACAGCGCAGTATGTACGAGCGAATGTATTCGCCCGTTCATTGAGTACAGGCTCGCAACTCCTCGATCGAGGCGGGCCTCTTGCTGGTGCCTTTGAAGTTTCGGATGAAACTGTAAGCCAGCTCCTCCCAGCTTCGGATGAATCCTGAAGATTGGCTGCTAAGCCAGATCCGAGATGCGCCCGTCAGCTGCAGCTGAAGGCATTGCATGGCGGTTTCCTTGTTTCCACCGTGCAGCTTGACGGATGACAGGTGGTCGCTGAGCCACGCCTTGGGGTCCTGTGTGCCGTCGAACTTCGGAGTATCTGGAGGAAGCTTGAAATATCGTGGCATCCGTGTCCGTCGGACAGATCTGCTGAAGCACCGGGATCCGCAGAGTTCTCCTTCGTCTTCGTCCATCTCGGATTCAGACGAGAATGCGCGCTTGGCTCGCGCTTTGTCGATTTTGCGCTGTGTGAGCGCGTCTCTGGCGTCGTAATTGCGGCTGTGATGACGCGAGCTCTTGTGCCTTCGAGGAAGGTCATGGTCCTCTTCTTCGGATGAAGGAGTGGGGCTACGGTCGAACCTGACCGTAGCTTTCTTTTTCGGCTCCGTAGGAGCTTCTTGATGGAGCGCAGATCCGACGAGTCCGAGTCCGGTGAGTGCGGACTTGTGCATGGCTCTTTTCGGGTCCCCCTCCGGAGGTGGGTGGGACACGAGGTACGCGGTGGCTGCCATGATCGCAGCTTGCGGCGTCTTTGGGATGATGTTGCCGTCGGCATCCATCTCCATGAAGGATGCGTGGCGAGTTCGGGTCACCTCACGGCGCTCCTTGGGGTGCATGTTCTCCGTCCGGGAGCGGTGCTTGTTGCCATTGTTGCCGTTCGAGGTGGAGCCGATGCCCATGGCGGAGAGTGCAGCTCATCGCGCGCTGGACTTCGAGGCTGCTTGCTTGCGTTTGTCAAGCACCTCTTGCATCTTGGCCTGCTTGTTGTGCTCCTCGATCAGGAGCAAGTGGTATGCCATCAGCAGGTCCCGTGAGGCATCTGCAGGCAGGATCGTGCTGCCCTCCACGGCGGCGCGTGCCTGGGCCCATCCTTATTTGCTAAGGCGGATGACCTGGCCGGCATTGTCCCCTTCGGGTGGGGGGACTGGCTTCTTCCGTTCCCGCCGTTTCGGTCCTGCGGGTTGGGTGGCGGGTTGGGCGCTCGCTGATCCACGTCGCTCTGGATGACTACGGCGCATTGGTAGCGCTCGTAGATTGGTCCGCTGCTGCCGCAGCTTCCGGATCCGGAACCATAGGTCCCTTCATCCGATGGCGGATCGCACAGATTGGAGTTGCAGCTGCTGCTGTCGTAGGACTCATCTGTTGATGATGATGTGCGTAGCACAGGGTGTGGGGCCCATGAAGCGGGCCTGATTGATGGTAGGGGCACCCGCTCTATGAGGCGGAGGGTGCCAGTTTGCCCCACCTGGAAGCAGAAGCTCCCGAACAGGATCTCGAGTCCGTCGCCTACGGGCTCGAAGTCCTTCATGGTGGCCGGTGAGTGGGCGGTGAAGTCGAAAGCGCCGAAGAGGAGGTGACTCTCCGTCGCCGCAGAGTTGTAGATCGCTCGGGTTGGGACCGTCACGATCGCACAATCAGCATCCCCAGTTCCCACAGACAGCGCCAATTGACAAGGTTTGATCTCGTCAATGCCCATTGTTATGGACTTGGGTTTTGGAGAAGATGGGGATGCTGGAGATCACGGAATGGTTAGCAAACAAGCAACACGGGACACGAGGTTTACCCAGATTCAGGCCCCCGGAGGGAAAACCCTACTCCTGCTTGTCTGCTCTTGATTACGGCGGAACCGGTGATTATAGGGGTGCGCAGATGCAATCTGGCGTGGAGGTGTGTATGCGAAAGTATGAGGTCAGAGATCTAGGTCATGCCCTCCTAGCCTTTATATAGACTTAGGCAGGTCCCAGGCACAGATCTAGTCGATTACAGGTTCTAGGGTTTACCCCTTTGAATTTCCTATCTACTCTAGTCTTGCTCTCCAAGGATCCGGAGGCGTCATGGGCCTTGGCCACCCGAAAGTCTTCATGGGTCGGCATATATTTGCCGTGGGCCTTCCTTAGGCTGGACCAGGTATGCTGAGGTCGTGTATCCGCGGGGTATAACCATGTCAGTGGCTGAAAGGATCGTATGGGCACCTAGAGGGGGGGGGGGGTGAATAGGTGCTACTTCAAATTTTCTTCTTTTTCAAATTAAGGTTTGACAATAAGGTAAATTCTCTAGATAATGCAACTACGGTGAATTTACCTATATGACAAAATGCAAGAGCTACCACAACACAAAGAAGTAACAAGTAAGTAAGGTGCGGTAAAGGATAGAGGTAACCGAAAAGTGGACACGGAGACACAAGGATTTGTTTCCCGTAGTTCCTTCCTTTTGAGGGGAAGTACGTCTACGTTTGGAGAGGGGGTGGTTTCAAACCACCAACGCCACAAGAGGCCTCCCTTGTTCTCCGATGAATCTCACCCCAATGGGATCGATTCACCTTCCACTATATCGGCAACCTTCAAGGTGGAAGCCGGCACCGTTACAAGTTTGGGGCACACATCCACAACTTAATCGGAGGCTCCCAAATACAAGCAAGCTGTCAAAGCAATCAAAGACAAGCTTGTAAGAACAAAAACTCGAGCTAGGGTTTCCAACAAAACACTAGAGCAAAGGGGGGCCTCAATGAAATGAGGGGGAAATGAAGATCTCTTTTGGTGAAGTAGTAGATCGGGGACTCCTCCTTCGAATCCCAAAAGATCAAGGACTTTGGGTGGTTGGATGATGAGATCTTGCGAATTTGAGTGGCTCCAATGGACTCCAATGGTGGGCAATGACTTTAATGTGCTGAGCAATTTGTCCCAAGGTAGGTGGAGGGGTATTTATACCCCTCCACGAAATAGGTGGCCGTTGGAGCAATAAATGACCGGTAGTACCGGTACTCAAGCGGTAGTACCGCTTGCGAGCGGTACTACCGGTCCAGTACCGGACCAAGTACCGGTGGAGACCTTGTCCTTGCTGAAATCTTCAGTCTTGGGCGGTACCCCCTTGCGGTAGTACCGGACGTCTTCAGCGGTACTACCGGTTCGAGCGGTAGTACCGGTCCCAAGTACCGCTTGGTACTGACCAAAACGGAGAGGGGAGGGTGCTAGCCAGTAAGCAGCGGTACCGATGAGCGGTACGACCGCCTCAAGCGGTAGTACCGCTTGTACCAAGCGGTACTACCGGTTGGGCCGGTAGTTCCGCTCCGTGGTACCGGTGGGTACTGACTAGTACTCACCCTTCTCTCTTTTGATCGGTGCCAACCGGTACTAGAACCGGTAGTACCGGTGTCAAGCGGTAGTACCGGTTGCAGGTCCGGTACTACCGGTTGACACAGAAGTTTTGCAAGGGGAAAACTGCAATGCCATGTCTTGTGCCTTCCTTTATCAATCCTGTGAAAAACTTAGTACACGGTTAAATCGATAAATGTATTGTTATCAAACATCAAAATCAGAGGGATTAGAAAAATGCTCTTTCAATCTCCCCCTTTTTGGTGTTTGATGACAATACACTTTTGCAGGATGATTTTAACAATAGGCAAATGAGATTTGTAAAATAGAGAAGATACTCCCGCTAGATGTGTAGAGACAAATCTCCCCCTCTATTTTACAGACCCAACATGGGTGCACAAGTATGGAAACTAGCATTTGAAGACTTACCTTTGCCCAAAACATGTGATGAGGAATAAATAGACAATAGGTATTGCATAACATCACAAGATGGATCCACAGAAATAACTCACATAGTCGCATAAGATGGATCCAACCACAACCACAAAGTTTCACACGACATAAACACATAGTAGTCTCACACATAGAATAGAGAGAAATCGAAGTTCACAAGCAATAAAAGGATCAAAGAGAAGAGCGAGCTTGTGACTTCCCATGCAACACCCGTGCCTAAAGTGCAACTTCTCCCCCTTTGGCATCAAGACTCCAAAAAGGGACAAGTGCAGAGCTAACGCCCCAAAGATCAATCATCATACTCCTCCTCCTCCTCCTCCTCCTCCTCAAGATCCTCCTCATCTTCATATGTAGGTGGGGCGCGGTGCGAGGAAGAGACATCATCGTCCCAACGGCTGTGCTGAGAAATCCACTGATCCTCTGGAGTGATATTGTTCTCGGATCCCTCGGAGATGGTCAACCCTTGAGCAGACATGAGCTCCTTCTGACGAGCACAGGCTTTCTTTGCAGACACGTGCGCCTCATACATACGCTTCTGATTGTCAACTTGGAAGCAGAAGATCTTCTTGAGCTTGACCTCAATCCTTTTAGCCCAAGAGGGCTTGGCGTGCTTGCGGCGAGAGATCTCAAAGTCGGTGTCATGACCACTGTCAGCATGCTCAGAGTCATCCTCATCCTCCTCACCTGGTGCAGCGCGAGGTTTGGCATGAACCTTGATCTTGAGTGCCTTTGGCTTGTGCACAACAAGAGAGCGAGTGGAGAGCGTCCTATCAACGATGGGGCACTTGGACACAATGAGGGCCATAATGTAAGGCGCAAATGGTGGAACCCTTCGAGTGTGTGCAGCGGCAACCATCTCATTCCAAATGTAGTCTGTCACATCAAGAGGTTGACCGGTTTCTCTGTTGAGGAAGGTGTTGAACAGCAAGTCAACGGAGAAGCCATGTATCTCGTCCTTGTTGCCCGCACGAGGAGCCACAGTCTCACGGAAAATGCGATGGAGAATGTCATAAGTAGGGAGGAGATCCTTGATTTTACCAGCAATCCCACGGCCTCGAATATACAAAGGTCGGAGAACATCCTTTTTGGAGGGATTCTCCCGCATGTGGCAGCGGAAACCACAAGGGACGTCCCGACCGCGATCCTCATACCCCAATATGGCAGCAAACTCCGCAAGCGTAGCCTCCTTGACAGCACCTTGAGTCATCCATGTAATCTTCCGATTGCGGCCAGTGTGGAAGTGAGCGGTGGCATAAAACTGGCAGATGAGCAGGGGATCATAGTCATGCTGAAACTGCATAATGGGGAGCATACCAAGGTTTGAGCAGATTTCCTTAGCTTCACCAAAGTAGTCAGAGTTCTTGTCAATGTGGCCCAAGTCAATCCACTGCTGAGGCACCACCAGCTGGGTATTGGTCATAAGAACCTCATGGTACACACGCTCTTGGAAGTCATCATAGAAAAGACTGTCCGCCCTTAACGCGCTCCTGCTGTGAGAGTATGCATTGTCCAGACGGAGAGCCCTAAACTCTGCCTCAGAGATGTCAGAGAGTGTCTTTGGCCCAGATGGCCCAGAGCTGAGACTCTTGGTACGCCCAGTGGAAGGGGGGCGAGGGGGAGGGGCTCTGCCACGCCCAGCTGAGCGCTTGGTAGCCCCTTCGCGACCCCCACGACCACCTCGAGTGGTAGGCAACTTGGAACGGCGTCTAGGCTGAGGCATAACTTCTTCCTCAGACTCAGTCTCTTCCTCAACAATCTCACGGTCAGACTTGGAGCGCTTCCGTGCACCCCGAGAACCACCTGCATCTGTGAAAGCACGAGGGAGGAAAGCACGGAGATAAGGACACAAGAATCAAGAAGGCAATACCGAGAGTTACAAGTTTGAGCAGAACATAGTGGTCAGAGTGAACCGGTACTACCAGACCTGACAACCGGTAGTACCGCTTGCAAGCGGTAGTACCGGAAAAAGTTCCGGTACTACCGGTTGAGCGGCACACAGGTGGTCAGATCAGATGGGAACGGCCCAAATTGACAATATATACTGTTAAATTGAAGATTCTACGCGGTAACAAGGAATAATATGGCAGTACAACCTTGCAAGTAGTCAATTTCTCCACGGATCTAAGCCAAAACCTAGATCTAATGGGGAAATCAAACAAGAAGAGGAGGGGCGGTTGTACCGGGATCCATGGCGGTGGAAAGGAGTGGGAGCTTGCCCGGAGGCCGAATCCAAGGGGAATCCGGAGGGAGGAGGGCGCGGCAGAGCTCCGGGGCCTTCAAGATCTCCGGTGGCGGCGCAGGTGAGACAGGGGGACGTGGGAAATAATGAGGCACTGAGGGGTGCCTCTCCCCACACGCCCCTTATATACCTGGAACCGTCAACCGGTAGTACCGGTAGGTGGAGCGGTACTACCGCTTGGAAGCGGTAGTACCGGTTCTACGACCGGTAGTACCGGTTACCGGTAGGGCCAGACACGAGGGCGGTAGTACCGTTCCTGGAGAAGTTTGCCAGGAGATGACCTGGGAACTTCCCAGGTGCGGTAGTACTGCTCACACATCCGGTAGTACCGGTTCCATCTGAGTCCAAAGCCAGGGATCAAGGATGATTCTTGTGCGGGAAGAGAGAGGGTTTTCATGAGGGAGTACGGAGGCTTGGGTTAAGACAAGTGAGCTGAGAAGCACATGCACTCTAAAATCAAATGGAGGAAACAAATAAATAACAAACTAGAGTGCATGAGACTAAGAAGGACGAAGACACTTCAAATAGATGGCAAATAAGAGTGAAGACCAAAACAACCAAGTGACAAACATGAGTAAGCACATCCAACCTCTCGATTGAGAGGGGGCAGTGGCCTAGGCCACCATATTTGAGTATACTCGGCTTGGCACCACGAAGATATATCTTGGGTCCATTACCGAAACTCATCATTGAGCTCACATATCACAGAATGATATTAAGAGGAATGATTTTTGTTTAATTTGCGCATAATGAGGGGAGGGATAGTCCAATCAATTAGGACCGCACTCCCCCTATTTCCATGCCTACACCTAAACCAAACATGGGTCGAGAATTAGGTGAGAGTGCAAGATAATCAAGTCAAACTCCTAGAATCTACGATATTTAGTTCATTCCTCAAATAGAAGAACCGTGCTTCATCAAGTGGCTTCGTGAAGATATCGGCAAGTTGATCTTTGGTTGATACATAGGATAGATCAATATCACCTCTAGCAACATGATCTCTAATAAAGTGATGTCGAATCTCAATATGCTTTGTCCTTGTGTGATCCACCGGGTTGTATGCAATCTTGATGGCACTTTCATTGTCACATAGAAGAGGCACTTTGTCACAATGGACACCGTATTCCTTTAAAGTTTGCCTCATCCATAGCAATTGGGTGCACGCACTAGCAGCAACAACATACTCGGCTTCGGCAGTGGAGAGAGAAATACAATTTTGCTTCTTAGAAGACCAACATACCAAGGACCTACCAAGGAATTGGCAAGCCCCGGATGTTGATTTTCTATCATCCTTGTCTCCCGCCCAATCCGAATCCGTGTATCCACAAAGAGCGAATGTTGAGCCTTGAGGGTACCAAAGACCATAAAATGGGGTATGAACTAAATATCGAAAGATTCTCTTGACCGCCATTAAATGGCTTTCCTTAGGAGCCGCTTGATATCTTGCACACACACCTACACTCAACACAATATCGGGTCTAGATGCACAAAGGTAAAGCAAAGAACCAATCATAGACCGGTATACCTTTTGATCCACATATTTACCATTTGGATTTTGTTCTAGATGAGTCTTTGTTGCCATGGGAGTTGGGGCTCCATTCAAATCTTGCATTTTGAATCTCTTGAGCATATCTTGGGTATACTTGGCTTGATTGAAGAATGTTCCTCCTCTAACTTGCTTGATCTCAAACCCAAGGAATACTTTCAACTCCCCCATCAAGGACATCCGGAACCTACTAGTCATAAGCTTTGAGAATTCATCATTAAAAGCTTTGTTAGAAGAGCCAAAGATAATATCATCAACATAGATTTGGCATACGAAAAGCTCCCCATTAACTCTCTTAGTAAAAAGAGTGGGATCGATTTTCCCAACCTCAAAGCCACGGTCAAACAATAACTCTCTAAGGTGCTCATACCACGTGCGTGGGGCTTGCTTGAGCCCATAGAGCGCCTTATCAAGTTTGTAGACATGGTTTGGGAAGTTGGGGTCCTCAAATCCCGGGGGTTGCTTGACATATACCAATTCATTCAAGGGACCATAAAGGAATGCACTTTCTACATCCATTTGTTGTAACTTAAAGTTATGATGTGCCGCATAAGCAAGAAGGATACGGATGGACTCAAGGCGAGCCACGGGTGCATAAGTCTCTCCATAATCAATGCCTTCAATTTGGGAATAACCTTGTGCAACCAATCTAGCCTTGTTCCTTACAATAATCCCATGCTCATCTTGCTTGTTCTTGAATATCCACTTTGTTCCAATAACATTGCGGCAATCTTTTGGCTTCTCAACTAACTTCCACACTTTGTTTCTCTCAAAATTGTTGAGCTCTTTGTGCATAGCTTCTAACCAATCCGAATCTTCAAGAGCTTCCCACACTTTCTTTGGTTCAATCATGGAAATATGAGCTTGATGTTCACTGAACCTCTTCAATTGTGCTCGTGTGGAAATACCTTTCCTTAAATCTCCAACAACATTTTGGAGGGAGTGGTCTCTTATTTCCAACATTCTTTCCTTTCTAGCTTCGCGACGAGCGTGGATCTCCTTGTTGTTTCTTGGAGGACCCTCTTCATCATTTTGATCCTCGTCTTGACCATCAACTTGACCTTGATCAATATTGGATTCATCCTCTATATTGGGAGGCACGGATTGACCTTGGTTTTGATCAAGTGTTCTTCTAGCCTCAACTTGAGCATCCCTCAAACCAGCTTGAATGGATCTTCCTTGGCAAATTGACTTGACTCCACTTGACACCCCATCAGATGGATCAAGTTCCCTTTGACTAGAGTTCACACATTGATCACTATGTTGAGGGTCCACATCTTGTCTTTGGCTTGAGTCAACGTCCTCCTCGGTAGATGGAGCATGTTGAGGTTGTGAAGATGAGGGCTCCACTCGAGTGGAGCATAGTTCTTCTCGATCCGCCATAAGGGGTTCCTCAATGGGGCGGATATAACCCACACCCATTCTTCCTATGGCATCCTGAGGCATTTCAACATCTGCATCACAAGCATCAACACGCCCCCCTTGGGGACCATCATATTCTTCGAAGGTCACACTACAAGATTCTATGACGGCTCCGGAGAGCTTGTCATAGATTCTATAAGTGTGAGATTCGAGACCATAGCCAACAAAAATACCCTCTAATGCTTTAGATTCGAATTTGGACAAACGAACACCTTTGATGAGATAGAAACACTTACAACCGAACACCCGGAAATAAGATATGTTGGGCTTGTTACCGGTAAGTATCTCATATGGAGTCTTGTTGATTTTCTTGCGGAGGTAGAGCCGGTTTGAAGCATGGCAAGCGGTGGAGACGGCTTCGGCCCAGAAGTTGTATGGAGATTTAAACTCCGCCAACATGGTCCTAGCCATCTCAATAAGAGTCCGGTTCTTCCTTTCGGCCACACCATTTTGTTGAGGGGTGTATGCGGCGGAATATTGATGCTTAATCCCCTCATCACTAAGAAAGTCATTCAAGGTGTAGTTTTTGAACTCGGTGCCGTTGTCACTTCTTATAATCAACACGGGAGCATTGTGTTGCCGTTGAACCAAGTTGATGAAGTCGATAAAAGTACTTTGAGTTTCACTCTTCAACTTGAAGAAATAAACCCAAGAGTATCTTGAAAAGTCGTCAACAATCACCAAACAATATTTCTTCCCACCAAGGCTTGCATGAGATGGAGGACCAAATAGGTCCACATGAAGAAGTTCCAAGATCTTGTTAGACTTGATTTGGTTCGTGGGCTTATGAGGAGCGTCATGCATCTTCCCTAGAACACATGCCCTGCAAACACGATCTTTGGCAAAGGAAACATTTTCTTTTAGTCCAACAATATGGCCCTCTTTATGGAGACTTTGCAAAGTTCTCATATTGACATGGGCTAGTCGGCGGTGCCATAGCTAGCCCACATCGGCCTTTCCGTATAAGCACATCGGACCTGCAGTGGCTTGCCCCGAAAAGTCCACCACATACAAGTAATTTTCGACGTACCCAACGAAAGCGACCTTGAGAGACTTGCTCCACAAGAGGACCACAATATCATTATCAATAAAGACGGCAAAGCCCATCTTTCCAAGTGCACGGACAGAAAGTAAATTGTAACCAAGGGTTTCAACAAGCATGACGTTCACGAGTGTAATGTCGTGAGCCACCACTACCTTTCCGAAACCCATTACCGTAGATTTTGACTTGTCGGCATATGTGACGGTGATTTGATCTTCATTTGACACCAAGTCCTTGACAATAGACGAGCTTCCGGTCATATGACAAGTGCAGCCACTATCAAGCACCCATTTTGAACCTCCGGAAGCATAGGTCTACAAAAGATCAAGCTAGTTTTTAGGTACCCATTTTTCAATGGGTCCTCTTTTGTTAGCAACAAGGGTCTTGGGAACCCAAATAGACCAAGCAATATAACCATCATACGGACCAACATATTGTGCATACACATCACCATAGTAATCACGCATTAGAACATAGTGAGGGTTAGCACTTCCCGCAAAATCGTCATGAGACATAGTTTTGCCAATTATGGTCTTACTTCCCACAATGGTCTTGTTGGTCTCTTGTGCGGGCTTGTCCTTCTTATTCTTTGATTTGGAGACAAAACCAATGCCCCCTTTATCTCCACTACGCCTTTGCTTGCTCAAAAGATCATCAATAGACTTGTTACCTTGTGGAAATGTGGTCTTTGCAAGCTCCCCCTTCAACCTAGAATTCTCTTCAAGGATAGTCATGCTACTCGATGGAATGAAGTTACTAGGTGAAGGAATATTGGCCAATTGAGTTTGAAGCGTTTCATGGGACTTTGTGGGAGACAAGAGTTCACTCTCCAAGGCTTTGTGGGCCTTGTTAAGCAAGCTAAAGTCCTCGGCAAGTTTTTCATGAACCACACCAAACTCAACCTTGTACTTTTTAGCTCTTTTGTATTTAGCAATAGCATGATCACGCTCTTTAATGAGTTTGTTAACAATAATGTCATTGGCCTCATCAAGCCCTTCAAGTTTTGACTCAAGGGACAACCTAGTCTCTTGTTCTTCTTCTAGAGCATTGCTTAACGCCTCTAGTTCAATCATATGTTCATGCCCAAGTTTACATCTAACATATAGAAGCTCTTGAGTGTGGGAGAGTTGATCTAAGATGTTCCCAAAATGTAGTTTAGCATCACCTTCTAGGTTAGTCATGAACTCATCAAAGGCAATTAATTCCTTTTTAACATCAAGAGACATTTCATCATCAATTTCATCATTATCTAATTGAGTAGAGTGGGATGATGAGGATACCTCCGTTCCTCTTGCCATAAGGCAAGTGACGTCCTTGGAGGAAGAGTTCTCATTTGGAGAGTCGAAGAGTGAGAGTGTCGGAGTAGAGGTGGTGGCTAGAGCAGCCATACCATGTGAGGTTTCTTCTTCTTCCTCATCTTCATCATCGTCAATATCGGAGGAGTATTCTTCATGAGTGATCAAGACAATTTCTCCCGATTTCTTGTTGATGGGGTTCTTTTTGACGAAAGGTTTCTTGTAGGGTGCCTTGAGAGTCTTCTTCAACACAAGCTTCCCACCATTATCTTCTCTCTTCTCATAGGGGCAGCTTGCCACAAAGTGGTAGCGGTCACCACAATTGAAGCAAGTTCTCAATCTAGTGGCATTCTCTCTTTTCCCATTTGGATTGCTTCTCCGTTGCATTTCCATCTTGGCCTTGGCGGGATTCTTCCAAAAGTTCTTTGCATAGAAAGCCATATATTGACTATGAGCAATCTTGACATCATCGGGATGGTCCAAGGAGAGGCCTTCATCACTATCATCTTCATCTTCAAAGTTCACAACTTTGGCCTTCAAAGCAACATTGACCACATTGCTCATACCGAGGGCACGAGCACGGGCATCTTTGGCGTTCTTGGCGGCTACCTTGAAAGCGGCCATCTCTTGCATAACTTCGTTTGAGGTCATGAGATGGTAGTTGTGTCTTCCTTGTAGGCTCTTCAAGTCGGTGGGCTCAAAAGGCATGAGTGCACTCACATATTTCCTTTTTATCCATGCATCATCCACATGTAAGGCACCCACATTTCTAAAAGCGGTGGCGGTGGTCTTGAGCCTTCGATACATGTCTTCGTGATCTTCACCTTCTTTCATGTAGAAACCTTCGGCTTCATTGCTTAGAGCATCATATCTGTTCCTCCTCATACTCTCATTTCCAACAAACAACACAGTGAGAGCATCCCAAGCTTCCTTGGCAATGCTAAAGTGCTCAATGTGTGGATAATCCTTTGTTCCCAATCCTTGTTGAATCATATGCAAAGCAGTGGCATTGAGTTGACTGTTGACAACCTCTCTTCTTGTCAAGTTGTTTGGATCCCCAATAAAGAGTCCATGCTCGATGATGTTCCATAGTTCAATGCAAGAGCTGCGCATATGAGTTCTCATTAGTGATTGCCATTGAGCAAAAGTAGCAGACTCTTCAAGCTTAGGTGGGTCACCTCTATTGTACACATGAGGGTGTGGGATGGGAGGATCAGGAGAGTACCAAGAGTCACGGTGCTCGCCCTTCCCCCCATCAGGTCGTGTGGAGGAAATAGTAGTGTCTAGTTTATCCCCTACCACCATACCTTCGGGGGATACCGGAGTATTCCCTTTAGGTGCGGATGGTAGTTCCTCTTGAGGGGAAGGGGGTGATGAGCCATCTTTGTCTTTAAGAAGTTGCTCAAGCATCTTCTTGACTTCGTTGACCAAGGAAGAGCTCAATCTTGTTTCCAAGTTTCTGAGATCTTCCATGGTCACCGGTGTTGACTCACTACCACCTTCCCCTTCTTGGCTACCCATATTCTCTTAGGCGGTAAAGCCCGAATAAAGAGCCGAGGCTCTGATACCAATTGAAAGGATCATATGGGCACCTAGAGGGGGGGGGTGAATAGGTGCTACTTCAAATTTTCTTCTTTTTCAAATTAAGGTTTGACAATAAGGTAAATTCTCTAGATAATGCAACTACGGTGAATTTACCTATATGACAAAATGCAAGAGCTACCACAACACAAAGAAGTAACAAGTAAGTAAGGTGCGGTAAAGGATAGAGGTAACCGAAAAGTGGACACGGAGACACAAGGATTTGTTTCCCGTAGTTCCTTCCTTTTGAGGGGAAGTACGTCTACGTTTGGAGAGGGGGTGGTTTCAAACCACCAACGCCACAAGAGGCCTCCCTTGTTCTCCGATGAATCTCACCCCAATGGGATCGATTCACCTTCCACTATATCGGCAACCTTCAAGGTGGAAGCCGGCACCGTTACAAGTTTGGGGCACACATCCACAACTTAATCGGAGGCTCCCAAATACAAGCAAGCTGTCAAAGCAATCAAAGACAAGCTTGTAAGAACAAAAACTCGAGCTAGGGTTTCCAACAAAACACTAGAGCAAAGGGGGGCCTCAATGAAATGAGGGGGAAATGAAGATCTCTTTTGGTGAAGTAGTAGATCGGGGACTCCTCCTTCGAATCCCAAAAGATCAAGGACTTTGGGTGGTTGGATGATGAGATCTTGCGAATTTGAGTGGCTCCAATGGACTCCAATGGTGGGCAATGACTTTAATGTGCTGAGCAATTTGTCCCAAGGTAGGTGGAGGGGTATTTATACCCCTCCACGAAATAGGTGGCCGTTGGAGCAATAAATGACCGGTAGTACCGGTACTCAAGCGATAGTACCGCTTGCGAGCGGTACTACCGGTCCAGTACCGGACCAAGTACCGGTGGAGACCTTGTCCTTGCTGAAATCTTCAGTCTTGGGCGGTACCCCCTTGCGGTACTACCCCCAAGCGGTAGTACCGGACATCTTCAGCGGTACTACCGGTTCGAGCGGTAGTACCGGTCCCAAGTACCGCTTGGTACTGACCAAAACGGAGAGGGGAGGGTGCTAGCCAGTAAGCAGCGGTACCGATGAGCGGTACGACCGCCTTAAGCGGTAGTACCGCTTGTACCAAGCGGTACTACCGGTTGGGCCGGTAGTGCCTCTCCGTGGTACCGGTGGGTACTGACTAGTACTCACCCTTCTCTCTTTTGATCGGTGCCAACCGGTACTAGAACCGGTAGTACCGGTGTCAAGCGGTAGTACCGGTTGCAGGTCCGGTACTACCGGTTGACACAGAAGTTTTGCAAGGGGAAAACTGCAATGCCATGTCTTGTGCCTTCCTTTATCAATCCTGTGAAAAACTTAGTACACGGTTAAATCGATAAATGTATTGTTATCAAACATCAAAATCAGAGGGATTAGAAAAATGCTCTTTCAGTGGCCTTTTGTGCTCCTATTTAATTTGTCTATACTAGTGCGATCTCAATTTTTTTGTCACACTAGTACAACTTGACAAGAAAAGGTATGGATCCTAGTAGGATGGGGAATAGTGGTTTGCCGACTATTGTTGGAAAGGGCACTGTATGCATTGAGACAAACAAAGGTTGCATGTTGGAGCTCGATGATGTGAGACATGTTCTCGAGATACAACTAAATTTGTTGTTAGTTGGAAAGATCAATGACATTCACCATGGAATTTATTTTGGTGAAGCAAAATGGAAACTCACAAAAGGTTCATTTACTGTGGTCCGAGGAAGTAAGCAAGGTTGTCTCTTTGTGACAAAAACCAAGCTATACAATGATGTGCTGAACATCACCGAGAATGATACCTCGATTTAGTTACGACACAAGAGGTTGGGGAATATGAGTGATAAGATCATGCATGCTATTGATCGCATGGAGTTCCTCATTTGAAAGGTATAACCTTGAAATCCATGAATATTTTTTCCGTTCAAACTCAGAGTTGCATTTCGTACATGCCCGCCGCATCATGCAGATAATATACTTGACATTGTGCACAAAAATGTTTGCTCCATGACCGGAAAAATTCTTGGTGGAACATTATACTTTGTGACATTCATTAATGACCATTCAAGAAATATTTTTCTGTATGTGTTGAAAAACAAGTGATAGGTGGTCGAAGTCTTCAAGGAAATTCCATGCCAAGGTTGAGAGAGAAAATGGTAGTAAATTGAAGGGCATGAGATTAGACAATGGTGGTGGATACCGAGGTACCTTTTATAGGTATTGCATAAATTTAGGCCTCAAGCTTCTGTAGACTCCATCGAAGATACCCTAGCTCAATGGACTTCCTGAGAGAACGAATATGACTCTCATCGAGAGGGTCACATATATGCTTTCTCATGCAAAGTTACCTACTTCTTTTTGGGATAAAGCATTGAATCATATATGTATGTACTAAACTTTCCCCCTTAGTTCCTCTTGAAATTGATATTCCTTAGAGATTTTGGTCAGGGCAAGAAGTATCATACAAGAACTTGAAGGTCTTTGGGTGCAAGGCATTTCTGCACATCCCAAGGGATTTGAGATTCAAACTTGATAGAAAGACAAAATAGTGGATCTATATCAGTAGTCCAAGCGATGTTTTTGGATACAAGTTATGGGATCCAATCAAGAAGAATACATGTAGAGGCTAAGATGTGGTTTTCATTGAAAATGAAACAATACAAGATATTGGGAAATCAGAGAAGCCGAAGGCTACCACATCTCAAGTCGACTTGGATCCAGTTAACCCTCCCCTCGTGCATGGCGATCATGTGGGAGATGATGCTAAATATGATGATAATGCAGCTAAACAAGGCAGTATAAGTGAGGGACATGAACAACCATTTGAAGAAGAAGATGGTGATGTTTATCCACATGATTCCCCGCCACCACTGCAGCAATAGAGGTGGAAGAGATATAATACCTTTCACAAGGCATCCACCACATCAATATGTATTAATGAATGATGCAGGTGAGCCCTAATGTTATGAGGAGGCATTGTTTGATGATCACAAAAATGAATGGTTGGAAGCCATGCATGATGAGATGAAATCCCTGTATGAGAATGCCACCTTTGAGTTGGTGTATTTACCAAAGGGAAAGAAAGCGCAAGAACATAACTCACATCGAAAGTATAAGGTTAGATTGGTTGCAAAAGGTTTCAGTCAGAAAACGAGTATTGACTTTGATTCGATGTTCTCTATGGTAGTCAAGATGTGTTTGATTCGAGTTGTGCTTGACATAGCTGCCACCATGAACTTGGAAATTGAACAACTTGATGGGGAGACTGTTGGAGATATGCCCTAGAGGCAATAATAAAAGTGGTTATTATTATATCTTTGTGTTTATGATAAATGTTTACATTCATGCTATAATAGTATTAACCGGAAACATTAATACTTGTGTGATTTGTAAACTAAATTAGAGTCCCTAGTAAAGCCTCTTTGTAATACTAGCTTGTTGGTTAATAGATGATCGTGGTTTCCCGATCATGAACATTGAGATGTTGTTAACAACAAGATCATATCATTAGGATAATGGTATGATGGACATACTCCTATAGATAAGCGTAGCATTAAGATCAAGTCATTTCAATAGTTCATTTGCTATAAGCTTTCTGATACATAGTAACCTAATTCCTTCGACCATGATATCATGCTAATCACCATCACCGGAAGGATGCTTTGATGACATCAAACACCACACCGTAACTGGGTGGCTATAAAGGTGGCATTGAGTGTTCAGAAAGTATGTGTTGAGGCACATGGATCAAGAGTGGGATTTGTCCATCCATATGACGAATAGATATACTCTGGACCCTCTCGGTGGAATGTCATCCAATTGGCTTGCAAGCATGTGACTGGCTCACAAGGGATCACATATCACGGGAACGAGAAAAGAGTACTTATCAGTAACGAGGTTGAACTAGGTATGCAGAGATACCAACGATCAAACCTCGGATAAGTAAACTATCGCGAGACAAAGGGAAATTGGTATCGTATGTAAGTGGTTCATTCAGTCGCAAAGTAATTGTAGAAATATGTGGGAGCCATATGAATTTCCAGATTCCTCTATTAGTTATTGATCGGAGAAGTGTCTCGATCATGTCCGCATAATTCACGAACCGTAGGGAGACACACTTAAGGATTCGATGTTGTTTAGTAGATATGGAATGCTAGTAGGGATACCGAATGTTGTTCGGAGTCTCGGATGGGATCCGGGATATCACGAGGAGATACGGAATGGTCCGGAGAATAAGATTCATACAAGGAAAGTCCGATTTCGGAGTTCGGAAAAGATTTCGATGTTTTCATCGGAGAGGTTCTAGAAGGTTCACCAGACCGGAAGGGGAATGGGCCATGAATGTGTCATGGGTAAGTGGAATGATTGGATCATATCCTAGGTCACTTGGTTTGGGCATTTGCTAGAGAGAATTAAAGCTCTAAATCGAAAGTCAAATGGGAGGTTTCAAAAGTCAAACTGGAACAATGCTTTCCTAGTGAAAGAAGGAAAGAGTCCTTCTTTCAATCCAACTTGGGTTTGGGTTTGGGTTTGGATTCCCCAAGGCTGCCCCCTCTCATAAATAGAGGGGGAGGGCTGCCCCAAACACACAAGAGCCAGCCCCCCACCCGTGCTGCGCCGCCGCCAGCCGCCGCTGCCTTAGCCGCCGCCGACACCTCCTACTCCCGGCATTCTAAACCCTAGATCGCCGAGAAACCCTAGATCCACCATAACTCGCATCGGCTTAGGCGAAGCCCTGCGGTATCTGTAGGGGTTCATAGCATGGAAAACAAAAAATTTCTACCGCATGCAAACAAACAAGCCAAGATCTATCTACTAGATTGTAGCAACGAGTCGATAGAGGAACTCACCCTCAAAGATTCCAAAGCGGTTAACGTGGGTGATGTAGTCGTACTCTTGCCGATCTCAAGATCGCGTAGACGATCCTTCCGGCGCTGCGTTCCGGCAGCGCTTCCGCAGTCGGTCACACGTTCGGTACTCTATGAAGACCTTCCTCTCCCTTGTTCCAGCAGGCAGCGGAGGTTGTAGCACTCTCCTCACGATTCCGGCAGCACGACGGCGTGGTACCGGAAGTAGAGGGGAGATCTCGCAGGGCTTCGCCTTAAGCCGGAGCGAGTATGGTGGACTATGAGAGAGGCCTTGGTGATCTAGGGTTTAGAGGCACCAAGGGGAGAGTGTAGCCGGCGGCTAGGGTTTGGGGATCACCCCAACTCGCCGAGTTGGAGGTGCCCTAGGCGGCGGCTCAAGGAGGTGGTGGCGCCGACGGCTTGGGGTTAGGGTTTTGGGTGTTTCGGTGTGAGGGGTAGGGGGCGCCCTACCCCTCCTTATATAGGTGGAGGGTGGCCGGTTGGGAGGAGGGAGTCCTCCCACAACTCGGCCTCCTTGGCCGGCGGGTGGAGGGAGGAGGACTTCCTCCCCAAGTAGGTTTCCTACTCTCCCTCCACCAAGCAAACTTGCTGTTTGACTTTTTCAAATTGGCATTTGACTTTCAAACTAGGATTTGATTTCTCCCTTTATTTTGCCCAGCCAAGTGACCTAGTACATGATGCAACCATTCCATATTGTTATGACACATTCATGTACCCTTCCCCTCCGGAGTGCCGGACCTTTCGGACCCTTCTAGAACATTCCCGGTGAAAACACCGGAATCATTCCCCAACTCCGAAACATGACTTTCCTTATATGAATCTTATTCTTCGGACCATTCCGGATCTCCTCGTGATATCCCGGATCCTATCCGAGACTCCGAACAACATTCGGCCTCTTTCTCATCATTCCATAACTACTCAACAACATCGAATCCTTAAGTGTGTCTCCCTACGGTTCGTGAATTATGCGGACATGATCGAGACACTTCTCCGATTAATAACCAATAGAGGAATCTGGAAATTCATATGGCTCCCACATATTTCTACGATTACTTTGTGATCGAATGAACCACTTACATACGATACCAATTTCCCTTTGTCTCACGATAGTTTACCTATCCGAGGTTTTGATCGTCGGTATCTCTGCATACCTAGTTCAACCTCGTTACTGATAAGTACTCTTTTATCATTCCCATGGTATGTGATCCCCTGTGAGCCAGTCACATGCTTGCAAGCTAATTGGATGACATTCCACCAAGAGGGCCCGGAGTATATCTATCCGTCATATGGATGGACAAATCCCACTCTTGATCCATGTGTCTCAACCCATAGTTTCCGAACACTCAATGCCACCTTTATAGCCACCCGGTTATGGTGTGGTGTTTGATGTCATCAAAGCATCCTTGTGGTGATGGTGATAAGCATGATCTCATGGTCGAAGGAATTAGGTTACTATGTATCAGAAAGCTTATAGCAATTGAACTATTAAAATGACTTGATCTTTATGCTACGCTTATCTATAGGAGTATGTCCATCATATCATTCTCCTAATGATATGACCTTGTTATTAACAACATCTCAAATGTTCATGATCAAGAAACCATGATCATGTATTAATCAACAAGCTAGTATTATAAAGAGGCTTTACTAGGGACTCTAATTTAGTTTACAAATCACACAAGTATTAATGTTTCTCGTTAATACTGTTATAGCATGAATGTAAACATTTATCATAAACACAAAGATATAATAATAACTACATTTATTATTGCCTCTAGGGCATATCTCCAACACTATCCCACTTGCACTAGAGTCAACTAATCTAGATTACATGGTAATATACCGAACACCCATGGCAGTTTGGTGTTGGTCATGTTTTGCCCTCGGGAGAGTTTTTGTCAACGGATCCGCCACATTTAGATATGTGTGTACTTTGCAAATCTTTATGTCACCATCTTCGACATGTTCTCGAATAACGTGAAAACGTAGCTTTATGTGCTTCAGCTTCTTGTGTGACCTTGGTTCTTGCGCATTGGCTATGGCGCCCATGTTATCACAGTAGATAGACATTGGGTCCAGCGCACTTGGAACCACACCGAGCTCTGTAATGAACTCCTTCATCCATATCGCTTCTTGTGAAGCCTCTGAAGCAGCTATGTATTCCGATTCAGTTGAAGATCTCGCCACAACGCTTTGCTTTGCACTCCTCCAGCTAACTGCTGCACCATTCAAAGTAAATACGTATCCAGATTGAGATTTAGAATCATCCGGATCGGTGTTCCAACTAGCATCGGTGTAACCATTAACAACGAGCTGTTCATCACCTCCATAAGAAAGAACCATATCCTTAGTTCTTCTCAAGTACTTAAGGATGTTTTTGACCGATGTCCAATGATCCACTCCTGGATCACTTTGATATCTGCTAGTCAAACTAACAGCATATGCAATGTCGGGTCTAGTACATAGCATGGCATACATTAGAGATCCTATGGCTGAGGCATAGAGAGTCTTACTCATCCTTTCTCTATCTTCTGTCGTTGTAGGACTTTGAGTTTTACTCAAGGTCGTATTGGGCAACATGGGCAAGAACCCTTTCTTGCTATCTTCCATTCCAAACCTCTTCAGAACTTTGTCCAAATATGTACTTTGTGACAATGATATTAGGCATCTTGATCTATCTCTATAAATCTTTATGCCTAATATGTAAGCTGCTTCGCCAAGATCTTTCATTGAAAAACTATTATTCAAATATTCCTTGACACTATTAAGAAGGTCTACATCATTCCCAATCAACAATATGTCATCTACATATAGTATTAATAATGCTACAGAGCTCCCACTCACTTTTTTTTGTAAATACAAGCTTCTCCATAAGTTTGTATAAAACCAAAGCTTTTGATTACCTTATCAAAACGTTGATTCCAACTTCGGGATGCTTGCTTCAATCCATATATGGACCGTTGAAGTTTGCATACCTTGTTAGCATCTTTAGGATCGACAAAACCTTTGGGTTGCATCATATACAACTCTTAATCAATGTCTCCATTGAGGAACGCCGTTTTAACATCCATCTGCCATATCTCATAATCGTAATATGCAGCGATTGCTAACATAATCCTCACAGACTTTAGCTTCGCTATTGGTGAGAAAGTCTCATCGTAGTCAACTCCTTGAATTTGCCGAAACCATTTTGCGACAAGTCGAGCTTTATAGACAGTTACATTTCCATCAGCATCTGTTTTCTTCTTGAAAATCCATTTGTTCTCGACAGCCTTCCGGCCATCCGGTAAGTCCACCAAAGTCCATACTTGGTTTTCGTACATGGATCCAATCTCGGATTTCATGGCTTCTTGCCATTTATTGGAATCTGGGATCATCATCGCTTCCTCATATGTCGCAGGGTCATAGGTGTTGTCCACCAACATGACACTCATAACGGGATCATACCAATCAGGAGTGGTACGATTTCTCGTTGACCTGCGAGGCTCTGTAGCAACTTCAACCGAAGTTTCATGATCATCATCATTAGCTTCCTCTCTTATTGGTGTAGGCGCCACTGGAACTACTTCCGGTGTTGCGCTACTCGCAAGTTCGAGAGAAGGTTCGATAACCTCGTCGAGTTCTACTTTCCTTCCAGTCACTTCTTTCGAGAGAAATTCTTTCTCTAGAAAGGATCCATTCTTAGCAACGAAGATTTTGCCCTCGGATATATGATAGAAGTTATACCCAATAGTTTCCTTCGCGTATCCTATGAAGACGCATTTTTCCGCTTTGGGTTCAAGCTTGTCCGGCTGTAACTTCTTTACATAGGCTTCGCAACCCCAAACTTTAAGGAACGACAATCTAGGTTTCTTCCCAAACCATAATTCATTCGGTGTCGTTTCAACGGATTTAGATGGTGCCCTATTTAAAGTGAATGCGGCTGTTTCTAATGCATAACCCCATAACGATAGCGGTAAATCTGTAAGTGACATCATAGAACGAACCATATCTAAGAGAGTTTGATTACGACGTTCGGACACACCATTACGTTGTAACACCCTCAGAATCGGCCCTATGCAAGTTTCAGCGATTCCCGCCAAACCCGCATAGAAACGATTCAAAGGTGCCCACCAGGCACTTGCGTGCGGGTGGAAAACGAAGTAATAACATTACACAACAGTCCTCGATGGGACCCACAGAACAGATGTTTATACAACACGACTCCATGAGTCAAGAATACAGATATAATATACAAAGATCCAAATCACCTTGAAAATGATAGAGCGTCCGACTACGGACAAGATGCAAATGGGGCTAAGAGCCCTGAAGAATAACCAATGGCGTCCATAACCCTGCCCAGGCCAAGCCGGAAGGGTAACCCTGCTAACGACGTCGATCTCAAAACCTGCGTAAACAAAAGGGGTGCCGACAAAGGGCAAAGGAAAAAGAGGAGCGTCAGTACTGAGGCCAGTACACGGCGAGACTAGAATTCGGCGGTCCTCGCCTACATAGGTATGGTGGACTGAGCGGCAGCGGCGGCATGCACTAAACATCCTATAGAGACTCGATACAACTGACGGCTATCAGAGAGGGATAAGAAAGACCTATTTGGAAAACAACCTGATGCTACCACCAAACATACCCATCCTGGTGTTTCCCCTCGAGACCAAACGAGGAAGGCAACCGAGGAACTCACACCGTTGGCAGTTTTATTTATTCAGTTATCGTTGCAGCAATTACTAGTCAGGTATAGATGATCATCCTGATAAAATAAGCAGTGGGCCATTTTAGTTAATCATTCTGTTGTAGTTGCAACACTTACTAGTCAGATACGGATAGCATGAGATATCCCAAACCCAGCAGTTGTTGGTACTTTTATTTAGCCATTCCGTTATAGTTGCAATACTTACTAGTCAGATACAATGGTCGCAAGCGACAACCCAAACAAGCAATTGTTGGCAGTTTTATTTAGCCATTCCATTATAGTGAAGCTGATTACTAGTCATTATAAAGTCAAATTTATAGCACTACTTTAGTTATAGTTGTCTATGATCGAGATACTGTGCTCCAAGTCATCCATAACCGCGGACACGGCTTTCAGAAAAATTTACCCTGCAGGGGTGCACAAATAGCAACACACACTCGATCAACCTCGGAAAAACCAAATCAAATCCCAACGAGGCCTTCACGACAAAGCAATCACAGGATTCAGAAATATTTCAGGGGGGCACCCCTTGGAGTACACCCGCAACGAAGTTAGCTGACTCCGAGACGGACCCGAGGTTTGGGTGGACGGCTGTAAACGACTGGGAACCCGAAAACTCGGGCTTGTCGATACCGCGAAATCGTGTCCCGATCCTAAACAGTACAGTGTGCTCCTCGCACAATAGTAATAAAGCAGTAAAGCATGGCATAAGTACAGGATCGTAAATAAACCTCAAACTAGTTTGTGGCCCCAAGAAATAAGAATGAATTAAGCTCTGGCTCAGGGGGGTCCCATAATCCTCCCGGATGTGGATAGCGCGAATATTCAAGGAACATGTATCAAGTACTCGGGGTCCTACGGGATACAAGTGGACGGTTAACAACCAAATAACATCTATTGCCCACCTGTGCCTCTGCTTACCTACTTCAATTTTAGTTGTTAAACAGTAATTAAAGTGAACGATAATTAAAGCCAAGACCATCTCCAACATTAAACATGCGGCAATGCTCCAACAACCGTGGTACTTGACGACACGCAACATCACTTGAGCAAGCGACTACGACGTGCAGGTCCAACTATCTACCAAACAATGGGTAATAGGAGGTGTCCAAGGCAATATAAGGCTGCAAGGTATATCACGGGTACGAAAGCTAGAGCGACGCAACACAGATAGCAATAGATCAACAGGAGGGAATAAATACTATAAAAGTAAGATAGGTAGAAAGGGGGAGGTGCTCGCCTGAAAACATTGTCGAAGGTTCATCCGAAGATCGGGTCGACACTCGCATCAACTCAACGGCCTTATCCGCGAAGAAGCAAACACTAGAATAAACACCGGATGCAATATTTAATACAACGGCAGAAGATCGGCATGATGCATGTATGATGTATGTCATGGCAAAGGTGCGATGCAATTAGGCAATATTAAGCGGAACCGGGGTCCCGACAATTAAATATATGGTTCTAGTTGTTTGGATACCCGCCATTTAAATGTTGTTTTAACAGGGCAAAACATGGCATCGGTGCGCTACACCAATTTAAATGGGACCAATATACGACTAGATTTGCCCGCATATGGGCCCCATATTTAATTATAAGGTGAATCGGCATAATGCCCCCAAACCACAAGACAATATGCATGCGAGTATGACAACTTAATATACAACAATTTATATATAGCATTTATAAACTAGGGGCTCGGGAAAAGGTTCACACATTAGGGTCGAAGATCTTGGGGTTCGCCGAGGGTTCGGGGTTGGTCTCAGGGTTCTGGGTCTAGGGTTCGGCCTCGGCGGGGTCGTTCTCGGATGACGGGGTAGATCTTGGCGTTCCGTGGTCTTCGGGTCATGTCGACGGTTGTCTTGGCGTTCGGGATGAGTACTTGTCGTATTCGCATCGGCGACCTTGGCGTCCGGGGATCCTCCGAGTCCGTGCTGACGACCTTGGGGTTCCGACTTTGGTTGTTGGCCGTGATCTTGTTTCGCGAAGGTACGGTCTTCGATACATCGGGATCGGCCTTCGGGGTTTGATATTTGCGGTCCGTGAAGGAGGTCTTGGGGTTCCGACACCATCGCCTTCGGGATCGATGACGAACTTGGGATCCGTGAAGTAGACCTTGCATGCGTTCTTAGGGGGCTTTGGGGCGTCACGGCCACATCTTCGGAAGATTGTCGCAGTGCTTTAGGGTCCGCCGAATGTCTACTAGCCGCCTTCCCAAACACATAACTGAAGGCAGCAGCAGGGCATGGAGCCGGCGAACAACGGCGGCGACCGAACGCCGAATAGGGGAGGCGCAGGGCCGGAGCCGCGTGGGTCCGTGGTGGCGTCCTGGGGAAGGCTGTGGCCGTCGGGGCGTTCGACGGGCGGCCAGAGAGGGCTCCGGCGGGCCTGCTTGGGGGAGAGCCACCGGGGCGAGGACGGAGGACGCCTGGCGGTGGGACGGCGGGGAGGAGGCCAGCGGTGGAGGCGCGGACGGTGGCGGGGAAGGAGGGCCGGAGGTGGGGCTCCTGGGCGGCGGGGCTCGGGTCGAGCTGGGGAGGTGCTCGCGCGAGGAAGAGGAGGCTGCGGAGGGGAGGGAGAAGGGGCGAGGTCGAGCGGGGGAGGGAGGGGTTGGTGGGGAAGGTGCGGGAGCGGGCGATGCAAGGAGAGAGAGGGAGGAGAGCGGGCAGGGCGCGTCGGGCGGCGGCCGGACGCGGGGCTACGCGGCGGCGCCGGGGAGGAAACGGGGGAGCAGGGGAGGGCCGGAGGTCGCAGGGTGCGGGAAGGGGCGAGGCAGAGGTGCGGCTCGAGTGGGGGGAAGAGGACGCGGTGGGGAAGAGGAACAGGGGTGGGACCGGGGCGTGGGGCCGCGCGGGGTCGGTGGGACCCGGGGGTGGTCGGTGTGGGGGGGTGGAGTGAGGAGGTGGTGGGCCAGAGAGGGTGGGTCCAGGTTGTAAGGGAGAGGGGTAGGTGGGGGCTAGGTGAGAGAGAGAGAGGGGTGTGGGTGGGGCTGTGGATTGGTGAGGTGGCGGTGGGTGTGATGAGGTGGAGGGAAGGTGAGGTGGAGGGCTCTGGTTGGTGGGTAGACTAGGATTGGGTGGGAATAGGTTTAGGTGGACCGTTTTATTCTGGGGGTGGCCGACTGGGTCGGATCGGCCCGGTTGGCTGCCCCCTAAAAATAATATAGATTTTTATTTAATTTAAAAATAACTTTTGTAATTAGTTTTTAGACAAATAAAAGACCCGGAAAAGCCCGGCGCTATAATTTGAAATTGAGACGGGGAATATATAGAAACCAAACTAGGCTTTTAGAAAATAGGTTTCGACAAACAAATGCATGATGACTCGACGATGCACAAATGCAATGTGGCATGACGACATGAGCATGCATTCATGATGATGCAATGCCCAAAAACAACGCGATTTTCTAGTAGTGGTTTTGCGGGATGCCACAATTCGACACCACTAACAATGGATCTCGCCCTCGAGATCCGCCTCATGGTACCGGGAAGAAGGGCGGCGATCTGAATCTTCTCGCATCGTGTAGATCCTCGCGACACCACTAACAAGAGTTCGTTGTCCGTGATCGTCGAGAGAACACTCCGGGAACAAAAGGTCGAAGGTAGAGGTATCAACAAATAAAGCCACCTCTAACTTCGATAGAAGGTGAGAAAAGATGCGGCATATCCCACTTCAATGTACAAGAGCGAATAGAAAGGGTAGTCGGCATGGGGGCCAATCCATCACGCACCCAAACTATTACTCCGCACAATCAGTGGAAAAGCGTGCAACCATTCTCGGAATCAGACTGAAGATCTCGACAATCGAGGTTCAGAAACAAAGGAGTGATGCAGACTCTGCATCGGATCTGGCGTAGATGATGTCGTTGCGTCGGAAAACACCGGAAGGCACGAGAAAGAGAAGTTCCCCAGACGAAGGGTTCCTCGGATAGCATGAAGACCAGATGTAGCAACACCGTTATCAAAGGAGGAAGCGAAACCCTGAAGGTACGACGGAACCCAACCACGAGAAATCCTGGACTCGAAGAGAGAGAAGAGAGCGGATCCAAAACACGCATAGGTGAGAGGAGAGCAGCAGAGGGGTAAGGAGTAAAATCAGACCTAATCAGATCTACCCAACCGATTTTCAAAAATAGTTTTGACACTCTACTTCGGCCGTTAGCTAGGTTATCCTACAGGCTGGACTTGTGGGGTATCGCAACTGCTGAGCTCGGATACCACTCTGTAACACCCTCAGAATCGGCCCTATGCAAGTTTCAGCGATTCCCGCCAAACCCGCATAGAAACGATTCAAAGGTGCCCACCAGGCACTTGCGTGCGGGTGGAAAACGAAGTAATAACATTACACAACAGTCCTCGATGGGACCCACAGAACAGATGTTTATACAACACGACTCCATGAGTCAAGAATACAGATATAATATACAAAGATCCAAATCACCTTGAAAATGATAGAGCGTCCGACTACGGACAAGATGCAAATGGGGCTAAGAGCCCTGAAGAATAACCAATGGCGTCCATAACCCTGCCCAGGCCAAGCCGGAAGGGTAACCCTGCTAACGACGTCGATCTCAAAACCTGCGTAAACAAAAGGGGTGCCGACAAAGGGCAAAGGAAAAAGAGGAGCGTCAGTACTGAGGCCAGTACACGGCGAGACTAGAATTCGGCGGTCCTCGCCTACATAGGTATGGTGGACTGAGCGGCAGCGGCGGCATGCACTAAACATCCTATAGAGACTCGATACAACTGACGGCTATCAGAGAGGGATAAGAAAGACCTATTCGGAAAACAACCTGATGCTACCACCAAACATACCCATCCTGGTGTTTCCCCTCGAGACCAAACGAGGAAGGCAACCGAGGAACTCACACCGTTGGCAGTTTTATTTATTCAGTTATCGTTGCAGCAATTACTAGTCAGGTATAGATGATCATCCTGATAAAATAAGCAGTGGGCCGTTTTAGTTAATCATTCTGTTGTAGTTGCAACACTTACTAGTCAGATACGGATAGCATGAGATATCCCAAACCCAGCAGTTGTTGGTACTTTTATTTAGCCATTCCGTTATAGTTGAAATACTTACTAGTCAGATACAATGGTCGCAAGCGACAACCCAAACAAGCAATTGTTGGCAGTTTTATTTAGCCATTCCATTATAGTGAAGCTGATTACTAGTCATTATAAAGTCAAATTTATAGCACTACTTTAGTTATAGTTGTCTATGATCGAGATACTGTGCTCCAAGTCGTCCATAACCGCGGACACGGCTTTCAGAAAGTTTTACCCTGCAGGGGTGCACAAATAGCAACACACACTCGATCAACCTCGGAAAAACCAAATCAAATCCCAACGAGGCCTTCACGACAAAGAAATCACAGGATTCAGAAATATTTCAGGGGGCCACCCCTTGGAGTACACCCGCAACGAAGTTAGCTGACTCCGAGACGGACCTGAGGTTTGGGTGGACGGCTGTAAACGACTGGGAACCCGAAAACTCGGGCTTGTCGATACCGCGAAATCGTGTCCCGATCCTAAACAGTACAGTGTGCTCCTCGCACAATCGTAATAAAGCAGTAAAGCATGGCATAAGTACAGGATCGTAAATAAAACCTCAAACTAGTTTGTGGCCCCAAGAAATAAGAATGAATCAAGCTCTGGCTCAGGGGGGTCCCATAATCCTCCCGGATGTGGATAGCGCGAATATTCAAGGAACATGTATCAAGTACTCGGGGTCCTACGGGACACAAGTGGACGGTTAACAACCAAATAACATCTATTGCCCACCTGTGCCTCTGCTTACCTACTTCAATTTTAGTTGTTAAACAATAATTAAAGTGAACGATAATTAAAGCCAAGACCATCTCCAACATTAAACATGCGGCAATGCTCCAACAACCGTGGTACTTGACGACACGCAACAGCACTTGAGCAAGCGACTACGACGCGCAGGTCCAACTATCTACCAAACAACGGGTAATAGGAGGTGTCCAAGGCAATATAAGGCTGCAAGGTATATCACGGGTACGAAAGCTAGAGCGACGCAACACAGATAGCAATAGATCAACATGAGGGAATAAATACTATAAAAGTAAGATAGGTAAAAAGGGGGAGGTGCTCGCCTGAAAACATTGTCGAAGGTTCATCCGAAGATCGGGTCGACACTCGCATCAACTCAACGGCCTTATCGGCGAAGAAGCAAACACTAGAATAAACACCGGATGCAATATTTAATACAACGGCAGAAGATCGGCATGATGCATGTATGATGTATGTCATGGCAAAGGTGCGATGCAATTAGGCAATATTAAGCGGAACCGGGGTCCCGACAATTAAATATATGGTTCTAGTTGTTTAGATACCCGCCATTTAAATGTTGTTTTAACAGGGCAAAACATGGCATCGGTGCGCTACACCAATTTAAATGGGACCAATATACGACTAGATTTGCCCGCATATGGGCCCCATATTTAATTATGAGGTGAATCGGCATAATGCCCCCAAACCACAAGACAATATGCATGCGAGTATGACAACTTAATATGCAACAATTTATACATAGCATTTATAAACTAGGGGCTCGGGAAAAGGTTCACACATTAGGGTCGAAGATCTTGGGGTTCGCCGAGGGTTCGGGGTTGGTCTCAGGGTTCCGGGTCTAGGGTTCGGCCTCGACGGGGTCGTTCTCGGATGACGGGGTAGATCTTGGCGTTCCGTGGTCTTCGGGTCATGTCGACGGTTGTCTTGGCGTTCGGGATGAGTACTTGTCGTATTCGCATCGGCGACCTTGGCGTCCGGGGATCCTCCGAGTCTGTGCTGACGACCTTGGGGTTCCGACTTTGGTTGTTGGCCGTGATCTTGTTCCGCGAAGGTACGGTCTTCGATACATCGGGATCGGCCTTCGGGGTTTGATATTTGCGGTCCGTGAAGGAGGTCTTGGGGTTCCGACACCATCGCCTTCGGGATCGATGACGAACTTGGGATCCGTGAAGTAGACCTTGCATGCGTTCTTAGGGGGCTTTGGGGCGTCACGGCCACATCTTCGGAAGATTGTCGCAGTGCTTTAGGGTCCGCCAAACGTCTACTAGCCGCCTGCCCAAACACATAACCGAAGGCAGCAGCAGGGCATGGAGCCGGCGAACAACGGCGGCGACCGAACGCCGAACAGGGGAGGCGCAGGGCCGGAGCCGCGTGGGTTCGTGGTGGCGTCCTGGGGTAGGCTGTGGCCGTCGGGGCGTTCGACGGGCGGCCAGAGAGGGCGCCGGCGGGCCTGCTTGGGGGAGAGCCACCGGGGCGAGGACGGAGGACGCCTGGCGGCGGGACGGCGGGGAGGAGGCCAGCGGTGGAGGCGCGGCCGGTGGCGGGGAAGGAGGGCCGGAGGCCGGGCTCCTGGGCGGCGGGGCTCAGGTCGAGCTGGGGAGGTGCTCCCGCGAGGAAGAGGAGGCTGCGGAGGGGAGGGAGAAGGGGCGAGGTCGAGCGGGGGAGGGAGGGGTTGGTGGGGAAGGTGCGGTTGCGGGCGATGCGAGGAGAGAGAGGGAGGAGAGCGGGCAGGGCGCGTCGGGCGGCGGCCGGACACGGGGCTACGCGGCGGCGCCGGGGAGGAAACGGGGGAGCAGGGGAGGGCCGGAGGTCGCAGGGTGCGGGAAGGGGCGAGGCAGAGGTGCGGCTCGAGCGGGGGGAAGAGCACGCGGTGGGGAAGAGGAACAGGGGTGGGACCGGGGCGTGGGGCCACGCGGGGTCGGTGGGACCCGGGGGTGGTCGGTGTGGGGGGTGGAGTGAGGAGGTGGTGGGCCAGAGAGGGTGGGTCCAGGTTGTAAGGGAGAGGGGTAGGTGGGGGCTAGGTGAGAGAGAGAGGGGTGTGGGTGGGGCTGTGGATTGGTGAGGTGGCGGTGGGTGTGATGAGGTGGAGGGAAGGTCAGGTGGAGGGCTCTGGTTGGTGGGTAGACTAGGATTGGGTGGGAATAGGTTTAGGTGGACCGTTTTATTCTGGGGGTGGCCGACTGGGTCGGATCGGCCCGGTTGGCTGCCCCCTAAAAATAATATAGATTTTTATTTAATTTAAAAATAACTTTTGTAATTAGTTTTTAGACAAATAAAAGACCCGGAAAAGCCCGGCGCTATAATTTGAAATTGAGACGGGGAATATTTAGAAACCAAACTAGGCTTTTAGAAAATAGGTTTCGACAAACAAATGCATGATGACTCGACGATGCACAAATGCAATGTGGCATGACGACATGAGCATGCGTTCATGATGATGCAATGCCCAAAAACAACGCGATTTTCTAGTAGTGGTTTTGCGGGATGCCACATACGTTGTGGTGTTCTCGGCGGTGTCAATTGTGAAAGTATTCCGCATTTCTTCAAATGCTCGCCAAACTCGTAACTTAGGTATTCACCTCCACGATCAGATCGTAGAAATTTAATCTTCTTGTTACGTTGATTCTCTACCTCACTTTGAAATTCCTTAAACTTCTCGAAAGTTTCGGACTTATGTTTCATGAAATAGATATACCCATATCTACTCAAGTCATCTGTGAAGGTAAGAACATAACGATAACCACCGCACGATGCTACACTCATTGGGCCACACACATCGATATGTATGATTTCCAATAAGTCCGTAGCTCGCTCCATCATCCCAGAAAATGGAGTCTTAGTCATTTTACCCATCAGACATGCTTCGCATCTTTCAAGTGATTCGAAATCAAGTGATTCAAGAAGTCCATCGGAATGGAGTTTCTTCATACGCTTCACTCCAATGTGATCAAGAAGACAGTGCCACATATAGGTCGAGTTATCGCTCAATTTCAAACGTTTAGCCTCAATGTTATTTATCTGTGTATTACTACAATCGAGATTCAATAAGAATAGACCATCTATCAAAGGTGCATGTGCATAAAACATATTACTCATATAAATCGAACAACCATTATTCTCGGACTTAAACAAGTAACCGTCTCGCAATAAACATGATCCCGATATAATGTTCATGCTCAACGCAGGCACCAAATAACAATTATTTAAGTATAAAACTAATCCCGATGGTAGATGAAGAGGTAGCGTGCCGACCGCGATCACATCAACCTTTGATCCATTTCCAACGCGCATCGTCACCTCGTTCTTCGCTAGCTTCCGTTTATTCTGCAACACCTGTTTCAACTTACAAATATGAGCAACCGAACCAGTATCAAATACCCATGCACTACTACGAGTACTAGTGAGATACACATCAATAACACGTATATCGGATATACCTTTCTTCTTGATGTTGGCGTTCTTCAAATCCGCCAAGTACTTTGGGAAATTCCGCTTCCAGTGACCCTTTCCCTTGCAGTAAAAGCACTCAGTATCAGGCTTTGGTCCAGCCTTGGTCTTCTTCGCCGGTGCGGAAACTTTCTTACCACCCTTCTTGAAGTTTTCCTTTTGCTTAGACTTGCCTTTCTTGAATTTGGTGGTCTTATTAACCAACAACACTTGATGCTCTTTCTTGATCTCCACTTTTGCATATTTCAACATGGAGAAGAGTTCTGGCAACGTCTTGTTCATGTTTTGCATATCGTAGTTCATCACAAAGTTCTTGTAACTTGGTGGCAGTGATTGGAGGACACGGTAAATCCCCAAAGCATTAGGAATCACTATACCCAAGCTTTGGAGTTTGTTTGCGTGCCCAGACATCTTAAGCACATGCTCACTGACGGAGCTGCCCTCTTCCATCTTGCAGTTAAAGAACTTTTCAGAAGCCTCATAACTCTCAACTGCCGCATGAGCCTCAAATATCATTTTGAGTTCACGGACAATATCATGTGGGTCATGGTTCTCAAACCTTTTCTGAAGCTCCGATTCCAAACCATACAAGATAGCACACTGAACTGTGGAGTACTGATTCTTCCGAGTGAGGTAAACATTCTTTACTTCATCGGTAGCATTAGCTGCAGGCGGGTCACCCAGCGTGCATCCAGCACATAGGTCAAATTACCAGCATTGAGGACAATCCTCAAATTGTGGAACCAATCCGCGAAGTTGCTTCCATTGTTTTTCAACTTTTCTTTCTCTAGGAACGCATTAAAATTGATGGTAGGGGCCGCCATTGATCTACAACATATTTGCAATAGTTTAGACTAAGTTTATGACAAATTGAGTTCTAATAAATAGTTAAATTAATCTAGGTGAACTCCCACTCAAAACAATATCCCTCACATTGTTTTAGTGATCACACGAACCAAATCCACCACATCAAAACCGATCATCACGAGAGTTCATGTAGCTTCAATGGCGAACAATCAACATGTTCATCATATCTACTATATGACTCATGCATTACCTTTCGGTGATCCGTGTTCTGAGACCATGTCTGTACATGCAAGGCTCGTCAAGATCAAACCTTAGCTTCCGCATGAGCAAATCTGGCTTGCTCACGTTGTATACACTCGCAGAATCTAACACACCCGATCATCACATGGTGCTTCGAAACAACGAGCTTTAGCAACGGTGCTTACTAAGGATGAACACTTTAAAACTTGAAATTTGTGTGCTTGAGGGATCATCTTATAATGCTACCATCGTTAACTAAGCAATTAAAGATGCATAAAGGATTAACATCACATGCAATTCATAGTATGGGATATGATATGGACTTTCTTCTTGTGCTTCCGATCTCCATCTTCAAGCACGAACATGATCTCCATCATCATCGGTATAGCGTCAAGGTCAATGGCGCCGTTTCATGGTTGTCGTCCACCAACTCCAACTATTACAACTACTTTGAATAGACACATGGGTCTTAACAGAATTTAAAGACAACCATATGGCTCCTGCCGGTTGCCAACTTACAATAAGGAACATTGCATACATCAAATATAATCACAATCATGGCCATATCACATCACAGCACACCCCTGCAAAACAAAGTTAGACGCCTCTAATTTCTTTGCATATTTTACGTGGTTTGGGGCTTTCAATAAGTGTCGTTCTAACTTACGAACAAGAACCACAATGTTGATGCTTGAACTATCAAGTGCCCGTTGTAAATTGGATCTATACTATGATGGGAGAGACAGGCACCCGCAAAGCCACTTATGCAATACAAGTTGCATGTTGAGCGTGGAGCAAGTCTCATGAACGATGTCATGTAAGGTTAGCCCGGGCCACTTCATCCCATCATACCGCAAGATGCAAAGTACACAAGAAGCAATTGATAATAAAAGCACCACCGCCCACAATGACCATTGTGTTCTACTCGTGCAACAGATCTACATATAGACACGACTCTGATACCACTGTAGGGGTTCGTAGCATGGAAAACAAAAAATTTCTAACGCATGCAAACAAACAAGCCAAGATCTATCTACTAGATTGTAGCAACGAGTCGATAGAGTAACTCACCCTCGAAGATTCCAAAGCGGTTAACGAGAGCAGATTCTCGTGGGTGATGTAGTCGTCCTCTTGCCGATCTCAAGATTGCGTAGACGATCCTTCCGGCGCTGCGTTCCGGCAGCGCTTCCGCAGTCGATCACACGTTCCGTACTCGATGAAGACCTTCCTCTCCCTTGTTCCAGCAGGCAGCGGAGGTTGTAGCACTCTCCTCGCGATTCCGGCAGCATGACGGCATGGTACCGGAAGTAGAGGGGAGATATCGTAGGGCTTCGCCTTAAAGCGGAGCGAGTATGGTGGACTATGAGAGAGGCCTTGGTGATCTAGGGTTTAGAGGCACCAAGGGGAGAGTGTAGCCGGCGGCTAGGGTTTGGGGATCACCCCAACTCGCCGAGTTGGAGGTGCCCTAGGTGGCGGCGGCTCAAGGAGGTGGTGGCGCCGGCGGCTTGGGGTTAGGGTTTTGGGTGTGTTGGGTGTGAGGGGTAGGGGCGCCCTACCCCTCCTTATATAGGTGGAGGGTGGCCGGTTGGGAGGAGGGAGTCCTCACCCAACTCGGCCTCCTTGGTCGGCGGGTGGAGGGAGGAGGACTTCCTCCCCAAGTAGGTTTCCTACTCTCCCTCCACCAAGCAAACTTGTCGTTTGACTTTTTCAAATTGGCATTTGACTTTCAAACTAGGATTTGATTTCTCCCTTTATTTTGCCCAGCCAAGTGACCTAGTACATGATTCAACCATTCCATATTGTTATGACACATTCATGTACCCTTCCCCTCCAGAGTGCCGGACCTTCCAGACCCTTCTAGAACATTCCTTGTGAAAACACCGGAATCATTCCCCAACTCCGAAATAGGACTTTACTTATATGAATCTTATTCTCCAGACCATTCCGTATCTCCTCGTGATATCCTGGATCCTATCCAAGACTCCGAACAACATTCGGTCTCTTTCTCATCATTCCATAACTACTCAACAACATTGAATCCTTAAGTGTGTCTCCCTACGGTTCGTGAATTATGCGGACATGATCGAGACACTTCTCCGATCAATAACCAATAGAGGAATCTGGAAATTCATATGGCTCCCACATATTTCTACGATTACTTTGCGATCGAATGAACCACTTACATACGATACCAATTTCCCTTTGTCTCACGATAGTTTACTTATCCGAGGTTTTGATAGTCGGTATCTCTGCATACCTAGTTCAACCTCGTTACTGATAAGTACTCTTTTCTCGTTCCCGTGGTATGTGATACCTTGTGATCCAGTCACATGCTTGCAAGCTAATTGGATGACATTCCACCGAGAGGGCCCAGAGTATATCTATCCGTCATATGGATGGACAAATCCCACTCTTGATCCATGTGTCTCAACCCATACTTTCTGAACACTCAATGCCACCTTTATTGCCACCCAGTTACGGTGTGGTGTTTTATGTCATCAAAGCATCCTTCCGATGATGGTGATAAGCATGATCTCATGGTCGAAGGAATTAGGTTACTATGTATCAGAAAGCTTATAGCAATTGAACTATTAAAATGACTTGATCTTTATGCTACGCTTATCTATAGGAGTATGTCCATCATATCATTCTCCTAATGATATGACCTTGTTATTAACAACATCTCAAATGTTCATGATCAAGAAACCATGATTATCTATTAATCAACAAGCTAGTATTATAAAGAGGCTTTACTAGGGACTCTAATTTAGTTTACAAATCACACAAGTATTAATGTTTCTGGTTAATACTGTTATAGCATGAATGTAAACATTTATCATAAACACAAAGATATAATAATAACTACATTTATTATTACCTCTAGGTCATATCTCTAACAGGATCTTCCCTCTACTTCCGACACCACGCCATCGTGCTACCGGAATCGCGAGGGTAGAACTACAACCTCTGCCGCCTGCTGGAACAAGGGAGAGGAAGGTCTTCATCGAGTACCGAACGTGTGACCGACTACGGAAGCGCTGCCGGAATGCAGCGCCTGAAGGATCGTCTACGCGATCTTGAGATCGGCAAGTGTAGGACTACATCACCCATGAGAATCTGCTCTCATTAACCGCTTTGGAATCTTCGAGGGTGAGTGCTCCTATCGACTCGTTGCTACAATCTAGCAGATAGAACTTTGCTTGTTTGTGTGCATGCGGTAGAATTTTTTTGTTTTCCATGCTACGAACCCCTACAGAGACAACATTATTACATGGTGACCTAGAGGAGGATATATACACAAATAAGCCATAAGGATTTGTTGTTGCAGGTAAGGAGCACCGAGTGTGCAGATTGAAGAAGAGCTTGTATGTCTTGAAGCAAGCTCGTCAATAGTGGTACAAGAAGTTTGAATTGTTTATGATTAAGCTTGGTTACCATAAAGCAAAACTTGATCATTGTGTCTTTATGAAGAGGTACGCCAAGGGTGATTTCATTATTCTTTTGCTATATTTTGATGACACAAATAAGATTGTTCTCCTCAAGGAGGCAGTGAGTAAATCATTTACCATGAAGGAATTTGGACCAGCTAATCCATACTTGGCATGGAATCTCAATTGATAGATCAAACAAGTTGCTTTGGCTCTCATGGGAAAGATACATTGAGAAGATACTTGAAAGGTTCAACATGCAAGACGCAAGATCTGTTACCTCTCCACCTGTAGGCTATCACAAACTGAGTTTAGAACAATGTCCTAGCAACAAGGAGAAATAAGTAATGAGTAAAGTACCATGCCAATCTGTGGAGGACAATTTGATATATGCCATGGCATGCACTAGGCCTGATATTGCCTATGTCATTGGTGTTCTTAGCCGGTTCATGAAAAATCCAGGTGAAGCTCACTGCAATGCACTAAAGTGGATTCTCAGGTATCTCGAAGGTACTTCTAGATCCTTCTTATGCTTTAGAAGCAGTGATCCTCTATTGTAAGGCTATAAAATTGCATATTATGTTGGTGATGTAGATTTTAGGAAGCCTACTTACATATACTTGATGACTTATGAAGGGACAATGTCATGGAAATTAAGGTTGAAGAAATGCGATTCACTATCAACCATAGATGCTGAGTACATAGCAGCGATTGAGGCTTGCAAATAAGTGTTGTGGATGAAGAACTTCTTGCAAGAGTTTGGCATGAAGCAAGAGAGATACAATTTATTCTGGGATAGTCAGAGTGTTGTCCATCTTGCCAAGAATCCAAGTTTCCACTCTCGAACTAAGCACATTGACGTGAGGTATCACTGGATCCAAGATGTTGCGAGTTCCAACTTGATGAAACTTGAGAAGATCCGTACCGACAAGAATTGATCGGATATGATGAACAAGTGAGAAGCTTCTTGTATGTTGCAAGGCAATGGGCATGGCGGTGCCACCCACATGAGTCAAATGGGGGGGGGGGAGACTTGTTGGTTATCCTCCTCGTGTCTTATTGAAGTCTTTCAAGCGGTCCAAATAGATGCAATAGCCCACCAACATTTAGGGTTATGATCAAGGGTCATTTTGGATATTGCACATAATGGAAGGGAGATGATAAGCCTCCCATCCAGCTACCACTAGTTAGAGTGAAGAAAATCCCAGGTTACCCGTAACTGGAGAAGAAAGAAGAAAAATCATGAGAGAAGGGATGGAGAAAAAGTTGAAGGAAGAGTTTGAGATCTAGCACCGACATTGCCAACAAGGTTGTAAAGTCTAGAAGAGCAAGGTTGCATCCCCATTTGATAATAGTAAAGAATATTTAGGTGGCTTTGGCTCATGGTTTTTTCTCAGGTTGAGAGGTTTTTTGATGTAAAAATAATTGGTGTCCCTTTTTGTTGATTTGCTTAATTGCTACACATATGTGCTGGGACTTATCCTACTAGCTACCTGTGTGCCGACAACACCCAAGGGTTGTCTTTGATTGGGGTGTTTCTCCAATGCATATTTTTTTTCGGTGGTTGAAGAATGATTCGTGAAGTCAGTACGTGCGCCAAAGGGATTCCTATCCCAACATTTTTGTTTGCAGCAGTTGCATTGGCGGGCTACTAGGTGCTGCTAAGGATTGATTATCTTCGGTCCCTCCCCCCTCCCCCCTCCTTCTTTTCAAATTTTGACAAACAAAAACTCATACCAATTGTTTTCAGGACCGTACGAACCCACCCGAAGTCCGGTCCTCTTAGACATATACTCCCCGTACACAAATACTCATGTGCCTGCAGAAGCGAAAATCGTAAGTTATATAACAGCAACAACAACAAAAATTAAATATGACATGCAAAGACGTAGATCGCGATAATAAGAGGTGGGATCAGCCGTCCGGGACATGGATTATACTCAGTTCGACCGAGTACACATATACGGAAATATACGTGGTCTCCATATAGGTTTCGACGGGTCAAAAAAATAAAACGGCTCATAAAACTTAAGTTTAGGGAGGGACCGAAGCACACCTCTTCTTTGATAACTTTCATGCAGACAATTGCCTGTTTCGCCAGATGTACTTTACTCAGGAACTATGCACATGCGATCGAGCACTGCTGTAGTACGTCCGGCAGCGTTCATGTACGTACACTTCTCTCGATCGTTCCAGAGAGCTAGCAGCAGTAGCAGCGGAGAGTCACTTGCCATCAGCTTACTGTGGGCTCGCCCAAGGGAAGGAAGGATGTGTCGGCATGGAGCCAACAAGGCTGCCCCGCTCCCGTCTCCGTCGTGGTGTCAGAGAGAGAGCAGGAGAAGGAGAGACGGTGATAGGCTATATAAGCGAGACACATGCGTGTCGCTTCCACGCATTATATATCTAGCTAACACATCACGTCCGTCCGTCCCCTCCCTGGCTCTGGCTGGAATAATCGGGGGTAACATGCAAGCATGCATCGATCCGAGAGCACTACTGACTCTGTGTGCATCTTGTGCGCGGGTCGATCGGCGATGGATTAATTCCAAAACACCACTGAAGCTCGGCAGTGACTACGAGTTAGCTAGCGCGTGGTATTCCGTGCCGCACCGTCCCGGCGACCCAAGGGATAGATCGGGCCGGCGGACGTGGACGTGACACGAGGCAGGCATGGTGATGGCTCATGGCTGGCTGGCTGCTGCCGGCCGCGGGAGAGACAGGACCCAATAATGTCTGGTACGCGGCGCGCTACGCTACGCTACTGGGTAACAAGCGACATGATCCCCCGGTCGATTACCTGCCTGTCCGTGTGTGTAGGTACCAGCTACCACATGGGCGCGATTCGTCCCCCTTTCTTCGCACTGACTGCAGCCACTGTGCCTGCCTGCGTAGATGCGTCCATGCCGCCCACTGTCGCTGTGCCTCTTCTACGTACCCCACTCCAGTAGATACTACGGCAGATTCGTTCCCGTGCACGACGAGCTCGACCACCCTAGCTGCTCGGCTGGCCCGTGTGCATGCTGCTCCAAGTATATACTGGCCTATATGTACTACTAGCTAGCTAGCTCGCGGTCTGGATCGCATCGCATCCCATCCACTGTAGCGAGACATGCATATATGATACGATTCGACTCGAGTCATCTCGACCAGTTCAATCATCAGCACGGACGGTGCGTGAAGCGTGATATTTATCCATCTTATTACTGGATCGGAACCCACATGCGTGTCCGTATATGTGCCTGCTGCAAAGCAAAAGCGAAAAAGGCCAGTACGACGAACGACGTTCCTCATCATCGATGCATGCAAGCTGATGCACACACATGGACCGTACCGTACCACGATACGTACGTACGTATAAATACGTGTTGGGCGCTCCACGCCCAACGTGCCTGTCTCCTGTTTAGCGCGCGGGGTCCTCCGATCCTGTGCTGTGCTAGCTATCTCGGTCCGATCGACACGCACGCTCACGCCGGCCGCGCGTAACCACCAGCAGCTAGCCGGACGCCATGCCACCGTGCCAACCTGCAGTGTATGTGCTTGGATCACCTCGATGTGGTTCTGCTGATTTTAGTGTTCATGGTCGTTTTGCTTTGCAGCTGGAGCGAAGGGGACGTGCGTACGTGTTCGACTGTGAAGCAGAGTAGTATGGGTGCATTGCATGGGAGTGGTGCCCCCCTACGGCAGACTGCTCCCTCCCTGCTAACCACAAACCATTTACCACCCTACTGTTTGCAGCATCTCACTCATCGGTCTGTTCGTCTCTCTATGGCTGGCACTGATGATCGTATAGCGCCATGATCATCATAATGTGGTACCGCCAAGAGCAGGCAGTTAAAACGGGCAAGTACTCGCTCCCGAGATGCGCTCGAGTCATTGCACATGCACTTTGTGTCCACTTGATTTAATCATTCTTGTCTCTTCCACGCATACCTCGTGTCCTTGAGATGCGTGCCATCAACAGATATACACACAGCAGTTTTTTGTCTGACGCGAAAAGGGTCTCGGCTCCACCGAGCTCAAGCGCTCCTTTTATTTGAAAAAAAAAATCATGATTTGTTATAAGTTTCAAAAATAAAAAATTTCCAGACCTACAAGCATGCAAAATCGTGATGTGATTGATGTCAATATTGTAGGCTATGATAAAATATAGAGATTTAAAAATACGCGTACTCAAATCCACAATTTTGGAGTTTTTGTGTAGCTTAGGATACAAAGTATTTGAAATTGATATTTTACACTTTTGTGAGATAGGCTACATCTGTATTTTTTTAAACTCACAAAGATGATTTTCGAATTTTTCAAAATATCAAGATCACTGGAGCCGAAAATCTCCACTCCTTTAGTTTCAATAAAAATCCAATAAATTCGTTATTCTGCTTCTTTGTACTCCTCTTTCTAGTCTTCAATCTCGTACTGCAGGAAACAAGGGGCGAAGTTAGTTGAAATAAAAATGACTAAAATGACAAAAAAAAATTCTCCAAGGTTAGCTTTCATCCAGAGAACCATATAAAGATGAAATAGGCAGGTATTTATTTAGGTTACTGTTGTTAACATCCTCAATCACCCCAACAATTTCTTCATATTGTTGTTCATGCACCTCATCTCTTTCCTTTTTCTTCTGATTTTGCTTCCTCTTTTGTTTTTGTTTATTTTTTTCTCGTTTCCTGCAATTCTTACCTTTATCATCGTGCGACACCTTTTGTTCTTTATCAAGTTGCTGCAGTTCAATGTCTCTCACTACTTGCTGCACTTTCGGCAAACACATCATCTTGATGCACTTCCTGCTCTTCAAGAACTAGATGCACTTCATGTTCTTCGTCAACTTGTTACACTCCATCAACATGCAACACTTCCACAACTTCTTGAGTGACAACTTAGTCCTCTGCCTTCCTTTTCTCCCCATTTTCTTGCCCTTCTTCTTTGCATTCCCTTCTTCCGAAGGATAAGCTTCAATTTCCGCCTCCTTAAAAATAATAAGGAAATCTTTAAAATCATGTGAAACCGGGTTTTTTGCATAACATATTGATATGGCCCAATCCTTCATACCTTTTGCATTTTATTTTCCTTGCTCCTAACCTTGAATTGTTTTTAGTGGAGGCTTTGATTCTTAGCTTTCTAGACCTCCCAGATGGCCTTCTAAGAACTGGTGTTTCGACTTTGATCCACGCACCGACAATCTCCCACCCATTTTCTTCTAACATTTTCTGCATATGTTGCAGCAAACCTGGCCATAGAAAACTAGTCATCATTTTTTTCTATTTCAGCACCTTCACCTCTTAGATTTAATATGAAGTACAATGCATGATGACATGGCAGACCATTAAATTTTCACTTCCTGCATGAAGAAATTCTGCAATGTCTGGAGAAAATATCCTTCCAATTACATGCTTATCTTTTGCATAAATTTCAAACTTCTAACCATCATCATCGTTATTCCGCTAATTTCCCTTCTCCTTGCATTTAGTAATAAAACCATCTTTGGCACTATTTTGTGGCCTACAATATTTTTCCATAAATTCCTTGCCTAAGATCTATCTTTACCATTATGGTTTGTCTTATTGCATCTAGCAAAAGAATCACTGCAACTGACTTAATATGCCTAATCTTAGAACTTAAACTATCTCCCCAAGTTATTGCAAATATAACCCATATTACTTACCGTACCAAATTTGCTTCTAGCCCATAGTTTGGTGTGATGTTTTTTAACGTATTCTTTCATCTTTGGTTGTGTATACATGTTCTGTATCTAAGTAGCTTGCCAGCGAGGGGTGTATGTGTATGCTATTGGCCACAAGTTGTCTTCAAATATCACTCTTGAACTTTTTCATGAATTTAGTAGAGAGGTGTCGAATGCATTCTCTATGCTCAACCCAAGAAAATGTACCATCAACAACATTTCTAGCCCCTTGCATGAACCAGTATGTATCACCATGCCTTTAGGGTGACCTATTACTCCACAGAGACTCTCTATGAACCATTCCCATCTTTCAATACCATAAGTTACTGGAAATTGACAGTTATGGGCATCTACATCACTTATCGCTGCAAGCTATCCTCTAAACTTCCCTATCAAAAAGTTGTGTCTATGCCAAGTACGGTCTGCAACACTCGAGAAACCCCATCCAACATGCCTTCAAGAAGACAAAACCACTCCTAACGTAATTCTTATCTGCCATGTTATAATTCTTCCCTCTTGAGGTTTTGCTCTTCCTCTCACAACTCATAATCAACACTACAAAGCGGAGGGTGGGAACTGGCTCTTATAAATGTTCAAGCACACGCCAAACCACCGCGACTCTTGCTGGCGTGACAAAACAAAAGCCGCCAGGGATAACCGCGTCGAGGAAAGTGGATAGGTGGAGTTTTTTTTCCGCTCGACACATCATCATCCATCGAGATAGCGCTTCCACAGCAGCAAGGCACTAACGCTGCAACCCATTATAGGTCGGCACTGACTAGGTGCCATGGAAGCTGTGCATGGTTGGCACAATATGGTGCCTCCCTACGTACCTCGTGCACGGCATAATTTTTAATGTTCCTGGTGATTTTTCTGGTACAACAACTTAGCATGCAGTTTCCATATTTAGTCTTGTACTAATTTACCAAAAATCAAAAAAAATCATAATATAAATCACACATGATGCTTCCAAATATCATCAAAGGTTCAAATGACATACTAATATGACATACACACACAAATCAATCACATAACTTCTACCAAGGAAAGTTTTTCATACATAATCAGACATGTATCTTCCATTGTTGGTAGCTCCATTGTGTTGGTATCTTCCATCAGTTAGTCCTTGCTTTATTATTTTGCATGTGATCGCTGTAATTATACACAAAGGTAATGTCATATTATAAACTGTAACTATTTTAAAGACTGGATATGGTAAAATTTATCATAACGACGCTATTGCGTTTTTCAATAACATATTTAGAAATTTCCCAGAGACTTCTTTAGCCACTCCCAATTCATCCTTCTGCATGGCACACGATCGGTCTAGATTTCATTGAAGGCTTGCATAAGTCACATAGGTTTAAAACAACTACCTCTAATGGTCCAAATAGCTAGCCCTCGCAGAATATTCGTACAATACATCTACCACTCTATTCTTCAATCACCATTTAAAACACTCTATGGGCATGTTCCTCACTACTTCTAGCATCCCTTCCTCTTCAGCCACCACTACTTCAAATGCAAGAATGAGCAACCACAATGGCTCTTTTGGAACAACACTGTTGTGAGCACATGAACGCATGTTGCGACAAACTATCAAGCATCTCATGGAATGATCATTCCAAGTAGGGGACTGAGTGTATCTGCATCTTCAGTTGTATGTGCAGACATTGATCGCTTGCTCCAGCATAGAGAAACTTCCCTTAAAATTCTATGGGGTTGTACCAGGTTTCTCGTTGTGTGGGGGAGATAGCCTACGAGCAAGCTTTGCCTCCGGGAAGTTGGGTTCATGACATAGTCCATATCTCAGCAACCAAAGCGCCATTCCCACATTATCATCAAGTCATTGGTGCAAAAACTACCTCTTCACTACCGCCTTTGGAGATTCTGGCCACATGATCCATCCAGCATGGTGACGTGGTGGTGTCCCAAATCCAACTTGTCCGTGATGCATCGGCAATGCCAACAACGACCTAGGAGGGTGCCTTTGCTTTGCAGTCGGCGTTTCCAGTTGCACTGGCTTGGGGTCAAACCAGCTCTCAAAGGTTGGAGCACTCATGGCTTGTGTGAGGACTACTAGTAGCAAGGAGATCAAGAAGAGGCTTAAGAGAAACTTGGCCCAGGCCCAACTAAGCAACAACGAGGTGTTGTGTGGAAAACTGAGCGGAAGAGGGGATAAAAGAGGCTGAGCAGCAACAAATGATGGTGAACATAATTCACAAATTAGTCGAGAAACACTTAGTATCTCAGTATCTGTATATCGCTGGATTGCATGTAAGGACCTAACACACCGTCTTCTGGTGTTCTATTTGCATATACCGCAGGAAGGTAGTGATGTTCAGTTCAGAGAGTTTGATTGGACATATTAGATTACTACGGAACGACACCTATTTAGGGACAGAGACAAAAGGCGTCCACAAGTGCCAGCTCACAATAAGCTCTTGGGGCTAAAGTGTAGGCATGCAGTCACCGGAACATTAGGCGTCAAACATCAAAATCGAGCGCCAATAAGAGGATTCTTCTTGAACGCCCGCAATGGAGGCCACCTGGCTGGAAGGGATCCTGTCAAGCTGTACAAGGCACAGATTCAGTATGCATTGTGCCATCATGACATGTAGCGAAGGAAGCAAATGCAAAGTGCGGCCCCAGATTAAGTGTTGAGAATGCTCTGGGTTGCAGTGGAGTTAAAGGAACAAGGTACAATAATCTACAGCTTTGGCTAGGCCCAACGAAGGTCTAGAAAGATGGCGAGAAAGGGTTACTGCATCGTACTTTCAAGGACTGAAAAAAATGACCAATCAAGCACCTCAGCTGTACCATTGCCATGTTCAGATTCAGACAGCAGTGATCTTATCAGTAATTACCAACGCAACGGAGCCTCCCCTCCCTACAAAGGAAAGGGATTAAAAAAAACTGAGCACATGCAAGCATTTTGCTCCACATATACAGGTGCAGGCAGAGGGCGAGCGGTGGTTAATTGGGAGGAATCGTGTCGCTAGATTGCAAAATCTTGCAGTGCATACCCCAGAACAAGGGATCAATGCTAGGTGCCGCTCTGAAAAGAGAAGGATTATTCTTTCATTTCATTGACAAATTGGACCACTGCTGCTGCTGCTGCTGCTAGCACCACTGTCCGGCAGTCGATCGCTGTGGGCAAGTAGCAGTGAACAATGCAGCCAGACAGGCAGACAAGGTAAGTGCAGATATACACACACGCATGTCCTCATGAGCCCCTGCTGTTCTGGATTTTAATGTACTACTACTACTAGCTGCTGCTAGGGAGCCTGCCGGAGTGAATCATTAAGCACGCACGGACAGGCGCGTACAGGGGCAGAGAGGCCTGGTGCTGGTGGATGGATGGATGGATGGATCGAGCTCGGTGCTTATATATCGGCCCTAGCTTTAGCTCCCCCTGCCTGTCGTTCTGATGTGCGGTGAACTCAATGCAGTATACTTGCCGAGTTCACAGTGCAGCCATCATTTCTGGACGCCCAGGCCCGGCCACTACTTTGCTAGCTAGCTCATTGACATGATCCTGATCCAAACTTGGACAGATAACTCCACGCTAAAAGAAAAGTTATTAAAAGTAAAAAACTGAAAAGAAAGTAACCCGTCGAGAATAACCGCACGCCGCATTCTAACCGCGTAGGTCGTCATGTTCAGAGACTTGATCACATCCCAAACGACCCTACTAGCTCTAGAGCAGCATGTACTACACAGATACAGTTCGGCAGTGAAGCACTAGTGACTGAATCACTCGCGTACTCGTCGCCACCACTGAGGCCACTTGCAGGATGGGTTACTTATTACCCAGGCCGCCGAGCAAACAAAAACAAAAACAAAAACAAAAAGAAAAGCAGCGGGAGTAGTAATTAATCTGCGTCGATGACTTCGCTGTCAGGGGTGCGCGCGGAGGAAGTTGGAGCCGTTTTGTTCCGACAGGCTAATTTATGCCATTCCGCCAAGGGAGGAGATAGAGGAATTTTCAGACAAGAGCATATATGCGGAGGAGGCAACTTCGATCATGGAGGAAAATTCCGGGCCGGGCCGGGCCGATGATATTCCCTGCTTCCCGATGATATCTCCATGAATGAAAAAAAAAGAAAAAACTCTGCGGGCGAGTTGTGACACGTACGTACGCTGGCTCGCTCGCTCCCCCGCCCGCTGGCCGGCAGGCGTGTATATATAGGGGAGGGAGGAACGGCTCCCACAATGCGTCCCAAACCAACCAAGAAACAAGCAAGCAGGCCTCCTCCTTCCTCCTCCCTCCTCACCTCACTCCGGGAGACCAAAAGGCCAAAGAAACAAAGCAGCACCAATCCAACACAAAAGCCTCCCCACGGAGAGAGAAAGGGGAGGAGAGAGAAAGGCTTGCAAGCCAAGGAGTCAAAATATACTACTATGTACTTGTAGCTTGCACCGCCCACCAATCAGCAGTGGACAGCAGCCCACAGGCTAATATCTTCTTCAACAGTGGGAGATCGATCGATAGAGATAGGGACGGAGGCTCACGCGCGCGCGCGCACCGCCACCAAGCAAGCAACCACTTTTCCAGCCTAGCTCGGCCGAGATCGATCGGGCGGGAGCCATCATGTGCAACACCGGCGCCAGTCCTCCTCTCCCCTCGCCGCCGCAGCTCCCGCCGCCGCTCATCTCCGCCTTCAAGAATTCCTCCCACCTGCTCCACCCCGTGGATGGCGACGACGACGACGACAGCCACCACGCCGGCCGCGCACTGGCGCTCTCCAAGGTACGCCCGCCCGCCCGCCCGGCCGCGTGCTCTGCTGCATGTACTAGATGCGCACATTCTCTAGCTATCTATCTATCTATCTCCAGACATGCATCAATCATGTGCCCTGCCCGGCCGCCGGTAAATTTCATACTACTGGCATGCACACGTAGGTAGACATTGAGCTACTATAGTAGCTGCGAGCTACAGTACGTGAGAGCTCACAGCCTAGCTACTTGTTGTTTATTTTACTGCCTAGCAGCCAGCCACAGCAACCGGAAAGGAAAAGGGCAGCGCGCGCTGTTGGAAAATAGTCTGCTTTTTCTGAGCTGATCGGCACTTTGTTGGCAATAATAATCTTACGTGTGCTCGTGTGTGTGTCTACTGATGTCACCAGGTGGCCGGCGAGGCGCGGGCGATCGGGAGGCTGTCGCTGCCCATGGCGGTGACCGGGCTGGTCATGTACTCGCGCTCCTTCATCTCCATGCTCTTCCTCGGCAAGCTGGGCGAGCTGGCGCTCGCCGGCGGATCTCTGGCGCTAGGCTTCGCCAACATCACAGGCTACTCCGTGCTCTCCGGCCTGGCGCTCGGCATGGAGCCCATCTGTGGCCAGGCCTTCGGCGCGCGCCGGGGCAAGCTCCTGGCCCTCTCGCTACACCGCACCGTGCTCCTGCTCCTCGCGGTGGCGCTGCCCATCTCGGTCCTGTGGATCACCTCCACGGGCCACATACTCAGGCTGCTCCGCCAGGACGAGGACGTCGCCGCTGCCGCGCAGACGTTCGCGGCCTACGCGTCGGCCGACCTGGCCGTGCTGGCCGTCCTGCACCCGCTGCGCGTGTACCTCCGGTCGCAGAACCTCACGCTGCCCATCACGGCGTGCTCCCTCTTCTCCGTGCTGCTGCACGGGCCCATCAACTACCTCCTCGTCGTGCGCCTCCGCATGGGCGTCGCCGGCGTCGCGCTCGCCGTCGCGCTCACCGACCTCAACCTGCTCCTGGCGCTCGTGTGCTTCCTCGTCATCTCGGGGGCCCACAGGGACTCGTGGGTGGGTCCGACCTCCGACTGCCTCCGCGGCTGGGGCGCCATGCTCCGCCTCGCCGTCCCCACCGCCACAGCGGTCTGCCTCGAGTGGTGGTGGTACGAGCTCATGATCGTGCTGTCGGGCCTCCTCGCCAACCCGCGCGCCGCCGTGGCATCCATGGGAATCCTCATCCAGGCCACGTCGCTCGTCTACGTGTTCCCCTCTTCGCTCGGCCAGGGTGCGTCCACGCGCGTCAGCCACCAGCTCGGCGCGGGTCGCCCGGCGGGGGCACGCCGCGCCGCCAGCGCCGCCCTCTCCATCAGCCTCGTCATCGGCGCCGTCGCTTCCACCTTCATGGTGGCCGTCCGCAACCACTGGGGCCGCATGTTCACGTCGGACTCTGACATCCTCCGGCTCACCGCGGTGGCGCTCCCCATCGCCGGGCTCTGCGAGCTCGGCAATTTCCCGCAGACCGCCGGGTGCGGGGTGCTCCGCGGGAGCGCGCGCCCGGCCAGCGGCGCTCGGATCAACCTGGCGTCCTTCTACCTCGTTGGCATGCCGGTGGGGCTGGCACTGGCCTTCGGCGCCGGCCTTGGCTTCGCCGGCCTGTGGCTCGGCCTCCTGGCGGCGCAGGCAGCGTGCGCGGTGTGGATGGCGCGCGCCGTGGCCGCCACTGACTGGGACGTGGAGGTGGCCCGCGCCAAGGAGCTAACGAAGCCCACTAGCACCACCAACCACGCCGAATGCAGCATCAACACCTCAAGCAGCAGCAGCAGTGCCACCACTAGCACAAAGACAGCGATAAGTAGTACTGGCAGCAGCAATGCCGGTGGTAGCAGCAACAACGGCTACGTGCCGATCAGCGAGGGCAGCAACGATGACACGCTGCAGAAACTGGAGGAAGGGCTCATGACCATGGCCGGTTCCGCCTCCGGTGGTGCTAGCGGCAGCAATGGCGACACGAATGCCGTTGACAGAGACAGTAGTAGCAGCGGCGGTGGTGTTTGTACGGCGTCGGAGGGAAAGGATCAGGGGAGGCAGGACGAGAACGAGGTCTCGGAGAGGGCCCCGCTGATCAGAGTGGGAGACGAGGAGGAGGAGGAGAAGGCGCACGATGGCGATGGCGACGGCCGTGGGGGAGGCTAAATCAGTCTAGCTAGTGTGGTCGCTCCATCGATCGATCGATCGATTGATTGTGGGTTTTGATAACTCTAGGCTGTTGCTATATTGACTTGTTTGATCCGATCCATGCATCTCCACTCCATCTTCTTTTTCGGTGGTGAGGTTTTGTTAATGAGAGAGAATATTGAGGAGGAAATGATTCCTTATATATTGGCCTTCTTCTTCTTCTTCTTCTTCTTTTTATTTTCTTCCATTCCATAGTCATTACCCCACCTTTGGTACTGCTATGTCTTTGGGGTCTTCTGTAAATACTAGTAGTACTCCAAAAGAGACCCAATGTAATTTTATCACTATATATATGATGATTAATTGATGATGGTGAAAGTCTTAAGAAAAGAAAAGTGCTTCACATGCACGCAGCCATCCATGGATGGATGGATGGATGTACATATGGTACTAGTGTACGTTGCTTCATGATTTGGGGGCTGGCTTTGAGCACTGTAGCGCTGTTCCCCCAGTGGATGCAAGCGTGCGGGGGCCAGCCAATGCCAATGGTGCCATTTCCACGCACACCGCTAGCTTCCAGCTCCAACTCATTTGCTACTCCTTTTTGTGCGTTTCCTTTTCATAAAGCAGCCGGGAGCGTACGATCTCTGATATCTACAAAGCACTCGGCCGGTGAGAAAAAAAAAAGTTGCACTTGGTGTCTTGCGATTTTTTTGCGGTGAAGAATAAACTAGCCAGTAGTAGCTTTATGGCCGGCGGTCCTCCAAAGAAACGATGATGCATGCCTCTGTTCCCCCCCCCCCCCCCCCCCCCCCCCCCCCAGCGTTGCTACTCTCAGATTATCTTTTTCATAAAAGGATCTCACCCCCAAATATTTGGCACTGCTCACCGTACAAACGGCGAATAAAGCATGCAGTTTATAGAAGCACCAAGTGATGCTACTCAGATATAGAAAAGGGGAGACCGTAAAGGACCTTTACGTGTATATATAAGTGGTTTTTCCACAGCCACCCTCATTGTCCAAAAAGAATATTGATTTCTGTTTCCTATTTTATAATCATATGATATAGTTATCTCTATAGGTTTATCTCACTGGTTCCAGGTCACATGCAAGCAATTTGTAGGTGCGTATATTTTTATTTTTTCCTCCGAACATTCATTCAAAGGAGTTTTGTAGGACTTTTTTAGGATATTAATTGAAAGGATTTTTCATATGAAGGTCATTTGATTTGTAAACTCGAATCAATAGTATGTTTCCAAGGAGTCAGTTTTACTCTATTTTTAGAGGAAAGGTTTTATCCACTCGAACATCTTTGTGTTATTCCTTAGTTTTTCCCTACGATGTTAAGTTTCCCAAAGCTTGTAGGAGCAAAGAGGATACACATGTAAAATTTTCTTATCTTTCTATATTTTGAGAATTGGAGGTCCTTATTGCTCTTTCAGGGTGCTTTGCACCAAAGAAGCACGCAACTCAGTGTGGCTACATTATCGCGGAATTTATTCATGGAAAATAAGACTAGAATAATTGAAATGTTATATTTTAATAGGAAGAAGCCCTTGTTTTACTTTTCGGGCTGGCGCGCACTAGAATCAGGCTTGGCATTTTTCATTAGGTTTTTTCAAAGACCGACACAAAACCAAACTAGGCCCGAGGACGCCCAAACATAATTGCAAGTACCCCGGCATGTACATAGAATGTCGAATCAAGGATTTTCTTAACAGGGTGTGTGACACTTCACAGTGCATATTTACTAACAAAAATCTGTCATATATGTTCAAAATTTGTCAAATCGCACGTATAATGAACAGATCCAAATTCCAATAATGAATATGTTCAAAATAGACACCAGACAATTAGATACTTATTCTTAAAATTTGAAATTGGTACGCTACGGTGAACCATCTACTACTATATGGTATGATGTTCTTTTTTACATGTTTGGAGGTGGTGGCATGGCGAATTTACCGGAGCAACTTTACCACGCACACACATAGACACATATCGATTTTTGAATGGTTGTAAAGACGCTGTCCTCGTCACCGAACTTGCCACATTCCTTTCCCATTTGTACAATTGCCCTTTTTCTTAAGCAGCAAAGCCAGGCACCATCATCCCTGACCAGAAATCTTTCCAAAAAGAAAAAGGAAAAAAACCGGATGGGTCACTGCCAGTACTCATCAAGTGCATGTGTGCCATAGATTTCAGTGCGTGCAGTCCTAGCCATAGACAGGAGGCAGGCAGGCAGGCAGGCAGTGCAGAAGGAGCAGCAGACGATAGATTCCTTGACGGGACGTGGCAGAATGGACAAAAATAACCCAAATTCGAAAGGATTTCACGAAATGACCCATCTGGAAAACTATTTCACTGGCACTAACCCTTTTTGTAGCGCCTAACAGCAAGGCGCTACACTCTACAGTGTAGCGCCTTTCAGCCAGGCGCTATGCCCCCTGCCAGCGTGGCACCGCCTGGCCCCTCCCTGGCCCCACCCCGCCGTGTGACGCCCAGGCGCTATGCCTGGGGCGACTAACGCCCAGGCGCTATGCCTCAGGTGTAGCGCCTGTCTGATAGGCGCTACACTTTAATGTGTAGCGCCTAGCAGAAAGGCGCTACACCCTGGGACTTAGCCTGCAGCCCGCAGCCCCCCTCCCCACCCCTCCCCATTCACTCCCAGCTCGACCCAAGGAAGGAGAACAGCAAGGAGGCGCCCCCTTCTCCCCCCCTCAAATCTCTCACATTGGAAGCTTTATTTGGTGGATTTGTGCCTCTCCCCAGCTGCTAGAGGTACCCTCCCTCATTCCCCTTCGTTTTGACCTTTGGAAATCTTTCATTTTGGTTGGACTTGGCTTGAAACCCTAGAAATTTGATTTGGAGAGAAATGTTTGGAAATTTGTTAGATTCATTGGCCAATGTTGGTTATAAAGATGTGTATGAAGCATTTAGTTAGGTTTAGGGTTGTTGAAATGACATTGTTTGGTTTATTGGAATGTTATGGCTAGGGTTAGGGTTAGGGTTAGGGTTTGCTTATGTAAGAGAGGGTGTTCTTGTTAGCTTTATGGTTTGGTAATGTGTCTAATATAGTTTTGTTTATCTTGTCATGGTTAGTTAATGAACATATTCTCCTATGTGTTAGGGATGGCAAGAATTGTTCATGTTCATCATGTGGACAAGGATGCCTTTTTGAAAGGCAACATAGAACCGGACCCGGATGAGCTAGATATTGTGTTTGATCGTAGTCCCACCTATGCCGAGGTCTTGGAGCAAGTGAGGATTGAATTGAAATGGATGGACCCATGTGATGTTGTTGAGTTGGAAGGAAGACATAATGTGGGTTTTGGAGTGCACATCCGTTGGAAGACCATGCGTATCTTCTCCGAGGCTCGTTGGCTTGCATACAAGGAGGTGGTGGCCGAATCACTAGACAAGGCTCTTGAGCTATTTGCCACCAAGAAGGTTGATAGTTCATTGCCTTTGGACTTAAACCGCCGTGCTTCCCCATTGGATAGTAGGAGTCCTCCACCCGTGGAGCAAGAGCTATGGATTGAACCTCCTTTGTGTAGGGGTTCGTAGCAAGGAAAACAAAATTTTCTATCGCATACAAACAAACAAGCCAAGATCTATCTACTAGATTGTAGCAACGAGTCGATGGAATAACTCACCCTCGAAGATTCCAAAGTGTTTAACGAGAGCAGATTCTCGTGGGTGATGTAGTCGTACTCTTTCCGATCTCAAGATCGCGTAGACGATCCTTCCGGCGCCACGTTCCGGCAGCGCTCCCGTAGTCGGTCACACGTTCGGTACTCGACGAAGACCTTCCTCTCCCTTGTTCCAGCAGGCAGCGGAGGTTGTAGCACTCTCCTCGCGATTCCGGCAGCACAACGGCGTGGTACCGGAAGTAGAGGGGAAATCCCGCAGGGCTTCGCCTTAAGCCGGTGCGAGTATGGTGGAGCTTATGAGAGAGGCTATTAGTGGTCTAGTAATTAGACACACCAATTAGAAGGCTCTAAACCAATTAGAAGGCTCTAAACCGAATAGCTCTAAACCGGGGTCTAGATCTAGGGTTTAGTTTAGAGGATAGGAAACTTGTGTGTCTAGGAGGGGAGCCCTGCCCCTCCTTATATAGATGGGAGGGGGCTGGCGCGCCAGGGGAGGGAGGGAGTCCCTCCCCAACTCGGCCTAGGGCTGGCCGCCGGCCTGGAGGAGTCCAACTCCTCCTCCAAGTTGATTCCAACTCCTCTTGCTTGTTTCCCACAGTTTCTTGTTTTAGCCGTTTGACTTTCAAACTGGACATTTGACTTTTCTGTTTTAGGATTCAATTTAATCCTATATTTGGGACAGCAAGAACACTTAGTACATGATGCAATCATTCCAATATGTAATGACACATTCATGTACCCCTTCCCCCCCGGAGTGCCGGACAATCCGGACCCTTCTAGAACATTCCCGATGAAAACACCGGAATCATTCCCGAACTCCGAAACGGGACTTTCCTTATATGAATCTTATTCTCCGGACCATTCCGGATCACCTCGTGATATCCCGGATCCCATCCGAGACTCCGAACAACATTCGGTCTCTTTCTCATAATACCATAACTACTCAAACAACGTCGAATCCTTAAGTGTGTCTCCCTACGGTTCGTGAATTATGCGGACATGATCGAGACACTTCTCCGAACAATAACCAATAGAGGAATCTGGAAATTCATATGGCTCCCACATATTTCTACGATTACTTTGCGATCGAATGAACCACTTACATACGATACCAATTTCCCTTTGTCTCACGATATGTTACTTATCCGAGGTTATGATCGTCGGTATCTCTGCATACCTAGTTCATCCTCGTTACTGATAAGTACTCTTTTCTCGTTCCCGTGATATGTGATCCCTTGTGACCAAGTCACATGCTTGCAAGCTAATTGGATGACATTTCACCGAGAGGGCCCAGAGAATATCTATCCGTCATGTGGATGGACAAATCCCACTCTTGATCCATGTGTTTCAACCAATACTTTCCGAACACTCAATGCCACTTTTATAGCCACCCTGTTACGGTGTGGTGTTTGATGACATCAAAGCATCCATCCAGTAAAGGTGATATGCACGATCTCATGGTCGAAGGAATTAGGTTACTATGTATCAGAAAGCATATAGCAATTGAACTATTGAAATGACTTGATCTTTATGCTACGCTTATCTATAGGAGTATGTCCATCACATCATTCTCCTAATGATATGATCCTGTTGTTAATAACATCTCTATGTTCATGATCAGGAAACCATGACCATATATTAACCAACAAGCTAGTTTAACAAGAGGCTTTACTAGGGACTCTTATTTTAGTTTACAAATCACACAAGTATTAATGTTTCCGGTTAATACAATTATAGCATGGTATGTAAACATTTATCATAAGTGTGAAGATATGATAGTAACCACTTTATTATTGCCTCTTGGGCATATCTCCAACACTTTGAGCCAAACATTGAGCCCGATTTCAAGACACCAAGACGAAGTGTTGGAAGAGGACAATGATGATTGTGAGGGTGAAGATGATGATGATGTTGAACTCCATGACAACAATGTTGGTGATTTGGAGAAATATATCACTCAACATGACATGGACCGTGAACTCCCGTATTCTCGAGGCTATGCTTCGGACTCGGATGATGATGGTCCCGAAGAAGAAGTTGACGAGGAGGGGTTCACGGCTAGAGAGGCCGAAATCCACCATACCGTATTGGGGCGGGACCATCGGGTGCCTTTGTTTCGTGATCTTAGTCTCACGGATGAAGCCACGGTTGATGGTGGCAAAGGCATAGTGCTTGGACCAAGGACAAGTTCTTACCGGGATGGCAATGAAGTGAATAATGGCTTTTGCAAAGGATCAAGGTTTAAGACCTTGTTGGAATTTAAGCAATGGATAAAGGACTTCTCGGTGAAGCATCATCGTCCTTACACGGTCGTGCACTCGGATATCAAGAAGCGTTACACGGTGAAGTGCGAGGCGGAAGGATGTCCTTGGATTGTGCGTGCTAGACCATTCAAGGGAGGTCCCGATTGGCACATATCTAGTTGCGTATCAACTCACATGTGCCGAGGCCCGATGGTGGATGGAAAGGATGCAAAAGCATGAGCACCGACAACTCACCTCCGAGTTCCTCGCTTATAGGCTTTCCAATGACATCGCGTCGTTTCCAATAATGAGCATCAAGCAGGTCATGGAGTTTGTGAAAGCCCTCTTTAACTATGAGGTGAAGTACGGGAAGGCATGGAAGGCTAAGCAAGCCGCATTCAAGATGTTGTACGGTGATTGGGAGGAATCTTATAACCGAATCCCAAGGTTGTTGGGAGCGATGGCCGATGCTAACCCGGGCATGGTTCATGTGGTTGAACCTTTGGGGAACAAGACAAGGATTATAAACGGAAGAACCGTTCGAGTTTTTGGCCGTGCATTTTGGGCTTTCGAGCAATGTGTTCAGGCATTTGAACATTGTAGGCCGGTCATCTCCGTTGATGGCACCTTTTTGACCGGTCAATTCAAGGGCACTATCTTGATTGCAATAGCCAATGATGCCAACAACCGGTTGATTCCTTTGGCCTTTGCTTTGGTAGAGGTGGAAAACAATGATAATTGGGAGTGGTTCTTCCATCTTTTAAGAACCAAAATATTAACCCCTCATAGCAGATTTCGTCTTTTAAGAACGGCGCTACACAAGCATAGCGCCTGTCTGCTAGGCGCTATGCTAGCAGATTTCGTCTGCCCCCAAACTAACAGAGAGCAAACCGAGAGTTTGCTCAGGGAAAAAGTCTAAGTCAGAGTATAGCGCCTGTCTGATAGGCGCTACACGTCAGAGCATAGAGCCTATCAGACAGGCGCTATACTCTGACTTAGACTTTTCCCTGAGCAAACTCTCGGTTTGCTCTCTGTTAGTTTGGGGGGCAGACGAAATCTGCTAGCATAGCGCCTAGCAGACAGGCGCTATGCTTGTGTAGCGCCGTTCTGCTAGGCGCTATGCTAGCAGATTTCGTCTGCTCCAAAATTAACAGGAGGCAGCTACACCCTGACATATATACATGAACATATATACTCAAATAACATCAATATAATCTCAAACAACACCAACTAATTGTCATACATCAACATAGTCTCAAACAACATCAACGTAGTGCCAATACATCAACCCATACATAGTCTTAAACAACATCAACATAGTGCCATACATCAACCCATACATAGTCTCCAACCTAGTGCATCATCATCAACATTGTGCCATACATGACCTACTTCCGTCCACGCGTCCTTGGGCCTCGGCCCCTCCTTGGAGGTATCTTCTTTGTCACCTCCTCTTCTTGCGACTCATCTTCATCATCATACTGTAGGCCTATCGTCCTCCTAGTCGCTCTTGACCTCCGTGGCGGCTCGTCCTCGACAACATTGGCCTTTCCCTTGTTACGGAAGTCATCCGGCGTCCAGCGATTGAACTGTTTCCTTGGCTTCAGCTGGTATGCGGAACGAATCCGGTACTCCTCCTCAGTCTCATTCTCCATATGAGGCAGCTACATGTAAGATTGTATGGCTATGAGAAATGCATGGGAAACAAAAAGCACTAAATGCATGTAAGGTTGTCCCATACCTCATCTTCCGAACGAATCGCCGAAGTGGTGTCATCCTCAACATCATCCTGAAGATGGGCCGACGGATCAGTAGTCGACTTGGACCTAGAACCAGACGGGGTTGTGTACTCGGGATCGCGGCAACCTAGCACGTTAGATAAGCGACGCATCTTTTGGGCCGAACGCTGTAACAAATAACAACATAAGTCAAAACAAGAACATGCCTATCTTGAGGAAGTCTCGCATCCATACCTTAAGGAAGTCTCGTATCATGCCTTCTCCCTTTTTCCCCTTAGGGGCAGCAAAAAGAATCGCCTCGGCATCGTCGGCATATTTCTTTACCTCCGTTCTCTACAGAGTCAAGAACAAGAACATGTTAGGCAAGAAAGAGATGAGAGTGCAAGGAAAGTAATGCGAAGGCAACGATAACTTTACCGCAAAGTTGAGTGAGGAAGAAAGCGGGATGTCGGTCCCCTCCCTGACCTGCCGGTTGTACTGAGTGTAGGCAAGTTCATCGAACTGGACTGGCTCCTCCAATATTTCTTCCTCGTAGGACGGGGGGCAAATGGAGACACGGGTACTACCAAGAAACCAATGGATGTAGTTGTTAAATGCAACTGGGCAATGTGCTCTTCCATTATTCCATTCCGTTCGTCGAGCATTCTCCACACAAATGAGGAAATCCATGACGTGCCTCCTATGATGGTGATCCCAATTCTTGATCTTCCTCTGCCTCTTTCTGTCCAACCTGAACAACAACAAAGAACCATGTTAGTACCATACAAAGCAATTGAGCACAAGTTCTCATGCTAACTAACCGATGAAGCTCCTTGTCGGTGTCCTTCCACACGGGAGGGTTGCACTGAAACAACCCGAACTGCCTCATCACCCGTTGTGGCATATGAAACTCAACCGCCCAATTGCAAATCAATGGGCAGCACATGAGCCAGAGAGATTGTTCCTCCAAGCACTTCGGGTTAATATCAAACGGGAGCAATACCAAACTCGTCCCCACAACTATAAGGCTCCCACTCCACCTGCAACATATCACAAGAACATGTTTGGTATCGATTTTGACTCGTGAAGTAAATATTATGGATAGTGACGTATAGATAAACATCTACCTGCTCGGGCGTAATCGCATCAAACTCGTTCGTGTACTTGAGGTACATGGCATCAACATCGCTTGTCATCTCCGATACCACGTCCCACTTGTAAGCCCAAGTCGGCTGGCGTAGAGGGTTTCTATTATACGATGGCCAAGGATGGTGGCCCACCTCTTTGGGACGACCAACTGGTAAGCGTTCCCAGCTCCATATCGAGAGAAGAACCATAGCACCACCTATTCCGGCAGATTCGCCTGCCCTACGACAGGCATCGTCCAACTGCAAGTGAACAAAAACGAGGTCAGTATAGCATATGTGTGGACTCGACATATACAAATGAATGTAGAGTGCACATGTGATTACCTGCCGGTACAAGTAGGCAAGAGCCGCCGAACCCCAGCTGATATTGCTATCCCAGTTTGCTAGTGCCTTGAGCCACATCCACTGAGCGGTCCTACCTCCGCTGTCAGCAAACAGAGTCCTAGAAAGGACATACCACACGTACACACGAGCATGTGTCTCGATCACCTCAACCTCGGCGGGGTTCGGGCATTCCCTAAAGTTAGACACGATCCACACATATGTCGCGCCTGCTGGGACTCTATCTTTGCTCTTATCTTCAAGTTCTTCAGGAGCCATGCCAATAAGTAGCTCCATCTCATTGCGCCACCCATCGGAATCTGTGCTCATACAGAGAGGCTCCCCCGCGATAGGAAGTCCAAAGATCATGGAAACATCCTGAAGAGTAGGAGTGATCTCGCCGGTCCGGAGGTGGAAAGTGTGCGTCTCCGGCCTCCACCGGTCGACAAGTGCGGTGATAGCAGCCGCGTTGAGGTTCGGCGTCGACCGGCTCACAAGCGTGATGAAAGGGAGGAGGCCTAGCCGCTTGATGTACTCGGTGTACCGCTCGTCGTACGGCATGTCATTCGAAGACGCGCCATGAGACCGAATCTTGAGGGGACGAAGCCTCTGCATACATACAAGATCGAACATTATGCTTTTTCCAACACAATTGAATCAATAGAAAAACAAAAGCAAAGAAGTTCAACCATGGTTTTATTACCATATGCTTCTCCGCCATCAAGTATGCCCGGTGTTGATGATCATAGTAATCCTCAAGTAGCCACACCATCCTACATATATATTCCAAACATCAATAAAATGTGTGTGGTATGTGGCCATTGTTTCAATTTATACAATAAACTACAAAGAATATGGGAGCATATTATTCACACATCCATACAAATCCATATAAAACCATCATACACAATGCAAATCAACAACACACTTTCATTCCCCATCAAATACAACTAATTTATAACTTCCAAATAACCAAAAACATGCACAAATAGTCCATATTATGAATCCAACTACATCTAGGCGTTGAGGATAATGTGCAAGATTTATTGGATGAAAGAGAGGGGAAAGGAGGGGATTACCTTGAGGGAGGGATGGGGGAGCTAATCCACGGTGCAATCCCTCAGATCTGTTGGATTTGAGGTGGGGATTTGAGAGGGAGGGGAGGAGGAACCGCCGTCCTCCTCTATCTGTTCTTCTCTCTGCCTATGAGTGAATGGGGAGGGGTGGGGAGGGGGGCTGCGGGCTGCAGGCTAAGTCCCAGGGTGTAGCGCCTTTCTGCTAGGCGCTACACATTAAAGTGTAGCGCCTATCAGACAGGCGCTACACCTGAGGCATAGCGCCTGGGCGTTAGTCGCCCCAGGCATAGCTCCTGGGCGTCACACGGCGGGGTAGGGCCAGGGAGGGGCCAGGCGGTGTCACGCTGGCAGGGGGCATAGCGCCTGGCTGAAAGGCGCTACACTGTAGAGTGTAGCGCCTTGCTGTTAGGCGCTACAAAAAGGGTTAGTGCCAGTGAAATAGTTTTCCAGATGGGTCATTTCGTGAAATCCTTTCGAATTTGGGTTATTTTTGTCCATTCTGCCTCGCCAATCACCGGGGTCCGGCCGGTTGCGCGATTCGCCCTTCCCGCCCGCCGGTTGATGAGACGCCTCCTCCCCCGTCCCGAGTCACAGGCGGAGGGCACCATGCACCATGCACCATGCATGCGTGTATCCATGAGAGCATGGCGTGACAATCTATGATGTCACGGCATGTCAAGGAGAATTGAGACAATTGGTGCGGCCATAAAAACAATCGTTGGTGATCGATCGAGCGAAGTGCTCGTTATTGATTGCTCTGTTGCTCCCACCGTACATAATTGCCTAAGTTTGTAAAATGGAAAAGAACTTATTAATTTATGTCAGCAACAAAATAAAAAGTTCGTTTTGTTTGACTTCTTTGACAATCTTAGGAATTAGTATGCGAATCTAATAAATTTGCGTCGATTAATTTAAAATGGATGGAGTACTTCAAAACTCCCTGAGCACGACACAAGTTCTAACAATATACGATGAGCAGAAGACAAGATCTAACACATGTACTACCGATCTGATGTCCTAACATTAATAAAAAAAATATTCTTAGAGAAGACGAGACAATGTACAGAATATTTTATAACTGACTTATCTCTAAAACACAATGTCTAAACTTGATTCCAACTTCTCTATCTACACCTCTTGCATGCATGCACTAAAATCCACTATTCGTCCTATTCATGATCCTTTTCAGGGTTGGATTCGTCACCACGAGATATTCGAAACTAAATCGCACATGATTATGTTCTAAACGATTTTTTTGAACTAAAAAGTTACTAGGTACTAATATGCGTTATCTAGCATTCACAAGTAGTTACCGGTTTTCAATTAGATGTCCCTTGGTACATTTTGCATATTTTTGGAAATACGCTAGTTAACGAGCAATGGGATTTACGAAACTATTTACAGAGTGATCAATTTTATAAATGTATCTTGTGGAAAAGTCGGATGACTATTTTTATACTACTATGGTAAAAATATAACATGCATAACTGCGTAACTATATCCATTCTAGTGACACCTATAACTTGTATAGTTGGGTAACAACGTTAGTGCAATAGTAGGTACGTAACACAAAGCTTGAAAGTTGGATAACTATATAATCATGTGGTGGCAAGTGGTAATTCTACATTGAGCACCTCCATAACTCTAAAAGGCAGTGAACTATATTGATATCATGGTGATAACTATTTATACCCCAAAAACATGGATAACTGATAACCCTAAAGTGCAAGAGCTAGTTGTAGCACGTTGATACGTCGAAAACGTATCTATAATTTTTGATGTTTCATGCTTGTTTAGTATCTAGTTTGCTTTGCTTTGTCTACACTTTGAGGTATTTTTATATGTTTTCTGGGACTAACCTATTAACAAGATGCCATAGTGCCAGTTGTCTGTTTTCTTCTGTTTTTGGTTCCAGAAAAGGCAGAAAATCAATATTCTCGAAATTGTATGGGACAAAAGCCAAAGTCAATATTTTACCGTGGGGAACACGGAGCCAGAAGATGAGACGGAGGAGGGCCTCGAGGGGGCCACACCCCTGGTCGTGCGGCCAGGCCTGGCCCGCGCCTGTGGGGGGGGGGGGGGGGGGAGGGTGCAGCCGCCTCGGGCACCCCCTCGACCTCCCTCTTCGCCTATAAGAATCCCATGATACCTATACCCTAAGTATCCAATCAATCTTCCACGAAACAGTCCGTAGTTGCCGCCACGATCATCCCTAGATCGGGGGACATCTGAAGCTCTTCCCGGCACCCTGCCGGAGGGGAGATCATCCCGGAGGCCTTCTTCATAACCATGCCAACCTCCGGTATGATGCGTGAGTAGTTCCACCTTAGACTACAGGTCCATGTATTAGCTAGATGGTTGTTTATCCTCTTTTGTGCTACCATGTTTAGATCTTGTGAGCTCCGTTCATGATCAAGATCATCTATTTGTAATCATGCATGTTGTGTTTGCGGGGATCCGATGGATATTGAGATTACTATGTCAGATTGGTTAATAATTTTATCTTATTAATTCTATCATGTCTGTGTTGTTTGATATCTTGCATGCTCTCTGTTTCTAGTAGCTATCTTGGCCGAGTAGACGCTAGTGACTAAAATAGGGAGTATTTATGCTCGATAGTGGGTTCATACCTCTATTTAATCTGGGGAAGTGACAGAAATTTCTGAGGTTGTAGATGTGTTGTTGCTACTAGGGAGAAAACAACGATCTCTTGTTCATGGAACAAGTGGATTGTTTACCTTACACACTTTGCTTAAAGCAGTTATCTGTTGCTTGCAACTTAATACTGGAGGGGGTTCGGATGATAACCTGAAGGTGGATTACTAGTCATAGATGCAGTTGGATGGCAGTCTATTTATCTTGTTGTATTGCCCAATCAAATCTCATAGGATTATGAATGTCTAGTATTGCATTGTTATGCCTTGCTTTGTCCTCTCAATTGCCCCACTGAAATTTATTTACCCAGCATGTTATGTTGTTTATCTTAAGGAGAACACCTCTAGTGAACTATGGATCTCGGTCCAATCTTTACTGTTGATACATCTTCCACTGTTACTATTTACTTTCTCCAAACCACCATTACCTTCCACACCATACAGTTAATCCTTTGTTTTCAGCAAACCGGTGAGATTCACAACCTCGTTGTTCATTGGGGCAAAGTCTTGAGTTTTTGTTGTGCAGGTTTTCAAGTTGCTAGGAAAACCTTTGGGTCGTTTCCTTCCTCCTACTGGTTCGATAACCTTGGTTTCTTTCTAAGGGAAAACTTGCTGATGTGCTCATCATACCTTCCTCTTGGGGTTTCCTAACGAAGCTCTACAGTGATCTGAGCTGCATCAAGCTATTTTCTGGCGCCGTTGCCAGGGAGGCTAAGGACAACTTCACAAGGGGAGTCCTTCACAACCTTTCTTTTTTACTTTCTTTTTGTTTTGCTTAGTTTCTTTTGACTTGTTTTGTTTGCCTCTTTTTATCAAAACTCAAAAAAATTAGTTTCGTTTGGTTTGCTTTCTTTTATCAAAAACACAAATAAATTAGTTCCTACTATAGTTGTTGGTCTGTTATTGCCCTGTTTTGTCATGCTTTCTATCAATGGTTGGTTTCTTTGAAACTAGTTCTTATTGGCAAGGTGGGTTCACGGAAGAACAAAAATATTATTATAAGGAACACCACTTGTCACAAAAAGGGAAACACTTATGGGAACAAATTGATAAATTGAATATCATTGCTAGAAACGTGTGCTCTACTTATAATATGACTTATTGCTTTGATAAATCCTGTTGTTGTAGGAGGTATAAACACCTCCCGTTTCAATTTGAGTATAATAATAATGTTACCATATCTTCTTATGTTAAAGGAAATTATGACTTTTATGATATGGAACAAATTGAATAATTCATTGCTTTTAAGGGTGCATTTGAACTTGCTAGTTCGCTTGAATACTGATGATTCACCTTATAAATATGAGGTTTATGATACACTTAAATTTTGCTTTGATAATTTCAAGGAAGAAAATGGCTATATTCTTGAATATTTTAATAGATGTTTACCACCAACAGAAGATACTAATGCCTTACGAGAGCCTATGGAAGAAGAAATTGCCGAAACTGGAAGCTCATTGGATGAAAAAGGGAGAGTGATGAACAAAAGGAGGGAGAATGGATTAGCTACCCATGCCTGCCTTCTAATGAGAGCAACTCTTTATCTCTTACATTATTTGATTGTCCCCCATGCTTACCAAAGGAGGATCAGTGTTATGCTCATGTTATCTATGATAATCATTTATTTGTGCCTAACTTTGAAATGCATGTTACTAAAGAGTTTTGCTTAGAAAATGTTTATGATAAAGCTCTAGACGATGGTCCTATATTGAATGATCAGTCACCTTGTTATAAAGTTGTTAAAAGTGGGTTTGAACGTTTTAATCCCACTATTTTTAAGCTTGATAGAAATTATGTGTTTGTAGACCATAAAAAGGTTGCTTTATGTGATAGTTATATTGTTGAGTTTATTCATGAGGCTACTGAAAATTATTACGAGAGAGGAAAATATGGTTGTAGAAGTTTTCATGGTACTGAAACACCTCTCTCTGCGCTGAAAGTTTTGAAGTTGCTCTTGTTTTATCTACCCATTATTGTTATTATATGTGCTTATTTGATTTATTTTCTTACAATATTCCTATGCATATGAAGTGGGTTAGACTTAAATGTGTTTTGAATTTGCTTCTTGATGTTCTCTTTTACTTCAATTTATATTTCTTATGTGAGCATATTTCTTGTGCCTAACTTAAAGGCGTTAAAGAAAAGTACTTCTTGGGAGATAACTCAATAGTTTTCTTGAGTATTGGAAGTTATTACTTCTGTAATGACCTCTCCTTATCCTTTTTATTTGATTTTGTTACCAAGAATAACCTCTAATAAGAGGGAAGTAAGATTTAGGGGGTTGCTGTCCCGAAACAGAATTTTGTGCTTCGCCGTAAAAATTCGTGTAAAGCTCTATAAGTCGGATTGAGCTGTAATTTTCTGAATAAATCCCCCAGGTTGTTAGCTAACTTTCGTTAGTTCAACACTTTTTTATTTGAGCAACATAAGGTCTTCGAAAAAATCGGTTTCTATTTGCTGGTCTGTTCTGACTGATTTCTGTCATTATTTGTATTTGCTTCTTATTGATTCCTTTTTTGGTTCTTTTTGGAAAATTGATCTTTTTGAGGGAATTGCTATAGTAGCTTGTGTCTTTAGTGAAAGTTTTGCTGTTTTAGAACTAAAACCCAAAGGTCTATCATCTTTTGAATACACTAATGTTGCTAATGAAGATTGTGTAAAGTTTTGTATGAAGGAAAATTTTCAGGTGTAGAGAAAGAATGATGTAATGAGATGAAGAATGGACAAAAGCTTAAGCTTGGGGATGCCACCCCGTGTCACCCCAAGAAATATTCAAGAGGTACAAGCGTCAAAGTTTGGGGATGCCCAAGACATCCCCTTCTTCATCAATAAAAATCTCAGGTCTTTCTAGACACTTTATTTTTATTGTTTCATGCACTGTTGTGTTGTTCTTGGAGCGTATTTGTTTTCATTTTTGGTTTTTGGTTTGCTTATTTTGCTTGAATAAAGTAGTTTGGACCCCCGTTCTCCCTGTGTTGTTTTAAATAAGTTGGTTGATGTTGGAATGGAGTAGGAAGTTGTTGCTTTAGTAGTATAAGAGAAGCTTGCTTTGACTGTGACTTAGACTCTATCATGTCATGGTAGGTGTTGTTTTGACCTTATGCTTAGTGATTATTGCTGTAGCATGACTTGTTCCAAACAATTGGGATTGCTTAATGTTCCTTGAAAGAATCATGCGTTGTTTTAGCATACAAAAGCATAGTATTGTGGTATTATCCTTTGATGCTTTGTTTGGGTTGACTTGGCACATGCTCACATCATGTTATGACTATGAACAAGTCACCTTAACCTCTATGTGTAGGGGTTCGTAGCATGGAAAACAAAAAATTTCTATCGCATACAAACAAACAAGCGAAGATCTATCTACTAGATTGTAGCAACGAGTCGATGGAATAACTTACCCTCGAAGATTCCAAAGCGGTTAACGAGAGCAGATTCTCGTGGGTGATGTAGTCGTACTCTTTCCGATCTCAAGATCGTGTAGACGATCCTTCCGGCGCCACGTTCCGGCAGCGCTCCCGCAGTCGGTCACACGTTCGGTACTCGACGAAGACCTTCCTCTCTCTTGTTCCAGCAGGCAGCGGAGGTTGTAGCACTCTCCTCGCGATTCCGGCAGCACAACGGCGTGGTACCGGAAGTAGAGGGGAGATCCCGCAAGGCTTCGCCTTAAGCCGGAGCGAGTATGGTGGAGTATGGGAGAGCTTTAGTGGTCTAGGGTTTAGACACACCAATTAGAAGGCTCTAATCCGAAGGCTAGTGCAATTAGAAGCTCTAAACCAAAGCGGCTCTAAACCGGGGTCTAGGGCTAGGGTTTAGATTTAGAGGATAGGAACTTGTGTGTCTAGGAGGGGAGCCCTGCCCCTCCTTTTATAGGTGGAGGGAGGCGCGCCTGGGGAGGGGAGTCCCTCCCCAACTCGGCCTCAAGGAGGGCCGGCGGTGGGAGGAGGAACTCCTCCCCCAAGTCGGCTTCAAACTTCCTTCTCCTCTTTCCCACTCTTTCCTGTTTTAGCCGTTTGACTTTTCAAACTTGCTATTTGACTTTTCAATTAAGGATTCAATTTAACCATTTATTTGGAACAGCGAGAACACTAAGTACATGATGCAATAATTCCAATATGTAATGACATATTCATGTACCCCTTCCCCTCCGGAGTGCCGGACATTCCGGAACCTTCTAGAATGTTCCCGATGAAAACACCGGAATCATTCCCCAACTCCGAAACGGGACTTTCCTTATATGAATCTTATTCTCCGGACTATTCCGGATCTCCTCGTGATATCCCGGATCCCATCCGAGACTCCGAACAACATTCGGTCTCTTTCTCATAATACCATAACTACTCAAACAACGTCGAATCCTTAAGTGTGTCTCCCTACGGTTCGTGAATTATGCGGACATGATCGAGACACTTCTCCGAACAATAACCAATAGAGGAATCTGGAAATTCATATGGCTCCCACATATTTCTACGATTACTTTTGCGATCGAATGAACCACTTACATACGATACCAATTTCCCTTTGTCTCACGATAGTTTACTTATCCGAGGTTATGATCGTCGGTATCTCTGCATACCTAGTTCAACCTCGTTACTGATAAGTACTCTTTTCTCGTTCCCGTGATATGTGATCCCTTGTGAGCTAGTCACATGCTTGCAAGCTAATTGGATGACATTTCACCGAGAGGGCCCAGAGTATATCTATCCGTCATATGGATGGACAAATCCCACTCTTGATCCATGTGTTTCAACCAATACTTTCTGAACACTCAATGTCACCTTTATAGCCACCCTGTTACGGTGTGGTGTTTGATGACATCAAAGCATCCATCCGGAAAAGGTGATATGCATGATCTCATGGTCGAAGGAATTAGGTTACTATGTATCAGAAAGCATATAGCAATTGAACTATTGAAATGACTTGATCTTTATGCTACGCTTATCTATAGGAGTATGTCCATCACATCATTCTCCTAATGATATGATCCTGTTGTTAATAACATCTCTATGTTCATGATCAGGAAACCATGATCATATATTAACCAACAAGCTAGTTTAACAAGAGGCTTTACTAGGGACTCTTATTTTAGTTTACAAATCACACAAGTATTAATGTTTCCGGTTAATACAATTATAGCATGGTATGTAAACATTTATCATAAGTGTGAAGATATGATAATAACCACTTTATTATTGCCTCTTGGGCATATCTCCAACAGTCTCCCACTTGCACTAGAGTCAATAATCTAGTTTCAAACCTTTGTGTATTCAACACCTATGGCTTTCCGGTGTTGTATGTACACGATTGCTAGTGGTCAACTGATCTCCGGATCTGACACTTCCAGGTCCGTGTGTAATTGCATGTCTTTGTGTCTCTACGCATCACTCATTCTCTAATGAGATGGCTTTGTATAAATTTGGTCTTTCGGTGTGACCTTTAGCTCTTTGGGGTTAAAACATGTTGATAATATTGTCGCACAATATATCTTCATAGTATTATCCCACTGTGAACTACACCTAGTTTGATAACAAACTACTTGACACAAATGCCCTCTTTTGCTGCTAAAATAGCAGTCATATACTTAGCCTTTTGTTGTAGTATCTGTCACAATGTCTTAACTTTGGAACTCATCCAAATCCATTATGGAACTCACTTTCCATTATATTGTGCCATCCTTAGTTTAGATTGAGATAAACTTAATTTGTACTTTGTGACAAAGCTAGTATCAATGTAGTACTTTTACAATGAACTAACCATCTATTTGTCACTTCCACAAATATTATACTCTTAGTTCTTCCAAAAGATCATAAGAATATCCTTACTATTGTCCAATGATCATCTTACGAATCATTCTGGTATATGCTTACAACATTTAGAGCATAGGACATATCTGGATTTGTACATATCACAGTATGATTGATATAAATACTCTTTGTGATTTCATACATCAAGTATCAATCTATACTTGATTATTTGTTTCACTTTACCAAATGTCAATACACTTGAATATATCATCAGTATTGAACTCATTCAATCCTTTCTGTGCAACAAGAACCTTTCTTGTAGTTTCTATATTGAACTCATTCAATATCTCATCTATGTACTTCTGACACAACCATATTGGCATCTATTGATGCCAAACATTTGGGTTTTGTCTAAGTCTTTTATCGGGATGAAATTCTTAATATGTGTTAATAAAAGATACATTATTTCCAATCAACAATATGTCTTCCACATAATGTATTAGAAACATGTCTTAGCGCTCCCACTTAATTTCTTGCAAATGCAAGCATCTTCATCGTCTCTAATGAACTTTTAAACTCCTTTAACAGTTTCATCACAGTGAAGATTCCAACTCCGCGATGCTCACTTTAACCATTGAAGTTTGCATATGCTTTTAGCATCCTTTGAATTAACAAAACCCTATGGACCGTGTTATGCACATGTCCTAGGTAACGATTCTATTAGAAGAACTTGTTTTGTTTATTCAACTACCATATAACAAATTATATGTAGTGGTTGCTACATTAATCCGTCTAGACTAAATATCACTATGAAAGATCAAATCTTGTCATAGTCAACCTTTGAACATTTTGTGAACTCTTTCCCAACATGTCGACTATTTCATAGATGTGAAACATCCATGTCTATTTCTTTATAGATCCAAACACGACTGTAAGGTCTTACACCTTTCTTGAGGGTCCTTCAAGTTCAAAAACTTGATTTCTCGTGTATGGAACTATCACGGATTTTATGGCTTCAAGCCATTTGACGGAGTCAGGGCCCATCATCGCTTCTTTGTATGTAGTCGGTTCATTATTCTCAAATAATGATTCAACCCTCAAATCTTGGTATTTGATTGTTTACCCGACCTACTTGTTTCAATAGGAACTTAGATCTCCGTGACCACAACCTTTGAAGTACGCGAGCCATGATCATTGTTTGCTAACTCCGGAACACTTTTCGGCGCTGCGCAACTTTGCACATATAGCTTAAGGTTCTTTTAACCTTATCAAAGTTCTATTGTCCTCCCACTTAACTTTTCACGAAAAATTCCTTCTCAAAGAAACTTGACGTTCTAAGCGACAAACACTTTTGTCTCTGGTGTTTATGGAGGAATACTTAACAGTAATACAAAGACAGGTTCATCCGACTTTGGTTGCAAACATCTTTCTTATGTATAGCATACCAATGTTGAAGAAAGGACTACTTGGGTTTTATCCCAAACCATAACTTTATATGGTGTCATTTCAGCGAATTATGATGGAGCTCTTTTCAGTGGAAAAACGATAATCTCTAAAGCTTTTAATCTTTAAAATACAATGGCAGTTTTATGAATTACACCTTCGATCTTACCATGTCAAACAAGGTTTAATTACATATCTCGAACGCTCCATACTCTTATGGTGTTTCGGGAAATGCAAATCCACGGAACGATTCCTTAAATCTTAGGTATTATGCTAAACTTGTAACTCAAATATCTTCTTTTATGATCTTATCATAAACTATTTATATTCTTGTTACAAATGATTTTGTACTTCATCTTGAAAGTCTTTGAACTCTTCAAATGTTTCATACTTCATCCTTATTAAGCAAATATTCATATATTCACTCAAATTTTCGGAGAAAGCATATGAAGTTGAAATCCATCGCTCTTGACTATACATAATGGACTTCATACAACAATATGTATAAGTTCCAATAAGCTAGTCTATCGTTCCCTTTTGGCCTATGAACGAAGTTTTAATTATCTCTTAGGAAAGTTTCACAAGCGTCATGTGATCAAAATCAAAAGACTCCAAAATTCCATCCACATGGAGTTTCTTCATGTTTTCTTTTCCAGTATAATTTAAATGGCGATGTCACTTCTTAAGTGATCTTTCAATCAATTTGTCTTTCGACATCTTTAGCACTAGTTTTATGGATGTGATGTCTCCAACGAGATTTGCGAATCCATCTTTTACGGCAATTATTTGAACAACCCTTTTGTTCTCATAATACCTGATAAAACAAATCTTTGAAGGCAAGCTTTGATGTTTAACGAGCAATACAATAACCCTTTATTTGTTCTCGATGAACATCATCACATATTCTTTTGCTAGTTACTTAGGCCATTGTAGTTCATGAATTGTGTTGTTTCGTATGATGATTCACACCAACAAATTCAGTATCAAATACTTAAGAACCACATTGTTTAATAAGCAAAGAATATAGCCATAACATGTATATCATCTATATACTTAAACTGAACAATTCTAGTCTTTTCTTTTCTGCCATATATTTATGAGATTCTCTTTCAGTATCTCCTTTTCTGTTTGAAAGAATCTATCAACATCAACAGTGGAGTCATACATATGACACATAGTCCAAAGCGTGTATAGTTAAATACCAATGTCTTTGGACTTGCACTTTGAAGTAGATCACCATCATCAAATGTTTGGTGTTCTTTCAAATTCCTTTCTTTAGTAATCTCTTGGTGTAGTAAACATTTTACCTACATCAAATATTCACCCTTATCATGGAATCGTCCATGATCAAGCTACTTTTAGCTTATAACGATGAATTATGATTATAATGTTGCTATCCAAAACCTTTTGGAGGATTAGGACAACAAGTGTCTCCAACATTTTTGCAAATTCTCATCAAAATATGAGAACATGAACTTTGCCATATTATACTCTATCATGTTGTAACCAAAACTTCGTTTCAGATATCACAATATCTTCCACACATCATGGTTTCTGAAACAACTCTTTCAGATCCTAGATAACCTTGATATTAAGAGAATCCTTTGAATATCAAGAATCATGGAGACAAACATGATACTTATATACTAACACTTGGAATTGTTACTCTTGATTTAATACTAATTATTAAACTTCATGGAGTAACCGGAACTTACTGAAAGTTTGCAATAGGACTTTTAAACTTTAGATTAACACTTCAAAACAATACGATACCAGTTCGTAAAGTAACTAACCAGAATTCTATAGTTCTATCATCTCAATTATAACTAAGCGCAAGGTGGTAAACGGATGCCAATGACTACAACAACTATGCAAATTCACTTTGATTTAATTTATGATAAATTGAGTTCTAATTAATAATTAAACTAATCTAGGTGAACTCCCACTCAAAACAATATCCCTCACATTGTTTTAGTGATCACACGAACCAAATCCACTACATCAACACCGATCATCACGAGAGTTGATATAGTTTCAATGGCGAACAATCATCATGTTCATCATATCTACTATATGATTCATGCTTTACCTTTCGGTGATCCGTGTTCCGAGACCATGTCTGTACATGCTAGGCTCGTCAAGATCAAACCTTAGTTTCCGCATGAGCAAATCTGGCTTGCTCACGTTATATACACTTGCAGAATCTAACACACCCGATCATCACGTGGTGCTTCGAAACAACAAGCTTTAGCAACGGTGCTAACTAAGGGTGAACACTTTATGACTTGAAATTGATGTGCATGAGGGATCATCTTATAATGCTACCGTCGTCTACTAAGCAATACAAGATGCATAAAGGATTAACATCACATGCAATTCAATAATATGTGATATGATATGGCCTTTCTTCTTTGTGCTTCCGATCTCCATCTTCAAGCACGAACATGATCTCCATCATCACCGACATTGCATCAAGGTCAATGACGCTTCTCCATGGTTGTCGTCCACCGGCTTCAACTATTACAACTACTTTGAATAGACACGCGGGTCTTAACATAAATTAAAGACAACCATATGGCTCCTGCCGGTTTCCAACTTACAATAAGGAACATTGCATACATCAAATATAATCACAATCATGGCCATATCACATCACTGCACACCCCTGCAAAACAAAGTTAGACGCCTCTACTTTCTTTGCATATTTTATGTGGTTTGGGGCTTTCAATAAGTGTCGTTCTAACTTACGAACAAGAACCACAACATTGATACTAGCATTGTTGATCACCCGTTGTAAATTGGATCTTAACTATGCTAGGATAAACAGGCACCCGCAAAGCCACTTATGCAATACAAGTTGCATGTCAAGCGTGGAGCAAGTCTCATGAACGATGTCATGTAAGGTTAGCCCGGGCCGCTTCATCCCAACATACCGCAAGATGCAAAGTACACAAGAAGCAATCGACAATAAAAGCATCAACGCCCACAATGACCATTGTGTTCTACTCGTGCAACAGATCTACATATAGACACGGCTCTGATACCACTGTAGAAGTTCGTAGCATGGAAAACAAAAATTTTCTATCGCATACAAACAAACAAGCCAAGATCTATCTACTAGATTGTAGCAACGAGTCGATGGAATAACTTACCCTCGAAGATTCCAAAGCGGTTAACGAGAGCAGATTCTCGTGGGTGATGTAGTCGTACTCTTTCCGATATCAAGATCGTGTAGACGATCCTTCCGGCGCCACGTTCCGGCAGCGCTCCCGCAGTCGGTCACACGTTCGGTACTCGACGAAGACCTTCCTCTCCCTTGTTCCAGCAGGCAGCGGAGGTTGTAGCACTCTCCTCGCGATTCCGGCAGCACAACGGCGTGGTACCGGAAGTAGAGGGGAGATCCCGCAGGGCTTCGCCTTAAGCCGGAGCGAGTATGGTGGAGTATGAGAGAGCTTTAGTGGTCTAGGGTTTAGACACACCAATTAGAAGGCTCTAATCCGAAGGCTAGTGCAATTAGAAGCTCTAAACCAAAGCGGCTCTAAACCGGGGTCTAGGGCTAGGGTTTAGATTTAGAGGATAGGAACTTGTGTGTCTAGGAGGGGAGCCCTGCCCCTCCTTTTATAGGTGGAGGGAGGCACGCCTGGGGAGGGTAGTCCCTCCCCAACTCGGCCTCAAGGAGGGCCGGCGGTGGGAGGAGGAACTCCTCCCCCAAGTCGGCTTCAAACTTCCTTCTCCTCTTTCCCACTCTTTCCTGTTTTAGCCGTTTGACTTTTCAAACTTGCTATTTGACTTTTCAATTAAGGATTCAATTTAATCCTTTATTTGGAACAGCGAGAACACTAAGTACATGATGCAATCATTCCAATATGTAATGACACATTCATGTACCCCTTCCCCTCCGGAGTGCCGGACATTCCGGAACCTTCTAGAATGTTCCCGATGAAAACACCGGAATCATTCCCCAACTCCGAAATGGGACTTTCCTTATATGAATCTTATTCTCCGTACTATTCCGGATCTCCTCGTGATATCCCGGATCCCATCCGAGACTCCGAACAACATTCGGTCTCTTTCTCATAATACCATAACTACTCAAACAACGCCGAATCCTTAAGTGTGTCTCCCTACGGTTCGTGAATTATGCGGACATGATCGAGACACTTCTCCGAACAATAACCAATAGAGGAATCTGGAAATTCATATGGCTCCCACATATTTCTACGATTACTTTTGCGATCGAATGAACCACTTACATACGATACCAATTTCCCTTTGTCTCACGATAGTTTACTTATCCGAGGTTATGATCGTCGGTATCTCTGCATACCTAGTTCAACCTCATTACTGATAAGTACTCTTTTCTCGTTCCCGTGATATGTGATACCTTGTGAGCTAGTCACATGCTTGCAAGCTAATTGGATGACATTTCACCGAGAGGGCCCAGAGTATATCTATCCGTCATATGGATGGACAAATCCCACTCTTGATCCATGTGTTTCAACCAATACTTTCTGAACACTCAATGTCACCTTTATAGCCACCCTGTTACGGTGTGGTGTTTGATGACATCAAATCATCCATCCGGAAAAGGTGATATGCATGATCTCATGGTCGAAGGAATTAGGTTACTATGTATCAGAAAGCATATAGCAATTGAACTATTAAAATGACTTGATCTTTATGCTACGCTTATCTATAGGAGTATGTCCATCACATCATTCTCCTAATGATATGATCCTGTTGTTAATAACATCTCTATGTTCATGATCAGGAAACCATGATCATATATTAACCAACAAGCTAGTTTAACAAGAGGCTTTACTAGGGACTCTTATTTTAGTTTACAAATCACACAAGTATTAATGTTTCCGTTTAATACAATTATAGCATGGGTATGTAAACATTTATCATAAGTGTGAAGATATGATAATAACCACTTTATTATTGCCTCTTGGGCATATCTCCAACACTGTGATCATTTATTTTTTGACTTGTAGTACCACTTTATGCTTTGATTAGTAATGTTTTATCGCTCTGCATGATTATGGCCATTATTGCTTTCTTAGTTGGTCGCTTCTAGTCTTATGCTAGCCTCCACTTGTATGAGTAAGCTCTACTAATGCATCCAACTCCCAAGAAACCAAGTTATTTCAAAGTGTTCAGTATAAATTCCTATGCATGGACACCATTCCAAGTATATTCTTATTTTATCTATCTTCCAAATTAAACTTGTTATGTGAAAGTTAGTGATTAAAGCTCTCACAAACTTGATGGCACACTTTATTTTTCTTGCCCCTAATAAACTTGAACCATTGTGTCATCCATGTTGTATATGCTTGCACTTATACGTTGGAATTAGAAGAACCATGCTGTCATGGGGAACGCTTTCAACATTGCACTTGTATGTTGTACCTAGTTGATATCATGCTCTTTTGTTTATGGATGTCATCGGTGTGAAATTAAAGGGGGAGCTTGTAAGTCTATGGAGTTATGTATGTGTGTTAGAGAAACGCCTGGGTCGCTAGCCTAAGCCATTCCTAATCATGGTGGAAACTTGCAACATCACCATAGTGAGCAATCTATGAAGCATTCTTCTTATAAAAAAAGAGAAAAAGATTGAGAAAAAGAAAAAAAGAGATGAGAAAAGAGGAAAGAGAGAAAAAAGCACCATTTTCCCATGGTAAATAAGAAGATTGCTGAGATGCTCATTATCTGCTTTCCTTGTAATTTTGATTATGGGATAACTCCTGTATCATGTGCAAGGGGTACCGCGTTGGCGGTTCTCTGATACACATATACTTACTATGAGAAGAACTTACCGGTAACTAAACTTGAGTAGCATGAGGAGCGGCCCTCAAATTCAAGGGACATGAGATTGCTAACTTATACCTTGTTAAGCATATACTCCATAGTTTGTTCACTTTAACCTTAATCACTTCAAGGTGCTTATGATAGAAGCAATGAGGTCTAAAAGCTAACAAATACCATAATTTTTGGAAGCTCTTGTTGAAATTTGAAATCCCTGCTTCCCTTTATGAAGGGCCTTTCTTCCACCATTATATTAAGTCTCCACCTTCTACCTTTAGGCACCAGTTAAGAGAGAATAGTTGCCATTCTTAGTTCTATGTGCCATGTCCCAAAACTTATTGATTGATGCATATTGTTGATATTGCTTGTTCTTGTGCTATTTGTATCTAGTCACTCTTATGAACTTTGAAGGTGTCCTATGCATATATTTGCTACTCTATGAGGGACAAGCTGAATGCCACTATGCCATGTTTTCTGTATGTGAAACAAACAAATATTTTTCAATGCATTGTTATTCATGATCTTTGTTTGTAAACTTTCATGTTGCATGCATAGTTACTTTGTCTTATTGTTAGAACTTCTTCTTTCATGCTCATGTTTAGAGTACTTTGATCTCAGCTTTCAATGCTTGCAAATGGTTTGATCTTGATTTTGATGGTGCATGTCACCTCAAAAATTATTCTTGTTATCACTTACCTACTCGAGGACGAGCAGGAGTTAAGCTTGGGGATGCTTGATACGTCGAAAACGTATCTATAATTTTTGATGTTCCATGCTTGTTTAGTATCTACTTTGCTTTGTTTTCTTTACACTTTGAGGTATTTTTATATGTTTTTTGGGACTAACCTATTAACAAGATGCCACAGTGTCAGTTGCCTGTTTTCTTCTGTTTTTGGTTCTAGAAAAGGCAGAAAATCAATATTCTCGGAATTGGACGAGACAAAAGCCAAAGTCAATATTTTACCGTGCGGAACACAGAGCCAGAAGACGAGACGGAGGAGGGCCTCGAGTGGGCCACACCCCCTGGACGCGCGGCCAGGCCTGGCCCGCGCTTGGGGGTTGCAGCCGCCTCAGGCACCCCCTCGGCCTCCCTCTTCGCCTATAAGAATCCCATGATACCTATACCCTAAGTACTTGACCAATCTTCCACGAAATAGTCTGTAGCTGCCGCCACCATCGTCCCTATATCGGGGGGGGCATCTGAAGCTCTTCTCGGCACCCTGCCGGAGGGGAGATCACCCCGAAGGCCTTCTTCATCACCATGCGAGCCTCCGGTATGATGCGTGAGTAGTTCCACCTTGGACTACGGGTCCATGTAGTAGCTAGATGGTTGTTTCTCCTCTTTTATGCTACCATGTTTAGATCTTGTGAGATCCGTTCATGATCAAGATCATCTATTTGTAATCATGCATGTTGTGTTTGCGGGGATCCGATGGATATTGAGATTACTATGTCAGATTGGTTAATGATTTTATCTTATTGATTCTATCATGTCTATGTTGTTTGAAATCTTGCATGCTCTTCGTTTCTAGTAGCTATCTTGGCCAAGTAGATGCTAGTGACTCCAACAGGGAGTATTTTATGCTCGATAGTGGGTTCATGTCTCTATTTAATCTGGGGAAGTGACAGAAATCTCTAAGGTTATAGATGTGCTGTTGCTACTAGGGATAAAACAACGATATCTTATTCATGGAATAAGTGGATTGTTTACCTTACACACTTTGCTTAAAGAGTTATCCCTTGCTTGCAACTTAATACTGGAGGGGGTTCGGATGATAACCTGAAGGTGAATTACTAGTCATAGATGCAGTTGGATGGCGGTCTATGTATCTTGTTGTATTGCCCAATCAAATCTCATAGGATCACGAATGTCTAGTATTGCATTGTTATGCATTGCTCTGTCCTGTCAATTGCACCGCTGTAATTTTTTTACCTAGCATGTTATGTTGTTTATTTTAAGGAAAACACATATAGTGAACTATGGACCCCGGTCCAATCTTTGCCATTGTTACATCTTCCACGGTTACTATTTACTTTCAGCAAACCACCATTACCTTCTACACCATACAGTTAATACTTTATTTTTAGCAAACCGGTGAGATTGACAACCTCACTGTTTGTTGGGGCAAAGTCTTGAGTTTGTGTTGTGCAGGTTTCCAAGTTGCTAGCAACATCTTTAGGTTGTTTCCTTCCTCCTTCTGGTTCGATAACCTTGATTTCCTTCTGAGGGAAAACTTGTTGTTGTGCTCATCATACCTTACTTTTGGAGTTTCCCAACGAAGCTCTACAGTGATCTGAGATGCATCACACGTTTCAAAAAGTAATGTACTTGTGCACTCTTACACTATCGCATAAGAATTGTGTACGATGTAACATACCATTATGAAATAATATATAACACACACACACATCATGTTTTCCAAAAGATTAACATATGATTTGTGATGGAGAGGCTGATGGAAGGAAGAAGAAGATGGCTATGAAGAAGATGCGCTCGACGACACTCTGTCATTATGGGAAGGAAGGGGAAGGACTCATTCCTTCCGTGGACCGCTCCCCATGAGAGAGACCTACTAGTAAAACAGAGGAGCGAAGGGAGGCGTTGAAAGCAGAGGCTCCGAAGGCCATGATGGTGACAAAGGAGGCGCACTTTGGAGACTCTAATTGGGACGCTGATGAGAAGGAGGAGGAGCACGAGGAAGACGACAAATACGAGGATGAGGAGTAGCCGCCTAGGTGGGTGGAGGTCTCCCCCTCCCCTATGGATAACGATGGCGGCGCTTTCGCAACATGAAAAAAACGTCATGGCAACGACGGTACGACAGGGCCCTCCAAGTGGAATAAGGAAGGTAGAACTAGTTGTACTACAATATATATTAGTGTAGTGAAGTTTTTTTCTATAATGAAATATACGATTAGTAAAAATGTGGTTTGTTCATCCCGAATAAAGAGTACATAGTGGTAAAACTCTTTTGATGTAATGAACAATGCATTATCCATTGCAACGTTTAAGTGAATTCACCAGATCCTTTAGATTTATATTGATGGTATGCGCCTTATGGTCCCACTTGTAAATGTTTTACGGTCACATTATAAGTAATTTGCAATTTACCGATGTCTATGTCTCATGGTCCCACCTGCATGCGTTTTACAATCCCAATATCGACAATTTGCTATTTACCCATATACATGTCTCATGGTCCCACTTGTAAGTGTTTTACGATCCCGCCAATGTCAGGTCATCAACGTAGTAACGGTCAGAGAAGTTGACTTGGCGGAAATGCTCCTCGTGGATAGTCGAGAGGTTGAGCTAGAGGAAGCATAAAGCAAGTGAGAAGTGTTTCGAACAATGGAAACACTAAGTAGTGCAAGCCATAGTGGGACACAAAGATAGTTATCCCAAAGAACTACTATGGACAGAAGATATATGTAGGTTACGCATGGGTCAATCACTAAGTTCTAGCCGGGTAAAGTTTCTTCTTTTGGTGAGTCGGTCGTCAAACTTTTCTTTTTTTGTATTTTATAAAATCTAACTCCAACTTTCAGACATTTCAACTTGTTAAAATATAAAACTTTTGAAAATTTAATTTTTAAGAATTTAGCGGTTTAAAAATTCTAGCTTTCAGATTTTTTATGTTTAAAAAAATCAGGACTTTATGATTTCAAACTTTTTAAATCATTTTTGTATTTTTAAACTTACAAAGTTCAAAGTTTGGAAATTTAAAAGTTTTAGACAAATTTTAAAAAATCAATCTTATAATAATTTCAAATTTTGATATAAAATAAAAAATCTGAACCACTTTGATAATTACAAATGTATGTGTGCCAGAGAGAACAACATATGTGGGTCCTAGCATGCCAAGTGGCGGATCGAACCCCACTCGCTGAGATTGCGTTGGTTCTCATAGATGGGCAAGAGAATTACCTTTGGTCTACAAGAACATTCAAATATTCCTCCATGTCTGGCTCTCTTACAGTAAGTTAAGGATTTTCATTATCTATTTTGATGAGTGTTGATTAGTGAATGGTGACGAAAAAGATCAAACTATAGATGTTGGTCTAATTATGACACTAATTTCTTATTTTTACCCTATAGTTATGCATTTGTGATAGTATTTTTCTTGTTGAGTAAAAATTCATGTAGATTACCCCTTCAAGTTTTGGACCGTTGTTCTTGTATGCATGTCCATTAGGCAATGTGTGAGGTGATGACCGGAGTCCAAAAATACTAGAACGATGGTGAGGAATGGAACCGATGGTTAACAAAAGTCTAGGAATGATCGTTGAGTTCAATCAGTAAACTCCAAATCTAAATCTGCTAAGATCCCATGACGTTCTTAGGCGGGGACTGGATTTGAACCTGCAGTCTTTAGGTCATGAGATGATTGATTATGACAATTATGATATGGACTGGACGGTTGTGCAACCGATTCTACTGACTCCCTTACCCCCGAGAACACCTAAGGCATGGGGGTATTTTTAGTAGTAAGGATCCGTCTAGGAAGAGAGAGAGTCGTGTACCTGCCCGTGAGGGGTATTTTTAGGCCAATGCACCAGAACCACCGATAAGAGGAGGAATTGAATCTCTTGGGTGATGTTCGCCGATCTTCACACACTTGTGGCATCACAACGAGATAACATGTCGGTAATATCTAACAAAAGCAAGCAAAAAGCTAAATTAGGGTAAACCCAGGTTCGAAATCTCTTCTGGAGTAGAATGGATATTTTAGTAAAAGTCTTACTAAATGGGTTAATATATCTCATAAGTGTACAACTATAAGATAGAAAGTGGAATTCATTCCATAAACGCGAGAGAGCAATCTTGTTGCATTAAACTAAAATGATTAATCATTGTACTCCTCCATCCCAAAAAGTTGTCGCCGATTTGTTTAGATTCGCATGTAAGATGTCGCTGATTTTGTGTAGATTCACATGTACAATCATATTTTCACATATAAAGTTACATTATTCAGGTTCACAATATGCAGACGAGCCTTAGCAACGGTGTGAGAAGTGGTAGAAGGACGACTCAGGAGTAGTAGAAGGCCGACTCAGGAGTAGTAGTAGCCAGCGACCAGCGAGCCACGCGGTGGCCTGAAGGAGGAGTGGGCCGGCGCGGAGAGCACAAGTCGGCGGTGCAGGATGCATGGGAGGAGCAACGAACAAACAGGTTGCGTGGAGGAGCGATGCCAGCGCCGGAGGCAGGGACTCTGCCGGTTGAAAATTAACTTTTTCCTAATTTTTATCTCCCAAAAAAATACGAGTAACCTTCTACATTCGTTTTTGCATAAATGCTACACATTTCGCACACCGAACTAGTAGGACTAAAGGCTTTTGGCATGTGGATGTGTCGAGTACTCCTTCCGTTTGAAAATATAAAATATTTTATGTTTGTGAAGTAAATGTATCTAAGCAATAGTGTCTAGGTTTAAATAAATGTATACACTAAAAGATGTCTAAATATATTAGCTTTACAAACCTAAAATATCTTATATTTCTAAAGGGAGTACGTGCCAACGGAACTACTGACGGATAACCGGTGATCAACAGACGAGAATGTGTAAATACAGGCAGGCACGCAGCCATTGCAGGATACATAGACCTGACGTGAGTGGCGCCCGATTTGAATCGATGGGCACGTAACGATAGTGTTATCCGATCGAGCAGCTGACGGTTAAGATTCTTGGACCACCGTTGCACGCTTCCTCGCCCGAGATATGGTACGTTCCGATGCTTTCTCCGGCAGATAGGCCTGGCAGCGTGCCCGGCCGTCCTGTGTGTGTCCCCCTCCCCCAGCCAGCCCCAGGACCTCGATCGAGTGTCCTGCTTGGACCCTCACGCTGAAATAGAATCGTCCCCCCACGTACGCACCCACAACGCCAATGTAGCATCTCTTTCTCCGTATAACGAAGATGAGCTGCACGATGCCAACCGGTGGTAACGTGTCAAAGCACGAGCGGCTTAAGAGTACTACGGTACATAAGCATCTCTTTCTCCGTATTCTTTTTTATTTATTTTTTATTTTTGAGAAACTCCGTACAATCGTAGACGTTTATAATATATATATACACACCCCTATAAACGTACACACGCATATCATATCTCTATGAGCACCTTCGAGAGACTGAGCCGACGGATCGAGTCTTGAGATTGACGGAGTTATCATGGACGTCTCGCTGTTGATGAAAACTTCGCTTCTACTAAAAAAATATTTCGCTTTTTATGCAACACACAATGTCAAACTTAAAATTTAAACTTTGACGGACCGGAGACAACCACGCACCCAACCGACCACCCCCCTCTTCTCAAGTGTATACTCCGGCCCATCATCACTCCACGCCGGATTGACCACGCCCACACAAAATTTACGTGTTATCTTTTGGCAGAGGTGAACATGCAAGCTAGCCATTCCCTGTCAAGTGGCCGGTTAAGTACGTACTACGTACTTGCCGTGTGGTGCTGCACGCACGCTTGCTCACACTGGTACGTCTGATCGGATCAGATGCCGGTAGATAGAAAAGCGCGCGACAGTACAACCGGGATAAGACAATGAAGTAGATCAGGAGTTGTGGTTTGCAGTAAAAGGAGCGCCGGATGAGCATGACAAAACAGAAGGTTTTTTTTTTCATGGCATGTAATTAGGCACGTGTGTTTTACTTTCCTTGATATTCAACACGAGTTAGGAGTGGTTATGATATGTTTAGGCCAGTGACGTTTACGACCACGGATGAGACATTTCCTTAGTTTTCAGGACATATAGACCACAATTTACATGTTGTCATCCGAGTATCTGACTAGTGACAACGATTTCTCGGTGACGCCATTGTATATGCTACCTACCAATCTTTGTGAACCGTGTAAATATGGCCAACGTATGGATTTCTTTTAGACGTAACTCATTATGTCCTAATAAAGCTCTAGACGACATACACAAGATGTTGACAAACAACATATAAGCAACACACAGCAAGCAATTGGAAAAGAAAACAAAAGCTAAGTCCAACTTAAAGTCAAAGAAGCCCTCAACCACGAAGGACGCACTCGGGGGGAGGGGAAATGCATGATCGTGGGGAGGAACCATGGCCTCATGCTCGAGAAGAGGTGAGCCAGTGTAACATCCCAACATTTAGGAACCAACCAAGGATAGATTTATAAATTTGTGCATATGCATGCATTCATTTGTAAAATGCGGGTAAAATTTTCGCCAAACTAAAAACCTAAAGTGATCAGAGTTTCTTTCACTCTCTTGTGTACGGATAGCTATTGGGAGTGATCGTTATAAATTCTGACATGATCTTTTTGGATAAGTGTGTTTTGGAAAGGAGAATTTGAATTCAAATTTGAAATTTGAATTGCTATTTAAAGATTAAAAATTGTTATTAAGAAATGAATTATAAACTAATTTAGTAATCTCATTTTTTATAATGTTAAGAGATAATAAATAAAATGGAATTCAATATAAATTAATTCAAATAGGAAATGAATCTTTATTTCTTATCTTAATTCCATATACATTTTTTCTTTTACAATAATGAAGTCATGAAGGGTTCAGTACAACAAAGGAATTACAACAAATGGAATTCCAATAATAATCTATTACAAGATTGTTACAAAAAGAATAAATAAGATATTACAAAATCTTTACAAATGAATCAATAAAAAGAATTACAATCTATCTATCTATGAGATCCTATACTAAAATCTTGAATATCCAAATCTTGTACCTGCAATAAAATGCAAAACCAAACAAAAAAGGAAAATAAAGATAAATGGTTAGGGTACTCTTAGTAGAGAGAAGTGAGGTGCACTGCTCATGATACATCATTGAGTATTGTTAAAAGGGGCAAGTTTCACCAATATGAATGAATTGTTCTTTCATAGATCAATAAGCCACAATACAGATTTTCACAGCAAGTAAAAGGAGCAAGTTTCACCAGGAGAGTAAAATGTTAAAAGATCAAAAGGTAAAGACACCTCATTGATCTGATCCAAATGGTGTACCAAACACACATGCAATACACTCACCTAAATGCATGGTGAGAGCTGTCAACACAGCAGCAGCAACTACACAATCAAAAGGAGTAGCTCAGCCGTGGCAAGAGCTTCCAGCAGCTCATTCTTTCGTTCTCAAACAGCACACCAAGCTTATCAAAGCCAAGTAAATCACCAGCCAAACCACACACAAGATCATCCTAGTATCACCAGATGGTGACATAAGAAGGGGGTGGATCAGGTGGACAACAAGACCAAGTTCCAGGAGCTAGGAAGTGAAGGGAAACATCAAGGCCAAGCTTCTAGAAGCCAGAAGTACAGGAGCAGCACCAGGAGGAGAAGAACAAGATCAGGCCAGCAACAAAGATAACAACATCAAGTTACCAGATCAATCAGCAACCACAACAATAACTCAACTATTGTGGTGAGTATTATAAAACCCTCACATGATCTGTCTATCTTATCTAAACAGAGATTCATGTGTTGTTTTATATTTAGAGCTCTCACAAAACACCCCAAGTGGGGTGAATCCATCATAGAGGATCTTTTAAATAAAAAGTGCATTTAAATTCTACCAACTCAACCAGGATCTCAGACCAACATCATAGATCCTGGAGTTAACAAATAATTCATATCTTCCAACATGTACATAGCATAACTTATAAATTCTGGGCACATCTCCTAGTAGAGTAGCACCTCAGAATCTACAAATCCTATGAACCAATATAAATCTGTGAGCACCCAAACATCTTAGCCAAGAGGATACAAGATCAAGTGACCAATTATAATCCCAGAACATTTCAATAAGGGATAGCAAGATAGGAAACTAGTTTCTATGCCTCAGACCAACATCACAGGCAGATTAGTTTAAGAATAAGATTTCCATTTAACCTTGATCTAATCCAATCCTGAGCTCAACAGAATTAAGCCAATTGTAGAAACCAACAACTTGTGTGCCATAGTTAAATGGTGTCACAAGAACAAGTTCTATAAGCCAAGTAAAACCATTATTTAGATACCACAAAGAAAGTGACAAGACATTGGATATCATTTTCGGGAGACTACACCTGAGAAATCATCATTAAGCTTATCTATGCATTTACAGAGTATCATTAAAGTAAAATGATTAATCTCAATCTGTTTATAACCATACAAGCCAACATGTATAAATAAAGTGAGTAATCACTGATAGTGCTACTGTCAATACTAACGTACTGACAGTAGATGAAACCACAAATCATCACCAGATAGATCTCATAGTAACAAAATCAATTTAACCAATCTCAACTATCAACCGGAATCAACACTATAGAGTAACTAGCATCATATAATCAAATCAAGACATTAAGCACTGAAGTGCAATTGATCACAATCCCCACTATGCACCACTACTACTCCAGTTCATCATTTACAATTAAACAGAGGGAGGAACCCTAGAACCAGATATGAACCCTAATCAGGGATACAAGGCAGAGTCACACAGCCTAGCTCACGAGGTGGGCATAGTTTTTAACAGGGAACCAGATATGAACCCTAGCTCACGAGGGAACCAGATATGAACCCTAATCAGGGATACAAGTTCTGGTAAACCTGTGAAGGCTGATGGGCATAGTTTTTAACAATAAAATCAATCTTTGAAGAAATATTTACGAAAACTACATAGTGCTAAGGACTTATAGTCCTAGGTGGTAGATAGAGCATCAAACTACCCACCTTGCATATAATGAACTTGTTGGGTAACGTCGTTACTCACCTTTTCCTTTGATCCCCTGCTTAGACTCTGAGGATCTAGAAGATACCCCAATGATGCAGCTGAATGCCAAGAGGAGGTCTTCTATGAAGAGTCTGATCTGTACTGTGCTGTAGAAGGGGTGGACTACGACGTCGTCTATGGAGGAGAGCACCATGAGTCAGAATAATTACCTTAGTATTAGTAACCAGTTGAGCCGAGCAACATGGACCTTATATAATAATAAGTTGCTCAGCTCAATCCGGAGATGAAGTTGTACTTTAAAACTTCGGCTGGAACACTTTATATTTGGTTTGTAAGTTGAATCTTTTAAAGTCTTGAACTTCTGGTATTGTAATAATAATAATGTATGTATGTTTGTAATATGGATCCGCAATGTTTCTGTTGTACCACTCTGAGGGATGTGATATTTATGGAGCGGTGTTCTGTGAATGTCACTTTAACGACTATAGTGTACTACACATGCAGTGGTATGCTGGGTCACCGCAGTTGGTATTAGAGCAAATTGCTTTGACCTTAGGATGGAAACCTGGTAAAGGTATTACCTGTAGGAGTGTATAGCAACATAAAGAATTCTCTAAAAGGGTATAATGGCTATTCAAATGAGAATATTCCATTATATATTTTAGTGTGATAATTCTTTGTTTTGATGCAATATATTATTGATTACTAATAAAAATATTTTTGTTATACATAGTAATGGCACCAAAGTTTCCAAAACAAACTTTGGTAAGGAAAGAGGAGACTCTCGATGATTACCAAGGATCATTCACTGATCAGCTTCGCCAACTCTTAAGTATTTTTACTTATCCAACTAAAATCCTAGTGAATACCATAACCTATTATGATGGTCGTATGTTATCCAACTATCGTGTGAGTATCCAACTTCCAGAGGAGCTTGGATTATATCACTATATACCTATAGGTGATGGTAGGAGTCATTTAGCAGCATACCATGTTGCTGTTGTGGAGGTGATAACCAATATCTGGGAGCATAAAGCCCAGGAGTTAGAAGGGAGCACATTTTCTGTGATTCCTCATGATTCTATAAACTCGGAGCCAGTACCAGATCATCTTACCTTGGTAAATAAGCATCCTAAGTTAGCTTCCAAGTTTATGGATCGATATCGAACACTTGTTGCATGTTTTTATAAGACACATCAAGTTATAGTAGAAGATAAAAAATGACATGTTAGAGGATCTAACTGATCTAGAAAGAAGGAAGCAGTTAGCATCCCAGTTGGAGAATGAAGCAAGGAGTAGTGCAAAGCAAATCTTTAAGGATATACCTATAGATCCCAACTCATTTACACCATATCCTTGTTCATCCAGATCGGAACCTATCTATGATCCCAATTTAGATATGAGGTATTCCGTGTCACAGGCTTTTGAGGAAGGATCTGATTCAGAACTTCCTATCGAGAATGCTGATGGATGGAGAATAGGGTCATTTGAGGGATCCCAAGGGAATCAGATGTCAGTAGAGGGGTCTGACAGAGATGTTGGACAATCCAGCTGGATGGGTGTGAGAACCAATCCTAATAACAGTAGTAGAAATACCATATTTGTAGAAAGTCAGGGTGTGGAAGAAGATCCTGAGGAGAGAGTGTTTGAATCGTCAACACCTTCTCAAAAAACAGAGAATGTACATTATCTAGTGTTTAACTATCTTGCCCAACAGAGCACTTGGGGAGCAACGGAATTTGCGTATTATGTTGACAACTCTAGGAATGAAGCTCAGGAAATACAAGTGGGTGATAATGTTGAATAGGTTACTGAAGAATTTTTAGCTGAGCTGGATGGAGTCAATGCACTCAGGCTGAGTAATGACTCAAGTCATGATACTTCAGATACTGAGTATGTTCCATCCGGAAGGCCATTTGCTCCACAAACTATGCGACGGACGTCACGTCATCACTGTTGGACTTCAGGCATGTATGATGAGCGTCGCAGATACTAAAAGCATAGGTTACTTATTATGAAGTAGCTGGTATTGCGTATTGTAATCCGAGAAAATGATGTAGTTAAATAAGTGATGTAGTGTTTTAATTTGTTATGGTACCTATATGGTACATGTTTGTAATGACATTGTATTTACTAAATGGTTGTAATGTATAATATGTGAAATGCATATTTGGATTTTATTTGGGTTTTGATTTCCATTGTGTGACTAGTTATGTGCGTAACGTTGAGCTCAGAACACATGTGCATGATGTAATTATGAGTATTCTCTTTATGTTGCATGACTAGGGGGTCATGGAATCGGGTGTAGAAACCGAATCTGAATAGCAGCGCGTGGACGTGAGGCTAAGGAGAAAGCAGATGCAAATGCTGGAAATCAGGGAGCATTACGACCACCACCAATGAGACCGCTAATGGAGCAGAACTTTATGCAATATATGCAAATGATGAAGAGTCTCAGAACAAATTCATGGAGGAGTTGTTGGGACGAGCTGGAAACCAGAGAGCACTTGAAGGCGGAGGAGTGAGACTTTCCGAATTCCAGAATGCAAGGCTGTTATCTTTTGCATCAGCTCCAGAACCAATGGATGCAGAGGATTGGCTAGCAGATACTGAGAGGAAGTTGAAAACTGTATGTTGCAATGATGAAGAAAAGTTAAGGTATGCAACTCATCTTTTGACTGGACGTGCAGCATCATGGTGGGAAAAACAGTTAGCAATGCAACCGCCAGGGAGAGAGTATACCTGGGAAGAGTTCAAGCAGAGGTTCCGTGAGTATTATGTTCCTGAAAGTGTGATGGAGTTGAAGCGTATGGAGTTTGCGGAGCTTCAGCAAGGTTATACCCATGTCATGAAGTACATCCGGGAGTTTAATCAATTGTCTCGTTATGCTGAGGATGAAGTGACCACTAAGGAGAAAAGGAAGAAGCGTTTTCTGTGAGGATTAAATCCGTTTGTGAATATGCAGTTAAGGTTGGCCAATAAACAAACTTTTCAGCAGTTACTAGATGCATCCATCACTTTTGAAGATGACTATAAGAATGTTTAAGAAGACCGAAGGAAAAGAGCCAAGAAGGAAACAACGAGGATTCATGCAAGTAAACCAAAGCCCAATTTGGAGTTCAAGCCGAGGAATAGACCCTACAACAACAACAATTCCAACCGGAGTGCAAATCCAACCGGAAGGAATATTATATGCCATAATTGCAAACTTCCAGAGCATATGAGTAGGGATTGCCAGAAACCAGTGATAATTTGCCATGCTTGCGGCCAGAGAGGTCATATAAAGCCAAACTGTCTAATTAAACCACAAGGTGGTTGACCTGTTAAAGGTGGAGGACAAACCAGTGGAAGCAATGGACAACCCAATCGAGGAGGAAATTTTGTCAAAAACAACAATGGCAAAAGGAGCAAGCCTACCGGGAACCTGAATTGTGCAACTTTGGAGGAGGTGGATAACTCCGAGCATGCAGTAATAGGTACGCTCAATATCCTTACCAATCCTAGAAAAGTTCTATTTGATACCAGTGCAACTACTTCATTCATTTCTGAAGAATTCTGTGATAAATTCGGGATTAGAAGGGCAGCGTTAGAAAACCCTATGACCGTGGTGACGGTAGGGGGAAATGTAGTTGTACGCCACATTAAACAAGATCAGGTTATCTCGATCTGTGGTTGTATATACTTTGCGGACCTTTATGTGATTCCTTTGAAGGGAATTGCAGTAGTGCTGGGTATGGACTGGATGACTGAACATGGGGCTTAGACTAATTGTGAGGATAAAACTGTCTCAATCAAGACTCCAAGTGGAGCAAGGATAGTATATCAAGCAGATAAGCACAGCCATATCATGGTAGATCTTCAGTTGAACTCAATGAAGGAGGTCAAGTTGGAGGATATTCCCGTAGTAAATGAGTTTTAGGATGTTTTTCCAGCAGAATTACCAGGAATGCCACCTGATTGGGAAATAAAGTTCACTATTGATCTAATTCCGGGTATAACACCAATAGCTCAAGCACCATACAAGATGGGTCCGAAGGAATTAAAAGAGCTTAAAGAGCAAATTGATGAGTTAGCCAGGAAGGGATTCATTCAAGAAAGTGTATCTCCATGGGGAACTCCGGTGATTTTTGTAGATAAACTAGAAGGAGGACGAAGGATGTGTGGGGACTATAGAAATCTCAACAATGTTACCATCAAGAATAAGTACCCGTTGCCAAGAATTCAAGATCTGTTTAATCAAGTTAAGGGAGATGGAGTATTTTCCAAGATTGATCTAAGATCAGGATACCACAAAATAAAAATCAAACCAGAAGATGTTCCAAAGACAACATTTGTCTCAAGGTATGGACACCATGAGTATCTTGTCGTACCGTTTGGTTTGACCAATGCACCAGCAATATTCATGAATCTGATGAACAAAATCTTCATGCCATACTTGGACAAGTTTTTCATAGTGTTTATTGATGATATTTTGATATATTCAAAGGATAAGGAAGAGCATGCTGATCATTTGAGAATAGCATTGCAGATCTTAAGAGAACATAAGCTTTATGTTAAGTTCAGCAAGTGTGAATTTTGGCTAGATGAAGTAGAATTCCTTGGTCATGTGATCAGTAAGGATGGGATTGCTGTAAATCCATCCAAAGTTTAATCGGTATTAGAGTGGACTGCACCAACCAATGTGAAGCAAATTCGAGGGTTCTTAGGTATGGCTGGTTATTATCAAAGGTTCATTGAAGGTTTCTCTAAAATAGCTGGACCAATGACCAAATTGATAAGAAAGAACACACCATTCATCTGGGATGAGAAGTGTGAGGCAAGTTTTCAGGAGTTGAAGACTAGATTAACTACCGCCCCAATTTTAGCAGTTCCTGAAACAGGAAAGGATTACACAGTATATTGTGATGCATCTAAAGAAGGTTTGGGTTGTGTGTTAATGCAAGATCGTAAAGTAATTGCTTACGGATCAAGACAACTAAAACCACATGAAGTCAATTATCCAACACATGATTTGGAACTAGCACCAGTAGTCTTTGCCTTGAAAGGATGGATGCATTTTCTTTATGGAGCAAGGTGTGAGTTATACACTGACCACAAAGGTCTCAAATATTTCTTCACTCAAAAGGAATTGAATATGAGACAGAAGCATTGGTTAGAGATAATCAAAGGATTATGATCTAATAATCAATTATACCCATGGAAAGGCCAATGGTTTAGCAGATGCTTTAAGCCGTAAGAGCACAGATATTCAGCCTAGCAATCGAGAACTACCAAAAGAGCTATAGATGGATTTGGAGAGGTTGGAACTTCAATTCATAAGGACAGAGACTCTGGGAGGACTAGCTACCATGAGGGCAGTTGCAGAACAGAATAGCGATCTTAGGCATGAAATTTTTAGACATCAAGCTGAAGATCCTTTTATTGCTGGAGAAATTCGGAGGATATCCCAAGGTCAAACATCAGTTTTTCGCTTAGGAGATTATGGATCTTTATGGTTCCTAGATCGTCTTTGTGTTCCAGATGTGTTAGGGATTCGTGAAGTGTTACTCCGAGAGGCACATGAAACACCTGTTGGAGATATGCCCTAGAGGCAATAATAAATGTGGTTATTATTATATCTTTGTGTTTATGATAAATGTTTACATTCATGCTATAATAGTATTAACAAGGAAACATTGATACTTGTGTGATTTGTAAACTTAATTTGAAGTCCCTAGTATAGCCTCTATACATCACTAGCTTGTTGGTTGATAAATGATTGTGGTTTCCCTATCATGAACATTGAGATGTTATCAACAACAAGATCATATCGTTAGGAGAATGATATGATGGACATACTCCTATAGATAAGCGTAGCATAAAGATCAAGTCATTTCAATAGTTCAATTGCTATATGCTTTCTGATACATAGTAACCTAATTCCTTCGACCATGAGATCATGCATATCACCTTTACCGGATGGATGCTTTGATGACATCAAACACCACACCGTAACTGGGTGGCTATAAAGGTGGCATTGAGTGTTCGGAAAGTATTGGTTGAGACACATGGATCAAGAGTGGGATTTGTCCATCCATATGACGGATAGATATACTCTGGGCCCTCTCGGTGGAATGTCATCCAATTAGCTTGCAAGCATGTGACTGGCTCACAAGGGATCACATACCACGGGAATGAGAAAAGAGTACTTATCGGTAACGAGGTTGAACTAGGTATGCAGAGATACCGACGATCATAACCTCGGATAAGTAAACTATCGTGAGACAAAGGGAAATTGGTATCGTATGTAAGTGGTTCATTCGATCGCAAAGTAATCGTAGAAATATGTGGGAGCCATATGAATTTCCAGATTCCTCTATTGGTTATTGATCAGAGAAGTGTCTCGATCATGTCCGCATAATTCACGAACCGTAGGGAGACACACTTAAGGATTCGACGTTGTTTGAGTAGTTATGGTATTATGAGAAAGAGACCGAATGTTGTTCGGAGTCTCGGATGGGATCCGGGATATCACGAGGTGATCCGGAATGGTCCGGAGAATAAGATTCATATAAGGAAAGTCCCGTTTCGGAGTTGGGGAATAATTCCGGTGTTTTCATCAGGAATGTTCTAGAAGGTTCCGGAATGTCCGGCACTCCGGAGGGGAAGGGGTACATGAATGTGTCATTGCAAGTTGGAATGATTGCATCATGTACTAAGTGTCCTCGCTGTTCCAAATAAAGGATTAAATTGAATCCTAGTTTGAAAAAGTCAAATAGCTAAATTGAAAAGTCAAATAGCTAAAATTGGAAAGTGGAAAAGAGGAGGAAAAGGGGAATCCGAGTTGGGGAGGAGTTCCCTCCTCCAACCGGCGGCAACCCTCCAAGCCGAGTTGGGGAGGGACTCCCCTCCCTCCCCTTGGCTGCCGGCCCCTCCACCTATATAAGGAGGGGCAGGGCTCCCTCCTAGCACACACAAGTACCTCTCCTCAAACCCTAGCTTGGCGCCTACCACCATAGCCGCCGCCGTCCCCTAGGGTTTTGCCCTAGCCGCCGACTTGGGGTGTCCCGGAACCCTAGCCACCGGCTCTAGCCTCTCCTCCTTGGTATGTCTAAAACCTAGATCGCCGAGGAGCTCTCTCATACTCCACCATACTCGCTCCGGCTTAAGGCGAAGCCCTGCGAGATCTCCCCTCTACTTCCGGTACCACGCCGTTGTGCTGACGGAATCGCGAGGAGAGTGCTACAACCTCCGCTGCCTGCTGGAACAAGGGAGAGGAAGGTCTTCGTCGAGTACCGAACGTGTGACCGACTGCGGGAGCGCTGCCGGAACGCAGCACCGGAAGGATCGTCTACGCGATCTTGAGATCGGGAAGAGTACGACTACATCACCCACGAGAATCCGCTCTCGTTAAAAACACTTTGGAATCTTCGAGGGTAAGTTATTCCATCGACTCGTTGCTACAATCTAGTAGATAGATCTTGCTTGTTTGTTTGTATGCGATAGAAATTTTTTGTTTTCCATGCTACGAAACCCTACAACACCATATTCCATTCATCCAGGAAGTACCAAGATGTACATGGATTTGAAAGAATTATTCTGGTAGAATAACATGAAAAGAGACATTGCAAAATATGTGTTGGAATGCCATACTTGCCAAAGGGAAAAGCTGAACATCAAAGTCCAGCAAGACCATTACAACCCTTGGAAATTCCCGAGTGGAAATGGGAGGAAATTGGTATGGATTTCATCACAGGATTACCCATGACACCAAAACAGAAAGATATGATATGGGTGATTGTTGATAGACTCACTAAGAGTGCACATTTTATTCCGGTAAATCAGAAAGATAATGCCGAGAAGTAAGTAGAAGTTTGATACGCCCAATTTGCATCACCTTTCTATATCATAATCTACCTCTATTCATTGATATATGTCTTATTATGAGGTATTACTTATGGCTTTTCATCTGTTTATGCATGTTGGATGATTCTTGGAGGATGGACTGCCGGAGTCTAGATTCTGATGGAAAAGAAGGCGTTTCGGTGCAATTTCGCGAAGATCAGAAAAATACCAGAAAAATATGGAAACATATTATTTTACTAGAAGATGGAGGAAGCTAGAAGGAGGAGCAAAGGGGGGCCGTAGGCGGCCCACACCCCTTAGGCGCGGGCCCACCCTGGGCCATGCCTAGGGCAGGTGTGGCCCACCTGCCCAGCCTCCGACTCTGCCCCTTCGCCTATATCTTCCCTACAGAACCCTAAGCCTCGGGGAGCGACCACAGATAGATTTACCCTGCCTCTAGGGGGGCAGAAAACACCGAGAGAGAAAGATCTCTCTGGCAGACAGATTTCTGCCGGGGGAATTCCTTCCTGGAGAGGGGAGACCGTCACCATCATCATCAAGCTAGGCTTCATCGGGATCATCATCATCCACGCCATCATCTCCACCAGCACCATCATCACCACTCCTTCCCATTGTAACAATTGTGTTGGATATTGCTTTAGTTCATTAGGGGAAACCTTCCCAGTGTTAATTACTATTGTAGTTGATGCTTGTGAGTGGAACCATTGGATTAATGTTTATGTTCAAATTGTTATCCATTACCATATCATCTTTGATCTTGATTCTTATGATGTCTTGTGAGTAGTTCGTTGTGTTCTTGAGGACATGGGAGAGGTCATGTTGTTAGTAGTGAATCTGTGTTGAGTTATTATTCAATGGTTTAGTATTTAAGTTGTGGTGCTATTCTTCTAGTGGTGTCATGTGAACGTCAACTACATGATACTTCACCGTCTATGGGCCTAGGGGAATGCATTGTGTATTTGGCTAGTAATCATGGGGTTGCCAGAGTGACAAAAACCTGAACCCCCGCTAGGACACCTTTGCACAAGGGAGCGTAGGATCTCGGAGTTTAAGGCTGTGGTTAGATTTATATCTTAATTACTTTCCTGTAGTTACGGATGTTTGCAGGGGGTTTAATCACAAGTATGTATTAGTCCAAGTAAGGTCGGTATGTTAGCACAGGTTCACCCACACAACACTTACAACACCAGAGAAGAGTACTCAGCTATTTGAAGCGAAAGCACTTGACAGAATTCCCATGTGTCCTTGAGAACGTTTGGTCCTTATAAGTATTTCCACTGGCTTGTACTTTGCTAAGAAAGGATTAGGCCACTTGCTCCATTTGTTTACTGTCTTTGTTACTTGCTCTTTGTTTTGTTGCCTTATCATAAAACCACTAAAAATTCGTTTGCTAAGTATTCACAGGGATTTCCTGCTCCATACACTGTTCAGCACCTTCTGCTCCTCGTTGGGATCGACACTCCTATTTATCGAAAGTACTACGATACACCCCCTATACTTGTGGGTCATCAAGACTATTTTCTGGCGCTGTTGCCGGGGAGTGAAGCGCTATTGAAGAGTGGAACTAGTAAAGGAAACTTTTTGCTGCGAGTATTGTTTTTTGTTTCTACTTGTTTTCCAATATGGATAACCCACTTGGTTTTCTGTTTGGGAAAACTACCACCAATGCTAGGGTAGTAGATGAACCACCTCCTTTTGAGATAGATCCTTTTAAGATACCTACAAGTATTGTTGATCGTGTTATGGATAATTATTATTTTGGGGATGGAACTGTCCATCCCGGTGATCACTTGCTTTTTATCCATGAATTATGCGGGTTGTTTAAGTGTGCAGGTATCACAACTGAACATGTGAAGAAGAAGTTACTCTCCATATCCTTGAAAGGGAGAGCTGCAGAATGGTATAAGCTGCTGAAGAATGGACAATCCATGTAGAGGTCTCAACCTAATAAGGTAGATTCCTCCTGTGTTTTACAATGCTAGTCCCTGGATCAATAGCTAGCATCCACAGTTAAGATGTAATATCAAGATACAAAGGTCATAACATAACTTTATAACCAGGAATAACATAATTGTTATTACATCTTACATAGCTCATTTGGTATTACATTACATTGCAGCGGAATAACTATAGTCATGGGTCCTTCATATTCAAAGTGCCACAGGCAGATGTTGGTTGTAGACTTTGTAATCCTAATCAATCAGTCTTCACTAAAGACATTCAAACCTGCAACATTACAAGTTACAGCCACAAGGGTCAATACATTTGAATTGTATTGGCAAGTTTCACTACTTTGTATATTATGAGTGGATCTTATCAATACATGCATATTTGGCTAAGTAGAGTTTAAGGCTTATTTGCATAAAGCAACATTTATCCTATCTTTTCCAAATTAGTTTTGGTCCTTTGTCAAATCTCTTGTCCAAGTTCCTTGAACTCCCTGGTAGAAACTCAAGTGTTCAAGTCCTTGTCATAAATCTCCTGAGCTACTTGGTAACCCCAAGTGCTACAAGTTTTATCAAAAACTCATGAGTTCCTTGGTAACCCCAAGTACATCAAGTGTTAAGCAAAATCTCTTGAGCACCTTGGTAACCCCAAGTGCATCAAGCTTAACAAAATCTCTTTGAATTCCTTGGTAGACACACAAGGGCATCAAGTTTTTATTTTAGAAGTTGGAATGTCGAGATCTCCCATAGTTCAAACTTTAGTTGCTCAGTATTGTCCATAACCGGGGACACGGCTAAGTACTTAGATTTTATTAACTTCTGCAGAAGGAGTACACTTTACCCACATGTCACAATCCCATCCTTTTGCCACCAGTGGCCTACTGGATTAGTGCTCACCAAGATGGAGTACTAGCAGATTGAGAATGTGACGAAGTCTTTCCAAAGGGTCCTCCCATACACCATTGCTAGCTTGCCTTCAGCACCCATGAAGCATTCCAGATCCCCATGTCCAGTTAACTGAAGACAGTGCATGGGTCTTCCCAATGTAGTTGACTAAGCCAGAGGCATAATAGCATGTGGTTGCACACGAAAGCCACAATTGGAGAAACATGTTCAATCTCTAAGTTTCCTAGGTGGTTTTCATTTGGAGCACAACACAAAGTGATTGCCATAGACATGGTTCCTTTTGTTGCCACCTTCTCCAAAACTTCAAGTATCCTCCACCTAGGTGGTTCATTGAGTCCTTGTTTTATTATGTAAAACACAAGTCCTTTTCTCAACCTTTGTAAAATCTCAACATGTATCTCTTTTCAAAACAAAGCATGGCTAAGCATGTACAACTTCATTATTTTCACTAAGGAGTGTATAGGGAATCCTATTTAGGATTTAGCATAGCATAGGTACAGAAATATCTTTTCATGCATGTTTTCAAAATCCACTAAGTATAATGAAAATAGTAGGACTTTTGTATGATAGTGTAACTTGCCTTTTTGGTAGGGAATGGTGGTTCACTCCTTGATCTTTCTAGCCTCACACTTTGCTAAATTCACTACAAGTCAATCAAGCAAACACAAAATCAACTAACATTCCAAACCAAAGTCAAACAAACAATCTCACACACATAAAGCAATGGAGTCTAAGTCATGCATAAGTATGCAAAGGATGGCTCTATTGCAAGGATGGTCTCCACTAGGTTTATAAACTTTGGAAAGTCCAAATTGGTCATTTACCAAAATGGCAAAGTCATTAGTTAGAGGGTTTTGCCCAAAAATTATTTTAGAAATCCGTTCAACATTTTATGTGGTGGAAAATTGTTTTTATTAAATCTAAAACCTTTAAGTCTTCACCAAAAGTTTCTAATTCTCAAGATTTGTTGTTTTGGGTCAGTAGCTTTGAATTATAATATTTTCCCAATAGTTTTTATTCCAAAATCCTTTTTCAAAAATAAAACCATTATCATTACTTAGCTAGAATTAGACTAATTCAATTAATCCATTCTAAATTTTTCCAACTTCATTTCCAAAACCATGGGTTGGTTCCTAGGGTCAGTAAGGTCACTACAAACCATTTTGCAAAAGATTTAATCCTAAAATCAATTTTAAACAATTTTTCTACTCTAAACAAGCTCACAAAAGAATCTGCAAAATCAAGCAAACAAACAGATACTATTTTCTAAACTAAGGCCATGGTTGTCTAGGGCTTGCTCTCTTGAATCCATTGATATAAAATTTGTAATTTTTGGACGTGTGGTTTGAAAGTTACAAGGGTTTGAAGTTTGCAAATAATTCTGATTCAAAAATCTGTTTTTAAACAAACCAGGGACACGCGGCACACTCTGGTTGGACGGTACCGGTTCGGGTGGATCACGGGCTGCAGGCCGTTAGATCAAGTGGCATCGCACGGCGCTGGCTGCGTATCTTTTCGAGTTTAAGTGATCTAATCTCGCTCGTTCAAACTAGATCCTACGGTACTGATTCGCTGGACCAAAAGTGAGCGGCGCCGTCGGCGGCTAGTGGCAGCGCACGGCTAGGCGGTGGCGGAGCTGGTGTAACAGGAAGCTAGAAGAGAGGGGAGGATGCTCACCGTGATCGCAGGGATACGGAGATGCTCAACGTGTGGTCAACGTGGCAAGGGGCGCTCTGGTATAGCAGCGATTGCTCGCCGGAGTAGAGAACTGCGTCGGGTGGTCCTGGTTGCGGTCGGAGGCGACGCTGTCAATCACGAGAAGTCAAACGGAGGGCACGATTAGGTGCGCAAAACCAAGGCGAAGATGCTAGCATGATTGAGAAGCAGAAGGGCTGTCGGATTCTACCTGGGAACGTCGTCGGAGAAGAGGGCAGACGCGGCGGCGTCGGGAGCTTGTCGAAGTCGAGGCTCTGGGGCGCCCGTGGTCAAATGGGTGGTACGGGGAGGAAGGTCTGGGAGTGGGGAGTCTGCTAGTGTGCTCGGGGAGGCAGGAGGTGGTGAGTGTTGGCCGGAATCGAGGAATAAGCTTGTCGGAGACGGCGGCGGTGCAGAAGAGATTGGCGACAGCCTAGGGGCAGAGAGGAGGAGTGGTCTGGGGGAAAAGGAGGAGAGGGCGCTGGCGCTTAATAGCGTGCATTCACGGCGAGGTTTAAGGCACGTCATCACTGCGAATTGATCGCGGCTTTGAATGACAGCAACGGCAGCGAGGGGGAAGGCGTGGTCTGCGGGTGGGGAAGAAGAGGGACAAGGCGGTGGGGTCCTCTGGTCAGTGGGAAAGGAAGTGTGAGGGAGGTCCACTGGTCAGTCTCTGCGTGGGTCGGATGCGAGGTGTGAAACGTTTTCCTGCGGGGTGAGGAGCTGGGCTGGTTGGTGGGCTTCCTGGGCTTGGCCGGCTGGGCTGGGTCCAAATCCATCTTTTTTTATTCTGTAACATTTTCTTTTTCTACTTCTGATTTCTGTTTTGAATTTCAATCAACCAAACAACCTTCAAATCAATTCAAATAATCAACAAACTTTGCAACTATGAATTTGGTTCTGTTCAGAAACATAAACCAAAATCCAAAATAAAATAATAATTTTTATTCTTTTTAAGATACATTCTTTAATTAAATAAAATGGTTCTTTAGTTAAATAAAATAGGGTTTGATTTAATTATAAAAATCTCCATTTGAAATCCAAATATTTTCAAAATCAAATCAGTAGGTTTTATTTGAAAATACAAGATACTTGAAATACTTATATAAAATAAAATAACCTTTTATTTTAAAGTCCATTGTTAATTAAATATAATAGACTTTCATTATGAAATCAAATAGGATTTGCTTTATTGATATATTTATTTTGAAATCTAAAATAAAGCAAAAACTCTCTAGTAGGTTTTATTTGTGAGTATCAAACATTTAGAAAGCTTATTTTAAATAATTCTAATAAGTTTTGATGTTTCAATTAAATTGGTAAAACCTTCTATTAAATAAAGTTGGGTATTAAATCCTTATTAATTTATTTAAATAAACTTTTGCTAATTTTATTTAAGATAAAAATGTTTTAGTTCCAAAGCTTGGCCAAGGCTTAAATTGGCTTTATAAAATAATCTTTATTTATGAAACTTCTATTTCATTTGAAAACAAATCTTTTCATTTAAGAGTTTCAAAATAGTATTTCCAAATGTTTTTTATTTTTTTTTTCTTTTATTAAATGTTTATTTTTTTAAATCCCTTTAGGTTTTATTTAATTCAAATGGGTTTGAAGTTCCAATTGAATTCAAAAAGTTTCTTCTGGCTCTGAAAATCAAACAAAGTTTTATTTTATTCATTTATTTTCACATTGCAAGATTTGGAAAGTCTTGGGATGTGACAATCCATGGAATGGGAGGAGATGGCATCTCTCTTTTACTCTAAATTTTATCCTCTCAGTGACATTCATAAGGATAGAAATCTGATATATAAATTTTGGCCTCTTGATAGAGAAAGTACAGGTCAAGCTTGGGGGGATTGAAGTTACTAATGCTTAAATTTCCTATTCATGAACTCCCTAACAATATTATTCTCAATAACTTTTATGCTAGGATGTCTCTTCATGATAAAGATTTACTAGATGCTTCTTGTGCTGGATCATTCACACGTTTGAAGGAAGAAGCTAAATGGGATCTACTAGACCGTATTCAAGAGAACACTGAAGCTTGGGAGAATGACAACGGAAGAAAGTCAGGTATAAACTATGATTATGAATGCATTAAATATTTTATGGGAACTGATGACTTCCGTGATATTAGCAATGAGTTTGGTCTTGATTCCCAAAGTATTGTCAACTGTTTTAAGGCATTTACCTCTTACATAGAAATTCCCAAAAAGAAGTGGAATAAGTACCATGCTCCTTATAAAGATGTTGTTAGTCATATTCCTGTTAGAAGTACTGAAGTTTGTACTATTGATCATATTGTGCCTGAACCTTATGTTGAGAAAGTTCCTTTCCCAGCTAGAATAAAGGAGTATTCTATGATTATTAGTGCAAATAACAAAAGTACAATGAAAACTGTGGATCCCGGTGAGCAAATTAGTGATGAACCTATGGTAGCTATTGTGAAAGACACTTTCACTAGAAATATAGAGGATGGGCACATTTTCTTCTGTGAAGACGCTTCTAATATTATCTCTCATCCTAGTAAAGCTAGAAAAGCTAGTGTTCCTGTGCTTTCTGTTAAAATTGGTGACCATTGCTGCTATGGTTTATGTGATATTGGTGCTAGTTCTAGTACTATTCCTTATGAGATTTATAGGGAAACCATTTGCCCCATTGACATAGTAAGAGATGCAGAGGTTCTTTGTGGTAATATTAAGTATCCTGCTGATTTTCTACTGCTTAATTCAACAGCTAGCAAAACTTGTCCTACCATTTGTGGTAGACCTTTCTTGAACACTTGTGGATCTATTATGGATTGTAATAAAGAAAAAGTTTTAACTAAGTTTGATGGAGATTCTTATGAGTTTAACTTTTCCAAATTTGCTAAAGCTCCTTGTGAAAATAGCTTGCCTAATAAAGATTTCAGGATGGAACAACTTGCTTCTATTGATCCAGTCTATGACCTTGGACCTCTTTTTGATGATTGTAAGTGTGCTCACTCTAATGATAAAGTTGTTTCCAGTGAAAGCTATATTTTAAAATTTATTTAAAGTGCTACTGAAAGTTATTTTGAGAGAGGGAAACATGGTTTTATGCATCTCAATGATGTTAATTTTCCCCGTTTTATGTTGAAAGCTTTGAAGATGCATTTGTTTTGTCTTCCTATGCTTGTGGATTTTTGTTTCAACAATTCGTTTTCCCATGATACTCCCATGCATAGGAAGTGGGTTAGACTCAAGTGTGTTGGTTATTTGCTTCTTGATGCTCTCTTTCACTCCAAATGTTATCTCCTATGTGAGCATCTTTGAAAGTTTCAAGCCTAACTTAAAGGCATTAAAGAAAAGTACTTGTTGGGAGATAACCCAAGAGTTTTGTCGAGTCTTGGAAGTTATTACCTTAGTAATAACCTCTCCTTATCCTTTTTTTGGTTTTTGTATCAAGTTCAACTACTTTTGTGAAGTAGAGGAGTTGTGAAAAGTGGTTGTCCTGGGACAGATTTTTGTGCTGTATTGTAAAAATTCATGGGGGAGCTCAGTAGTTTGGATTGAGCTGTATTTTTCTGAGTTTGTTCTCCAGGTTGTTACCCAACTTTCATTAGTTCTGCACGTTTTTATTTGAGCAACATAAGGTTCTCGAAAAATTCAATCTTTACATGCTGGTCTGTTTTGACATATTTCTGCCATCATTTGCATTTGCCTCTTTTAAAAGCTTTTTTTATGGGTTTTCAGTTGAAGTGTGTATTAAAGGTTTATTGTTTTTGTTTACACTAATTTTGTCATTGAGTTTGTGCAAAGGTTTTGTATGAAGGAAATTATTCGGAGAAGGAGAAAAGGAATCTGCAGAGTTCGTATTTGAATAGGTAAAAGTGGTGAAAATAGAAGGTTAGTGAAAATCCAATCTTCTTATATTTTTGATGTTTTTAATACATAAGGAAGACTACGAGACAGAACAAAGGAAGAACCGAAGGTCGGGGTGGCTAAACCCACCCCAGGCACGGGCCCCAGCTGGCCGCGCCTGGAGGGGGTTTGACTCCCTCGAGCTCCGACTCCGCCTCGGTTCCGTATCATAACCTTCCTTATACCTAGAAACTTCATAATATATAACCCCCCGGGTTCCCCGTGGTTCTTGTATCGAGTTTTTGTCGTGTTTTTGTTTCGATCTGTTTCTGTCAGGCAGATTCTCAGATTTGGAGCCTCAATGTCTTCCTCTGGATCACCCATAGAGAATTCCTCTGCGGACGTCCTCAACCCGTACATGTATGAGTTGAGGATTCATCCCAAAGAGTTGATTCTCAAAGATGGGATGATACAGATGAAATAAGTTCAAGGCCCCAAAGGAGAAGGCAGTCTGGAAGGCAGGCGGGAAGCATTGCAGCAGGAAGTTTTCAGGTACAAGAAGATGGCAGAACGCGAAGTGGACGTTATTCACAAGATAAGTTCAGAACTCATCACCAAGCACGAGGGAGAAGTTTCTGAGCTCCGATAAGAGATCTTCTCACTCCGTCAGACTACCAACCAATTACAAGCGCGGCTCTATGACATACAAAATCAAAACTGTGAGTATCAGGCTAGATTTGATCGCATAAGTTATGCTGCTAGTTTCAGGATTGCAGAGACCAGGACATCCTTTTTTATGGGGATCCTTTGCCCTGGAAGATTTATGATAAAATAAGAACACCGCCACCACCGAAGGAGTAATTCATCATCAGATTTGGCATCCCCTTGGCTTGTTCCAAGCTTGGGGGAGTGCCGCGATATCACCACCATTATCTTTTATCTTTTACCTTTTTAGTGGATTCATATCTGTGGTAGAGAAGTTATCTTATAGTTTGGTTTACATGTAGAAGTATCTCTCCTTTAGTTGATCATCTATGTATCCCTTGGTGTAAGTGCCTTTATTGAATATTAATGAGAAGTCTCATCTTTTACTTTTTGCACTTCTTATTTTAGTTTGCAGTCTCTATTATATGATGGATCTTGTTGATCAGTATTGGCACCACTTTGGGAGCATCAAGTGGATCTAAAATTGGTTTTGGCAAATCAAGTTCTGGTCAGTAGCAATACTTTTTGAGGTTTGAAAGAAAAGAGAGAAAAAGCTTACAGGTATTTGGTATCATCTATTTCTCTCTTGTTGGCTCATAAGCTTAGTATTCTTTATTTAAGATCCTTTGTGTCTTCAAGGAAGGTTGCATGTTTGGCTTTATTACTTGTATGTTTGCTTGTTTCTTTCAACTCTCGTGCTTGCTACCTAGCCTTGCTAGCCAAAAACCTGTTTTGAGAAGGCATACTTGTCATGTTTCCAAATCCCTTTGAACCAAACCTTTGCCATTTGTGTCCACCATATCTACCTAGTAGCATTATTGATATTCCAAGAAAATTCTCAAGCTTCCTCTATCTTTCGAATTAAAAAGTATTTTGTTATGTGAAAACTAGTTAGTAAAGCTCTCACGAACTTGATGGCACACTTTATTTTCTTACCCCTAATATACTTGAACCATTGTGGACATCGAAGTTGTATATGCTTGCATCTATACGTTGGAATTAGCAGAACCGTGCTGTCACGGGGAACGTTTTCAACATAGCACTTGTACTCTGTACATCGTTGATATCGTGCTCTTTTGTCTATGGATGTCAACGGTGTGAAATAAAAGGGGAACTTGTGAGTCCATGGAGTTTGTAATTTGTGTTAGAGAAACGCCTGGGCCGCTAGCCTAAGCCATACCTAATCATGGTGGAAACTTGCAGCACCACCATAGTGAGCAATTTGTGAAGCATCCTCAATAAAAAAGCTACACACATAGTAAATAAAAAGATTGCTGAGATGCTCACTGTCTGCTTGCCTTGTCATTTTGGTTATGGGAAAGCTCCTGTACCATGTGAAAGGGGTACCCCGTTGGCGGTTCTCAATGATATGCAAGTACTTACAATGACAAGAACTTGCCTGGGCCCAAAGTTGATGTAGCATGAGGAGTGGCCCTCATATTCAAGGGACATGAGATTGCCGACTTATATTTCATCAAGCATATGCTCCATCCTTGTTCACTTTAACCTTAATCATCTCAAGATGCCTATGATAGGGGCAATGAGGGCTCAAAGCTAGTAAGTACCATAATCTTTTTGAAGCTCTTTATGACTTGTAATCCCTGCTTCCCTCTATGAAGGGACCTTTCTCCCATTTCCAAGTTGAGTCGGTAAACCTACTTCCTCTCTATCTCCAGCAAGCATTTGAGTTGTTGTGTTTCAAGCATTTATATGGTGATTTATTCAATCATGTTCTTTATCTTCCTTGTTTGCACAAAACTCTTATCTATTGAGTATTACTTTGAAAGCCTTCACTTGTGAAAAACCTTTTTGAGCAAAGAGTGCTCCTGTTTTGAAACTTGTACAAAAAGCTTTTTGTGAAACTGTTGCCAGGTGTTCTCTGACCAAGGACAAGTTTGACAATTCCAATTATGATTTATCTTTATGCATCTCTATTGTGACTGCTGTACTTGGTTGCAAGCTAAGTTATATAATGGTGAGTTGCTTTCTTCTATGAGTTGTGCAATGGTAAGTGTGATGCTTCTTGTTCATATTCTTTTATCGACACTTCACTCCATAAACCTGTGGACATGTTTACTGAGCTCAGTTTTTGCTTGGGGACAAGCGAAGTCTAAGCTTGGGGGAGTTGATATGCCCAATTTGCATCACCTTTCTATATCATAATCTACCTCTATTCATTGATATATGTCTTATTATGATGTATTTCTTATGGCTTTTCATCTGTTTATGCATTTTGGATGATTCTTGGAGGATGGACTGTCGGTGTCTGGATTCTGATGGAAAAGAAGGCGTTTCGGTGCAATTTCGCAATGATCAGAAAAATACCAGAAAAATATGGAAACATATTATTTTACCAGAAGATGGAGGAAGCCAAAAGGAGGAGCGAAGGGGGGCCACAGGGGGCCCACACACCCCTAGGCGCTGGCCCACCCTAGGTCGTGCCTAGGGCAGGTGTGGCCCACCTGCCCGGCCTCCGACTCTGCCCCTTTGCCTATATCTTCCCTACGGAACCCTAAGCCTCGGGGAGCGACCACAGATAGATTTCCGCCGCCTCTGGGGGTCGGAAAACACCGAGAGAGAAAGATCTCTCCGGAGACAGATTTCTGCCGGGGGAATTCCTTCCCGGAGAGGGAAGACCGTCGCCATCATCATCATCATCAAGCTAGGCTTCATCGGGATCATCATCATCCACACCATCATCTCCACCAGCACCATCATCACCACTCCTTCCCGTTGTAACAATTGTGTTGGATATTTCTTTAGTTCATTAGGGGAAACCTTCCCGGTGTTAATTACTATTGTAGTTGATGCTTGTGAGTGGAACCATTTGATTATTGTTTATGTTCAGATTGTTATCCATTATCATATAATCTTTGATCTTGATCCTTATGATGTCTTGTGAGTAGTTCGTTGTGTTCTTGAGGACATGGGAGAAGTCATGTTGTTGGTAGTGAATCTGTATTGAGTTATTATTCAATGGTTTAGTATTTAAGTTGTGGTGCTATTCTTCTAGTGGTGTCATGTGAACATCGACTACATGATACTTCACCATTTATGGGCCTAGGGGAATGCATTGTGTATTTGTCTACTAATCGTGGGGTTGCCGGAGTGACAGAAACCTGAACCCCTGTTAGGACACCTTTGCACAAGGGAACGTAGGATCTCAGAGTTTAAGGCTGTGGTTAGATTTATATCTTAATTACTTTGTTGTAGTTACGAATGTTTGCAGGGTTTAATCACAAGTATGTATTAGTCCAAGTAAGGTCGGTATGTTAGCACAGGTTCACCCACACAACACTTACAACACCGAAGAAGAGTACTCAGCTATTTGAAGCGAAAGCACTTGATAGAATTCCCATGTGTCCTCGAGAATGTTTGGTCCTTATAAGTATTTCCACCGGCTTGTCCTTTGCTAAGAAAGGATTGGGCCACTTGCATTGTTTGTTTATTGTCTTTTTTACTTGCTCTTTGTTTCGTTGCCTTATCGGAAAACGACTAAAAATCCGTTTGCTAAGTATTCACAGGGATTTCCTGCTCCATACCACTATTCAGCACCTTCTTCTCTTCGTTGGGATCGACACTCCTATTTATCGAAAGTACTGCGATACACCCCCTATACTTGTGGGTCATCAAGTTTATGTCAAAGAGATAGTAAGTAAGCACGGAGTGCCCAAATAGATCGTAACTGATAGAGGATCTGTGTTTACTTCAGCATTTTGGAAACAATTACATGAAGCACTTGGTTCAAAGTTAGATTTCAGCACAACCTATCATCCAGAAACTGGGGGTCAGACTGAAAGAACCAATCAAATATTGGAAGACATGGTTAGGGCTTATGCATTAGACTTCGGAGGTTCGTGGGAAGATCATCTACCATTGGCAGAATTTTCCTACAACAAAAGCTATCAAATTAGTTTGAAGGCAGCTCCATATCAAGTACTCTATGGAAGGAAATGTAGATCACTAATATGTTGGTATGAGCCTGGTAGTAGCAAAGAATTTGCACCTGACTATATCAAGGAAAGGCAACATATCGTTGATATAATCAAGGATAGATGGAAAATAGCTCAAAGTAGACATAAAAGTTATGCTGATCAAAGTCGAAGATCATGGCATCTTGAAGTAGGAGATATGGTATATCTCAAAGTAAGCCCAATGAAAGGAGTCAATAGGTTCAGAGTTAAAGGAAAATTTAGTCCCATATATATAAGACCATTCAAAATACTGAGTCAAAACAGGACTATAGCTTATGCTTTAGAGTTACCACCAAGATTGGCTCAGGTTCACAATGTTTTCCATGTGTCACAACTCCGAAAATGTCTTAAGGTTCCTGATGATGCAATCACACATCAAGAGGTGGAATTACAAGAAGATTTGACATATGTTGAGAAACCCTGTAAAATTCTGGAAGAGCACTGGAAAAGAATAAACAAGATATAACAAAATCTTTATAAATGAATCAATAAAAAAATTACAATCTATCCATCTATCTATCTATCTATCTGATCCTATAATAAAATCTTGAATATCCAATCTTGTACCTGCAATAAAATGCAAAACCAAACAAAAAAGGAAAATAAAGATAAGTGGTTAGGGTACTCTTAGTAGAGAGCAGTGAGTTGCACTGCTCATGATACATCATTGAGTATTGTTAAAAGGGGCAACTTTCACCAATATGAAAGAATTGTTCTTTCATAGATCAATAAGCTACAATACAGATTTTCACAGCAAGTAAAAGGGGCAAGTTTCACCAGGAGAGTAAAATGTTAAAAGATCAAAAGGTAAAGACACCTCATTGATCTGATCCAAATGGTGTACCAAACACACGGGCATCACACTCACCTAAATGTAGGGTTCACAACATAGAAAACCAAAAAATTCCAATGATGGGAACAACTATGTACCAAGATCTATCTACTAGATACAAGCAACGGGAATTGTTATTCGCCAAACTAAAAAATTCCTACGAAGCTCTTATAGCTAGGTGGCAGAGATTGGAGAACATGATGGATGCCTAAGTCAATGGGAATCGTTATTCCTAAGGACACAAGCTTATTGGCATAACCCAACATCTTGAGTACATGCTCACTTACGGAGTTGTTCTCTTCCATCATGCAGCTAAAGAACTTTTCTAAAGCATTATAACTCTCTACAACAGCATGGGTGTCGAAAATCATTTTCAACTCACCCATTGTATCAAAGGCATTGCCATTTTCGAAATTCTTTCGAAGTTCTGGCTCTAGCCCGTACAATATGCCGCAATGAACTAAGTTGTGGTCCTCCTGACGAGTCTGATAGACGTTCTTTTCCTTGTAAGGGGCATCATCTAACGGTGGGGGGGGGGGCCTAGCGGGCGCTTCTAGCACATATTGCTTTTGTGCAGCAGAGAGGATAATCCTCAAATTCATGGCCCAGTCGGTAAAGTTGCTACCGTTCGTTGTAAGTTTCTCTTTCTCCATCAACACATTGAAATTAAAACTAGGTGGTTCCATCTCGACATAATTTGTAAAGTTTAGACTAAGTTTATGATATATTGAGTTCAACTAATCCAAATTAACAATAAACTCCCACTCAAAAACGACATCCCTCGTGCCTTTTTGGTGATTACATGAACCAAATCCACTACACCTAGTCCGATCATCACGTGAGTCGGTGTAGTTTCAAAGGAGAGCATCAAATGGGCATCATATCTTTCATATGACTCATGCTTAACCTTTTGGTCCGTGTTCCGAGGCCATGACTATACATGCTAGGCTTGCCAAGTAAGAACCTTAGTATTCGCGTATGTAAACTGTCTTACACCCGAAATATGATCGTGGATCCAAGAACACCTGATCATCACGTGATGTCTGAAGGGAATATGCCCGAGAGGCAATAATAAAGTGGTTATTATCGTATTCCTTATTTATGATAAATGTTTATTTTGCATGCTATAATTGTATTAATACGGAAACGTTAATACATGTGTGTTTAATAAACAAAAGGGAAGTTCCTGGTTATGCCTCTCTTATAAACTAGCTCGTTGATTAACAAGATGATCAAAGGTTTCCTGATGACATTGGATTGTGTTAATAACGAGGTCACAACATTAGTGTAATGGTGTGATGAACATTCATCCAAAGTATAGCATTACGATCAAAGTCATTGAGTTTATATTGCTATAACAACTTACGAAGTGATCCTAATCCTTAGACCATGAGATCATGTCAATCACTAACACCGGAAGAGTTTCTTGATAACATCACCGTAACAGGGTGATTATAAAGATGGATTCAGAACTAATAAAGTGTACATGTCAGTAACGAGATAAAACTAGGTATAAATATGGATTGATCACTAGAATGTTATATCACGGGAACGAGAAAAGAGTACATGTCAGTAACGAGATAAAACTAGGTATGGAGATACCAATGATCGAATCTCGGACATGTAATATATCGCGAAACAAAAGGATTAAGATACTAGCGTAAAAGGTTCCGACGATCACAAGAAAGTCATCGTTGAATCTGTGGGAGTCATTATGGGTCTCCAGATCCCGCTTCTGATTATTGATCTGAGAGGGTCTCGATCATGTCCGCATTATTCGCGAACCGTAGGGGCACACAGTTAAGAGACACCAACATCCATTTGGAGCAAAAGTTTCATGCCTAAAAGAATAACAAGCGCAGGAATTTATTTCACTACATACAGAAACGGGTTTTCGGGTGAAATTGCAGAAAGTGTTTCTACATGTGAAATGAAATACTAGGAAGGGGTTATATGTGAATGTTTGTCATTAAAGTAATTGACAAAATTCTGAATAAATAAAAGGAGTTTTATTTAATGAGAGTTTGCATTAAATTTGGTGGAAATTTAATGGGAATTTGAGTGGAGGGAATTGAAAGGCATTTGAGTGAGTGGAGTGTCCACCCACATGAATGTGGAAGAGGTGGGGGCAGCCCCATGGCTGTGCGCATGGCCCCTTGGGTGCCCCCCTCTCCCTATAAAAGGAGCCCCCTCCCTCTCTCTCACTCACACCTCCTCGTGAAGGATCTCTCTCCCCCTCTAGAATTTATCCCCCATGGTCTCGGACTAGCGAGATACATGTTCCCGGTGGCTATTCGGCAAGAAAGAGTTGTGCTTCCGCTGCATCGCTGGAGCGAGGACGCGGAGGTTGCTCGGTGCCTCGAACGTGTGTGCGAGCACGGATGCGCTGCTGTTTTGCGGCGCTAGGACTTCCTCTCAATCTTGAGATCGGCAAGAGATCGTCTACATCAACCACGATTTTGGACTCGTTAAGCTTTGTCGGTCTTCAAGGGTATGTTATCTACGGATATACATCCGCCCGTTGTTTGTGTCTATTAGATAGATCTTGGTACATAGTTGTTCCCATCATAGGAAATTTTTTATTTTCTATGATGCGAACCCTACAGTGGTATCAGAGCTGGATCTATGCGTAGATGCTTTGCACGGGTAGTACACATATGAGTATGTGGGCGATGATGATCATTTTATTGCTTCTTAGTTGTACTTTGGATATTGGTGGCATAGTGGGATGAAGCGGCCTGGACAAACTTTACATGTCCTCGCACATGAGACCTGTTCCACGCTTGACATGCAACTAGTTTTGCATAAGTGGCTAGCGGGTGTCTGTCTGTCCTACTATAGTCAATATCTAATTTGCAACGAGTTGTCAACAATTTGGTTATCCTCGTTGTGGTTCATGTTCGTAGGTAAGAACGGTTCTATCTTCGAAAGCCCTAAGCCACGTAAAACTTGCAATGGATAAATTAGAGGCGTCTAGTTTAGATTATTGCTGGGCTAGTGTTATGATATGGTGATGTTGTAAGTACAAGTATAAGATGATACTCTCACAACAAACATAACGTGTAGGTTCCATAGACCTTGGACTTACACATAGAGGTACTATAGAGATCATACCACGGTGCACATGATGGAGATCATATGCGGGAACCATATCATTTCACTTATTAACATGTGATGTTTGATTGCATCTTATATTGCTTGTTTGGTGTTTTATTAGCATAATAAGATGATCCCTCATTTAGATATCAAGATAAAAATGTGTTCTTCCTTAAGTATGCACCGACAATGTTTCGTCGCTTCAAGACATCACGTGATGATCGGGTGTACTTGAATCCACGAGCATATCTCGGGTGTAAGAAAGTTACACACGTGAATACTAAGGTTCTTACTTGGCGAGCCTAGAATGTACAGACATGGCCTCGGAACACGGACCAAAAGTTTAAGCATGAGTCATATGTTTTGATATGATGACCATATGGATGCTCGCCTTTGAAGCTACACCGACTCATGTGATGATCGGACTTGGTGTAGTGGATTTGGTTCATGTAATCACCAAAAAGACACGAGGGATATCGTTTTTGAGTGGGAGTTCATTTCTAATTTGGATTAGTAGAACTCAATTTATCATCAATTAAATCAAAGTGAATTTGCATAATTTGTTGTAGTCATTGGCATTCGTTCACCACCTTATGCATAGTTGTAATTGAGATAACAGAACTATAGAATTCTGGATATATACTTTACAAACTGGTATCGTATTGTGTTGAGTGTCAATCTAAAGTTTAAAGTCCTATTGCAAACTTTCAGCAAACTCTATTTACTCCGTGAAATTTAATAGTTGGTATTAAATCGAGAGTAACAATTCCAGTGTTAGTATCTTAAGTATCATGTTTGCCTCCATGATTCTTGATTGTTTTAATATCAAGTTTATCTAGGAGCTGAAAGAATTGTTTCAGAAACCATCATGTGTGGCAGATATAATGATACCTGAAACAATATTTTGGTTGCAATATGATAGAGTATAATATATGTTCTCATATTGGATGAGAATTTGCAAAGGTTGGAGATGCTAGACATCCTAATCATCCAAAAAGGGTTTTGGAAATTAATATTATACTCACGATTCGCCTTTATAAGCTACAGTAGCTTGATCATGAAAGTCATCATGATAAGGATGAATAGAAGATGTATTTAAAGTGTTTACTACACTAAACAGATTACTAAAGAATGGATTTTGAAAGAATACCGATCATTTGATGATGGTGATCTACTTCAAAGTGCAAGTCCAAAGGTATTATTATTTGAATATACACGCTTTGGACTATGTGTCATGTATATGGCTCCACTGTTGAAATTCATAGATTCTTTTAAAAAGGAAAAGGAAATGCTGAAAGAGAATCTATAAAATATATTTGGCAGAAAAGAAAAGATTGGAAATATCCAATTTAGGTATATGGATGATATACATGTTATGGTTGTATTCTTTTCTTGTTAAACAATGTGGTTCTTGGGTATTGGATACCGAATTGGTTGGTATGAAATTTCATACGGAACAACGCAATTCATGAACCACAATGGCCTAAGTAACTAGCAAGAGAATATGTGATGATGTTCATCGAAAACAAACAAACCGTTGTTTGTATTTCTCGTTGACATCAAAGCTTGACTTCAAGATTTGTTTTAATAATTGTTATAAATCAGTTATTATGAGAACAAAGGTTGTTCAAATAATTACCGTATTCCATATAAGATGGATGATTTACAAATCTAGTTGGAGAAATCAAAACCATAAAAACTAATGCTAAAATGTCGCAAGACAAATGATTGAAAGATCACTTACGAAGTGACATTGCCATTTAAATTATATTGGAAAGAAAACATAAATAAACTCCATATGCATGGATTTTTGGAGTCTTTGATTTGATCAAGTGACGCTTGTGAGACTTTCCTCGGGATAATTAAAACTTCGTTCAAAGGCCAAAGAAGAACGAATGAATAAATTATTGGAATTTATACATATCGATGTATGTAGTCCATTATGTGTAGTCGTAAGCGATGGGTTTCAACTTCATATGCTTTCTTCGGAAATTTGAGTGAATATTCACTTAATGAGAAAGAAGTATGAAATATTTGAAAAACGTTTCAAAGACTTTCAAGATGAAGTGGAAAATCATTGTAACAAGAAAATAAATGGTTTATGATTTTATCATAAGGGATTTGTTTGAGTTACAAGTGTAACAAGAAAATAAATGAATTATGATTTTATCATAAAGGGATTTCTTTGAGTTGCAAGTTTAGCAAAACACCTAGATTTACATATCCCGAAACACCATAGGAATATGGAGTGTTTGAGATTTGTAATGAAACCTTGTTTGACATGGTTGGGTCAAAGGTGTTATTTATAAAACTGCCATTATGTTTTAAAAGATTAAAGCTTTAGAGACTACCGCTTTTACACTGAAAAGAGCTCCATCTTGATCCGTTGAAATGACACCATGGAAGTTATGGTTTGGGGTAAAACCCAAGTTGTCATTTCTTAAATTTTAGTATGCTAAACATAAGTAAGATGTTTACAACCGAAGTCGGATGAGCATGTCTTTATAGGTTATTTTGAATAACAATTGGTTATTCCTCCATAACACCAAGGACAAAAGGGTTTGTCGCTTGAAACGTGAAGTTTCTTGAAGAAGGAATTTTTCGTAAAAGTTAAGTGGGAGGACAATAGAACTTTGATAAGGTTAACAAACCTTAGCTATATGTGCTGAGTTGCGCAGCGCCGGAAATCGTTCCAGAGGCTGCCATAATGCTCATAGCTTATGTGCCTCAAAGGTTGTGGTCACGGAGATCTAAGTTCTTATTGAACCAAGTCGGTCGGATAAACAAATCAAATGCTGAGATTTGAGAGTAAATCATTATTGTTTGACAATGATGAACCGAATACATACAAAGAAGCGATGATGGGCCCTGAATCCATCAAATGGCTTGAAGCCATAAAATCCGTGATAGTTCCATACACGAGAAATCAAGTTTTGAACTTGGAAGACCCTCCGGAAAGGTGTAAAAACCTATCGGTCGTATTGGGATCTATAAAGAAACAGACATGGATGTTTCACATCTATGAAATAGTCGACATATCATAAAGTATTTTATGACAATGTTCACAGAGTTGACTATGACAAGATTTGATCTTTCATAGCGATATTTAGTCTGGACGGATTAAAGTAGCAACCAGTACATATAATTTGGTATATGGTAGATGAATAAACAAAACAAAGTTCTTCTAATAGAATGGTTACCTAGGACGTGTACATGACACGGTCCAAAGGGTTTTGTTAATTCAAAGGATGCTAAAAAGGGCATGCAAACTTCAACGGTTGAAGTAAGCATCGCGGAGTTGGAATCTTCACCGTGATGAAAAGGAGTTTTCATCAGGAGACGATGAAGATGCTTGCATTTGCAAGAAATTAAGTGGGAGTGCTGATACATATTTCTAATACATTATGTGGAAGACATCTTGTTGATTAGAAATGATGTATCTTTTATTGACAAAGGTTAAGAATTTCATTTCAATGAAAGACTTAGGCAAAACCCGAATATTTAGCATGAATGTCTATAGTGGATAGACTGTGATGCTAATATGGTTATGAAAAACGTACATATATGAGATATTGAAGGAGTTCAATATAGAAACGACAAGAAACGGTTCTTGTCGCATGGAAAGGAATTGAATCAAGATTCAAGTGTATCGACACTTGATAAGTGAAACAAGATTCAAGTGCTTTGACACTTGATGAGTAAAATCACAAGAATGATTTGATCAATCATACCATGATATGTACACATCCAGATATGTCCTATGCTCTAAGTGTTATGAGCATATACCAGAATGAATCATAAAATGATCATTGGACGATAGTGAGGATATTCTTATGATCTTTTTGAAACAACTAAGAATATATTTGTGTAGAGGTGACAAACAATTACAAATAGTTCATTATAAAGCGTTACATTGATACTAGTTTTGTCACAAGATACAAATTAAGTTTATCTCAATTTAAACTATGGGTGGCACAATGTAATGGAAAGGAGATTTCATGATGGGTTTGGATGAAATCCATAGTTAAGACATTGTGACGAATACTACAACAAAAATGCTAAGTATATGACTGCTATAGTAGCAGCAAAGGAGGGAATTTGTGTCAAGTAGTTCGTTATCAAACTAAGGTGTGGTTCGCAACGGGCTAACACTAAAGATATATTGTATGACAATAGTATCGACATGGTTTAACCCCAAGGAACTAAAGATCTCACCGAAAGACCAAATTTATATAATGCCATCTCATTAGAGAATGAGTGATGCGTGGAGACGCAATGATATGCAAATACACATGGACCTGAAAGTGTCAGATCCGTAGATTATGTTAACCACTTGCAGTTGCGTATATGGAACACCATAAAGCCATATGTATTCAATATGCAAAGTTTTCAAACTAGATTATTGTCTCTAGTGCAAGTGGGAGACTAAAGGGAATATGACCAAGAGGCAATAATAAAGTGGTTATTACCGTATTCCTTATTTATGATAAATGTTTATTTTGCATGCTATAATTGTATTAATACGGAAACGTTAATACATGTGTGTTTAATAAACAAAAAGGAAGTTCCTGGTTATGCCTCTCTTATAAACTAGCTCGTTGATTAACAAGATGATCAAAGGTTTCCTGATCATGGACATTGGATGTTGTTAATAACGAGGTCACAACATTAGTGTAATGGTGTGATGAACATTCATCCAAAGTATAGCATTACGATCAAAGTCATTGAGTTTATATTGCTATAACAACTTACGAAGTGATCCTAATCCTTAGACCATGAGATCATGTCAATCACTAACACCGGAAGAGTTTCTTGATAACATCAAACGTCACACCGTAACAGGGTGATTATAAAGATGGGTTCAGAACTACTAAAGTGTTATGTTGAGGCCCATGAATCGAGAGTGGAATTTGTTCATCCCGATGACGGATAGATATGCTCTGGGCCCTCTCGGTGATATCACATTGATTAGCTTGCAAGCAAGTGATTTGATCACTAGAATGTTATATCACGGGAACGAGAAAAGAGTACATGTCAGTAACGAGATCAAACTAGGTATGGAGATACTGATGATTGAATCTCGGACATGTAATATATCGCGAAACAAAAGGATTAAGATACTAGCGTAAAAGGTTCCGACGATCACAAGAAATTCATTGTTGAATGTGTGGGAGTCAGTATGGGTCTCCAGATCCCACTTCCGATTATTGATATGAGAGGGGTCTCGATCATGTCTGCATTATTCGCGAACCATAGGGTGACACACTTAAGAGACACCGACATCCATTTGGAGCAAAAGTTTCATGCCTAAAAGAATAACAAGCACATTAATTTATTTCACTAGATACCGAAACGGGTTTTCGGGTGAAATTGCAGAAAGTGTTTCTGCATGTGAAATGAAATACTAGCAAGGGTTTATATGTGAATGTTTGTCATTAAAGTAATTGACAAAATTCTGAATAAATAAAAGGAGTTTTATTTAATGAGAGTTTGCATTAAATTTGGTGGAAATTTAATGGGAATTTGAGTGGGTTTTTGAGTGGAGGGAATTGAAAGGCATTTGAGTGAGTGGAGTGTCCACCCACATGAATGTGGAAGAGGTGGGGGCAGCCCCATGGCTGGGCGCATGGCCCCTTGGGTGCCCCCCCTCTCCCTATAAAAGGAGCCCTCCTCCCTCTCTCTCACTCACACCTCCTCGTGAAGGATCTCTCTCCCCCTCTAAAATTTATCCCCCATGGTCTCGGACTAGCGAGATACATGTTCCCGGTGGCTATTCGGCAAGAAAGAGTTGTGCTTCCGCTGCATCGCTGGAGCGAGGACGCGGAGGTTGCTCGGTGCCTCGAACGTGTGTGCGAGCACGGATGCGCTGCTGTTTTGTGGCACTAGGACTTCCTCTCGATCTTGAGATCGGCAAGAGATCGTCTACATCAACCACGAGTTTGGACTCGTTAAGCTTTGCCGGTCTTCAAGGGTATGTTCTCTACGGATATACATCCGCCCGTTGTTTGTATCTAGTAGATAGATCTTGGTACATAGTTGTTCCCATCGTAGGAAATTTTTTGTTTTCTATGCTGCGAACCCTACAGTGTCTTGGAGCAACGAAACATAATCGGTGCATACTTAAGGGAGAACACATTTTTATCTTGATATCTAAATGAGGTATCATCTTATTATGCTAATAAAACGCCAAACAAGCAATATAAGATGCAAAAAATATCACATGTGAATAAGTGAAATGATATGGTTCTTGCACTTGATCTCCATCATGTGCATCGTGGTATGATCCTTATCATTCCTTTATGTGTAAGGCCAATGTCTATGGAACTTACAAGTTATGTGTGTTGTAAGAGTATCGACTTATACTTTTACTTACAACATCACCATATCATGACACTAGCCCAGCAACAATCTAAACTAGACGCTTCTAATTTATTTATTGCAAGTTTTACGTGGCTTAGGGCTTTCGAAGATAGAACCGTTCTTACCTACGAACATGAACCACAACGAAGATAACCAAATTGTTGACAATTTGTTGCAAATTATATATTGACTATAGTAGGAGAGACAGACACCCGCTAGCCACTTATGCAAAACTAGTTGCATGTCAAGCGTGGAACATGTCTCATGTGCGAGGACATCTAAAGTTTGTCCAGTCCGCTTCATCCCACTATGCCACCAATATCCAAAGTACAACTAAGAAACAATAAAACGATCATAATCGCCCACATTTACATATGTGCACTACCCGTGCAAAGCATCTACGCATAGATCCGACTATGATACCACTGTAGGGTTCGCAACATAGAAAACAAAAAAATTCCTATGATGGGAACAACTATGTACCAAGATATATCTACTAGATACAAGCAACGGGAGGATATACATCCATAGAGAACATACCCTTGAAGACCGACAAAGCTTAAAGAGGTTGAACTAGTGGTTGATGTAGACGAACTCTTGCCGATCTCAATATCGAGAGGAAGTCCTAGCGCCGCAAATCAGCGGCGCATCCATGCTCGCACACACGTCCGAGGCACCGACCAACCTCCGCCTCCTCGCTCCAGCGATGCAGCGGAATCACAACTCTTTCTTGCTGAAAAGCCACCGCGAACATGTATCTCGCTAGTCCGAGACCATGGGGGATAAACTAGAGGGGGAGAGAGATCCTTCACGAGGAGGTGTGAGCGAGAGAGATGGAGGGGGGTCCTTTTATAGGAGGAGGGGGCACCCAAGGGGGTGTCCGCTGGCCATGGGTCTGCCCCCTCCCCTCCTTCATTCATGTGGGTGGAAGGTCCACTCACAAAATGCCCCTTCAATTCTCCACTCAAAAAATCCCACTCAAATTCCCATTAAATTTCAACCAAATTTAATGCAAACTCTCTTTAAATAAAACTCCTTTCATTTATTCAGAATTTTGTCAATTACCTTAATGACAAACATTCACATATAAACCCTTGCTAGTATTTCATTTCACATGTAGAAACACTTTCTGCAATTTCACCGAAAACAGTTTTGGTGTCTAGTGAAATAAATTCCTGCGCTTTGTTATTCTTTTCAGCATGAAACTATTTTCTCCAAATGGTGTGTCTCTTAAGTGTGTCACCCTACGGTTCGCAAATAATGCGTACATGATCGAGACCCCTCTCAGATCAATAATCAGAAGCGGGGCCTGGAGATCCATACTGACTCCCACAAATTCTACGATGACTTTCTTGTGATCGTGAGAACCTTTTACGCTAGAATCTTAATCCCTTTCTCTCGCGATATATTACATGTCCAAGATTCGATCATCGTTATCTCCATACCTAGTTTGATCTCATTACTGACATGTACTATTTTTTCGTTCCCGTGATATAACATTCTAGTGATCAAATCAGTTGCTTGCAAGCTAATCAATGTGATATCACCGAGAGGGCCCATAGTATATCTATCTGTCATCGGGATGAACAAATTCCACTCTCAATACATGGGCCCCAACATAACACTTTAGTGGTACTGAACCCATCTTTATAATCACCCTGTTACGGTGTGACGTTTGATGTTATCAAATACTCTTCTAGTGTTAGCGATTGCCATGATCTCATGGTCTAAGGATTAGGATTACTTCGTATGATGTTATAGCAATATAAACTCAATGACTTTGATAGTAATGCTATACTTCGGATGAATGTTCATCACACCATTCCAATAATTGTGTGACCTTGTTATTAACAACATCCAATGTCCATGATCAGGAAACCTTGATCATCTTGTTAATAAACGAGCTAGTTTATAAGAGAGGCATAACTAGGAACTTTATGTTTGTTTATTAAACACACATGTATAAACGTTTCCGTATTAATACAATTATAGCATGAAAAATAAGAATCTATCATATACTTGGAATATACATAATAACCACTTTATTATTGCCTCTCAGGGCATATTCCCTTCACTAAATGCATGGTGAGAGTTGTTAACACAGCAGCAGCCACACAAGCAAAAGGAGTAGCTCAGCCGTGGCAAGAGCTTCCAGTAGCTCATTATTTCCTTCTCAAACATCACACCAAGCTTATCAAAGCCAAGTAAATCACCAGCCAAACCACACACAAGATCATCCTAGTATCACCAAATGGTGACATAAGGAGGGAGTGGATCAGATGGACAGCAAGGCCAAGTTCCAGGAGCTAGGAGGTGAAGGGCAACATCAAGGCCAAGCTTCAAGAAGCTAGAAGTAACAGGAGCAACACTAGGAGGAGAAGAACAAGATCAGGCCAACAACAAAGATAGCAACATCAAGTCACCAAATTAATCAGCAACCACAACAATAACTCAACTGTTGTGGTGAGTATTATAAAACCCTCACATGATCTGTCTATCTTATCTAAACAGAGATTCATGTGTTGTTTTATATTTAGAGCTCTCAGAAAACCATGAGATTTGGAATGGGACAGAGAAGTCAGTTGTATCCTTTTCCTTTCGTATAGAGGCAAGACGACCTTAACATGACATTGTGATTCCATGTGCGGATCCAACATATGGGTGGGCACCCTTAGGCGCCACGTTTTTGGTGTCTAGATTATCTATGAGTGGTTGTCGGAGGTATAGCCGGACCTATATGGTACTTGCTAGGGGCATCACCAGCTCATAGAGTCTTCGGGAACTCATCAGGGTTTTAGCCTGCCCGAAAGGGGGCTTAACGGAGGTGAGCCAGCCCCGAAGGATCGTGCAGACATATGGGGTCGTGGAAAGGGCAGTGATTGGCTTGGATCACCTACTAGGCCCCACATCATGGAATTGTGGATAGGAAAGTACGCCCGGTTGTGCAACAAGGAGTTGATCTCTCATGGCTAAAGTAACGCACCTCTGTAGAGTGTAAGAATAGTAACTTGTTACTCCCTGTTCTAGGAAGGAGCTACGAACGCGGCAGGAAAGGAACTCCATAAAAGTTCTGGTAAACCTGTGAAGGCTGATGGGCATAGTTTTTAACAATTAAATCAATCTTTGAAGAAAGATTTACGAAAACTGCAAAGTGCCAAGGACTTATCGTCCGAGGTGGTAGATATAGCATCAAACTACCCACCTTGCATATAATGAACTTGTTGGGTAACACCGTTACTCACCTTTTCATTTGATCCCCTGCTTAGACTCTGAGGATCCAGAAGATACCCCAATGTATGCAGCTGAAAGCCAAGAGGAGGTCTTCTATGAAGAGCCTGATCTGTATGGTGCTATAGAAGGGGCGGACTACGACGTCGTCTATGGAGGAGAGCACCATGAGTCAGAATAATTACCTGAGTATTAGTAACCAGTTGAGCCGAGCAACATGGACCTTATATAATAATAAGTTGCTCAGCTCAATTCGGAGATGAAGTTGTACTTCAAAACTTTTGCTGGAGCACTTTATATTTGGTTTGTAAGTTGAATCTTTTGAAGTCTTGAACTTCTGGTATTGTAATAATAATAATGTATGTATGTTTGTAATATGGACCCCGCAATGTTTCTGTTGTACCACTATTGAGGGATGTGATATTTACGGAGTGGTGTTCTGTGAATGTCATGTCAACGACTATAGTGTACTACACATGCAGTGGTATGCTGGGTCACCGCAGCCAGCCCCCTCGCCCTTACTCGAGGGTGTCGTGCCATCATTAGATGAAGGGGTTGCTCACCCTAGAGCAGGGAAGGGTACCAATGCTAGCCACCATGGGAAATACTCGGTGTGGCCACTTTGATGCACCAAGATCACCTTGTGAAAAGATATGCCAAAGCACACAAATCAACCCACGGAGATATGAAGCCATTGAAGCACGAAGTTGCATAAGGAGAAAAGACCCGAAAGAAGTCGTAGAACCACCCAGCACCGAGAGAACATATCATAGCCCATGAAGATTGGCCATATGATTGCTAGGTTGTGGTTCCCCTACCATGTTGTTGCAGTTGGGAAAGAGGAATCCTATCCAATCCCCAGCGATGCTCGAGCGCACCAAACCAACAACAAGAAAGCACACACAGCTCGGCCCATGAACGACAAAAAAACATGTGAGGAACAATGGACATGTCGAGGATCATCATGATGGTGCCAATTCAAGGCATGCCGCTACCAGACGCACATCGACCATGCCACAAGACACTCACAACCCCCAAATTACCTAAGGCAGCAGTGACAATAAACATGGCACCACTACCGCACAATACAGAGCAGAATTAAGTTTTAACCCGAGTAAGGTAGAGGAAGATGGTGGGGGTACCTCGACATGGCCTCCAAGGAGGAAGACAAAACCCGCTGGTGTGGCCAACATCGGGAACAAAAACATCGTCATTTCTCCTAGACCCGAACCCACCACCGCCTGAGCCTTTAGGATATCGAACGCCGAAAGATTGCAATAGACTATAGGGAAGGAGAGCGTTGGAGACGTAAGAGGATGTCGGCCTTCTGATCTGGCATGTGCCAACCTATGGATGCGATCCTCGAGAACACTTCTAGCTTTGTACATTATCCCTATACAATGTTCTCTCATAAGAGAGGCTGGATGCTGCCATAATGTATTATTGTATCTTAATTATGTTTTCTATCTTTATTGACCATACAAATACCTTTTGTACGCCGTACCGTATGAGCTACCTGCTCGTTGTAAATCCTTGTGTTTTGTAAAAAATGAAACAATGAAGTTTGATGGCGTGCGCAGATGTATTTTTATTTTTTAAGAGCATTCTTTGTAAAAGTTAGGTTTATTTGTTCTTGATCAAACTTATTTATATGTCAATATCTAGGGTAAGGTATTGTGGATCAAACGACGGAGTTGCCAGACCTTTCCAATTTTTGATTTTGTTTTGTTGATTTATGTAACTCTTAGTTGCACACCATTGCAATAATAATTTTTTGGATGCTATTCACGGTGAAATCTGATGATTTTGTGTGTCAATATGTGGTTTGATATGCTTGGTCACGCCATAGATATATCGTTTACAATGTTTTTTTTTATAAATTCACATGATTTGTTTGGGAGCTACTTAAGTGGTAGCACGATCAAACCACACGACGTGTTCTCACTATTCTTCAGGGATCCCACAAATGCATATCAAACCACTATGTGCACATAACGGCAAATGGAAGAAAACAATGATGAATTGTTCCACAGTTCTAGATCACGAAATTGCGCCAAAATAGCTGGGAGCTACAATATTACTTTGTTACAAAGTCATACTCCTACTTGCTATATCTAGGACGAGTACATGATACCTTGTGCACAGCATTACATATTGATTGAGTTGCTTTGATCGACTGAAATCAATTAATGTACCAAATGTGAGGTCGATATATAATTAACATCAACCATTCATTGTCAAATACACCCACTACTATGATGTATAGCCACAATATATTTAATACTGTATGGCATTGGCATGCACGTTGGTTTTGATATCCTTGTCTCGTGATATGTTTAAAAGCCCCTCACGTTTCCATTACCCTTCCGTGTTAGGTAAAATGTTGCTCGAAGAAACACATACGGAAGGACATGGTAATTAATTGGAACTGTAGACTTAAGTATCAGATGCAAAATTCTGCTTACTTCTAGAAGCGAACAAACAAGTCTCAATCCTTCTTTTGAAAACAGTAAGTAAACAGCAAAATGCTCATCTGGTCAAGTACCTTTCGCATTTCTTGCCCCCTTTCCCAGAGAATTCTGCCACAAAATGAAATGGGGAATATACCCTGACACTCCCACCATGCAGATTTTGCAAAAGCTTTCTGTCTGAGAAATGGAAGCAAAGGGGGGAAAAAGCATATAATATCTTTTCGCGGGAGCGAGAGCCACTTTACCCTCAAGTTGACACAACGCGCACCATCGAGAAATGCAAAGAGGAAAACAATATTCCGATGCATGATGTGTTTCATCCTCCTGCCAACTTTGTTTATGCCTTTGGAATTATGCGAAAAGGAGCATCCGTCCTCTGAAAACGAGCCCGACGACGATCGAGCTAATTAATCACTTTTTCTACTACGCTAGCTGGACAGATACTATTATTCCTGCTCAACATTGCTGGGATGAGCATCAGAGAATACCAGATTTTAGAAATTGATTGACCAAGTATATATATGTACACGTGGAGATGTCTCCTCCCCGCTTATACATTGCCGTCTCTTCCGACCTGGCCGGCCATCTGGATCTCGTTCGGTTCTTCGCTCCTAGGGCCAGAAAGAATTAATTAGAGCATCCAAATTCCGATCGTGATCTAGCTCACAGCTGCAACGATTGACGGCAAGTGGCGCCAGGAATGTTATGGCAAGTTGACATTGCTCGCTACTAGCTAGCTAGCATCTGCATGCGCCACTGCATCACTCTCAACACGTTCGCAAATAATCTATCGGCATGTATCTGATTCCATGCATGCACGATCAAGGCTCCACTCACCTAGTGCGTATACCTCAACTAGGTGGAGTGAAGAACTAACTGAGACCATGATTTGCTCAATTTTTTACTTCCTCCCTTTCATAATTTTTGTCATGACTATAGTTTAAATTTGTACTAAACCACGAATAGAATTATGGAACGGATGGATTATTTATTTACTAGTACAATGTTACTGTTAGCCGTGCGACTCAACACAAGTTAATGCTAGTGTCAAACCGTGCATGTGTAGACCGATCAGCGGCAAACTAACCCTGTGTGACACGGCAAGCACGAATTAACCAATAAACAGCTAACATATTGGTAGTTTGTAAGGTAATTTACTAAAGTTAGAGGAACATTATAAAGCATGATGCATGAGAAGACAAGATGATAACGTAGCTAGATAAGGCAGCACATACAGATGCGTTAAGTTAGTGTATCTTCCCACCGACTTTATGGATGGATCGATGATGGGACACATACTACTCCTACGCTAGCTTCCTAGCTAGTTCCACAAGGCCATGCAACTAAAGGCTAATGGCATGGTTAGTTACACGATGGCATATGTGCACCACTACATACTAGTACCTCCCTCACTATATATACATCCCCACTAAGCGTAGCATCATTGACTAATTGGTACTCATGACAGTTGTTTAATTAATGCACCACCGTCATTAGTCGGCTAATCGTGCATGATGAGGCGCACTTCTGTACCTTGTTGACAGTTGCATTTGTCAAAGCTATGCTTAATTATCTAATAATACCTGTGTTGCTGCCGGCTACGACAAGCCGGCTTAACAAAGACTCGAATTTTTTGAAGTGGGAATTTGCAATGGAACATGCACACTCATTCTATATTATCCTCGTATTTCAATCATTTGAGCTGGGACATGAACCAGTTCTTCGGTTCTTGTTTCCTACCGGGATGGACACAACCATATTTAATTATTGCAAAGATATCAACTAAAATCTAACGAGGGAAAAAACAACAGAAATAAAGCTCAACAGAATGTACAATACACTTATCTGGAGCGAATTCAATTACTAGGCTGTCCGACATACTGGTTGAACATATCACGAGTGACCGTCTCCAAACAGTCGCACGTGTATAGTGTAGTGACCCCTCCTTCATCTGTGTACGGATAAGATAAAACCACACACATACCCAATGAGTGGTCCTCAAACAACCTCCACTGTCTGAGTACCTACTACATAGTGCTTGTAGTATATCATGGTATTATAATTATTAGAACAGGGACATCATCCACCTCCTTCTTCCTACAACATGATCTTAATTTAGGGGTGGCAAAATCTGGTTTAGTGCGATTGAATTGCCAGATAATTATGGCTTTTACTTTGTCCTTGTTGGTCAAGGCAACAATAGTAGATGACATTCAAAACCTGTTCTTTTAGGTTTGTTGTTGCACCTGAATAGTCATTTGGTTCGTTATCATGGCGATAGTGAAACCGGCCTTAATTTTATATGATCATAAAAAAGAAATATAAAGAGATTTTTTAGTAAATGGGCATACAAAAGTATTGTGGTTATTAAGAGCAAATCCTAGAAATGCTCGCAAAAACCTCTTTTTTCTGAAATGGAGTACTCCACATTTATTTGACCACAAAAACCAATATTTATACACAGTAGTTGACCATTGACTAATATCTGGAAAGACCATATAGGCCACCTCCGAGAGGCAGAAAATGAGGCGCTTGCCGCTTGGTCCTCTCCTTCCAGAAGTCCATATAGAATCTGTGGGGAGCACCTAGGGAACCCTCCCATCATGCGAACACATTTTAGATAAAATAGTACTCCCTTCGACCCATATTAATTGACTCATTTTTTTATAGATTCATATGTATCTAGTTAAGTATCTAGTATAGATTTATCCGTATCTAGACAAAGTTGAGTCAATTAATATGGGTCGAGGGAGTACAATATTCAAAAAAAAAATTCTTGGGGAACATTTCAGGTTGATGGTACTAATGTATGAAAACAAATTAAAACTTTACTACCTCGTGTTTGCTACGTTTTCTACTCCCTCTATACAGAAAATAAGTAATTTTATTTGTCTAGATTCGCATATATCTAGACGTGTTTTAGTGTATATATACATGCAAATCTAGACAAATCTAAGTCACTTATTTCTGGACAGAGGGAGTATAGAATCAGCTAATAGCATATGGTGTGAGTAGAACAGTAGGGGAATGGAACCTACAAGACAAAAAGGGAGATCCATCTACTGATTTGAAATTTTGATAAAAATAAAGACACCTCGGGAAAATATATACTCCCTCCTTACCAATAAATAGTGTCTATAAGATTTTGCAAAAGTCAAAGAATGTAAAGTTTGACCAAATTTACTAAGAAAATTATCCATGTCTACAATACCAAATGCATACCATATGAAAATACCTATACATCATGACGAGTCTATTGGTATTGTTATGCTATCCAAAATATTGATATAGTTTTGTATATGTGTGGTCAAACTTTACACTGTTTGACTTTTTAAAAACTTATATGCACTAAATTTTCGCAAAGAGGGAGTTCACTATTTCACCTATAGGAGTATATCATAACAAACCATGTTTTGTTTTGCGTGGAGAAGAATGATGTGTTTGATCTATGTAGGATATTAAGTTTTCTTTAGATTGAAGCATATTAAGGTTATCAGAACAATATGTGCTACTTTTAATCAATAGAAAGTAAAAATGTAGTACTCCCTCCGATCTATAATAAGTGTCGCGGATTTAGTACAACTTAGCGACACTTATCATGGATTGGAGGGAGTATAAAGGATACCAATGCAAAATGTTGCCATCTCAACAAGGTTCGTCCGGTGCCATTAGGACCACACCATTCAGCTGCCGTAGTTAGTTTATTAATCCTAAGTACACTTTAAGCCTCATCATGAATTAGTGCGTTATTTGGTACCACAAGGTTTACAAGTCACTACTGGAATAGTTTTCAATATCTCTTACACATAGCTTGAAATTTCTGTTAAGAAAGCAAGTACGTAGCTTAATTATGGAATATTAATAGTACTGCAGATATTAGGGAAGCATGTGTGGCTAGAAAGATGAGCAGGACAACCGAAAGAAGGGCAGAAAAGTATCATGATCATCATCATTGCATAGGGGGGCATTAGCCTATGGGTCATGCAAGAAACTAACACGCTAATTATTTCTCTACACATGTGAACTTTTAACATGACAACCAAAGTATAATTAGGAGATAATATGTACTACTACTGACATGGACGATATCGGTAACGCCACGTGTAATCATGCATTTTAAGTTAATAAAGTATTCCTCGACTTTTAGGGGACAAATAAAATGGTCATTTGAGATGCGACCATGGGCTACCATTGGTGGAAGGATGGCGGTGCTTGTCGGGCAAAGCGAGGATGGAAAGGAACTTTAAAATACAATACTCGGCAAATGAGTAGCTAGCACTGATAAATCAAAGGGTACTACTAGCAAAGATGAAAGGGGCCTGACCAATGTTGGTCCATTAGTGCATCCATTTGTATCGTGGCTAGCTGCTAGTAAGAGCGTGGTAGGAGCTCATGCATGTACGCAGCACTTGACTCACATCTTACTTGTGTACCAAATGTCAAGTCATCGAGCTCTAGGTAGGCTAGCTACTGATTGCATCTTATCTCCACCCACCCTCAATCAAAGCAAGAAATAAGGACCTTTATATACTGTCTAGTGGTTATTTATTAAAAAAAAGATGGTCAATGTCCCATTAGCCAGAGATTGGAAGGGATTTTGGTTTGTTCCCCATTGAGAACGGCCTTCATGAGATGAGCTTAGCTAGCGACAAAGTCCACAGTAACGCGAAGGCGGCCTTCACGTACAGTTGTTCTTTGCACTTGGGGTAGTGCTCAATAATAAAGACATTGAAACAACTTCTTTTCCAAGCAGCTAGGAAGCTAGAGCTGGCAAGTTACAAACTTGACACGTCCATACATGCACCCGACCAAACCAATTATGTAAAGTTTGGAGGCCGGCCGGCGGCCAGTGGGCTCCATTTGGCCATATGCTCACACAGTCCACCGTTGTTTTCATGTGTTCGTGTTGAAACTTGAATTTTTTTTGCGTTTTATGCAAAACTTGGGAGAAATTACTATAGAAGATCCTTTTGCTATTATCTCTCTTGTATGACTAATATGTTGGATCGTTAGGCAACATTTTAGTGACTAATTCAGAATATAAATGATGACTAAAGCATCTACGATCACATGAAACTTAACACACTAGATGTACTAGTCAACATAAGCAATGTGTAGTGCAAACTCTACAATAGACATAGCAAAACAACTGATCGGAATACAAGACACGTATTGATCATTTGTAGACGAAGACATAGTAAAACAACAGATCAGAATACAGTTCACATAATGATCGTAGACAGAGACACAGTTGGTGCAGAGGGTGCGGAGACCGGTCGAAGAAGACGACGTAGCACAACGCGCACGTGGTCCCCTAGAACGGCCAAGAAGACGAGTCGTGATGACAAATTTGAGCAGTCGCGCGGAGCGCTTGTCAAGAACCTTATCCGCCTTCTCTGGTATAGGAACTCAAAGGCGGGTGGTTCCAGAGACCTGCTCTCCCATTCGTTGGTGCACGCCAACGCTCGTGATGGAGTAGACTACGGGACGACGCAAGCAGAGAGGTGGCAAAACACTAGATTAGTTTTCGGTTTTTTTGTGTTGTAGAAACCCTTTGAGACATTATATAGAGCAGCTCGGGAAAACCGTAACAAGTACAACGTGAGACGAGTCCACGCCGCCACACACGTTTGGGTCGGATACAGATAACCCATGATAGAGAAGCGACCCGAACATAATAACTGAGACGCGACCACCTAAACTGTAATATTCCTGGGCGGCAAAAATAAGCTCACCTTATTCCACAAACTGCACCGTGTGTCGTCTATCATGAAGAGGCAGGCGTCAGAGGAGGAAAGCGCCTGTAGGAATTCTCTTCTCAATCACTTACCAAGTGGTGAGACACTTCGCCTTATAAGATGTTAACACTCTCTTCCAAGTTTTTATGTGTGACTAAACTTTCGCTCCTCTTGTCAGACAAGCGCGTGTTAGCTGCCACTAATATGTTTTTTTTAGATTAGCCACTAATATGTGTTGCCACATATATATGGACTTTTACACATGAACTTTGAGATTTAAGTAAAATCTAAAACTCCACGTGTGCCAAAGAAAATACTGTAGCTCATTATTTATAATAGAATATGTGCTCGATCAGCACGTACATCATGCGCATGTGCATGTGTCGAAGATCCCTCAAAAAAAAAAAATGTGCATGTGTCAAAGTCCCGAAAAGCTCCCCGACCATTTTGGCTCCTAATTAGCCATCAAGTCCCGAAAAAGCCCCGGCTATCCTGACTCCTAGATGATGCTTGGGCGCTCGTGCACCACACTCGACATGATTTAAGGTCCCGCAAGAGAACACGTAATAACCATTTCAATTCTTTTTCTCCTTCTCTTGCTTGGAGGGCTACACGTAGCAACTTGAAAGCTAGCTAAAACTTTTCGGGATATGCATGCTTGCCTGGTTCATCGTCGACACAGATTCACATCAACAACATTTCCACACTACACACACGCAAGTCATATTCACGGACCGCTACACACTAACCTCGAATTTTCCAACCAATATGGACAAAAGGATGTAGTACGTGCCCAACAACCCACTTCATCTCATCATCCAAAAAAAAAACAAGTGTCGCGACGCAGCGTTTCAACAAAGAGGACCCATGATGCATTGACGACCAACTACACTCATCTGTCCACGCGGGCGGCACCGAAAAACGGTGGAGGGAAAACATATCCGGTTTCTTGGTGCAACAAAGATAGAAAGGGCGGTGCGTGCAGCGTGGGAACGTTTCGTGTTTACAGGTAGCTCGCTCGCTCCCTCCCTTTTTTTGAAGTTTTCTAAGCTAACATACATTCCCTTTTGATCGCTTTGGGCTTCGCGATCACGCGATCGATCGAGTCCAAAACTGCCGGCCGAAGGGCTTTAAAAGATGACCGGTTCGTAGCAGACCGACCAACAGTGTCGTGATTGCGGGATAAGCTAAGCTAAGCTGCCGCTGGTCGTGTAGGGCATCGACGCGCCGGGCTACTTTTGCCGTTTTTGGCAACGGGTGTGGTATGTAGTTGGTGAGTGCTTAGCTTAACTTAGCTAGATAAGGGAGATATATGGGCGGCTAGCTGGCTGATGAGCTAGGTCTTTGACATGGCTGTCCGTGCTTTGTTTAACATCTGTTCATGGCCGTGCTTTCGGTTTTGCTTTGTCCTAAATGGAAACCGTACGTCGTCATGCCGACAAAACAACGGGGGACGGGAGATGCATGACTCATCATCATGTAGAAAAAGAAGGGGAGATTAGTGACGGCACCGAGTGAGATACACTGAGATGATAGCATTAATTGCATCTTGATTATATACTACTATTATTGTTAAGGATGAACACGGGGTGGTTGCGGTGGTTGGTTATAATTAAGTACGTGGAGATCGATCAGGTTCCAACACGATTTTATGACCTTGTTCTTTTCTAAAGAAACGTACTCCCTCCGTCCCGGTTTAAAGGACACAATTTGCAAACCATGCAATTCCAAAATACTTAGACACAAAAGCATTTAATCTCTATAATTACTTCTGTGTGAAAGCAATAAAATGCTTGCATGCACATGTGTGAACAAATGTGAACACTTTCCTAACTCTTTTTTTCCTTATGCATGTTCTACTCCATACTATTAAATGGACCAATTAGATGACACCTAGGGCCAGAGAATTGCAAATTGTGTCCTTTAAACCGGGACGGAGGGAGTAGTAATCATGTTCACGACACGCGTTGACATGTACATCATTTAGCTACCCAACACTTGTCCCGGACCAGCCCACAAGCAAAAAAGAAAACCCTCAAAAGCACGGAGAATCGAGGGATATAAGAGAATTTTAATCTGACCTATTTGTTTATGCAGTGACGATTTGACTTATTTACAGGATATAGTAACTTAACAAATGTTCTGATACATTATCTTACCTTGTCCATGCCTTTTGGGTGCACTCAGTTCGTTCATGCAATTCAATATATGGTATCCGAATCGGGAGCGCTCGAGTTCTACACCTGGTCAATGGACAAATAATAAAAAAGTTGCAACTCGAATTGTATACCGGGTGGTTTGCTGGTTGGTTATAATTGTATGTGGAGATAAGGTTCGGACAATATGATATGACGACATTCGTTTCAAAAGAAAAGTAGTTTTATGTTGACGACACATGTTGACATGCACAACAGCTAGCTACCCAACACTTGTCCTGATCCGGCCCAGAAGCAAAAAAAAGAGAACTCAGAAGTGCGGAGGAATAGAGGGATATAAGAATTCAATCAAACATATGTGTTTATCGAGTGAGTGCTGATGTGGGCAGTATTCTTGTTTACAAAAAAATGTGATAGAATAAATGTTCAAATACATTGTCTAACATTCTCCACTATTTCAGATATATTAATCCCACCTTGTTCATCATTTTTGGCTTTTTGGTGAAGTCGCCAGTGCATGCAATTCAATATGGTAGCAGGATCAAGACATCTCAAACTTTATACCCTGCCAATGCACTATTAATAAAAGTAGTTGCAGCTCCAATCGATCCCACATATAAGGTTTAGAGGAGATTATGCGTGAGGAAAAGTGTTGGGTATCTATATATTGCTCGCCCTTCTCCATCAGTTTGGACTTTGGGTGACCTAGTGGTGGTGCATGTAATTCAATAGGAAATACTAGTATTGTGATATAGTACTACCATATATCTTACTCTTAGTCTATGATTTTTTGTGTTCATTACCTGCATGTTGTACATTTCTGTTACCTGTGTTGGGCTAGCTAGATCTAAATATTAATCCATGATTGCTCCTGTCATAATATGATATCTTGTCGTGTGGGAGAAAGGGAAAGATGAGGGAGGGTACAGTCACCACGACAGGATTCAGGCGTCCACCAGATTAAGTTCGGTTCAAGTTCCCAAACAAATAAGTGCAAAAGGATACATGATCAGTTTATTTATGGGTTAGCTAAAGCTTAACTGCCAGCATCACTAATTATGTTTAGTTGGTATATGCGTGTTATGAATCATAGTATTACTACTTGAATTTTCTATATGGCGTAAAGTATGATGCGTGTAAAAAAAAAGAGTCTTTTAACGCATCAAGATTACTCATTGCAGTTCCTAGCTAGAGGGATGAAAGTTGAGTCCGAGTCAGATCCACGTAACCATACCTGTCTGTACCTTAGGTCTATAATGAATTTGGTTTGTTGGGACCTAGCAACAACTAGTTTAGTGTCCAATTTGGTATTCAGAAAGAATTCATCATCAGCATCAAGGGTTGCGCGCACTTTGTTAGCTGCTAGCACTTACGCATGCACGTGAGAAAAGCAAATATCTTGCTCCACGACTAGATTTTGCAGTCCGCTGTGAGTGGCTGCTAACAAACATACAGTAGTGGCCTGCATGCATGGTCAATTTTCGCAGACTCGTACGCGCGCGATAGATCTTTATAAAGGAGATGAAGCAGTGCTATCGAAACACCCGACATTCTAGTAGAGCTTGACATAACAAAACGGCAGAGCATGCGTGCGCGCGCCAGGTATTTGACCGGTCATCGGAGAATTTTCGAAGATATCGACGACCAGAAGGGGCAGCGCACGTACATTCCTTTCCAGCAGGAATCGTCGAGTCTGGATGTTTTTGCACGACGATGCACCTGTGCCGCCGCTTTTTATGGTAGTAGGAGGTTGGTCAAACTCCAATACTACAGAAAGGTGAGAGGCATGGAAGAAGATGTATGTATCTCGTAGCTAGCTAGCTAGCTAGCTAGGTGACCGAGTCCTAGAAGCTAGACCATGCATGCGTGCACCGCCAATGGGAGAAAGAATAATCTCGATCATCTCCGCCACTCCTTGGAGTAGAAGCAAGGAGAGCTAGCTAGTTGCATGCAACCGACCTGGCCGATGTAGCAAGCAATACTACTAGCTAGTAGGCATTTCAAACTAGTCCTTGGACCAGTCCACTCACCGGGCGGCATGGAGAGAGACCGAAAGAGAGAGAGATCGAGATGGCAATGGCGGATGACGGAATGGGTGACAAGCAGAGGCACGTACAGATGTGCCAAAGGCGATGGCTAGCTCTCCACGTACGTACGGAGGTGTGGATGGACCAACCACGTCGTCGCTGACCTGGAGGCCACCGGGGGCGAGGTTTGGGTGGGCGCGAGTCGGCGTCAGTGTGCGAGCCAGCCGACAGTGGTGGTCTCGCGACGGTGCATGGCTGCTCGTAGTCAAGGCCAATATCGAGCGCGCTTGGATCATCCGTCCGAGCTGGAGACATGACCTGAAAGCATGCAACCGATGCAGTGGGTGCATGTACTCCCCGATCGCAATCCTGATCTCGATGTAGTACGTGAAATAATGATCTCCTGCGTATGCATGTAGTAAAACATCGTTGCTTCGAAGTTCGATCTTGGGTACGTACGTGGTTCGAAACAGGAGGAGACATGTGTGTGTTTGCTGTAAGTACGACTGTCGTCTCGATCTAGATTTCGGAGATCGCGGGAAGCAAGGCGATCGATATCCCTGGTGCGACAGTGGCGACGCCGACGTATATGCTGTTCGTGAGACGCCGCGAGCGTTTGACCGCGTCCGTCCAGGCACCACGAGAACGTACGGAGAAGAAGATCGACGCGGACGCGCGCATGCCGATGGAGAGGAGGAGGCGAGCAGTACCGTGCGGACACAGCACGGCGCGCGCAGCAGCCCGGGAAGCGAACGCAACCAAGAAGCATTGTTGACCAACCCACCCACCCAGTACCCACACACCCGTGAGGGCGAGGCGGAGCGCGACAGCCCGCGCGCCTCACGGCCCAACCATACCGTCACCCCACTCCACTCGCTGCGGTATCGTCATGAGACCGACGCACAGACAGCCCGCGCGGCGTCACGTCACGTGACGGCCCAATAATCTTACCGCCCGCCTGTCGTCGCGCGCGGACCGGCGACCGGGAGAGAGAGAGAGCGCCCCGGTCAGACTCCTAGGAGGACGCCCACGCACGTTCGGCGTCACTGGCGAGCCAGGAGCCGGGTCGCCGGGCGGCGCCGTCCGTCGTTGCGTTGCGTACGGTACGCGGCTGCGCGCACTCCCGGGGCGGCCGTTGTCTCAGTCTCCACCGGAGCTTCCACTGTCTCCACACCGGCCAGCCGGGATATACACATTCTCCCCCTGCCGGCATCTATATTGGTCATACCGGCTGAGCTATACCACGACGACTCTCTTTGCCGATTCCGAAGGTGCAAGCGCCGTTTCGGCTTGTGTATACACACACGCGCTGACGCCCGCACCGCACCTCGTCCGATCCGATGCACACTAACCCACTACCGCCCTGCTTCGAGTGGTTGAACTCGTCGAATTTACTGCCACCGACCGACCGTCAGGTGTGAACGTCTCGTTGTGCGTTGGTCTGGTCGATCTTCTAGCTTAACGTGACCGGGTCCTCCTTTGTATGCGGCAACTGAACCCCACTGCGTTACACATCTCATTTGCGTCACCAGTGATGACAAACAAAGGTGTATATGTATCACGTGTAGGCGTCTACTTCGGTTTGTATATTTTTTTTGGAAAAATCAGGCTAGAAGGCGGGCGGGGGACGGCGCCAGGCCTACAGGACTAAAAGCAACGTACCTAAGTGGCCCATGTATACAACAGGTTTCGGCCAATTGACTGAAATGTGCAACGGAATAAGATGTCAATCTGGCTATAGAAATTGGCCCTCAGGCACATGAGAGAATCCATGTTCTCATTTCTCTGCTTAGGCCGTTTTACCTGGGAGCTCCTATTTGCCGCCTTACCGCACGCCTGCGCTCTCCTCCCAGAATGGGCCCGCCCCGTTACACGGTGCCTGTACCTAGATATTTCAGCCTTTTTTTTTTTCGATTTCTCTTTTTTTTTTACATATTTCAAAATATGTTCAAATTTAAAAATATTTAGATCTAAAAAATGTTCAGATCTAAAAAAAAGTTCAAAGTATAAAAATTAAAAAATATTTAGTTTTAAAAAGGTAAATATGAAAAAGTTCAAACATAAAAAATCATATTCGGAAAATGTTTAGATTCCAAAAAACGTTTAGAAAACCCAACTGCCCCATAAAAACCTAGGCAAGAAAAACCGGAAACCTGAAAAAACAACACAAAAATATGAAAAAACACAAAACTGTCGGCTAACAGGAACGTCAACATGGAGTAGCCGCGAAGGGACCCTATTATCGCCCGTTAGACAATGAATAGGAAATGTCGTTTTTTCTACTACCTCCGACCCGGTATTCGTTGACTCAAATTTGTCTAGATAAGAATGTATCTAACCCTAAAACTTTTCTAGATATATCCGTATCTAGATAAATTAAAGTCAACTAATATGAGTCGGAAGGAGTATTAAATCATATACCTCGCTCATTGCGGTGCAGGAGGATGGTACCTAGATATTTCAGCCCTTTTTCCGATTTCCCTGTTTTCTACAGATTTCAAAGTATGTTTAAATTTTAAAATATTTAAATCTAAAAAAGTTGAAAGTATAAGAATTAAAAAATATTTAGTTCTAAAAAGTTTAAATATGAAAAAGTTCAAACATAAAAAAATCATATTAAGAAAATGTTTAGATTCTAAAAAACGTTTAGAAAAACCCAACTGCCCCAAAAAAGACCTAGGCAGGAAAAACAAGAAACCTAAAAAAACACAAAAATATGAAAAAAAAACACAAAACTGTCCACTAACGGGCACGTCAACATGGAGCAGCCGCGAAGGGACCCTATTATCGCCCGTTAGACAATGAATAGGAAATGCTGTTTTTTTACTACTTTCTCCGATTCGTATTAATTAATTTGGATTTGTCAAAAATTTGAATAAACATATATACTAAATAATGTCGAGATTTATTCAAATTTAAATAATTTTAAATCGACTAATATAGATTGGAGGGAGTACTAAATCATATACCTTGCTCATTGCGACGCAGGTGGCTGGAGCCTGACACCTTAGCTTCGCATTGGGCCAGCCCATTTTGGCCTTTTGATTTTTTTGGTTATTTTTTATTTTATTTTTCATTTCTACTTTCTTTTTTTGTATTTTATTGATTTTTTTCTTTTATTTAATTTATACTAATTGAATAACAGTGCGTTGCTACGGATAATCTTAAAATTTGTCCTAATCATAGTGTCAATGTTACCCGAAAAAAAAATAGTGTCAATGTTCATGCGTTGTCATGGAACAACAAACTTAGATGTGGAGACACATAGACATAAACCAAAACTTGAGTGTAACACACAATGTAACACAACAAGACGATACGACACAACTCCTACCCAAATATAGTTTTCATATTACCCCACGACATGCTTGCATATCGCTCGTTAAGCCTTATCTAGGTCTGTTTTTTTCTTTCAACAAACTTCACCTCGGTCTTTTTTTGCAACATGCTTGGGTAATTTTTTTTGTCAACAAGATTCTAATCGGGTGTGAACTTCTTGTTGTGCGTTGAACTCTTCGAAGTTACTTCGAGTGGTTGAACTCCTCGAAGTTACTGCCACCGTCGCCAGGTGTGAACTCCTTGTTGTGCGCGTTGGTCTGGTCGATCTTCTAGCTAACGTGACCGGGTCCTCCTTTGCAGCGAATGAAACAGACTGCGTTACACATCTTCTTTGCGTCACCAGTGATGACCAGGCTGTATATCTATCACGTCTAGGCGTCTACTTCGGTTTATACACCCTTTTTTCTTTTGGAAAATAAGGCTAGCAGCGGGGGACGGCAACATGCTACAGGACTAAAAGCAAGTGGCCCCCGTGACACGTTTTGGTTCGTTGGCCAGTTATAAGTATAGCTTAAGAGCATTTTCACTCGCCTGTAGGCCGATCCAGACGCTCTGAACGCCGAAAATTGGTCCAGTTGTGTACCCATGAACCTGTTTTTTATCGGATTTGGCCAATTTTGATCCGGACCCAGGCCGAACCCAGGTTTCCGGGTATGCCCTGGAAACGCGAACTCAGCGAATTCGGCGAAATAAAACCACGCGTCGCCGATTTACGGTGCCACTGTCGCCGCCTCGGCTCCCGCGACGGACCGGCGGGCACTAACTTCCCGCCGTTTCCCCTTTCCCGCCCTCGCCGCTACACCCCTCCCGTCCTCGCCGCCCACCTCAGCCTTTATAAGCCGTACCCCTCGCCGGAGATCTTCACACTCTCTCACAGCTCCCCACCCACAAGCCCAAACTCCGGCGAACTCTCTCTCACCGTTCCCCCTTCCCAGCCATGGCTGAACGCTACCCCGACGACGGCGTTGCGGCAAACGGCTTCGGCCAGCGCACCCTCCAGGCCAGACACGCGGATGCCTCCGGGGTGGAAGCTGAGCGCCGGCGGCATCCCTATCCCGCCGGCGCCAGACGAGCTGCCGTATGATGTGCAAGAGTACATCGGCGGCATGGACAACCCCGCCGAAGCCGAGAGCGTCGACAACCTCCTGTACTGGGAGCATTTCTTCACGGAGCGGCGCGAACAGGAGCTCGCCCGCCACGAGGGGCCGCCGAACGAGTCGCCGCCGAACGAGTCGCCGCCGAAGCGCAACAACTCGGCGGGTCACCTGCGTTGGTGGAGCGCGCCAGGCCGGACGCTCGCGGCGGTGATGGAGCACATCAACCACGGGAACACGCCGCGGCTCGGCTTTCCGCGCACACCGACGCCGACGGCCAGGACGGGACGGCGTCCTCCGGCGAACTGGACGCCGAGGAGGATGGCGAGCATGAGCTCGTCCTCCTCCGTGTCGGCGTCCCACTCCTCCGGCTCGGTGCCGCTTCGCACGCCGACGACAGTCAAGCGCGAAGCGGTCTCGCATGTGCGTTCACCGCCGCGAACGCGCTCGCACGGCATCGTCATCGGCGAGCCGCGGACAACGGCGTCGTCAACCGACCACCTGCGTCTCTGCCGCCCCAAGACAGAAGACTCGGCGCCGGCCGAAGACGCCGCCTTGAAGATGGCGCTGGAGCAGTCGCTCCGCGACTCGGCGCCGCAGCCGCCGCCAGTGGAGCCCTCCTCGCCGGACATTCTGGAGTGGTCCAGGATGGACTGGGAGAAGGCGGAGCGGCAGCGCATCCTCGGCCTGCAGCAGCAGGCTGCCCGGCGTCGGGCATTGTCTGGGCGTGAGCTCGCCTACCAGGGCGCCCCACTCTACGTCCTGGACGACGACGAGGAGGACGTAGGCCCGTCCTACCAGCCGCGGCGACCCCAAGCCAGGGGAGCTCCCACCAGAACTAGCCGCTAAGCGACGACGACGGCGGCGGCGGCGAGGATGACGGTCGCGCCGACCCCGGCTACACAGCGTTCTACAGCAACTTCGGCATGTAGGACGGCGAAGGCACCGGCGGAAGCCATGGCAGCGGTCTTTTTTAAGTTTATTATGTACTACTTTAGTTTAAATTTAATGTAATCCGCCTATATTCGCTCAACTTAATTAAATTCGCCCATCTTTAATGAATTTTAGCCGAATTTGAAAACTCGGTCTAGATACGCGAGTGAGAAAATGGACGTACTCAGGCCGAAAACTAGTTCCGTCAGGCCGAAAAACGGACCAATTTTTGCGGGTTCGCTCCGAAAACTAGTTCCGTCAGGCCGAAAAACGGACCAATTTTTGCGGGTTCAGCGAATGGAGATGCTCTAAACGTGGTAAAATGCGAGTGTTTTGAAGCCTCCTGCCGTGCAACCTGCCGCTGTGCTGCCGCTGGCTGTGGGCCTGAAGTGTTTTGTGTCCCTGTACGTGGGCCAGGGAGTAAGCTGCTCGTGTGTTTCCTCACTTCCCTACCGCGCGAGACCTGGTTCCGGCTCCCCACCGTCCTGTCTCTCTGCTGGTTCCGGCTCCTCTCTCCTCTCCCTCCTGAGCGCCTGACTGCTGGGAGAAAATAGCACATAACATCATACGATTGGTTTTTTTTTTACAGAACCATAGGTTGGACTTGTTTTTGCATCAAACACCACATTTGCTTGTAATTGTTGCAAGAAACACGTAAACTGTAATTAGACTGGTTAATAGAAAAATTAGAGTAGACTGGGCCTACCAAAACCAGGTCCATCCCAGTCCAAGAGGTCCACGAATGGAAACAGCCATCCCAAACCGCATCGACTCCAGAAACGTTCCCGGCGGAAGCGACCATCCCCAAATCGTACTGCAAACCGGCGATCTCGATTTCGACGACCGGCGAGGGCGGCGTCCCGGCCGCGGGGATGGCGGAGACGGACGATCTAGGTGTCGGCGAGGATGGAGTTGAGGGGATGGAGCTAGGCGGCGGGGGGTATGGAGAAGCGGGGTCTGCCGAGAGGATACCACATAGCAAGCCTGGACGGAAAAAGAAAAAGAGACGACCTAGTACAGGAGAAGGGTTAGATGGAACTAGAAAATGACGACAATCACTTGCTCAAATTGTAATCTTAAAGGAAATATGTACACCACATGTACCATACCGCTGAAGCCTCATCTCGCAATTAGGAAGGCTGGACACAAGGTAATTAATTTATACTCATTTTTTTCCTATATTAATCTCCTCCATGATGTTAACTCACTTAATTTATATTGTTTTAGAGCAATGGCCAGCGTCCTGGCAACATGGACATGCCTGCTGCTCCTTCCTCGCCTTCAGCTACACCACCTCAACCTGCACCACCGCGGCAAGCTCCATTTGCAGCACCTCGGCAAGCTCCAGCTGTAGCGCCGCCTTGCCAAGCATAAGCTGCAGCGCCTCGTTGCCACGCTCAAGCTGCACCAAGGCAGAAGCCACTAGTGGAAACGAGGTGTTTTGTTGATCCCGAAAAGGGGCTCTAACACCGGTTCTTCTACGAACCGGTGTTAAAGGGGGGGCCGTACCAGCGTGGCCCCTGTGGCAAAAAAGGATCCCCCCTTTAACACCGGTTCATGCCACGAACCGGTGTTAAAGGTCCCTGCACCAGTGGCCCGCGCACCCCCCCCCTTTAACACCGGTTCATGGCATGAACCGGTGTTAAAGGGGGGGCTATATAAGACACCACCCCAGCCCACACACACCCACTCTTCCATTCTTTCACATTTTGGAGCCTAGCAAGAGGGTGTGAAGAGTGCTAGTTTGTGTTTTTTTCATATGCACTAGAGGTGTTCGGTGAAATGCCCGAGAGCTCAAAATAAGCTTTCTTGTTGCTCTTTCCGTCTCGGTCAAGGTCGGCAACTATAGTTTCATGTGTCATTGATGTACTATATATATAAATGGTCATCTCCCTATTATTTTTTGATATATACTACATATTAATGCAGATGAATCGACAATGGATGTACGGTGACCGCCGCACTTCTGAGTACATTACGGGCCTCCAAAATTTCATCGTTGTGGCTAATGCAAACCGTGGTCACAATGGTTTTATGTGTTGTCCGTGTGTTCACTGTCAGAACAAGAAAGACTACTCAAATACCAGAACCATTCACGCCCACCTGCTTCGATCCGGTTTCATGCCCAGCTATAATTGTTGGACCAAGCACGGAGAAAAAGGGGTTGTGATGGAAGACAACGAAGAAGAAGAGGATGATGAAAACTATCATAATATGTATCCTGAATATGATGATAATGCAACGGAGGTAGATAATGAAGATCAAGAGGGAGCAGATGGGCCCGCTAATGACGATCTTGGTCGGGCCATTACTGATGCAAAGGAAGAATGTGGAACTGAAAAGGAGAAGGAGAAGCTGGAGCAGATGTTAAAGGATCACAAAACATTGTTGTATCCAACTTGCGAAGATGGCCACAAAAAGCTAGGTGCCACACTGGATTTGCTGCAATGGAAGGCAGAGAATGGTGTGACTGACAGCGCATTTTCAAAGTTATTGGTAAAAATGAAGAATCTTCTTCCAAGAAATAATGAGTTGCCCGACAGTACATACCAAGCAAAGAAGGTTGTCTGCCCTCTAGGATTAGACGTGCAGAAGATACATGCCTGCATTAATGACTGCATCCTCTACCGCGGTGAGAAGTACGAGAATTTGGATGCATGCCCGGTATGCACTGCACTGCGGTATAAGATCAGACGAGACGATCCTGGCGATGTTGAGGGCGAGGCCCCTAGGAAGAAGGTTCCCGCCAAGGTTATGTGGTATGCTCCTATAATACCACGGTTAAAACGTCTCTTCAGAAATAAAGAGCATGCCAAGTTGTTGCGATGGCACATGGAAGACCGTAAGAAAGACGCGATGTTGAGACACCCCGCTGATGGGTCACAGTGGAGAAAAGTCGAGCGAGAGTACCCGGACTTCGCACGTGACGCAAGGAACTTAAGGTTTGGTCTAAGTACAGACGGCATGAATCCTTTTGGTGAGCAGAGCTGCAGTCACAGCACCTGGCCTGTGACCCTATGTATCTATAACCTTCCTCCTTGGTTGTGTATGAAGAGGAAGTTCATTATGATGCCAGTGCTCATCCAAGGCCCGAGGCAACCCGGCAACGACATTGATGTGTACCTAAGGCCATTAGTTGAAGAACTTTTACAGCTGTGGGCCAAACCAGGTGTACGTATGTGGGATGAGCACAAAGGGGAGCCATTTGACCTACGAGCATTGCTTTTCGTAACCATCAATGATTGTCCTGCTCTTAGTAACATTTCAGGGCAGACAAACAATGGATACAATGCATGCACACACTGTTTAGATGATACTGAAAGTGTATATTTGGATAAATGTAAGAAGGTTGTGTACCTAGGGTATCGCCGATTTCTTCCGAACCTGCATCCAGTAAGAAAGAAAGGCAAGCATTTCAAACGTCTGGCAGAACCCCGGAGGAAGCCTGTCCTCCGTACCGGTGAGGAGGTATTTGGTATGGTCAAGGACCTAGAAGTAATCTTTGGAAAAGGTCCTGGCAGTCTATCTGTTCCGAATGACGATGCCGGACACGCGCCCATGTGGAAGAAGCAATCTATATTTTGGGACCTACCCTATTGGAAAGTCTTAGAGGTCCGCTCTTCAATCGACGTGATGCACGTGACGAAGAATGTTTGCGTGAACCTGCTAGGCTTTCTAGGAGTGTATGGGAAGACAAAAGATACACCGGAAGCACGACAGGACCAGCAACGTCTGAAGGCCCCTGAAGAGCCTATGCATCCTGAGAACGAGAAGGGTAAACGATGCCACTTAACTCCTGCCAGCTACGCTCTTACCAAAGCAGAGAAGGAAATCTTTTTTGAATGTCTGAGCAGTATCAAGGTCCCGTCTGGATTCTCGTCGAATATAAAGGGAATAATAAATACGGCAGAGAAAAAATTCCAAAACCTGAAGTCTCATGACTGCCACGTGATTATGACACAATTGCTTCCGATTGCATTGAGGGGGCTTCTACCTGAAAATGTTCGAGTACCCATTATGAAGCTATGTGCATTCCTCAATGCAATATCTCAGAAGGTAATCGATCCAGAAAGCCTACCAGGGTTACAAACAGATGTGGCCCAATGTCTTGTCAGCTTTGAGTTGGTGTTCCCACCATCCTTCTTCAATATTATGACGCATCTCCTGGTTCACCTAGTAGAAGAGATTGCCATTCTCGGTCCTGTATTTCTACACAATATGTTCCCCTTTGAGAGGTACATGGGAGTCTTAAAGAAATATGTTCATAACCGTGCTAGGCCAGAAGGAAGCATCTCCAAGGGCTATGTAACAGAGGAGGTCATTGAGTTCTGTGTTGATTTTATTCCTGACCTTAAGGCGATCGGTGTTCCAGAATCACGACATGAGGGGAGACTGCGTGGAAAAGGCACCCTAGGATGTAAAGCAATGATATGTAGGGACGAGCATTCTCTCAATCAAGCACACTACACGGTTTTACAAAGATCTATCTTGGTTGCCCCGTATATCAATGAACACAAGAATTTAATACGCCTCAAACACCCGGGGCAGTCTGATGAATGGATTATAAGTGAACACATGGCGAGTTTTGGCGTCTGGCTGCAAAGACTTCTCACGAATAACACCACTGTTGGGGATCAGATGTACTTGTTTGCCAGGACACCGTCTTCGACTGTATGTACTTTCCAAGGGTACGAGATAAATGGGAATACATTTTACACGATAGGCCAAGATAAAAAGAGCACCAACCAAAACAGTGGTGTCCGCTTCGATGCAGCAGAAGACAATGGGCAAAAGACCACGTATTATGGGTTCATAGAGGAGATATGGGAACTTGACCATGGACCTAATTTTAAGGTCCCCTTGTTTCGATGCAAATGGGTCAAGCTAATAGGAGGAGGGGTTGAGGTAGACAAGAAGTACGGAATGACAACGGTGGATCTCAACAATCTTATGAAGAACTTAGACGAACCATTCGTCCTAGCCAATGATGTGGCTCAGGTTTTCTATGTGAAGGACATGTCCTCCAGACCAAAAAAAAGAAAAAATATGCAAACGAATACATCATATGATGAGCCAAAGCGTCACATAGTTCTTTCAGGGAAAAGAAACATCGTGGGAATCAAGGACAAGACAGACATGTCAGAAGATTATAATAAGTTTGATGAAATTCCGCCCTTCACAGTGAAAACTGACCCAAGCATTCCGTTAAGTAAAGAAGATGCTCCATGGTTACGTCTGAAGCGATCATAAGGAAGGACATATGCCAAGAAGTTCATGCTCATATTATGTAACTCTAGTTCATGTTTTTAATATTAATACATGTCTTGAGTGTTAGTCATGTTTTGTGGATGGACCGGGACTATGAGAAGAAGTTGTCCCGATTCGTACTTACCATTAAGATCTGATCTCCAAACGCGCGCGGTCACATATTAGGGAGTGCCTCTATGACCAGTTTCTTGGAGATGCCGGAGGACTAGGCTCCGTCGGCATCTCCCTGAAACTGGCCGTAGTGGTGTCCCTGCTCTCGAAAACCATCTTGCAGCTTTGTAACTTCTCTAACTAGATCAATACACCTGGGAGCTAACTAATTTCACATATTAGGGAGTGCCTCTATGACCAGTTTCTCGGAGATGCCGGAGGACTGGGCTCCGTCGGCATCTCCCTGAAACTGGCCGTAGTGGTGTCCCTGCCTCAAACTGGCTGGAGGACTGGACTCACAAGGATGCCTATTTATAGTACAAGCAGCTCGATATAATGTTGACACTTCCGAAATAATGTCGACACTCACCCCTATTATTAGTGCTGACTCGTGTTTTGTCCCGGATGGTGTCTCCAACCGGGACTAAAGGTTCATCTTTAGTCCCGGTTGGTGACACCATCCGGGACAAGGTACACGCCGCACGACATAATGTCGACACTCACCCCTATTATTAGTGCTGACTCGTGTTTTGTCCCGGTTGGTGTCTCCAACCGGGACTAAAGGTTCATCTTTAGTCCCGGTTGGTGACACCATCCGGGACAAGGTACACGCCGCACGACATAATGTCGACACTCACCCCTATTATTAGTGCTGACTCGTGTTTTGTCCCGGTTGGTGTCTCCAACCGGGACTAAAGGTTCATCTTTAGTCTCGGTTGGTGTCTCCAACCGGGACTAAAGGTTCATCCCGCCATTTTTTCCCGCCATTTTTCTTCCCGCCAGATCTTCTTCCCGCCATTTTTCTTCCCGCCAGTTCTTCCCTCCAGTTCTTCCCGCTAGTTCACTTTATATATATGTAGGGGGTTGGCCTCCATTGTCATTGCACATCTCTAGACTCATATCTGCAACCTCATCACTCTTTCCCATGGCTTCCACCGTAGCACTAACCCCCAGGGAGGCGGAGGCGCTTTGCGCCTCGAACTACCCCTGCCCGCCGGGCTACTGTGTCCCCGTCGGCTGGATGCTGAGCGTCGGAGGCGTGCCGGTTCCTCCTGTCCCTCTAGGTGTGGCGCGCCGGATGGCCATCACGAACCACTACTACTTCGAGCTCACGCCGGAGCAGCGGAGGAATCCCAGATGGCATCCCGACTATTTCCCTACTTGGGAAGCCTTCTTCGTGGATCGGCATGAGAGGGCGCTCGCCAGGCACGAGGAGGACGGCCCACCTCCTCCTAACTTCAACGAGGCTGGCCATCGGCTATGGTGGCGCGGTCGGACTCTCCAGAGCGTCATGGCCTATGACACTGCCGCCGACTCTAACCCCCGTCTGCGCTACCCTCAAGTCCAGCCCACGCGCTACCCTCAAGTCCAGCCCACGCGTACTCTCCAGAGGTTCAATTACGGCGACCCCGACAACGACAGCGATGACGGCGGCGGCGAGTACGACGACTACAGTGGCGAGTATTACAGGTGTAGGCAGGAGCATGGCTGAATCACTCCAACATTCCGAAACAAGTTCGGCCGATTATTACTTAATCTGGCCATGTATCTTAATTTTCAGTTCTAGTTCGGCCGATTGTTACTTAATCTGGCCATGTATCTTAATTTTCAGTTCTTTTATGTATCTTAATTTTCAGTTCCAGTTCGGCTTTATGTAACTGTCTCAAAATGACCTATCTCATTCAAGGTTTCTTGGCTTTCGGGTCAAATGACCAATGTTATGGCTAGAATCAAGGCATAGTTTGTGATAATATGGCCATATTGTGCATACATGTGCATCATGGCATGGCAAACAATGTTGCAAGAGGAAGTTTTCCTTTTTATCGCACCAAAAAGGCATTTTCCATTTTCCGAGCATAAAAACGGACGGTTTTGTGAAGCAACCACCAAATGGCTAATTCAAAAAACCACCAACACATTTTACAAAAATACTAGACCACCTTATATGCACAATGTACCAACAGGGGGATCTGAAACTTTTCCGTCCATCTCTGGTGAAAAAGACAAATTCCTATCGAATCGGCAGGAAGTGGGTCACATATGAACTACAAGTACATGATACGATGCTCATGATTTTTTACAAAAATCATTTTTAGGTTCACAATATGCTATTTTATCAAAAAACAATGCAAGTTGAGCGAGGCTTGGTGAGATTCAAGTGTATACAAAAGATGCGACATTTAAATATCCAATCAATTCAAAAATGTTAATACAAAAGATGCGGCATTAAAATATGATTTGATCTAATAAAAATCATTTTTTATATGCTTAATATTTCTTATGTTCAAAGTTTTAGGATTTAACAATTTATTTTTGTTTGAATTGAATAATCAAAATTTATATGTAACTGTTTTAATTATTTTGAAAATTTTCATGTAAAGTAAATATAAAATGATTTACATGAATGAATAGATATTATTTTTCTGAAAATTATGATATATTATTCATATTTTTCTGAGTTGAAATGAAAAAGATATGAATTTTCTAAATTCATATCATATTTTTTGAATTAAAAAAGCCCCTTTAATGCATGAAATAAATGCCCCCCCCCCTTTAACACCGGTTCCAGACAGGAACCGGTGTTAAAGGGGGGCATTTATTTCGTTTCCCGCGCGCACCACCCCCCCCCCTTTAACATCGGTTCGGGGCTGGAACCGGTGTTAAAGGGGGGGGTAATAAATACGCGCGCGAAACGAATTCCCCCCTTTAACACCGGTTCCAGCCCCGAACCGGTGTTAAAGGGGGGGATATTAAATGCGCCAACCCCTTCGCTCCTTTCTTCCCCCCAGAGCCAGATCGCCACCGCCTAGAGCCCCGAACCCCTCGCCGTTGCCCTCGCCACCGAAGCCCTCCAGCCCTCGCCGTCGCCGCCCTCGCCACCGCGTGCGCGCCACCGCCACCGCGCGCGCGCCACCGAAGTCGACGACCGCCACCGCCACCGCGCGCGCGCCACCGAAGCCAACGACCACCACCGCGACCGCGCGCGCGCCACCGAAGCCGACGACGACGCCGGCGCCTACAAGAACCCCGACGCCGTGGTGAGCTAGCGGACCGCGCCTGGTCGTCCCCTCTGTTTCCTCCCCTTCTCTGTTTCCTCCCCTTCTCTGTTTCGTCGTCGGCGCCCCCCTTTGCAGGTTGCGCTCTGCCACGTCGTCGGCCGCCTCTACCCGGTCCTCTGTCCGCCGTTGCAGCTGCCCGTCGTCGCGCATCTGCAGGCCGTCATCGAGCCCTGCAGACGCTGTTGCCTCCCCGTGCTCGCCCCCGAGCAGTTCCTCGCCGGAGCCGGCCTCCCCACGCGAGCTCTCTCGCGAGCACGTCCACGGATTGGGGCCCTCCAAACAGATGTACCAAGATGAAATCGAACCCCTCCGAACAGATGTACCAAGATGAAATAGAACAAGCTTTGTAGAAAGTATGATTTCAAACCATTGTACTTATTAGTAGTAGCTAGGATCAAATCGGACACGAAGACAACTTTGACGTGGTAGCTCGCGTCATCGGGTGTGGCGGGCAGGAGCGGCTACGCGAGTGCGTCCACGGATTGGGGCCAATGACAGGGAAGTGGAGGGGATGGGTCAGGGAGGCGGATTCGTCGGGAAGGCCCAGGGCCCAGGCGCGGTACGGGGACGGCCTCCCCTCTCGGCTGCGGGGGCGGCCTAGGTGGGGTGCAAGCTCCGGTGGTGGCCATGGGGTGCGAGCTCGCGATGCGGCCTAGGTGGGGTGCGAGCTCCGATGTGGCATCCCCCCTCGGTCTGGGGCCTATCTTGGGGACATCCCCTCCACATTGTATCTGTTCTGCCAAGTTGTTTTCCGTCGCTATAATGTTTGCCTCGGCCTCCTCTTTCGAACAACGCCCGTTTTAGGTAGGCCGCATCACGCTACCTCGCGCTCCCTAGGTCGCTCTCCAACGCCGCCAGCCTCCGGTCAGCCACTGTAGCTAGCCCCTCTCATATGCATCCAGGATTTCTCCGAATTAGGGTTTGGACCCCTCGAAACTCGTTTAAAATGATTAAGCATCCTTAGGGTTTTAATTTCATTTGTGTATTTTTGTATGAATAATATGTATATTTGTCTATGAATCCAAGTCCACTTGAATGTTTACACTCTTACTCTAGATAATATTATTGTTTTAGAAACTATGGATCCACTTAGTAGAAACCTTGAAGAAGAAGAAATAATGGAGAACATTATTGATGAGGACACCTCACAATATCTGAACTTGGAGGGACATGATGACGACAGCTCAAGTACTAGTCATGGAGAAGATGAAGACTCCGGTGAACGCAATTTAATGGTTACAAAGTCCGGCGAGGTATATGCATTGATTAAGCCTCTGCTGACTTCCACAAACAATCTTCTTCTACATGTATTAATTAACGCTTCTTTCTTCTTTTAGCCCTCTGGATCGACCAGCCAGCAACCATCTTCTTCTATGAAAAAGAGCAAGCGAGGCGCGAGCCAGCGGTTGAAAGATCGTGCAAAGTTCACGATCGAAGTAGTCCGTGTTGATGGCAGGCCGATGGAGCCCAAGAAGGCCATAGACAAATTTGTACGTCAGGTTGGAGTTCTTGTTAGGGACCAAATCCCAATCACAATTGAAAATTGGAATAAGCCAAAGAAGGGCGACGGTACCTTTGTCGATGACAGATCCAAAGAAACGCTTTGGAATTCGTTGTTGGTAAATTTCACCCTTCCGCCAGAGGAGGATGAAAACAACCCGGTTATAAAGGAAAAGGTCAAAGAGTGGACTCTAAAGAAGATGGCTGACGCTTTCCGCAACTGGAAGACAAAATTGAACAAATTTGTCAAATTTGGCGAGACTCCAAATTTCGAAGACGCATATTATACGAAGATAAGACCTCACTGGCCCGAATTTGAGACATATAAAAAAAGTGCTATAGCTAAAAAGAGGTCAGAAACCAATACGCTTAATGCCCTGAAGAAGGAATATCACCAGAGGACGGGGTCAGGTGGCTACATATCTCAGAGGCCTAAGTGGGAGGAAGCTGAGAAGGCCCTGCGCGAGAGAGGGATCACACCCTAGACAGATGGGTGGGACCTACGTGCAAAGACTTGGTTCTACGGAATCGGGGCAAGGTTGGACCCAGAAACAGGATTGTGTATCTTCCCAACCATCCTTGCCAAACCCGTCACTGAACTCATCACGGCATACGAGGAAACATCCGCCAGGACCTTCCATCCCGACAGAGAGAATGACCAGCTCACACGCGCCATCGGTAAAAAAGAACACCCTGGACATGCACGAGGCACAGGGGGTATGACGTGGAAGGATGGGTTTGCCGACTGGAGCGGCTCTTACAGATGGCGCGGCAGAAAAGAAAAAGAGCGTACAGAGCGGATGACACAGATAGAACATGCACTTGCGGCGCTGCAGGCGCAAGTGAATGCACAACAGAGCCATCAAGCTACCGGCCCATCTCAGCGGCACGAAGAGCCTGCATTGGAAGCTGCCCGCGGCCCAGACTCTGCGCAGAAAAGCAGTGTGGCTTCCACGGAGAACGTGCAGCCCACGCTTGAAATGACGGGTCCTCGATACCCCATGGATGATATCACAGAGAGCGAACACGCTGAGCTGCATGTGAGATTAATGGGCTTATCCATTAAGGTGGCTGTCGGCTATGCCTTACCTCCTGTAGCTGGTGGAACTTACCACTGCCGACCGATTCCAGATGGCTATGCTATTGTCGGGGTGGATGAGGTTGTGAAGGAATATGAGGAAGCACAGCTTGACCATGCTACAGGTGAAGGGGAAACTCAACTCAAATTTGCAGTGAAAACAACCATTCTTTGGAAGAAGGAACTCATTGTGCTTCCAAATTGGAGGTCACTGGCACCCCCGCCGTCTCCGCATCGTCAGCAGTCTGAGCCGCTTCAGCTATCTCCTGCGCGACAGCCATCTCCGGCGCGGCAGCCATCTCCGGCCCGTCAGCCATCTCCTGCGCGGCAGCCATCTCCGGCCCGTCAGCCATCTCCTGCGCGGCAGCCATCTCCGGCCCGTCAGCCATCTCCGGTGCTTCAGCCATATCCTCAGCGTAAGCGGAAGAGCACTACCACGAGGAGCATCAGTAGCACTGCCACAAAGAAATCCGCAGGAAACCGTACGCCAAAGAGTTCAAAAAACTACGTCCCGCAGCCTTCCGCCAAGCCATTGCCGGTTTTACCGTGGAATCGCAGCGACGAGGAGACCAATAGGATCTCAGAAGAACAGGTCAAGAAATTCTTTGCACCTAGACGGGCCGAGCCAAAGGAGAAAATAGATCCGGCGGTGGTGGAGAAGTTTTACAATAATCTTTTGAAACCTGAAACCCCACTTGTGCCGGACTACGAGCGCCAGATTTTGAAGGCGGATGCAAGGCGTCGTAGGGAGACTGAAAGTAGCAGTCGTGAGGCACCCCAGAAAACATTTCCCATGCTCGGAGAGCAGGAAAACCAATCATGTGCCCCGCTCCAAATGTTCGACACACGAGACGCTCCTCCCGTAAATGATTACGAGGCAGAGCTACAAAGAAAGGCCAATGAGATGGGGATGACTTACATTGCATACTTGAACGTCATGGGAGACAACTTGCCCAAATGCGATTCCAACCCCATACAGCCATGGAAGTATGGGAAGAATCTCGTCAAGAAAGAGGAGCTCAAGACTCTACAAACAAAGATGCGAAAATTGCACAAGTGGTACCTTCATTTCTGCAAGACGAGAAAGGTAGAATGGATCACGGCGCATATAAGAGATGATATTTTCTTCTGCGGAGATGACGCGATTGACTTCAACATTCAAGACTTGCATTTTCTATTCAATCAGAAGGAACTCGACAAAGCTGCCATCAGCCTTTATTGTGTGTAAGTACTATTTCTCTAATTTATATCTCATCTCATTCACTTTATTAATTGCATGTATATATATATGCTCACCATATATGTATATAATATTATGTAGGAAAAAGGTTATGGAATGCAGGAAAGCAGGCCCTTTTGACATTGGGTTCGTTGACCCAAATAGAGTTCATGAAGAAGTGGTAGAAACCAAACCCGGGCAAACAGAAGATTACTTGCTAACGTCTTTACTGAGACAACAAACCAAAAGGGAAATACTATTGCCTTACAACTTCTCATGAGTACTGTTACCCTCTCTCTTGTACACATTCTATTTCAGCTTACTCGATGTTAAGTGTAACTGATGATGAGTTATGCGTGCGTAGGTTCCACTTTATTCTGCTAGTCATTCAACCCGACTCAGGAAAATTCCTTGTCATGGACTCGTTACGAAAAGAAAAAGAGATATGGGCAAACTTTAGAGAGATGCTCCAGAGGTAATTTCAATCATATTATCGCACTAGATCGGCAACTTTCGTGACAATAAGTAATTAATTACTCCTTTATCCATTTTCTTTGTCGGACAGGGTTTGGAAAAGGTTCATGGGCAGGGCCGTGGGTGAATGGTCAGGAGAACTAAAATTTGTAGACCAAAATGTAAGTAATACTAGCTAGCTTCCAATTCCATTATATCATGCTTTATTGATTATTATTTTGATTGAACTCTCTATTCTCGTAAAGTGCGCGCATCAGGGACACGGCAATAACTTATGTGGGTACTATGTTTGCGAATTCATTCGCAACACGATATGTGCGATGGGCCAAGCCGCACTAGAACAACTTAGAGTAAGTAAACAAATTCCACAACATTATTTTATTACCATCAATTGTGTTGAGTTTTATTCTTATATATATATATTGACGGCCCATTCTTCATATATATTCAGATCGAACGGATGCGGGACCAACTCCTACCATTTGAACGCATACGAGCCATTCAAGAGGAATTGGCGGGGTTCATACTTGATGAGGTCGTCACGCCTGGCGGAGAACTCTTTAGATATCCACCAAAATGAACGATGACGATGTATGTGCCGATGACGATGTATGTGCCGATGACGATGTTTGTGTATAATAATAGTTGCTTAATTATTCATGTACTCGTATGTACCGATGACGATTTATGTGTATACCGCTCCCGATCGATTCCCCCTCGCTCCCCCCCCTCCCGCAGAAATACGCCCAGAACGGGGCAGAGGCAGAAGTCTGCCGCGGCAGAGATTTAGGCCGTTTTCCTGCCGCGGCAGGAAAACGGCCTAAATCTCTGTCGCGGCAGAAGAACCTTTAACACCGGTTCCAGATACGAACCGGTGTTAAAGGGGGGGTCCTGAGGCCTGCGGCAGCCCCACGTGCGCCACCCTTTAACACTGGTTCGTATAAGAACCGGTGTTAAAGGGGCCCCCCTCTAACACCGAACCCTCAACAGCGGTTGGGGAACCGCTGTTAGAGGGCCCTCCCAACCGGAGTTAAAGGGGGGGGCTGCACTAGTGAGCTAACATCTACGCATGGACGAGGAAGGATGCATTACACCGAGAGCCGGCTATATAGTTACTTCATAGCAAGTAATGGGCAGGGAGAGCACGAGGAGGAAGACAATTAGTTAGGACTGAAATTTGGATGTAATGAAAAGAGTCTATGATGACGTATCTTTTGGATGGAGGAGAAAGAAAGTTATCTCCTTTGACTCTTTCTTTTGGATGGATATCTTGAACCTGGGATATGTGTATATGTTGATCGTACCCAACTTTTGAATGAATATTGTCATGTGTACATTTAAGTCTCGTCCTATGTATGTTTATATTTTGTTCTGTGAATGATAGCTTTCAAAGGATTTGCATTTCCAAATGATTTTGTATGTTCCAATTTGTTTGGGGATTGACCTGGTGTAGTGGACCGGTCTCCTAATTAGTTGTTAAATGAGCTAATGATAATTTCTGTGTTTCTTGCAACAGTTACAGAGAAATATGGTGTTTGGTGCAAAAACAAGTCCAACCTGTGGTTCTGTGCAAAAGACGCACCAACATGTGGTGTTATGTGCTATTTTCTCGACTGTTAGGGTTTCAGGCCACCACTCCGCTCCCTGTCGCCGTCGCGCCAGGTCGAAGCCTTCTTCTCCCATGCATCAACTCCTTCTCGGCCTCCACAATCAAATCTCAAAAAGAGAAGAGAACAAATCCAACCTTCACCGATCCCCATCAAATCAATCTCTTTTAGGACTATCAGTGAAGTATAAGTAGGGGCCTAATGTAGGCGACCATGTTGTATATGGACAAAAATCCGTAGCAGATCGAGAAGCTGGCAGGGGTAAGTTGGACGGTTGATGCATCAGAGTACATGGGTGAAAATCTGAAGTAGATCGAGCGGCCAGCATCGTCCAGGGGGGCGCCGAGCGATCGAACTGCAAGCCGCCCACTCCTCAGGTAAGTAGCCATGTAAACCTTTAATTCCTGCACAATTTCCCAGATTGTACAATTCATAAAGGAATCCCCACCAATCGGCTTCATCTCTAATGTAGAGAAACTAAGTAAATTAGGTTTATCAGCAAATACTTCTGACTTGATTATGAGTTGTGATGACCCACATGTTGGAGATATGCCCTAGAGGCAATAATAAATATAGTTATTATTATATCTTTGTGTTTATGATAAATGTTTACATTCATGCTATAATAGTATTAACAAGGAAACATTGATACTTGTGTGATTTGTAAACTTAATTTGAAGTCCCTAGTATAGCCTCTATACTTCACTAGCTTGTTGGTTGATTAATGATTGTGGTTTCCCTATCATGAACATTGAGATGTTATCAACAACAAGATCATATCGTTAGGAGAATGATATGGTGGACATACTCCTATAGATAAGCATAGCATAAAGATCAAGTCATTTCAATAGTTCAATTGCTATATGCTTTCTGATACATAGTAACCTAATTCCTTCGACCATGAGATCATGCATATCACCTTTACCGGATGGATGCTTTGATGACATCAAACACCACACCGTAACTGGGTGGCTATAAAGGTGGCATTGAGTGTTCGGAAAGTATTGGTTGAGACACATGGATCAAGAGTGGGATTTGTCCATCCATATGACGGATAGATATACTCTGGGCCCTCTCGGTGAAATGTCATCCAATTAGCTTGCAAGCATGTGACTGGCTCACAAGGGATCACATATCACGGGAACGAGAAAAGATTACTTATCAGTAACGAGGTTGAACTAGGTATGCAGAGATACCGACGATCATAACCTCGGATAAGTAACATATCGTGAGACAAAGGGAAATTGGTATCGTATGTAAGTGGTTCATTCGATCGAAAAGTAATCGTAGAAGTATGTGGGAGCCATATGAATTTCCAGATTCCTCTATTGGTTATTGTTCGGAGAAGTGTCTCGATCATGTCCGCATAATTCACGAACCGTAGGGAGACACACTTAAGGATTCGACGTTGTTTTGAGTAGTTATGGTATTATGAGAAAGAGACCGAATGTTGTTCGGAGTCTCGGATGGGATCCGGGATATCACGAGGTGATCCGGAATGGTCCGGAGAATAAGATTCATATAAGGAAAGTCCCGTTTCAGAGTTCGGAAATGATTCCGGTGAATGTTCTAGAAGGTTCCGGAATGTCCGGCACTCCGGGAGGGGGGAGGGGTACATGAATGTGTCATTACATATTGGAATGATTGCATCATGTACTAAGTGTTCTTGCTGTTCCAAATAAAGGATTAAATTGAATCCTAAAACAGAAAAGTCAAATGTCCAGTTTGAAAGTCAAACGGCTAAAACAAGAAACTGTGGGAAACAAGCAAGAGGAGTTGGGAACCGACTTGGGGGAGGAGTCTCCTCCCCAAGCCGGCGCGCCAACCAAGGCCGACTTGGGGAGGGACTCCCCTCCCCTTGGCCGCACCCTCCACCCATAAAAGGAGGGGCAGGGCCTCCTCCTCTAGACACACAAGTTCCTATCCTCTAATCTCCGGTTTAGAGCCGTTTTGGTTTAGAGCTTCTAATTGCCCTAGCCTTCGGTTTAGAGCCTTCTAATTGGTGTGTCTAATCCCTAGACCACTAATATCCCTCTCTCATACTCCACCATACTCGCTCCGGCTTAAGGCGAAGCCCTGCGGGATCTTCCCTCTACTTCCGGTACCACGCCGTTGTGCTGCCGGAATCGCGAGGAGAGTGCTACAACCTCCGCTGCCTGCTGGAACAAGGGAGAGGAAGGTCTTCGTCGAGTACCGAACGTGTGACCGACTGCGGGAGCGCTGCCGGAACGCAGCGCCGGAAGGATCGTCTACACGATCTTGAGATCGGGAAGAGTACGACTACATCACCCACGAGAATCCGCTCTCGTTAAACGCTTTGGAATCTTCGAGGGTAAGTTATTCCATCGACTCGTTGCTACAATCTAGTAGATAGATCTTGGCTTGTTTGTTTGCATGCGATAGAAAATTTTTGTTTTCCATGCTACGAACCCCTACAGTGGTATCAGAGCCGTGTCTATATGTAGATCTGTTGCACGAGTAGAACACAATGGTCATTGTGGGCGTTGATGCTTTTATTGTCGATTACTTCTTGTGTACTTTGCATCTTGCGGTATGTTGGGATGAAGCGGCCCGGGCTAACCTTACATGACATCGTTCATGAGACTTGCTCCACGCTTGACATGCAACTTGTATTGCATAAGTGGCTTTGCGGGTGCCTGTTTCTCCTAGCATAGTTAAGATCCAATTTACAACGGGTGATCAACAATGCTAGTATCAATGTTGTGGTTCTTGTTCGTAAGTTAGAACAACACTTATTGAAAGCCCCAAACCACATAAAATATGCAAAGAAAGTAGAGGCGTCTAACTTTGTTTTGTAGGGGTGTGCAGTGATGTGATATGGCCATGATTGTGATTATATTTGATGTATGCAATGTTCCTTATTGTAAGTTGGCAACCGCCAGGAGCCATATGGTTGTCTTTAATTTATGTTAAGACCCGCATGTCTATTCAAAGTAGTTGTAATAGTTGAAGCCGGTGGACGACAACCATGGAGAAGCGTCATTGACCTTGATGCAATGCCGGTGATGATGGAGATCATGTTCGTGCTTGAAGATGGAGATCGGAAGCACAAAGAAGAAAGGCCATATCATATCACATATTATTGAATTGCATGTGATGTTAATCCTTTATGCATCTTGTATTGCTTAGTAGACGACGGTAGCATTATAAGATGATCCCTCATGCACATCAATTTCAAGTCATAAAGTGTTCACCCTTAGTTAGCACCGTTGCTAAAGCTTGTTGTTTCGAAGCACCACGTGATGATCGGGTGTGTTAGATTCTGCAAGTGTATACAACGTGAGCAAGCCAGATTTGCTCATGCAGAAACTAAGGTTTGATCTTGACGAGCCTAGCATGTACAGACATGGTCTCGGAACACGGATCACCGAAAGGTAAAGCATGAATCATATAGTAGATATGATGAACATGACGATTGTTCGCCATTGAAACTATATCAACTCTCGTGATGAATGGTGTTGATATGGTGAATTTGGTTCGTGTGATCACTAAAACAATGTGAGGGATGTTGTTTTGAGTGGGAGTTCACCTAGTTTAATTATATTAATTATTTTGAACTCAATTTGTCATAAACTTAGTCTAAACTATTGCAAATATGTTGTAGATCAATGGCAGCCCCTACCATCAATTTTAATGCGTTCCTAGAGAAAGAAAAGTTGAAAAAACAATGGAAGCAACTTCGCGGATTGGTTCCGCAATTTGAGGATTGTCCTCACAGCTGGTAATTTGACCTATGTGCTGGATGCACCGCTGGGTGACACACCTGCAGATGATGCTCCCGATGAAGTAAAGAATGTTTACCTCGCTCGGAAAAATCAGTACTCCATAGTTCAGTGTGCTATCTTGTATGGTTTGGAATCGGAGCTTCACAAAAGGTTTGAGGATTCAGACCCATATGATATTGTCGAGGATCTCAAATTGATTTTTGAGACTCATGCGGCAATTGAAAGCTATGAGGCTTCTGAAAAGTTCTTTAACTGCAAGATGGAAGAGGGCAGCTCCGTCAGTGAGCATGTGCTTAAGATGTCTGGGCACGCAAACAAACTTCAAAGCTTGGGTATTGTGATTCCTAATGCTTGGGGATTTACCGTGTCCTCCAATCACTACCACCAAGTTACAAGAACTTTGTGATGAACTACAACATGCAGAACATGAACAAGACGTTGCCAGAACTCTTTGCCATGTTGAAATCTGCAGAAGTGGAGATCAAGAAAGAGCACCAAGTGTTGTTGGTCAATAAGACCACCAAATTCAAGAAAGGCAAGTCTAAGCAAAAGGGACACTTCAAGAAGGGTGGTAAGAAAGTTACCACGCCGGCGAAGAAGACCAAGGCTGGACCTAAGCCTGATACTGAGTGCTTTTACTGCAAGGGAGAAGGTCACTGGAAGCGGAATTGCCCAAAGTACTTGGCGGATTTGAAGAACGGCAACATCAAGAAGAAAGGTATATCTGATATACATGTTATTGATGTGTATCTCACTAGTACTCGTAGTAGTGCCTGGGTATTTGATACTGGTTCGGTTGCTCATATTTGTAACTCGAAACAGGTGCTGCAGAATAAACGGAAGCTAGCGAAGAACGAGGTGACGATGCGCGTGGGAAACGGATCAAAGGTTGATGTGATCGCGGTCGGCACGCTACCCCTTCATCTACCATCGGGATTAGTTTTATACTTAAATAATTCTTATTTGGTGGTTGCGTTGAGCATGAACATTATATCGGGATCTTGTTTATTGCGAGACGGTTACTTGTTTAAGTCAGAGAATAATGGTTGTTCGATTTATATGAGTAATATATTTTATGCACATGCACCTTTGATAGATGGTCTATTCTTATTGAATCTCGATAGTGGAAATACACATATCAACAACATTGAGGCTAAACGTTTGAAATCAAGCGATAATTCGACCTATATGTGGCACTGTCGTCTTGGTCACATTGGAGTGAAGCGTATGAAGAAACTCCATTCCGATGGACTTCTTAAATCACTTGATTTTGAATCACTTGAAAGATGCGAAGCATGTCTGATGGAAAAAATGACTAAGACTCCATTTTCTAGTATGATGGAGCGAGCTACGGAATTGTTGGAAATCATACATACCGATGTGTGTGGTCCAATGAGTGTAGCATCGCGCGGTGGTTATCGTTATGTTCTTACCTTCACGGATGACTTGAGTAGATATGGGTATATCTATTTCATGAAACATAAGTCCAAAACTTTCGAGAAGTTTAAGGAGTTTCAAAGTAAGGTAGAGAATCAACGTAACAAGAAGATTAAATTTCTACGTTCTGATCGTGGAGGTGAATATCTAAGTTACGAGTTTGGCGAGCATTTGAAGAAATGCGGAATACTTTCACAATTGACACCGCCGGGAACACCACAGCGTAATGGTGTGTCCGAACGTCGTAATCGAACTCTCTTAGATATGGTTCGTTCTATGATGTCACTTACAGATTTACCGCTATCATTTTTGGGTTATGCATTAGAAACAGCTGCATTCACTTTAAATAGGGCACCATCTAAATCCGTTGAAACGACACCGTATGAATTATGGTTTGGGAAGAAACCTAAATTGTCGTTCCTTAAAGTTTGGGGATGCGAAGCCTATGTAAAGAAGTTACAGCCGGACAAGCTTGAACCCAAAGCGGAAAAATGCGTCTTCATAGGATACCCGAAGGAAACTATTGGGTATACCTTCTATCATAGATCCGAAGGCAAAGTCTTCGTTGCCAAGAATGGATCCTTTCTAGAGAAGGAATTTCTCTCGAAAGAAGTGACTGGAAGGAAAGTAGAACTCGACGAGGTTGTCGAACCTTCTCTCGAAATTGCGAGTAGCGCAGCACCGGAAGAAGTTCCTGTGGTGCCTGCACCAATAAGAGAGGAAGCTAATGATGGTGATCATGAAACTTCGGTTGAAGTTGCTACAGAGCCTCGGAGGTCAACGAGAACTCGTACCACTCCAGATTGGTATGATCCCGTTATGAGTGTCATGTTGGTGGATAACACCGATGACCCCGAGACATATGAGGAAGCAATGATGAGCCCAGATTCCAATAAATGGCAAGAAGCCATGAAATCCGAGATTGGATCCATGTACGAAAACCAAGTATGGACTTTGGTGGACTTACCGGATGGCCGGAAGGCTGTCGAGAACAAATGGATTTTCAAGAAGAAAACAGATGCTGATGGTAATGTTACTGTCTATAAAGCTCGACTTGTCGCAAAAGGGTTTCGACAAATTCAAGGAGTTGACTACGATGAGACTTTCTCACCGGCAGCGAAGCTAAAGTCTGTGAGGATTATGTTAGCAATCGCTGCATATTATGATTATGAGATATGGCAGATGGATGTCAAAACAGCATTCCTCAATGGAGTTATTGATGAAGAGTTGTATATGATGCAACCCAAAGGTTTTGTCGATCCTAAAGATGCTAACAAGGTATGCAAACTTCAACGGTCCATCTATGGATTGAAGCAAGCATCCCGAAGTTGGAATCAACGTTTTGATAAGGTAATCAAAAGTTTTGGTTTTATACAAACTTATGGAGAAGCTTGTATTTACAAGAAAGTGAGTGGGAGCTCTGTAGCATTCTTAATACTATATGTGGATGATATATTGTTGATTGGGAATGATGTAGACCTTCTTAATAGTGTCAAGGAATATTTGAATAATAGTTTTTCAATGAAGGATCTTGGCGAAGCAGCTTACATATTAGGCATAAAGATTTATAGAGATAGATCGAAACGCCAAATATCATTGTCACAAAGTACATATTTGGACAAAGTTCTAAAGAGGTTTGGAATGGAAGAAAGCAAGAAAGGGTTCTTGCCCATGTTGCCCAATACGACCTTGAGTAAAACTCAAAGTCCGACATCGGCAGAAGATAGAGAAAGGATGAGTAAGACTCCCTATGCATCAGCCATAGGATCTCTAATGTATGCCATGCTATGTACTAGACCCGACATCGCATATGCTGTTAGTTTAACTAGCAGATATCAAAGTGATCCAGGAGTGGATCATTGGACAGCGGTCAAAAACATCCTTAAGTACTTGAGAAGAACTAAGGATATGGTTCTTTCTTATGGAGGTGATGAACAGCTCGTTGTTAATGGTTACACCGATGCTAGTTGGAACACCGATCCGGATGATTCTAAATCACAATCTAGATACGTATTCATTTTGAATAGTGCAGCAGTTAGCTGGAGGAGTGCAAAGCAAAGCGTTGTGGCGAGATCTTCAACTGAATCGGAATACATGGCTGCTTCGGAGGCTTCACAAGAAGCGATATGGATGAAAGAGTTCATTACAGAGCTGGGTGTGGTTACTAGTGCGCTGGACCCAATGTCTATCTACTGTGATAACATGGGTGCCATAGCCAATGCGCAAGAACCAAGGTCACACAAGAAGCTGAAGCATATCAAGCTACGTTTTCACGCTATTCGAGAACATATCCAGGATGGGGATATAAAGATTTGCAAAGTACACACAGATCTGAATGTGGCGGATCCGTTGACTAAACCTCTCCCGAGGGCAAAACATGACCAACACCAAACTGCCATGGGTGTTCGGTATATTACCATGTAATCTAGATTAGATGACTCTAGTGCAAGTGGGAGACTGTTGGAGATATGCCCTAGAGGCAATAATAAATATAGTTATTATTATATCTTTGTGTTTATGATAAATGTTTACATTCATGCTATAATAGTATTAACAAGGAAACATTGATACTTGTGTGATTTGTAAACTTAATTTGAAGTCCCTAGTATAGCCTCTATACTTCACTAGCTTGTTGGTTGATTAATGATTGTGGTTTCCCTATCATGAACATTGAGATGTTATCAACAACAAGATCATATCGTTAGGAGAATGATATGGTGGACATACTCCTATAGATAAGCATAGCATAAAGATCAAGTCATTTCAATAGTTCAATTGCTATATGCTTTCTGATACATAGTAACCTAATTCCTTCGACCATGAGATCATGCATATCACCTTTACCGGATGGATGCTTTGATGACATCAAACACCACACTGTAACTGGGTGGCTATAAAGGTGGCATTGAGTGTTCGGAAAGTATTGGTTGAGACACATGGATCAAGAGTGGGATTTGTCCATCCATATGACGGATAGATATACTCTGGGCCCTCTCGATGAAATGTCATCCAATTAGCTTGCAAGATTGTGACTGGCTCACAAGGGATCACATATCACGGGAACGAGAAAAGAGTACTTATCAGTAACGAGGTTGAACTAGGTATGCAGAGATACCGGCGATCATAACCTCGGATAAGTAACATATCGTGAGACAAAGGGAAATTGGTATCGTATGTAAGTGGTTCATTCGATCGCAAAGTAATCGTAGAAGTATGTGGGAGCCATATGAATTTCCAGATTCCTCTATTGGTTATTGTTCGGAGAAGTGTCTCGATCATGTCCGCATAATTCACGAACCGTAGGGAGACACACTTAAGGATTCGACATTGTTTTGAGTAGTTATGGTATTATGAGAAAGAGACCGAATGTTGTTCGGAGTCTCGTATGGGATCCGGGATATCACGAGGTGATCCGGAATGGTCAGGAGAATAAGATTCATATAAGGAAAGTCCCGTTTCGGAGTTCGGAAATGATTCCGGTGAATGTTCTAGAAGGTTCCGGAATGTCCGGCACTCCGGGAGGGGGGAGGGGTACATGAATGTGTCATTACATATTGGAATGATTGCATCATGTACTAAGTGTTCTTGCTGTTCCAAATAAAGGATTAAATTGAATCCTAAAACAGAAAAGTCAAATGTCCAGTTTGAAAGTCAAACGGCTAAAACAAGAAACTGTGGGAAACAAGCAAGAGGAGTTGGGAACCGACTTGGGGGAGGAGTCTCCTCCCCAAGCCGGCGCGCCAACCAAGGCCGACTTGGGGAGGGACTCCCCTCCCCTTGGCCGCACCCTCCACCCATAAAAGGAGGGGCAGGGCCTCCTCCTCTAGACATACAAGTTCCTATCCTCTAATCTCCGGTTTAGAGCCGTTTTGGTTTAGAGCTTCTAATTGCCCTAGCCTTCGGTTTAGAGCCTTCTAATTGGTGTGTCTAATCCCTAGACCACTAATAGCCCTCTCTCATACTCCACCATACTCGCTCCGGCTTAAGGCGAAGCCCTGCGGGATCTTCCCTCTACTTCCGGTACCACGCCGTTGTGCTGCCGGAATCGCGAGGAGAGTGCTACAACCTCCGCTGCCTGCTGGAACAAGGGAGAGGAAGGTCTTCGTCGAGTACCGAACGTGTGACCGACTGCGGGAGCGCTGCCGGAACGCAGCACCGGAAGGATCGTCTACACGATCTTGAGATCGGGAAGAGTACGACTACATCACCCACGAGAATCCGCTCTCGTTAAACGCTTTGGAATCTTCGAGGGTAAGTTATTCCATCGACTCGTTGCTACAATCTAGTAGATAGATCTTGGCTTGTTTGTTTGCATGCGATAGAAATTTTTTGTTTTCCATGCTACGAACCCCTACACCACAAGTGTAGGGGATCGCAACAGTCTTCGCGGGTAGTATTACCCAATTTATTGATTCGACACAAAGAGAGCCAAAGAATACTTGCAAGCCTTAACAACTGAGTTGTCAGTTCAGCTGCACCTGGAAATAGTTCTTGCTCACCTAAGTTTATCAGTAGTAATAGTTTGTAGTAGTAACAACAAAGCAACAGAAGCAGTAACAACAACAGTGGAACAGTAGCAATAGCAACAGTAACAATAAAAGTAGGATTCGAGTGCGGTAGGCATAGGGATGGATGGACGGGCGTTGCATGGACAAGTCTAAACATGTAACTTCAAGATCTAGGGCATTGCAGATAAATAATAACAAGCATCCAAGTACTAAAAAATCCTAGGCATGTGCTCCAAATATAGTCATACATGCTCGCAATGAGAACTTGCACAACATCTTCTGTCTAGCCAGCCCGTGGCAGCGGGACCTCTAGGGAACTACTGCCAATTAAGGTGTTCCTTTTAATAGAGCACCGGAGCAAAGCATTAACACTCCGTGAACACATGTGATCCTCACACCACAGCCATCCCCTCCAGTTGTCCCAATTATTGTCACTTTGGGGCCTTTGGATCCGGACAATGATATGTGTACACAACTTGCAGGTAAGATTACAAACAATACTATCATAATGATTCAATAATAAGTTCAGATCTGAGATCATGGCACTCGAGCCCTAGTGACAAGCATTAAGCACAATAAGTTGCAACAAAGTCAAATAGCACTAATAGAGATACTAGGCACTATGCCCCTAACAGATCTTATTCGATTACATGATAGAACTCATCCAATCCCTTCCATCCCCAAGCCTACAGCGGGGGATTACTCACTCATGGATTAGGGAAACATCGGTGGGTGATGGAGATGCGTTGGTGATGACGATGGCGATGATCGTCTCCAAATTCCCCGTCCCGGCCGGGTGCCATAACGGAGTTTCTGGATCCAAATCTTGGTTTCTCGTGGCGGCGGTGGAGCGGATCTTTCTGGAAAACTATCGAACCCCCTCTGTTTTTAGGTCATAAGGCAACTTATAGGCGCGGAGGGAGGCCGAGGAGCTGCCTGGGGTGGCCAAACCTCCCCTAGGAGCGGGGTCAGTGGGCCCGCGCCTGGGGTGGGACTAGGGCCCCCAGGCCTCCCCTCTGTCTCCCCTTCTGGCTCCGTGGATCTTCTGGTGAGAAATAGTTTTTGGCATATTTCCCGGGATTTTTCCTGATAGTTCATTTTCTACACAAAAACAAGACACCAAGGTAATTCTGCTAAAAACAGCGTCAGTCTGTGTTAATTGTATCCAAATCACACAAGTTTAGAGAATAAACAATAGCAAAGTGTTTGAGAAAGTAGATACGTTTTGGACGTATCAACTCCCCCAAGCTTAGCTTATTGGTTGTCCTCAAGCAATTCAGTTGAAAACTGAGTGCGATAAAAGAACTTTCACGAACACTTTGCTTCATATGATGTATATATTCTCAGCACAGGAGTAGATGCTTAGACAATTCATAATAAGGAGTATGCAACTAAGTCTACTCAATAGTCATTGCAAGCTATGAAGAGAAACCAACTCAATAATAATAAGTAGCATGAAACATAAACATAAGCAACATTGCAATGCTCATAATAAGGTATGATAGAGTGGTATCTCGCTTGCCTTTGTTTGAAGAGCACAATATAAATGACAAGGCACCTCTGAAGTTCACATGAAGACTAGAGATAAAGATATCAGAGATACAAGCATCAAAGTCATAACATAATTAACCAAGTTTTGGAACAAACACAAGAATGACAACTATGCTCTCAAGAAGGTGCTCATAGAATAAGTGGTGACTCAAAAAAGTTGTGAAAATGGTTTTGTGAAGGTTTGAAAGGCTTCCTAATGTTGAAAGGAAGGTCCACTCTGAATCATATGCTTGACAAACCATACACTGGAAATCCCAAGTCCCTTGAGTACGAGGGTCGCTCCGCATGCTACTCAACTTTGGTTACCTAAAAGTTCTTGTCATTGTAAATACATGCATATCATCGAGAACCGCCAACGGGGTACCCTTTACACATGGTACAGGAGCTTTCCCATAACCAAAATGACAAGGCAAGTAGTCAATGAGCATCTCAACAATCTTTTTATTTACCATATGCATAGATTTTTATTGAGGATGCTTCATAGATGCTGATTATAGTGATGCTGCAAGTTTCCACCATGATTAGGCATGGCTTAGGCTAGCGGCCTAGGCGTTTCTCTAACATAATGTATAAACTCAATGAACTCACAACCTCCCCATTTATTTCACATTGTCGACATCTGTAAACAAAAGAGTAAGAAATCAAATGGATGAGATATCCAAAAAGTGTTGAAAGCGTTCCCCGTGACAGCACGGTTCTGCTGACTCCCAGTATATAATTAGCAAGCATATAACTTTCATGGACTAGTCACAATGGTTCAAGATTATTAAGTGCATGGAATAAAGTGTGCCATCAAGTTCGTGAGAGATTTACTAACTAACTTTCTCAAAATAGACAAACATTTTATTTGGAAAAAAACAAAGCATATTGAATATGAACTGAAATAGCAAATGATGCTAATAGGTAGGTATGGTGGACACAGCTGGCAATATTGGTTTTGGGTAGTTGGAAGCACATGTATAGCACGTACTCAGTGCAAGTGAAGGCTAGCAATAGAGAGGGAGCGACAAACGAGAGAGCAATAACTGTCATAATCATGCTTGCAATAAAACATGACTAATTATGGCATGAAAGTGATACAAGAACTCTGAGGCAAAATAAATCATCGAGGCTTACTGACTATTGATTAGTCATATGCATGCGTGAGCATGTGCCAAGTCGATTCACATGAACAGTCAGAGGAGGATACCACAATATTATACCAAAGTATAAATAAAACAATGCAAGCAAACATTCATATGACATGCTACAAACTATTAGTAAGCTGGAGCTAATCATAGACAAGCAAGAACTACTAAGCATCCATAATGACATACACCTTACACAAATAGGCTAAGAATGCTCATAATGATGAGTATATGTACAAAAATGAAAACAAATAGAGTTCGTTACCAGCCTCTTACCATACCTCGAGTTGTCTTAATCTTCATTATTTCCCTTCACTTGTGTGACTTGAATAATTAACATGAAACCAAAATCTACTGAGGACAGCTGAACCCTGCAAAGAACTCACAAAACCAAAGAAGAACAACAAATATTTTTGGTGTTTTCGATTTTTTAGAAGGCAACCAACACAAAACCAAACGAAGCAAAAGAAAACCAAAAACTAAGACGCTCCAAGAATAACACAACTGTGCATGAAACAATAAAAATGAAGTGTCTAGAAAGACCTAAGATTTTTATTGATGAAGAAGAGGATGTCTTGGGCACCCCCAAGCTTTGATGCTTGTACCTCTTGAGTAATTCTTGGGGTGACACGGATTGGCTCCCCCCAAGCTTGAGCTTTTGTCCATTCTTCATCTCATTACATCATCCTCTCTCTACACCTGAAATTTTTCTTTCATACAAAACTTCACACAATCTTCATTAGCAACATTAGTTTATTCAAACGATATTAGACCTCTGGCAAAGCTTTGGAACAGCAAGACTTTTCATTAAAAACACAAGCTACTATAGCAACTCCTTCAAAAAGCTCAGTTTCCCAAAAAGAACCCGAAAAGGAATCAATAAGAAGCAAATGCAAATAATGGCAGAAATCTGTCAAAACAGACCAGCAGGTAGAAACGATTTTTTCGAACATTTCTGTTGCCCAAATAAAAAAGTGTTGAACTAATGAAAGTTAGCTAACATACTGGGGTATTTATTCGTAAATTTTGATCTCAAACCGACTTACAGAGAGGCCTCACAAATTTTTATGGTGGAGGACAGAAATCTGTTTCGGGACAGCAACTCCCCAAATCTTACTTCCCTCTCATTAGAGGTCATTCTTGGCACAAAAAGCAAAAAAAAAGGATAAGGAGAGGTCATTACTGAAGTAATAACTTCCAAGACTCAAGTAAACTCTTGGGTTATCTCCCAACAAGTACTTTTCTTTAACGCCTTTAATTTAGGCACGGCGAAGAGCAAAGATTGGAAAGGAGAAAAATAAAAGTGAGCAAGTATAACCACTATGAAAACATTATTTTGTTCATTAAAATCCTTTTGTTAACAAGGTTGATCAAGTCTTGTTACCAAAACAATCTTATATGAATCAAAACTTTGCATTCCACAAGGTGATTATGCTACCTCATACTTGATAGCAATGGTCCCAATCATAATAGTTTCAAAAATTTCTTGTAGAATGGGACAATATATTTCTCCAACTTTGATGCTCTCAGTGTTTTCAATGGAATTCAGGCAATAGCTCTTAACAACTTTCTTGGGGAAATAGACAGTGTGCTCTTTGTCATTAATATTAGATGTTACTTTTCCTTGATAGTAATTGATGACAACACCTGTAGTATTAAGAAAAGGTCTCCTAAGTATAATGGACATATTATCATCTTTAGGAATTTCAAGCACAACAAAATCAGTTAAAACCATGCAGTTATGAGCTACTTGAACAGGAACATCCTCACATATACCAACAGGAATAGTAGTTGACTTATTAGCCATTTGTAAAGATATATCAGTTGGTATCAACTTTTCTAGCTGGAGTCTCTTATAAAAAGAAAAAAGGCATAACACTAACACTAACTCCATCTCACAAATCACATAAAGCAGTTCTAACATAATTGTTCTTAATAGAGCAAGGAATAGTTGGTATACCTGGATCACCAAGTTTCTTTGGAACCTTACCATTGAAGGAATAATTAGCAAGTAGAGTAGAAATCTCCTCATTAGGAATCTTCCCTTTATTAGAGATAATATCCTTCATATACTTTGAATAAGGAGGCAACTTAATAGCATCGGTCCAAGGAATTTGCAAGAATAAAGGCTTCATCCACTCACAAAACTTGTTGTAGTGTTTGTAACATCCCAGGATTAACAACTATAAATAGAGAGGACATAGGTTTGTGCATTGCATTCATGCATAAGAAAATCCGGGGAATTTTCGCGCAAAACTAAAAGAGATATGGAGGGATCGGGATCTCTCTTGTACCGAAGGAAACATCGGACCAAGTGCGATAGATTTCGACATGACCTTTGTAGAATTCTTTGTTTCAGGGGAAATTTGTTCAAACATATATTCAAATGAATTTATAAAATTCACAAATAAGAATTGGAGATATATAAAACTTGAAATAAAATGATTACAATAATACAATGTTTTTACAACATATCAAACAGAAAAATAAACTACAAAATTTATTACAAAGGAATTCCTAAGCTACTGTTCTCTTATCCCTTAATCATCTGGCATTATCTTTCTTCTCTTCATTTCCTAAAAACAAAACAAAAAGAAAACAAAACAAAAACAAATAAAAGAATGATTAGCTGGTTAGTTTGCTCTCAGAAGTGAACAGTGAGTTGCACTGTTAAAAGTTCATCATTGAGCTAATTTGTAAGGGGCAAGTTTCACCAAATAGTAGCATATGTTCATATCAGTATTTTTGGCCTCGGTACAACATCATTGGCTTAGGGGCAAGTTTCACCAAAACCAGATAAGAAGGTAAAGAGGTAAAACATCAGGAAATATCAAGCTTTTACTTGATCTGATCCCCAAACCACAACATGCAATCAAGTTGCTCACTCACCAGCATGCACTAGTGTGTTGTCAACACCACAGGAGCAGCCAATGCACATAAAAGGGGTTAACATAGCCGCAACACAACATCTAGTCACTGCCTCAGTTTCCAATCTATCTCAAACCAGTACCAAGCTCTCAAGAACACCACAACCAGTATCAGATCATCACTGATCTGTTCATAATCATCAACAAGAATCACAAATCCTTCCACCAAACCATCACACCTTAGCCCTGGTTGCTCCCAGGAGCCATCCTAGAGCTAGGACAAGGGAAAATCAAGGCCAAGCTACAACTCCAGTAAATGAAGACCAGACTACAGCAGTAGGAGCTGGACAGTGGAAAGAGGAGGAAGAAAAGGCCAGTTGTATCAAGACAAGCACACATCTACAACACCAACATCATCCAGTTGGTGAGTCACAAACAGATCATACCATCTATCTGTTCTTATTCAGTCTCCGAGCATGAATTGTTGGATAAATTGAATCCTCAAAGATACACCCAGGTGGGGTGTATACTCATCACTGGATATTGTAAAAGCCACAAGAAATATCCTATCCCATCTACAGTTTAGGCAATAGACAGTGCATCTTTGACCAATCTGGTACTTACCAGTTTGCATCTAGAGGAAAGTAAATCCCTGGATGGGTGCTACTGGGCACATCCCAGTTATGGGTAGCACCTCAGTAGCAACCAACATCAGAGTTATTCCTCTATGATAAAACCACAAGTACAATTTTCAACAAATTAGATAAGTTAATCATTTTCCCAAAAGAGTTAGGAATCAGCCATAATCATACTGTCATAAGTGACAGAGTGGATGATCACTCAATCATATCCATACAAGCTATCAAATGGACACATTCTCTAAAATAAGCATCACCAAAATGGTGAGCAATTAGCAAACATGCTCTTAATAATTTCATCTATATTGTAGCGGTTACTTATTTAAAGTGATTCTTAGTAATACACCCAAGTGGGGTGTATATTCATCAGTGAAGAGATACAAGAATAAGTGCTATCTTGCCAAGATCTACAGTAAAGTCTCAGGCTATGCATCATAGACCAAACCGGTGCTTTCTAGTTTAAAACTAGATAATAGCAGGTCTACTGATGAGCTACTACAGGGCACATTCCAAAGAATGGTAGCACCTCTGTAGCAGTTCTATCCTTTATCAGTTTACAAACACAATAAAGCAACTATCAATATTCATTCAAATCATTTTCCTAATATCCTTAGGAATCATAAACTTAAGTCATCTATCACATGTTGTATCTCAGTCCACACAAGAGGATTCCAACATGATGCTTTCATTCAGCAGCCAAGCTTTAATGACATCAGATCATGCTAAACATTATCATGCTGTTGTGTACATTCTAAGAAGGCATCACAATAACAGCATCATAGCAGTAGAAGCCATTATAATTAGTTGGCAACATGAACGATAAGGAAACATCCTTCTATTGCATCTATCAGTAGTCAAATGAAAAACCCTAAACCATTTTCCTAGGATGGTTACCAGGAATCAACTTTGTAGTCAAATCTGTTGTCACTCATAACAATCATCCTAATCAGGAGATAACAAATTAAGCCAAGGTATAGTTATAGTAGATTCAAAGCATCATGCACATAAGAAATCTTCAACATATTATATTCCAAGTATGAATTCATCAGAATACAACAAAGGCTCATTATATTTAATACAATTAACAACTTATACCACTAGCATCAGGAGCACTCAATCAAGATAAGGGTCACATGCACACAATTGATCACTAAGCAAACCACTGTGAGACATCAAGCATCCAAAACATGTAGGAAGAAGAAACCTAATTAAGATTGTACACTAGGATTGAGAGAGGTTGTGAGAAAGGGGAAGTGGTACCTACCTGATGGCGAGTCTAAGCTCGCCGACGAAGTAGCAGTTGTGGCGACGGCAGAGAGATGAAGCTCAGCACGGCGGCACAGCCACACGAGGTGAGCCATGGCGCTGCACTGCCTCAACCCACACCACCAGCAAGTCCCAGCATCCAAACACCCTCGCCATATCACCGGGTTGCCGAGAACCTCGATGTCCCACCAGAGTAATGGAAAAATGGGGAATTATGGTTTGGGGCTGGTGGTGGGCACGTAGGAGCATAATACACAAATCGAATTGGAGGGCTAGGTTCGTCTAAGGAAGGCGGAGCTCCAGCAGCCAACGGAGGCGGCCGCAGCGGTTTGCCTTGCCAGAATCAAGCCGGCGGTGGCAGCGCCCAGGAACTCGAGGAGAAAGGAGAGAGGAGGAAAGGCTTCGAGAGGATAAGGTGAGTGCGGGTTGGGTCGGTTTGACCGATCCAGTACCCCCTCTGCTGGGCCAATTCGGTCCAATGTTGGGTACTAGGCCCATTTCAAAATAAAATAAAATAAAAAAAAATAAATTACCAAAATAACCTTTAAACAATTTCAGCTATAAAAAATTATAGAAAAATCATAAAAAAACATTTAATATATTAGAATTATCACAAAAATAATATACACCTAAGAAATATATAACTTTACTTATTTAAGTTAATAAAATGCAATTAAATATTAAACACTATTAAATCTTAAGTGAAATTTCATTAAATAAGGAAAATCCTAAAAAGATAAATAAAAATAATTTTTGTGTATAAAAATAACTTTACTATTTTAAGGAAATACTAACTTAGAGTTTTTACAAATAAAATATAAATCAAATATTTAAGACACTTAATTCTTTGAAGAATTTTATAAAAATAAAGGCAAGACTTAAAAATAAATAAAATTCATTTTTAAGATCTTTAATAAGTATATTTTACCAGAAAAATACTATATATATTATTCATAAACATTTTAAGATAAATAAAATTCATTACTTATTTTACTCACATAAAATAACCACTTTGTTAAATCTTAAAATTATTTCTTAAGTAAGAAATAATCACATTTTCTTATAAAACACTAAAACCATTAAAGTTTAATTACTAAGTCTAAATCCATAATTAAAATAAACTTAAATATAACATTAGCCTTTAAATGTTTTTAAATATTAAATTCAAATTAAAATCCTTTTAAATAAATATTATATATCACTCATGTATAAGAGGGTAAGTAATATCCATCCCTCAACCACTCTTAAAAATGACTCTAAACTCAAATAAATTTGTAAGATCATCTAACTATGCTCCCATTAATAAATTGCAGATTATTAAATTTATCTTTCACTTAAATTAAAAGGGATCATCCTTAATCATATTTTCCAAAACCCTAAAGCTAGATGCTATTTTAAAACTCATCATATCTTACAATTCACTTCTATTTTTATAGTTAACTTTGGTTTAAACAATCATAAACATCTCATTTGAAGTTTATTCATGTTTTAAAGTTAACTTTAGTCACTTGTATCATCCATTAAAATATGATAACTTAACATCATTCATAACCATCACAAACCCTAATATAAAACCTAATAACCCTTAAGGCTAATTAACCTTAACTAGTTTCTTCAAATGTTATTCGTTTTGCCACTTCACACAAACAAGTCTATATTAGTTTCTTTAGCTCTTAAAAACTCAACTCAAGGACTTCTTATCCCAATCACCAGATAACAATTAATCATAAGCACATTATTCTATCAATATTTGTATATTTTGGATTGTTAGCACTTAAGTTCCTTATCAATGTCATTGCTTATGAAATAAACTTAAAGATAAACCCAATCTCAAAGAAGATACCTAAGATAAACTTATTCAAAATACTAAGGGTTTCACTTTGGGAATTATAAAATTGCATAGCATTACTTATGCATAATGGCATCCTGCTTCTTTAAACATTAGTCCTTACCGGACCAATGATGCTGATTTCAGATATTGGATCTTCTATTATCTCAAAGACCGTGAGTGCATAATCTTGCAATCACACAAGGCAAGTTCACACTTGCTCATGTCCTTTGATTATTTTTTGTAAAGTATTTTACAAATCCAATGTTGTCATCACCTGCATTTGAAAAGGGTCAGAAAACACTATTTTCATAATAATATGATTATAGATCTATGAAAGTTTCGGTGGTAAAGGAACATATTGTCTAGGACTTAACAACCAATGTCGCGAGTGATTCTTGCGCCGTATATTACGCGTTAACCATGAGATTTGGAATGAGACGGAGAAGTCAGCTGGATCGGCTCCCTTTCGCATGCATTGGACACTGTTCTGGGAATTTGTAAGTTGCAGATCGTGGGTATAGCCGTTTTATACGGGGGAAGTCTACTGTCAACATCTGGATTTTTAATCCCAGATGTCTGTTATGCCATACATCGCAATCCCAGGATTACCATTTTTACGAGACATAACAGAATTGGATACCACAGTACATCATCCATTACAAACCATACATAAGGTCTCACACAAATAAGGATCTCATGATCCAGTTCTTAATACAACTCAAGTAGCGGAATACGTAATAATAATGGTAGCGTAGGCAAAACTCCATCTTCGGGGTCACAGGCAATGCTGACAATGGGAGATGATCCTAGTTGTCGTAACCTTCCTGGGGTCCATCATCCTGGTACTCCTCTTCATAGTCTGGCCACGGGAATAGCCAGGGACAAAGCAATGAGTACTCTTTAAGTACTCGCAAACTAATACTAATAAGTGAATGGGATTTTTGTAATAGGACACTAATCTCTATGGTTGTTTTGCAAAAAGCCATATTTACCTCTACTAAGTTCAGAAGCAAGAAAATCTAGTTGAAATTTTATAACACCTAAGTGGGAACTTGTATTTCATATCACAACTCTGTTGTGGTCAAGTCAAAATCTCAATCCATTTCACAAGTCATTTTGAAAAACATCTGACGGGGGAATAGTATGGCCACTCCAACTGTCCATAACCACGGACGCGGCTATTCGAATAGTTTGACACTCTGCAGAGATTGTACACTTTCACCACAACATTCGATACATCCGTCAGGAACAAATCCTGAATTCACCATACTCAGTATGCGGATAATCAATCCTAACCTTTCAATTACACACCCTAGTATAAGCACCTCTCCTGTGAGTTTGGCCTCCCAACCATGACCATCTGTCATCTTGGGTACTGCACAGGTGGACAATCTTCACAAGGTAGCCTCAGCTCAGACCTTGGCCGTGAGGGAACCCATACTAAGGTATATAAGTTTTCAGTCAAGCCCTACCCAATTTTCAGGTATTGTGGTTGTACGGTAAAATTTGGAATGGTATCGCATCCAGACAACCATCATTTTTATAAAGGGCTAAGGCTCGTGCCTTAATATTTTAATCATCCAAATCATCTGGTGTTCGGAAACATATGTCAAAACATTTCAGTAGAATGATCCATCATTCCAAGGTTTTCATAACCATTTTCCACCAAGTATTCCCATCTAAAGTTCATCAAGTTTTATGCTTAGCACTAGCATCTACAAGTGGGGGTGAGTACTAATGAGGGGTGGTAAACAAGTGGAGTTTTAACTAAGTACCATATCATGCCTTAGGATGACATCAAGATTACCTAACTTAGGCCAAATTTAATGCTCTTTATGCAACCTTCAATTATCTTTCTAGTATCTACAATTTACTTAAGTAGACTCTAAGTAATAGCTTTGATAAAGAAATAAAGCAGAAAGCTTGCAAGTAAAACTAGGATGGGGTATCATCAAATGTATCTAACCAGGTATGCTTAGTGCATTGCATGGGTTATCTAACTTTCATAGTTGCAAGTGTTAGCTTGCTTAATCAACTAGTAGTATTAGGCTTGCATCAATATCAGTATAAGCTTGCTAAAGTAGAGTATCTTGCAAGTGTTAGCTTGCTTAATCAACTAGTAGTATTAGGATTGCATCAGTATCAGTATAAGCTTGCTAAAGTAGAGTATCTTGCAAGTGTTAGCTTGCTTAATCAACTAGTAGTATTAGGCTTGCCTTGTGCAGAGCAGTGGTTGAAGTTCTCCTCGGCTTCTTCTTCATAGTATCCCCCTTCCTCCTCGTATCCTTGGTCGGTACTAGCGTCTATGAATAAATACGAGGTACACAATCACCAAACAATACTTAACTACTTTCAATCATCACACAAAGGGGTTCTATAGATGATCTAGCATCATCACTAATATTACAAGATTAAAGCATTTGTCTTATTGATTTTATTTTTAGAAAAGTAATTTCTACTAATTGAAAAACTACTTAATATTTATTATTCTCCAACTCAAACATGGGATATGTTGACACATGTCATCACCACATATTTCAGTACATGGGAATGTGATTTAAAGTGGTGTCACAATTTAATAAGGTTTAACCTTTTTATTTTAAATCATTAAAGTGGCTAGAAATGACTATGTGGCATTCTTTTATTACTTGAACATTATTTCTGTAAGTAAACCCACATATTTTTATATATTCTGAAAGGTATGATCAATTATGATTTTTGAGAGTTGGAATCAACTCAAAAGCTATTATGGTTTAAATTTGAAAAATGTTTGAATGCAGAAAAGCTTCTGCCTTGTTATTTTTACCAAGGTTGATCTATAGATCCAAATGATTTGAATCCAACGGGCTTGGATTAAGCATTTCAATACCTTTCTAACAAAATTGGTTTCATGCAATTTGGTTCACTGAATCAAGCTGGGTTGATTTTTGAAACTAGGTACAGAACTATGTTTGAACTTAAAAAGAAAAAGCTAAATTCAAACGAGTGGGCTGCGCGGGAAAGGTTAATGGGCCGGCCCAGTATCACTCCGCAGCGCGGGGCGCAACTGACAGGGGGTCTACTGGTCAGTGGCTCTTTAAACGCGAAGCGGTACATGGCGATGGGGTGCGTTGGATTAGAATGAAGATCTACTGCCAGAGGGTCGTCGTCGACGATGAACAAGTCACCGGCGAGCTCGAACCCTAGAGGCTCAGTGGGGGTGCATAGGGGCATACTGGGGCTCCAGTGACGACGGCGAGGCGGGAAAACGACAAAGTCAACGACGGCGAACTCAGGGGTGGTCGCGGTAGCTTCGGGGGTGGTCGAAATCAACGGCTCCTCTTCTCCTCTACAGCGGTGAGCTCCGGCCAAATTCCGGCGATGCGCTGCTCGCCTTGCTCCGGCTAAGGGATGGAACGATCAGTGAGGTGAGGGGAGTGAGATGGTGTGAAGAAATCAAGCTGGGATCGTCTCCTTTTATAGGCTCGACGGCGAGACCGAGAGGGATGGGCAGGCGACGGTGGCGACACGGCTACGGGCGGCTAGAGGCATGGCTGTGGTTGGCGATCGACAGGCGGTCTCCTGGCGGTGCTCTAAGGTTTAAATGCGCGTGTAGGGGCGGTGGCAAACGGTCGGGAACGCGCGATGCTCTGCGAGGCAGAGGCGGCGAACTCTGCGGGGAGCAGTGGCTACGGGGTACGAGCGGTGAAACGATCATGTCTGGTGGTCTCCTGGGACGATGGGTGCATGCTGGCGGGCGGCGAGGGCTCGAGGTGGCCGGGTTGCATGGGAACGGCACGTGCTCTGCGGTGCGCGTCGGCATGGTCGACAGCGGCACGGGCGCGGTGTTCCTGGCGGTTCTGGTCGTTGTCTTCGAGCTAGGGCTGGTCGAGAGAGTCCGGTGAGGCATGGGCTGCATGCTAGACAAGGTTGGCACGGCTAGTTCTTCTCCTAGCTTCCTGTCCACACTGGGGTGACATGGGTGCTCTAGGCCTGTTCACCATTGATGACATTGGCGATCTTACAGTGGTGCTAGAGCTTAGTTAAGGTTTCTAGATGATCTACTGAGGCTAGTGTAACCAGAGAGGGAACAAGGTAGGCTCAAAACACTGCTCAAAATAGTGTTGTTGATTCGAATCTGCAACGTGTTTGATGAAATGGCCGCATGAACTTAAGTTTTGAATTTTGAAAAGATTTTTGGTGGGTGTGATAGGCATGTGCTGGTGATACTGTGGATGCTTGGGTTTTGAAAATTGAGCTTGTTTGAGTGGTTTTTGAAATAGTGGGATCTTCCCATATGAAATAGATTCAATTTTAAACTGTCATTTAAACTATGCATTCAAATGTTTTTGCATGATCACAAAGTGGGCCTTGGTACCTTATTATGAGTACTATCAAGGGGTGCAAAGATCTATACATGTTTCTGTTAAGTTCTGAAAGTTAGAGATAGCCAAAGTAGGCATGGGAGTTAAATTGGCCAAAGTGACCATTCACTTAATTTCTTTGTTTTGATTTGTTTGTCTTTGGGAAAAGTTTGGGGATTGTTTAGATGATGTTTATTTCACCTAAGAATCATTTTACAAGCAAAGAAACACAGAATCATGGTAATTGAAAAGAATCCAAATTTTAATGCACACACATATGAATGCTTTCATATTTTTAATTGGAAAAGTTTTTGTTAACCCTAATTTTGGTGATTAGAGTTTGATGATTCTAGTTTAATATTTTTGGGATGTTACATCTACCGTGGATCTGGGCTTACAAAAGATAAATATCTAGTGTTAATGGTTGTTGTGTGTATCCAATTAAGGTATAGCCGTTTTATACGGGGAAAAGTCTACCTTGAGTTTGGTCATCCAACAATTGTGGTGTATGCGGGGTTGCGGAGAAGGACAGTGATTGGCTTGGATCTTAGTCTGGTCCTCACACCAAGGAAGTGTGAACGAGCCTATAACTCGGATGTGCAACAAAGCTAGGATCTCTCATGGGTACAGCAACGCACCTCTGCAGAGTGTAAGAACTGTAACTTGTTACTCCCTGTTCTGGGAAGGAGCTGTGAACGCTGCGGGAAAGGAACTCCATGAAAGTTCTGGTAAACCCGTGAAGGCTGATGGGCATAGCTTTTCAAAATAAAATCAACCTTTGAAGAAATGTTTACGAAAACTTGCATTGCCTACGACCTATGGTCTGCGGCTGTAGCTAGATCATCAAACGCTCCTCTTTAGTGAATTTGCTGAGTACGCTCGTACTCAACGTATCTTCTTAACCCTTGCTAGATCTCAGAGAAACCAATGGCGTTCCCAGGAAATAAGTTACTTAATGAGTTGAAGATATCTGACGGAGATCAACGGAGTCGAAGACCTTACCGGAATCTATCGAAGACAAGCCGAAGCGTAGAATATAAATAAAACTCCTAGAATATAGAACCTACTTCTATAGAACAATACTATAGTAGTACTTTCAAGCCTTACCCATATATTAATAGTAGTACTTCTAAAGTAACTCTGAGTGGATCTTTCTGGTTCTTTCTGTATAATATTCCTCACCATCCGAGGAAGCTCTCTGGATCTTTTGTAATATGCTATCTGTAATATAAAGTGTTGTCTTGGACCCGCGATGTTTCTGTTGTACCACTCTGAGGGATATAATGCGGATGGAATGGTGTTCCAATGGTGTTATATCAACGACTATAGTGTACTACACCATGCAGTGGTATGCTGGGTCACCGCAGTTGGTATCAGAGCATATGCTTTGACCTTAGGTTGGAAACCTAGTAAATGGGTAGAACCTGTAGGTTTGATAGTGACTTTAGGAAGCCATCTTACCTACACTATATTTCCTTATACATGTGATGGATATCCACTTGAGAATAACCTTGTCACACCTTATTAAAGTTCTTAGATTACTTATTTTCTTATTAATAATACTTATCTATTATTTAATTTAGGAAGTACCTATCCAGTATTTCGTAAGTAGACAATATATCTTCTACTAGACTATTCTATACTATAACTAAACTAGAGTAGTATATCACCAAGTCAGAGTCCGTCATAAGGGAGTAGTTAATCATGGTGTTATCTTACTAAGAGAAGCCATGAAATGAAGTAAAACTTTGTTATTATCTTTATACTAATAATAAATACTAGAGGATTATGCCCCAAAACCTGAAACAACATGTTATTGTAGGGGAAGTAACTAATGTTTTGCTTAACTAAGAGCTATTATATAAAAAAAATAGAATCTTATTAAGAGTAATAAATAGGGTTATGCTTATCTAACCCCATGTAATATGCTAAAACCATAGTGGCATGAATAAAAAGGCAGTATTCTTGTAGTACAAGTAGACCTATATAGGTTATGAAACTAGTTAAAACCTGAGAATTATTCGTTGTTATAATAAATGTCCTTAGAAATGTAAAGATTAGAAGCAAAGGGTAGAAATGCGAGAATGATGTTTAGTATATAACTCCTAGGATAATTAAGTATAACCAATTATAGAGTGATTTAACCAACTATCTCTAGAGTCAGATCAAATATTACCAAAAGTTATTCCTTTGCAAATGGGCAAATGGTGTAATTTCAGAGGCCAAGAACATTATGAGCCATACAAATAGGTATATAATGGTAGAATTCCATACACAATATGTACCAAAAATTGTAGTGTATAACATCAAATTCTAAGTACAAGAGATGTTTTACTCGAAGTATTGTTTCTACAGGCTTTTGATGTATGTTTACTAGAGGTAATATTTGGGGAGTATGGAAGTATGGAAGTATGGAAGAAGGAAGAAGGAAGAAAGGTTGAAACCGAGAGGCAGAACCAGTTTTATCGGGAGACATTAAAGGTTAGGCAAGAGAAGCAATTCAAGGAATTACATCCTAGGGTTAAACTGGTGGAATTCTTAGAAACCAAACCCTGGAGTTTTTCCATGGTTGAAGAACCCATGGAGGCAGAAAACTGGTTAATGGATACATCCCGTAAGCTTAAAAGTGTGGGATGCAAGGATGAAGAAAAGGTGCGCTATGCAACTTATCTGTTGACAGGAACCACAACCACGTATTGGGAGAAATCCAAGTTTGTGATTCCGGAAGGAAGTGTCAATACCTGGGCTGAGTTCAAAAAGAAGTTTCGAGAAGAATTTGTTCATCGGGACAATGGTAAAAGGAAGGAGAATGAAGACTTAGAGAACAAGAATCTCCCAGTCCTGAAACATGTACGAGAATTTAACCGTTTATCCAAGTATATTAGTAAGAAAGTAAACATGGAGGTGAAACAACAAAAGAAGTTCATGAAAGGACTACAATCAATTATGAAAGTGCAGCTCAGGATTGTGCATGCAAAGGAGTTTCAGGAATTGGTGGATAGTGCACATATATCAGGAGATGATGAGACTAATACACCTGAAAGAAAGAAAAATAGAATTCAAAAACAGACCACAATAGGTCAGGCCCAAGGACATATGACAAAGAATTATCCGGATCCACATATGACATACAAAACAGAGAAGATATGTCACAACTGTGGAATTCGGGGCCACGTTTTGAAGGAGTGTCCGAAACCTAAGATAGTATGTTACCAATGTGGAGAACCAGGACACATGAAAAGGAACAGCCTAAAACCGCAGTTAACTCATGGATGGACAGCAGGAGTAATAGAACCAATAATGGGATTATCATCTACTCAAAATATTCCGCCCAATCCAAATGGAGAAAGGGATGTAGGAGCATTTCAATGGAAATGTAATAAGTGTGGAATCCTTGGACACAAGAAATCATGTTATCCAGAACATCAGGAGGATTATGGAACATCAGTGGGAAGAGACATAACATCCACAAAATCACCATGAAAGGAGGGTGTAGGTGAAGAAGATACATCCTCAGGAAAGCGGAAGTATGAAATCATAAATGAAGTCAATAACAGCAACAATCACAACAAAGCAAGTGGTAAGTCAAAACAGTATTAATGTTATAAGTTACCTTATACATGCATTTAAGGAGTTAGAGATTTTGCACCACTATTTCCCAAGTATGTGGGTTGTACCATCTGTTCCTCATGAGACCATTAGAAAATCTCAAGGGGGGGAGTGAATAATGAAGCATCAGAAGTTGAGATCTGGAGTAAGGTTTAGGGAAAGCCAAAACATTGTTAAAAAGTAAGCCATAAGGACTAAGTATACCATAAATAAATGAATAATAGAGTCAAGCTATATTTAGCCAAAGTATAAACCAGAATCTTACCTTAAGGAGACTTTCTAAAAATTTAGACACTTCTTGAATAGATGTCCTAATCTGAAAACACTCAAGAGGATCTGATCCGGGATGAAGTGCTAGATTCCAAAGAAGTTTATACATCAAATGGAATTAGAAGTTGGATCATTTCAAATCAGAAGAGGATCCACGGAAAAGCTTAAATGAAGATATAACAATTATCTTCCTCCCGGATTTAAAAGAGTCACCGGGATCTGAAGAAGTCAATCTTATCTTCCAAAACATAAGAGGATGCGAACTTCGAGGACGAAGTTTATTTTAAGGGGGAGAGTCTGTAACATCCCAGGATTATCACCTAGAAATAGAGAGGACACATGTTTGTGCATTGCATTCATGCATAAGAAAATCCGGGGAATTTTCACGCAAAACTAAAAGAGCTATGGAGGGATCGGGATCTCTCTTGTACTGAAGGAAACTTCGGAGCAAGTGCGATAGATTTCGACATGACCTTTGTAGAATTCTTTGTTTCCGGGAAAATTTGTTCAAATATATATTTGAATTTCAAATATGAAATTCAAATGAATTTATAAAATTCACAAATAAGAATTGGAGATATTTAATAACTTGAAATAAAATGATTACATAAATAATATAACAAGGATTCTTTATTAATATAAATATATATATGCATATAGTATTATTTTATAATAGATAAATAAAAGAATACTTTATATAAGACCTTGTCTTTACAATTAGAAAACAAATAAGTAGGAAAAAGAATTACCATTGAAATAAATAACAACATTCTTTATTACAACAATATATTTGACATTGTCCTTACAAAAGAATTGTAAAATAAAAAAATGAAATAAGTAAACTTTATTGAATTGAATACAATAATATAATGTTTTTACAATATATCAAACAGAAAAATAAACTACAAAATTTATTATAAAGGAATTCCTAAGAAACTGTTCTCTTATCCCTTAATCATCTGGCATTATCTTTCTTCTCTTCATTTCCTGAAAACAAAACAAAAACAAATAAAAGAATGATTAGCTGGTTAGTTTGCTCTCAGAAGTGAACAGTGAGTTGCACTGTTAAAAGTTCATCATTGAGCTAATCTGTAAGGGGCAAGTTTCACCAAATAGTAGCATCTGTTCATATCAGTATTTTTGGCCTTAGTACAACATCATTGGCTTAGGGGCAAGTTTCACCAAAACCAAATAAGAAGGTAAAGAGGTAAAACATCAGGAAATATCAAGCTTTTACTTGATCTGATCCCCAAACCACAACATGCAATCAAGCTGCTCACTCACCAGCATGCACTAGTGTGCTGTCAACACCACAACAGCAGAAAATGCACATAAAAGGGGCTAACACAGCCGCAGCACAACATATAGTCACTGCCTCAGTTTCCAATCTATCTCAAACCACTACCAAGATCTCAAGAACACCACAACCAGTATCAGATCATCACTGATCTGTTCAGCTTCATCAACAAGAATCACAAATCCTTCCACCAAACCATCACACCTTAGCCCTGGTTGCTCCCAGGAGCCATCCTAGAGCTAGGACAAGGTGAAATCAAGGCCAAGCTACAGCTCCAGTAAATGAAGACCAGACTACAACAGTAGGAGTTGTACAGTGGAAAGAGGAGGAAGAAAAGGCCAGTTGTATCAAGACAAGCACACATCTACAGCACCAACATCATCCAGTTGGTGAGTCACAAACAGATCATACCATCTATCTGTTCTTATTCAGTCTCTGAGCATGAATTGTTGGATAAATTGAATCCTCAGAGATACACCCAGGTGGGGTGTATACTCATCACTGGATATTGTAAAAGCCACAAGAAATATCCTATCCCATCTACAGTTTAGGCCCATTTCAAAATAAAATAGAAGAAAAATAAATAAATTACCAAAATAACCTTTAAACAATTTTAGCTATAGAAAATTATAGAAAAATCATAAAAATCTATTTAATATATTAGAATTATCACAAAAATAATATCCACCTAAGAAAAATATAATTGTACTTATTTAAGTTAGTAAAATGCAAATAAAGTTTAAACACTTTTAAATCTTAAGTGAAATTTCATTAAATAAGGAAAAATCCTAAAAAAATAAATAAAAATAATTTTTGTGTATAAAAATAACTTTACTATTTTATAGAAATACTAACTTAGAGTTTTTACAAATAAAATATAAATCAAATATTTAAGACACTTAATTCTTTGAAGAATTTTATAAAAATAAAGGCAAGACTTAAAAATAAATAAAATTCATTTTTAAGATCTTTAATAAGTATATTTTACCAGAAAAATACTATATATATTATTCAAAAACATTTTAAGATAAATAAAATTCATTACTTATTTTACTCACATAAAATAACCACTCTGTTAAATCTTAAAATTATTTCTTAAGTAAGAAATAATCACATTTTCTTATAAAACACTAAAACCTTTAAAGTTTAATTACTAAGTCTAAATCCATAATTAAAATAAACTTAAATATAACTATTAGCCTTTAAATGTTTTTAAATCTTAAATTCAAATTAAACTCCTTTTAAACAAATATTATATATCACTCATGTATAAGAGGGTAAGTAATATGCATCCCTCAACCACTCTTAAAAATGACTCTAAACTCAAATAAATTTGTAAGATCATCTAACAATTGTGGTGTATGCGGGGTCGCGGAGAAGGACAGTGATTGGCTTGGATCTTAGTCTGGGCCTCACACGAAGGAAGTGTGAACGAGCCTATAACTCGGATGTGCAACAAAGCTAAGATCTCTCATGGGTAAAGTGTAACACCCTCAGAATCGGCCCTATGCAAGTTTTAGCGAAACCCGCCAAACCCGCATAGAAACGATTCAAAGGTGCCCACCAGGCACTTTCGTGCGGGTGGAAAACGAAGTAATAACATTACACAACAGTCCTCGATGGGACCCACAGAGCAGATATATATATAACAGCGACTCAATGAGTCAAGAATACAGATATAAGATACAAAGATCCAAATCACCTTGAAAACGATAGAGCGTCCGACTACGGACAAGATGCAAATGGGGCTAAGAGCCCTGAAGAATAACCGATGGCGTCCATAACCCTGCCCAGGCCAAGCCGGAAGGGTAACCCTGCTAACGACGTCGATCTCAAAACCTGCTTAAACAAAAGGGGTGCCGACAAAGGGCCAAGGAAAAAGAGAGAGCGGTCAGTACTGAGGCCAGTACACGGCGAGACTAGAATTCGGCGGTCCTCGCCTACATAGGTATGGTGGACTGAAGCGGCAGCGGCAGCATGCACTAAACAACCTATAGAGACTCGATGAAACTAGCGGTTATCAGAGAGGGGTAAGTAATACCTATTCGGAACCAACCTGATACTACCACCAAACATACCCATCCTGGTATTTCCCCCTCGAGACCAAACGAGAAAGTCAACCGAGGAACTCACACAGTTGGCAGTTTTATTTATTCAGTTATCGTTGCAGCAATTACTAGTCAGGTATAGATACTCATCCTGATAAAATAAGCAGTGGGCCGTTTTAGTTAAACATTCCGTTGTAGTTGCAACACTTACTAGTCAGATACAATTAGCATGAGATATCCCCAAAACCTAGCAGTTGTTGGTACTTTTATTTAGCCATTTCGTTGTAGTTGCAATACTTACTAGTCAGATACAATGGTCGCAAGCGACAACCCAAACAAGCAATTGTTGGCAGTTTTATTTAGCCATTCCATTATAGTGAAGCTGATTACTAGTCATTATAAAGTCAAATTTATAGCACTACTTTAGTTATAGTTGTCTATGATCGAGATACTGTGCTCCAAGTCGTCCATAACCGCGGACACGGCTTTCAGAAAGTTTTACCCTGCAGGGGTGCACAAATAGCAACACACACTCGATCAACCTCGGAAAACCAAATCAAAACCCAACGAGGCTTTCACGACAAAGCAATCACAGGATTCAGAAATATTTTAGGGGGCCACCCCTTGGAGTACACCCGCAACGAAGTTAGCTAACTCCGAGACGGACCCGAGGTTTGGGTGGACGGCTGTAAACGACTGGGAACCCGAAAACTCGGGCTTGTCGATACCGCGAAAACGTGTCCCGATCCTAAACAGTACAGGTGCTCCTCGCACAATCGTAATAAAGCAGTAAAGCATGGCATAGGTACAGGATAGTAAATAAAACCTCAAACTAGTTTGTGGCCCCAAGAAATAAGAATGAATCAAGCTTTGGCTCAGGGGGGTCCCATAATTCCCCCGTATGTGGATAGCGCGAATATTCAAGGAACAGGTATCAAGTACTCGGGGTCCTATGGGACACAAGTGGACGGTTAACAACCAAATAACATCTATTGCCCACCTGTGCCTCTGCTTACCTACTTCAATTTTAGTTATTAAACAATAATTAAAGTGAACGATAATTAAAGCCATGACCATCTCCAACATTAAACATGCGGCAATGCTCCAACAACTGTGGTACTTGACGACACGTAACAGCACTTGAGCAAGCGGCTACGACGCGCAGGTCCAACTATCTACCAAACAACGGTAATAGGAGGTGTCCAAGGCAATATAAGGCTGCAAGGGATATCACAGGTACGAAAGCTAGAGCAACGCAACACAGATAGCAATAGATCAACAGGAGGGAATAAATACTATAAAAGTAAGATAGGTAGAAAGGGGGAGATGCTCGCCTGAAAAACATTGCCGAAGGTTCATCCGAAGATCGGGGCGAAGCTCACATCAACTCAACGGCCTTATCCACGAAGAAGCAAAACACTAGAATAAACACCGGATGCACTATTTAATACAACGGCAGAAGATCGGCATGATGCATGTATGATGTATGGCATGGCGAAGATGCGATGCAATTAGGCAAGATTAAGCGGAACCGGGGTCCCGGCAATTAATTAAACGGTTCAAGTTATTTAACTACCCCGCAATTTAAATGTTGCATTATCAAGACAAAAGATAGCACCGGTTCGCTACGCAAATTTAAATGAGGCCAATATAAGACTAGATTTGCCCGCATATGGGCCCCATATTTAATTTGGGTGAATCGGCATAAGGCCCCCAAACCACACAATATGTATGCAAACATGACAATTGATTTAATATGCAACAATTTGATATTACATTTATAAAATAGGGCTCGAGAAAAAGGTTCACACATTAGGGGTCGAAGATCTTGGTCCGGGGGTTCGGGGTCGGTCTCAGGGTTCGGATCTGGGGTTCGGTCTCGGACATCGGAAGTAGGTCTTGTCGCATCCGGGAAGAAGGACCTGGTTGGCATCGGGGGCGCATCGGACTCGCCCTGGTCGGTGTCGATCTTGTCGCATTCGTGGTCTTCGGGTCCGCGTAGACGGTCATGGCGTTCCGAGGAGAAGGTCTTGGCGTTCCGTGGATGCGGTCTTCAAATCCCCGGGAAGGATGTTTTGCGGTTTCCCGTGAAGGCGACCTTGACGCTCGGTGTCCGTGAAGTAGAACTTGTCGCCCGTCTTTTGTCGGTGGTGAACTTGACCGATGGTCTTCGGGTCCGGGAAGTAGTTCTCGGTGCTCCGTGTGGAAGGCCTCAAATGTTCAGGAAGGTCTTCGGGATCGGTCTTGTGGATCGAGTAGAAGATCTTGGCGTGCCGTGAAATCTTTGGGTCTCGGCCATCGGGTATGGTTGTTCTTGGCATCTGCGAGGTAGGTCTTGTCGGTTCCACCCCCGAAGCCTTATGGTTCCGTGACGGAGGTCTTCGGGTGCGGACTTGCCATGTTGGCGAACTTGGCGTACCGTGAAGATCTTGCGGTTTTTGTGAAGGAGATGCCTTCGAGGCCACGGTCGTCGGAGTCAGGTTCAACGGCGGCGTTCATCGGGTTTGGTCGGGTCGGGTCGATCTTGAGTGTGGCGCTCGAATTGCGTCGACATCTCCACGCAATGCTCGCGGGTGGCCATCCGCAAAGGGGCCAACACCAGAACGCTGCACGGGGCATGTCCCACCTGGACATCACCACAAACACCCTATGGGCAAAACCGAAGCTTCCAAGATGGGGCAGCGGCGCGGACGAGGCGGGTCAGAGCAGGCCCACTGGGTGGGGTCAACGGTGGCGCCCGGTTGCCGAGGGGAGCGACGCAGGCGGTAGCGCACGACGCGACAGAGGAGACCGACGAGGAGAAGTGCTAGGCGGCGGGGACGGCGATGCGGGGGTCGGCAGGGGAGGACGCGGACGATGGCGACGGGCGGGCGGCCGGTCGCGGGAGGCAGAGGCGTGGCCGACGCGGTCCCGGTGGCGGGGGCCGGCGCCGGGGTTGGTGGAGGTCGACGGCGGCAGAGGGCCGGCAACAGCGGCCGGTCGCGGCGAGGAGGCGTAGGCGCGCGGGACGGCGAGGGGAGGGAGGAGAGAGGAGGGCCGACGGCGGCGCTGGAGCTAGGGAGGCCGGCGAGGTCCGGCGGGTGGGGAGAGAGGCGAGAGGTGAGAGGCGCGCACGCAAGGAGGCCCAGAGGAGGGAGAAGGAGGTGGGGCGAGCGCGGGAGGAGGAGCCGGCGACGAGGCGAGGGCGGTCGGTGGCGGGCTCGGAGAGGGAGCGAGGAGGGAGAGGGAGAGGTTGCTGGCGGCGGCGGTGGTGGGCGATGGGTGGAAGGAAGGCCTCGGGGAGAGAGAGGGCGGGGACGGGGTGGCCAGGGGGTTTGTGGGGGCCAGGAACGAGGCCACGTGGTCGGTGGGTTGACCGGGTGGGCCAGGGGTGTCGGTGGCGTGGGGCGTGCGTGTGTGTGATGCGTGGGTGCTGGGTGAGTGGGGAGTGGGGGTGAGAGGAGGGAGTGGGGAGTGAGGGTGGCAGGCTAGGATAGGTTGGGGGAAGGGGCAGGGTGACGTGGCGGCCAGCGATTGGAGGGGGTAAGGTGGCCGGAGGGGTGGGTAGATTAGGTCTAGGTAGGAATAGATTTTAGGTGGCCCGATTTTGTACTGGGGGTGGCCAACTGGGTCGGATCGGCCCGGTTTGGCTGCCCCCTAAAAATAATATAGATTTTTATTTAATTTAAAATAACTTTTGTAATTAGTTTTAGACAAACAAAATATCCGGAAACATCCGGGGGTTTAATTTGAAATAGAAGGAGGGCTAGTTTCAGAAAACAATAGATTTTCGCAACATAGTTTTAAGTAAAAATAATATGCATGATGATGACGATGCTCAAATGCAATGTGGCATGATGACATGAGCATGCGGTCATGATGATGCAATGCACAAAAACAACGCGATTTTTAGTAGTGGTTTTGCGGGATGCCACAATTCGACACCACTAACAATGGATCTCGCCCTCGAGATCCGCCTCATGGTACCGGGAAGAAGGGCGGCGACGTGAATCTTCTCGCATCGTGTAGATCCTCGTGACACCACTAACAAGAGGTCGGTGTCCGTGATCGTCGAGAGAACACTCCGGGAGCAAAAGGTCGAAGGTAGAGGTATCGACAAAAAGCCACCTCTAGCTTCCGTGGAAGGAGTAAAATTGCTGAATCCGCTGATTCGATGTACAAGAGCGAATGATAAGAGTAGTCGGATGGTGATCAGTCCATCGCGCACCCAAACCATTACTCTGCACACGAATAGGCGAATTATGCAACCAACTATCGGAATTAGACTGAAGATCTCGACAAACGAGGTTCAGAAACAAAGGAGTGATGCAGACTCTGCATCGGATCTAGCGTAGATGATGTCGTCGCGTCGGAAAACACCGGAAGGCACGAGAAGGAACAAAGAGAAGTCCACCAGACGAAGGATTCCTCGGATAGCATGAAGACCAGATGTAGCAACACCGTTACCAAAGGAGGAAGCGAAACCCTGAAGGTACGATGGAACCCAACCACGAGAAATCCTGGACTCGAAGAGGGAGAAGAGAGCGGATTCAAAACACGCAGAGGTGAGAGGAGAGCAGCAGAGGGGTAAGGAGTAAAATCAGACCTAATCAGAACTATCCAACCGATTTTTCAAAATAGTTTTGACACTCTACTTCGACCGTTAGCTAGGTTATCCTACAGGCTGGACTTGTGGGGTATCGCAACTGCTGGGCTCTGATACCACTCTGTAACACCCTCAGAATCGGCCCTATGCAAGTTTTAGCGAAACCCGCCAAACCCGCATAGAAACGATTCAAAGGTGCCCACCAGGCACTTTCGTGCGGGTGGAAAACGAAGTAATAACATTACACAACAGTCCTCGATGGGACCCACAGAGCAGATATATATATAACAGCGACTCAATGAGTCAAGAATACAGATATAAGATACAAAGATCCAAATCACCTTGAAAACGATAGAGCGTCCGACTACGGACAAGATGCAAATGGGGCTAAGAGCCCTGAAGAATAACCGATGGCGTCCATAACCCTGCCCAGGCCAAGCCGGAAGGGTAACCCTGCTAGCGACGTCGATCTCAAAACCTGCTTAAACAAAAGGGGTGCCGACAAAGGGCCAAGGAAAAAGAGAGAGCGGTCAGTACTGAGGCCAGTACACGGCGAGACTAGAATTCGGCGGTCCTCGCCTACATAGGTATGGTGGACTGAAGCGGCAGCGACAGCATGCACTAAACAACCTATAGAGACTCGATGAAACTGGCGGTTATCAGAGAGGGGTAAGTAAGACCTATTCGGAACCAACCTGATACTACCACCAAACATACCCATCCTGGTATTTCCCCCTCGAGACCAAACGAGAAAGTCAACCGAGGAACTCACACAGTTGGCAGTTTTATTTATTCAGTTATCGTTGCAGCAATTACTAGTCAGGTATAGATACTCATCCTGATAAAATAAGCAGTGGGCCGTTTTAGTTAAACATTCCGTTGTAGTTGCAACACTTACTAGTCAGATACAATTAGCATGAGATATCCCCAAAACCCAGCAGTTGTTGGTACTTTTATTTAGCCATTTCGTTGTAGTTGCAATACTTACTAGTCAGATACAATGGTCGCAAGCGACAACCCAAACAAGCAATTGTTGGCAGTTTTATTTAGCCATTCCATTATAGTGAAGCTGATTACTAGTCATTATAAAGTCAAATTTATAGCACTACTTTAGTTATAGTTGTCTATGATCGAGATACTGTGCTCCAAGTCGTCCATAACCGCGGACACGGCTTTCAGAAAGTTTTACCCTGCAGGGGTGCACAAATAGCAACACACACTCGATCAACCTCGGAAAACCAAATCAAAACCCAACGAGGCTTTCACGACAAAGCAATCACAGGATTCAGAAATATTTCAGGGGGACACCCCTTGGAGTACACCCGCAACGAAGTTAGCTGACTCCGAGACGGACCCGAGGTTTGGGTGGACGGCTGTAAACGACTGGGAACCCGAAAACTCGGGCTTGTCGATACCGCGAAAACGTGTACCGATCCTAAACAGTACAGGTGCTCCTCGCACAATCGTAATAAAGCAGTAAAGCATGGCATAGGTACAGGATAGTAAATAAAACCTCAAACTAGTTTGTGGCCCCAAGAAATAAGAATGAATCAAGCTTTGGCTCAGGGGGGTCCCATAATTCCCCCGTATGTGGATAGCGCGAATATTCAAGGAACAGGTATCAAGTACTCGGGGTCCTACGGGACACAAGTGGACGGTTAACAACCAAATAACATCTATTGCCCACCTGTGCCTCTGCTTACCTACTTCAATTTTAGTTATTAAACAATAATTAAAGTGAACGATAATTAAAGCCATGACCATCTCCAACATTAAACATGCGGCAATGCTCCAACAACTGTGGTACTTGACGACACGTAACAGCACTTGAGCAAGCGGCTACGATGCGCAGGTCCAATTATCTACCAAACAACGGTAATAGGAGGTGTCCAAGGCAATATAAGGCTGCAAGGGATATCACGGGTACGAAAGCTAGAGCAACGCAACACAGATAGCAATAGATCAACAGGAGGGAATAAATACTATAAAAGTAAGATAGGTAGAAAGGGGGAGATGCTCGCCTGAAAAACATTGCCGAAGGTTCATCCGAAGATCGGGGCGAAGCTCACATCAACTCAACGGCCTTATCCGCGAAGAAGCAAAACACTAGAATAAACACCGGATGCACTATTTAATACAACGGCAGAAGATCGGCATGATGCATGTATGATGTATGGCATGGCGAAGATGCGATGCAATTAGGCAAGATTAAGCGGAACCGGGGTCCCGGAAATTAATTAAACGGTTCAAGTTATTTAACTACCCCACAATTTAAATGTTGCATTATCAAGACAAAAGATAGCACCGGTTCGCTACGCAAATTTAAATGAGGCCAATATAAGTCTAGATTTGCCCGCATATGGGCCCCATATTTAATTTAGGTGAATCGGCATAAGGCCCCCAAACCACACAATATGTATGCAAACATGACAATTGATTTAATATGCAACAATTTGATATTACATTTATAAAATAGGGCTCGAGAAAAAGGTTCACACATTAGGGGTCGAAGATCTTGGTCCGGGGGTTCGGGGTCGGTCTCAGGGTTCCGATCTGGGGTTCGGTCTCGGACATCGGAAGTAGGTCTTGTCGCATCCGGGAAGAAGGACCTGGTTGGCGTCGGGGGCGCATCGGACTCGCCCTGGTCGGTGTCGATCTTGTCGCATTCGTGGTCTTCGGGTCCGCGTAGATGGTCATGGCGTTCCGAGGAGAAGGTCTTGGCGTTCCGTGGATGCGGTCTTCAAATCCCCGGGAAGGATGTTTTGCGGTTTCCCGTGAAGGCGACCTTGACGCTCGGTGTCCATGAAGTAGAACTTGTCGCCCGTCTTTTGTTGGTGGTGAACTTGACCGATGGTATTCGGGTCCGGGAAGTAGTTCTCGGTGCTCCGTGTGGAAGGCCTCGAGGGTTCGGGAAGGTCTTCGGGATCGGTCTTGTGGATCGAGTAGAAGATCTTGGCGTGCCGTGAAATCTTCGGGTCTCGGCCATCGGGTACGGTTGTTCTTGGCATCTGCGAGGTAGGTCTTGTCGGTTCCACCCCCGAAGCCTTGTGGTTCCGTGACGGAGATCTCCGGGTGCGGACTTGCCATGTTGGCGAACTTGGCGTACCGTGAAGATCTTGCGGTTTTTGTGAAGGAGATGCCTTCGAGGCCACGGTCGTCGGAGTCAGGTTCAACGGCGGCGTTCATCGGGTTTGCTCGGCTCGGGTCGATCTTGAGTGTGGCACTCGAATTGCGTCGACATCTCCACGCAATGCTCGCGGGTGGCCATCCGCAAAGGGGCCAACACCAGAACGCTGCACGGGGCATGTCCCACCTGGACATCACCACAAACACCCTATGGGCAAAACCGAAGCTGCCAAGATGGGGCAGCGGCGCGGACGAGGCGGGTCAGAGCAGGCCCACTGGGTGGGGTCCACGGTGGCGCCCGGTTGCCGAGGGGAGCGACGCAGGCGGTAGCGCACGACGCGGCAGAGGAGACCGACGAGGAGGAGTGCTAGGCGGCGGGGACGGCGATGCGGGGGTCGGCAGGGGAGGACGCGGATGATGGCGACGGGCGGGCGACCGGTCGCGGGAGGCAGAGGCGTGGCCGACGCGGTCCCGGTGGCGGGGGCCGGCGCCGGGGTTGGTGGAGGTCGACGGCGGCAGAGGGACGGCAACAGCGGCCGGTCGCGGCGAGGAGGCGCAGGCGCTTGCGGAGGCGCGCGGGACGGCGAGGGGAGGGAGGAGAGAGGAGGGCCGACAGCGGCGCTGGAGCTAGGGAGGTCGGCGAGGTCCGGCGGGTGGGGAGAGAGGCGAGAGGTGAGAGGCGCGCACGCGAGGAGGCCCAGAGGAGGGAGAAGGAGGTGGGGCGAGCGCGGGAAGAGGAGCCGGCGACGAGGCGAGGGCGGTCGGTGGCGGGCTCGGAGAGGGAGCGAGGAGGGAGAGGGAGAGGTTGCTGGCGGCGGCGGTGGTGGGCGATGGGTGGAAGGAGGTCCTCGGGGAGAGAGAGGGCGGGGACGGGGTGGCCAGGGGGTTGGTGGGGGCCAGGAACGGGGCCACGGGGTCGGTTGGTTGACCGGGTGGGCCAGGGGTGTCGGTGGCGTGGGGCGTGCGTGTGTGTGATGCGTGGGTGCTGGGGTGAGTGGGGAGTGGGGGTGAGAGGAGGGAGTGGGGAGTGAGGGTGGCAGGCTAGGATAGGTTGGGGGAAGGGGCAGGGTGACGTGGCGGCCAGCGATTGGAGGGGGTGAGGTGGCCGGAGGGGTGGGTAGATTAGGTCTAGGTAGGAATAGATTTTAGGTGGCCCGATTTTGTACTAGGGGTGGCCAACTGGGTCGGATCGGCCCGGTTTGGCTGCCCCCTAAAAATAATATAGATTTTTATTTAATTTAAAATAACTTTTGTAATTAGTTTTAGACAAACAAAATATCCAGAAACATCCAGGGGTTTAATTTGAAATAGAAGGAGGGCTAGTTTCAGAAAACAATAGATTTTCGCAACATAGTTTTAAGTAAAAATAATATGCATGATGATGACGATGCTCAAATGCAATGTGGCATGATGACATGAGCATGCGGTCATGATGATGCAATGCACAAAAACAACGCGATTTTTCTAGTAGTGGTTTTGCGGGATGCCACATAAAGCAACACACCTCTGCAGTGTGTAAGAACTGTAACTTGTTACTCCCTGTTCCGGGAAGGAGCTGTGAACGCTGCGGGAAAGGAACTCCATGAAATTTCTGGTAAACCCGTGAAGGCTGACGGACATAGCTTTTCAAAATAAAATCAACCTTTGAAGAAATGTTTACGAAAACTTGCATTGCCTACGACCTATGGTCTGTGGCTGTAGCTAGTGCATCAAACACTCCTCTTTAGTGAATTTGCTGAGTACGCTCGTACTCAACGTATCTTCTTAACCCTTGCTAGATCTCGGAGAAACCAATGGCGTTCCCAGGAAATAAGTTACTTGATGAGTTGAAGATATCTGAGGGAGATCAACGGAGTCGAAGACCTTACCGGAATCTATCGAAGACAAGCCGAAGCATAGAATATAAATAAAACTCCTAGAATCTAGAACCTACTTCTGTAGAACAATACTATAGTAGTACTTTCAAGCCTTACCCATATATTAATAGTAGTACTTCTAAAGTAACTCCGAGTAGATCTTTCTGGTTCTTTCTGTATAATATTCCTCACTGTCTGAGGAAGCTCTCTGGATCTTTTGTAATATGCTATCTGTAATATAAAGTGTTGTCTTGGACCCGCGATGTTTCTGTTGTACCACTCTGAGGGATATAATGCGGATGGAACGGTGTTCCATTGGTGTTATATCAACGACTATAGTGTACTACACCATGAAGTGGTATGCTGGGTCACCGCAGTGTTCTTCCTCCTTTGACTTGTGTTTCTTTCCTGGAAAAGGCATAGGTTTCTGCACCCAAGATTCTCTCTCTCTTTACCATGTTTATTAGCAATAAAATCTTCCTTTGTGTACCTAGTGTTCTTAGTGTGCTTCTCAGGTTCTTCCTCACCTTCCTCTTTATTAGGAGATTCATCAATATTACCACTCTCAGTTTCAGCATCAGAGACATATATACTATTAGGATCTACAATAGGTTCAAGTGGTTCCTCAACTACTTTATGTTTCATTTTCTTCCTCTTACAAGTACTACCACTATCCTCACCTTGTTGGGAATCCTGCTCTATTCTTTTAGGGTGTCCTTCAGGATATAAAGGATCTTGAGTGGCTGTACCACTCCTAGTTCTAATTCCATAAGCATGTTTATTTCCTGAAGCATTAACTAGCATATCCTTTTGCACCTTAGCAAGTTGATCAAGTTGGGTTTGAACCATTTGAAAGTGTTTACAAAGCATTTTAATATCATTAGAAGTTCTTTCCACAATATCTTTCAACTCATGGATAGCTCTATAGTTTTCCAATAAATGATTCTGAACTTGTTTATTAAAATTACCTTGTTTAACAATAAATGTGTCAAGTTCCTCTAAACATTGATCAGGAGGCTTACCATAAGGAATATCACCCTCATCAAAGTGTTGGAGAGAGTGTACCTCAATAGTAAATGAGTGGGTAATTGGCTTACATAATTCTTCTATAGGAGGTAAATTCTTCACATCTTCAGCTCTAATACCTTTCTCCTTTAGACACTTTTCAGCTTCCTCCATCACTTCATCATTTAATGCAATAACTCCCCTCTTCTTTGTTGTTGGTGTTGGAACTGGTTCAGGAACAACTGGTTCAGGAGTAATAGGCTCCGGTGTATTTAGCTCAATTGAAGTCCAATCATCATAATTCTTGCTTATCTTGTTCATTAATTCCTCAGCATCTGTAGGAGTCCTTTTCCCGAAAAAACAATCAGCAAAGCTATCTAGGAAGGTCCTAGAATCAATAGTTACTCCATTATAATAAATATCAAGAAGCTCATTCTGAGGTAATGGACATACAGGATATGCATGAATCAAGGAACAGAATCTTTTCCATGACTCAGGCAATTTCTCTTCTTCTCCCTGTTTAAAATCAAAAAGTCTCTGCAAAGCAGCATGTCTAGCACTGGGAGTAAAATATTTATGGAAGAAAGAAGCAATCAAGCAATCAGGGCTATCAATGGAACCAGAAGGTAATCAATTAAACCAAGCCCTAGCTTCTCCTTTTAGTGAAAAGGGAAGATCTTAGCAACAAAGTACTTGCGCATTTTAAAATCATCAGATAACAAAGCACTCATAGTAGAAAGCTCATTCATATGAGCCACATCACTCTCATTTTCAGTACCACAAAAAGGTTCTTTCTCAACAATATATAAATAAGATAAATCAAGAGAGAAATCATAATCTTTATCTTTAATATCTATGGGAGAGGTGGCAAAATTAGGATCATAGGACTTCTTAGGCATAATAGTACATCTAGCAAGGAGACTCTTAATAGCACTAGCACCATGTGTGTTTCAGCACTCTTCAACAAATTCATCAGTGAGCTCTATGTAACCATTATTAATATCATAACTCTCACTAGACTCGGGTGAGCTAGCAGGTGTAACAATGTCTTCACTAGGAGTTTCGGTATTTCCTAGACTAGCCATAGTAGCATCTAGAAAAGGACCTAGTGAACCACTCGCATCAAGCATAGCAGAAGTAACATCATGAGCATCAAAAGCAGTTTCAGATTCAGCAGTAGTAGAAGTGTGTGTAGCATGAGTATGTGGTGGTGGTGTGACAAGCTTACTTATAACAGACGGTGAATCAAGAGCAGCAAAGGTGTTTAGGACTGTACCTCTTCTTGTAGTGGATGGTAAAATAGGGAACTTTCCATCACGAGACTTCCCCATGATGAAAGGAGTAGCAGTGAACAATAGTAGATCCAAGTGAACTTACAAATAAAGCTATGCTCCCCGGCAACGGCGCCAGAAAATAGTCTTGATGACCCACAAGTGTAGGGGATTGCAACAGTCTTCGCGGGTAGTATTACCCAATTTATTGATTCGACACAAGGGGAGCCAAAGAATACTTGCAAACCTTAACAACTGAGTTGTCAGTTCAGCTGCACCTGGAAATAGTTCTTGCTCACAGAAGTTTATCAGTAGTAACAGTTTGTAGTAGTAACAACAAAGCAACAACAGTAGTAACAACAACAATGGAACAGTAGCAATAGTAACAGTAACGGTAACAGTAGGATTCGAGTACGGTAGGCATAGGGATGGATGGACGGGCGTTGTATGGACGAGTCTAAACATGTAACTTCAAGACCTAGGGCATTGCAGATAAATAATAACAAGCATCTAAGTACTAAACAATCCTAGGCATGTGCTCCAAATATAGTCATATGTGCTCGCAATGAGAACTTGCACAACATCTTCTGTCCAGCCAGCCCGTGGCAGCGGGGCCTCTAGGAAACTACTGGCAATTAAGGTGCTCATTTTAATAGAGCACCGGAGCAAAGCATTAACACTCCATGAACACATGTGATCCTCACACAGCCATCCCCTCCGGTTGTCCGAATTATTGTCACTTTGGGGCCTTTGGATCCGGACAATGATATGTATACACAACTTGCAGGTAAGATCACAAACAATACTATCATAATGATTCAATAATAAGTTCAGATCTGAGATCATGGCACTCGGGCCCTAGTGACAAGCATTAAGCACAACAAGTTGCAACAAAGTCAAATAACACTAATAGAGATACTAGGCACTATGCCCCTAACAGATCTTATTCGATTACATGATAGAACTCGTCCAATCCCTACCATCCCCAAGCCTACAGCGGGGGATTACTCACTCATGGATGAGGGAAACATCGGTGGTTGATGGAGATGTAGGGGTTCGTAGCATGGAAAACAAAAATTTTCTACCGCATACAAACAAACAAGCCAAGATCTATCTACTAGATTGTAGCAACGAGTCGATAGAGGAACTCACCCTCGAAGATTCCAAAGCGGTTAACGAGAGCAGATTCTCGTGGATAATGTAGTCGTACACTTCCAATCTCAAGATCGCGTAGACGATCCTTCCGGCGCTGCGTTCCGGCAGCGCTTCCGCAGTCGGTCACACGTTCGGTACTCGATGAAGACCTTCCTCTCCCTTGTTCCAGCAGGCAGCGGAGGTTGTAGCACTCTCCTCGCGATTCCGGCAGCACGACGGCGTGGTACCGGAAGTAGAGGGGAGATCTCGCAGGGCTTCGCCTTAAGCCGGAGCGAGTATGGTGGACTATGAGAGAGCCTTGGTGATCTAGGGTTTATACACACCAATTAGAAGGGGCTAAACCAGCGGCTAGGGAAATTAGAAGCTCTAACTCGGCGGCTTGGGAGAAATCCCTAGGCTGTGGCTAGGGTTTAGGTTTAGAGGGAGGCAACTTGTGTGTCTAGGAGGGGAGCCCTGCCCCTCCTTTTATAGGTGGAGGGAGGCGCGCCTGGGGAGGGGAGTACCTCCCCAACTCGGACCCAAGGTGGGCCGGCGGTGGGAGGAGGAACTCCTCCCCCAAGTCGGTTTCAAACCTCCTTCTCCTCTTTCCCAAAACTAGCCGTTTGACTTTCAAACTAGTCGTTTGACTTTTCAAACTAGGATTTGAATAAACCCTCTATTTTGGTACAGCGATGACACCTAGTACATGATGCAATCATATCAACTTGATATAACACATTCATGTACCCTTTCCCCTCCGGAGTGCCGGACATTCCAGAACCTTCTAGAACATTCCCGATGAAAACACCGGAATCATTCCCCAACTCCGAAACAGGACTTTCCTTATATGAATCTTATTCTCCGGACCATTCCGGATCTCCTCGTGATATCCCGGATCCCATCCAAGACTCCGAACAACATTAGGTCTCTTACTCATCATTCCATAACTACTCAACAACATCGAATCCTTAAGTGTGTCTCCCTACGGTTCGTGAATTATGCGGACATGATCGAGACACTTCTCCGAACAATAACCAATAGAGAAATCTGGAAATTCATATGGCTCCCACATATTTCTACGATTACTTTGCGATCGAATGAACCACTTACATACGATACCAATTTCCCTTTGTCTCACGATAGTTTACTTATCTGAGGTTTTGATCGTCGGTATCTCTGCATACCTAGTTCAACCTCGTTACCGATAAGTACTCTTTTCTCGTTCCCGTGGTATGTGATCCCTTGTGAGCCAGTCACATGCTTGCAAGCTAATTGGATGACATTCCACCGAGAGGGCCCAGAGTATATCTATCCGTAATATGGATGGACAAATCCCACTCTTGATCCATGTGCCTCAACACATACTTTCCGAACACTCAATGCCACCTTTATAGCCACCCGGTTACGGTGTGGTGCTTGATGTCATCAAAGCATCCTTCCGGTGATGGTGATTAGCATGATCTCATGGTCGAAGGAATTAGGTTACTATGTATCAAAAAGCTTATAGCAAATGAACTATATTAAATGACTTGATCTTTATGCTACGCTTAACTATAGGAGTATGTCCATCACATCATTCTCCTAATCATATGACCCTATTGTTAATAACATCTCTATGTTCATGATCAGGAAACCATGATCATATATTAACCAACAAGCTACTTTAACAAGAGGCTTTACTAGGGACTCTTTTATGTTTACAAATCACACAAGTATTAATGTTTCCTGTTAATACAATTATAGCATGGTATGCAAACATTTATCATAAGTATGAAGATATGATAATAACCACTTTATTATTGCCTCTTGGCCATATCTCCAACAGTCTCCCACTTGCACTAGAGTCAATAATCTAGTTTCAAACCTTTGTGTATTCAACACCTATGGCTTTCCGGTGTTGTATGTACACGATTGCTAGTGGTTAACTGATCTCCGGATCTGACACTTCCAGTTCCATGTGTAATTGCATGTCTTTGCGTCTCTACGCATCACTCATTCTCTAATGAGATGGCTTCGTACAAATTTGGTCCTTTGGTGTGACCTTTAGTTCTTTGGGGTTAAAAACATGTTGATAATATTGTCGTACAATATATCTTCATAGTATTATCCCACTGTGAACTACACCTAGTTTGATAACAAACTACTTGACACAAATGCCCTCTTTTGCTGCTAAAATAGCAGTCATACACTTAGCCTTTTGTTGTAGTATCTGTCACAATGTCTTTAACTTTGGAACTCATCCAAATCCATTATGGAACTCACTTTCCATTATATTGTGCCACCCTTGGTTTAGATTGAGATAAACTTAATTTGTACTTTGTGACAAAACTAGTATCAATGTAGTACTTTTACAATGAACTAACCATCTATTTGTCACTTCTACAAATAATATACTCTTTAGTTCTTCCAAAAGATCATAAGAATATTCTTACTATTGTCCAATGATCATCTTATGAATCATTCTGGTATATGCTCATAACATTTAGAGTATAGGACATATCTGGATTTGTACATATCACAGTATGATAAATACTCTTTGTGATTTCATACATCAAGTATCAATCTATACTTGAATCTTTGTTTCACTTACCCTGTGTCAATACACTTGAATATATCATCAATATTGAACTCATTCAATCCTTTTTCTGTGACAAGAACCTTTCTTGTAGTTTCTATATTGAACTCATTCAATACATCATCTATGTACTTTCGGCACAACCATATTAGCGTCTATTGATGCCAAATATTTGGGTTTTGCCTAAGTCTTTCATCAGGATGAAATTCTTAATATGTGTTAATAAAATATACATCTTTTCCAATCAACAATATGTCCTCCACATAATGTATAAGAAATTGTCTTAGCGCTCCCACTTAATTTTTTTGCAAATGCAAGCATCTTCATTGTCTCTGATGAAATTAAACTCTTTTAACAGTTTCATCATAGTGAAGATTCCAACTCCGCTATGCTTACTTCAACCATTGAAGTTTGCATATGCTTTTAGCATCCTTTGAATTAACAAAACCCTATGGGCCGTGTTATGCACATGTCCTAGGTAACAATTCTATTAGAAGAACTTGTTTTGTTTATTCAACTACCACATAACAAAATTATATGTAGTGGTTGCTATATTAATCCGTCTAAACTAAATATCGCTATGAAAGATCAGATCTTGTCATGGTCAACCTTTGAACATTGTTGTGAACTCTTTCCCAACATGTCGATAATTTCATAGATGTGAAACATCCATGTCTATTTCTTTATAGATCCAAACACAACTGTAAGGTCTTACACCTTTCTCGAGGGTCCTTCAAGTTAAAAACTTGATTTCTCGTGTATGGAACTATCACGGATTTTATGGCTTCAGGCCATTTTACGGAGTCAGGGCCCATCATCGCTTCTTTGCATGTAGTACGTTCATTATTCTCAAATAATGATTCAACCCTCAAATCTTGGTATTTGATTGTTTACTCGACCTACTTGGTTCAATAGAAAACTTTGACCGTCGTAACCACAACCTTTGAGGCACGTGAGCCATGAGCATTGTTGCTGCCTCCGGAACACTTTTCGGTGCTGCGCAACTCTGCACATATAGCTAAGGTTCTTTTAACCTTATCCAAGTTCCATTGTCCTCCCACTTAACTTTTCACGAAAAATTCCTTCTCAAAGAAACTTGACGTTCTAAGCGACAAACACTCTTGTCTCCGGTGTTATGGAGGAATACTTTAACAAAGACAGGTTCATCCGACTTTGGTTGCAAACATCTTTCTTATGCATAGCATACCAATGTTTAAGAAAGGACAACTTGGGCTTTATCCCAAACCATAACTTTATATGGTGTCATTTCAACGGATTATGATGGAGCTCTTTTCAGTGGAAAAACGGTAGTCTCTAAAGCTTCTAATCTTTAAAATATAATGGCAGTTTTATGAATTATACCTTTGATCTTACCATGTCAAACAAGGTTTAATTACATATCTCGAACGCTCCATACTCTTATGGTGTTTCGGGAAAATGCAAATCCACGGAACAATTCCTTAAATCTTAGGTATTATGCTAAACTTGTAACTCAAATATCTTCCTTTATGATCTTATCATAAACTATTTATATTCTTGTTATAATGATTTTGCACTTCATCTTGAAAGTATTTGAACTTTTCAAATATTTCACACTTCATCCTTATTAAGTAAATATTCATATATTCACTCAAGTTTTCGGAGAAAGCATATGAAGTTGAAATCCATCGCTCTTGACTACACATAATGGACTTCGTACAACAATATGTACAAGTTCCAATAAGCTAGTCATTCGTTCCCTTTTGGCCTACGAACGAAGTTTTAATTATCTCTGGGAAAGTTTCACAAGCGTCATGTGATCAAAAATCAAAAGACTCCAAAATTCCATCCACATGGAGTTTCTTCATGTTTTCTTTCCAATATAATTTAAACGGCGATGTCACTTCCTAAGTGATCTTTCAATCAATTTGTCTTTCGAAATTTTTAGCACTAGTTTTATGGATGTGATTTCTCCAACGAGATTTGTGAATCATTCATCTTTTATGGATTACGGCAATTATTTGAACAACCCTTTTGTTCTCATAATACCTGATAAAACAAATCTTGAAGGCAAGCTTTGACGTTTAACGAGCAACACAATAACCTTTTATTTGTTCTCGATGAACATCATCACATATTCTTTTGCTAGTTACTTAGGCCATTGTAGTTCATGAATTGTGTTGTTTCGTATGACGATTCACACCAACAAATTCAGTATCAAATACTTAAGAACCACATTGTTTAATAAGCAAAGAATAAAGCCATAACATGTATATCATCTATATACTTAAATTGAACAATTCTTAGTCTTTTCTTTTCTGCCATATATTTATGAGATTCTCTTTCAGTATTTATTTTCTGTTTGAAAGAATCTATCAACATCAATAGTGGAGTCATACATATGACACATAGTCCAAAGCGTGTATAGTTAAATACCAATGTCTTTGGACTTGCACTTTGAAGTAGATTACCATCATCAAATGTTTGGTGTTCTTTCAAATTCCTTTCTTTAGTAATCTCTTGGTGTAGTAAACATTTTACCTATATCAAATATTCACCCTTATCACGGAATCATCCATAATCAAGCTACTTTTAGCTTATAACGGTGAATCACAAGTATAATGTTGCTCTCCAAAAACCTTTCGGAGGTTTAGGACAACTAGTGTCTCCAACCTTTTGCAAATTCTCATCAAATATGAGAACATGACTTTTGCCATATTATACTCTATCATGTTGTAACCAAAACTTCATTTCAAATATCACAATATCTTCCACACATCATGGTTTCTGAAACAACTCTTTCAGATCCTAGATAACCTTGATATTAAGGCAATCCTTTGAATATCAAGAATCATGGAGACAAACATGATACTCATACACTAACACTTGGAATTGTCACTCTCGTTTTAATACCAATTATTAAACTTCATGGAGTGACCGGAACTTACTGAAAGTTTGCAATAGGACTTTTAAACTTTAGATTAACACATCAAAACAATACGATACCAGTTCGTAAAGTAACTAACCATAATTCTATAGTTCTATCATCTCAATTAAAACTAAGCGCAAGGTGGTAAACGGATGCCAATGACTACAACAATTATGCAAATTCACTTTGATTTAATTTATGATAAATAGTGTTCAACTTTTAATCATATTGTCGTTGAACTCCCACTCAAAACAATATCCCTCACATTGTTTTAGTGATCACACGAACCAAATCCACCACATCAAAACCGATCATCACGAGAGTTGATGTAACTTCAATGGCGAACAATCAACATGTTCATCATATCTACTATATGACTCATGCTTTACCTTTCGGTGATCCGTGTTTCGAGACCATGTCTGTACATGCTAGGCTCGTCAAGATCAACCTTAGCTTCCGCATGAGCAAATCTGGCTTGCTCACGTTGTATACACTCGCAGAATCTAACACACCCGATCATCACGTGGTGCTTCGAAACAACGAGTTTTAGCAACGGTGCTTACTAAGGATGAACACTCTAAACTTGAAATTGTGTATTTGAGGGATCATCTTATAATGCTACCGTCGTAAACTAAGCAATACAAGATGCATAAAAGGATTAACATCACATGCAATTCATAATATGTGATATGATATGGCCTTTCTTCTTGTGCTTCCGATCTCCATCTTCAAGCACGAACATGATCTCCATCATCACCGGCATTGCATCAAGGTCAATGACGCCGCTCCATGGTTGTCGTCCACCAGCTTCAACTATTACAACTACTTTGAACAGACAAGCGGGTCTGAACAGAATTTAAAGACAACCATATGGCTCCTGACGGTTGCCAACTTACAATAAGGAACATTGCATACATCAAATATAATCACAATCATGGCCATATCACATCACAACACACCCCTGCAAAACAAAGTTAGACGCCTCTAATTTTCTTTGCATATTTTACGTGGTTTGGGGATTTCAATAAGTGTCGTTCTAACTTACGAACAAGAACCACAACATTGATACTAGTATTGTCAATCACCCGTTGTAAATTGAATCTTAACTATGTTGGGAGAAACAGGCACCCGCAAAGCCACTTATGCAATACAAGTTGCATGTCAAGCGTGGAGCAAGTCTCATGAACGATGTCATGTAAGGTTAGCCCGGGCCGCTTCATCCCACCATTCCGCAAGATGCAAAGTACACAAGAAGCAATCGACAACAAAAGCATCAACGCCCACAATGACCATTGTGTTCTACTCGTGCAACAGATCTACATATAGACACGGCTCTGATACCACTGTAGGGGTTCGTAGCATGGAAAACAAAAAATTTCTACCGCATACAAACAAACAAGCCAAGATCTATCTACTAGATTGTAGCAACGAGTCGATAGAGGAACTCACCCTCGAAGATTCCAAAGCGGTTAACGAGAGAAGATTCTCGTGGATGATGTAGTCGTACACTTCCGATCTCAAGATCGCGTAGACGATCCTTCCGGCGCTGCATTCCGGCAGCGCTTCCGCAGTCGGTCACACGTTCGGTACTCGATGAAGACCTTCCTCTCCCTTGTTCCAGCAGGCAGCGGAGGTTGTACCACTCTCCTCGCGATTCCGGCAGCACGACGGCGTGGTACCGGAAGTAGAGGGGAGATCTCGCAGGGCTTCGCCTTAAGCCGGAGCGAGTATGGTGGACTATGAGAGAGCCTTGGTGATCTAGGGTTTAGACACACCAATTAGAAGGGGCTAAACCAGCGGCTAGGGCAATTAGAAGCTCTAACTCGGCGGCTTGGGAGAAATCCCTAGGCTGTGGCTAGGGTTTAGGTTTAGAGGGAGGCAACTTGTGTGTCTAGGAGGGGAGCCCTGCCCCTCCTTTTATAGGTGGAGGGAGGCGCGCCTGGGGAGGGGAGTCCCTCCCCAACTCGGACCCAAGGTGGGCCAGAGGTGGGAGGAGGAACTCCTCCCCCAAGTCGGTTTCAAACCTCCTTCTCCTCTTTCCCAAAACTAGTTGTTTGACTTTCAAACTAGCCGTTTGACTTTTCAAACTAGGATTTGAATAAACCCTCTATTTTGGTACAGCGATGACACCTAGTACATTATGCAATCATATCAACTTGATATAACACATTCATGTACCCTTTCCCCTCCGGAGTGCCGGACATTCCAGAACCTTCTAGAACATTCCCGATGAAAACACCGGAATCATTCCCCAACTCCGAAACAGGACTTTCCTTATATGAATCTTATTCTCCGGACCATTACGGATCTTCTCGTGATATCCCGGATCCCATCCGAGACTCCGAACAACATTCGGTCTCTTACTCATCATTCCATAACTACTCAACAACATTGAATCCTTAAGTGTGTCTCCCTACGGTTCGTGAATTATGCGGACATGATCGAGACACTTCTCCGAACAATAACCAATAGAGGAATCTGGAAATTCATATGGCTCCCACATATTTCTACGATTACTTTGCGATCGAATGAACCACTTACATACGATACCAATTTCCCTTTGTCTCACGATAGTTTACTTATCCGAGGTTTTGATCGTCGGTATCTCTGCATACCTAGTTCAACCTCGTTACCGATAAGTACTCTTTTCTCGTTCCCGTGGTATGTGATCCCTTGTGAGCCAGTCACATGCTTGCAAGCTAATTGGATGACATTCCACCGAGAGGGCCCAGAGTATATCTATCCGTCATATGGATGGACAAATCCCACTCTTGATCCATGTGCCTCAACACATACTTTCCGAACACTCAATGCCACCTTTATAGCCACCCAGTTACGGTGTGGTGTTTGATGTCATCAAAGCATCCTTCCGGTGATGGTGATTAGCATGATCTCATGGTCGAAGGAATTAGGTTACTATGTATCAGAAAGCTTATAGCAAATGAACTATATTAAATGACTTGATCTTTATGCTACGCTTAACTATAGGAGTATGTCCATCACATCATTCTCCTAATGATATGACCCTGTTGTTAATAACATCTCTATGTTCATGATCAGGAAACCATGATCATATATTAACCAATAAGCTAGTTTAACAAGAGGCTTTACTAGGGACTCTTTTATGTTTACAAATCACACAAGTATTAATGTTTCCTGTTAATACAATTATAGCATGGTATGCAAACATTTATCATAAGTATGAAGATATGATAATAACCACTTTATTATTGCCTCTTGGGCATATCTCCAACAGGAGATGCGTTGGTGATGACGATGGCGATGATCGTCTCCAAATTCCCCGTCCCGGCAGGGTGCCAGAACGGAGTTTCTGGATCCGAATCTTGGTTTCTCGAGGCGGCGGCGGAGCGGAACTCTTTCTGGAAAACTATCGAACCCTCCTCTGTTTTTAGGTCAGAAGGCAACTTATAGGCACGGAGGGAGGCCGAGGAGCTGCCGGGGGTGGCCAAACTTCCCCCAGGCACGGGGTTAGTGGGCCCGCGCCTGGGGTGGGTCTGGGCCCCCCCAGGCCTCCCCTCTGTCTCCCCTTCTGGCTCCGTGGATCTTCTGGTGAGAAATAGTTTTTGGCATATTTTTCGGGATTTTTCCTAATAGTTTATTTTCTACACAAAAACAAGACACCAAGATAATTCTGTTGAAAACAACGTCAGTCCGTGTTAGTTGTATCCAAATCACATAAGTTTAGAGAAAAAACAATAGCAAAGTGTTCGAGAAAGTAGATACGTTTTGGACGTATCAAGCTGCAGATATGGAAAGTGATTTGTTTGCTTGGCGTTCAGCGGCACCACAAAATCTGTGTAGTAGGGCTAAGTTCCCTAAATCAACCAGCCAAATACTTGGACAACAAAATCATTTTTGATGCCAGCTAACTTTCATATTCACATGAGACTTCCCACATTTTGGTCCATGTTATCTTACCATACAATTATTAATTTTAGCTTTTGCCAATGAAACTACTTGAAGTTTCATAAGGAGAGGATTAAAATGTTGGGTGTTGTTTCTTCCCGATACATCCTAAATGTTTGTTTATATTTATTGTATATATGATACTTATGCATTTCAACATTAGACAGAGGTATGATGCCTAGACTCTGAAAATTATATTGCCTCGCCGACATTCAGGTTATAGCAATTTCCTATATTTCTTTAATTCAATTCTGTATAAATCACTTCTTGGAAGATTTGGTATGGTGGTCAAATTTAAGAACCGTAGCCCATGAAAAATTAAGCCAGATGCATCGAATATTTGAGTTGTTGAAGTTTTGACACAAAAATAAATTTAGATGTGTTTTTATCTTGATATTCTCATGGTTTATAATTCGTAATGCTCTGCCATTATGATAAATCATGTAATATTCTTTCTTTACAAATTCTGCAGTCCATTCTGAGTATTAGCTCGGTAAGTCGCTATGTTAATAACTTTGGTACTTCCTTAATTTACGTGTGAAATAGTGTTTGGGATCTCTAAGTGGTTTCAGCAAGTTAATATGTCTATAGGGCAGTAAATAAATATTATACGTGGATTTCAGATTCACTTGCTCCGCTTAATTTTTGTAGCCCTTTACTACTATTTACAATTTTGGTATAAACGGAAATAGGGAATGAGTATTTGAACTACATATTTGCATTTTTCTGTAACATAGATATATCACATTGGGAAAGTCTTCGTTGTAAACATATGCTCCTTTTTCTTTTGTTTTTAAATCAATCGTGCTTATTTTCAATCTGGGATTGTAGTGCTGGAAATTATTTGCATTATTTTACATGATCTTAAGAGTATTGTACTATTGTTAACCAAAAATTGAAGAGAGTTAGCTATATATCAACTTCTTCTTGGGCCATACATCAGAAAAGTATTGAAATAATATTAAGTGACTGAGTTTATACTACATTCACAATCATAGTCCTAAACTACAAGCATTCATGCAACTAAACGTGTGTTTGTGTGAGAAATAAGAATATGTGGTAAGTAGCAACAAGCTATATTTCTGATTATAGCAATGCTCTGTATGTGACAACTAACCTGAGAAACTGAATTAAGTTAAGCTACTCAATAAGATCAAATTGGTTTGTTTATGTCTCCTTATTACCACATCATAAACTCAATGATCTGTCTTCCTTAGCATTGAGGCTTGGAGCTTCAATTGTTCATTGCATTGTTAGTCCAAGATACTATTATGTTCTTTGTAGCGCACTTATTATTTGTGCTAACATGTTCTTTGTGGGACCAACAATTTCATGTTATTTCCTTTTTAGGAATAATGCATGAAATTGGTACCCGCTTCTTTATGTTGGTGCCACCGTCAGCAAACTGGTCGTCCACTCCCCTCATTATCTACTTATGTGACGGCATTGACAAGAGCTAAGTGACAAGCAATAATTTTTTTCCACTTTGTTTCTTCATCATTATTCGACTATTCATGAAATTTAGAAACTATTATGTAATTTTTTTTTGTTAGGAAATTTTTGTCAGCTAAGTTTTTTTTAACAGAAAATGTTGTATGTCTATTTTGCTCTCTACCATAGGACAAGTAGCCTCCTACTGTGCTTTCTGGGATGTGTCTATGGTTTGTCCAATTAGAGCTCAGGCACCATCACTCATTCGCTCCTTTGATGCATGCTAGAAAAGTGTGCTTGTCACGTGTTTGTTGAATTACGCAAATCATGTCCCTATATATATAAATTGATACCCTTAAGTTAAATAATTGATATATTTGACAATGGTCTTACATTTTTTGATTTGTATGTCAATATTTGATTTAAGTCTTTGCCTTTTGGTTTGATGCTTCTACCGAAGTATTTAAAATATATCACAATACGGTAGGATCTTTTTGTGCGGGTTAATTCACTAGGATCTTGATCCTATATTATTTAGTTTGGGGTATGTCTTTTTGTTCTCTGGTTTATTTATGGATGTGGTCATCCATTGTTTAGTTTTAATTGCTTTTGGAGAGGCCTTTTGTCCTGTTGATGATATAAGATCTCACTGTTGGTAGCATTTGTGTTGTTTTTCAGTCTCTGGCTATTCTTCTTTTTATAACATTGGTATTTGAAAAGTACACAATATCTGTGTAAAAAATGCCATATGAAGCTCCTTTTGAGATTGTGCATTTGGCTATGTCAAAATTTCATCAAACTACTTAAGCCATCTTCCGCATTTCCTTGATACAATCTAAGAACCTATATAGGTTTTCGAGTATTTCTATCATGTTGAAGTGTTGTCTGGTATTACATCAGAAATGATCTCACCTCCGTCTTTGAAGCTCACCTTCGTGTTACAAAAGTCATGGGAGCGGTCGCCCGCATGGTTTTCTTATCATGAAACAATGGAAAATATGTTAATCAGTCAACCTAATAGCAATATAAATAATCTTGAAACGAGCTTACATGGCGCAACTTAGCGCGCCACTTTAAAAACGGCACCTCTCCATCTACCAGAGCATGTGCCAGTTTTGTTTTAGGGTAGCATTAGAAGAAAAGGCTAAACTAAACCAATTACACCCGGCAGACACGGGAAGGGACAATATCTTGTCAAGACACATAATAGACGGTGCGGCGAAACGCGCGTATCCATCTAGTTTATTGAAATGTGCAACGGAGCAACATGTCTATCTGGCTAAAGATATTGGACCTCAGACCCATAACTAACTCCATGTTCTCATTTTCTTCTTAGGCCCTTTTAGGGGGCTTCTATATGCTGCTTAAAGCGGTGCGGTGCGCCACACACCTGCTCACCATGTTCGGTGGTCTCGGTTGCAGCCCGTCAGGCATTTTAATTTGCTTTTTTCTAATTCCTTTTTGTTTTCAAGATCGGATAAAAGTGTTCAATTATGTTTCAAATTTTGAACAAATTTAAAAACTGAATAATTATAAAATTTATCTATTTAAATCCTAAAACATTTCAAAAAAAATAAAATTGAAATTTGAACGATTTTTAGTTTGAGCTATTTTAAATTTAATTCGAATAAGTTTCAAAATCTGGACATTTTGAAAATCTGAATAAAATTCAAAATTATAAAAATGTTGTAAAAACAGAAAATATCTGATAAGAAAATGAAACAAAAAAATAAATCCAAAATAGAGAAAATCACGGACTAGGCCGGACTGCCCATACCAGGCGTAGGCTGTGCGGCGTAGCGTAACAACTGACGAGATCGGCATATAAGACCAGCCACACCGTGTATGAAAAGCGATTCAAAGGCCCTATCGAACCGGTTCTATACAGTGTGGAACATGGGTGGGCATCGGTTCATGTTGTTAGAAAAAAGAAGCGGATCTTATTGTTGGTTCGCTTCTCACGGTCAGCATGCAAGAAATAGAAAAGTCTGGCCCACACGTCATGGAGTAAAGAGAAGGGGGAGATGGCTGCGAGTGTGGCAAAAGTAAGACATGCATGTACTTTCTTTGTCAGACACTAGGACATATGGTCGATTCAGTGCAGGGATAATATGAACCGAACTCTATATTTTCGTTGTCAGATTGAATCGGTACCACAGTGTGGATGGTCTAAGGGTTTTCCGCTCTTTTATGAGATCATGTATTCAATACCTCAGCGTCAACAATCAAGCTCTCGCGCACCCGCTATATTCTGTAGGCTCAGCCCATTTAATGTTTTTGATTTTTTTCGCGAGCTTCAACTTCTTCGTTCGCCCACGAGCTCCCTCCCATCGAGTTAATTGGATAAAACTATCATAACTGAGGCTGTTGGGACGGGTCTTACCATTTTCGGTAATTTTAACATGTCAGTACCAATTTTAGGATACAAGCGTTGTAAATCACGCTAATTTTCTTTTAATAGCAGTTTGACATGCTTTCTGACACATAGGACCCATCTGCAGAGCTGACTATTAAAAAAAAAAATACCACATCGTCGTCCCCAGCCTCGACCTCCGCCACGCGCCCGTCCCTGGCATCCACGCACTGCCCTGGAGCGGCCGCGGCCTCCGTGAGTTTTCTGGCCAACCTCCGCACGTTGTCGTGGCCGAGGAGGAGCTCCGACGTAGGACGCGCAGCTAGCAGGTGCGGTGTGGGAGCACGCATACTCTTTCCTTTTCTACTGTGACATTATTACAAGCAGGTCATGGGCACATGCAGGACCGAGGAGCTCGCGCAGGACAAGCATCTAGCAGGCGGTGGGGAGCACGCGCAGGATGGAGGAGCTCCCGCGTGCACGCACATCGCACTCCAGCTCATGCGGCCTCTCAAGCTCCCCTGTCCGCAGTGGCCAGGACCGAGCCTGACCACGCCGTGGACGCGAAGGCCAAAGGGCGGTCGACGCCCGTGCTGGTCCACGCCTCCCTCCGCAGCAGCATCGTCGCATCGGTCCTTCATGAGTTGACAGCGTCCGCAACCACTAGTAGGTTGTGGATGAGCTTGGAGACGTGTGCGGCGGAGGTAGATGCCGCCCTGCTCCTCCCGTCCCCGTCGTGCTCCGTCGCGGGCGCCATCCAAGCTCTGCCCATCCCTGTCGTATGCCAGCCAAGCTCCGCAGCAGGCGCCGCCGCCGGCTGTGCCATCTGCCGCTCCCCGGAGACAGCGGCACCGACGGGCGCCGCCCTAGTCCTCCCATCCCTGTCGTGCTCCGCCGCGGGCACCGCCCATCCCCGCCGTGCGCCGGCAAAGCTCCGCCGCAGGCTGTGCCATCCGCCTTGGTGACCACCGGATGCTGCCCCTTCTCCGGCCACCTCGACCGCAGGCACCGCGCATATTCTAGCCGCCACCGCCCCCCCCCCCCCCCCCCCCCCCCCAGCTTCTACGTCGAGCTCGTCTGCGCCGTCCTCCGCCAGGCCGCCGCCGGTGGGCCGCGTCCCCATCGTGCTCCGTCAGGGCCCATCATTCTGGAGCCCCCCATGGGAGGCTAATTCTACAGCGGAATGTGCCAGGGCTAGCTGCCATGGAAGGCGGACGGGCGTGGGTCAGGGTGCAGGTGGGAGTGGGCTACCCACGGAGCCCACTACCCAAGCCCACATAAGAGGCTATGTGGGACACCCACGTATACACAGGAAAAAAATGTGGGCATCTGTGGGACAGCCCACGTCGACCCCAACACGCAGAATTCGACGACACGCCGTCACGCCCTCGACCACATCGACCCCGGAGCGGACGGGAGGGGAGGGGACGGGATGGGGCGGACGGGAGGGGAGGGGACGGAGCCCCGCCGCGTTAGGGCGCGGACACGGGAGGGGAGCTGCCGGAGCCCCGCCGGCTAGCTCCGCCATGGCAGATCCTCTCCTCCGGCTGCGGGGGAAGGTCTACTCCCACTTTCCTTTCTCCCCGCCGCTCCTCCTCCGGTCCCGGTGGTCGACGCTCCTCCTCCGGCTGCGGGTGAAGGTCTACTTCCACCTCCCTTTTCTCCCCGCCGCTCCTCCTTCGATCCATGGTCCAAGATCTAATATGGGAACCTGCAAGGAATCTCCAAGGTCCAAGAAAAGAAAGGTACTGTAATTTTTGTGTTTCTCGTCGATCTTGTGAATGGATACTGGATACTGGAACTGAGACCATGGGTGGATGGTCTGTCGAATTCGAACTATCATAGTTTAGATTTTTACGATGGGTGGATGGGAGGAGTGTTGTCGAATTCGAACTAACATGGGTGGAACTGAGACCATGGGTGGATGGGCGGAGTGTTGTCTATGTAGTTTAGATTTTTACCTAGCTTGTACACCATCTGATGAAGAAGCTTACTGATGCTTTTCATTCCTGCAGAACTGTTTGTTCTGCAAATTTTCTTGTTTGTAATAAGGAAACAACATAGTTGATGCTTCAGGTTTTGTTTGTGCTTTAACAGAGAGCAAACTACTCTCTCAAACCTCAGTGTCATGCCCAACTTGAAGTCATTTTAATCCCTGTTTTATTGCCCCAAATTGGTCCTCTTACAATGTTATTGCCAAGGGATTCTGAACGGTTATATCTCATTAGGATTTAAGTTGGCCTAGTTTCCAGGAACAAAGAAGTTCATCCATCAGGTTTCCAGATCAATTTGGTATAATTTGGAACACGTTGGGAAAATGTACAACAAAAACTACCAACTGCCAGATGATGCTGGTCCATTGCTACTTCTTGCTAGCCACCTATGTGTTGATCTTCTGCTGAAATCAAGCACACAACCTTTTCAACTTACCACTACTAGCTTGCTAGTATCCACTGATCATGTGAAGCAGGATATGCAGAGACAGCCTGATCACTGACAAAGTACACTTGTAATCTAGCCTGATTGCAAACACTTGATTGAGTGGAATGTGGGTCTAGCTTGTAAAGTTGCCCATGAAAAGGACCTGCTTCTTGCCGGCCTACTTGTGGTACTCTGACCGGCACATGTTGTCCCTTCTGGAAGTAGTATGGTAGAGCTACCTAGCTACATGGAATCAGTACTGGCTGGTAGTGATGGTGCGTACCATGGTCACCGTACTTCACTGGGCTCATCAAGTCATGGAGCCATGACCAGCTAACTTGCCAAACTAATTAATAAACCAGGTGTACATACAACAAAACATGGATATTAAATTTGCTTCTTCTTAAGAAACACTGTACATGGATATTGCGCTGTGATATTGCTTCTTCCACTTAATGTGTAGTCTTCTTAAATTTCTCATGCTCATGGTCCGTCTAACTTTCTTATAATACCTGTAATACACCTCTAATCATGGTGACACCTCTAATACTAGACACCTCTGGAGTATCAGTTGCAAGTGGAAGAAGATGAGATCCATAGAGATAAATACAATCCAGGAATTGTTCGTAATGAATCACCAAGGTCCAAGAAATTCAAGAGCAGTAAGAACAAGGTAATTAAAGCTTTGAACTGCCTCTTTAGTACTACATTAATGGAGTTATCAATAATGTGCAGACACGCCTAAACTGTCCAGTCAACATGATTATATGTGTGTTTCAATAGGGAGTAGCAGCAGCGCCTCCACCGGTGGACACGATTAATTGATGATAGTTAATTGTCTAGTCTTGCAAGCATTGTTTACCTTGCAGTAGCATGTTAATTGATGATAGTATCAAGAGAACTTCAGAGCACATGATTCCAGTTTGTTGTAAGGGCAGTACTCACTTGATTTAAGGGAAAATCACTCTCCTAGACATGGTAGCTTAGTCTGCTTAGACCTTGCATGGATTAGAAAACTACCTTAACTAAACACTAGCAGTTATAATCGTGTTCTTGGTACCTTGGTCAATACAGCATAGTCTCCTAGCTAGCAAAATAATAATAATATGTGAGTGCGTAACCGAATGTCCTACTGATTTTGCAGTGTCGGTGAGCAGGCCACTTGACTAAGCTGATGCAATATTGTATCTGGTGGCAGTGTGATTAAGCATGTTCGTTTGCAGTCCACTTGACTAAGGATGGATTTGACAGCCTAACTGAAGTTTTATGCATTCTTCTACAGTATACTAGTCAATAACATTCCAGTTACAGTATTTCGCCATATGTTTTGCTTCTCTGAATGATCTGGAATGGAATGCAAAGGTTGTTTTGATGCAATATTGTATCTGCCGTCCGGAGCAGGGAGATCTCTGAAATCACATTTCAATAAGCCATCCCCAATGCTCGAAATGGTTAGGGCGAAGTGGTTTTGAGTATTATGTTTACTAAAATATTTTTATTAACATTATATGAGCAACAATTGCAATAACATATTTGCGGACACATGTGGGCATACGTGGGATAGTGGGTACCCGCATAAATTTCGCGAACACCCGTGGGACGCCCACTTAAAATGTGTGGGACTGTGCGGGCATATGCGGGTCTTCCGCGGGTAGTCCCACCTGCACCCTGAGGCGTGGGAGAGGTCGAGGCCGGGGACGACGTGGCATTTTTTTTGACTAGTCAGCTCTGCATATGGGTCCCGTCTGTCAGGAAGCATGTCAAATCGCTATTAAAAGAAAATTAGTGTGATTTGCAACGCTTGTATACTAAAATTGGTACTGACATGCCAAAATTATCGAAAATGGTACTAACCCATCCAACATCCCCAATTGTGGTAGTTGTATCCAATTAACTCCCCTCCCGTCCTCCAAATTTGGGGCACCAATACATCTGTCTGGACGCGCCGCAGACCAAAAGCATGTCCTTCCTTGCTCACAGTGAGCCCGACCAGAAATGACCCAACAGTCTCCGCGTGCCTGACGCGTGCGATGGCTGCTGGCCGCTGGTGACATGGTTATATCCCACGGGTACACAACATCAGCATACCTAGTCCAGCCCAAAGGAAGGCCCACTGCAAGATATGTGGCCTGCGGAGATTCCGGGTGGCCCAAGCCCATGACGCCTTCGGATGCTTGGAGAACAAGACTAGAGTAGATAGAATTTCAAAGGGCAAACCCTAATCTGTAACCGACTCGACCTACGCCCGGGACCTGCCTATCTATATAAAGGCTAGGAGGGCACGGCGAGGAGGGCACCTCTCACCGCATACACACCTCAACGCCAGATTGCATCTGCGCACCCCTGTAACTTTCGGTTCCGCCGTAATCAAGAGCAGACAAGTAGGAGTAGGATTTTCCCTTCGGCGTCCTGAACCTGGGTAAACTTCGTGTCCCCGTATTGTTTGTTTGCTAACCGTTCCACGATCTCTAGCATCCCCACATTTTCCAAAACCCAAGCTCATAACAATGGGCATTGACGAGATTAAACCTCGTCAATTAGCGCCGTCTGTGGGAATCGGGGGCGTTGATTGTGCGATCGTGACGGTCCCATCCGAAGCGATCTATAACTCCTCGGCATGGAGAGCCACCTCCTCTTCGGCGATTTCGACTTCACCGCCCACTCGCCAGCCACCATGAAGGATTTCGAGCCCGTAGGCGACGAGCTCAAGATTTTGTTCGGGAGCTTCTGCTTCTAGGTGGGGCAGACCGGCACTCTCCGTCTCCCAGAGCGGTGCCACCACCATCCATCAGGACCGCTTCGTGGGTCCCACCCATCGGCGTGCTACGCACGTCAACGCTAACAGATGAGTCCTATGACAGCAGCAGCTGCAACTCAGATTTGTGCGGTCCTCCATCAGATGAAGGAACCTACGATTCCGGATCCGAAAGCTGCGGCAGCAGCGATCCAATCTGCAAGAGCTACCAATGCGCCGTGGTCATCCATGGTGAAACGGAAGTGACGCCAAATTCGACTAATCCCAACCCACCACCAAATCCACCGCCCAACCCGCAGGCTAGGAACGGAGGATAGCCGCCCCTCCAGCCCAACGAGGGCGACGCTGCCGCCTATCAGAGGATCAACCTCAACGAGGATGGCTGGCGCCAGGAACGCGAAGCTGTGGCAGGCAACAAGATCCTACCTATGAATTCTTCAGGGATCTGCTGATGGCATATCACCTCCTCCACATCGGCGAGCACAACAGGCAGGTAAAACTGCAGGAGGAACTCGACAAACGCAAGCAGGCAGCTTCAGAGTCCAGCGCGCGGCGAGCTGCGCTCTCCGCCGCTGGTGGCTCCAGCTCACATGGAAATCACGCCAACAAGCATCGCTCTCGCACAGATAACATGGATCCCGCCGCGCGACGAGAGGTCACCAAAACCCTCAACATGTCCTTCATGGAAATGGACATCAACGCCAACGTCATATTGAAAACAATACAGGCTGCGATCATGGCAGCCACCACGTACCTCGCGTCTCATCCACCTGAAGAGTGCCATGCACAAGTCCGCACTAGCCGGACTCGGACTCGTCGGAGCTGCGCTCCACGAAGAAGCTCCTACAGAGCCAAAGAAAAAGGCTACGGTCAGATTCAACAGTAGCCCCACACCCTCATCCGACGAGGAAGAGGACAAGCACGACCTACCTCGACGACACAAGATCCCAAGACGTTGCGGCCGCGACTATGACAACCGAAACGACCTCGCTCAGCGCAAGGTCGACAAGGCACGCGCCAAGTATGCGTGCTCAACCGAATCCGAAGAGGATGATGTCAGAGAACTATGCAGAGCTCGCTGCTTCAGCAGATCTGTTCGACGCACGCGGATGCCGAAAAATTTCAATCTTCCTTCGGACACTCCAAAGTTTGACGGCACGCAGGACCCGAAGGCCTGGCTCAGCGACCACCTCTCGTCCGTCAAGATGCACGGTGACAACAAGAACACCGCCTTACAATGCCTTCAGCTGCAGCTGACAGGCGCAGCCCGGATCTGGCTCAGCAGCCTGTCCTTAGACTCCATCCGAAGCTGGGAGGAGCTGGCATAAAGTTTCATCCGAAACTTTAAGGGCACCAGCAAGAGACCAGCCTCGATCGAGGAGCTGCGGGCCTGGACTCAACGTACGGGCGAATCCATTCGCTCGTACATCTTGCACTGGTCCAACATTGTAACATTCCAGCATTTAGGAACTAACGAAAGGTAGATTTAGGAATTTAAAATGTTGCATTCATTCATCTGCGAAAATGTGGGTAAATTTTTCGCCAAATAAAAACCTAAAGTGATCATTATTTCTTTCATACTTTTAGATTAGGTATAGTCTTGAAGGATGATTGTTATAGACTTTGATATGATCTTTGTGGATTTATTTGTTTTGGGAAATGAAAATTGAGTTTAAAACTTGAGTGTTTGAATTATAATTCAAAAGGATTTTGAATAATGTTTGAATCTTTGATTTAATTAAGAGTTAACTAATAATAATTCAAACTTCATATAAAGAAAGCAATTAAGAATATGCATATCCATTTCATAATTTTATTCAATAAATAAGTTACAAAAATGTAACTTATGAGAATCATCCATAACAAATCTTTACAATAGTAAATAATAAAGAATGATATTTATTAATAATAGTACAATCTTTATTACAAAAGAATAAAAAAATAAAGAGTACAAAAGAATAAATTGAAGATTATAATTGAATATGATAATCATTACAAGTGATTAATCTATCAAGAAAAACAAAACCTAAACTAAAGTCTTGATCTTCAAATCTGGTACCTGCAAAATAAAAATAAACTTCAAAGAAAAAGAAGGTTAGGATTAGAATTATTTTTACTCTCAGACTTGATAGTGAAGTGCACTGATCAAGGTTCATCATGGAGTTTTTAAGGGGCAAGTTTCACCAATATGAAAGAATGAATCTTTCATAAATTCAAGCCATAAGGTAGATAATAGTAAAGAGGGGCAAGTTTCACCAGTCAGGTAGAAGTAACAAGATAAAGTAACTTTCAAAAATTCTGAACATATCCACATCTGTGCAGCAAGCACACAAGCAGCACACACACCAAACTGCATGGTGTGTGCTGTCAACACCACAACAGCAGCACAACCAAACAAAACTATCAACACAGCCGTGGGAATACCAATTCCCACACCATTCCATTACTCTTACACACCAAGCACAGCAGCCACCAGCCAAACCCAACCAAAGCCAAGCTAGATCAAACCAACCAAAGCCCAGGAGCACATCACCAAGATGGTGACATAAGGAGGGGGAAGAGCAGGTGGATAGCAAGACCAAGGTCAAACCATCAGGATCAGGAGATGATGGGCTAGATCAAGGACAAGCCAGGAGCTGGATATACCAGGGGAGCACAAGATCAAGCTACCACAAGATCCACCACTAGCAACCACAACATCAAGTGATAATGATAAGTAAATAGAACCGCAAATGATCTATTTGTCTAAGATTAGACAAGCATACATGATCTGTATATCCTTCAAACTCCCAAAAAGCACCCAAGTGGGATGAATCCATCACTGAGGTTTTAAGCTCTAAAAGCAAACAGAAAAGCATAAGGATCCAACTAAATCTCAGAACAACATCATTGATTTAGCTATCAAGCTATATTTTCACTCAAGAATGAATATAGCTAAGAATTAACTTCTAGGCACACCTCTAAGACAAGAGTAGCACCTTAGAATCTAATCTTATGGACCTATCAAAGTTATCAAGCTTACAAGCATCTTTTCCCAACTTTGATTCAAGCAATAGTAGATGGTATCACTACCAGAATTAGACCATGTGAATCAACAAGATAGAGGTCTTAATCCCTAAACCTCAGACCAACATCACTGGTTCTAGGGATATAAGGAAAGAGGATTTCACTTATCTATCATGCCAAGCCAAATCTTAATCTTTAATGAAACCACACCAAGTAAAAGAATATAGGCTTGTGTGCCATACAAGGATGGTGTCACAAGAACAATTCTAAACTAAGCAAGTTCAACATCCAATATTCACAGATACAATCAACCAGTTATAAATCATTTTCCTGTTCTTAAACCTAGGAATCATAAACAGGATATTCATATATATATGCCTTCACTGTAAGAGACCATTGTGATCTCAAACCACACATGAATTCTCAAGCCAACGGTACTAAGACAGTAACTTCATCACACCATACCCACTGTCATTAACCAAGTAATGACAGTGGTAAGTTATCCAAACCACTAGCTTTACCAAGTAGTGTTTCCAGTACAATTTTACCCTCTAAATCATATGAGATTTAACCATGGAATCATCAGCAGTAAGCCACTAGCATCATCATAGCTAATCACCACTTAACAGATTCAGAGATCATCAACACATGATCTAATTCATCAGTATCTAATCAACATCAGGGTATGAACCCTAAACAGAACCAAGAACCCTAATCAGAACAAGACAGTGACCAAAAAGATCACCACCAAACATCTAGCAGAGGATGACTTAACATAGAGCAGCACGAGAGGAGAGGGAGCACTCACCAAAGGTCCTCGCTGAAGAATAGAATAGGAAGCAGAAGGGCCGACGACCATGGCGGCACGAGGAGCACCCCATGGGGGGCGCTGCAACCCATACAGCGCCATGGCGGCGACCATAGTCACGCCTAGGGGCGAGGTGAATCACCACAGCGCACGACAGCAACGGCGGCGCCAGGATCAGCGCCAATCCCAAACCCTAGGGTTCGAGACGACATCGATCTGTCGTAGGAGAGCTCCATGTCCAAATCCAGTTGGACAGGAGGGAAGAGCGGAGTCGACAATCCCTTCCTGCACCACGACGGCGGCCATGGCAGTCCACTACGATGGGAATTGCCGGGGGCGACTGTAACATCCCAAAAATACTAAACTTGGATCATCAAACTCTAATCATCAAAATTAGGGTTAACAAAAACTTTCCTAAATAAAAAATATGAAAGCATGCATGTGTGTATGCATCCCATTTTGAATTCTTTTGAATTCCCTTGTTTATGTGTTTCTTTGCTTGTAAATGGATTCTTAGGTGAATTAAACATCATCTAAACAATTTCCAAAATTTTCCCAAAGACAAGTAAATCAAAACAAGCCAAATTGAGTGAATGGTCATTTTGACCAATTTAACTCCCATGCCTACTTTGGCTGTACCAAACTTTCAGAACTTAACAGAAACTTGTTTGGATCTTTGCACCTCTTGATAGTACTCATAAAAAAGTATCAAGGCCCACCTTGTGATCATCCAGAAACTTTAAAATGCATAGTTTAAAGGACAGTTTAAAATTGAATCTATTTCATATGGGAAGATTCCACTTTTTCAAAAACCACTCAAACAAGCTCAACTTTCAAAACCCAAGCATCTGCAGACTCACCAGCACCAAGCTAGCACACCCACCAAAAATCTTTTCAAAATTCAAAACTTGAATTCTTGCCGCCATTTCATCAAACACCTTGCTGATTCAAATCAAATAAAATCTAAACACTATTGTGAACAGTGATTGGAGCCTAACTTGTTCCCTCTCTAGCTCACAACAACCTCAGTAGATCATCTAGCAAACTAAACCAAGCACTAGCCCCACTGTAAGCTTGGCAATGCCATCAATGGTAAACAGCTGAAGCTCACCATGTCACCCCAGTGTGGACAACAAGCTAGGAGAAGATTTAGCCGTGCCAACCTTGTCTAGGAGGCAGCCCACCGTCCACCGACACTCCCTGTCCCAGCTGCGAGCGTTGCCAACCCCTGGACCACACGCACAGACCGTGCCCAGCTCGCCAGCAACCATGCCGAGCATGCGCCGCCCTCGACACATGCCCACAGACCGCGCGCCGCCCTCGCCGCGTGCATACGCGATCACCACCGACCCAGGAGACCGCCAGACATCCCCGTTTGCCACCCCATGCCTCATAGCCACCGCTCGCCGTCGAAGACGCCGCCTCGGCCGCGCAGAGCATCGCATGTTCCAGACCGTTTGCCACCGCCCCTACATGCGCATTAACGCCGTAGAGCATCGCCAGGAGACCACCAAGCGATCGCCACCGCCGGCCATGCCTCTAGCAGCCCGTAGCCATGTCGCCACCGTCGCCTGCCCATCCCGTTCGGTCTCGTCGTCGCAACTATAAATAGAGGCCACCCCCAGCCGAATTGAACACATCATCTCACTCCCCTCTCCTCACTGATCGTTCCACCCCGTTCCCGAAGCAAGGCGAGCATCGCTTCGCCGGAATTTCGCCGGAGCCCGCCGCCTCTGGAGAAGAAGGGAGCCAGCGATTGGAGCCGCCCCAGGAGAAGTTGCCGGTATCAGGAGGTTTGCCGTCATCGACTTCGTCGTTCACCCGCCTCGCCGACCCTCGCCTGAGCCCCGGTGAGCCCCCGACGACCCCCACCTGCCGCGTTAGGGTCCAGTCTCGCCGGCGTTGCCTGGCGTGGACGATGGCCCTCAGCCATTGGATTAGAATTAGATCAAACGCATCACATTGCCCCATACCGCTTTGCACCCCCTGTGTCACTGACGCGTGGGGACATCAACTTTACCAGCCCGCGTAAGCGCTGTGCTTAGCAGGCCGGCCTAGTATCGTTTCCCGTGCAGCCCAGTCGTTTGAATTTAACCTTTTCCATTTTATTTCAAACTCAGTTCTATACCTAGTTTCAAAAATCAACCCAGATTGATTCAATGAACCAAACGGAATGAAACCAATTTTGTTAGAAATGTATGGAAATTCTGAATCCAAGCCCGTTGGATTCAAGTCATTTGGATCTATAGATCAGCCTTGGTAAAAATAACAAGGCAGAAGCTTTTCTGCATTCAAACATTTTTCAAATTAGAACCATAATAGATTTTGAGTTGATTCCAACTCTCAAAAATCACATTCAACCATACCTTTCAAAATATATAAAAATATATAGGTTTACTTACAGAAATAATGTTCAAATAATAAAAGAATGCCACATAGGCATTTCTAGTCACTTATTTAATTAAAATAAAAGGGTAAAACCTTATTAAATTGTTTCACCACTTTAAATAACATTCCCATGGACTAAAATATGTGGTGATGACATGTGTCAACATGGTCCCATGTTTGGTTTGGAGAATATTAAATCTTAAGTAGTTTTTCAATGAGTAGAAATTACTTTTCTAAAAATAAAAGGAATTAAACCAAGCTTTGATCTTGTAAGGTTAGTGATGATGCTAGATCATCTATAGGACCATTTTTTTGTGTGATGATTGCAAGTAGTTAAGTATTGTTTGGTAATTATGTACCTCGTATTTATTCATAGACGCTAGTACCGACCAAGGATACGAGGAGGAAGGAGGATACTACGAAGAAGAAGCCGAGGAGAACTTCAACCACTGCTCTGCACAAGGCAAGCCTTACTAATCAAGTTGACCTATGCAAGCCAATACTTGCTTGTCACCATGCCAACTATATGCCTTAAGCATAGATGATCCTACCCACTTGATAAACCAATCCTAGTTTTTACTTACAAGCTTTATACTTTATTTATTTATCAAAGCTATTACTTAGAGTTTACTTAAGTGAATTATAGATACTAGAAGGATATTTGAAGGTTGCATAAAGAGCATAAAATTTGGCCTAAGCTAGATAATCTTTATGTCATCCTAAGGCATGAGATTGAACTTAGTTAAACTCCACTAGTTTACCACCCCTCATTAGTACTTACCCCCCTTTTTAGATGCTAGTGCTAAGCATAAAACTTCATCAACTTTAGATGGGAATACTTGGTGAAAATGGTTATGAAAACCTTAGAATGATGGATCATTCTACTGAGATGTTTTGACATGTGTTTTCGAACACCAGATGATTTATGGTGATGAAAATGTTGAGGCCTGAGCCTTAGCCCCTTTATAAAACTGGTGGTTGTCTGGATGCGATACCATTCCAATTTTACCATACAACCACAATACCCGAGAATTGGGTAGGGCTTGACTGGAAACTTATATACCTTAGTATTAGTTCCCTCACGTCCAAGGTCTGAGCTGAGGCTACCTTGTGAAGATTGTCCACCTGTGCAGTACCCAAGATGACAGTTGGTCATGGTTGGGAGGCCAAACTCATAGGAGAGGTGCTTATACTAGGGCGTGTAATTGAAAGGTTAGGATTGATTATCCGCATATTGAGTATGGTGAATTTAGGATTTGTTCCTGACGGATGTATCGAATGTTGTGGTGAAAGTGTATAATCTCTGCAGAGTGTCAAACTATTCGAAAAGCCGCGTCCGCGGTTATGGACAGTTGGAGTGGCCATACTGTTTCCCCGTCAGATGTTTTCAAAAGGACTTGTGAAATGATTTTAGACTTTGACTTGACCATAACAGAGTTGTGGCAGGAGATACAAGTTCCCACTTAGGTGTTATAAAACTACAACTAGCATTCGTTGTTACTAAACTTAGTAGAGGTAAATCTGGCTTTTGCAAAACAACCCTAGAACTTAGTGTCCTATTACAAAAAAACCCTTCACTTGTTAGTATTAGTTTGCGAGTACTTAAAGAGTACTCATGGCTTTGTCCCTAGATATTCCCGTGGCCAGACTATGAAGAGGAGTACCTGGAGGATGGACCCCAGGAAGGTTACGACAACTAGGATCATCTCCCATCGTCAGCATTGTCTGTGACCCCGAAGATGGAGCTTCGCCTACGCTACCGTTATTATTACGTATTTCCGCTGCTTGAGTTGTATTAAGAACTGGATCATGAGATCCTTATTTGTGTAAGAACTTATGTATGGTTTGTAATGGATGATGTACTGTGGTATCTAATTCTGTTATGTCTCGCAAAAATGGTAATCCTGGGATTGCGATGTATGGCATAACAGGCATCTGGGATTAAAAATCCGGGTGTTGACAAGTTGGTATCAGAGCCATCCTGACCATAGGAGACCCTAGTTAGACTGGACGTTTGAATCAAAAACTTAGTTTCAAAACCAAAAGAAGCAAATATTTACAAAAAACTTATTCCCATTCTTATCACTTACTTCTTTCATGAAAATTCATGTTCCTCAAAAAAAAAAATCTTGCAAAATACATAAAAATTTGACACACCTGTGCACTCTACTAACTTACTCATCTTATATTCTTTTAGATGGACGTGAAGTACAACAAGTTTTACCAGTTGGGAAATGGAGGAGACCTTATCTTTGAGAGGGATTTGGACCAGCTTTTGGAACTTCTGGAGCGTCCTCACCCCGAGTTCTTCGGAGCTCAGCTCAATGATCAAGGAGGAGAAGATCTGCATTGGCTAATTGTTGCAAGTCTCCGAGGAAAGATTGAACCTCCCACTGCTGAGGGAATTCAGTTTACCTTAAGAGAGAACAACTGGCTCGATGGACTTGCCAGGGCCATGCAGGAAGCTCTTGACCGTCTGTGTGGGCAGAGTATCTACCAGATCAAGGGTACCCACTTTGAGTTTTGCCCAAGGCGTGATGCAAATGGACAACCACTGGAAGCCCCATACCACCACGAGCTAAAGACTCAGTTGGACTACCTTAGCTTCATGATGTACGATCGTCAGCAGGAGTTGGATAATTGCCGTGACTACTCCAACCACAAGTCCGCCATCATCAAGACGAAGGATCAGACCATCGCCATGCTAGCAAAGGATCGCAAGTCTCGCCACCGTCAGCTCGACAAGAAGGAGCGCATCATTGCCCGTCTTCGCCAACGTATCTCGTCTTTGGAGGAGACCATCCACGAGAGAGACATGCAGTTGGAGGAAAGGGAGAATGCTGGAGAGGATCTTCGTGGAGACCCCTACTCCTATCTCAGCGATGATGATGATTTTCTGGAGGATCAGGCTATGGATTTCTTCATCGATGAGGAGGATTACGACTTCATCGATGACGACGAGGATGATGAGGATGACGACTACACCGACTCCAAGGAGTAGTAACACTTGAGCACTAGCATAGTGAGTAGTATTCGGCCCCACTGTATCGTAGTTTCCAGAATGGTTCTTAAAACCATCTGTTTTTCTTTGTTGTGGTGTGTGTTTGTACCATGTGCTATGAATGAATGAATGAAAACCAAGTTGCTAGAAAATCTGAGTCAAACTTTAAAAACTTTTCAAAGTCCCAGAACCTTAGAAATTTCCCTCTTTTCTCATGATCTATCTCAATCTTCAGATGCCACGCGGAGGAAGTGGTTCATCCCCGGACCCGATGTTGCAGATCCTGCAAATGTTGGTTTCTGACCGCGAAGCTAAAAGGACCGAACGTCAAGCCAGTTTAGCTACCCTTCAATAGATAGCCTAACTTGCCCACAACAATCAAGGTCACGGAAATCAGGACAACCATGGGTCTAAGCTCAAGAATTTCCAGAACACCAACCCACCTGTTTTCACTAAGTCAGAAGAACCCCTCGATGCAGACGATTGGCTGCAGACCATGGAAAATAACCTAGAAGTCGCCGGAGTGCACGCCAACGAGAAAGTTCTTTTCGCCACCCAGTATCTAGCCGAAGATGCCAGAGCATGGTGGAACAGTGTTCGTGCGATGACCGGAGGCCAGATGATGACCTGGGAGGAATTCAAGGTCAAGTTCAGCAGAACCCATGTGCCACCGGGTTTGATCAAGAGAATGAGAGATGAGTTCAGAGAACTGAAGCAAGGAAGGATGACCGTAGTGGAATACCGTGACAAATTTTTGTCATTAGCTAGGTATGCCCCGGATGAGATCGACACTGAAGCCAAGAAGAAAGAAAGATTCCTGAATGGTCTGCACAATGAGATGCAGACTGTGTTGGTCAATATTTCCTTTGCTGATATTGAAGCCCTTGTCGACTCTGCCATCCAGATGGAAGGAAAGGTCAACCAAGCCAATGAGAACCGCAAGCGTCACATGATGCATCAGCCAGGAACCCATCAGACCCCAAAGTATCACCCTAACCCATCTCCAGGATTTGCCCCAAGAACCAACAGACCCCCGATGAACCGTCCGACCTATCCCAACCGTGGAAACCCTAGGCCCGGAGGAAATAACAACAACCCCGGCAACTCTAGCAATTTCAACCGTGCCCCACCCAAGTTCAACAACAATGCTACCGCCAACCCCAACACTGCCTCGAGGACTGGAAGCAGTGATGTGCCTTAGCAGCAAAGGACAAGTCGCAAGTGACTTGTTATGACTTTGGAAATAAAGGCCACTATTCCAACGAGTGCCCCAACAAGAAGAATGCAGCAGCACCCAATGCAAATGCCCCAGTTCAGCAGCAGCGTCGTGTTCAGCCAGGAAGGAGGTTTGCCCCAGGGAATTCGCTCAACCGCAATGGCCGTCTTTTTCTCATGCATGCTGAAGAAGCTCAGGAAGCGCCAGATGTCGTGCTGGGTATGTTTTCTGTTAATTCAGTACTTGCAAGAGTGTTGTTTGATTCTGGTGCATCGCATTCATTTGTCATCGAAGAATTTGCCTGCACTAGTAAAATTCAACCAACCAAACTGACGCATGTGATGATCGTCCAAATTCCCGGTTCAACCACCAAAGCTAGGCAAATTTGCAAAGCCGTTCCTATCCGAATCCATGGCATAGATTTTTATGCTAATCTGATAGTACTCGGAACTAAAGGTTTGCAAGTAGTACTAGGAATGGATTGGTTGTCCAAACATAAAGGATTGATTGACTGTGCCAAGAAAGCCATAACCATGACCAGTACAGCCGGAATATCAGTCGAGCATATCTCTGAAACCTTACCTCGCCAATTCAAGTGCAACAAGAGTATAGCCCAACCTACCATTGACCAAGTCCGGATAGTCTGTGAATACCCCGATGTATTTCTAGATGTTTTGCCCGGTATGCCCCCGGATCGGGATATCGAGTTTATCATCGAGCTAATCCCTGGAACAGGACCCATAGCCCAGAGACCATATAGTATGAACCCGTCGGAACTAGAAGAACTAAAGAAGCAACTGGATGCCATGTTGGAAATTGGATTGATTCAACCAAGTGCGTCACCATGGAGATCACCTGTTTTGTTTGTGGACAAGAAAGATGGAGGTAACCGTTTGTGTACGGATTACCGGAAGTTGAATGATGTCACCATCAAGAACAAGTACCCCTTGCCCAAGATAGAAGATTTGTTTGATCAGTTGACCGGTGCCAAAGTGTTTTCTAAGATTGATCTTAGGACTGGCTATCATCAACTCAAGATTCGTGCAGAGGATATTCCAAAGACTACCTTTACCACCAGATATGGATTATACGAGTATACTGTTATGTCCTTTGGATTAACCAATGCCCCCGCTTATTTCATGAATCTCATGAATAAATTTTTTATGGACTTCCAGGATAAGTTTGTCGTTGTTTTCATCGATGACATTCTGATTTATTCCAAATCGGAAGAAGAACATGAGCTACACCTAAGGACCATTCTTGGAACCCTTAGAGAGCATTAGCTGTATGCCAAGTTTAGCAAATGTGAATTCTGGTTACAGGAGGTAGGATTCCTCGGTCACATTGTATCAGCCGGAGGAATTGCCGTTGACCCTGCAAAAGTGAAAGATGTCGAAGATTGGCAAGCCCCAACCACTCAAACCCAAGTCGTGCTTTTCTCGGATTGGCGGGATACTACCGCAAGTTTGTAGAAGGATTCTCGAGTATCGCCAGACCCATGACCCAATTGCTGAACAAGGACAAGAAGTTTGAATGGACAGACAAATGTGAAGCGAGTTTTCAAGAACTCAAGAGGAGATTGATTTCAGCCCCAGTCTTAATCATGCCGGATATCACTAAGCCCTTCGATGTGTATTGTGATGCATCCAAGATCGGTCTCGGATGTGTGCTAATGCAAGAAGGCAAAGTTATATCTTATCTATCTCGACAACTGAAACAACATGAGCAAAATTATCCAACCCATGACCTCGAACTCGCAGCCGTAGTTTTAGCCCTGAAGACATGGAGGCATTACCTGATGGGAAACCGTTGTGAGATTGATTCGGATCACAAGAGCCTGAAATATATATTCACTCAGAAGGAGCTGAATATGAGGCAGAGAAGATGGATTGAGCTAATCAAGGATTACGACCTGGACATTCACTATCACCTTGGTAAAGCCAATGTGGTAGCCGATGCCCTTAGCAGATTACCGTGCCGCTTGAACTCCATGATTTTGAAGGAGCAACCAAGCTTGCACAAGGAGATGGAAGATTTTCGAATGGAATTAGTGAGTGAAGGATTTTTGGCTAGCATAGAACTTCAACCCACTTTGATCAGCCAGATCAAAGAGGCGCAGAAAGGAAATGCTAGTATCGACGAAATCAAGCGTCGTATTGGTACAGGCAAAGTACCCGGATTAACCGAAGACGAAGAAGGAGTTCGGTGGTACAAAGGACGCCTTTGTGTACCAGCAGATTCTGAGTTGAAAGAAGTTATTTTGAAGGAAGCTCATGGTACTCTTTATTCTATCCACCCCGGAGGAACTAAGATGTATCAAGATTTGAAAGAGCAATTTTGGTGGCATAAAATGAAGAGAGAAATCGGAAGCTATATCGCCAAGTGTGATATATGTCAGCGAGTCAAGGCAGGACATCAAAGACCCGCTGGATTGTTGTAACCCTTGCAGATTCCGGAATGGAAATGGGATTCCGTTGGAATGGACTTTATCACCGGATTGCCTACTTCTAGTAGGGGAAATGACTCTATCTGGGTCATAGTGGACAGATTGTCCAAAGTCGCCCATTTATTACCCGTCAAGACCACATATCAGAGTTTGAAGCTAGCGGAGTTATACATAGCTAGAATCGTTAGTTTGCATGGAGTCCCCAAGAACATCGTATCGGATCGAGGAACTCAGTTTACCTCGAGATTCTGGAAGAAATTCCAAGAGGGTTTAGGAACCTGCCTAGATTTCAGCACCGCGTATCACCCTCAGACCGACGGACAAACAGAGCGAGTAAATCAAATACTCGAAGATATGTTGAGAGCCTGTTTGTTGGAATATGGATCTAAGTGGGAAGACTGTCTGCCGTTTGCAGAATTTTCATACAACAACAGCTATCAAGCTAGTTTGCAAATGGCCCCATTTGAATTCATGTACGGAAGGAAGTGTCGCACCCCTTTGAACTGGTCGGAAGTAGGAGAGAGTCAGATTTTCAGACCCGATATCCTACGAGAAGCAGAAGAGAAGGTTCACAAGATTCGTGAGCACCTCAAGACAGCCCGGTCCAGACAGAAGAGTTACGCCGACAAGAGACGTCGATACCTCGCCTTCAACATAGGAGATTTTGTATATCTGAAAGTGTCGCCATTGAAGGGAATGCAGCGTTTCCAACTCAAAGGAAAGTTAGCCCCCAGATATATCGGACCTTTCAAAATTCTGAACCGTTGAGGAGAAGTGTCGTATCAATTAGAACTACCCGAAGAGATGTCAGCCCTGCACAATGTGTTCCATATCTCATTACTTCGCAAGTGCCTCGAAGTTCCGGAGAAGACGGAAGTGTTCAAGAATATTGATCATCGGACCATAGAGATCAATGATGACCTGACCTATCCCGAGGTACCCATCCGTATTTTGGAAGAAGCTTTCCGAACTACCAGAACCCGAAGCATCAAGTTTCTCAAGATTCACTGGAGCAACCACACCGAAGAAGAAGCTACCTGGGAGCGCGAAGATCACATCAGGACAGAGTTTCCCGATTTCTTCAAATCCTAGGTAATCTTTTTTTTCATCCTTTTGCAAATCTCGGGACGAGATTTTGTTTAAGGGGGGAAGGTTTGTAACATCCCAAAAATACTAAACTTGGATCATCAAACTCTAATCATCAAAATTAGGGTTAACAAAAACTTTCCGTGATAAAAAAAATATGAAAACATGCATGTGTGTATGCATCCCATTTTGAATTCTTTTGAATTGCCTTGTTTATGTGTTTCTTTGCTTGTAAATGGATTCTTAGGTGAATTAAACATCACCTAAACAATTCCCAAACTTTTCCCAAAGAAAAATAAATCAAAACAAGCCAAATTGAGTGAATGGTCATTTTGACCAATTTAACTCCCATGCCTACTTTGGCTGTCCCAAACTTTCAGAACTTAACAGAAACTTGTTTGGATCTTTGCACCCCTTGATAGTACTCATAACAAAGTATCAAGTCCCACCTTGTGATCATCCAGAAACTTTAAAATGCATAGCTTAAAGGACAGTTTAAATTTGAATCTATTTCATATGGGAAGATCCCACTTTTTCAAAAACCACTCAAACAAGCTCAACTTTCAAAACCCAAGCATCTGCAGACTCATCAGCACCAACCTAGCACACCCACCAAAAATCTTTTCAAAATTCAAAACTTGAATTCTTGCGGCCATTTCATCAAACACCTTGCTAATTCAAATCAAATAAAATCTAAACACTATTGTGAGCAGTGATTGGAGCCTAACTTGTTCCCTCTCTAGCTCACAGCAACCTCAGTAGATCATCAAGCAAACTAAACCAAGCACTAGCCCCACTGTAAGCTTGGCAATGCCATCAATGGTGAACAGCCGAAGCTCACCATGTCACCCAGTGTGGACAGCAAGCTAGGAGAAGATTTAGCCGTGCCAACCTTGTCTAGGAGGCATCCGACCATCCATCGACACTCCCTGTCCCAGCCGCGAGCGTTGCCAACCCCTGGACCACACGCACAGACCGTCCCCAGCTCGACAGCAACCATGCCGAGCATGCGCCAGAGCACCGCCCTCGACACACACCCACAGACCGTGCGCCGCCCTCCCCGCGTGCATACACGATCACCACCGACCCAGGAGACCGCCAGACATCCCCATTTGTCGCCCCATGCCTCACAACCACCGCTCGCCGTCGAAGACGCCGCCTCGGCCGCGCAGAGCATCGCGTGTTCCAGACCGTTTGCTACCGCCCCTACATGCGCATTAAAGTCGTAGAGCATCGCCAGGAGACCACCAAGCGATTGCCACCGCCGGCCATGCCTCTAGCAGCCCGTGGCCATGTCGCCACCGTCGCCTGCCCATCCCGTTCGGTCTCGTCGTCGCGACTATAAATAGAGGCCACCCCCAGCCGAATTGAGCACACCATCTCACTCCCCTCTCCTCACTGATCGTTCCACCCCGTTCCTGAAGCAAGGCGAGCAGCGCTTCACCGGAATTTCGCCGGAGCCCGCCGCCTCTGGAGAAGAAGGGAGCCAGCAATTGGAGCCACCCTAGGAGAAGCTGCCGGTACCAGCAGGTTCGCCGTCGTCGACTTCGTCATTATCCCGCCTCGCCGACCCTCGCCTGAGCCCCGATGAGCCCCCGACGACCCCCACCTGCCGCGTTAGGGTTCAGTCTCGCCGGTGTTGCCCGACGTGGACGATGACCCTCAGCCGCTGGATTAGAATTAGATCAAACACATCACATTGCCCCGTACCGCTTCGCACGCCCTGTGTCACTGACGTGTGGGGACAACAACTTAACCAGCCCGCGTAAGTGCTATGCTTAGTACGCCGGCCCAGTATCGTTTCCCGCAAAGCCCAGTCGTTTGAATTTAACCTTTTCCATTTTATTTCAAACTCAGTTCTGTACCTAGTTTCAAAAATCAACCCAGATCGATTCAGTGAACCAAATGGAATGAAACCAATTTTGTTAGAAAGTTCTGGAAATGCTGAATCCAAGCCCGTTGGATTCAAGTCATTTGGATTCGTAGATCAGCCTTGGTAAAAATAACAAGGCAGAAGATTTTCTGCATTCAAACATTTTTCAAATTAAAACCATAATAGATTTTGAGTTGATTCCAACTCTCAAAAATCACATCCAACCATACCTTTCGGAATATATAAAAATATATAGGTTTACTTATAGAAATAATGTTCAAGTAATAAAAGCATGCCACATAGGCATTTCTAGTCACTTATTTAATTAAAATAAAAGGGTAAAACCTTATTAAATTGTGACACCACTTTAAATCACATTCCCATGGACTAAAATATGTGGTGATGACATGTGTCAACATGATCCCATGTTTGGTTTGGAGAATATTAAATCTTAAGTAGTTTTTCAATGAGTAGAAATTACTTTTCTAAAAATAAAAGGAATTAAACCAAGCTTTGATCTTGTAAGGTTAGTGATGATGCTAGATCATCTATAGGACCCTTTTTTTGTGTGATGATTGCAAGTAGTTAAGTATTGTTTGGTGATTGTGTACCTCGTATTTATTCATAGACGCTAGTACCTACCAAGGATACGAGGAGGAAGGAGGATACTACGAAGAAGAAGCCGAGGAGAACTTTAACCACTGCTTTGCACAAGGCAAGCCTTACTAATCAAGTTGACCTATGCAAGCCAATACTTGCTTGTCACCATGCCAACTATATGCCTTAAGCATAGATGATCCTACCCACTTGATAAACCAATCCTAGTTTTTACTTACAAGCTTTATACTTTATTTCTTTATCAAAGCTATTACTTAGAGTTTACTTAAGTGAATTGTAGATACTAGAAGGATATTTGAAGGTTGCATAAAGAGCATAAAATTTGGCCTAAGCTAGATAATCTTTATGTCATCCTAAGGCATGAGATTGAACTTAGTTAAACTCCACTAGTTTACCACCCCTCATTAGTACTTACCCCCATTTTTAGATGCTAGTGCTAAGCATAAAACTTGATCAACTTTAGATGGGAATACTTGGTGAAAATGGTTATGAAAACCTTAGAATGATGGATCATTCTACTAAGATGTTTTGACATGTGTTTTCGAACACCAGATGATTTATGGTGATGAAAATGTTGAGGCCTGAGCCTTAGCCCCTTTATAAAACTGGTGGTTGTCTGGATGCGATACCATTCCAATTTTACCGTACAACCACAATACCCGAGAATTGGGTAGGGCTTGACTGGAAACTTATATACCTTAGTATTAGTTTCCTCACAGCCAAGGTCTGAGCTGAGGCTACCTTGTGAAGATTGTCCACCTGTGTAGTACCCAAGATGACAATTGGTCATGGTTGGGAGGCCAAACTCACAGGAGAGGTGCTTATACTAGGGCGTGTAATTGAAAGGTTAGGATTCATTATCCGCATACTGAGTATGGTGAATTCAGGATTTGTTCCTGACGGATGTATCGAATGTTGTGGTGAAAGTGTACAATCTCTGCAGAGTGTCAAACTATTCGAAAAGCCGCGTCCGCGGTTATGGACAGTTGGAGTGGCCATACTATTTCCCCGTCAGATGTTTTCAAAAGGACATGTGAAATGATTTGAGACTTTGACTTGACCACAACAGAGTTGTGGCAGGAGATACAAGTTCCCACTTAGGTGTTATAAAACTTCAACTAGCATTCGTTGTTACTAAACTTAGTAGAGGTAAATCTGGCTTTTGCAAAACAACCCTAGAACTTAGTGTCCTATTACAAAAAAACCCTTCACTTGTTAGTATTAGTTTGCGAGTACTTAAAGAGTACTCATGGCTTTGTCCTTGGCTATTCCCGTGGCCAGACTATGAAGAGGAGTACCTGGAGGATGGACCCTAGGAAGGTTATGACAACTAGGATCATCTCCCATCGTCAGCATTGCCTGTGACCCCGAAGATGGAGCTTCGCCTACGCTACCGTTATTATTACGTATTTCCGCTGCTTGAGTTGTATTAAGAACTGGATCATGAGATCCTTATTTGTGTAAGAACTTATGTATGGTTTGTAATGGATGATGTAATGTGGTATCCAATTCTGTTATGTCTCGCAAAAATGGTAATCCTGGGATTGCGATGTATGGCATAACAGGCATCTGGGATTAAAAATCCGGGTGTTGACAGCGACATCACTAACCACAGGGTCGGGGATAGAGGAGGAGAGGAGTGAGCTCGAGGGTGAGAGACGACGAGTGAGTGGGCTGAGTTGGGCCAAAACCCTTCGGGGTGGCTGTTTTGACTATGCCTAATGGGCCACAAGGGCCCAATAAGAATAAGCCAGCCCAAAAACCTTTAAGGCATGTTTTAATAAATAGAAAAAGACCAAAATGCCCCTGAACTTAATTAAATTTTAGAAAATAAAATAAAAGTCCAAAAATTATAAATAAAATATTTTTGGATTCACAATAATCCAAACTATCCAAATAAATTAAGAAATAAAATTTTAAACAGATAAATTTTATTAATAATTTGGTAATTTATATATTCCTTATGGAGTTTTACAAAATTATTGAAAGATGATAAAAATAAATAAAAAATCACTTTCATTATATATTAATATTTTAGTATTTTAGAAAACTACTAAATAAATATTTAATAACAATTTTAAATATTTAAGTGATAATTCGTAAAATAATTATTAAATTAATAAAAGTCAAATAAAAGGAAAATAAAATAAAAGAATACAATATTCTATTATAAATATTAAAAATTAATATTTACAAATCCTTTATTATTAAAAAGAATTTCTATAATAATGGGGAGAATACATATCAAATTAAATGATGCATTACATTACTTTGCATAATCATTTTGCTTCTTTAAATATTGTCCTTACCGGGCAATAATGATGTTTTTGTAGACATAGAAGCTCAAGGTTCAGTGCAAGCATCAGACTTCACTACCTTGCAATCACAAGGCAAGTTCATCACTTGCTCATATCCTTTGAAGAGTCTTTACCAAAGTATTTGCAAATTGTGTGTTATCATGTATACTCTAAGGAAAGAAAATATTATTTTCACAAATAAAGAAATCTTAGATATCATCCTAAGTGATGATATATTGAAGCAATATAACTTAGGGTTCTATTTGCAATAATGATGATCAATTAGGGACTTAATAACCCCTGACATCAGTGATTCTAGTGCCGTATATTATGCGTTAGCCATGAGATTTGGAATGGGGCAGAGAAGTTAGCTGTATCTTCTTCCTCTCGCATGAAGCCGGATGTGCAGGTCGTGGTTGTTATCCTCATAGCGTGCATATTAATTGGTAATTCGTAGAGGATATGCAGCATATGGGTGGGAACCCTCATCGTCCCACGATAGTTCTGGCATCTAACGGTTTGTACAAACCATTGCCATAATTAAATATGTGGGCATGGTGTACACCAAGGAGGCATGCGAGGTCGCGAAGGGGGCAGTGATTGGCTTGGACCAACTACTGGCCCCACGTCATGGAATTGTGGACGGGAAAGTACGCCCAGTTATGCAACAAGGAGTTGATCTCTCATGGGTAAAGTAAGGCACCTCTGTAGAGTATAAGAAATGTAACTTGTTACTCCCTGTTCCGGGAAGGAGCTATGAACGCGTCAGGAAAGGAACTCCATGAAAGTTCTGGTCAACATGTGAGGGCTGATTGTCATAAATTTCTTAATAAAATAAATCTTTGAAGAAAGATTTACAAAAACTGCATTGTGCCAAGGATTTATAATCTGAGGTGGTAGTTAGAGCATCAAACTTCCCACCTTGCATATAATGAACTTGTTGGGTAACGCTTTTAATCATCCTTTCCTTTGATCCCTTTCTTAGACTCTGAGGATCCCGAAGAGATGCCAATGTATGCAGCTGAATGTCAAGAAGATGTGTTCTACGAGGAGCCTGGCCTGTCAGGAGGTGTTGAAGGAGTGGATTACGAAATCCTCTATGGTGTTGATGATAACGAGTCCAACTAAGTATCCTAGCTAGTAGTAACCAACTGAGCCGAGCAGCATGAACTCTATAGAATAAGTTGCTGAGCTCAACTCCTAGTCGGAGTTGCTACTTTTAAATTCCGCTGAAATACTTTATAGTTTGGTTTGTAAGTTGAAACCTTTTGAAGTCTTGAACTTCTGGTATTGTAATAATAATAATGTGTGAATGTTTGTAATATGGACCCGCAATGTTTCTATTGTACCACTATGAGGGATGTGATATTTACGGAACGGTGTTCTGTGGATGTCATGTCAACGACTATAGTGTACTACACATGCAGTGGTATGCTGGGTCACCGCAGTTGGTATCAGAGCAAATTGCTTTGACCTTAGGTTGGAAACCTAGTAAAGGGTATTACCTGTAGGAGTGTAGCAACGATAAAGAATTCTCTAAAAGTAATATAATGGGTATTCAAATGAGAATATTCTGTTATATGTTTTAGTGCGATAATTCTTTGTTATGATGCAATATATTATTTGATACTAATCAAAACTATTTTTCTGATATACAGAGCTATGGCACCAAAGTTTCCAAAACAGACTTTGGTAAGGAAAGAGGAGACTCTTGATGATTATCAAGGATCATTCACAGACCAACTTCGTCAACTTTTAAAGATCTTTAGTTGTCCAACTAGAATTCTAGTGAATACTATAACTTACCTTGATGGCCGGATATTATCCAAGTATCGTGTAAGTATCCAACTTCCAGAGGAGCTTGGATTATATCATAATCTACCTATAGGGGAAGGTAGGAGTCACTTAGCAGCATATCATGTTGCTGTTGTGGAGGCGGTAGCTAATATCCGGGAGCATAAAGCCAAGGAGTTAGAAGGTAGCACATTCTCTGTGATACCTCATGATTCAATAGACTCGGAGCCTATACCGGATCATCTTACTTTGGTTAAGAATCATCCTAAGTTAGCTTCCAAGTTTATGATAGATACCGAACACTTGTTGCGTCTTTTTATAAGACACATCAAGTGATTGTTGAAGATAAGAATGACATGTTAGAGGATCTAACTGATTCGAAAAGGAGGAAGCAGTTAGCATTCCAGTTAGAGAAGGAAGCCGGCATTAGTGCAACACCTATCTTTAAGGATATACCTATAGGTCCTGAATCTTTTATACCATATCCTTATTCACCAAGACCGGAACCTTTATATGATCCTACTATGGATATGAGGTATGCAGTACCTCAGGGATCAGAGGAAGGTTCTCACTCAAGAAGGGGATCATATGAAGGATCTCATGAACATCAGATGTCCACAGATGGTTCTGACAGAAATGTTGGACAATCCAGCTGGATGGGTGCAAGGATTAACCCTAGTAACAATAGTAGAAATGCCATGTCGATAGATAATCAGGATGAAGAAGAAGATCCTGAGGAGAGAGTGTTTGAATCATCAACATCTTCTCCAAACCTAGGGAATATACATTATCCAGTGTTTAACTATCTTGCCCAAAGGACCACCTGGGAAGCAGCAGGATCTGCGTATCCAGTTGACAACTCAAGGAATGAAGCTCAGGAGATGCAAGCGGGAGATAATGTTGAATATGTTTCTGAAGACTTTTCAGCTGAGCTGGAGAGAGTCAATGCGCTCAGGTTGAGTAATGACTCAAGTCCTGACACTTCAGATACTGAGTATGTTCCTTCTAGAAGGCTATTTGTTCCACAAACTGTGCAACGAACGACACGTCATCACGGTTGGACATTAGGCATGTATGATGAACGAAGTTACTACTAGAAGTAGATAACTAGTTAGCGATGTTAAGTATCGTGTATTGTACTCTACGAAATAAGACACTGAGACAAGTAAGGAAGTGTTAAGATTATACCTATATGGTATATGTTGTAATGACTTTGTAATATTATGATATTATGTACAATATGTGAATGCATATTTGGATTTTCTTTGGATCTTCATTGTGTGACTAGTTCTGTGCGTAAAGTCGAGCTTAGAACACATTTGCATGATGTAATTATGAGTATTCGCTTTATGTTGCAGGACTAGAGGGTCATGGATACGGGTGTAGAAATCGAGACTGAGTAGCAGCGGATGGAGCGAGAGGCCAAGGAGAAGACCGATGCAGATGCAGCAAATCAAGGAGCATTGCCACCACCAATGAGGCCGTTAATGGAGCAGAACTTTATGCAGTGCATGCAAATGATGCAAGAGACCCAGAACAAGTTCATGGAGGAATTGGTGGTACGAGCAAATCAGAGGGCACCTGAAGGTGGAGTAAGTCTATCTGATTTCCAGAATGCAAGGCCATTACCTTTTGCATCAGCTCCTGAACCAATGGATGCAGAGGATTGGCTAGCAGATACAGAAAGGAAGCTCAAAACTGTAGGTTGCAATGATGAGGATAAATTGAGGTATGCAACTCATCTTCTGACTGGACCTGCAGCATCATGTTGGGAGAATCAGCTGGCTATGCAACAACCAGGAAGGGAGTTCACCTGGGAGGAGTTCAAGCAGAGATTCCGTGAATATCATGTTCCGGAAAGTGTTATGGATTTGAAGAGGATAGAATTTGAGGAGCTTCAGCACAGATATACTAGTGTCATGAAGTACATCTGGGAGTTTAGCCAATTGTCTCGCTATGCTGAGGAGGATGTTAACACTGACGAGAAGCGGAAGAAACGTTTCCTGGATGGATTAAACCCATTTGCGAAAATGTAGCTAAGGTTAGCTAATAAGAAAACTTATCAGCAGTTGCTGGATGCCGCCATTACTTTTGAAGATGATTATAAGAATGTCCAAGAGGATAGGAGGAAGAGAGCCAAGAAGGAAACTAAGAGAATTCAGGCAAGCAAACCTAAACCCAATCTGGAGTTCAAACCCCGGAACAAGAACTACGGTAACAATAACAATAACAAGGGCAGTAGTGGAAATCAATCCAATCCTAGAAGGAATGTTATTTGTAACAACTGTGGAATTCCAGGGCATTTCCAGAGGGAATGCAAAAAGCTTGTAGCGATCTATTATGGTTGTGGTCAGAAGGGGCATATCAAGCCCGATTGTCTGAGCAAACCACCAGGAGGTTGGCCTACCAAGGAAGGAGGACAAGCTAGTGGAGGAAATGGACAACCCAATAAAGGAGGAAATAATGACAAGAACAACAATGGCAAGAGAAACAAACCTACCGGGAAACTGAACTGTGCAACCCTCGAGGAGGTGGATAATTCGGAGCATGCAGTGATAGGTACGCTCAATATTCTTACCAATCCCGACAAAGTTCTATTTGATACTGGGGAAACTACTTCATTCATTTCTGAAGAATTTTGTGATAAGTTCGGGATTAGAAGGGCAGCGTTAGAAAGCCCTATGACCATAGTTACGATAGGGGAAACGTGATTGTACGCCACATAAAACAAGATCAGGTTATCTCGATCTGTGGTTGTACATACTTTGCAGACCTTTATGTTATTCCTTTGAAGGGAATTGCAGTAGTGCTGGGAATGGATTGGATGATGGAACACGGAGCTCAGATAAATTGTGAGGAGAAAACTGTCTCAATCAAAACTCCAAGTGGAGCAAAGATAGTTTATCAAGCAGATAAGCACAGTCATATTATGGTGGATCTGCAATTAAACTCGATGAAAGAGGTCAAATTGGAATATATTCCTATATTAATTGAATTTCAAGATGTTTTTCCAGCAGAGCTACCGGGAATGCCACCAGACCGGGAGATAGAGTTCACTATTGACCTAATTCCTGGTACAACACCAATAGCTCAAGCACCATATAAGATGGGACCCAAAGAGTTAAACAAACTCAAAGATCAAATTGATGAGTTAGCCAGAAAAGGATTTATTCAGGAAAGTGTATCTCCATGGGGAACACCAGTAATCTTTGTGGATAAGAGAGATAGTGGAAGAAGGATGTGTGGAGATTACAGAAATCTGAACAACGTTACTATTAAGAATAAGTATCCTTTACCAAGAATTCAAGATTTGTTTGATCAAGTGAAAGGAGCTGGAGTATTCTCAAAGATCGATTTAAGATCTGGATACCATCAAATAAAAATCAAACCGGAAGATGTTCCAAAGACAGCATTTGTCTCAAGATATGGACACCATGAGTATCTGGTAGTACCATTTGGTTTGACCAATGCACCTGCAATATTCATGAATCTAATGAACAAGATCTTCATTCCGTATTTGGACAAGTTCGTCATAGTTTTTATTGATGATATTCTGATATATTCCAAGGATAAGGAAGAGCATGCTGATCATTTGAGAATAGCATTGCAGACTCTAAGAGAAAACAAACTTTATGCTAAGTTTAGTAAGTGTGAATTTTGGCTAGATGAGGTAGAATCCCTTGGTCATGTCATCAGTAAATATGGAATTTGTAACATACCAGCATTAGAGCCTAGAAATAAGTTGAACCCAGGTGCGTGCATTGCATTCATGCATAGAAAATCCGAATAATTTTCGCGCTTTTTAAATAAAAACTTGTCAAAGTGATTGAAGCTTCTCTTAGCTTGATGGAATTGAAGTAGATCATCAAGTTGACTGCGATAAATTTCAATAAGACCTTTGTTAAAATCTCATTTTGGGTAAGAGAGATTTGATCTAAGGGTATATCAAAATATACCATAAGTTAAACCTTAATATAATGTGAATTATATCGGATCATTAGGTGATCATCTTATAGTATTCATTATAACCATTCATAAGAATCAAGTTAAGGATATAAAACAAATAATAAGAATGTAACCACTATGTCTTAAATCCCATCTACATACATTCTGAGAATCATAATAACACCTAAATCCTAAAAACTCTTTTGATGAGTTGGAGTTGGAAAGAGATTAAGTTAAGTGCATCCACTATATATATATATCTTTCTTTCTATACAATCTTTATGGAACTTATCTCAATATCTGTTGTTCATGAATGTTGGATGACTTCCCATTGATTCACAACTTCTTTAACTATTAGTCTTTGATCTATTATTTGATCTTATCAGAACATCTACTCAAATCTTCTAATGAGTGCATAGTCCATCAATAACCTTAATCTAATATAAGATACTAAGAAGATAATTTCCAGGCAATAAAAGGTAGGATTGATAAAGCCCTGTTTAGCCAACTAAGAACTTCAGTAACAAATGATTAAAGTATTATAATGGTAATGCTTTGGCCACCAACATGGAATGCTTATATTTAGTATAGGTAATAATGATGGGTAGAACATGATTGGAACCTCAGTAAAGATAAGTGATCCTAGAGAAGTCTTTGCAAATCCCATAAATATAATTCAGGGATTGAAGTGTAAGTCATGAGGGTTAAGTAATTAAGATGGTGTTATTCATCTTCAAGAATAATCAACTTTAGAGAAAGATTAGTGATGGAAGATAATCAACAGTAGAATAGTAAATACAACCAACCAAGGATATGAACAGATTATAAAATGCCTTTGTATCAAACTCATTGGATTCATCCATAAGTTTAGAAAAATGATGTATTGAATAAGAAGATATTAATAAGTAAGTCCATCAAACTAACCATGATGATGGAAAGAAAGAGGTATTATATCTAGGAAAGGAATTCCTTAATTAGAGATTCCAGATTGTGAAATATAATTATATGTTATAGATCATTTTCCTATTTAATATTGGTAAAAAATCAACTCCAAATCTTAAATCAAAACATAATATCCATCTCATAATGGTAAACCATCATCTGATGCTCATAACACTTTATAGAAATATTTCCTAATAACAAATTACATAAGCATATCTCTATTCATATCAACCATTATCACTATATGTGCCTAAGTATATCTTTATAAGTACACTTCTATAAAACACTCTAATTTCAAACTTCCTATTAAAAAAGAAGATTTCATCAAAGACTATATACACAAGGCAATATACTGAATTATTAAATCTTAACTCTTAAAAGGAATCAAAGCTTATACAAACCCTAAAGCCAAGGGTAGTACTCATAATTTAAAAACCCTAAACCTCTTTATTATCATAATAGAATATATACAATTCATTTACTAAATAAATGGAATGGTAATAACCATATCCTTATCCTTCATGTTCTCATGCAACAAATAATGATCCAAGATCATGATACATATAAAATCTATATTCAAACTATGATCCAATCAAAGTTAAATCTATAAAAAAATAAGAAGATCTCATTTAAGAAATTCCTAATTAAAATTAGAAGAGAAAAATAATAATAAGAAGTTTCTTCCAATTATTAAAAAAGAGTTCTTATTGAGTAAATAAAAGAAATATAAAAAGAAGGCATAATAAAAGTTCACAAAGGTTACCAAATATATTTTAATATTACTGCAAATGTCTAGCAAATAAATCATACAAATAAAGGTTCAAGATCTAATTCAAATTCAAATCTGAAAAGGAAAACAAAAAATAGAAAGGAATAAAGCAAATAAAAAATAAACCTGGCCGCAGCCCAATACCACTATACCTATCTAACGCCTAAGTGCAGCCCATAACGGCCCAATAACCAGCCCTGTCCTTTTCCATCTGAGACTGACAAGTGGGGTTAGGAAAGGATCGCGGGTTGAGCTAAAGAAAATGTCAAGGGGTTATCCCTAAAATGATCATTGCCGTCATCGTCACGCACACGGACAGCTCGCTGGCGGAGCTCACCGTCGCCCGATGTCGTCATTGCGCCAAGATACTCGCTGCCGTTGTCGGGAGGGGATAAGAAGGCCACCGCGACGCATTGCTTCCATCCATATCTCCAATCCCTCCTTATCCTCTCAGATACGAGCGAGACCGAACCCTAGCTCGCCAGAGCCACTCTTCGCCATCGAATCACGTCACCCCACACCATTCTGAGCCGTCATGGAGAAGCGCCATTCTCCGTAGATCCTCTGGGTAGAAGCTTGCATCAAGGAGAGCACTGGAGCGGGTGAATTGGGTCGTTTTCCTCCACGGCAGTTCGTCGGAATCCTCGTCGGAAAGCTCGATTTCGGTCGCGCCTGTCCTCGCCAACCACTCAATCATCATCAGGGTGAGTTCCTGAATCTTCTAGCATCCTCGAATCATTTGATCTCGTTGTAAATCACCGTTTCACTATAAGCCACCGTCGGCCACCGTCGGAGCTCGTCGAAGCTGAGGCTCCGATGACCATTTCCGGGCGGCGCTGCCACTCCTAGGTTCAGTAGCTTGCGCTGATTCGAACTAGACCTATTTCGCTTGCTGGGGTGCAGTAGATCGTCGCCGGTGACCACTCACCGACGACGGTGGTGGTGCTGATGTCATGCTCACCTCATGATCGAGCCACGTCAGCCGTTTGACTAGTCTTTGCCTCGTGTGGTGGATGACATGGCCCAGGGCATGCATGTCATCGATAGTGAGTAGAGAGGGAGTCAATAGCAAAAACATTTCTTTCATCTTAAGCTAAGGTGGACAATGGCCCATAGATCAGTGACTGGGGCTAGCTCTGGTCGTGGTGTAAAAAGTATTTTCTGTTAGGAATAAATAAAATGTTATAATCCAATTAATATTATTCCAGAAAGTTAATAAATGATTAAATCTTTTTTCATTAATAACTTTTAATTTATAATTCAGAAAAATGTGTATAATATATGGAAATTTGTAGAAAAATAAAACCTACAACTTAAAACTATTATCAAATATTATTATAATAATTATTTACATAAATTTTATTTAATAAAGGTTTAATAAGTAATAAAACCTTGATAATTCATATTTTTCTAAATGATAAATGTTTATAATATAAGTAAAATACCAAAAAAATTAGAAAAATAAGAATTCTAATTTAAAACTATAATCATGTATTATTACTTCACTTCATAAAATATTTATTATTTATTAAGTAATTATAAAGTAATAAGAATTATAAAAATCATATCTTATTATTTATAAATCACAAAAATAAATATGATATGCCAAAATGACCACAAAAAAATTATTTACATGTTAAAAATCTAATTATCTCCTTTTGAGATAAATAGAAAATTAAATATTGTAATAACTCAAATTTAAACTTATTTACTTCATATAAGAATAAATAACATTTATTAATATTCCTAAAATGAGTCAAATAAGTCTAATAACTAGTATTAGTCTTAAATATTAATAATATAATACCATACTAGTTTCAAACATTATGAATGTTCTTATTTTAGAAGAATCTACAACCTTAAATCAAGATTATCTCTAAGAAGAATTCCACTAATAATAAAATCCTTAAAAGAACAACTGGTGAACAATCAAATCTTTTCTAAACTATATAAATCACCAAATTACAAAAAACTACTACAACACTATATAAATCCATAAGTAGTTAAGTAACATTATCTTGGATTCATATACCATACTCACTTATCTATAAACGATAAATGATATTACTCCATACTCACATCAAGAAACCATTACTCAAGTAATAGAATAAACATTCTTAAGTAACTTAAAGAACACATTTCAGATATACAAGATACAAAGGTATAAGTACGATACTTTCAAAACTATCTATACTTTAAAGTTAACTTTAGTATACAAAATCTTAATGTAACACTATAAGCATTATTATATGTTTTATAGTTAACTTTGGTTTGAAGTAGTTAAACTATAAAGCAACTCAAGCCAAACTATTTGAGTAGACAAATGACATCAACCACCACTAACTAACCACAAATTTTGTTTAGAACTTAAAAGGGAAACCTTTTCTTCGAAGGTTATCCTTTTTATCACTTTAAATAAAAAACCTTGTATAAGTAATCCTATTTAATATGTCATAATTATGTATACTTTACTCCTACATATGTGTTGTTTACAACCACTCATAAACTCTAATAAAAGTACAACTATGAAACTTATCTAAAAGGACCACACATTCCAAAGTAACCATTTTCGGAATGCAAACCCTAGGACAACGTTATTCCCGGAATTTGCGCTTAGAACGTGCATCACATTACTTATGCATAAAAGCATATTGCTTCTTTAAACATTAGTCCTTACCGGACCAATGATGCTGATTTTAGATTTTGGATCTTATACTGACTCGAAGACCGTGAGTGCATAATCTTGCAATCGCAAAAGGCAAGTTCACACTTGCTCATGTCCTTTGATTATTTTCTGTAAAGTATTTTACAAATCCAGTGTTGTCATCACCTGCATTTGAAAAAGGACAGAAAATACTATTTTCAATAACAATAAGAACTATTGATTACTGGTCCAGGGTGATCAGCTAATCTATTAAATCTGACAATTGGGTTACCACTGTTCAGAACTATATCACCTAGGACTTAACAACCAATGTCGCCAGTGATTCTTGCGCCGTATATTATGCGTTGACCATGAGATTTGGAATGGGACGGAGAAGTCAGTTGTATCTTCTTCCTCTCGCATGAAGCCGGATGTGCAGGCCGTGGCTGTTATCCTCGTAGTGTGCATATTAATTGGTAATTCATAAACGATATGCAGCATATGGGTGGGAACCCTCAATGTCCCACGATAGTTCTGGCATCTAACGGTTTGTACAAACCATTGCTGTAATTCATTATGTGGGCATGGTGTACACCAAGGAGGCATGCGGGGTCGCGAAGGGGGCAGTGATTGGCTTGGATCATCTTCTGGGCCCCACATCATGGAATTGTGGATGGGAATAAGCTGCCCGGTTGTGCAACAAAGAGTTGATTTCTCATGGGTAAAGTGACGCACCTCTGCAGAGTGTAAGAACTGTAACTTGTTACTCCATGTTCCGGGAAGGAGCTGCGAACGCGGCGGGAAAGGAAACCCATGAAGGTTCTGGTAAACCCGTGAAGGCTGACGGACGTAGCTTTTCAGAATAAAAGCAACCTTTGAAGAAATGTTTATGAAAACTTGCATTGCCTATGACCTACGGTCTGTGGCTGTAGTTATAGTTCATCAAACACTCCTTTTCTAGTGAATTTGCTGAGTACGCTCGTACTCAAAGTATCTTCTTAACCCTTGCTAGATTCTGAAGCCATTAAAACGATGACTACATCAAGATATACTCCAAGACTTTTCAAGACCAGCTACAGATCTTCAATGAAGAAAAGGAAGTCAACATATACCTCAACTCAAGTGAAGACGAAATTTACCGAATAGATAGGGATATTATCTCTAGCCAAAGAACCTATTTCTGTTGAGTGTGGCAATAGTAGCAATGTCAACCTCTTAGTCTGAATATTAGACCTAATAATATAATCGTTCTTGCGTTGTTTAACTTTGGTTCTTCTCCGTAAGAAGTTCTTTCTCTCTCTTTAACCTAGAGTGTTCTCTGGATCTTATGTAAAGAGTGAGTTGTAACCTTTAAGCCATGTATTAGACCCGATGTGTTTCTGTTGTGCCATTCTGAGGGATGTAATACTAGTGAACGGTGTTTCATTGGTGTTATGTCAACGACTATAGTATACTACATCATGCAGTGGTATGCTGGGTCACCGCAGTTGGTATCAGAGCATATGCTTTGACCTTAGGTTGAAAACCTAGTAAATGGGTAGAACCTGTAGGACACATCCTAGCAATAATAAAAAGTTTTAACTCTATGTGACTGATGATAATTTCTTATCCACAGTTCCACATGGCACCTCGTTATCCACCCCGAAATGTTCAAGTGATGAACATGACGTTGGATGACTACAAAGGGGATTGGACAGACAATCTCCGACAACTTCTATGGAGTTTGGAGTGTGAATCAAGACTTCTGCTCAAGATTTACATTTACTATATTGGGAAGGTATTAGCTAAATACCGTGTCATGATCATGTTACCCAAGAAGTTAGGAGTGAAGGGAGAAATGCCAGCAGGAGAGGCAAGGTGCATGGCATCTGCATATCAGATTGTCGTAGCAGCAGCCATAACCATGATCTGAGGGCATAAATCCCAAGCTCTAGAAGGTAGTACTCACACCATTATACCATATGAAACCTCAAACTCAGAGCATGGGTTAGATCACTCTACCTTAGTCCAAGCTGAACCTACTCTAGCTATAGAGTATATGGATCCTTATCGGTCTTTGATAAACACTTATCATAACACTCACCAAGTCTTAGTTCAGGAGCTGGATACGGTCACTGAGGATTGTACTGATCCTGATAAAGCAATGGCTCGTAGGAAGAATTTAGATAAAGAAGCTAGGCATCCCAAATACATACCTTCAGGAGAGGTGTTTTAGGAAACTGAGTTTGATGACCCAAACTCAGAAAATTACGCCTATTACCAGAATGACTTCAAGCCACCTGAAGACTTATGGACCAAGTACAATGCTGGACAACAAGAATGGAATAAAGTTAATCCAAATAAACCTGAGCCTAACAAATATGGATGGGAAATAGAATCTCAAGGTAAAACCATAGGGAATCCTATAACTTGTGATATAGGCATTGAAGAAGAGACCAACTATAACCATGGAGAGCCTTATGGGCCATATGGGGTGATACTAATCCAATCAACTTAGAAGAGTATCCCAATAGCTACTACACCAATTTGTATGACTGGATCCAATAAAAATCTAAGGAACCAACTTACTATGAGGAAGCGTTGCCAGAAAACCCGAACTATTCGGTGGAAGATTACGCCAACTCTAGTCATTTTTCAATGACTAAATCTCAGTCTCGGTACTTCTAATCAAGATTACGCACCTCCTGGATGCTCCTATGCTCCAGAAGGCAGTCGTAGGACTTCACGTCATCATGGACGGAACTCCAGGAAGCACTAGAGGAAGATGAAAGTAAGAAAGAAACGACATCCCAAGGGATGAGGGCTTGAATAATGTATATAGAGGGTAATGCGTATTGTAGTTTGAAAGTTTGCCGGAATAAGTGAGGATATATCCACAGGAACAAGAAGTTCTTGTAAGATAGTGGTGTAAATAGGTATGGAGCAAACCGTTGGAATATCTAGTACATTTGTAAATTATCTAAAACCTATGTATAATAGATGGTATATGTTTGGTTGTTTATCGACTTTTGGATCTTATTGATTTTTCTTGATTGACTAGATCTGTACATGAAGTTAATTAGGTGTGCAAATGCATGATGTAACACCCAGTTATTACTTGATGTTATAGACCTAGATAGGAATGGGAATCCGTGTAAGGGAGCGACGAATTTTAAAGATCAAAAAGGAAGACTTACGGGAATGAAGAAGCAAGATATAAGGAGTGTCAACACCACTTAGAGGATAGATAAAGCATAAAGTATTCCTAGCCAGATCCAAGAAAGAAGTTTGGTATAGAAGATGTATGGAACCACAAGATATAATAAACTTAAAGCTCAATCAAAGTGGGTAATATTACTAAGAAGTAAAGGAATAGTTGTACCAAGTTCATGGAAGTATCATGAATTAGTACAGATAGTTCGCTTTAGAGCCAAAATGGTATTCAAGATCTGACAATACCGAGTGAATGCGAGAAGTATGTTGGAAACCAGAGGGTAATACACACACCCTAGGACGGTTCGCAGCTGGTAATAATCCGAAACTGGTATTTGATCCATAGCTAGTAACTAATCCCAGTTGGTATTTTATCCGCAGCTGGTATTTGGTTAAAATAATGAACCAAATCTTATTAAAAGTTGCATAAAGAGCATTAAATTTGGCCTAAGTTAAGTAAGACCTAAGAAAGTTTAACAAATTTGAAGATGATCGCTTGGCAAGATGCTTTGCAAGGTCCAGTTTATTCAGCAAGAATGCCCCAATAGTAAGTACGATATTTAGTGCTGAAAGATTTGCTTCGGAGATCCACAACTATGTGGATGCACCGTATAATCTTTCATTGGACTTTAAACCAGTAAAATATAAACCGAACAGGAACCAACATTTTAGTTCAAGAATCAATAGCTTCTATGTATGGAGTTTTCAAAACTATTAGTAAAACTTAAGGGGGAGAGTAAACATTAGGAATGAAAGTTGAAGAAAATACTATAGGAAATAGAGAAGAGTTATTTAAAAGAAAATCTTAAGGAGGTATAAACTTGAGGATGATAAAGGATACATGTAACAATCAAATTTAAAAAGAAACAACTTTTAAGTAACCCTTAAGAAGTAATATAAAACCCTAATTAAACAAGTGTCGAGAATGAAAAATTCCAATGGGTATGGACAAATTGAGTTCAAATCCAATCTTGGAAGGGATAACAATATCAACGGTATAATGACAGGAATAGTAAGATAGTCTATTGACTATTAAAATGCGTATACAGAAACTTAAGAACTCATGGTAGTGAGAACCTCCAAACTGTACTTAATATAGTAATGAAGTTTGATGATTCAAGAAAAAGAATTTAATGAGGATATCTAATCAGGTTATGGAATACTCCAATTAATTCCATTAAAGATCATCATGGAATGGAGAGTGTAGCAACCACTACAAAACAATTTCTTACTCCGAAATATGAGAGTTTGCGAACTTCGAGGACGAAGTTTATTTTAAGGGGGAGAGACTGTAACATCCCAGCATTAGAGCCTAGAAATAAGTTGAACCCAGATTCATGCTTAGAAAATCCGAATAATTTTTGCGCTTTTTAAATAAAAACTTGTCAAAGTGATTGAAGCTTCTCTTAGCTTGATGGAATTGAAGTAGATCATCAAGTTGACTGCGATAAGTTTCAATAAGACCTTTGTTAAAATCTCATTTTGGGTAAGAGAGATTTGATCTAAGGGTATATCAAAATATACCATAAGTTAAACCTTAATATAATGTGAATTATATCTGATCATTAGGTGATCATCTTATAGTATTCATTATAACCATTCATAAGAATCAAGTTAAGGATATAAAACACATAATAAGAATGTAACCACTATGTCTTAAATCCCATATGCATACATTCTAAGAATCATAATAACACCTAAATCCTAAAAACTATTTTGATGAGTTGGAGTTGGAAAGAGATTAAGTTAAGTTCATCCACTATATATATATATATCTTTCTTTCTATACAATCTTTATGGAACTTATCTCAATATCTGTTGTTCATCAATGTTGGATGACTTCCCATTGATTCACAACTTCTTTAACTATTAGTCTTTGATCTATTATTTGATCTTATCAGAACATCTACTCAAATCTTCTACTGAGTGCATAGTCCATCAATAACCTTAATCTAATATAAGATACTAAGAAGATAATTTCCAGGCAATAAAAGGTAGGATTGATAAAGCCCTATTTAGCCAACTAAGAACTTCAGTAACAAATGATTAAAGTATTATAATGGTAATGCTTTGGCCACCAACATAAAATGCTTATATTTAGTATAGGTAATACTGGTGGGTAGAACATGATTGGAACCTCAGTAAAGATAAGCGATCCTAGAGAAGTCTTTGCAAACCCCATAAATATAATACAGGGATTGAAGTGTAAGTCATGAGGGTTAAGTAATTAAGATGGTGTTGTTCATCTTCAAGAATAATCAACTTTAGAGAAATATTAGTGATGGAAGATAATCAACAGTAGAATAGTAAATACAACCAACCAAGGATATAAACAGATTATAAAAATGCCTTTGTATCAAACTCATTGGATTCATCCGTAAGTTTAGAAAAATGATGTATTGAATAAGAAGATCTTAATAAGTAAGTCCATCAAACTAACCATGATGATGGAAAGAAAGAGGTATTATATCTAGGAAAGGAATTCCTTAATTAGAGATTCCAGATTGTGAAATATAATTATATGTTATAGCTCATTTTCCTATTTAATCTTGGTAAACAATCAACTCCAAATCTTAAATCAAAACATAATATCCATCTCATAATGTTAAACCATCATCTGATGCTCATAACACTTTATAGAAATATTTCCTAATAACAAATTACATAAGCATATCTCTATTCATATCAACCATTATCACTATATGTGCCAAAGTATATCTTTATAAGTCCACTTCTATAAAACACTCTAATTTCAAACTTCCTATTAAAAAAGAAGATTTCATCAAAGACTATATACACAAGGCAATATACTGAATTATTAAATCTTAACTCTTAAAAGGAATCAAAGCTTATACAAACCCTAAAGCCAAGGGTAGTACTCATAATTTAAAAACCCTAAACCTCTTTGTTTATCACAATAGAATATATACAATTCATTTTCTAAATAAATGGGAACGGTAATAACCATATCCTTATCCTTCATGTTCTCATGCAACAAATAATGATCCAAGATCATGATACATATAAAATCTATATTCAAACTATGAGCCAATCAAAGTTAAATCTATAAACAAATAAGAAGATCTCATTTAAGAAATTCCTAATTCAAATTAGAAGAGAAAAATAATAAGAAGAAGTTTCTTCCAATTATTAAAAAAGAGTTCTTATTGAGTAAATAAAAGAAATATAAAAAGAAGGCATAATAAAAGTTCACAAAGGTTACCAAATATATTTTAATATTACTGCAAATGTCCAGCAAATAAATCATACAAATAAAGGTTTAAGATCTAATTCAAATTCAAATCTGAAAAGAAAAACAGAAAATAGAAAGGAATAAAGCAAATAAAAAATAAACCTGGCCGCAGACCAATACCACTATACCTATCTGACGCCTAAGTGCAGCCCATAACGGCCCAGTAACCAGCCCTGTCCTTTTCCATCTGAGACTGACAAGTGGGGTCAGGAAAGGACCGCGAGTTGAGCTAAAGAAAACGTCAGGGGGTTATCCGTAAAATGATCATCGTCGTCATCGTCACGCACACGGAAAGCTCGCTGGCGGAGCTCACCGTCGCCCGATGCCGTCATCGCCGTCATTGCGCCAAGATACTCGCTGCCGTTGCCGGGAGGGGATAAGAAGGCCACCGCGACGCATCGCTTCCATCCCTATCTCTAATCCCTCCTTATCCTCTCAGATACGAGCGAGACCAAACCCTAGCTCGCCGGAGCCACTCTTCGCCATCGAATCACGTCACCCCACACCATTCTGAGCCGTCATGGAGAAGCGCCATTCTCCGTAGATCCTCTGGGTAGAAGCTTGCATCAAGGAGATCACTGGAGCAGGTGAATTGGGTCGTTTTCCTCCGCGGAAGTTCGTCGGAATCCTCGTCGGAAAGCTCGATTCCGGCCGCGCCTGTCCTCGCCAACCACTCAATCATCATCAGGGTTTGTTCCTGAATCTTCTAACATCCTCGAATCATTTGATCTCGTTGTAAATCACCGTTTCACTGTAAGCCACCGCCGGCCACCGTCGGAGCTCGTCGGAGCTGAGGCTCCGATGACCATTTCCGGGCGGCGCTGCCACTCCTAGGTTCAGTAGCTTGCGCTGATTCGAACTAGACCTATTTCGCTTGCTGGGGTGCAGTAGATCATCGTCGGTGACCACTCACCGACGACGGTAGTGGTGCTGATGTCATGCTCACCTCATGATCGAGCCACGTCAGCCGTTTGACTAGTCTTTGCCTCGTGTGGTGGATGACATGGCCCAGGGCCTGCATGTCATCGATAGTGAGTAGAGAGGGAGTCAGTAGCAAAAACATTTCTTTCATCTTAAGCTGAGGTGGACAATGGCCCACAGATCAGTGACTGGGGCTAGCTCTGGTCGTGGTGTAAAAAGTATTTTTCTGTTAGGAATAAATAAAATGTTATAATCCAATTAATATTATTCCAGAAAGTTAATAAATGATTCAATCTTGTTTAATTAATAACTTTTAATTTATAATTCAGAAAAATGTGTATAATATATGGAAATTTGTAGAAAAATAAAACTACAACTTAAAACTATTATCAAATATTATTATGATAATTATTTACATAAATTTTATTTAATAAAGGTTTAATAAGTAATAAAACCTTGATAATTCATATTTTTTTAAATGATAAATGTTTATAATATAAGTAAAATACCAAAAAATAGAAAAATAAGAATTCTAATTTAAAACTATAATCATGTATTATTACTTCACTTAATAAAATATTTATTATTTATTAAGTAATTATAAAGTAATAAGAATTATAAAAATCATATCTTATTATTTATAAATCACAAAAATAAATATGATATGCCAAAATGACCACAAAAATATTATTTACATGTTAAAAATCTAATAATCTCCTTTTGAGGTAAATAGAAAATTAAATATTGTAATAACTCAAATTTAAACTTATTTACTTCATATAAGAATAAATAACATTTATTAATATTCCTAAAATGAGTCAAATAAGTCTAATAACTAGTATTAGTCTTAAATATTAATAATATAATACCATACTAGTTTCAAACATTATGAATGTTCTTATTTTAGAAGAATCTACAACCTTAAATGAAGATTATCTCTAAGAAGAATTCCACTAATAATAAAATCCTTAAAAGAACAACTGGTGAACAATCAAATCTTTTCTAAACTATATTAATCACCAAATTACAAAAAACTACTACAACACTATATAAATCCATAAGTAGTTAAGTAACATTATCTTGGATTCATATACCATACTCACTTATCTATAAATGATAAATGATATTACTCCATACTCATATCAAGAAACCATTACTCAAGTAACAGAATAAACATTCTTAAGTAACTTAAAGAACACATTTCAGATATACAAGATACCAAGGTATAAGTACGATACTTTCAAAACTATCTATACTTTAAAGTTAACTTTAGTATACAAAATCTTAATGTAACACTATAAGCATTATTATATGTTTTATAGTTAACTTTGGTCTGAAGTAGTTAAACTATAAAGCAACTCAAGCCAAACTATTTGAGCAGACAAATGACATCAACCACCACTAACTAACCACAAAGTTTGTTTAGACCTTAAAAGGGAAACCTTTTCTTCGAAGGTTATCTTTCTTGTCACTTTAAATAAAAAACCTTGTATAAGTAATCCTATTTAATATGTCATAATTATGTATACTTTACTCCTACATATGTGTTGTTTACAACCACTCATAAACTCTAATAAAAGTACAACTATGAAACTTATCTAAAAGGACCAAACATTCCAAAGTAACCATTTTCGGAATCCAAACCCTAGGACAACGTTATTCCCGGAATTTGCGCTTAGAACGTGCGTCACATTACTTATTGCATAAAAGTATTGTACAAATCCAGTGTTGTCATCACCTGCATTTGAAAAAGGACAGAAAATACTATTTTCAATAACAATAAGAACTATTGATTACTGGTCCAGGGTGATCAGCTAATCTATTAAATCTAACAGTTGGGATACCACTGTTCAGAACTATATCACCTAGGACTTAACAACCAATGTCGCCAGTGATTCTTGCGCCGTATATTACGCGTTGACCATGAGATTTGGAATGGGACGGAGAAGTTAGTTGTATCTTCTTCCTCTCGCATGAAGCCGGATCTGCAGGTCGTGGCTGTTATCCTCGTAGCGTGCATATTAATTGGTAATTCGTAGAGGATATGCAGCATATGTGTGGGAACCCTCAACGTCCCACGATAGTTCTGGCATCTAACGGTTTGTACAAACAATTGCCGTAATTCATTATGTGGGCATGGTGTACACCAAGGAGGCATGCGGGGTCGCGAAGGGGGCAGTGATTGGCTTGGATCATCTTCTGGGCCCCACATCATGGAATTGTGGACAGGAATAAGCTTCCCGGTTGTGCAACAAAGAGTTGATCTCTCATGGGTAAAGTGACGCACCTCTGCAGAGTGTAAGAACTGTAACTTGTTACTCCCTGTTCCGGGAAGGAGCTGCGAACGCGGCGGGAAAGGAACCCCATGAAGGTTCTGGTAAACCCGTGAAGGCTGACGGACGTAGCTTTTCAGAATAAAAGCAACCTTTGAAGAAATGTTTATGAAAACTTGCATTGCCTATGACCTACGGTATGTGGCTGTAGCTATAGTTCATCAAACACTCCTTTTCTAGTGAATTTGCTGAGTACGCTCGTACTCAAAGTATCTTCTTAACCCTTGCTAGATTCTGAAGCCATTAAAACGATGACTACATCAAGATATACTCCAAGACTTTTCAAGACCAGCTAAAGATCTTCAATGAAGAAAAGGAAGTCAACATATACCTCAACTCAAGTGAAGACGAAATTTACCGAATAGATAGGGATATTATCTCTAGCCAAAGAACCTATTTCTGTTGAGTGTGGCAATAGCAGCAATGTCAACCTCTTAGTCTGAATATTAGACCTAATAATATAATCGTTCTTGCGTTGTTTAACTTTGGTTCTTCTCCGTAAGAAGTTCTTTCTCTCTCTTTAACCTAGAGTGTTCTCTGGATCTTATGTAAAGAGTGAGTTGTAACCTTTAAGCCATGTATTAGACCCGTTGTGTTTCTGTTGTGCCATTCTGAGGGATGTAATACTAGTGAACGGTGTTTCATTGGTGTTATGTCAACGACTATAGTATACTACATCATGCAGTGGTATGCTGGGTCACCGCAGAATTGCTATAAATCCATCCAAAGTTCAGTCAGTACTAGAGTGGACTGCACCAACCAATGTGAAGCAAATTCGAGGTTTCTTAGGAATGGTTGGTTATTACCGGAGATTCATTGAAGGTTTCTCCAAAGTATCTGGACCAATGGCCAAATGTCTAAGAAAGAGTACACCATTCAATTGGGATGAGAAGTGTGAAGCAAGTTTTCAGGAATTAAAGACCTGGTTAACCACAGCTCTAATCTTAGCAGTTCCTGAAACAGGGAAGGACTTCACAGTATAATGTAATGCATCTAAAGAAGGTTTGGGTTATGTGTTAATGCAAGATCGGAAAGTGATTGCTTATGGTTCAAGACAACTAAAACCACATGAAGTCAACTATCCAACTCATGATTTAGAGTTAGCAGCAGTGGTTTTTGCGCTAAAAGGATGGAGGCATTTTCTTTATGGAGCCAGATGTGAGTTATACACTGACCATAAAAGTCTCAAATATTTCTTCACCCAAAAGGAGTTTAATATGAGACAGAAGCGTTGGTTAGAACTAATCAAAGATTATGATTTAGCAATCAACTATACTCCAGGGAAAGCAAATGTTGTAGCTGATGCTTTAAGCAGAAAGAGTGCAGATATTCAGCCTAGCAATAGGGAGTTACCAAAAGAGTTACAAATGGACTTGGAAAAATTAGAACTTCAATTCATCAGAATAGAGGTTCTTGGAGGATTAGCTACTATGCATGTAGTTGTAGAGCAAGACAGTGATCTTAAGCAAGAAATTTTTAGACATCAAGCAGAAGATACTTTTATTGCTGAGGAAATTCTGAGGATATCTCAAGGGCAAAAATCAGTTTTCGCCTAGGAGATTATGAGTCCTTATGGTTTCAAGACCGTCTTTGTGTTCCATATGTGACTAAGATCAGAGATGTCATACTCAGAGAAGCACATGAAACACCATATTCTATACATCCAGGAAGTACTAAGATGTATATGGATTTGAGAGAACTATTCTGGTGGAATAAAATGAAAAGGGACATTGCTAATTATGTATCAGAATGCATACTTGCCAAAGGGTGAAGGATGAACATCAAAGTCCAGCAGGACCATTACAACCTTTAGAAATTCCCGAGTGAAAGTGGGAGGAAATAGGTATGGACTTTATCACAGGATTGCCCATGACACCTAAACGGAAGGATATGATATGGATAATTGTGGACAGACTCACTAAAAGTGCACAGTTTATTCCGGTAAATCAGAAAGATAATGCCAAGAAGTTAGTTGAAGTTTACGTCAAAGAGATAGTAAGTAAGCATGGAGTACCCAAGAAGATCGTAACCGATAGGGGATCAGTGTTTACTTCAGCATTTTGGAAGCAATTGCATGAAGCACTTGGTTCAAAGTTAGATTTTAGCACAACATATCATCCTGAGACAGGATGACAAACTGAAAGAACAAATCAAATACTTGAAGACATGTTAAGAGCTTGTGCATTAGATTTTGGAGGTACATGGGAAGATCATTTACCATTGGCAGAATTTTCTTACAATAATAGCTATCAGAATAGTCTGAAGGCATCTCCATATTAGGTTCTGTATGGAAGGAAGTTTAGATCACCAATATGTTGGTATGAGCCTGGAAGCAGCAAGGAATTTGCGCCAGACTATATCAAGGAAAGACAAGATATCATTGATAAGATCAGGGATCGACTGAGAATAGCCCAGAGTAGGCAGAAAAGTTATGCTAATCAAAGTCGAAGATCTTGGCATCCAGAAGTAGGAGACATGGTATACTTGAAAGTAAGTCCAATGAAAGGGGTGAAAAGGTTCGGAGTTAAAGGAAAATTGAGTCCCAGATACATCAGACCATTCAAAATATTGAGTCAGAACAGAACTATAGCTTATGCTTTAGAGTTACCATCAAGATTGTATCAAGTGCATAATGTTTTCCATGTGTCACAACTTCGTAAATGTTTAAAAGTTCTGGATGATGCAATCACACATCAGGAGATAGAACTACAAGCAGACTTGACCTATGTTGAAAAGCCCTATAAAACTTTGGAAGAAAACTGGAAAAGGTTGAGGAATAGAGCAATCAAGTACTGCAAAGTACAGTGGGAACATCACCCTGAAAGGTAAGCCACTTGGGAGAAAGAAGAGGATTTAAGAAAAGCCTATCCAGAACTATTCAGGTACATCTTAACAAACTTCGGGACGAAGTTTAATTTAAGGGGGGAAGTCTGTAACATCCCAGCATTTAGGAACTAACGAAGGGTGGATTTAGGAATTTGAAATGTTGCATGCATTCATCTACGAAAATGTGGGTAAATTTTTTGCCAAATAAAAACCTAAAGTGATCAAGGTTTCTTTCATACTTTGAGATTAGGTATAGTCTTGAAGGATGATTGTTATAGACTTTGATATGATCTTTGTGGATTTATTTGTTTTGGGAACTAAAAATTGAGTTTAAAACTTGAGTGTTTGAATTATAATTCAAAAGGATTTTGAATAATGTTTGAATCTTTGATTTAATTAAGAGTTAACTAATAATAATTCAAACTTCATATAAAAGAAAGCAATTAAGAATATGCATATCCATTTCATAATTTTATTCAATAAATAATTTACAAAAATGTATCTTATGAGAATCATCCATAACAAATCTTTACAATAGTAAATAATAAAGAATAATATTTCTTTATTAATGATAGTACAATCTTTATTACAAAAGAATAAAAAATAAAGAGTAGAAAAGAATAAATTGAAGATTACAATTGAATAGGATAATCATTACAAGTGACTAATCTATCAAGAAAAACAAAACCTAAACTAAAGTCTTGATCTTCAAATCTGGTACCTGCAAAATAAAAATAAACTTCAAAGAAAAAGAAGGTTAGTATTAGAATTATTTTTACTCTCAGACTTGACAGTGAAGTGCACTGATCAAGGTTCATCATTGAGTTTTAAGGGGCAAGTTTCACAAATATGAAAGAATGAATCTTTCATAAATTCAAGCCATAAGGCAGATAATAGTAAAGAGGGGCAAGTTTCACCATCCAGGTAGAAGTAACAAGATAAAGTAACTTTCAAAAATGCTGAACATATCCACATCTGTGCAGCAAGCACACAAGCAGCACACACACCAAACTGCATGGTGTGTGCTGTCAACACCACAGCAGCAGCACAACCAAACAAAACTATCAACACAGCCGTGGGAAAACCAATTCCCACACCATTCCATTACTCTTACACACCAAGCACAACAGCCACCAGCCAAACCCAGCCAAAGCCAAGCTAGATCAAACCAACCAAAGCCCAGGAGCACATCACCAAGATGGTGACATAAGGAGGGGCAAGATCAGGTGGATAGCAAGAACAAGGTCAAACCATCAGGATCAGGAGATGATGGGCTAGATCAAGGACAAGCCAGGAGCTGGATATACCAGGGGAGCACAAGATGAAGCTACCACAAGATCCACCACTAGCAACCACAACATCAAGTGATAGTGGTTAGTAAATAGAACCTCAAATGATCTATCTGTCTAAGATTAGACAAGCATGCATGATTTGTATCTCCTTCAAACTCTGAGAAAGAACCCAAGTGGGGTGAATCCATCACTGAGGTTTTAAACTCTAAAAGCAAACAAAAAAGCATAAGGATCCAACTAAATCTCAGAACAACGTCATTGATTTAGCTATCAAGCTATATTTTCACTCAAGAATTAATATAGCTAAGATTTAACTTCTAGGCACACCTCTAAGACAAGAGTAGCACCTTATAATCTAATCTAATGGACCTATCAAAGTTATCAAGCTTACAAGCATCTTTTCCCAACTTTGATTCAAGCAATAGTAGCTGGTATCACTACCAGAATTAGACCATGTGAATCAACAAGATAGAGGTCTTAATCCCTAAACCTCAGACCAACATCACTGGTTCTAGGGATATAAGGAAAGAGGATTTCACTTATCTATCATGCCAAGCCAAATCTTAATCTTGAATGAAACCACACCAAGTAAAAGAATCTAGACTTGTGTTCCATACAAGGATGGTGTCATAAGAACAGTTCTAAACTAAGCAAGTTCAACATCCAATCTTCACAGATACAATCAACCAGTTATAAATCATTTTCCTGTTCTTAAACCCAGGAATCATAAACAGGGTATTCATATATATATGCCTTCACTGTAAGAGACCATTGTGATCTCAAACCACACATGAATTCTCAAGCCAACAGTACTAAGACAGTAACTTCATCACACCATACCCACTGTCATTAACCAAGTAATGACAGTGGTAAGTTATCCAAACCACTAGCTTTACCAAGTAGTGTTTCCAGTACAATTTTATCCTCTAAATCATATGAGATTTAACCATGGAATCATCAGCAGTAAGCCACTAGCATCATCATAGCTAATCACCACTTAACAGATTTAGAGATCATCAACACATGATCTAATTCATCAGTATCTAATCAACAACAGGGTATGAACCCTAAACAGAACCAAGAACCCTAATCAGAACAAGACAGTGACCAGAAAGATCACCACCAAACATCTAGCAGAGGATGACTTAACACAGAGCAGCACGAGAGGAGAGGGAGCACTCACCAAAGGTCCTCGCTGAAGAATAAAAGAGGAAGCAGAAGGGCCGACGACCATGGCGGCACGGGGAGCACCCCATGGGGGGCGCTGCAACCCATACAGTGCCACGGCGGTGACCATAGTCACGCCTAGGGGCGAGGTGAATCACCATAGCGCACGACAGCAACGGCGGCGCCAGGATCAACGCCAATCCCAAACCCTAGGGTTCGGGACGGCATCGATCTATCGCAGGAGAGCTCCATGTCCAAATCCAGTTGGACAGGAGGGAAGAGCGGAGTCGACAATCCCTTCCCGCACCACGACGGCGGCCATGGCGGTCCACGACGATGGGAATCGCCGGCGGCGACATCACTAACCACGGGGTCGGGGATAGAGGAGGAGAGGAGTGAGCTCGAGGGTGAGAGACGGCGAGTGAGTGGGCTGAGATGGGCAAAAACCCTTCGGGTGGCTGTTTTGACTATGCCTAATGGGCCACAAGGGCCCAATAAGAATAAGCCAGCCCAAAAACCGTTAAGGCCTGTTTAAATAAATAGAAAAGGACCAAAATGCCCTTGAACTTAATTAAATTCTAGAAAATAAAATAAAAGTCCAAAAATTATAAATAAAATATTTTTGGATTCACAATAATCCAAACTTTCCAAATAAATTAAGAAATAGAATTTTAAACATATAAATTTTATTAAGAATTTGGTAATTTATATATTCCTTATGGAATTTTAAAAAATTAGAAACATGATAAAAATAAATAAAAAATCACTTTCATTATATATTAATATTGTATTATTTTATAAAATACTAAATAAATATTTAATAAGAATTTTTAATATTTAAGTGATAATTCTTAAAAGAATTATTAAATCAATAAAAGTCAAATAAAAGGAAAATAAAATAAAAGAATACAATATTCTATTATAAATATAAAAAATTAATATTTACAAATCCTTTATTATTAAAAAGAATTTTTATAATAATGGGGAGAATACATATCAAATTAAATGATGCATTACATTACTTTGCATAATCATTTTGCTTCTTTAAATATTATCCTTACCGGGCAATAATGATGTTTTTGTAGACATAGAAGCTCAAGGTTCGGTGCAAGCATCAGACTTCACTACCTTGCAATCACAAGGCAAGTTCATCACTTGCTCATATCCTTTCAAGATTCTTACCAAAGTATTTGCAAATTGTGTGTTATCATATATACTCTAAGGAAAGAAAATATTATTTTCACAAATAAAGAAATCTTAGATATCATCCTAAGTGATGATATAATGAAGCAATAGAACTTAGGGTTCTATTTTCATTAATGATGATCAATTAGGGACTTAATAACCCCTGACATCAGTGATTCTAGCGTCGTATATTACGCGTTAGCCATGAGATTTGGAATGGGACATAAAAGTCAGCTGTATCTTCTTCCTCTCGCATGAAGCCGGATGTGTAGGCCGTGGCTGTTATCCTCATAGCATGCATATTAATTGGTAATTCATAGAGGATATGCAGCATATGGGTGGGAACCCTCATCGTCCCACGATAGTTCTGGCATCTAACGGTTTGTCCAAACCATTGACGTAATTCAATATGTGGGCATGGTGCACACCAAGGAAGCATGCGAGGTCGCGAAGGGGGCAGTGATTGGCTTGGACCAACTACTAGGCCCCACATCATGGAATTGTGGACAGGAAAGTACGCCCGTTTGTGCAAAATGTTTCTTAGGTGAAATAAACATCATCTAAACATTTCCCACACTTTTCCCAAAGACAAGTAAAGCAAAACAAATAAAATAAAGGAATGGTCATTTTGACCAATTTAACTCCCAAGCCTACTTTGGATGTCTCAAACTTTCGGAACCTAACAGAAACTTTTCTGGATCTTTGCACCCCTTGATTTTACTCATAACAAAGTATCAAGGCCCACTTTGTTATCATCCAGAAACTTTCAAATGCATAGTTTAAATGACAATTCAAAATTGAATCTTTATCATATGGGAAGATCCCACTTTTTCAAAAACCACTCAAACAAGCTCAACTTTCAAAACCCAAGCATCTGCAGACTCACCAGCACCAATATAGCACACCCACCAAAAATATTTTCAAAATTCAAAACTTGAATACATGCGGCCATTTCTTCAAACACTTGGCAGACACAAATCAAATAAAATAAAAAAACTATTGTGAGCAGTGATTCTTGCCTAACTGTTTCCCTATCTAGCTCACAACCAGCTCACTAGATCATCTAGCAAGATTAACCAAGCACTAGCACCACTGTGAGCTTGGCATTGTCATCAATGGTGAACAGCCGAAGCCACCCTTGTCACCCCCCTTGTCGACAGCAAGCTAGGAGGAGAAACAAGCCTATCCAGCATGTCTGGGAGCAAGCCAACACTCCACCGCCACTCCCTGTCCACCGCTCGAACCCTGCCAGCCACTGGACCACGCGCACGGACCATGCCAAGCTCGCCAGCAACCATGCCGAGAGCACGCCCCGTGCGCCACGCTCGACCAACGCCCACAGACCGCGCGCCGCCCTCGCCGCGTGCATACGTGATCACCACCATCCCAGCAACCCCGCAGACACGCTCGTTCGCCGCCGCGCGAACCACGCGCGCTGTGCGCCATTAAATTCTCCGTCGGGCACGCGCAGAGCACCGTCGTGTTCCGACCGAACCGCACCGCCCACGTCTCGCCACCGTACCGTTGAGCATCGCCAGGGAACACCGCACCGTCCCCTACCTTCGCCCATGCCAATAGCCGTCTGTACCATCGCCCCCGACGAGCTCACCTTGCGCCCCGTCGGTCCCCTCGCTCGACTATAAATAGAGGCCACCCCCAGCCGAATTGAGCACACCATTCTACTCCCCTCTCATCACTGATCGTGCCACACCGTTCCCGGAGCAAGGCGAGCAACACTTCGCCGGAATTTCACCGGAGCCCGCCGCCTCTGGATAAGAAGGGAGCCAGCGATTGGAGCCGCCCCAGGAGGAACCATCGGTACCAGGAGATTTGCCGTCGTCGACTTCGTCGTTCGCCCGCCTCGCCGACCTTCGCCTGCACCCCGGTAAGCCCCTAGCACCCCCCCACTGTCCGTGCTAGGTTTCTGTCTCGCCGGCTTTTCCCAACGTCGACGATGACTCCCAGCCGTTGGATTAGAACCAGATCGAACGACCCATGTTGCCCCGTACCGCTTCGCACCCCCCTGTCTCACTGACGAGTGGGGACAGCCACTTAAACGTCCCGCGGAAGCGCTACGCTTAGCAGGCCGGCCCGTTAACTTTTCCCGCGCAGCCCAGTTATTTGAATTAAACCTTTTCCATTTTATTTCAAACACACTTCTGTACCCAGTTTGAAAAATCAACCCAGGTCGATTCAGTGCATCAAATTGAATGAAACTAATTTTGTTAGAAAGGTATGGGAATGCTGAATCCAAGCCCGTTGGATTCAAGTCATTTGGATCTATAGATCACCCATGGTAAAAATAACAAGGCAGAAGCTTTTCTGCATTCAAACATTTTTCAAATTTAAACCATGATAGCTTTTGAGTTGATTCCAACTCTCAAAAATCACATTTAACCATACCTTTCAGAATATATAAAAATATATAGGGTACTTACAGAAATAATGTTCAAGTAATAAAAGAATGCCCCATAGGCATTTTTAGCCACTTTAATTAATTAAAATAAAAGGGTAAAACCTTATTGTGACACCACTTTAAATCACATTCCCATGGACTAAAATATGTGGTGATGACATGTGTCAACATGATCCCATGTTTGGTTTGGAGAATATTAAATCTTAAGTAGTTTTTCAATGAGTAGAAATTACTTTTCTAAAAATAAAAGAAATTAAACCAAGCTTTAATCTTGTAATGTTAGTGATGATGCTAGATCATCTATAGGACCCCTTTGTGTGATGATTGAAAGTAGTTAAGTATTGTTTGGTGATTGTGTACATCGTATTTATTTATAGACGCTAGTACCGACCAAGGATACAAAGAGGAAGGAGGATTCTACGAAGAAGAAGCCGAGGAGAACTTCAACAACTGCTCTGCTTAAGGAAAGCTATTAACCTTGCAAGCTAACACTTGCAATTTAGCAAGCTTATACTGATAATGATGCAAGCCTAATACTACTAGTGATTGTGCAAGCTAACACTTGCAAGATACTCTACTGATGCAACAAACCACTACTTGTTACTATGCCCACTATATACCTTAAGCATATGTGATCATATCCACTTGATAAACCAATCCTAGTTTTACTTACAAGCTTCTTACTTTATTTCTTTATCAAAGCTCTTACTTAGAGTTTACTTAAGAGAATGGTAGATACTAGAAAGATATGTGAAGGTTGCATAAAGAGCATAAAATTTGGCCTAAGCTAGATAATCTTTATGTCATCCTAAGGCATGAGATTGAACTTAGTTAGAACTCCACTAGTTTACCACCCTTCATTAGTGCTTACCCCCACTTGTATATGCTAGTGCTAAGCATAAAACTTGATCAACTTTAGATGGGAATACTTGGTGAAAATGGTTATGAAAACCTTGGAATGATGGATCATTCTACTGAGATGTTTGACATGTGTTTCCAAACAACTGATGATTTTGGTGATGAAAATGATGAGGCATGAGCCTTAGCCCTTTATAAAACTGATGGTTGTCTGGATGCGATACCATTCCAATTTTATCGTACAACCACAATACCCGAAGATTGGGTAGGGCTTGACTAGAAACTTATATACCTTAGTATTAGTTCCCTCACGGCCAAGGTCTGAGCTGAGGCTACCTTGTGAAGATTGTCCACCTGTGCAGTACCCAAGATGACAGTTGGTCATGGTTGGGAGGCCAAACTCACAGGAGAGGTGCTTATACTAGGGCGTGTAATTGAAAGGTTAGGATTGATTATCCGCGTACTGAGTATGGTGAATTCAGGATTTGTTCCTGACGGGTGTATCGAATGTTGTGGTGAAAGTGTACAATCTCTGCAGAGTGTCAAACTATTCGAATAGCCGCGTCCGCGGTTATGGACAGTTGGAGTGGCCATACTGTTCCCCCGTCAGACTTTTCAAAATGACTTGTGAAATGGATTGAGACTTTGACTTGACCACACCAGGGTTGTGATATGAAATACAAGTTCCCACTAAGGTGTTATAAAACTTCAACTAGCATTCTTCGCTTCTGAACTTAGTAGAGGTAAATCTGGCTTTTGCAAAATAACCCTAGAGCCTAGTGACCTATTATCAAAAACCCCTTTTACATGTTAGTATTAGTTTGCGAGTACTTAAAGAGTACTCATGGCTTTGTCCCTGGCTATTCCCATGGCCAGACTATGAAGAGGAGTATCTGGAGGATGGACCCCAGGAAGGTTACGACAACTAGGATCATCTCCCATCGTCAGCATTGCCTGTGACCCCGAAGATGGAGCTTCGCCTATGCTATCGTTATTATTACGTATTCCGCTGCTTGATGTTGTATTAAGAACTGGATCATGAGATAACTATTTGTGTAAGAACTTATGTATGGTTTTTAATGGATGATGTACTATGGTATCCAATTCTGTTATGTCTCGCAAAAATGGTAATCCTAGGATTGCGATGTATGGCATAACAGGCATCTGGGATTACAAATCCGGGTGTTGACATAAAGTAACGCACCTCTGCAGAGTGTAAGAAATGTAACTTGTTACTCCCTGTTCCCGGAAGGAGCTATGAACACGGTTGGAACGGAACTCCATGAAAGTTCTGGTCAACCTGTGAAGGCTGATTGTCATAGAATTTCTTAATAAAATAAATCTTTGAAGAAAGATTTACAAAAACTGCATAGTGCCAAGAATTTATAATCTGAGGTGGTAGTTAGAGCATCCAACTTCCCACCTTGCATATAATGAACTTGTTGGGTAATGTTGTTACTCATCCTTTCCTTTGATCCCTTGCTTAGACTTTGAGGATCCCGAAGACGTGCGAATGTATGTAGCTGAATGTCAAGAAGATGTGTTATACAAGGAGCCTGACCTGTCAGGAGGTGTTGAAGGAGTGGATTATGAAATCCGCTATGGTGTTGATGATAACGAGTCCAACTAAGTATCCTAGCTAGTAGTAACCAACTGAACCGAACAGCATGAACTCTATAGAATAAGCTACTGAGCTCAACTCCTAGTCGGAGTTTCTACTTTTAAATTCCGCTGAAACAATTTATAGTTTGGTTTGTAAGTTGAAACCTTTTGAAGTCTTGACCTTCTAGTATTGTAATAATAATAATGTGTGAATGTTTGTAATATGGACCCGCAATGTTTCTGTTGTACCACTCTGAGGGATGTGATATTTACGGAACGGTGTTATGTGGATGTCATGTCAACGACTATAGTGTACTACACATGCAGTGGTATGCTGGGTCACCACAGTTGGTATCAGAGGAAATTGCTTTGACCTTAGGTTGGAAACCTAGTAAAGGGTATTACCTGTAGGAGTGTAGCAACGATAAATAATTCTCTAAGAGTAATATAATGGGTATTCAAATGAGAATATTCCGTTATATGTTTTAGTGCGATAATTCTTTGTTATGATGCAATATATTATTTGATACTAATCAAAACTATTTTTCTGATATACAAAGCTATGGCACCAAAGTTTCCAAAACAGACTTTGGTAAGGAAAGAGGAGACTCTTGATGATTATCAAGGATCATTCACAGACCAACTTCATCAACATTTAAAGATCTTTAGTTGTCCAACTAGAATTCCAGTGAATACTATAACTTACCTTGATGGCCAGATATTATCCAAGTATCGTGTAAGTATCCAACTTCCAGAGGAGCTTGGATTATATCACGATCTACCTATAGGGGAAGGTAGGAGTCACTTAGCAGCATATCATGTTGTTGTTGTGGAGGCGGTAGCTAATATCCGGGACCATAAAGCCAAGGAGTTAGAACGTAGCACATTCTCTGTGATACCTCATGATTCTATAGACTCGGAGCCTATACCGGATCATCTTACTTTGGTTAAGAAGCATCCTAAGTTAGCTTCCAAGCTTATGGATAGATACCGAACACTCGTTGCGTCTTTTTATAAGACACATCAAGTGATTGTTGAAGATAAGAATGACATGTTAGAGGATCTAACTGATCCGGAAAGGAGGAAGCGGTTAGCATTCTAGTTTGAGAAGGAAGCCGGTAGTAGTGCAACACCTATCTTTAAGGATATACCTATAGATCCTGAATCTTTTATACCATATCCTTATTCACCAAGACCGAAACCTTTATATGATCCTACTATGGATATGAGGTATGCAGTACCTTAGGGCTCAAAGGAAGGTTCTGACTCAAGAAGGGGATCATATTAAGGATCTCATGAACAACAGATGTCCACAGATGGTTCTGATAAATGTTGGACAATCCAACTGGATGGGTGCAAGGATTAACCCTAGTAATAGTAGTAGAAATGCCATGCCGATAGATAACCAGGATGAATAAGAAGATCCCGAGGAGAGAGTGTTTGAATCATCAACATCTTCTCCAAACCCAGGGAATATACATTATCTAGTGTTTAACTATCTTGCCCAAAGGAGCACCTGGTAAGTAGCAGGATCTGTGTATCCTGTTGACAACTCAAGGAATGAAGCTCAGGAGATGCAAGCGAGAGATAATGTTGAATATGTTTCTGAAGACTTTTCAGCTGAGCTGGAGAGATACAATGCGCTCAGTTTGAGTAATGACTCAAGTCCTGACACTTCAGATACTGAGTATGTTCCTTATGGAAGGCTATTTGTTCCACAAACTGAACGACGAACGACACGTCATCACGGTTGGACATCAGGCATGTATGATGAGCGAAGTTACTACTAGAAGTAGATAACTAGTTAGCGATGTTAAGTATCGTGTATTGTACTCTACAAAATAAGACAGTGAGACAATTAAGGAAGTGTTAAGATTATACCTATATGGTATATGTTGTAATGACTTTGTAATATTATGATATTATGTACAATATGTGAAATGCATATTTGGATCTTCATTGTGTGACTAGTTTTGTGCGTAAAGTCGATCTCAAAACACATGTGCATGATGTAATTATGAGTATTCGCTTTATGTTGCAGGACTATAGGGTCATGGATACGGGTGTAGAAATCAAGACTGAGCAGCAGCGGATGGAGCGAGAGGCCAAGGCGAAGGCCGATGCAGATGCAGCAAATCAAGGAGCATTGCCACTATCACCGCCAATGGAGTAGAACTTTATGAAGTGCATGCAAATGATGCAAGAGACCCAGAACAAGTTCATGTAGGAATTGCTGGGACGAGCAAATCAGAGGGCACCTGAAGGTGGAGGAGTAAGTCTATCTGATTTCCAGAATGCAAGGCCGTTACCTTTTGCATCTTCTCCTGAACCAATGGATGCAGAGGATTGGCTAGCAGATACAGAAAGGAAGCTGAAAACTGTAGGTTGCAATGATGAGGAGAAATTGAGGTATGCAACTCATCTTCTGACTAGACCTGCAGCATCATGGTGGGAGAATCAGCTGGCTATGCAACAACCAGGAAGGGAGTTCACCTGGGAGGAGTTCAAGCAGAGATTCCATGAATATCATGTTCCAGAAAGTGTTATGCAGTTGAAGAGGAGAGTATTTGAGGAGCTTCAGCAGGGATATACTAGTGTCATGAAGTACATCCGGGAGTTTAGCCAATTGTCTCGCTATGCTGAGGAGGATGTTAACACTGAAGAGAAGCGGAAGAAACGTTTCCTGCACGGATTAAACCCATTTGTGAAAATGCAGCTAAGGTTGGCTAATAAGCAAACTTATTAGCAGTTGCTGGATGCAGCCATTACTTTTGAAGATGATTATAAGAATGTCCAAGAGGATAGGAGGAACAGAGCCAAGAAGGAAACCAAGAGAATTCAGGCAAGCAAACCTAAACCCAATCTGGAGTTCAAACCCTGGAACAAGAACTACGGTAACAATAACAATAACAATAACAAGGGCAGTGGTGGAAATCAATCCAATCCTAGAAGGAATGTTATTTGTAACAACTGTGGAATTCCGGGGCATTTCTAGAGGGAATGCAAAAAGCCTGTAGTGATCTGTTACGGTTGTGGTCAGAAGGGGCATATCAAGCCCGATTGTCCGAGCAAACCACCAGGAGGTTTGCCTACCAAGGGAAAAGGACAAGCTAGTGGAGGAAATGGACATCCCGATAAAGGAGGAAATAATGGCAAGAACAACAATGGCAAGAGGAACAGACCTACCGGGAAACTGAACTGTGCAACCCTCGAGGAGGTGGATAATTCGGAGCATGCAGTGATAGGTACGCTCAATATTCTTACCAATCCCGGCAAAGTTCTATTTGATACTGGGGCAACTACTTCATTCATTTCTGAAGAATTTTGTGATAAGTTCGAGATTAGAAGGGCAGCGTTAGAAAGCCCTATGACCATAGTTACGGCAGGGGGAAACGTGATTGTACGCCACATAAAACAAGATCAGGTTATCTCGATCTGTGGTTGTACATACTTCGCAGACCTTTATGTGATTCCTTTGTAGGGAATTGCAGTAGTGCTGGGAATGGATTGGATGATGGAACACGGAACTCAGATAAATTGTGAGGAGAAAACTGTCTCAATCAAAACTCCAAGTGGAGCAAGGATAGTTTATCAAGCAGATAAGCACAATCATATTATGGTGGATCTGCAATTAAACTCGATGAAAGAGGTCAAATTGGAAGATATTCCTATATTAATTGAATTTCAAGATGTTTTTCCAGCAGAGCTACCAGGAATGCCACCAGACCGGGAGATAGAGTTCACTATTGACCTAATTCCTGGTACGGCACCAATAGCTCAAGCACCATATAAGATGGGACCCAAAGAGTTAAAAGAACTCAAATAGCAAATTGATGAGTTAGCTAGAAAAGGATTTATTCAGGAAAGTGTATCTCCATGGGGAACACCAGTAATCTTTGTGGATAAGAGAGATAGTGGAAGAAGGATGTGTGGAGATTATAGAAATCTAAACAACGTTACTATCAAGAATAAGTATCCTTTAGCAAGAATTCAAGATTTGTTTGATCAAGTGAAAGGAGCTAGAGTATTCTCAAAGATCGATTTAAGATCTGGATACCATCAAATAAAAATCAAACCGGAAGATGTTCTAAAGACAGCATTTGTCTCAAGATATGGACACCATGAGTATCTGGTAGTACCATTTGGTTTGACCAATGCACCTGCAATATTCAAGAATCTGATGAACAAGATCTTCATGCCATATTTGGACAAGTTTGTCATAGTTTTTATTGATGATATTCTGATATATTCCAAGGATAAGGAAGAGCATGCTGATCATTTGAGAATAGCATTGCAGACTCTAAGAGAACACAAACTTTATGCTAAGTTTAGTAAGTGTGAATTTTGGCTAGATGAGCTAGAATTCCTCGGTCATGTGATCAGTAAAGATGGAATTCCTGTAAATCCATCCAAAGTTCAGTCAGTACTAGAGTGGACTGCACCAACCAATGTGAAGCAAATTCGAGGTTTCTTAGGAATGGCTGGTTATTACCGGAGATTCATTGAAGGTTTCTCCAAAATAGCTGGACTAATGACCAAATTTCTAAGAAAGAATACACCATTCAATTGGGATGAGAAGTGTGAAGCAAGTTTTCAGGAATTAAAGTCCAGGTTAACCACAGCTCCAATCTTAGCAGTTCCTAAAACAGGGAAGGACTTCACAGTATACTGTAATGCATCTAAAGAAGGTTTGGGTTGTGTGTTAATGCAAGATCGGAAAGTGATTGCTTATGGTTAAAGACAACTGAAACCACATGAAGTCAACTATCCAACTTATGATTTAGAGTTAGCAGCAGTGGTTTTTGTGCTAAAATGATGGAGGCATTTTCTTTATGGAGCCAGATGTGAGTTATACACTGACCATAAAGGTCTCAAATATTTCTTCACCCAAAAGGAGTTGAATATGAGACAGAAGCGTTGGTTAGAACTAATCAAAGATTATTATTTAACAATCAACTATACTCCAGGGAAAGCAAATGTTGTAGCTGATGCTTTAAGCAGAAAGAGTGCAGATATTCAGCCTAGCAATAGGGAGTTACCAAAAGAGTTACAAATGGACTTGGAAAAATTAGAACTTCAATTCATCAGAACAGAGGTTCTTGGAGGATTAGCTACTATGCAGGTAGTTGCAGAGCAAGACAGTGATCTTAAGCAAGAAATTTTTAGACATCAAGCAGAAGATCCTTTTATTGCTGAGGAAATTCCGAGGATATCTCAAGGGCAAAAATCAGTTTTTCGCCTTGGAGATTATGAGTCCTTATGGTTTCAAGACCGTCTTTGTGTTCTAGATGTGACTAAGATCAGAGATGTCATACTTAGAGAAGCACATGAAACACCATATTCTATACATCCAGGAAGTACTAAGATGTATATGGATTTGAGAGAACTATTCTGGTGGAATAACATGAAAAGGGACATTGCTAAATATGTATCAGAATGCATACTTGCCAAAGGGTGAAGGCTGAACATCAAAGTCCAGCAGGACCATTACAACCTTTAGAAACTCCCGAGTGAAAGTGGGAGGAAATAGGTATGGACTTTATCACAGGATTTCCCATGACACCTAAACGGAAGGATATGATATGGGTAATTGTGGACAGACTCACTAAAAGTGCACAGTTTATTCCGGTAAATCAGAAAGATAATGCCGAGAAGTTAGTTGAAGTTTACGTCAAAGAGATAGTAAGTAAGCATGGAGTACCCAAGAAGATCGTAACTGATAGGGGATCAGTGTTTACTTCAGCATTTTGGAAGCAATTGCATGAAGCACTTGGTTCAAAGTTAGATTTCAGCACAACATATCATCCTGAGACAGGAGGTCAAACCGAAAGAACAAATCAAATACTTGAAGACATGTTAAGAGCTTGTGCATTAGATTTTGGAGGTACATGGGAAGATCATTTACCATTGGCAGAATTTTCTTACAATAATAGCTAGCAGAATAGTCTGAAGGCATCTCCATATCAGGTTCTGTATGGAAGGAAGTGTAGATCACCAATATGTTGGTATGAGCCTAGAAGCAGCAAGGAATTTGCGCCAGACTATATCAAGGAAAGACAAGATATCATTGATAAGATCAGGAATCGACTGAGAATAGCCCAGAGTAGGCAGAAAAGTTATGCTGATCAAAGTCGAAGATCTTGGCATCCAGAAGTAGGGAGACATGGTATACTTGAAAGTAAGTCCAATGAAAGGGGTGAAAAGGTTCTGATTAAAGGAAAATTGAGTCCCAGATACATCAGACCTTTCAAAATATTGAGTCAGAACAGAACTATAGCTTATGCTTTAGAGTTACCATCAAGATTGTCTCAAGTGCATAATGTTTTCCACGTGTCACAACTTCGTAAATGTTTAAAAGTTCTGGATGATGCAATCACACATCAGGAGATAGAACTACAAGCAGACTTGACCTATGTTGAAAAGCCCTGTAAAATTTTGGAAGAAAACTGGAAAAGGTTGAGGAATAGAGCAATCAAGTACTGCAAAGTACAGTGGGAACATCACCCTGAAAGGGAAGCCACTTGGGACAAAGAAGAGGATTTAAGAAAAGCCTATCCAGAACTATTCAGGTACATCTTAACAAACTTCGAGACGAAGTTTAATTTAAGGGGGGGAACTCTGTAACATCCCAGCATTTAGGAACTAACGAAGGGTAAATTTAGGAATTTGAAATGTTGCATGCATTCATCTGCGAAAATGTGGGTAAATTTTTTGCCAAATAAAAACCTAAAGTGATCAAGGTTTCTTTCATACTTTGAGATTAGGTATAGTCTTGAAGGATGATTGTTATAGACTTTGATATGATCTTTGTGGATTTATTTGTTTTGGGAAATGAAAATTGAGTTCAAAACTTGAGTGTTTGAATTATAATTCAAAAGGATTTTGAATAATGTTTAGATCTTTGATTTAATTAAGAGTTAACTAATAATAATTCAAACTTCATATAAAGAAAGCAATTAAGGATATGCATATCCATTTCATAATTTTATTCAATAAATAATTTACAAAAATGTAATTTATGAGAATCATCCATGATAAATCTTTACAATAGTAAATAATAAAGAATAATATTTCTTTATTAATAATAGTACAATCTTTATTACAAAAGAATAAAATAATAATAATAAAGAGTACAAAAGAATAAATTGAAGATTACAATTGAATATGATAATCATTACAAGTGACTAATCTATCAAGAAAAATAAAACCTAAACTAAATTCTTGATCTTCAAATCTGGTACCTGCAAAATAAAAATAAACTTCAAACAAAATAAGGTTAGGATTAGAATTATTTTTACTCTCAGACTTGACAGTGAAGTGCACTGATCAAGGTTCATCATTTAGTTTTTAAGGGGCAAGTTTCACCAATATGAAAGAATGAATCTTTCATAAATTCAAGCCATAAGGCAGATAATAGTAAAGAGGGGCAAGTTTCACCAGCCAGGTAGAATTAACAAGATAAAGTAACTTTCAAAAATTCTGAACATATCCACATCTGTGCAGCAAGCACACAAGAAGCACACACACCAAACTGCATGGTGTGTGTTGTGAACACCACAGCAGCAGCACAACCAAACAAAACTATCAACACAGCCGTGGGAAAACCAATTCCCACACCATTCCATTACTCTTACACACCAAGCATAGCAGCCAACAGCCAAAGCCAAGCTAGATCAAACCAACCAAAGCCCAGGAGCACATCACCAAGATGGTGACATAAGAAGTGGGAAGATCAAGTGGATAGCAAGACCAAGGTCAAACCATCAGGATCAGGAGATGATGGGCTAGATCAAGGACGAGCCAGGAGCTGGATATACTAGGGGAGCACAAGATCAACCACAAGATCAAGCTACCACAAGATCCACCACTAGCAACCACAACATCAAGTGATAGTGGTTAGTAAATAGAACCTCAAATGATCTATCTGTCTAAGATTAGACAAGCATGCATGATTTGTATCTCCTTCAAACTCTGAGAAAGAACCCAAGTGGGGTGGTGAATCCATCACTGAGGTTTTAAACTCTAAAAGCAAACAAAAAAGCATAAGGATCCAACTAAATCTCAGAACAACGTCATTGATTTAGCTATCAAGCTATATTTTCACTCAAGAATGAATATAGCTAAGATTTAACTTCTAGGCACACCTCTAAGACAAGAGTAGCACCTTATAATCTAATCTTATGGACCTATCAAAGTTATCAAGCTTACAAGCATCTTTTCCCAACTTTGATTCAAGCAATAGTAGCTGGTATCACTACCAGAATTAGACCATGTGAATCATCAATATAGAGGTCTTAATCCCTAAACCTCAGACCAACATCACTGGTTCTAGGGATATAAGGAAAGAGGATTTCACTTATCTATCATGTCAAGCCAAATCTTAATCTTGAATGAAACCACACCAAGTAAAAGAATCTAGACTTGTGTGCCATACAAGGATGGTGTCACAAGAACAGTTCTAAACTAAGCAAGTTCAACATCCAATCTTCATAGATACAATCGACCAGTTATAAATCATTTTCCTGTTCTTAAACCCAGGAATCATAAATAGGATATTCATATATATATATATATGCCTTCACTGTAAGAGACCATTGTGATCTCAAACCACACATGAATTCTCAAGCCAACAGTACTAAGACAGTAACTTCATCACACCATACCCACTGTCATTAACCAAGTAATGACAGTGGTAAGTTATCCAAACCACTAGCTTTACCAATTAGTGTTTCCAGTACAATTTTACCCTCTAAATCATATGAGATTTAACCATGGAATCATCATCAGTAAGCCACTAGCATCATCACAACTAATCACCACTTAATAGATTCAGAGATCATCAACACATGATCTAATTCATCAGTATCTAATCAACAACAGGGTATGAACCCTAAACAGAACCAAGAACCCTAATCAGAACAAGACTATGACCAGAAAGATCACCACCAAAAATCTAGCAGAGGATGACTTAACACAGAGCAGCACGAGAGGAGAGGGAGCACTCACCAAAGGTCCTCGCTGAAGAATAGAAGAGGAAGCAGAAGGGCCGACGACCATGGCGGCATGGGGAGCACCCCATGGGGGGCGTTGTAACCCATATAGTGCCACGGCGTTGACCATAGTCATGCCTAGGGGCGAGGTGAATCACCACAGCGCACAACAGCAACGGCGGCGCCAGGATCAACGCAAACCCTAGGGTTCGGGACGGCATTGATCTGTCGCAGGAGAGCTCCATGTCCAAATCCAGTTGGAAGGAGGGAAGAGTGGAGTCGACAATCCCTTCCTGTACCACGGCGGCGGCCATGGCGGTCCATGACGATGGGAATCGCAGGCGGTGACATCACTGACCACGGGGTCGGGGATAGAGGAGGAGAGGAGTGAGCTCGAGGGTGAGAGACGGCGACTGAGTGGGCTGAGATGGGCCAAAACCCTTCGGGTGGCTGTTTTGACTATGCCTAATGGGCCACAAGGGCCCAATAAGAAAAAGCCAGCCCAAAAACCTTTAAGGCCTGTTTTAATAAATAGAAAAAGACCAAAATGCCCCTGAACTTAATCAAATTCTACAAAATAAAATAAAAGTCCAAAAATTGTAAATAAAATATTTTTGAATTCATAATAATCCAAACTGTCCAAATAAATTAAGAAATAAAATTTTAAACATATAAATTTTATTAAGAATTTGGTAAATTATATATTCCTTATGGAATTTTACAAAATTATTGAAACATGATAAAAATAAATAAAAATCACTTTCATTATATATTAGTATTGTAGTATTTTAGAAAAATACTAAATAAATATTTAATAACAATTTTTAATATTTAAGTGATATTTCTTAAAAGAATTATTAAATCAATAAAAGTCAAATAAAAGGAAAATAAAATAAAAGAATAAAATATTCTATTATAAATATTAAAAATTAATATTTATAAATCCTTTATTATTAAAAAGAATTTTTATAATAATGGGGAGAATACATATCAAATTAAATGATGCATTACATTACTTTGCATAATCATTTTGCTTCTTTAAATATTGTCCTTACCGGGCAATAATGATATTTTTGTAGACATAGAAGCTCAAGGTTCAGTGCAAGCATTAGACTTCACTACATTACAATCACAAGGCAAGTTCATCACTTGCTCATATCCTTTGAAGAGTCTTTACCAAAGTATTTGCAAATTGTGTGTTATCATATATACTCTAAGGAAAGAAAATATTATTTTCACAAATAAAGAAATCTTAGATATCATCCTAAGTGATGATATATTGAAGCAATAGAACTTAGGGTTCTATTTGCAATAATGATGATCAATTAGGGACTTAATAACCCCTGACATTAGTGATTCTAGCGCTGTATATTACGCGTTAGCCATGAGATTTGGAATGGGACAGAGAAGTCAACTGTATCTTCTTCCTCTCGCATGAAGCCAGATGTGCAGGTCGTGGCTGTTTTCCTCATAGCGTGCATATTAATTGGTAATTCGTAGAGGATATGCAGCATATGGGTGGGAACCCTCATCGTCCCATGATAGTTCTAGCATCTAACAGTTTGTACAAACCATTGCCATAATTAAATATGTGGGCATGGTGTACACCAAGGAGGCATGCGAGGTCGCGAAGGGGGCAGTGATTGGCTTGGACCAACTACTGGGCCCCACATCATGGAATTGTGGACGGAAAAGTACGCCCGGTTGTGCAACCAGGAGTTGATCTCTCATTGGTAAAGTAACGCACCTCTGCAGAGTGTAAGAATTGTAACTTGTTACTCCCTGTTCCGGGAAGGAGCTAAGAACGCGGCAGGAAAGGAACTCCATGAAAGTTCTGGTCAACCTGTGAAGGCTGATTGTCATAGAATTTCTTAATAAAATAAATCTTTGAAGAAAGATTTACAAAAACTGCATAGTGCCAAGGATTTATAATCCGAGGTGGTAGTTAGAGCATCAAACTTCCCACCTTGCATATAATGAACTTGTTGGGTAACGCTGTTACTCATCCTTTCCTTTGATCCCTTGCTTAGACTCTGAGGATCCCGAAGACGTGCCAATGTATGCAGCTGAATGTCAAGAAGATGTGTTCTACGAGGAGCCTGACCTGTCAGGAGGTGTTGAAGGAGTGGATTACGAAATCCGCTATGGTGTTGATGATAACGAGTCCAACTAAGTATCCTAGCTAATAGTAACCAACTGAGCCGAGCAACATGAACTCTATAGAATAAGCTGCTGAGCTCAACTCCTAGTCGGAGTTGCTACTTTTAAATTCCGCTGAAACACTTTATAGTTTGGTTTGTAAGTTGAAACCTTTTGAAGTCTTGAACTTCTGGTATTGTATAATTATAATGTGTGAATGTTTGTAATATGTACCCGCAAAATTTCTGTTGTACCACTCTAAGGGATATGATATTTACGGAACGGTGTTCTGTGGATGTCATGTCAAAGACTATAGTGTACTACACATGCAGTTGTAAGCTGGGTCACCGCAATCATCAGGAATTCCACGGCACACATCTCCGAGGAGAGAACGATCGACACCTTCAAGGATGGCATCAAGCGCCCAAACTTGAAGGAAGAACTTGGGCGCGTCAAGCCCAAGACACTCGACCACCTCATGGACATCGCCAACAGGTGGGCAGATGGCGAGGATTCCCTCCACCGAGCACATTCGGATGAGGAGGATGAATACGGCCGTAGGCGCGAACGCTGTAGCAAACGAAGATCGCGCGTCTATGACGATCGCGACGGACCCGACATGGTTGCGGCTGGCTATGCCGAACGCCGCAACGACAACAACCACAGCAGCGGAGGATACCGCCGAGGCAACTTCCGCGACGGAGGACGCCCAACACAAACATGGCAGCGCCGCGGCCGTGACGATGAACCCTCGGCATACGACAAGTTTTCGGGTCCCTGCACCATCCACTTCTACATCGACAAGCAGGACGGTAAAAAGAAGGCCAGCCACATGCTCAAGGACTGCCGCGAGTTCCAGAAACTCAGTGAGGGCCTCACCCAAATGCGACGCCATATCGTGAACCCTGGGTTTGGACTCGCATTGCACCAGGTGACATCGCCCACGGAGCTCCTCCACCACCACTCATGGGACCGTCGAATCCCGCAATCGCACCTACGCCAAACAACGGCATAGGTGGATACCCACCGCCAAAAGGGTCTCTCATGATCCAGAAGGGACGCCCTACCAATAGGGTGCAAAAGAAGATCACTCGACAGGTCAACCTCGCTGTAACCGCTCGGGAGAAAACGGCGTCCATCATGCCATTCGGGGTGTTCTGCTACAACACCATGCCTTTCAGGCTAAAGAACACAGGTGCCACACACCAGAGGTGCATGCGGGCGTGTCTAAAGAGCCAGATCGGTCGCAACATCCAAGTCTATGTCGACGACATAGTCATCAAGACCAGGAAAGCCAATACGATGATCGACGATCTCCGCGAGACGTTCAATAACCTTGATCCCTACAAGATCAAGCTAAATCCAGAAAAGTGGGCCTTCAGCATCCCATCTGTCCAACTACTCAGCTACTTCATCTCCCAGCGAGGAATCGAAGAAAATCCGGGCCATACTGACCATGGAGAAGCCGAAGAACATCAAAGGTGTCCAACAACTAGCTGAGCACATCGCGACGCTGAGCAGATTCATCAACCGCATGGGTGAGAAGGCACTGCCTTTTTACCAGCTACTACGCAAGGCCGACAAATTCAAGTGGACACCCGAAGCATACGATGCATTCGAATCACTCAAGCGGCTGCTCTCCACCTCGCATGTCCTGGTCACGCCCAAGGAGCGAGAGCCACTGCTGCTATACATCGCAGCCACGCACCAGGTGGTAAGTACCATACTCGTGGTCGAACGACCCGAAGATGGCAAGACCCATGGGGTCCAACACCCAATCTACTACCTCAGCGAGGTACTGATGCCAACAAAACAGAGGTACCCTCACTACCATAAGCTCGCCTACGACGTGTTCATGACGGCTCGTCGGCTGAGCCACTACTTCCAGGAGCATCAGATAATGGTCGTCAACGAGGCGCCATTGTCCAACATCCTGAACAACCCTGAAGCCACGAGACGCGTAGCCCTGTGGGGCATCGAGCTATCCCCTCTAGACATAGTCTAATAGCGGTGCAAGGCGATCAAATATCAGGTCCTCCCTGACTTCCTCATCCACTGGATGGATCTCCAGCTGCCAGACACCCCGGACATGACGCAGTCATGGACGATGCACTTCGACGGCTCCAAGCGCGAGGCTGGAGCAGGAGCTGGCGTCATACTAACGTCCCCGCGGGGCAATAAGATGAAATACGTCCTTCGGATGAACTTTCGCGCCTCCAACAACGAGGCCGAATACGAGGCCCTCATACACGGCATGAGTATGGCAAAGATCTGCGGCGCAACGCGCCTAGTCATTTACGGTGACTCGAACCTCGTCGTCCAGCAGACGATGAACGAATGCGACACCCACGCCGCCAACATGATCGCGTACCGCGCGCTCTACAACTCACTCGAAGGAGACTTTGACGGCTGCGAGCTTCGGCACTGCGGTGACCCAGCATACCACTGCATGATGTAGTACACTATAGTCGTTGACATAACCACCAATGAAACACCATTCACTAATATTACATCCCTCGGAGTGGTACAACAGAAACACAGCAGGTCCAATACATGGCTAAAGGTTACAACTCACTCTATACACAAGATCCAGAGAACACTCTAGGTTAAAGAGAGATAAAGAACTTCTTACAAAGAAGAATCAAAGATAAACAACTCAAAAACTATTATACTATTAAGACTAGTATTTTAACTAAGGGGTTGGCATTGCTGCTATTGCAATACACTACAGAAATAGGTTCTTTGGCTAGAGAGTATATTCCTATCTAATCAGTAACTTCGTCTTCACTTTAGTTGATGTATATGTTGACTTCCTTGTCTTTGTTGAAGAGCTTTAGCTTTTGATGATGATTCCTGGAGCATAACTTGATGTAGATGTTGTCTACACTGGCTTCAGAATCTAGCAAGGGTTAAGAAGATACGTTGAGTACGAGCGTACTCAGCAAGTCCACTAGAAAAAGAGTGTTTGATGCACTATATCTACAGCCACAGACCATAGGTCGTAGGCAATGTAAGTTTTCGTAAACATTTCTTCAAAGTTTGCTTTTATTCTGAAAAGCTATGTCCGTCAGCCTTCACGGGTTTACCAGAACTTTCATGGAGTTCCTTTCCCGCCGCGTTCGCAGCTCCTTCCCAGAACAGGGAGTAACAAGTTACAGTTCTTACACTTTGTAGAGGTGCGTTACTTTACCGTTGAGAGATCAACTCTTTGTTACACAACCGGGCAGCTTATTCCCGTCCACAATTCCATGATGTGGGGCCCAAAAGATGATCCAAGCCAATCACTGCCCCCTTCGCGACCTCGGATGCCTCCTTGGTGTACACCATGCCCACATATTGAATTACGACAATGGTTTGTACAGACCGTTAGATGCCAGAACTATCGTGGGATGTTGAGGGTTCCCACCCATATGCTGCATATCCTCTATGAATTACCAATTAATATGCATGCTACGAGTGATAACAGCCACGACCTGCACATCTGGCTACATGCGAGAGGAAGAAGATACAACTGACTTCTCCGTCCCATTCCAAATCTCATGGTTAACGCGTGATATACGGCGCAAGAATCACTGGCGACATTGTTTGTTAAGTCCTAGATAATATGTTCCTTTACCACCGGAACTTTCATAGTAGGTCATTACCTCATGGTAAATAACCTATAATCACATTATTATGAAAACAGTGTTTTCGGACCTTTTTCAAATGCAGGTGATGACAACACTGGATTTGTAAAATACTTTACAGAAAATAACCAAAGGACATGAGCAAGTGTGAACTTGCCTTTTGTGATTGCAATATTATGTACTCACGGTCTTCAAGACAATATAAGATCCAATATCTGAAATCAGCATCATTGGTCCGGTAAGGACTAATTTTTAAAGAAGCAAGATGCTCTTATGCATAAGTAATGTGATGCACTTTATAAACGCTAATCCTCGGAATAAGCGTTGTTCTAGGGTTTGGATAATGGAAATGATTTCTTTAGAATGGGTTGTCCTTTTAAATAAGTTTCACACTCGTGCTTCTTATTAAGGCTTGTGAGTGTGTGTGAAAGGTCATATTGAAACTTATCGCGGTCAACTTGATGATCTACTTCAATTCCATCAAGTTGAGAGAAGCTTCAGTCACTCCCAAATAAGGTTTTAGCAAAGGTCATATTGAAACTTATCGCGGTCAACTTGATGATCTACTTCAATTCCATCAAGTTGAGAGAAGCTTTAGTCACCGTGACAAGTTTTGTTCAAAAGCGCGAAAATTATTCGGATTTTATATGCATGAATGCAATGCACACATCTGGGTTCAGCTTATTTCTAAGCTCTAATACTAGGATGTTACATGCACGTTGGAAGGGAAAGCAACGAGGAAGCCGATAGACTCGCTAACATTGGCTCCACCCGTGGACGGGTGCCACCAGGTGCGTTCCTCGAACAAATCTGCGTACCCTCTATCAAAAGGAAATTCCCCAAAGGATCACCCGAAGAAGCAAAACACTCGGGGGATGCGCCACCCGAAGGACACGAAGGGCCCGAAAAGCTCGACACAGAGGCCGAGCTCGTCAGCCTGATGTAGGTCATGGCGATCGAGGAGACATGGACGCAGGCGTACCTTCGGTACATGCTAAATAAGGAACTTCCTGACGACCCGAAAGATCCCCGACACGTATCTCGTCGGTCCAAAGCATTCACTCTCCACAATGGCGAGCTGTACAAGCGCAACATTTCAGGTGTGCTCCAACGATGCGTCACCATCGGTGATGGCAAAACCATCCTACAAGACATCCACGGAGGCAGCTGCGCCCTCGTCGCCAAAGCTCTATGAGATGGATTATACTGGCCAACATCCATGAACGACGCAAAGGAAATCGTCTGAAGGTGCAACAGATGCCAAAGGTTCGCGGACAAGCCACACACACCAGGATCGGAGATCAGGCCCATACCACTGGCCTAGCCCTTTGCCCAATGGGCCCTCGACATGATCGGCAAACTACCAAAGTCCTCGCCAGGAGGTCACGTCTTCCTCCTAGTCACAGTCGACAAATTCACCAAGTGGATCGAGGCTATGCCTGTCACCAACCAAAGCGACAAAACAGCCGTAAGTTTTTCGAGTCCATAGTCTACAGGTTCGGCGTGCCGCACAGCATCATCACAGACAATGGCTCGAACTTCATCTCGAAATAATTCCAGGACTTCTGGGAGGTCCTTGGAATCAACATATCATACGCCTCGGTGGCGCATCCGCAGACCAACAGGCAGGTCAAAAAGGCCAACGGTCTAATAGGCGGAGGCATCAAGAAACGCCTGCTGAGCCCACTCGAATGGCTTGCGGGGGCTTGGGCAGAGGAGATACCCTCCGTCCTCTGGAGCATATGCACAACACCGAATAGCGCAACTGGCTTCACACCTTTCTTCATGGTGCACGGAGCCAAAGCCATACTACCTGCCGAGGTACGACGCAAGGCCCCACGGGTCGTCGTCTACAGCGAAGCCGAATTAATGGCCGCACTCGAAGACGCCGTTGACACACTCGACGAGGCACGTGACATCGCCACGGCCCGCTCAGCGGTCTACCAGCAGAGCCTCCGCAACTACCACAGCCGACGGCTGCGACCAAGGTCCTTCTTCGAAGGATACCTCGTCCTATGACTCAAACAAGAGCGGCCGAAAAAGCTCGAGTCACCCTGGGAAGGACCCTACATCGTCACAGAAGTCATCCCAGGCAGTGCCTATCGCGTCAGGAGTCGAATACTCCAATCCCAGCAACGTCACGTGTCTGCGACGCTTCTACCCCTAGTTATCACTTTACTTTCAATATGGCTACTCAGACGAACAATGTACCTCCTCGATTACGATATGAATAAAAGCTAAGTGTTCCGACCGAAAATTTCTTTTACCCTACATTACTTTTTGCTATAACACGCTCGGGGGCTCCGCCTCACCTCACGACTTCGTCGATTGAGAATAATGCATGTAACCTGAGTAGCTGACCACGTCAGGCTAATGAAAAGGACATGCACACAACAAAAGCACCACGTGCTAGCACACCGAAACTTTACAGAAAAAGGGCACAACAAGCCCACTCGAATATATACAAGTTTTACTTCTATCTTTTTACAGGGTCTACCTATTCCGAAGAATCACGTGTGCCCGATGCTCAAAAAGATCCACGACCTCTTCGGCATACTGCCTAACAACCGCATAATGCGGGCGTATGTCCCAAAGGCCACCATCTAGTCAAAGGGGCGGCCCAGCCGCCACCGCCGCGAGATCGACATCAGGGCGATGCAGTGGGCGCATGTCCTAGAGGCAACCATCTGGTCGAAGGGGCAGCCCAGCCGCCACCGCCGCGAGATCGACATCAGGGCGATGCAGCCGAACAAGCGAAAGGGCAGCTTTCACCCCTTCCACCAGCTAGTGCCGCACCAACTCCCTCGCGTGATTCACGTCCCAAAACTTCGACAACAAACCCCAAAGGGTGGACGGTGCCTCATCTAGAGGAAACATGACGTACATAATCGACGCCAGGGAAGTCTTCACCTGCCTCAGCACCCGCGACACCTAATGAACACGATCCTGCACCATCACAAGGACGGTGGCCCGATCACGGTCCATCTAGAAGAAGCCTCCGGCTTCCATGTCCTGTTGGGTCAGGCAGTTGATCCGAACTGCAACGCACTCCTTCTCCTCCCTCAGAACAAGGTTGGCACCTGCAGAAAACTCAGAATAAGGTGACGCGACAACAAAGCGCATCCGAAAACGAGCAGCAGCTCAAGAAAACTCACATTGCAGTTGCTCACTCAACTGCCGCAGCTCCCCCATTAGATACTCCTCCCTGGTGGTAGCCCGCTCAGTCTTCGACTTCCACACGTCTGCGTGGCCTCGAACGCCAATGATCTCCTTCTCCAAGCTACGGACGTGATCACAAAGGAAAACAAGTTGCGACACATCATCCAACGATGGTCGTGAATATGGAGCAGTCGAAGTACCAACGGGTCCACCACCCAAAGGACCCTAAAGGCAAACAGCAAACAAGGGTATGAAAATTACACACATTTTTGGTGACAGCTCAAAATATAACTTATATACATCAAAAGCCACTGCGTGGCACAAGGATAAAATTGTTCATCAACAAAAGCTTACAACAATAGGAAGAAGATAAAACTATCCTAAACTACATCCCCAGAGCCTAGGCATCAGCACCCGGAGTGGCCTCGGAGCCAGAGTGCCTGCTCTTGGCCTCCCCCTGCTGCTTTGTAGCATAGTCCGCCAACAGGTCAATGAGCTTTGGCCCATAGCGCTTACAGCGGGAGGCGAAAAGAGCAAAGGCTACCTCTGAGCCATCTGGCACTGCTGGCATCTGGGAGGTGACGTGGTGAAGATCCAGCTCCGCTCCGGACACCATGGCCATGGCCAGCCCCATGGAGGCGCCGATTCCCTTCTGCTTGCGCTTATAGGCCGCATGGTCATACTCCGACAACGCATCCGCCAGAGCGTCGACATCCTCAAGTGCAGCGCCCTTGGGAACGATCTCCTTGTAGAAGCGCTGGAGCACCCCCTTAGCTTTCGCCAGAGAATTCGCAGTAGTGCCACAGCGATCTTCGATCGTTGCGGTGGCATCATCCAAAGAACTCCCATGCTCCAGGGCACCGCGATCGAACGCGATGCCTGAAGCATCTAAGGAAAGAAGAAACATAAGGGTTGCATAAGAAAGCGACAAGAAGCAATCGAAAATTCAAATACCAATTCAAACACAAGATGCTCACCGGAGAAAGCCTTGGCCGCAGCCATCAGCTTCTCGGCCACCTCCTTCTCGCGAGCAGCCGCAACAGTGGTGATCTTCTCCTCGCGATCTGAAGCCTCCCACTGCAGGCGCTCCTGGGCCGTGGCAGCATCGGCCAACTCCTTTTGCAGGCGCTCCTTCGCCTCCACAGCATCTTCAGCCTTCTTCTCCGCTCGACCGAGGCTCTTTTCAAGAGCATCCAGCCAACGAAGGGTCGCATTATTTTCATCTGCACATGTCAAGAAGAAAGGGTCAATCGAAGCAAAAAGACAACCGAAAAAAGCAACGGATGATCAAACTCCGTACCTCGAAGCTGTTGCATACTGGCCTCCAGCGCCAGATGCTGCTGGATGAGAAGGTTCGCGCTGTACACAAAGGGCTGTGGAAAGAAGCAGAAGAAAACAATCAAGAAAGCATCAGGAAAAAGGGCTCGGGGGCTGCACCCCTAAAAGAGCAAAACGCTCTTCAAAACAACACGAAAATGGCTCGGGGGCTCCCCCTACAAAACCAAGAGGTGTAAGTTACTTACGTGCTCAGACGGAGACTCCGAAGGTCCAGGTGCAGTCTTTCGAGTAACGACTACTCGAGCCTCTTGCGAAGAGGGGTTGAGAGCATCGCCCCCAGATTTGGACACCGTCTGAGAGGGAGGGGCCGTCGGCTTCGACTCCCCTACGACCTCCTAAGCGCCCTCACTAAGAGAGACCTCCGAGGAGTGGCTGCAAAGAAAACATTGATCAAGGCAAGAAGAAAAGGCGCACACGAAAAGTACATAACGAAAGCATCCGAAAGCTACTTAAGAGTCAATGTCACTCAAATTGAAGACGGGCGGAGCCTTCTCCTTCTCCTTCTTCTTAGTTGGCGACTGCGGCGCCATTGCCCGCAGAGGCACAACCGGGAAAGGCGCGAAAGAAGCGCCGTCATCCTCTCCGTGGCGCACAAGGAAGGATGGGTCCCTAGGCGTTGGCGGAGTCGAGGCATCCGAAGATTCGATCGGACTCCGTGCCTACTTTAGGGTCCGCCCATCGCTCGCCTCGGGGGCTTCATGAGTTGGCGACTGCGCCAGCGAAATCTTAGACTCAGAGTCCACAACCTCGTTGTCCGGCGCAATCGGATACTTCTCAGGCAGTAGAGGCACCATGCCAGCTACCTTTAGTTCCTGCAAAATAAGATAGAGAACATGATTAAGCAACGCTTATTCATGTGAAAGACAGCAATCATAGAAGAAGCGCAACGCGCAGGACGCAGTTCTAAAACCTGAGGAACTAGATTCGAAGAGCTGAAGGGGGCGGTCAAGGACTTATTTGGGAGGTCCTCTTTAGCCTTGAACTTCAGCAGCGGCCGAAGAGCCCTATCGAGGTCACCCCTAGACAGCTCCTCGGCCGAAACCCTCATCGAGTCGTGGCGGCCAGTGTAAAGAAACATCGGATGCACCCTCGTCTGGAGTGGCTGCACCCGACGTTTGAGGAAGGTGCGGATGATATCCACACCATTCACCTCCTTCTCCGCAACCATCTGGAGGGCCTCCACCCGAGGGTAGAGCTCCTCTACCTCCGCTACCTCGCCCTCCAGGATATGGTTCTTCCAGGATCTCTTCGGTAGGATCTCCTGGGAGGAGTCGAAGGGAGCAAGGCCAAAAAAATTCCCGTCCACTGTGGAGTTGCGGATATAAAACCACTTCTTCCGCCAGTATTGGACAGACTCATAAATAGAAAACGAAAACAAGAGAATAGAAGATTGGAGGGAAATAATGCAGCCGCTGAGCGGGTAGACCCCACCGGTGCTAGATTGCCTCTTCACAGAATAGAGCTTCCGAAAGAGGCCAAAGTGTGGCTCGATACCGAGCCAGCACTCGCAAAAAGTAATGAAGCAGGCGATATGGAGAAGATACTTGGGCGAAATATGGTGCAGTTGGATGCCATAGAAAAACAAGAGTCCACGAAGAAAGTCGTGGATAGGGAGAGACAAACCGCGAAGAATGAAAGCGGCAAACATCACCCGAAACCCAGCGGGTGGACGGGGGATTACCTCATCGTCGGGGATCTTGATGTCCTCCTTGTCCTGCGGGATTAAACCCGCATCGCTCAGCTTGCGTAGGTCACCCTCGCGCGTCTCCGTGCGCCTCCACCTGCCATCAGTGATGCGAGCGGCGGTGATACTTTCCGTGCCGCCGGCGGCATCGCTTGAGCCTGATCCAGCAGAGGCCTTCTTCGACTTCACCATGGCGGAGCATCGACGACGGCGGTGCACGTGCAGGAACAAGGAGGGAAAGGACCAGAGAACGTCCAGTGCGCGTGAGGAAGAGCTCGTGAAAATGGAAGCAGCGGAGAAATCAAATGGCAAAGGGTGAAAACAAATCACTGTTTTCCCCACAGTTATAAGCATGAAGACGATGACCAGGAGCTGTTTATCCAGAAGCCCTAACGCCAGGGACAGATCCAACCGTCCATGTGTCAAGATAGCAGCGAACCATCGCCCGCACGTCGTCCACTACGCACGAAAACCGAGGAGACGCTGTAATTCTCGCCACGTCGCGCATGACTAGTCAACTCCAAGTTAGAAAGTGGGACCCACGTTCTCCCTGTTACGTCACCTCTGGCACCGCAGACGTTTGAGGTCATCGATCGTCAGCATTAACGTCATCAAGCAGCCTAGCAACAGCTAGAATTTTTCAACTGATCAAACAAGTACTTCCTATGATTCGAACAATTACTCGGGGGCTACTCCTATCAGGAGCGCTGGCCGCGCACCTGAGGCATGATTAAGGTACCACACCACCGATGATTCTTCGAGTCCTACATCAAGTCTACGACTCCACTAGGGACTCGGGGGCTACTCCCATAGGGAGGATTGATTTAAGCATCTGAGAAAATTGTGTCCTTTGGACCTGAAGCCAAAAACAACTGAACTAAAGTCTCTGCTCGAGTCTACGACTCGAACAGACACTCGGGGGCTACTCCCATAGGGAGCGCTGGCCGCGCACCCTATGAATTCTTTGACTGCGATCCTTCGGATCAAATACGACAAAATCTTTTTGGCAACTTTGCCCAAACCGACGCTAAGAGAGAAGCGCTCTCCTTGGTCACCCGAAACACCTCCGCGGTGATAACATTTTGGATGTTGTGTCTACGATGCAAAGATAAGACCTACAGATATCATCTGATGGCCTGGTAACGCACCTGACTACGCTATGCCAGTAAAAACCCGCGTCAACAGATACGATGAAAATCCTAACGGACGCGTTGGGTATATCAATCTAAAACTGCTGGGATTTGACTCCTGTAAGACCTCAGCGGCCTGAGTCGAATTACACCAGCATCCGTTCCAGGTTCGAGTCTAGGGATTCGAATCTGAAGAAGATCGTGTTGTTTTGTACTATGATAGTTAACTGGCCCTGATCCATCAGGAGAGTCAGGCACACTCATCAACAATCCCTACAAACTAAAACTATTCTCTTGTAAACAGGCATAAAACTATACCCGAAAGACTAAGGAGTGCTCAGCCGAATCTGCGATTCAACTGAGCACTCGGGGGCTACTGACATGGTTATACCCCATGGGTAGACAACATCAGCATACCTAGTCCAGCCCAAAGAAAGGCCCACCGCAAGATATGCGGCCTGCGGAGATTCCGGGTGGCCCAAGCCCATGACGCCTTTGGATGCTTGGAGAATAAGACTAGAGTAGATAGAATTTCAAAGGGCAAACCCCAATCTGTAACCGACTCGACCTACGCCCGGGACCTGCCTATCTATATAAAGGCTAGGAGGGCATGGCGAGGAGGGCACCTCTCACCGCATACACACCTCCACGCCAGATTGCATCTACGCGCCCCTGTAACTTTCGGTTCTGCCGTAATCAAGAGAAGACAAGCAGGAGTAGGGTTTTCCCTCTGGGGCCCTGAACCTGGGTAAACTTCGTGTCCCTGTGTTGCTTGTTTGCTAACTGTTCCGTGATCTCCAGCATCCCCACCTTCTCCAAAACCCAAGCTCATAACAATGGGCATTGACGAGATTAAACCTCTTCAGCTGGACTTTAGAAGGCCAACCGACGCCAGCAACCATAGCCATCAATGCCTGCGATGACCACTACGACGTGTCGCCTAAACTCCTACGCCACCTTTTATGCCGAAGCCGTTGGAGCCTGCGTCGGCATTGATAGCCATGAGTTCTTATACTGGGCATGTGGCCATCTCTCCCTACACACCTCGCATGCACCATTGCCGTTTGTAGCCACGCCACCCCTCTCTCGTCGTAGCTATCGCCATGAAGATGTTGTCGTGGCTGAAGAAGATGGCCAACGACTAGGAGGTTGGCTCATCATGTGGCCGTCGCCACCCTCTATGATCGCCAACATTGTCGCTTCCACCACACGCGAGAGCGGCTCCGTGCAGAGGCCGACAAAATCTGCTGCCGTCTCCATGGGCAGAAGATTTTGTGGGTCGCACCTGTGTTGACGAGGGGTAACCTCACGGGCGGTCCCGGAATTTTCGGGGGCCAGGGCAAAATAAAATTTTGGGCCCCATAATATATACATTGAAACAATTACTTATAAATGTGCCTGAAATTTCGCCAGTAAATACTATCCAAGAGTAATATTTATATGAGATAATTTGGACATAAGTTATAGATACTCGTTCAAAACTCAAATATAATTTTGACTGATGGACTTCTTGAAATCTACACTTGAGTGATCTGATTGCCATACCAAGCATTTCTAAAATGTAATTGATTTCAATTTTATTGTAGGAGGACAACTAGGAAAATCTACGAAACTATATTAAAGCTAGGTGGTTTGACCACTATTTTACTAATTATCATGGGGCCAATACGTTGAGTTAAAAACTCATCCAGCGAAAAACCCTATTCTATCATAAAACTTAAAACCAGCGCAACAACTAACACTATTCAACGTAATGTCAAATCTATGAACAGGGAGATCCTCAACGCTGCCGCACTATTACCATATAAATAACATGAGAAAATGATCAATCCACAATTTGAGTTAGGGTCAGCCAATAAGCACGTACCTCACGGCAAGGTCCACTGGTAGCACACCCCTGAGTACGACTACAAGCGGGGCGGGCTTGCGGACAGCTTTTTGCCTGACCTTACGTATACACCTTACGTATACACAATACAAATTAAAGATTGATTTTTATCGCTACATCTAGTACAATTTGTACTAACCGTTCCATTCTGCGGGCTTAAGCAACATTTAGGTTTTGAAGGTAAAGATTAGGTCCACTAAAATACGAACTGATTAGAAATCAAAATTAGGATAATTTAGAAGAAACGAGTATCCTAAATCGCGAACTGATCGCACGGTTACTGTACTAGTACTACGGATAGAAGATCCTTGTGTCAACAAAGAAGGCTTCTCTAGTCTAGCCCAGCGCGGCCCACGCGGCTGATTAGTCCTTGACTGGCCGCCTGGCGCGGGCGAGGTAGACCCGCAGACGGTGGTGGAGCACGGAGGGAGAGATCGGGGGATGCAGATTGCAGCTGCTGGACACGCTGAGTCGATCGATTTGCTAGTGCGTGATGCTTGCCTTTCTGTCTCTACACGGTCGCCCACAATACGCCTTTTTTTCTCTACTGCCTGGCCTGGATTACGTAGCACAGATGTATTATAGCATACCTGTGGTGGGGCCCCTAAATTTTCGGGGGCCTGGGCGGCCGCACACCCCCAGGGCCGGTCCTAGATAATCTCGGCAATGCCCATTGTTATAGACTTAAGGTTTCATGGAGAAGAGAGCGTTGGAGATTTTGTCAGCTAATCAGATAAACAAGGAAGTCATAGTTTGATTATTAAGAAAACTCTGTTACAAAGTCGTTGGTTTGCTAGTTGCGATCTAGCTTATGACGGATTGCTGGAAAACTACTGTGTCCTCTTCGTCAAGTCCTCTCAGCCTTTATATGATAGGCTGGGTCCTGGATCCATAACCGGAGAGGCAATACGAGCTCTATGTTGGTTCCTAAATATTTCTTAGCGGTTAAGGAAAATCTTTATTCTGTCGGGTGCTTCTTAGATTTTGTTGGGCCTTCATGGGCCATAAACTTTTATACGCCTAGGGTAACTAAACATAGGGACTCGATGGGTCATACCTATGTCGGTAGTCCCCGATACTCTATCTGAATCGTAGATTTGGGTCGAGTCTCAAAATTCTATTTAGCTATTTTAGCCGAAGTTTTTACTACACAGTGTAAATTAAAGGTATTTTTTCTGGTTCTAGTTACATTTATTTAGATTAAACGGAGGAAACAATGACTTAGTGTTGAGACACCTTGCTTTACTGTATAATTTTGCCATGTTGATGGACAGAAAAGGTTCCAGAGGAACAAGTTGCATGATTCAACAAATGGCAAGTGGAGGGCCCTTTGATTCCTTCATTAGCTAGTAAATCTGATTGTAAACTCACAAGTCCTATTTTTATATTTTTGCGATAACAGTCTCCTTTCCAAGATTCAGCTATGATATCCTGACAACTCTAAATATTAGTCTTCTCGATTGTTTACTTCCATTTGAGCCATTTGGTTTAGTTGTGCATTTTACAATAAGAAAAATCAGGTAAGATCCGAATGCAATGTGCCAACGAAACAAGATGGTCCTGCCAGCCGTAGGTGATTAGTAGCAGAAGTTGACGCAAGCATGATGTCTGAAACACGAACATCTCTTCAAAGTATAGTAACTGTTCGTTTAATTAAGCTGAAAAGGGACTTAATCATAGCATTTGCATGTGGTTGTAGTATGGGTAACTGATCCAAGTTGTCTAGTGGAGTAATTTGTTGATGCTGGCAATCCAGTGGTGTACTTGACATGCTAAAAAGGCCTAAAAAAACGAGGGTGTACTGCAGAGATGCCGGATTTTTGGTTGCATTGTTGATCAAGTTGGCCATGTTAGTCTATAAATGTAGTCAACTGCATGCCTAATTAGTGATTAGGCCATGTGGTTTTGGGTTGTAAGCAAATTTGGAATTGCAAAGCCACTATATTTAGGCAAAAAATTACATCGCAATCATATATGTTGCCGAAGTTTCTCCTGGCAGCAACCTTAGCCCGCCGAAAGGTGCCACCAAAGCTTAAATTTCCAGTTTCATCTACAGATAGTAATGCACTATGTTTGATAGAGAATCGTATATAACACAGTATGATTCTCTAGTTTGAACGCAAGCAGAGTCGTTCGAATATGACGGTGATGCAACTTACAGCAGGAGTCCAAATGAGAATGACACCTGATGAAAGAACACCGCTTCCAGAAAGTATAATATGACATGCGCCAAAATGTAAGCATGGAGAGATGAAATGAAACAGCTACAAGGTTATGTAGCCACAACTCCAACATCAATTTTGTGTCGCCTCACCTGGCATGGCACCTGGACCAGATTTGCTGGCTCTTGCATGTGGATGAAACCACATCTTGTGTTCCAAGTTGTGCAACAATTAAAGTGATGTTTAATCTACTACTAGTACAGTAGTAGCTTAACGCCTTAACCTCGTAGATGGGGCCTAAGACAAATAATAAGCAATAAGTCGTTTGTCCTCTTCCTTGGGTTTGGACTTTCCAGCCAGTTGGTCCGGAACAGTTGTCTTCTGTTTGCACTTTGATTAAAAGCCCTTTTCTTGGGATTTGCATCCGCTTGTGTGATCTAAAAGCTTGCAGCTCCAGCATAAAGAATACAGCGCCAATATCGCATGGATCTCCTAAACAATCGGAAAAAGGATACGATATTGGTATATATGCACACTAGTGGAGTCCATAGAGTTGTATACTTGCCTCCAACTCAACAACTACGTACACACATCCTTCCAAAGAAGACGTCGCCGTCGCTCCAACCTACTTTGCACAGTGCACACGCATCGTCATCATCAGTTCATCACAAGGTAAGGTTTATCGACAGACAGACGAACAGATCATTCCAGAGACACGCACACGTACGGGTTCAGTAGAACCACCAATCCCATCCCATGCATGTAATAATAAGAGCTAAGAACTGCTTTGACTTAATAGTTCCAACTTGCAAACCGCCGTGCTTTCGAGTGAAACAGACTTCGTCGTCAGGCACAATTTCTGTCTGGGCGTCACTGTCGTCGAACCAACTGAATCTTCGGACAGGTCCTGTTGGGGTACACGATAGGGTTGTTTAGAACTCTGGTCTCGGATCGCAAATCCTTGGGTGGAATAAAGATAGCAGGAGATCTCCAGCGATCGTAGCTGTGATGTCAACACGAGTGTATGTAGGCCATGCACTGGAGGAGGGGAAAATGCGTTGAATAGAAATGGAACGCGTACGGTACGGTGCGTGCGGACGGAAGGAAGGAAGCCAACCGTGCAAGTGCCTTGACCTTATCTGCGGCGGATGCATGGAGCACGTGAACGCCTGCAACCGCCGGAAGTTCACACCGCGCCTATATATATATATGCCTGTATGTAAGCACGACCAGAAAGTCAAGAAAGGAGCAGCAGCCGAGAAGAGAACAGGAGAATTCAACAACCAATCAGAGCTATTTAGCGCCACAGGTATGTCGAGTTCTGCTACTTCTTCTCCAGCTGCTTGGTGTTTCCCATGTGCTCATCATTCATCGTCTTGCTCTTCTCGTGCGCACAGTGATGGAGCAACCAAACCAGTGGCTCACGCCGACGGTAAGCACATGCATTTCTGATTTTTTTTTTTGTGACATATGGAAGTTTACATACATGCTTGGCGTTGATTGTGTAGTCCTTGGAATGTCCATGGCAGGAACAAGAGGAGCTCGCTTACATGTACCAGCAGGAAGGGGGCCACGTACCCGGCGGCATCGAGCAGCAGTTCGCGGAGCCACCGCCGCCGCTCCCCGAGCACCAGGAGCAGTACTACACGCCGCCCATGGCAACCCCGTCGTCGTTCCATCCGTCGCGCAGCTCCAATTTCCCGACCTTCGGGGGCTCTTCGTCATCGTTGCCCAACCTGCCGTTCGGGGCGGCGACGGTCAAGAACGAGCAGGGGCAGCCGTCGCCGCCGCATTCGTCCAAGTTCCTCTCCTTCGGCGCCGGACAGGCTAGCACGCTGGACTTCTCCGGAGGAGCCTGGCAGCAGGACGACATGCTGGAAGGGGCGATGCAGCTGCAGGCGCCGGCGGAGAGGCGGGGCAGGGCGCCGGGGAACGCGCAGGAGCACGTCATCGCCGAGCGCAGGCGTCGGGAGAAGCTGCAGCAGCAGTTCGTGTCCTTGGCCACCATCGTCCCGGGCCTCAAGAAGGTGCGTCACAACAACATGGCTGCTGCACATGTGTGATCAGAGACCAAGTGCCGGCTAAACGTTTCCCGGGTTTTTTCAGACGGACAAGATCTCCCTGCTGGGGGGAACCATCGAGTACGTGAAGCAGCTGGAGGAGAAGGTGCAGGCCCTGGAGGAGCAGGGCGCGCGGAGGTCGTCGGAGTCCACCGTCTTCGAGACCAAGTGCTCCATATCCGCCGCCGACAGTGACGCGGCCGGCCCCAGCGGGAGCGGCTCCGGCGAGCATTCGAGCCCGGCTGTCGAGGCCAGCGTCCGGGGAAACACTGCCCTCCTCAAAATCTGCTGCAAGGAGAGGAGAGGGGTGCTGGTGATGGTCCTCACCGAGCTCGAGAACCACGGCCTCTCCATCATAAACACCAACGTCGTGCCCTTCACCGACTCCTGCCTCAACATCACCATCACGGCCAAGGCAAGACAGACCTCTCTGCTCTGGTTTTGCATTGTGCGACTGCGGTTACAAGTTGATAGATAAACTGCGATTGTAATGTGTGATCATAGGATTGACATGTTTCAATTTTGTGCAGATCGAAGAGGGATTTTCGTCTGCGGTTGAGCTCGTGAAGAACCTGACCGCGGCTCTTAGAAGTTTCAGCTGAAACTAGAATCTAAACAGTTGTACAGATGACAGATCCTAGGGCATTTCCCCATTCTCTTTTATCTAGCATGAACAGGAGCTCCGGCCTTCTTGGGAGAACCATCTTACCTTTTGAGTTTGCTCACCTGTATCCATTTCCACTAGTGTGCTCTCTGAGTTCTGAATTTGTGTGACTAGCCAGGTCTCCTATTTCAGTGACTAACCTAATATCTTCCTCTGATTTCGTGTTTTCATGTTTTATTTGGTAAAAAGTGCTTCAATTTATTTTTCTACAAGAATGTTCCATACACGAGAACCGTACCATGATGAAAGAAGTCCATATACCCCACCACTTTCAGGTTTTGGCAGAACCCCAAAATAAAAATTGGCATGCTTAATCCACTAAACTAACATAAACCAGACAATTGACCCCATGAGACCTTGGTAGTTGTTTAGGACGCCAGTTTTACTGATGGACGCTAGTTTAGTCCAGCAAGGCGTCTAACTGTTAGAAGTCGCCGAGCTGATAAATCCCCTCCAATCCTCCCGAAATTAGGGCTCGTCTATCCCCTCCCCCCTCCCTCCCCTTTCTTCTCTCGCGCGTATAGCATGGCTGCTCGCTTCCCAGCCAGGTCGAGCAGTTCTTCGAGGGGCGAAGCATCGTCGCATTGCCGCCACAGCAGGGCAAGTCGATACTCTACGGTCTCTACTATTAGCTTCAGTTCGAGTACGAGCCCGTCATCATTTACGACTATGAACTGAAGATGCCACGGTGGATTTCTTCGACTGATGAGAACACTAGAAGGAGATACATAAATTGCAGCACATGTTGAGTGAGTTTCAAGCATTTTCTCAGTTTTTTCGCTATTTTCGTATTTTGGTTGTTAATTTTCATTAGTTTCTATATCTTTCAGATAGAGTTAGTTGAGGGTGTGACAAGCTCGGTTGGATTGACAAGCCGATAAAAAGTTTCAGAGGGAGTTAATCCGTGACTTGTGTGATGGTGTGTGGGATCGAAACGAATAAATTGAGAGGCTCCATGAAGAAATGTTGCAACTTGGAGGGAAATATAGCAATGCACAGAAATTTTGCTTCACCTTCTTCCTCGTTTCCTTTGCATGGGAAACAAGAAAGTATATTAAGTGGACCAAACAATCCCAAGAGTTTGAACAAAAATTGTAGTGCTCGAAAAACGAATCACATATCTGTGACGAACAAAACTTTTGTGCCCAAGGATAAAACCACATCTATATGAGGAAAAATACTCTAAACTAACTATAACTAAGAAAATAACGACTACAACTGTGACAATAATTTTGGAATCCTCAATGACCAATTCATATCTACGGGTAGAACAAAGAAAAGTAGAAACAGTGAAATAAAGAAGTTAGCAATTGTGGAATAAAATCCCAACCACAGATGAGACGAAATTTGGACACTTTATGTCACAACTATATGCGCAGCAAATCACAACTATGGATTGAACAAATAGTCAAACCTAGGGCTTTACGGGCCTGTCTAGGCCCGGCCGGACCCTCCCGGGTCTGGTGTGCCCCGGCTGCCCTGTCCGGTCGATGACCGCCTCTCGGCGGTGGAGGTGAGTTCCTCCCGCGCGCTGCGGGGCTGCTGTCCCTCTCTCCGGCGTTGTCGTGTACCCTCGCTGATCAGGCCACGTGTCAGTGTCCACGAAGAGGCGGGTGAAGATGATTGCAAGATCGTGGTGGCGCATGCTAGTTGGTGGCTTAGCTGGATGGTGGTGTTCCGAGGTGTTGGGTTCTATGGGGGCAGTGGTCGGGAGAAATCCCTGTCGGCGTGTTCGACCCCGACGCGGTGCCGGCTACGGGTGGCGCCACTCCTTCCTAAAGGGCGTCGCGGGATTCCTCTGCCTCCACTTTACTCAGAGTACCGGGGGAAACCCTAGGACCTTGTCTGGGTAGCAATACCGTGTCGACGGTACTTCCCTTGGGAAGGGGCTGCTTGGTACTCAGCGCTTCGGAGCGCTTGGAGCGTGGTAGGACATAGTCGGAGGGCGCAGCGATTGCGAATCATCATAGCCTTGTCGCTTCGCCTTTGTCTTCATTTTTTTTTTGGGCATGTTCGTGTTGTGCTGTTTGCCCCGGCAGTTGTCGTGGTTGTACCGGTTTATCCCTTGGGCGTTGTGCTGTCTGGCCCAACAGCGATCTCACCTGTGTGCTTTATTTATAAAGCTGGGCGCAAGCCTGTTTCGAGAGATGGAACAAACACAAATAAGCTAGATGGAAAAATAAAATTAACACTCACAGAACACCTCCATAGTAGAAAAACATGAACATAAAATTGACAAAAATATGAAAAGGAAAGGAGAAAAAGAAAACAACAATATATGCAAGAAAAGAAAATAAGAAAGAAACAAAACAAAAGCAAAAAAGAATAGAAAACAACAGTTTATAATGAAATGCTACGGGCTAAAAAAGTAATAGAACTAGCAATAGAACTGCAGTTTGGCTCGCTTCTGGTCCGGAAGGCTTAGCGACCATATGTGCTGGAGATTGTAATTTCTGATACTCTGAGTAATACAAGCGTTTCACAAAAAAATTAAAAGAAAAATAGCGAGTGAACATGACAAATAGAACCTACCATGACGGAGCAAAACGAAGTGTTGAGTAAAGCAGGCCCAATACACAAGTCAATAAAAAACCTACTATGACTAAGTGAACCAGACTTAACACAAGTCAAAAGATAAAGTTAAACGGGCCAAGCCCATGAATTTTTTTAGCCAAACATCAATTCCCACGTTCATTGAGCTCCTATCCTTCTAGATTTGCGGTATGTCCAGTTTCTTTGTCCAATATGTTAACTCTGAAAACTGTATGGAAAAAAATATGCTAGGATTTTACAATATCCACAAATTCGAAAAAATGCTTAGATTTTAAGAAGTCTTAAATTTGTGAAAAAATATTCAGAATTTGAAAAAAAAATATTCAAATAATGTTCATATTTCAAAAGGAAAAACCGTAAAAAGAAAAACAGAAATGAAAATAATTCTGTGGGACCTAGTCCACGGATTCATGTGTGTGGACCAACTCCTGCAATTGACACGTGGCATGCATGGCAGTTTAGATCTAAAAATAGACAACAAAATTCTATGATTTTTCTCTCTCCTGGACACGTGTCGACTACTAGAGTTGGTCCACGCACATAAATTTGTTACTATGAAATTATTTTTCAAAGGGAAATCAGAAACCAAAGAGAACCGACCAGTTCTTTTTTTTATTTTTGAGGGAACAGATAGGTTCTAGAACCTTTCGAAAACCGAAAAACAACCATGAACCGAGATCCTACTGGGCCGGCCCGTGTAGAAGTCTAAGCGATGGAAAGGTATGCGTTACGACCATAACAAACGCAGTGAGCGTCAAATAAGGTACTACGCATTTCCTTCTATCATATGCTTTGTAGGGAAGTGAAGGAAGCCGACGAACAAAGGCGACATCAGTTTCTGGGCTAGATCATGCCTAAGCAACTGAGCCCAAGGCGTTAGCTTGTACTCCCTCTGTTTCAAAATATAAGACGTTTTAGGTTTATGAAGAAAATGAATCTAGACTTGATTTAGTACGTAGGTTCATTCAACTTTAGGATGAATCTACACACTAAAAAAAGTCTAGATTCATTTTCTTTACAAACTTAAAACGTCTTATATTTTAAAACGGAGGGAGTAGTACTAGCTGCGACCACGGCGAGATTTTGCAGCCCAGTAGAAGCCCCACGAGTCATATAGCCACGGTCTCGAGGCGATAAAAAATCGATACTTAGACGCTGCATCGAAACCGCCGTGCCACACTTTCCGGCCGGCCCGGTGGTCCTTCGGCCGCGCCCACTCCTGGCTCCTGTCCGTCTCCACCCCGCCGCAAGATTCCTCCACCTCCATGTCTGCCTGCACGTCGGTACGCTCTGGTATTACCGATTCGTATCCGTGCCTGGCCTGGCGCGCCGCGCCGCGCGGTACCACTCGGCACTCCTCGACAAGCGAGTTTCTCGCGCCGTGCCCACGGTACGTGCCAATGCAATGCGCCGTCTTGCTCAAACCAGTACGTACGCGCGTACCTGCGTTCTGCTTCCTTCTCCCGTGCCCGCGCCCACGTCTGTTGGCAGCATGCATGCATGATGCATGGAGCCGGCCAGCTCCTTGAGTACTCGCCGTGACTCGTGAGCCTGTACGTACGATACGGCCGGTGAGGTTGAACACACGGTACATTTCGGCGCGGCCTCCGGTCCATCCTTCCATTCATCGGACCGTGCTGCGCTTCAAAGCTTGGTACGCTTCGCTAGCCGACGTCTTTTTCCTTCTTATAGGAGCATCTCCGGCCGCTTCGTACGCCGTACGTGGAAAATATTGGAACTACGCACACACAGGATCAACATAGATAGGTAGGAGTGGGACGCCCGCCCGCCCAGCCAGCGCGATCGAGGGGATCCAAAGGCCAAAAGCGACTTTCAGACAACTCTACTACGTTTCGGGTCATGTGCTGAGGAGTTAATAACTCCTGCCCTCAAACAAAGATCGATCGGCCAGATCAATGCGCGCGCCGAATTAATAGGACACAAGCGAGACGACCTAGTATCGAGTTGTGCAATTTGACCAGTCACCTGCGTGGCTTCGATGCGTACGACGGAGTACGCACAGCTCTCTCTTCATGTTGCTGGTTTTTCTTCTCTGGATTAGCAACCGGATTTTAGTAACCGAGATCTGGCGATGATCCCCGGGCAATCTACGGTGCCATGGGGCTTCGCGCACGTACGCCTGCTCACAGGAAGCGTCCAAACTAAGTTCGCGGAAGACATGCAAGGAGGGGTCGGAAGCCGCTACTACTAGCTAGCTCAAGACGACGCCCTCGTACTTACGTTCGTTGTCCTCCTAGCTTGTTTCGCAGTCGCAGCGCTGATCGAACCCCCTAGCTTGTTGTGGCAGTGGTGCCCTCACTAGCTAGCTAGCTAGCTAGCTAGGCAGAGAATTACTCAATCCTTGGCGTAATCTTGCTAGTACTGCGCGCGCAGAGGAGCGGCCGGGGAATAAATCCAGGCGACAGTAGTGCAACTCCACATTAGAATTAGATATCCTGGCTGGTTTTTCTGTCCGTCCTGCGCTACAGTCACGACGTAAAATGAGGAACGATGAGGGGACAAAGGATAGTTTACTAGGACCGACGAACGAAGATCTGGATTGCACGAGGCGCGCAGCAAGAAGCGACATGTCCGCACGCGCATTACTTTGCGCCCTACGAAGTTCGCAGCAGCTTGGTGATGTCGAACAATACTGTAGTCATCTCATCAAATTGACTAGCTAGCGTCCAAATAACCCTGCGATATGTTTGTTTCCAGGGATCCAAAGCCGCTAGCTGCTTACTACAACAGAGCTCTGTTGGAACGTTTGGTGTCGTCGGGGGGCCAAACCAAAACCAAAAAAACGCTCAACTTGTTGTCTAGGACTAGGAGGATAATTAAGTACGTAGTGGGCCAGCAGTTTAAACTAATCGATCGTGGGTTGGCATTGGGCTCGCTCGGGCCCAAGGCAAAAAAAAAAAGAGGCCCCACATCGCCGCGGGAGCCGGGCGCGCGTGCGAGCCGATGCGGCGGGGTGGTGGGCTCCCGTACGTCGTCGCGCCAATCCTGCCTGTCGAACACAGAACGCGCATCATCATCCTCTCCGTCCTCGATCGCCCGGCCGAGCCAGATTAGCGGTCGTGTTGGGGGACAAAACCTCGCAGCGTTTCCGGACCGAATCATGGGCAGCACCGCATCATGCCCGCTCCGGACTCCACCACACCACACGCCAAGCATCCTTCCGCTACTCTTTTTTTTTTCTTTTTGAAACGAGATCCTCCTCCCGCTATTTCTGTACCTTAATGATTCGCTTCCGTCGTCCTCCACCACCACCATATCCGACCTACCCGTCCCGATCAAGGTGACGACGACCGAGCTAGCACTACTACTAATAACATGCATGCAGGTTGTTGCTCCGCAGTCTGCACGCAAGAAGCATGCATGCATGATTCGGCGGTTCACCAGCCAGCGCATGTGACGACGATCCTGCAGGTGGGGTGGGTACGTACTACGTGCACCATCTGTGTGTAAGCTGCATGCCAACCAGATGACGCTAGCTTGCGCAGCACTTCACTCGCCTAAGTTTAGGTGCCGCATTACCGGAGCTAGCTAGAGCTAGCTACTAATATGATGGCGTCCCGTAGGATGTCAGACGTGTTGCGCGTCTTTTGGAGGTAATAACAGAGACGTGCTCGCTCCCTAAGGATGATGATGATGATGGGGCCTGGGAGCATGAGCACAAAGCTTTCTTAAACCACACTTTGCACATTTTTATACTACCCAACCCACCAGAACATGAACAGCATTGGATAGGGAATAGCGAAAGCGGCCAGGCCCCGCCTGTAGCAGCTACAGCATAAAGATACAGTATACAGCAACAGCAGTGCGATACCGAGCGTGCGTCCTACTCCTACCCCACCCACTCACGTAGAAACCGGATCTCCTGCTCACACACTGACCAGTGTGTCCCACCTCCCAAACAGGCGCCCGAGCTGTTGCTCCGCGTCCTTGCTTCCCGGATACGAGAAAGACGATCCGCACACACATGCTGCGACTACTCCTGTACGAAACCATCTCCGTGTCAATGACACGCTGGGCCGCGCAAAAGATGGGACCTACGAGTCAGCGTATAATACATACAGGACGCATGGCGAAGGTACATCGGCAGCATTCACGCAGCGCAGCGCAGGCCCCTACCCCGGATTCCCGACATCGCCTGTGCATCTATCATCCGCACCAGAATCAGCGAAAAACTTTACGAATTCAAAGCTGCTACACCGCTTGTCTCCTGTACCCGCTGCTGCGTGGGCTGCTGCTACGGCTAGGCCCACGTGTAAGGCAGTGTTGCGGGTGCTATGGTACGTGCGTGTCCGATCCATCTCTACAGCAAAATTCCTTTGTCCACGAATCAGGAAGAGGATTTCGATCCGCCAACAAAGAACTTCAGATTAACATTTCCGCAGAACATAGTGTCTAACAGCATCTCCACTCGCCTACACGACGTCGAAATTCGGTCCGAAACATCGAAAATTGGCCCAGTTATGTACGTAGGGATCTGTTTTCGGTCGGATTTAGACAATTTTGGTTTGGACTATCCAGGCCGAAACCAGGTTTCCGGATACGCCTGGGAAGGCCGGACGCAACGAACTCGGCAGAAAAAACTAAACGGCGCACGGACCCGACGAGTAAGCGACGGAAGCCGAGTTGTCGTCATCCTCGGAAGCACGTGGCGACCGCCGAACATTAACTGTCCATCGTGTCGGCCACGCGTCGCCGAATTACAGCGTCACCATCGCCGCCTCGGCTCCCGCGACGGACCGACGGGCACTAACTTCCCGTCGTTTCCCCTTTTCCCGCCCTCGCCGCCCAACACGGCCTTTATAAGCCGTACCGCTCGCCGGAGATCTTCACACTCTCTCACAGCTCCCCCAGCCCACAAGCCCAAACTCCGGCGAACCCACTCTCACAGCTTCCCTTCCCAGCCATGGCCGAGCGGTACCCCGGCGACGGGACGGTGGCGAACGGCTTCGGCCGGCGCACCCTTCAGGCTTGGGAGGCGCGCATGGTGTACGATGCCGGCTATATGGCGCCGCCCGACACGCGGATGTCGGCATACCTATCCCGCCGACGCCGACATCGGAGGAGCTGTCGTACGATGTCCAAGAGTACATCGGCGCCTTGACGACCCCTCCGAAGCCGAGAGCGCCGACAACCTCCTGTTCTGGGAGCAGTTCTTCGCGGACAGGCGCGAACAGGAGCTCGCCCGCCACGAAGGGCCGCCGAACGAGTCGCCGCCAAAGCGCAACAACTCGGCTGGCCACTGGCGTTGGTGGAGCGCGCCAGGCCGGACACTCGCGGCGGTGATGGAGCACATCAACCGCGGGAACACGCCGAGGCTCGGCTTTCCGCGCACAGCGACGCCGGCGGCCAGGTCGGGCCGGCGTCCTCGCCGAACTGGATGTCGAGGAGGATGGCGAGCATGAGCTCGTCCTCCTCCGTGTCGGCATCCCACTCCTCTGGCTCGGCGCCGCTGCGCACACCGACAACGCCTTCGCCGGGGATGCGCGCAGCCAAGCGCGAGGCGGACTCGCCTGTGCGCTCGCCGCCGCGGACACGCTCGTGCGGCATCGTCATCGGCGAGCCGCGGTCGACGGTGTCGCCAACCGGCCGCCTGCATCTCCGCCACCCCAAGACAGAAGACTCGGCGCCGCCCGAAGACGGCGCTTTGAGGATAGCGCCGGAGCAGTCGCTCCGCGACACGGCGCCGCAGCCGCCGCCGGTGGAGCCCTCCTCGCCGGACATCCTGGAATGGTCCAGGAAGGACTGGGAGAAGGCAGAGCGGCAGCGCGTCCTCGGCCTGCAGCAGCAGGACAAGGAGCAGGCAGCCCGGCAACGGGAGTTGTCCGCGCGCGAGCTTGCCTATAGGGCGCCCCGCTCTAAGTCCTCGACGACGACGAGGATGAAGGCCCATCCTACCAGCCGTGGAGGTTCGGCGACCCAGGCCAGGAGAGCTCCCGCCAGAACCAGCCGCCGAGCGACGACAACCGCGCCGACCCCGGCTACACGGTGTTCTACAGCAACTTCGGCATGTAGGACGGCGAAGGCACCGACGGAGGCCACGGCAGCGGCCTTTTTAAGTTTATTATGTACTAGTTTAGTTTAAATTTGATGTAATTCGCCTATATTCACCCAACTTAAGAAATTCGCCCATCTTTAATGAATTTTAGCCGAACTTGGGAACTCGGCCTAGATACGCGAGTGGGAAACTGGGCGTAACCAGGCTGAAAACTAGTTCTGTCCGGCAGGAAAAAAGGTCCGATTTTCGGCCTGGGTTCGCCCAACGAGTGGAGATGATCTAAGAGCATCCCCACTCGGTGGCCGTCCCAGGCTGAAATCCGGACTTATTTCTTCCTGGAAACACCGAGTTTCCCACTCGTGTTCCTAGATCGAGTTCCCGCGTTCGGCGAAAATTCAGTTAAATACGGCGAAATTTGGATGAATATAGGAGGATTTCATTAATTAGGGCGAGGGCATATATATTACATCAAATTTAAACTAGGAAAACATAAAAGATTGTCGTCGTGGCCGACACCAATGCCTGACGCAGCTTCTATATGCCGAGGCGGGGGGTTGTTGCCAGCGTGGATGTGCTCCAGCACGGCGACGAGCGTTTGTCCGGGAACGCTCCACCAGCGGCCGCATTGTTGCGCTTCGGCGGCGAGCCCGGTGGCCCCTCGTGGCGGACGAGCTCCTAGAGCGGCCTGTCGGCGAAGAGCTGCTCCCAGAAGACCAGGTTGCCCGGATCCTCGGCGAGATCCGGGTATTTCATGGCGGCGATAGCCGCCTCGATCTCGTCGCCGATGTCCTCGTTGGCTGGCACCGGGGAATCGGGATCCCGTCGGTGCTAAGATTCCAGCCGAGGGGGAGACGAACGTTTGGCGGCGCCTAATAGCCCGTGTCGTGGAGCATCCGGGCCGCCCACGGCTGCAGCGTGCGGCGGCCGAAGCCGTTCGCCGCCGCGGTGTCACCGTAGAATCTCTCGGCCATTGATTTTCGCCGGAGTTGTGGAAGTGAAAAGGTACGAGCGTTTGGAGTTTGCCGGAGTTGGGAGCGTTGTGAGAGAGTGTGAAGGGAGACGGCAAGAGGTACGGCTTTTATAGGCCAAGGCGGGCGGCGAGGCGGGAGGGGTGTAGTGGCGAGGCGGGAGGGGTGTAGCGGCGAGGGCGGGAAAGGGGAAACAATGGAAAGTTTGGCCTTCTCTCGCCGATAGAGCTAGCCCACGCCCGTTTTTGCTTCGTCCGGCGTTTCCAGGGCGTTCGCGGGATCCTGGGAATAGCCTGGGAAGTCCGGACCAAAGTTGGCCTAAATCCGGATGAAATTGGGGTCCTAGGGATGCGATTGTGCCGATTTTCAGCGTCTGGACCTATTTTTCATCCTGGCATCGGCGTTGTGGGAATGTGAGTGGAGATGCTCTAATATTTTTAGATAACCACTGCACCCTGGCAGTTTGGGGAGAGTAGTTTTATTTTTAGACTACTCTACTACTCTACTACCTAACCCCAAAAAACAAAATTCCGCCCTAGGGTACCTCACCGGAGCCTACAGGCGAGGCGACGACAACATCAGCGAGCATTACTCGCGGATAGGTCGACCGAGTTCTAGAGCTGCGCCTCCTAGCGCCCCACCACCATGCGAGCCACATGCATCCTCCTAAAAAATTGTGGATCTTTTGATATTGTAGCAATTAGTCTAAGTTTATATATATTGTATATGTAAAAATAATAATTATACATGATATTTAAAATATTAATACTATTATAATATTGTGTGTGGCACCCCTTTGATTTCATCGTGCATCCGCTATTGCCAACGCAAGACCCCGCTGCAGCTGGAGGCTGTTGAAGGCCTCCTTCTCGCGGTGGAGCTTCTTTTTCGCGGCTGTGGGATGGAGAGAGTGCATATTCAACCGTGGTGACACCCCTCATTGTCGGAGTCGTGGTCAACAAAATCCACGACCCCGTCATCTTTGGTGTCTGATGCAGCATTGCCAGGGTCCTCCTCGTTGGTGGAGGCTAGGAGCGGTGGGGGAGCCTGTCTCGCTATGGCAAGAGAGTTCCCTACCTCGGCTTCATGCCTACGCAGCGGTGGGAGCCCCCAATTGGTCCAGCGGCGGGTGTTGCATTTCCTCGTGAACCTGACCGACTAGCTACTTGCCCTCCTCCTCGGCAGCGTTGTAGAGTGATCCGCCACGGTTATGCCCAACAAGGGTTCCACGGCCACGCATCGGCTTAGAGATTGCTCTACCATGGCCGTGCCGCACCTTGATTGAGGAGTTCACCGGCCACATCGTGTCGCGGGGGTGCCGAGTCCTGGTAGGGATGGGGATTTGCTATGTTCTTAGGCCTCAAAGTGGCCTCCTGTCAACACCCGGATTTTTAATCTCAGATGCCTGTTATGCCATACATCGCAATCCCAGGATTACCATTTTCGCGAGACATAACAGATTTGGATATCACAGTACATCATCCATTACAAACCATACATAAGGTCTTACACAAATAAGGATCTCATGATCCAGTACTTAATATAACTCAAGCAGCGGAATAACGTAATAATAAAGGTAGCGTAGGCAAAGCTCCATCTTCGGGGTCACAGGCAATGCTGACGATGGGAGATGATCCTAGTTGTCGTAACCTTCCCGGGGTCCATCATCCTGGTACTCCTCTTCATCGTCTGGCCACGGGAATAGCCAGGGACAGATCCATGAGTACTCTTTAAGTACTCGCAAACTAATACTAACAAGTTAAGGGGGTTTTTTGTAGTGGGACACTAAGCTCTAGGGTTGTTTTGTAAAAAGCCAGATTTACCTATACTAAGTTCAGAAGCTAGTTGAAACTTTATAACACCTAAGTGGGAACTTGAGTTTCATATCAAAACTCTGTTGTGGTCAAGTCAAAGTCTCAATTCATTTCACAAGTCATTTTGAAAACATCTGACGGGGGAACAATATGGCCACTCAACCTGTCCATCACCGCGGACGTGGCTATTCGAATATTTTGACACTCTGCAGAGATTGTACACTTTCACCACAACATTCGATACATCCGTCAGGAACAAATCCTAAATTCACCATACTTAGTATGCGGATAATCAAACCTAACCTTTCAATTACACGTCCTAGTATAGGCACCTCTCCTGTGAGTTTGGCCTCCCAACCATGACCAACTGTCATCTTGGGTACTACATAGGTGGAAAATCTTCACAAAGGTAGCCTCAGCTCAGACCTTGGCCGTGAGGGAACCCATACTAAGGTATATAAGTTTCCAATCAAGCCCTACCCAATTTTGGGTATTATGGTTGTACGGTAAAATTGGAATGGTATCGCATCCATACAACCATCAGTTTTATAAAGGGGTAAGGCTCATGCCTCAACATTTTCATCATCAAAGTCATCTGGTGTTCGGAAACACATGTCAAAACATTTCAGTAGAATGACTCATCATTCCAAGGTTTTCGTAACCATTTTCACCAAGTATTCCCATCTAAAGTTGCTCAAGTTTTATGCTTAGCACTAGCATCTACAAGTGGGGTAAGTACTAATGAGGGGTGGTAAACAAGTGGTGCTTAATTAAGTTCAATCTCATGCCTTAGGATGACATCAAGATTATCTAGCTTAGGCCAAATTTAATGCTCTTTATGCAACCTTCAATTATCTTTCTAGTATCTACAATTCACTATGTAAACTCTAAGAGAAAGCTTTGATAAATAAATAAAGTATAAATCTGTTGGAGATATGCCCTAGAGGCTATAATAAATATAGTTATTATTATATATCTTTGTGTTTATGATAAATGTTTGCATTCATGCTATAATAGTATTAACAAGGAAACCATTAATACTTGTGTGATTTGTAAACTTAATTTGAAGTCCCTAGTATAGCCTCTATACTTCACTAGCTTGTTGGTTGATTGATGATGTGGTTTCTTTATCATGAACATTGAGATGTTATCAACAACAAGATCATATCGTTAGGAGAATGATATGGTGGACATACTCCTATAGACAAGCGTAGCATAAAGATCAAGTCATTTCAATAGTTCAATTGCTATATGCTTTCTGATACATAGTAACCTAATTCCTTCGACCATGAGATCATGCATATCACCTTTACTGGATGGATGCTTTGATGTCATCAAACACCACACCGTAACAGGGTGGCTATAAAGGTGGCATTGAGTGTTCGGAAAGTATTGGTTGAAACACATGGATCAAGAGTGGGATTTGTCCATCCACATGACGGATAGATATACTCTGGGCCCTCTCGGTGGAATGTCATCCAATTAGCTTGCAAGCATGTGACTTGGTCACAAGGGATCACATATCACGGGAACGAGAAAAGAGTACTTATCAGTAACGAGGTTGAACTAGGTATGCAGAGATACCGACGATCATAACCTCGGATAAGTAACATATCGTGAGACAAAGGGAAATTGGTATCGTATATAAGTGGTTCATTCGATCGTAAAGTAATCGTAGAAATATGTGGGAGACATATGAATTTCCAGATTCCTCTATTGGTTATTGTTCGGAGAAGTGTCTCGATCATGTCCGCATAATTCACGAACCGTAGGGAGACACACTTAAGGATTCGACGTTGTTTGAGTAGTTATGGTATTATGAGAAAGAGACCGAATGTTGTTCGGAGTCTCGGATGGGATCCGGGATATCACGAGGTGATCCGGAATGGTCCGGAGAATAAGATTCATATAAGGAAAGTCCCGTTTCGGAGTTCGGGAATGATTCCGGTGTTTTCATCGGGGATATTCTAGAAGGTTCCGGATTGTCCGGCACTCCGGGGGGGAAGGGGTACATGAATGTGTCATTACATATTGGAATGATTGCATCATGTACTAAGTGTTCTTGCTGTCCCAAATATAGGATTAAATTGAATCCTAAAACAGAAAAGTCAAATGTCCAGTTTGAAAGTCAAACTGCCAAAACAAGAAACTGTGGGAAACAAGCAAGAGGAGTTGGAACCAACCTGGAGGAGGAGTTGGACTCCTCCAGGCCGGCGCCCAGCCCAAGGCCGAGTTGGGGAGGGACTCCCTCCCTCCCCTGGCGCGCCCACCCCCTCCCACCTATATAAGGAGGGGCAGGGCTCCCCTCCTAGACACACAAGTTTCCTATCCTCTAAACTAAACCCTAGATCTAGACCCCGGTTTAGAGCTATTCGGTTTAGAGCCTTCTAATTGGTTTAGAGCCCTCTAATTGGTGTGTCTAATTACTAGACCACTAATAGCCTCTCTCATAAGCTCCACCATACTCGCACCGGCTTAAGGCGAAGCCCTGCGGGATTTCCCCTCTACTTCCGGTACCACGCCGTTGTGCTGCCGGAATCGCGAGGAGAGTGCTACAACCTCCGCTGCCTGCTGGAACAAGGGAGAGGAAGGTCTTCGTCGAGTACCGAACGTGTGACCGACTGCGGGAGCGCTGCGGGAACGCGGCGCCGGAAGGATCGTCTACGCGATCTTGAGATCGGAAAGAGTACGACTACATCACCCACGAGAATCTGCTCTCGTTAAACACTTTGGAATCTTCGAGGGTGAGTTATTCCATCGACTCGTTGCTACAATCTAGTAGATAGATCTTGGCTTGTTTGTTTGTATGCGATAGAAAATTTTTGTTTTCCATGCTACGAACCCCTACAGTGGTATCAGAGCCGTGTCTATATGTAGATCTGTTGCACGAGTAGAACACAATGGTCATTGTGGGCGTTGATGCTTTTATTGTAGATTGCTTTTTGTGTACTTTGCATCTTGCGGTATGTTGGGATGAAGCGGCCCGGGCTAACCTTACATGACATCGTTCATGAGACTTGCTCCACGCTTGACATGCAACTCGTTTTGCATAAGTGGCTTTGCGGGTGCCTGTTTCTCCTAGCATAGTTAAGATCCAATTTACAACGGGTAATCAACAATGCTAGTATCAATGTTGTGGTTATTGTTCGTAAGTTAGAACGACACTTATGGAAAGCCCCAAACCACGTAAAATATGCAAAGAAAGTAGAAGCGTCTAACTTTGTTTTGCAGGGGTGTGCAGTGATGTGATATGGCCATGATTGTGATTATATTTGATGTATGCAATGTTCCTTATTGTAAGTTGGCAACCGACAGGAGCCATATGGTTGTCTTTAATTTCTGTTAAGACCTGCGTGTCTATTCAAAATAGTTGTAATAGTTGAAGCTGGTGGACGACAACCATGGAGAAGCGTCATTGACCTTGATGCTATGCCGGTGATGATGGAGATCATATTCGTGCCTGAAGATGGAGATCGGAAGCACAAAGAAGAAAGGCCATATCATATCACATATTATGAATTGCATGTGATGTTAATCCTTTATGCATCTTGTATTGCTTAGTAGACGACGGTAGCATTATAAGATGATCCCTCATGCACATAAATTTCAAGTTCTAAAGTGTTCACCCTTAGTATGCACCGTTGCCAAAGCTTGCTGCTTCGAAGCACCACGTGATGATCGGGTGTCTTTGATTCCGCGGGTGAATACAACGTAAGCAAGCCAGATTTGCTTATGCGGAAGCTAAGGTTTGATCTTGACGAGCCTAGCATGTACAGACATGGCCTCAGGAACACGGATCGCCGAAAGGCAAAGCATGAATCATATAGTAGATATGATGAACATGATGATTGTTCGCCATTAAAACTATATCAGCTCTCGTGATGATCGGTGTTGATGTAGTGGATTTGGTTCGTGTGATCACTAAAACAATGTGAGGGATGTTGTTTTGAGTGGGAGTTCACCTAGTTTAATTTCATTAATTAATTTGAACTCAATTTGTCATAAACTTAGTCTAAACTATTGCAAATATGTTGTAGATCAATGGCAGCCCCTACCATCAATTTTAATGCGTTCCTAGAGAAAGAAAAGTTGAAAAACAATGGAAGCAACTTCGCGGATTGGTTCCGCAATTTGAGGATTGTCCTCACAGCTGGTAATTTGACCTATGTGCTGGATGCACCGCTAGGTGACCCACCTGCAGCTGATGCTACCGATGAAGTAAAGAATGTTTACCTTGCTCGGAAGAATCAGTACTCCATAGTTCAGTGTGCTATCTTGTATGGTTTAGAATCGGAGCTTCAGAAAAGGTTTGAAGAGTCAGATCCATATGATATTGTCGAGGATCTCAAATTAATCTTTGAGACTCATGCGACAATTGAAAGTTATGAAGCTTCTGAAAAGTTCTTTAACTGCAAGATGGAAGAGGGTGGCTCCGTCAGTGAGCATGTGCTTAAGATGTCTGGGCACGCAAATAAACTTCAAAGTTTGGGTATAGTGATTCCTAATACTTTGGGAGTTTACCGCATCCTCCAATCACTACCACCAAGTTACAAGAACTTTGTGATGAACTACAACATGCAGAACATGAACAAAGAGTTGCCAGAACTATTTGTTATGTTAAAATCTGCAGAAGTGGAGATCAAGAAAGAGCACCAAGTGTTGATGGTCAATAAGACCACCAAATTCAAGAAAGGCAAGTCTAAGCAAAAGGGACACTTCAAGAAGGGTGGTAAGAAAGTTACCACGCCGACGAAGAAGACCAAGGCTGGACCTAAACCTGAAACTGAGTGCCTTTACTGCAAGGGAGAAGGTCACTGGAAGCGGAATTGCCCAAGGTACTTGGCGGATTTGAAGAACGGCAACATCAAGAAGAAAGGTATATCTGATATACATGTTATTGATGTGTATCTCACTAGTACTCGTAGTAGTGCCTGGGTATTTGATACTGGTTCGGTTGCTCATATTTGTAACTCGAAACAGGAGCTGCAGAATAAACGGAAGCTAGTGAAGAACGAGGTGACGATGCGCGTAGGAAACGGATCAAAGGTTGATGTGATCGCGGTCGGCACGCTACCTCTTCATCTACCATCGGGATTAGTTTTATACTTAAATAATTGTTATTTGGTGCCTGCATTAAGCATGAACATTATATCAGGATCTTGTTTATTGCGAGACAGTTACTTGTTTAAATCCGAGAATAATGGTTGTTCGATTTATATGAGTAATGTGTTTTATGCACATGCACCTTTGATAGATGGTCTATTCATATTGAATCTCGATAGTAGAAATACACATATTAATAACATTGAGGCTAAACGTTTGAAATCAAGCGATAATTTGACCTATATGTGGCACTGTCGTCTTGGTCACATTGGAGTGAAACGTATGAAGAAACTCCATTCCGATGGACTTCTTGAATCACTTGATTTTGAATCACTTGAAAGATGCGAAGCATGTCTGATGGGTAAAATGACTAAGACTCCATTTTCTGGTATAATGGAGCGAGCTACGGACTTATTGGAAATCATACATACCGATGTGTGTGGTCCAATGAGTGTAGCATCGCGCAGTGGTTATCGTTATGTTCTTACCTTCACGGATGACTTGAGTAGATATGGGTATATCTATTTCATGAAACATAAGTCCGAAACTTTCGAGAAGTTTAAGGAGTTTCAAAGTGAGGTAGAGAATCAACGTAACAAGAAGATTAAATTTCTACGTTCTGATCGTGGAGGTGAATATCTAAGTTACGAGTTTGGCGAGCATTTAAAGAAGTGCGGAATACTTTCACAATTGACACCGCCGGGAACACCACAGCGTAATGGTGTGTCTGAACGTCGTAATCGAACTCTCTTAGATATGGTTCGTTCTATGATGTCACTTACAGATTTACCGCTATCATTTTGGGGTTATGCATTAGAAACAGCCGCATTCACTTTAAATAGGGCACCATCTAAATCCGTTGAAACGACACCGTATGAATTATGGTTTGGGAAGAAACCTAAATTGTCGTTCCTTAAAGTTTGGGGATGCGAAGCCTATGTAAAGAAGTTACAGCCGGACAAGCTTGAACCCAAAGCGGAAAAATGCGTCTTCATAGGATACCCGAAGGAAACTATTGGGTATACCTTCTATCATAGATCCGAAGGCAAAATCTTTGTTGCCAAGAATGGATCCTTTCTAGAGAAGGAATTTCTCTCGAAAGAAGTGACTGGAAGGAAAGTAGAACTCGACGAGGTTGTCGAACCTTCTCTCGAAATTGCGAGTAGCGCAGCACCGGAAGAAGTTCCTGTGGTGCCTGCACCAATAAGAGAGGAAGCTAATGATAGTGATCATGAAACTTCGGTTGAAGTTGCTACAGAGCCTCGGAGGTCAACGAGAACTCGTACCACTCCAGATTGGTATGATTCCGTTATGAATGTCATGTTGGTGGACAACACCGATGACCCCGAGACATATGAGGAAGCGATGATGAGCCCAGATTCCAATAAATGGCAAGAAGCCATGAAATCCGAGATTGGATCCATGTACGAAAACCAAGTATGGACTTTGGTGGACTTACCGGATGGCCGGAAGGCTGTCGAGAACAAATGGATTTTCAAGAAGAAAACAGATGCTGATGGTAATATTACTGTCTATAAAGCTCGACTTGTCGCAAAAGGGTTTCGACAAATTCAAGGAGTTGACTACGATGAGACTTTCTCACCGGTAGCGAAGCTAAAGTCTGTGAGGATTATGTTAGCAATCGCTGCATATTATGATTATGAGATATGGCAGATGGATGTCAAAACAGCATTCCTCAATGGAGACATTGATGAAGAGTTGTATATGATACAACCCAAAGGTTTTGTCGATCCTAAAGATGCTAACAAGGTATGCAAGCTTCAACGGTCCATCTATGGATTGAAGCAAGCATCCCGAAGTTGGAATCAACGTTTTGATAAGGTAATCAAAAGTTTTGGTTTTATACAAACTTATGGAGAAGCTTGTATTTACAAGAAAGTGAGTGGGAGCTCTGTAGCATTCTTAATACTGTATGTGGATGACATATTGTTGATTGGGAATGATGTAGACCTTCTTAATAGTGTCAAAGAGTATTTGAATAATAGTTTTTCAATGAAGGATCTTGGCGAAGCAGCTTACATATTAGGCATAAAGATTTATAGAGATAGATCGAAACGCCAAATATCATTGTCACAAAGTACATATTTGGACAAAGTTCTAAAGAGGTTTGGAATGGAAGATAGCAAGAAAGGGTTCTTGCCCATGTTGCCCAATACGACCTTGAGTAAAACTCAAAGTCCGACATCGGCAGAAGATAGAGAAAGGATGAGTAAGACTCCCTATGCCTCAGCCATAGGATCTCTAATGTATGCCATGCTATGTACTAGACCCGACATCGCATATGCTGTTAGTTTAACTAGCAGATATCAAAGTGATCCAGGAGTGGATCATTGGACAGCGGTCAAAAACATCCTTAAGTACTTGAGAAGAACTAAGGATATGGTTCTTTCTTATGGAGGTGATGAACAGCTCGTTGTTAATGGTTACACCGATGCTAGTTGGAACACCGATCCAGATGATTCTAAATCACAATCTGGATACGTATTTATTTTGAATGGTGCAGCAGTTAGCTGGAGGAGTGCAAAGCAAAGCGTTGTGGCGAGATCTTCAACTGAATCGGAATACATGGCTGCTTCGGAGGCTTCACAAGAAGCGATATGGATGAAAGAGTTCATTACAGAGCTGGGTGTGGTTCCTAGTGCGCTGGACCCAATGTCTATCTACTGTGATAACATGGGCGCCATAGCCAATGCGCAAGAACCAAGGTCACACAAGAAGCTGAAGCATATCAAGCTACGTTTTCACGCTATTCGAGAACATATCCAGGATGGGGATATAAAGATTTGCAAAGTACACACAGATCTGAATGTGGCGGATCCGTTGACTAAACCTCTCCCGAGGGCAAAACATGACCAACACCAAACTGCCATGGGTGTTCGGTATATTACCATGTAATCTAGATTAGATGACTCTAGTGCAAGTGGGAGACTGTTGGAGATATGCCCTAGAGGCTATAATAAATATAGTTATTATTATATATCTTTGTGTTTATGATAAATGTTTGCATTCATGCTATAATAGTATTAACAAGGAAACCATTAATACTTGTGTGATTTGTAAACTTAATTTGAAGTCCCTAGTATAGCCTCTATACTTCACTAGCTTGTTGGTTGATTGATGATGTGGTTTCTTTATCATGAACATTGAGATGTTATCAACAACAAGATCATATCGTTAGGAGAATGATATGGTGGACATACTCCTATAGACAAGCGTAGCATAAAGATCAAGTCATTTCAATAGTTCAATTGCTATATGCTTTCTGATACATAGTAACCTAATTCCTTCGACCATGAGATCATGCATATCACCTTTACTGGATGGATGCTTTGATGTCATCAAACACCACACCGTAACAGGGTGGCTATAAAGGTGGCATTGAGTGTTCGGAAAGTATTGGTTGAAACACATGGATCAAGAGTGGGATTTGTCCATCCACATGACGGATAGATATACTCTGGGCCCTCTCGGTGGAATGTCATCCAATTAGCTTGCAAGCATGTGACTTGGTCAAAAGGGATCACATATCACGGGAACGAGAAAAGAGTACTTATCAGTAACGAGGTTGAACTAGGTATGCAGAGATACCGACGATCATAACCTCGGATAAGTAACATATCGTGAGACAAAGGGAAATTGGTATCGTATATAAGTGGTTCATTCGATCGTAAAGTAATCGTAGAAATATGTGGGAGCCATATGAATTTCCAGATTCCTCTATTGGTTATTGTTCGGAGAAGTGTCTCGATCATGTCCGCATAATTCACGAACCGTAGGGAGACACACTTAAGGATTCGACGTTGTTTGAGTAGTTATGGTATTATGAGAAAGAGACCGAATGTTGTTCGGAGTCTCGGATGGGATCCGGGATATCACGAGGTGATCCGGAATGGTCCGGAGAATAAGATTCATATAAGGAAAGTCCCGTTTCGGAGTTCGGGAATGATTCCGGTGTTTTCATCGGGGATATTCTAGAAGGTTCCGGATTGTCCGGCACTCCGGGGGGGAAGGGGTACATGAATGTGTCATTACATATTGGAATGATTGCATCATGTACTAAGTGTTCTTGCTGTCCCAAATATAGGATTAAATTGAATCCTAAAACAGAAAAGTCAAATGTCCAGTTTGAAAGTCAAACTGCCAAAACAAGAAACTGTGGGAAACAAGCAAGAGGAGTTGGAACCAACCTGGAGGAGGAGTTGGACTCCTCCAGGCCGGCGCCCAGCCCAAGGCCGAGTTGGGGAGGGACTCCCTCCCTCCCCTGGCGCGCCCACCCCCTCCCACCTATATAAGGAGGGGCAGGGCTCCCCTCCTAGACACACAAGTTTCCTATCCTCTAAACTAAACCCTAGATCTAGACCCCGGTTTAGAGCTATTCGGTTTAGAGCCTTCTAATTGGTTTAGAGCCCTCTAATTGGTGTGTCTAATTACTAGACCACTAATAGCCTCTCTCATAAGCTCCACCATACTCGCACCGGCTTAAGGCGAAGCCCTGCGGGATTTCCCCTCTACTTCCGGTACCACGCCGTTGTGCTGCCGGAATCGCGAGGAGAGTGCTACAACCTCCGCTGCCTGCTGGAACAAGGGAGAGGAAGGTCTTCATCGAGTACCGAACGTGTGACCGACTGCGGGAGCGCTGCGGGAACGCGGCGCCGGAAGGATCGTCTACGCGATCTTGAGATCGGAAAGAGTACGACTACATCACCCACGAGAATCTGCTCTCGTTAAACACTTTGGAATCTTCGAGGGTGAGTTATTCCATCGACTCGTTGCTACAATCTAGTAGATAGATCTTGGCTTGTTTGTTTGTATGCGATAGAAAATTTTTGTTTTCCATGCTACGAACCCCTACAAAATCTTGCAAGTAAAACTAGGATTGGGTATCGTCAAATGTGTTCAACCAAGCATGCTTAGGGCATATCAGTGGCATGGTAACAAGCAAGTATTTGCTTGCATAGGTATCAGTATAAGCTTGCTAAGTTAATAGCTTGCAAGTATTGGCTTGCATAGGTCAACTTGGTTAGTAAGGCTCGCTAAAGTAGAGTATCTTGCAAGTGTTAGCTTGTCTTGTGCAGAGCAGTGGTTGAAGTTCTCCTCGGCTTCTTCTTCGTAGTATCCTCCTTCCTCCTCGTATCCTTGGTCGGTACTAGCGTCTATGAATAAATACGAGGTACACAATCACCAAACAATACTTAACTATTTTCAATCATCACACAAATATGTTCTATATATGATCTAGCATTATCACTAACATTACAAGAATAAAGCATTTGTCTTATTTATTTTTAGAAAAGTAATTTCTACTCATTGAAAAACTACTTAAGATTTAATATTCTCCAACTCAAACATGGGATCATGTTGACACATGTCATCACCACATATTTCAGTATATGGGAATGTGATTTAAAGTGGTGTCACAATTTAATAAGGTTTAACCTTTTTATTTTAAATAATTAAAGTGACTAGAAATGCCTACGTGGCATTCTTTTATTACTTGAACATTATTTCTGTAAGTAAACCCATATGTTTTTATATATTCTGAAAGGTATGATCAAATGTGATTTTTGAGAGTTGGAATCAACTCAAAATCTATTATGGTTAAAATTTGAAAAATGTTTGAATGCAGAAAAGCTTCTGACTTGTTATTTTTACCATGGGTGATCTACAGATCCAAATGACTTGAATCCAACGGGCTTGGATTAATCATTTCAGTACCTTTCTAACAAAATTGGTTTCATGCAATTTGGTTCACTGAATCGAGGTGGGTTGATTTTTGAATCTAGGTACAGAACTGAGTTTGCATTAAAATAGAAAAATCTAAATTCAAACGGTTGGGCTGCGCGGGAAATGCTAATGGGCCGGCCCAGTGTCACTCCGCAGCGCGGGGTGCAGCTGACGGGGGGTTCCACCAGTCAGTGGATCATAACACGCGAAGCGGTACGGGGCGATGTGGTTCGTTGGATTAGAAGTGAGATCAATGGCTGAGGGTCGTCGTCGACGATGAACATGTCATCGACGAGCTCGAACCCTAGCGGCTCAGTGGGGGTCGTGGGAGGCTCACCGGGGCTCAGGCGAGGGTCGGCGATAGGGGCGAACGACGAAGTCGACGACGGCGACTCTCCTGGCACCGACAGCTCCTCCTGGGACGGCTCCAATCGATGGCTTCCTTCTTCTCCAGAGGCGGCGGGCTCCGGCCAAATTCCGGCGATGTGCTGCTCGCCTTGCTCCGGGAGTGAGTTGGGGTGGTTCTGGGTGAGAGGAGAGTGAACTGGTGTGATGAAATCGAGCGGGGGTCGTCTCCTTTTATAGGCTCGACGGCGAGACCGAGAGGGATGGGCAGGCGACGGTGGCGACACGGCTACGGGCGGTTAGAGGCATGGCTGTGGTTAGCGATCGACGGGCGGTCTCCTGGCGATGCTCTAGAACTTGAATGCGAGCTTAGGGGCGGTGGCAATTGGTCGGGAACGTGCGGTGCTCTGCGAGGCAGAGGCGGCGAACTCCGCGGCGAGCGTTGGCTACGAGGTACGGGCGATGAAACGAACATGTCTGGTGGTCTCCTGGGACGGTGGGGTGCATGCTGGCGAGCAGCAAGGGCTCGAGGTGGTCGGGTTGCATGGTAACGACGCGTGCTCTAGGGTGCATGTCGGCATGGTCGACAGCGGCGCGGGCGCGGCGTTCCTGGCGGTTCTGGTCTCTGTCTTCGATCTAGGGCTGGTCGAGAGGGGGTGGTGAGGCATGGTCTGCATGCTAGACAAGGTGGGCACGGCTAGTTCTTCTCCTAGCTTGTTGTCCACACTGGGGTGACATGGTGAGGCTCGGCCTGCTCACCATTGATGGCATTGGCAAGCTCACAGTGGTGCTAGAGGTTAGTTAAAGATGCTAGATGATCTACTAAGGTTATTTGTAACCAGAGAGGGAACAAGGTTGGCCAAAACACTGCTCAACATAGTGTTTTTGATTTGGTTGATTTGAATCTGCAACCTGTTTGATGAAATGGCCGCAAGAAATTTATTTTGAATTTTGAAAAGATTTTTGGTGGTTGTGCTAGGCATCTGTTGAGGATTCTGTGGGTGCTTGGGTTTTGAAAATTGAGCTTGTTTGAGTGGTTTTTGAAATAGTGGGATCTTCCCATATGAGATAGATTCAATTTTAAACTGTCATTTAAACTTAGAATTTGAATGTTTTTGGATGATCACAAAGTGGGCCTTGGTACCTTATTATGAGTACTAACAAGGGGTGCAAAGATCCATTCATGTTTCTGTTGAGTTTTGAAAATTAGAGATAGCCAAAGTAGGCATGAGAGTTAATTTGGCCAAAGTGACCATTCACTTGATTTGCTTATTTTGAGTTGTTTGTCTTTGGGAAAAGTTTGGGGATTGTTTAGATGATGTTTATTTTACCTAAGACTCATTTTACAAGCAAAGAAACACAGAACCATGGCAATTCAAAAGAATCTAAATTTTGAATACACACACATATGAATGCTTTCATATTTTTAGTTGGGAAAGTTTTTGTTAACCCTAATTTTGATGATTAGAGTTTGATAATACATGTTTAGTATTTTTGGGATGTTACAAACCTTCCCCCCTTAAACAAAATCTCGTCCCGATATTTGAAAAAGGACGAAAAAGATTACCTAGGATTTGAAGAGATCGAGAAACTCTGTCCTAATGTGATCTTCGCGCTCCCAGGTAGCTTCTTCTTCTGTGTGGTTGCTCCATTGAATCTTGAGAAACTTGATGCTTCGGGTTCTGGTAGTTCTGAAAGCTTCTTCCAAAATATGGATGGGTACTTCGGGATAGGTCAGGTCAACATTGATTTCTATGGTCCGGTGATCAATGTTCTTGAACACTTCTGTCTTCTTCGGAACTTCGAGGCACTTACAAAGTAATGAGATATGGAACACATTGTGCACAGCTGACATCTCTTCGGGTAGTTCCAATTGATACGACACTTCTCCTCAACGGTTCAGAATCTTGAAGGGGCCGATATATCTGGGGGCTAACTTTCCTTTCAGTTGGAAACGCTGCATTCCCTTCAATGGCGACACTTTCAGATACACAAAATCTCCTATGTTGAAGGCGAGGTCTCGACCTCTCTTGTCGGTGTAACTCTTTTGTCTGGACTGGGCGGTCTTGAGGTGCTCAAGAATCTTGTGAACTTTCTCTTCTGCTTCTCGTAGGATGTCGGGTCCGAAAATCTGACTCTCTCCTACTTCCGACCAGTTCAAAGGGGTGCGACACTTCCTTCCATACATGAATTCAAATGGGGCCATTGGCAAACTAGCTTGATAACTGTTGTTGTATGAAAATTCTGGAAACGGTAGACAGTCTTCCCATTTAGATCCATACTCTAACACACATGCTCTCAACATGTCTTCGAGTATTTGATTTACTCGCTCCGTTTGTCCGTCGGTCTGAGGGTGATAAGCTGTGCTGAAATCTAGTCGGGTTCCTAAACCTTCTTGGGCTTTCTTCCAGAATCTCGAGGTAAACTGAGTTCCTCGATCCGATACGATGTCCTTGGGGACTCCATGCAAACTGACGATTCTAGCGATGTATAACTCCGCTAGCTTCAAACTCTGATATGTGGACTTGACTGGTAAGAAATGGGCGACTTTGGACAATCTGTCCACTGTGACCCAGATAGATTCATTTCCCCTACTAGAAGTAGGAAATCTGGTGATAAAGTCCATTCCAGCGGAATCCTATTTCCATTTCGGAATCTGCAATGGTTGCAACAATCCAGCAGGTCTTTGATGTCCCGCCTTGACTCTTTGACATATATCACACTTGGCGATATAGCTTCCGATTTCTCTCTTCATCTTATGCCACCAAAATTGTTCTTTCAAATCTTGATACATCTTCGTTCCTCAGGGGTGGATAGAATAAAGAGTATCATGAGCTTCCTTAAGAATAACTTCTTTCAACTCAGAATCTACTGGTACACAAAGGCGTCCTTTGTACCACAGAACTCCTTCTTCGTCTCGGTGAATCCGGGTACTTTGCTTGTACTGATACGACGCTTGATTCCGTCGATACTAGCATTTCCTTTATGTGCCTCCTTGATCTGGCTGATCAAAGTGGGTTGAAGTTCTATGCTAGCCAAAAATCCTTCACTCACTAATTCCATTCGGAAATCTTCCATCTCTTTGTGCAGACTTGGTTGCTCCTTCAAAATCATGGAGTTCAAGCGGCACGGTAATCTGCTAAGGGCATCTGCTACCACGTTGGCTTTACCGGGGTGATAGTGAATGTCCAGGTCATAGTCCTTGATTAGCTCAATCCATCTTATCTGTCTCATATTCAGCTCCTTCTGAGTGAATATATACTTCAGGATCTTGTGATCCGAATAAATCTCACAATGGATTCCCATCAGGTAATGTCTCCATGTCTTCAGGGCTAGAACTACGGCTGCGATCTCGAGGTCATGTGTTGGGTAATTTTGCTCATGTTGTTTCAGTTGTCGATATAGATAAAATATAACTTTGCCTTCTTGCATTATCACATATCCGAGACCGATCTTGGATGCATCACAATACACGTCAAAGGGCTTTGTGATATCCGGCATGATTAAGATTGGGGCTGAAATCAATCTTCTCTTGAGTTCTTGAAAACTCGCTTCACATTTGTCCGTCCATTCAAACTTCTTCTCCTTCTTCAGCAATTGGGTCATGGGTCTGGCGATACTCGAGAATCCTTCTACGAACTTGCGGTAGTATCCCGCCAATCCGAGAAATGCACGAACTTGGGTTTGAGTGGTTGGGGCTGGCCAATCTTCGACGTCTTTCACCTTTGCAGGGTCAACGGCAATTCCTCCGGCTGATACAATGTGACCGAGGAATCCTACCTCCTGTAACCAGAATTCACATTTGCTAAACTTGGCATACAACTGATGCTCTCTAAGGGTTCCAAGAATGGTCCTTAGGTGTAGCTCATGTTCTTCTTCTGATTTGGAATAAATCAGGATGTCATCGATGAAAACAACGATAAACTTATCCAGGAAGTCCATAAAAATCTTATTCATGAGATTCATGAAATAAGCGGGGGCATTGGTTAATCCAAAAGACATGACAGTATGCTCGTATAATCCATATCTGGTGGTAAAGGCAGTCTTGGGAATATCCTCTGCGCAAATCTTGAGTTGATGATAGCATAAGATCAATCTTAGAAAACACTTTGGCACCGGTCAACTGATCAAACAAATCTTGTATCTTGGGCAATGGGTACTTGTTCTTGATAGTGACATCATTCAACTTCCGATAATCCGTACACAAACGGTTACCTCCATCCTCCTTATCCACAAACAAGACAGGTGATCTCCATGGTGACGCACTGGGTTGAACCAATCCAATTTCCAACATGGCATCTAGTTGCTTCTTCAGTTCTGCTAGTTCAGACGGGTTCATACTATATGGTCTCTGGGCTATGGGTCCTGTTCTGGGGATTAGTTCAATGATAAACTCGATATCCCGATCTGGGGGCATACCGGGCAAAACATCTAGAAATACATCAGGGTATTCACAGACTATCCGGACTTGGTCAATGGTAGGTTGGCCTATACTCTTGTTGCACTTGAATTGACGAGGTAAGGTTTCAGATACATGCTCGACTGATATTCCGGCTGTACTGGTCATGGTTATGGCTTTCTTGGCACAGTCAATTAATCCTTTATGTTTGGACATCCAATCCATTCCTAGTACTACTTCCAAACCTTTAGTTCCGAGTACTATCAGATTAGCATAAAAATCTATGCCATGGATTCGGATAGGGACGGCTTTGCAAATTTGCCTAGCTTTGGTGGTTGAACCGGGAATTTGAACAATCATAACATGCTTCAGTTTGGTTGGTTGAATCTTACTAGTGCATGCAAATTCTTCGGTGACAAATGAGTGCGATGCACCAGAATCAAACAACACTCTAGCAAGTACTGAATTAACAGAAAACATACCCAGCACGACGTCTGGCGCTTCCTGGGCTTCTTCAGCATGCATGAGAAAAAGACGGCCGTTGCGGTTGAGCGAATTCCCTGGGGCAAACCTTCTTCCGGGCTGAACACGACGTTGCTGCTGAGCTGGGGCATTTGCATTGGGGGCTCCGGCATAATTCTCGGGGCACTCATTGGAGTAGTGACCCTTATTTCCACAGTCATAACAAGTCACTTGCGACTTGTCCTTTGCTGCAACAGGCACAACATTGCTTCCATTCCTCGGGGCAGTGTTGGTGTTGGCGGTAGCATTGTTGTTGCTGAACTTGGGTGGTGCACGGTTGAAATTTCCAGAGTTGCCAGGGTTGTTGTGATTTCCTCCGGGCCTTGGGTTTCCACGGTTGGGATAGGTCGGACGGTTCATCAGGGGTCTGTTGGTTCTCGGGGCAAATCCTGGAGATGGGTTGGGTCGATACTTTGGGGTATGATGGGTTCCTGGACGATGCATCATGCGACACTTGCGGTTCTCATTGGCTTGGTTGATCTTTCCTTCTATCTGAATGGCAGAGTCGACAAGGGCTTCAATATCATCATAGGGGATATTGACCAACACCGTCTGCATCTCATCGTGCAGACCATTCAAGAATCTTTATTTCTTCTTGGCTTCAGTGTCGATCTCATCAGGGGCATACCTAGCTAATGACAAGAATTTGTCACGGTATTCCACTACGGTCATCCTTCCTTGCCTCAGTTCTCTGAACTCATCTCTCATTCTCTTGATCAAACCCGGTGGCACATGGGTTCTGTTGAACTTGACCTTGAATTCCTCCCAGGTCATCATATTTCCTCCGGTCATTGCACGAACGCTGTTCCACCATGCTCTTGCATCTCCGTCTAGATAGTGGGTGGCGAACAGAACTTTCTCGTTGGCTTCCACTCCTGCGACTTCCAGGCTATTTTCCATGGTTTGCAGCCAATCATCTGCGTCTAGGGGCTCTTCCGACTTAGTGAAAACAGGTGGGTTGGTGTTCTGGAAATTCTTGAGCTTAGATCCATGGTTGTCCTGATTTCCTTGGCCTTGATTGTTGTGGGCCAGCTGAGCTATCTGCTGAAGGGTGGCTAGGATGGCTTGACGTTCCGCTCTTTCAGCTTCACGGTCAGAAACCAACATTTGCAGGATCTGCAACATCGGGTCCGGGGATGAACCACTTCTTCCGCGTGGCATCTGAAGATTGAGATAGATCATGAGAAAAGAGGGAAATTTCTAAGGTTCAAGGACTTTGAAAAGTTTTAAAGTTTGACTTAGATTTTTTTGCAACTTGCTTTTCATTCATTCATTCATATCACACGATACAAACACACACCACAACAAAGGAAAAACAGATGGTTTTAAGAACCATTCCGGAAACTACGATACAGTGGGACCGGATACAACTCACTACGCTAGTGCTCAAGTGCTACTACTCCTCGGAGTCGGTGTAATCGTCATCCTCATCATCATCATCGATGAAGGCGAAGTCATCCTCATCGGTGAAGAAGTCCATGGCCCGATCCTCCAGAAAATCATCATCATCGCTGAGATAGGAGGAGGGGTCTCCACGAAGATCTTCTTCGGCATTCTCCCTTTCCTCCAGCTACATGTCTCTCTCGTGGATGGTCTCTTCAAATCCGAGATACGGTGGCGAAGACGAGCAATGATGCGATCCTTCTTGTTGAGCTGACGGCGACGAGACTTGCGATCTTTCGCTAGCATGGCGATGGTCTGATCCTTTGTCTTGATGATGGCGGAATTGTGGTTGGAGTAGTCACGGGCATTGTCCAACTCCTGTTGACGATCATACATCATGAAGCTAAGGTGGTCGAACTGAGTCTTCAGCTCGGGTTGGTATGGGGCTTCCAGTGGCTGTCCCATAGCATCACGCCTTGGAAAGAACTCAAAGCGGGTACCCTTGATCTGGTTGATACTCTACCCACACAGACGGGCAAGAGCTTCCTGCATGGCCCTGGCAAGTCCATCGAGCCAGTTGTTTTCTCTTAAGGTGAACTGAATTCCCTCGGCAGTGGGAGGTTCAATCTTTCCTTGGAGACTTGCAACAATTAGCCACTGCAGATCTTCTCCTCCTTGATCATTGAGCTGAGCTCCGAAGAACTTGGGGTGTGGACGCTCCAGAAGTTCCGAAAGCTGGTCCAAATCCCGCTCAAAGATGAGGTCTCCTCCATTCCCCAACTGATAAAACTTGCTGTACTTCACGTCCATCTATGAGAGTATAGGATGAGTAAGTTAGTAGAGTGATCAAGTGTGTCAAATTTTATGTATTTTGTAAGAGTTTTTTAGGAACATGATTTTTTATGAAAGAAACAAAGTGATAAGAGTGGGAATAAGTTTTTGTAAATATTTGTTTCCTTTGATTTTGAAATTAAGTTTTTGATTCAAACGTCCAGTCTAACTAGGGTCTCCTATGGTCAGGATGGCTCTGATACCAACTTGTCAACACCCGGATTTTTAATCCCAGATGCCTCTTATGCCATACATCGCAATCCCAGGATTACCATTTTTGCGAGACATAACAGATTTGTATATCACAGTACATCATCCATTACAAACCATACATAAGGTATTACACAAATAAGGATCTCATGATCCAGTTCTTAATACAACTCAAGCAACGGAATAACGTAATAATAAAGGTAGCGTAGGCGAAGCTCCATCTTCGGGGTCACAGGCAATGCTGACGATGGGAGATGATCCTAGTTGTCGTAACCTTCCTGGGGTCCATCATCCTGGTACTCCTCTTCATAGTCTGGCCACGGGAATAGCCAGGGACAAAGCCATGAGTACTCTTTAAGTACTCGCAAACTAATACTAACAAGTTAAGGGGTTTTTTGTAGTAGGACACTAAGCTCTATGGTTGTTTTGCAAAAAGCCAGATTTACCTCTACTAAGTTCAGAAGCTAGTTTAAACTTTATAACACCTAAGTGGGAACTTGAATTTCATATCACAACTCTGTTGTGGTCAAGTCAAAGTCTCAATTCATTTCACAAGTCATTTTGAAAACATCTGACGGGGGAACATTATGGCCACTCCAACTGTCCATAACCGCGAACGCGGCTATTCGAATAGTTTGACACTCTACAGAGATTGTACACTTTCACCACAACATTCGATACATCCGTCAGGACCAAATCCTGAATTCACCATACTCAGTATGCGGATAATCAATCCTAACCTTTCAATTACACGCCCTAGTATAGGCACCTCTCCTGTGAGTTTGGCCTCCCAACCATGACCAACTGTCATCTTGGGTACTACATAGGTGGACAATCTTCACAAGGTAGCCTCAGCTCAGACCTTGGCTATGAGGGAACCCATACTAAGGTATATAAGTTTCCAGTCAAGCCCTACCCAATTTTCGGGTATTGTGGTTGTACGGTAAAATTGGAATAGTATCGCATCCAGACAACCATCAGTTTTATAAAGGGGTAAGGCTCATGCCTCAACATTTTCATCATCAAAATCATCTGGTGTTCAGAAACACATGTTAAAACATTTCAGTAGAATGACTCATCATTCCAAGGTTTTCGTAACCATTTTCACCAAGTATTCCCATCTAAAGTTTCTCAAGTTTTATGCTTAGCACTAGCATATACAAGTGGGGTAAGTACTAATGAGGGGTGGTAAACAAGTGGTGCTTAATTAAGTTCAATCTCCTGCCTTAGGATGACATCAAGATTATCTAGCTTAGGCCAAATTTAATGCTCTTTATGCAACCGTCAATTATCTTTCTAGTATCTACAATTCACTATGTAAACACTAAGAGAAAGCTTTGATAAATAAATAAAGTATAAATCTTGCAAGTAAAACTAGGATTGGGTATCATCAAATGTGTTCAACCAAGCATGCTTAGGGCATATCGTTGGCATGGTAACAAGCAAGTATTTGCTTGCATAGGTATCAGTATAAGCTTGCTAAGTTAATAGCTTGCAAGTATTGGCTTGCATAGGTCAACTTGGTTAGTAAGGCTCGCTAAATTAGAGTATCTTGCAAGTGTTAGCTTGCCTTGTGTAGAGCAGTGGTTGAAGTTCTCCTCGGCTTCTTCTTCGTAGTATCCTCCTTCCTCCTCGTATCCTTGGTCGGTACTAGCGTCTATGAATAAATACGAAGTACACAATCACCAAATAATACTTAACTATTTTCAATCATCACACAAAGATGTTCTATATATGATCTAGCATCATCACTAACATTACAAGAATAAAGCATTTGTCTTATTTATTTTTAGAAAAGTAATTTCTACTCATTGAAAAACTATTTAAAATTTAATATTCTCCAACTCAAACATGGGATCATGTTGACACATGTCATCACCACATATTTCAGTACATGGGAATGTGATTTAAAGTGGTGTCACAATTTAATAAGGTTTAACCTTTTTATTTTAAATAATTAAAGTGACTAGAAATGCCTATGTGGCATTCTTTTATTACTTGAACATTATTTCTATAACTAAACCCATATGTTTTTATATATTCTGAAAGGTATGATCAAATGTGATTTTTGAGAGTTGGAATCAACTCAAAAGCTATTATGGTTAAAATTTGAAAAATGTTTGAATGCAGAAAAGCTTATGACTTGTTATTTTTACCAAGGGTGATCTACAGATCCAAATGACTTGAATCCAACGGGTTTGGATTAAGAATTTCACTACCTTTCTAACAAAATTGGTTTCATGCAATTTGGTTTACTGAATCGAGCTGGGTTGATTTTTGAAACTAGGTACAGAACTGAGTTTGCATTAAAATAGAAAAATCTAAATTCAAACGGTTGGGCTGCTTGGGAAATGCTAATGGGTCGACCCAGTGTCACTCCGCAGCACGGGGCGCAGCTGACAGGATAGTTACACCAGTCAGTGGATCATAACACGCAAAGCGGTACGGGGCAATGTGGTTCATTGGATTAGAAGTGAGATCAACGGCTGAGGGTCGTCGTCGACGATGAACATGTCACCGGCGAGCTCGAACCCTAGCGGCTTAGTGGGGGTCGTGGGAGGCTCACCGGGGCTCAGGCGAGGGTTGGCAATAGGGGCGAACGACGAAGTCGACGACGGAGATTCTCCTGGCACCGACAGCTCCTCCTGGGGCGGCTCGAATCGATGGCTTCCTTCTTCTCCAGAGGCAGCGGGCTCCGGCGAAATTCAGGCGATGCGCTGCTCGCCTTGCTCCGGGAGTGAGGTGGGGTGGTTCTGGGTGAGAGGGGAGTGAACTGGTGTGAAGAAATCGAGCAGGGGTCGTCTCCTTTTATAGGCTCGACGGCGAGACCGGGAGGGATGGGCAGGCGACGGTGGCGACACGGCTACGGGCGGCTAGAGGCATCGCTGCGGTTGGCGATCGACGAGCGGTCTCCTGGCGATGCTCTAGAACTTGAATGCGAGCTTAGGGGCGGTGGAAATTGGTCGGGAACGTGCGGTGCTCTGCGAGGCAGAGGCGGCGTACTCCGCGGAGAGCGGTGGCTACGGGGTACGGGCGATGAAACGAACATGTCTGGTGGTCTCCTGGGACGGTGGGGTGCATGCTGGCGAGCGGCAAGGGCTCGAGGTGGTCGGGTTGCATGGGAACGGCGCGTGTTCTAGGGTGCACGTCGGCATGGTTGACAGCGGCGTGGGCGCGGCGTTCCTGGCGGTTCTGGTCTGTGTCTTCGATCTAAGGCTGGTCGAGAGGGGGCGGTGAGGCATGGGCTGCATGCTAGACAAGGTGGGCACGGCTAGTTCTTCTCCTAGCTTGTTGTCCACACTGGGGTGACATGGTGAGGCTCGGCCTGCTCACCATTGATGGCATTGGCAAGCTCACAGTGGTGCTAGAGGTTAGTTAAAGATGCTAGATGATCTACTAAGGCTAGTTGTTGTTGGAGATATGCCCAAGAGGCAATAATAAAGTGGTTATTATCATATCTTCATACTTATGATAAATGTTTACATACCATGCTATAATTGTATTAACCGGAAATCGTAATACTTGTGTGATTTGTAAACATAAAAGAGTCCCTAGTAAAGCCTCTTGTTAAACTAGCTTGTTGGTTAATATATAATCATGGTTTCCTGATCATGAACATAGATATGTTATTAACAACAGGGTCATATCATTAGGAGAATGATGTGATGGACATACTCCTATAGTTAAGCGTAGCATAAAGATCAAGTCATTTAATATAGTTCATTTGCTATAAGCTTTCTGATACATAGTAACCTAATTCCTTCGACCATGAGATCATGTTAATCACCATCACCGGAAGGATGCTTTGATGACATCAAACACCACACCGTAACTGGGTGGCTATAAAGGTGGCATCGAGTGTTTGGAAAGTATGGGTTGAGGCACATGGATCAAGAGTGGGATTTGTCCATCCATATGACGGATAGATATACTCTGGGCCCTCTCGGTGGAATGTCATCCAATTAGCTTGCAAGCACGTGACTGGCTCACAAGGGATCACATATCACGGGAACGAGAAAAGAGTACTTATCGGTAACGAGGTTGAACTAGGTATGCAGAGATACCGACGATCAAAACCTCGGATAAGTAAACTATCGTGAGACAAAGGGAAATTGGTATCGTATGTAAGTGGTTCATTCGATCGCAAAGTAATCGTAGAAATATGTGGGAGCCATATGAATTTCCAGATTCCTCTATTGGTTATTGTTCGGAGAAGTGTCTCGATCATGTCCGCATAATTCACGAACCGTAGGGAGACACACTTAAGGATTCGACGTTGTTTGAGTAGTTATGGAATGATGAGTAAGAGACCGAATGTTGTTCGGAGTCTCGGATGGGATCCGGGATATCACGAGGAGATCCGGAATGGTCCGGAGAATAAGATTCATATAAGGAAAGTTCTGTTTCGGGGTTGGAGAATGGTTCCGGTGTTTTCATCGGGAATGTTCTAGAAGGTTCCAGAATGTCCGACACTCCGGAGGGGAAGGGTACATGAATGTGTCATACCAAGTTGGAATGATTGCATCATGTACTAGGTGTCATCGCTGAACAAAATAAAGGGTTTAATCAAATCCTAGTTTGAAAAAGTCAAACGCCAATTTGAAAAGTCAAACGGCTATTTTGGAAGGTGGAGGGGAAGTAGGAAACCTACTTGGGGAGGAGTTCCTCCCCTCCACCGCCGGCCCACTTGGGATCCGAGTTGGGGAGGGACTCCCCTCCCCTGGCGCGCCTCCCTCCACCTATATAAGGAGGGGCAGGGTGGCCCCTCCAAGTACACAACACCTCCACCCAAAACCCCAGCTCCCAGCCGCCGGCGCCGCCACCTCCTGCTGCCGCCGCCGCCTGGGGAAACCCTAGCCGCCGACTTGGGCAGCTCCAAGCCCTAGCCGCCGGCCCTAGACCCTCCTCCTTGGTGCGTCTAAACCCTAGATCGCCGAGGATCTCTCTCATAGTCCACCATACTCGCTCCGGCTTAAGGCGAAGCCCTGCGAGATCTCCCCTCTACTTCCGGTACCACGCCGTTGTGCTGCCGGAATCACGAGGAGAGTGCTACAACCTCCGCTGCCTGCTGGAACAAGGGAGAGGAAGGTCTTCGTCGAGTACCGAACGTGTGACCGACTGCGGAAGCGCTGCCGGAACGCAGCGCCGGAAGGATCGTCTACGCGATCTTGAGATCGACAAGAGTACGACTACATCACCCACGAGAATCTGCTCTCGTTAACCGCTTTGGAATCTTCGAGGGTGAGTTCCTCTATCGACTCGTTGCTACAATCTAGTTGATAGATCTCGGCTTGTTTGTTTGCATGCGGTAGAAATTTTTTGTTTTCCATGCTACGAACCCCTACAGTTGTAACCAGAGAGGGAACAAGGTTGGCCAAAACACTGCTCAACATAGTGTTTTTGATTTGGTTGATTTGAATCTGCAACCTGTTGATGAAATGGCCGCAAGAAAATTATTTTTGAATTTTGAAAAGATTTTTGGTGGGTGTGCTAGGCATGTGTTGAGGATTCTGTGGGTTCTTGGGTTTTGAAAATTGAGCTTGTTTGAGTGGTTTTTGAAATAGTGGGATCTTCCCATATGAGATAGATTCAATTTTAAACTGTCATTTAAACTTGGCATTTGAATGTTTTTGGATGATCACAAAGTGGTCTTTGGTACCTTATTATGAGTACTAACAAGGGGTGCAGAGATCCATACATGTTTCTGTTGAGTTTTGAAAATTAGAGATAGCCAAAGTAGGCATGAGATTTAATTTGGCCAAAGTGACCATTCACTTCATTTGCTTATTTTGAGTTGTTTGTCTTTGGGAAAAGTTTGGGGATTGTTTAGATGATGTTTATTTTACCTAAGAATCATTTTACAAGCAAAGAAACACAGAACCATGGCAATTCAAAAGAATCTAAATTTTGAATACACACACATATGAATGCTTTCATATTTTTAGTTGGGAAAGTTTTTGTTAACCCTAATTTTGATGATTAGAGTTTGATAATCCATGTTCAGTATTTTTGGGATGTTACACCTCCGACCGGTAGATACACCTATTGTGCGAGGCGATTTAAAGTGGGCTTAATAATTATAAAGGGATAGGTCATTTTAAGGCTTCTACTCAGAATGAAAAAATGTATTAGTCCATTTTTAAAAGGCGAGGGCGTTTTGAGTTGTCTTGATAGAATTTCTCTTATGGTGATTCAACTATGCTTTATCACTAACATTGAATGGGTATTATCTATAATACACTGAAACTACTAAGTTTTTTATCGAAAGAAAATATTCCTCTTATTTACCCCCTTCAACTGCAAAAAAAACGACGTTTAAGGTATGATTATACCCTCAAAGTCACAAGATAAATGATTGTATATGTGATACTCTTATAAGAAACAACATGAATTCTTACATACATATAATAATATTAATTAATATTACCTTAGTATAATATGTTTCTATAGTCGAACATGGAGTTGTGAGGATACACCAACCAATCAATTATAATGTTCTCATTACCGTAGTTGTGAAACTCTACTCTATGATTTTCACCATAGCTATTTAGAGCGTGTATCATGCTTCTACCTGCCCTCCTAAAAGAAGTTAAGCGTGCATATATTGTTTCTTTCATACAGTTGTATTCATATTCTTTTAATAAAAAATATCCTAGGGAAAGGATTAGTAAGTCTATTGATCCTTTGTCCAGTAGTGGCAATTGTGGGGCGATGTCATTTTCAAACCTTTTTAAGTCTATGAAGGTTTTTGTGTATGGTTGTTAGGCTCTTTTATGTTGCTATTCAAGACTTATCTTATTTTATTACCCCTGGAACTCTGATTAGTAGGATGATATTTGTTTTGATATATGTTTTCTCAATGAATAATCTATACTGGACGGTCCTTAACTATAGGATAATCGTATGAAAATATTGTTGCTTGCATATGATTGGATTCATCTTCTTTTAAGAAATAAATATCATAGTGGAAGGATTAGTAAGTGTTTTGATCCTTTGGCCACTAGTGGCAATTGTGGAGAGGTGTCATTTTGAACCTGTTTTTAAGTTTATGGAGTTATTGTTTATGATTGCTATGCTCTTTTATGTTGATATTCAAGACTTTTCATATTTTATTATCCTTGTGACTATGATTAATAGGATGGATGTTTGTGTTGCCATGTGTTTTCTCAATGAATAATCTACACTGGAAGGTGCTTAACTAGCATATCAGGGCATTAATGCTCATGAGAAATGGCACCATATTCACAACAAAATAGAAAAAGTGGAGCGCGAGTTGCATGCAAAAAAGGAGACATATTGATCTCCATCATGTTAGAAACTTTTGCCCTAAAATGTTTGATACATTTGCTTCTTTGTCATCTATTGGTAAATGATGAGTCTTGCTTACAGTCAGAATGAATTTGCTCAATACTTATGGCCCATGCCAAGAAGGTAGAAATCTTGAGTTTATTGTTTGCTTAAATGAAATTCAAGTTCCTCCCAAACAAAATTGTTTGTTGACTAGTGACTTCAAGCTAATTAGATCACTTGAAGACAGAAATAAGGAACACTAATATATAGAATATTTTAATATTTAATGAAGCCATCTCTAATCCTGGGATGGCAGAAATACCATTAAAGGTTAGAATTTTACTTAGATCTGTATGCAAAAATATCCTTTATTAGAAAGGTTTGATTGGCACTTTACCCTAAATGTTGGAATTTAAATTTTCCAGCAAATCTACCTTTTTTATGTTGACTACGACAACTCCGATAGTGTGCCTTGCATTATTCCCCATTCAAACTGCAATCCCAAAATCTTCTTTTATCGATTGAGAATTACTAGATGAAATATAAGAATTTTACACCTCTTATTGAATCCATGTAACAGAAGTCCATTTTATGAGATGATCCAACTTGAAGAATTAGTCGTAATTTAACTCTTTGTGCGATTCTCTAAAGAACTAACCTAAAGGCCATCAAAATTTGTGAAGCGGCATTGCAGATGTTAATGGTGTCATTTCCTTGCTTGATCTAGTGGAGGATAGTGGGGATCTCACTCATAGATAATAGTCTCTAAACATATATTTAAAGAAGTTACATATATATCTCAGAAAACAAAAGCTTCTTGAGAGGCAAAGGGGGAAATAAAGTGGGCCGAGTTAGGATTTAAAAATATAGTTTTCCCCATGTTACATAATCCTTTTGATATAAAAGGAAGATGATTGTTAGTTTATCAAATTTTGAAGGTTTTTTCATCGCTAAGCATGAAGAAAAGCCTCCTTGCTATGGGTAGCACAAAAAGAAAGGTTGGGACAATCTAACCATCGCAACATGCTCTTTTACATCATTGTAATTTTTTTTGGTTTTATAAGATCTTTTTCTAAGGATATCGATGAAATTGTTAAAAAAATTCCAAAAATAAATCCCTTTGTTTTGATGGATCTAATGGAGATATTTTCTCAAAAGGCTAGCATATCATTAAACATGATGTTTGTCCAGTTATATGGTTGCTCTCTGAATGCACAAAGTATAGATGGTTATTTTATTACTCTCATTCCTATTTGGTTCCTACTGAAACATGTTTATTTAGGCCCATATCCTTACAAAACACTTCTCTCAAGCTTCTCCCTAAGATTTTGGCAAGCCAATCGCAAACGGTCATTATGAAACTCATTCATCAGAATGAGTAAGGTTTTATTGAAGCCAAGACCATTCAAGGCTATTTGGCATGGGCATTTCAGTATATATCCATATTTGACATAAATATATATAGGGTAGTCTATTGCTCAAGTTAGATTTTTAAAATAGCATCAGTAAAGTTTAGCATTCAACCATAATTGATATCTTGAGGTGCAAGGGTTTAAATATGGTGTGTATGGATTCATAGGTTGTGAAGTTGAGCATTTTATATGTGACACTGAAGACTATCCTATGTCGACAATCAGTGATGATTACTTCTTCTCTAGTTTAATGTGGCATTTCTTATAATATATATGGTGTTTCTCTCTAAGTAGTTCGATTTGCAAAAGTGTTCACATTTGCACATCTCATATCTTTTCATCATACATAGTTTGTTAGGTGCAAGTGGGGCATTTCCCTACTGATACATGTCCACTTCATATTCAAACACAAATTTTCTTAATAAATGCATAAAAATATCATATAGATACCAAAACTGTGCATAACAAAACTATCTTATTGAAAACTCTAATGTAATTGCCATTGTCCAAAAAAAGGGAGATTGAAATGACATTTCTTCCCTAAGTGGGTTTGGTAAATATCATACAATGTTTAGGAGAATAATGTAAACCTACAAGTGTATATTCAGGTTTTAGTCTCATGTTATGCAATAGAAAAAAAAATTAGGATACACCCCAAATTAAAAGAGCAAAAGAAACCGTAGTATTAATTTTCATGTATTTTATCTTTGTTTCAGTCATAGGTATGCCACACTACAAACAGGGGTACTCAAAGTGGACGGGATTATAACTATCATAGCATTATCCACATACACATCCCATCCACAAGAAATTCCACGATGGAGGGAGGGCCAAAATGATCACTAACAACAAGGCCATTATGCAGCTCAGAGTATTTATACCCCGGAACTCTAAATTTGATTCTAGACTTCCGAAATAATTTAACTAAGCTCCACACATGTATGGAACACGAACAAGCCATCGAAAGGAGGGACACGTTTGAGTTCAGGGTGATTCTTGTTGTCTCTCATGTCGTGGAGTGCCTCACCATGGAACCAATATGAGTTGAGCCCGTGTCCAATGCTGCTCGACTCATGGACAAATAGAGGTATGTGTCTGCTTCTTCTCGACTCACTGATGAATAGAGGGTAACGCTGTGTCTATTACTGCTCGACTCTCCATGGAACATGACCTCTGTGTTTCATTTTGTAGATATTCAAAGGCTAGCAAGGCCGAGAGTACCTTGTCCTCGGCCATTCCCCTTGCCATTCTCAGGAGCCAAATTCAACTCCACCCTCATCTGATTATCTTCATCTTCATCGCTTTCCTCCTCTGCTAAGAAATGGAATCCCATAAAAACAAAAACGTTCAACAAAAAAATTAGAAGATGAAGAAGGGAAGATAATTTGCCTTCCTTACTATCCACCCCAAAGAAGAAATGTTGCCAAGCCTCCCCATCAAAATCATCCAGTTCATCCCAACTTATGGGCTCATTCAAATCGATGTTGGGCATGGTTGCAAGAAGAACCATAGGAAGAACAAGAGGAAGGAGACGATGAACTCATCATCCATGGTGCAGGAGATGTCATAAAACCTCTATTTTTATTTCAAACTCTCTTTGACTCCATCCACTCCTCTGATCTTGATTTCCACTATGCGATTTGGCTTGATCCATGGAAACCAGATTTCCACAATAGATGTTGAACTTGTTCCTCTTTGATTGGGCAAAATAATTCGTTGTGGATGATGAACTGCATTGATGGTGCATTCATGCATGCGTACAGGAGAGATATAGAGGAATGATCAGGGATGGAGAGAGAATGTGTGACGACTGAGCGAAACAAGGATCCAGGCAACATACGAGAGGATAATAAAAGAAATGTTTCTTCGCGTGCATGCATGGACAAAGTAGAAAGTTCTATGATAGATTTCCCCCTGCGGATTGGTCCTAAATAACCACACGAGGAAATTTACTCCTTAAGTTGAGAAAGAGAGGGAGTACTTGGTACACTTGGGTTTTAGGGAAATCCTGCATATGTTGGGCTCATTGGGAAGCATCAAAGATTGTGGACTAGAGCTTGGGAGTGGCAAGCCATACCTTTCAAATAGTGATTAGCTCCCCTCTCCCCAAGGAAGTTTTTTTTTAGGGTTCCTCCCCAAGGAAGTGAACATCAAGAAACATTCCCGCCTCCACATGCCTTAGTCATTGTTGTCATAGTTTTTTCACTTGTATTTACCGCCTGACACATTTTAAGCTCGAAGTTCTTGTATCATCTTATAGGTTACTTTCACACAATTGCATTAAGCTTTGTATCCACAAAACCTAAAACTTGTGAAGAAAAGTATGAAGTAAAATGAATCTACATCTAGGTTAACCATTTTAATTCTTCAACAACATTCCCCTCGCCTACTACTATTATCACTATAATCCCTTGTGCCCACTTCTCACACCATTCTCTTCCAGTGCCCTCCTACTAGCCCGCCCAGGAGGTGGTGTATGGAGTGAAAATATTCAGGTTATTCTTACATACAATCAGGTACGTGCATTGAAAATGTCCTGATGACCTGTATGTATGTTCTTCTCTACACATGTGTGTGTTTGTGATGTTATTCTTTTCCTTATTTAATCATGCTTATCACTAGTTTAGATCCACCACAACAAGGATGGCAGACATATCTGCGACAAGGTTATCAGCATCATGAAGATCCTCCATCCTAGTCGTGATAGACAAGGCGTGCAAAACGGAGTGGTACTAAGGATGTCGTGGCAAATTCACATATATCAACCTATTGATGATAGAAAGCATGAAGTGCTAGATGAACCTCTATCAAGCAATCTGTGCTCCATATTTGTTTTGATAGTAGGATTTTTTTCAGTCTCGTTTGATTTGTCGTAAATGGTAAACCATTGAAGTGTCTTGTGATAAATGGGCACACTATATCTTAGTCATTTGATTTTTTTTTTCAAAAAAATAGTCGTTTGATTTTTTTCAGCCGTTTCTTTTTTCAAAAAAAAACTTGTTTGGCTAGTGATGGCTGACTCGACCGAGTAACAAACATTTCTTGGTTTATTTTACCAAAACAAAATCTGCAAGGTCTAAAATTATTTAACGTGCTCGTTGGATCGAGCGAGAACTAAGTAATCCCCGGAGATTTAGCAAAACCGTTGAAGATTGCACGGCTGTCCAGCGATAAATGCACTGCAAAATAAAACACCGGAAAAATAGCCTAAATCCCAGAAACATGCTTCATTTTGCACGCAGAGAAAAAGGGAGAGAGAGAAAAAAAATAGAAACTGAAGATTTGCACACGCATATATCCCACGCTGTCCGCCTGAACTCCAGCGCCACTCCATCACCGCCCACATCCATGGCACGCTCCATGGCCGCCACTTCCACATTTCTCCTCCCCGTCCTCCTCCTCCTGGCCAGCGCTGCCCACTCCATAGCCTCCGGTTCATCCACCTCCACCGCCTCCCCGGAAGCAGCCGCCCTCCTCAACCTCTCCGCGGTGCTCGCCGATCCCTCGGGCTACCTTTCCGCGCACTGGACACCGGCCACACCGCTCTGCTCGTGGCCGCGCCTCTCCTGCGAACGCGCCGACTTCCGCGTCATCTCCCTCGACCTCTCTGGTCTCAACCTCACCGGCCCCATCCCCGCCGCCGAGCTCTCCTCCCTCACGCACCTCCAGTCCCTCAACCTCTCAAATAATCTCTTCAATTCCACCTTCCCGGAGAGCCTCATCGCCAGCCTCACTAGCATCCGCGTTCTTGACCTCTACAATAACAATTTCACCGGCCCACTCCCGGCAGCGCTCCCCAATCTCACGAACCTTGTGCACCTCCACCTCGGCGGCAACTTCTTCTCCGGCAGTATCCCCGCGTCGTACGGCCAATGGAGGCGAATCAAGTACCTGGCCCTCTCCGGCAATGAGCTTACCGGGGAGATACCGCCGGAGCTCGGCAACCTGTCGACGCTGAGGGAGCTGTATCTCGGCTACTTCAACAGCTTCACCGGCGGCATACCGCCGGAGCTCGGTAGGCTGCAGCAGCTCGTGCGGCTGGACATGGCCAGCTGCGGGATCTCCGGGAAGATCCCTCCGGAAGTGGCGAACCTGACGTCGCTCGACACTCTGTTTCTTCAGATTAACGCCCTGTCCGGGCGGCTGCCGCCAGAGATTGGCGCGATGGGGGCGCTCAGGTCGCTCGACCTGTCGAACAACCTGCTCGTCGGTGAAATCCCCGCCAGCTTCGCGTCGCTCAAGAACATGACGCTGCTGAACCTCTTCCGGAACCGCCTCGCCGGCGAGATTCCTGAGTTCGTCGGTGAACTGCCGAACCTCGAGGTGCTGCAGCTGTGGGAGAACAACTTCACCGGCGGAGTGCCGGCGCAGCTTGGTGTCGTGGCCACCGGGTTGCGGATTGTCGACGTGAGCACGAATAAGCTCACCGGCGTTCTACCAACCGAGCTGTGCGCCGGCGGGCGGCTGGAGACGTTCATTGCGCTGGGGAATTCGCTGTTTGGCGGCATTCCGGATGGGCTCGCTGGGTGCCGGTCATTGACGAGGATACGGCTGGGAGAGAACTTCCTCAATGGGACGATTCCGGCCAAGCTGTTCACGTTGCAGAACCTGACGCAGATAGAGCTTCATGACAATCTGCTTTCCGGCGGGCTCCTGCTGGACGCCGGCGAGGTGTCGCCGTCGATAGGGGAGCTGAGCCTGTACAACAACCGATTGTCCGGCCCGGTGCCGGCGGGGATCGGTGGGCTCGTGGGGCTGCAGAAGCTTCTGTTGGCCGGCAACAACTTGTCTGGCCAGCTCCCGTCGGCCATTGGGAAGCTGCAGCAGCTTTCAAAGATGGACATGTCTGGGAACCTGATATCAGGGGAGGTGCCCCCGGCGATCGCCGGATGCAAGCTGCTCACCTTCCTCGACCTATCCGGCAACAAGCTCTCCGGCAATATCCCGACAGCGCTCGCCAGCCTTCGAATCCTCAACTACCTCAACCTATCCAACAACGCGCTAGAGGGGGTGATCCCGCCATCCATTGCCGGGATGCAGAGCCTAACAGCTGTCGACTTCTCCTACAACCACCTCTCCGGTGAGGTTCCCGCCACCGGGCAGTTCGCCTACTTCAACTCCACCTCCTTCGCAGGCAACCCTGGCCTCTGCGGGGCCTTCCTGTCTCCGTGCGGCGCCACCCACGGAGTCGCCACGTCGTCGGGCCTCGGTTCCCTCTCCTCGACATCGAAGCTCCTCCTCGTGCTCGGCCTCCTCGTTCTTTCCATCATCTTCGCCGGCGCGGCCGTGCTAAAGGCCCGGTCCCTGAAACGGTCGGCCGAGGCGCGCGCGTGGCGGATCACGGCGTTCCAGCGCCTGGACTTCGCCGTGGACGACGTGCTGGACTGCCTCAAGGACGAGAACGTGATCGGCAAGGGCGGGTCAGGGATCGTGTACAAGGGCGCGATGCCTGGCGGCGCGGTGGTGGCGGTGAAGCGGCTGTCCGCCATCGGGCGCTCGGGGTCCGCGCACGACGACTACGGCTTCTCCGCGGAGATACAGACGCTGGGGCGCATCCGGCACCGGCACATCGTGCGGCTGCTGGGGTTCGCGGCGAACCGCGAGACGAACCTGCTGGTGTACGAGTACATGCCGAACGGCAGCCTCGGCGAGGTGCTCCACGGCAAGAAGGGCGGGCACCTGCAGTGGGCGACGCGGTACAAGATCGCCGTGGAGGCGGCCAAGGGGCTGTGCTACCTGCACCACGACTGCTCGCCGCCGATACTGCACCGCGACGTCAAGTCCAACAACATCCTCCTGGACTCCGACTTCGAGGCGCACGTCGCCGACTTCGGCCTCGCCAAGTTCCTGCACGGCAGCAACGCCGGCGGCGGCGGCTCCGAGTGCATGTCCGCGATCGCCGGCTCCTACGGATACATCGCTCCTGGTACGAATCACACTCCTACTCTGTTTTTCATTTTGCACAAATACTTGCCAGCCTGCGAATCCTCGAGAGTAACTGTGATAACTGGAGCGTGGCCAGTGCAAAACCTCAATACAGAAACTTCATTCTGGTACTAGTATTTCATACAGTAGTATTGGAATTTCACGGGATGGGTTAGTTTTGGTATGCACCGATTGTTCTCACAGTGTCGCACCGCCACCAACTGTGCTGTACATGCCCAGAACCTGAAGCCTGTCTCTCATCGCTTTGTCGTTCTAATAATAAATGGATCGCCTTCGGGAATTGCTGGCATTGCGATCTTATGTGGCTGCTGCATGCATCCTTCGCTCTGCAGAGTACGCGTACACGCTGAAGGTGGACGAGAAGAGCGACGTGTACAGCTTCGGCGTGGTGCTGCTGGAGCTGGTCACCGGACGCAAGCCCGTCGGCGAGTTCGGCGACGGCGTGGACATCGTGCAGTGGGTGCGGATGGTGACCGGGTCGACCAAGGAAGGCGTGACGAAGATCGCCGACCCGCGGCTCTCGACGGTGCCCGTCCAGGAGCTGACGCACGTCTTCTACGTGGCCATGCTCTGCGTCGCGGAGCAGAGCGTGGAGCGGCCCACGATGCGGGAGGTCGTGCAGATCCTCACCGACGTGCCCGGGACGACGGCGGCGTCCGTGGCCATAGGAAGCAACCGGCTCGAAGGAGAAGACGAGAACGACGGCGGCGATGACCAGGACGGGCCACAGGGTTCCTCCCCGCAGCAGGATCTCCTTAGCATCTAGTGGTGGTGGTGGTACGTTGTAGCATCCCCTGTACTACCTTGTGGTGTACTCTTCGGAATGTGGTGGTGTCCGGATGGATGTGTGTGTGCAAGTGGTGCGTGTGCTAGATTAGCGTAGTAGTGGTAGTAGTATGATATGATATGGCTAAGAATTGTGGATTAGATCCGTGTAATCTGTGTGTGCTCTTGTGTATGTACAAAGCAGCTAGTAGTTGATCTCTCCGATTGAATTGAGTTCTAGTATATTCATTCATACTGTACATGTGTTCAAACAAACAAACAGAAAAATTCAGGAACGGGAAGGAAGAACGGCAACCCGTGCACGCTTCATGCGCAGCACAGGCGCACGCAGTGATGCGCCCACGTCGAGGATGAGGCAGGGCAGGAGAGGACGGACGCGCACGCTTGCTCCTGCCGTCGCTGTAGTAGCTCTGTACCGAGTTCCAGCAGGAGTACGTGGCTGGCTGCGGACGAGACGGCCAAGTGAGAATTGCCGACGCGTGCACGTGAACCGTCGTCTCCACGGCGCCTCGTTTCGCTTGCCGGTGTCAGTCAGATAGATAGGCCTGGACAGTGGACACAGCCATGCTGGCAATTGTACAATGCTCGCACGGCACACTAGTGTCTGGGCTAAAAAGATGTTATTAAGCACTGTGCACGTCGCCATGTCTCGGAGACGTGCCTTTTTTGCACAAGCCAGCGCACTCGATTCATATGGCTTGGCTGGAGCTTGGAGCCTGCGCCGCGCTGCAGAATCACGCACAGTACATTTTTCAGTACTACTCCTAGGAGACACCAGCTCTGTAAACGCTGTGTAAAAAACTGTTGGAGCCCAAAGCCTGAATCGAGTTACCGACCGTGCGTTTCCCTTTTTTTTCCTAAAGCAGCTTATGCGTGCGCGGTAGTGGTGCCGTGGTACGGTCACTACGGTGTGGCCTTCTTCCTTTTTCTGAGAGCGCCGGCCGCGAGTGATGGGCTCCGACTGAACACGTAGTCGGTCGGGGACGGGGAGCTCTGCGCGGCATGCAGCGGCGGGGCGAGGCGAGTGCGCTCCCTCCCGCTACTGTTGCTATCCCGCGCCGCGCGTGGTATTGCGCGTGTGGTCATCTGTCACAGGTCACACCTGAGAGTGAGAGGTGTACCGGCGACGAGGCCGCCGGGAGAATCTTCTCATTTTGTCGTGGAAATCTGAGCGGTCCTCTCCTCGTCCCTCGGATCCGCTGTGTTTTCACACGGGCAAACCTTCCTTCGGGTTCCAAAGCTCAAATAGAGAGGTATTAACATTGGGGGTACAAATACTTGCAACTAAGGAGCAAATTCATACAACATGTTGCAAAATAGGGCCAGACAGTACACAATCTATACGATCCTTGCTAGTTTAGTACATCACAGTCCGAAAGAGTCCAACTAGGAACCACGTAGGATTTGTAATTTTGCAGAAACAACCTTTGCTAGTTGGACAATCTCACATTGCAGCATTTGGAGAAAGGGGGCGACATTTAATGGCTTGAACCCTTTGTTCCGACCAATTAATGAATTAGTACATGTACTGTAGCTAGGACCCACCCCCACCTGGTCTGTGTGTGATCGGCTATTTTGTCGCCACTGCCTCCCCGCCCTGCACTTTACCTCGTACTCTTTGTCCTCTCGCTTTGTCCTCTCGCCACTGCCGCGGCGTACACGAGGAGCGGAGCGCCGCCGCCCACGAGGAGCGGAGCTAGGCCGCCATGGCCGACGATCCTTACTATCGTCGGTGGGATATGGAGGCGCCCGATTATGGTATGTGTTATCACATACTTCTTTGTCCCATTCTGCTGCTCTAGCTCGTCCTCCTCCATGGATTTACCTAGGGTTCTTGGTTGCGTCTGTTTAGTCAGGGTTCTTGGCTGCCATGGTCAGGGTAATGGACATGGTCAGGGTAATGGCCATGATCCCCCTAGTGTCTTGTGGTTAGATTGTTGTTCATCATGCAGAAGTTGGCCTCCCCCTGTCTTCTTGGCATCGATCCTGTGTTCGGCTCCCCTTTGTGCAAAATTAATGGTGTTGAACGGCTTTGGGGCATGTTGAGATGTTGTTCCAGATGTTAGAGATGTCGATGGATAGTGCCATGTTTTTAGATTCAGAGAAAAATGTGGTCTTTTTCTGAATTTGATGGATGCACCAAAAAATTCTGCCTTGTTTTCAGATTCAGAGAAAGGTGGTCTACTAGCTGAATTTTGTGCAACAAAAATACAGAGATAGCAGTGCTTTGTTGTTATATATCTGTTCTTGTGTGTGATCTATGTGTGATTGGTGTGCATGAAAGCTTCTTTTTTTTACTACAGTTAACTGAATTTGTGCTTTACTGAATTTATGCACTGCTATTCAGTTATTTGATGGATTGTGTACTACAATGTAGGTGGTGACCCAGAAAAGTTTACATTGTCAATTGAGCATAATGGATTCTTCTGTGGATTGGAAGGTGATATAGATTATGTGGAAGGGACAGTTGACTTTTTTTTGACAATTGCAGATGTGAGACATGGTCACTACTATGGATACATGATTTTCTAGTCCAGCTAGGGTGTGCGATAACTGAGAGGTTAAGTTTGTATTGGTGTTTACCTGGGAAAGAACTCAAAGATGGTGGGCTTGTGTGCATTGAGGAAGATGCTGATATTGTGTCAATGATTGTAGCTGCCCAGAAGCACAAACAGTTGCAAGTTTTAGTTGATCATGGGAATTTTATCAAGGGGCTCAGGCCAGATGTAATTCTCAATCCAAGGCAGCACCCATCAGATGGCAATGTTCAGAAAGAGAAGAGTGCACTGGAGCAACCAGCAGTTGAGAAAGAGCAGAGTGCACTGGAGCAACCAGCAGTTGAGAAAGAGCAGAGTGCTATTATTTGGGCAGAAGATGATGAAGAAGATGGCCATGGAAGTGCTACTAGAGTGGCAAAGAGGGCTAGGGTACATGAACTTGGCATGGTAGAGTATGAAGAAGAAGAAGGAGAAGATACAGATTCAGATTTCTATGACAGTGATTATGATGCAGAAGATGGTGATGATGACATCTAGGAAGCAACAGTTGACAAGGATGTGAATGATCATGATGAAATGGTGGAAATGGTTGAAGAAGAGGATGATGCAGGGTATCAGTATGAAGACCTCAGTTTGACAAAAGAGCAAGAGGAGGAGTTGAAGTATAGATTTCAAATGTTCAAAGCAGAAGTTGACATGGAGGTGCCACAAATCAAGGTTGGCATGGTCTTTTCTTGCATAGAAGAGCTAAGGAAAGCAATCAAAGCATACAACATTAATGAAAGAGTGAACCTTCATAAAATTAGAAATGAACAAGCCAGACTCAATGTTGTGTGTGTTGGAAAGTGTTCAACAGGAGTGTGCACATGGTTCTTAAAGGCATCAAAGGATAGCAGGACAGAAGCAATGACAGTAAGACAATATTGTGGTGCACACAAGTGTGAAAGAGTTTGGGAGCTAAAGGCACTAACATCATCTTTTCTAGCAGAGTACTTCATAGATGAATTCAGAGACAACCAGAAGATGGATTTACCAACTTTTGCAACTAAAATACAGAGAAAGTTCAACTTGACTCCCAACAGATGGAAATTAAGAAGAGCAAGAAAGCAGGCTCTGACCAAAATACATGGTGATGAGGCACAACAGTTTAATTTGCTATGTGACTATGGCCATGAGTTGAGGACAAAAAACCCTGGCTCAAAATTTTTCCTTACCACAAATCAGTCCACAAAAGATGGAGAAGTTAAGGAGCATTTGGCTACACTATATTGGTCATATGCTGCATGCAAAAGGGGATTTCTTGAAGGGTGTAGGCCTTTTATTTGCATAGATGGTTGTCACATCAAAACAAGGTACAAGGGGATTTTGCTAACAGCAGTGGGTATTGATCCCAATGATTGCATCTACCCACTAGCATTTGGGGTTGTTGAAGTGGAATGTACTAGTTCTTGGGAGTGGTTCCTAACCACATTGAGAGGTGACTTGGGCATCACCAATACATCCACGTTCACAATAATGAGTGACAAACAAAAAGGCCTCATTAAGGAAGTGAAGCAAGTGTTCCCAGATGCTGAGCACAGATTTTGTGTTAGGCATTTGTACCAAAACTTTCACAAGAAGCACAAAGGGGAGAAACTCAAGAATGATCTATGGAGCATAGCAAGGGCAACCAACATACCTCAGTGGAATCTAAGGATGGACAAATTGAAGGCAGATAGTGAAGAAGCTTTTGCTTGGGTTGAAGAATTACAACCAAATACATGGATTAAAGCATTCTTTAATGACTTCCCAAAATGTGATATGCTTTTGAACAACCATTCTGAAGTGTTCAACAGCTACATCTTAGAGGGAAGAGAAATGCCAATGCTTTCCATGCTAGAGAATGTGTTCTACAAGATCATGCATAGGATTGTTACTAAAAATAAGGAATCTGAAGATTGGCCTGGCATCATTTGTCCAAAAATCAAGAAGAAATTAGACAAATACACTGACTGGAGCAGGAACTGTCCAGTGGAAAGTGCTGGTGGAGGGGTGTTCAAAGTGAGTTCATCAGAAGTAGAAGGTGGCTACATTGTTGATCTTAAAGCAAGGACCTGTGACTGTAAGAAATGGCAGCTAAGTGGGATACCTTGTCATCATGCTATTGCTTGTTGCAGAGAGGACAGAATTGACCCTGAAAAACTTGTGCATAGCTGCTACTCCATTGACACACACAAGAAGGCATATGCACATTACTTGTATCCACTGAGAGCTAGATGCCCTTGGGAGAAGATGAATGGAGTGGTTGTACACCCACCACTATTTACCAAAGTAATGGGGAGGCCTAAGAAGAATAGAAAGAAAACACCAGAGGAGGTAGAAAAAAATGGTGCCAAGACTCTTACTAGGGCTGGCCTGACAATGCATTGTTCTATATGTGGAAATGCAGACCACAATAAGAAAGGGCATGCCAAATACATGGAAAAGATAGCCAATGCATTGTTAGGTGAGGAAGATCAAGAGCAAGGAGATGCATTTGACAGTGATAATGGGGATGGACCTGACCAGCCACACATTCTCCAGGTTTGTTCAATGAATTGTCAATGCAGTTTTCTATGAGTTGTCTTTGTTAGTACAATTCTCACCTGAAATTCTTGTTGCACAGCACATTATCCCTCAAAATCCAAATCCTCAAAATGATCCAAGCAATCAAGTCCACATGATGGTATATATGATGGGCCAGGAGGTTGTCTTCTTGCACTCTTTAAATTTTCACACTGAATTTTAGCAGTTCAGCATAATTACTTAGTTGTTTGTTAGTGCAGGAAGCTTCATTTGTACCACTACAAAGGGAAACTGGCCCATTACCAGAGGAGAGTTTATTTGTTGCTGCTGCAAGAGATGCTATGACAGCTGGAAGAGGAAGAGTAACTACTGCTCAGACAATAGGGAGTTTGAGAGGAAGAGGAACAGGAAGAGTGACTGGAGCAGAAAGGGATAGCTCACCTTCTGAAAGAGTGAGTGCAACATCTCAAAGAGGGAGAGGGAGTGGAACAGCTCAAAGAGGGAGAGGGAGTGCAACCTCAAAGAGGGAGAGGGAGTGCAACAGCTCAAAGAGCAGCAAAAGGTAAAGGCAAGGCCTCCAGGAAGTCAGATGCTAGTGAAGCTGGCACTTCAGCACCAAAAAGAAGGAAAAGAGGATACAAAACAGGACCTGGATCAGTTCATTACATGCTATTTGGTAATGACACTGAAGGAAGGTTTGCTGTCCCAGACTTGAATGAGACAGTGCCTGAAGAAACCCAAGAAGAACTGGTGCTTACCCAAAATGCACCAATCTGAGAAGAAACCCAAGAAGAACTGGTGCTTACCCAAAATGCACCAATCTGAGAAGAAACCCAAGAAGTGGTGTTTTCTACATTTTTTTTGGCTTAGTTCAGATATGAACTTGTGTAATGGAAACCATAGTTCATGATTGAACTTGCTTATATATTCTACAACATTGTCTGCAAACCATAGTTCATGACTGAACTTGATTACATATTCTCCAACATTGTCTGCACTAACTGATTGAACTTAGATGCTTACATCTTTACCAAAATATTGTCTACACTAACTGAAACCTGCACTACTCCTGCACTAACTGAAACCATCCCAAAAGGTTGCACTACTCCTGCACTAACTGAAACCATCCCAAAAGGCTACACTACTGCTGCACTAGCTGAAACCATCCCAAAAGGTTGCACTACTCCTGCACTAACTGAAACCATCCCAAAAGGCTGCACTAACCTGAATATAAGCAACTAACTACAGTACTTATTCTCCTCTGAATATAAGCATTGCTGCCAGCTACTTCTTCTTGCAGGAGCACCCAGGGATGCGCAGCCCTGGAACTCCAGGAACCCATGAAGGTGGCACTGTCAGTTCAGGAGTTGGGAACTGACGACATTGCTCGAGCAAAACCTCAAATTGTTGCTTAGAAACAAACTAAAACAAAGGTTGCTCCTGCCCTTCGAGCTTCGTGATCTTAATCACCTCAGAGAGCTGCTCGGTGGATGAGCTGGACGCTTTTGCTTGGGCTCTGATGAATGACATTGTACAGGAATGTACCTCGAGCATCATCCTTCTCTTGAGGTCCGATGATAGCCTGATGACGAGTTCGCTGCCCCTGCGCCTCAGCTCTGGCCCCAGCAGTACGAGCTCGAGCAGGGACCGCGGCGGCTTCAGCTCTTCCTTCGCCACCCGAGCCAAATCAAGCAACGCTGCCGCTGCTTCTTCCTTCCGCTGCACTTCCAATGGCGTTGTGCGCAAGTACCAGACCGCCTCCTCCTTCCGCTGCACTTCCATCGTCGGCGGCGTAGAGAACAGAAGAGGAAAACAGGGGAGGGGAGAACAGAGGAGAAGAAAACAGGGGAGGGGAAAACAGGGTTTCAACACCACTTCTGCCCTCTTAGTGCATACTGAATGCATATTATAACATGTTGATGTTACAACACAGTGGCAGATTTCAACATCGAAATGATGGCAATGCACTGTTCATCCAAAACGTCATCTGCAACATTTCATATAAAACAAACACTAATGGCAGCTGAGACAATGCACTTCTTTTCTGGATGGCAATGCACTATTCATACTAAACAAATACACTAATGGCAGCTCAAGTATATTGCATTTTCTCTGAATCACAGCATTACCATAAAGAGGCCTCTACCATAAATATTCCAACAGAATCACAGCATTACATAAATATGTCAGCAACTAGTACTACAACAATACTTGGTCATATTACAACTGATTGTCCAGCATTACCAGATAATAAAACATTGCTTTAGGCATACAATCTATCATTTCATATAAATGCCATCACTCATCAACTATGGCCTTGATCCTTTTCACCTTCTCCTTGTTGTCATCACCAGCTTTGAGCAGATCATACAACATGTATTCCAGTTTTTTTCTTTTTAGCCTTGAGAGCATCCCTTTCTTCCTCCCATTTCTTCTCCTTTGTCTTCATCACATCTGCCTGTGTTTTCTGCACATGCTTCAGCATATCCACTGCAGTTTTTAGAGCATCCCTCTCCTTCTCCATCTCCACAACTTCAAGTTCAGTCTTACCATTCAGCAGTGCCAAGTTTTGCTCCATCACCTTCTTCTGAGAATCATCCACAAACCTACCAACATCAGCCATCAGGCTTGCATATTTGTTCTCAGCCTTGGTTTTCTCCTCAGCTAGTTGAGACAGCAGCTTGCCATTCTCCACCCTCTCCTCAATTCTGCAAGTGTTGGCATCATCATACATGGACCAGAGCTTTGCCAAAGCATTCTGAAGGGCATCTAGCCAATCTTGGTCATCTACCCAAGATATAAAACCACAGTTCAAGGCATCCTACAAATAAAAATGCACATAAATTCAGTGCAAACAATTCAATATTTTTCCAAAACACAATCCAAAGCACATGAAAGTGGCAGAGAATATACATGAAAGTGGCAGAAAATGCACATAAATTCAGTGCAAACAATTCAATCTTTTTCCAAAGATGTCAGTTAGTGCAGTGTATGTGCAGTGTATGTACATCTTATTAGCACTAACACAATGCTAATAAGCTGTCAGTTAGTGTATGTACATCTTTGCCAAAGCATTCTAAAGGACATCTTAGAAAACCCTACACTACTGCACTACTGAAACCCTGCACTTATTGGCAGTACTGAAACCTTGCACTACTGAAACTCTGCACTACTGCAAACCCTGCACTACTGACATTTTATTGGCACTAACTGAAAGTGTATGTACATTTTATTGCCACTTATTGGCACTAACTAAAACCCTGCACTACTCCTGGACTAACTGAAAGTGCAATGTGCAGTGCTAACAGAAAACTCATCTCTTTGGCTCCATGTACAAATGTAAAAGGCACACACAATACAAGCATTGGTAGGCAGAAAACTCACATTCTCAATAGGGCACATGTAAAATCTTCTACCAGTGTTTGTGCCTTCAAATGCAACACATCTCTTTGGCTCCAGATTATGCCCAGAACACCTTTCTGAGCACCCCTGGCAATGCCATTGAAATTGGGATCATCGGTGCGATCTGGAGCGTAGTCTATCGCCATGAACTCCTAATCAAACATATACACGAGCTCAATCGAACCAATCGTTGACAAATCATGGATGTTCCCCAAATTGCTATAAACCCTAGAGAGAGAGAGAGAGAGAGAGAGAGAGAGAGAGAGAGAGAGAGAGAGGCGGAACTTACCCCGAGCCCAGATTGGCTGGAACTTTCCCCGTCGTTCCAGCTAGGCATCGCGGCGACAAGAAGCGGCGAGGATCTAGGAAGAGCAGAAGCGGCGACGAGCTAGGAAGAGCAGAGGCGACGACGAGCTAGGCAGCGTGTGGAGGACAGGTGCGGGCACAGCGTGTGGACGACAGGGCACCGCGTGGTGCGGCGGTCTGTCTTATCTGGCCACAGCGTGGTGCACCGCGTGTGCTAACATGCCAAAATAAGTGGCGAAGCTAGGGGCTTTTCTGCAAATGTTACGCGCCAGGGTGGATATGACATGGCAGACACGTGTCGGCTGCAGAAGGGCTGTGTACCAAATCAAATCCGCATGTATAGATTGTGTACTGTCTGGCCCCATTTTGCAACATGTTGTATGAGTCTGCTCCTTAGTTGCAAGTATTTGTACCCCCAATGCTAATACCTCGTTTTCAAATAAACTGGGAGGCGGGGCCTCAAATAAACTGGGAGGCCTCTCAGGCAAGGCCAAGTACAAGTGTACCGTCAAAAGCAGTTTCGAAAGCGCGGAAGTGCAAATGTTGCTTGGGCTAAGTGTAGTCCTAATTCTAAAAAAAATGATAATGATATTTTACAAAATCATGAACATGAAAAAAGCGCGGAAGTGTACCAACGTTGCGAAATCTCAACTATGAAAAAACTGAAAAGAATCTGAAAAAAGTGCTTCAAATCTAAATTTTTGTCATTTTTACACAACCTAATTAAAATATAAGTTATTTCTAGTTGGTACCTTGCACATTAGTAATCCAAATTAGTTATCGCAGATTAGGATAATGCCTGAATCTGTATAGCTTGAATGAACATGCAACAACTAATTTGAATCAGATGGCATTTTTTTTCAGTTTTTTCTTATAGAAAAAAAATACCATTTTCATTTTTTTCAAAGATAAGCCTATAGCCCGAGCTACATATCGCCGCACTCATCAAATGTCTAGTGTTATATGTTGATCCAAATTCTACAAAGTAAAAGTCGACTTCTAACGATCGGCTTGTAAGACCTAGGTTTCCACCGTTATATAAACCTCTTATAAGCTGTCGGCTAGCATAAGTCGCATCTATGAAAGTCCACGACGTTGTGTAAACACTCCTCGATATAGTGAAGTTTCGCTAGCTGGCGTCCGTGGTTTTTTTCTCTCTTTGCTGCAGAGGTTTTTCCATGTTAAATCCGTGTCCTCTTGCTATGATTTCCTTTTCATTCTTCGTTATTTGCTTGTTGCAATTATAACAAGTGGTATCAGAGCCCCAGGTTCCAATCTAGGGTTTTGAGATGTCATCATTGATGTTCGATCTACCGCAGTTGGACTACATCACAGGATTCTCCTTGTGGCAGATGAAGATGCGGACGATTCTCGCCCAAACTTCTGATTTTGATGTAGCGCTGGATGGATTCGGCGGAAAGGATGCTAAGGGCTGGTTCGACGAAGAGAACTAGAAGGACCATAAGGATTTGCCTTTGATTCAACTTTATTTGTCCAATAATATTTTGCAGGAAGTGTTGCGGAGAAATCTGTTGCTGCCCTTTGGGAGAAACTGAAAGGATCATTGTGTCAAATGATCTAACCAGTAAGATGCATGTGAAGATAAAGTTGTTCTCGCATAGGATGCAAGAAGGAGGATCGGTAATAAATCATTTATCTGTTTTTAAAGAGATTGTTTCAGACTTGCAGTCTATGGAGGTAAAGTATGATGATGAGGATTTAACTCTTCTACTCGTATGCTCATTGCCTAGTTCCTATACAAATTTCCGTGATACAATATTGTTGAGTCATGATGAACTAACCCTTGCTAAGTACATGACGCCCTCAAATAGAGGGAAAAGATGAAAACTATGGTAGGGACAGATGGGACGTCATCCAAGGCTGAGGCTTTACAGGTTTGTGGCAGGACCGAGCAAAAGAATAATAACTATGGAAACGGAGATAAGATCAAGGACGGTAGAGGTCTTTCAAAGTCCAAGGAAAATGACAAATTCTGCAGGTATTGTAAGAAATCTAATCATGCTATTGATGATTATAAGTTGCAGAATAAGGAGAAAAGGAACAGAACTTACCAACTGAAATATAAGTCTGAAGGTACTGGTAAGGCTGCTGTCATTTCTAGTGATAGTTCTGATGGTGAATGTTTAGTCGTTTTTGCTGCTTGTGCTTCTCGTGATGATGAATGGATACTTGATACTGCATGTTTGTTTCATATTTGTGTAACAAAGATTGATTCAGTTCATATGAGTCTATCTAAACTGGAGATTTTGTGCGTGTGGGAATGACAACCCTTGCCATATTGTTGGTGTTGGATCTGTTAAGATCAGGACACATGATGGGGTGACAAACACGTTGACTGAGGTTAAGCACATACCAAATATAGACAGAAATTTAATCTCCCTGAGTACCATGGATGTTGATTGATACAAGTATGCCGGTGGGCATAGAGTTTTGAAGGTATCAAAAGGTTCTCTTATTCACATGATAGGTGATATGAATTCTGCTAAATTATATGTTCTTAGAGGTAGCATTTTGCCTGGTACTGTTGTTGCTGTTATCTCTAATGATTCCGATGATTGTGCTAAAATAATTTTGTGGCATATACGTCTTGGGCATATGAGCAAACATGGCATGACAGAGTTGGTCAAGAGATAGATGATTGATGATTGCAGCTTGAGTAAGTTTTAGTTCTGTGAGCCTAGGGTTGTTAAGTGCATATTCTTTGGTTATGGTTTAGGAGTTAAAGCATATAAACAATGGAATCCTGAAACTAAAGAGATTTTGTTGAGCAGAAACGTTGTTTTCAATGAATCTGTTATGTATCATGATAGCTTTCCATCAGATCCCTCTCCTGTTGTTGTTGGAGAGGAGAGAGTTTGTGTGTAGGTGGAGAACCTGTAGAAAACTATTGATAATGATGTTGTCATTGAAGATATGCATGAGGAAAAAATTGATGATATTATTGTTCAGCATTCACCTATTGTTTTGTAGCAGCCACATGAGTCCATTGCTGCTGATAGACCAAGGCATAACTTTGCTCTTCATCCTCATTTAATTGAAGAGTTTAATCTTGTTCATTATGCTTTGAGTTGTGCTAAACAAGCAGAGAACAATTCTGAACCTGCTACATATAATGAAGCCATTACATCTGTTGACCACGAGAAGTGGGTTTCTGCTATGCAAGAAGAGATGCAATTGAAGGGTTTCGTGGCATAGTAAATCAAAATTTTCTACGGATGTGAACAGAGGGAAGACAAGATCTAATCTAGGAGATGCAAACAACGAGAGAGATTGGATTAGATCTTCATACCCTTGAAGATTCGCACAGCGGAACGTTCGTCGGAACGTGGGTGATGTAGTCGTACTCGCTTCTCCTCCTCGCGATCCGATCCGATCTAGCACCACAAGTGGCGGTGCCTCCGTGAGATGCACACGTGCAGCACCTCGACGTCTCCTCCTTCCTTGGTCCAGCAAGTATGGTGGAGAGATGGGTTGGATCTACAACGCGACGGCGCGGTGTATGTGGTGGAGAGTTTCTGCAGCAGGGCTTCGCCTACACGCAGTTGGGAGGGAGAGAGAGAGAGGAGGGCAGCAGGGCGACTGGCTTGAGGGGAAGGTGTGTCGGGCTGGTGCGCCCCCAGCCCTCTTTATATAGAGGGGTGGGCGGCAGCCCTAGCCCCTCCCCCAAGCCCAAACCGGCGGCCAAAGGAGGAGTGGGGGGCAAGGAACCCCCCCCTTCTAGAAGCTCCAATTAGGGTTTTACCCTAGTTGGCCGGTTGGGCCCTATGGGGCCTTGTTCCCCTGGCCCAATGCGGCCAGGGCACTCCCTCATAGGCCCAAGCCCCCTCCCGGAAGGTGGGGCCACGTTGGTCCCCTTCCGGAAGGTTCTAGAAGCTTCCGGTACAATACCGATTAACCCGGAACAATTCTGAACTCCAAAAACTGCACTGCCTTATATGAATCTCATTCTCCGGACCACTCCGGAACCTCTCGTGATGTCCCGGATCCCATCCGAGACTCCGAACAAAAACTCATAAACAAATTATCCAATCTATCCTAGCGTCGAGACACGTTAAGTGTGTGACCCTGCGGGTTCGAGAATATGCGGACATGATCTTCTATCAATAATCAACAGCGGGGTCTGGAAACCCATATTGATTCCCACACATTCATCGATGATCATATCGGATGAACCACGATGTCAGGATTCAATCAATCCCATATATATATTCCCTTCGTCTCGCGATATTTTACTTGCCCGAGATTTGATCGTCGGTACCGTCATACCTAGTTCAATCTCGTTCACAGCAAGTACTTTACTCGTTCCGTAATCCGATATCACTTTGTGATTAACTCCTTAACCACATGCTTGCAAGCGTTGTTGATATCGATTACCGAGTGGGCCCGAAGTATATCTCTCCGACTTGGGAGGGACAAATCCCATCTCGATACATACAACCCAACAGATACTTTCTGATCACCTGAGAGACACCTTTATGATCACCCTCTCATAGGATGACATTTGATGACCTCAAAGCTTTCTTCCGATACCAGGGAGTTGTATTATCTCATGGTCTAAGGAATACAATATTTGACAAAAGAAAAGCTTCGCAAAGATGAACACGATGACACGATCTAATTGCTTCGCTTAGTTTGGGTCTGTCCATCATATCATTCTCCCAATGATATGATCTCATTATTAATCGACAACTCATGTCCATGGTTAGGAAACCTTAACCATCATTAATCAATGAGCTACTCCATAGAGGCGTACTAGGGACACGGTGTTGTTCACAAACCACACAAGTATTAAAGTTTTCGCTTAATACAATTCTAGCATGGAATATAAACATTATCATGAACAAGAATTATAATAATAACATCTTTATTATTGCCTGTAGGGCATAATTCCAACAGTCTCCCACTTGCACTAGAGTCAATAATCTAGTTTACATTTGGCAACAATCTCACACCCATGGCACTGAGGTGCTGATCATGTTTTACACGTGGAAGAGGTTTAGTCAACGGATCTGCGACATTCAGATCTGTATGTACTTTGCTAATCTTCAGATCTCCATCTGCTATATAATCTCGGATTATATGAAACTTGCGGTTGATATGCTTGGTCTTTGGATGATATCTTGGTTCCTTAGCGAGTGCTGTGGCGCCAGTGTTGTCACACAATATCTCCAGTGGGTCCAATGCACTTGGAACCACGCCAAGCTCAGCGATGAAGTTCCTGACCCAAACTCCTTCACTTGACGCTTCTGCAGCAGCCATGTATTCCTCTTCTATTGTAGATCCCGCGATCACGCTTTGCTTGCAGCTTCTCCAGCTCACAGCTCCTCCATTCAAAATATACACGTATCCTGTCTGAGATTTAGAATCATCCTTGTCGGTGTCGAAACTAGCGTCGACGTAACCTTTTACGACGAGCTGTTCATCACCCCCATAGACTAAGAACATTTCTTTAGTCCTATTTAGGTACTTTAGGATGTTCTTCACGGCTGTCCAGTGTTCCACTCCTGGATCACTTTGATACCTGCTCGTCAAACTAAGAGCATTGGACACATCCGGTCTAGTACACAGCATGGCATACATGATAGAACCTATGGCCGAGGCATAAGGCACTTTGCTCATAGCTTCCCTATCATTTACCGTAGCTGGACACTGAGCCTTGCTCAATATCTTACCTGACAACATAGCCACTGAACCTTTCTTTGCCTTATCCATTCTGAACCTTTTCAGAACTTTGTCTAGGTATGTACTCTGGCTTAAAGCTATCAGGTGTAACTACCTCGGTGAATTACGCTCCTAGTTTGTGGCATCCCGCAAAACCACTACTAGAAAATCGCGTTGTTTTTGTGCATTGCATCATCATGACCGCATGCTCATGTCATCATGCCACATTGCATTTGAGCATCGTCATCATCTTGCATCTGTTCGCATAAAACTATTTTTGAAAAGTCTGGTTTTGTTTTCTAAACGCCCAGTCTTTGTTCAAACGCAAAACCCGGGCCTCCGGATTATTTTGTTTTGTCTGCTATCGGTTTGCAAACGGCCCGTTTAAAACAAATAAAATGTTTAATTATTTATAGTGGGGCAGTCGAACGGGCCGAATGACCCGAACGACCACCCCCAGAAATAAAACCGGTCCGCCTAAATTCCTAAAGCTACCCATCCTAGTCTACCCAACCCTCTGGCCACCTCACCCCCACCTATCACAGGCTGCCACATCACCTTGGCCATTCCCCCCTCCAACCAAAATCTGCCACTTGGCCTCTCTCCCTTTTCCTCTCTCTCTCTCACCCCCACTCCACACTCAGCCACACACACAACACCACACACCGACCCACCCCAACCCACCTGCCCAGATCCCCACGCCCCCCGACCCCACCACGACCCCACTCCCTGCAGCCGCGGCCCGCCCCACGCGTCCCTCTCCCCACGCGCTGTCTTCCTCCTCTGGCCTCCCAACCTCTCCCCCGACAGCCCCTCTCCTCTGCTCCTCTTCCCCACCCCGACCATGCTCCTCCCATACCCGCCGGCCACCCGTCTCCGCCCCTCGCCGCGCCGGCCCCCTCGTCGTCCGACCCTCGCCGGCCCCGACCCCGTCCTCTTCCGCCCGCCCCTCTGCTCGCGTCCGTCGCCGCCAGGGCCTCTCCCTCCCCGAGCTCCCTCGTCGCCGGCCGCCCTCCCGTCCTGCAAGCCCTGGCCGCCTCGACCGCGGCCCCGTCGCGCGGCCCTCTCCTCCTCCCCTCGGGCCGGCTCTGCCGCCGCCTTCCCCGTGCCGACCCGCAGCCGCCGGCCGACCCCGTCGCTCCGTCGGTTCCCCCGCATCCAGTGCCGCCCCGGCCGAGCTGCCTCCTCCCGCGCCGCTCGGTTCCCGTCGCCGGCCGACCCCGCCGCTCCACCCGAGCCCTCCTCTGCCGCCCGCCACCAGCCTCACCATCCGCCTCGCTGGGCGTCCGCCGCCGCCCCGCTCGGCCCCGGACCCACCGGCGGCCGCCTCGCTTCTGCCGCCTCCGGCGCCGCCGTCGCCGTCGCCCTGGCCCCGAGACCGCGCCGCCCTGGCCCTCACCGGCCACCTTCGGCCTCGCAGCCCGCTGCTCCCCGTGACCTCTCTGCATCGCCCTCCTTGGGTCGCCTCCGGTCGGGCTCCCTGTAGCGCGTGGCCTCCTACAAGGCGAGCTCGTCCGTGTTGGGTTCCTGCAGCGACACACCGCCCTCCCCTCGTGTCAAGACCGGTCGTCCTTCTCCTAGCTGCGTGTGTGCCCTGGTGCCTTCGTCGTTCAGTGCAGATTCTGTTGCGTGCATTGTTGTGTGGTGGTACTATGGAGGCAAGAATTCGGTGTGGCGCTAAAGACAAGATCGACCAACGCAATAAGTTGTACGAGGATCACCCCAAGGACTTCAAGGTGAACCCACGGGATCTACCTCATGGACGCCAAGACCATCGACAAGGGACCGAATAACGCCAAGTTCTTCCTCCCGGACCCGACAAGATCTTCGTGACGACAACGATCAGAGCGAGTCCGATGCGCCCCGGTGCCGAGCCAAGTCCTGCTTCCCGGAGGCGACCAGGTCTACCTCAGTTTCCGAGAACGCTCCCGCCGGGACCGAACCCCAGATCCGAACCCCGAGACCGCCCCGAACCCCGAACCAAGATCGTCGAACCCTAATGTGTGAACCTTTTCCCGAGCCCCTATTTTATGAATACTAAACATAAAATCTGTTGCATATTGACTTGTCATACTCGCATGCATATCATCATGTGGTTTGGGGGCCTTATGCCGATTCACCTAATAATTAAATATGGGGCCCATATGCGGGCAAATCTAGTCTCATATCGGCCTCATTTAAACTTGTGTAGCGAACCGGTGCTATCTTTTGTCTTGATAATGCAACATTTAAATTGCGGGGTAAATAAACAACTTGAACTACCTAATTAATTGTCGGGACCCCGGTTCCGCTTAATATGACCTAATTGCATCGCACCTTTGCCATGTCATACATCATACAGGCATCATGCCCGATCTTTTGCCGTAGTATTAAATAGTGCATCCGGTGTTTCTTCTAGTGTTTTGCTTCTTCGCGGATAAGGCCGTTGAGTTGATGCGAGTGTCGACCCGATCTTCGGTTGAACCTTCGACAATGCTTTTCAGGCGAGCATCTCCCCCTTTCTACCTATCTTACTTTTATAGTATTTATTCCCTCCTGTTGATCTATTGCTATCTGTGTTGCGATGCTCTAGATTTCGTACCAGTGATATCCCTTGCAGCCTTATATTGCCTTGGACACATCCTATTACCTGTTGTTTGGTAGATAGTTGGACTTGCGCGTCGTAGTCGCTTGCTCAAGTGCTGTTGCGTGTTGTCAAATGCCACAGTTGTTGGAGTAATGCCGCATGTGTGTTGTTGGAGATGATCATAGTTTTACTTATCGTTCACTTTAATTCCTGTTTAATAACTAAAATTGAAGTAAGCAGAGGCATCGGTGGGTGATAGATAATATTTGGTTTCCGAACGCCCACTTGTGTCCCGTAGGACCCCGAGTACTTGATACCTGTTCCTTGATTTATCGCGCTATCCACATCCGGGAGGTATATGGGACCCCCCTGAGCCAGAGCTTGATTCAGTCTTATTTCTTGGGGCCACAAACTAGTTTGAGGTTTTATTTACTATCCTGTACTTATGCCATGCTACTTCTGTATTTACGTTTGTGCGAGGAGCACACTGTACTGTTTAGGATCGTGGCACGATTCCGCGGTGTTGACAAGCCCAGCCACACTTTCGGGTTCCCAGTCGTTCACAGCCGTCCCCACAACCTTAAGTCCGTCTTGGAGCCGGCCGGCTTTGTTGCGGGTCTACTTTAAGGGGTGGCCCCCTGAAATATTTCTGAATCCTGTGATTGCTTTGTCGTGAAAGCCTCGTTGGGTTTTGATTTGGTTTTTCCGAGGTTGATCGAGTGTGTGTTGCTATTGGTGCACCCCGGCCGGGTAAAACTTTCTGAAAGCCGTGTCCGCGGTTATGGACGACTTGGAGCACAGTATCTCGACCATAGACAAGCATAACTAAAGTTTATTGCTATAAATTTGACTTTATAATGACTAGTAATCAGCTTCACTATAATGGAATGGCTAATTAATACTGCCCACAATTGCTTGTTTGGAGTGTCGCTTGCGACCATTGTACCTGACTAGTAAGTATTGCAACTACAACGGAATGGCTGAATAAAAGTATCAACAACTGCTGGGTTTTGGGTTTATCTCATGCTATCTGTATCTGATTAGCAATTGTTGCAACTACAACGGAAGGATTAACTAAAAGTGCCCACTGCTTATTTTATCAGGATGATTATCTATACCTGACTAGTAATTGCTGCAACGATAACTGAATAAATAAAACTGCCAACTGTGTGAGTTCCTCGGTTGACTTCCTCGTTTGGTCGCGAGGGGGAAACACCAGGATGGGTTTGTTTGATGGTAGCATCAGGTTGGTTCCGAATAGGTCTTTCTCACCCCTCTCTGATAACCGCTAGTTGTATCGAGTCTCTATAGGGAGTTTAGTGCATGCTGCCGCTGCCGCTTTAGTCCACCATACCTATGTAGGCGAGGACCGCCGAACTCTAGTCTCGCCGTGTACTGGCCTCAGTACTGACGCTCCTCTTTTTCCTTTGCCCTTTGTCGGCACCCCTTTTGTTTAAGCAGGTTTTGAGATCGACGTCGTTAGCAGGGTTACCCTTCCGGCTTGGCCTGGGCAGGGTTGTAGACGCCATTGGTTATTCTTCAGAGCTCTTAGCCCCATTTGCATCTTGTCCGTAGTCGGACGCTCTATCCTTTCAAGGTGATTTGGATCTTTGTATATTATATCTGTATTCTTGACTCTTGGAGTCGTGTTGTATATATATCTGTTCTGTGGGTCCCATCGAGGACTGTTGTGTAATGTTATTACTTCGTTTTCCACCCACACGAAAGTGCCTGGTGGGCACCTTTGAATCGTTTCTATGCGGGTTTGGCGGGTTTCGCTAAAACTTGCATAGGTCCGATTCTGAGGGTGTTACATAGTTACAAGCCTGGATGAGCGGAAATGGTTGAAATAGTACGGTGGGGCCCAAATGCCACTCACAGGTAGACCTTTCGGCCGTCCCAACCATTTCCAAACATCGGGACAAGAACGGGCGGCGTAATCGGCAGGCGAAGGGATCAACTACATACACAAATGAGTATGTATGCAAGCCACCATACAACAGTACATCAGAGCCATTCCATCTAAAAAGAAAGGAAATATAGCAACGCCATACGACAAGATTCAAATGTCCTAGATAGATATAATAGTTTAGGATATCTCCTCATACATCAAACATCAGAGTATCAGGCGGAAGCGGCAAACAAGATCCGAGTACGGATAAGAAGCAAATCGGCATAAGATGCCCCATAAATAAGCACATCCCGCCCACAGATCTCACGGATCCCCGTTCCCGGAATCTCTACACCGAACGATCGTTGCCCACATCGTCCGCCTCCTCCACCCAGTATCCATCTTGTGAGTGTACCTGTTCATCTGAATCAAATAATTTATCGTGTGAGACCCTAGGGGTACTCAGCAAGTCTTTATGCCTCTAAAGGGGACACAACCTGGGGGACGCAATTGCAGCAAAAGATAAACCCTAACAATTCTATAGATACTCGCTAACCATCCGCCTAACCAAAGATAGACGGATGTCCGTGAATTAGTGACAACAGTCATAACAGTAATATCATCAGATCCATCCTCCTCCTTGCTTACCAACGAGGAAGCGGACGAACAACCCCCCATTCGTTGGCAATTTTATTAACCATTCCATGAGTGTTGCACTATTTACTAGTCAGTTACTTAGTCAAATTAAAAGCGGTACTTTAGTTATGCTTGTCTATGATCGAGAAACTGTGCTCCAAGTCGTCCATAACTGCGGACACGGCTTTCAGAAAGTTTTACCCTGCAGGGGTGCACAAATAGCAACACACACTCGATCAACCTCGGAAAAACCAAATCAAAACCCAACGAGGCCTTCACGACAAAGCAATCACAAGATTCAGAAATATTTCAGGGGGCCACTCCATTGAGTACACCCGCAACGAAGTTAGCTGTCTCCGAGACGGACTCAAGGTTTGCGTCAATGGCTGTAAACGACTGGGAACCCGAAAATGTGACTGGGCTTGTCGATACCGCGAAAACGTGTCACGATCCTAAACAGTACAGGTGCTCCTCGCACAATCGTAAATAAAGCAGTAAAGCATGGCATAAGTACAGGATAGTAAATAAAACCTCAAACTAGTTTGTGGCCCCAAGAAATAAGACTGAATCAAGCTCTGGCTCAGGGGGGTCCCATAAACCTCCCGGATGTGGATAGCGCGAATAATCAAGGAACAGGAATCAAGTACTCGGGGTCCTACGGGACACAAGTGAGCAGGAAAAACCAAATAGCAGATATTGCTCACCGGTGCCACTTTCATTAGTTATCCCATTACTACTCAGGTTAAGTTGTTTAGGTACCTCGTTATCCATCAGACTCTCACATACCCTACACATGCTGTTCTACGACTCGCATGGCTCAAACAACTCCTGTAGTAATGGCTCATGGGATGGGGGAACAAGCTTGGTGGGGTTTAAAAGTAAAGGCTTTGCAATACTTGGGATTCAGTTTAATGCAATCGCGACTCAATGATGCAAGAATAAGATAGAGAGAATAGGTACTATATGTATGCAAGCATGTGGTAGTGCTTGCCTGGCAGCTCAGTTGAAGCGAGAGAAGGATCTGGGTAGTGCTCCTGGTTCTCTTGATATATCCCCTGCTCAGCGTCTATTCGAAGAAGAACCAAACAAACAAGGGCCAATATAAATAAAGTGCACAAGCATATGAATAAAATGCGACAAGCAAACAATCATGCCATGATGAATGATGCACAATTTGCATGGCAATAAAGTAGCATGGCATGGGTGAGGTGTGGAATACAAGAATAAATCATTTTATTGAGTTTTGGCCACATTTTATCCTCATATTAGTTGCTGTATACATTATATTTATATGATGCATGCTGCAAAACAGAACATGGACTGCATAAACAGAAAAGTCTCGTCGAGCTGATCATTTTAGACATATCATTTGTTAAATTTGGAGTTATAAATCAAAAGTTATTAATTAATTTAGGGGAAGGGCATTTTCTTGTAATTTTAATCAACTTGAAAATAAAGTGTTCAAAATGTATTTTGGATGGCATATTTGAAATCCTCACATTTTTCTGATTAGAAAACATATATTATTTGTATAATTTGGACTTGTATTTTAAAAGTTATTATAAATCTGATTTGAATTTGAATTTGAATTAAATTTGAAAAGATTTGATTTAAAACAGAAAACAGAAAAGCTTTTTCTACTCAGGCTAACTTAGCCACAGTCAGTGACAGGTGGGGTCACTGGTTGACTGGGGCCAAACGCGCTCAGACAGACTTTTCCCACCGCGGCCACAGCGAGCCACAGCAGATGACAGGTGGGGCCACGGCACACGCGGACCCGCACGCCAGTAGGCGAGAGAGGGCGTGCCACGTGGCACAGAGAGGGACTGCGGTTTGAGGAGTACAAACTCCGGGAGCCTTTTTGCAAAACGCCACGGAAGCTGACAGGTGGGCCTAGAGGGAGCGCGGGTTAAGGAATCCAAAAAGGTTGGGGGTTTTCTGGAAATTGGCCACGGGGTACTGTTTTTCTTCTACGCGTTGTCTGACGAAACTGAAGACGCGGACTGGCGCGGCGGGGGCTCGATCTGGCGACCTCGCGCGCGCGCTGCGGAGGCGGCAGCCACTGGGCTGGGCTGGGGTTGGTGTCAGGTGGGGGCTAGGCGACCAGAAGAGGCTACGCGCGTCGTGGGGCATGCAGACACCAGCGAGCGGCGGCGCACGGAGAGTGCTCGGCACAATGACCGGCGCGTCCAGGAAGCAACGGCGGTCGTGAGGATGTCTAGGAGGAAGGTGGTCTCACCGCGAGGTGGTCGGCGGTGTAGGATCGGGCGGGGGCGCAGCGGATCGTCGGCAACGCAGACGGACGGCGAGCTAGGGTTTGGCGTCGGAGCGGCGCCGGACTGGGGCTCCTGGTCCTCCTCCTCCTCGCTGGCGGGTACGGGGCGAAGCAGGGGAACCTCCTCGACCTTGCCGACAACCTCCTGCCCGCCTGCGCCTCTCGGATCGACGAAGGCGTCTAGCTACTGGCGGTCGCCGGCGATGGGGTAAATGGCGGCGGTGGCGAAGAAGGAGGAAGGGCAAGGCCCTGGGGCGGATCTGGGAGAGGCCAGAGGCGAGGGAGAGGGGGTAGATAAGGATGGGAGGGGAGAGGGGTGCCGTGGGAAGGTGGGGAAGGAAAAAGGTGGCTCGGGTGCCACCTTTCCTCCTCTCCTCACGTGGTCGAGCTGGGAGGCAGGGCAGGGCAGGGGCAGGGCGAGGCTGCCAGGTGGGCCAGGGAGTGAGGGAGCTCGGGGTGGGGCTAGCCCAGCAGGGAGAGGGAAAAAGAGAAGAGAGGTGGCTCGGGTGATGCTAGGGTAGGAGGGATGGGGTGGCTCGGGTTGGAGCCCTAGGGTTGGGGCGAGGTAGATGGGTAGCTAGGTGGGGCTTGCTGGCAGGGAGAGTGGGAAGCTCGGGTTAGGGTTTTAGTTTAGGTTAGGGGTGGTATGGTAGATGGTGTTAGTGGTAGGTGATTAGGTTTAGGGTTTTGGGGTAGAGAGGAGGGTTTAGAGAGAGAGGGAGAGATGAGAGAGGGGGTTTAGGGTTGGATTAGGGTTATGGGGTTCGCATGGTATAGAGAAAAGAGAGGGAGAGGGAGGTGGCTTAGGGCTTGTTTTGATAAGGTTTAAGCAAAATCAAACAAGACCAAGCCAAAAGGAGGGAGAGATGGAGAGATGATGATCCTCTCAAAAAGACCAAATAAAAACAAAGAAGGACACAAGATGTGGTGGTTGCATGGCCCATGCAAGTATTTAATGCCATGTGTTAATCTTGTGAAAACAAAATAAAATCACATGGCATGATTCCATGCATTTCCAAAAGTTGGAATAAGACCAAGCAAAAGAAATTAGAGTTGGATCCACCCAACCCACATGAGCTAGAATAAAAATCCAAAGAAAAGCATTACAAGCTCATGGGTTATTGGAATGGTGGAAGTATAGGGTGGTGACAAGAAAGGTGGTGGAGTCAATAAAAGATATGCCCCCAACTCAACTTGGGCATTTAAACAATATATCAAGAACCAAATACAATATCAAGAGGCAAATACAATTTACAATGCCTATGAGAGAAGAACCAAATCACAAAGGTTTTATATGATGCTCAAATGCAAGGTGGCATGATGACATGAGCATGATATAATGATGATGCAACAATTATAGATATGAAGTAGCCATTATATTACTAGACCAAGTAGCATTACAATTGTTAGACAAATGGGATGCTACAACTCTCCCCCACTAAACAGGAATCTCGCCCCGAGATTCTAGGAAGAAGAAGAAGACTCAAAGAGTGTAGGATAGTTGGCACGGAGCTCATCTTCACGCTCCCAAGTGGCTTCATCAACAGAATGGTGCGACCACTGCACCTTGCAGAACTTGATGGACTTGTTGCGAGTCCTTCTTTCTGCGATCTCAAGGATTTTGGTGGGGTGTTCTTGATAAGACAGGTCTTCTTGGAGATCGATCAGCTCATGATCCACGGTCCTGCCGGGATCTTTGAAGCACTTCTTGAGTTGAGAGATGTGGAAAACATCATGGACCTTGAGTTTTTCCGGGAGCTCAAGAGCATAAGCAACCTCTCCTCTTCTTCCACGAATTTTGAAAGGACCGATGTATCTAGGAGCCAGCTTTCCTTTGATACCAAAGCGGTGCGTGCCTTTCATGGGAGTGACACGAAGGTACACGAGATCACCAGGGACATACACCATGTCCGTGTGCTTCCTGTCATAATTGCTCTTCTGGCGACTTTGAGCAATCGTCAGATTTTCAAGAATGATATGCACCTTCTCCTCCGCTTGGGTTACAATGTCGGGGCCAAACCAAATTCTTTCTCCTGCACCCGACCAACCAATCGGAGTTCTGCATTTGCGGCCATAGAGAGCCTCGAATGGAGCCATCTTCAGACTTTTCTGGAAGCTGTTGTTGTAGGAGAATTCAGCATAAGGAAGACATTCCTCCCACTTCATGCCAAAAGAGATGACGCAAGCACGAAGCATATCCTCCAGAATCTGATTGATCCTTTCAACTTGTCCTTGCGACTGAGGGTGGTAAGCTGTGCTGAAGTTCAACTTTGTTCCCAAAGCATTTTGGAAACTTTCCCAGAACTTGGAAGTGAAGATGCTCCCACGGTCTGAACTGATCTCAAGCGGAACCCCATACAGAGAGACAATTCTGTTGATATAGAGCTCAGCCAACTGAATTCCAGAAATTGTTTCCTTGACGGGGAAGAAGTGAGCCACTTTACAAAGCCTGTCAATGACAACAAAGATTGCATTGTTGCCCTTCTGCGACCTTGGAAAACCAGTGATGAAATCCATCTCTACTTTCTCCCATTTCCATTCCGGGGGTTTCAATGGCTGTAGAAGACCGAAAGGTTTCTGATGGACAACTTTCACTCTGCGGCAAACATCACACTCCGAGACATACTTGGCACAATATCGTTTCAGACCCGGCCACCAATATTGTGTTTTCAAGTCCATGTACATCTTTGTGCTGCCAGGGTGGATAGAAAGAACAGAATCATGCGCCTCCTTGAGAACTTGCTCTCTCAAACCCGGGTAGTTCGGAACAAACATCCGGTGTTCAAAGAAAAGCGTGCCTTGAACATCGACGTGGAAGGACTCATACTTCGGAAGCTGAAGTTTGGAGATGATCTTTCTGGTGTGCGGATCACCAAGCTGACGAGAGCGAACCTTTTCTTCCAAGAGAGGTGTTGCTAGGAGGTTCAGGAGATGCCCTTGTTCTACAACTTCAAGGTTGAGCTGACGGAATTCCTCGCACAAGAGAGGCTGTTGTTCTTCCATCATGAGGTTGTTGACATAAGCTTTGCGGCTGAGAGCATCGGCCATGACATTAGCTTTGCCCGGGGTGTAGTTGATGGTCAAATCAAAATCATTGATTGCTTCAATCCATCTCGTCTGCCGAAGGTTGAGATCAGGCTGAGTGAAGATATACTTCAAACTCTTGTGATCAGAAAAGATTTCACAACGGTTGCCAAGCAAGTAGTGCCTCCATAGTTTCAAAGCAAAGACAACTGCTGCGATCTCGAGGTCATGTGTAGGATAGTTGATCTCATGCGTCTTCAACTGTCGAGAGGCATAAGCAACAACTTGTTTTTCTTGCATAAGGACCGCACCCAATCCTTGCAAAGAGGCGTCACAGAATATCTGGAAAGGCTTAGATGTATCCGGAGGAACCAAGACTGGCGTGGAAGTGAGCTTCTCTTTGAGTGTCTCAAAGCTTGCTTGACATGCAGGAGTCCAAAGGTATTTCTTGCCTTTATTGAGGAGATCGGTAAGAGGCTTCGCTATCTTCGAAAAGTTCTGAACGAAGCGGCGGCAATAACTAGCCAAACCAAGGAAACTCCGCACTTCTTTGACATTAACAGGAGGAAGCCATTCAACAATTGTCTTTACCGTTTCCGGGTTGACTGCAATGCCCTTATCAGAGATGACGTGACCAAGATAGGTTACTTGAGGCAGCCAAAACTCACACTTGGAGAACTTTGCATACAAGCGGTTCTCACGAAGCTTGTTTAGGACACACCGAAGGTGTTCTTCATGTTCTTCCTTTGACTTAGAATAGACTAAGATGTCGTCCAGATAGACCACAACGAACTTATCAAGATACTCCATGAAAACCGAGTTCATAAGCCTCAAGAAGGTAGCAGGTGCGTTGGTGAGGCCGAAAGACATGACCGTGTACTCGTACAGGCCATAGCGGGTGGTGAAAGCTGTTTTGGGAACATCTTCCTTGCGAATCTTGATTTGGTGATAACCACTTCTCAAGTCCAGCTTAGAGAATACCACAACTCCAGCTAGCTGATCAAAGAGATCATTAATCCGCGGAAGGGGATATTTGTTCTTGATGGTTTTAGCATTGAGAGCCCGATAGTCAACACAAAGTCTATCAGTCCTGTCTCGCTTCTTCACAAAGATTGTTGGGCTACCCCAAGAAGAGGTACTGTGTTGAATGAAACCCAACTTCTCTTGTTCATCAAGATGACGTTTGAGTTCAGCCAACTCAGCAGGACCCATTTTATAAGGCCGCTTGGAGATAGGAGCCGTTCCAGGTTCAAGTTCAATTACAAACTCAACCTCACGATCCGGAGGCATACCTGGCAACTCCTCAGGAAAGACATCTGGGAACTCACAGACCATCGGAACATTCTGAATAGCTTCCATAGCATCATCATTCAGAGCCGCCAAAGAGAAAAGCTGGATAGCAGGAGTCATACTTGGAGAATAGACTATATGGCCTTCAGGAATCTTCAGAGAAACCGAGCGTTCAGCACAATCAATCACAGCTGCATTTGCTGTCAACCAATCCATGCCCAAGATGACATCAATGTCAGAATTGCCCAGAACAATTAAGGATGCCGAGAACGAAGAGCCACCAATCTCAATTTGATTGCCATGGCTGATTTTAGCAGCTGCCATTGTTGCTCCAGGAGAAAGGACCATTAAACGCTTAAGGAGAGGATCTATAGCTAACTCATTTTCATTTGCAAACTTGTGAGAAACAAACGAATGCGATGCACCAGAATCAAACAAAACTCGTGCAGGGACTGAGTTAACGGGAAGCATACCCATCACAACTCCAGGTGCATGCTCAGCTTGAGCGGCGTTGACACAGTTGGCACGAGCAACAGTAGACCCGGGCTTGGTGTTGATGTTGAGAGCCCGAGGTGGTGGTGCACGAACCAAAGGAGAGCTTGCCGCAGATCTTGGAGGTGGTGGAGGAAGAGCTTTGTTTTTCATCGGACAGTTCCAGCTTTGATGCCCAGAGTCTCCACACGTGAAACAAGCACCAGGTGGACATGGAGCAACGTAGCCAGGGACTCCGCCAGGCGCTCCAGGGTAGTGGTGGTTGTAGCCCCTGGGAGCAGCAGTGAGGAAGTTTTGTGGCCTTGCCGCGTAGCTTGCAGGTCTTGGTGGAGCCGGGAGCGACGGTGGGGTGTTAGGAACCCAGACACGACGCTTAGAAGGAGCTGACATAGCTGAAGAGCTTAGTGCATCACGGTTGTGTTTCTTTGACTCCTCAAACACTTGCCTACTTGCTTCCTCCTGTAGAGCTGTATGCTGAAGTTCCATAAAAGACGCCGGCCTTGCATGTGTGATTGCATATTTAATCGATGCATTGAGACCTTGCCGGAACCTCTTTTGCTTCTTCTTGTCATCGGAGATCTCATCGCCCCCATAACGAGAAAGGTTCATGAAGTTCCTGATGTAGGTGTTGACATTGTCATTTCCCTGCTTGAGGTTGAGAAACACTTCCTTCATCCTTTCCATGACAATTTCTGACAGATACTGCTCTTTGAACGCTCCAGAGAACTGTTCCCAAGTAGGCTGAAAACCAATACAGTTTGCCTTCAGGTAATTCTCCCACCAGAGAGCTGCATCTCCCTTCAGAAGGTGAGTAGCACACTTTACCCATTCTTGCTCAGGAACATCAGCAGTCTCCAGTAACCTTGACATCTCACGCAACCAATCATCAGCATCAAGTGGTTGATCAGAAACATCAAATTGGCGTGGATTGAACTTCAAGAAGCTTTTGATGTCTCCTCGCTTGGGAGGTGGAGGTAGCGGAGCAAACTCATTCCTCCTGACACTTTCCTCAAAACGCTGCTGGTTCTGCTGCATTGCTGCCAAGGCATTGGCGATGTTTGACAACGCGGACCCCAGTTCAGGTGGTATGTCCTCATCAGAACGGCGTGGTGGAGCCATCCTGTGATTGATATAAAACACAAGTCAGTACTATAATGGAGAATAATAATAATCCAAAATAGTACCAAGATGGAATTAACCAAGATTAAAGGATACAATTTACTAAGATGATATTAAAATATCAACAAAGTTCAAAGCACCTAGAAGATATTAAGCATATCGCACACGACTGAAAAGGAGTGTGGTACACAAATATATCAAAGAAAAATTTTCCACAAATTTCGGCATTAGAATACCAATAGATGCGCAAAATCACTTAACGAATCAAGATTAGTGACTCTACCAATTCAATATACAAAAGCGAATGATAAGAGTAGTGGTATGGTCGCGACTCCATCCCGCACTCAAATCATTACTCCGCACATGAAAGTAGAACACATATCCTAACCCCTTCTTCTCACGTTGAACCTAAAGATTAGTAACTACGGAAACGAACACCCCAAACAAGATAACGTCGGATAACAAAGAGTAAGACAGATCGCGTCGGTTTGCAAAAGCCTGTCGGTATGGAATGTACCAACAGTTGATAACCAAGAGGCCGATTATGATAACAACTAGGATGCAACAGATAGACAAGGAATTACACACACACACACACACACACACACACACACACACAAACACACAACCTATGGTACTACGGAAACCCCGAACACGTGAATCCTAGTTTGAACTTTTAAGAAGAGGATTGAAAACGTTACACTTCCTTACCAGAAAAGGGTGGGTGGGTGGGTAAGAAGAAAAGTGGAAGCAGTCCTACTCTCGCGTTTTGTTTTTCCCTAGTATACATAGCTACCAAAAATATTTGCTAGACTGACAACGACCATTTGGCTGAGACCCTGAAGGGCGGGATGGCTCTGATACCAATTGTAACTACCTCGGTGAATTACGCTCCTAGTTACAAGCCTGGATGAGCGGAAATGGTTGAAATAGTACGGTGGGGCCCAAATGCCACTCACAGGTAGACCTTTCGGCCGTCCCAACCATTTCCAAACATCGGGACAAGAACGGGCGGCGTAATCGGCAGGCGAAGGGATCAACTACATACACAAATGAGTATGTATGCAAGCCACCATACAACAGTACATCAGAGCCATTCCATCTAAAAAGAAAGGAAATATAGCAACGCCATACGGCAAGATTCAAATGTCCTAGATAGATATAATAGTTTAGGATATCTCCTCATACATCAAACATCAGAGTATCAGGCGGAAGCGGCAAACAAGATCCGAGTACGGATAAGAAGCAAATCGGCATAAGATGCCCCATAAATAAGCACATCCCGCCCACAGATCTCACGGATCCCCGTTCCCGGAATCTCTACACCGAACGATCGTTGCCCACATCGTCCGCCTCCTCCACCCAGTATCCATCTTGTGAGTGTACCTGTTCATCTGAATCAAATAATTTATCGTGTGAGACCCTAGGGGTACTCAGCAAGTCTTTATGCCTCTAAAGGGGACACAACCTGGGGGACGCAATTGCAGCAAAAGATAAACCCTAACAATTCTATAGATACTCGCTAACCATCCGCCTAACCAAAGATAGACGGATGTCCGTGAATTAGTGACAACAGTCATAACAGTAATATCATCAGATCCATCCTCCTCCTTGCTTACCAACGAGGAAGCGGACGAACAACCCCCCATTCGTTGGCAATTTTATTAACCATTCCATGAGTGTTGCACTATTTACTAGTCAGTTACTTAGTCAAATTAAAAGCGGTACTTTAGTTATGCTTGTCTATGATCGAGAAACTGTGCTCCAAGTCGTCCATAACTGCGGACACGGCTTTCAGAAAGTTTTACCCTGCAGGGGTGCACAAATAGCAACACACACTCGATCAACCTCGGAAAAACCAAATCAAAACCCAACGAGGCCTTCACGACAAAGCAATCACAAGATTCAGAAATATTTCAGGGGGCCACCCCATTGAGTACACCCGCAACGAAGTTAGCTGTCTCCGAGACGAACTCAAGGTTTGCGTCAATGGCTATAAACGACTGGGAACCCGAAAATGTGACTGGGCTTGTCGATATAGCGAAAACGTGTCACGATCCTAAACAGTACAGGTGCTCCTCGCACAATCGTAAATAAAGCAGTAAAGCATGGCATAAGTACAGGATAGTAAATAAAACCTCAAACTAGTTTGTGGCCCCAAGAAATAAGACTGAATCAAGATCTGGCTCAGGGGGGTCCCATAAGCCTCCCGGATGTGGATAGCGCGAATAATCAAGGAACAGGAATCAAGTACTCGGGGTCCTACGGGACACAAGTGAGCAGGAAAAACCAAATAGCAGATATTGCTCACCGGTGCCACTTTCATTAGTTATCCCATTACTACTCAGGTTAAGTTGTTTAGGTACCTCGTTATCCATCAGACTCTCACATACCCTACACATGCTGTTCTACGACTCGCATGGCTCAAACAACTCCTGTAGTAATGGCTCATGGGATGGGGGAACAAGCTTGGTGGGGTTTAAAAGTAAAGGCTTTGCAATACTTGGGATTCAGTTTAATGCAATCGCGACTCAATGATGCAAGAATAAGATAGAGGCAATAGGTACTATATGTATGCAAGCATGTGGTAGTGCTTGCTTGGCAGCTCAGTTGAAGCGAGAGAAGTATCTGGGTAGTGCTCCTGGTTCTCTTGATATATCCTCTGCTCAGCGTCTATTCGAAGAAGAACCAAACAAACAAGGGCAAATATAAATAAAGTGCACAAGCATATGAATAAAATGCGACAAGCAAACAATCATGCCATGATGAATGATGCACAATTTGCATGGCAATAAAGTAGCATGGCATGGGTGAGGTGTGGAATACAAGAATAAATCATTTTATTGAGTTTTGGCCACATTTTATCCTCATATTAGTTGCTGTATACATTATATTTATATGATGCACGCTGCAAAACAGAACATGGACTGCATAAACAGAAAAGTCTCGTCGAGCTGATCATTTTAGACATATCATTTGTTAAATTTGGAGTTATAAATCAAAAGTTATTAATTAATTTAGGGGAAGGGCATTTTCTTGTAATTTTAATCAACTTGGAAATAAAGTGTTCAAAATGTATTTTGGATGGCATATTTGAAATCCTCACATTTTTCTGATTAGAAAACATATATTATTTGTATAATTTGGACTTGTATTTTAAAAGTTATTATAAATCTGATTTGAATTTGAATTTGAATTAAATTTGAAAAGATTTGATTTAAAACAGAAAACAGAAAAGCTTTTTCTACTCAGGCTAACTTAGCCACAGTCAGTGACAGGTGGGGTCACTGGTTGACTGGGGCCAAACGCGCTCAGACAGACTTTTCCCACCGTGGCCACAGCGAGCCACAGCAGATGACAGGTGGGGCCACGGCACACGCGGACCCGCACGCCAGTAGGCGAGAGAGGGCGTGCCACGCGGCACAGAGAGGGACTGCGGTTTGAGGAGTACAAACTCCGGGAGCCTTTTTGCAAAACGCCACGGAAGCTGACAGGTGGGCCTAGAGGGAGCGCGGGTTAAGGAATCCAAAAAGGTTGGGGGTTTTCTGGAAATTGGCCACGGGGTACTGTTTTTCTTCTACGCGTTGTCTGACGAAACTGAAGACGCGGACTGGCGCGGCGGGGGCTCGATCTGGCGACCTTGCGCGCGCGCTGCGGAGGCGGCAGCCACTGGGCTGGGCTGGGGTTGGTGTCAGGTGGGGGCTAGGCGACCAGAAGAGGCTACGCGCGTCGCGGGGCGTGCAGACACCAGCGAGCGGTGGTGCACGGAGAGTGCTTGGCACAACGACCGGCGCGTCCACGAAGCAACGGTGGTCGTGAGGATGTCTAGGAGGAAGGTGGGCTCACCGCGAGGTGGTCGGCGGTGTAGGATCGGGCGGGGGCGCAGCGGATCGTCGGCGACGCAGACGGACGGCGAGCTAGGGTTTGGCGTCGGAGCGGCGCCGGCCTGGGGCTCCTGGTCCTCCTCCTCCTCGCTGGCGGGTACGGGGCGAAGCAGGGGAACCTCCTCGACCTTGTCGACAACCTCCTGCCTGCCTGCGCCTCTCGGATCGACGAAGGCGTCTAGCTACTGGCGGTCGCCGGCGATGGGGTAGATGGCGGCGGTGGCTAAGAAGGAGGAAGGGCAAGGCCCTGGGGCGGATCTGGGAGAGGCCAGAGGCGAGGGAGAGGGGGTAGATAAGGATGGGAGGGGAGAGGGGTGCCGTGGGGAGGTGGGGAAGGAAAAAGGTGGCTCGGGTGCCACCTTTCCTCCTCTCCTCACGTGGTCGAGCTGGGAGTCAGGGCAGGGCAGGGGCAGGGCGAGGCTGCCAGGTGGGCCAGGGAGTGAGGGAGCTCGGGGTGGGGCTAGCCCAGCAGGGAGAGGGAAAAAGAGAAGAGAGGTGGCTCGGGTGATGCTAGGGTAGGAGGGATGGGGTGGCTCGGGTTGGAGCCCTAGGGTTGGGGTGAGGTAGATGGGTAGCTAGGTGGGGCTTGCTGGCAGGGAGAGTGGGAAGCTCGGGTTAGGGGTGGTATGGTAGATGGTGTTAGGGGTAGGTGATTAGGTTTAGGGTTTTGGGGTAGAGAGGAGGGTTTAGAGAGAGAGGGAGAGATGAGAGAGGGGGTTTAGGGTTGGATTAGGGTTATGGGGTTCCCATGGTATAGAGAAAAGAGAGGGAGAGGGAGGTGGCTTAGGGCTTGTTTTGATAAGGTTTAAGCAAAATCAAACAAGACCAAGCCAAAAGGAGGGAGAGATGGAGAGATGATGATCCTCTCAAAAGGATCAAATAAAAACAAAGAAGGACACAAGATGTGGTGGTTGCATGGCCCATGCAAGTATTTAATGCCATGTGTTAATCTTGTGAAAACAAAATAAAATCACATGGCATGATTCCATGCATTTCCAAAAGTTGGAATAAGACCAAGCAAAAGAAATTAGAGTTGGATCCACCCAACCCACATGAGCTAGAATAAAAATCCAAAGAAAAGCATTACAAGCTCATGGGTTATTGGAATGGTGGAAGTATAGGGTGGTGACAAGAAAGGTGGTGGAGTCAATAAAAGATATGCCCCCAACTCAACTTGGGCATTTAAACAATATATCAAGAACCAAATACAATATCAAGAGGCAAATACAATTTACAATGCCTATGAGAGAAGAATCAAATCACAAAGGTTTTATATGATGCTCAAATGCAAGGTGGCATGATGACATGAGCATGATATAATGATGATGCAACAATTATAGATATGAAGTAGCCATTATATTACTAGACCAAGTAGCATTACAATTGTTAGACAAATGGGATGCTACATCAGGCGTCTTTGTCTATCTCTATAGATTTTGATGCCCAATATATAAGCAGCTTCACCTAGGTCTTTCATTGAAAAACACTTGTTCAAATAACTCTTCACATCGTTAAGCATGTTAATGTCATTTCCAATAATCAATATGTCATCCACATATAGTACCAGAAATGTCACCGAGCTCCCACTCACTTTCTTGTAGATGCAAGCTTCATAGCAATTTGGAACAAATCCAAAGCTCTTGATCACTTGATCAAAACGAAGGTTCCAACTCCGAGATGCTTGCTTCAGTCCATAAATGGAACGCTGAATTTTGCATACTTTATCAGCATCCTTAGGATCGACAAAACCTTCGGGTTGCATCATATACAACTCTTCATCAATGTTGCCATTGAGGAACGCAGTCTTGACATCCATCTGCCATATTTCATAATCATGAAACGCAGCAATTGCTAATAAAATCCGAATGGACTTAAACATCGCTACGGGAGAGAAAGTCTCATCGTAGTCAACACCTTGAACTTGTCGAAAACCTTTCGCGACAAGCCGTGCCTTATAGACGGTAACATTACCATCCGCGTCCGTTTTCTTCTTGAAGATCCATTTGCACTCAACGGCCGTTTGGTCGTTAGGAGGGTCCACCAAAGTCCATACTTGGTTTTCGCTCATGGATCCCAATTCGGATTTCATGGCTTCTAGCCATTTCTCAGAGTCTGGGATCATCATCGCTTCCTCATAGTTCGTAGGTTCACTGTCTTCTACCAACAAGACAGTCAAGACAGGGTTGCCGTACCACTCAGGAGGGGCACGCGACCTTGTCGACCTGTGACGTTCAGTAGCAGCATCGTCTAAAGCTTCATGATCCTTGTCATTAGCTTCCTCTATCGTTGGTGCAGGCGGCACAGGAACAATTTCAGGTGCTGCCCTACTCTCCAATTCAAGAGAAGGTTCAATAACCTCGTCTAGCTCTACTTTCCTCCCACTCACTTCTTTCGAGAGAAACTCCTTCTCAAGAAAGGAACCGTTCTTTGCGATAAACACTTTGCCTTCGGTTCTGTGATAGAAGGTATACCCAATAGTTTCCTTCGGGTATCCTATGAAGACGCATTTCTCCGCTTTGGGTTCGAGCTTCTCCAGCATCAACTTCTTGACGTAAGCTTCGCATCTCCAAACTTTAAGAAACGACGACTTAGGTTTAGCACCAAACCACAGTTCATACGGTGTCGTCTCAACGGATTTAGATGGTGCCCTATTTAAAGTGAATGCAGCGGTTTCTAATGCATAACCCCAAAATGATAACGGCAAATCAGTAAGAGACATCATCGATCGGACCATATCTAATAAGGTTCGATTCCGGCGTTCAGACACACCATTGCGCTGTGGTGTTCCGGGTGGCGTGAGTTGCGAAACGATTCCGCTTGCTTTAAGATGCGTGAGAAAATCATAACTCAAATATTCACCTCCACGATCGGATCGTAGAAACTTAATCTTTCTATTACGATGGTTCTCCACTTCATTCTGAAATTCTTTGAACTTTTCAAATGTTTCATATTTATGTTTCATTAAATAGATATACCCATATCTACTTAAGTCATCGGTAAAAGTGAGAAAATAGCGATATCCACCGCGTGTCGAAACACTCATCGGTCCGCATACATCGGTATGTATGATTTCCAACAAGTCCGTTGCTCGCTCCATCATACTGGAGAACAGGGTTTTGATCATCTTGCCCATGAGGCATGGTTCGCATGTGTCAAATGATTCAAAATCAAGAGACTCCAAAAGTCCATCAGAATGGAGCTTCTTCATGCGTTTTACACCAATATGACCTAGACGACAGTGCCACAAATAAGTAGTATTATCACTATCTACTTTGCATCTCTTAGCCTCAATGTTATGGATGTGTGTTTCATCCCTTTCGAGATTAAGAAGAAATAAACCATTCACAATAGGTGCATGACCATAAAAGATGTTACTCATATAAATAGAACAGCCATTATTCTCCAATTTAAATGAATAACCGTCTTGCAATAAACAAGATCCAGAAATAATGTTCATGCTCAACGCAGGCACACAATAACACTTATTAAGGTTTAAAACTAATCCCGAAGGTAAAACTAAGGAGAGCGTGCCGACGGCCATCACATCAACTCTTGATCCGTTGCCAACGCGCATCGTCACCTCATCCCTCGCAAGCCGCCGTCTATTCCGTAGCTCCTATTTCGAGTTACAAATATTAGCAACTGAACCAGTATCAAATACCCAAGCACTACAACGAGGGATAGTAAGGAAAACATCAATGACATGTATATCAAATATACCTTTGATGGTGCCAGCCTTCTTGTCCGCTAAGTATTTCGGACAGTTGCGCTTCCAGTGACCCTTGTCCTTGCAATAGAAGCACTCAGTGTTCGGCTTAGGACCAGACTTGAGCTTCTTCTCAGCAGGGGCAGCGCGCTTGCCGCCGCCCTTCTTGAAGGGCTTCTTAGCACCCTTGCCTTTCTTGAAGGTGGGGGGCTTGTTGACCATCAACACATGATTATCCTTTTTGATGTCCACTTCCGCAGCCTTTAGCTTTGCGAAGAGCTCGGTGATCGTATCAGTGGAACCAATCTGATTATGAGTCACTACAAAACTCTTGTAGCTGGGAGGGAGTGATTGCAGAACCTTGTCAATCTTGAGCTCCTCTGGAATCTTGCAGTCCAGTTGCTCAAGGCGTTGAGTGTAGCCCGACATCTTAATGGCGTGCTCACTAACGGAACTCCCTTCCTCCATCTTGCAGTTAAAGAACTTCTCAGAGATCTCATATCTCTCAGAACGGGCTTGAGTCTGAAACATGGTTTTCAGCTCCTCGAGAATCTCAAAGGGCCCGGGATAGTCTTCAAAAAGATTTTGAAGGTCCGATTCCATAGTAAACAACATGGTGCTATTAATCACACCATAATCATCTCTGCGTGATTGATAGACAACTTTCTCATCAGCCGGCACAGTAGCAGCAGGGGCGTCACCTAACGCACTCTCAAGGACATAGTCCTTTTGACCGCCAGAGAGAATGATTCTCAGATTGCGGAACCAGTTGGTGAAGTTAGACCCATTGTTTTTAAGCTTTTCCTTCTCAGCAAAAACGTTGAAGTTGAAGTTGGACTTAGCCATTTGATCTACAATATTTGCAAGTACAAATTAGACTATGTTCATGATAACTAGTTCAACTTTTAATCAAATTACTAGATGAACTCCCACTAAATTCAACATCCCTCAAGTTGTTTAGTGAACACGATCCAAATTCACCACACCTAATCCGATCTTCACGAGAAGAGATGTGGTTTCAATGGTGGACAACGAAGTTTCGATCATATCATTCATATGACTCATGCTTAACCTTTCGGTTCATGTGTTCCGAGGCCATGTCTGTACATGCTAGGCTCGTCAAGTTAGACCCAAGTATTTCCGCGTGTGCAAAACTGGCTTGCACCCGTTGTATGTGAGCGTAGAGTCTATAGCACCCGATCATCACGTGATGCTTGGACACGACAAACTTTCGCAATGGTGCATACTTGGGGAGAACACAGTTTTTATCTTGATCTTTAAGTGAGGAATCATCTTATAATGCTACCGTCGCGATCTAAGCATAATAAGATACATAAAAGGATAAACATCACATGCATATAACTTTATGTGACATGGTGTAGCCAATCTTCGCGCAATGATATCCATCTTGTGCGTGCCGGCATGATCTCCATCACTCCACCATGATTGCCTCCACCACGAATAGCAACTACAACTATTGCTAACTACTTAGCGATAAAGTGAAACTATTACATGGCGTATAAGAAGTTGACACACAGGTCATACACAATTATAAAGAAAACCATATGGCTCCTGCCGGTTGTGTACTCATCGACATGCAAGTCGTGAACATTACAAAACATGATCATCGCATACATTATACACATCACATCTTGGGCCATACCATATCACAGAAAACACTCCCTGCAAAAACAAGTTAGACGCCTCTACTTTGTTGTTGCATGTTTTACGTGGCTCATGGGAGTAGATGCTAAGAACAATTCTTACCTACGGAAAGCCACAACGGTGATATTATGGTTGCCAAACTCCGGTGTTAATCCCATGACAAATATAGTGAGAGAAACTGGCATCCACCAGCCGCATGTGTGGAACAAGCCACACGTCAAGTGCGGAGCCGGTCTCGCGAACGACGTCGCGTAAGGTTGGCCTGGACCGCTTCAATCTCACTACCCCGCGTCATAAGAAGAACACAAACAAGAGGCTTGCAACAGAAAACATCAACGCCCCGCAACAACCATGTTGCGTTCTACTCGTGAAACACATCTACACATAGATCTAGCTCTGATACCACTGAAGGGTTTCGCGGCATAGTAAATCAAAATTTTCTAAGGATGCGAACAGAGGGAAGCCAAGATCTAATCTAGGAGATGCAAACAACAAGAGAGATTGGATTAGATCTCATACCCTTGAAGATTCGCACAGCGGAACGTTCGTCGGAACGTGGGTGATGTAGTCGTACTCGCTTCTCCTCCTCGCGATCCGATCCGATCTAGCACCACAAGTGGCGGTGCCTCCGTGAGATGCACACGTGCAGCACCTCAACGTCTCCTCCTTCCTTGGTCCAGAAAGTATGGTGGAGAGATGGGTTGGATCTACAACGCGACGGCGCGGTGTATGTGGTGGAGAGTTTCTGCTGCAGGGCTTCGCCTACACGCAGTCGGGAGGGAGAGAGAGAGGAGGGCAGCAGGGCGACTGGCTTGAGGGGAAGGTGTGTCGGGGTGGTGCGCCCCCAGCCCTCTTTATATAGAGGGGTGGGCGGCAGCCCTAGCCCCTCCCCCAAGCCCAACCCGGCGGCCAAAGGAGGAGGAGTGGGGGGCAAGGAAACCCCCCCTTCTAGAAGCTCCAATTAGGGTTTTACCCTAGTTGGCCGGTTGGTCCCTATGGGGCCTTGTGCCCCTGGCCCAATGCGTCCACGGCACTCCCTCATAGGCCCAAGCCCCCTCCCGGAAGGTGGGGCCACGTTGGTCCCCTTCCGGAATGTTCTAGAAGCTTCCGGTACAATACCGATTAACCCGGAACAATTCTGAACTCCAAAAACCGCACCGCCTTATATGAATCTCATTCTCCGGACCATTCCGGAACCTCTCGTGATGTCCCGGATCCCATCCGAGACTCCGAACAAAAACTCATAAACCAATTATCCAATCTATCCTAGCGTCGAGACACATTAAGTGTGTGACCCTGCGGGTTCGAGAATATGCGGACATGATCTTCTATCAATAATCAACAGCGGGGTATGCAAACCCATATTGATTCCCACACATTCATCGATGATCATATCGGATGAACCACGATGTCAGGATTCAATCAATCCCATATATATATTCCCTTCGTCTCGCGATATTTTACTTGCCCGAGATTTGATCGTCGGTACCGTCATACCTAGTTCAATCTCGTTCACAGCAAGTACTTTACTCGTTCCGTAATCCGATATCACTTTGTGATTAACTCCTTAACCACATGCTTGCAAGCGTTGTTGATATCGATTACCGAGTGGGCCCGAAGTATATCTCTCCGACTCGGGAGGGACAAATCCCATCTCGATACATACAACCCAACGGATACTTTCAGATCACCTGAGAGACACCTTTATGATCACCCTCTCATAGGATGACGTTTGATGACCTCAAAGCTTTCTTCCGATACCAGGGAGTTGTATTATCTCATGGTCTAAGGAATACAATATTTGACATAAGAAAAGCTTCGCAAAGATGAACACGATGACACGATCTAATTGCTTCGCTTAGTTTGGGTTTGTCTATCATATCATTCTCCCAATGATATGATCTCATTATTAATCGACAACTCATGTCCATGGTTAGGAAACCTTAACCATCATTAATCAATGAGCTAGTCCATAGAGGCGTACTAGGGACACAGTGTTGTTCACAAACCACACAAGTATTAAAGCTTCCGCTTAATACAATTCTAGCATGGAATATAAACATTATCATGAACAAGAATTATAATAATAACATCTTTATTATTGCCTCTAGGGCATAATTCCAACAGCAATCCCTTGAGAAAAATGGCACATGTGATGTTGTGCGCTTGTCCAAACAAAAGAAGGCGGTCCGGTGCAAGTGGATCTTCAAGAAAAAAGAAGGATTGACTCCTAAAGAGCATTCAAGGTATAAGGCAAGGTTAGTAGCCAAAGGGTTCATCAGATTTCAGGTATTGATTGCAATGATGTGTTCTCCCCAGTTGTCATAGGTCCATTCGCACTTTCTTTAGTATTGTGGCTATGCGTGATCTTGAGCATGAGTAGTTAGATTTCAAGACATCTTTTCTTTATGGAGAGCTTGATGAGGAAATATAAATGGACCAGAATGGTTCCTAATGCCTGGTAAATATATTTTGTGTGCAAATTAAAGAATTCTATTTATAGATTAAAGCAATCTCCAAGACAGTGGTACAAAATGTTTGATTCGTTTATGATCTCACATGGCTTTGACAGGTCTAAATATAATATTTTTGTTTACATTAAGTTTTTTGATGGACCACCTATATACTTGATGTTATATGTTGATGCTATGTTAATTACTTCCAAGAGCATGAAATAAATCACTACTTTGAAGGCACACCTAAGTAGTGAGTTTGATATGAAGGATCTTGGTACTGCTAAGAAGATCTTAGGTATGGAGATTACCCGACATAGAAAAGCCGGTTTGTTATTTCTTAGTCAGCAAAGTTACATTAAGAAAGTTCTTTATCGTTTTAATATGGATGGTACCAAGTCAGTTAGTACTCCTATTGCTCCTCATTTAAATTGTCAGTTTCTCAATGTCCTACTACTGATGAAGAGTTTGAGTATATGTCAAAGGTACATATTCTAGTGTTGTTGGTTCTTTGATGTATGCCATGGTTTCTTCTCGTCCTAATTTATCATATGCTATGAGTTTGATAAGCATGGCTAATCCTGGTAAAAAACATTGGAAGTCTGTTCAGTGGGTTTTTAGGTACCTTATTGGCATTTCTAATGCTTGTTTAAAGTTTGCCAGAACCGGCAGGGAACTTGTTGGCTATGTGGATTCGGATTTTGCTGCCGATTTGGATAAGGGAAGATCCCTCACAGGTTATGTGTTTAATGTTGGTGGTTATGCTATTAGCTGGAAGGCTACGTTGCAGGATGTTGTTGTACAATCTACTACTGAGGCTGAATACATGGCTATTGCCGAATTTTGCAAAGAATCTGTTTGGTTGAAAGATTTGTTTGTTGAGCTTTGTGGAGATAATTCTTGCATTACTTTATTTTGTGACAGTCTAAGTGCCATATACCTTACAAAATATCAGATGTTCCATGAGAGAAGTAAACACATTGATGTCAAGTACCATTTTGTTAGAGACATTGTTGCTCAAGGTAAACTAAAGGTATGCAAGATCAACACTCATGATAATCCTGCTGATGTGATGACTAAACCTATTACTGTTGCTAAGTTTAAGCTTTGCTCGAACTTAGTTGGTTTAACTGATTAGCCCAAGTGGCTATTAGTACCAAAAGTATTTGCTTTGTTTGTTCAGGAAGATGATTGTTGTTGATGCTACAATAAGGAATTTATCTTAAGGTGGAGTTTGTTATATGTTGATCCAAATTCTACAAAGTAAAGGCCAACTTCTGACGATCGGAGTGAGGCCCGTCGCCAGAGGTATGGATCATTAAAGATCTAGGTTTCCACCGCTATATATACCTTTTGTAGGCCGTCGACTGGGATAAGTCGCATCTGTGAAAATCCCTAGCATTGTGTAAACACTCCTCGATATAATGAAGTTTCGCTGGCTGGCGTCTGTAGTTTTTTCCTCTCTTTGTTCGAGAGGTTTTTCCATATTAAATTTGTATTCCCTTGCGGTAATTTTTTTCGTTCTTCGTTATTTACTTGTCGCGATTATAACATCTAGTGTACCGAAGATTAATTTGAACGTTAGCAAAACATTATGACCACTCAAATTTAATATTAGTTATATAGCTTATGCGCGATGGTTTTCCCTCCTAACACCGTATGTTCCCATTCTTGATATTCTTCTTCTTCTTATTCTTCAAAAGCTAAGGAGGACACAAGATTTTGGCTTGTTATGACTAAACTGTGAACTTTAGTTCTCAAATTCACTAATTTTCAACACTTTGGGCCAATTATAGCTCAATCAACTTATAGATAGCTACTCCATGTGTGTTTTTTCATATGGTGCCCAACTGCCCACACATATTAAGGTTCAACTTCGATAATGAATTTGACCAAGAAAATGTGAGTCATATCCTATAAATTTTTTAGCGTCAAAATTCATAGTCAACTTTTTATATTACAATATTATGACACATAACTTGTTATTGTTGGAGGTTTAGAAGGGATCATAAGAGGATAAACAATTATCTATAGTATACGATACAAAGATTTGTTAACAAGGTTCAACAATCTTGCCTATTCCCCAGGACATGCATAACATGCACTCCTCCTCGTGTACCAATAACTTAGTAGTACAATCGACGAGAAGCCCTTCGAGACCAACAGACGCATCAGACCACCGATGCCATGACCAGTCGGACGCACCTTCGCCAAGAGCCTAAGAGTCAGCGAGAAGAAGATGGGATCTGGTCGGCCTCGGTGAAGGCGCCGACTAAGTTGCATTTTCCATTGCATACATTGCGTCTCATAAGCCCACGCCCTGGGCAGCAAGCAACACAGGCAGCACATCAATTCACCCATTTTACATTGACCTTTCCTATAATAGCCAAGATGACATCTTCAAGAAGAAAAATAACGTCATGGCAGCTTTGCCGCCTACTCCAGCAAACCCGAACTATAGTTTTTCCTAGCTTCGGAGGAGAGGAAGGCACGGTTGGGGACAAAGACCACGCTTCTAGGAAGGAAGTGGGTCCTAGAGGCATCACCATGTCTGCATCGAAAGACACGATCAAAGTTTTCACCTCGATCCTTCACCGTGACCCGATATTGCCAGAGCAACCTCCGCCTTGAGCCACCACTAGAGAGGCAATATGCATCATCGATATCACCGTCGAAGAAGTAGGGCTTTGGCAACCACTGGCCTCATAGTCAATCAACATGGCTCGGGGAAGGAGGCCCCCGGACCGACCAACTACCACGGCTACTGTACCCACGTAGCACTCCAGAGCCAGAGCTCCTCGCTTTGCCATGTCCCCCGAAGTCGGAGCCTGCACAGTTCCCCACAAGCCCAAATCGAGTCTAGCCTCCATGCACGACCACGAAGCTTGCCACGTGCCACAACCTCCACAATGCACCCTACACACTACCGCCACGTGCCCACTCTGGGCCTCCACACACTGTCGTGTCGTCATGACTGCCACCACCGCCCAGTCCGACTGTCCAATGAAGAGGCTTTGCAGGAGAGAGATACCATGCGCCCGTATCCAAAGGTGCGAGCTTTGTCCAACCATGTCCTCTGACAGAGGCGGGGATAGAAGAGGATGTGGTCGCCCCCTCCCCCGAGAATGACAAAGGTTGGGCCCTCCGGTGTCGTCTGAGCGAGGGCGACATGGGAGGAGCGGGGACGACTCAAGATCTGATACATCGATGTTGAGAGGAATCATGCTATATTGGTCTCACAACTTTAGTTTGTGTCCAAAGTCGATCAACCAACGGAGCACCAGACCTAGGATATACAAGATCAACAATGCAACAACTAATGACATGTTTGACTCAAAGGACTTTTAAAGAAATTTTGCTGGATTCTTACCAATATGATTTTTTCCTACAGAGGCCATTTGATTGAAATGATTGGACCCTCCAGAAATTTGATGGACTGATTTCATGTACTACGATCACATAGGATTGGAAAATTTAATGCGTGTCTCTGATAACTATGACATGTACTTAATCCCCACAGTAATTTTCTGGATTTTTCCTAGGGTGCCACCAAACAACTTCTACAACGAATTCCTATTTTTATATTTCTATTGAATTCCATATGCCATGACATAGTGTTCCTATGTTTTTCCTATTGCATGCTTTTAAAATCCTTTGAATTAAACTACCACTAAAGGCCACGCCGACGTCCTGAATTGGAGGGCTCACCTAGTCGGCACCCGGCTTCAGTCAAAGCGCCTAGATTTTCCTTTTGTTTTCTCCGGCTCCAGGGATCCACCGATTCTGTGAAGCATGTAGATGGGCACCGCATTACAAGCAACATGAAGGCCTAACCCGTAGTGGGTATTATAGATCATTTTTTTTTTGCAAAATTCCAAGGATCTATTATTAATCATCAACAGTAGTATAAAGAGACCTAATAATAATAATAAAAAATTACAATAAGTCGCTTGACCACCTAGCGACGACTACAAACACTAGTGCAAGCCGAAGACGCGCCGCCGTGCTCGACCCTCCATCACCGAAGCCGGACAAAGCATGTTGTAGTAGACAGACGGAAAGTCGTCGTGCTAAGTTCATAATGAACAAACACACTAGAGCAACAACCATCCAATGATAACAACCATAGATTGGAAGATACTGACCTGAAAACACACCGACAAACACGAAAACAGACAGAATCCCAGGAGATCTGCCGGACAAACGACTCCACGTGCCCTCCGCTAGCGCTAGATGCACCACCGGAGCGAGGATGGAGCGGAGAGGACCTTATTCTGACTCCAGATCATAGCCATCGCCTCAACGTTCCAAAGAAGACACTAAAAAATAGGCAAAACAAGAACAGAAAACCTCCCGCCGGCGAGAGGCCGTGGTCCGCCACACCTCGAAGGTCCTAAGGCCACCGAAGGCGGAGTGGACCGGCGACGTCGTCGGCACGGGGTACAGACCCTAGACATGTTTTCTCTTCCGGTCGCTCTCCTGGCGGCGGTAGCAGTGTACTTACATATCGTGCATTTTATGAATGCAGGAAACTGATGTGTCACTGTAATTAGTATCATATGTAAATACAATGTATAAATACCACATAGAAATAAAACAATAATATCAAATAGATCTTTGTACATAATTTTGCATTGGGATTTTATAAATTAATAAATAATAAAAGTACGGTACTACACGATATCATGCATTACGAAGAGTGTATCATACACCAACATCTGTATGCATGATACTCGAAAAACCAATTCGGCTAACGGCTGAAGCTTAACACATTATTTGAAAACATATTTCAAAATATTAAAAAGATTTGAAAAAAATCACATGTACATCCGGATATTATATGTTCGCACACAAGTTCTCGAAAAAGGAACAATTTTGTGTGCCATGTAAAAAAGACAATTTAGGATGCTCTAGCATGATTTAAATTTTTGTATGTTTACACAAGTCACATAAATGTTCTTTTTCTCGAAAACTTGTAACACAAATGACTGAATGTACACGACGAATTCCTTTCAAAACTTTTTGACATTTTGACACTTGTTTTTAAACTATTTTTCGTATATGATGCTATCAACTGCACTATGCTAACGCAAAGAGAGAAAAATCACCGCACTAGCATGGGCCTAGCTGCCTAGTAGATAGACGATAGTAGAGGTTAGCTCAACGTGACGTACGTACATGTATGCCTGGCCGTCCATGAGACACGATGTGACGTGGATAATGTAGCCCTGCACGAGCCGCACCTCCCCTACATATCATCACATGAGAGAACACGTTTTTTCTACAGCATATGACGTGAGAGAACGAGTTACAAGTACCCCAAGCGCTAGGAAAAAGAGGCCGGAGAGGAGACGAGACGTTTTGGTTCGATGGACGCATACGACATCGGACCGGACCCGACGCCCGTGTCTCCGAGCGTACGTGACGGGAACCCGCAGCCTGCCAGGGCTCTCTCCAGCTGTCATCTGTACTGCCTTTTTTCTCCTGCCTTGTGCTCTCATCTCCGGACTTCCTTGCCTCCGCTTTATCAGCCCTACCTAAACCGATGGCTATATATGCGTAGGGTAGGTCTCCAAGTGAAAAGAAAGCTTGGGGGATTCTCGCAACAGTTGCATATGGACAACATAGACATGTACTCGGAGTACCATACTACCAAACGGTCAAATCGCACTCAAACATGTACAGACTACAAAAGGTACAATACCACGTATAAGTACAAAGGTCTGCTCTACCAACCTGAGGAAGATTCCCCCAACGAGACCATGCTTGGGGGTACGGGTACACACCGACATGATTCTCCGTATGAAATCCGAACTACTGCCGTCAAGCTTGGCGTCCTTACTATGCATGTTTACCATGGCACGCACCATCATTAAATGGGGAAATTGTCGCTACTACTACTCCATTTAATGATGGAGTATGAGGGCACCATCATTAAATGGATAAAACAGTCACTATTTGGGGGACAATTAGTCGGCAGGTGCTGTGCTCCAAGAGTACGAAGCCATCAGACATCAGCGATTCCACCGTGTTTCAGATGGACGCATGACACAAAATCTAGTGCTGGTCTCTGCGGATTCATGATCGAGCACAGCTCGGCATGGCCGGACGACGTTTAGGTGGGGTCTAGACCCAGGGCCAGTTCCGCGGCTCTGCGCCGTTCGAACGGGCACCACACACTGCACGGGGGACTCGAGGGAAGGTAAAAAAGAGAAGAGTGGACCCACAAACCATATTAATTGTGTTTAGTTGCATCATTACCATCTTTTCTCTCGCTCGGATATATTGATCTAATTGTGTTCAGTTTAGCTGTCCACCCTCCACTTTGATGCGCACAACCATATTAATTGTGTTTACTTGCATCATTACCATTTTGTTACTATAAGTAGATTATATAGTAAATATAAATTACTTTTCTTACTAGAAACACCAATTATATTGTGGACCAAACATATACTTAAGGCCGACATTATGGATCATCAAGGTGGAGGGGCGAGGACGGCGGCACGCCTTCAGCTCGCTCGAGTGCTTATAGTTGTCGCTAGGTGGTCCAAGGACATGCTTGTAATGTTATTTTTTCTACTTTTGGGTTTGCTTGTACTGTTTTTGAATATCATGAATACTTCTATGGACTTTTCGTAAAAAGGTGTATCTATCATTCTCTCTAGAACATATATATCTATCCCAAAATTTCAACATACTAACTTTTAGAAGGCACCAACTCTGATGAGAAATGTGGGAGGGCTCCTTATTGCGGACTAAGGGGGAGAACGTGTGAGCAAGTTTTTTATTTATCTTTGGAAAAGTAAATGAATGAAATAACTTTGAATTGAGTACCCAAAATATGAAGTGTTTGCACCATATTGTTTCCCATGATGAGAATTTCAACTAAACCCATACCACATTTGATATGCTTATTTGTGAATTTAGTAATTATCTTTCGAGAAGAATTGATTATACATCCCATGAGTCAACGCAACAATTATGTTCATTGCACCCAATGTTTCTTTCAATAAATAAGCCTTTTGACCTATGCTCTCCTTCCATTACTCCCTCCATTTTTGTTTACTTCGCGTTTTGGATTTAGTCAAAGTCTAGCTTTGCCAAGTATAACCAAAAGTACAGATTTTTTTTAGCATCCCTAATATCAAATACATATGATATGAAACTAGAATTTGCAATGATTTTAGTACTATATGATTACATTGTGGAAGTAGATAAAGTTTGACTTTGACTAAACCCATAACACAAAGTAATTGTGAACAAAGGGAGTACCCGTGACAACTAAGACATGTACTCAATGTCCATGAAAAATATTGAGTTTTTCTCATAGGGTCCAATCAAACAACATATGCATTGTATCTATTCTTGCCTTTCTGATTACGGCAAGATTCATGTGTTATGGCATTTTATTTGCGTGTTTTTTCTATTCTCATATTTATCAAATTTGCGGAAGACTATATAACACTTTCTTTATTTGTCTAACGCCTACAGGTTACGGGCATGCTATTTATTATGTTTTTCATATTAATCCTCCAGCTACATGGCATTCCTGCCATTCTTTTTGATTTTTTGGGAGCATCAACAATACTTTGGTATGTACGGCTTTATTGCAATGATTTTATTTTTATAAGAAAACAATTAAATCCATCTCCTTATTTAACAATAAAATCTCGTGAACGTATATCCTATAATCTGCTCAATACCAAAAAATGTAAATTGGTGCCAAGAAACCATAGTAGCATACCAGGAATTTATGTGCCTATTTGGCCCGCATACATCACATAGACTACTTAGAGTGTGATGCTGATATTTTATTTTACATATTTATCTTGCTGAGTAGGTAGAATAATTTGTTTGTGTGTGTGACAGGTAACACTTTCCTATTATATTGCTTTTGCTTTGTACCGTGCCCTTTGAGTGCTTGTTCGGTTTGCTAGGTACTGAAGTGGATTGGCATGGATTGAGGGGGTTAGATCCCATCCAAGTCAAAATCCCCCTCCAAATCCTTTCCCAGCCATTCCAATCCACTTGTCGAGTGGATTAACCAGACAAGCCCTACAAATTTTGGTTGTATGCATCAATCGGTAGAGAGCTTGGAGGAGGTAATGAATGCTTTTACTAATTTCTAAAAAAAAGTGTTATCAAGTGCTGCCAACCAAGTAGACCATTAATAAAATAATTCATGTTTACCTTAAAAAAAGAAATTATTCATGTTTTCTGACGGCAAGAAAAAATTCATGTTATAGGTCAGGATAAATGGAATTGTTCTTTCTCTATCGACAATGATGTTTTTTTAATCGCTTGGTGCAAGTGATAAGCAATCCAAACCAATCGATTTTTTTTGAAAAGGGATTGTTTTCAGAAGTTCGAGAGTTTTCATATTAGTTAGTTGACTTGTATTTGTGAACCGAGGGAGTAGTAAATACATGTCGTCGTGGGCCTCGCGGCGCCCAGTCCCACCATCACGACGCATGCAACTTTTACCCGAAGAGTCGATTCCAGTATGCAGAACCTCTCTCCCGCGTCCCGGCCGAACCGGCCAACCACTATATATGCACCAGCGTCCGGCGAGGTTTCGTTGGTACACCACCGGAGCGCCCGAATCGTGGGCAACAGTAACAGTGCTGTAGTGAGTGGATTCTCTTTACGGGGAACAACCGCGAAAGTACACAGCATGTTCCCTACCAGGCTAGCTGCAGGCCGCAGGCACGCGCGACGCGTGGGTAGCTGACCGCTGCTAGCTAGCTAGCTGCGTGCCTGATAGCGTACGACAGATGATCTGCTATCCATCGATCGTCGATGTCTTCTACCCTTCCTCCTTCTCTGAGAAACCATGGCCGCAGTCTGGCGCATGTCGGCCGGAGCGCGCCGGAAGTGGTCGCACTGTGGCACGCGGGCTGGCAATGGCATGCATGCGCGGCGAGCCTTGTGCTTGCCGCCGCTCTAGCTGGATCGAGGACGGCCGGGTTCAGGAGAAGGGAAAACCCTTTGGTCCCCGTCCGGCCTGAAGCGGCGGTGATCTACTAGCTACTACACTAGCTAGCTCCCCCCCTGGACCAGGGAGTATCGTGTCGTGCTAATCACATGGAGACACTACACCGGAAAACCTACGGTGCCACGTCGACGCTGACGAGGCATCAGAGGAGCGTGCTATGCGATGCGAGGCTGTCCCTCTCCGTCGTGTCACTTGCGGCTGTCCGCGGAGGAGTGGTCCGCTCCGCACTCCACGTCCTACCGCACATGGCGCCGAGAACGCCAGAGCGCGATCCGGCCTTCCAGGGACCTGTTCTGTGCTGTTCTGTTCCCGTCCCGTCTTCCAGGCGAGTAGAGGCAAAGCATGCTTGCTTGTTTAACCTTTCAGAAATCGCAAGTCTAGAATGTACTAATAGTGCCTACGCTGTGTGCGCTTAAACTCGAAGTAATCATGATGGGTTCTGCAGCTCCCTAGTTTTTCTCAACCTATGCACGGACGTGTAACTCTGAGACTTAGAGTGAGGCTAATGAGGGCAGAGTTAGCCCCGTAGCTACTGACCAGTGACTCTCTGTGAAGTGCAGCGATTCTTTGTCTGAACCGATAAGTTTGTCACTGCTTGCGTGTTTGCCGAATTACTGGTCCACGGCTAGTTTTGTCATTCTTATAGCCGTCCATTTAAGCCATCAGAGATGAAACTGCCACGTAATGCCCATGTTTCGGCAATTTTTGCATGGAAGCTTAGCTTACGAATGAAACCCTACCAATCTACTCCCTCCGTTTTAAAATATAAGATGTTTTAGTTTCTGTGAAGCAAATATATCTAGACTATTTTTAATATATAGGTTCACTTATGTTTAGAGTGAATCTACACATTAAAAAAAGTTTAGATACATTTTCTTCGTAAACATAAAACATCTTATATTTTGAACCGTAGGGAGGAGCTCGTACAACTATCACCTCAAATTTCCCTGCCGGGCATGCAGATATTACATGCCCACGAACTGTCGTTTGCGTGGTAAGTTCAGTTCAGAATCCACTGCAACTTCACTGACCGTCAAACGATATAAACTAACCCAACTAGACAGTCACCCACACCACACATGCACGCATCGCACCGACGCACGTACCTTTCGAGCCGCACGCAGAACAGCCGAGCCAAGAAAATCCAAGATGGGGATCGAGGAGCCCGCACCGACCCCATGAACTGGCCATCAGATAGCGTCCAAAGCAAGAACACCCACTGATCATGTTATGTACCAGAACATAGACAGTGACGCAAGCTCGGCGATCGTACCGGCCAGATGAGCATGCACGGCGTGAACATTAAAACGGAACTCTAGGCTGTGCGCAGAGGCTGGCTGCAAGGGGAATGCACTCAGTCTCAGAGATCATGGTACATTGCGTTGCGTTAAACTAGCCCTGGTGACAGGCTATCTTTTCTGGTGCAGTAGGGATGATTCCATTTCATGTGTATGCCTCAATCATGGAGGCGAGCTGCTACGCAGGGGTCCATGTCCATGGGGTGTTCCATCCTACTACTATGTTGCTTTAATTTCCTTCTGATGCCTGCAACACCTTTCATTTTCATGTCCTTGATGAGACTGACTCCAGATCAATTAATCAATCTCTATTAATGACGTGTGTTCACTTGCTTGAGTACGGGGCAAGGACTGGTGGCGCGCACTTTTATATTATCAGTAGCTACGTGGTGATTTGAAGTGGCGCCTCTGTCTGAAGAAGACAGGGACACCAGACATTCCATGACTTCAGATCTTCCCAAACTCCCAAATAAATGCTCCCAATTAGCGTGCGTGCATCTGCCCTAAGCAAGCAAACACCTTTTTGCCTGCTCATGTGGCTTATGTGGATGACGTGCAGGAACTTTGACTGACCGGTGGACTGTATTGGGAAATTTCTTGAAAACAGTTGCTCAGGATGGGCTCTCTTCAGATTAGACCAAGCTTAGTTGATCGAGCAGACTGGTGAGAGAGTGCATCGGTGACTGATCCGAATGTATGAAGAATATTTCAGGGAGCTAGCACAGAGCACTTACGTTCTTCAAGATTTATACATGGGAATTTGACTGCATCGAACTTGGGGATTGATACCAGTTTACCACTATGGTTTCTACCCTTTTAAAATGCCATACAAGGCTACCCACCCATAGCAGGAGTATCATAGGGAATATCATACTCTCTCCGTCCAACAAAGGATGTCTCAAGTTTATCTAAATTTAAATGTATCTAGCTACTATTTAGTATATAGATACATCCAAATTCAAATAAATTTGAGACTTCCTTTTTAGGACGGAGTGAGTACATGCAATAAAAACTGGTGTGTCACCTAATTAATAAAAAAGATAATAGCGGTATCATATAAAGATACCATATCATAGCATATAGAATAAGAAAAGTTAATATGAAATAGATTTTACACACTTATTTATATTGAGATTTTACAAAACAATAAATATCTTAAGACTATAATACAACTAATACATGATATAATTTACTATAAAGATAATATCATATACTACCTGATATTACTCACTGTGAGTCACCTCTTTTCAGTGTCCATACATCGTACTGTTCTCTACAAAAAATAAAGGAAAGTAACAGAAACTGTTTAAAGATTCCGGTTTCAATAATTCCAATGCGACAGCATACGTCCATCCACCACCCAGTCCTAGATCTCACAGAAAGCTAAAGAATATATCGGTGTACTATTATTTTATACTTATATATTCATCCTGTTTTGTATATGCTCAGCGCATGCATGCCACATTTCCTGCCATGAAGCAAGGTGCATTTGTAAACGCGTCGGTTATCCCCTTCTTCGTTCTGCTTCTAGTAAAAAAATTGTAAATCTGAAATAATCAATCATGATTTCCTAGCCATAGTTTCAGAACGACTCCTCTCAAAGCATCTCGGCTCGTTCCCGATATGGCGTCTGGCGTGGTCGTTCTTTGGCCCGCATGGGGAGGCGCAGGATAGATCACACATTTGGGGGAGTGAGCGCTGGCTTCCAGCCGTGACCCTCGGTATAAAAATTTCAAACATTCTAAATTCAGCTAAAATATGAAATTAACAGCGATTTCATAGATAGTTTAAACATGTTTATACAATATGGGTGCACTCGACGGGCAAATCTACATAAAAATGGCAAGACTAAAACTACGTCCCTCGGCGGAGGGAGGCGCTGCTCTCTCCAGGGCGTGGCGGTCACGACCCTCTGTCGACACCCCACAGCTCAAAGAGGGAGTTGTACATCGCCAGCTGCGTGTTGGCTTCCTCCTTAGCTCGGTCGTCATGGGCATGCAAGTTCGCATCGCCGGCGTATCTGCACGACGCAAGGACGAGACACGTGTGGATGTCATCGAGATGATGCAGCCGGAGGTGCTCCGGCGGGAAAACGTGGTTGATGATGTCCCACACGTAAGGCTTGCCGGTGGTCTGGTTAATTGGTCCTCGGGGTGGTGGCGGCCGCGGAAGCACTCACCGACGCTCATCTTGAACACGTCAGTTGATTGCCCGTTGTTAGAGTGGTACCCCTGGCGGCACCTCCGGCTCTTCGTAATCGGCGTTGAAACTGCCACTGCCCAACTCCTCAGAGTTGGCTGTGTCAGGGTCATCGGAGGGGATCCCCTCCACTTCCTCGGAGTCGGCGTGGTTGGGCCTAGTCTCCGGCTCTCCTGCAAGTGGTGCGCGAGTTGGAGGAAGACGGCGGCCTGGCATGGCTGTGCGTCGCCGCTCCTACTGGTGAAAGCAGCACATCCGACCGCCATCCTAGATATAGCGGGAGAGGGCGTGAGGTGTGGCCATGGTGTAGATCTGCAATGACGATGACCGCCGCGTCTGCATATAGCGAGAAAAGGATAGAAGACTGGACGGAAAACGGTGGAAAAGACGGGAAGGGCATGACATGAGAACTTGGTGGCAAGCAATTTCGTCATCGCGTGGCCGACGCGACGTCGCTTAGGGGACATAACGTGTATCTCACTGCCAGCTCTGGCCCGCATCGCCTTCTCGTCTATCCGGCGCCCCTGCTAGACCCCCGCGGGTCGGTTTCAGCCTGTGAATGCTGAATAACTAGTTGGATTACGCCGACGCCAAAACCAAATTAGAGATGCGTCTGGGCGTGATTTTTTACGCCAGCATCCCCATAGTCTTTTGGAGCCTTTAGGTGAGCCAGTGATGGTAAGTCTGTGACGGAAACCGCTGACAGGGGTCTCTCTAGCCGGCATTTGTACTGCCCTTTTTCTTCCTGCTTTGTGCTCTCGTCTCGCTTCCTTGCCTTTTCTTTTATCAGCCCAGACTAACCTTAGGTACGGTAGGCCTCCCCGACTCCCCGGGAGAAGAAGAAAGCTTGGGGATTCTCGCTACAGTTGCATATGGACAACATAGACGTGTACTCGCAGTACCATACCACACGATCAAATCGCACACAAAATGGCGTGTACAAACTATCAAAAGGTACAATACTACGTATAAGTACAAAGCTCTACTCTACCAACCTGGAAAACGGAAAAGATTCGCCCCAACCCTGCTTGGGATACACCATACAGTCAAACTGTCGTCAAATTTGACGTCCGTATGCCTGTTTGCCACGGCACGCGCCATCATCAGATTGGGAAAAATTGTCGTTATTACTAGCAGGGCACCATCATTAAATGGATAAAACAGTCATTATTGGGGGACAATTAGTCGGCAGGTGCTGTGCTCCAAGAGCACGAAACCATCAGACACCAGTGATTCTTCCATGTTTCAGATGGACGCATGACACAAAATCTAGTGCTAGCCTGCGGATGCATGATCGAGCTCAGCTCGGCATGGTGGGGTCAAGACTTGCGCCGTCCGAACGGGTACCACTCACTGCAGGGACTTGAGGGAAGGTAAAAGAGGAGAGTGTGGACCCAAATTTTTCACCATTCCTAAGCAAACGAGCTAAGTGTCCGTTTGAGAATCCTATAGAATTTGAAAACGACATGAAGTTTCTTCAAACAATGTTTTAATCATAGAAAAAAATGAATTGTAACATGATGTTCGAGTTGATTGAGATTTTCCTTCAAAATATAGCGCAATGCAATTCTATAGTAGAATTTTCTACGAGTCTAATCCTACGAATCAAACGACGCCCATAGAAAACTTTCCTAAGGATCAAAACCCTCCAAAATTCCTATACAATTTGTTTCAATCAAACAAGCCCTAAAGTGCAATAAATTTAGAGGAAATTGTTGTCCAAAATCAAATCATATAACTGGAGCATTGCAATGTTGGCAAGCCTGAGCGGCTACCCATGCAAGAGAGAGGGTAGATCCTCTGAGAGAAGGCATGGTATGATGTGCAATTTGTGGTAGGCAAAAAAATATTTTCTCTCATGCATTGCATGGATTGAACTAATTGTGTTTATATTAGATGTTCACCCTCCACATTGATGCACACAACCATATCAATTGTGTTTACCTGCAACATTACCATTTTCTTACTATGAGTATATTATATAAAAAATATAAATTACTTTTCTTTCTCAAAACACCAATTACAATGTGGACCACACACACGTATACTACCACTACAGGTATCACACAAACTCACACATCATCTAACTAAGGCCGCATTATGGAGCATCAAGGTGGAGGGGCGATGACGATAGCACGTCTTTGGCTCGCTCAAGTGCTTATAGTCGTCGCTAGGTGGTCCAAGGACATGCTTGTAATTTAATTTTTACTTTTGGATTTACTTGTACCAGTTTCGAAGATTATGAATAGTTTGGTGGACTTTTGCGAAAAGGTGTATCTACCATTCTATCTGAAACATATATATCTAACCCGAAATTTCAACATACTAGCTATTTAGAAGGCACCAACTCCTGAGGGACAATATGGGATGGCTCCTTGTCGCAGACTAAGGGGAGAATATTTATTGTTCAAAAAGTAATTAAACAAAATAACTTTGAATTGAGTACCCAAAATATGAAGTGGTTGCACCATATCGTTTACCACGCTAAGAATTTCAACTAAAACTATAATTCATTTGATGTGCTTATTTGAGAATTTTGTTATTATCTTTCCAGAAGAATCGATTATACATCCCTTGAGTAAGAGCAGGATTATACATCCCTTAACAAAGCTTGCCTTGATTATACATGTACTCAATATCCATGAAAAATATTGAGTTTTTCTCATGTGGTGCAATGAAAACAACATACATATCATATCTATTACGGTAGGATTCATGTGTTCTGGCATTTTATTTGCGTGTATTTTCTTTTCTCATATTTATCAAATTTTGCGGAAGACTATACAACACCTTTTTTTATTTATCCAATGTTATAGGTAACGGGCACGCTATTTATTATGTTTTTCATATTAATCATCTAACCTCATTCTTTCTATTTTTTTATTTTTTGGGAGCAACAACACTATTTTGGTATAAACAGCTTCATCACGATGCTTTTATTTTTATAAATGGATTGAGGAGGATTAAATCCCATCTAAGTCAAAATCTTCCTCCAAATTGTTTCCAATCCATTCCAACCCACCTTTTTTCGCGAAACAATTCCAATCCCCTTGTGAAGTGGATTAAGCGAGCAAGCCGTCACAAATTCAGGTTGTATGCATCAATCGATGCAGAGCTTGGAGGATGTAGAGAAAGCTTTTAATTTCTGAAACAAAAGTGTTATCAAGTGTTGCCAACGAAGTAGACCCTTAATTAATAAAATAATTCATATTATAGGTCACGGATAAACGGAATTGTTCTTTCTCTTTCGAAAATGATGGTTTTTTAATTGCTTGGTGTAAGTGATAAGCAATCTAAACCAATAAAAAAAAGGAAAAATGATATTTTTTTTCAGAAGTTTGAGAGTTTTCATCATGCTCATTTTCTTCTTTCACTGCCAAGGCACAAGAACGACACACAACCTAGTTAGAGTAAGAAAATAACGTCGTCGTTTGGGACTCGTACGTGGCGCCCTGTCCCATCATCACGACGCATGCAACTTTTCTCAATCTCACCATAAGAGTCGATAACACTATGCAGAACCTCTCCCCCGCGTCCCGGCCGAAACGAGTTAATAGCATAGAACTATCGGTTTCTAGGCAAAATTCGAAAATCTACACAATTGGCGTCCGTTTTCTCAAATCGCACTAAACTCGTCCCGATCGCGAATTGACACAGAAACTGATAAGGCTGGCCCACCCGTCAGGCTGACGTGGCAGCGCGAGACTGTGTGACGTCTGCCATTTTGCACGTAGGTCCTCAAGTTTTGACAGCAAATTGCGCAGAAGTCTCTGACACTATTAAAACCTTCATAACTTTTAAATACGAATTCAAATGGAAAAAATTTAAATACGAAAAGTGCTCAGAATTATTTGAATCTTTTTTACAAACTTTATTTATTACTAGCTAAATGCCCGTGCGTTGCTACGGGTTGTTTTTTATGTTCTTCACGATATGGTCTTGTAGAAATTGTTGCATAAAATACTCGACCCAAAAATTTATAAAGAAAAACTTTGCCTTATTTCGTCCTTTTCTTATTCTCTCCTTAAGCACATCACGAGCGGCAGCTTCTCTCATTATAGAATGACAAATTTACCTCTTTATTTGTCTGATTAAAGAGCTCTAAAACAAACGGCCACTTCAATTAGCACCGACATTCTAAAGTAATTTCTAATTCTCACACTATATATTTCATCAATCTATATTTTTTATTCTTGTACCAAATCGACACAAATATGCTTTTTGCCATAGTTCCACCGTTTGCCTTACCTGATCAATTTTGTTTCCTTGTTAAAAATGTGACGTGGAGAATGATGAGGATTCCCTTTTCTCGTTTGTCTGCAATCGTTCCGGAAACTCAGATTATCCTTTTTAAGTTATATCTAGCAACCCTAGGTCATATAGTATTTTAAAAACACTTTTATATTGTTCCCATCGCATATTCACATCATATAGGATGACAGTATAGTTTACCCCTTCATATTAACAAAACATTAGAGGTTGGACGTTCCTTCTGGCCATCTACCAGCCCGTACAAGATGTCATGGGTCTCTGAATCAGTGTTCTTCTAGACGACGTCGCTTGGACGTTCCTCTTTGCAAGAGACCTCCGACGAAGCTGAACCGTCGGATGATACCATCCACTCTGCCATCTCTGAACAATTGTTTCTCTACTTTTGTAAAGTGTCAAAGCATTCACGCTGCCAAGTTTCATGTACAGAATCACAAGACAAAAAATCGCACATTGCCAAACTCCATGTTCTTCACACCTGGCCCGATCTCGTTCCTCAACGCCCACATTGTGGTACTACTGAATTGGTATCTCCAATCTCATGGAAGCAACAGACGGGATCTAGAGATAGTCGATGTGGCCAAGCAGGAGGTGGCTAAGGCAGGCCTGAACTGGAGAACTTCGCTGCGAGGCCGAGAGACACCGACTGGGATGGACGTGCTTTGGTAGATGGGGGAAATCGACCAAAGGGCGGGCGTGAATCGCAGACGAAAGGCGATAGAGCGCGTACATCCGGCGGCAGGCGCGGGCGAGGGTGAAGGGGCGCCGACGTGGTCGGGCTGTTGGACCGGCGCCATGCCGTGTGGTTGGTGATGCGGTCCACGACCTCCCACTGGAAAAAACCTTCGTGGTATTTTGTGTGCCTCTTCAGGATCTATGTACAACGTGGTGTACAGCGGAGCTTCGCTGCGCCATGCTCCAGCTGGAAACAAGCTTCGAAGTTTTATTGGTGCGCCTCTCCTGGATCTATGTGCGGCGTGGTATGCAGTGGAGGCTTAACTCTCGTTTCCATCTACAACGGCATCAACGGGAGGGAACATGTGCGGCGGCGCAGGTGGTCTTACCGAAGAATCTGATGGAGGTAGTCAGGGAGGGAACGAGACGACCAAGCATCTTGGAGCTCCAACAACTCCTATTCGTGGTGGAGGGTTACGGCTCGATCTCGAGAAGACGGCGAGCGCGAGTCCAGCTGCGGGAGCCTATTGCAGCGCCTGGAGTTGGGTCGATTCCAGCAGCGCCGACGCATGGATTCGCACGGCCGGATCAGATTCGAACAACAGTGAGCTCGATTTTCTCTGGCCTTGGGATAACAGAGAAGAGCGGCGACTGGTGGTGGCGCTGGGAAGTGACCGGATGGGCTGCAGGGAGATCGTCTCCTGGTCCGCAGGTTCTCTCGATCCGGGCCAGAGAGCTCGGGGAGCAGAGTCCATGGCTGCTCGGTCGCTGACCAGGGTGGCGATTTGGGATTTTTTTCTTTTCACGAAACCGGACAGGCGGTGGCAGGTCTGGTAATACCCCGAACTGGCAGGGGCAAAAGCGTCTAGTAAAAAATCGGAACCAAAATCTAGACAGACGAACCTACCTCAAGAAAAATTAGTAGATAGATTTTATATAATTTAAATATAAAAATATTTTATTAATTATAGAAATTATTTTGTTAATTATATAAAAACTTTGGAAATTCATAACTTTAACTATATAACTCCAAATAATATAAATAATATGTCTAAATTTATTAGAAAAATTCAAGGAGTCCATTTCTTATATTTATAATGCATGAATCATATCCGTTCCTTTCGGATATTTTGATTATGCAAGTAATCATAATAATAAATGTGTGTTGTTCTATTTATTTCTTGCATATTTGTTGATCGATCCTCTTCCATGGCCCGATCATCGGTCGATTTTTGGCCCACACATTGACGATGATTTCTATGCCATGTTTGCACCATTCTCCTACTGTCCTACACATGCACATGTGTGTCGAATGTACCAGTTTGAGCGCTAGCTAGCTGATGATGATTAACCAGGCGCGCGCGTGTTTATGCTGGGAAATAAAGCGCGCTTTTCGAGGCATCAAAGCGGCCAGCTTTCTTTCTGGGCGAGCACGCGCGCGAGATCACGTGCATGGGTTAACTATACTAGACTTCTGCCCTTCGGACCATGAAGAGTGTTGGTTTTCCTTTTGAAGCCGAGCGAGCGAGCTAGTAGTAGCTGGCGCGTGCCCAAGCAACGGCTCCTCCATGGGTCGATTTCGTGTCTCGTCGCTCGCCGTGCCGCGTACGTGCATCTCTTTTTGTACGTACCGTACATACGTGCGTTTATTTATTTTTCTTGTGAGAAAAAGAAAAACGGAACAAAAGGGGGACAGCTAGGCGGGAGGTGCATGTTTAAGTTGCGGAACGGACTCGCGCCTCCGCGCATCCTCGGCGAGTCCATCACGCTCTTCGTCAACCGTCCGTTCGAACTCCTCGAGGCCAAGGGCCAGTAAGTTCCACCGCCTCGGGTTCTTCACCCAAGGCACCGACGAACTGCTCCAGACGCGAATCGACATCGCCAAATACATTCTCGCTGCCACGCGCCAAGTCCAGGGTCAAGAGGCAAAGCAGTCCCGCCACCTAGGTGACCCCGACCATGCCGCGAAGAAGCAGGCAACAGCAGGGGACTTCTTTCTCCTCGAACGCCTCGATGCTCGCCACGAGTTCCTGGAGAGGGACCGTCAAACCGTGGAGCGTCTTCGCGCCACCAGGGACGACGACAATAACCAAAACCTCCTAGCGCCGTTGTTGGATCAGTTGGTGGATTACTTGTATATTTCTAGTGCATATTTGCATATTTCTAGCGCATCTACAAATATGCAAGAATTAAATAAAATGACACATATTTATTATTATGATTACTTGCATAATGAAAATACCTGAGAAGAAAGAATATGATTCATGCATTATAAATATTAGAAATGGATTTCTTGGATTTTTCTAATAAATTTAGACATATTATTTATATTATTTGGAGTTATATAGTTAAAGTTATGAATTTCCAAAGTTTTTGTATAATTAACAAAATAATTTTTTATAATTAATAAAATATTTTTTATTTTTAAATTATATAAAATAATAAATAAAGTTTGTAAAAAAAGATTCAAACAATTCTAAGCACTTTTCGTATTTAAACTTTTTCCATTTGAATTCGTATTCAAAAGTTATGAAGGTTTTAATAGTGCCAGGGATTTCTGTGCAATTTTCTGTTAAAACTTGAGGACCTACGTGCAAAACGGCAGACGTCACACAGTCTCGCGCTGCCACGTCAGCCTGACGGGTGGGCCAGCCATGTCAGTTTCTGTGTCAATTCGCGATCAGAACGAGTTTAGTGCGATTTGATAAAACAGACGCCAAATGTGTCAGATTTTTGCTGTGAAAACGTAAACTGGTAGATTTTCGAAATTTTGCCTAGAAACTGATAGTTTTATGCTGTTAACTCGGCCGAAACCGGCCAACCACTATGCACCAGCGACCAGCCTCCGGCGAGGTTTCGTTCGTACAGCACCGCGATCCGTCGGCCAGAAGCGCATGGATCGTGGGTAACAGTGAAGTAGTGAGTGGATTCTCTTTACGGGGACAACCGCGAAAGTACACAATGTTCCCTATCAGGCTATCTTGTATAGTTGCACAGCGCCAGAGATTGCACTTAGGGCATCTCCCAGTGGTACACGACCCATCCGGACCGTCGCATATTAGGCCAATCTATTTAGACATCAAACTTGGTTCATGGATACGTCTGTTTAGACATATATGAACGCTCGCCTGTTCGGTTTTGTAGCAGAGTGGCTCAGTTACACCTACGCAATGAGTCTTCTTCTTCTTTCTTCTTTTTCTTAGACTGACCTGTCTGATTTGTTTTGCCAAATCTGACCTTTTTGGAAAACTAATTCTACGTATGACCCCTTGGCAAAACTATTTCGAAATCTGACCCTTAGGGTCGATGCCAATTTAAACAATGTTGAAGTTGTGCAGATCGGCGCCAACACATAGCAGCTGGGAGGTTAGGCAGTTGCTCCGCATTGCCGTCAACCTATGTAACTTTGGCGTCGTTTTAAATGGCGCCAATTCTAGGGATTAAATTTTAAATTAGTTTCTTTCAGGGGTCAGATTCAGGGGTCAGATTCGATTGAAGTTTTTCAGTTTGATCAGATTTGACAAAAAATACGTCCAATTATTCCGTTTAGATCGTGCTGCTGGACATAGCTAACCGGACAGACCGAGCTATGACTTGGAAGAACTCGATTGTTCGACCTAAACGGACAAAAACAAAAACATACATTTTAAGTTACCCGTTTGGGTCCCCCGGAGCTAGCCTAGGCCCGCGGCAAGCACGCGTCGGTAGCTGACCGCTGCTAGCTAGCTAGTTGCGTGCCTGATAGCGTACGACAGATGATCTATCCATCGATCGTCGATGTCTAATGTCTCCCTCTCCCGTCCCAGCTGAGAAATCATGGCCGCAGTCTGGCGCATGTCGGCCGGAGCGCGGCGGAAGTGGTCGCACTGTGCCGCGCCGGCTGGCACTGGCATGCATGCGCGGCGAGCCTTGTGCTTGCCGCCGCGCCGGCTGGCACTGGCATGCATGCGCGGCGAGCCTTGTGCTTGCCGCCGCTCGCTCGCTCGAGCACGGGTTCAGGAGAGAGCAAAACCCCTGGTCCCGGCCCTGAAGCAGCGGTGATCTCCACTCCGCTAGCTAGCTTCCTCCTGGCTGGACCACGGAGTATCGTGTCGTTTGGGCTAATCACATGGAGACAGTACACCGGAAAATCTACGGTGCCACGTCGACGCTGACGTGGCATCCCAGCAGCGTGCTATGCGATGCGAGGCTGTCCGGCTGTCCCTCTCCGTCGTGTCACTTGCGGCTGTCCGCGGAGGAGTGGTCCGCTCCGCACTCCACGTACTACCGCACATGGCGCCGAGAACGCCAGAGTGCGATCCGGCCTTCCAGGGACCTGTTCTGTTCTGGTATCTCATCTTATAAGGGTAAACTCGATATATGATGGGTTTTGCAGCTCCCTACTTTCTCAACCTATGCACGGACGTCCAACTCTGAGACTCAATTAGAGCGAGGCTAATCAGCAGTAGAGCAGGCGGCAACGTTAACCCCCACTAGAGGAAAAAGGGCCATCCGTTCGCCACCCCTGGGAGCATTAGTCCCGGTTGCGCCACCAACCGGGACTAATGCTGGCACGCGTCCCGGTTGGAGCGGGCACGGGGCCAGGGGGCATGCGTCCCGGTTGGAGCCACCAACCGGGACTAAAGGTTTGGCCACAGCCACGTGGCGTGGCACGCACCTTTAGTCCCGGTTGCTGGCTCCAACCGGGACTAAAGACCCCTTGCCCTCTATAAATGCAACGCCCCAGCCCCCTCTGCCTCCACTCTGTTTTTTCGAATGGTGTAAGGTGTGAGGGTGTGTGCTAGTTTTTTCTCATGCATGCATTGAAGGTGTTTGTTGAAATGTTTGAGTGAAAAATCCAGTTGAATTTCTCATAGAACAAAAATATAGAAGGTGTCTGAGACGCACTTGAGCTTTCTCCTCTTTATTTCCCTCGATCGAGGTTAGCAATCCTATCTTTTCTAGGTCATTGATACAATTCATGTGTCGGTGTGAATTGGTTATTTCACTATTTATGATGTCCTGTTTTTTGATAAACTTACTTATATGATGCAGATGAACGGTCGGGAATGGATGTACGGTGACCGGCGGGTAGCCGGGTATATCAAAGGCGTGGATAAATTTATCGATGTGGCTACGGCAAACAAAGAGAATGGATTTATACGTTGTCCATGTGTTCAATGTCGGAACAACAAGGAGTACTCTTCCTCGAAAATCATTCGCGGCCACCTGATTATGAAAGGTTTCATGCCCAACTATAATTGCTGGACCAAGCACGGGGAAAGAGGGGTTATGATGGAAGATGGTGAAGAAGAAGATGATGATAACAACTATCATCATATGTTTCCTGAATACGGTGATACTGCTATGGAAGACAATGGAGAGGAAAAAGGTGAAGAACGGGCATCAGATGAGCCGGCTGATGAACTTGGTAGGGTCATTTCTGATGCAAAGCGAGACTGTGAAACAGAAAATGAGAAGTTGAAGTTAGAGGGCATGTTAGAAGATCACAAGAAATTGTTGTACCCAAATTGTGAAGATGGCAGCACAAAGCTCGGTACCACACTGGAATTGTTCGATGGAAGGCAGAGTGTGGTCTAACTGACTCCTCATTTGAAAAGATGCTGAAAATAATGAAGCCGAAGTTTCCAAAACATAACGAACTTCCCGAGAGTACCTACGAAGCAAAGAAGACTATCTGTCCTCTGGGATTAGATGTGCAAAAGATACATGCATGCATTAATGACTGCATCCTCTATCGCGGTAAGGAGTATGAGAATTTAGATAAATGCCCGGTATGCAACGCGTTGCGGTATAAGATCAGACGAGATGACCCTGGTGATGTTGAGGGAGAGCCCCTCCGGAAGAGGGTTCCTGCTAAGGTTATGTGGTATGCTCCTATAATACCAAGGTTGAAACGCATGTTCAGAAACAAAGAGCATGCCAGGTTGTTGCGATGGCACAAAGAAGACCGTAAGAAAGACGGGGAGTTGAGACACCCTGCTGATGGGTCACAGTGGAGAAAAATCGAGAGAGACTTCCCAGACTTTGCAGGTGACGCAAGGAACTTATGGTTTGGTCTAAGTACGGATGGCATGAATCCTTTTGGGGAGCAGAGCTGCAGTCACAGCACCTGGCCCGTGACTCTATGTATCTACAACCTGCCTCCTTGGTTGTGCATGAAGCGTAAGTTCATTATGATGCCAGTGCTTATCCAAGGCCCGAAGCAACCGGGCAACGACATTGATGTGTACCTTAGGCCATTAGTTGAAGAACTCTTACAGTTGTGGGGCAAACCAGGTGTACGTGCGTGGGATGAGAACAAACAGGAGCCATTTAATCTACGAGGGTTGTTATTCGTAACCATCAATGATTGGCCTGCTCTTAGTAACCTTTCAGGACAGACAAACAAAGGATATAAGGCATGCACCCACTGTTTAGATAAGACCGAAGGTACATATTTGCATAAATGCAAGAAGGTTGTGTACCTAGCGAATCGACGATTTCTTCCGACCAATCATCCCGTAAGAAAGAAAGGCAAGCATTTTAAAGGTGAGGCAGATCACCGGAAGAAGCCTGAACTCCCTGCTGGTGATGATGTATTTGGTATGGTCAAGGACATAGAAGTAATCTTTGAAAAGGGTCCCGGCGGTCAATCAGTTCCGAACGACGTCGCTACAGGACACGCACCCATGTGGAAGAAGAAATCTATATTTTGAGAGCTGCCATATTGGAAAGTCCTGCGTGTCCGCTCTTCAATCGACGTGATGCACGTGACGAAGAATCTCTGCGTGAACCTGCTAGGATTCCTAGGCGTGTATGGTAAGACAAAAGATACACCTGAAGCACGGGAGGACCAACAAATTATGAAAAACCCAAAGAACATGCATACAGATAACAAGACGGATAAAGGGCGTCACTTAAGTCGTGCCAGCTATGCTCTTACCAAAGCAGAGAAGGAAATCTTTTTTGAAGTCCTTTACAGTATCAAGGTGCCGTCGGGCTTCTCATCTAATATAAAGGGGATAATAAATATGGCAGAGAAAAAGTTCCAAAACCTGAAGTCTCATGACTGTCACGTGATTATGACGCAGTTGCTTCCGATTGCATTGAGGGGGCTTCTACCGGAAAATGTTCGAGTACCCATTGTGAAGCTGTGTGCATTCCTCAATGCAATATCTCAGAAGGTAATCAATCCAGATATTCTGCCAAGGTTACAGAAGGATGTGGTACAATGTCTTGTTAGTTTTGAATTGGTGTTCCCACCATCCTTCTTCAATATTATGACGCATCTCCTGGTTCATCTAGTGGAAGAGATTGCCATTCTCGGTCCGGTATTTCTGCACAATATGTTCCCCTTTGAGAGGTTCATGGGAGTCTTAAAGAAATATGTTCATAACCGTGCTAGACCAGAAGGAAGCATCTCCAAGGGATATGGAACAGAGGAGGTCATTGAGTTTTGTGTTGACTTTATTCCTGACCTTAAGCCGATTGGTGTTTCTGACTCGCGGCATGAGGGAAGACTAAGTGGAAAAGGCACGCTGGGAAAGAAAGCAATGATATGTAGGGACGGGGATTCTTTCACTAAAGCACACTACACAGTTCTACATAATTCCACCTTGGCAGCTCCGTATATCGAGGAACACAAGAATATTGTACGCTCCAAAAACCCGGGGAAGCCTGAATCATGGATTACAGATGAACACATGAAGTCTTTCGGTGGTTGGATGCGGACACATCTCTTGAATGACACCACTGTTGGAGATCAGCTATACTTGTTGGCCGCGTCACCATCTTCTACTGTATTGAATTTCCAAGGGTACGAAATAAATGGGAATACATTCTACACGATCGCCCAAGATAAAAAGAGCACCAACCAAAATAGTGGTGTCCGCTTTGATGCAATAGACGAGAATGGACAAAAGGACACATATTATGGTTACATAGAGGAGATATGGGAACTAGACTATGGAGTCTCTTTTAAGGTCCCTTTGTTTCGCTGCAAATGGGTCAACCTGAATGGGGAAGGGGTAAAGATAGACCAGTTGTACGGAATGACAACAGTGGATCTCAACAATCTTGGTTATAGAGATGAACCATTCGTCCTAGCCAATGATGTGTCTCAGGTTTTCTATGTGAAGGACATGTCCTCCAAACCGAAAAAAAAGAAAAAATATGCAAACGAATACATCATATGATGAGCCAAAGCGTCACATAGTTCTTTCAGGGAAAAGAAACATCGTGGGAATCGAGGACAAGACAGACATGTCAGAAGATTATAATAAGTTTGATGAAATTCCGCCCTTCACAGTGAAAACTGACCCAAGCATTCCGTTAAGTAAAGAAGATGCTCCATGGTTACGTCTGAAGCGGTCATAAGGAATGACATATGCCAAGAAGTTCATGCTCATATTATGTAACTCTAGTTCATGTCTTTCGCGGTTTGTGGCTTGACCGAAGGATATCTTTCGCGGTTTGTGGCCTTTAGTCCCGGTTTTGTAGTCTCAGTTTTTAATATTAATAAATGTCTTGAGTGTTAGTCCCATTTTGTGGCTGGAACGGGAGTGCCTCTATGACCAGTTTCTCGGAGATGCCGGAGGACTGGGCTCCGTCGGCATCTCCCTGAAACTGGCCGCAGTGGTGTCCCTGCTCTCGAAAACCATCTTGCAGCTTGTAACTTCACTAACTAGATCAATACGCCTCGGAGCTAACTAATTTCACATATTAGGGAGTGCCTCTATGACCAGTTTCTCGGAGATGCCGGAGGACTGGGCTCCGTCGGCATCTCCCTGAAACTGGCCGCAGTGGTGTCCCTGCTCTCGAAAACCATCTTGCAGCTTGTAACTTCACTAACTAGATCAATACGCCTAGGAGCTAACTAATTTCACATATTAGGGAGTGCCTCTATGACCAGTTTCTCGGAGATGCCGGAGGACTGGGCTCCGTCGGCATCTCCCTGAAACTGGCCGCAGTGGTGTCCCTGCTCTCGAAAACCATCTTGGAGATGCCTCAAACTGGCTGGAGGACTGGACTCACAAGGATGCATATTTATAGTACAAGCAGCTCGGCATAATGTCGACACTCACGACATAATGTCGACACTCACCCCTATTATTAGTGCTGACTCATCTTTAGTCCCGGTTGGTGTCTCCAACCGGGACTAAAGGTTCATCTTTAGTCCCGGTTGGTGACACCATCCGGGACAAGGTACAAGCCGCACGACATAATGTCGACACTCACCCCTATTATTAGTGTTGTCTGGCCCACTCTGCCGCAATCCCTTTAGTCCCGGTTTGTGACTACATCCGGGACTAAATGTGTGCCGAACAATGATCATGTTTCGAAAAATACCAGACTTGGTATATTGATCATGTTTCGAAAAAACCTTCACAAAATGACCTATCATGTTCGAGGTTTCATGGCTTTCGGTCCAAATGACCGATGTTATGTGCTGAATCACGGCATAGTTTGTGATGTTGTGCCCATATTATGCATGTGTGTGGACATTGGTATGTAGAACAATGTTGCAGGAGAAAGTTTTCCTTTTTGTCGCACGGAAAATCCCTTTTCCATTTTCCGAGCGCAAAAAACGGGTCGTTTTGTGAAGTAACCACCAAAATGCCGTTTCAGAATGCTACCGTCCTATTTTCCTAAAATACTAGACCACCTTACATGGACTATATCCCAACCGGTACATCTCAAACCTTTTCGTCCATCCCGGATAAAAAGGACAAATGTCTGCCGAATCGGCAGGAAGTGGGTCCGGTTTGTACTACAGGTACATGATCTATCGCCCGTGATTTTTTGAAAAAATCATTTTTAGACTCGCAATATGTGGTTTCTTCAGAGATCCAATGCAAGTTCTAACGATGCCCGTCCCCTATCTTCATGCACACCGGTTCGACCATAGTTAGAAATTCAGATAATTCAAAACGGGCATAATAAATTCAAAAAAAACCCGAACAATGAAAATCCTTCGCGTGGTGTCATATTATGTTACATAGTTGAAAGGAAAAATACCAGACTTGGTATATTGATCATGTTTCGAAAAAACCTTCACAAAATGACCTATCATGTTCGAGGTTTCATGGCTTTCGGTCCAAATGACCGATGTTATGTGCTGAATCACGGCATAGTTTGTGATGTTGTGCCCATATTATGCATGTGTGTGGACATTGGTATGTAGAACAATGTTGCAGGAGGAAGTTTTCCTTTTTGTCGCACGGAAAATCCCTTTTCCATTTTCCGAGCGCAAAAAACGGGTCGTTTTGTGAAGTAACCACCAAAATGCCGTTTCAGAATGCTACCGTCCTATTTTCCTAAAATACTAGACCACATTACATGGACTATATCCCAACCGGTACATCTCAAACCTTTTCGTCCATCCCGGGTAAAAAGGACAAATGTCTGCCGAATCGGCACGAAGTGGGTCCGGTTTGTACTACAGGTACATGATCTATCGCCCGTGATTTTTTGAAAAAATCATTTTTAGACTCGCAATATGTGGTTTCTTCAGAGATCCAATGCAACTTCTAACGATGCCCGTCCCCTATCTTCATGCACACCGGTTCGACCATAGTTAGAAATTCAGATAATTCAAAACGGGCATAATAAATTAAAAAAAAACCCGAACAATGAAAATCCTTCGCGTGGTGTCATATTATGTTACATAGTTGAAAGGAAAAATACCAGACTTGGTATATTGATCATGTTTCGAAAAAACCTTCACAAAATGACCTATCATGTTCGAGGTTTCATGGCTTTCGGTCCAAATGACCGATGTTATGTGCTGAATCACGGCATAGTTTGTGATGTTGTGCCCATATTATGCATGTGTGTGGACATTGGTATGTAGAACAATGTTGCAGGAGGAAGTTTTCCTTTTTGTCGCACGGAAAATCCCTTTTCCATTTTCCGAGCGCAAAAACCAGGTCGTTTTGTGAAGTAACCACCAAAATGCCGTTTCAGAATACTACCGTCCTATTTTCCTAAAATACTAGACCACCTTACATGGACTATATCCCAACTGGTACATCTCAAACCTTTTCGTCCATCCCGGATAAAAAGGACAAATGTCTGCCGAATCGGCAGGAAGTGGGTCCGGTTTGTACTACAGGTACATGATCTATCGCCCGAGATTTTTTGAAAAAATCATTTTTAGACTCGCAATATGTGGTTTCTTCAGAGATCCAATGCAAGTTCTAACGATGCCCGTCCCCTATCTTCATGCACACCGGTTCGACCATAGTTAGAAATTCAGATAATTCAAAACGGGCATAATAAATTCAAAAAAAACCCGAACAATGAAAATCCTTCGCGTGGTGTCATATTATGTTACATAGTTGAAAGGAAAAATACCAGACTTGGTATATTGATCATGTTTCGAAAAAACCTTCACAAAATGACCTATCATGTTCGAGGTTTCATGGCTTTCGGTCCAAATGACCGATGTTATGTGCTGAATCATGGCATAGTTTGTGATGTTGTGCCCATATTATGCATGTGTGTGGACATTGGTATGTAGAACAATGTTGCAGGAGGAAGTTTTCCTTTTTGTCGCACGGAAAATCCCTTTTCCATTTTCCGAGCGCAAAAAACGGGTCGTTTTGTGAAGTAACCACCAAAATGCCGTTTCAGAATGCTACCGTCCTATTTTCCTAAAATACTAGACCACCTTACATGGACTATATCCCAACCGATACATCTCAAACCTTTTCGTCCATCCCGGGTAAAAAGGACAAATGTCTGCCGAATCGGTAGGAAGTGGTTCCGGTTTGTACTACAGGTACATGATCTATCGCCCGTGATTTTTTGAAAAAATCATTTTTAGACTCGCAATATGTGGTTTCTTCAGAGATCCAATGCAAGTTCTAACGATGCCCGTCCCCTATCTTCATGCACACCGGTTCGACCATAGTTAGAAATTCAGATAATTCAAAACGGGCATAATAAATTCAAAAAAAATCCGAAGAATGAAAATCCTTCGCGTGGTGTCATATTATGTTACATAGTTGAAAGGAAAAATACCAGACTTGGTATATTGATCATGTTTCGAAAAAACCTTCACAAAATGACTTATCATGTTCGAGGTTTCATGGCTTTCGGTCCAAATGACCGATGTTATGTGCTGAATCACGGCATAGTTTGTGATGTTGTGCCCATATTATGCATATGTGTGGACATTGGTATGTAGAACAATGTTGCAGGAGGAAGTTTTCCTTTTTGTCGCACGGAAAATCCCTTTTCCATTTTCCGAGCGCAAAAAACGGGTCGTTTTGTGAAGTAACCACCAAAATGCCGTTTCAGAATGCTACCGTCCTATTTTCCTAAAATACTAGACCACCTTACATGGACTATATCCCAACCGGTACATCTCAAACCTTTTCGTCCATCCCGGGTAAAAAGGACAAATGTCTGCCGAATCGGCAGGAAGTGGGTCCGGTTTGTACTACAGGTACATGATCTATCGCCCGAGATTTTTTGAAAAAATCATTTTTAGACTCGCAATATGTGGTTTCTTCAGAGATCCAATGCAAGTTCTAACGATGCCCGTCCCCTATCTTCATGCACACCGGTTCGACCATAGTTAGAAATTCAGATAATTCAAAACGGGCATAATAAATTCAAAAAAAATCCGAAGAATGAAAATCCTTCGCGTGGTGTCATATTATGTTACATAGTTGAAAGGAAAAATACCAGACTTGGTATATTGATCATGTTTCGAAAAAACCTTCACAAAATGACTTATCATGTTCGAGGTTTCATGGCTTTCGGTCCAAATGACCGATGTTATGTGCTGAATCACGGCATAGTTTGTGATGTTGTGCCCATATTATGCATATGTGTGGACATTGGTATGTAGAACAATGTTGCAGGAGGAAGTTTTCCTTTTTGTCGCACGGAAAATCCCTTTTCCATTTTCCGAGCGCAAAAAACGGGTCGTTTTGTGAAGTAACCACCAAAATGCCGTTTCAGAATGCTACCGTCCTATTTTCCTAAAATACTAGACCACCTTACATGGACTATATCCCAACCGGTACATCTCAAACCTTTTCGTCCATCCCGGGTAAAAAGGACAAATGTCTGCCGAATCGGCAGGAAGTGGGTCCGGTTTGTACTACAGGTACATGATCTATCGCCCGAGATTTTTTGAAAAAATCATTTTTAGACTCGCAATATGTGGTTTCTTCAGAGATCCAATGCAAGTTCTAACGATGCCCGTCCCCTATCTTCATGCACACCGGTTCGACCATAGTTAGAAATTCAGATAATTCAAAACGGGCATAATAAATTCAAAAAAACTCGAATAATGAAAATCCTTCGCGTGGTGTCATATTATGTTACATAGTTGAAAGGAAAAATACCAGACTTGGTATATTGATCATGTTTCGAAAAAACCTTCACAAAATGACCTATCATGTTCGAGGTTTCATGGCTTTCGGTCCAAATGACCGATGTTATGTGCTGAATCACGGCATAGTTTGTGATGTTGTGCCCATATTATGGATGTGTGTGGACATTGGTATGTAGAACAATGTTGCAGGAGGAAGTTTTCCTTTTTGTCGCACGGAAAATCCCTTTTCCATTTTCCGAGCGCAAAAACCGGGTCGTTTTGTGAAGTAACCACCAAAATGCCGTTTCAGAATGCTACCGTCCTATTTTCCTAAAATACTAGACCACATTACATGGACTATATCCCAACCGGTACATCTCAAACCTTTTCGTCCATCCCGGGTAAAAAGGACAAATGTCTGCCGAATCGGCACGAAGTGGGTCCGGTTTGTACTACAGGTACATGATCTATCGCCCGTGATTTTTTGAAAAAATCATTTTTAGACTCGCAATATGTGGTTTCTTCAGAGATCCAATGCAACTTCTAACGATGCCCGTCCCCTATCTTCATGCACACCGGTTCGACCATAGTTAGAAATTCAGATAATTCAAAACGGGCATAATAAATTAAAAAAAAAACCCGAACAATGAAAATCCTTCGCGTGGTGTCATATTATGTTACATAGTTGAAAGGAAAAATACCAGACTTGGTATATTGATCATGTTTCGAAAAAACCTTCACAAAATGACCTATCATGTTCGAGGTTTCATGGCTTTCGGTCCAAATGACCGATGTTATGTGCTGAATCACGGCATAGTTTGTGATGTTGTGCCCATATTATGCATGTGTGTGGACATTGGTATGTAGAACAATGTTGCAGGAGGAAGTTTTCCTTTTTGTCGCACGGAAAATCCCTTTTCCATTTTCCGAGCGCAAAAACCAGGTCGTTTTGTGAAGTAACCACCAAAATGCCGTTTCAGAATACTACCGTCCTATTTTCCTAAAATACTAGACCACCTTACATGGACTATATCCCAACTGGTACATCTCAAACCTTTTCGTCCATCCCGGATAAAAAGGACAAATGTCTGCCGAATCGGCAGGAAGTGGGTCCGGTTTGTACTACAGGTACATGATCTATCGCCCGAGATTTTTTGAAAAAATCATTTTTAGACTCGCAATATGTGGTTTCTTCAGAGATCCAATGCAAGTTCTAACGATGCCCGTCCCCTATCTTCATGCACACCGGTTCGACCATAGTTAGAAATTCAGATAATTCAAAACGGGCATAATAAATTCAAAAAAAACCCGAACAATGAAAATCCTTCGCGTGGTGTCATATTATGTTACATAGTTGAAAGGAAAAATACCAGACTTGGTATATTGATCATGTTTCGAAAAAACCTTCACAAAATGACCTATCATGTTCGAGGTTTCATGGCTTTCGGTCCAAATGACCGATGTTATGTGCTGAATCACGGCATAGTTTGTGATGTTGTGCCCATATTATGCATGTGTGTGGACATTGGTATGTAGAACAATGTTGCAGGAGGAAGTTTTCCTTTTTGTCGCACGGAAAATCCCTTTTCCATTTTCCGAGCGCAAAAAACGGGTCGTTTTGTGAAGTAACCACCAAAATGCCGTTTCAGAATGCTACCGTCCTATTTTCCTAAAATACTAGACCACCTTACATGGACTATATCCCAACCGATACATCTCAAACCTTTTCGTCCATCCCGGGTAAAAAGGACAAATGTCTGCCGAATCGGTAGGAAGTGGTTCCGGTTTGTACTACAGGTACATGATCTATCGCCCGTGATTTTTTGAAAAAATCATTTTTAGACTCGCAATATGTGGTTTTTTCAGAGATCCAATGCAAGTTCTAACGATTCCCGTCCCCTATCTTCATGCACACCGGTTCGACCATAGTTAGAAATTCAGATAATTCAAAACGGGCATAATAAATTCAAAAAAAATCCGAAGAATGAAAATCCTTCGCGTGGTGTCATATTATGTTACATAGTTGAAAGGAAAAATACCAGACTTGGTATATTGATCATGTTTCGAAAAAACCTTCACAAAATGACTTATCATGTTCGAGGTTTCATGGCTTTCGGTCCAAATGACCGATGTTATGTGCTGAATCACGGCATAGTTTGTGATGTTGTGCCCATATTATGCATATGTGTGGACATTGGTATGTAGAACAATGTTGCAGGAGGAAGTTTTCCTTTTTGTCGCACGGAAAATCCCTTTTCCATTTTCCGAGCGCAAAAAACGGGTCGTTTTGTGAAGTAACCACCAAAATGCCGTTTCAGAATGCTACCGTCCTATTTTCCTAAAATACTAGACCACCTTACATGGACTATATCCCAACCGGTACATCTCAAACCTTTTCGTCCATCCCGGGTAAAAAGGACAAATGTCTGCCGAATCGGCAGGAAGTGGGTCCGGTTTGTACTACAGGTACATGATCTATCGCCCGTGATTTTTTGAAAAAATCATTTTTAGACTCGCAATATGTGGTTTCTTCAGAGATCCAATGCAAGTTCTAACGATGCCCGTCCCCTATCTTCATGCACACCGGTTCGACCATAGTTAGAAATTCAGATAATTCAAAACGGGCATAATAAATTCAAAAAAACTCGAATAATGAAAATCCTTCGCGTGGTGTCATATTATGTTACATAGTTGAAAGGAAAAATACCAGACTTGGTATATTGATCATGTTTCGAAAAAACCTTCACAAAATGACCTATCATGTTCGAGGTTTCATGGCTTTCGGTCCAAATGACCGATGTTATGTGCTGAATCACGGCATAGTTTGTGATGTTGTGCCCATATTATGGATGTGTGTGGACATTGGTATGTAGAACAATGTTGCAGGAGGAAGTTTTCCTTTTTGTCGCACGGAAAATCCCTTTTCCATTTTCCGAGCGCAAAAACCGGGTCGTTTTGTGAAGTAACCACCAAAATGCCGTTTCAGAATGCTACCGTCCTATTTTCCTAAAATACTAGACCACCTTACATGGACTATATCCCAACCGGTACATCTCAAACCTTTTCGTCCATCCCCGGTAAAAAGGACAAATGTCTGCCGAATCGGTAGGAAGTGGGTCCGGTTTGTACTACAGGTACATGATCTATCGCCCGTGATTTTTTGAAAAAATCATTTTTAGACTCGCAATATGTGGTTTCTTCAGAGATCCAATGCAAGTTCTAACGATGCCCGTCCCCTATCTTCATGCACACCGGTTCGACCATAGTTAGAAATTCAGATAATTCAAAACGGGCATAATAAATTCAAAAAAAAACCCGAACAATGAAAATCCTTCGCGTGGTGTCATATTATGTTACATAGTTGAAAGGAAAAATACCAGACTTGGTATATTGATCATGTTTCGAAAAAACCTTCACAAAATGACCTATCATGTTCGAGGTTTCATGGCTTTCGGTCCAAATGACCGATGTTATGTGCTGAATCACGGCATAGTTTGTGATGTTGTGCCCATATTATGCATGTGTGTGGACATTGGTATGTAGAACAATGTTGCAGGAGGAAGTTTTCCTTTTTGTCGCACGGAAAATCCCTTTTCCATTTTCCGAGCGCAAAAAACGGGTCGTTTTGTGAAGTAACTACCAAAATGCCGTTTCAGAATGCTACCGTCCTATTTTCCTAAAATACTAGACCACCTTACATGGACTATATCCCAACCGGTACATCTCAAACCTTTTCGTCCATCCCGGGTAAAAAGGACAAATGTCTGCCGAATCGGCAGGAAGTGGTTCCGGTTTGTACTACAGGTACATGATCTATCGCCCGTGATTTTTTGAAAAAATCATTTTTAGACTCGCAATATGTGGTTTCTTCAGAGATCCAATGCAAGTTCTAACGATGCCCGTCCCCTATCTTCATGCACACTGGTTCGACCATAGTTAGAAATTCAGATAATTCAAAACGGGCATAATAAATTCAAAAAAAATCCGAACAATGAAAATCCTTCGCGTGGTGTCATATTATGTTACATAGTTGAAAGGAAAAATACCAGACTTGGTATATTGATCATGTTTCGAAAAAACCTTCACAAAATGACCTATCATGTTCGAGGTTTCATGGCTTTCGGTCCAAATGACCGATGTTATGTGCTGAATCAAGGCATAGTTTGTGATGTTGTGCCCATATTATGCATGTGTGTGGACATTGGTATGTAGAACAATGTTGCAGGAGGAAGTTTTCCTTTTTGTCACACGGAAAATCCCTTTTCCATTTTCCGAGCGCAAAAAACGGGTCGTTTTGTGAAGTAACCACCAAAATGCCATTTCAGAATGCTACCGTCCTATTTTCCTAAAATACTAGACCACCTTACATGGACTATATCCCAACCGGTACATCTCAAACCTTTTCGTCCATCCCGGGTAAAAAGGACAAATGTCTGCCGAATCGGTAGGAAGTGGGTCCGGTTTGTACTACAGGTACATGATCTATCGCCCGTGATTTTTTGAAAAAATCATTTTTAGACTCGCAATATGTGGTTTCTTCAGAGATCCAATGCAAGTTCTAACGATGCCCGTCCCCTATCTTCATGCACACCGGTTCGACCATAGTTAGAAATTCAGATAATTCAAAACGGGCATAATAAATTCAAAAAAAACCGGCATATAAGTTCAAAATCCAAACACTTCTTATGTTTAAAGTTTTTCTAAATTCCAAATTGATATTAAAAAAATATAAGTTAATTCATTTTTAATTGTAAATGGTTCATATTTTAAATGGTTACATTAATTATTTTTTAAAACAGAAAATGTTTTTGAATTATTTATTTAAATCCAAACACTTTTTATGTTTAAATTTTTTCTAAATTCCAAATTAATATTCAAAAATATAAGTTAATTCATTTTAAAAGGTTACATTAATTATTTTTTAAAAATAGAATATGTTTTTGAATTATTTATTCAAATCCATACACTTCTTATATTTAAAGTTTTTCTAAATTCCAAATTAATATTCAAAAATATAAGTTAATTCATTTTAAAAGGTTACATTAATTATTTTTTAAAAATAGAATATGTTTTTGAATTATTTATTCAAATCCATACACTTCTTATATTTAAAGTTTTTCTAAATTCCAAATTAATATTCAAAAATATAAGTTAATTCATTTTAAAAGGTTACATTAATTATTTTTTAAAAATAGAATATGTTTTTGAATTATGTATTCAAATCCATACACTTCTTATATTTAAAGTTTTTCTAAATTCCAAATTGATATTAAAAAAATATAAGTTAATTCATTTTTAATTGTAAATGGTTCATATTTTAAATGGTTACATAATTATTTTTCAAAACAGAAAATGGTTTCGAATTATTTATTCAAATCCAAACACTTTTTATGTTTAAAGTTTTTCTAAATTCCAAATTAATTATCATTTAAAAACATTACAAATTTAAACCCCAAAATAAAAAATAAGGCGGGAACAGAGAGAAAATAACTAAAAAAATTTGAAAACAGGGGAATACGTCCCGGTTGGAGCCACCAACCGGGACGGAAGAGCCCCCTGCGCGCGCGCCCCTTCACCTGCTGAAAATTGGACTATAGGTCCCAGTTGGTGGCTCCAACCGGGACGTATGCACCTTTAGTCCCGGTTGGAGCCACGAACCGGGACTAAAGGCCCTTTAGTTATAACCGTGCCTCCTCTTCTTCTTCCTTTCCCCACTCACTTCTCTGCCTCTGCCCGCGCCCTCGCCGATGACGACGCCGCCAGGCTGCCCCCGCCACCGCCGCGCGCTCCCCGTAGCGGCTCCGTCGTCAACGCCTCCGCCTCCGGCCGCCGCCCGCGTCTCTTCCCGCGCGCCGACGACCGCGCCGCCCGCGCGTCTCCTTCCCCCGACGACCGCCGGCCGCGCCCGCGTCTCTGCTTCCCGTCGACGACGCGCCCACCGCCGCGCGTCTCCTTCCCCCACCGCCGCGCGTCTCCTTCCCCCACCGCCGCGCGTCAGGTACGGCGCCGCCCCTCCCTGCCTCTCTGTCCTCCCCCTCCCTCTGCTGCTGGTGGCAAAACAGAGCACCCGAATTAGATTGATTTTTTTGAACGGATTACGGGTGCAGAGCACCCGAAATATATTGCTGCAATAATGTCGCTGGAGTACAGGAGGCCTAAGAAATAAAAATTACACAGAGGCCCAGAAAATAAGCACCGAGGACCCTAAAAGAAACTTGAAAAAGCAATCAAGTCCACCATCTTCTTCCTCCTCCAGATCGACGAAGAAGCTCCGGTATCGGCCCGCACCTTGCCACAGGGGACGACCGACACACAGGGCGAAGCAGCGAAGGAGCGGCAGCCCTACTGCCCTTGAGTCCGACGTGTTGACGAAGCATCAGCCGCCAAGAAGCCGCCGGAGAGAAGCTCCCGGATCGAAACCGCCGCGACAGGAAGCCAACACCTACACACCACAAGCCACCACCATGGTCGCTTGGTTCCGGAGTTCCTTGAGTTAGGGTTTGCGCCCCTCGGAACCCCGATTAACTTGTCGAGCATGCTTTAGGGTTACATTCCAATGCACATTAACTTGTCGTATCATCATCATTGCTTGAGCATTGCATCGATTCCATGTGTTGATTGTTTCCCTTTCTTTCCGGTGATTTGGTTCTTCTCGGTAGAATACGATATCGAGATCGAGATCGAAGACCGAGATCAAGACCATAGATAGATCTAATTAAATCACAAGTTTAATTAGAACACCCTAGTAACCCTAACAGGTGATTCCGGAGTTCCTTGAGTTAGGGTTTGCGCCCCTCGGAACCCCGATTAACTTGTCGAGCATGCTTTAGGGTTACATTCCAATGCACATTAACTTGTCGTATCATCATCATTGCTTGAGCATTGCATCGATTCCATGTGTTGATTGTTTCCCTTTCTTTCCGGTGATTTGGTTCTTCTCGGTAGAATACGATATCGAGATCGAGATCGAAGACCGAGATCAAGACCATAGATAGATCTAATTAAATCACAAGTTTAATTAGAACACCCTAGTAACCCTAACAGGTGATTCCGGAGTTCCTTGAGTTAGGGTTTGCGCCCCTCGGAACCCCGATTAACTTGTCGAGAATGCTTTAGGGTTACATTCCAATGCACATTAACTTGTCGTATCATCATCATTGCTTGAGCATTGCATCGATGCCATGTGTTGATTGTTTCCCTTTCTTTCCGGTGATTTGGTTCTTCTCGGTAGAATACGATATCGAGATTGAGATTGAAGACCGAGATCAAGACCATAGATAGATCGAAGACCTTTTGTAGCCTTATACTCATGTTCCCCTCTCATAGCCTTAGGGTTTAGGGTTTCTCTTCATTTTTATTATTGTGTATGTATATATTAGGGTTTCACCTTCGATCCGGAAAATATTCGTTAGCCGCTTTGACTTATTCGTAACTTTCTCCTTTAGCCGCTTTGACTTATTCGTTTTTCCACCTATGCAGAAAATATGGACCCACACGTCAGAGACGAAGAAAAGGAAGAGTTGATCCAAGGTGTGATCCGTGGGGAAGATAATTTAGACGTATCAACGTTTCTGAACAACTCCGGTGAGGGTGATCCTCTTTTTACCGGAGTAGACAACTTGTTTGAGGTTGAAGGTGTTGCCTTCCGCGAGGGAGAAGGCGATGCCTTGTGTAATCGAGAAGACGACCGCTCCGGCGAGGTGCATGTAATATAAATCAATTCATTAATTAATCATCTGCTATCTATATAGAAATAGTAACGACGATCTTTCTTCTTTTAGCCCTCCGGATCGAAGGAATCTACTGAAAAGAGCAGACGAGGCCCAACCAAAAAGTTGCAAGACCATGAGAGGTTTAGGATCGAAGATGTCGCTGAAGACGGCAGACCGACAGCTCCCGAAGTTGTCGCAACCAAATTTGTGGCACAATGCGGAGTAATCGTTAGGGACTTAATCCCGATCACCATTAGAAATTGGAATAGGCCTGCTAAAGCGGATGAAGAGGGAACATGTTTATTTGTCCCTAACCACGCCAAAGATTTACTGTGGAAGAGGCTCATGGTTAATTTCAAACTACCGAAGATAGAGCTGGATCCAAATGCGGAGGATCCAGTTGAGGACGCCTTACAACATGGGAGAGCCATGGAGGCTAAGGTCAGGGAGTGGGCTTTGAAGAAGATGGCCCAGTGTTTCACCAACTGGAAGAAAAGATTGCACCTTGACTATGTCGTGAAAGAGAAGACTCCGGATTTCAAGAAGACTCAGTTTCAGAAGATAAAACCATTCTGGGCTGAGTTTGTGGAATACAAGACATCGGAAAAAGCTAAGGAAATGTCTGCAAAGAATAAGCTGAATGCTGCTAACAAGAAGTATCACCATACTATGGGGCAAGGTGGCTACAGGGCTGGCATTCCTAAGTGGGAGAAACTTGAGGAAGAACTGCGTGCTAAAAAGATCACTCCAGAGACAGACGATTGGGTAGAACGTGCAAGGAATTGGTTTTACGGGCATGGGGGCACGTTGGACTCGGAAGGGAGGTGTATATATAACATACGACATAAAGAAGACCCCTTGCCAATCGAGAGGATGAGAAAAGCAGTAAAGGCTGTTAAAGATGGGGACTTCATTCCCGATAGAGAGAATGATGAGCTCACAGTCGCCCTTGGAAATAAGGAACATGATGGACGAACACGAGGCACAATAGGCTCCCAATCATGGAGGACTGGGTTTCCCGAAGAGAGGAAGAAATATCCTGATAGAAGCCGTCAGAGGAGTAAGGACAGGGCGGCAGTTGAAGCAGAAAGTCAGAAAGAGCGAATGCGTTTAATTGAAGAACGATTAAAGCAACAACAAGATGAAATTAACTCACTTAAAGAGCAAAGTACTACCGGCCCATCTCAGCAGCACACTGCATTCGATGCTACCGGCCTATCGAATAATCGAAAAAGCAGTGTGGCTTCCACCGAGGTCCCGGGTGATGACAATGGTGATGCCGATGATGCACCGACGATGGCTCCTGTTGGCTACCCAGTGGATGATATCACAGAGATGACACACTGCGAGCTACATGTCAAAGTTGTGAACATATCAATGAAGGTGGCGGTCGGCTATGCCTTACCAATTGGACCCACACCAACTTACCACAGTCGTCCGGTTCCAGAGGGCTACGCTGTTGTCGGCGTGGATGAAATCATGCCCACCTTTGAGGTTTTGGATCTTCACTACCCTGCTGGTGAAGGGGATGTGACTGTGCTGGGTGACGCAAAAAACGTCACCATTCTATGGCCGAAGGATTGTATCGTGCTTCAAAATCACACGCCAAGGCCATCTTCGCCGCCGCCTCACCCGTCTCCAGCGAGGTCGTCGCCGCCGCGGCAGCCGTCTTCGTCGCCTCACCCGGCTCCGTCGCCTCACCCGTCTCCGGTGCAGCCATCGCCGCGGGAGCCATCGTCGGCGCCTCAGGATAAAAAGCGTAAGCGTACCGCTACTGTGCGTCGTAAGCGATCGCCGAAACGTAAACAAGAGCCTCTTCCAAAAGTACCAACGGTTCCTCCCAAGAGAGCTTATGACTGTACTGAAGAGGAGACTGCGGCGATCGTTGATGCGGAAACGACAGCGTTTTTCGCTAAGCTGAGGCGGCCGAAAGAGCCAGAGTTCCCCAACACCAAAGAAGAAAAAGCCAAAGTGTTGAAAATGCTAAAGACTCTTCATCAACCCGAGCCAAAGCTGTCATCAGACTATGAGCGTTCTATTCTCAAGTCACATGCGGCACAAAAAGCCTCGAAGAGCAGTACTGATGCAAGCGGGAAATCTGTTGCCCAGCTCGGAGAACAAGCAAAACAGACTTGCGCCCCTCTCAAGGTGATTTATCAAACCAATGTGGGGTCGAGCAAATATGGGGCCGAAGAGCAGTATGATCCAGAGGTAGTTGCACAATACGGAGAAGCTGCCGCTGCTCAAGGTATGAGTATTGCCCAGTACTTATCCCAGTTAGAGTTCTTCCCCGTGAGTGAAGTAGCATACCAATACCAGTACGGAAAACCTCTCGTCAAACCTGAGGAGGTAAACAATCTTCCAACAAAAATGCGAAGATTGCATAACTGGTACTTGCATGCCACAAAGGCCGGGGCTAACTGGATAGTGCTGAGGGTTACAAAAAAGCATCATGGGAAAGAAAGGGATGACATGATATCCATTGAATTTGATGAACTATTTCAATTATTCAATCAAGACGCCTTGGACAAATCGATCATGAGTGCCTATTGTCTGTAAGTACTAATTCTGTAATTAACTTAGTCTCCATCTATATTATTTTGTTTATTGCATGTATATAATCATACTTTAATATGCAGAATGAAGATTCTCGAATGCAGCAGAGGACAAATCTATGACATTGGCTTCATTGACCCATATTGGGTTCATGAAGCTAATCTCAAAATAAGCCCCCAGGATACGAAGGATAATATAGTACACGCGTTAAGGTTTCAAGAAACCAAAAGGGAAATACTATTTCCTTACAACTTCCAGTGAGTGTTATTGTCTTGTATACACTTTCTATTTCGCTTACTCGATGTTAAGTATATAATTGATTAGTTCTGCATTCGCAGGTACCACTATATTCTGTTAATCATTCAACTTGACAAAGGGCGTGTACTAGTCATGGACTCGAAACATAAACCCCTTGAGACGTGGAAGGACATGCAGATACTTCTCCAGCGGTAATTCTAATCATTACGACACTATATCGGCAACGTTCGTGAATTTTATGATATCAAGTACTTAATAACTTATTTTATTCGTTTTCTACGCCGGGCAGCGCTTGGAAACGGTTCACCAAGAAGGCTAGGGGTGTTTGGAAAGAGGAGCTTACATTTCAATCACTAGATGTAAGCACCACTAGCTATATCCGCGCATCTCTTTGATTCTAGTTTTGATACAGTTATTATCATGCTTGATTATTATTTTGATTGAACTCTGTTGTCGTAAAGTGCCTGACGCAGGGGCCAGGTAACAATCTATGTGGATACTATGTATGCGAGTTCATCCGGCAGACGTGCGATGAGAAGGGTAGAAATTTAGAGCAACTCCACGTACGTAAACAATTTCTATAGTTTTTAATTACAATCAAATTGTGTTTAGTTTCATATTCATATAGGCTGACTCCTTTTTTAAATCAGATCGAACGTCTACGGGACGGTCTTCTGCCAAAGGATCGCATACGAGCAATACAGGAGGAATTGGCGGGATTCTTGGATGCAGAAGTCCTAGACCCAAAAGGAGAATACTATTCGGCTGTGTATAGACAATAGGGATTGTAAAAATAGCAACTTTCAAGGAATTGGCCGGTAGCATCGAATAGCAACTTTTGTATGTAGTGCATGAACTCGATCCGTGTATTAAATGTAAAATGTTGTCATGATGATCTTGTGTAATATAAGGTTTCTTCATTGATAAGTGCAAAACACTAAATAAACAATAAAACAACCTAAATGAATTCTCTGCCGCGGCACAAAAAGTGGCGAAAATGCTGCCGCGGCAACAAAATGTGCCAAAATGAATTCTCTGCCGCGGCAGAGAAATGGGCCAAATCTCTGCTGCGGCAGCAGGTTATTAGTCCCGGTTCGTGTTACGAACCGGGACTAAAGCTCCACCCCCCCCCCCCCTCGCGCTCTGATGCCGCCACGTGTGCCCCCATTTGTCCCGGTTCGTGTTACGAACCGGGACAAATGCTTCACCCCCCTCGCGCTCTGATGCCGCCACGTGTGGCCCCATTTGTCTCGGTTGGTGGGGCAACCGGGACTAAAGGTTAGAGCTTTAGTCCCGATTGCCTCGTCCCGGTTGGGCAACCGGGACTAATGGCCCTTACCAACGGGGACGCATGGGGCGTTCTCTACCAGTGCCCGTATAGCTACTGACCAGTGACTCTGTGAACTGCAGCCACTCCAGTCTGAACCGATAAGTCTGTCATCGCTTGCGTGTTTGCTGAATTACTACTGGTCCACGGCTAGTAATTTTGTCATTTTGATGTCCTTTCTTCTTTTAAGCCATCACATAGTAAACTGCGACGCACTGCCATACTAATTTACACATGCCCATTTCTCGGCATTTTTTGCCCTGGAAGCTAGCTTACGATTGGAACCCTACTGATATTAGCTCGTGCTACAACTATCACCTCAAATTCCCCGGCAAGACATGCCCACGAACTGTCGTTTGAGTGGGAAGTTCAGTTCAGAACCCACTGCAACTTTACTGACTGCGAAACAAAATAAACTAATCGGATCAGACAGTCTCTCAAACCTAGAGACCGAATAGCATACTGATATATATAACGGACACATCCATTACTCCTACCAAGAATGATCTGTTGGGTCAAGCCTTATTAGTTGGTCTTAATAACCTCCCTCTCAGTCCCTCACCCTCTTCTACTTGTCACTCGCACACATGCAATATGCACGCACCGACGCACGTACCTTTCGGGCCGCACGCAGAACAGCCGAGCCAAGAAAATCCAAGATGGGGTGGGAGCGACCGCACCGACCCTATGAACTGGCCATCAGATAGCGTCCAAAGCAAGCACACCTGTGATCACGTATGCACCAGATCTAACAGACCACACCAGAACATAGACAGTGACGCAAGCTCGCCACCGTACCGTCAAGATGAGATGAGCACGCAGCACGGTGTGAACATTAAAACGGAACTAGGTTGTCTGCAAGGGGAATGCACTCAGTCTCAGAGATCGTGGTACATTTCGTTGCATTAATCTAGCCCTGGTGACAGGCTCTCTTTTGCTGGTTGAGTGATGATTCCATTTCATGTGCATGCCTCAATCATGGAGGTGAGCTGCTACGCAGGGGTCCATGTCCATGTCCATGGGGTGTTCCATCCTATACTATGTTGCTTTAATTTCTCAAGTTCCTTTAATTTCCTTCTGTTGCCTGCAACGCCTTTAATTTCCCTGTACTTGATGAGACCCCAGATTAATTAATTAATAATGTGTGCTCACTTGCTTGAGTACCGGGCAAGGACTGGTGGCGCGCACTTTTATATTAGCAGCTACCCGGTGCTGATTTGAAGTGGCGTCTTTGTCCGAAGAAGACAGGGGCGCCAGACATTCCATGACTTGAGATCTTCCCAAACTCCCAAACAAATGCGCCCAACCAGCGTGCGTGCATCTGCGCTAAGCGAGCAGACACCTTTTTCGGCTCCTCATGTGGCTTATGCGTTTGGTTAGGATAAAGCAATGCCATGAGCCCATGATGACGTTGCCTTTTTCCTTGCAAGAACTTTGACTGACTGACCGGTGGACTGTGTTGGGAAATGCCTTGATAACAGTTGGTCAGGAGAGGAATGAGGATGGGCTGTCTTCACATTAGACCAAGTTTAGTCGATCGAGCTCAGACTGATGAGAGTGCATCGGTGACTGATCCGAATGTTTGCAGAATATTGCAGGGAGCACAGGGTTCCATTCTTCAAGATTTATCCGGGGGAATTTGACTGCCTTGAACTTGGATTCATACTAGTAGTTACTATTAGTACGGATTCTACTATTTTAAGTGCCCTATATATAACCACCTCTTTTCAGTGTCCATACTACATCGTACTGTTCCCTTGAGAAAAAATAAAGAAAAGTAACGGAGACTGTTTAAAGATTCCGGTTTCAATAATTCCAACGCGACAGCATACGTCCATCCACCATCCAGTCCTAGATCTCACGGAAAGCTAAAGAATATATCGGTGGTGTACGATTTTGATACTTGTATATTCACCTTGTTTTATATATTGTACTGTATATGTGCAGTGCATGCATGCCACATTTCCTGCCATGAAGCGAGGTGAGGTCCCCTTTTATCTAAGTTATCTTGCGCCCTGCCCAACCAATGGGCCACTTCTCGTAGGGTTACCCTTCTTCGTTATGCCTCTAGTACTAGTAAGGAATTTTTAAATCTGAAGTGATCAACCATGAGTTCCTAGCCATAGTTTTCAAAACGACTCCTCTGAAAGTCCGAAGCTTGCCTGAGAAATCGAAAAGAGGTATATACATATACAAGACATCGCTTGCAAGTTAAAACAAACCCCTAAAAATAATAATATCATCACACCTGACGCATCATGCATGGATCACAGTTCCGTACGCTCTGCAGGAATAAAAGGTTTGAATCATGTGCGCACAAACGCAAAACCGGCAGCTAATCGACAAAGAACACATAGATACATACATAACCGCACGACGTCAGGCGTCAACTAGTACTAGAGACGTTTGATAAGTTACATTTGACCGGTCTGTTAAGCTAATCTCGTGTACCGGATCACGCTCAACGCTATTCGCGTCCGTCCATCGCCCTGGACCCAGCGCAGGACTCGACAGCATACGCTGAAATCATACGCCCAGGAGACGAAACCTACCTCTGCGCCGTTTCTTGGTCCGTTCCCGTTGGGCGTTTCTGAATTCCGAGGCCCCCATATACGTGCTAACATGCGAGACGCAGATGCAAATCCATGGGCTCGTGAACCCCGACCCTGCAGCAAGGCTGAGGCAAGGCAAGCGATAAAACCTGCCTGACGCTCGCGCCCATACGCTAGGAGATAGATAGCGTTTGCTGTTTGATTTGGCAAGCCGCTGCTGCAGAGAAACAACAACAACAACAAGGGCTATCATTCATCGATCTACCACTAGCAGCGATTGGCAGGAGTTTTTCATGGTGGTATATATCTGGCTGCCCTCTCGGCTGGAACCAGCATCGGCGTGGACGCAGTGGTGACCACAGAGTGCAGAGTACTCCCAAATACTATATGCTACCGTTTGATGCATACCAACTGATTGGTGAATCTCATACTAGCCTTGCTACTGTTAGCATGTGTCAAGTTCACCTGTTGCGCACAGTGTTTATTATTATCCTACGCACCTAGGGAGGGAGTGCCTTTTATGATGAAACTGATACACAACAGAAAAGAAAGCTCGAGTTGACGGATACAGGATTCCCCCCAGGCCATGGGCGCGCGAGTGAGCGAGCAGAATCAGCCGTTGGTGCTGCAGTGAGGAGAGGAGGAACCTACTAGACAGCGAGCAAAGCGAAAAGGAAAAGAACGCCGAGACAAGAGCAGGTGGATGTCACTCAGCCTCGACGGAATGTAACATACTATAAAATTGGTTCCTGTAGCAGGTGTCCTGGAGGAATAAGATGTAACGGCGATAGCAGTAGCATGTAGGAAAGGAATCATGAACGGCGACAGTGTCAATTTCTGTTGGGGGTTGTGGCCAGCCAAAAGCGACGCGCTGAAAGAGAAAAGAGAAAGAGATGAGCTATCGGGGTAGAGTCTTGTACCGTCATGTATGTACCAACTCCATCTATCTATCAAGTAGTGTCCCCTGTTTTCCAAGTGAAGTGCAGGCTGAGGAGCTTGTTGTTGCGGCAGGTAGCAGCGGGACTTTAGATTCAGTCAGTGTAGCGTTCGATTGTATCTCGAGGACGTACCGTGATCAGATGGTTTCGTACGTGCGAGCTCTGAGGAGTGTCTGCTCTGCCCGTGCCGTGTTTCAGAGGAAGCATCTGGTTTGATCACTCATTTTCGGACGGGACATTGTTTTTGATTCGCCCGTGTACCAGGCGTACGACATGTAAAACTGAATTGAAATTCCAACGCCTGCAGGCTGCGCTTGTAGTACTAGCCAGAAGAAGCCTTTTTTTTTTGTTCCACTCGGTAAATCATCGATGTTTTTCGTACCACAAATTGTAATTGTTCAGAACCAAAGCTGGCGCTTGAATTGCTACTACAGTTTTTTTGCCTGCAAGAAGATTCTAAATATTTCATTCATTTCAGAGAAGGCATCCCCCCCCCCCCCCCCCCCTGGTTTGAATTGAAATTCGAACGCATGCAGCTGCAGGCCAGCTCGTGCGCGATGTTTTCGTACCACCAGTTGCTTGTTCAGAAGGAACCATGCTGTATGTTGAACTACTACAGTTTTTTTGCCTGCGAGAAGATTCTAAATATTTTGGCGCCATGCCCTCCTGTGAATGTGATGCCCGAGAAGCGCTGATACGTCATATCTGATGTGATTTCAGGGTTTAATCATGATCCAGGTCGACAAGGTTGCCTTTTTCATTGTAGATGTAGCTGTGCTTTGACCCAAACAATCACATAGGCCAGCTTTCTTTCTAGCACACATGGTGATTATAGTTCTATACTGCTATGTTCCCATCAGGCATCAGAAGAAGAGATCATGCCATATGATCCTGTCGTCTGTGCCTGCGGTTTCCTAAGCGGTTCTTTTTATACCTGAGAGAGGAGGAAGGGGATCCTAAGCTTCTCGTGCGCCTCCAGTTCACCATACAGAACTAAAACGTACATCATGGGCTGTAAACCGAGCCCATTTTACTTGCAGATATATATACATTTGCAGCTTCATTTCACCCTAAAAAAACAATTGCAGCTTCATACAAGTGAGAACACCTTCAGTACTTAGACGAACAACATAACGAGTACCACTGCCAGGAAGCAAAAATTATAAACACAATCTGAAGATGACGCACAGCTTCACACCATTGTTGCGGAAACCATCTAGTCTATTGACCATTTGTCTTGTGATTATAATAAGTACAACAACAAAAGCTAAAGCTAAAGCTATGAAACTTGGCGGTTGCCATCATCACAGATTGCACTGCTCCACGACTCAAGATTCATATGAACAACTACACCTCTCAAGCAGCAAATATGAAATCTTCTCCAACATTGCCGCCAAAGAAACAACGGCGCTTGCCTGTGTTAACCGAATCCAGGAGGCACATCAGGATCCTCATCGTCTGCGTCCCCCAAACTACCAGCGTCCACTGGCTTATCCTCAGTTGGTTTCACTTGGGAATGGTTTTCCCCATTCAACGGTCGGTCAAGCTTTACCGGAGTGTTGCTGTGGTGATGGCTACTGGTACCAAACCCTGGTGGTTCCTCTGGATCATCCTCTTCTTCTTCCAACCTGGCAGTGACAGAGGTTGAGGCTTTTGCTGGAGAAACTTGCTCCTCTTTGCCACTTCTCTTGAGCTTCTTGGAAGAAGGCCCAGCGTCGTCTTGCTTTTCAGGGTTCATTATCCTATTGAAGACACCTTCCACGGTTCCTCGGATATCAGTTTCGTTTGATTGGATGACACTCCATACCTCGTCTGAGATTTGACCCATTATTTTGCTCCTGATGTGGAAATAAAGCATAGTAAAGGTAAGGTACTTTTATATCTAGCTCATAGTAGCGTGCCAATATTTGAAGGCTTCGCTTACCCAACATCTTGAAAAATCGCATCAGAGAGTTCTTTTAATTTTAACTTTTCAGAACCATCTTCACTTAGCACCATTGATTGCTTGACTTCTGCGATTATGTTGTTGCGCAGCACCTCCTGCAAGAATAACTTGCCATTAGAGCTGCACAGTGTTAAGATCTTATCTGGTGCAGACCGATGTGGTATCAGGACACAGTCCGCAAGTAAGGACAATACCAACTAACAAGCAAGGCGCTAACAAATAATACAGACCATGTAATACTCTCATCTAGATTGGTGTATCTTAACAATTATCAAGCAGATCTCATATACTAGGGTATTAACCCCACACAAAAGGTGCCATTAGACAAGAATACACCCTGCAGTTGAGTTGAAGTATGGCAACATCGAGTAACTTACAATAGTAAAAAACAGATAACATATAACCCACAACCAGGAAACCTCTGTTACACTGTACATAATAATAAAGTTAAAATTACTCTTAAGGACAAGGAACTAATCAGATAACGAAAGAACCAATGCCACCAGAACACAATTTGAGATGAAGTTGGGCACCTAGCAATCAGCTTATCAACATGGCTCCCCCGCAAAAAAAAAAGCTTATCCACATGGCTGACTGTTTAAAAGATAATGAGTATCATTTTATTGACTATTAGTCGCCAAATTGTATATGTCAAAAGATGACTAGATCATAATTGTGCAATGTCACCAGACCTTTGCAAACTAGTAACTGCTAAGGATGCTATCAGATAATTTTCTCAAAACTAGATTGACCAATAAAATCAATATAAGCTATTCCTCAAAACTAGATTGATCAATGGAACTGACATCAGCTACAACTCAAAAGTCAAAATAAGATTGATCAATGAAATTGAAGTGATATGCTAGCTTCAGTTGCTTTTGATCATCCTGCATCTCACATGCGCTTATGAGACTACCATTGACAATGACCGTGTAGTTTGATTGTCTATCTCTACTTCTACAAGTTAAGCAGCAGCTGGGTGGGGTGGTACCAGACCGATAACATCTACATCTACATGTGAAAAGTTTACCGAATATTGAAGGCGTTGGTTCCAGCTTTTCCCCTATTTATCATTCATTTCCATTTCAGCCTAATTTGAATCATCCTTGGAATGTGAATCAGGCAATCATCAACTACCTTCTATGTGATGTTAAGTTGTCACCCTATAGTTCCTAATTCCAAATGTGCAATTCATTTACAGTCCTTCATCAATGCTGCACACACCATCTGCACACGCATTAGGGCCTAACGTTCCCATAGTCCTAATATGAGAAAAGCATTGGTCTCGCACTGGGAATTAAATAAGACATGTGTGATGTACATGTGGAAAGAATTTTCACATCCGAAGGCCTCTAGCATTGTTACATGGTTACCCATGCCCTGCTTTTTTTGCCAGATCAGACATTCCAAATTTGCCCCAGAGTTAAATTCTAAGTGTTATTCGGCATGTTCGATAAAAAACTTACAAATTGGACACCTGAATCCGAGTCAGATTCGGACGCCCGTGCTCATTTCTGAATAACCCCTGAATCCGAGTCAGATTGCATGGATTTTGGAAGTTGTCTCGGATATGGATTCCATATTAGTTCCTCATTTTCCCTTTGCAACATGAAACAGTCATCCTTCAATCCAACACAACCAAGGTCGAGTTTATGCTGCAAATAACCTTCATGTGTGTGTTTTCTCCTTAGAAATTTGTACTACTTATCCCTACTAATGATGCTGTGACTACTGTTAAAGATCAAGCAACACCTATAGGCCAATTTTTTTTATTGATGCTCATTAACCAGATCAGGCGAAATCAAACCAATGCAGAACGAGCTATACTCTCTCGCCACTCTGGTCTATTCCAAACATCAAAATTTTAATGAAGCAGGTGATAGCGCTCCACCGAGAATTCCATTCCAAGCTTCCTTGGACATTTTGTGCAAAACTCCAAGCGCCAAAACACAATACTTTCAATAGAGCAACTGTAGACAACCTAGAAAAGCATAATCGATCCGATTCTCATCTATGGTTCAATCAAAAGAAACCCCTTTGGGACAAATCCTACCCCACATTACAGCAACAGATCGAACCAATGCACAATGATTTCTACTCTTTCGGCCATGCAGTCAGATCTATTACGAACATAACAGTTAATTTTCTCAAAACTAGATTGACCAATAAAACCAATATCAGCTATTCCTCAAAAACTAGATTGATCAATGGAACTGACATCAGCTACAACTCAAAAGTCAAAATAAGATTGATCAATGAAAACGAAGTGCTATGATAGCTTCGGTTGCTTTTGATCATCCTGCATCTCACATGAGCTTATGAGAATACCATTGACAATGACCGATGTGGCCCAGTTCTTTTGGCGGCTTCTCCGAGAAGGTGCCCTCCCCCCAGCTTCCCGGGGAAGCCAGTCCCAAATTTTTGCGAGGCTTCCAGAATAGTTAAGACTTAACTAGTGTGGAAGCCTCACAATTTTTTTGTACCGGCTCGGAGAAGCCCCCGAAAGAACTGGGCTAGTTTGATTGTATATCTCTACTTCTACAAGTTAAGAAGCAGCTGGGTGGATGGTACCAGACCGATAACATCTACATCTAGATGTGAAAAGTTTACCGAATATTGAAGGCGTTGGTTCCAGCTTTCCCCTATTTATCATTCATTTCCATTTCAGCCTAATTTGAATCATCCTTGGAATGTGAATCAGGTAATCAGCAACTACCTTCTACGTAATGTTAAGTTATCACCCTATAGTTCCTTATTCCAATGTGCAATTCATTTACAGTCCTTCATCAATGCTGCACACACCATCTGCACACGCATTAGTGCCTAACGCTCCCATAGTACTAATTATGAGAAAATCATTGGTCTCGCACAAGGAAGTAAATAAGACACGTGTGATGTACCTGTGGACACCCAAAAGCCTCTAGCATTGTTACATGGTTAACCATGCCCCCTTCTTTTTGCCAAATCAGACATTCCAAATTTTCCCCGTGTTAAATTCCAAGTGTTATTCGGCATGTCCAATAAAAATTTACAAACTGGACACCTGAATCCGAGTCAGATTCGGACGCCCGTGCTCATTTCTGAGTAACACTGCCTTGGATATGGATGATAAGTCTGAAGTTATGTAGATTTGGAGCCGATCTCTACTCGGATTGCATGGATTTTGTAAGTTGCTTCCATATGGATTCCATATTAGTTCCTCCCTTTCCCTTTGCGCCGTGAAACTGAGTCCTCCTTCAATCCAACACAACCAAGGTCGAGTTTATGGTGCAAAGAACCTTCATGTGTGTATTTTCTCCTTAGAAATTTGTACTACTTATCCCTACTAATGATGCTGTGACTACTGTTAAATATCAAGCAACGCCTATAGGCCAATTTTTTTTTGTTTGATGCTCATCAACCAGATCAAGCGAAATAAAACCGATGCAAAACGAACTAGACTCTCTGGCCACTTCGGTCTATTCCGAACATCAAAATTTTAATGAAGCAGGTGATAGCACTCCACCGAGAATTCCATTCCAAGCTTCCTTGGACGATTTGTGCAAAACTCCAAGCGCCCAAACGCAATACTTTCTATAGAGCAACTGTAGACAACCTAGAGACGCACAATCGATCCAATTCTCATCTATGGTTCAGTCAAAAGCAATCCCTTTGGGACAAATCCTACCCCACATTACAGCAATGGATCGAACCAATGCAGTCAGATCTATTACGAACATAACAGTTAATTAATCAGGTAATGGGGAATTCCATTTCGCCACATCGAGGCTCCATCGCGCAGGGGCAACAACATCGGAAACTTGCAAATTGTAAGGCATAGGATTTAGGGGGGCATGGGGCACGTGCTTACGTTGTTCTTGACCTTGCGGATGATGGCGCGGCGGAGGGCGTCGAAGTCGCCGTCGTCCTTGAGGCGGCCCACCACTTCTGCCGCGGTCGGCTGCCGCCGCATGTCGTAGCCGCCGAGATCGGCCATGGGAGCGGAGGGGAGGAGCGGCTCCTAACCTCAAACCCTAGAGAGAGACAAATCCGAGTTCTAGAAACATCGAAATTTCCAAGCACGAGTGATATGCTGGCCTAAAAGCTAAACTCGTGAAGGCGCTGTGTGTGAACTGTGGAGCTAAAAAGTTTCCAAATCGTGTTCTTGTAGGTTCCTACTGTACATTACACGAACTAAAAAAAACATTACACGAACCGATAAAAAATGTTCTTTTAATTTCCAAATAAACGTGAAAATGTTGGAAATTGGACTCGAACAGTTTTTTTTTAGAAACACAGCATAATCATATACACTCGTAACATGTATATGCACCCACCATCATGAATACACACATGCACACCCTACTTCTACGAGCACCTTCGAGACTGAGTCGACGGATCAGGTCTTGAGATTGACGAAGTCACCGTAGGCCACTCGCTATCGACGAGAACGTCACCTCCCACTGAAAAAATATTTTGTTTTTTATGCAACACACAGTGTCAAACCTAGTGTTTGAATTTTATGGGTTGGAGATACAACCACCCACCTAACCATCCAACTACAGATTAATTTGCAAAGTTTTATTTTCTAATGTTGAAGGTAGAGGATTTTTTTGAACTTGAGTTTTCAAAGAAATAAACAAATCAGTGATTAAAAAATAATACTAGTCTATTATGGTTCGAGAGGAGCCAACAGGAGTTCTTCATCCCCAACATGCTTTTCGGATCCACTTCCTTGTGAGGTTCAGGAGGTAATTGATATTTGCAAATCTGATTGCTGTCGTTAAGACACATTACCTCTCGGTTTGCCTCTTAGATTTTTTCGTACATGCTACCCATGTGTTGTGACAAAGTTTAGGCTAGACCTCTCTAGATTGTAGTTTAGGATGAGATTCCACGACAGATGCGAATTGTTTAGATTGTTCATAATTATCATCCATTACAGTTTTAGAGTCATACTGCCGCTGCCGATGGTCATGTTTAAGACTCACTTCCCACGTTTGCAGTTGTTTCAGTTTAGCTTTTACATATAGAACGGTAGATTACTTATTATCTCCAACTCAACTGCTTGTCATTAAAGTATAGTTAAGCTTCTTAACATGCAGGGTTTGATATAAACTTAATAGGAACTCGCTAAATCTCTGTCTTTTCGTTAAGTAGAATATAAATCTTAAGTTCATACAAAACGACACATGGGAATGAGCATGATCTATCTTTGCTCTGAAATTGATCTCTAGAACATGTAACGGGGGAAAAGAATACCCTTGTATTTTCTTTTAAGATTAAGATTTTACATTAGTAATCTCACTAGATCTCTCTTTCTTATTATGGATGCTAATTTTCTATTCATGTGTCATTACCTTATGAAAGACCCGAGTGGTATCATTTATAGTGTTGTGATTCTTTAATTTATCATACGTCCTAAGTAAATTGTTAAATATTACTGATCTTGTTGTATGAACGTAATAAGTCCAAGATACATATATCGTGAATTACAAAATTTTGTTGTTGGTGCTTGCTCTTAGATTTGATTGGCCGGTTACTCTTTGGAGATGATTGTTAATCGTGGCGTGCAGGTGGTTCTGGGACACTGTACCATCGCGCGGAGGCGACTCCAAGGTACACGACGGATACCTGCTGCTCGAATCCGCTTCCTTCTCCTGGTAACTCCACATGGATCTCATTGATATTTCTGAGTCTTATTAGTAAAATCTGCAAACAATAATTTAGTTAGTAACCTGAGAAAATCTAAGAAAGAAATGAACAGATTTATGGTATCCTTTACTATTCCTGAAATGTTGGACTTCTTATCTTCTTTGCTAGAAACATAATTTGGAGTATTGATATCGATTGCAAGTTAATATATGATAGTGTAGTGTCTTGATTAATTAACCTCAGGCCGCAACAAGAAAATAAGTTCTCACCGAGGTAATGCCACGCAATTCTTGGATCCCAACTCGTTGATGCCTTCCAATCACCATCTGAATTAATATACCTTGTCAAACAAAGATTAAGAAAAATATCATTTGTATTGTTTACTTGTTTGAGGACTTAACAATAGCAATTTTGTGTCCTCCGCTAAACAAATAATAAAAGAGAAACTTACAACTCTCTCATGAGATGCTGACCTTTTTCTGTTTCCTCCGCGACCTCTTTTGCACATACATACCTGGATTAAACAAGTAAATAGATGGTCAATTGTTCACCTTAGATACATAATTTACAAAAATTGATTCCCTTCTTGTAACTGCACTAAACTGAATGCAATAACCCTCCAATGTATGATATCCAGCCTTGAATATACAAAAGCTGAATAATATTCGACCTTATATAACTGAGAACGCTTCATCTAATTTAGTGTTCAATCTCCTGGTTCTTTTTTCGGTTTCACAATGGCGTGTGACAAGCACTCAGACTGGAGATCCTATTAACTAGAAGCTTTTTTTTCATTTTTAATGTGTATAGGTTTTTCTCTATTGGTTCAGATGTGAAGAAGAGGGAGCTAACCTATTGAAAACAAGAAGAGTAAGCTCCTTGAACTAGTCTCCACCTTTTCCTAGATTGGGAATTAACCTTGAAGTTTAGACAACACTGTTTACTGGCATATTGTTAAATATGTTCTCCCTCTACAATGTTTGAAATATACATGTGCTGCTGTGTGGTTTATCTGTTGTCAAATATATGTCTGTAAAACCAGCCTCTAAAAACTGATAGTAGTTTTGAGAAGTTTGACCCGAATGAAAAATAACCGGGCCGTGTGTAAGTATTGTACTAGATCACTATAGAGTGAATTAGAACATTTAGACCTAAAAACTAATTAGACGGTTAGATAAGTTGTACATGGAAATCGTGAACCATGGCAAAACATGTCCTACACACGGTTGGTGGTATTTTTCAAAGTTTCAAATTTTGTAGAGGCATTGTTCCAGTTGTTCCTCCCTTTTTGTAAGAAAATACATAATGGTTAGCCTTTTCTTTCATTAACTACAAATTAGAAGCACTGATACAAGGTGAAAAACGTATCGACTTAATACTTTCTAAAATTGGGATAATGTTTCTGGGTGCTTCTTATGCATGGGTGTGTATACTGACTTGTATTTCCAGTTTTGGTTATCCATAAGAAGGAAAAGGGGCCTAAGTAGTAGCCAATACAAATACCAGTTTCAACACCCTTTTTTCTCGTAACTTCTCATTTTCAATATCTCACTCTTCTCTATTTCAAAATGTAGATGGGAGACTTTGGAGAGTTCAGTGTCATGTCAACCCCCGAGGAAGATGATGACAGTCTTTTCGGTGACCAGCTGGCGACCTTGACGGCTTTGCTTGGACTTCCACCACCAGAGTTCAGGGGCAAGCAACTCCCACCCACATCACCTGTAGATCATCGTTGGCTTATTGAGGGCAATGTGAGGGGATGACGTGTGAAGCCATATACACAAGACATAGTTTTCTACAAGGAGAGCCCCAACTAGGAGATTGGCGTAGAGATGGCCATGCAGGACGCACTGGACCGCACTGTGCAGACTTACCGCTAGGAGATATCTCAAGATTCTGCTTTTTATGCCATAGGAAGGTGCTTTGAGGATGGGACAGCCAACAGGACTGCTGGAGATCGTGGAGGGATGGATTACGAGGTTATCCAGATGGAGGACTTGGAGTGCCACATAGTCAACTTAGAGAATAACCTTACTGCTGAGATGAGAAGGAATGAGAAATTGAGGGTTACCATGGAAAAACTGAAGCATGTTAACACGAAGTTGACCATGGTGCTCCGTGATACGGATGACAAGGTTCTTACAAGAGATATCGAGATTGCCCAACTGAAGAAGGCATTGATGCCTAAGGAGACCTCAGCAGTCCCACAAGACCAGGAGATGCAGAATGAGGAAGAAGATCCAGAGGAGCTCATTGCTTTAATGCCAAATGGAGAGGAGTTATGGATCATTCCTGACGAAGAGGATGCTCCCCCAAGTAATGCACGATCCCATCCACTTGGGACCATCAGCGCCAGAGCCTATCGTGCGCAATCATATAGTGGAGATTAGACCGACCACCATTTACCTCTTTGTTTGATATCACCATCGTATTAGTGTATTGGCCATACCATCATGTTAGTCTATTTCTTAGGCCCATTTTCTTATGGTAAAATGTAATAGTTCAAACAAATCTGACATGTGTGTGTTTCGAAGTGACATTTCTTCTAGCTACTGTTGTTTTTCAGGCATACAAGTTTGTTTAGTTTTAATTTATTTTCGTCATAAATGCTTATAGGGAAAATTGGTTATTTACCCAAAACTTCATCTGCCCCAACTTGAGTGTACATTAGTAAAATACCCAAAAAGGATTAAATGTGTTTATGTTTTATGCAAGAGGCGTTTTCTGTAAACTAAGCAAATTGTACCCTTTAACGCTGGATGCCTGGATGGACATCTTTTTGAGACTTTCACACACGGTCTGGCCTCTGCTGTTTCGGCATTTGGACATTGTGACATTGTAGTGATAGTGCCCAAGGCTGAGGCAAGTGGAGTACAGTATCATCCCGTAGGGCATGCCCAATGTTGAGCTCATCTCAGGCTGCTGGTACGTTTGATTTCAACATTGCACTAGAAGGATATGATCAACATTGCAACAACGGAAATATGTGCAACAAATAAACAACGGAAGGTGTTCACAACGGATTGTATTTAAAGGCATACGATATGTGGCAAAATCTTTAGTAATTAACAGGTTTACGACATACGAAAATAATGTTGAAAGAAGTGTAGTACATCACAAGAAAATTCAAACTGTACCTCAGCTCACATATCACAAGAAATGATTAAAAAAACTATGAGTATAATTTATTCTCCTATTGTTAGGAATAATCTTTCTCGCGGTTCTTATCTTTACTTTTGTGGGAGTCCATGCTGGAGATATAGTAAACGCGCTGGTAAAGGGTGAACGATGTCGGACGGCTGCACCGTCGCTCAATGTTGAGCCCGACGGTTGCAATTTAATCGATAGCTGACCCAATCAAGCCTTTTAATTAGGGACCTGCTACAATTGTCTTTTTTATTTTCAAGTCCCCTTTGAGTATTTTACCAATGTAAACTCAAGTTTGGGTAGATGATCCAAGGATGATGAAGTTTTTGGTAAATAGCCAATTTTTCCATGCTTATATTAGTGTCTCCTTGAGGTTTTTTTTTTTCCATGGACAGCTTTTATTGTTGTAGCACGATGCTTTTATACTCCTGAAAAAACAGATGTATTTCTCTCTATTGTTTTGGACCTGCTACTACTTTGATGTTAGACAGTATTTACATTAGATACATCATTTAAAAAGAAGTTGCAAAACCGAGTCATAGCTCTATTGAAACCGAGCAGTTGCCAATTTCATTTGCTCCGAGAGGACTGGCCTATCTGCGCACACATGACCACGGTTACAAAGCACTGTCCTGGACCCCCGGTGCAGAAGACAAAGCAGTTCGTTGAATTAATTCAAAGACATAAACTTGTTTTCACGAAAGAGAAGTTAGACGCCAAAAGAAGTCTATGTATATTTAGAAAAAAATGCCAGAACTTAATTCAGAACGGAGGGTGTAACATATAGACCCAAGCTGAAACTTCAAACGGCTCATATATCATAAGAAAATGGGGCGAAAATAAGAACTCTGTGCTGCTATAGATAACTAGACTAGTCTAGTACAGACTGGACATGCCAGCTTCACATTTCAGGATACAATTTACAAACCTTGGGCTAGAGAGAGTAAGATGTGTATGTCAGCCAATAAATTTTCACGTCGAAATTGACGCTCAAGACTTCAGAGAACTGACAGCCACTGGAGATAAACTTGAACGGCAGATGCTCAAGACTTCAGAGAACTGACAGCCACTGGAGATAAACTTGAGCGCTAATCTGATCTCTTCTGATCATGTCTCCCAAAGTATCTGTCCTGAAAACAGTGGCAAAATTTCAGCGGCTGAAACGCTCCGAGATCGACTTTGGTATGAGGCTGGTCGTGCTTGATTGTTTCTCTAACCTGCAATAAGTAGCGAGCAATGCTGTTAGAATTGCACGAGAGCCTGACCACAAGATATGGAGGGTGAAGGCAGAAGGTATCAGGGTAGTAAGAACCTCGCAATCTCTTCTACAGATTTCATTATTTGCTCTGAACTTGTTTCAATCACTTGTCCTCCCAGTATCATTTCATCCAAAACAGTGTGCAGCTGCATTTCCAAAATACATGAGCAAAGGAAGATTGGTGGTTATTCTTTAGTAGTATTGCTCATCAGTCATCACTATAACAGGAGAACAGGCTGTTGGGACGAACAAATGGAGTTTTGGTCTGAACAGAAAAAATGCACATATCTACATATATAGACACTTCCAACAATAACATGGTTCAAACACTACAGCAAGAAGGGGATAGACCGTAGTAGCATCATAGGCTTCAAAAGGTTTGGAGCTTCTTAGAGCATCTCCAGCAGGCCTCCCAATAGCCCACCCGCCAGACCAAAAATCGGCGCCCAGCCGGCCTCCCAATAGCAGCCCAGCGCTGTTGCCAGACCGGCTATTGGGAGGCCCGCTGGAGATGCCCCTAGGGGCCAAAGGTGACCCTAGCTTCCATTTTCCTAAAAATTCCTCAATAACCGGCTATCACCATTGCTTAGTAAAGAAATGCTATCGATCCTCTGTTTAAGGGCAGATAGGGTTGACCCTTTCTATATTTTTCTTCAAACTATCTCACAGTGGGATACTGGACACTAATGATCAAATTAATATTAAGTTGTCGATGCTAAAATGTAGAGAAGACTTGACATTATTATGTTTCCTAACTTGTATTTCAAACTGAATCATACTTAAGTTACCACTTCAACTATGCTTTTGATCCTTTGTTCATATGTAAGCACATTGTAAACTTGAGGTGCCCGCTGTGCAGACACTACATAACTTCAGTGGCCACTAGCATGACCCAATACTTAACAGCATATACTTTAGCAAGAAAATGCTTCTTGATATTTCAACTGTGATAATTTGGTCGGTAGTGGATAATGAAGTAGATATGCAGACTTAACAGCATATACTTTTAGCCAGAAAATGTTTCTTGGATCTTCAATTGTGACAATTTGATCAGTAGTGGAAAATGAAATAGATATATATGGCAAGCCATCAACATATTTTGTTATATTGAAGTATTTGTTACATTGCACACTTGGATATGCATTTTATATGACCCGAGTTTCAAAAATCTGTTAAATGCAGCAAATCAACAAACATGCTACACGTTATGAACTTCATTTTTAATTGCAGTTGATTTTATTTTCGCAGGGAACAGAAATAGATATTTTCGGTGAGAGAATCATAACAGTTGACTATGCAGAACATAATTACCAAACAAGAGAATTATGGTACCTTGTTGAAGTTAAATACAATATCAAGCTCGCAGACATTCTTGAAGCACCTATTCAATGTTTCAACAAATACTGTGACAAAGATAACACTTCTTAAGATTAGTTGATCACCTCAAAGAGTTGATAAAAGGATCTTAAAGTGACAGGAGAAACGTGATTTAATACTTCATCCGGTATTAGATGAACAAAAGAACGCATGTTAATAATGTGCTACTGCAGTGACATGCATGAGTGTTTAGCAATAATCATAATTTGAGTTGGAAATACAGAATAGAAAAGTATAAGCAAATTGTATATGAATATTGAACATTGACAGAACCACGGTAATCAGACAAACATCCACGAGAGGAAGTAGACTGGGTCTGTACCAAAACATGCCAAATACAAATGTGCATGGTAACACACTGAACATAGTCCCTAATGCTGATCTATGCAGCCTCATTTTTTATTGTGCATGCGCCTATCACTCATAGTAACTGAAGAAACAATTGTGTTGATAAGGATTTAGGTTACCTTGTACAAGGTCGAGCATAGCAAGCTCATTCTCAGAGCTGTCAAAGACAAAAACGAAATATAGTGTTGCCAAATGCTTGTAGACCAGTTTCGTTCCCTACAAAGAGAAAAAGAAAATCAGAGGTTCTTTTACCCCTATCACAACTTAATGAAGGTAAAATAGTTGCAAAGTTAATCAGATAATTCAAGTTTTTTTCCTTGCAAAAATTTAATCTACATACTAATTTAATTTTACAACTGATTTTTTTTTTGCAGCCAAACTTGCTAAATACAGTAGCTTTTCGCCCCTTTCTTTTAAAGAGTTTTCTGAAGCATTTGCATATATACTAATTGGTAGTTAGCACAGATAGGCAAGTTAGGTCAGAAATTCCAGGAAATAAACCAATATACTCCAAACCAAGAAGATTCCAGAAGTCCTTGTTCATTGCTGGCATTTGCATAGCTTTTCCCCCCTTTTTGCACAAGATTTACTACTGGATTAGATTATACTGTGATAGCCTGAGACTGAGAGGAAACATCACCGGTCCAAAGATAGCATTGGTCTCAACGAAATTTCTCACGCCCTCCGGCCTCGCAGACAACACTGCAAGAAGAGACTCGGCAGCTCAAGTACGCTATACAAAGGGTGAAAAAAAGGGGGAAAGCGAATCTAGTGTCCACGCACATTGAAAAACGCCGCGGACGAGCTCCTGGTGCTTCTCGGGATCCTGCATCCACCATTTAATTCGTGAAGAGAAGAACAGGGGAAAGAAACAGCAGAGCTTGATCTGGGTGGGGAAATTGACCGAGCACTTGGTGGGTAGGTGGAGCGAAAAGAGCGCATGAACTGATGAACATACAGAGAAACAAGGAGAGAGAGGGCAAAGGGGTAACGGATGGAGAAGGCTTGAGACCTGGAAGTTGTAGAACTTGAGAAGGCGGGGCTTTCCCAGAGTGCTGATGACCATCACCGCTTGGATCATGGTCGCCGAAGAAGAGGAGGAGCAGGGCGACGGGGCGAGTCGGCGAGATCGCGACAGCCTAGCAGGAAAAAGTAATACGAAGTGGAGAGAGCAACCGAGGATGATAGGCCAGGAGATATTTGTTATAGAAAGAAAACGGAGTCTTAATTCAACAACGGCGCCTGTATCTCAGTGGATAGAGCGTCCGTTTCCTAAGCGGAAAGTCGTAGGTTCGACCCCTACCTGGCGCGTGAATATTATTATCTTAATTAATTTTATAGTCTTATTTTTTTCTTCTTGTTCCCAGTTACTCCAACTCTAACAGATTGATTGTTTGTGTTAAATCTCTTTTAACATGTTTCATAGGGATAACTAGAATTAGGAATTCATGCTAAATGGTATGGACCTTTAATTTTTCTATATGGTTAGCAGGCACCAAAGTTGAGGAGATGTATGAATATATTATCATAATTCATTATTATAGTCTTCTTTCTTTCTTCTTGTTCCCGGTTACTCCAACTCTAACAGATTGATTGTTTGTGTTAAATTTCTTTAAACATGTTTCATAGGGATAACTAGAATTAGGAATTCATGTTAAATGTTATGGACCTTTATTTTTTCTATATGGTTAGCAGGCACCAAAGTTGAGGAGAGGTTGTACACGACAGTTGAGAGTCTAATTGTCGTTGTCTTTTTTGAGGGAAAGACAACATGAAAACTTTATTGATCATCAAAAATAGTTACATCCTTTGCTAAATATTTTAGAATAAAATCAAACGGTTCCTCTGTCCAAACCGTAGTTTGAGTTACCACCGCTTTACTAGCTAGGACATGAGCCACTATATTGCTTTCCCTACAACCATACTCAAACATGATATGGGTGAATACCCCTGCCAGGAAACAACATTCCTCAAATATAGCCGTAGATGGTCCACTGGAATTACCATCATCTTGCATTGTGTTTATTACCTCCATATAGTCACCATTAACGATGATTCTTGAGCAGCCTAATTGGACAGCCAGCAAAAGACCGTCGTGCAGTGTCGTAGCTTCGGTCATAAGAGCATTCGACAATGATGAAATACCACAATTGGCACCGGTATGAAAATTCCAGAAGCATCACGGATGACAGCTCCTATAGCCCCCGAACACAAGTCCGGCTAAAAAGCCGCATCGACATTTAGTTTGCAGTATCCTTCATTTGGCTCTTTTCCTAGCCATGTCTGTGGATGCTTACATTCTTTTTTGATGCCCAAGCATAATTCGCCGTAACTGCAAGTATAGCCTAGGATGATCGGATTGGATTTGCGATGCTCTCTCCATGAGCCAACTGCCTTCATTGCCACCACAAATACCAACATGCTGTCACAAGAAGTTCCTTAAATCCCACGTCATGCAGACTTGCAGCAGGTCGATCGGATAATCTCAAGAGCGATTCAAAGACAGTAGATCCTGACCTGTCTATGATCGACATCTTATTAATTTGCTCCAATAAGCCCAGCTTCTCCCAGACCTACGGTGCTCTTGGGCACCAAAAAACGGCGTGCAAAATGTCTTCACAGTAGATTTCACACATTGGAAAAAGGTTACTAGTAATGATATGTCTGATCGCCAAAACGCAATTACAGGGAATCGTCCCATGGAGAAGACGCCACAAAAATATTTTAACCTTCGGCGAAACTTTTAGGGACCAAACCTTCAACCAAACAGGATTGACATCTGCAGGACCTAGAGCACTGGTTTGAATCAGCTTCCTTTCATGTTGGTCATCCCATTCAGTATAGTAGGCTGGTCGAATAGAAAATATACGCGACTTGGTGTTGTTCCATGCAACAAAATCCTCCAACATCCCAACAGCAAGTGGTATCCTCGGGATTCAAATTACGTCAACTGATAGAAAGAGGCTCCTAGATTACGTCAACTGATAGAAAGAGGCTCCTGAGCAAATCCTCATCCCATGATCTAGATATTGTATCAATAAGTTCAGACACCTTGGTATACACTATATCCCCTCTTCTCGTAACCAAACCTCTAGAAGGACTAGATGGGATCCAGGGATCATTCTAGATGTTTATATCCTTACCATTTCCTACCCTCCATACATAACCTCTTTTAAAGGTTTGAATTCCCGACTAAATACTCTACCAAGTGTAAGATGATCCCTTTTTAACTCAACATTTAGAATATCACCAGATGGAAAATATTTAGCCTTGAGTACTTGAGTACATAAAGAATTTGGTTCACATATCAGCCTCCAAGCTTTCTTTGCTAACATAGCCAAATTAAAACAATACAAATCCCTAAAACCCATACCTCCTCTTTTCTTTGGTATACATATTTTCCACCATGCAAATCAGTACATATGTTTCTGATCATCATCATCTCCCACTAGTAACAGGACATAGCATTAGTGAGTCCTTTAATTACTTATTTAGGGAGTTTGAATACCGACATAGCATATGCTGGGATAGCCTGCGCCACAGCTTTTAGAAAAGCTTCCTTACCACCAAAAGAGAGAAACTTGCACCTACTCAATATGTTGCAAATTCGATCAATGAGATGCATAAAGCAATCCGTTTTATCAATGCCTACTAGGGGAGGCAGCCCTAAGTATTTATCTATGATCGCTTCAGTGAGTATATTTAGTTCCCTGCAAATAGCCTCTCTTGTTTCTGCCGGTGTACAGGGGCTGAAGAAAATACTGGACTTCTCCTCGCTCACAAGCTGGCCCGAAGAAGCACAGTAATCATATAATACTTTGCGGAGGGTAGCAGCATTAGACGAGTTTGCCCTCAACAAAATTAAGGAATCGTCAGCGAACAATAAGTGAGATACCGCCGGTGCATTGCGAGGGCATGAAAATTGGAGATAGTAGTTCTGGAGATAACCTTCTTTGAACATGTTTTGTAGGGATAATTAGAATTAGGAATTCAAAATAAATGATATGGACCTTTTTTTTTTTACTCCTCCGTCTTACTTGAGTTTGTCTAAATTCGCATTTATTTATATACTAATTTAGACAAATTCAAATCACTTATTTTAGAACAAAAGGAGTATATGGTTAGTGTGGCATCCCGCAAAACCACTACTAGAAAATCGCGTTGATTTTGTGCATTGCATCATCATGACCGCATGCTCATGTCATCATGCCACATTGCATTTGAGCATCGTCATCGTCATGCATATTAATTTGCCTAAAAACTATTTGCGAAAGACAATCGTTTTCTAAAATTTACCCTCCTTCTATTTCAAATTAAACCCCCGGACGCTTCCGGATATTTTTGTTTGTCTAAAATCTATTTATACAAGCTTATTGCAAAAGTTAAATAAAAATTATATTATTTTAGTGGGGCAGTCGAACGGGCCGAATAGACCCGAACGACTATCCCCAGAAATTTAAACGGCCCACCCATAATCCTACAGCTACCAACCTATCTACCCACACACCCCCTCCACCTCACCCCCTCCTATCACGACACGCCACCTCACCTCACCCTTTCCCCTAGCCTGTCCCCATCTGCCACCTGTCCCCCCTCTCTCTCCTCTCTCTCCCTCCAGCCACAACCCCACACCCAACGCACGCCAGCCACGCACGCATCACACGCGCGCGCGCGCGTCCCCCCACTCTTCCTGCCGCGGGCCCACGCCTGGCCCACCCCAAGCCCCCACCTACCGCTCCCTGTTCCTCTTCCCCACCAACCGCGTCTGCCCCACCCCGTCTCTGGCTCCACCCCGACGGGCACCCGCCGCCAGCCACCTCCAGCACCAACCCTCCCCGGCGCCGGCGAGCCGCGCCCTCCGCCCTTCTCCCTCACCGCGCCGCACCACCCCCGCAGCCCCTTCTCTCTCTCTCCTGCGCGCGCCCGACCCCGCACAGCTTCCCGTCGCCGGCGTCCGAGCTCGCCCGGCCGGCCTCCCTCCCCTCCGACGTGACCGCGCCGCCTCGCCGGCCCGTTCCCCGCCCAGGCGCGCACCCCCGGCGTCCGCCTCCTGCCGCCGCCCTCGCCCGCGTCCCCGAGCCTCACCGCGCCTCCCCTCCGTCCTCGCCGCCCCGCGCTCGCCCGCCCCTCCGGCTCCGCCCCGAGCTCGCCCGCGCCTCCTCCCCTGGCCCCATCGCCGCGCCTCCCGTCGCCGGCGAGCCGCTCCGCCTCCCGCCGGTCCTGCCCTCTCGCCGCGCCCGCGCGCCGGCTCCTCCCCGGCGTCGCCTCCCCCGACGCGGACGCCCCCGAGCTCGTCTTCCGTCCCCCTCGCCGGCTCACCGACGCCGTCTGCGCCCTCCTCGCGCCACCACCCTCCCAGGTGCCCTGGCCACCTCCTCGTCTGCCCACCTCCGGCCAGCCTCTCGCATGCTCGTCCCCGTCTCCCTCCTCTGCGGCGGACGCAGACGCCGGTCGCCTGCGCCTGTCCGTCCTCCTTCTCGCCGCAGGTCCCTCCTCCGCCGTTCCTTCGCCAAGGGACCCCCTCTGCCAGTGCTGCGCCATGGTCGCCCAGCGCGTCTGCTGCATCAGTGCAACCAGGTGTAGTCCGCGTCCGTGCGTGTATGCGCTGGTGCCGTGTGCTGCTGTATCAGGCATTGTCCTCACCCCTCGCTCTCAGTACCGGACCTTTGTCTAGATCCCATCGACGCTATCAAGAACCCCCGCACCGAGTATAAGTGCGACCGAAGACCCTACCGAGCCGAAGGTGCCCGAAGAATCATAGACAAGAACTCCCTCACGGAACATCAAGTACTACTACAAGGACCCGAAGACCGATCCCGCCGGACGCCAAGATCTCCTTCCGGGTACCATGACCCCGAACCGTCGACGAGGAACCGCGAACCGAGCCCGGAGATCCCCGTCACGGAACCACAAGACCTTTGGGGGTGGAACCGACAAGATCTACCTCACGGAGCGTCAAGATCGCCTCACGGAATCCGAAGCGCGGACCCGACAAGAGCCTCGCAACGACAAGACCGACGACCCGACAAGATCTTCGCGACGGCAAGATCGACCGCGTGGAACCAAGTCCTCCTTCCGGACGCGATAAGACCTACCTCTGCCATCCGAGAATGATCCCGTCGAACCCTGAGACCAAACCCCGGGACCCCGAACCCCGGAACCCCAAGATCGCCGAACCCTAATGTGTGACCCTTTCTAAGACCCTAATTTTATAATATGATATGTTATAACTGTTGCATGTTAAATTGTCATGCTCGCATCATATCATGTGGTTTGGGGGCCTTATGCCGATTCACCTCATAATTAAATATGGGGCCCATATGCGGGCGAATCTAGTCCCATATCGGCCTCATTTAAATTGATGTAGCAAACCGGTGCTATATTTGGCCATGTTAATACAACATTTAAAATGCGGGGTATCTAAACAACTTGAACCATATATTTAATTGTCGGGACCCCGGTTCCGCTTAATATGACCTAATTGCATCGCAGCTTTGCCATGCCATGCATCATGCCCGATCTTTTGCCGTAGTATTAAATATTGCATCCGGTGTTTATTCTAGTGTTTTGCTTCTTCGCGGATAAGGCCGTTGAGTTGATGTGAGCTTCGCCCCGATCTTCGGTTGAACCTTCGACAATGTTTTCAGGCGAGCATCTCCCCCTTTCTACCTATCTTACTTTTATAGTATTTATTCCCTCCTGTTGATCTATTGCTATCTGTGTTGCGTTGCTCTAGTTTTCGTACCGTGATATCCCCTGCAGCCCTATATTGCCTTGGACACATCCTATTACCTGATGATTGGTAGAAAGTTGGACTTGCGCGTCGTAGTCGCTTGCTCAAGTGCTGTTGCGTTTTGTCAAGTGCCACAGTTGTTGGAGTAATGCCGCATGTTGATGTTGGAGATGATCATGGCTTTACTTATCGCTCACTTTAATTCATGTTTAACAACTAAAATCGAAGTAAGTAAGCAGAGGCATCGGTGGGTGATAGATAATATTTGGTTTCCGAACGCCCACTTGTGTCCCGTAGGACCCCGAGTACTTGATACCTGTTCCTTGATTTATCGCGCTATCCACATCCGGGAGGCTTATGGGACCCCCCTTAGCCAGAGCTTGATTCAGTCTTATTTCTTGGGGCCACAAACTAGTTTGAGGTTTTATTTACGATCCTGTACTTATGCCATGCTACTGCTTTATTTACGATTGTGCGAGGAGCACACTGTACTGTTTAGGAATTGTGACCCGTTTTCGCGGTATCGACACCCCGAGTTTTCGGGTTCCCAGTCGTTTACAGCCGGCCCCACAAACGTCGGGTCCGTCTTAGAGCTAGCTTACTTCGTTGCGGGTAAGACTCCAAGGGGTGGCCCCCTGAAATATTTCTGAATCCTGTGATTGCTTTGTCGTGAAAGCCTCGTTGGGTTTTGATTTGGTTTTTCCGAGGTTGATCGAGTGTGTGTTGCTATTTGTGCACCCCGGCCGGGTTAAAACTTTCTGAAAGCCGTGTCCGCGGTTATGGACGACTTGGAGCACAGTATCTCGATCATAGACAAGCATAACTAAAGTAGTGCTATAAATTTGACTTTATAATGACTAGTAATCAGCTTCACTATAATGGAATGGCTAACTAAAACTGCCCACAATTGCTTGTTCGGTTTGTCGCTTGCGACAATTGTACCTGACTAGTAAGTATTGCAACTACTAGGGAATGGCTGAATAAAAGTACCAACAACTGCTGGGTTTTTGGGTTATCTCATGCTATTTGTATCTGACTAGTAAGTGCCGTAACTATAACGGAATGGTTAACTAAAACGGCCCACTGTTTATTTTATCAGGACGATTATCTATACTTGACTAGTAATTGCTGCAACATTAACCGAATAAATAAAACTGCCAACTGTGTGAGTTCCTCGGTTGACTTCCTCGATCGGTGTCGAGGGGGAAACGCCAGGATGGGTTTGTTTGGTGGTAGTATCAGGCTGGTTCCGATTAGGTCTTTCTTACCCCTCTCTGATAACCGCTAGTTGTATCGAGTCTCTATAGGTTGTTTAGTGCATGCTGCCGCCGCCGCTTCAGTCCACCACACCTATGTAGGCGAGGACCGCCGAATTCTAGTCTCGCCGTGTACTGGCCTCAGTACTGACGCTCCTCTTTTTCCTTTGCCCTTTGTCGGCACCCCTTTTGTTTAAGCAGGTTTTGAGATCGACGTCGTTAGCAGGGTTACCCTTCCGGCTTGGCCTGGGCAGGGTTATGGACGCCATTGGTTATTCTTCAGGGCTCTTAGCCCCATTTGCATCTTGTCCGTAGTCGGACCCTGTATCGTTTTACAGGTGATTTGGATCTTTGTACCGTATCTCTGTATTCTTGACTCATGGAGTCGCTGTTGTATATATATCTGTTCTGTGGGTCCCATCGAGGACTGTTGTGTAATGTTATTACTTCGTTTTCCACCCGCACGAAAGTGCCTGGTGGGCACCTTTGAATCGTTTCTATGCGGGTTTGGCGGGTTTCGCTCAAACTTGCATAGGGCCGATTCTGAGGGTGTTACAGTTAGCAGGCATAGAAGTTGAGTTGAGGTTATACACAGAGCTAAGAGTCTAATTGTTGTTGTCTTAAAAACTTATGAGGAATGCAAATTGGAGATAATAGTCCTAGAGAGAACTTGTGATCTTTTATCACAACTTATAATATAAGCTTGATATGGACCTTTAATTTTTTTATTCCCTCTGTCCCAAAATATTTTAGAACGAAAGGAGTATATGGTTAGCAGGCAAAGAAGTTAAGGAGAGGTTGTACACAGATATGAGATTCTAATTCTTGCCATCTTAAAAACATATGAGAGCATGCAAATTGGAGATAATAGTCCTGGAGAGAACATTGTGATCTTTTATCACAACTTATAATATCAGCTTCTTACCAATCTATCATCAATGTACACTAACTAAAACAAGGAAATAACCATCTCACTCAAATGCCCATACATAACTGCATTAGATATAAATAATGGATTGAGACTAAAGTGACATCCAATGTCGATCTCACTATAAGTATATAATCTAAACTCTGATTCTCCTACTCAATGGTTATGTGTTGTTAGAATTTTCTAGAAATTATAATTTGTGGAAAAAGAATATCTTACCAATGCTAAAAGGTGTTGGGTTCGCAGCATAGAAAACAAAAAATTCTACGATGGGAACTATATATGCCACGATCCATCTATCTAGATACAATCAACGGGTGGATATACATCTAGAATACATACCCTTAAAGTCCGACAAAGCTTTACGAGTATGGACTCGTTGGTGATGTAGTCGATCTCTTGCCGATCTCAAGATCGTGTAGAAGTCCGGTAGCACCGCAACTTAGTGGAGCATCTGTGATCGCACACACGTTCGGAATCTCGACCACCTCCACGACCTAACTCCAGCAATGCAGCGGAAGTAGCAAATCCTCACTTTAGAAAAAGCCACTGGGAACATGTATCTCGCTAGTCCGAGACCATGGGGAAATACTAGAGGGGGAGAGAGATCCTTCACGAGGAGGTGTGAGATGAGAGGAGGAGACGGGGGCCTTTTATAGGAAGAGGGGGGCAGACCAAAGGCCATGGTGTGTCAGCCATGGTGGGTGCCCCCACCTCTTCCACATTCATGTGGGTGGAGCTCCCACTCCCATAAAAAGCCTCCACTCAAAATTCCACTCACCTCCATTAAATTTTCACCAAATTTAATGCAAGCTCTCATTTAATAAAAATCTTTTATTTATTTTATTCAAATTTTGTTAATTACATTTATTAACAAATATTCACATAAAACCCTTTGCAACATTTCAATTTCACATGTAGAAGCAGTTTCAACAATTTCACCCGAAACAATTCCGGTTTCTATTGAAATAATTCTAGGGTTTTATTTTTCTTTCTCTGGTATCTTATTTGCTCCAAATGGTGTCGGTATCCATTAAGCGTGTCACCCTACGGTTCACGAATAATGCATACTTGACCGAGACCCCTCTCTGATCAATAATCAGCAGCGGGACCTGGAGATCCGTGCTAACGCCTATACATTCAACGATGACTTCTTGTTATCGTGAGAACCTTAACATTGTATCCAAATCCTTTTGTCTCGCGATATTTTACATGTCCGAAATTCGATCATCGGTATCCCCATACCTAGTTTGATCTCGTTACCGACATGTACTCTTTTCTTGTTCCCATGATATAACATTCTAGTGATCTCCATCACTTGCTTGCAAGCTATATCAGTGTGATATCACCGAGAGGGCCCAGAGTATATCTCTCCGTCATTTGGAAAGACAAATTTCACTCTTGATCCATGAGCCTCTACATAACATTATCGGAGTATCTGAACCCATCTTTATAGTCACCCTGTTATGGTGTGATGTTTGATGTTATCAAGACACTCTTCATATGTTAGTGATTGACATGATCTCATGGTCTAAGGACTAAAGTTACTTGTAATGATGTTATAGTAATTTAAACATATTGACTTTGATCGTATTACTATACTACGGATGAATGTTCATCACGTCATTCCACCAATGTTGTGACCTTGTTATTAACAACATCCAATGTCCATGATCAGGAAACCTTGATTATCATGTTAATCAATGAGCTAGTTTATATGAGAGGCATAACTAGGAACTCTTTATTTGTTTATTAAACACATATGTATTAACTTTTACGATTAATACAATTATAGTATGAGAAATAAACATTTATCATAAACAAGGAATAAGATAATAACCACCTTATTATTGCCTCTCAGGCATATTCGGTTCAAAAGGGTCGCTGGTAGAGGGTCGGACCATTGATGACTCGATGAAGGTAGCCGATATTGACAAATGTGAGGACTGCTCCCGAGATTGATTTGGTATTCATTTGTAAGAAACATCTAATAATGTGGCTTAATTATTTACTACCTAAGTTCAACATTTGTTTTATACTACTCCACTAGTAAAGAATTCATACCTTAATAACTGCTATATATGTCTACAAAATTGATTACTTAAATTACTTCATGTGTTGTTTAATGCATGGTAGCTCATGGCTAGGGTGAGCCTTGTTCACATCTATTAGAGGATGGGTATGCAGAAATTTGATACCCTCCATGTAATATGGCCATGGGGATTATAAGCTTTCTCCATTTCTCTATACCCTGTTTATACTTGTATGTATATAAATTGATTTTTTTTAATTTCAGGGTGTTGCTGCTAAATGTGCATACCTTAGATGTCACGAGCTTGTTGCTCCTGTGTCGGTCTGCCGCCATTTCGGGCACAAATTGATATGCTTTTTATACATACAATGTTGTATATTATGTTGAGAGCAATGTTTTAATGATATATTTAGTGTTTGAAACTAATTTGTTAAATTTTTATCACATATGTCCTACATAAATTATGTATTGTTATGTGTCAAAAACATCATAAAATTCTGACAATATCATTTGGATTCAGCTTCTTAATGGAAAACTCAATCCCGCCATGAACATGTAGGTGAGGGGACATGAGAAAAGTCCCATCGATTGTTAAATGGGATGGGGGGAAGTCACTCCCTAGTGGGGAGCTGATCCGTTGCCATACCCACGTAGACCAGTTTACAAAAACTAAAATGGGGTCGAGCAATCACATATTCACATGTCATCTACTTCCTCTCTTCACTAATGTAAGACCTTGAATCGGCGGAAAAAATTGGAAACGACCTTGAATCGACGAATGCAGCAATTTTGGGGCCCAATTTTAGCGACGGTAGCAACTGGTGAGTGGGACGGAGTGGGGGAGGATGAGGTTAAGGGCTCACGGCGGAGGCAACATGTGGTCGCCAGTGTGAACGCCAGAGGGATGGTCGACGCAGCAAGGAGGTTGTGCACGTGGCTAGATGGGGGGATATTTCTACTCACGAGGTCGTGGACACGTATCTTTACGAGTCGCCGAGGTGGACTTCTAATTTTTTTTCTCATTTAAAGGGTATGCGAGTTTGGCTATGACTAAACATGAATCTTTTGCTCATCTAAAGGTTTTTAGGAGTTCAGCTAGAGTTGTTCTTACAGAAAGAAAAATGGAACGAGAAATCACATATTCACAGTTGTACTTGTCGTAATGAATAAACTAGTGGTGATGCTCGGTTCACCATGAGATCTTACCAATACCAACCATCCACTTAAGTCTTGTTTACTTCTCTCATATTTTTATCCACTGAAGTTTTGGGATATACGTGTATTTAGTGTTCGCCCAATACTCTCCAATCTCTTAAAATACGCTTTTCCAAAAGTACTCTATCTTGAAGGAGACTTTTCAATTTAAACAAAAACATGAAGGATTTGTGGGGATATGCCGGGATTATCCCGGCCAAACCCGGCGTGTTAAACGGACTATGGGGATTTTGTGGGAATTTAAATAATCCCTACACTAGCGAATACGAGAGAAGTAAACAAGGTTTTATAGAGAAGAAAATTCCAGTCGGCTGATATCCAGCAAATCTGATAATTTACACAAATGCATCGAAGCAAAATATATGTGGGTAGAGATAGTTGATGTAGACTCGTAAGGTAGCCATTACCTAGTTTGAGATTTTTGAACACGAGGTGGCCAACTGGACGGCCATACATGCTTATGTTTCTGGCCACCCAAATCCGTCTATTCTTTTTACATGGCTGGAAATTGACATCTTTTCTGTGCCACTTTAAATGACAACAACACCAAAATCACAGGGAAAAAGCACATACCACAGTAGTATTAATTAGCCAGAGCAATCGGATGCCACTCTTTAAACGAAATTATAAGATTTTGAATACCCAAGCATAAATAAGAATTGAAGCCGCATTAAAATGACAAGATCAGTTACACATGAGCATTTATCAACAGCATTACCTACCGACGAGCTACTCATGCGCAAAATGAAATGAAAACAATAAGGCGGTGGGCACATGAGTTTTTCTTTTCATTTATTTATTATTTTCCTTATATATTGCCGAACGGGAATACTGAATTATGTAGTCATGCATGAAGAGGTGGCTTTTGGACGCTGGTGCCCATTGTGTGAGGTGTCAGTTGAGGGATTTACGGGGGCTCAGCTCCATCCAAAAATATTTTCGTATATAGAGAGAGGAAGCTTCTCCTCCAATCTCCATGCTCATATCTTAGTAGCACACTGCAGTACCCCACAGGACGAGAGAGAAGACGGAAAGAGAGGCGATTGGGTTGGCTTCAAAAAGTGGTACTAGGAGCTCAATCTGGTAAGTGATCCTATCCTATCATATCCTTCTTTCAGTCTACTACTCTGAGTTCTTCAATGGTGTTCTTAGAAAGTTGGAAATACAAAGGTTTCATCATTTGGGTATGGCTAATTTGGCCTCAAATCAACGTCTCGCTCTCTGGTTCTCCCGAAGCTGCTGCTGTATGCTAGTGGAGCTCTGTGATTCTTCTTATTTTTTAGGAACCAGCCGTGCTTTGTGATTCTGTTATTAGTTTGTGTAATCATTTGGGCTATAGAGGTGCTAATCCTAATATTGAGGAAATTTTTTGGTTGACCTTACTTACCCTACTTTCTTGTAACATGCTCTAAAAATCTTCAATGATGTTCATCAGTAGTTTCCTTAGTTTCTTAAGGTAAGAGGAAATTCAGAGAAACGTTTACACTGCAGTAGTGCACCCTCTCGGGACACCGAGCCGGCTAAATTCAGGAATTAATCATGTTTCATGTGTTCCGTTTGAGAAGTTGTCGTATGTTTTCCCTTTCAGTGATGTGATAGATGTCCATCCATTATCCACTTATTACACAGAATAATCAGTCTAGAGATGTACTGTATGAGCTATACAAGAAAAAATTCTAGTCAAATGGTATCCATGGTGCAGTTCTTCCGACGTACCTCTGAACCTGTTAAACTAACCACCGCAAACAAAATTGTGTTCTTGCAGAAACTGCTCAAATTCCCCATCCAATCTGGGCATCCAATCCGAACAACTTCGTCTCAGATTCTCCCGAAACATGGGTGAAATTCCGGAACCAGAGGCTGCAAAGCTCACACCAGAACCATCCTCCTGTCTCAGCCTCAGAGTCTTCTATCTGAAGCTGAGCAGGTGCGAGCTGAACGAGTCGATGCTGGACACTCTCACCGTCACCCACACCCCGCTCACCTCCGACACCGTCCTGGAAGCGAACGGAGACAGGCCAAGCGCCAACGACGACGACGACGGCGGCCACGTCTCGTGCCCCCTCCGCAGAGACCGCGTGGACGCGGTGTCGCGGGAGGCCACCTTCGTGAGCACGGAGACCGTGATGATGACCGGGAGCGTGCGCTTCGAGGTCCGGGTGGGCAAAGGCGAGAAGCTCCTCGTCGGGATCACGGAGATGTGCGACGTGCCGGACGGTTGCGGCGGGGTGGAGAAGAAGGGCTGCTGGGTCATGAAGTGCCAGGTCGCGATGCAGCGCGGGTCGTCGGGGTTTCTGAAGGGCGCCGGCGAGGACGCCAAGTCGCCGGTGGTCGAGGTGTACGTCGCGGGCCTGTTCCGGGGCAACCCGATCGTGTTCACCAAGGCGATGAAGCTGCGGCTCAGGAGGAGGCGTCAGGTGAAGGTGCCTTTCATGGAGCCCATCCCTGAATGCGGCGAGCACGCCGAGGACGTGAAAGAAACGCCGCCTGCTGACCAGAAGCATGATCCACAGGTAGTTTCAGACATTCCATACTATTTATTTTGAGTCACAGAAATTCCAATTCAGTCTGTTCAATTTCATGCGGTTTGGATTGCAATGTTGTTGCTGAAATATCTAAACTTCATCTTGCGCTCAGGAATTATCGGAGTACCGGTGCTACAAACCAGAGCCAAGCATCGACGACGTCGACCTGGACAGCTTGTACACGAGAGCGGCAGGCCTGGAAGAAGATGAGGACAGCGAGCTCTCGTGGTTCACAGCCGGAGTCAGAGTGGGCGTCGGCATCAGTCTAGGCATCTGCATCGGCGTCGGCATCAGTGCCGGACTCCTGGCCCGATCTTACCAGTCCACCTCGAGGAGTCTGAGTCGGCGATTAATCTCCGGCCTGCTCTGAAGCGGTGAAGCCACAGCTGACATGCCAACGCAGGGAACCAGGACACAACAACTCTGCTTCTCGCCAAATCAATGTGCCTTTTCTTCAGTAGTGAAAAAGAAGGGCACGTTGATGTGTATGGAGATTTCTGTTCTGGACTTTGTTTGTACATTCTTCTGCTTGTTACTACTCCTTATGTTTCCAAAATATGATATGCTTTGCCATTTTCTGAAAAACATGTTTCCAAAATATGACATCTCTGCTATCACAGTCCGAAAAATTGTTAAATTTAATTGATTCTCTTGATTTGAAAGCGGAAACAACTCTGCTATCACAATCCAAAAGGGATGACTTAAAAAATGCAAATGATAGATTAGCTTCTCTAAGAAGAGATGAAGCAACTAAGTGGGCTCAACGTGCAAAAGTGAAGCGCGTACAAGAGGATGGTAATAATACAAAATATTTTTATCTAATAGCTAATGGTAAACATAGACGCAAAAAATATTTCAGCTTGAACAAGATGAGAGAGTTATTTTGGGACAAGAGAATCTCAAAAATTATATAACTGAATTCTACAAGAAATTATTTGGAGCAGAGCCTTAGAATAACTTCTCCATGGTACAAACCCAAACCTCAGATATTCCACAAATATCACAGGAAGAAAATAATATTATAGTTGCTGACTTCACGGAGAAGGAGGTACACGAAGTCATAATGCTAATGGAAAAGAATAAGGCGCCAGGACCTAATGGTTTTCTGGCTGAATTTTATCAAACTTTTTGAGAGATTATTAAAGGCGACCTGATGAACATGTTTGCTAAATTCCAACAAGGGGAATTACCTTTATTCCACCTAAACTATGGCACCATAATACTACTCCCTAAAAAAAGTAGCGATTCAAATACAACAATACCGATCTATTTGTCTACTAAATGTAAGTTTCAAAAAATTTACGAAGGTAGGAACAAATAGGGTTCTGGAGGTGGCACATAAGGTGATCCAACCGACGTAGACAACATTTATGTCGGGAAGGCATATTGTTGAAGGAGTTCTGATTTTGCATGAGATGATTCATGAACTGCATTCTAAGAAAATGGATGGGGTACTTTTGAAAATAGATTTCGAAAAAGCTTATGATAAGGTTACATGACCTTTCTTGCAACAAGTGTTGAGAATGAAAGGATTCAACCCTAAATGGTGCAAATGGATACATGATTTTGTCAAACAAGGAAGTGTAGGGATAAAAATTAAAGATGACATAGGTCATTATTTTTAAACACAAAAGTGTCTGCGTCAAGGAGATCCTCTATCACCGATCCTATTTAATATCATTGCGGATATGTTAGCAGTTATGATAGAACGGGCAAAAGAAGATGGGCAAGTTTATGGTCTCATACCTCATCTAGTAGAAGGGGGTGTCAATACTTCATTATACCGGCGACACTATCATTTTCATGGAACATGATATCCAAAAAGCATTGAACATGAAATTGATTTTATGCATCTTCGAACAAGTATCTGGGCTTAAAATAAACTTACATAAGAGTGCAGTTTTTTTTTCGGACAAGCTTAGGAGGTGGAAGCCGAATACATAAGCTTGTTTGGGTGTGAAGCTGGGTCCTTCCCTTTCAGATATTTGGGAATCCCTATTCATTACCGTAAATTAAGAAATGGGAATGGAAACCAATTGAAGATCAATTCGAGTAAAAATTAGTTGGATAGGTAAGCTTTTATCCTATGGCGATAGACTAATACTCATTAATTTGGTCTTAACTAGCCTCCCTATGTTCATGTGTTCTTTCCTCGAAATACCCAAAGGGATGCGAAAAAGGTTAGACTTTTTTAGATCATGATTCTTCTGGCAAAGTGATGGACATAAGAAGTGTAGATTGTCCAAATACAATATAATTTGCTAACCAAAGGACCAAGGGGGGCTCGGGATTGAGGTACTAGAAATAAAAAAACAAATATCTATTAAGTAAATGGATTTTTAAAATCCTAACAGGAAAGGGAGTTTGGCATGAACTAGCTCATAATAAGTATCTTCTTTCAAACTCTTTATCTCAAGTTAAAGCAAACCCTTTAGATTCTCCTTTTTGGAAAGGAATCATGAAAATAAAAGATGAATTCTTTGAAATAGGTCTCTTTAAGATAGGAGATGTAAAAGATAATCAATTTTGGGAGGATACATGGTTGGGTAGTGAACCGTTGTCTAAAAAATATCCCACACTGTTCAACATTGTTCAACAGAAGAAGGAAGAATGTTTCTGTTGCTAATGTTCTCTCTCAAAATTCTTTGAATATAAGTTTTAGGAGGACTTTGACGGGAAACAAGTGGTCTAGATGGCTACATTTGGTCCGGTGTTTAATGAACGTCCAATTATATGGTAAACCTGACACGTTTGTTTGGAAGTTAACAAACTCATGTCAATTTACTGTCAAATCATTCTATTTAGACTTTCTGAATGGACACATACTTTTCTTATGAAAATAAATTTCGAGAATGAAAGTAACACTAAAAATTAAGATTTTTATGTGGTTCATGAACCGTCGGGTACTCCTCACTAAGAATAATTTGATTAGAAAAAGTTGGAAAGGTAATTCTAAATGTTGTTTTTGTGATAAGGAAGAAAAAGTTCAACGCTTATATTTTAAGTGCCCGCTTGCTAAAATTGTATGGAGAATAGTTCATATGTCATTTGCGATAGTACCTCCAACAAGTGTATCTGATCTCTTTGGAAATTGGCTAAGAGGAGTTCGTGCTAAGGATAAAGTGCAGATTCGAGTGGGGGTTTGCACTTTATTGTGGGTGTTATGGAAGGTGTGAAACAACTATATTTTTAACCATGCAAAATCTATATTTTTATGCATATTCGAGTGGGGCTTTGCGCTTTATTTGGGCATTATGGAAGGTGCGAAACAACTATATTTTTAACCATGCAAAATCTATATTTTTTATGCAGGTCGTACCATTGGCTAATTATTGGATTCGTTCGTGATCCTTCCTACAATCAACAGACAAACGTGACGCTCTGGATTTTAGGTGCAACCAGCTAGAGAAGGTTGCACGGGATCTATACACCTAGTGTGACACTAGTGATTTTATCTTTATTTATCATATTAACGCAGTGTTATTAGATGATATCTCTCACTTTCTTTTGGCTAATTTATATTTCAATTTTATGTAAACCATGATGTAATAATTTTGTAAAGATGTATGGTTCAAATAAATTAATAAAGAAGACCGCATGTATCGATTGATACATAGGCCGGGACAAGGCTCCATTTCGAAAAAAAGACATGCTTTGCCATTTCTGAGAAACATGTAAGACATGCTTTGCCATTTTCTGAAAAACATGTATTTTAGTGTGTAGGTTAACTCATTTTAGTCGGAACCTACACTCTCAAAGAGGTCTAGACACATGGTTTCAGAAAAAGACCGTGGAAGCACATCGATGTTCTCTATTCTGCTTTTTTCTTAAAGGAGCATATATTAATATCACAATATACTAATTACACCTAAACTCTGCAACAACATATTGTCCTAGCGGTCATACGGATGCACACGATCATAAAAAAATAAAAAAATACAAAAAAAAAGTCTCGCTACAGTGATCAATTTATTGAAACAATAGTACTATCACCACCAAGACAACACCAAAAATCCAGCTTCTTAAAAAATGATGCCTCCAAGAAGGGAACAATGCACAAACACCTTCATCGCCCGATCATAGATCTTAGGTTTTCATCCTAAAAAAGTCCACGCTCTCAAAACAATACCTTTAACAAGAACATTGCCAGGCACAACCAATTAAGGCCAGACCCTGGGTGTTCATCGTGAAAGGTAGGCCATGAATCTCTCTTGTGTAGTCGTCCCCACTTGCATGCCACTGCTCCAAGTCACGAGTCACCAAGCCAATTCCTCATCACCATCCAGACTCGAACCACTATTGTCGTTCCTCAGATCTCGGTCTTCATGACATTCTCTGTCAGAACCATGGACGAGAAACATGTCCCATGATATAACAGTCAATAGAGCTTCTAACCGTTCCTTCTAAACCCAAACAGTCATAGTAAAACATGGGCGCGCACGACCGAATCCCTCCAATCCGGCAATCTCTAGGCATTATTCGTCTACGGAAGTTCGTCGGCGAAGCCTTTCGAAACTCTCCACTCTAACCAGATCAGGAAGGACAAGCAATAAGTAGATCCTCGTCTTGGATGAGAGGAATCCTAAGACCACCATCTTTATTCAGCAGACGAGCAGGCCCCCACGCCGCCAGTCTATACAGTACCAACAGAGAAGGAGAGAGCAACAACCACAGGAGATCGGCGTGGCAGCTTTACTCCCGACGACGACAAGCCTCCATCCCCTCGTCGGTCGCCAGAGAACCCCAGGCCCTGGCTAAGACGGCTGCACCACACCAAACCAATAGGCAGCGCCGCACCTCCCATAGACCCTCTTCTGCCCCCATCTGCCCCCATCTTAGATGGACGGGGTGCCGCCATCCTGCCCCACCATCTTAGATGAACGGGGTGCCGCCAGCGCCGCCGGAGGGTTCTTAGGGAAGGATGGAAAGGAGGCCCCGGACAGGCGGCTTGGGAGGGTTCATGTTCTCCATTCTGCTAACTGAACATGTATACAAACGCTGGTGTACTTCTACCCTGTCGCAAGCGTGGACTAGCCAGCTGGCTTTGTTTGTTTCAGGCGATCTCTCGTCTAAAGAGATCAAAATGGGTGTTGCACTCGGCTAGCAAAGCTGATAAAAGCGATCAGAGAGGGATGCTAGAGACATGAACTTCAGGGTTACCTCAGACACTGCAGCATATTGTCACATGATCGAACCATGGTAATATCGCACAGTTACATATAAAAGCAGGTTAAAAGGCAAGATCCCACCGTGTCAACATACTACTGGAGTATATACAACTAGGAACACTTGAAGATTACATGCCTGATCCCTGGCCTGGAGCACCCAAAAACAAAAAACAGCCACCATCCTCCAGGATGCAGGGATTAAGCAGTCACCAGATCAGACAGCTATCACACGGAGTGGCAGCACCACTACACTGTCTGACCAGGATCAGGGATTCAGTAGTTACTCGCCTACTCTCCTAACCAACATAGGAAGCACATCGCATGCACCTGTTAAGCTGTTGAGCAGCAGCAAATTTAACTTGACCTTGACGACCACGCATCGATCAAATTCAGACATACACGGTGACGGTGACGCTGCCGGAGGAGCCCCAGAAAGCATCCGGCACGAACAAGAAGCGTTCGGGCTGATACCCCTCCAATCGGCGCACGTACTGCATCCCTGGCGTCGTCAGTGAGAGCGACCCAGGCTGGTCGCCCTTCACCACCATCTCGTACTCAACCTTCTCCGCCGCTTCTTCGTCGGGACCGGGACGCGGGCACATGCGGACTATCGACAGCGAGCGCCCCTTCAGGACGTCCCCGCCGTTTAGCAGCATAAAGACGGTCTTCCCGTCATGGTGGAGGAGCGCGTGGAAGGGCGCGTCCTTCTGGAGGGTCACCCTCGTGCCGAAGAGGGTGCCCATGTAGTAGGAGGCTTCGACGTTCGTCGCTTGACCGTCCTGCTCGTGGTCGTCCAGGATGTGGTTGTAGAGCTGAACGCCGCTGTAGGTGCAGCCGTTGAAGGGGCAGCTGTACGGCCCGTATGGGCACGTCTCCTCCTCGTGCTTCCTCATCTCCATGAACTTGACGACCTTAGTGCAGCCGTACTTTCTGTACTTGCAGGGCCTGGTCATGCCCGCAAGGACCTTCTCCATCGCCCGGCACCGGATGTCGCCGATGGGCTCGTTGCAGGAGGGACACCTGTTGCTCATGCTGACGCAGCAGTTGCCGCACGCAGCATGCCCGTTCTTGCACTGATCATCAATCATTTCAGAGAAAATGCTTGTATTAATTAATAGAGTACATAGGCATTACTAGTTCCCAAAATTGTACTACATAATCATGCTGGAATGCAAAAAAAAGATAAAAAAAGTCAGATGCTTACCGTGTATATCTGCGAATCAAACGGTAAAGTGCAGATGTCACACTCAAGTGTGTCCATGTCGTGAGTGAAAACATTGAAAGTTCCCACCTCCTCAGTATGTCCTCCCTCGGTGTCCTGCGTCTCCTTCTCCGGCGCCCCCTTGGTGTCCGCAGGTTTCGTGCTGGCCCTGGCCTTCTTCGAAGCGCCCATGGCGCCCTTATTGGCGGGCCTCTTCTGCATCCCCGGATCACCTTATGCCTAGCTTGGCAAAAGCAATCAGTGAGTTTCAGTAACATGATGGATGATATGAACACCTAGCAAAACATACAGTAGTACTCTACTACTCCTACTGTTCTTTTGAGATTGAGAAGCAGCGCTACAGAAAGAGTGCATGTGCATGCTCACCTGAAAGCACCAGATGAAGTGATCATGGGAAGGAGGTAACCGTGCGTTGTGGTGACATGGGCGGCGTCGGCCGGTCAGTCGCGGGTTTTCATAGACGAACACGAAAGCACCAGATGGCCAACGTGCCCACGCGGCAGAGAATTGCAGGAAGGAGTTAGACACGTAAACACGTCGCTGAAGGGACCCAACGCCACGCTCACCGGCAGACTGACACCCGGCAGGGTGAGAAGGATCGCTGAAGACAAATGTGGGCACACGAGGCCGAGGCCCTGTTGGATTGTCAATTTCCAAGAGATATAACACGTTTGCTCCGCGAGAGTTTAGTGCCTCTTTATATGGTAAGAATTTTATAAGCTTTTTTTAATTCGAATTCTTGGGATTTTGATATATTTTCTTTGAATTAAGGGAATTGTGCGGCTCAAAATCCATTTTTCTCTTATTTTTGGATGTCCAGGGACTTTTTGCCGGCTAATCACGTACCCGGCACGTGTGACGTGTGTGTCGTCATCGGGTCGGTCACGCTGCAGACGCAACAGGGCCCGAGCTCGCGCAGGGGCATGCCCACCACCGAGGTGCTTTTAAAATATCTTTGCGGGCCCCTGGAAAAGGGGATGGGGTTGAAGGAATGCCGGCTAGGCGTCCTACCATAGTGCTCGGAGAACCAGGCTTGCTTCTAAAAGATTCTATAGTGATCCACTCGAATCGGCCTCGGGCCCTAGTCGTCGAAAGATTTCATCCCTCGGTCGTTAAGGTGGGGGTGAAAAGTGCAATTAATGCTCTATCTCTGTCATAGAATATGGGATACTAACTTTCAATGGCCTTGCATCCCCATAGCCTCAGACTGGCATGCCCTTCCAATCGGGGTTATAACGAGTCCGGTATCAGCAACGCCCTTAATGATAGGTTTTGAAAAAGTTTTTCAGGTCATTGCCATTTAGGTTCGATTCGGATCCCTCTGTTGTTTTCCTTTCCTCCCGAACCTTTTCCTCGAAATGCCAACATGTCGCACACGTAGCAGACCTCGACAATGCCTTGTCGCGTGTCTTGCATACGTCTCATGTTGGCTACGTGTCAATGCACATATTTCATGTGCCCTTGTGTCAACTGTGTTCGGTCCCATGATCTTCATATATCTGTTGGTGCTATATGTTGGAACGCGTATGTCTTATATTTTTTTTGACTGTTCTTCTTCTTGTTTCTTAGAACCATGCATGGCCTAGCAGCACGACTTATCAAAACCTGCAGACAAGCTAATAGCATCTCCACTCTCCCCCTCCCCGATACGATGTCCGGCACTTGGCATTATGGGGGACCACCGACGCAACTAACTACTATCGGGCGGCACAGGTTCCCAACCGCATCCCCCAAAAGCACCTAAATGGATGACAAAATTCAAACATGGTAAATATCGTCGATCACATAGTTTTGGCGTCAACAAACCGACCACATAGTTTCGAGGATCACATCGTTGCAAATCGCCGCAAATCAATAGCGATCAAAAAGGCGCACATGTCGGCCTCACAAGGCTACGGAAATCAAACAACGACAGTATCGTTGCACACAACCGCGGTAGAATGCGCCTCCGGGGGGTAGCCGACGGTGGAGTAGCAGTGTTGGCCTAGGTGGCGATCGGGGTTGGGGTCGGTGCCACAGTCGTCAATCTTCACAGTCGGTGATATAGCTGCAAAGGTGGATAATAGTGTGTCGATCACATCATTCGTATGACTCATGTTCGATCTTTTGATCTATCGTGTTCAGAGGCCATGTCTGTACATCCTAGGCTCACTAATTTAACATCAGTGTATATGCTATGCAACATGGCTTACATCCACCGTATGCGAACATCGATATCTATAACACCCGATCATCAAGACGTGCTTCATAACGATGGACTTTAGTGGTGCACACTAAAAGAGAACACTAATGTTGATATTAATTCAGGGGTCATCTTATAATTTCTATTGTCGCGTGCAAGCAAATAAGATGCATAAAGGATTAACATCACATGCAGTTATATGTGTGACATGATATGGTCCTTCATAGTGCTTTATGATCTTTATCAAGCTCTCTGGCATGTTCTTCATCTTGCCCACCAGTATGACATCAAGTTCATGATGCCACAACTGTTCGTCCATCATGATTGCCGCTACTACAACTTAGTAACAGATAGTAAATTACTTTACCTCAATCACAATCATGACCATATCATATCACATGCCCTTGCAAAATAAAGTTAGACGCTCTACTTTATCTCTTGCATATTTTACGTTGTTCCTAGTACTTTCGTGGTAGAACCTTTTTTACCTACGAACTTTCAACCATATTATGGATCAAAAAGTTTTCTCTATTACACCTATATCGGGGCCCTCCGTTGTAAATGTCATATCAACTACTGTGAGAAAGATAGACACAAGCTAGCCACTTATATGGTACAAGCCATATGTCAAGTGTGGAACCAGTCTTGTGTAAGCTTACTGTAAGGTCAGTCTAGGCCGCTGATGACCCACAAGTATAGGGAGTGTATCGTAGTACTTTCGATAAATAGGAGTGTCGATCCCAACGAGGAGCAGAAGGTGTTGACTAGTGGTATGGAGCAGGAAATCTATGTAAATACTTAGCAAACGGATTTTTAGGGGTTTTCTGATAAAGAAAGAAAATAAAGTGCAAGTAAATAAAACAGCAAACAATTGCAATAAGTGGCCCAATCCTTTCTTACCAAAGGACAAGCCGGTGGAAATACTAATGAGGACCAAACGTTCTCGAGGACACATGGGAATTCTGTCAAGTGCTTTCGCTTTATATAGCTGAGTAGTCTTCTTTGGTTTTATAAGTGTTGTGTGGGTGAACCTGTGCTAATGTACCGACCTTACTTGGACTAATACATACTTGTGATTAAATACCTTGCAAGCATCCACAACTACAAGAAAGCAATTAAGATATAAACCTAACCACAACCTTAAACTCTGAGATCCTACACTTCCTTGTGCAATGGTTTCCTAACAGGGGTTTAGGTTTCTTTCACTCTGGCAACCCCACAATTAGTAGTCAAATACACAATGCATTTCCATAGGCCCATAAATGGTGAAGTTTCATATAGTCGATGTTCACATGACACCACTAGAAGAATAGCACCACAACTTAAATACTAAACGATTGAATAATATCTCAACACAAATCCACTACTAACAACATGACTTCTCCCATGTCCTAAAGAACTAAACGAACTACTCACAAGACATTTTTGGATCATTATCAAAGATGATATGGTGATGAATAACAATCTGAACATATCCAAAGTTTTCACTCACAAGCATCAACTACAATAGTAATCAATATCGGGAAAGTTTCCCCTAAGAACTATGCAAGATTCAACACAATTGTTACAGCGGGATGCACTGATGATGATGGTGCTGATGGATATGATGGTGTGGATGATGATGATGATCCCGATAAAGTCTAGCTTGATGATGGTGTTGATGGCGATGATCTCCTCTCTCCGGGAAGAAATTTCCCCGGCAGAAATCTGTCTGCCGGAGAGCTCTTTCTCTCTCGGTGTTTTCTGCCCCGCAGAGGCGGCGAAATCTTTATGTGGCCGCTCCCCGTGTATTAGGGTTTCGAGGAGAAGATATAGGCAAGAGGGCGGAGCCAGAGGTGGGCCACACCCCTGTAGGCGCGGACTAGGGGTGGCCCGCGCCTGGGGTGTGTGGTCCCCCTATGGCCCATCTCCGCCTCCCCTTCTGGCATTCTTTATCTTCTGTGAAAATAGGATTTTCCGCAGTTTTTTTTGGTATTTTTCTGATCTTCGTGAAATTGCATCAAAACACCACTTTTTCCATCAAAATCCTGACTCCGGCAGTTCATCCTCCAAGAATCATCCAACATGCAAAAACAGATGAAAAGACATAAGTAACAACTCTTAATATGAAATATATCAATGAATAGAGGCAAATTATGATATAGAATGGTGATGCAAATTGGACGTATCAACTCTACCCAAGCTTAGACCTTCGCTTGTCCCCAAGCGAAAACTAATCTTAGTAAACATGTCCACGGATTTATGGAGTGAAGTGTCGATAAAAGAATACGGACAAGAAGCATCACACTTACCATTACACAACTCATAGAAGAAAGCAACTCACCATTATATAACTTAGCTTGCAAAAAGTATAGGAGTCACAATAGAGATGCATAAAGATAAATCATAATTGGGATTGGAAAACTTTGTTCTTGGTCAGAGAATAGCTGGCAAACAGTTTCACAAATAAAGCTTTTGTAGAAGTTTTACAACAAGAGTACTCTTTTCTCAAACATAAAAGGTTTTTCACAATGATGTCTTTCAAAGTAATACTCATTAGATCAGTGTCTTATGCAAACAAGGAAGATAAAGAATATGATTAAATAAATCATCATATGAATGGTTGGAACACAACAACTCAAATGCTTACTAGAGATAGAGAGGAATACGTTTACTGACTCAACCTAGAAGTAGAAGAAAGGCCCTTCATAGAGGGAAGCAGGGATTTAAAGTTCATAAAGAGCTTTCAAAAGATTATGGTACTTACTAGCTTTGAGCTCTCATTGCCCCTATCATAAGCATCTTGAGGTGATTAAGGTTAAAGTGAACAAAGATGGAGTATATGTTTGAAGAAATATAAGTTGGGAATCTCATGTCCCTTGAGTACGAGGGCCGCTCCTCATGCTACTCAACTTTAGTTACCAGTAAGTTCTTGTCATTGTAAGTACGTGTGTATCATAAAGAACCGCCAACGGGGTACCCCTTGCATATGATACAGGAGCTATCCAATAATCAAAATGACAAGGCAAGCAGACAGTGAGCATCTCGGCGATCTTTTTATTTGCTATTTGCATAGGTTTTTATTGACGATGCTTCACAGATTGCTTAGTATGGTTATGCTGCAAGTTTCCACCATGATTAGGCATGGCTTAGGCTAGCGGCCCAGGCATTTCTCTAACACACATACATAACTCCATGGACTTACAAGCTCCCCTTTTATTTCATACCAACGACATCCGCAAACAAAAGAGCATGATATCAACTGGATATGTATCCATAAGTGTTGAAAGCGTTCCCCGTGACAGCACGACTCTGCTAATCCCAATGTATAGATGCAAGCATATACAACTTCGATGACACAATGGTTCAAATTTATTAGGGGCAAGAAAATAAGGTGTACCATCAAGTTCGTGAGAGCTTTACTAACTAGTTTTCACATAGCAAAATAATTTTAAATTTGAAAGATAGATGAAGCTTGAGAATTTTCTTGGAATAGAAATAATGCTAATAGGTAGATATGGTGGACACAAATGGCACAGGTTTTGGTTCAAAGGGGTGGGATGCATGAGAAGTAATCCTCTCAGCACAGGTTTTTGTTGGAATTATGCCCTAGAGGCAATAATAAAGATGTTATTATTATAATTCTTGTTCATGATAATGTTTATATTCCATGCTAGAATTGTATTAAGCGGAAACTTTAATACTTGTGTGGTTTGTGAACAACACCGTGTTCCTAGTACGCCTCTATGGACTAGCTCATTGATCAATGATGGTTAAGGTTTCCTAACCATAGACATGAGTTGTCAATTGATAATGAGATCATATCATTGGGAGAATGATATGGTGGACAGACCCAAACTAAGCGAAGCAATTAGATCGTGCATCGTGTTCATCTTTGCGAAGCTTTTCTTATGTCAAATATTATATTCCTTAGACCATGAGATAATACAACTCCCTGGTATCGGAAGAAAGCTTTGAGGTCATCAAACGTCATCCTATGAAAGGGTGATCATAAAGGTGTCTCTCAGGTGATCAGAAAGTATCTGTTGGGTTGTATGTATCGAGATGGGATTTGTCCCTCCCAAGTCGGAGAGATATACTTCGGGCCCAATCGGTAATAGATATCAACACCGCTTGCAAGAATGTGGTTAAGGAGTTAATCACAAAGTGATATCAGATTACGGAACGAGTAAAGTACTTGCTGTGAACGAGATTGAACTAGGTATGACGGTACCGACGATCAAATCTCGGGCAAGTAAAATATCGCGAGACGAAGGGAATATATATATGGGATTGATTGAATCCTGGCATCGTGGTTCATCCGATATGATCATCGATGAATGTGTGGGAGTCAATATGGGTTTCCAGACCCCGCTGTTGATTATTGATAGAAGATCATGTCTGCATATTCTCGAACCTGCAGGGTCACACACTTAACGTGTCTCGACGCTAGGATAGATTGGATAGTTGGTTTATGAGTTTTTGTCCGGAGTCTCGGATGGTATCCGGGACATCACGAGAGGTTCCGGAGTGGTCCGGAGAATAAGATTCATATAAGGCAGTGCAGTTTTTGGAGTTCGGAATTGTTCCGGGTTAATCGGTATTGTACCGGAAGCTTCTAGAACCTTCCGGAAGGGGACCAACGTGGCCCAACTTCCGGGAGGGGGCATGGGCCTATGAGGGAGTGCCCTGGCCGCATTGGGCCAGGGGCACAAGGCCCCATAGGGCCCAGCCGGCCTAGAGAGGTTTAAACTCGAGATAGAGTTTTTAGAAAGGGGGGGGTTTCCTTGCCCCCCACTCCTCCTCCTTTGGGGACGCCGGCCTTGGCTTGGGGGAGGGGCTAGGGCTGCGCCCACCCCTCTATATATAGAGGGCTGGGGGCGCACCACCCCCCCCCCCACACCTTCCCCTCCAACCCTAGCCGCCCTGCTGCCCTCCTCTCTCCCTCCCGACTGCTTGTAGGCAAAGCCCTGCTGCAGAAATTCTCCACCAATTGCACCGCGCCGTCGCGTTGTAGATCCAACCCATCTCTCCACCATACTTGCTGGACCAAGGAAGGAGGAGACGTAGAGGTGCTGCACATGTGCATCTCACGGAGGCACCGCCACTTGTGGTGCTAGATCGGATCGGATCGCGAGGAGGAGAAGCGAGTACGACTACATCACCCACGTTCCGACGAACGTTCCGCTGTGCGAATCTTCAAGGGTATGAAGATCTAATCCAATCTCTCTCGTTGATTGCATCTCCTAGATTAGATCTTGGCTTTCCCTCTGTTCGCATCCGTAGAAAATTTTGATTTACTATGCCGCGAAACCCTTCAGTGGTATCAGAGCTAGATCTATGTGTACATGTGTTTCACGAGTAGAACGCAACATGGTTGTTGCGGGCATTGATGTTTTCTGTTGCAAGCCTCTTGTTTGTGTTCTTCTTATGACGCGGGATAGTGAGATTGAAGCGGTCCAGGCCAACCTTACGCGACGTCGTTCGCGAGACCGGCTCCGCACTTGACGTGTGGCTTGTTTCACACATGCGGCTGGTGGATGTCAGTTTCTCTCACTATAGTTGTCATGGGATTAACACCGGAGTTTGGCAACCATAATATCACCGTTGTGGCTTTTCGTAGGTAAGAATCGTTCTTAGCATCTACTCCCATAAGCCACGTAAAACATGCAACAACAAAGTAGAGGCGTCTAACTTGTTTTTGCAGGGAGTGTTTTCTGTGATATGGTATGGCCCAAGATGTGATGTGTATAATGTATGCGATGATCATGTTTTGTAATGTTTCACGACTTGCATGTCGATGAGTACACAACCGGCAGGAGCCATATGGTTGTCTTTATAATTGTGTATGACCTGTGTGTCAACTTCTTATACGCCATGTAATAGTTTCACTTTATCGCTAAGTAGTTAGCAATAGTTGTAGTTGCTATTCGTGGTGGAGGCAATCATGGTGGAGTGATGGAGATCATGCCGGCACGCACAAGATGGAAATCATTGCGCGAAGATTGGCTATACCATATCACATAAAGTTATATGCATGTGGTGTTTATCCTTTTATGTATCTTATTATGCTTAGATCGCGACGGTAGCATTATAAGATGATTCCTCACTTAAAGATCAAGATAAAAACTGTGTTCTCCCCAAGTATGCACCGTTGCGAAAGTTCGTCGTGTCCAAGCATCACGTGATGATCGGGTGCTATAGACTCTACGCTCACATACAACGGGTGCAAGCCAGTTTTGCACACGCAGAAATACTTGGGTCTAACTTGACGAGCCTAGCATGTACAGACATGGCCTCGGAACACATGAACAGAAAGGTTAAGCATGAGTCATATGAATGATATGATCGACACTTCGTTGTCCACCATTGAAGCCACATCTCTTCTCGTGATGATCGGATTAGGTGTGGTGAATTTGGATCGTGTTCACTAAACAACTTGAGGGATGTTGAATTTAGTGGGAGTTCATCTAGTAATTTGATTAAGTTGAACTATTTATCATGAACATAGTCTAAATTGTACTTGCAAATACTCTAGATCACATGGCCAAGTCCAACTTCAACTTCAACGTTTTTGCTGAGAAGGAAAAGCTTAGAAACAATGGGTCTAACTTCACCAATTGGTTCCGCAATCTAAGAATCATTCTCTCTGGCGGTCAAAAGGACTATGTCCTTGGGAAAGCGTTAGGTGACCCCCCTGCTGCAACTGCACCGGCTGATGAGAAAGCTGTCTATCAGTCGCGCAAAGATGATTATGGTGTGATTAAGAGCACCATGTTGTTTGCTATGGAACCGGAACTTCAAAATCGTTTTGAAGACCATCCCGGGCCCTTTGAGATTCTCGAAGAGCTGAAAACCATGTTTCAGACTCAGGCCCGTTCTGAGAGATATGAGATCTCTGAGAAGTTCTTTAACTACAAGATGGAGGAAGGGAGTTCTGTTAGTGAGCACGCCATTAAGATGACGGGCTACACTCAACGCCTTGAGCAACTGGAATGCACGATTCCAGAGGAGCTCAAGATTGACAGGGTTCTGCAATCACTCCCTCCCAGCTACAAAAGTTTTGTAGTGACTCACAATCAGATTGGTTCCACTGATACGATCACCGAGCTCTTCGCAAAGCTGAAGGCCGCGGAAGTGGACATCAAAAAGTATAATCATGTGTTGATGGTCAACAAGCCCACCTTCAAGAAAGGTAAGGGAGCAAAGAAGCCCTTCAAGAAGGGCGGCGGCAAGCGCACTGCCCCTGCTGAGAAGAAGCTCAAGTCTGGTCCTAAGCCGGACACTGAGTGCTTCTATTGCAAGGACAAGGGTCACTGGAAGCGCAACTGTCCGAAGTACTTAGCGGACAAGAAGGCTGGCACCATCAAAGGTATATTTGATATACATGTTATTGATGTTTTCCTTACTAGCCCTCGTTGTAGTGCCTGGGTATTTGATACCGGTTCAGTTGCTAATATTTGTAACTCGAAACAGGAGCTACGGAATAGACAGCGGCTTGCGAGGGATGAAGTGACGATGCGCGTTCGCAACGGATCAAGAGATGATGTGATGGCCGTCGGCACGCTCTCCTTAGTTTTACCTTCGGGATTAGTTTTAAACCTTAATAAATGTTATTATGTGCCTGCGTTGAGCATGAACATTATTTCTGGATCTTGTTTATTGCAAGACGGTTATTCATTTAAATCGGAGAATAATGGTTGTTCTATTTATATGAGTAACATCTTTTATGGTCATGCACCTATTGTGAATGGTTTATTTCTTCTAAATCTCGAAAGGGATGAAACACACATCCATAACATTGAGGCTAAGAGATACAAAGTAGATAGTGATAATACTACTTATTTGTGGCACCGTCGTCTAGGTCATATTGGTGTAAAACGCATGAAGAAACTCCATTCTGATGGACTTTTGGAGTCTCTTGATTTTGAATCATTTGACACATGCGAACCATGCCTCATGGGCAAGATGATCAAAACCCCGTTCTCCGGTATGATGGAGCGAGCAACGGACTTGTTGGAAATCATACATACCGATGTATGCGGACCGATGAGTGTTTCGACGCGCGGTGGATATCGCTATTTTCTCACTTTTACCGATGACTTAAGTAGATATGGGTATATCTATTTAATGAAACATAAATCTGAAACGTTTGAAAAGTTCAAAGAATTTCAGAATGAAGTGGAGAACCATCGTAACAGAAAGATTAAGTTTCTACGATCCGATCGTGGAGGTGAATATTTGAGTTATGATTTTCTCACGCATCTTAAAGCAAGTGGAATCGTTTCACAACTCACGCCACCCGGAACACCACAGCGCAATGGTGTGTCTGAACGCCGGAATCGAACCCTATTAGATATGGTCCGATCAATGATGTCTCTTACTGATTTGCCGTTATCATTTTGGGGTTATGCATTAGAAATCGCTGCATTCACTTTAAATAGGGCTCCATCTAAATCCGTTGAGACGACACCGTATGAACTGTGGTTTGGTGCTAAACCTAAGTTGTCGTTTCTTAAAGTTTGGGGATGCGAAGCTTACGTCAATAAGTTGATGCCGGACAAGTTCGAACCCAAAGCGGAGAAATGCGTCTTCATAGGATACCCTAAGGAAACTATTGGGTATACCTTCTATCATAGAACCGAAGGCAAAGTGTTTGTCGCAAAGAACGGTTCCTTTCTTGAGAAGGAGTTTCTCTCGAAAGAAGTGAGTGGGAGGAAAGTAGAGCTAGACGAGGTTGTTGAACCTTCTCTTGAATTGGAGAGTAGCGCGGCACCTGAAATTGTTCCAGTGCCACCTGCACCAACAATAGAGGAAGCTAATGACAAGGATCATGAACCTTCGGACGATGCTGCTACTGAACGTCGCAGGTCGACAAGGTCGCGTGCCCCTCCTGAGTGGTACGGCAACCCTGTCTTGACTGTCTTGTTAGTAGAAGACAGTGAACCTACGAGCTATGAGGAAGCGATGATGAGCCCAGACTCTGAGAAATGGCTAGAAGCCATGAAATCCGAATTGGGATCCATGAGCGAAAACCAAGTATGGACTTTGGTGGACCCTCCTAGCGACCGAAAGGCCGTTGAGTGCAAATGGATCTTCAAGAAGAAAACGGGCGCGGATGGTAATGTTACCGTCTATAAAGCACGGCTTGTCGCGAAAGGTTTTTGACAAGTTCAAGGTGTTGAGTACGATGAGACTTTCTCTCCCGTAGCGATGTTTAAGTCCATTCGGATTTTATTAGCAATTGCTGCGTTTCATGATTATGAAATATGGCAGATGGATGTCAAGACTGCTTTCCTCAATGGCAACATTGATGAAGAGTTGTATATGATGCAACCCGATGGTTTTGTCGATCCTAAGGATGCTGATAAAGTATGCAAACTTCAGCGTTCCATTTATGGACTGAAGCAAGCATCTCGGAGTTGGAACCTTCGTTTTGATCAAGTGATCAAGAGCTTTGATTTGTTCCAAATTGCTACGAAGCTTGAATCTACAAGAAAGTGAGTGGGAGCTCGGTGACATTTCTGGTACTATATGTGGATGACATATTGATTATTGGAAATGACATCAACATGCTTAACGAAGTGAAGAGTTATTTGAACAAGTGTTTTCAATGAAAGACCTAGGTGAAGCTGCTTATATATTGGGCATCAAGATCTATAGAGATAGACAAAGACGCCTGATAGCTTTAAGCCAGAGTACATACCTAGAAAAAGTTCTGAAAAGGTTCAGAATGGATAAGGCAAAGAAAGGTTCAGTGCCTATGTTGTCAGGTAAGATATTGAGCAAGGCTCAGTGTCCAGCTACGGTAAATGATAGGGAAGCTATGAGCAAAGTGCCTTATGCCTCGCCCATAGGTTATATCATGTATGCCATGTTGTGTACTAGACCGGATGTGTCCAATGCTCTTAGTTTGACGAGCAGATATCAAAGTGATCCAGGAGTGGAACACTGGACAGTCGTGAAGAACATCCTAAAGTACCTAAATAGGACTAAAGAAATGTTCTTAGTCTATGGGGGTGATGAACAGCTTGTCGTAAAAGGTTACGTCGATGCTAGTTTCGACACCGACAAGGATGATTCTAAATCTCAGACAGGATACATTTATATTTTGAATGGAGGAGTTGTGAGCTGGAGAAGCTGCAAGCAAAGCGTGATCGCGGGATCTACAGTAGAAGCGGAATACATGGCTGCTGCAGAAGCGTCAAGTGAAGGAGTTTGGATCAGAAACTTCATCACTGAGCTTGGCGTGGTTCCAAGTGCATTGGACCCACTGGAGATATTGTGTGACAACACTGGCGCCATAGCACTCGCTAAGGAACCAATATATCATCCAAAGACCAAGCATATCAACCACAAGTTTCATATAATCCGAGATTATATAGCAGATGGAGATCTGAAGATTAGCAAAGTACATACAGATCTGAATGTCGCAGATCCATTGACTAAACCTCTTCCACGTGTAAAACATGATCAGCACCTCAATGCCATGGGTGTGAGATTGTTGCCAAATGTAAACTAGATTATTGACTCTAGTGCAAGTGGGAGACTGTTGGAATTATGCCCTAGAGGCAATAATAAAGATGTTATTATTATAATTCTTGTTCATGATAATGTTTATATTCCATGCTAGAATTGTATTAAGCGGAAACTTTAATACTTGTGTGGTTTGTGAACAACACCGTGTTCCTAGTACGCCTCTATGGACTAGCTCATTGATCAATGATGGTTAAGGTTTCCTAACCATAGACATGAGTTGTCAATTGATAATGAGATCATATCATTGGGAGAATGATATGGTGGACAGACCCAAACTAAGCGAAGCAATTAGATCGTGCATCGTGTTCATCTTTGCGACGCTTTTCTTATGTCAAATATTATATTCCTTAGACCATGAGATAATACAACTCCCTGGTATCGGAAGAAATCTTTGAGGTCATCAAACGTCATCCTATGAAAGGGTGATCATAAAGGTGTCTCTCAGGTGATCGGAAAGTATCTGTTGGGTTGTATGTATCGAGATGGGATTTGTCCCTCCCAAGTCGGAGAGATATACTTCGGGCCCACTCGGTAATCGATATCAACACCGCTTGCAAGCATGTGGTTAAGGAGTTAATCACAAAGTGATATCAGATTACGGAACGAGTAAAGTACTTGCTGTGAACGAGATTGAACTAGGTATGACGGTACCGACGATCAAATCTCGGGCAAGTAAAATATCGCGAGACGAAGGGAATATATATATGGGATTGATTGAATCCTGGCATCGTGGTTCATCCGATATGATCATCGATGAATGTGTGGGAGTCAATATGGGTTTCCAGACCCCGCTATTGATTATTGATAGAAGATCATGTCTGCATATTCTCGAACCCGCAGGGTCACACACTTAACGTGTCTTGACGCTAGGATAGATTGGATAGTTGGTTTATGAGTTTTTGTTCGGAGTCTCGGATGGGATCCGGGACATCACGAGAGGTTCCGGAGTGGTCCGGAGAATAAGATTCATATAAGGCAGTGTAGTTTTTGGAGTTCGGAATTGTTCCGGGTTAATCGGTATTGTACCGGAAGCTTCTAGAACCTTCCAGAAGGGGACCAACGTGGCCCCACCTTCCGGGAGGTGGCATGGGCCTATGAGGGAGTGCCCTGGCCGCATTGGGCCAGGGGAACAAGGCCCCATAGGGCCCAGCCGGCCTAGAGAGGTTTAAACTCGAGATAGAGTTTCTAGAAAGGGGGGGTTTCCTTGCCCCCCACTCCTCCTCCTTTGGGGCCGCCGGCCTTGGCTTGGGGGAGGGGCTAGGGATGCGCCCACCCCTCTATATATAGAGGGCTGGGGGCGCACCCCCCACACCTTCCCCTCCAACCCTAGCCGCCCTGCTGCCCTCCTCTCTCCCTCCCGACTGCTTGTAGGAAAAGCCCTGCTGCAGAAATTCTCCACCAATTGCACCGCGCCGTCGCGTTGTAGATCCAACCCATCTCTCCACCATACTTGCTGGACCAAGGAAGTAGGAGACGTCGAGGTGCTGCACGTGTGCATCTCACGGAGGCACCGCCACTTGTGGTGCTAGATCGGATCGGATCGCGAGGAGGAGAAGCGAGTACGACTACATCACCCACGTTCCGACGAACGTTCCGCTGTGCGAATCTTCAAGGGTATGAAGATCTAATCCACTCTCTCTCGTTGATTGCATCTCCTAGATTAGATCTTGGCTTTCCCTCTGTTCGCATCCGTAGAAAATTTTGATTTACTATGCTGCGAAACCCTTCAGTTTTTGGCTCGCAAGGATGGTTAGCAAGCAAAAGAGTTGAAGGAAACAAGCAAACCTACAAGTGATAAAGCCAAACATGCAATCTTCCTTAAAGACACAAAAGATCTTAAATAAAGAACACTAAGCTTATGAGTCAATCAAGAAAGAAAATAAATGATGCAAAATACTTGTAAGCTTTTTCTCTTTTCCTTTCAAACCTCAAAAAGTGTTGCTACTGACCAGAGCTCGGTTTGCCAAAACCAATTTAGATCTATTTGATGCTCCCAAAGTGATGCCAATACTGATCAACAAGATCAATCATATAACAGAGATTACAACTAAAATAAGAAGTGCAAAAAGTAAAAGATGAGACTTCTCATTAATATTCCATAAAGGCACTCACACCAAGGGATACATAGATAACCAACTAAAGGAGAGATACTTCCATATGCAAACCAACCTATAAGATAAATTCTCTACCCTAGATATGAATCTACTAAAATGGTAAAAATATAAAAGATAATGATGTGATACCGCGACACTCCCCCAAGCTTGGAACAATCCAAGGGGATGCCAAACCTGATGACGAATTACTCCTTCAGTGGTGGTGTTCTCTTAATAAGCTCTTCAATCAGTTCCCTTAAATTCTCAATCTCGAAGGTTAGAGTACGAATCAACTCCGAATTATGCTCAATACGATTCATGATCATGTCGGACCGAGAATCCCAGTCCTTGTTATTCTTTCCCTACTCTTCCTTCTTAGTGTGTTCCTTCCCTGCATGGTTAGAACGAGGCAGGTCCCAAACAGAGGGCAAATTCCCTTTGGGAACCCTTTGGTATTGTTGATCAATTATGAGAGTATGGAGGGGGTTCTTGGTGCGTGAATGAAGTGATCGTGGAGCGAGGATATGCCGCGGAGTTCTCCCTCCTGTAGACATTCGTGCTGTCCTCCTAAGGTTGATAGGGTTTGCCACCACTCCAATGCTTGCGACGGTAGCGCAGATGTCCGGATGCTCTTCCTCCTTCATGTCTTATTCATCCTCAACTAAGATCTCCTCCTCCTTGGGGTTTTGAGTATCATCCCCCATGAGCTTCTTGCCTTTGTCGTTGGTGGAGACCATGGTGCTCTAAACTTGAAAAGATTTCCTAACAGAAACAGATCGAATCGAAAACACGAAGAGAACACGATATACGAACCTCGGGGGATCCGGGGGGTTATATATTATGAAGTTTCAATGCATAAGGAAGGTACTATGCGAAAACGAGGCGGAGATGGAGTTCAGGGGGCTCACACCACTCCAGGTGCGTCCAGCTGGGGCCCATGCCCAGGGTGGGTGTGGCCACCCTGGCCTCCATTTCCTCCTCTGTTTCATCTCGTAACCTTCCGTATGCAATAAAAACATAAAAAATATAAAAAGGTAAGGTTTTCACGAACCTTCTGTTTTCACCACTTTTACCTATTCAAAGATGGACTCTGCAGATTCCTTCTCTCCTTCTCTTGAAAATTCCTTTCATACAAGGCCTTACACAAACCTCATTGGCAACATTAGTGCATGCAAAAACAATAAACCTTTAGGTACACACTTCAACTGAAATCCATCAAAAGAAAAGCTAATGTAGCAACTCCTTTCCAAAAGCCCGAAAAGAATCTGAAAGGGAATCAATATAAGAGGCAAATGCAAATGATGGCAGAAATGTGTCAAAACAGACCAACAGGTAAAGATTGATTTTTTTGAAAAAATTCTGTTGCTCAAATCAAAAAGTGAAAAACTAAACAAAGTTGGATAACAATTCGGAGAATAAGCATAGAAAAATACAGCTCCATACGATGTACTGAGCTCCTTCACGAATTTTTACAATGCAGCACAAAAATCTGTCCCAGGACAGCCACTTTTCACAACTCCTCTACTTCTCAAAAGTAGTTTATCTTGACACAAAAACCAAAACAAAAAGGATAATGAGCGGTTATTACTGAGGTAATAACTTCCAAGACTCAACAAAACTATTGGGTTATCTCCCAAGAATTAATTTTCTTTAATGCCTTTAAGTTAGGCTTGATAATTTCAAAGATGCTCACATAGGGGATATGGATTTGAAGTGAAAGAGAGCATCAAGAAGCAAATATCCAACACACTTGAGTCTAACCCACTTCCTATGTAAGGGGGTCTCATGAGAAAACAAATTGTTGAAACAAAAGGCCACTAGCATAGGAAGACAAAATAAATGCAACTTCAAAGCTTTCAACATAAACGGGGAAACTTAATATTATTGAGATGCATAAAACCATGTTTCCCTCCCTCATAATAACTTTCAGTAGAACTTTGAATAGAGCTAACAATATAAATGTCACAAGAAACAACTTTATCATCAGAATGAGCATACTTACAATCATCAAAAACAGGACCAAGGTCATAAACTGGATCAATAGAAGCAAGTTGTTCAATCCTGAAATCTTCATTAGGCAAACTATTTTCATAAGGAGTTTTAGAAAATTTGGAAAATTTAAACTCATAAAAATACCCATCAAACTTAGTTAAAAATTTCTCGTTTTACAATCTATAATATCTCTACCAAGAAAGGTCTACCAAAGATAACAGGATAGGTCTTACTAGCAACTAAACTAAGCACTAGAAAATCAGCAGGATACTTAATCTTAACACAAAGGACTTCCACATCTCTTACAATACCAATAGGGCAAATGGTTTCCTTATTAGCAAGGTGAATAACCACATCAATGTCATCAAGCTCATGAGGACCATTTCATGCATAATCTCCCTATAAAGCTCATAAGGAATAACACTAGAACTAGCACCAATATCACATAAACCATAATAGCAATGATCACCAATTCTAACAGAAAGCACAGGGACACTAACTTTTCTAGATTTTCTAGGATGAGAGACAATATTAGAAGCATCTTCACATAAGACAATGTGCTCGTCCTCTGTATTTTTAGTGACAAGATCTTTCTCAATGGCTACTATAGGTTCAATGTTTATTTGCTCATCCGGTTCCACAGTTTTCTTTGTACCTTTCTTATTCGCACTAATTATCATATAATACTCCTTTACTTTAGTTGGGAAGGGTGTTTTCTCAACATAAGGTTCATGCACAATGCGATCAATAGTACAAACTTCAGTATTTTTAACAGGAACATGACTAACAACATCTTTATAAGGTGCATGGTACTTGTTCCACTTATTTTTAGGAATTTCTATATAAGAGGCAAAGGCCTTAAAACAGTTGGCAATACTTTGAGAATCAAGACCATACTCAGTACTAATATCACGGAAGTCAACAATTCCCATAAAGGATTTAATGCGTTCATAATCATAGTTTATACCCAACTTTCTTCCTTTGTCATTCTCCCATGCTTCAGTGTTCTCTTGAATACGGTCTAGGAGATCCCATTTAGCTTCTTCCTTCATACGTGTGAATGATCCAGTACAAGAAGCATCTAGTAAATCTTTATCATGAAGATAAAGCCTAGCATAAAAGTTATTGATAATAATATTGTTAGAGAATTCATGAATACGACATTTAAGCATTAGTAACTTCAATCTCCCCCAAGCTTGAGTTGTACTCTCTCCATCACGAGGCCAAAAGTTATATATCAGATTCCTATCCCAATGAATCTCACTGGGAGGATATAATTTAGAATAAAAGAGAGGTACTATTTCCTCCCATTCCATGGATTATCCATTCTTCAGCTTTCCTTTCAACGATACAGAGAGTAACTTATTCTTCACCTATTTAGTTGTGATACCTGCACACTTAAACAACCCGCATAATTCATGGATAAAAAGCAAATGATCACCAGGATGGACAGTTCCATCCCCTAAATAATAATTATCCACAACACGATCAACAATACTTGTAGGTATCTTAAAAGGATCTATCTCAACAGGTGGTAGTTCATCTACTACCCTACTAGTGGTAGTAGTTTTCCCAAACAAAAAACCAAGTGGGTTATCCATATTGGAAACAAAGTAACAAACATAAATAAAAATAATACTCATAGTAGAAGTTTCCTTTACCAGTTACACTCTTTAATAGATCTTCACTCCCCGGCAACGGCGTCAGAAAATACTCTTGATGACCCACAAGTATAGGGGTGTATCGTAGTACTTTTGATAAATAGGAGTGTCGATCCCAACGAGGAGCAGAAAGTGTTGACTAGTGGTATGGAGCAGGAAATCTTTGTAAATACTTAGCAAACAGATTTTTAGGGGTTTTCTGATAAAGCAAGGAAATAAAGTGCAAGTAAATAAAACAGCAAGCAATTGCAGCAAGTGGCCCAATCCTTTCTTACCAAAGGACAAGCCAGTGGAAATTCTAATGAGGACCAAACGTTCTCGAGGACACGTGGGAATTCTGTCAAGTGCTTTCGCTTCATATAGCTAAGTAGTCTTCTTTGGTTTTATAAGTGTTGTGTGGGTGAACCTGTGCTAATGTACCGACCTTATATGGAATAATACATACTTATGATTAAACCCCTTGCAAGCATCCACAACTGTAAGAAAGCAATTAAGATATAAACCTAACCACAGCCTTAAACTCTGAGATCCTACACTCCCTTGTGCAATGGTTTCCTAACGGGGTTCAGGTTTCTGTCACTCCGGCAACCCCACAATTGGTAGCCAAATACACAATGCATTCCCCTAGGCCCATAAATGGTGAAGTATCATGTAGTCGACATTCACATGACACCACTAGAAGAATATCACCACAACTTAAATATAAACCATTGGATAATATCTCAACACAAATCCACTACTAACAACATGACTTCTCCCATGTCCTCAAGAACTAAACGAACTACTCACGATACATAATTTGGATCAAGATCAAACATGATATGGTGATGAATAACAATCTAAACATAAACAATAATCCAAAGGTTCCACTCATAAGCATCAACTACAAAATTAATCAGCACCGGGAAAGTTTCCCCTAAGAACTATGCAAGATTCAACACAATTGTTACAGCGGGATGGAGTGATGATGATGGTGCTGGTGGAGATGATGGTGTGGATGATGATGATGATCCCGATGAAGTCTAGCTTGATGATGGTGTTGATGGCGATGATATCCCCTCTTCGGGAAGGAATTTCCCTAGTAGAAATCTGTTTGCTAGAGAGCTCTTTCGCTCTCGGTGTTTTCTGCCCCGCAGAGGCGGCGAAATCTTTCTGTGGTCGCTCCCCGTGTATTAGGATTTTGAGGAGAAGATATAGGCGAGAGGGCAGAGCCAAAGGTGGGCCAGGTGGGCCACACCCCCTGTAGGTGCAGCCTAGGGGTGGCCCGCGCCTGGGGGGTGTGGACCCCCTGTGGCCCATCTCCGCCTCCCCTTCTGGCATTCTTCATCTTCTGGGAAAATAGGATTTTCCGTAGTTTTTCTGGTATTTTTCTGATCTTCGCGAAATTGCATCAAAACACCACTTTTTCCATCAGAATCCTGACTCCGACAGTTCATCCTCCAAGAATCATCCAACATGCAAAAACAGTTGAAAAGACATAAGTAACACCTCTTAATATGAAATATATCAATGAATAGAGGCAAATTATGATATAGAATGGTGATGCAAATTGGACGTATCATCCGCTTCATCAAATAGTGCCGCAATATAAACAAGTAGACATGGGAGGCGAACAACTAGAGGATCAATGTCCATATTCATCATGTGTTCTACCCGTACTAGCATAACTATGCATAGATCGGATCTGATACCGCTTATGGGGTTCGCATCAGAAAATAAAAAGTTTCCTACCTAACGCAACACCGATGCCAAGATCTATCTATGAGTTAATATAGTAACAGAAGGGAGGTTTTGGAGACATACACTTGTAGACTGAAAGCATTAAATTGTAATCCTACTCGTAGCCAACCTCAAGGTCGCGTTGCTCCTCACACGATGTCCAAGACACCACAAATGGTAGCACCTCTGTGGTCTCACACGCGTTCGGTGTCCGGCAATGACTCCCGTTCTCCCTGATCCAGCCATGATGCGGAAGTAAACCTTCTGAATCTGAGATCCAGTAGCGTGAAGGCATGCCAGGGTGGTGTCGTCTCCCACGTGCGAAGCTTTTATTGGAACCGCAAGCACGAGAGGCAACGAGAGAGGGAAAATCCCTAAGGAAAATGCCTTAGGAATTTCTCAATTTTTATTGTATATTTTCCTCTCCCTGGACCCCTCTTTATATAAGAGAAGGGGAGGAATCCCACGCCAGTTGGAAATGTGCGACTAAAGGAGGAGGGGGTGATGCGACTCAGGTACTTGTAGAGCCTCATTGGGAAACCCCAAGAGCAAGGTGTGATGAGCACAACAACAAGTTTCCCTCAGTTATGAAACCAAGGTTATCGAACCAGTAGGAGCAAGGAAACAACTCCAAGGTGTTTTTAACAACTTGGAATCCTACACAACACAAACTCAAGACTTTGCCCCAACTTTTAGTGAGGTTGTCAATCTCACTGGTTTGCTAAAAACAAAGGATTAAATATATAGTGTGGAAGGTAATAGTTTCTTGTAGAAAGTAAAAGGTAACAATATATGGAATAACAATAGTAAAGATTGGACTGGGATCCATAGGTCACTAGAGGTGTTCTCCTTAAGATAGATAACATGCTGGGTGAACAAATTACAGAGGGGCAATTGACAGGTTGAGAAAGCATAACAATGAATATACTAGACATCATGATTCCTATGAGATTTGATTGAGCATTACAACAATATACATAGACCGTAATCCAACTGCATCTATGACTAATAATCCACCTTCAGGTTATCATCCGAACCCCCTCCAGTATTAAGTTGCAAGCAACGGATAATTGCATTAAGCAATGTGTGTAAAGTAAATAATACGATTATTCTATGAACAAAAGATTGTTGTTTTCTACCTAGTAGCAACAACACATCTACAACCTTAGAGATTTCTGTCACTTCCCCAGATTACTAGAGGCATGAACCTACTATCGAGCATAAACACTCTCTCTTGGAGTCACAAGCATCTACTTGGCCAAGATAGCTACTAGCAACGGAGAGCATGCAAGATCAAAAATAACACATACATGATAGACAAATAATCAATCTAACATCATAGAATCAATAATCAATCTGACATAGTATCTAGTATCCATCGGATCCCCGCAAACACATGTATGATTACAAATAGATGATCTTGTGTGGCATCCCGCTAAACCACTACTAGAAAATCGCGTTGTTTTTGTGCATTGCATCATCATGACCGCATGCTCATGTCATCATGCCACCTTGCATTTGAGCATCGTCATCATCTTGCATTTGCTTGCATAAAACTATTTGCGGAAAAACCTATTTTTGTTTTCTAAACGCCCCGTCTTTGTTCAAACGCAAAACCCGTGTCTCTGGATTATTTTGTTTTGTCTGCTATCGGTTTGCAAAAGCCTGTTTGAAATAAATAAAATATTTAATTAATTTTAAGGGGGCAGTCGAACGGGCCGATCCGACCCAGTCGACCACCCCAGTGCAAAAACGGTCCACCCAAAATCCCTAGTGTACCCAGACCTATTCTACCCACCCCTCCAGCCACCTCACCCCACCCAATCCGCTCTCGCCACCTCACCTCTCTCCCTCCCTCCACCACTCCCAGCTCGCCACGTCAGACTCTCTCCCCCAGCCCCCACTCCCTCTTCCACCTCCCCCTGGAACCGACCCACCTCCTGCTTCTTACCCACTCTCTCTCCCCCTCACCGCCATCCTGGGCACGCACCAGCCCCACTTCCTCCCTACCCGCCTCCCCTGGTCAAACCCTCCCCTAGCCGCACCCACTCCCCACCCCCGGCCCCACCCGCGGGACCCACCACCCCCTGGCCCCGCGTCCCCTGCCCGTCCCCCACCTCCCGACGCGCCCCGCTCGCCCTCCTCTCCCCCCGCGTCTGCCTCCTTCCTCCCTCTCCCTCTCTCCGGCGACTACCTCCCATCCCCCTCGCTCGCTCCCGCCGCTCCACCGGGCCGCCCCTCCGCCTGCTAGCCGAGCCGCCGCCGCTCCCTCCCTGGCGCCGCCGTCGCCGGCGGGCCCGCTTCGTCGACCCCCTCCGGCGCCTCCCTGTCCTCCCGGGCCGAGCCGCCTCCGCCGCTCGCCCCCAGGCCCTACCTCGCCGGTCACCCGCCTCCTGCAGCCTCCCCTCCGGCCCTCCTCCTCACCGCCTCCACCGTCGGCCCCCTCGCAAGCTCCTCCCCGGCGCCCTCCCTTCAAGCTCCGCCGCCAGCGCGTCCGTGCGCCGTCGGCCTCCTCCCCGCCTCCCGCCGCCGGCCCCGTGCTCCGCCGGCCTCCTTCCTCCTCCGGCGCCCCTGCCTCGCGCCGCCTCGCCAGCGAGCTCCTCCGCCCGAGCGCGCCGCCCTCTCCGTCGTGCTCCTCCTCGCCTCCAGCCGCCCCAGCCCTGCTTCTCCTCTTCTGGCCGCCGGCGAGCTCGCGCCCGGCGAGCCTGTTGTCGTCAGACCCCGCGCAAGCGCGTCCACACCCTCCTCCCTGAAGTCTGCGGCCCCGCGTTCGGCCCCGTCGCTCGCCTTCACGCGCTGAGTACGGCCTCCTCGTCCCTGGCAACCACCTCCTGGAGTATCCCTTGTCTCGCACCTGCGCCACTCCAAGATCGACGACAACCTGGACCTATCCGACAAGCTGTGGCCTAGCCCGAGTTCTCCACCGACCACGAAGCCGAGAACCCCTACAGGATCAAGACCCCGACAAGATCTCCGCTCGCCCGCGTGTGCCATAATATGTCAAGACCTTCTCGTCCAGAAGACTAAAGGGGCGCGGACCCAAGACCGACACCGACTTAGAAGAATCCGATGAACCATCGGTGATGGACCCGAGTTCGTCACCAACGCCACAACCTTCGACAAGGAACCGACAAAATCGCCTAAATTCTCCTTAGAGAACCCCGAGTACCTGAAGACCAAACTCCGAAGACCGATCCCGGCGCGCCCAGGTCGTCGACACGGATACGCCAAGTACGCTGACACGGAACCGACCAGTTCGCCGAGAACCGCTCCCGGACCCGATGACCGCCAAGATCGCCATGGAACGACAAGTACTTCACCCCGAACATCGAGACCCTGGACGACAAGTACTCCTTCCCGGATGCGATGCTCGAGAACCCAGACGGTAAGGACACCGACGCAGAACGCCAAGTTCGTCATTCCGAACGCCACGACCGTCGACATGACCCGAAGACCACGGAGGCGACAAGATCTACCCTTTGGTCGAGAATGTTTCTGTCGAGGCCGACCCCGTCGCACCAATAACCCCGACACCGAACCCGAACCCCGGAACCCCAAGTTCGTCGAGACCCCCTAAAGTGTGAACCCCTTATCCGAGAACCCTATTTTATAAATGTCACCTATATAATTGTTGCATATAAATTGTTCATGCATGCATACTTGTCTGTGGTTTGGGGGCCTTATGCCGATTCACTTCATAATTAAATATGGGGCCCATATGCGGGCAAATCTAGTCTCATATTGGCCTCATTTAAATTTGTGTAGCGAACCGGTAACTTATCTTGCCCTGTTATTACAACATTTAATTTGCGGGGTAGATAAACAACTTGAACCATTTAATTATTGTCGGGACCCCCGGTTCCGCTTAATATTGCCTAATTGCATCGCATCTTTGCCATGTCATACATCATACATGCATCATGCCCGATCTTCGGCCATAGTATTAAATATTGCATCCGTTGTTTATTCTAGTGTTTTGGTTCTTCGCGGATAAGGCCGTTGAGTTGATGCGAGTGTCGACCCGATCTTCGGTTGAACCTTCGACAATGTTTCCAGGCGAGCATCTCCCCCTTTCTACCTATCTTACTTTTATAGTATTTATTCCCTCCTGTTGATCTATTGCTATCCGTGTTGCGATGCTCTAGTTTTCCGTACCCGTGATATCCCTCGCAGCCTTATATTGCCTTGGACACTTCCTATTACCTGTTGTTTGGTAGATAGCTGGACTTGCGCGTCGTAGTCGCTTGCTCAAGTGCTGTTGCGTGTCGTCAAGTACCACAGTTGTTGGAGCACTGCCGCATGTTTAATGTTGGAGACGGTTATGGCTTTATTTATTGCTCACTTTAATTATTGTTTAACAACTAAAATTGAAGTAGGTAAGCAGAGGCACAGGTGGGCAATAGATGTTATTTGGTTGTTAACCGTCCACTTGTGTCCCGTAGGACCCCGAGTGCTTGATACCTGTTCCTTGATTTATCGCGCTATCCACATACGGGGAATTATGGGCCCCCCCTGAGCCAGAGCATGATTCATTCTTATTTCTTGGGGCCACAAACTAGTTTGAGGTTTTATTTACTATCCTGTACATATGCCATGCTTTACTTCTTTATTACGATTGTGCGAGGAGCACCTGTACTGTTTAGGATCGGGACACGTTTTCGCGGTATCGACAAGCCCGAGTTTTCGGGTTCCCAGTCGTTTACAGCCGTCCACCCAAACCTCGGGTCTGTCTCGGAGTCAGCTAACTTCGTTGCGGGTGTACTCCAAGGGGTGGCCCCCTGAAATATTTATGAATCCTGTGATTGCTTTGTCGTGAAAGCCTCGTTGGGTTTTGATTTGGTTTTTCCGAGGTTGATCGAGTGTGTGTTGCTATTTGTGCACCCCTGCAGGGTAAAACTTTCTGAAAGCTGTGTCCGCGGTTATGGACGACTTGGAGCACAGTATCTCGATCATAGACAACTATAACTAAAGTAGTGCTATAAATTTGACTTTATAATGACTAGTAATCAGCTTCACTATAATGGAATGGCTAAATAAAACTGCCAACAATTGCTTGTTTGGGGTGTCGCTTGCAACCGATGTATCTGACTAGTAAATATTGCAACCATAATGGAATGGCTAAATAAAAGTACCAACAACTGCTGGGTTTTGGGATATCTCATGCTAATTGTATCTGACTAGTAAGTGCCGCAACTACAACGGAATGGTTAACTAAAATTGCCCACTGCTTATTATATCAGGATGATTATCTATACCTGACTAGTAATTGGTGCAACGATAACTGAATAAATAAAACTGCCAACGGTGGGAGTTCCTCGGTCGACTTCCTCGTTTGGTCTCGAGGGGGAAACACCAGGATGGGTTTGTTTGATGGTAGCATCAGGTTGGTTCCGGATAGGTCATTCTTGCCCCTCTCTGATAGCCGCTAGTTGTATCGAGTCTCTATGGGTTGTTTAGTGCATGCCGCGCTGCCGCTTCAGTCCACCATACCTATGTAGGCGAGGACCGCCGAATTCTAGTCTCGCCGTGTACTGGCCTCAGTACTGACCGCTCTCTCTTTTTCCTTTGCCCTTTGTCGGCACCCCTTTTGTTTAATCAGGTTTTGAGATCGACGTCGTTAGCAGGGTTACCCTTCCGGCTTGGCCTGGGCAGGGTTATGGACGCCATTGGTTATTCTTCAGGGCTCTTAGCCCCATTTGCATCTTGTCCATAGACGGACGCTCTATCATTTTCAAGGTGATTTGGATCTTTGTATATTATATCTGTATTCTTGACTCTTTGGGTCGCTGTTGTATATATATCTGTTCTGTGGGTCCCATCGAGGACTGTTGTGTAATGTTATTACTTCGTTTTCCACCCGCACGAAAGTGCCTGGTGGGCACCTTTGAATCGTTTCTATGCGGGTTTGGCGGGAATCGCTGAAACTTGCATAGGGTCGATTCTGAGGGTGTTACAGAGTGGTATCAGAGCTCAGCAGTTACGATACCCCACAAGTCCAGCCTGTAGGATAACCTAGCTAACGGCCGAAGTAGAGTGTCAAAACTATTTTTGCAAAATCGGTTGGATAGTTCTGATTAGGTCTGATTTTACTCCTTACCCCTCTGCTGCTCTCCTCTCACCTCTGCATGTTTTGAATCCGCTCTCTTCGCTCTCTTCGAGTCCAGGATTTCTCGTGGTTGGGTTCCGTCGTACCTTCAGGGTTTCGCTTCCTCTTTTGGTAACGGTGTGCCTACATCTGGTCTTCATGCTATCCGAGGAATCCTTCATCTGGTGGACTTCTCTTGCTCCTCCTCGTGCCTTACGGTGTTTTCCGACGCGACGACATCATCTACGCCAGATCCGATGCAGAGTCTGCATCACTCCTTTGTTTCCGAACCTCGCTTGTCGAGATCTACAATCTGAATTCCGAGAGTTGGTTGCATAATCCGCCTATTCATGTGCAGAGTAATGCTTTGGGTGCGCGATGGACTGATCACCATCCGATTACTCTTATCATTCGCTCTTGTACATCGAATCAGTGGATCCAGCGATTTTACTCCGTCCACGGAAGCTAGAGGTGGCTTTATTTGTTGATACCTCTACCTTCGACCTTTTGTTTCCGGAGTGTTCTCTCGACGATCACGGACAACGAACTCTTGTTAGTGGTGTCGCGAGGATCTACACAAAGCGAGAAGACGCAGATCGCCGACCTTCCTTCCGGTACCATGAGGCGGATCTCGAGGGCGAGATCCATTGTTAGTGGTGTCGAATTGTGGCATCCCGCAAAACCACTACTAGAAAATCGCGTTGTTTTTGTGCATTGCATCATCATGACCGCATGCTCATGTCATCATGCCACCTTGCATTTGAGCATCGTCATCATCTTGCATTTGCTTGCATAAAACTATTTGCGGAAAAACCTATTTTTGTTTTCTAAACGCCCCGTCTTTGTTCAAACGCAAAACCCGGGTCTCCGGATTATTTTGTTTTGTCTGCTATCGGTTTGCAAAAGCCTGTTTGAAATAAATAAAATATTTAATTAATTTTAAGGGGGCAGTCGAACGGGCCGATCCGACCCAGTCGACCACCCCAGTGCAAAAACGGTCCACCCAAAATCCCTAGTCTACCTAGACCTATTCTACCCACCCCTCCAGCCACCTCACCCCACCCAATCCGCTCTCGCCACCTCACCTCTCTCCCTCCCTCCACCACTCCCAGCTCGCCACGTCAGACTCTCTCCCCCAGCCCCCACTCCCTCTTCCACCTCCCCCTGGAACCGACCCACCTCCTGCTTCTTACCCACTCTCTCTCCCCCTCACCGCCATCCTGGGCACGCACCAGCCCCACTTCCTCCCTACCCGCCTCCCCTGGTCAAACCCTCCCCCAGCCGCACCCACTCCCCACCCCCGGCCCCACCCGCAGGACCCACCACCCCCTGGCCCCGCGTCCCCTGCCCGTCCCCCACCTCCCGACGCGCCCCGCTCGCCCTCCTCTCCCCCCGCGTCTGCCTCCTGCCTCCCTCTCCCTCTCTCCGGCGACCACCTCCCATCCCCCTCGCTCGCTCCCGCCGCTCCACCGGGCCGCCCCTCCGCCTGCTAGCCGAGCCGCCGCCGCTCCCTCCCTGGCGCCGCCGTCGCCGGCGGGCCCGCTTCGTCGACCCCCTCCGGCGCCTCCCCGTCCTCCCGGGCCGAGCCGCCTCCGCCGCTCGCCCCCAGGCCCCACCTCGCCGGTCACCCGCCTCCTGCAGCCTCCCCTCCGGCCCTCCTCCTCACCGCCTCCACCGTCGGCCCCCTCGCAAGCTCCTCCCCGGCGCCCTCCCTTCAAGCTCCGCCGCCAGCGCGTCCGTGCACCGCCGGCCTCCTCCCCGCCTCCCGCCGCCGGCCCCGTGCTCCGCCGGCCTCCTTCCTCCTCCGGCGCCCCTGCCTCGCGCCGCCTCGCCAGCGAGCTCCTCCGCCCGAGCGCGCCTCCCTCTCCGTCGTGCTCCTCCTCGCCTCCAGCCGCCCCAGCCCTGCTTCTCCTCTTCCGGCCGCCGGCGAGCTCGCGCCCGGCGAGCCTGTTGTCGTCAGACCCCGCGCAAGCGCGTCCACACCCGCCTCCCTGAAGTCTGCGGCCCCGCGTTCGGCCCCGTCGCTCGCCTTCACGCGCTGAGTACGGCCTCCTCGTCCCTGGCAACCACCTCCTGGAGTATCCCTTGTCTCGCACCTGCGCCACTCCAAGATCGACGACAACCTGGACCTATCCGACAAGCTGTGGCCTAGCCCGAGTTCTCCACCGACCACGAAGCCGAGAACCCCTACAGGATCAAGACCCCGACAAGATCTCCGCTCGCCCGCGTGTGCCATAATATGTCAAGACCTTCTCGTCCAGAAGACTAAAGGGGCGCGGACCCAAGACCGACACCGACTTAGAAGAATCCGATGAACCATCGGTGATGGACCCGAGTTCGTCACCAACGCCACAACCTTCGACAAGGAACCGACAAAATCGCCTAAGTTCTCCTTAGAGAACCCCGAGTACCCGAAGACCAAACTCCGAAGACCGATCCCGGCGCGCCCAGGTCGTCGACACGGATACGCCAAGTACCCTAACACGGAACCGACCAGTTCGCCGAGAACCGCTCCCGGACCCGATGACCGCCAAGATCGCCATGGAACGACAAGTACTTCACCCCGAACATCGAGACCCTGGACGACAAGTACTCCTTCCCGGATGCGATGCTCGAGAACCCAGACGGTAAGGACACCGACGCAGAACGCCAAGTTCGTCATTCCGAACGCCACGACCGTCGACATGACCCGAAGACCACGGAGGCGACAAGATCTACCCGTTGGTCGAGAATGTTTCTGTCGAGGCCGACCCTGTCGCACCAATAACCCCGAGACCGAACCCGAACCCCGGAACCCCAAGTTCGTCGAGACCCCCTAAAGTGTGAACCCCTTATCCGAGAACCCTATTTTATAAATGTCACCTATATAATTGTTGCATATAAATTGTTCATGCATGCATACTTGTCTGTGGTTTGGGGGCCTTATGCCGATTCACTTCATAATTAAATATGGGGCCCATATGCGGGCAAATCTAGTCTCATATTGGCCTCATTTAAATTTGTGTAGCGAACCGGTAACTTATCTTGCCCTGTTATTACAACATTTAATTTGCGGGGTAGATAAACAACTTGAACCATTTAATTATTGTCGGGACCCCCGGTTCCGCTTAATATTGCCTAATTGCATCGCATCTTTGCCATGTCATACATCATACATGCATCATGCCCGATCTTCGGCCGTAGTATTAAATATTGCATCCGTTGTTTATTCTAGTGTTTTGGTTCTTCGCGGATAAGGCCGTTGAGTTGATGCGAGTGTCGACCCGATCTTCGGTTGAACCTTCGACAATGTTTCCAGGCGAGCATCTCCCCCTTTCTACCTATCTTACTTTTATAGTATTTATTCCCTCCTGTTGATCTATTGCTATCCGTGTTGCGATGCTCTAGTTTTCCGTACCCGTGATATCCCTCGCAGCCTTATATTGCCTTGGACACTTCCTATTACCTGTTGTTTGGTAGATAGCTGGACGTGCGCGTCGTAGTCGCTTGCTCAAGTGCTGTTGCGTGTCGTCAAGTACCACAGTTGTTGGAGCATTGCCGCATGTTTAATGTTGGAGACGGTTATGGCTTTATTTATTGCTCACTTTAATTATTGTTTAACAACTAAAATTGAAGTAGGTAAGCAGAGGCACAGGTGGGCAATAGATGTTATTTGGTTGTTAACCGTCCACTTGTGTCCCGTAGGACCCCGAGTGCTTGATACCTGTTCCTTGATTTATCGCGCTATCCACATACGGGGAATTATGGGCCCCCCCTGAGCCAGAGCATGATTTATTCTTATTTCTTGGGGCCACAAACTAGTTTGAGGTTTTATTTACTATCTTGTACCTATGCCATGCTTTACTGCTTTATTACGATTGTGCGAGGAGCACCTGTACTGTTTAGGATCGGGACACGTTTTCGCGGTATCGACAAGCCCGAGTTTTCGGGTTCCCAGTCGTTTACAGCCGTCCACCCAAACCTCGGGTCCGTCTTGGAGTCAGCTAACTTCGTTGCGGGTGTACTCCAAGGGGTGGCCCCCTGAAATATTTCTGAATCCTGTGATTGCTTTGTCGTGAAAGCCTCGTTGGGTTTTGATTTGGTTTTTCCGAGGTTGATCGAGTGTGTGTTGCTATTTGTGCACCCCTGCAGGGTAAAACTTTCTGAAAGCCGTGTCCGCGGTTATGGACGACTTGGAGCATAGTATCTCGATCATAGACAACTATAACTAAAGTAGTGCTATAAATTTGACTTTATAATGACTAGTAATCAGCTTCACTATAATGGAATGGCTAAATAAAACTGCCAACAATTGCTTGTTTGGGGTGTCGCTTGCGACCATTGTATCTGACTAGTAAATATTGCAACCATAACGGAATGGCTAAATAAAAGTACCAACAACTGCTGGGTTTTGGGATATCTCATGCTAATTGTATCTGACTAGTAAGTGCCGCAACTACAACGGAATGGTTAACTAAAATTGCCCACTGCTTATTATATCAGGATGATTATCTAACCTGACTAGTAATTGGTGCAACGATAACTGAATAAATAAAACTGCCAACGGTGGGAGTTCCTCGGTCGACTTCCTCGGTTGGTCTCGAGGGGGAAACACCAGGATGGGTTTGTTTGATGGTAGCATCAGGTTGGTTCCGGATAGGTCATTCTTGCCCCTCTCTGATAGCCACTAGTTGTATCGAGTCTCTATGGGTTGTTTAGTGCATGCCGCGCTGCCGCTTCAGTCCACCATACCTATGTAGGCGAGGACCGCCGAATTCTAGTCTCGCCGTGTACTGGCCTCAGTACTGACCGCTCTCTCTTTTTCCTTTGCCCTTTGTCGGCACCCCTTTTGTTTAAGCAGGTTTTGAGATCGACGTCGTTAGCAGGGTTACCCTTCCGGCTTGGCCTGGGCAGGGTTATGGACGCCATTGGTTATTCTTTAGGGCTCTTAGCCCCATTTGCATCTTGTCCGTAGACGGACGCTCTATCATTTTCAAGGTGATTTGGATCTTTGTATATTATATTTGTATTCTTGACTCTTTGGGTCGCTGTTGTATATATATCTGTTCTGTGGGTCCCATCGAGGACTGTTGTGTAATGTTATTACTTCGTTTTCCACCCGCACGAAAGTGCCTGGTGGGCACCTTTGAATCGTTTCTATGCGGGTTTGGCGGGAATCGCTGAAACTTGCATAGGGTCGATTCTGAGGGTGTTACATCTTGATCATGAACGAAGATCACAAGATCTAAACATGATAGCACAAAGGAGGAGAAACAACCATCTAGCTAATGTATGGACCCATAGTCCAAGGGTGAACTACTCACACATCATACCGGAGGCTGGCATGGTGATGAAGAAGGCCTCCGGGATGATCTCTCCCCTCCGACAGGGTGCCGGAAAGAGCTTTGGATCCCTCCCGATATAGGGATGATGGTGGCGGCGGCTACGGACTGTTTCGTGGAGATCTGATCGGGTGCTTAGGGATTCTGCATCGGGGGGATTTTATAGGCGAAGAGGTAAGGTTGGTTGAGGACAAGGGGGCCCACACAATGCCCTGGCGCAGCCTAGGGTGGACCCGTGCCAGGGGGTGTGGCCACCCCGTGCCCCCCTTTGGATACCCTTCGGTCTCTGTGTTCGTTCCGGTAAAATATTGACTTTGGCTTTTCTCCCGTCCAATTCCAAGAATATTTCCTTACTAGCTTTTCGGAAACCAAAAACAGCAGAAAACAGGCAACTGGCACTGCGGCATCTTGTTAATAGGTTAGTCCCAGAAAATGTATACAAATACCTCAAAGTGTAGACAGAGCATAGCAAAGTTGATACTAAACAAGCATGGAACATCAAAAATTAGAGATACGTTTACGACGTATCAAGCATCCCCAAGCTTAACTCCTGCTCGTCCTCGAATAGGTAAGTGATAAAAAGAATAATTTTTAGGTGACATACACCATCACAATCTTGATCAAACCATTTGTAAAGCATTGAAAGCTGGGATCAAAGTACTCTAAACATGAGCATGAAAGATGAAGTTTTAACAATAAGACATAGAAACTATGTTGCAACATGAAAGGATACAAACAATGATCATGAATAACAATGCATTGAAAGACGTTTGTTTGTTTCACATATAGAAAACATAGTATAGTGGTATTCATATTGTCCCTCATGGAGTAGCAAAACATAAATGCATAGGAGACCTTCAAAGTTCATAAGGGTGACTAGATACAAATAGTTTAAGAACAAACAATATCAACATTATGAATCAATCAATAAGTTTTGGGACAATGCATATAAAACTAAGAATGACAACTATGCTCTCTTAATTGGTGCATAAAGATAGAAGGTGAAGACTTAATATAAAAGTAGGAAGAAAGGCCCTTCATAGGGAAGTAGGGATTTCAAGTTTCATAAAGAGCTTCCAAAAATTATGGTACTTGTTAGCTTTCAGCTCTCTTTGACCCTATCATAAGCATCTTGAAGTGATTAAGTTTAAAGTGAAACAAATATGGAGTATATGCTTGAAAAATCATAAGTTGGCAATCTCATGTCCCTTGAGTACGAGGGCCATTCCTCATGCTACTCAACTTTAGTCACAAGCAAGTTCTTGTCATTGTAAGTATATGTGTATCATAGAGAACTGCCAACGGGGTACCCCTTGCCCCATGACACAGGAGCTATCCCATATCAAAATTACAAGGCAACACAAAGTGAGCATCTCAGCGATCCTTTTATTTACCATGAGCATGGTGCATTTTTTTTGATATGATACTTCATGGATTGATCACTATGGTGACGCTGCAAGTTTCCACCATGATTATGCATGGCTTAGGCTAGCCGCCCAGGTGTTTCTCTAACACATATACATAACTCCATGGACTTACAAGCTCCGCTTTTATTTTATACCACCGACATCCATAAACAAAATATCATGATATCAAATGGGTAATATGTACATGTTGTGAAAGCGTTCCTCATGACAGCATGGTTCTGCTAATTTCCAACTTATAAGTGCAAGCATATACAACATAGATGACACAATGGTTCAAGTTTATTAGGGGCAAGAAAAATAAAGTGTGCCATCAAGTTTGTGAGAGCTTTAACCACTAATTTTCACATAACAAGTTTAATTTGGAAGATAGATAAAACAAGAATATACTTGGAATGGTGTGACACACCATGCATAGGAATTTATAGTGGACTCTTTGGAATAACTTGGTTACTTGGGAGTTGGATGCATGGGCAGAGCTTACTCAATACAAGTGGAGGCTAGCAAAAGACTAGGAGTGACCAACTAAGAGAGCAATAATGGCCATAATCATGCAGAGCGACAAAACTTTATCAATCAAAGCATAAAGTGTCATCACAAGTCAAAAATTAAATGATCATAGAGGCTAAGGTGACTGGTTCATAGTCATAAAATGGTGTGAGCATGTGCCAAGTCAACTCAAACAAAGCATCAATGGAGAATAACACAATATTATGCTTTTGTATGCTAAAACAACACATGATTCTTTCAAGGCACATTAAGCAATCTCAATTGTGTGGAACAAGTCATGCTACAACAATAATCACTAAGCATAAAGTCAAATCAACATCTAGCATGGCATGATAAAGTCTAAGCCACAATCTAAACAAGCTCCCTTTTATACCACTTAAGCATGAAACTTTCTACTCTTTTCCAACACCAATCAACTTATTTAAAACAACACAGCGAAAACGGGGGTCCAACTAATTTATTCAAGCAAACTAAACAAACGAAAACCAACAACGAAAACTAAGACGCTCCAAGAACAACACAAGAGTGCATGAAACGATAAAAACGAAGTGTCTAGAAAGATACCTGAGATTTTTATTGATAAAGAAGGGGATGCCCAAGGCATCCCCAAACTTTGATGTTTGTTGATACGTCGGAAACGTATCTATAATTTTTGATGTTCCATGCTTGTTTAGTATCTACTTTGCTTTGCGTTGTCTATACTTTGAGGTGTTTTTATATGTTTTCTGGTACTAACCTATTAACAAGATGCCATAGTGCCAGTTGCCTGTTTTCTTCTATTTTTGGTTCAAGAAAGGCAGAAAATCAATATTCTCGGAATTGGACGGGACAAAAGACAAAGTCAATATTTTACCATGGAAAACACGAACCCTGAATACGAGACGAAAGAGCTCCCATTCTTGCACAATGCATCTTGCCAGAAGTTGGTGAGGCATGCGCACTGTAATGAGGAGCTCCCATTCTTGCACACAGTGAGACATGAATATACCGTCAAATTTAGAGAACAGTACACTAGTGTATTTAGAGCCTACCCAGGTCCTAATGAACATGACAAGAACTTGGGGATTTTTGTGGTTTGAACTAAGCTTCGATCAGTGTGTCAAATTGGGGAAAAGCTCTGAAGATTATTATGAACTAATGAATGTGCTGGCACTCATCGCTGTGATGGACACAGGGCACGAATGTATGATCTCCCTAGAGACGGAAGTCGACACCAAACTGCCCATATTCACGTGGATCGACGTAAAACAACAGACGTCTTTGTGAGCAGCTGCAGGTCAAAAATTATGGAGATCAGTGAGATTTTAAGTAGTCATGGATAGAGACTTGCATCTCGGATTCTCGGTGGCGCATCTAGAAAGGGTCATGGTGACCCTAGCTCGGCTCAGGGACGGACGTGCGACGGCTTGGGCAGAGAGACAAGCATGTGGTGGTGTAGCGGCAGCGAGCAGCCCGGCTGGGGCCGAGTCCCTCATTGGTGCGTGGATGGATCCGTGGTGGCACCATGGAAGGTGATGACCTAGGAGCGGAAGAATCGAGCGAAACGCTCCACTGGCAGAACACGAACTTTTGGTTCTTTTTAGATAAGTAGAGATTTATTGGATAAGCCCTGCTCGTTAGCTAGGTCGTTAGTTATGGATGAAATATAGGAACCTTGTTATTTTGTTAGACGCCATAGAGTAGATAGTGAGCTAAAAGATAGGGCACGTATGGTCCCGTTGTTATTGTATTCAAAATGATTTGTTAGCAGTGACATTTTTCTATAATTATATTGAAGTGTGACACCACACACCACCGCATATTTGCTTTTAATAGTAAAGATATTGTTTCCCATTTCTGATATGTGTGTTGTATGTCTGAACTTGGGTGGACTCACATGTTCGATTGTTTTCTTGTTTCTTCTGCTGTTTCAGTTTTCTGATACTTGATGCTTCTTTTTTAGTATAAGTACTGATTTATTCTTGTAATTTCTATATGGACAAAATGCTGTAGAGGTCAATGGTGTCATCACAACAATTTCAGATCTCTGATTGATAATTTCTTTGCCTTGTGTGTTTCCAGGGCATTCTGTCTTATCCACGTAGCATTATTGGATTTTAATGGCTCAAGATTCAGGGAACCAGCTTCACCTTGAAGTTTACTATTTGCAACTGTATTTTACTAACTCTGTAGCGAAGTTTTCATTGAAGATCTAACTGCTGCGCCAACACTCCCCAAATGCAAGATCTTCTACCCCTGTCCCCTGGCAGGTCTAGCTCCTCAATGCATCCAAATGTTGAGTGGCCATGGACAATCTAGCTATATATACGAAGATGAGCCACATCCACATGCACGATCGAGTCGACGAAGTGGGGCGTTTAGTTGCTCAACGCTCTTCGTCCACACAGATTAGGGACACTCACATTTGTGCCTTAACCTGCGGTTGTAATGACTATGATCATCTAGAAAGACCAAGGAAATGAACTGATCTACCGTAATTTTTTTGCTTCAGTAACGGCCGCAGCAGCTGAGTTCGACAATTACAATGTAGAGTATTGTTAGTCTGGAGCTGTTCTGCTTCTTTTTTCCCCTGTTATCGTACTCATGTTTGTCTCTGTATCAGCTTTCCCCTTTAAAATGGAAATCAATATACTTAAATATATGCGTATATATCTTTCTCCACAGGTTAAAAAATATGTATATCTTCAATTTATTATCTCTGCGTGAGTGTACAAGACTCCAAGCTGAACTCAACCAAGAGCAGCAAGAGATAACAGTTCGGGTTCTATTTAGATGCATCAGGAGAAATCAACCACCCTCAACAGATTGCTCGAATCCAACATAAAATTCCAATTCCATTTTGATGTGATTAACGACATCATTTCTGGGATTTGAGAATCATAAAATTAAATAAATATAGAGTGTTTTTCCATTGAATTATTCGTCCTGACAACAACTTATTATTAGACATAAGAAAACCTGAGTCTGATTTAGTATAGAGGGAATTAAGTCTTCGCAGATATTCCCTCCGTTTAGAAATATAAGACATAAGAAAATCAAGTCTGAGCAGATACAAATTTTTCTTTCTTTAAACCTATTGAGTTGTACAATTGCATCTCCAAATCAATCTTCCAGGGAGTAATACTACAACTGATGCACAGTTCTTACTGCTTGGCGTCTATCGGCTCGGGCTCGATGTACAGCAAGCGCCTGCAAATCGGGCACATGTCGCTCTCCCTGAGAACAAGCTCCAAGCACCCGCCATGAAATACGTGCGGCTTGCTGCATCCTGGCCACACGGCCAGGTCGTCGCCCTCGAGCAGCTGCAAGCAGACGGAGCAGTCCTCCCCGGCGGCGACCATCCTTCTTCGCTTCGTTGGCTGTTCACCATCATCCGTGTCGTCGGGTTCCCTTTCATCATGGCCGCCGCATCGCACAGGCTCTGGAAGATGCAGCTCCATGCCGGTGTAGGCCGTGTGGCTGTCGCACCCGACTAGCCACCCCTCCTTAACCTTGCCCTCCAGCGCGTCGCACATCCTCTCCATGCTATCTGGCGTGAAGTCTGCCGACCGGAGGATGCCGACATCGACGAGCACCTCGACGCGCGCGGCACGCGGCGGGACGCTCACCTCAGCGGTCAAATTCGACCATAGCTCCTGGAGCTCCTTGCGGAGGTTGGCCAGGTGGTCGCCTGGACATACCAAATTGGCCACCGACGCACCAGCCCATGGCAGCGACCTCGCCGTGTCGCCGGTAGGCGGCATGATGAACCGGAGCTGGTGGTTCTTCGTGCGCCTGCGTGCTTCCATGGCGCCATTGGAAGCCGTCGAGAAGTGAGTGTGTCGGTACAGCACCAAGATCTGCTTGTCGTCGACTCCATCTTCTTGGCTCTCCACAGCGGCTACCCGCATCCGCATGAAGCCAGCCGTGCTCCCAGCGGAGGCGAACCGCGGCACCTCCCCTCCAAAGAAATGTTCCTCGGAGACAAAATCCTTGCCGCTCGCCGTGGACGCTTGTCCGTCTACCTCTCCGTCACTCTCCTCATCCTCCTCCTCTTCTTCGTACTCGTAATCCTCCTCCACTTCTTGGCCGGCATCGTCCTCCAACTCCTCCTCCGTCGTATCAGTGTCTAGAGGAAGAACGTAACCCTCGAACCGGACGACGACCTCACAGGCGGCGGGGTGGCACCCAAACCCATTCAGGTAGAAGTAAACCTCCTTGTCCAGCACCACCACGGGGCTCAGCTCAACGCTGGGCCTCTCCGCCGACAGCGGCGCAAGCGAGCGGTCTCGGGTGTCGGTGTGGACGCAGGCGCACACGACGCCCTGGCCGACGGCGCGCTCCGGGTCGACGAGGGAGACACGAGTAAGGCGGACACGGTCGCGGCCCTTCATTAAGGTCCTGTGGGTTAAGCCGCTCTCGAGTTCCACGGACCATGGGCGACGCGACAGCTGCTGGTCCACAGTCTCCGGCACCGGCTGAGGAAGAACGTCAAAATCGAACCGCACGGTGACGGCGGCGTCCTCGTCCTCCAGCCGGTTCACGTAGAAGAAGAACTCTCTGTCCATCACAAGCTCGGGATGCATGTCCCAGCCTGCGTTACTGGCCGACAGCCGCGCGATCGGGATGTTAGAGTTCCAGGTATCGCTCTGAACGGAGACGACCACGGCGCCTTGGCCGCTGGCGCTCGCCGCGTCGACGAGGGAGACACGGGTGAGACAGACGCGCTGGCCGTCCTTGAGGATGGACCAGGACCCGGAGCTCCAGGACTGGCCGCTCTTGACCTCTACAAACCGCTGCACATCCATGGCAGGCACAGGGGTCAGTGTTCCTTTTCTAATGGGGAATTGATCGATCGATCTCTTTTCCTGTCCTCCTCGTCAAGACCTAATGGATCATCGACTGGGATTATATTGATTGGACGATCTTGGCAGTGTCCGATTTGAAGTCTTAGAGGATTTGGAGTTTGACCATCCTAAGTTGACTGTTTAACTCGAACTCACCGATCCCGAGCGGGATTCGGATTCAAAGTGAGATAAGCCCGTGCACTTTCGGCCCGTTTAGCTGCCGCGACTAGGTGAGCTAGCTGGGCCAAATAGCCACGCCTTTAGTTCCGCTCTAAAAAAAAAGGTCACGCCTTTAGTGGCCGCTCGTTGATTCCTCTAGTCCACATGACACTCGGTGCAGTCGATTTGGTTTAAATTTTTGATTTAGTCTATATAATATTTTTAATTTATGTTGTGGCACCAACTTTTTTATTTTTGTGAAATTCTACCGATCTATTAAAAATCATCAATGGTAGTATAAAAATGGCCAAAATTAATAAAATTACAAATAGGTCATTGAACAACCTAGCGACGACTACAACCACTAGCGCGAGCTGAAGGCGCGCCATCGTTCTCGCCCCTCCACCACTGAAGCTGGACAAAACTTGTTATAGTAGAGCTTGTTGTAGTAAACATATAGGAAGTCGTCGTGCTAAGGCCACAAAAGGAACAGAAAGGAACAGTGAACCAGAGCAGCGACCATCGCCAAAGGTGACAACCATAGATCGGAAGAGATTGACCTAAAATCACACCAATAAACACAAAACAGATCGGGTCCTAGGATATCCGCTGGACAAATGACTCTACGCGCCCTCCGTCTGCACTAGATTCACCACCGTAGCGAGGATAGAGCGGGGACGACCTTATTCTTACTTCAAGACGTAGCCATCGTCTCAACATCCCGAAGAAAACACTAAAATGCATGCTAAAAAAGAACGAAAACCTCCTGCCGACGAGAGGACGTGGTCCGCCACACCTCCAAAGCCCTAGGATCACCGGAGGCGAAGCGGACCGACAACATCGCCAGCGAGAGGGACGAAACCCTAGATGGGTATTAGCTAGTTCCTCCGATAGCCTCTCCTCGTAGATGCGTGGCACCAATGTCTTTGGCTAGGCTTTTGGATTTATTTATTCTTATATGCTTCATTTTGAGTTCTATAAATTTCTTTTTTGTTCTATCGCTACATGTCCATATATAGCAAGATAAAAGGCACAACACAATACATGTTCACAAAATCACAAGGTTCTTATACAGTGAAAACACCTTAGAGTAAGATATTACTTATACAATTACTTTTTATATTCTTTTCTTTAAGTGTTTATTTTTATAGCATATATTTCTTAGTGTTTTTTCTATGGGTTTCCATCAATTTTCTTGCTTGAAATAGAAGTAGATTAGACTTTATACACTCTGCCTATAATACATTATACTCTATCGAATAACAAACTACACTCCATCAAAACATGAGGTACATTCTTTCCTTAGACTACTATAGAAAATACCCCAATATTGAAGTGGACTACGGTTGAGAATATACTATAGGTTAGTATAAAGATTGAATGCGCATCACTAAGAGGAGTACATGCTAAGAACAACTCGAGCAGGCCGATCGAGCGAAAGCTGTAAAATGGGCCGGCCCTTTGAACGTTATATGCCCCACCTTAAATCATTGGCTACACCATATATATGTACAGTCCGAGGCACATTTGCAAGATCAAATTGGCTGAATCCCCACAGTATCCTCCGCTGCTCTGTTACTCCTCAACTGCACAATCCGTCACCGCCAACCAAATCCACAGCCTCTTTCCCCACCAGATATGGCACCCCCGCCGCACGATGTGGTCGGTGAATTGCTAAAATGGAGCATGGGCGGCCATGCAGGTCGCTTCGTGTCGCTATGCGGTCGTGGAAATTCATCCATGCGTGATTATGGCGGGGCACTTTTGGCAGCGAGTGAAGCTTGTCGATGTCATTGCCTCCACGTCCATAGGCTCCGATGAGGTACCCTAGATCCGCATTTTGGTTGTTAGGGTTAGGGTTTAGGCGGGAGTGCTGAATCTAGTTTTAGATTTTGCTTAAATATAGTTTTGCAATCGGTGTTGAATTTTCCACAAAGGATTTTTAAAATTATACACGTTAGAGTTCGGTTTCTATTATGGCCGAGATAGTTTCTGACTAAAAAAACTATTTTTGGTGCACTTTACGTGTTTTAGTGGCTGGAATTTTAAGGTGTCTACTAGAGTTGCTCTAACATTATAATAAAAATAGAGTGTACCCTAGCTAAAATACAATTATAAAATGTGGCCATCAAAACAACTAATTTGAATTAAGTTTTAAATATCTTGTTTAAACAAAGAACACGGTGGCAGGGTGCAATTGATTTCGGTTGGACAAGTTTAAGAGCAATGTTTTGAAGTTCGGAAATTAGTTTTTAAAAGGAATTAGGCATTGGAAGCTAGCTCTTTACACCAATAATGAATTATTGCGAGAGCGGTGTTGGGAAAGGAAAACCGCAAAAAAGATACTCGAAAGTAGCAAGAAATAGCTGAAGGGTTTCGCAGCATAGTAAATCAAAAAAATTCTACGGATGCGAACAAGAAAACCAAGATCTAATCTAGGAGATGCAATCAACGAGAGAGATATATGAGATCTTCATACCCTCGAAGAAATCGCACTGCGGAAATGTTCAAAAGTCGTACTAGCCGTCTCCTCCTCGCGATCCGATCCGATCCTACGCCGAAAGTGGCGGCGCCTCCGAGAGATGCACACGTACGGTGCCGCGACGTCTCCTCCTTCCTTGGTCCAGCAAGTGGGGTGGAGAGATAGATTGGATCTGCAGCACGACGGCGTGGTGCTTATGGTGGAGAATTTCTGCAGCAGGGCTTCGCCTATGCGTAGTCGGGAGAGAGAGAGAGAGGAGGAGCCGTAGTTGGCGGCTAGGGTTGAGGAGTAGGCGGGGAGGGTGTGCCCCTGCCCACCTTATATAGGGGGTCTGGCCGGCCCCCTTGGCCCCTCCTCCAAGCCCTAGGGCGGCGGCCCCAAGGGTGGAGTGGGGGGCAAGTTTCCCCCTTTCCTTCTAGAAGGGTTCCCTAGGGTTTCCCCTAGGGTTTGGCCGGCTGGGCCTTTGCGGCCTTGTGCCCCTGGCCCAAAGCGGCCAGGGCACTCCCCTTTAGGCCCACGCAGGCCTACGACAAGTGGGCCCATGTTGGTCCCACTCCGGAAGCTTCTAGAACCTTCCGCTACAATACCGATAAACTCTGAAACTATTCCGAAATCCAAAAAACTGCTTTCCTTTATATGAATCTTATTCTCCGGACCATTCCGGAACCTCTCGTGACGTCCTGGATCTCATCCGAGACTCCGAAAAAAAACTCATAAACCAATTATCCATTCTATCCTAGCATCGATGCACGTTAAGTGTGTGACCCTACGGGTTCGAGAATATGCAGACATGATCTTCCATCAATAATCAACAGCGGGATCTGGAAACCCATATTGACTCCCACATACTCATCGATGATCATATCGGATGAACCACGATGCCGGGATTCAATTAATCCCATATATGTATTCCCTTTGTCACGCGATATTTTACTTCCCCGAGATTCGATCGTTGGTATCGACATACCTAGTTCAATCTCGTTCACAGCAAGTACTTTACTCGTTCTGTAATCCGATATCACTTTGTGATTAACTCCTTAACCACATGCTTGCAAGCGGTGTTGATATCTATTACCGAGTGGGCCCGAAGTATATCTCTCCGACTCGGGAGGGACAAATTCCATCTCGATACATACAACCCAACAAATACTTTCCGATCACCTGAGAGACACCTTGATGATCACCCTCACATAGGATGACGTTGGATGACCTCAAAGCTTTCTTCCGATACCAGGGAGTTGTATTATCTCATGGTCTAAGGAATACAATATTTGACATAAGAAAAAGCTTCGCAAAGATGAACAGGATGACACGATCTAATTGCTCTGCTTAATTTGGGTCTGTCCATCATATCATTCTCCCAATGACATGATCTCATTATTAATCGACAACTCATGTCTATGGTTAGGAAACCTTAACCATCATTAATCAATGAGCTAGTCCATAGAGGCGTACTAGGGACACGGTGTTGTTCATAAACCACGCAAGTATCAAAGTTTCCGCTTAATACAATTCTAGCATGGAATATAAACTTTATCATGAACAAGAATTATAATAATAACATCTTTATTATTCACTACTAGGAAAATGACTATAGGTAATCATCACATCCGTGGCTCACATGGTTGAAGTGCCCCACGGCTAAAACAGGCGTGGCTCACCTATGGGCAGTGCCCTACTAGTAACTAGAACAACCATGGCGCACATGACCATAGTGCGCCACAGATATGTGTGGGCCAGGGCCCTGTTGGCCGCACGCCAAACATCCGTAGCGCACATAGGGTAGGTGTGCTACGGTTGTTAGTGTCAACCGTGGCGCATATGGAGGGGGTGCGCTACGCCTAAGCGCATGTCCCTATCTGCTGTGAAACGGCCAGACACATCCGTGGCGCACTATTGCATGTGCGCCACGGATGTTACTACTCCCTGTGGCGCACTAGGGCAGAGTGCGCCACGGATGTGTCGATTTTTTTTGACAGCACTTTATGTGCACATGTGTGACCATCCACCACCCCACACTTCACTTTCCCCTTCTTCTTCCTCCTTAGATCTAGTCGGGATCTTCTCCTTCCCACCTCAATTTCTCCACCCATTTACCATTTTTAGCATGTAGAACTTGCCTTGGATGTTACATAAGTAATAGAGGAAGGTCTCCGGTCTCTCATCTCCTTCTCCGGTCTTGCGCGCACCCTCTCCTTTCCATCTTTCTCGCGATCGGTCTCTCATCTCGGTAAGTTGTCCATGTGAGGATGTGTTCATGTGTATATGGATGATATGCTCATATGTATGTAGATGATCGATGCTCATGATGTGTGTATGGAGAGGATCGATGGTCATATGTGTGTGTATATGGAGAGTATCGATGATGCTCATGCATGTGTGTATGGAGAGGATAATGATATGTTCATGTGTGTATGGATCGGTTGTAACACCCTCAGAATCGGCCCTATGCAAGTTTCAGCGCTTCCCGCCAAACCCGCATAGAAACGATTCAAAGGTGCCCACCAGGCACTTGCGTGCGGGTGGAAAACGAAGTAATAACATTACACAACAGTCCTCGATGGGACCCACAGAACAGATATATATACAACACGACTCCATGAGTCAAGAATACAGATATACAGAACAAAGATCCAAATCACCTTGAAAACGATAGAGCGTCCAGCTACGGACAAGATGCAAATGGGTCTAAGAGCCCTGAAGAATAACCAATGGCGTCCATAACCCTGCCCAGGCCAAGCCGGAAGGGTAACCCTGCTAACGACGTCGATCTCAAAACCTGCTTAAACAAAAGGGGTGCCGACGAAGGGCAAAGGAAAAAGAGAGAGCGGTCAGTACTGAGGCCAGTACACGGCGAGGCTAGAATTCGGCGGTCCTCGCCTACATAGGTATGGTGGACTGAAGCGGCAGCGCAGCATGCACTAAACAACCTATAGAGACTCGATATAACTGTCGACTATCAGAGAGGGGTAAGAAAGACCTATCCGGAACCAACCTGATACTATCACCAAACATACCCATCCTGGTATTTCCCCCTCGAGACCAAACGAGGAAGTCAACCGAGGAACTCACACAGTTGGCAGTTTTATTTATACAGTTATCGTTGCAGCAATTACTAGTCAGGTATAGATAGTCATCCTGATATAATAAGCAGTGGGCAATTTTAGTTAAACATTCCGTTGTAGTTGCAACACTTACTAGTCAGATACAATTAGCATGAGATATCCCCAAACCCAGCAGTTGTTGGTACTTTTATTTAGCCATTCCGTTGTAGTGAAGCTGATTACTAGTCATATCGGATATAAGTCAAATTATAACAGTAAACTTTAGTTATAGTTGTCTATGATCGAGAACTGTGCTCCAAGTCGTCCATAACCGCGGACACGGCTTTTCGAAAAGATTTAACCCTGCAGGGGTGCACCAAAGTATCCACACACACTTCGACCATTTTTGCCAGATCAATTAACATACACTCATCGGTATGTCGGCGGGGCCTAAGTCATGACGTTTCCCAGACCCAAAGTAAGTACATGGGGGCCACCCCACCAAGTCTACCCGCAACGAAGTCGGCCGGTCTCCGAGACAGACTCAGGGTTTGTGGAGCCGGCTGTAAACGACTGGGAACCCGAAAGTGTGACTAGGCTTGTCGATACAGCGAAAACGGGTCACGATCCTAAACAGTACAGGTGCAGTACATCACAGAATTTAAATTAAGCAGTAAAGCATGGCATAAGTACAGAATAGTAATAAAGCCCCAAACTACTTGTGGCCCCCAGTACAGTACTTTGAAATCAGGTACTAAATCGATGGGGTGCCCATACATCCCACATGTGGTTAGCGCGCTCGATCTCGGAACAGGTGTCAAGAACTCGGGGTCCTACGGGACACAAGTGGACGGTTAACAACCAAATAACATCTATTGCCCACCTGTGCCTCTGCATTACCTACTTCAATTTTAGTTATTAAACGATAATTAAAGCCATGATCATATCCAACATTAAACATGCGGCAATACTCCAACAACTGTGGTACTCGACGACACGCAACAGCACTTGAGCAAGCGACTACGACGCGCAAGTCCAACTATCTACCAAACAACAGGTAATAGGATGTGTCCAAGGCAATATAAGGCTGCAAGGGATATCACGGGTATGAAAACTAGAGCATCGCAACACGGATAGCAATAGATCAACAGGAGGGAATAAATACTATAAAAGTAAGATAGGTAGAAAGGGGGAGATGCTCGCCTGAAAGCATTGCCGAGGGTTCATCCGAAGATCGGGTCGAATCTCGCATCAACTCATCGGCCTAGTCCGTGAAGAAGCAAAGCGCTAGAAGAAACACCGGATGCAATATTTAATACTACGGCAGAAGAGCGGGCATGATGCATGTATGATGTATGACATGGCAAAGGTGCGGTGCAATTAGGCAAGATTAAGCGGAACCAGGGTCCCGACAATTATTCAGATGGTTCAAGTTATTTAACTACCCCGCAATTTAATTGTTGTCTTAACAGGACAAAACATGGCATCGGTTCGCTACACCAATTTAAATGGAGTTCAGAATGAGACTTAGATATCCCGCATAAACACTCCATATTTAATTATATGTTGAATCGGCATAAGGCCCCCAAACCACATGACACTATGCATGCATGATCAATTTAATATGCATCAGTTGATAATGTCATCTTATAAAAATAATGGGGTCTCGGATAGGGAATCACATTAGGGTTTGGCGAACTTGGGCTCCGAGGGGTTCGGGGTCGGTCTCAGGGTTCGACGGGGGCGGAAATGACTCGACGGGATCGGTCTCGGACAACGGAAGTAGCTCTTGTCGCATCCGGGAAGCAGGACTTGGTTCGGCGTCAGGGGCACATCAGATTCGCCCTGGTCGGTGTCGATCTTGTCGTCGATGGCGAACTTGAGCGGATCGGGTACCGGGGTCTTCGAGTCCGGGAAGAAGATCTTGACGCCTGTGACGAAGAACTCGGGTTCGGAAGAAGGGCTTGGCGTTCCGATGGAACGGGTCCGGGAAACGCTCTTCAAGGTACGGCCTTTGGATCCGACTCCGGGAAGAAGAACTTGGCATTCCGAGGGGAATCCTCGGGTTATCGGCTCCGGTTGTTGACGATGTACTTGGTTTGGTGCCTATGTGTCTTTGGTTACCGCGGATCCTTGGCATGATCGATCCTGGCGCGATACAACTCCTGTACAATCTTGGCAGGGACACTGCGCTGCCATGGTGTGCGACCTTGTGGGGAAGAGCTTGGTGATGCAGGCACTGTTGAACCCATGCTCCGAGAGCCCAGTTGCCGCTCTGAGCACAGCGCCTCCAGCTCCGACCACAACCGCATGGTACGTGTGATCCAGCACCGTGTAGGATCTATCGGTCTGGCCCACCCGCGGCAGGACGACAGCGAGTTGCGACACGACGTCTGTTGCAGGAGAAGTAGCGCGTGTCGACGGGGACGGGGACATGCTCGAGTAGTTGGTGTGTGCAGAGGGGGTGCCGCGGCCTACTGATGCAGAGGCGACGAAGCGCTGGAGATGGCCGGAAGGCGGGCTCGCAGAAGGCCGAGGAAGGCGGCCGCGGGACGAGGTGGAGGCGCGAGGCGGGCCGGACTCATAGTCGGCTGCGCCACGCGGGACCGGAAAGGTGAAGGGGGCCGCGGGTCGGCGTCGACGCGCGGGAGGGATCCGGCGGCGAGGTCGGGGCGCCAGGATCGGTGGGTGGCCGGGGCGGACGCTGGGGTAGCAGGCGACGCGGGGAGGAAGGCCGGTGACGGGGGCTGCGACGAGCAGAGCACAGCGCCCGGACGCGGCAGAGATCGGAAGGCAGCGACGGCAAGGCACGGCGACGGGGAGCAGGGCGCCCTTGGCGGCGTCGTTGCTCAGGGATCGGAGAAGGGCGCATGCGCGATGGGGGGAGGGGGCAAGTGGTGGCGGGGTGTGAGCTTGAGGGAGGCGCATCGAGCAGAGAGAGGCGGCGGGGTGAGGCGAGCGGGAGGAGGGTCGCAGGGAGCGTGTCGGGGTGGGGCCCGCGTGGGGTGCGTGGTTCAGAAGTGGGGCTGGGATGCGGGTCCGGGTCCGGGTTGACCTGGCCCGGTCGGTGAGAGGGAGTGAACGGGGATCACTGCGGGGTGGGGCCAAAGAGGAGAGGGTGGACGGGTGAGTGCGTGTGTGGGTTGGTGGGGAGGTGGCAAGGGTGACGTGGCGCGCCGTGGTTGGCTGCAAGATTGGGCCAGGGTGAGGTGGCGACAAGGGATTGGAGGGGATGAGGTGGAGGGGCTGGGTAGGACTAGAGTGGGTAGAGTATTTGGTGGCAATTGGGTTTGGGGTTGGACACGGTAGGGTTTTAATTTTGGAGGTGGCCGGCTAGGCTTTCGGGCCTGGCCGGCTGCCTCCCAAAAATAATATAAACTTTTATTTTAATTTAAAAATAGATTTTTGTAAATAGTTTTTAGACAAATAAAAGACCCGGAAAAGTCCGGAGTTTTGATTTGAAATTAAGACGGGAATATTTAGAAAACAAAACTAGGCTTTTAGAAAATAGTTTTAGAAAAACAAATGCAGGATGACATGACGATGCTCAAAGGCAATGTGGCATGATGACATGAGCATGCGGTCATGATGATGCAATGCACAAAATCAACGCGATTTTCTAGTAGTGGTTTTTGCGGGGCTCCACAATTCGACACCACTAACAATGGATCTCGCCCTCGAGATCCGCCTCATGGTACTGGGAAGAAGGGCGGCGATCTGAATCTTCTCGCTTCGTGTAGATCTTCGCGACACCACTAACAAGAGATCGATGCCCGTGATTGTCGAGAGAACACTCCGGGGACAAAAGGTCGAAGGTGGAGGTATCAACAAATAAAGCCACCTCTAGATTTGATGGAAAGAGGGAACCGATGCATTCTCATCCACTTCAATGTACACAAGCGAATAGAGTGAGTAGTCGGCATGGGGGCCAATCCATCACGCACCCAAACTATTACTCTGCACAATCAGTAGAAAAGCGTGCAACCATTCTCGGAATCAGACTGAAGATCTCGACAATCGAGGTTCAGAAACAAAGGAGTGATGCAGACTCTGCATCGGATCTAGCGTAGATGATGTCGTCGCGTCGGAAAACACCGGAAGGCACGAGAAGGAACAAAGAGAAGTACACCAGACGAAGGGTTCCTCGGATAGCATGAAGACCAGATGTAGCAACACCGTTACCAAAGGAGTAAGCGAAACCCTGAAGGTACGATGGAACCCAGCCACGAGAAATCCTGGACTCGAAGAGAGAGAAGAGAGCGGATTCAAAACACGCAGAGGTGAGAGGAGAGCAGCATAGGGGTAAGGAGTAAAATCAGACCTAATCAGAACTATCCAACCGATTTTGCAAAAATAGTTTTGACACTCTACTTCGGCCGTTAGCTAGGTTATCCTACAGGTTGGACTTGTGGGGTATCGCAACTGCTGAGCTCTGATACCACTCTGTAACACCCTTAGAATCGGCCCTATGCAAGTTTCAGCGCTTCCCGCCAAACCCGCATAGAAACGATTCAAAGGTGCCCACCAGGCACTTGCGTGCGGGTGGAAAACGAAGTAATAACATTACACAACAGTCCTCGATGGGACCCACAGAACAGATATATATACAACACGACTCCATGAGTCAAGAATACAGATATACAAAACAAAGATCCAAATAACCTTGAAAACGATAGAGCGTCCAGCTACGGACAAGATGCAAATGGGGCTAAGAGCCCTGAAGAATAACCAATGGCGTCCATAACCCTGCCGAGGCCAAGCCGGAAGGGTAACCCTGCTAACGACGTCGATCTCAAAACCTGCTTAAACAAAAGGGGTGCCGACGAAGGGCAAAGGAAAAAGAGAGAGCGGTCAGTACTGAGGCCAGTACACGGCGAGGCTAGAATTCGGCGGTCCTCGCCTACATAGGTATGGTGGACTGAAGCGGCAGCGCAGCATGCACTAAACAACCTATAGAGACTCGATATAACTGTCGACTATCAGAGAGGGGTAAGAAAGACCTATCCGGAACCAACCTGATACTATCACCAAACATACCCATCCTGGTATTTCCCCCTCGAGACCAAACGAGGAAGTCAACCGAGGAACTCACACAGTTGGCAGTTTTATTTATACAGTTATCGTTGCAGCAATTACTAGTCAGGTATAGATAGTCATCCTGATATAATAAGCAGTGGGCAATTTTAGTTAAACATTCCGTTGTAGTTGCAACACTTACTAGTCAGATACAATTAGCATGAGATATCCCCAAACCCAGCAGTTGTTGGTACTTTTATTTAGCCATTCCGTTGTAGTGAAGCTGATTACTAGTCATATCGGATATAAGTCAAATTATAACAGTAAACTTTAGTTATAGTTGTCTATGATCGAGAAATGTGCTCCAAGTCGTCCATAACCGCGGACATGGCTTTTCGAAAAGATTTAACCCTACAGGGGTGCACCAAAGTATCCACACGCACTTCGACCCTTTTTGCCAGATCAATTAACATACACCCATCGGTATGTCGGCGGGGCCTAAGTCATGACGTTTCCCAGACCCAAAGTAAGTACATGGGGGCCACCCCACCAAGTCTACCCGCAACGAAGTCAGCCGGTCTCCGAGACGGACTCAGGGTTTGTGGAGCCGGCTGTAAACGACTGGGAACCCGAAAGTGTGACTGGGCTTGTCGATACAGCGAAAACGGGTCACGATCCTAAACAGTACAGGTGCAGTACATCGCAGAATTTAAATTAAGCAGCAAAGCATGGCATAAGTACAGAATAGTAATAAAGCCCCAAACTACTTGTGGCCCCCAGTACAGTACTTTGAAATCAGGTACTAAATCGATGGGGTGCCCATACATCCCACATGTGGTTAGCGCGCTCGATCTCGGAACAGGTGTCAAGAACTCGGGGTCCTACGGGACACAAGTGGACGGTTAACAACCAAATAACATCTATTGCCCACCTGTGCCTCTGCATTACCTACTTCAATTTTAGTTATTAAACGATAATTAAAGCCATGATCATATCCAACATTAAACATGCGGCAATACTCCAACAACTGTGGTACTCGACGACACGCAACAGCACTTGAGCAAGCGACTATGACGCGCAAGTCCAACTATCTACCAAACAACAGGTAATAGGATGTGTCCGAGGCAATATAAGGCTGCAAGGGATATCACGGGTACGAAAACTAGAGCATCGCAACACGGATAGCAATAGATCAACAGGAGGGAATAAATACTATAAAAGTAAGATAGGTAGAAAGGGGGAGATGCTCGCCTGAAAGCATTGCCGAGGGTTCATCCGAAGATCGGGTCGACTCTCGCATCAACTCATCGGCCTAGTCCGTGAAGAAGCAAAGCGCTAGAAGAAACACCGGATGCAATATTTAATACTACGGCAGAAGAGCGGGCATGATGCATGTATGATGTATGACATGGCAAAGGTGCGGTGCAATTAGGCAAGATTAAGCGGAACCAGGGTCCCGACAATTATTCAGATGGTTCAAGTTATTTAACTACCCCGCAATTTAATTGTTGTCTTAACAGGACAAAACATGGCATCGGTTCGCTACACCAATTTAAATGGAGTTCGGAATGAGACTCAGATATCCCGCATAAACACTCCATATTTAATTATATGGTGAATCGGCATAAGGCCCCCAAACCACATGACACTATGCATGCATGATCAATTTAATATGCATCAGTTGATAATGTCATCTTATAAAAATAATGGGGTCTCGGATAGGGAATCACATTAGGGTTCGGCGAACTTGGGCTCCGAGGGGTTCGGGGTCGGTCTCAGGGTTCGACGGGGGCGGAAATGACTCGACGGGATCGGTCTCGGACAACGGAAGTAGCTCTTGTCGCATCCGGGAAGCAGGACTTGGTTCGGCGTCAGGGGCGCATCAGATTCGCCCTGGTTGGTGTCGATCTTGTCTTCGATGGCAAACTTGAGCGGATCGGGTACCGGGGTCTTCGAGTCCGGGAAGAAGATCTTGACGCCTGTGACGAAGAACTCGGGTTCGGAAGAAGGGCTTGGCGTTCCGATGGACGGGTCCGGGAAACGCTCTTCAAGGTACGGCCTTTGGATCCGACTCCGGGAAGAAGAACTTGGCATTCCGAGGGGAATCCTCGGATTATCGGCTCCGGTTGTTGACAATGTACTTGGTTTGGTGCCTGTGTGTCTTCGGTTACCGCGGATCCTTGGCATGATCGATCCTGGCGCGATACGACTCCTGTACAATCTTGGCAGGGACACTGCGCTGCCATGGTGTGCGACCTTGTAGGGAAGAGCTTGGTGATGCAGGCACTGTTGAACCCATGCTCCGAGAGCCCAGTTGCCGCTCTGAGCACAGCGCCTCCAGCTCCGACCACAACCGCATGGTACGTGTGATCCAGCACCGTGTAGGATCTATCGGTCTGGCCCACCCGCGGCAGGACGACAGCGAGTTGCGACACGACGTCTGTTGCAGGAGAAGCAGCACGTGTCGACGGGGACGGGGACGTGCTCGAGTAGTTGGTGTGTGCAGAGGGGGTGCCGCGGCCTACTGATGCAGAGGCGACGAAGCGCTGGAGATGGCCGGAAGGCGGGCTCGCAGAAGGCCGAGGAAGGCGGCCGCGGGACGAGGTGGAGGCGCAAGGCGGGCCAGACTCATAGTCGGCTGCGCCACGCGGGACCGGAAAGGTGAAGGGGGCCGCGGGTCGGCGTCGACGCGCGGGAGGGATCCGGCGGCGAGGTCGGGGCGCCAGGATCGGTGGGTGGCCGGGGCGGACGCTGGGGTAGCAAGCGACGCGGGGAGGAAGGCCGGTGACGGGGGCTGCGACGAGCAGAGCGCAGCGCCCGGACGCGGCAGAGATCGGAAGGCAGCGACGGCAAGGCACGGCGATGGGGAGCAGGGCGCCCTTGGCGGCGTCGTTGCTCAGGGATCGGAGAATGGCGCATGCGCGGGGGGGGGGGGGGAGGGGGCAAGCGGTGGCGGGGTGTGAGCTTGAGGGAGGCGCATCGAGCAGAGAGAGGCGGCGGGGTGAGGCGAGCGGGAGGAGGGTCGCAGGGAGCGTGTCGGGGTGGGTCCGCGTGGGGTGCGTGGTTCAGAAGTGGGGCTGGGATGCGGGTCCGGGTCCGGGTTGACCTGGCCCGGTCGGTGAGAGGGAGTGAACGGGGATCACTGCGGGGTGGGGCCAAAGAGGAGAGGGTGGATGGGTGAGTGCGTGTGTGGGTTGGTGGGGAGGTGGCAAGGGTGACGTGGTGCGTCGTGGTTGGCTGCAAGATTGGGCCAGGGTGAGGTGGCGACAAGGGATTGGAGGGGATGAGGTGGAGGGGCTGTGTAGGACTAGAGTGGGTAGAGTATTTGGTGGCAATTGGGTTTGGGGTTGGACAGGGTAGGGTTTTAATTTTGGAGGTGGCCGGCTAGGCTTTCGGGCCTGGCCGGCAGGGTAGGGTTTTAATTTTGGAGGTGGCCGGCTAGGCTTTCGGGCCTGGCCGGCTGCCTCCCAAAAATAATATAAACTTTTATTTTAATTTAAAAATAGATTTTTGTAAATAGTTTTTAGACAAATAAAAGACCCGGAAAAGTCCGGAGTTTTGATTTGAAATTAAGACGGGAATATTTAGAAAACAAAACTAGGCTTTTAGAAAATAGTTTTAGAAAAACAAATGCAGGATGACATGACGATGCTCAAAGGCAATGTGGCATGATGACATGAGCATGCGGTCATGATGATGCAATGCACAAAATCAACGCGATTTTCTAGTAGTGGTTTTTGCGGGGCGCCACATCGGTCTCTGGCATTTCGCAAAGGTCCTAATTTTAGGATAGGTCATGCCAAAATTTTCTATCGACCATTGCATGCATGCATTCATTATGTGGTTCTAATAGACTTCTAATTGTACTGTGTACACCGTGCAGGCAAAAATGGTCCGCATAATGAGCGAAGGCATTGTGGCTAGATTTTTGAAATGTGCGACAACCGACATGATACGAAATAACAAGACGGATATAAGATGTCCGTGCAGAAGATGCAAACTCATGATCGACCCAGATTCCGGGAATCTGCAGGCGCACCTGCTCCGCCATGGTTTCATGGATGGATACACTCGTTGGATAAGCGATGACGAAGACGATGGAGACGGTGAAGGTGGCCAACATGACGATGATCATCATCACGGCGAGAACGGGCGAGATGATGAAGAGTCTCCTGGAGATGGTGAAGGTGCGGAAGCAGACCGGGATGATGATGATCTATATGCCGGAGGAGCAAACGACGATGGAACAACGTCAGGCTGGGTGCGGGACCCTTATGTGCAAGAGTTGCTTCTCAAGCAGACGAGTAATGCCAGGGCTGCCGCTAGAGAGAAAGCCAAGCTTGCGCAACTTGAGAAAGACGCGGTTACTCCATTGTATGAAGGATGCAGGCCCGATGATACCCGGTTGAATGTAACGCTCAAGGCTATGGAGATGAAGGCAAAACACAAATTGAGCGACGCAAGCTTCGACGATATGATGGCATTCTGGCACCATCGTCTCCCGGAGGGGAACACATGTCCACCTAGTATCGAGGACGCCAAGAAAATCGTCTGTCCTCTCGATCTACCGCACGTTAGATATCACATATGCATCAACGATTGCATCATTTATCGGGGCGAGGACGCGGAGAAAACCACATGTCCGGTGTGCGGCGTGAGTCGATACAAGAAAGGGAAGAAAGCACCTCGAAAAGTGGTATGGTACTTTCCTATCACTCCTCGTCTGCAGAGCTATTTCGCGGACCCTAAGGAAGCGAAGCTCATGCGATGGCATGCGGAAAGGAAGAAGCCAGGAGATGATGATGATGACCCCGAAAAGGATGAGCTGCTGACGCACCCTTCAGATGCTAGCCAGTGGAAAGCATTGGACCTCGAATTCCCAGAATTTGGTGGAGATTCGAGGAACATCAGGATTGGTGCGAGCACCGATGGACTCAATCCGTTCGGTAGCCAGAGCAGCACGCACAACACTTGGCCCGTGTTTGTATGGATGTACAACCTCCCTCCATGGTTGTGCATGAAGAAGAAGTACATACAAATGAGTATGCTAATTCAAGGGCCGAAATAACCTGGTACCGACATCAATCTGTATCTCGGGTTGTTGAAAGAGGAGCTAGCCACGTTATGGGAATCTGGAGCCAATACTTACGACGCCGTCGCACAAGATTATTTCACTATGAGAGCCGCGTTGGTCACTACGGTGCAAGACTATCCAGGTTGCGGGTATATCTCGGGGCAGGTTATCCAAGGATTCTGCGCATGCGTTAGGTGCATGGATAACACAAGCTATCTCCAACTAGAGAAAGATCCAGGGTCATCGAAAACCGTGTTCATGGCGCACCGGAGGTGGCTCGGCAAGAATGATCCATGGAGAAAACGTGGAGACCTGTTCGATGGCAAATCTGAGACCCGAGGAATCCCAGAGCGTAGGAGCAGCGAAGAAGTGGAAGAGTTGCTGAAAAACTGGAAAGATTGTCCTAAGCCTGGAAAGAAGCGAAAGAGGCAGCAACAAGAAAAGTCGCTGATGAAGGTATGGAAAACAAGGTCTGTTTTCTGGGAGTTGCCATACTGGAAGTTTCTCCGCACGCCTCATAGCCTCGACATCATGCATATCACGAAAAACGTGTGCGAGAGTCTGGTCGCCACCATAATCAATATGCCAGATAGGACGAAAGATGGTCCGAAAGCAAGGCACGACCTGATATGCTTGGGTATCCGGAAGGAGCTTCACGGAGGACGCACTACTCCTGATGATCAGGAAGATGACGATGATCATGAGTCGGAGACGACAAAAGGTCGTCGGAAGGGTAAAAAGTTCAAGAAGAACGAATATTACTGCCCTCCTTCTTGCTTCACTCTAAGCCAGGATGAGATCAAACAGTTTTTCAAGTGCCTTCTAGGAGTCAAATTTCCTTACGGCTACGCGGGCAAGATAAGCAGATACCTAGACGAGGCGAAGCAGAGGTTCAGTGGCATGAAGTCTCATGACTGTGCCGTGCTAATGACACAGGTACTTCCGGTCGCACTAAGAGGGATAATGGACAAGCACGTCCGTGAAACATTATTTGGCCTCTGCAAGTTTTTCGACGTCATCTCTAGGAAGTCGATTGGCGCGAATCAGCTCGGGAGGTTACAGGAGGAGATCGTGGTGATACTATGTGAGCTTGAGGTCTACTTCCCACCCGCATTCTTCGACATTATGGTGCATCTGCTGGTCCATGTCGTGGAGGACATCGTACAACTCGGGCCGATGTTCCTCCGCAGCATGATGACGTTCGAAAGGATGAACGGACACATCAAAGAATACGTTCGCAACAGGTCCTGTCCAGATGGAAGCATAGCCAAGGGCTTTCTGGCCGAAGAGTGCATCTCTTTCTGCACGAATTATCTAGACATCGAGAACCCTGTCGGTCTTCCCGTCAACAGGCACCTTGGCAAGCTCGACGGATCTGGTCACCGAGAGGGTCGTCGCATACTGCATGCAGACTTCGATTTTCGATGCGCAAACTTTGATCGAGCAAACCTCGTTGCGCTACAGCATTTAGAACTGGTCGATCCTTGGGTACAGAAGCACAAAAGGTTAATCGAGAAGAAGTACAGTGACCGGGGCATACAGAGGATGCAGGGAGAAATAATCAAAGAGCACAACTCAGATTTCACGCGTTGGTTTAGGCAGACGCTCCTTGATAATCCCCCGCGATCGCATTCTTCTGACACGGAAAAGATCATATTCACCTTGTCGCAGGGACCGATGCAAAACCTGGTGACCTTTCAGGCGTATGATATCAACGGCTACACATTCTACACGGAGGAAAAGGACAACAAGTGTGATTATCAGAACTCAGGCGTAACGTCGGAATTCTACACCGATGACAACGTGAAGGAAAGATTCTACGGAAGAATCGAGGAGATCTGGGAGCTCGACTACTATGGAGAAAAGGTGCCGATGTTCCGTGTTAGATGGGAAAAGAGCGTCGAAAGAGAAGACCAGTATTTCACAACCATGGTTATACCTGAAGCAGCCAAATCCAAGGCCGCTGGTGCAAACTTGGCCGCGAAAAATGAACCGTGGGTACTGGCTACCAAAGTGGACCAAAAAAAATTTCATTACCGACCCGACAAAGCCTAGCCGTGTTGTCGTGAGGAGAGGAAAAAGAAACATCATCGGAATGTATGGAGTCGCCAACGAGCAAGACTTCGACCAGTACGGTGATCCAAAGATTGAAGATGACGACGACTACGATGCAGCAACATACATCATAAGAAGAAAAAAGACAACCCTACCCAAAAAAGGTAGCCCGTTCGAAAGAAGAAACATTAAAGTGCCGGGGCTAAATTATTCAACCGCGACAAAGAAGGGAAAAAAGATTGTAAAACGCTAGCTCAAAAAATATTGTAAAACGCGTGGTCGAAAAAGATTGTAAAGTGCGGGTGGTCGAGTAGGGCCGTGCCCGATTCATATTATTATGGACAAATTATTATGAAATTTAGTTATACTTTGAATCATATTATTTGTACCACTTCTATGACATATATTATCACTTTTGGGAATTTTTGGAACATTTAAAAGTATTTATAAAATAAAAACAAAACAAATATGACATATATTACCACTTTTGGGTATTTTGGAACATTTAAAAATATTTTTAAAATAAAAATAAAAAAGGGGGCACCAGGATTCGAACCTGGGTGCTCTGAAGTTTAGAATAGAGCAGTGGGCAAAACCAGTGGGATAGGATAGTGATTCTGTTAGATAGTGGGACGCTCTTTTCTTATACAATTGCTAGAGGAGATAGGTGTAGCGCACTCTGGCATAGTGCGCTACGGATATCTGTAGCGCACTATGCCAGAGTGCGCTACGCGTATCTGTGCCTTATCCACGTGCACGCAGGCACACGTCCCTCATCCCCATTCTCAACCGCGTCCACCGCCGCCGCTGTCGATCCCGATCCCGAGCCCCCGCCGCCGCTCTCTTGATCTGCCGTCTCGCCAGCCGCCGTCGCTCGAGGAGGAGGCCGTGGAGCAGGAGGAGGCCGTGGAGCAGGAGCAGGACGAGGCCCGCCACCGCTCGAGGAGGAGGCCCACGCGCCAGCCATCGTCGTCCGCCCGCCCGCCCGCCATCGTCGTCCTCATCTCAGAGGTGAGCGTCGCCCCTCCCCTCTCTCCCTCTCTCTCCCTCTCTCCCTCTCTCTCCCTCTCTCCCCTCTCTCCCTCATCTCTGTGTTGTTCAGGTGTTATGATTTTAGACCCTGTAGGATTTTAGGGTGCTCCTGTGGGAGGAATAATCCAGTTGACCTGTAACCTAAGCATCCAATTGATAGATTCTTGTCCCTTTTATGCCAGTTTATGGTTTGCACTCTTGCGAATTGTTCGTCAAGGGCACAAATAAATCTGCATATTGCTATTTTATATCTTGCAAAGTGATTATATAGACGGCTGTTTTGCATTAACATCTGTGGTGCTGACAATGTTATTTACTGCTCATATAGTTGCTTGCTATGTAATTTAAGATCTCGCATGCCTAAAAGCTTAACGGCTTTAGATGCGTATATACCTTTTGAGGATGGGTCGTTGGGTGTGAACTGTAAAGTGTAATGTTTCTTTTTCAGTTGTTCTATGTTCAGTTGAATAGTTGTTGCTATATGCTACTGTTCGATATTCTAGAGTGGCCTGTTTAGGAATCTTGGAATTGTGAAGTGTAATATTCGTTATTTCAGTTGTTTTATTATGTTAAGTTGAACAGGCGCTGCTAGTGTTGCTATATGCTATTGTGTGTTTAAGTCTGAAATGGCCTTCGTAGGAATCTTTGAACTGCTATATATGCCTTATGACCTGAATAGTGACCTTTGAACGATTCAGTCTTGACCTGAGTAGTGACCTTTTGGAAAACTCACTAGGCCAGTGTTTGTATCGAAAACATGCTTTAATTTGTACTGATCATGCTGTAATACATTTATCTGTGCAGATCTGAGGAAAATATCTTGTAGTTGGCTTATAACATTTATCTGTACTGATCATGCTGTAATACGGTACTTCCAAGCCATGTTTTTCTTTATGGTTTCCTGATGTTTCAAGTTGCGGCTCATTGACAACTGTAGGTGCATGAAACTGATCAGAAATTCAGAATATGCAAGTTTCACATAGCTTGTTTATTCTCTGAAATTTGTCAGTCTTATCTAGATGTTCAAGTTCAATGCTTTTGTTGAATTTGGAGTGTGCACCTTGAAATTGTGCTTGTGCTTGTATATGAAGCACTTTATTATGTGTGTATGCAGGTTCTTGTATGAAATGAGTCCTGATTTTTGCCGGAATGTTGATTAACTTCCGTTTCGGCAGAAATCGGGCACTCCTAGTTTAAGAAAATTAGCAAAGGTCATGCCGGATTTTTCCGTGCATTTAACCAATTATTTGTTTTTTATTAGTGCAAAGATGTGTGACAACGACGAGGCTGGATGTTCTAAGCGCATCAGCGCTGAAGGAGAACTCAGACCCCCGAATAAACAATAGACATTCTGGGAGGCGGCCCAGCGGCTAGAAGACGATGAAGAATACCATCCTTCGGAGAGCGAGGATGATGATATGAAAGACGCGGAGGAAGAAGCCGAAGGAACGGCGGGTGATGAAACAACTGATGGCGGCGAGGGCACAGGGAGTCATATCAATCCTCCTAAGAATAAGAAGCAGCCAAAGGACCGGCGCCCGAACACGGTCGACACCGTCAGGGAGGAAATTACCGAAGTGAGCCCATCAGGGGTTCCTTTGGAGCCTGCCCTTGTCGTCAAAGGGTACGGTGGGCAATTAGCGGCGATCACCCGGACAACCATCTCGATCAACACCGAGAATCTCCGGCATAAAGATAATGGCCACTTGCGCACACTCCTCTTCGAGAAGCTGCATGCAAGATACAAGTTCCTCGCTAAGTATCAGAACACAAATTATCATGGGAACGAAGTAAACAAATCCGCCCTCACAAAGATGAGCACCGCCCAGGCTAGCTGGAGAACCCGGATAAAGAAGAAGATCTATAAAGAAGGCAAAAGTCTCGAGGAGATCTAGAAGATTGACCCGCAGATCACCGAAGATCAGTTCCGAGAGTTCAAGGAGAGGTGTGAATCCGAAAGAGCCCTAGCCAATAGTAATCGGGGAAAGGTGCTGCAGGCGATGAATATAGGTCATCACCATCTCGGATCTGGTGGATACAGAACCGCGGAGGCCAAATGGAATAAGGAGGACGAAGAGTATAGATCCAAGGGGATAGAAAACCCCTTTGCTAAATTCGAACCCGGGCAGGTTCGAAACTTCATCAGGGCCTGTTACCATGTGGACCCAAAAACCAAACAACACACCGCGGATCCTGCGGTGAAGGAATTCGAGGAAATTGTGGTAAGTATAATCTAATTACCGCGGATCAACTCGATTGCAATCTAATCGATGATCTAAACAATTCACTGTTACTTCTTCTGCAGGAGGAGGAAATTGTTTCTAGTCATGGATCCCAGGGTTCCTCATCCCAGGGGTCGACGGCGGCCACCCAGTGGGATAACCCTTTTAACAGGGCGATGAACCGGGCCAATAAAATAGAGCCGGTTACGAAGAAGCCGTCGTCGGCTGGCCGTCTGGCCGGCCTCGGGGGTAAGAATTGGGTGGATCATTTTGGTCCACCGCCGAGGACGCATGTGGCGCCGTCGGGAAGGAGCGAGGAGGAAAACCGCGAGGTTCAAGAACTTAAGGCACAAGTGGCGTGGATCCCGCAGATCGTCCAAGACAACCTGGCAATCACCCTCACGTCCTTCCTACCTACCTTGGTGGAGTCAATAGCGAACTGGAGTGCGGGTGGTCGAGTAGGGCCGTGCCCGATTCCAAGCATGGTCAGCATCCACTCGAACAACACGGCGTCGACGAATCAGGCGAACTACGTGTTCGTGACTCCGCCCGCTAGCACCGCGGCGCCGCAAGTGTTGGTGACTCCCCCTGCCATCACCGCGGCGCCGGAGTACATGTTGGTGCCCCCCTGCCATCGTCGCAGTGGCACCGGAGCTCCAAGCACCCGTCGGTAGGGAGAATACACCGGCGGCCAGCACCGCGCCATCAAGCAGCCCTTCCGTCTCTTGCACGCCCGTCGCCGTATGCGGTGCGTCGACATTAGCCGATCTCGACGCCATCACGGTAAACAAATTGCTTTAATTACCGCCTTTCATGCCATCTATTACTCTTATGGCATCTCTAACGACGCCGTACATGTTTTCCGCAGACGGATGTTCCTTGCACTCTCTTATGCTACGTGAACAACGAGCTGAGGGATGTTGCCAAGGGTACCATCGTTCAACCCTTGCAGCGCACGTTCCACTCAAGGCCGATGTCAGATAGCGTGCACAAGGTTAAAATTAGTCGGGTGCTAAGGGGCTGCGACGACCTGGAACCTCCCATTCAACCCCCAGGAGCGAATGAAGAAGAGCCGCCTGTCCTCAGAACTTGCTTCGGCTTATTCTTGCTATGGCCAAAGAGCATGATCCGTTTGGGGACGGCGGGGGCCATCACGCCACAGACAACAGCACCGCCTGTCGTGCCAGCGACAAGCGGTGGCAAGGCCCCCTTACCGCCCTCGCCGTCACCTCCACGCGGTGGGTCGGATGATCATGTTGATGATATGAACATGGCGCAGGATCCGGCCGAGGATGACCAAGACTGGAATGATCACTTCTTCAACACTCAGTTTAGCAACGAAGACCTAGCTGGTGGCCCCACAGAGAAAGCCACTATCACCAAGCGTCTGTTTGGTTCTCAGGAGACGCCTCCAGCTTGCGCCTTTACAGAGCCAGCTGATACAACCAACCGTCCCTTTATTCTAAGCCCTGACACACTACATAGGGCGGCCGATGCTCAGATTGCGGTGCCTGCCCGCTCTCCAAAAGGAAAAAAGGGCAGGAAAAGAAAATCTAGCAGCTCGAGCCAGCCGGTGGCGTCAACAACTGCGAATCCGACCAGGTTTCGGGACGGGCCACCAAGACCCGAGGGTATTATGTGGAGGATTCATGTGGCGGGTGAGCCCATGCTACCTAAGAATTTGCGGAAGCTCGCCAGTTCGGAACTGCAGAGTGTGCATGACGGCGTGCTGACGATAGAGAGACGCCTTCTATCGTAGAAAGATCCCTTGCACCCGGTATTCGTGGTTAAGGTGCCACCAGGATTGAGCTTCATCGACAATGCCCCTGCGGATCTGTTCTTCCTGCGGTTCGACGACATCTTCAATATGTTCCACCTATACCCGCTGCACTATACCATGGTCCGTCTCTTTTCTCTCAGCCTGGCCATGCAGATCATTAGAGAGAACACACCGGGCATCGCTATAGTGGACCCCTACTACATGCGTGACGGCTGCTTGGGTTCCCCTGCCGAACGACGTATCGTGGCCTCGTACCTAAAAAGAATCCTCGTGGCGAACAAGACAAAGGAATACATTCTCGTGCTTTACTTTCCCGAGTAAGTCGTTATTCACTCGCCACCGTCGATTGGCTTTATTAGATCATCATCATTCTTTTTCCAACACATTCCATTTGAATTTTTTACGACAAGATCAAGGAAGTTCTGGATGATGCTCTCACTGGCTTTGCCTCGACGGAAGGCACCACCTTCGTGCGTACGAAGGTCAAGTTCGGCAGGCACGTCTTCAACCACGTAACGGAGTTCCCCTGCGTGAAGCAGCCGGAAAATAGTAAGAAGGAAGCCTACTATGCACTCCATCACATGAGGGCGTTCCTACTTGACCAGCAGAATTCTACGCTGCCAGATCATCTCAAACATTGGGCCGAAGCAAAGGCCAAGATCAATGATTCAGATATTAGACAAGAGATGTATCGCATGCAGCAGCAGTTTGGGGCAATCATCTTTCGTGATGTCATGACTTCGGGGGGAATCTTCTACGGAGGAAATATCCCGAATAACCGTGACATAGAAGATCGCCTAGAGATGCAGGGTGACTATAGGAAGTTCATGACGAGACAAGGCGTCCTCCCGTTCCCTAAGCCAAGCCAGAAGGCTTGATGTTGGCCTAGTTGTAGTTACAAACTATAGATGACCTTTGTGTGTGTGTGGACAAGTGTACATGCTACTATACTTATCTTATTAGGTTTATGAATCATCGCTTACTTCTTTTGCTTATTATTATTATATATCAATCAATGCTTGGTTTTTTTGCTTACTCTTTGGTCCTTTGCTCACTTTGGTCCTTTTTTTCCTTACTCTTTTTTCGAGAATAATGCCGATGATTGAAATGTCATGGCACACTATATATGTGAATGTGCTACGATGGGATTGTGAGCCTTGTGATATGCACAAGTCCAGGTCTTGTGCATCCTACTTGGCTCACCGTTCCATCATAGCATATTCCTGTGTCCAACGACCTATGTATATATATGAGGCATTCTTTTCGAGTTATTTTTGTCTTTTTCGAGAATAATGCTGATGATTGAAATGTCGTGGCACAATATATATGTGAATGTGCTACGACGGGATGGTTAGCCTTGTGATATGCACAAGTCCAGGAATTGTGCATCCTACTTGGCTAACCGTTCCGTCATAGCATATTCGTGTGTCCAACGACCTAGCTAGTTATATATGAGGCATTCTTTTCGAGCTACTTTGGTCTTTTTCGAGAATAATGCCGATGATTGAAATGTCGTGGAACAATATATATATGAATGTGCTACGATGGGATTGTAAGCCTTGTGTTATGCACAAGTCTAGATGTTGTGCATCCTACTTGTCTTACGGTTCCATCGTAGCATATTCCTTTGTCCAACGACCTAGCTAGTTATATATGAGGCATGCTTTTTGAGTTAATTTGGTCTCTTTCAAGAATAATGCCGATGATTGAAATGTCGTGACATGCTATATATGTGAATGTGTTGCGATGGGATTGTCCGCCTTGTGCTATGCACAGGTCCAGGTGTTGTGCATCCTACTTGGCGGACAGTTCCATCGTAGCATATTCCTGTGTCGAACAACCTAGTTATATATGAGGCATGCTTTTTGAGTTTGGTCTTTTTGATTTAGAAGTACTTTCTATAAGTGTATCTTCATATGCGACTTTAATTATATATGTTTTTTAATCACCGGTTAATTATTATTGTCAACTTATAGATGACGTGGTACGTCGTGTACAAGGGACGGGTTCCCGGAGTCTACGATGATTGGGAAGACTGCCGGAGACAGGTGCACCGTTTCAGCGGCAATAGCTACAAAGGGTACAACACTATGGCGAAGGCGGAAGCTAGATACACACGCTATCTAGCAGGAGTTAGGACAAGGAACCGGATGAAGACCTACACCTTCGTCGCGGCGGTGATCATGCTTATCTTCTTTGGTTGTTTATCCCACGTTTGTGTCTAGCTAGTTTAGATGTCTAGGCGAGCTTCCGAGCTCTAACTTGTTCGATCGACACATGTATTCGCATGTCACCAACTACTTTGTAACTTGATCGAAACAATATAACTTATACTATGTATTCATGTATGAGACTTATCTATATGTATTTGTATCAATCTTGTTTTTCAAATTGTGTATTTATATATATAATTGTATATCTTGTATCTATGTGTGTATATCTGCTGTAATATTGTATATAATCTGTATTGTATATAATCTGGCTCGGAAATTAAAAAAAAACAAAAAAAACACCTGTGGCGCACATGACCTACCTTTTGTGGCGCACTACACCTAAAGCGTACTTTAGAAGCTTAGTGGTGCACTGGGAAGTGCGCCACGGAAGATCCTACGCGTAGCGCACCTGCCCACATAGCCGTGGCGCACTAGCAGGTGCGCTACGCCTATCTCGACACAACCGTGGCGCACTATGCAGTGCGCCACGGCTAGGAGATAGCCGTAGCGCAAGGCCCGTGGCGCACTGCTAGTGCGCCACAGATGCTCTTTTCAGGTGCGCCACCAATGGCCATTTCCCTAGTAGTGATTGCCTCTAGGGCATAATCCCAACAGTCTCCCACTTGCACTAGAGTCAATAATCTAGTTTACATCTGGTAACAATCTAACCATGGCATTAAGATGCTGATCATGTTTTGCTCGTGGAAGAGGTTTAGTCAACGGATCTGCGACATTCAGATCCGTATGCACTTTGCTAATCTTCATATCTCCATCTGCTATATAATCTCGAATTATATGAAAACGGCGGTTGATGTGCTTGGTCTTTGGATGATATCTCGGTTCCTTAGCCAGTGCTATGGCGCCAGTGTTGTCGCACAATATCTCCATTGGGTCCAAGGCACTTGGAACCACACCAAGCTCAGTGATGAAGTTCCTGATCCAAACTCCTTCACTTGACGCTTCTGAAGCAGCCATGTATTCCGCTTCTGTTGTAGATCCCGCGATCACGCTTTGCTTGCAGCTTCTCCAGCTCACAGCTCCACAATTCAAAATATAAATGTATCCTGTCTGAGATTTAGAATAATCCGGGTCGGTGTCGAAACTAGCGTCGACGTAACCTTTTACGACGAGCTGCTCATCACCTTCATAGACCAAGAACATTTCTTTAGTCCTATTTAAATACTTTAGGGTGTTCTTTACGGCTGTCCAGTGTTCCACTCCTGGATCACTTTGGTATCTGCTCGTCAAACTAAGAGCATTGGACACATCTGGTCTAGTACACAGCATGGCATACATGATAGAACCTATGGCCGAGGCATATGGCACTTTGCTCATAGTATCTCTATCGTTTACCGTAGCTGGACACTGAGCCTTGCTCAATGTCTTACCTGACAACATGGGCAATGAACCTTTCTTTGCTTTATCCATTCTGAACCTTTTCAGAACTTTGTCTAGGTATGTACCTTGGCTTAAAGCTATTAGGCGTCTTTGTCTATCTCTATATATTTTTATGCCTAATATATAAGCAGCTTGTCCTAGGTCTTTCATTGAAAAACATTTATTCAAATAACTCTTCACATCGTTAAGCATACCAATGTCATTTCCAATAATCAATATGTCATCCACATATAGTACTAAAAATGTCACCAAGCTCCCACTCACTTTCTTGTAGATGCAAGCTTCGTAGCAATTTGGAACAAATCCAAAGCTCTTGATCACTTGATCAAAACGAAGGTTCCAACTCCGAGATGCTTGCTTCAGCCCATAAATGGAACGTTGAAGTTTGCACACCTTATTAGCATCCTTAGGATCGACAAAACCTTCGGGCTGCATCATATACAACTTTTCATCAATGTTGCCATTGAGGAACGCAGTCTTGTCATCCATCTGCCATATTTCATAATCATGAAATGCAGCAATTGCTAATAAAATCCGAATGGACTTAAACATCGCTACGGGAGAGAAAGTCTCATCGTAGTCAACACCTTGAACTTGCCGAAACCCTTTTGCGACAAGCCGAGCTTTATAGATAGTAACATTACCATCTGCGTCCGTTTTCTTCTTGAAAATTCATTTGCACTCAACGGCCTTATGGTCGCTAGGAGGGTCCACCAAAGTCCATACTTGATTTTTGCTCATGGATCCTAATTCGGATTTCATGGCCTCTAGCCATTTCTCAGAGTCTGGGATCATCATTGCTTCCTCATAATTCGCAGGTTCACTATTGTCTAACAACAAGACGGTTAAGACAGGGTTGCCATACCAATCAGGAGTGGCACGTGACCTTGTCGACCTGCGAAGTTCAGTAGTAGCATTGTTCGAAGTTTCATGATCCTCATCATTAGCTTCCTCTCTTGTTGGTGCAGACGGCACTGGAACAATTTCAGGTGCTGCTCTACTCTCCAACTCGAGAGAAGGTTCAATAACCTCTTCTAGCTCTACCTTCCTCCCACTCACTTCTTTCGAGAGAAACTCCTTCTCAAGAAAGGATCCGTTCTTTGCAACAAACACTTTGCCTTCGGATCTGTGGTAGAAGGTATACCCAATCGTTTCCTTAGGGTATCCTATGAAGACGCATTTCTCCGCTTTGGTTTCGAGCTTGTCCGGCATCAACTTTTTGACGTAAGCTTCGCGTCCCCAAACTTTAAGAAACGACAACTTAGGTTTAGCACCAAACCATAGTTCATACGGTATCGTCTCAACGGATTTAGATGGTTCCCTATTTAAAGTGAATGCAGCGGTTTCTAATGCATAACCCCAAAATGATAACGGAAAAGCTGTAAGAGACATCATTGATCGCACCATATCTAATAGAGTTTGATTCCGGCGTTCAGACACACCATTGTGCTGTGGTGTTCCTGGTGGCATGAGTTGTGAAACGATTCCGCTTACTTTAAGATGCGTGAGAAAAACATAACTCAAATATTCACCTCCACGATCGGATCGTAGAAATTTAATTTTCCTGTTACGATGGTTTTCCACTTTGTTCTGAAATTCTTTGAACTTTTCAAACGTTTCAGATTTATGTTTCATTAAATAGATATACCCATATCTACTTAAGTCATCTGTAAAGGTGAGAAAATAGCGATATCCACCACACATCGAAACACTCATTGGTCCGCATACATCGATATGTATGATTTCCAATAAGTCCGTTGCTCGCTCTATTATTTCGGAGAACGGGGTTTTGATCATCTTGCCCATGAGGCACGGCTCGCACGTGTCAAATGATTCAAAATCAAGAGACTCCAAAAGTCCATCAGAATGGAGTTTCTTCATGCGTTTTACACCAATATGACCTAGACGGCAGTGCCATAGATAAGTTGAATTATCACTATCTACTTTGCATCTCTTAGCCTCGATGTTATGGATGTGTGTTCCATTGCTTTCGAGATTCAGAAGAAATAAACCATTCACAAACAGGTGCATGACCATAAAAGATGTTATTCATATAAATAGAACAACCATTATTCTCCGATTTAAATGAATAACCGTCTTGCAATAAACACGATCCAGATATAATGTTCATGCTCAACGCAGGCACATAATAACACTTACTAAGGTTTAAAACTAATCCTGAAGGTAAAACTAAGGAGAGCGTGCCGACAGCCATCACATCAACTTTTGATCCATTGCCAACGCGCATCGTCACCTCATCCCTTGCTAGCCGCCGTCTATTTCGTAGCTCCTGTTTCGAGTTACAAATATTAGCAACTGAACCAGTATCAAAAACCCAGGCACTACAACGAGCGCTAGTAAGGTAAACATCAATAACATGTATATCAAATATACCTTTAATGGTGCCAGCCTTCTTGTCCGCTAAGTACTTCGGACATTTGCGCTTCCAGTGACCCTTGTCCTTGCAATAGAAGCACTCAGTGTCCGGCTTAGGTCCAGACTTGAGCTTCTTATCAACAGGGGCAACGCGCTTGCCGCTGCCTTTCTTGAAGGATTTCTTTGCACCCTTACCTTTCTTAAAGCTAGGGGTCTTGTTGACCATCAACACATGATTATCTTTCTTGATGTACACCTCCGCAGCTTTCAGCTTAGCGAAGAGCTCAGTGATCGTATCAGTGGAACCAATTTGATTGTGAGTAACTACAAAACCTTTGTAGCTAGGAGGGAGTGATTGCAGAACTCTGTCAATCTTGAGCTCTTCTGGAATCTTGCAGTCCAGTTGCTCAATACGTTGAGTGTAGCCCTACATCTTAATGTCGTGCTCACTAACGGAACTCCCTTCCTCCATCTTGCAGTTAAAGAACTTTTCAGAGATCTCATATCTCTCAGAACGGGCCTGAGTCTGAAACATGGTTTTCAGTTCCTCAAGTATCTCAAAGGGCCCGGCGAACTCCTCAAAACTATTTTGAAGGTCCGGTTCCATAGCAAACAACATGGTACTCTTAAGCACTCCACAATCATCTTTGCGTGACTGATAAACAGCTTTTTCATCAGCTGGCGCATCAATAGCAGGGGCGTCACCTAGCGCTTTCTCTAGTACATAGTCCTTTTGTCCGCCAGCGAGAATGATTCTCAGATTGCGGAACCAGTTGGTGAAGTTAGACCCATTGTTCTTAAGCTTTTCTTTCTCAGCAAAAACGTTGAAGTTGAAGTTGGACTTAGCCATTTAATCTACAAAATTTGCAAATACAATTTAGACTATGTTCATGATAACTAGTTCAACTTAATCAAATTACTAGATGAACTCCCACTAAATTCAACATCCCTCAAGTTGTTTAGTGAACATGATCCAAATTCACCACACCTAATCCGATCTTCACGAGAAGAGATGTGGTTTCAATGGTGGACAACAAAGTGTCGATCATATCATTCATATGACTCATGTTTAACCTTTCGGTTCGTGTGTTCCGAGGCCATGTCTGTACATGCTAGGCTCGTCAAGTCAAACCCAAGTATTTCCACGTGTGCAAAACTGGCTTGCACCCGTTTTATGTGAACATAGAGTTTATAGCACCCGATCATCACGAGCATATATGACATGGTATAGCCAATCTCCGCGCAATGATCTCCATCTTGTGCGCGCCAGCATGATCTCCATCACTCCACCATGATTGCCTACTATTGCTAACTACTTAGCGATAAAGTAAAGCTATTACATGGCGTATAAGAAGTTGTCACGCAGGTCATACACAATTACAAAGACAACCATACAGCTCCTGCCAGTTGTGAACTCATCGACATGCAAGTCGTGAAATATTACAAAACATGATCATTGCATACATCATACACATCATGTCTTGGGCCATACCATATCACAAAACACTCCCTGCAAAAACAAGTTAGACGCCTCTACTTTGTTGTTGCATGTTTTACATGGCTTATGGGAGTAACAAGCTAAGAACGATTCTTACCTACGGAAAGCCACAACAGTGATATTATGGTTGCTAACATCTGGTGTAAATCCCATGACTACTATAGTGAGAGAAACTGGCATCCACCAGCCGCGTGTGTGGAACAAGCCACACGTCAAGTGCGGAGCCGGTCTCGCGAACGAGGTCGCGTAAAGTTGGCCTAGACTGCTTCGATCTCACTATGCCGCGCCATAATAAATACACAACAAGAGGCTTGCAATAGAAAACATCAACGCCCGCAACAAGCATGTTGCGTTCTACTCGTGAAACACATCTACACATAGATCTAGCTCTGATACCACTGAAGGGTTTTGCAGCATAGTAAATCAATAAAATTCTACGGATGCGAACAAGAAAGCCAAGATCTAATCTAGGAGATGCAATCAACGAGATAGATAGATGAGGTCTTCATACCCTTGAAGAAATCGCACAGCGGAAACGTTCAACAGAACGTGGTTGATGTAGTCGTACTAGTCGTCTCCTCCTCGTGATCCGATTCGATCCTACGCCGCAAGTGGCGGTGCCTCCGAGAGATGCACACTTACGGTGCCGCGACGTCTCCTCCTTCCTTGGTCCAGCAAGTGGGGTGGAGAGATAGATTGGATCTGCAGCACGACGGCGTGGTGCTTATGGTGGAGAATTTCTGCAGCAGGGCTTCGCCTATGCGCAGCCGCGCGCGCGAGAGAGAGGAGGGGTAGTAGTTGGCGGCTAGGGTTGAGGAGTAGGGGGAGGGTGCGCCCCTGCCCACCTTATATAGGGAGGCTTGCCGGCCCCCTTGGCCCCTCCTCCAAGCCCTAGGGCGGCGGCCCCAAGGGTGGAGTGGGGGGCAAGTTTCCCCCTTTCCTTCTAGAAGGGTTCCCTAGGGTTTCCCCTAGGGTTTGGCCGGCTGGGCCTTGTTCCCCTGGCCCAAAGCGGCCAGGGTACTCCCCTTTAGGCCCACGCAGGCCTCCGAAAAGTGGTCCCACATTGGTCCCACTCCGGAAGCTTCTAGAACCTTTCGGTACAATACCGATAAACTCCAAAACTATTCCAAAATCCAAAAAAACTGTTTTCCTTTATATCAATCTTATTCTCCAAACCATTCCGGAACCTCTCGTGATGTCCTGGATCTCATCCGAGACTCCAAACAAAAACTCATAAACCAATTATCCATTCTATCCTAGCATCGATGCACGTTAAGTGTGTGACCCTACGGGTTCGAGAATATGCAGACATGATCTTCCATCAATAATCAACAGCGCGATCTGGAAACCCATATTGACTCCCACATACTCATCGATGATCATATCGGATGAACCACGATGCCCGAATTCAATTAATCCCATATATGTATTCCCTTCTTCACGCGATATTTTACTTGTCCAAGATTCGATCGTTGGTATCGACATACCTAGTTCAATCTCGTTCACAGCAAGTACTTTACTCGTTTCGTAATCCGATATCACTTTGTGATTAACTCCTTAACCACGTGCTTGCAAGCAGTGTTGATATCGATTACCGAGTGGGCCCGAAGTATATCTCTCCGACTCGGGAGGGACAAATTCCATCTCGATACATACAACCCAACAAGTACTTTCCGATCACCTGAGAGATACCTTTATGATCACCCTCACATAGGATGACGTTTGATGACCTCAAAGATTTCTTCCGATACCAGGGAGTTGTATTATCTCATGGTCTAAGGAATACAATATTTGACATAAGAAAAAGCTTCGCAAAGATGAACACGATCTAATTGCTCTGCTTAATTTGGGTCTGTCCATCATATCATTCTCCCAATGACATGATCTCATTATTAATCGACAACTCATGTCTATGGTTAGGAAACTTTAACCATCATTAATCAATGAGCTAGTCCATAGAGGCGTACTAGGGACACGGTGTTGTTCATAAACCACACAAGTATCAAAGTTTCCGCTTAATACAATTCTAGCATGGAATATAAACTTTATCATGAACAAGAATTATAATAATAACATCTTTAGTATTGCCTCTAGGGCATAATTCCAACAATAGCAAAGTCAGGGATCTTTTTCCTCATCCTTGGTCCTATAAAACTAGGTGGTGGTGGTTTATTTGCTATTAGGTCGAAAACTCTTTGGTTTGCAACCAACTTTATTTGGAAATGAAATTGCTCCAATAAGGGTTTTGAATTTTTGTTGGATCAAAATTTTGAGAACCACTGGAATCTTCAAAAATTCACAAATTTAGGAAAAAATCTCCAAGATTTATCCACTTTTAAATAATTGAGAAAATTGACTTTTGTTTGAATTTGATCTAAATATATTTTGAGAACTTTGAGAAAATAAATTTCAAAACCCACAAGATTATTTAAATATCAGAAGTTTCGTTGAAATTTTAATCCCCGGCACAACCTAGTTAAATAATAAGTTTTTCAAAGACACCTTGAGCTACTATGAATTTGCTCTACCTAGATGGACAACACAATTCGATAAACTTACTGGCTAGTGTTATCACATTTAGCACATTCACTAGATGGGCCTAGCGCGCTCTGTCGCTCCATCCTTTTCTAATGGCGTTTATATTTTATGCCATAGGTAGTTGTTTGCTTATTGTCTTCCATCGGCTTTGGCCTAGGCTTCGGTCACAGTACGATGGAGGCCGTCCTAGGTTATTGTGGCAATAGATGCCCTAGCCAACGAAACAATGAAGATGGGAAAATGCAAGGAGCAACACCAGGACGCTTCCGACGGCGTCGGCCTCACAAAGGCTGCCTACCGTCCATCCAACGAAGCAGCAAAGAGCCGGCCCTAGACATGCCCATAGCAAACCTGGCGCAGCAACAATGCTAGAAAAATTCGGAGCATCCCTAATCATTCGTCACCAAGATGAATTGAAAGAAATCGACCCTAAATCCCATCACCCCTACATCCCAAACACACACAAGCACTGACAAAACGACACCACCAAACCACTCACCATAGCATTCAGAAAAAATCGCCCACGAAGTACGTCCCAACCACCCAAAAATTCACAAATCGTAAGGCATGACCAATCTGTGAACCTTTACAACGAATATGTATCCCACTTTTTTGGCCATTCTCTGAAGGAAACATCAATCTGAAGGAAATTCATGTGACCCACGTTGATAGGGCCAAGATGTCCGATCTTTCGATGAGATGGTGATAGTCGATTTGGTGGAGTTCGGGCTTGACGATCCGACTACATGTGCGAGCACGAGCGCCAATGCAATCGTTAGGCCAATCTCCTGAAGGTTACCGATCCTGCGGAAGCACAATCAGCCTGACCAGCGAGGGTCTTAATTTCTACCTGAAATCGAGAACAAGTACGAAATAATATTGCAATCAAGATATTGCGGATTAAGATGAAAGCTTTATTGAAAAGGTGAGATCCTGTATAGGTGCGGAGTACAATAGGCCTCTGCGACGCTTGAGCCTCTACGAAGTTGCTATGATCGCTAACTTTATGTCTAAACAAAATCCGAGTCTAAAGTGACGGCTATCGGGAGTATTTAAGGAGGAAAAGGTGGGGTTTCGGCCAGCCATAGAAGTGGTGGCCGAATCAAACCCTAGAAGTCCTTTTCTCTTCAAATATGGACTCGAAAAAGTGTCTATTTAAAATCCTGCGAAAATTACATGGGTCTGGCCAAAAATAAAGGTGTCGCAACACCATATTAAGATATGGACGAATTTGTAAAATATTAATCTTGAATATTTTGTACAAGCCTTCAATCTTTATTATGGTGGCTTCAAAGTTCTGAAATCTCCACTCGTGGCGTCCTCTTCAATCCTCACATGCTTGCTGCCATCTCCATGCATGATCACGCTCCAATGCTTGTCCTTCTCATCTTTGCTAGGTCCATCATTCCTAAGAGTGACAAACAAATCTGATTTAGGCAGTATCATATTCTCATGTATATGAGGAATAGTTTCAAGAAAAGAAAGTACCTAATAATTAAGTTGCTTGGCACGAGCTCGAGTGATAGGTCCTTGTATGTGTGTAGATGTAGGTACAACGGTTGTATCAATCGACAGGATGTCCACATCATGCCCCCCTTCTTAAATTGAAGTCGTCCTCGACGCAATCTCATCTTTCTCGCCAAAGTAAGGCTTTAAATCTGCAATGTTAAACGTAGGAATAACCGAACCAAAATCTGCTGGTAACTCAAGTTTATATGCATTATCATTTATTTTCTCTAACACCTTAAAAGGACCAGTAACATGTGGCATTAACTTAGATTTGTGCAAATCAGGAAAACGATATTTACGCAAATGTAACCAAACAAGATCACCAACATCAAACACATCATGCTTTCTCCCTTTATCCCCAGAAAGTTTATACTTAGCATTCATGTGTTCTATGTTATCTTTAGTAGTCGTATGTAAGTTTAATATCATTTCAGCATGTTGTGTAGCATCCAAATTATTTTGCACCGAAGAAGGTAATGGCAATAAATCAATAGGTGCACGAGGAACAAAACCATACACAATCTCAAATGGGCACATCTTTGTGGTAGAATGCAGCGAACGATTATAAGCAAATTCTATATGAGGTAAAAACTCTTCCCACAATTTTAAGTTCTTCTTTAAAATAGCCCGCAATATAGTAGACAAAGTTCTATTCACTACTTCAGTTTGTCCATCAGTTTGAGGATGACATGTAGTACTAAACATCAATTTAGTCCCCAACTTAGCGCATAAACATCTCCAAAAGTGTCTAAGAAATTTAGTATCACGATCAGAAATAATAGTATTTGGCACACCATGTAAACGGATAATTTCACGAAAAAACAAATCAGCAATATGCGCAGCATCATCCGTTTTATGACAAGGAATAAAGTGTGCCATCTTAGAAAATCGATCCACAACAACAAAAATACTATCCCTCCCCTTCTGTGTACGTGGAAATCCCAAAACAAAGTCCATAGAAATATCCTCCCAAGGAACACTAGGAATAGAAAGAGGCATATATAAACCATATGGATTAAGGCGAGACTTAGCTTTTTGACAAGTAGTGCAGCATGCCACGAATCTCTCAACATCTCGATGCATATGTGGCCAAAAGAAGTGTGCGGCAAGAACATCCTTGGTTTTCTTGACACCAAAGTGTCCCATCAATCCTTCTCCATGCGCCTCCTGTAACAACAAAAGACGAACGGAACTATCTGAAATGCATAGTTTGTTAGCACAGAACACAAATCCATCATTGAAGACGAACGTGTTCCATGTTCTACCATCTAGACAATTCTGCAACACATCTTTAAATTCAGCATCATGCACATATTGTTCCGTAATAGTTTCCAATCCAAATATTTTGAAGTCAAGTTGTGATAACAAAGTATAACAGCGCGACAAAGCATCAACAATAACATTATCTTTACCCTTTTTGTGTTTGATAACATAAGGAAAAGATTCAGTAAATTCAACGACGAATTTTCATGACGACGATTCAACTTAGCTTGACTACGAATATGCTTTAAAGATTAATGATTAGAATGTATAACAAATTATTTAGGCCATAGATAATGTTGCCAAGTTTCTAATGTCCGAACCAGCGCATATAATTCTTTGTCATAAGTAGAATAATTCAGACTAGCCCCATTCAATTTCTTACTAAAATATGCAACATGTTTTCCCTCTTGTAATAACACACCTTCCAAACCAATTCCACTAGCATCACATTCAAGCTCAAAAGTCTTATTGAAATCAGGAAGTTGGATTAATAGAGCATGTGTTAACTTATCTTTCAATATCATGAAGGCATGTTGTTGTGCATCGCCCCAAACAAAGGGCACATACTTCTTGGTAACTACATTCAGCGGCGCGACAATTGATCCAAAGTCTTTCACAAAGCGCCTATAAAAACCAGCAAGGCCAAGAAAACTCCTCACTTGTGTGACCGCCTTGGGTTGCGGCCAATTCTCAATAGCTTTAATCTTGGTTGGATCCACTTCAATACCCTGTGATGTAACAACATAGCCAAGAAACGCAACTCGATCGGTGCAATAGGTGCACTTCTCAAGATTATCAAACAAACGTGCATCGTGTAAAGTATTTAAAACAACACGTAAATGGTCCAAATGATCCTCTAAAGATTTTCTATAAATCAGAATATCATCAAAGTAGACTACCACAAAGCGTCCAATGAAAGCACGTAAAACTTCGTTCATTAATTTCATGAAAGTGCTGGATGCATTAGTTAAACCAAACGACAACACTAACCACTCATATAAACCGAACTTAGTTTTAAATGTTGTTTTCCATTCATCTCCTAATTTCATATGAATCTGATGGTAACTACTAGGCAAATCAACTTTAGAAAACATGATAGAGCCACTCAATTCATCAAGCATGTTATCTAAATGTGGAATATGATGACGATATCTAATAGTAATATTATTGATAGCTCTATAATCAGTACACATGCGCGAAGAACCATCTTTCTTAGGTACCAAAATAATAGGAACATCACATGGGCTAAGGGACTCATGAATATGATCTCTGTTGAGTAGTTCCTGAATTTGGCATTGTATCTCCTTTGTCTCCCCTGGATTGGTTTGATATGGTGCGTGGTTGGGCAATTTAGCACCGGGAATTAGATCAATTTGGTTCTCAATTCCTCTAATAGGAGGTTGTCCTGGTGGCATCTCAACAGGAAAAACGTCCTCATATTCCTGCAAAAGGTAGCAACAACATGTGGCAAAGAAGGAGGCATATTCTCAAATTAAAACAAAACCTCTTTGCAGACAATTGCATAACATTGAGTATTGTTTACATCTAGTTCAGCAATATCAATTTTATTTGCAAGCATACATGGACTCTTCAAACGAATTTCAGTAGCATGTTTAGCATCCGATTTAGTGTTCTTTGGTGGTACAAAATCTGCAGCAACAATCTGATTCTCACTTTTATTTTTCTCCTCAGTGTTAGCTCTACTAGCTCTAGCAAGATCACCTTTCAAAATCTGTTCGGGAGTCATAGGTTTTAGACCAATTTTCTTTCCATCATGCATAAGAGAATAGTGATTAATTTTACTATTATGAACAAATTCTCTATCAAATTGCCATGGTCTACCAAGTAACAAAGAACAAGCTTGCATAGGTACAACATCACAATCAACAAAATCAGAATATGTACCAATAGTAAAATGCACGCGTACCGTTCTTGTTACCTTGATCTTGTGGGAACTCTCAAACCATTGGATATAATATGAATGTGTGCATTGTCTTGTTGGAACTACAAGCTTCTCTACCATATCAACACTAGCCAGATTATTACAACTCCCTCCAGCAATGATAATTCTTATAGCTCTTTCCTTGACAATGTCGTGTGTTTGGAACAGGTTGTGGCTTTGATCATGCTCAGATTTGCTCAATTCCACACTCAACACACGTTGTGAAACTAAGCTCTTGTATTGATCAGCAGTTTCATCTCCCATTACCTCTCTCTCTCTTCTTCAGAATCAGAATTATCTCCATCTCGAGCAGAAATAAGAGCTAAAGTATCTTCATCAAAGTTACTTCTTGAATCATATTCACCATCATCACGCACCATCATAACACACTGTGTTGTGCACTGTTGCTCAATATGACCATAACCCTAGCACTTGCGGCATTGTATATCATTTGTTTTGCTCGTAGAAACCATAGAAGATGCACTACGAGCACGAGCATTGGATGACGGTGAATGGGCAGCTAGAGGAAGCCTTGTGGTGGCTTTGGATGTAGTAGTAGCTGGTGGAGAATCACAAGAAGAAGGCACTGATTTTCGGGATGTCCAAGAGGATGTGCGACCTGCAGAGTCCTCCTCCATGGTGTTTGACGATCCTGCACTTCACGTTCAGCTTTGCAAGCAAGATGAAACAAACGAGTGATGGTATTATATTCCTTATAATCTAATATGTGTTGAATATCCTTGTTTAATCCACCAAAGAAACGTGCAAGCATTTGTTCAGTAGTTTCAACAAGACCACACCGAACCATCCCCGTTTGCAAATTCTGATAATACTCTTCTACAAAAAAATTCCCTTGTTCTAAATGTGCCAGGTTCTTTAGTAAATCACGTTGATAAGTAGGAGGCACAAAACGAACACGCATGGCAGTTTTTAAAGCAGTCCAAGTATGAGGAATAGTAGTAGGATTTAAGCGACAATATTCAGACCACTAAAGGGAAGCAAATTTAGTAAATTCACATGTAGCAGCACTAACACACATATTCTCAGGATATTTTAAACATGCAAAACGTTGTTCTACTTCCATCTCCCATGTAAAATATGCATCAGGATTATATTTACCCTCAAAAGATGGAATATTTAATTTAAGCTTTGCAACATGATCATCATCACGTACCGGTGGGCGAGCGTTGCAGTGGTAATGTCGGGGTCAGCCAGCAGGATGTGGAGGTTGTTCAACCTCCTCGTCAAACAGACCGTCATCGTCGAAGTCGTAGTAGTATCCGTCTTCTTCCCCCAAGGTCGCAACAGCAGCCGTGTTGGAAGCCTGAGGTACATCAACTACAGTAGCGGCAGCTGAACCAGCAGTACGATCCATGATCAGAATGCGTCGTGTGCCATGCCGAGGTGCAACCAGAGCATGGGCGGGTGCAGGTGCAGGTGCAGGCAATCTGTCCAAAACCTCCTTGAACCGAGCGTTTAGCTTGTCGTTGAAGGATTTCTTGAGTCCTTCGATCTTGTACATGACGGTGGTGAGCTTGTTGTCAAACTCCTCTAGTCTTGCATCCACATCTTCAGCGCGTCCTACCAACAGCTCGGAGAAATGGGCATGTAGCTCTTGGTTCGTTATCTTTGCAGGGTCACGCGAAGTATCTGCCATGGTTAGTCCTTTAAAAAGCACAGGTGTATATGCCTATAAATACGGAAATATGGTGGAAGGAACGTGTAATCCGTCAAGCAATATCAAAGCTTTTACAAGTTCTTACCAAACAGCAGGAAAAGACGACGTACAACCGCAAAAATCAGTAGTCCAGAGATTGAACCAAGCGATTACTAGGAGTCGAGACACTGTACATGGAGAAATCTGTGAAGCTCAGGGAAGGCTTAGAAAAAGGGTTAGCAATTATCAAAACATCAATGCAAAGTTGAAAATATGCTCAACGACGGTACCGTGCTGGTCCTAGGCTAGACCATATTAGAGACACGATCCTAGAGCACTAACAATGTCACGACGCGGGACAACTAGCAATGGTATGATGATATGGTGCCCTAAAAAGCGAACCGAGATGTACAAAATCACTATGATGGTGAGTATCTAGAACTGATCTACGGGGTCTAAAAATAGGATAGCCCCGAAATTTTTGTCGATTTTTTTATATGCTCTGAAAAGTGTGCAGGTGCCAAAATAAATGTCGCTATAACGACCGATGGAGAAAAGTGATCCCCGAGTTCGAAAACTAATATAGCCAGAAAAAAATAAGAGGCGGTTCCAGACTTTTTTTTTTGCTCTCCTTCTAGACATGCGATCGGACTTTAGCTCAACACGGAATTAGAATTATGCACGGACACAAAAAGGAAAGGCAATAAAAGAAAAGGAAAAATAACTAGAACAATTACTCAACTCGGACTCGTGACACGGTAGGAAGGTGGTGGCGGAGTTGGAGTCGGGTATTGGTGGCAGGGTGTATGGCGGCTAGGGTTTTATGTGGCAGAGTATATGGAGATATGTATGGCGGTGATCTGCAAGCGTGGCGGCAGTGATGAATGTGACCAGAACTCAAATTCTAAGGGACGAGACACTAAGACCAACAACTCGACGCGACGATGCAGACACAAATTGAACAATGCAAAAACTGAAAAGATAATGCAAGGCGTATATTGGTGATGGGACGGATATAAATCTAACTGTGTTTTTGGCTTTTTCGTGGGTTATAGGTAAAAACAGTTCTAATCTACGAAAACAGTAAAACTCATCGAGCAACCTGAAATCGGATACCACTTGATAGGGCAAAGGTGTACGATCTTTCGATGAGATGGTGATAGTCGATTTGGTGAAGTTCAGACTTGACGATTCGACTACACGTGTAAGCACGAGCGCCAATACAATCGCTAGGCAAATCTCCTGAAGGTTACTGATCCCGCGGAAACATGATCAGCCTGACCAGCGAGGGTCTTAATTCCTACCTGAAATAGAGAACGGAACTAATATTGCAATCAAGATATTACGGATTAAGATGAAAGCTTTATTGAAAATGTGGGATCATGTATAGGTGTGAAGTACAAGAGGCCTCTACGACGCTCAAGCCTTGGCGAAGTTGTTATGATGGCCAAATTTATGTCTAAACAAAATCCGAGTCTAAAATGACGGCTATGGGGAGTATTTAAGGAGAAAAAGGTGGGGTTTCGGTTAGCCATAGAGGTGGTGGCCCAATCCAACCCTATAAGTCCTTTTCTCCTTAAATACGGACTCTAAAAAGTGGCTATTTAAAATTCTGCGAAAATTACATGGGTCTGACCCAAAATAAAGGTGTCATAGCACCATATTAAGCTATGGACGAATTTGTGAAGTATTAATCTTAAATATTTCGTCCAAGCCTTCAATCTTCATTATGGTGGCTTCAAAGTCCTGACATCTCCACTTGTGGCGTCCTCTTCAATCCTCACATGCTTGTTGCCATCTCCATGCATGATCATGCTCCAATGCTTGTCCTTATCATCCTTGCTAGGTCCATCATTCCTAAGAGTAAAAAATAAATCTGATTTAGGCAGCATCATATTCTCATGTATATGAGAAATAGTTTCAAGAAACGAAAGTACCTGATAATTAAGTTGCTTAGCACGAGCTCGAGTGATAGGTCCTTGTATGTGTGTAGCTGTAGGTACAACGGTTGTATCAATCGACGGGATGTCCACATCACACGTGGTTGGGAATTTCATCAAACATGTGGAAGGACACCACACCTGCAGCACAGAATGAACAGTAGTTTCTTCTTCGGAAATTGTGTCCAACAAGTCTAGCACTCTTAGCAATTCAGAGAGATGGATTAAGCCATGACCAAGAAGGGAGTTTGTAATGCTTGCACCACACTATAGATGGGACATTGGGGGAAAAGTGGAAATAGGAGGCAGCATCGAGAGAGCACGTAGACCACCGCCAGGCCAGCTACGTGGGCAAGACGACCCATTGTAGACGCGGGGCTCAGGGTCCCATCTTCCTCATCTCTCCTTCCTTGGCATGTCTGCCTCCTCCCCTCAGCTTTCGGCGACATAGCGACACCCCTGCCCAGCACACTGTAGGCACGGCGTAGCCTATGGTCCACCATGGGCGGCCACAACTCAGAACATGTGGAGAACAAGAAGTGGTGGCAATGCCTATCCCGCAGGATCGAGCAGAGATAAGAGGCCGGTGCAAACAAGAGAAGAGGAGATTTCTAGTGTTGGGCACCTTGATGTGATTGCAAAAACTGGTGTTGTACCTCCTCTAACCCTCACCGTCGACAGGCCTCGTGCCTAATTTCCTCTCGATATGTCTAGATTTGAAGCGGAGGAGATGTGGCACGCCGGTGGTAACAAGGGAGGTGGTCGCTGGGTAGGAGGATTTGGCTATGGAAGATGGAGCGGGAGCGGCGAGGGAGAGATGAAAAGAACACAAACTCCTAGTCAAAGCAACATCGAGCGACCACAACGCCTTGCACGTGGAAGACATGTGGCAAGGTCATCAAAACACGCGTAAGAAACCACCGCTCGCGATTCCACCGGCAGCCAAGCGGTGACTCGCCTCCATATAGACCCAACCAGTGCCACATCAGGATCAACCACAGGCTCTCAAAGCTAGGGAGATTAGAGCTCTTAGAGGATTAGGCATTGGAAGCTAGCTCTTTACATCAATAATGAACTATTGCAAGAGAGGTGTTGGGAAAGGAAAACCGCAAAAAAGATACTCGAAAGTAGCAAGAAATAGCAAAGTCGGGGATCTTTTTACTCATCCTTGGTCCTATAAAAACTAGGTGGTGGTGGTTTACTTGCTATTAGGTCAAAAACTCTTTGATTTGCAACCAACTTTATATGGAAATGACATTGCTCAATTAAGGGTTTTGAATTTTTGTTGGATCAAAATTTTGAGAACCACTGGAATCTTCAAAATTTCACAAATTTAGGAAAAAATCTCCAATATTTATCCACTTTTAAATTAGAAAATTGGATTTTGTTTGAATTTGATCTATATATATTTTGAGAACTTCCACTAGTGGAGAATTGCTTATTAGTGAAGCATATTTTTTGCTATCAATGGCGCATATGGGATGCGCCACTACTGTTGCGTCATTAGTAATTATTTATCAATGGCGCACATTGAATATGCGCCATTGATAGTGGGACAACCAGTGGCGCATCTTCAATATGCGTCATTGATGTTTTACCAGTGGAGCATATATCCAAAGGCGCCACTGGTGTTAGATGCGCCACTGATGTTTCGTACGGGTATACAGAATACAGGGCTCTCATATATTTATATAGGTACACATACAGGTACTTATAAAGGTACACATCAGTATACAAACAGATATAATAGTATAAATAGAATTATACATCATCACATCAATTAGAACCCGACATAGTGACAAGTGCCTGAATATTATACAAGTCTTGCATACAACAAGTTGATCATCATCCCATACATTACACATTACAACAAGTTGATCGGTCTTCGGATCCGTGGGCCGGTGTTGGGTTCGATGGGGTGCGGGTTCAGTCTTCGGATCCTCGGACTTCGAAACTCCGGGTTCGTGAAGGGATCTTCATGTTCTGTATGGTAAATCTTCGAGAGTGTCCAATCCGTGTTGGAGAACTTGTACATTGGCCATCAAATGCCACACATGTAGTACCATGTCATCACCACTTCACCAGGTCAACACTCTGAGTCAGCCGAACAACAACATCACCAGCATCGGGGTCACACATCGTCTATCACAACAAGGCAAAAACAAAACAATACACAACAACCTGTGTACTTGGCGACGCATGCGAGCGAGCTAGGCAGAGGAGGCGCGCAGGGCGACGGCGCTGCTGCCTCGGGTTGTAGAGGCGGTGGCATTTGCTGCTGGGGATCAAGGCAGAGGTGGGGGAGGCATCCAGGGCGAAGGCCGGCTAGAGGAGGCCTGCCGCACGCGTGTCTGCAGAGGCGGCCGACGGGGAGGCTCGAAGGGGTAGGGGAACGACGGCAGAGTAGGAAGCATCGAGGTAGCGGCAGGCTCGACGGAGCTCTCAGGGCGGCGTGGAAGAGGCGAGCAGGGGCGAAGCTGGCGGTCCGGGACGACCGGGGTGGTGCCGGTGTAGACGAGGACCCGCACAGCTGCGGGGTCGCTCGCAAATCAGAGGCGGGCCATCGGGTGCTACCGGCTTACGGGGAGGAGAGAGGCGCTGCAGCGGGAGGGGGACGCTCGTGGGTGCGGGGAAGACCGGCGCGAGGAGCAGCAGGGAACAGCGGTGGTTGGCACTCGCGATGGGGATGACGGGGTAGGCGAGCAGAGGCGAGAGAAGGGAAGGAACGCGGGGAGAGACGAGGTAGGCGAGAGAAATGTGGAGAGAGAGAGGAGCGTCGAGGTAGGGCCCGTGGCGTGGGCCAGGGTAGTTGGTCGGGTGGGGGTGGGGCGTGTGTCTGGTGGCGGTATGGTGTGGGGGTTAGGATTAGGCTAGGGTTTGAAAGGGGGCCTAGGGTTATTAGTGGCGCATATTTTGCAATATGCGTCATTGGTAAAAAAAATATTAGTAGCGCATCTCCAATATGCGCCATTGATAATCCTGCCACTTTTCTGAGTGGTGGGGTCAGGTGGAGCCCACAAATTATCAATAGCGCATATTATGGAAGATGCGCCATTGGTGAGGAGAATATCAATGGCGCATATTCCATATGCGCCATTGATGGACATATATCAATGACGCATATGGACATATGCGCCATTGACATTTGATCCACAACCCTCCAGGGTGTCGGGCCCATATTACCAGTGGCGCGTTTTTTAGATGTGCGCCATTAGTTAAAGAAAATATCAGTGGAGCATATTTTTAAATGCGCCACTCACAATTATCAGTGGAGCATATTCAAAAAAATGCTCCACTGATAACAAATCTATCCATAAGCTTTTCTCTACTAGTGTTTGAGAAAAATAAATTTCAAGATTATTAAAATATCAGAAGTTTCGTCGAAATTTTAATCCCCGACACAACCTAGTTAAATAATAAGTTTTTCAAAGACACCTTGAGCTACTATGAATTTGCTCTACCTAGATGGACAACACAATTCGACAAACTTACTGGCTAGTCTTATCACATTTTGCACAAACACTAGATCGACCTAGCGCGCTCCACCGCGCCATCCTTTTCTAACGGCGTTTACATTTTATACCATAGGTAGTTGTTTGCTTATTGTCTTCCATCGACTTTGGCCTAGGCTTCGGTCACAGTACGATAGAGACCGGCCTAGGTTATTGCGGCAATAGATGCCCTAGCCAACGAGACAATAAAGACAGGCAAAAGGCAAGGAGCAACACCAGCACGCTTCTGATGGCCTCACGCAGACTGCCTACTGTCCATCCAACGAAGCAACAAAGAGTCGGCCCTAGACATACCCATAGCAAACCTGGCGCAGCAACAATGCCAAAAAAAATTTGGAGCATCCCTAATCATTCATCACCAAGATGAACGGAAAGAAATCGACCCCAAATCCCATCACCCCTACATCCCAAACACGCACAAGCGCTGACAAAACGACACCACCAAACCACTCAAAAATTCACAAATTGTAAAGCACGACCAATCCACGAACGTTTACAACGAATATGTATCCCACTTTCTTGGCCATTCTCTGAAGGAAACATCAATCTGAAGGAAATTCATGTGACCCACGTGGTTGAGAATTTCATCAAACATGTGGGAGGACACCACACCTGCAGCACAGAATGAACAATAGTTTTTTCTTCAGAAATTGTGTCCAACGAGTCTAGAACTGTTAGCAAATTCAGAGAGATGGATTAAGCCGTGACCAAGAAGGGAGTTCCTAATGCTTACACCACACTGTAGATTGGACATTGGGAGGAAAGTGGAAATAGGAGGCAACGTCGAGAGAGCATGTAGACCACCGCCAGGCCAGCTACGTGGGCAAGACGACCCCTTGTAGGTGCGGGGCTCAGGGTCCCATCTTCCTCATCTCTCCTTCCTTGGCATGTCTGCCTCCTCCCCTCACCTTTCGGTGGCATGGCGACACCCCTGCCCAGCACACTTAGGCTACGCGTGCCTACGGTCCACCATGGGAGGCCGCAACTCAGAACATGTGGAGAACAAGAAGTGGCAGCGACGCCTATGCCACAGGATCGAGCACCTTGATGTGATTGCAAAAACTGATGCTGTGTTAGCACTAATCTTGATTAGTAGTGAGTAATAATTTATTTGGCAATGTTGCCCTGTCCTAATGGGTTAGCTAGTGCATCTCCTAGTCTAAATAAGGTTTGTTAATTAGGTAAGTGCATGGCGTGAGTCCTAGTTAAGATAGGTGTGTTAGTCTGGATGCAAACCGAGTAGGTCAAGGTCCTTTGTATGGTTGTTCGTGTATATATACACGTCTAGTCTAAGAAGTTTGTAACCGTGAGATATTGAGAAAATAAAGAAAAAGAAGGGCACGATACGCGCCCTTGGCAATCAGATTTTTTGAGCGTGTTTGTTTGTCTAGTTTGATGTAGTCGATCTCTGGGCAAATTCCAACAATTGGTATCAGAGTCAGCACCGCCATGCCCGCCTGGGGGGCTTCCTAGGGGGATGGGGTGTTAGGTACCAAGCGTTGCCGGTGACTTTAGTCCCACCTCGCTAGCGGGAGGAGGCCACGACCAGCTTATAAGGGAGAGTTTCTCTCCTCCCTTTAGTCCGGGCTTTTGGGATGGAGTGGGCTCTCCGCTGAATGTTGGGCCGTGTGCGCCGCCGTGGGCCAGGAAACGTCCAAACGCAACACGAGTGTGTGGAGCTGGGCCCGGGACGCTGACAATTGGTATCAGAGCGAGGTCGAAGATTTGAAGTCACGCTTGCCCCGGGGAGGCGACCCGACTAGCGCCTCGGGGTGGGCGATTGGGTGGAGACGACAAGTATGCCATCATCGATGAGGCGGCAGGCGATCGTTGTTCGGAGGAGAGATAAGGAAGAAGAAGGCGGGCAAGGCATCATGAGCGAGGTGGTGGATGGGGATGATCGTTGATGAGTGCGGTGGTACCGGGGTGCGGTGCTGGAGAATCTTGTCAAGATCGTCGTCCGGGAGAGTATGAGTCAAGGAGTCATGGTCGTGCGGGTTAGCACATTGAGTCGGCGTCGTGTTTGTGAGTCGCTGTCGTGTCCAAGTGCTTGTCTCTGTGAGGATCCGTTGCAGCTGAAGCGAATGAAGGTTGAGGGACTGTTCATCATATGGACGAGATGCAATTTGCGTGTCTCGATCAGGTCGTCTATGTGTCTCGGCGAGAGGATCAAGTTCAAGTGTGAAGGGGCGGTAAACCAGTGAAGGTGAGTCTCTTCAATGAGGCCATGTCTCTACATGAGGCTGGAGTGGGCGGTGTAGTCCACAAGGTAGTCGGCATGTATCGCGCTAGGGTGGTATGTTCCACGGTTTGCTAGCGTGGCTGGGTAGTCCGGATCATGCTTGAGTTGTCGTGGTGCGAGACCTAGACAAAACGTGGGTCTACAACGAATCAAGATCAGAAGAAGCATGGAAGGCAAAAAGTTATTAATCAAGATTAGGGAGAGATTATTATCACTAATCTTGATTAGTAGTGAGTAATAGTTTATTTGGCAATGTTGCCGTGTCCTAATAGGTTAGCTAGTGTGTGTCCTAGTCTAAATAAGGTTTGTTAATTAGGTAAGTGCATTGGGTGAGTCCTAGTCATAGTCAAGGTAGGTGTGTTAGTCTGGATGCAAACCGAGTAGGTCTAGGTTCTTTGTATGGCTGTTCGTGTATATATACACATCTAGTCTAAAAAGTTTGTAACCGTGAGATATTGAGAACATAAAAAAAATAAGTCCTTGGCAATCATTTTTTTGAGCGTGTTTGTTGTCTAGTTTGATGTAGTCGATCTGTGGGCAAATTCCAACATGCTGTACCTGCTCTAACCCTTGCCGTCGCCTATGCCTCGTGCCTAATTTCCTATCGATATGTCCATATTTGAATCGGAGGAGATGTGGCATGCCGGTGAGGATTATCAAAACACGCGGCAAGGTCATCAAAACACGCTTAAGAAACCATCGCTCGCGATTCCACCCGCAGTCAAGTGGTGACTCGCCTCTATATAGACCCAACCAGCGCCATATCAGGATGAACCAAAGGCTCTCAAAGCTAGGGAGCTTAGATCTCTTAGAGGATATCAGAAGCAAAAGAAGGGCTCAAAGAGACTGTCCAAGGAATCTTCATCTCCATTGGCGTGGGCACTGGATTCCTGGGCCGTTCTTAACAGTCTAGTCGAGTAGTCTGAAGTCTGAAGAATCTACACCCTGCTCTGAAACAGCAGCATTCCAACGCATCAGAACCACCAGGACGACCCAGCAGCTTTGTTTCCTTCCGAACGTTCCGTGTCTGGAGATTAGTGCTCTAGGTTGTGTTTGTACATACTCCCTCCGTTTGGAAATATAAGATGTTTTAGGTTTGTGAATGAGATATATCTAGACACATTTTAGTGTCTAGATTCATTTGAACCTATACACTAAAAGATGTCTAGATACATCTACTTCACAAACCTAAAACATCTTATATTTCTAAACGGAGGGAGTACATTCGTTTGCATGTTACGTATACAGAACCACTTGTCTTGCACTGCAGCTGTTCTTCACCCTGTTCATTCAGTTGCTCCTGCTTGGGCCGGGTGACATTGAACGTCCGGCGACTACGAGGCAGCTGCTTTTTATCTTTCCGGCTTATCTTCGTCTCATGCGATCGAAGTGGGTTTTGTGACGCTGTTCTCCCTCGGTAAGATCATTAACACGACAGAAAATCCATATTTCTTTCCGTCAGAAATAAACACGACAGAGCATGATCAATTTGTAACATAAGCACTTTGCACCACAATTTGTAACATAGTAAATCTGAGACCTTTTCCTCAATAAGAAAATAAAATAATCTAGCGGAACCCACATGCAGACAAACGACTCCCTCTATGTCCATCAGTTGCCACGCCCAAGTACATTGGCATGTACGAGATCGCCAATTGTGCTGTCAAGAACAAATACAAGACCATCCATTGTCTCGCCCGGTTCATCATGGCAATGCACGTTGAGGAGGATGAAAGCACGCCCTCTACGGGGTTCCTCGCATGGAGGCCGGAACCGTTACCGTTGGCCGTTGAGGCCGCCGGCACTGGCAGCGCGGGGCAGATGGAGATGACGATGCTCCCCGGGTACCAGCGGCTGCCGACGGCGTGTGACACGACTTCCCCCGGCGACGATACCAGCGACTATGGGTCGTGGTCGTCGGCGTGCCTGCCGCAAGCGGCCAGGAGGCTATGGGGGATGCTCACTGGTGTCATCCTGTGGTGGATGGGCGGAGATGAGGAGTTAGCACCGGCGGCGGGTCCAAGCAATAAGAAGGGGAGGTCGTCGTGGCGGCCCGACCCGGACAATCGGTGGCCGGTGCAGGGCTGGTGCTAGCTGATGAAGTTATCAAAGGTGTACAGATATATGTGCGTGGGATTTTCATCCTGAGAAGGAAAAAACATTAGGTTGGTAAAACGATTCTTCAATGGAGATTTTTTACAGCAAGTACTTGGGGATTTTGTTGTTATCTTACACTTGAATAAACTATGTTCACTGGAAAATTCAATCGCAAGCGCTTTGAAATCATTCAAGATATTATTGTTCAATTTTTTGGGTTAAAATCTGTCATGGGTTCGGGTGCGCCTTATTCACATTAGCCGAAGTAGTAGTTCTGAAGCATTCTAGGTTAGCTGGGCCAAGCTTAGGCTAGATGGGTTGTTCAAGATATGCTCTTGCTATATAAAGTACTCCATCCGTTTTAAAATAGACGTCTCCGATTTATCAAAATTTAGATAAATCTAAACACTACTTAGTGTATATAGGTTCATCCAATTTTAACAAATCTAAGACATCTATTTTGAGAAGAAGGAAGTATGACAATTGACAATTAGGTTTTATGTAAATTGACCGTATATTTATAGAAGTAGGTTTCATGATAAATCTAGCAAAATCCATATGACATCTTTGATGCTAGTAATTCCTTTTTTACAGATGGTCGCATTAAGGTAAAGTTGCTAAAATGACTTTTTTTATAGAGCTGGTAAAAATAAGGAGTTTATGGACACATAGATAGAAAACCTAATCACCATCGCGGGAGTCCCTTCTTGTCTGATGGACCATCGGCTCTAGATCCATTGGGTTAACATCTGGTGGTGGTGGCAGCACGCGTGATGCCAAGTTTAGTTTCGTTTGTGGCTCTCATGTTTCATGTTCTGTAACCAAGTTTCTTTATCGACAGCATGACAACTAACAGCAGTGTTGGGATCCTTGCCTTACAAACGGTTTGTCCTTAGCCACAATGCATTGAGCGGCATTAGGGGTGAAAGGCTCGTGCAAATTTTCAAAATCTATGAATTAGACAAGCCTGTGTTGTTGCGAATGTTTGGTCTGTTGATGTTTCTTTGCGGGATGCCTAGAGGAAAATCGAGATGCAAAGGAAGGATCTAGAGGTAGTAACTTTGACGTATTTGATGTGATATTATTTTTAGGTTATCAAATATCTTTATTATTCATCTGTATTTTAATTTATGTGATATTATTTAATTTGTTGTGTAATGAATACATCTCGACCATTTCGCATTGGAAAGTTAGTATAAGCAGTTAGGAGTACTAATTTAGCAAGTGACTAGTACTACTACATGCATTGATGCGCAACATAGAATGTCCTCGGTGCTCTGCTCACGGTCATAAGCTTCGTTCTTGACAAGGTAGGCATAACAGAAACTGACATCTCAACAGCATGGCTTGGCATGGATCCCAAGCAAGGCAAAAACCGATCCCAGGACGCGCAAGCGTACAGACGTACCGCCAGCTACAACTCATTAAACTGGGAGTACGAGATCTAACGGCGGCTGCTTGTGTGCATTTAACTATTTGGAACGACAAAAGAAGCATGATTAGACGCATGTTTAATTTATTTTCGGACGGTGGATGCGTGTTCAATTTAGCGCGCAGCTGTTCATGTCCTCCATACATATCCCTGGATCATGGGTTGATCATGACGTACCCCCCGTTTTCTCACGGACTCTTTTGCATTGATGAAATGGACATGGAGAAATGTCTGTTTATTTGGGATTCGGGAGCTAGCATATCTGTACTATCCAAAATCTAATCAATATACCGACCTTACAAATGGACCAGGAAAAACGGCAATCTCATTGATTTGATCCTAGTCCTTCCTGATGTATCATAAGGACACTATTTAATTGCTAGTTGGAGATGTGTAAGTATTTTTTGGGGGAATAGGAAAACTAACCGTCTTTGTATCAATATATGCACACAACCTTTTTATTTTAAAGTTTTATGCATCCAGTTATTACAACTCAAGGATCGTTGGCATAAAAATCAACCAACAAAAGATAAGAAAAATAGTACAACAGCTACACTTATTGTAATCTGCTAGTAAGCTGTCAGTCATTCCGGGAGTAGACATCCTGAGCAACCGTCAGCAGCCGGTTGCACCCAGTAACCATAAGCTCCTGCTGGTTCGATGGTAGAAGGCATGTCCAAAGTTGTATCCAATGCGACGCAAGATATACTGCAAAAAATTGAACCTTCAACTTTATTAAAAAATATATCATTCCTACATATCCAAATAAACCGAAATAAAACAGAAACACCTATGCATCCAACATTTATTGTCTTATCTACCTTATTTAGCCAATTTCCAAACATACTTGTTATAATGATAGGTGGTGGAATGTTATATGTAAAAAAGATAAATCGCCAAATAGTTTTAGTGAAAAGACAAGAGAGAAACAAATGCTCTATGGTCTCATCTGAGTCACAAAAAAGCATTTTTTACACCCATTACATTGTCTTTTAGCCAAGTATATCTTTAGTAAGCAAAACTCTTCTATTAAGAAACCACATAAAAATCTTTATCTTTAATCAGTGGGACATTTAGTCATACCTAACCCTTGAAGTAGTGAGATTCCAGACAAATGAATCTGGTTGGCCAGATAGTTGGATTACCATTAAACGTTGACATAAGTGAAGCCATGAATTCCAATTATTTCCACTTTAGTGCGCGCATGAATCCTATATTTAGCGACACGTGAGATAAAACATCATGAACTAAAAATTTATTTCTGATACAACAAAGGATGTTGAGTAGACAACAACGTCTCGCCTAGCCAACTATCCTCCCAAAATCTCATGGCTAAACTGTTTCCAACCTTAAAAGATCCCCTACTAAAGAACTCTTGTTTGACACGCATATGGACTTTTAAAAAACGTGAATCAATAGGCTTCTCTTGAACCTGAGCTAGTGTTTTATTATAAATGCAGCAACTCTTTCCACATTCCTTCTTCATTAAGAAATTTAAACAATCATTCGTTGAGCAAACACTTATTCTTAAGACTAAGCACTTCTATACCTAGACCCCCTGCTCTTTTGGTCTACATATAATACTCCACCTAATGATACTTCTTTTTGTTTTCATCATTTTGCCAAAAACAAATCTTGACCTGTAGAAGACTAATCTTTTGCGTACCCCTTTGAGTATCTCGAGAAAAAACATAAACATATGCATGCTACTCGGAACAGAATTGATAATAACAAGTCTGTCTCCATATGAGAGAGTAACTTGGTTTGCCAACATCCAAGCTTTCCTTCGAAATGTCTCTCTACTGGATTCCATTATGAATTTCTAAGCTTCTTATGGTGAATATATATCCCTAGATACCCAAATGGTAGTGCATCCGATTCACGGCCAAATATTTCTTTCTATTGATGTTCCTCTTGTTTAGCTTTTCCAAAACAGATTTTCACTCTTGTTCTGTAGACCTGATAATTGAGATACACAAAATTAGTTTCATGGTCACCACCTTCTCAAGTTTATATTTTATGAAAATAATTGTATCATCCACATAATGTAGGATAGAAACGGCACCATCAACTAATTGGGGTATGAGTCCTCCTACATGGTCGTCCTACTTTGTTCTTGCTATGAGCATTTCTAGAATTTGTGCATATTTGACACATTTTTTCTCTGAAATTTGCATATTTGCAACATGACCACCACATATCAGTGACACAAAAAAAGGCAAATATGCAAGTTGCAAAGTAAAACGTGGCAAAATATGCAAATCCCTCGAGAATTGCCAGCATACTACGGTATTAAACAACATAGGAGATAGCGGGTCTCCCTGTCATAGCCATTTTCTAGTTTGGAAATAATATTCAATATCAACATTGAACCTTATTCCAACACTACCTCATTGCACAAAGTTAACTATCCATTCGCACCATTTTGGATCGAAATGTTTCATGTACATAACTTGTTGTAGAAAGGGCCACTTAACTTTGTCATATGCCTTCTCGAAGTCAATTTTAAATAACACTCGGTCCATTTTCTTTCGATGAAGCTCATGGATAGTTTCATGCAAGACAGCTACACCTTCTACAATATTTCCCCCAAGTATAAAAGTTGTAGGTTTAATCACTTTATGAGCAATCCCTGTAATGTAATTAGTAACAACTTTTATTTAAAAAATTAAAACTCATATTTAGAAGGCATATCGCTCTATATTGTTGAATCTGAACCGTATTTTCTTTCTTAGATAGAAGTGTCATCACCCCAAAATTCAACTTGAATAGGGGTAGCTCTTCCATTTGTAGTTGTGCAAACATAGCCATTAAGTCAGCTTTAACGACCTCCCAAAAAGTTTGATAAAATTATGTGGGAAAACCATCAGGTCCCAACACTATTTTGTTCCATCTTAGAGATAGCCTCATGAACCTCCTTCCCAGTGAAGTCAGATGTTAAGATGTTATTCTCCTCAGCTAAAATCTGGGAGATATCAAGGTTGTTTTCTTCCTGTTGAGAAAACATGTTCGAAACCGGTGTTCCAAAAAGTTTCTTATAGTACTTAGTAATGTATAATTTTAAATTTTCCTCACCCACTATGGTTCCTCCATCTTGTTCCAATTGAAAAAGTTCCTTTTCCTATACTTCCCATTAGCAATAAAAAAGTATGTTGTATTATTTCCCCCTTTCTGAACGTGTTTCACCTTGGTACGTCGAGCCCACTTTGTTTCCTCGTCTCGTCTAAGTTTGGCAACTCTCCCATATCATCTAGCAGCACCTTGCTTTGATATCCAAATCATCAACTATATTTAAAAGTCTCTATTTTTCTTTTTTTATTTCCCACTTAAAAAAATTCTCATCCTCTAGGGACACGGCGTAAATGCCTTATCTTATTTTGCCAACACTCGATTGGTGTATCACCATGTGTCACCGCATCCCATATAGTGGCAACCAATGTATAGAAGTCTTCTTGTCTCAACCAAGATAGATCAACAGATAAACATGCATTGTTCCACAGATGAGCCTAATTGCTGGAATTAATAATAAGAGGAGTATATGATCTTGCCTCGTACGGGTTAAAGCACGAATTTTATTTCTGTTAGCCATTTATCATTTTATATATGTCGGTGGAAAGTCCTTTTGCTCCCTGCATATTTAAAAAATTAAAACTATATCTCTAAGTTTCAAAAAATTATGAAATAAAATCTTATAAGTAGCTAATGATGTATCCCACAAACGTGCAAAATTTAAATTTAAAATGTTTTTTATTCGGAGCTACACATAAATGAAAAGTTTGTTTTTTTAGATTTGAAATCACTATACTCGGATCTACAGTTTTGCATTTTTGTGTAGCTCAAAATACACATTATTTTCAATTGATATTTTACATGTTTTTGGTGTACATCATTGGTTAGATCCCAATTTATTTTTAGAATTTTTTAAACCTCAAAAATATGATTTTTGATTTTTTTTTTAAAAAACATGACCACTGATACTCATATGCACCAAATCTCCACTCCGCTGTTCTCGGACTAGATAAGGTCGGTCTCTAAAGTCCGACCACCAGACAGGTAAAGCCAAATCGAGCGTTTCTGGAAAAGATGGAAATGTAAAGAGTAAAGAAGTAAAGACACGTTCAGGAATCCCTCTGCTTGCCTTGACCTTCAAGCTACTATTCTATGTGCAAAAGCAAAGGCTCAACCAGCCGCTTTTAATGGATCACACGATGATAGGACACCTCATCAAGTCAAATCGACGTGGCATTTCATCACATGCACCAATGCAAATATTTCTAGATACAGTTAGCTTTCGCTGATTGTACAAAGAATTAGAGACAACTACTATGGACCGAGGGAGTAGATCACGTCCCATGTAAACATCGGAGATGACATGAATCCCCATGTAAACATACGAGACGGCAGCATGGGTGGTACGTCGTGCATGTGCCTGTGTGACGCTTTAATAACACGTACGGTGCTGTTTCGAGACTCATCGAAGACCGTGCATCTTCCTGCGCGCACTGCAATTGGAGATCAATCTGGCGGTAGAAATAAACTAACAGTTGCCAACCATCTTCTGAAAGCAGCATCCTGTGTACGACCAAAGTGAGTAAGTGACGGAGTAGGGACAAAAAGTGTAGTGGGACTCTGCAAAGAGAGAACATTAGAGTAAATTTATAACACTCGTCTTCCTTTTCATTTCAGTGCGTCTCGACATAATATTCTGTTCATGGCATTACATTTTGATCGTGATGAATGGACCTACCTAAACCCAACTGTATCTACGTCCTGCTTAATGGAGACGACTGTAGCAGCATCCTACAAGTAACATGTTCCATGTCAAAACGACTGGGCGAGAGCTGTCACTTGGCGTAGCTTAACGGTGGTCTGGGAACGCAGATGCCCTCCGGATCCTTGACAGTCACGGGAAAGAAATTACCAAAAGCTGACAGCTGGATCCGCCGGTTCTTTTGGAGTCTTCTTTTCGCATCAAAAAAGAAGAATGAGGTTCATTTTGACTGCCAACGGGCTGAATCACTGTGCTTCGTCAGAGTGACTCCGAAGACTGCAACAGATTTGATACAGCTACTGAGCCACACGTACTTGGAACACGCACGCCATCATTCTCGCGCAACTAACGGGAAAAAAATGGAGTAAGTAGCTGTTTTCTAGGACCACACGGAGATCTGGATTTGCACGATTGCATGTTTGGAATTATGATGTGCTGGCCACTAATTTTTTGGATACGATTCTACCAGATCAGTCTTCAAAAGGGAAAGGTTGTAATAACATCACCTAAGCCATTAGTAATGATTTAGTGTGCTAGATTTAGGAAAATACTCTAGTTGAGTCAGCTACAGAAATGTCCATTTTGGGGGGGGGGGGGGGGGGGGGGAGGCAACAGAATGTTGTTTGTCAAACTTCATCGAAATTGCTGCTAAGAAGTCTCTGAACAAAATAAGTGACACGACTTTTTTTTAAGAAATCTTGGTGTTCTACCAATCTCTTTGGAAGAACGCTTGTACGAGTACATTTTAAAAATATTTGTCAGGAAATGGTTCAAGAAAACAATACTTCTACATCTCTAGTTAATCAATGTTTCACCAGGAAATGGGTAAACATAGTACTAGGACACTATAGGACTTTCCTTCAATTTCCTATGAATAATACTAGCAATAATGGAACTATGCATGATGCCAATGAGTACTATAATGAAAAGTTGTACGGAGTACTTTCGTTTGCTAAATCATCTACTTCTCAAATAGATGGTATGTATAACTAGCATACAAGTTGGGTGAGACAACAACAAGAACGCTAGTATGTGAGTGTTTTTCTTCCTTGTAATCGAAAGAAATGAAGAGTCACAACACCGATTCTTCTCATGAACTCTAGAGTGGTGTCCTCTAATGGGATTCCATTATTATGTATTGTGCCTTGCTAGATTCTAGGTTTTCTACATGCCTAGTGGAGTTACTGTCGCGAGACATGTGGCTTCGGGTTTTCATTTTTGGGACGAATTTGTTTGGTAACTAGATTTTACACCATGAATAATGTATGGATATGTGGATGAATCGATATAAAGGTCGGAGCAGAGAATATACCGTTCCAAAAAATGGTTTTCTAGGTTTTGGTATCAAAGGGATGGCATGCGCTAGCTTGATGGTGGATATGATGTTGTGTGACGGGTCCAACTCCCTCCTTGACCTAGTGTCGACCTCCTTGACGTCAGGGAGTTTGTGGAGGTGACGAGGTGTGTCCTTGTGGATTCAGTCGACCTTTTCTGATGAGGATGTGTACTCATGTTGCATTCTACTCCAATTGTATCTAACTAGGATCCTCTTCTCTGGTGTGTGAGGCGACAACAACTATGCGCAAATGTTCAATCTATTATCTCGCTACATGTTGGAGGCAACTATAGGCTTGTTCGGGTCTCAAAGTGGTTTTGATGATCTTCTTCTAGTTTGTAGCATGTTGAGGATGACGACGAGTGATCATATTTTGGCATAAGGCTTATTTGAACATGATGGTTTTTATTAGAACAGAGTCTGCGCCGCCCTCCCCCCAACCCTCACACGAACTTTTCACATGGCTCATATTTTCTCCTCAAACTTTACTTGGCTCACTAAACCCCTCTAAACTATCCCTAATGGTCTATTTGATCTCCTTGACCCGGTTCAAAAGGTTGCGTCAAATCCCGGGTTGCATAGGCATTGACCTCCCTAGTGTATAATAAATCGATTGATGTGCTAGCTAGTACTACTGCATACATGACTCTTGTTGATTGATATTGTTAGCAAGTGACTTTTGATGATTGAGATTATGATAACTGAATTGTTCCTAAACAAAGAGTATGGTATATGTATGTAACAGAAACAATTGAGCGTGTGAGATGTATCTTTGAAAAAAATGGTGAGAAAATTTTCTTGATCTATTTTTTTCTTTTTGTAATTTTGACATGATTTTGTCACATAATTCTTAGATGGAAAAAGGAAAAACAGTGAACACAAATTGGAATCCGTGAGAGAACACGATCAACCTAGATACGGGAATTACAGACTTTTTGTCATAAGCTCATAAAATAAACTCAGAAAAAATAAGTCGAAAAGAACTGGACTGCAATTTCATTGGGGCTTATTTCCACTATAGTTTCTCTGGGGCAGCTAAGTTTAACCCGTTTCTGCACAAGCCTGAGCCAAAAAGAACCGGCCCTAATCACACTCTAAGATGCAAAGCAAGAAATATACGAAATACTCCCTCCGTTTCATAATATAAAATATTTTAGCTTTGTAAAGATAATGTAGACATTTTTTAGTGTATAGGTTCGAAGAGGTTCACTCTGAATATATACACTAAAATATGTCTAGATACATTACATTCATAAACCTAAAACGTCTTATATTTTAAAACGGAGAGAGTACAATACAAGAACATCTACCTAAATCTTAAAAGGTGAAGTTGTAAGCGGAGCGCATTACATATATGTTTCAAAATGAAAAAAAAAAAATGAACAACTGCCACCCTTAACCGAAGACATGAATCATTGTTTCCAATTATCGTTCTGACATGACAGAGGTACTAAACTTAGTGAGTGCTAAATTTGGCACTGCTGCTTCCGTACAAACTAAATTCCTAAAGCCCATTCCGACACTAAACTAAACCGCGAGCATGGGGACGCACCTCCCCCGATATTCCGCGCGCTTGCTCTCGAAGCCAAGACAAGCCGGGAGCTTGTTTATTCATCCAATCCGTTGGTCTCTTCGCCTCGTCGCCTTCCTACTAGTACTACCTAAGAACCTCCTGATTCCTCAACCTTGCTTGTGAATATCCTTAACTAATCCAAGGAAAAGATGTGGTAACCTAACTTACTCGCCTGTCAGGCTGTCACTGTCAGAGCTTCCCGATAAAGTCCCCGGGTTAATTAGCAATTTACAGGAGACCTTTTTCGGGGACCCATATGTCCACGGGTGCTGTGACTGTGTGCCCGTGACGCCTGAGAGGAGGACTGCATGCAGAAGCGGGCTGAAATCCGTGTTGCTTCTTGCAGCCAGCAAGCGACCACACAGTGTGCTGATGTACACACATCATCAGTTCAGTTCATCGGCCATGTATTCTGCAATATCCTTCTCTCTTCCGAGATGATCAGACCATGCCGAACAGTGCACGTAGAGCTCCCTACCGATCCTGAATCAATTCCAGCGGTTCGTATGCTGCAGATGTGTACGCACAGTGCGAGCGTCTGTACATGTATAAATAAATGAATCAGTCCCTGCGCAATCAAATACCCGAATAGACCGAGGCACGGAGTTCACGGGGTATCGCTTGTCAGGTGGGTCCCTGATCGCAGGGCTCTCCCTGGCCCCACCAAACGCAACGACCGTTTCCACGTAGAGTAGCGCACACCAGAACAAAGCTAGCACGCCTCCCATCCAACGGCAAAGGGAGATACGACCTCCGTCCGTGGACCTGGACCACCGCCTGACATCATCTATTTCAGCCCCTTCACAATTCCTGCGGGTAAATGACAAGATCTTGTCATTGCGCCTTCACAATTCTTGTTTTTTTTTTAAATGATAGAGGGGTTTGGAAGGATCTCGATGTAGCATTCATAGTCAAAGCGGTGGGTACAAATATGCACGCCGGCCCCTACACATTTCATCGGGCTGCATTTTTACAAAGAGGACCCTGGGGAAAGAAATAAAAAAGCAATCAAGCCCCTGTCCTCTGCCACCGTCGGCGAGACTCCAGCTCCAGCCACCCTTCCGCCGCCGGGGACGAACCACTTGGCGTCGAGAGAGCGCAGAACGCCGTTGCTGAGCTCGAGGAGTAGCCTCCATCTTGGAGGTTGAGTAGACACAGCTTGTGCGTCCTAGAAGGCCATCGATTCGGCCGAAGATCGCACGGGCAGTCTTGCCCGCCGAGTGTTGAGATCGCTGTTGCTGTAGGCTTGATTGAGCTGCAGACCGACGCCCATCGCCGCCACAGCTTCTCCCTTCGCCACCAAGGCCGGCCAGAGAATCTTGGCGAAGACGCACAGGCGACAGCAGCCAACCAAGCACACTGACCTTATGCATGAAGCCGCCGGAGAAGAAGAAAGTTCTCGCACCCGACTCTAACCATTGGAGCGCCCTAGCGGGATCCTTCTCCTCCAGCAGATGCAAGGTCAGGTCGGAACGAACCCGCATCAAGCTTTCAGGCTGTCACACACACACCTAACAGCCCTCACCTCATCCTTCTCCAATCCCCCTGGCCGGCCAGAAGAAGAAGAACGCCGCAAGATCGCCAGATTGAGCAGCAGCCGAAGCACTTATTGGAGAGGCCTCCGCCCATGACCCAAATCCCAGCGAGCTCCCACCATAGGAGCTGCCCAGATCTGAGTGAAGACGGCCGCCCCACGCCGTGCTGGAACATGGGGGGGGGGGCAGACCGAGCGGCATAGACTAGGCCGGCGACCTAGACTACATGCGCTGGAGCCACTCCTCTGCCTCCCTCGACCGGCAATGCCGGCGAGTTCGGCTTTGGAATGGGCCAGCGCCCTCGAGAAGTATCCGGAGAACCGTAGCAGGGGAGGAGGAAGAGATGACTCTTTCCAATTGGTTACCCTTCACAATTCTTGTTGGGTTGGGTGCTACCATCAATACACTATATATACTTCCTCCGACCCATATTACTTGACTTGAGTTTGTTAAAATTTGGATGAATCTATATATTAAATAGTGTCTAGATTCATCCAAATCTAGACATATTTGAGTCAACTAATATGAGTCGGAGGGAGTATATTGGTATCTGCTCATATACTATTACACTAGTAGTGAATTATCCCTCGCAAAAAAATGCACAAAGATATGTTCAGTTCACACACTTGCATGTTAACCATGGATCCATGATAACGTCCCAAATCTCAACTTAAATGATTCAATCTCCGAAAATCAATGCATGACTACGAGCCGTGAGCGGAAGCGAACAAACAATAATGTATGTATGTGGAACGACGGGGCCACGGGACGCCGAATCCACCAACGTTAACAAGAGCCAGCGGAACTCATCATAACTCTATAACACAGGCGCACGCTCCACCGGCACCTCCCCTCCCCTCAACTCCAACACCACCCTCCACTCCGTCGCCACACCTCGCCTCGCCATTCTTGTAACGCAGTGGGCCCGCCAACCACCGGCCCCTATGGACGACGCCGGACCGCCGCCCGCGGCCTCCGTCGACGCTTCCGACAGCAGCAAGTCCTTTATTGGCCTCTCCACCCCCGCCGAGGCCGCGGTGGCCGCCGCCGTCGTGCTCATCCTCGTCGTCGCGGCGGCGTCAATCGCGGCCTTCATCACGCGCCGTCGCGGGGCCAAGCGGCCCCAGTCTTCGCGCGTCGATCACGCGCTCTCCTCCGGCTCGTCGCTCCTCCCGACCTCCACGCCCATCAAGCAGCAGACGAAGTACGCGGAGGTCGAGACGGCGGAGGTCGGCACGAGCTCCGATGACGTGGCCAGCTCGTCCGCGGCAGCCAGCTCTCTCGACTCGCCGGTGAAGAGGAAAATGGGGAGGATCAGCGGAGCGGCGGCGCCGGGGGTGGAGATGGGCTGGGGGCGGTGGTACGAGCTGGAGGAGCTGGAGGCGGCCACGGGAGGGTTCCGCCAGGCTAGCGTGGTCGGGGAGGGAGGCTACGGCACGGTGTACCGCGGCGTGCTCGCCGACGGCGAGGTGGTCGCCGTCAAGTTCCTGTTCGATCACAAGTGAGTACTCCCTACTCGGCTCGCCATCCCCTGCTGTTGTCACTGTTACCTCGGTTGACTGCACTGCTCTGTTTCGCTTTCATCCTCACTAACTAACACGGTAGAAACGTAACGCAAGTACTCTTTAACCTCAAGATAAATAAATTAAGAATCGACAGTTAACCACCCTAGTACATAATTTGGTCCCAGGTGTAAATGTTTGAACGGACAGAAGCCCTGTAGTATAGAGGTACTGTGTGGGCTTCGACAGTGCACATGTACGTTTTGTGCTTTTCTGGGCCAAATGCGTGTGTTGGTAATTAGTCACGGTAAGTGCGGTTGTTGTAGTTATGCTGTTGGCGTGGCTTTAAGATTGCCGTCCCGTCAGTTACCTGGTCATACTGTATGAAAAAGGCCAAAACCAAACTTGGGGCAACCGTGCTTTCGTTAAGATAAAGTCCCAGCTTGTCCTTTTGCAGGTAGTATGAGATATGGTGTTCAGAATCAATCTTCTCATGTCATTTGACTGAACGGAGAAAATATCCGTTTTTATAGCATTATATATGTGTGATTATTGATCGAAAAGATTGGTCTCAGTTGTCACGAGAATTAAATTTCATGTGGTTGGAGAACACTGTCGCGTTAAGTCAATGCTACAGAGAATTGCAAAAATAGATTTTCTTTTGAGTCTCCCCCGGTTAACATATGATTGTGATATGAGTAGGTAGGATCTTTTTGTGCTTTTTTGTGATAGCCCGTATGTATCCATCCGCTTAGTTAGTTGAGAACTGGGGATCGTCGGCGAGTCATATGAACCACGATCGATCCGATGCCCTTACTTTCAAGAAAAGATAAAGCAACCGAAAAGCAAAGCGATGACCAAACTTTTCCACCTTTTTTCTGATCGTCGTAGTCATATATTGAGCTACAAAATATACCCGTGACATCTTTGGAGCTGCTGTTTTACCTTTGAAGTGAACCCCAAATGCATGCACATGGATTGCTGAAGATCGACACATGCGTAACAGCAGTTCCTTCCTGCACACGGGTTCAGTGTGTTTTTACAGTAGAGGTTCAGACATCACGCTCGTTGGTCCTTCAGGAAAACTTGGTCCAATATGAAATAGACAGTTCTTAATAATTAGATAACTGGTGGACGACGGAATTGAACAGTAAGATGTTGATGAAACTAGACCGTTGCATAATCATTAATGAAGTAACTGGGCACACCATTAAAATGGAACAGCGAGAACATGTTCAGTCAGTTATGCAGTAATAATTATCTTAAACAGGTGGAAATGCTGATCTGAAATTACTACTGTTTGTTCAGGGGTCAGGCCGAGCAGGAGTTCAAGGTGGAGGTTGAAGCCATTGGCAAAGTGAGGCACAAGCACCTCGCCGGCCTCATCGGCTACTGCGCCGAAGGGCCTAAACGGTAAGCACACACTTCTGAAACCCTCCACCAGCAGAAACCGCAGCTGATCGACTAGCGTGTGGCCTAACGCAATGATGACATGGTCTGGTTCACAGGATGCTCGTGTACGAGTTTGTTGAGAACGGCAACTTGGAGCAGTGGCTGCACGGCGACGTCGGACCCGTCAGCCCGCTGACATGGGAGACACGGCTCAGGATCGCCATCGGGACAGCCAAAGGGTTCGTCCTAGTACTGTTTTCCTTTCCTTCAGTCACAGACGCTCACACCTCCATCGATCGCGATCATCACAGAGCTGATCGATTGATTAATGGACTCTGTTTTTAATGGCATGCAGCATCGCGTACCTGCACGAAGGGCTGGAGCCGAAGGTGGTGCACCGGGACATCAAGTCCAGCAACATCCTCCTGGACAAGAAGTGGAACCCCAAGGTGTCGGACTTCGGCATGGCCAAGGTGCTGGGCCCCGGATCCAGCTACGTGACCACCCGCGTGATGGGCACCTTCGGGTACGTGGCCCCCGAGTACGCCTCCACGGGGATGCTCAACGAGAGCAGCGACATCTACAGCTTCGGCGTGCTGCTCATGGAGCTCATCTCCGGGAGGAGCCCCGTGGACTACAACCGGCCCGCCGGCGAGGTGAACCTGGTGGAGTGGTTCAAGGGGATGGTGGGGAGCAGGCGCGTCGAGGACCTCGTGGACCCGCGCATCCAGCCGGCGCCGGCGGCGAGGGCGCTTAACAGGGTGCTGCTGGTGTGCCTCCGCTGCATCGACTCCGACGCACACAAGCGGCCCAAGATGGGGCAGATCGTCCACATGCTCGAGGGCGACGAGTTCCCATTCCGCACGGTACGGTTCTTCCTTCCTTCCTTCCGAGCTCTGCTCCCTGATTAATAGCTGAACGAACGAATGGATCTTTGATTTTTGTGTGTGTGGGCAATGCAGGAGCACCGCTCGCCGCGGGCGGCGCACCGGCCGTCGACCAATGCGCGGACGTCGCTTCTGGCCGAGAAGGCCGGAGCCGATGACGCCGACAAATCAACCTGGAGATGAGCGCTCGCCTGCCGGACTGCCTGACGCGAGGACCTGCTCAGCTGACTTTTTTTTTTCTCTCTCTCTCCTGTGGTGTACATTTTTGTTTCCTTTTCTCGCGCTCTTCGGTTTGGATTTATGGTGTTTTGCGGGAGTAATGCGTAACTGACACGATCGATGTTTGATTATTGTTGATTTATGTAGTATACCACAAAAAATCAAAATCGACCCAATGGAAGCAAATGAAGGCTAGCATAGGAAATTAGTACTGGCCATACAAAATGGAGGCAAGCAAAAAACGTATGCACCTATAAATCCACATAAGGTTTGTAGATTTCCCGTTACTATTTTGTGTCATGGGTGCACAATATAATCAATACGTAGCAGTTTACCTCAGGCTGTTATTGCATATCCCCGTCTTACAACTAACTATCAACTTACAAGCCAAACTCTCTTTCCCATCCCGCCAGATTAGAAATGATTAACGCGATGTTTGCCTCTATCCCTATCTATTATATGTCGAACATCAAAAAAAATATTGCCAAGATTACATCTATCATCGTACCAACTAGTGGACTTGGGTCTCCTCTGAGCCTACTTCAAAACCTCTCTGCCTCACTGCCCGGGAAGACATTTGCGCGCCGAGAAAAGAAGGAGGACTAGGCATTCGAAATCTAAGGGCTACCAACTTGGGCCTTATCCTCTCTGCAGCTTGGCGAATCGCCGAAAAGCCCAATGGACACCTCTACAATATTCTTAAATTCAAATATTTTTCTCACTCTTCCATTTGGAGGCCCAACATGAATGCTCCAAAATTGGCGTTTTGGTCTTCTGTTCTCAAAGACTGGCCACTTCTGAAACAACACTCTTTCTATCAAATCGCCAAAGGAAATATTTCTATCTAGAACTCTCCGTGGTACCGAAATTGGCAAACCATCTATGATGATCTCATAATTCAACCTACTAGCTTTGTTTACCCTGCTATCATCTCTAATCTTTGGATTCCCGGGGAAAAAACCTGGAATTCCAACCTCATTGACACAATCTTCTTACCAAGTGTTGCAGCAGCAATTAAAACCACTCCCATTCTCCACACACAAGAGGATGACATCCTCTGCTGGAAATTAACTCCAAATGGAAAGTGCAACACTAAATCCACTTATAAATCTTGCTTGCAGATGCTCTATGAAACAGGTTCCCCAAGACCAACTGTTGTACCAGAAGAGACAATCAAAATCATGAATCAGGTCTAGAAATGCAAGGAGATGATACCAATAATTAAAGCTTTTGCTTGGTGTATTCTTCGACAAGCTATTGCTAAGACAGAGCTTCTAGGTATTCCTCCCACATTGAGAAAACTTGTTGCGGATGTGGCAGCCCTGAAACAGATTTTCATTTATTCTTTACTTGCCCTTTTCCAAAAGCTTCCTGGTTCATAAAGCCCTAGTGCATTCATTCAGAGCTTTGGGTTCAAAATACCACCACTTTTTTCCATTTGCTTCTAAATTTTCTATCTCAAAATCATCCTTGTGGAACTTTAAATTTCACTTTCACCTTCCTTTGGTATTTTTGGAAAGCAAGGAATGATGAACTCTTTCAAAAAAAAGAAATCTTCTCCTCACAATATTTCACGTTCCACTTAGGCCTTTATTGCTATTCTGGAGACGATTGATATATATACTGTAAATATTAGCTCAAACCAAGAGGACTCCCAACCTCGAAGACAAGCTGGGAGACAAAATGATTTTATTTCTTTCCTTGCTGGTTTCTGTTTTACAGGGCTAAAAATCTACTCTGATGAAGCTTGGAAAAAAGAATCGGTGCTTCCCATGGCAGGGCGGGGCTTGACATTTACGTGGCAATGGACAAAGCGCTGGGTAAAACTGATGTTTTTATTCTTGCATTGAAAACATGTGTTTCTCCCCCTTGCAGGCTGAAGCGCACGCAATGCAGTTGGCAGTGGAATTTGCGGCAGTGATGCAATTGTTCAAGCCTATGTTATTTATAGACAACATAAATCTGGCAAATGTTATAGATGTTGTGGGTACAAGAGATCAGGCTATGCTTTGGGAAATTAGAAGACAAGCCATTCATAGTTAGAATCGGACATCTCCTCTAAAAGCCAAATTCTACCACAAAAAAATAGAAATCAATGGGGTAGCACACAACTGTGCAAAGCAGGCGAGGCTTTCTCATCGATCCTTGGGTATCAGTTTTTTGTAGGAACACAACTCATAGCAATATCTTCTGTCCAGTTCTTGCTGCAAATTTTAAAATTCATCACCTGGATTATGTATTTCATAATGTATAATGCTTTTGAGTTGAATGAAAATTAGGGTTCTCAACACCCTTCTCCATGCAAAAAAAAACTAACTATCAATAATGTCGCAATTTAGGGAGACTCGAAGAGCAATACCAAGCCGGTACAAGAGTGAGAGAGAGAGAGAGGCGATCTCTCCAAACCTCTCTAGTGTGCTGATCCTTTAGGGGCTCAGCACGACAACTTTTTTTAGTCTACTATAACAAGCTCTACCACGACAACTTTGTTCAGCTCCGGTGATGGAGGGGCGAGGATGGCGGTGCACCTTCGGCTGTATTTATAGTCGTCTCTAGGTGGTCCAAGGAACTGTAATATTTATTACTTTTGGGACTTTGCTATAGTTGAAAATAATTAATAGAATTGTGCAATTTTCACAGAAAAAGTAACCAGCTGCCAAACAAAAAATTATCATGTCAAAACAATATGAATTCAAAATAACCATTGTTTATTTCATTAATCAGAATCTACAAAAGTAAGCTCGAAGTGATGCCCAGGTACAATGATCGAGCCACCAGAGCCAAATGAAATTTTGGGGACGCGTGGGGATTTGGCATTAGTATGGTATAATCCCCACTAATCCCAAAAAACACTAGTATTAAACAAGGCCTTATGGTGCTAGATGTAGAACAATCTTCCAACGGCTCGCTCACGACAAGGTGGCTAGGGAGTCGCCGAGTCGGTATTCGAAATAAAACATAGCAATCTCAAAATCATGTGGGTAGTTTTACCATGTGTTTTGAGAATAATTGAGGATGACATGATGCCTATATGTTCTACGATTATGCTGGTAGACTTTTGTTACATAGCCCAAATCTCACATAGATTGCTCTTTTGCTGAAGAATAAAGATGCTATGTGAATCTAATAGTATCATCTTGTTTGTTAAATGTATGTTTGAATTCTTTTGTTCATGAAATGTTGCCTGGATAGCATTGTAAAATATTAACATACTAGTTTTCAAAATTGATTTTGAAAATGATCGCGACAAAGTCAACTGACATTTTGCTTCAAACATTTGGGATGATAGATCTCCCCAAGTGATGTGCATGGGTTGAGAACTTTGTGTCGGTTGGGAGTATCGCTACTAAGTTTAATGATGACATTATCTTTTCTTTCAAAAAAAGACTTGGAAAAGATGATCCACTATCCCATTTTTTATTATATTCTGGTTAACATACTTGCCATCTTAATTGAAACCTCCACATTCACCGTAGTGCGACATATTTTGGATCATGGTTTATGCATTCTTCAATACGGCTTCAATATGCCAATGAATCCTATTTATGGACCACGATCTTATAAAATCTCAAATACTTAAATTGTTGCTTTCTGTGTTCGAGAATCTATATGTTTTGAAAATTATTTTTCACAAGAGTGAAATTATATTGCAATGGTCTTTGGGGATAAGTTTGGGCAATTATAGTACTTTCTGTTCTTAGTCGTGCCATGGGGCTCGGAATTCAGGATGTTTATGTCAAAAAATTGTTCCCCGCTTAATAAGTAGTTTCTTAATCTTAAATAAAGTGGTAGGATCTACTTCAAATAAATATTTGCGATCCAAAGCATTATCACATGTAGAATGGAAATCTGAAGACTCACTTTTTGGCTAGTGTTTTTATTTGGTACTTCTAACATCAAAGATGGATCTGAGGTGCATTTTTGGGAGGAGGCGGTATTTTGGCTCATGGGAGTAGATACTTCCATTACCGAAAACACATTTTTATATTTAAAACTTTTTTCCACGAGAATGTACATATATAACATTTACATGTAAAACTCATGGATTATAATATATTTGACATAGGGTAGGAATATCATCTAGGGCAGAACAAAGCCAGAGTGTGGTGCACCTTTCCTTCCGAATAAGCCCAACAAGGAACTTCCTATCGCCACGAAGGAGATGCTTGATATTGTGTGGACCAGGAAAGCAACTGGTCATCTATTGTAGTCGCCATCAATCAACATGGCTACAGGCTTCGAAACACTCCTATTTGATGATCACATGTTTTTGGACCATTATAGTGAGTGATCAATACATACTCTTAGTGTATCAAACCCATCTTCCACTCTTTTTAACAATCAATACTATGGTATATTTATATTAGCGAATGGTACATGGTAAATATACATGAGTTATTTTTATTAATTACAAGAATAAACATAAAATAACTAGTAAATCATAAGGGTCTTTCAAAAAAAAATTTGATTAGCAATGCAATCTACACAAGCGTCAACTAGCGTTGACAATAGTACCAACACTGTTGTCTTTTTTTTCCTTTGGAACAATTTGTAAGTGCATGTTGCTTGGTTCATGAGTTAAAAGGACCCCCATAAAAAATCCTAGGGCATCAAGTATTTGGCATCATATTTTTAATTAGCATTTGTTCGGTAACATGCCAAGTTCGCAAGAACATCATATTTATCATTACCCTTACTCTATGAATGTTGATAAAACACGTATAGGGGCCATTCAGATCTAGTGGCAGCCACCGTGTTGATCTCCGGTACCAATGAGACCTCTGCCACCTACAATAGAGGGTATCTGGAGTCGAGTGACTAACATGTATGGTGATTTTTGGTATTTATGCCGACCATCATACCTTGTTAATTTTGGTTCATGAGACAAAGATGACGAATATTGCAATGAACCACATAATTGAAGATAGACACATTCGGAACTAGGTGGAAAGGTGAGAGGACCTCATTCTTATAACATCTACTCTATGTATATCTCATCGCTACAATACCCGAGGGCCTCCTCGTGTGTCCCGAGAAAACAGAGGTCCTCTCTAGAGGCGAGAGATTGCTCGGAGATGGCCGAGGAGAGGCATCGATATCTGTGAATATTAGGGTGAAGTCTTGTCCCATAGTGGTTTCTCGGAGCACTGTGCTAGATCTTGCTAGCCGAATCTAGGGTGGAACGTGCTCGACATGCTCAACCATGGTGCTCCGGTGGTAGAAGATGATACGAGTGGAGGAGTTGGGAGCGGGGATCTTCGATAGTAAGGCAGTTGTCTCAAGCCTGGCCCTATCGCATCTGAGTTTTGGTGTTGGTGAGATAGGTTTCTTTCCCTTTTGTGGAGCTTTGACTATCAGAGAGTTGGGCTGGTGGCTTGTCCAATAAGCTTGAGGATTATTCTAATAGGGTTGTTGTTGTTGCGCTTTCGTCTTTTGATATTGATGCTCTCTTTCATTCTCGTCGTTGCGGTGGCATGAAGATGAGGACAGTGGCTTGATCTTTAGCTCCACCAAAGAAGCATGTTGCAGTTTGTTGATCAACACATGGTGTCCTTTGTTTGCGGCCATATTCTTGCATCTATAGGGATCTTCGGGAGTGATCCAACTATAGCTCATCTTCAATAGTGTGACGCTATCCGGCTGCTATTTCAAATGGTCATCAGGAGACCACTCTGAGCTCTCGTGTCGACCTTGTGTTGGCTCCATCTCTTCTTCTCCCTCCTAAAGGACGATCCAAAGAGGAGGGTATTCAACTTCTCAATTGTGGCACCACGCCTGCCCATCTCCAAGTGGTGTCGTCCCTGGCAATGTTGAAGGTGGCACGAGCTTGACGATGGCAGTGCTTGAGGAGGACATGATGGTGTTTTCATGTATTTTTGTAGGGTTCTTTCTATAAACAATAAGGACTATGTTGTACTACCTTCTTATTTACAGGTCCTTGTAAAATGTAACTTCACCGTCGTATCTAGACCCTTCGAGGTCCCTCCTTTTTTGCGATCAAATCGAACCTATGCTATGCCAGCAAAACATGTGGAATGAAATAAATGTTAAGAGCGAAAATTTAATGTTTAAGTCAAGCTTTCCTTCTTAGGCATGTTACCATAATTATTCCAGACTGTCTTTTGGATTTATTGTTTCATTATGCTAGAGGAGAGACTACAATGAAATTTTATAGCAACAACAGTGTCAATGGATGTTTTGTTGTTAGGGAAATTTCTGTGAATCCTGTGTGACCTGGGAATCGCTCTCAACCTACCGGATGTGCCACTCTGAATCTCCTACTGGAGGCCATAGTTTAGCACCTTTGGGTGGTGCGACTTGTTCTCGAGATGGACGCAATCTTGTCCCTTCCCCTATACCGTTCATTGGTTCCCTGCTTATTAATTTCAATAAGTTCAGCTCAGGAAATATTGGAGCCAAACGTTTTCTTGACTTCTTCATTTTTTGAGCATGGCAATAGAAATTGCAAAACTCGGGTAAACACATAAACTTTAACAACCCGGTGGCTTGAAATTCCGAAAGATATGAAATGTACCTTTAAAATCAGAATGCAGATTATGAATATCAGGCCAAGATACAAATAGTATCAGCGTTGTTTTTGCCATGGAAGTCCACCGTTAGAATAAAACTATTTGATTAGAATATGCATCATCAGGAGCGATTGTCTGAAATGGAATTTACAGCAAGTTGTGTTTCCAACAGGCTATGGATCATGTTTAACTTCATGTAGTCTTTACCAAATAAAGAATGAAGATTATCATCACACTTGACAGATTTTATTCGTCTTTTTCTCCTTTTGTCCCAACTTGCTTGGGCCTGTTTTGATGTTCTTTTTGTACATCATGTAGATTATGTTGGTTGATGTACTCCCTGGCAACTCGAGTAACTCTGTAATGATCAGGAGGCTTGGTTGAATCGTTACCAATAGAGGATAGGAATTCAGTTAGTTGTTTTAAAGATCAGCCAACATACGTTTTCTTATTTGACTTCTTTCTCTTCAGTGGTGCGTCCATTGGCTCAAGCAGAAATGTTTGCCCAGCATCATCATTTTCACCCAATGACTTTCCATTTATCGTGTGATACTCATCTTAATCCGTACCTTCTTTACAGTTTTGTCTTCTTTTAAGAAGGGTACTTGCTGCTTGGAAGTCGAGCAATGTGAAACGCTCATTGCCTTTAATTACTTCCCAGTAATCTTTAAATAATAATTCATAGTTCTCTAGAGTACCGGCAAAAACAACCCTTGCCTAGAGATGCACATGAACACTTGTAAAAAAGGCAGAAGGAAAAAAGATTGGATGTGTAAAATGACATTTTTGTTAGTAAATAGATAAAAACTAGCCTCGCTTCTATGTGCTAAGAAATCCAACACAGGTACATGAGACAACATATAATTAAACATACTGTGAATATGCTTTATAGTAGTAAGCAACAAAACTGTTGAATCAAACACAGGTACATGGAGACAACATACAGATAAATATACCATGAATATGTTTGATGGTAAGCAACAAGACTGTCGAATCCAACACAGGTAGAGTGCATCTATTGAAACTGGGCGAGGGTGAGTGAAACTTCTGTTCAACCTATGGGTGGTGGTGCCTCTTTTTCAAAATTTCTTCCCCTTTTGCTAATACACTCGTCCACATAGTGTATGTTGATTGTATCATGTTTCAGAAGTACACGTATGGAAAAATGGTAGTTATAACTCGCTACTTCACTCGACTGTCCAAGAAATTTAGCTCTATCACAAAATTCATTATATTTATTCTGAGAGTGTTCTTTTATCCAGCTGAAAATCAAATTTTCTAGTCTAAAGAATATTCAGTTAAATAAAATTGCTCGATTCTCTGGTCAACGGCCTGCTCTTCCGGAGCAACGCGCAGATATTGTGCTAGTAAAGCAAATATACAATTACAAAAGAAGTACAATTTTATAAAAGGGATAGATGAACACGGCTGCCTAAAATATAACGGATTCTTGTCTTCTCAATCAAGTTTGCATACATCTCCTAGAAGTTTCAGATATTCATTCTACTATGTTTGAAATGGCGATGCAGTTGGATTTTGGAGAGGTTCCGACAACTAAAGAATGGAATCAAACTACCTACCATCTGGAGATCAAGCATACGCAGAAAAATTCACAATTATAGAGCATAGAAAAATATTCACAATTGTACAGCATAGGCATGGGAAGATGATTACCGTGCAAGCCATCGATACAAAATTCAAAAAGCTAAGAATAATTATATTTTAAGTTCATTAATTTATCACTCCGCCCAAAAAAAACAATGATATCAAGAATTTTCTAAATTCATATATACTCCCTCCGTTTAGAAATATAAGATGTTTTAGATTTATAAAGAAGATGTATCTTGATATCATTTAGTGTCTAGATTCATTTAATCCTAGACACTAAAAGATGTCTAGATACAACTCCATAAATCTAAAACATCTTATATTTCTAAACGGAGGAAGTAGCACTTTGCCTTTGATGCAATTTGCAAGGGGATGTTCCTTGGTCATGAGTCGGTTGACCTGCATAAAAACTTCATAAAAACTTCCTTGGACTAAAAAATTTGGCATCAGTTTTTTTTTACAATTACTTTGCCAAGTTCGCTCATCTTATCTAGATTACTGTCTCTAAAGGGTGATCTCTGAATCAAGAACAAAACCTTGTTTTCTTCCTTCACACTTCTAGATTACCTGTTCCGATCCCTATTATATCAAGGTTGTGAAACTAATTCCTATCTATTGACATCATACCTCGTCAGTACAGGCTTTTATTTTTGTTCTAATAATCTGGCTACACCAGACGATTAGCTATAGACGGAAGTGCTTCCGCTTTGCTTATCGAGTCAAAGCTGTCCTAATAACCTGAAAAAAATATGGAATGAAAAAAAATCACGTGTCAAAAATGCACATTTAGAAAAACATAATTTTGTAACCCATAATTTTGTCCTCCGACAAAGTTGAGTCAACTAATATGAGTCGGAAGGAGTACTAAAACATGTCTAAATACATCCAAATTTAGCAAGATTCAAATCATCAATTAATTTGGATAGAAAGAAATAAAGAGATAGTAGATTAACACTGCTGCCTAAATATCTTCTAAATCAAATTTGCATAGAAGTAAAATTTCACTTTGTTCATGCTACAATGCATGATGGCCATGCAGTTGGTTTTGAAGTGGTGCGGAGAACTAAAGAATCTTGGTGGGATCGAACCACCTTCCATCCGGGATTCAAGCATTCGCAAATAATCCACGAAGGATCTCTCCTAGCAGAGAAAAGATCCACAATTGACAGATTATTATCAGTGGAGAAAATGCAAGTAATCAATAAAATCCTGAATATTTATATTTTAAATTATATTGTAATAAATAAATTTGTCAATTGATGAATTAGCTTATATATTTTGTCCCTCCGACAAATTATATTTGAACATCAATAATCAATAAATTTGCTTATATCATCAATTCAACAAACAAATATATTTATCCATCGGTAAATTAGCTTATATATATAATCAATTAAAAAAACAATATATTTGTCCATCGATAAAAATAGATTAGCTCTTATCATCAATAAGAAGAACAGAATAAAGGAGTGCAGGTATGTTGGACAAAATAGCTTATGACTATTATCCAACCTTGAAGCAGATCTATTGACAAAACATAAAACCAGAATTTACCTCATACTAATAATCAAATAGCTTCAGAAGATGACATCCACAACGACAACTAATTTGCTATCAATACAAATGCCTAAACCAGAGGATAAAAGCTTCCAAATGATAATATTAAGCAATTCGGCTGATACTTGTTCATCCGAACTACTGAAATAATAAGCAACTTCACTCATAAAATTATGTGCAGTATGTACAGGGGTACATCTGAAAATGTCTGAAACCGGTTCTGCAGAACGCATCGAAGACGGCCACAACTTTACAGCACACAGGTACGAGCAGGATCCTTCCTAAGTTGAATCAGCCACAGAAGATACTCCAAACAGGCCAAGAAGCGGACAGCCATGTTTCTTCAAGGCCTCCATACAAACCATGGTACAGCTGTACAAGCTACATAAATCATCTTGCATAAGCTAGAGCTACGAATTGCATCAGAGACCACTACAGGGTCCATCAATTGTACCACTTACATAATTAAGACATTAACTAAATATTACAGGAGAATAAACCAACCAATGTATTACTGATAAAACACAAAGTAGCAAACAGAAGACCCACACATCTCAACTCAGATGGCTTTCGGTTGCAAGTAGTAATAAAATTACATATTTGGGTTACAAAAACATTGTAATGATGTGCTGTGAGTTCATTAAATCTCAATATTTGGGTTCAACTGTATAAATTGTTGTGATGTGCTGTGGGTACAAATTATAACAGACTTATATGGACATAATGTATTCAAGACGACCTAATCTAGGTAAACGACGTCAGAACATGATTCTATCTCAGTATCGCATGTTTAAGATGAAATATTCGACTTCTACATGCTTATGCTTGTGTAAATCTCAGCTGTAAATTAGCGGTTGTACCTTTGATGTTTGGACGGAAGCTCCATGACGAATTCGCGACGGTGGAAGGTTGTGCCAGGACGACGGATCGGTTGTGACGGCAGGCACACAACAGGGGACACCAGACACAGGAGGGGAGAACCCGGGGCTAAAAAAAATAACCCCCGTGCGATCTCCCCCCCACGACACAAGAATCATCTTTATTACGGTGGTGGCCTGCCATGCGAGCGCACCCAACATGTCAAAGGCCTCTAGGTGTCACATCTCTCTTTTTTTCCAACTCTTTTGACCCCTCTCGTCACAAGCACCTCGCTTGTTACATGGTTCTTACCTTGCAGTCGCCTCGAATCTCTGAGATCTAATAATTATCGAAATTTCATCCGAATAATTATTACAAAGAGACGTGGTCGTCGCGCGAGGTGGAAGCAGCCCGGATCCCACGAACACGCCCGGAGAAGGCCCATCCTCGCCGCCGCGTCAACTCGGGTCCGCCAAGAAAACCCCGGATCCGCCTCGAGACATCAAATCTACAAGTCAAATCCGCACAGATAGTTAGGTACGCAGATCTGTGAAAGAATTACGACACATCGACGCCTCAATCGATAGACAATCTTCGTGGATAGAATCACTCACCAGCTACGGATCTGGCTCGCCGGACGGGTGGATCTGAAGTTTCCGTTGGAAGAAGGAGCCGCCTCGCGTCATCGCTTCGAGATCGCCGAAAGCCCACCGCGTCTCTTCACCACCAGGACCCTGCGCAAGAGAAAGGGCAAGAGAAAGGGCAAGGGGGTTGCGCATAAATCATGGAAGAGAGCCTCACCGTACCGAGATCGAATCGAGTTCGGTTATGGAGGGAACTCGACTTCCGATCTGTAGGTAGTTGTGATTGGGTGGACGAGGCGTGTTTATCTAGTCTAGTCTAGATCTGGCCTAGAGGGGAAGGGTTGCGTGTGGCAGAGGAGGAGGAGGACGCCGCAAGGGAATTTCCTGGTCTGGTTCTGCAAATATGCGCAGGCGTGGTATTTATTGTCTGGTACCGCAAAGTGGACGGTTCGGATGAAGTCGTTGGTCATGAACGGCCGAGACGCGTCGCACGTGGCGCGAAGCCATTGGTGGTGACAGCTGGATAGCACTGGCAGACCGCAACTTGCGGAATTAACGTCACTGCATGCGTCATAGGCGCGCCGGATCTTCTGCGGAGCCGATGGCTAAGGCTAGGCTGTGTGCGCAATGGCCAGATCGATGATCCTCTAATTTTGTTCGCCCAATTTGCTCCACCAATCCTGAAGTCAATTATTCGACCCAACGTGTATCGTAGCTGGAACCACATGCCCACACGTTTCCCATGGTTCTGTTCTCGACAGGCCCTCCACTGGTTTATTGCCCCGCTCAAAAAATTGCCATCCTCTAAAAGAAAATTCCTAAATGCTAAAAAGTGCTAGGAGTCTTGTTAGCTTCTCTGAGACTCCGTTTTGTGACTGTCGGATGGTGTTGATCACGCCTCTTCATATACATCATTCCGACAGCCTAACACATGGTTCCACCTCACACGTGTCTTCTACCTCCTGTTCTCCATGTCTCCCCATGATCCAAATCCCATCGACCACAACATCCTTGACCACACCATTCGTCCTGTTGCGTGAGCTTGCCCTGGTGCGGTCCGGCTCACTGGCGTGCTTGCCCTGCCGTGTCCCGGCACCAGCATGTGTAGGGTTTCGTAGCATGTAAAACAAAAAAATTCTATCCCATACAAACAAACAAGCCAAGATCTATCTACTAGATTGTAGCAACGAGTCGATGGAATAACTTACCCTCGAAGATTCCAAAGTGTTTAACGAGAGCGGATTCTCGTGGGTGATGTAGTCGTACTCTTCCCGATCTCAAGATCGCGTAGACGATCCTTCCGGCGCTGCGTTCCGGCAGCGCTCCCGCAGTCGGTCACACGTTCGGTACTCGACGAAGACCTTCCTCTCCCTTGTTCCAGCAGGCAGCGGAGGTTGTAGCACTCTCCTCGCGATTCCGGCAGCACAACGGCGTGGTACCGGAAGTAGAGGGGAGATCTCGCAGGGCTTCGCCTTAAGCCGGAGCGAGTATGGTGGAGTATGAGAGAGTTCATCGGTGTTTTAGGGTTTAGACACACCAAGGAGGAGGTGCTAGAGCCGGCGGCTAGGGTTCCGGGGACCCCAAGTCGGCGGCTAGGGCAAAACCCTAGGGGGACGGCGGCGGCTATGGTGGGCTGCAGCTTCTAGGGTTTGAGGTGAGGGACTTGTGTGTGCTAGGAGGGAGCCCTGCCCCTCCTTATATAGGTGGAGGGGCCGGCGGCCAAGGGGGAGGGAGGGGATTCCCTCCCCAACTCGGTTTCCCACTTCCTCCTCTTTTCCTTTTTCCAAATTTAGCCGTTTGACTTTTCAATTTAGCTATTTGACTTTTCAAACTAGGATTTGAATTAATCATTTATTTGGAACAGCGATGACACTTAGTACATGATGCAATCATTCCAACTTGCAATGACACATTCATGTACCCCTTCCCCTCCGGAGTGCCGGACATTCCGGAACCTTCTAGAACATTCCCGATGAAAACACCGGAATCATTCCCCAACTCCGAAACGGGACTTTCCTTATATGAATCTTATTCTCCGGACCATTCCGGATCTCCTCGTGATATCCCGGATCCCATCCGAGACTCCGAACAACATTCGGTCTTTCTCATCATACCATAACTACTCAAACAACGTCGAATCCTTAAGTGTGTCTCCCTACGGTTCGTGAATTATGCGGACATGATCGAGACACTTCTCCGAACAATAACCAATAGAGGAATCTGGAAATTCATATGGCTCCCACATATTTCTACGATTACTTTGTGATCGAATGAACCACTTACATACGATACCAATTTCCCTTTGTCTCACGATAGTTTACTTATCCGAGGTTATGATCGTCGGTATCTCTGCATACCTAGTTCAACCTCGTTACCGATAAGTACTCTTTTCTCGTTCCCGTGATATGTGATCCCTTGTGAGCCAGTCACATGCTTGCAAGCTAATTGGATGACATTCCACTGAGAGGGCCCAGAGTATATCTATCCGTCATATGGATGGACAAATCCCACTCTTGATCCATGTGTTTCAACCAATACTTTCCGAACACTCAATGCCACCTTTATAGCCACCCAGTTACGGTGTGGTGTTTGATGTCATCAAAGCATCCATCCGGTAAAGGTGATATGCATGATCTCATGGTCGAAGGAATTAGGTTACTATGTATCAAAAAGCATATAGCAATTGAACTATTAAAATGACTTGATCTTTATGCTACGCTTATCTATAGGAGTATGTCCATCATATCATTCTCCTAACGATATGATCTTGTTGTTGATAACATCTCAATGTTCATGATAGGGAAACCACAATCATTTATCAACCAACAAGCTAGTGATGTATAGAGGCTATACTAGGGACTTCAAATTAAGTTTACAAATCACACAAGTATCAATGTTTCCTTGTTAATACTATTATAGCATGAATGTAAACATTTATCATAAACACAAAGATATAATAATAACTACATTTATTATTGCCTCTAGGGCATATCTCCAACAGTCTCCCACTTGCACTAGAGTCATCTAATCTAGATTACATGGTAATATACCGAACACCCATGGCAGTTTGGTGCTGGTCATGTTTTGCCCTCGGGAGAGGTTTAGTCAACGGATCCGCCACATTCAGATCTGTGTGTACTTTGCAAATCTTTATATCCCTATCCTGGATATGTTCTCGAATAGCGTGAAAACGTAGCTTGATATGCTTCAGCTTCTTGTGTGACCTTGGTTCTTGCGCATTGGCTATGGCGCCCATGTTATCACAGTAGATAGACATTGGGTCCAGCGCACTAGGAACCACACCCAGCTCTGTAATGAACTCTTTCATCCATATCGCTTCTTGTGAAACCTCCGAAGCAGCCATGTATTCCGATTCAGTTGAAGATCTCGCCACAACGCTTTGCTTTGCACTCCTCCAGCTAACTGCTGCACCATTCAAAATAAATACGTATCCAGATTGTGATTTAGAATCATCCAGATCGGTGTTCCAACTAGCATCGGTGTAACCATTAACAACGAGCTGTTCATCACCTCCATAAGAAAGAACCATATCCTTAGTTCTTCTCAAGTACTTAAGGATGTTTTTGACCGCTGTCCAATGATCCACTCCTGGATCACTTTGATATCTGCTAGTTAAACTAACAGCATATGCAATGTCGGGTCTAGTACATAGCATGGCATACATTAGAGATCCTATGGCTGAGGCATAGGGAGTCTTACTCATCCTTTCTCTATCTTCCGCCGATGTCGGACTTTGAGTTTTACTCAAGGTCGTATTGGGCAACATGGGCAAGAACCCTTTCTTGCTATCTTCCATTCCAAATCTCTTTAGAACTTTGTCCAAATATGTACTCTGTGACAATGATATTTGGCGTTTCGATCTATATCTATAAATCTTTGTGCCTAATATGTAAGCTGCTTCGCCAAGATCCTTCATTGAAAAACTATTATTCAAATATTCCTTGACACTATTAAGAAGGTCTACATCATTCCCAATCAATAATATGTCATCCACATATAGTATTAAGAATGCTACAGAGCTCCCACTCACTTTCTTGTAAATACAAGCTTCTCCATAAGTTTGTATAAAACTAAAACTTTTGATCACCTTATCAAAACGTTGATTCCAACTTCGGGATGCTTGCTTCAATCCATAGATGGACCGTTGAAGTTTGCATACCTTGTTAGCATCTTTAGGATCGACAAAACCTTTGGGTTGCATCATATACAACTCTTCATCAATATCTCCATTGAGGAATGTTGTTTTGACATCCATCTGCCATATCTCATAATCATAATATGCAGAGATTGCTAACATAATCCTCACAGACTTTAGCTTCGCTACTGGTGAGAAAGTCTCATCGTAGTCAACTCCTTGAATTTGTCGAAACCCTTTTGCGACAAGTCGAGCTTTATAGACAGTAACATTACCATCAACATCTGTTTTCTTCTTGAAGATCCATTTGTTCTCGACAGCCTTCCGGCCATCCGGTAAGTCCACCAAAGTCCATACTTGGTTTTCGTACATGGATCCAATCTCGGATTTCATGGCTTCTTGCCATTTATTGGAATCTGGGCCCATCATCGCTTCCTCATATGTCTCAGGGTCATCGGTGTTGTCCACCAACATGACATTCATAACGGGATCATACCAATCTGGAGTGGTACGAGTTCTCGTTGACCTCCGAGGCTCTGTAGCAACTTCAACCGAAGTTTCATGATCATCATCATTAGCTTCCTCTCTAATTGGTGCAGGCATCACAGGAACTTCTTCCAGCGCTGCGCTACTCGCAATTTCGAGAGAATGTTCGACAACCTCGTCGAGTTCTACTTTCCTTCCAGTCACTTCTTTCGAGAGAAATTCCTTCTCTAGAAAGGATCCATTCTTGGCAACGAAGATTTTGCCTTCGGATCTATAATAGAAGGTATACCCAATAGTTTCCTTCGGGTATCCTATGAAGACGCATTTTTCAGCTTTGGGTTCAAGCTTGTCCGGCTGTAACTTCTTTACATAGACTTCGCAACCCCAAACTTTAAGGAACGAAAATTTAGGTTTCTTCCCAAACCATAATTCATACGGTGTCGTTTCAACGGATTTAGATGGTGCCCTATTTAAAGTGAATGCGGCTGTTTCTAATGCATAACCCCAAAATGATAGCGGTAAATCTGTAAGTGACATCATAGAACGAACCATATCTAAGAGAGTTCAATTACGATGTTCGGACACACCATTACGTTGTGGTGTTCCCGGCGGTGTCAACTGTGAAAGTATTCCGCATTTCTTTAAATGCTCGCCAAACTCGTAACTTAGATATTCACCTCCACGATCAGAACGCAGAAATTTAATCTTCTTGTTACGTTGATTCTCTACCTCACTTTGAAACTCCTTAAACTTCTCGAAAGTTTCGGACTTATGTTTCATGAAATAGATATACCCATATCTACTCAAGTCATCCGTGAAGGTAAGAACATAACGATAACCACCGCGCGACGCTACACTCATTGGACCACATACATCGGTATGTATGATTTCCAATAAGTCCGTAGCTCGCTCCATCATACCAGAAAATGGAGTCTTAGTCATTTTACCCATCAGATATGCTTCGCATCTTTCAAGTGATTCGAAATCAAGTGATTCAAGAAGTCCATCGGAATGGAGTTTCTTCATACGCTTCACTCCAATGTGACCAAGACGACAGTGCCACATATAGGTCGAGTTATCGCTCGATTTCAAACGTTTAGCCTCAATGTTATTAATATGTGTATTTCCACTATCGAGATTCAATAAGAATAGACCATCTATCAAAGGTGCATGTGCATAAAACATATTACTCATATAAATCAAACAACCATTATTCTCGGACTTAAACAAGTAACCGTCTCGCAATAAACAAGATCCCGATATAATGTTCATGCTCAACGCAGGCACCAAATAACAATTATTTAAGTATAAAACTAATCCCGATGGTAGATGAAGGGGTAGCGTGCCGACCGCGATCACATCAACCTTTGATCCGTTTCCCACGCGCATCGTCACCTCGTTCTTCGCTAGCTTCCGTTTATTCTGCAGCACCTGTTTCGAGTTACAAATATGAGCAACCGAACCAGTATCAAATACCCAGGCACTACTACGAGTACTAGTGAGATACACATCAATAACATGTATATCAGATATACCTTTCTTCTTGATGTTGTCGTTCTTCAAATCCGCCAAGTACTTTGGGCAATTCCGCTTCCAGTGACCTTCTCCCTTGCAGTAAAAGCACTCAGTATCAGGCTTGGGTCCAGCCTTGGTCTTCTTCGTCGGCGTGGTAACTTTCTTACCACCCTTCTTGAAGTGTCCCTTCTGCTTAGACTTGCCTTTCTTGAATTTGCTGGTCTTATTGACCAACAACACTTGATGCTCTTTCTTGATCTCCACTTCTGCAGACTTTAACATAGCAAACAGTTCTGGCAACTGCTTGTTCATGTTCTGCATGTTGTAGTTCATCACAAAGTTCTTGTAACTTGGTGGTAGTGATTGGAGGACACGGTAAATCCCCAAAGCATTAGGAATCACTATACCCAAGATTTGAAGTTTGTTTGCGTGCCCAGACATCTTAAGCACATGCTCACTGACGGAGCTGCCCTCTTCCATCTTGCAGTTAAAGAACTTTTCAGAAGCCTCATAACTTTCAATTGCCGCATGGGTCTCAAATATCAATTTGAGATCCTCGACAATATCATATGGGTCTGAATTCTCAAACCTTTTCTGAAGATCCGATTCCAAACCATACAAGATAGCACACTGAACTATGGAGTACTGATTCTTCCGAGCGAGGTAAACATTCTTTACTTCATCGGAAGCATCAGCTGCAGGTGGGTCACCCAGCGGTGCATCCAGCACATAGGTCAAATTACCAGCCGTGAGGACAATCCTCAAATTGCGGAACCAATCTGCGAAGTTGCTTCCATTGTTTTTCAACTTTTCTTTCTCTAGGAACGCAATAAAATTGATGGTAGGGGCTGCCATTGATCTACAACATATTTGCAATAGTTTAGACTAAGTTTATGACAAATTGAGTTCAAATTAATAATAAAGTTAATCTAGGTGAACTCCCACTCAAAACAACATCCCTCACATTGTTTTAGTGATCACACGAACCAAATCCACTACATCAACACCGATCATCACGAGAGTTGATATAGTTTCAATGGCGAACAATCGTCATGTTCATCATATCTACTATATGATTCATGCTTTACCTTTCGGTGATCCGTGTTCCGAGACCATGTCTGTACATGCTAGGCTCGTCAAGATCAAACCTTAGTTTCCGCATGAGCAAATCTGTCTTGCTCACGTTGTATACACTTGCAGAATCTAACACACCCGATCATCACGTGGTGCTTCGAAACAACAAGCTTTAGCAACGGTGCTAACTAAGGGTGAACACTTTATGACTTGAAATTCATGTGCATGAGGGATCATCTTATAATGCTACCGTCGTCTACTAAGCAATACAAGATGCATAAAGGATTAACATCACATGCAATTCATAATATGTGATATGATATGGCCTTTCTTCTTTGTGCTTCCGATCTCCATCTTCTAGCACGAACATGATCTCCATCATCACCGACATTGCATCAAGGTCAATGACGCTTCTCCTGTTGGAATTATGCCCTAGAGGCAATAATAAAGATGTTATTATTATAATTCTTGTTCATGATAAAGTTTATATTCCATGCTAGAATTGTATTAAGCGGAAACATTAATACTTGTGTGGTTTGTGAACAACACCGTGTCCCTGGTACGCCTCTAAGGACTAGCTCATTGATCAATGATGGTTAAGGTTTCCTAACCATAGACATGAGTTGTCAATTGATAATGAGATCATATCATTGGGAGAATGATATGATGGACAGACCCAAACTAAGCGAAGCAATTAGATCGTTTCATCGTGTTCATCTTTGCGAAGCTTTTCCTATGTCAAATATTGTATTCCTTAGACCATGAGATAATACAACTCCCTGGTATCGGAAGAAAGCTTTGAGGTCATCAAACGTCATCCTATGAGAGGGTGATCATAAAGGTGTCTCTCAGGTGATCGGAAAGTATCTGTTGGGTTGTATGTATCGAGATGGAATTTGTCCCTCCCAAGTCGGAGAGATATACTTCGGGCCCACTCGGTAATCGATATCAAACACCGCTTGCAAGCATGTGGTTAAGGAGTTAATCACAAAGTGATATCGGATTACGGAACGAGTAAAGTACTTGCTGTGAACGAGATTGAACTAGGTATGACGGTACCGACGATCGAATCTCGGGCAAGTAAAATATCGCGAGACGAAGGGAATATATATATGGGATTGTTTGAATCCTGACATCGTGGTTCATCCGATATGATCATCGATGAATGTGTGGGAGTCAATATGGGTGCCCAGACCCCGCTGTTGATTATTGATAGAAGATCATGTGTGCATATTCTCGAACCCGCAGGGTCACACACTTAACGTGTCTTGACGCTAGGATAGATTGGATAATTGGTTTATGAATTTTTGTTTGGAGTCTCGGATGGGATCCGGGATATCACGAGAGGTTCCGGAATGGTCCGGAGAATAAGATTCATATAAGGCAATGCAGTTTTTGGAGTTCGGAATTGTTCCGGGTTAATCGGTATTGTACCGGAAGCTTCTAGAACCTTCCGGAAGGGGACCAACGTGGCCCCACCTTCCGGGAGGGGTCATGGGCCTATGAGGGAGTGTCCTGGCCGCATTGGGCCAGGGGCACAAGGCCCCATAGGGCCCAGCCGATCCTAGAGAGTTTAAATCGTTTAAACTAGAGATAGGGTTTCTAGAAGAGGGGAGAGTCCATGCCCCCCACTCCTTATCCTTTGGGCTTGGGGGAGGGGCTAGGGCTGCGCCCCCCCTCTATATAAAGAGGGGTGGGGGCGCACCAACCCCCTACACCTCTCCTCCAAACCCTAGCCGCCTTGCTAGCTTTCCTCTCTCCCTCCCGACTGTTTGTAGGCGAAGCCCTGCTGCAGAAATTCTCCACCATATACACCACGCCGTCGTGTTGTAGATCCAATCTATCTCTCCACCATACTTGCTGGTCCGAGGAAGGAGGAGACGTCGAGGTGCTGCACGTGTGCATCTCACGGAGGCACCGCCACTTGTGGTGCTAGATCGGATCGGATCGCGAGGAGGAGAAGCGAGTACGACTACATCACCCACGTTCCGACGAACGTTCCGCTGTGCGAATCTTCAAGGGTATGAAGATCTAATCCAATCTCTCTCGTTGATTGCATCTCCTAGATTAGATCTTGGCTTTCCCTCTGTTCGCATCCGTAGAAAATTTTGATTTACTATGCCGCGAAACCCTTCAGTGGTATCAGAGCTAGATCTATGCGTAGATGTGTTTCACGAGTAGAACGCAACATGGTTGTTGCGGGCGTTGATGTTTTCTGTTGCAAGCCTCTTGTTTGTGTTCTTCTTATGACGCGGGATAGTGAGATTGAAGCGGTCCAGGCCAACCTTACGCGACGTCGCTCGCGAGACCGGCTCTGCACTTGACGTGTGGCTTGTTCCACACATGCGGCTGGTGGATGTCAGTTTCTCTCACTATAGTTGTCATGGGATTAACACCGGAGTTTTGCAACCATAATATCACCGTTGTGGCTTTTCGTAGGTAAGAATCATTCTTAGCATCTACTCCCATAAGCCACGTAAAACATGCAACAACAAAGTAGAGGCGTCTAACTTGTTTTTGCAGGGAGTGTTTTCTGTGATATGGTATGGCCCAAGATGTGATGTGTATATTGTATGCGATGATCATGTTTTGTAATGTTTCACGACTTGCATGTCGATGAGTACACAACTGGCAGGAGCCATATGGTTGTCTTTATAATTGTGTATGACCTGCGAGTCAACTTCTTATACGCCATGTAATAGCTTTACTTTATCGCTAAGTAGTTAGCAATAGTTGTAGTTGTTATTCGTGGTGGAGGCAATCATGGTGGAGTGATGGAGATCATGCCGGAACGCACAAGATGGAGATCATTGCGCGAGGATTGGCTATACCATGTCACATAAAGTTATATGCATGTGATGTTTATCCTTTTGTGTATCTTATTATGCTTAGATCGCGACGGTAGCATTATAAGATGATTCCTCACTTAAAGATCAAGATAAAAACTGTGTTCTCCCCAAGTATGCACCGTTGCGAAAGTTCGTCGTGTCCAAGCATCACGTGATGATCGGGTGCTATAGACTCTACGCTCACATACAACGGGTGCAAGCCAGTTTTGCACACGCGGAAATACTTGGGTCTATCTTGACGAGCCTAGCATGTACAGACATGGCCTCGGAACACAAGAACCGAAAGGTTAAGCATGAGTCATATGAATGATATGATCGACACTTTGTTGTCCACCATTGAAACCACATCTCTTCTCGTGATGATCGGATTAGGTGTGGTGAATTTGGATCGTGTTCACTAAACAACTTGAGGGATGTTGAATTTAGTGGGAGTTTATCTAGTAATTTGATTAAGTTGAACTATTTATCATGAACATAGTCTAAATTGTACTTGCAAATACTGTAGATCACATGGTCAAGTCCAACTTCAACTTCAACGTTTTTGCTGAGAAAGAAAAGCTTAGAAACAATGGGTCTAACTTCACCAATTGGTTCCGCAATCTAAGAATCATTCTGTCTGGCGGACAAAAGGACTATGTCCTTGGGAAAGCGTTAGGTGACCCCCCTGCTGCAACTGCGCCGGCTGATGAGAAAGCTGTCTATCAGTCGCGCAAAGATGATTATGGTGTGATTAAGAGCACCATGTTGTTTGCTATGGAACCGGAGCTTCAAAATCGTTTTGAAGAGTATGCCGGGCCCTTCGAGATTCTCGAGGAGCTGAAAACCATGTTTCAGACTCAGGCCCGTTCTGAGAGATATGAGATCTCCGAGAAGTTCTTTAACTGCAAAATGGAGGAAGGGAGTTCCGTTAGTGAGCACGCCATAAAGATGTCGGGCTACACTCAACGCCTTGAGCAACTGGAATGCACGATTCCAGAGGAGCTCAAGATTGACAGGGTTCTGCAATCACTCCCTCCCAGCTACAAAAGTTTTGTAGTGACTCATAATCAGATTGGTTCCACTGATATGATCACCGAGCTCTTCGCAAAGCTGAAGGCTGCAGAGGTGGACATCAAGAAGGATAATCATGTGTTGATGGTCAACAAGCCCTCCTTTAAGAAAGGTAAGGGAGCAAAGAAACCCTTCAAGAAAGGCGGCGGCAAGCGCAATGCCCCTGCTGAGAAGAAGCTCAGGCCTGGTCCCAAGCCGGACACTGAGTGCTTCTATTGCAAGGACAAGGGTCACTGGAAGCGTAACTGTCCGAAGTACTTAGCGGACAAGAAGGCTGGCACCATCAAAGGTATATTTGATATACATGTTATTGATGTTTTCCTTACTAGCCCTCGTTGTAGTGCCTGGGTATTTGATACCGGTTCAGTTGCTAATATTTGTAACTCGAAACAGGAGCTACGGAATAGACGGCGGCTTGCGAGGGATGAGGTGACGATGCGCGTTGGCAACGGATCAAGAGTTGATGTGATGGCCGTCGGCACGCTCTCCTTAGTTTTACCTTCGGGATTAGTTTTAAACCTTAATAAGTGTTATTATGTGCCTGCGTTGAGCATGAACATTATTTCTGGATCGTGTTTATTGCAAGACGGTTATTCATTTAAATCGGAGAATAATGGTTGTTCTATTTATATGAGTAACATCTTTTATGGTCATGCACCTCTTGTAAATGGTTTATTTCTTCTAAATCTCGAAAGGGATGAAACACACATCCATAACATTGAGGCTAAGAGATGCAAAGTAGATAGTGATAATACTACTTATTTGTGGCACTGTCGTCTGGGTCATATTGGTGTAAAGCGCATGAAGAAACTCCATTCTGATGGACTTTTGGAGTCTCTTGATTTTGAATCATTTGACACATGCGAACCATGCCTCATGGGCAAGATGATCAAAACACTGTTCTCCGGTATGATGGAGCGAGCAACGGACTTGTTAGAAATCATACATACCGATGTATGCGGACCGATGAGTGTTTCGACGCGCGGTGGATATCGCTATTTCCTCACTTTTACCGATGACTTAAGTAGATATGGGTATATCTATTTAATGAAACATAAATCTGAAACATTTGAAAAGTTCTAGGAATTTCAGAATGAAGTGGAGAACCATCGTAACAGAAAGATTAAGTTTCTACGATCCGATCGTGGAGGTGAATATTTGAGTTATGATTTTCTCACGCATCTTAAAGCAAGTGGAATCGTTTCACAACTCACGCCACCTAGAACACCACAGCACAATGGTGTGTCTGAACGCCGGAATCGAACCCTATTAGATATGGTCCGATCAATGATGTCTCTTACTGATTTGCCGTTATCATTTTGGGGTTATGCATTAGAAACCACTGCATTCACTTTAAATAGGGCTCCATCTAAATCCGTTGAGACGACACCGTATGAACTATGGTTTGGTGCTAAACCTAAGTTGTCGTTTCTTAAAGTTTGGGGATGCGAAGCTTACGTCAAGAAGTTGATGCCGGACAAGCTCGAACCCAAAGCGGAGAAATGCTTCTTCATAGGATACCCTAAGGAAACTATTGGGTATACCTTCTATCAAATAACCGAAGGCAAAGTGTTTGTCGCAAAGAACGGTTCCTTTCTTGAGAAGGAGTTTCTCTCGAAAGAAGTGAGTGGGAGGAAAGTAGAGCTAGACGAGGTTGTTGAACCTTCTCTTGAATTGGAGAGTAGCGCAGCACCTGAAATTGGTCCAGTGCCGCCTGCACCAACAATAGAGGAAGCTAATGACAAGGATCATGAAGCTTCGGACGATGCTGCTACTGAACGTCGCAGGTCGACAAGGTCGCGTGCCCCTCCTGAGTGGTACGACAACCCTGTCTTGACTGTCTTGTTAGTAGAAGACAGTGAACCTACGAACTATGAGGAAGCGATGATGAGCCCAGACTCTGAGAAATGGCTAGAAGCCATGAAATCCGAATTGGGATCCATGAGCGAAAACCAAGTATGGACTTTGGTGGACCCTCCTAGCGACCGAAAGGCCGTTGAGTGCAAATGGATCTTCAAGAAGAAAACGGACGCGGATGGTAATGTTACCGTCTATAAAGCACGGCTTGTCGCGAAAGGTTTTCGACAAGTTCAAGGTGTTGACTACGATGAGACTTTCTCTCCCGTAGCGATGTTTAAGTCCATTCGGATTTTATTAGCAATTGCTGCGTTTCATGATTATGAAATATGGCAGATGGATGTCAAGACTGCTTTCCTCAATGGGAACATTGATGAAGAGTTGTATATGATGCAACCCGAAGGTTTTGTCGATCCTAAGGATGCTAGTAAAGTATGCAAACTTCAGCGTTCCATTTATGGACTGAAGCAAGCATCTCGGAGTTGGAACCTTCGTTTTGATCAAGTGATCAAGAGTTTTGGATTTGTTCCAAATTGCTACGAAGCTTGTATCTACAAGAAAGTGAGTGGGAGCTCGGTGACGTTTCTGGTACTATATGTGGATGACATATTGATTATTGCAAATGACATCAACATGCTTAACTATGTGAAGAGTTATTTGAACAAGTGTTTTTCAATGAAAGACCTAGGTGAAGCTGCTTATATATTGGGCATCAAAATCTATAGAGATAGACAAAGACGCCTGATAGCTTTAAGCCAGAGTACATACCTAGACAAAGTTCTGAAAAGGTTCAGAATGGATAAGGCAAAGAAAGGTTCAGTGCCTATGTTGTCAGGTAAGATATTGAGCAAGGCTCAGTGTCCAGCTACGGTAAATGATAGGGAAGCTATGAGCAAAGTGCCTTATGCCTCGGCCATAGGTTCCATCATGTATGCCATGCTGTGTACTAGACCGGATGTGTCCAATGCTCTTAGTTTGACGAGCAGATATCAAAGTGATCCAGGAGTGGAACACTGGACAGCCGTGAAGAACATCCTAAAGTACCTAAATAGAACTAAAGAAATGTTCTTAGTCTATGGGGGTGATGAACAGCTTGTCGTAAAAGGTTACGTCGATGCTAGTTTCGACACCGACAAGGATGATTCCAAATCTCAGACAGGATACGTTTATATTTTGAATGGAGGAGCTGTGAGCTGGAGAAGCTGCAAGCAAAGCGTGATCGCGGGATCTACAGTGGAAGCGGAATACATGGCTGCTGCAGAAGCGTCAAGTGAAAGAGTTTGGATCAGAAACTTCATCACTGAGCTTGGCGTGGTTCCAAGTGCATTGGACCCACTGGAGATATTGTGTGACAACACTGGCGCCATAGCACTCGCTAAGGAACCAAGATATCATCCAAAGACCAAGCATATCAACCGCAAGTTTCATATAATCCGAGATTATATAGCAGATGGAGATCTGAAGATTAGCAAAGTACATACGGATCTGAATGTCGCAGATCCATTGACTAAACCTCTTCCACGTGTAAAACATGATCAACACCTCAGTGCCATGGGTGTGAGATTGTTGCCAGATGTAAACTAGATTATTGACTCTAGTGCAAGTGGGGGACTGTTGGAATTATGCCCTAGAGGCAATAATAAAGATGTTATTATTATAATTCTTGTTCATGATAAAGTTTATATTCCATGCTAGAATTGTATTAAGCGGAAACATTAATACTTGTGTGGTTTATGAATAACACCGTGTCCCTGGTACGCCTCTAAGGACTAGCTCATTGATCAATGATGGTTAAGGTTTCCTAACCATAGACATGAGTTGTCAATTGATAATGAGATCATATCATTGGGAGAATGATATGATGGACAGACCCAAACTAAGCGAAGCAATTAGATCGTTTCATCGTGTTCATCTTTGCGAAGCTTTTCCTATGTCAAATATTGTATTCCTTAGACCATGAGATAATACAACTCCCTGGTATCGGAAGAAAGCTTTGAGGTCATCAAACGTCATCCTATGAGAGGGTGATCATAAAGGTGTCTCTCAGGTGATCGGAAAGTATCTGTTGGGTTGTATGTATCGAGATGGAATTTGTCCCTCCCAAGTCGGAGAGATATACTTCGGGCCCACTCGGTAATCGATATCAAACACCGCTTGCAAGCATGTGGTTAAGGAGTTAATCACAAAGTGATATCGGATTACGGAACGAGTAAAGTACTTGCTGTGAACGAGATTGAACTAGGTATGACGGTACCGACGATCGAATCTCGGGCAAGTAAAATATCGCGAGACGAAGGGAATATATATATATATGGGATTGTTTGAATCCTGACATCGTGGTTCATCCGATATGATCATCGATGAATGTGTGGGAGTCAATATGGGTGCCCAGACCCCGCTGTTGATTATTGATAGAAGATCATGTGTGCATATTCTCGAACCCGCAGGGTCACACACTTAACGTGTCTTGACGCTAGGATAGATTGGATAATTGGTTTATGAATTTTTGTTTGGAGTCTCGGATGGGATCCGGGATATCACGAGAGGTTCCGGAATGGTCCGGAGGATAAGATTCATATAAGGCAATGCAGTTTTTGGAGTTCGGAATTGTTCCGGGTTAATCGGTATTGTACCGGAAGCTTCTAGAACCTTCCGGAAGGGGACCAACGTGGCCCCACCTTCCGGGAGGGGGAATGGGCCTATGAGGGAGTGTCCTGGCCGCATTGGGCCAGGGGCACAAGGCCCCATAGGGCCCAGCCGATCCTAGAGAGTTTAAATCGTTTAAACTAGAGATAGGGTTTCTAGAAGAGGGGAGAGTCCATGCCCCCACTCCTTATCCTTTGGGCTTTGGGGAGGGGATAGGGTTGCGCCCCCCTATATATAAAGAGGGGTGGGGGCGCACCAACCCCCCACACCTCTCCTCCAAACCCTAGCCGCCTTGCTAGCTTTCCTCTCTCCCTCCCGACTGTTTGTAGGCGAAGCCCTGCTGCAGAAATTGTCCACCATATACACCACGCCGTCGTGTTGTAGATCCAATCTATCTCTCCACCATACTTGCTGGTCCGAGGAAGGAGGAGACGTCGAGGTGCTGCACGTGTGCATCTCACGGAGGCACCGCCACTTGTGGTGCTAGATCGGATCGGATCGCGAGGAGGAGAAGCGAGTACGACTACATCACCCACGTTCCGACGAACGTTCCGCTGTGCGAATCTTCAAGGGTATGAAGATCTAATCCAATCTCTCTCGTTGATTGCATCTCCTAGATTAGATCTTGGCTTTCCCTCTGTTCGCATCCGTAGAAAATTTTGATTTACTATGCCGCGAAACCCTTCATCTCCATGGTTGTCGTCCACTGGCTTCAACTATTACAATTACTTTGAATAGACACGCGGGTCTTAACATAAATTAAAGACAACCATATGGCTCCTGCCGGTTGCCAACTTACAATAAGGAACATTGCATACATCAAATATAATCACAATCATGGCCATATCACATCACTGCACACCCCTGCAAAACAAAGTTAGACGCCTCTACTTTCTTTGCATGTTTTACGTGATTTGGGGCTTTCAATAAGTGTCGTTCTAACTTACGAACATGAACCACAACATTGATACTAGTATTGTTAATCACTCGTTGTAAATTGGATCTTAACTATGCTAGGAGAAACAGGCACCCGCAAAGCCACTTATGCAATACAAGTTGCATGTCAAGCGTGGAGCAAGTCTCATGAACGATGTCATGTAAGGTTAGCCCGGGCCGCTTCATCCCAACATACCGCAAGATGCAAAGTACACAAGAAGTAATCGACAATAAAAGCATCAACGCCCACAATGACCATTGTGTTCTACTCGTGCAACAGATCTACATATAGACACGGCTCTGATACCACTGTAGGGTTTCGTAGCATGGAAAACAAAAAATTTCTATCGCATACAAACAAACAAGCCAAGATCTATCCACTATATTGTAGCAACGAGTCGATGGAATAACTTACCCTCAAAGATTCCAAAGTGTTTAACGAGAGCGGATTCTCGTGGGTGATGTAGTCGTACTCTTCCTGATCTCAAGATCGCGTAGACGATCCTTCCGGCGCTGCGTTCCGGCAGCGCTCCCGCAGTCGGTCACACGTTCGGTACTCAACGAAGACCTTCCTCTCCCTTGTTCCAGCAGGCAGCGGAGGTTGTAGCACTCTCCTCGCGATTCCGGCAGCACAACGGCGTGGTACCGGAAGTAGAGGGGAGATCTCGCAGGGCTTCGCCTTAAGCCGGAGCGAGTATGGTGGAGTATGAGAGAGTTCCTCGGTGTTCTAGGGTTTAGACACACCAAGGAGGAGGTGCTAGAGCCGGCGGCTAGGGTTCCGGGGACCCCAAGTCGGCGGCTAGGGCAAAACCCTAGGGGGGCGACGGCGGCTATGGTGGGCTGCAGCTTCTAGGGTTTGAGGTGAGGGACTTGTGTGTGCTAGGAGGGAGCCCTGCCCCTCCTTATATAGGTGGAGGGGCCGACGGCCAAGGGGAAGGGAGGGGAGTCCCTCCCCAACTCGGCTTGGAGGGGGCGCCGCCGGTTGGAGGAGGGATTCCCTCCCCAACTCGGTTTCCCACTTCCTCCTCTTTTCCTCTTTCCAAATTTAGCCGTTTGACTTTTCAATTTAGCTATTTGACTTTTCAAACTAGGATTTGAATTAATCCTTTATTTGGAACAGCGATGACACTTAGTACATGATGCAATCATTCCAACTTGCAATGACACATTCATGTACCCCTCCCCCTCCGGAGTGCCGGACATTCCGGAACCTTCTAGAACATTCCTGATGAAAACACCGGAATCATTCCCCAATCTGAAACGGGACTTTCCTTATATGAATCTTATTCTCCGGACCATTCCGGATCTCCTCATGATATCCCGGATCCCATCCGAGACTCCTAACAACATTCGGTCTCTTTCTCATCATACCATAACTACTCAAACAACGTCGAATCCTTAAGTATGTCTCCCTACGGTTCGTGAATTATGCGGACATGATCGAGACACTTCTCCGAACAATAACCAATAGAGGAATCTGGAAATTCATATGGCTCCCACATATTTCTACGATTACTTTGCGATTGAATGAACCACTTACATACGATACCAATTTCCCTTTGTCTCACGATACTTTACTTATCCGAGGTTATGATCGTCGGTATCTCTGCATACCTAGTTCAACCTCGTTACCGATAAGTACTCTTTTCTCGTTCCCGTGATATGTGATCCCTTGTGAGCCAGTCACATGCTTGCAAGCTAATTGGATGACATTCCACCGAGAGGGCCCAGAGTATATCTATCCGTTATATGGATGGACAAATCCCACTCTTGATCCATGTGTTTCAACCAATACTTTCCGAACACTCAATGCCACCTTTATAGCCACCTAGTTACGGTGTGGTGTTTGATGTCATCAAAGCATCCATCCGGTAAAGGTGATATGCATGATCTTATGGTCGAAGGAATTATGTTACTATGTATCAGAAAGCATATAGCAATTGAACTATTAAAATGACTTGATCTTTATGCTACGCTTATCTATAGGAGTATGTCCATCATATCATTCTCCTAACGATATGATCTTGTTGTTGATAACATCTCAATGTTCATGATAGGGAAACCACAATCATTTATCAACCAACAAGCTAGTGATGTATAGAGGCTATACTAGGGACTTCAAATTAAGTTTACAAATCACACAAGTATCAATGTTTCCTTGTTAATACTATTATAGCATGAATGTAAATATTTATCATAAACACAAAGATATAATAATAACTACATTTATTATTGCCTCTAGGGCATATCTCCAACAACATGCTCCACCCAGATGAAGCCCGGCCCACCGGTGGCACGCACGGCTCACCAGCGTGCTCGCCCTGCTTTAGCCCTATTCCCCGCCGCGGTCCTACTCGACGGCACGCATGAGTCCTTCTCCCCGGTGAGCTCGGCCTCTCGCGCCGCTTTTCGAAGCGGAGCTCGTGATACAAGAGCGTCGGCGTCTCCATCCGGCTCAGTTCCTCACGGTGGCACGGACGATTGAGCTGGCCGTGGAGGCCAACAACCAGCGCTCGACTGCGGCTCCAGTGGCCACGGCTCCGACGGCCGACACGCTTGCGCGCTGCCTCATTGCTCTTGTCGGTTGAACACATGCGGTATTTGGGGGGCGGACTCTGCATGTGAAAACGAACGAGAGATGAAAGAGGGCCTTGTCCCTTTGCATGTTTTGCTTCAAGGTCCCCGCGTTTGAATGATTTACCAAATCTTCCCGTGCGTGCAAGTTAGCTTAGGACAACCAAATATGGTAGTAGTAGATAAAATCCGGCTTTAGAAAAATTGGGTTCGGAAATTTTAAAGGCCTAGTCGAACTATATGTATGACTAATCTCGTGAGAAAACTAGCTCACCTAAGAGCATCTCTAGTCGTTGGAGCCTCCTAGCGACATCGTCAGATTAAAAAAGAGCCCCCGGCGACATCGTCGACGCTATTTTGCCTCTAGGGAGAGAAGTTTCCTAGTCGTTCCCCCGCTACTTCCACCTTTTTTCTATGTATTTGTCTTCGCCCAGTGACCATCGAGCCACTTCTTGGACGTGTCGTCCTTCCCGATGATGATGGCACCGAGATGACCACGTTGACACTAGGGACGGGCCACGTCGGCGCTTGGGACGGGGCCACGTTGGCACGAGGCCGCGACCGAGCTCAACCATGACCACCTCCCTGGGCTCCACCTCGTGCGCTTGTATGTGGCGGGCGCGAAGACGACAACGCGGGCACAGGAGGGTGCTGGCACGACCGAGCTCGAGCTCACGATAGGAGGGCACCCTGCTCGCCAAGGGGCGACGTCGTGTGCTAGGCGAAGGGGGGCGACGGGGCAGCTTGGCTAGATGTGCAGCGACGCGAGGAGCGGTGTAGCATACCGGGTAAAACCACTACTAGAAAATCGCTCGTTGTTTTGTGCATCGTCATGACTACATGTATATGTTCGCCAAAAACTATTTCTAAAAGCTTATCTTTGTTTTCCATTGTCTCCCTCTTTATTTCAAACTAGGTGGATGCGCGAGCTTCGCCTCGCCGTCTATATCACGTTAGATATCGTGAGCAAGCACACGAGTTTTTGATTATACCCTTATTTTTTTCTTATGTCCAGCTCAATACACTAACGGTGCGTACATGATTATTGGTGGAGCATTGTTAGCACTTAGGCCCATCTTATTATTAGAATATAAATAGATATTTTCATGTTAAAAATAAATAAATGTTTATTTTCTTTTTCTAAGCACATCATTTTTCTAACCAATAAATTAACACATGAAGGATCGGTGATACAAAAATCAAAAATAATTATGCCCATCTATAGTAAAATTTTGCAAATTGAGAAGAAGAAAAAAAGAGTTGGGGAGAAAGAAATGACAGCTTAACTTGGGCTCCAGTGGCCACGGCTCCGACGGCCGACACGCTTGCGCGCTGCCTCATTGCTCTTGTCGGTTGAACACATGCGGTATTTGGGGGGCGGACTCTGCATGTGAAAACGAACGAGAGATGAAAGAGGGCCTTGTCCCTTTGCATGTTTTGCTTCAAGGTCCCCGCGTTTGAATGATTTACCAAATCTTCCCGTGCGTGCAAGTTAGCTTAGGACAACCAAATATGGTAGTAGTAGATAAAATCCGGCTTTAGAAAAATTGGGTTCGGAAATTTTAAAGGCCTAGTCGAACTATATGTATGACTAATCTCGTGAGAAAACTAGCTCACCTAAGAGCATCTCTAGTCGTTGGAGCCTCCTAGCGACATCGTCAGATTAAAAAAGAGCCCCCGGCGACATCGTCGACGCTATTTTGCCTCTAGGGAGAGAAGTTTCCTAGTCGTTCCCCCGCTACTTCCACCTTTTTTCTATGTATTTGTCTTCGCCCAGTGACCATCGAGCCACTTCTTGGACGTGTCGTCCTTCCCGATGATGATGGCACCGAGATGACCACGTTGACACTAGGGACGGGCCACGTCGGCGCTTGGGACGGGGCCACGTTGGCACGAGGGCGCGACCGAGCTCAACCATGACCACCTCCCTGGGCTCCACCTCGTGCGCTTGTATGTGGCGGGCGCGAAGACGACAACGCGGGCACAGGAGGGTGCTGGCACGACCGAGCTCGAGCTCACGATAGGAGGGCACCCTGCTCGCCAAGGGGCGACGTCGTGTGCTAGGCGAAGGGGGGCGACGGGGCAGCTTGGCTAGATGTGCAGCGACGCGAGGAGCGGTGTAGCATACCGGGTAAAACCACTACTAGAAAATCGCTCGTTGTTTTGTGCATCGTCATGACTACATGTATATGTTCGCCAAAAACTATTTCTAAAAGCTTATCTTTGTTTTCCATTGTCTCCCTCTTTATTTCAAACTAGGTGGATGCGCGAGCTTCGCCTCGCCGTCTATATCACGTTAGATATCGTGAGCAAGCACACGAGTTTTTGATTATACCCTTATTTTTTTCTTATGTCCAGCTCAATACACTAACGGTGCGTACATGATTATTGGTGGAGCATTGTTAGCACTTAGGCCCATCTTATTATTAGAATATAAATAGATGTTTTCATGTTAAAAATAAATAAATGTTTATTTTCTTTTTCTAAGCACATCATTTTTCTAACCAATAAATTAACACATGAAGGATCGGTGATACAAAAATCAAAAATAATTATGCCCATCTATAGTAAAATTTTGCAAATTGAGAAGAAGAAAAAAAGAGTTGGGGAGAAAGAAATGACAGCTCAACTTGGGGATGAATTCTACACTCACCATATTCACAACAACGTCTACTCAAAACACCTGCTTGTTGCTCACAAGTTGAAGGAGAAGAGAGAGCTGAGAGTGGAGGAAAGGAGTAGACGAGAGGGATGGACGGCCTAAGGAGGAAGCCCTTTCCTCATCTCTAGGCAAAGACGGGCAGGAAGGTTTAGGCGGAGTGACCCGTCCAGGCGCCTCTCTCTCCCACGCATTGCTGCCCCAGAGTCAACATCTCCATGCCTCCTCTGCGGGCTCAACTCCACGCAAAGACCCTGCCTCTAGATGCGTCTCTAAGCCCTGCCTAACCAGTGCCTCATGTAGCACCTCATCATCGTCGGCTCGTCCTCCTGTGCGACACCTCCACCTAGAGCAATGATTCCGTGCACCCCTCCTCGCACATGGCAGCACTGTGGTTGAGATGAGGCCGAGGGAGGCATTGTAAACGAGTTGCTGCTGAGCGGGCTTATTGTGGTAGCAGTCAAAGAATTGTAGGCAGCAACCAGAAACCCTAGCCTGGAGCTCTCGAGGAAGACGAATAGACAGGGTCAAACTCCACGGAAAATCGCTTTAGATCACAAGCTCCATGCGGCCTATTTTTGAAAAAAAAATCTTAAATTCATCAAATATTTTAGAAAAAATACCTATGTGTAGTCAACGGTATGAAATAAATGTCTGCAAAAAATGAAAAATATCTTATATTTCAGACACAACAAAAGAGACAAATATGACAAATTTTAGAAAAAAGAAGTGTCATTCAAAATTGCACTTATGTGAATTTATTTATTTATTAGAAGACTGGAATACAAATATTTTCACATAAGATTTTGTACGCGTGTTGTATAAATTATTATCTGTATCCTGATATTTTTACTAAAAATCAAATTTTGATTTAATTTTTTTTCGAAAAAAATCCTCCATGGAGTTGTCCGGACACACACTCCATAGAACATGATGTACAAGTGCCCTCATTGCTCATGTATGTCACCAAGCTTAAGCTATACTATAAAAAAATCCTCCATGGAGCTGTCCGAACCCACACTTCATAGATATATGATATACAAGTGCCCTCATTGCTCATGTATGTCACCAAGCTTAAGCTGTAGTATTTTTCAAAAAAAAAATCATCCATGGAGCTGTCCGGACCCACACTTCATAGACACATGATGTACAAGTGCCCTCATTGCGTATGCATGTCACCAAGCTTAAGCTATAGTATAATGATAAAACTTCGGTCGTTCAAATATTTTATTTTGTCTAAAAATTAATTACAAAATGTCTTTAAAATAAAATAGGACAACAAGTCGTGGTGGTATTGTCGACGAGTACGCCATGGAGGGGTCCTCGCAGAGCGTGTTTAGAGACGTGAGGTGAGGCGGCAGGTTGACGGGTACGAGGTAACACAGCTTATCCAGGTTCAGATCCCACGACGGTGACAGGATACTACTCCTGCTATAAATCATTATAATGACAATACGCCGAGTTACAGGAATCGGTTCGTTGTGCGTGATATGAGTTGTGTTATCTAGGTTATCTGCCCTAAAGGCTCCCATATGTCCGGCTTATATAGTTGTCAGATCCTAGGGTTACAGGCAAAGTCCTAGCCGGATAGGTTACAGAGTCCTACACGGTACACTACTAGTCTAACGTGTCTTGCATCTAAGGCTCTAGGTACGTCGGTGACTCCTCCGTAGCCTTCCTTTATCCGGCATGGGCCTCTCTTCTGGATCCATCTAACTGGGCCGCCCAGCAGGCCATGGTCTTGCTACCAACTATGGGCCACCCAGGCTATCCGGATTAGAGACATGCTATGATGATACCCATATAGCATATCTCCAACAGTAGCCCCTGGAGAACTCTGAGATATTGCATTGTCTTGCCTCTTCAGATTGAATGCACTGTCTAGATGAATATCGGCAAATCGTCAAGCAATATCTTATAGTCCTCCCAAGAACCCTGCAATGCTCTCCGTCTTCAACTTGTAAGTCGGAGAAATGTTGAATCTTCCACCGTACACTTCTCGTAGCCGGACTGAATCCGTCCATGCCGGAATCTTCCGATGGGATGGTTCACCTGCCTGTGTCAGCTAGAGCAACGTAGACCATAGGTCAGCGACGCCTCGTAACTCATACATGCAGAGAACATAATCATGTCCGTTTTTCTCGCGCGAAGGATATGAACCGTTGGTGGTGGCGGTGGGAATGTGGCGAATTTTTCGCGCATGCGTTATCCACGCAGCAACCATTCGATCGACTCGCACGAATCTTGACGCTGGGGGTTATAAATTACAACCATGACAGATTTTATCTTTTCACCTCATTCTCCCTCGTGTCATCGTCTTCCTCCTGCGAACACCTCCTCGAGCTCTACGCGCGCACGCAAAAAACCCTAGTTTCTTCCCAATCTCCTAGTCACCTCTCTTCTACTCCAGTGGCGAGCATGTTGGAATTATGCCCTAGAGGCAATAATAAAGATGTTATTATTATAATTCTTGTTCATGATAAAGTTTATATTCCATGCTAGAATTGTATTAAGCGGAAACATTAATACTTGTGTGGTTTGTGAACAACACCGTGTCCCTGGTACGCCTCTAAGGACTAGCTCATTGATCAATGATGGTTAAGGTTTCCTAACCATAGACATGAGTTGTCAATTGATAATGAGATCATATCATTGGGAGAATGATATGATGGACAGACCCAAACTAAGCGAAGCAATTAGATCGTTTCATCGTGTTCATCTTTGCGAAGCTTTTCCTATGTCAAATATTGTATTCCTTAGACCATGAGATAATGCAACTCCCTGGTACCGGAAGAAAGCTTTGAGGTCATCAAACGTCATCCTATGAGAGGGTGATCATAAAGGTGTCTCTCAGGTGATCGGAAAGTATCTGTTGGGTTGTATGTATCGAGATGGAATTTGTCCCTCCCAAGTCGGAGAGATATACTTCGGGCCCACTCGGTAATCTATATCAACACCGCTTGCAAGCATGTGGTTAAGGAGTTAATCACAAAGTGATATCGGATTACGGAACGAGTAAAGTACTTGCTGTGAACGAGATTGAACTAGGTATGACGGTACCGAAGATCGAATCTCGGGCAAGTAAAATATCGCGAGACGAAGGGAATATATATATGGGATTGATTGAATCCTGGCATCGTGGTTCATCCGATATGATCATCGATGAATGTGTGGGAGTCAATATGGGTGCCCAGACCCCCCTGTTGATTATTGATAGAAGATCATGTCTGCATATTCTCGAACCCGCAGGGTCACACACTTAACGTATCTCGACGCTAGGATAGATTGGATAATTGGTTTATGAATTTTTGTTCCGAGTCTCGGATGGGACCCGGGACATCACGAGAGGTTCCGGAATGGTCCGGAGAATAAGATTCATATAAGGCAGTGCAGTTTTTGGAGTTCGGAATTGTTCCGGGTTAATCGGTATTGTACCGGAAGCTTCTAGAACCTTCCGGAAGGGGACCAACGTGGCCCCACCTTCCGGGAGGGGGCATGGTCCTATGAGGGAGTGTCCTGGCCGCATTGGGCCAGGGTCACAAGGCCCCATAGGGCCCAGCCGATCCTAGAGAGTTTAAATCGTTTAAACTAGAGATAGGGTTTCTAGAAGAGGGGAGAGTCCATGCCCCCCACTCCTTATCCTTTGGGCTTGGGGGAGGGGCTAGGGCTGCGCCCCCCTCTATATAAAGAGGGGTGGGGGCGCACCAACCCCCCACACCTCTCCTCCAAACCCTAGCCGCCTTGCTAGCTTTCCTCTCTCCCTCCCGACTGTTTGTAGGCGAAGCCCTGCTGCAGAAATTCTCCACCATATACACCACGCCGTCGTGTTGTAGATCCAATCTATCTCTCCACCATACTTGCTGATCCGAGGAAGGAGGAGACGTCGAGGTGCTGCACGTGTGCATCTCACGGAGGCACCGCCACTTGTGGTGCTAGATCGAATCGGATCGCGAGGAGGAGAAGCGAGTACGACTACATCACCCACGTTCCGACGAACGTTCCGCTGTGCGAATCTTCAAGGGTATGAAGATCTAATCCAATCTCTCTCGTTGATTGCATCTCCTAGATTAGATCTTGGCTTTCCCTCTGTTCGCATCCGTAGAAAATTTTGATTTACTATGCCGCGAAACCCTTCAGTGGTATCAGAGCTAGATCTATGCGTAGATGTGTTTCACGAGTAGAACGCAACATGGTTGTTGCGGGCGTTGATGTTTTCTGTTGCAAGCCTCTTGTTTGTGTTCTTCTTATGACGCGGGATAGTGAGATTGAAGCGGTCCAGGCCAACCTTACGCGACGTCGTTCGTGAGACCGGCTCCGCACTTGACGTGTGGCTTGTTCCACACATGCGGCTGGTGGATGTCAGTTTCTCTCACTATAGTTGTCATGGGATTAACACCGGAGTTTGGCAACCATAATATTACCGTTGTGGCTTTCCGTAGGTAAGAATCGTTCTTAGCATCTACTCCCATAAGCCACGTAAAACATGCAACAACAAAGTAGAGGCGTCTAACTTGTTTTTGCAGGGAGTGTTTTCTGTGATATGGTATGGCCCAAGATGTGATGTGTATATTGTATGCGATGATCATGTTTTGTAATGTTTCACGACTTGCATGTCGATGAGTACACAACCGGCAGGAGCCATATGGTTGTCTTTATAATTGTGTATGACCTGCGAGTCAACTTCTTATACGCCATGTAATAGCTTTACTTTATCGCTAAGTAGTTAGCAATAGTTGTAGTTGCTATTCGTGGTGGAGGCAATCATGGTGGAGTGATGGAGATCATGCCGGAACGCACAAGATGGAGATCATTGCGCGAGGATTGGCTATACCATGTCACATAAAGTTATATGCATGTGATGTTTATCCCTTTATGTATCTTATTATGCTTAGATCGCGACGGTAGCATTATAAGATGATTCCTCACTTAAAGATCAAGATAAAAACTGTGTTCTCCCCAAGTATGCACCGTTGCGAAAGTTCGTCGTGTCCAAGCATCACGTGATGATCGGGTGCTATAGACTCTACGCTCACATACAACGGGTGCAAGCCAGTTTTGCACACGCAGAAATACTTGGGTCTAGCTTGACGAGCCTAGCATGTACAGACATGGCCTCGGAACACAAGAACCGAAAGGTTAAGCATGAGTCATATGAGTGATATGATCGACACTTTGTTGTCCACCATTGAAACCACATCTCTTCTCGTGATGATCGGATTAGGTGTGGTGAATTTGGATCGTGTTCACTAAACAACTTGAGGGATGTTGAATTTAGTGGGAGTTCATCTAGTAATTTGATTAAATTGAACTATTTATCATGAACATAGTCTAAATTGTACTTGCAAATACTGTAGATCACATGGCCAAGTCCAACTTCAACTTCAACGTTTTTGCTGAGAAGGAAAAGCTTAGAAACAATGGGTCTAACTTCACCAATTGGTTCCGCAATCTAAGAATCATTCTGTCTGGCGGACAAAAGGACTATGTCCTTGGGAAAGCGTTAGGTGACCCCCCTGCTGCAACTGCGCCGGCTGATGAGAAAGCTGTCTATCAGTCGCGCAAAGATGATTATGGTGTGATTAAGAGCACCATGTTGTTTGCTATGGAACCGGAGCTTCAAAATCGTTTTGAAGAGTATCCCGGGCCCTTCGAGATTCTCGAGGAGCTGAAAACCATGTTTCAGACTCAGGCCCGTTCTGAGAGATATGAGATCTCCGAGAAGTTCTTTAACTGCAAGATGGAGGAAGGGAGTTCCGTTAGTGAGCACGACATAAAGATGTCGGGCTACACTCAACGTCTTGAGCAACTGGAATGCACGGTTCCAGAGGAGCTCAAGATTGACAGGGTTCTGCAATCACTCCCTCCCAGCTACAAAAGTTTTGTAGTGACTCATAATCAGATTGGTTCCACAGATACGATCACCGAGCTCTTCGCAAAGCTGAAGGCTGCAGAGGTGGACATCAAGAAGGATAATCATGTGTTGATGGTCAATAAGCCCTCCTTTAAGAAAGGTAAGGGAGCAAAGAAACCCTTCAAGAAGGGCGGCGGCAAGCGCAATGCCCCTGCTAAGAAGAAGCTCAAGTCTGGTCCTAAGCCTGACACTGAGTGCTTCTATTGCAAGGACAAGGGTCACTGGAAGCGCAACTGTCCGAAGTACTTAGCGGACAAGAAGGCTGGCACCACCAAAGGTATATTTGATATACATGTTATTGATGTTTTCCTTACTAGCCCTCGTTGTAGTGCCTGGGTATTTGATACCGGTTCAGTTGCTAATATTTGTAACTCGAAACAGGAGCTACGGAATAGACGGCGGCTTGCGAGGGATGAGGTGACGATGCGCGTTGGCAACGGATCAAGAGTTGATGTGATGGCTGTCGTCACGCTCTCCTTAGTTTTACCTTCGGGATTAGTTTTAAACCTTAATAAGTGTTATTATGTGCCTGCGTTGAGCATGAACATTATTTCTGGATCGTGTTTATTGCAAGACGGTTATTCATTTAAATCGGAGAATAATGGTTGTTCTATTTATATGAGTAACATCTTTTATGGTCATGCACCTCTTGTGAATGGTTTATTTCTTCTAAATCTCGAAAGGGATGAAACACACATCCATAACATTGAGGCTAAGAGATGCAAAGTAGATAGTGATAATACTACTTATTTGTGGCACTATCGTCTAGGTCATATTGGTGTAAAGCGCATGAAGAAACTCCATTCTGATGGACTTTTGGAGTCTCTTGATTTTGAATCATTTGACACATGCGAACCATGCCTCATGGGCAAGATGATCAAAACCCCGTTCTCCGGTATGATGGAGCGAGCAACGGACTTGTTGGAAATCATACATACCGATGTATGTGGACCGATGAGTGTTTCGACGCGCGGTGGATATCGCTATTTCCTCACTTTTACCGATGACTTAAGTAGATATGGGTATATCTATTTAATGAAACATAAATCTGAAACATTTGAAAAGTTCAAGGAATTTCAGAATGAAGTGGAGAACCATCGTAACAGAAAGATTAAGTTTCTACGATCCGATCGTGGAGGTGAATATTTGAGTTATGATTTTCTCACGCATCTTAAAGCAAGTGGAATCGTTTCACAACTCATGCCACCCGGAACACCACAACGCAATGGTGTGTCTGAACGCCGGAATCGAACCCTATTAGATATGGTCCGATCAATGATGTCTCTTACTGATTTGCCGTTATCATTTTGGGGTTATGCATTAGAAACCGCTGCATTCACTTTAAATAGGGCTCCATCTAAATCCGTTGAGACGACACCGTATGAACTGTGGTTTGGTGCTAAACCTAAGTTGTCGTTTCTTAAATTTTGGGGATGCGAAGCTTACGTCAAGAAGTTGATGCCGGACAAGCTCGAACCCAAAGCGGAGAAATGCGTCTTCATAGGATACCCTAAGGAAACTATTGGGTATACCTTCTATCACAGAACCGAAGGCAAAGTGTTTGTCGCAAAGAACGGTTCCTTTCTTGAGAAGGAGTTTCTCTCGAAAGAAGTGAGTGGGAGGAAAGTAGAGCAATACGAGGTTATTGAACCTTCTCTTGAATTGGAGAGTAGCGCAGCACCTGAAATTGTTCCAGTGCCGCCTGCACCAACAATAGAGGAAGCTAATGACAAGGATCATGAAGCTTCGGATGATGCTGCTACTGAACGTCGCAGGTCGACAAGGTCGCGTGCCCCTCCTGAGTGGTACGGCAACCCTGTCTTGACTGTCTTGTTGGTAGAAGACAGTGAACCTACGAACTATGAGGAAGCGATGATGAGCCCAGACTCTGAGAAATGGCTGGAAGCCATGAAATCCGAATTGGGATCCATGAGCGAAAACCAAGTATGGACTTTGGTGGATCCTCCTAGCAACCGAAAGGCCGTTGAGTGCAAATGGATATTCAAGAAGAAAACGGACGCGGATGGTAATGTTACCTTCTATAAAGCACGGCTTGTCGCAAAAGGTTTTCGACAAGTTCAAGGTGTTGACTACGATGAGACTTTCTCTCCCGTAGCGATGTTTAAGTCCATTCGGATTTTATTAGCAATTGCTGCGTTTCATGATTATGAAATATGGCAGATGGATGTCAAGACTGCTTTCCTCAATGGGAACATTGATGAAGAGTTGTATATGATGCAACCCGAAGGTTTTATCGATCCTAAGGATGCTAGTAAAGTATGCAAACTTCAGCGTTCCATTTATGGACTGAAGCAAGCATCTCGGAGTTGGAACCTTCGTTTTGATCAAGTGATCAAGAGTTTTGGATTTGTTCCAAATTGCTACGAAGCTTGTATCTACAAGAAAGTGAGTGGGAGCTCGGTGACGTTTCTGGTACTGTATGTGGATGACATATTGATTATCGAAAATGACATCAACATGCTTAACGATGTGAAGAGTTATTTGAACAAGTGTTTTTCAATGAAAGACCTAGGTGAAGCTGCTTATATATTGGGCATCAAAATCTATAGAGATAGACAAAGACGCCTGATAGCTTTAAGCCAGAGTACATACCTAGACAAAGTTCTGAAAAGGTTCAGAATGGATAAGGCAAAGAAAGGTTCAGTGCCTATGTTGTCAGGTAAGATATTGAGCAAGGCTCAGTGTCCAGCTACGGTAAATGATAGGGAAGCTATGAGCAAAGTGCCTTATGCCTCGGCCATAGGTTCCATCATGTATGCCATGCTGTGTACTAGACCGGATGTGTCCAATGCTCTTAGTTTGACGAGCAGATATCAAAGTGATCCAGGAGTGGAACACTGGACAGCCGTGAAGAACATCCTAAAGTACCTAAATAGAACTAAAGAAATGTTCTTAGTCTATGGGGGTGATGAACAGCTTGTCGTAAAAGGTTACGTCGATGCTAGTTTCGACACCGACAAGGATGATTCCAAATCTCAGACAGGATACGTTTATATTTTGAATGGAGGAGCTGTGAGCTGGAGAAGCTGCAAGCAAAGCGTGATCGCGGGATCTACAGTGGAAGCGGAATACATGGCTGCTGCAGAAGCGTCAAGTGAAAGAGTTTGGATCAGAAACTTCATCACTGAGCTTGGCGTGGTTCCAAGTGCATTGGACCCACTGGAGATATTGTGTGACAACACTGGCGCCATAGCACTCGCTAAGGAACCAAGATATCATCCAAAGACCAAGCATATCAACCGCAAGTTTCATATAATCCGAGATTATATAGCAGATGGAGATCTGAAGATTAGCAAAGTACATACGGATCTGAATGTCGCAGATCCATTGACTAAACCTCTTCCACGTGTAAAACATGATCAACACCTCAGTGCCATGGGTGTGAGATTGTTGCCAGATGTAAACTAGATTATTGACTCTAGTGCAAGTGGGAGACTGTTGGAATTATGCCCTAGAGGCAATAATAAAGATGTTATTATTATAATTCTTGTTCATGATAAAGTTTATATTCCATGCTAGAATTGTATTAAGCGGAAACATTAATACTTGTGTGGTTTGTGAACAACACCGTGTCCCTGGTACGCCTCTAAGGACTAGCTCATTGATCAATGATGGTTAAGGTTTCCTAACCATAGACATGAGTTGTCAATTGATAATGAGATCATATCATTGGGAGAATGATATGATGGACAGACCCAAACTAAGCGAAGCAATTAGATCGTTTCATCGTGTTCATCTTTGCGAAGCTTTTCCTATGTCAAATATTGTATTCCTTAGACCATGAGATAATGCAACTCCCTGGTACCGGAAGAAAGCTTTGAGGTCATCAAACGTCATCCTATGAGAGGGTGATCATAAAGGTGTCTCTCAGGTGATCGGAAAGTATCTGTTGGGTTGTATGTATCGAGATGGAATTTGTCCCTCCCAAGTCGGAGAGATATACTTCGGGCCCACTCGGTAATCGATATCAACACCGCTTGCAAGCATGTGGTTAAGGAGTTAATCACAAAGTGATATCGGATTACGGAACGAGTAAAGTACTTGCTGTGAACGAGATTGAACTAGGTATGACGGTACCGACGATCGAATCTCGGGCAAGTAAAATATCGCGAGACGAAGGGAATATATATATGGGATTGATTGAATCCTGGCATCGTGGTTCATCCGATATGATCATCGATGAATGTGTGGGAGTCAATATGGGTGCCCAGACCCCGCTGTTGATTATTGATAGAAGATCATGTCTGCATATTCTCGAACCCGCAGGGTCACACACTTAACGTATCTCGACGCTAGGATAGATTGGATAATTGGTTTATGAATTTTTGTTCCGAGTCTCGGATGGGACCCGGGACATCACGAGAGGTTCCGGAATGGTCCGGAGAATAAGATTCATATAAGGCAGTGCAGTTTTTGGAGTTCGGAATTGTTCCGGGTTAATCGGTATTGTACCGGAAGCTTCTAGAACCTTCCGGAAGGGGAACAACGTGGCCCCACCTTCCGGGAGGGGGCATGGTCCTATGAGGGAGTGTCCTGGCCGCATTGGGCCAGGGTCACAAGGCCCCATAGGGCCCAGCCGATCCTAGAGAGTTTAAATCGTTTAAACTAGAGATAGGGTTTCTAGAAGAGGGGAGAGTCCATGCCCCCCACTCCTTATCCTTTGGGCTTGGGGGAGGGGCTAGGGCTGCGCCCCCCCTCTATATAAAGAGGGGTGGGGGCGCACAAACCCCCCACACCTCTCCTCCAAACCCTAGCCGCCTTGCTAGCTTTCCTCTCTCCCTCCCGACTGTTTGTAGGCGAAGCCCTGCTGCAGAAATTCTCCACCATATACACCACGCCGTCGTGTTGTAGATCCAATCTATCTCTCCACCATACTTGCTGGTCCGAGGAAGGAGGAGACGTCGAGGTGCTGCACGTGTGCATCTCACGGAGGCACCGCCACTTGTGGTGCTAGATCGAAGCGGATCGCGAGGAGGAGAAGCGAGTACGACTACATCACCCACGTTCCGACGAACGTTCCGCTGTGCGAATCTTCAAGGGTATGAAGATCTAATCCAATCTCTCTCGTTGATTGCATCTCCTAGATTAGATCTTGGCTTTCCCTCTGTTCGCATCCGTAGAAAATTTTGATTTACTATGCCGCGAAACCCTTCAGAGCAGCAGCTCCACCCCGTCCATGGAGGCGACGAAGGAGACCGCGGCCAAGTCGGGAGGCTACGTCCATGTGCCTCCAGAGGGCGTGGTCCTGCCACGGTCCGCGGTGGTGGAAGCCACCGGCGACGACCAATATTCCAGTGGGGATGGAACCGCTGGAGGAGGAGGGTGACTCCCTTAAGGGAGAATGGCGCGGCTCTGATATCGCCGATGGCGATCTCAAGGAGCTGCTCACTGAAGGATATCTCCCGCCGACGGAGGGGCTCGTCTGGCGGGCGGCGCCGGCTGGCGAGGTCACTCTGATGACCCACAAGTGTAGGGGATCGTAATAGTCTTCGCGGGTAGTATTATCCAATTTATTGATTCGACACAAGGGGAGTCAAAGAATATTTGCAAGCCTTAACAACTAAGTTATCAGTTCAGCTGCACCTGGAAATAGTTCTTGCTCACAGAAGTTTATGAGTAGCAACAACAAAGCAACAACAACAGCAGAACAAGAGCATTAGTAACAGTAACGGTAAACAGTGGGATTCGAGTGCGGTAGGCATAGGGATGGATGGACGCGCGTTGCATGAACGAGCCTAAACATATAACTTCAAGATCTAGGGCATTGCAGATAAATAATAATAAGCATCCAAGTACTAAATAATCCTATGCATGTACTCCAAATATAGTCATACATGCTCGCAATGAGAACTTGCACAACATCTTCTGTCCAGCCAGCCCGTGGCAGCGGGGTCTCTAGGAAACTACTGGCAGTTAAGGTGCTCCTTTTAATAGAGCACTGAAGCAAAGCATTAATACTCTGTGAACACATGTGATCCTCACACCACAGCCATCCCCTCCGGTTGTCCCAATTATTGTCACTTCGGGGCCTTTGGATCCGGACAATGATATGTGTACACAACTTGCAGATAAGATCACAAACAATACTATCATAATGATTCAATAATAAGTTCAGATCTGAGATCATGGCACTCGGGCCCTAAGCACAACAAGTTGCAACAAAGTCAAATAGCACTAATAGAGATACTAGGCACTATGCCCTAACAAACTTATTCGATTACATGATAGAACTCATCCAATCCCTATCATCCCCAAGACTACAGCGGGGGATTACTCACTCATGGATGAGGGAAACATCGATGGTTGATGGAGAGGCGTTGGTGATGCCGATGATCCTCTCCAAATTCCCCGTCCTAGCAGGGTGCCAGAATGGTGTTTCCGGATCCGAATCTTGGTTTCTGATGGTGGCAGCGGAGCGGAACTCTTCTCTGGAAAACGTCGACCCCCTCTGGGTTTTTAGGTCAAGGGGCAACTTATAGGCGCCGAGGGAGCCCGAGGGGGTGTCGGGGGGTGGCCACACCCCCCTAGGCGCGGGGCAGGGCCCACCCGCGCCTGGCAAGGGTGTGGGCCCCCCAGGCCTCCACTCCGTTTCATCTTCTGGCTCTGTGGATCTTCTGGTGAAATATAATTTTTGTATATTTTTCTGGGATTTTTCCTTATAGTTGATTTTCTGCACAAAAGCAAGACACCAAGGTAATTCTGCTGAAAACAGCGTCAGTCTGTGTTAGTTGTATCCAAATCACACAAGTTTAGAGGAGAAACAATATCAAAAGTGTTCGGGAAAGTAGATACGTTTTGGACGTATCAACTCCCCCAAGCTTAGCTTATTGCTTGTCCTCAAGCAATTCAGTTGAAAACTGAGTGTGATAAAGAACTTTCACGAACACATTTGCTTCATATGATGTATATATTCTCAGCACGGGAGTAGATGCTTAAACCATTCATAATAAGAAGTATGCAACCAAGTCTACTCAATAGTTGTTGCAAGCTATGAAGAGAAACCAACTCAATAATAATAAATAGCATGGAACATAAACATAAGCAACATTGCAATGCTCATAATAAGGTATGATAGAGTGGTATCTCGCTTGCCTTTGTTTGTAGAGCACAATATAAATGTCAAGGCACCTCTAAAGTTCAAGTGAAGACTAGAGGTAAAAATATCATAGATGAAGCATCAAAGTCATGACATAATTAGCCAAGTTTTGAGACAAACACACGAATGACAACTATGCTCTCAAGAAGGTGCTCATAGAATAAGTGGTGACTCAACAAGGAAGTGAAAACGGTTTTGAAAAGTTTGAAAGGCTTCCTAATGCTGAAAGGAAGGTACTCATTAGCTTTGAGCTCTCATTGCCCCTATCATAGGCATCTTCATATGGTTAAGGTGAAAGTGAGGTCCAACATGAGTTATATGCTTGACAGACCATAAACTGGAAATCCCAAGTCCCTTGAGTACGAGGGTCGCTCCGCATGCTACTCAACTTTGGTTACCTGCAAGTTCTTGTCATTGTACATACATGCATATCATAGAGAACCGCCAACGGGGTACCCCTTGCACATGATACATGAACTATCCCGTGATCAAAATGACAAGGCAAGCAGACAATGAGCATCTCAGTGATCTTTTTATTTATTATGTGCATAGCTTTTTATTGAGGATGCTTCATAGAATGCTCATTATGGTGATGCTGCAAGTTTCCACCATGATTAGGCATGGCTTAGGCTAGTGGCCCAGGCGTTTCTCTAACACATATATATACTCCATGAACTCACAAGCTCTCCTTTTATTTCACACCGTCAACATCCGCAAACAAAAGAGCAAAGTATCAACTGGATAGGATATCCAAAAAGTGTTGAAAGTGTTCCCCGTGACAACACGGTTCTGCTGACTCCCAGCATATAATTTGCAAGCATATAACTTTCATGGACAAGTCACAATGGTTCAGGATTATTAAGTGCAAGGAATAAAGTGTGCTATCAAGTTCGTGAGAGCTTTACTAACTAACTTTCTCAAAACAGACAAACATTTTATTTGGAAGAAAACAAGGCATATAGAATATGCACTGAAATAGCAAATGATGATAATAGGTAGGTATGGTGGACACAGTTGGCAATATTGGTTTTGGGGAGTTGGAAGCATAGGTAGAGATCATACTCAGTGCAAGTGAAGGCTAGCAATAGAGAGGGAGCGACAAACGAGAGAGCAATAATTGTCATAATAATGCTTGCAATAAAACAAGACTAATTATGGCATGAAAGTGATACAAGAACTCTGAGGAAAAATAAATCATCGAGGCTTACTGACTACTGTTTAGTCATATGCATGCGTGAGCATGTGCCAAGTCGATTCACATGAAACTTCCAGAGGAGTATACCACAATATCATACCAAAATATGAATAAAACAATGCAAGCAAATATTCATATGACATGCTACAAACTATTAGCAAGCTAGAGCTAATCATAGACAAGCAAGAACTACTGAGCATCCATCAGTAACACACTCCTTGTTTTGAACAGACTAAGCTTGCTCACAATGATGAGTATATGTACAAAAATGAAAACAAATAGAGTTCGTTACTAGCCTGTTACCACACCTCAAGTTGTCTTAATCTTCATTATTTCCCTTCACTTGTGTGACTTGAATAATAACATGAAACCCAAAATCCACTGAGGACGGCTGAACCCTGCAAAGAACTCACAAAACCAGAGAAGAAGAACAAATATTTTTGGTGTTTTCTATTTTTCAAACAAGCCAACAAAGCAAAAACAAACCAAGCAAAGCAAAATCTTTTTGGATTTTTCTTTTAAGTCAAACCAAAGCAAAGAAACAAAGAAACAAACCAAGAGAAACAACGAAAATATTTTTAGTATTTTTGTGTTTTTGAGAAAGAAGCAACAAAAACCAAAAAGAAAGCGAAACAATGGATATACAAAGAACCGACCGAACATGATATATAGATGAGTGTGATGTCGTTATACCTCCCCCAAATCTTAGGCTTTTGGCCTAAGTGGGGCTCAATCCCATGGTGCCCAAGTAGGTGCACCTCCGTAGTATGACGAGGAGGCTCCCTCGTCCTGGTACGAGCCCGAGGACTCCCCTGTGTAGTGTACAACGGGGTCATATGAGGGCGCTTCCTCCTGATAGTGCCCATGGAAGCTAAGAGAGCGCAGCTTGTCATCCATCTCCTCCTTGGAGCGTGACAAAGGTCCCTGTGAAATACTGAACAAAGTGGTTTGGGGTAGAGGGATCTCTCTCTCTTCCCCGTCAGTAAACAACATTTTATAAACCAAGTTCTCAATGGTAGAGCCAGTGGTGACAAAGTGGTGTGCCTTCATGGCAGCAAGATCAAGCCTCCGAGGAGCCAAAACTGTATCATTTGGATCAACAACAATGTCCAAAGAAGCAACAACACACACAACAATAATCCCCCCATAAATGGGTCCCTTAGCAGTTAAACGACGAGCAATGAGAGAACCAAGATTGTATTTGGTATAATTGTTGAGCGCAGCAACTAAGAAAGACAAATGATAGCTGGAAATATTACTAGTGTTCTCCCTACCAAGAACACTAGTGGCAAGATAGTAAGTGAAGTACCTGATGGCTGGAAGTTGAATGTTTCTTATCTTTCCCCGTTGAGCTCTACGGTTATCATCATTGGTTATTCCGCGGTAGAGCTCCAACAAATCAGCGGGTTGAGCTGGAATCTTCTTCGCTGACCCAGTTGTACCAAGTCCCAGAGCCTCACAAAATTTCTTCAGAGTCATATGGTAAGACCTGCCATAAATTTTGAAAGAAACATCGGGATTGAACATGTTGTTAGTAAAGGAGAAGCTCTCCACAGATGTTTTAGTGAGCATAGCATATTGCACGCTCTCATCCTGCACAAGACTTGTTAGACCAGCCCTCTGAACCAAGGTCATAAAATCATCAAGAATCCCAACAGCCCGCAAGAAGGTTTGACAAGGAAAAGCGGAGGGGTGCGCATCCCCTCACCTCCCTTGTCGCTGAATCGCAGAGTGATGAGATCCTCATTGTATAAGGGCCTAACACGAGAGGATGATCTTGAAGGCCTTGCCCTTCTAGGCGCATCACTCTCAAATATCTCGCCAAATGTGTGGTTGTCCATGACCACTCTTTTCTGAAATTTTTGGACGAACATCAAACCAAGTGATTTCCAAATTGATAAATGATGAGAAACTACTATAGGAACTTGCTAGAGGGCTACACATGCATCAAAATGAAATCTCTAAGCATATAACAAGCATGCAAGCTCACACAACCTGTCACCTATAGCAGCAAAATACTCAAGATACAATCTACCAATCACAAATCTAATTGGACAAGTGGAGGAGGCACATACCAAGGAGCAATCCCTCCAAAAATCAGTAGCAAAGATGGGATGAGCAAGGAGATCAACAATTTCAAGCAATAACAGTAAGAACTCGAGCTTGAGCAAGTTTTCCGGTGTTATTCGGGAGAGAGAAAGAAGATGGCTATGAGGGGCCCAGGTGGGCCAGACCCTCCCCTAGGCGCCACCCATGGGTAGGCCGTGCCTACCTAGGGTGTGGGCTCCTGGGATGGCCCCCTGGATCACTCCAGGTGTCCCTCTGCCCCTTTTTTGAGGAAAAATTTATTTTGAATTTTCTGGGATTTTTCGGGAAACTTTATTTTTGGCCAATTTTCAGTGTATGAAAATTGATTTTCTCGCAGAAACAGTTTTTTTATAAGAAGCAAAAACAAACCAAAAGCCAAACTATAGAAGTTCTAAGACACCCTACCAAGCAAACAACTAACAAAACTAAAGCTAGCTAAAGAAAGGCAAAGGCTAGGAAGGAGAAAAGTAAAAGAAAGCAAGTATAACCATAGTGAAAACATTATTTTGTTCATTAAAATCCTTTTGTTAACAAGGTTGATCAAGTCTTGTTATCAAAATAATCTTATATTAAACAAAACTTTGCAATCCACAAGGTGATTATGTTACCTCATACTTGATAGCAATGGTCCCAATCATAATCATTTTAAAATTTTCTTGTGGAATGGGACAATATATTTCTCCAACCTTTATGCTCTCAATATTTTCAATGGAATTCAGGCAATAGCTTCTAGCAACCTTCTTGGGGAAATAAACAGTATGCTCTTTGTCATCAATATTGAATGTTACTTTTCCTTGATTGCAATTGATGACAGCATGCAGTATTAATAAAAGGTCTCCCAAGAATAATAGACATATTATCATATTCAGGCATCTCAAACACAAAAAATCAATTAAAACCAAGCAATTATGAGCCACTTGAACAAGAATATCCTCACATATACCAACAAGAATAGTAGTTGACTTATCATCCATTTGCAAAGATATATCAGTTGGTATCAACTTTTCTAGCTAGAGTCTCTTGTAGAGAGAAAAAGGCATAACACTAACTCCAGCTCCCAAATCATATAAAGCAGTTCTAACATAATTATTCTTAATATAGCAAGGAATAGTTGGTATACTTGGATCACCAAGTTTCTTTGGAACCTTACCATTGAAGGAATAATTAGCAAGCAAAGTAGAAATCTCCTCATTAGGAATCTTCCTTTTATTAGAGATAATATCCTTCATATACTTTGAATAAGGAGGCAATTTAATAGCATCAGTCAAAGGAATTTGCAAAAATAAAGGTTTCATCCACACACAAAACTTGTTGTAGTGTTCTTCCTCCTTTGACTTGTGTTTCTTGCCTGGAAAAGGCATAGGTTTCTGCACCCAAGGTTCTCTCTCACTACCATGTTTCTTAGCAATAAAATCTTCCTTTGTGTACCTAGCGTTCTTAGTGTGCTTCTCAGGTTCTTCCTCAACTTCCTCCTTATAAGGAGCATCATTATTATTATCAATCTTAGTTTCAGCATCACAGCCAGATATACTATTAGGATCTACAGCAGGTTCAAGTGGTTCCTCAGTTATCTTATATTTTTTTCTTTCTCTTACGAGGACTACCACTACTCTCACCTTGTTGAGAATCCTGCTCAATTCTTTTAGGGTGTCCCTCAGGATATAAAGGATCTTGAGTAGCTATACCACTCCTAATTCTAATTCCATAAGCATGTTTATATCCTGAGGCATTAACTAGCATATCCTTTTGTACCTTATCAAGTTGATCAAGTTGGGTTTGAACCATTTGAAAGTGTTTACAAAGCATTTTAATATCATTATAAGTTCTTTCCACAATATCTTTCAACTCATTGATAGCTCTAGAGTTTTCCAACAAATGATTCTGAACTTGTTTATTAAAATTACCTTGTTTAACAATAAAAATTCAAGTTCCTCTAAACATTGATCAGGAGGCTTACCATAAGGAATGTCACCTTCATCAAAGTGTTGGAGAGAGTGTACCTCAATAGTACATAATTCTTCTATAGGAGGTAGATTCTTCACATCTTCATCTCTAATACCTTTCTCCTTTAGACATTTCTTAGCTTCCTTCATCACTTCATCATTTAATGCAATTACTCCCCTTTTATTTGGTGTTGGTGTTGGAACTGGTTCAGGAACATCTGGTTCAGGAATAATAGTCTCAGGTGTATTTATCTCAATTGAAGTCCAATCATCATAATTCTTGCTTATCTTAGCCATTAACTCTTCAACATCTGTAGGAGTCCTTTTCCTGAAAACACAATCAGCAAAGCTATCTAGGTATGTCATAGAATCATTAGTTAGTCCGTCATAATAAATATCAAGAAGCTCATTCTTAGGCAATGGACATACAGGATGTGCATGAATCAAGGCACAGAACCTTGTCCATGACTTAGGCAATTTCTCTTCTTATCCCTATTTAAAATCAAAAAGTCTCTGCAAAGCAGCATGTCTAGCACTGGGAGGAAAATATTTCTGAAAGAAAGAAGCAATCAAGCAATCAGGGCTATCAATGGAACCAGGAGGTAATCTATTAAACCAAGCCCTAGCTTCTCCTTTTAGTGAAAAGGGGAAATCTTAGTAACAAAGTACTTGCGCATCTCTGAAATATTGATCATCATATTTTGATATCCACCAAGTCATCATCATCTGAACCCTATCTAGGATCACCCCCTCGTACCCATGAGGAAGCATCCTTAAGCACACGTTGATCTGCCAAGTTTTACGATTAGGTTCATGTTCTCTATGATCTCACATCCGTTCCCAAGTCGTCCATAACCGTGGACACGACTTTCCGAAAGATTATTACCCTGCAGGGGTGTACAACTTTACCCACACGTACTAACCTTCTCTTAATGCCACATGATTAGCCCTCTTCCTTGGAAGGCCAACAGTGGTTAGACATGACCTTTACCTTGCTTTCACCGAGACCATGAGTCACGCAATAAGTATGGTTCCGCCATAACAGGTCAAATCCCGAAGCCGGTACTTAAAGATGTGAGCCGAGGTTGGTTTACCAGGGGCGCTATCTACCCCAAGAAACCTCGGCCACGCTTACCTACCTGTTATGAATGCACCTCCTTCGCCGCCTTCGAGAAGATCTAGAATGCATGTCGAATGGAACACCTGAACTATGTGACTCATGGAATCTACTAGGCAAGTTAGTCAATTAGGGGGTCCCCATAAACCCCATGTGGTTGTACGCTCGTCTTGGTTCAAGAGGCAAGAACTCGGGTCCTAGTGGTGGCGAGCATGGGACTACAAAAACCACATCCCACCGTGGCCTCCCATACAAGCCTTAGCATGTTTAATCTTATATCACTGGTCTCACCTTATCGCATTCTCTTGGCATACTAGATTATCTGCATCTGATACATCATCTGGATGAACCAGCACTGACAGCTATGCATGGCTAAGCAAACACAGATATAAGCTCTAGCAGTGCACACAAGCCAAACCTAGTTATGCTAGGAGCAGTGGATCAGGTAATATAATCTCAAAGGGAGTAATGCAATAGATAGGTTACTCTATCTATCGATAAAAGACCACAATAGAATCGTATGCAACATGGCAGAGTTGAAATGCTTTCGAAATCATAGGATTATATCATGGTGGGGATATGCTTGCCTTTGCCAGCTGATAGCAGATAGACAGATCTTCGGAGGCCTTGTACTTGACTTGGTTACAGTTGGTCAAGTATTGTTCTTCGAGCTTCGACGGTGTTGATATCTGACTTCGATCTCGATCTCGTATTCTATCGAGAAGAACCAAACATCGGAAAGAGAGGGAAACAATCAACACATGGCATCGATGCAATGCTCAAGCAAGGATGATGATATGACAAGTTAAATTGTATCGAAAAGTAACCCTAAGGCATGCTCAACCATTTAATCAGGGTTCCGAGGGGTGAAAACCCTAACTCGAGGGAACTCCGGATGTATATGAGAGGGGTTGGTTTGTTCTTCTAATTAAACTTTTCATGTAAGTTGTTGAACAATGCATGATTATAGCTTAGATAGATAGATCTCATTTTTCTGAACATTTTGATATATTATTTGTATTTTTCTGACTTATAAATAATTAGATATTGAATTTACAAGTTTTATTCATTTTCTGAAATTATTTAAAATAATTAAATGGGTTTACTGCATCATGCTGACACAAGGTTGATGTCATCACGGTCGTTGAAACTTTTTACATTATGCCTATGGCTAGCCACTGTGGCTGACAAAGGGCCCCAAGCCACCTCAGCGTCCACGTGGCCAAAGTGGGGCCCGACCAGGTTTGACTGGCGCTAACCGCGCACCTGAGGTCGGGGTGACGTCATCCGGGGGATCTCCTGGATCGGTGGCGAGGACGACGCTATAGGGTGATCTGGGACATGAGAGATAGCTCGTTCGAACGAGCACAACACGAGGGATCTAACTACGGCGGAGCCGCTGGTTTTGGGTCACCGGAACAGTGACTGCGGTGGAGTCTGACGGTGGAGCATGGTGGCACATGGCGCGAGCGCAAAACAGAGCGAGAGGGACAGGGTGGGGAGGTCCATGACGACCAGAATCTCACCAGGAAGCGAGTTGTGGCGACATAGAGGCACGAGGAGGCCGGAATCGACGAGGACGACAGCGTGGGTCGTCAGAGACCGAGGTGTCGATTGGAGCGGCAGGGGACTTTCTAGCTTGCGTGCTTTGATAAGAAGACCCAGGGAAGCACGACGGTTCCAGGCGCTTGCTCAGAACGGTGAGGGGAGGCCAGAAATGGTGGCGCACAGCGGCTCTAGTGGCTAGGGTTTCGGCCAGGAGAGGGGAAACGAGGAAGAGAGAGCCAGGGGAAGGGAATGGAGAGGCATAGGGGAAGAGAGGCACGTCGCGGCTCGATATTATCCGTATCCGGAGCGGCGGCGAGGATCTCCATGTGGGGCGGCCGGCGACATGACAACAGCGAGTTGCTTCGGCTAATCGGGAGGTCCACGATGACTCCAGGAAGACGACGAACCGTTATGGGGTCAATGGGCTGCGACTGGGCCGATGACGGGCCATGCTGGGCTTCGGATGGATGCGGCTTGCGCTGCGCTGAGCGACAGGGAGGGAGGGAAGGAGAGATGGGCCACGACCTAGTTAGGTTTAGGAAACAGTTTTTTATTTTTGAACTCCTTCTCTTTTTCTGTTTTCAAATTTCTATTTTGTGTTTCCATTTGAAATATGTTTTGGGTAATTTCAAAAATACCAAAGGCTTTATAAAATATATAAAACATTGTGGGGCCCTTTTATTCCTTTTGGGCTCCAATTGTTTTGGTAACTTTTCAAATTCAAAACCATTTGAATTTATTTCAGATAGAGGGGAAAACTAGGGTTTAGAGTTTTGTATGTTTCTTTATTGCATGCAATTTAGATATGATGCTCATGAATGCACAAAACAAACCCTAATTGATATTTACCTAAGACTAGGGTGTTACATGACTCGTCTTTCTCCTGCATGCACTGTGGTAGATCGCCAATAGTACAGGGACGCTTATACGTACCCTCGAAGTTCTTGGTGAATGCTTCTTGCATGTCCAACCAGTTGCAGATGGACTTCGTTGGCAAGTCATCAATCAATTGGCGGGCCGTGCCCGCCAGCATCAGCGGGAGGTATTTGACGGCGACGTTGGGGTTACCCCCGGCAATCTCCACCGCGTTGCCGTAATCCTGCAACCACGTAGCTGGTTTGGCAGTGCCATCATAGGGCTTGATGGTCTTGTCAATCCGGAAACCCTCGGGGTAAGTTGCGGTCCGTATTACAGGTCCAAAGCAACTGGTCCTAGGTATTGTCTTTCTCGGGCCTCGTGAATCTTGTCCAGGCGTGAATGTGCATCGTATGGCTCCAGGCTTGCTCTTTTCTTCTTGCCGCCAAGGGATGGGCCGCGTGAACGACGCGAGCCTCCTCCACCATGGTGGCGGCTAGGGGACGATGGAGGCGGAGGTGGCGGTGGGTTAGTTGTCTTGCTGTTACCCTCCTGCGACGCCTCGCGCTTGTCGCGGTTGCTTGTCGGACGCGGAGGGTCATGACACGACCTGCTCTTGTGTCCTTGGTTGCGCTCTCCATCTTGATGGGGTTGCTCCATGTTATCGCGGATGATGATGCCGCTTTGCCTTGGAAGAGGCATGTCCGTGCGATGGTGACCCTTGGGGTCTTTGTGAAGTTGGGGGGATCGGGGCGGTGGAGATGGGCAACGAGGAATGAGCCTTGCCTCCTGATACGTCGGAAACGTATCTATAACTTTCGATGCTCCATTCTTGTTTTGTGTCTACTTTGCTTTACTTGTCTACACTTTGAGGTGCTTTTTACATGTTTCTGGTACTAACCTATTAACAAGTTGCAACGGTGCCAGATGCCTGTTTTTTGCTGTTTTTGGTTTCAGAAAAGTTAGTAAAGAAATATTATCGGAATTGGAAGGGACAAACGTCAAAGTCAATTACTTTCCGTGGGGAACAAGAAGACCAGAGGGGAGCCGGAGGGGCCGACCAGACCCACCCCAGGCGCGGGTGGGACCCAACCCGCACCTGGCTAGGGTTTGGCGCCCTGGCCACCGCCTCGGCCTCCCCCTTCGCCTATAAAAAGCCTCGATGCAGAAACCCTAAGCACCCGATCAAATATCCACGAAACCGTCTGTAGCTGATGCCACCATCGTTCCTAGATTGGGGGGATCTGAAGTTCTTCCCAGCACCCTGCCGGAGGGGAGATCATCCCGGAGGCCTTATCTTCGGTATGATGCGTGAGTAGTTCCACCTTGGACTATGGGTCCATGTAGTAGCTAGATGGTTGTATCTCCTCCTTTGTGCTTTCATGTATAGATCTTGTGAGCTCCGTTCATGATCAAGATCTAATCTATTTGTAATCATGCATGTTGTGCTTGCGGGGATCCGATGGATATTGAGATTATTATGTTGGTTTGATTAATGGTTTTGTCTTTATGATTCTATCATGTCTGTGTTGTTTGTGATCTTGCATGCTCTCCGTTGTTAGTAGCTATCTTGGCCAAGTAGTTGCTAGTGACTCCAAGAGGGGGTATTTATGCTCGATAGTGGTTTCATGCCTCTATTTTACAAGGGAAGTGACAGAAATCTCTTCGGTTGTAGATGTGCTGTTGCTACTAGGGAGAAAACAACGGTCTCTTGTTCATGGAACATGTGGACTGTTTACCTTACACACTTTGCTTAAAGTAGTTGTCTATTGCTTGCAACTTAATACTGGAGGGGGTTCGGATGATAACCTGAAGGTGGACTTCTAGTCATAGATGCAGTTGGATGGCGGTCTATGTATCTTGTTGTATTTCCCAAACGAATCTCATAGGATCTTTCTGACTAGTAATTGCATTGTTATGCCTTGCTCAGTTCGTGTCAATTACCCTACTGTAATCTGTTTACCCTTCATGCCATGTTGTTTATCTAAGGAGAGCACCTCTAGTGAACTATGGACCCCGGTCCAATCTTTACCATTGATACATCTTCCTCTGTTACTTGTTTACTTGCTGCAAACCATTACCTTCCATACCGTACGTTTAATCCTTTGTTACAACAAACCGGTGAGCTTAACAACCTCACTGATTCGTTGGGGCAAAGTCTTGAGTTTGTGTTGTGCAGGTCTCCGCGTTGCTTGCAACACCTGTGTGACGTTTCCTTCCTCCTACTGGTCCGATAACCTCAGTTTCTTACTGAGGGAAAACTGGCTGATGTGTTGCTTCACACCTTGCTCTTGGGGTTCCCAACGAAGCGCTGCTACATCAACTCAGTGCTGCATCAAGCTTTTCTGGCGCCATTGTCGGGGAGGCTAAGGACGTCTTCACAAGGGGAGTCCTTCACTTCCTTTATCCTTACTTTGTTTTTAGTTTGCTTTGTTTCTTTTGCTTGGTTTTGTTTGCCTCTTTCCAAACCCCCCCCCAAAAATAGTCTAGTTTGGTTTGCTTGCTTTATTCAAAAACACAAAAAAATAGTTCCTGCTCTAGTTGCCACCTTGCTCTAGCTCACCATGTTGCTTCCCAAGTTCTCCCTAAAAGATCTTGCAATAGGTAGTGGCTCCATAATTGTGAAAGATAATATTGAGGAATTATTTAACTATGTTAGCAAGCATGAAGATATTGAGGAAAAATCTATGGCAGAGCTTGCTCCTAATTATGAGATTGCTGCAGCTTCTTTAGTTCATATGTTGGAGGCTAGGTTTGTTAGCCTTAACCCCTTCATACAATTCTTTTTCCTAAAACTAAAAGAAGAAAAGAATGTTGAAAAGAGAGAATTCATCCTTGAAACTTTATCAAAAGAATTTCATGATGTTGCTAGGGAGGCCAAAAAGGTTTTTGAGCATTTCAATATGCTAGGATCAAGTGTAGATGTTGTGGGTATTTGTGATAATACTAAGCCTAGAGAAGAATTTAAGATACACATACCCTTTAAGCTTGTTGGAATGCATGAAGAATTTGAAAAGAATTTTGATTGGATTGCTCCTGAAAATATTTTTGATGAAAGTAGTAAACCAAAGAGAGATGAGAAGGGATCCTACAAAACCCATTTGGATGAGGTACCTTTCATAGTTGAAGATTTTTCAAGTATGAGTGTTAATGCTTCTTCATTTGAAAATACTTCACTCTTCTTGCTTCTTGTGCCTAACTTAAAGGCGTTAAAGAAAAGTACTTGTTGGGAGATAACCCAAGAATTTCCTTGAGTCTTGGAAGTCATTACTTCTGTAATGACCTCTCCTTATCCTTTTTGTTTGCTTTTTGTGCCAAGAATGACCTCTAATGAGAGGGAAGTAAAATTTGGGGAGTTGCTGCCCCGAAACAGATTTATGTCCTCAACCAAAAAAAATTGTGAGCAGTCTCTGTAACTCGGATTGAGCTGAAAATTAACGAATAAATCCCCCAGTATGTTAGATAACTTTCATTAGTTCAACACTTTTTGATTTGATCAACAAAAGATGTTTGAAAAAATCGTTTTCTACCTGTTGGTCTGTTTTGACAGATTTCTGCCATTATTTGCATTTGCTTCTTATTGATTCCTTTGAACCTCACTGATTCGTTGGGGCAAAGTCTTGAGTTTGTGTTGTACAGGTCTCCGCGTTGATTGCAACACCTGTGTGACGTTTCCTTCCTCCTACTGGTTCGATAGCCTTGGTTTCTTACTGAGGGAAAACTTGCTGCTGTGCTGCTTCACACCTTGCTCTTGGGGTTCCCAATGAAGCGCTCCTACATCAACTCAGTGCTGCATCACCTCCGTGGTCGGACGATATGGGGATAGCATCCTTCCTGTTGCATGCATCCCTCCGTCTTTGCTCCGATGAACACGTCTGAGACCCGACATCATGAGGAGATCGGTCCCTTGGAGGCTTAGGATGGCTAGACTGGCAATACGCTGGGTCAGACTCAAGCCTCTGAGAGGTGGCCTTTTCCTGTTGTTTCACCGCCTTGGCCACAAGGTCATAGACCCGTTCCACAACTGTGGGTGATCTATCCTGCTCCAGAAGGGTCTTGGCGACGGCTAAGTTAAGGATAGGAGCGGGCATGACCTGCCTGCCTTCGCTGTCAATGTATGGCTTGGCTTGTGGCGGCTTCGAGGGAGCCCATCCTAGGTTTCGCCGTACACCAGGATCTTTGATGATGCGAGCCGGAGCTTCTTAGCCTTATGCTGCTTGATCAGAGTCTTGTACTCGGCCTCCATTGCTCTAGCTTTCTCTATTGACTTCTGCGCGTTGGCCAGATCTCGATCTAGCTTTGCGCCTTGCTCCACGATGGCCTGCGCTTCCTCCAGCAGCTGCTGGCGCTTCTCGTCAAGCTAGACTACGTTCCGTATATGGGCCACGGTCATGGGCTCGACGAGCAAGTTGCCGTACATCACTCTATCAGCTGGAGTGATCTGGGCAGCTGCAGACGTAGATGCCAGAGGCGGCGGGTTTACGGTATTGTTGTTACTCGGACTGACGTTGAGTTCCTATGGCTGCTACACTGGGTTAGGCGGAGGGGGCATGACCTTTGCGCGATCATTGTCGGCAGCAACAGGTGGTCCCTTCCCCTTGTCCAGCGCTTTAGGCGTAGCTTGTCCGGGTTGATCTTCCTCCATCGCGGTCCCAATGGCGACGAATACCTCTCGGAACATGATGGCGTTGTCGGTCTGCTCGTCACGGTTGAAATCCTCCTCCATCTCCTACATGGCAGAGTCGAGCTCCTCCGGGCTAAAGTCTATCTCCTCCGAGTCAGCGTTGATGTCGGCGTAGAGCGCGTCCAGAATGGATTCGGAGGGTGCCGGGGCTTCCTCGATGATGGGTGGTGGTGGTGCGACAGTAGCGACAATGACTGGAGGAGGTGGTGCGGCTACTGCGATGACGACCGTAGGCGGTGGTGGCGGTGGTTGAGGCAGAGGTGCGCCGGGTAAGAGCGTGAGCGATGTCTGAGCTGCCTCCTTAGCTGTCGCGTAGTTGTTGACGGTGTGAACCATGCCCTCGAAAGTGAGGAGAATCGCGGCCTACTACCGTCTTATCGTATGCCGGAGAAGCGTACCGTGGTCCAGTCCTTCCACAACGTGATAAATGGCATCATAATTGGGGTAATGCTCCAAGTCGGCTCGTATGTGGAGCCACCTGGCTAGGTAATCGCGAGGATTTTCACCCTCTCTTTGAACGCAACGCACCAGATTAAAGATATTCACCACGCCAACGAACTTGGATCTCTGCTGTCCAGATGCACGGGCGAAGCCGACGGACTTGCAGCGATCTTCCACCATTATATCCTACACATGGGCGGTTTGGGTGGGCCTTGAATTTTTCCGATCTTTGTCGGCAAACTCCAAAGAGATATCTGACATCGATCCTTCCGCGAACGTATCCTGCCCGTAGGCGGTCCGTGCGGGTTTTGACGCTCCTCCGACTTCCAGGGAACTAGTGCCCGAGTCGGTTTTGCCGATGAAGAGGTGGATGTCCCCGATTGGGACGTCGAGCAGCAGGTGGGGTTTGTCTTCGTCAGGATCTAGAACTCGTCGGGAGGTATGATCGGAACGTTGCTGGAGAAGAGAACACGACCGATGGCTACGGTTTCACCAATTCCCGTGAAGAGCTTGGACCTCGCCCGTTATAGAGCCTGAAGTGCCTCTTGCCCCATGGTGGGCGCCAACTGTCGTGGTATTGTCGACGAGTATGCCATGGAGGGTTCCTCACAGAGCGTGTTTAGAGACGTGGGGTAAGGTGACAGGTTGACGGGTACGAGGTAACACAACTTACCCAGGTTCAGATCCTACGATGGTGGCGGGATCCTACTCCTGCAATAAATCACTATAATGGCAATATGCCGAGTTACAGGGATCGGTTCACTGTGCGCGATATGAGTTGTGTTATCTAGGTTATCTGCCCTAAAGGCTCCCATAGGTCCGGCTTATATAGTCGCCAGATCCTAGGGTTATGGACAAAGTCCTAGCCGGATGATGACCCACAAGTATAGGGGGTGTATCGTAGTACTTTCAATAAATAGGAATTTCGATCCCAACGAGGAGCAGAAGGTGTTGACTAGTGGTAAGGAGCAGGAAATCTTTGTAAATACTTAGCAAATGGATTTTTAGGGGTTTTCTGATAAAGCAACAAAATAAAGTGCAAGTAATAAAGACAACGAACAATTGCAGCAAGTGGCCCAATCCTTTCTTAGCAAAGTACAACCCGGTGGAAATACTTATAAGGACCAAACGTTCTCGAGGACACATGGGAATTCTGTCAAGTGCTTTCGCTTCAAATAGTTGAGTACCCTTCTTTGGTGTTGTAAGTGTTGTGTGGGTGAACCTATGCTAATGTACCGACCTTACTTGGACTAATAGATACTTGTGATTAAACCCCCTGCAAGCATCCACGACTACAGGAAAGCAATTAAGATAGAAACCTAACCACAACCTTAAACTCCGAGATCCTATGCTCCCTTATGCAATGGAGTCCTAACGAGGTTCGGGTTTCTGTCACTCCGGCAACCCCACAATTAGTATCCAAATACACAATGCATTCCCTTAGGCCCATAAATGGTGAAGTATCATGTAGTCAACGTTCACATGACACCACTAGAAGAATAGCACCACAACTTAAATACTAAACCATTGAATAATAACTCAACACAAATCCACTACTAACAACATGACTTCTCCCATGTCCTCAAGAACTAAACGAACTACTCACAAGACATCATATGGATCAAGACCAAAGATGATATGGTGATGGATAACAATCTGAACATAAACAATAATCCAATGGTTCCACTCACAAGCATCAACTACAATAGTAATCAACACCGGGAAAGTTTCCCCTAAGAACTAATGCAAGATCCAACACAATTGTTACATCGGGACGGAGTGGTGATGGTGGTGCTGGTGGAGATGATGGTGTGGATGATGATGATGATCCCGATGAAGTCTAGCTTGATGACGGTGTTGATGGCGACGATCTCCCCTCTCCGGGAAGGAATTTCCCCGGCAGAAATCTGTCTGCCGGAGAGGTCTTTCTCTCTCGGTGTTTTCCACCCCACAGAGGTGGCAGAAATCTTTCTGTGGTCGCTCCCTGGTATTAGGGTTTCGTGAGGAAGATATAGGCGAGAGGGCGGAGTCGGGAGCCGGCCAGGTGGGCCACACCTGCCCTAGGCGCGGGGCAAGGTGGGCTCACGCCTAGGGGGTGTGGGGCCCCTATGGCCCAGCTACGCCTCCCCTTCTGGCTTCCTCCGTCTTCTGGGAAAATATAATTTTCCAATATTTTTCTGGTATTTTTCTGATCTTCATGAAATTGCATCAAAACACCTTTTTTCCATCAGAAACCTGACTTCGGCAGTCCATCCTCCAAGAATCATCCAACATGCAAAAACAGAGGAAAAAAGACATAAGTAACACCTCATAATAAGACGCATATCAATTAAAAGAGGCAAATTATGATACAGAATGGTGATGCAAATTGGACGTATCAACTCCCCCCAAGCTTAGACCTTCGCTTGTCCCGAAGCGAAAACTGAGCTTAGTAAACATGTCCACGTGTTTATGGAGTGAAGTGTCGATAAAAGAATACGGACAAGAAGCATCACACTTACCATTATACAACTCATAGAAGAAAACAACTCACCATTATAACTTAGCTTGCAACAAGTACATGAGTCACAATAGAGATGCATAAAGATAAATCATAATTGGAATTGGCAAACTCTTGTTCTTGGTCAGAGAACAACTAGCAAACAGTTTTCACAAAAAACTTTTGTAGAAGTTAAAACAGGATTACTCTTTGCTCAAAAAGTTTTTTCACGATGAAGGCTTTCAAAGTAATACTCAATAAATAAGAGTCTTGTGCAAACAAGGAAGATAAAGAACATGATTGAATAAATCACCATATGAATGCTTGCAACACAACAACTCAAATGCTTGCTGGAGATAGAGAGGAAGTAGGTTTACTGACTCAACTTAGAAAATAGGAGAAATGTCCCTTCATAGAGGGCAGCAGGGATTTCAAGTCATAAAGAGCTTCCAAAATATTATGGTACTTACTAGCTTTGAGCCCTCATTGCCCCTATCATAGGCATATTGATATGATTAAGGTTAAAGTGAACAAGGATGGAGTATATGCTTGTCGAAATATAAGTTGGTAATCTCATGTCCCTTGAGTACAAGGGCCGCTCCTCATGCTACTCAACTTTAGTCACCGGTAAGTTCTTGTCATTGTAAGTTTGTGTATCATAAAGAACCGCCAATGGGGTACCCCTTGCACATGGTACAGGACCTTCCCATAACCAAAATGACAAGGCAAGCAGACAATGAGCATCTCAGCGATCTTTTTATTTACCATGTGCATAGCTTTTTATTGAGGATGCTTCACAGAATGCTCACTATGGTGATGCTGAAAGTTTCCACCATTATTAAGCATGGCTTAGGCTAGCGGCCCAAGTGTTTCTATAACACACATACATCACTCCATGGACTTACAAGTTCCTTCTTTATTTCACACCATCGAGATCCGTAAACAAAAGAGCATGATATCAACCATGTACAACGTATAGGTGCAATGTTGAAAGCGTTCCTCGTGACAGCACGGTTCTGCTAATCCCAACATATAGATGCAAGAATATACAACTTCGATGACACAATGGTTCAAGTCTATTAGGGGCAAGAAAATAAGGTGTGCCATCAAGTTCGTGAGAGCTTTACTAACTAGTTTTCACATAACAAAATACTTTTTAATTCGAAAGATAGATGAAGCTTGAGAATTTGCTTGGAATAGCAAATGCTAATAGGTAGATATGGTGGACACAAATGACACGGGTTTTGGTTCAAAGGGATTGGAAAAATGAGAAGTATGCCTTCTCAAAACAGGTTTTTGACTAGCAAGGCTGGGTAGCAAGCAAAAGAGTTGAAAGAAACAAGCAAACCTACAAGTGATAAAGCCAAACATGCAATCTTCCTTGAAGACACAAAAGTTCTTAAATAAAGAATACTAAGCTTATGAGCCAACAAGAGAGAAAATAAATGATACAAAATACCTGTAAGCCTTTTCTCTTTTCTTTCAAACCTCAAAAAGTGTTGTTACTGACCAGAGCTCGGTTTGCCAAAACCAATTTAGATTTACTTGATTCTCCCAAAGTGATGTTAATACTGATCAACAAGATCCATCATATAATAGGGATTGCAAACTAAAATAAGAAGTGCAAAAAGTAAAAGATAAAGCTTCTCATTAATATTCAATAAAGGCACTCACACCAAGGGATACATAGATAATCAACTAAAGGAGAGATACTTCCACATGCAAACCAACCTATAAGATAACTTCTCTACCAAAGATATGAATCTAAAATGGTAAAAGATAAAAGATAATGGTGTGATACCGCGGCACTCCCCCAAGCTTGGAACAAGCCAAGGGGATGCCAAACCTGATGACGAATTACTCCTTCGGCGGTGGTGGCGTTCTCTTGATAAGCTCCTCAATCAGCTTCCTCAAATCCTCAATATCGAAGATCAGAGTACGAATCAACTCCGAATTTTACTCAATGTGGTTCATGATCATATCAGACCAGGAGCCCCAGTCCTTGCTATTCTTTCCCCATTCTTTATTCTTAGTATGTTCCTCCCATGCATGATTAGAATGAGGCAAATCCCACATCGAGGTAAAGTTCCCCTTGGCCACATGTTGATATTGATGCTCATGTATAATAGTATGGAAAGGTCTCTTGGTACGTGGGGGAGATGACCACGGATTGTAGATAAGATGTGGAGGTCTCCCTCCTGTATACATCTGTGATGTCCTCTTAAGCTTGATAGGTTTCACCACTCCAATGCTTGCGACGGTAGCGCAGGTGTCCGGTTGCTTGTCCTCCTCCATGTCTTCTTCATCCCCAACCAAAATATCCTCCTCCTTGGGGTTTTGAGGATCATCTTCCTCGGGCTTCTTGCTTTTGTTGTTGGCGGAGACCATGGTGCTCAAACCTTGAGAAGATTTCCTAACAGAAACAGATCAAAACGAAAACATGACGAGAACACGATATACTAACCTCGGGGGATCCGGGGGGTTATATATTACAAAGTTTCAATGCATAAGGAAGGTGCTGATACGAAACTGAGGCGGAGACGGAGCTCGGGGCGCTCACACCCCTCCAGGCGCGACCGGCTGGGGCCCGCGCTTGGGGTGGGTTTGGCCACACCGGCCTCCGTTTCCTCCTCTGATTCGTCTCGTAGCTTTCCTTATGTAATAAAAACATCAAAAATATAAAAATACTAGGCTTTCACGAACCTTATGTTTTCACCAGTTTTACCTATTCAAAGACGAACTCTGCAGACTCCTTTTCTCCTTCTCTTGGAAATTACTTTTCTCACAAGGAAACACACAAACTTCAATGGAAAAATTAGTGTAAGTAAAAACAATAAACCTTAAGGTTCACACTTCAACTGAAATCCATCACAACAAAGGCTTCTGTAAGAGGCAAATGCAAATGATAACAGAAGTCTGTCAAAACAGACCAACAGGTCAAGATTGATTTTTTTGAAAACCTTCTGTTGCTCAAATCAAAAAGTGCAAAACTAATCAAAGTTGGGTAACAACTTGGAGAACAGGAACAGAAAAATACAGCTCCATCCGAAATACCGAGCTCCCTCACGAGTTTTTACAATGCAGCACAAAAATCTGTCCCAGGACAGAAACTTTTCACAACTCCTCTACTTCTCAAAAGTAGTTGAACTTGACTCAAAAAACAAAACAAAAAGGATAAGGAGCGGTTATTACCGAGGTAATAACTTCCAAGACTCAACCAAACTCTTGGGTTATCTCCCAACAAGTAATTTTCTTTAATGCCTTTAAGTTAGGCTTAAAAGTTTCAAAGATGCTCACATAGGATATATGGAGTGAAAGAGAGCATCAAGAAGCAAATAACCAACACATTTGAGTCTAACCCACTTCCTATGCATGGGGGTATCATGATAAATAAATTGTTGAAACAAAAAGCCATTAGCATAGGAATACAAAACAAATGCAACTTCAAAGCTTTCAACATAAAATGGGGAAACTTAACATCATTGAGATGCATAAAACCATGTTTCCCTCTCTCATAATAACTTTCAGTAGAACTTTGAATAAAGTTGACAATATAACTGTCACAGGAAACAACTCTATCATCAGAATTATCATACTTACAGTCATCAAAAAGAGGCCCAAGGTCATAAACTAGGTCAATAGAAGCAAGTTGTTCCATCCTGAAATCTTTATTAGGCAAGTTGTTTTCACAAGGAGCTTTAGCAAATTTGGAAAAGTTAAACTCATAAAAATCTCCATCAAACTTAGTTAAAACTTTTTCCTTCCTACAATCTATGATAGCCCCACAAGTATTCAAGAAGTGTATACCAAAGATAATAGGATAGGTTTTACTAGCTTGAGAACCCAAGTACTAGAAAATCAGCAGGATATTTAATCTTACCACAAAGAACCTCCACATCTCTTACAATGCCAATGGGACAGACTGTCTCTCTATTAGCAAGGTGAATAACCACATCAATGTCCTCAAGCTCACAAGGACCAATTTCATGCATAATTTCCCTATAAAGCTCATAAGGAATAGCACTAGAACTAGCACCAATATCAGATAAACCATAATAACAATGATCACCAATTTTAACAGAAAGCACATGGACATTATCTTTTCTAGATTTTCTAGGATGAGAGACAATATTAGAAGCGTCTTCACAGAAGACAATATGCTCATCCTCTATATTTCTAGTGACAAGATCTTTCACAATAGCTACAACAGGCTCAATTTTTATTTCTTCATCGGGTTCCACAGTTTTCTTTGCACTTTTGCTAACCACATTAGCTATAATAGAATGTTCCTTTACGTTAGCAGGAAAAGGGATTTTCTCAACATAAGGTTTAGGCAAAATAGGATCAACAATACAGACTTCTATGCTAGCAGGAACATGGGTAACAAAGTCTTTATAAGGAGCATGGTACTTGTCCCACTCTTTCTTGGGAATGATCCAGCACAAGAAGCATCTAGTAAATCTTTACCATGAAGAGAAAGCCTAGCATAAAATTTATTGATAATAATATTGTGAGGGAGTTCATGAATAGGACATTTAAGCATTAGTAACTTCAATCTCCCCCAAGATTGAGCTGTACTCTCTCCATCACGAGGCCAAAAGTTATATATCAGATTTCTATCCTTATGAATTTCACTAGGAGGATAGAATTTAGAATAAAAGAGAGATGTCATTTCCTCCCATTCCATGGATTGTCCATTCTTCAGCAGCTTATACCATTCTTCAGCTCTCCCTTTCAAGGATATAGAGAGTAACTCCTTCTTCACCTGTTCAGTTGTGATACCTGCACACTTAAACAATCCGCATAATTCATGGATAAAGAGCAAATGATCACCAGGATGGACAGTTCCATCCCCAAAATAACAATTATCCATAACACGATCAACAATACTTGTAGGTATCTTAAAAGGATCTATCTCAACAGGTGGTGGTTCATCTACTACCCTAACAGTGGTAGTAGTTTTCCCAAACAGAAAACGAAAATAAATACTCATAGTAGAAGTTTCCTTTACCAGTTCCACTCTTCAATAGCGCTTCACTCCCCGACAACGGCGCCAGAAAATAGTCTTGATGACCCACAAGTATAGGGGGTGTATCGTAGTACTTTCGATAAATAGGAGTGTCGATCCCAACGAGGAGCAGAAGGTGTTGACTAGTGGTAAGGAGCAGGAAATCTTTGTAAATACTTAGCAAATAGATTTTTAGGGGTTTTCTAATAAACCAACAAAACAAAGTGCAAGTAATAAAGACAACGAACAACTGCAGCAAGTGGCCCAATCCTTTTTTAGCTAAGGACAAGCCGTTGGAAATACTTATAAGGACCAAACATTCTGGAGGACACATGGGAATTCTGTCAAGTGCTTTCGCTTCAAATAGCTGAGTACCCTTCTTTGGTGTTGTAAGTGTTGTGGGGGTGAACCTGTGCTAATGTACCGACCTTACTTGTACTAATACATACTTGTGATTAACCCCCCCGCAAGCATCCGCAACTACATGAAAGAAATTAATATATAAACCTAACCACAACCTTAAACTCCGAGATCCTACGCTCCCTTATGCAATGGTGTCCTAACGGGGGTTCAGGTTTCTGTCACTCCGGCAACCCCACAATTAGTAGCCAAATACACAATGCATTCCCCTAGGCCCATAAATGTGAAGTATCATGTAGTCAACATTCACATGACACCACTAGAAGAATAGCACCACAACTTAAATACTAAACCATTGAATAATAACTCAACACAAATCCACTACTAACAACATGACTTCTCCCATGTCCTCAAGAACTAAACGAACTACTCACAAGACATCATATGGATCAAGATCAAAGATGATATGGTGATGGATAAAAATCTAAACATAAACAATAATCCAATGGTTCCACTCACAAGCATCAACTACAATAGTAATCAACACCAGGAAAGTTTCCCCTAAGAACTAATGCAAGATCCAACACAATTGTTACAGCGAGACGGAGTGGTGATGGTGGTGCTGGTGGAGATGATGGTGTGGATGATGATGATGATCCCGATGTAGTCCAGCTTGATGATGGTGTTGATGGCGACGATCTCCCCTCTCCGGAAAGGAATTTTCCCGGTAGAAATCTGTCTGTCGGAGAGCTCTTTCTCTCTCGGTGTTTTCCGTCCTGCAGAGGCGGCAAAAATCTTTCTATGGTCGCTCCCTGGTATTAGGGTTCCGTGAGGAAGATATAGGTGAGAGGGCGGAGTTGGGAGCCGGCCAGGTGGGCCACACCTTCCCTAGGCGTGGGGCAAGGTGGGCTCGCGCCTAGGGGGTGTGGGCCCCCTGTGGCCCAGCTACGCCTCCCCTTCTGGCTTCCTCCGTCTTCTGGGAAAATATAATTTTCCAATATTTTTCTAGTATTTTTCTGATCTTCGCGAAATTGCACCAAAACACCTCCTTTTCCATCAAAAACCTGACTCCGACAGTCCATCCTCCAAGAGAATCATCCAACATGCAAAAACAGAGGAAAAGACATAAGTAACACCTCATAATAAGGCACATATCAATGAATAGAGGCAAATTATGATATAGAATGGTGATGCAAATTGGACATATCACCGGACAGGTTATAGTCCTACATGGTACACTACTAGTCTAACGTGTCTTGCACTCCAAGGCTCCGAGTATGTCGGTGACTCCTTCGTAGCCTTCCTTTATCCGGCATGGGCCTCCCTTCTGGATCCATCTAACTGGGCCGCCCAGCAGGCCATGGGCCTTGCTACCAACTGTGGGCCACCTAGGTTATCCGGATTAGAGACATGCTATGATGATACCCATATAGCATATCCCCAACATAACATATATAATAAAACTGTTTTATCGAGGGAGGCAGCTGCAGGACATGACCAAAAGCCCAGCCCGCAGCCATCTACCACCCCTCTGATGTAAACCCTAAACTTTTCCCATCTAACCCTAACCCTAGACCACACCTACCTACCCCTAATCCCATCCCACCGCCGCCACATCCAAGCGCGCGCGGTACACACACCACACATGCCACGCACGCAGACCACCTGCCCACTCCACCAGGCCCCAGTGCCCACCCACTGACACGCAACACATAACTGTTGGAGATATGCCCTAGAGGCAATAATAAATATAGTTATTATTATATCTTTGTGTTTATGATAAATGTTTACATTCATGCTATAATAGTATTAACAAGGAAACATTAATACTTGTGTGATTTGTAAACTTAAATTGAAGTCCCTAGTAAAGCCTCTATATAATACTAGCTTGTTGGTTAATAAATGATTGTGGTTTCCCTATCATGAACATTGAGATGTTATTAACAACAAGATCATATCGTTAGGAGAATGATATGATGGACATACTCCTATAGATAAGCGTAGCATAAAGATCAAGTCATTTTAATAGTTCAATTGCTATATGCTTTCTGATACATAGTAACCTAATTCCTTCGACCATGAGATCATGCATATCACCTTTACCGGATGGATGCTTTGATGACATCAAACACCACACCGTAACTGGGTGGCTATAAAGGTGGCATTGAGTGTTCGGAAAGTATTGGTTGAGACACATGGATCAAGAGTGGGATTTGTCCATCCATATGTCGGATAGATATACTCTGGGCCCTCTCGGTGAAATGTCATCCAATTAGCTTGCAAGCATGTGACTGGCTCACAAGGGATCACATATCACGGGAACGAGAAAAGAGTACTTATCAGTAACGAGGTTGAACTAGGTATGCAGAGATACCGACGATCATAACCTCAGATAAGTAAACTATCGTGAGACAAGGGGAAATTGGTATCGTATGTAAGTGGTTCATTCGATCGCAAAGTAATCGTAGAAATATGTGGGAGCCATATGAATTTCCAGATTCCTCTATTGGTTATTGTTCGGAGAAGTGTCTCGATCATGTCCGCATAATTCACGAACCGTAGGGAGACACACTTAAGGATTCAACGTTGTTTGAGTAGTTATGGAATGATGAGAAAGAGACCGAATGTTGTTCGTGTTGGAGATATGCCCTAGAGGCAATAATAAATGTAGTTATTATTATATCTTTGTGTTTATGATAAATGTTTGCATTCATGCTATAATAGTATTAACAAGGAAACATTAATACTTGTGTGATTTGTAAACTCAATTTGAAGTCCCTAGTAAAGCCTCTATACATCACTAGCCTGTTGGCTGATAAATTATTGTGGTTTCCCTATCATGAACATTGAGATGTTATCAACAACAAGATCATATCATTAGGAGAATGATATGGTGGACATACTCCTATAGATAAGCGTAGCATAAAGATCAAGTCATTTTAATAGTTCAATTGCTATATGCTTTCTGATACATAGTAACCTAATTCCTCCGACCATGAGATCATGCATATCACCTTTACCGGATGGATGCTTTGATGACATCAAACACCACACCGTAACTGGGTGGCTATAAAGGTGGCATTGAGTGTTCGGAAAGTATTCGTTGAAACACATGGATCAAGAGTGGGATTTGTCCATCCATATGACGGATGTATATACTCTGGGCCCTCTTGGTGGAATGTCATCCAATTAGCTTGCAAGCATGTGACTGGCTCACAAGGGATCACATATCACGGGAACGAGAAAAGAGTACTTATCGGTAACGAGGTTGAACTAGGTATGCAGAGATACCGACGACCATAACCTCGGATAAGTAAACTATCGTGAGACAAAGGGAAATTGGTATTGTATGTAAGTGGTTCATTCGATCGCAAAGTAATCGTAGAAATATGTGGGAGCCATATGAATTTCCAGATTCCTCTATTGGTTATTGTTCGGAGAAGTGTCTCGATCATGTCCGCATAATTCACGGACCGTAGGGAGACACACTTAAGGATTCGACGTTGTTTGATTAGTTATGGAATGAATGAGAAAGAGACCGAATGTTGTTCGGAGTCTCGGATGGGATCCGGGATATCCGAGATTGGATCCATGTACGAAAACCAAGTATGGACTTTGGTGGACTTACCGGATGGCCGGAAGGCTGTCGAGAACAAATGGATCTTCAAGAAGAAAACAGATGCTGATGGTAATGTTACTGTCTATAAAGCTCGACTTGTCGCAAAAGGGTTTCGACAAATTCAAGGAGTTGACTACGATGAGTCTTTCTCACCAGTAGCGAAGCTAAAGTCTGTGAGGATTATTTTAGCAATCGCTGCATATTATGATTATGAGATATGGCAGATGGATGTCAAAACAGCATTCCTCAATGGAGATATTGATGAAGAGTTGTATATGATGCAACCCAAAGGTTTTGTCGATCCTAAAGATGCTAACAAGGTATGTAAACTTCAACGGTCCATCTATGGATTGAAGCAAGCATCCCGAAGTTGGAATCAACGTTTTGATAAGGTGATCAAAAGTTTTGGTTTTATACAAACTTATGGAGAAGGTTGTATTTACAAGAAAGTGAGTGGGAGCTCTGTAGCATTCTTAATACTCTATGTGGATGACATATTATTGATTGGGAATGATGTAGACCTTCTTAATAGTGTCAAGGAATATTTGAATAATAGTTTTTCAATGAAGGATCTTGGAGAAGCAGCTTACATATTAGGCATAAAGATTTATAGAGATAGATCGAAACGCCAAATATCATTGTCACGGACTACATATTTGGACAAAGTTCTAAAGAGATTTGGAATGGAAGATAGCAAGAAAGGGTTCTTGCCCATGTTGCCCAATACGACCTTGAGTAAAACTCAAAGTCCGACATCGGCAAAAGATAGAGAAAGGATGAGTAAGACTCCCTATGCCTCAGCCATAGGATCTCTAATGTATGCCATGCTATGTACTAGACCCGACATTGCATATGCTGTTAGTTTGAATAGCAGATATCAAAGTGATCCAGGAGTGGATCATTGGACAGCGGTCAAAAACATCCTTAAGTACTTGAGAAGAACTAAGGATATGGTTCTTTCTTATGGAGGTGATGAACAACTCGTTGTTAATGGTTACACCGATGCTAGTTGGAACACCGATCTGGATGATTCTAAATCACAATCTGGATACGTATTTATTTTGAATGGTGCAGTAGTTAGCTGGAGGAGTGCAAAGCAAAGCGTTGTGGCAAGATCTTCAACTGAATCGGAATACATGGCTGCTTCGGAGGCTTCACAAGAAGCGATATGGATGAAAGAGTTCATTACAGAGCTGGGTGTGGTTCCTAGTGCGCTGGACCCAATGTCTATCTACTGTGATAACATGGGCGCCATAGCCAATGCGCAAGAACCAAGGTCACACAAGAAGCTGAAGCACATCAAGCTACGTTTTCACGCTATTCGAGAACATATCCAAGATGGGGATATAAAGATTTGCAAAGTACACACAGATCTGAATGTGGCGGATCCGTTGACTAAACCTCTCCTGAGGGCAAAACATGACCAGCACCAAACTGCCATGGGTGTTCGGTATATTACCATGTAATCTAGATTAGATGACTCTAGTGCAAGTGGGAGACTGTTGGAGATATGCCCTAGAGGCAATAATAAATGTAGTTATTGTTATATCTTTGTGTTTATGATAAATGTTTGCATTCATGCTATAATAGTATTAACAAGGAAACATTAATACTTGTGTGATTTGTAAACTCAATTTGAAGTCCCTAGTAAAGCCTCTATACATCACTAGCCTGTTGGTTGATAAATGATTGTGGTTTCCCTATCATGAACATTGAGATGTTATCAACAACAAGATCATATCATTAGGAGAATGATATGGTGGACATACTCCTATAGATAAGCGTAGCATAAAGATCAAGTCATTTTAATAGTTCAATTGCTATATGCTTTCTAATACATAGTAACCTAATTCCTCCGACCATGAGATCATGCATATCACCTTTACCGGATGGATGCTTTGATGACATCAAACACCACACCGTAACTGGGTGGCTATAAAGGTGGCATTGAGTGTTCGGAAAGTATTGGTTGAAACACATGGATCAAGAGTGGGATTTGTCCATCCATATGACGGATAGATATACTCTGGGCCCTCTCGGTGGAATGTCATCCAATTAGCTTGCAAGCATGTGACTGGCTCACAAGGGATCACATATCACGGGAACGAGAAAAGAGTACTTATCGGTAACGAGGTTGAACTAGGTATGCAGAGATACCGACGATCATAACCTCGGATAAGTAAACTATCGTGAGACAAAGGGAAATTGGTATCGTATGTAAGTGGTTCATTCGATCGCAAAGTAATCGTAGAAATATGTGGGAGCCATATGAATTTCCAGATTCCTCTATTGGTTATTGTTTGGAGAAGTGTCTCGATCATGTCCGCATAATTCACGAACCGTAGGGAGACACACTTAAGGATTCGACGTTGTTTGAGTAGTTATGGAATGAATGAGAAAGAGACCGAATGTTGTTCGGAGTCTCGGATGGGATCCGGGATATCACGAGGAGATCCGGAATGGTCCGGAGAATAAGAATCATATAAGGAAAGTCCCGTTTCGGAGTTGGGGAATGATTCCGGTGTTTTCATCGGGAATGTTCTAGAAGGTTCCAGAATGTCCGGCACTCCGGAGGGGAAGGGGTACATGAATGTGTCATTGTAAGTTGGAATGATTGCATCATGTACTAAGTGTCTTTGCTGTCCAAATAAAGGGTTTATTCAAATCCTAAATTGAAAAGTCAAATGGCAAGTTTTGGAAAGAGGAGGAGGAGGTTGAAACCGAGTTGGGGAGGGAGTCCCTCCTCCCCAAGCCGGCGCACCACCCAAGCCGAGTTGGGGAGAGACTCCCCTCCCTCTCCTTGGCTGCCGGCCTCTCCACCTATATAAGGAGGGGCAGTGCTCCCTCCTAGCACACACAAGTACCTCTCCTCCAAACCCTAGCTTGGCGCCTACCACCATAGCCGCCGCCGCCCCCTAGGGTTTTGCCTTAGCCGCCGACTTAGGGTGCCCCAAACCCTAGCTACCGGCTCTAGCCTCTCCTCCTTGGTGTGTCTAAAACCTAGATCGCCGAGGAGCTCTCTCATACTCCACCATACTCGCTCCGGCTTAAGGCGAAGCCCTGCGAGATCTCCCCTCTACTTCCGGTACCACGCCGTTGTGCTGCCGGAATCGCGAGGAGAGTGCTACAACCTTCGCTGCCTGCTGGAACAAGGGAGAGAAAGGTCTTCGTCGAGTACCGAACGTGTGACCGACTGCGGAAGCGCTGCCGGAACGCAGCGCCGGAAGGATCGTCTACGCGATCTTGAGATCGGGAAGAGTACGACTACATCACCCACGGGAATACGCTCTTGTTAAATACTTTGGAATCTTCGAGGGTAAGTTATTCCATCGACTCGTTGCTACAATCTAGTAGATAGATCTTGGCTTGTTTGTTTGTATGCGATAGAAATTTTTTGTTTTCCATGCTACGAAACCCTATAGTGGTATCAGAGCCGTGTCTATATGTAGATCTGTTGCATGAGTAGAACACAATGGTCATTGTGGGCGTTGATGCTTTTATTGTCGATTGCTTCTTGTGTACTTTGCATCTTGCGGTATGTTGGGATGAAGCGGCCCGGGCTAACCTTACATGACATCGTTCATGAGACTTGCTCCACGCTTGACATGCAACTTGTATTGCATAAGTGGCTTTGCGGGTGCCTGTTTCTCCTAGCATAGTTAAGATCCAATTTACAACGGGTGATTAACAATACTAGTATCAATATTGTGGTTCATGTTCGTAAGTTAGAACGACACTTATTGAAAGCCCCAAACCACGTAAAACATGCAAAGAAAGTAGAGGCGTCTAACTTTGTTTTGCAGGGGTGTGCAGTGATGTGATATGGCCATGATTGTGATTATATTTGATGTATGCAATGTTCCTTATTGTAAGTTGGCAACCGGCAGGAGCCATATGGTTGTCTTTAATTTATGTTAAGACCCACGTGTCTATTCAAAGTAGTTGTAATAGTTGAAGCCGGTGGACGACAACCATGGAGAGGCGTCATTGACCTTGATGCAATGCCGGTGATGATGGAGATCATGTTCGTGCTTGAAGATGGAGATCGGAAGCACAAAGAAGAAAGGCCATATCATATCACATATTTTGAATTGCATGTGATGTTAATCCTTTATACATCTTGTATTGCTTAGTAGACGACGGTAGCATTATAAGATGATCCCTCATGCACATGAATTTCAAGTCATAAAGTGTTCACCCTTAGTTAGCACCGTTGCTAAAGCTTGTTGTTTCGAAGCACCACGTGATGATCGGGTGTGTTAGATTCTGCAAGTGTATACAACATGAGCAAGCCAGATTTGCTCATGCGGAAACTAAGGTTTGATCTTGACGAGCCTAGCATGTACAGACATGGTCTCGGAACACGGATCACCAAAAGGTAAAGCATGAATCATATAGTAGATATGATGAACATGACGATTGTTCGCCATTGAAACTATATCAACTCTCGTGATGATCGGTGTTGATGTAGTGGATTTGGTTCATGTGATCACTAAAACAATGTGAGGGATGTTGTTTTGAGTGGGAGTTCACCTAGATTAACTTTATTATTAATTTGAACTCAATTTGTCATAAACTTAGTCTAAACTATTGCAAATATGTTGTAGATCAATGGCAGCCCCTACCATCAATTTTAATGCGTTCCTAGAGAAAGAAAAGTTGAAAAACAATGGAAGCAACTTCGCGGATTGGTTCCGCAATTTGAGGATTGTCCTCACAGCTGGTAATTTGACCTATGTGCTGGATGCACCGCTGGGTGACCCACCTGCAGCTGATGCTTCCGATGAAGTAAAGAATGTTTACCTCGCTCGGAAGAATCAGTACTCCATAGTTCAGTGTGCTATCTTGTATGGTTTGGAATCAGAGCTTCAGAAAAGGTTTGAGAATTCAGACCCATATGATATTGTCGAGGATCTCAAATTGATCTTTGAGACTCATGCGGCAATTGAAAGTTATGAGGCTTCTGAAAAGTTCTTTAACTGCAAGATGGAAGAGGGCAGCTCCGTCAGTGAGCATGTGCTTAAGATGTCTGGGCACGCAAACAAACTTCAAAGCTTGGGTATAGTGATTCCTAATGCTTTGGGGATTTACCGTGTCCTCCAATCACTACCACCAAGTTACAAGAACTTTGTGATGAACTACAACATGCAGAACATGAACAAGCAGTTGCCAGAACTGTTTGCTATGTTAAAGTTTGCAGAAGTGGATATCAAGAAAGAGCACCAAGTGTTGTTGGTCAATAAGACCACCAAATTCAAGAAAGGCAAGTCTAAGCAGAAGGGACACTTCAAGAAGGGTGGTAAGAAAGTTACCACGCCGGCGAAGAAGACCAAGGCTGGACCTAAGCCTGATACTGAGTGCTTTTACTGCAAGGGAGAAGGTCACTGGAAGCGGAATTGCCCAAAGTACTTGGCGGATTTGAAGAACGGTAACATCAAGAAGAAAGGTATATCTGATATATATGTTATTAATGTGTATCTCACTAGTACTCGTAGTAGTGCCTGGGTATTTGATACTGGTTCGGTTGCTCATATTTGTAACTCGAAACAGGTGCTGCAGAATAAACGGAAGCTAGCGAAGAACGAGGTGACGATGCGCGTGGGAAACGGATCAAAGGTTGATGTGATCGCGGTCGGCACGCTACCCCTTCATCTACCATCGGGATTAGTTTTATACTTAAATAATTGTTATTTGGTGCCTGCGTTGAGCATGAACATTATATCGGGATCTTGTTTATTGCGAGACGGTTACTTGTTTAAGTCCGAGAATAATGGTTGTTCGATTTATATGAGTAATATGTTTTATGCACATGCACCTTTGATAGATGGTCTATTCTTGTTGAATCTCGATAGTGGAAATACACACATTAATAACATTGAGGCTAAACGTTTGAAATCAAGCGATAATTCGACCTATATGTGGCACTGTCGTCTTGGTCACATTGGAGTGAAGCGTATGAAGAAACTCCATTCCGATGGACTTCTTGAATCACTTGATTTCGAATCACTTGATAGATGCGAAGCATGTCTGATGGGTAAAATGACTAAGACTCCATTTTCTGGTATGATGGAGCGAGCTACGGACTTATTAGAAATCATACATACCGATGTGTGTGGTCCAATGAGTGTAGCATCGCGCGGTGGTTATCGTTATGTTCTTACCTTCACGGATGATTTGAGTAGATATGGGTATATCTATTTCATGAAACATAAGTCCGAAACTTTCGAGAAGTTTAAGGAGTTTCAAAGTGAGGTAGAGAATCAACGTAACAAGAAGATTAAATTTCTACGTTCTGATCGTGGAGGTGAATATCTAAGTGACGAGTTTGGCGAGCATTTGAAGAAATGCGGAATACTTTCACAGTTGACACCGCCGGGAACACCACAGCGTAATGGTGTGTCCGAACATCGTAATCGAACTCTCTTAGATATGGTTCGTTCTATGATGTCACTTACAGATTTACCGCTATCATTTTGGGGTTTTGCATTAGAAACAACCGCATTCACTTTAAATAGGGCACCATCTAAATCCGTTGAAACGACACCGTATGAATTATGGTTTGGGAAGAAACCTAAATTGTCGTTCCTTAAAGTTTGGGGTTGCGAAGCCTATGTAAAGAAGTTACAGCCGGACAAGCTTGAACCCAAAGCGGAAAAATGCGTCTTCATAGGATACCCGAAGGAAACTATTGGGTATACCTTCTATCATAGATCCGAAGGCAAAATCTTCGTTGCCAAGAATGGATCCTTTCTAGAGAAGGAATTTCTCTCGAAAGAAGTGACTGGAAGGAAAGTAGAACTCGACGAGGTTGTCGAACCTTCTCTCGAAATTGCGAGTAGCGCAGCACCGGAAGAAGTTCCTATGGTGCCTGCACCAATTAGAGAGGAAGCTAATGATGATGATCATGAAACTTCGGTTGAAGTTGCTACAGAGCCTCGGAGGTCAACGAGAACTCGTACCACTCTAGATTGGTATGATCCCGTTATGAGTGTCATGTTGGTGGACAACACCGATGACCCTGAGACATATGAGGAAGCAATGATGAGCCCAGATTCCAATAAATGGCAAGAAGCCATGAAATCCGAGATTGGATCCATGTACGAAAACCAAGTATGGACTTTGGTGGACTTACCGGATGGCCGGAAGGCTGTCGAGAACAAATGGATCTTCAAGAAGAAAACAGATGCTGATGGTAATGTTACTGTCTATAAAGCTCGACTTGTCGCAAAAGGGTTTCGACAAATTCAAGGAGTTGACTACGATGAGACTTTCTCACCAGTAGCGAAGCTAAAGTCTGTGAGGATTATGTTAGCAATCGCTGCATATTATGATTATGAGATATGGCAGATGGATGTCAAAACAACATTCCTCAATGGAGATATTGATGAAGAGTTGTATATGATGCAACCCAAAGGTTTTGTCGATCCTAAAGATGCTAACAAGGTATGTAAACTTCAACGGTCCATATATGGATTGAAGCAAGCATCCCGAAGTTGGAATCAACGTTTTGATAAGGTGATCAAAAGTTTTGGTTTTATACAAACTTATGGAGAAGCTTGTATTTACAAGAAAGTGAGTGGGAGCTCTGTAGCATTCTTAATACTATATGTGGATGACATATTATTGATTGGGAATGATGTAGACCTTCTTAATAATGTCAAGGAATATTTGAATAATAGTTTTTCAATGAAGGATCTTGGCGAAGCAGCTTACATATTAGGCATAAAGATTTATAGAGATAGATCGAAACGCCAAATATCATTGTCACAGAGTACATATTTGGACAAAGTTCTAAAGAGATTTGGAATGGAAGATAGCAAGAAAGGGTTCTTGCCCATGTTGCCCAATACGACCTTGAGTAAAACTCAAAGTCCGACATCGGCAGAAGATAGAGAAAGGATGAGTAAGACTCCCTATGCCTCAGCCATAGGATCTCTAATGTATGCCATCCTATGTACTAGACCCGACATTGCATATGCTGTTAGTTTGACTAGCAGATATCAAAGTGATCCAGGAGTGGATCAATGGACAGCGGTCAAAAACATCCTTAAGTACTTGAGAAGAACTAAGGATATGGTTCTTTCTTATGGAGGTGATGAACAGCTCGTTGTTAATGGTTACACCGATGCTAGTTGGAACACTGATCCGGATGATTCTAAATCACAATTTGGATACGTATTTATTTTGAATGGTGCAGTAGTTAGCTGTAGGAGTGCAAAGCAAAGCGTTGTGGCGAGATCTTCAACTGAATCGGAATACATGGCTGCTTCGGAGGCTTCACAAGAAGCGATATGGATGAAAGAGTTCATTACAGAGCTGGGTGTGGTTCCTAGTGCGCTGGACCCAATGTCTATCTACTGTGATAACATGGGCGCCATAGCCAATGCGCAAGAACCAAGGTCACACAAGAAGCTGAAGCACATCAAGCTACGTTTTCACGCTATTCGAGAACATATCCAAGATGGGGATATAAAGATTTGCAAAGTACACACAGATCTGAATGTGGCGGATCCGTTGACTAAACCTCTCCTAAGGGCAAAACATGACCAGCACCAAACTGCCATGGGTGTTCGGTATATTACCATGTAATCTAGATTAGATGACTCTAGTGCAAGTGGGAGACTGTTGGAGATATGCCCTAGAGGCAATAATAAATGTAGTTATTATTATATCTTTGTGTTTATGATAAATGTTTGCATTCATGCTATAATAGTATTAACAAGGAAACATTAATACTTGTGTGATTTGTAAACTCAATTTGAAGTCCCTAGTAAAGCCTCTATACATCACTAGCCTGTTGGTTGATAAATGATTGTGGTTTCCCTATCATGAACATTGAGATGTTATCAACAACAAGATCATATCATTAGGAGAATGATATGGTGGACATACTCCAATAGATAAGCGTAGCATAAAGATCAAGTCATTTTAATAGTTCAATTGCTATATGCTTTCTGATACATAGTAACCTAATTCCTCCGACCATGAGATCATGCATATCACCTTTACCGGATGGATGCTTTGATGACATCAAACACCACACCGTAACTGGGTGGCTATAAAGGTGGCATTGAGTGTTCGGAAAGTATTGGTTGAAACACATGGATCAAGAGTGGGATTTGTCCATCCATATGACGGATAGATATACTCTGGGCCCTCTCGGTGGAATGTCATCCAATTAGCTTGCAAGCATGTGACTGGCTCACAAGGGATCACATATCACGGGAACGAGAAAAGAGTACTTATCGGTAACGAGGTTGAACTAGGTATGCAGAGATACCGACGATCATAACCTCGGATAAGTAAACTATCGTGAGACAAAGGGAAATTGGTATCGTATGTAAGTGGTTCATTCGATCGCAAAGTAATCGTAGAAATATGTGGGAGCCATATGAATTTCCAGATTCCTCTATTGGTTATTGTTCGGAGAAGTGTCTCGATCATGTCCGCATAATTCACGAACCGTAGGGAGACACACTTAAGGATTCGACGTTGTTTGAGTAGTTATGGAATGAATGAGAAAGAGACCGAATGTTGTTCGGAGTCTCGGATGGGATCCGGGATATCACGGGGAGATCCGGAATGGTCCGGAGAATAAGATTCATATAAGGAAAGTCCTGTTTCGGAGTTGGGGAATGATTCCGGTGTTTTCATCGGGAATGTTCTAGAAGGTTCCGGAATGTCCGGCACTCCGGAGGGGAAGGGGTACATGAATGTGTCATTGTAAGTTGGAATGATTGCATCATGTACTAAGTGTCTTCGCTGTCCAAAATAAAGGGTTTATTCAAATCCTAAATTGAAAAGTCAAACGGCTAGTTTGAAAGTCAAACGACAAGTTTTGGAAAGAGGAGGAGGAGGTTGAAACCGAGTTGGGGAGGGAGTCCCTCCTCCCCAAGCCGGCGCACCACCCAAGCCGAGTTGGGGAGGGACTCCCCTCCCTCCCCTTGGCCACCGGCCCCTCCACCTATATAAGGAGGGGCAGGGCTCCCTCCTAGCACACAAGTACCTCTCCTCCAAACCCTAGCTTGGCGCCTACCACCATAGCCGCCGCCGTCCCCTAGGGTTTTGCCTTAGCCGCTGACTTAGGGTGCCCCAAACCCTAGCCGCCGGCTCTAGCCTCTCCTCCTTGGTGTGTCTAAAACCTAGATCGCCGAGGAGCTCTCTCATACTCCACCATACTCGCTCCGGCTTAAGGCGAAGCCCTGCGAGATCTCCCCTCTACTTCTGGTACCACGCCATTGTGCTGCCGGAATCGCGAGGAGAGTGCTACAACCTCCGCTGCCTGCTGGAACAAGGGAGAGAAAGGTCTTCGTCGAGTACCGAACGTGTGACCGACTGCGGAAGCGCTGCCGGAACGCAGCGCCGGAAGGATCGTCTACGCGATCTTGAGATCGGGAAGAGTACGACTACATCACCCACGAGAATCTGCTCTCGTTAAACACTTTGGAATCTTCGAGGGTAAGTTATTCCATCGACTCGTTGCTACAATCTAGTAGATAGATCTTGGCTTATTTGTTTGTATGCGATAGAAATTTTTTGTTTTCCATGCTACGAAACCCTACAGTTCGGAGTCTCGGATGGGATCCGGGATATCACGAGGAGATCCGGGATGGTCCGGAGAATAAGATTCATATAAGGAAAGTCCTGTTTCGGAATTGGGGAATGGTTCTAGTGTTTTCATCGGGAATGTTCTAGAAGGTTCCGGAATGTCCGACACTCCAAAGGGGAAGGGTACATGAATGTGTTATATCAAGTTGGTATGGTTGCATCATGTACTAGGTGTCATCGCTGAACATAATAAAGGGTTTAATCAAATCCTAGTTTGAAAAAGTCAAACGCCAATTTGAAAGTCAAACGGCTATTTTGGGAAGTGGAGAGGGAGGTGGAAACCGAGTTGCGGGAGGAGTTCCTCCCCTCCACCGCCGGCCCACCTTGAAACCGAGTTGGGGAGGGACTCCCCTCCCCTTGGCCGCGCCTCCCACCTATAAAGGGAGGGGCAGGGCTGCCCCTCCTAGCACACAAGTTCTCTACCTCTAAACCCTAACCCTAGCCGCCGCCGCCCTCCATAGCCGCCGCCGGCCTAGGGCATCTCGCCGCCGCCGCCTAGGTCAAACCCTAGCCACCGTCCTAGCCCCCTCCTTGGTGTGTCTAAACCCTAGAACACCGAGGGCTCTCTCATAGTCCACCATACTCGCTCCGGCTTAAGGCGAAGTCCTGCGAGATCTCCCCTCTACTTACGGTACCACGCCGTTGTGCTGCCGGAATCGCGAGGAGAGTGCTACAACCTCCGCTGCCTGCTGGAACAAGGGAGAGGAAGGTCTTCGTCGAGTACCAAACGTGTGACCGACTGCGGGAGCGCTGCCGGAACACAGCGCCGGAAGGATCGTCTACGCGATCTTGAGATCGGGAAGAGTACGACTACATCACCCACGAGAATCCGCTCTCGTTAAACACTTTGGAATCTTCGAGGGTGAGTTATTCCATCGACTCGTTTCTACAATCTAGTAGATAGATCTTGGCTTGTTTGTTTGTATGCGATAGAAATTTTTTGTTTTCCATGCTACGAAACCCTATAGTGGTATCAGAGCCGTGTCTATATGTAGATTTGTTGCACGAGTAGAACATAATGGTCATTGTGGGCGTTGATGCTTTTATTATCGATTGCTTCTTGTGTACTTTGCATCTTGCGGGATGTTGGGATGAAGCGGCCCGGGCTAACCTTACATGACATCGTTCATGAGACTTGCTCCACGCTTGACATGCAAATTGTATTGCATAAGTGGCTTTGCGGGTGCCTGTTTCTCCTAGCATAGTTAAGATTCAATTTACAACGGGTGATTGATAATACTAGTATCAATGTTGTGGTTCTTGTTCGTAAGTTAGAGCGACAGTTATTGAAAGCCCCAAACCACGTAAAACATGCAAAGAAAGTAGAGGCATCTAACTTTGTTTTGCAGGGGTGTGAAGTGATGTGATATGGCCATGATTGTGATTATATTTGATGTATGCAATGTTCCTTATTGTAAGTTGGCAACCGGCAGGAGCCATATGGTTGTCTTTAATTTATGTTAAGACCCGCGTGTCTATTCAAAGTAGTTGTAATAGTTGAAGCCGGTGGCCGACAACCATGGAGAAGCGTCATTGACCTTGATGCAATGCCGGTGATGATGGAGATCATGTTCGTGCTTGAAGATGGAGATCGGAAGCACAAAGAAGAAAGGCCATATCATATCACATATTATGAATTGCATGTGTAGTTAATCCTTTATGCATCTTGTATTGCTTAGTTAACGGCGATAGCATTATAAGATGATCCCTCATGCACATGAATTTCAAATCATAAAGTGTTCACCCTTAGTTAGCACCGTTGCTAAATCTTGTTGTTTCAAAGCACCACGTGATGATCGGGTGTGTTAGATTCCGCAAGTGTATACAACATGAGCAAGCCAGATTTGCTCATGCGGAAGCTAAGGTTTGATCTTGACGAGCCTAGCATGTACAGACATGGTCTCGGAACACGGATCACCGAAAGGTAAAGCATGAATCATATAGTAGATATGATGAACATGTCGATTGTTCGCCATTGAAACTATATCAACTCTCGTGATGATCGGTCTTGATGTGGTGGATTTGGTTCGTGTGATCACTAAAACAATGTGAGGGATATTGTTTTGAGTGGGAGTTCACCTAGATTAATTTAACTATTAATTAGAACTCAATTTGTCATAAACTTAGTCTAAACTATTGCAAATATGTTGTGGATCAATGGCGGCCCCTACCATCAATTTTAATGCGTTCCTAGAGAAAGAAAAGTTGAAAAACAATGGAAGAAACTTCGCGGATTGGTTCCGCAATTTGAGGATTGTCCTCACAGCTGGTAATTTGACCTATGTGCTGGATGCACCGCTGGGTGACCCACCTGCAGCTGATGCTGCCGACGAAGTAAAGAATGTTTACCTCGCTCGGAAGACTCAGTACTCCATAGTTCAGTGTGCTATCTTGTATGGTTTAGAATCGGAGCTTCAGAAAAGGTTTGAGAATTCAGACCCACATGATATTGTCCGTGATCTCAATTTGATCTTTGAGACTCACGCGGAGATTGAGAGCTATGAGGCTTCTGAAAAGTTCTTTAACTGCAAGATGGAAGAGGGCAGCTCCGTCAGTGAGCATGTGCTTAAGATATCTGGGCACGCAAACAAACTTCAAAGCTTGGGTATAGTGATTCCTAATGCTTTGGGGATTTACCGTGTCCTCCAATCACTAGCACCAAGTTACAAGAACTTTGTGATGAACTACAATATGCAAAACATGAACAAGCAGTTGCCAGAACTGTTTGCTATGTTGAAATCTGCAGAAGTGGAGATCAAGAAAGAGCACCAAGTGTTGATGGTCAATAAGACCACCAAATTCAAGAAAGGCAAGTCTAAGCAAAAGGGACACTTCAAGAAGGGTGGTAAGAAAGTTACCGCGCCAACGAAGAAGACCAGGGCTGGACCTAAGCCTGATACTGAGTGCTTTTACTGCAAGGGAGAAGGTCACTGGAAGCGGAATTGCCCAAAGTACTTGGCGGATTTGAAGAACGGCAACATCAAGAAGAAAGGTATATCCGATATACATGTTATTGATGTGTATCTCACTAGTACTCGTAGTAGTGCCTGGGTATTTGATACTGGTTCGGTTGCTCATATTTGTAACTCGAAACAGGTGCTGCAGAATAAACGGAAGCTAGCGAAGAACGAGGCGACGATGTGCGTGGGAAACGGATCAAAGGTTGATGTGATCGCGGTCGGCACGCTACCCCTTCATATACCATCGGGATTAGTTTTATACTTAAATAATTGTTATTTGGTGCCTGCGTTAAGCATGAACATTATATCGGGATCTTGTTTATTGCGAGACGGTTACTTGTTTAAGTCCGAGAATAATGGTTGTTCGATTTATATGAGTAATATGTTTTATGCACATGCACCTTTGATAGATGGTCTATTCTTATTGAATCTCGATAGTGGAAATACACATATTAATAACATTGAGGCTAAACGTTTGAAATCAAGCGATAACTCGACCTATATGTGGCACTGTCGTCTTGGTCACATTGGAGTGAAGCGTATGAAGAAACTCCATTCCGATGGACTTCTTGAATCACTTGATTTTGAATCACTTGATAGATGCGAAGCATGTCTGATGGGTAAAATGACTAAGACTCCATTTTCTGGTATGATGGAGCGAGCTACGGACTTATTGGAAATTATACATACCGATGTGTGTGGTCCAATGAGTGTAGCATCGCGCGGTGGTTATCATTATGTTCTTACCTTCACGGATGACTTGAGTAGATATGGTTATATCTATTTCATGAAACATAAATCCGAAACTTTCGAGAAGTTTAAGGAATTTCAAAGTGAGGTAGAGAATCAACGTAACAAGAAGATTAAATTTCTACGTTGTGATCGTGGAGGTGAATATCTAAGTTACGAGTTTGGCGAGCATTTGAAGAAATGCGGAATACTTTCACAATTGACACCGCCGGGAACACCACAGCGTAATGGTGTGTCCGAACATCGTAATCGAACTCTCTTAGATATGGTTCGTTCTATGATGTCACTTACAGATTTACCGCTATCATTTTAGGGTTATGCATTAGAAACAGCCGCATTCACTTTAAATAGGGCACCATCTAAATCCGTTGAAACGACAACGTATGAGTTATGGTTTGGGAAGAAACCTAGATTGTCGTTCCTTAAAGTTTGGGGATGCGAAGCCTATGTAAAGAAGTTATAGCCGGACAATCTTGAACCCAAAGCGGAAAAATGCGTCTTCATAGGATACCCGAAGGAAACTATTGGGTATACCTTCTTTCATATATCCGAGGGCAAAATCTTCGTTGCCAAGAATGGATCCTTTCTAGAGAAGGAATTTCTCTCGAAAGTAGTGACTGGAAGTAAAGTAGAACTCGACGAGGTTGTCGAACCTTCTCTCGAAATTGCGAGTAGCGCAGCACCGGAAGAAGTTCCTGTGGTGCCTGCACCAATAAGAGAGAAAGCTAATGATGATGATCATGAAACTTCAGTTGTAGTTGCTATAGAGCCTCGCAGGTCAACGAGAACTCGTACCACTCCTGATTGGTATGATCCCGTTATGAGTGTCATGTTGGTGGACAACACCGATGACCCTGCGACATATGAGGAAGCGATGATGAGCCCAGATTCCAATAAATGGCAAGAAGCCATGAAATCCGAGAATGGATCCATGTACGAAAACCAAGTATGGACTTTGGTGGACTTACCGAATGGCCGGAAGGCTGTCGAGAACAAATGGATTTTCAAGAAGAAAATAGATGCTGATGGTAATGTTACTGTCTATAAAGCTCGACTTGTCGCAAAAGGGTTTCGAAAAAATCAAGGAGTTGACTACGATGAGACTTTCTCACCAGTAGCGAAGCTAAAGTCTGTGAGGATTATGTTAGCAATCGCTGCATATTATGATTATGAGATATGGCAGATTGATGTCAAAACAGCATTCCTCAATGGAGACGTTGATGAAGAGTTGTATATGATGCAACCCAAAGATTTTGTCGATCCTAAAGATGCTAACAAGGTATGCAAACTTCAACGGTCCATCTATGGATTAAAGCAAGCATCCCGAAGTTGGAATCAACGTTTTGATAAGGTGATCAAAAGTTTTTGATGGGGATATGCCTACTGGGGTATACCCAGCTGTAACACCCTCAGAATCGACCCTATGCAAGTTTCAGCGATTCCCGCCAAACCCGCATAGAAACGATTCAAAGGTGCCCACCAGGCACTTTCGTGCGGGTGGAAAACGAAGTAATAACATTACACAACAGTCCTCGATGGGACCCACAGAACATATATATATACAACAGCGACTCAATGAGTCAAGAGTACAGATATACAGAACAAAGATCCAAATCACCTTGAAAACGAGAGAGCGTCCAGCTACGGACAAGATGCAAATGGGGCTAAGAGCCCTGACGAATAACCAATGGCGTCCATAACCCTGCCCAGGCCAAGCCGGAAGGGTAACCCTGCTAACGACGTCGAAACCTGCTAAAAACAAAAGGGGTGCCGACAAAGGGCAAAGGAAAAAGAGAGAGCGGTCAGTACTGAGGCCAGTACACGGCGAGGCTAGAATTCGGCGGTCCTCGCCTACATAGGTATGGTGGACTGAGCGGCAGCGGCAGCATGCACTAAACAACCTATAGAGACTCGATACAACCGTTGGCTATCAGAACGGGATAAGAAAGACCTATTCGGATCCAACCTGATACTAACACCAAGCATACCCATCCTGGTATTTCCCCCTCGAGACCAAACGAGGAAGTCAACCGAGGAACTCACACAGTTGGCAGTTTTATTTATTCAGTTATCGTTGCAGCAATTACTAGTCAGGTATAGATAATCATCCTGATATAATAAGCAGTGGGCAATTTTAGTTAACTATTCTGTTGTAGTTGCAACACTTACTAGTCAGATACAGTTAGCATGAGATATCCCCAAAACCCAGCAGTTGTTGGTACTTTTATTTAGCCATTCCGTTATAGTTGCAATACTTACTAGTCAGGTACAATGGTAGCAAGCGACAACCTAAACAAGCAATTGTTGGCAATTTTATTTAGCCATTCCATTATAGTGAAGCTGATTACTAGTCATTATAAAGTCAAATTTATAGCACTACTTTAGTTATAGTTGTCTATGATCGAGATACTGTGCTCCAAGTCGTCCATAACCGCGGACACGGCTTTCAGAAAGTTTTACCCTGCAGGGGTGCACAAATAGCAACACACACTCGATCAACCTCGGAAAAACCAAATCAAAACCCAACGAGGCTTTCACGACAAAGCAATCACAAGATTCAGAAATATTTCAGGGGGCCACCCCTTGGAGTACACCCGCAACGAAGTTAGCTGACTCCGAGACGGACCCGAGGTTTGGGTGGACGGCTGTAAACGACTGGGAACCCGAAAACTCGGGCTTGTCGATACCGCGAAAACGTGTCCCGATCCTAAACAGTACAGGTGCTCCTCGCACAATCGTAATAAAGCAGTAAAGCATGGCATAGGTACAGGATAGTAAATAAAACCTCAAACTAGTTTGTGGCCCCAAGAAATAAGAATGAATCAAGCTCTGGCTCAGGGGGGTCCCATAATCCTCCCGGATGTGGATAGCGCGAATATTCAAGGAACAGGTATCAAGTACTCGGAGTCCTACGGGACACAAGTGGACGGTTAACAACCAAATAACATCTATTGCCCACCTGTGCCTCTGCTTACCTACTTCAATTTTAGTAATTAAACAGTAACTAAAGTAAACGATAATGAAAGCCATGATCAACTCCAACCTTAAACATGCGACAACACTCCAACAACTGTGGTACTGGACGACACGCAACAGCACTTGAGCAAGCGACTACGACGTGCAAGTCCAACTATCTACCAAGCAACAGGTAATAGGATGTGTCCAAGGCAATATAAGGCTGCAAGGGATATCACGGGTACGAAAACTAGAGCATCGCAACACAGATAGCAATAGATCAACAGGAGGGAATAAATACTATAAAAATAATATAGGTAGAAAGGGGGAGATGCTCGCCTGAAAACATTGCCGAAGGTTCAACCGAAGATCGGGGCGAAGCTCACATCAACTCAACGGCCTTATCCGCGAAGAACCAAAGCACTAGAAGAAACACCGGATGCACTATTTAATACTACGGCAGAAGATCGGGCATGATGCATGTATGATGTATGACATGGCGAAGGTGCGATGCAATTAGGTCATATTAAGCGGAACCGGGGTCCCGACATTTAATTAAACGGTTCAAGTTATTTATCTACCCCGCAAATTAAATGTTGTAATAACAGGGCAAGACAAGTTACCGGTTCACTACACAAATTTAAATGAGGCCAATATAAAACTAGATTTGTCCGCATATGGCCCCATATTTAATTTAGGTGAATCGGCATAAGGCCCCCAAACCACATGATATGCATGCGAGATGAACAATTAATATGCAACAAGTTTTATATAAAGCATTTATAAAATAGGGGCTCGGGAAAAGGTTCACACTTTAGGGTTCGACGATCTTGGTTCCGGGGGGTTCGGGGTTGGGTCTCAGGGTCCGGATCTGGGGTTCGGTCTCGGCGGGATCGGTCTCGGACAACGGAAGTCGATCTTGTCGCATCCGAGAAGAAGGACTTGGTTGGCGTCGGGGCACATCGGATCCGCCCTGGTCGGTGCCGATCTTGTCGTCACGAAGATCTTGTCGGGTCCTCGAATCAGATCGGTCTTGGCGTTCGGGATGAAGATCTTGGCGTTCTGCGGCGAAGTGCTTGTCGCACCGGGATGAAGACCTTGGGGTGCCATCTCGAGCATCGGCCAACTCGTTGGATGTAGAACTTGGCATCCGACTTCCGGGCATCGGCGCGGGAAGGCGGTCTTGTCGATGGCGACACGCTAAGAAGTAGAACTCGGGGGCTACACGGTCCTCTTTGTCCAACAGCTCCAGTAGTATCACAGCAACAAGTTTTACACCAAAACTCACAGGCACACAACCGGAACAGAGAGGAGAGGCGGGGTCGCGGGATAGGGCGATGCCGCCGACGACGGACTTGGCGGTGGTGGCAGAGCTCCACGGGCGGGCGCGAGCCGGAACAGGGGACCGCGGCGGCGCTGATGCACGGCTACAGCGGGACGGCGTCGGGCAGAGGGGGCGAGGCCGAGCGCGCGGCCGCGGCGGCGGCAAGCTTGGGTGGCGCCAGGGGAAGGAGGGAGGCGCGCGGCAGGCGGCAGAGCTGCGCTGACCGAGGCGGAGGCGGGGAGGCCGAGGCGGCAGGGCGAGCGGGGTTCCTGGGCGACGATGGCGGAGCGCCTGGCGGCGGCTGCGGGTGGAGGCGTTGGGGTTCGCAGGGCGGCGTCGGACGCGGGCGAGGGAGACCAGACGGGGAGCGCCGCTGGCGGACGGCGAGGAGGTGTGGGCCAGAGGAGGCGGCGGGGTCTCGAGGAGATGCGGCAGGGCGGTGGAGGCGATGCGCGGACGGCAGAGGGCGACCACTATAGGAGGCAGATCCGCGAGGCGGCAGAGGAGGAAGGACGGGAAGGCGGGGTCCGTGGGCGGCGAGGGCGGCTCCGGCGACGCCTGGCGTGGGGAGAGGAGGGAGAGGAGGGCGGCGGCCGGAGGGGAGGAAGAAGGGGCGGGGTCGGGGGAGCGGTCGCGCGTGGGTGAGGGAGTGGGGCCACGAGCGGGGGAGGGTGCGTGAGTGGCGTGCGTGGTGGGGCCCAGAGGCGTGGGAGGTGGTGGCGTGGTGTGGGGAAACGGGCAGGTGGTGCTGGGTGGGATGAGGTGGCGGTGTTTGAGTGGAGGGGGGGATGGCCAAGGGTGATGTGGCGTGCACCGATTGGTGCAGGTGAGGTGGAGGGGGCTGGGTAGAATTAGGATAGGTAGGAAAAGAATTTAGGTGGCCCGATTTTGTACTGGGGGTGGACGACTGGGTCGGATCGGCCCGGTTTGGCTGCCCCCCAAAAATAAAATAAATATTTTATTAATTAAAACGGGGCGTTTGAAATCCGTCGGTAGACGAAACAAAATATTCCGGAGACCCGGGTTTTGTGTTTGAACAAAGACGGGGCGTTTAGAAAACAAAAATAGGTTTTTCCGAAAATAGTTTTATGCAAGCAAATGCAAGACGATGACGATGCTCAAATGCAATGTGGCATGATGACATGAGCATGCGGTCATGATGATGCAATGCACAAAAACAACACGATTTTCTAGTAGTGGTTTTGCGGGGCGCCACAATTCGACACCACTAACAATGGATCTCGCCCTCGAGATCCGCCTCATGGTACAGGGGAGCAGGCCGACGATCTGATCCTTCGCACTTCGTGTAGATCCTCGCGACACCACTAACAAGGGTTCTTTGTCCATGATCGTCGAGGGAAACACTCCGGAAACAAAAGGTCGAAGGTAGAGGTATCAACAGATAAAGCCACCTCTAGCTTCGATGGAAGGAGGGAACCGATGCATTCTCATCCACTTCAATGTACACAAGTGAATAGAGTGAGTAGTCGGCATGGGGGCCAATCCATCACGCACCCAAACTATTACTCTGCACAATCAGTAGAAAAGCGTGCAACCATTCTCGGAATCAGACTGAAGATCTCGACAATCGAGGTTCAGAAACAAAGGAGTGATGCAGACTCTGCATCGGATCTAGTGCAGATGATGTCGTCGCGTCGGAAAACACCGGAAGGCACGAGAAGGGACAAAGAGAATTCCACCAGACTAAGGATTCCTCGGATAGCATGAAGACCAGATGTAGCAACACCGTTACCAAAGGAGGAGGCGAAACCCTGAAGGTACGATGGAACCCAACCACGAGAAATCCTGGACTCGAAGAGAGAGAAGAGAGCGGATTCAAAACACGCAGAGGTGAGAGGAGAGCAGCAGAGGGGTAAGGAGTAAAATCAGACCTAATCAGAACTATCCAACCGATTTTGCAAAATAGTTTTCGACACTCTACTTCGGCCGTTAGCTAGGTTATCCTACAGGCTGGACTTGTGGGGTATCGTAATTGCTGAGCTCTGATACCACTCTGTAACACCCTCAGAATCGACCCTATGCAAGTTTCAGCGATTCCCGCCAAACCCGCATAGAAACGATTCAAAGGTGCCCACCAGGCACTTTCGTGCGGGTGGAAAACGAAGTAATAACATTACACAACAGTCCTCGATGGGACCCACAGAACAGATATATATATACAACAGCGACTCAATGAGTCAAGAGTACAGATATACAGAACAAAGATCCAAATCACCTTGAAAACGAGAGAGCGTCCAGCTACGGACAAGATGCAAATGGGGCTAAGAGCCCTGACGAATAACCAATGGCGTCCATAACCCTGCCCAGGCCAAGCCGGAAGGGTAACCCTGCTAACGACGTCGAAACCTGCTAAAAACAAAAGGGGTGCCGACAAAGGGCAAAGGAAAAAGAGAGAGCGGTCAGTACTGAGGCCAGTACACGGCGAGGCTAGAATTCGGCGGTCCTCGCCTACATAGGTATGGTGGACTGAGCGGCAGCGGCAGCATGCACTAAACAACCTATAGAGACTCGATACAACCGTTGGCTATCAGAACGGGATAAGAAAGACCTATTCGGATCCAACCTGATACTAACACCAAGCATACCCATCCTGGTATTTCCCCCTCGAGACCAAATGAGGAAGTCAACCGAGGAACTCACACAGTTGGCAGTTTTATTTATTCAGTTATCGTTGCAGCAATTACTAGTCAGGTATAGATAATCATCCTGATATAATAAGCAGTGGGCAATTTTAGTTAACTATTCTGTTGTAGTTGCAACACTTACTAGTCAGATACAGTTAGCATGAGATATCCCCAAAACCCAGCAGTTGTTGGTACTTTTATTTAGCCATTCCGTTATAGTTGCAATACTTACTAGTCAGGTACAATGGTAGCAAGCGACAACCTAAACAAGCAATTGTTGGCAATTTTATTTAGCCATTCCATTATAGTGAAGCTGATTACTAGTCATTATAAAGTCAAATTTATAGCACTACTTTAGTTATAGTTGTCTATGATCGAGATACTGTGCTCCAAGTCGTCCATAACCGCGGACACGGCTTTCAGAAAGTTTTACCCTGCAGGGGTGCACAAATAGCAACACACACTCGATCAACCTCGGAAAAACCAAATCAAAACCCAACGAGGCTTTCACGACAAAGCAATCACAAGATTCAGAAATATTTCAGGGGGCCACCCCTTGGAGTACACCCGCAACGAAGTTAGCTGACTCCGAGACGGACCCGAGGTTTGGGTGGACGGCTGTAAACGACTGGGAACCCGAAAACTCGGGCTTGTCGATACCGCGAAAACGTGTCCCGATCCTAAACAGTACAGGTGCTCCTCGCACAATCGTAATAAAGCAGTAAAGCATGGCATAGGTACAGGATAGTAAATAAAACCTCAAACTAGTTTGTGGCCCCAAGAAATAAGAATGAATCAAGCTCTGGCTCAGGGGGGTCCCATAATCCTCCCGGATGTGGATAGCGCGAATATTCAAGGAACAGGTATCAAGTACTCGGAGTCCTACGGGACACAAGTGGACGGTTAACAACCAAATAACATCTATTGCCCACCTGTGCCTCTGCTTACCTACTTCAATTTTAGTAATTAAACAGTAACTAAAGTAAACGATAATGAAAGCCATGATCAACTCCAACCTTAAACATGCGACAACACTCCAACAACTGTGGTACTGGACGACACGCAACAGCACTTGAGCAAGCGACTACGACGTGCAAGTCCAACTATCTACCAAGCAACAGGTAATAGGATGTGTCCAAGGCAATATAAGGCTGCAAGGGATATCACGGGTACGAAAACTAGAGCATCGCAACACAGATAGCAATAGATCAACAGGAGGGAATAAATACTATAAAAATAATATAGGTAGAAAGGGGGAGATGCTCGCCTGAAAACATTGCCGAAGGTTCAACCGAAGATCGGGGCGAAGCTCACATCAACTCAACGGCCTTATCCGCGAAGAACCAAAGCACTAGAAGAAACACCGGATGCACTATTTAATACTACGGCAGAAGATCGGGCATGATGCATGTATGATGTATGACATGGCGAAGGTGCGATGCAATTAGGTCATATTAAGCGGAACCGGGGTCCCGACATTTAATTAAACGGTTCAAGTTATTTATCTACCCCGCAAATTAAATGTTGTAATAACAGGGCAAGATAAGTTACCGGTTCGCTACACAAATTTAAATGAGGCCAATATAAGACTAGATTTGTCCGCATATGGCCCCATATTTAATTTAGGTGAATCGGCATAAGGCCCCCAAACCACATGATATGCATGCGAGATGAACAATTAATATGCAACAAGTTTTATATAAAGCATTTATAAAATAGGGGCTCGGGAAAAGGTTCACACTTTAGGGTTCGACGATCTTGGTTCCGGGGGGTTCGGGGTTGGGTCTCAGGGTCCGGATCTGGGGTTCGGTCTCGGCGGGATCGGTCTCGGACAACGGAAGTCGATCTTGTCGCATCCGAGAAGAAGGACTTGGTTGGCGTCGGGGCACATCGGATCTGCCCTGGTCGGTGCCGATCTTGTCGTCACGAAGATCTTGTCGGGTCCTCGAATCAGATCGGTCTTGGCGTTCGGGATGAAGATCTTGGCGTTCCGCGGCGAAGTGCTTGTCGCACCGGGATGAAGACCTTGGGGTGCCATCTCGAGCATCGGCCAACTCGTTGGATGTAGAACTGGGCATCCGACTTTCGGGCATCGGCGCGGGAAGGCGGTCTTGTCGATGGCGACACGCTAAGAAGTAGAACTCGGGGGCGACACGGTCCTCTTTGTCCAACAGCTCCAGTAGTATCACAACAACGAGTTTTACACCAAAAATCACAGGCACAAAACCGGGACAGAGAGGAGAGGCGGGGTCGCGGGATAGGGCGAGGACGACGACGACAGACTTGGCGGTGGTGGCAGAGCTCCACGGGCGGGCGCGAGCCGGAACAGGGGACCGCGGCGGCGCTGACGCACGGCTACAGCGGGACGGCGTCGGGCAGAGGGGGCGAGGCCGAGCGCGCGGCCGCGGCGGCGGCAAGCTTGGGTGGCGCCAGGGGAAGGAGGGAGGCGCGCGACAGGCGGCAGAGCTGCGCTGACCGAGGCGGAGGCGGGGAGGCCGAGGCAGCAGGGCGAGCGGGGTTCCTGGGCGACGATGGCGGAGGGCCTGACGGCGGCTGCGGGTGGAGGCGGTGGGGTCCGCAGGGCGGCGTCGGACGCGGGCGAGGGAGACCAGACGGGGAGCGCCGCTGGCGGACGGCGAGGAGGTGTGGGCCAGAGGAGGCGGCGGGGTCTCGAGGAGATGCGGCAGGGCGGTGGAGGCGATGCGCGGACGGCAGAGGGCGGCCACGGTAGGAGGCAGAGCCGCGAGGCGGCCGAGGAGGAAGGACGGGAAGGCGGGGTCCGTGGGAGGCGAGGGCGGCTCCTGCGACGCCTGGCGTGGGGAGAGGAGGGAGAGGAGGGCGGCGGCCGGAGGGGAGGAAGAAGGGGCGGGGTCGGAGGAGCGGTCGCGCGTGGGTGAGGGAGTGGGGCCACGAGCGGGGGAGGGTGCGTGAGTGGCGTGCGTGGTGGGGCCCAGAGGCGTGGGAGGTGGTGGCGTGGTGTGGGGAAACGGGCAGGTGGTGTTGGGTGGGATGAGGTGGCGGTGTTTGAGTGGAGGGGGGATGGCCAAGGGTGATGTGGCGTGCACCGATTGGTGCAGGTGAGGTGGAGGGGGCTGGGTAGAATTAGGATAGGTAGGAAAAGAAGTTAGGTGGCCCGATTTTGTACTGGGGGTGGCCGACTGGGTCGGATCGGCCCGGTTTGGCTGCCCCCCAAAAATAAAATAAATATTTTATTAATTAAAACGGGGCGTTTGAAATCCGTCGGTAGACGAAACAAAATATTCCGGAGACCCGGGTTTTGTGTTTGAACAAAGACGGGGCGTTTAGAAAACAAAAATAGGTTTTTCCGAAAATAGTTTTATGCAAGCAAATGCAAGATGATGACAATGCTCAAATGCAATGTGGCATGATGACATCAGCATGCGGTCATGATGATGCAATGCACAAAAACAACGCGATTTTCTAGTAGTGGTTTTGCGGGGCGCCACACCAGCAGGGCGTTTCCGACTGGCCCGTGAGCTGGCGAGTGGGCCTGCAGAACGACGAGTGGATTGAAGCCCAGCAAAGTACCGACCGACTGGAAGCTGAAGGCCCAGGCGAGTAGGTAGGCCCAGGCGGACTAGGTTAAACGACTACTGAAGCTGTAACCGAATCGGTTGAGATATGTAAACCCTAGGGGAGGTGAGCCTATATAAACCTCCCTATGGGGTGAGTAGAGACACATTCCCTCATACACCCCAGCGACTCGCCGCCTAGCCGCCGAGCTCGCCCATTGTAACACCTCCATAATAATACAATCTAGCAGGAGTAGGTCTTTACCCTCCGGGGGGCCAAACCTGGGTAAAACCCTGTGTCTTTGCCCTCATCTCGCAGCGCAGATGGCTGGCCGCCCTTGCCCCTCGTTCTACTACTCGCTGCCGATTGCAGCATCTGCCGTGACCATTCCCACGACAGTGCGCCCGCCGCAGCTCCAACACCGACCCGCGAATGCGGCACTCTCCACCAACGACCCCAGGCCGGCAACCCACCTTGTCGCTACCAACGGGCAACCCATCAACGCCCGCACCCACATCATCAACAACCAAAGCTGGCGCGCACGCCAGCCCGACGACTTGCGGCACACCCTAACTAATCGCCGCGACGGCGAGCCTATGGGGTCGCTCAGTCGACTCGGACCCAAGTGCTTCGAACCAATGATCCGAGGCGAGAAGTACCCGCCAAACTTCAAGGCGCCAAAAGAGATAGAAAAGTACGACTCCTCGTACGACCCCGCCGTCTGGCTCGACACATACCTCATGGCGATGGGGATTGCGGGTCACACTGACTTGCCCGCCGCCCGTTACCTCCCCCTGATGATGGAGGGGACGTGCAGGCAGTGGATCAACACTCTCCCCCAGGACAGTATCGACTCCTGGGAGGAAATGCGCGACGCCTTCGTCAGGCACTTCGAGTGCTCCTACACCCGCGCCACCACTATTGAGGACCTAGAACGGTGCGTCCAGGGACCCCGCGAGTCGACCGGCAACTGGGTCCAACGGTGGCAAGAGCTTTGGTACAACGCGGTCGGCATCCACCCGGACACCGCGATCCATTGCTTCAAGACCTCGTGCCGCTACGAGCCCCTAGTCGCCAAGCTCAAGCGACACTCCCGCACACTCGACAACATCCCCGACCTCCTCGAGATCGCCAAACGGTACGCCGAGGAAGACCCAAACCAGGAAACTGACGACGAGTCAGGAGGTCAACGCCGCGCAGGCGGCAACGACGGCGGACGCCGAACCGACCTACGCTACAGCGGCACTCGCCTCACTGGCAAGCGCCGCAGTGACGGGCGAGTCGACTTCGTCGCCAACGCTGGGCACGCGCAGCGCGAGCCCAAGAGCTTTCGCCGCGACGGAGGGCAATGCCGCGACGGCGGCAACTACAAGAACAAGCCAAGGTTCGACCCCGCGGCCCTCCTTAATCAACCATGTGCGTTCCATAGCAGGGAAGGGAAGCCCGCAACGCACACCACCGCCGACTGCCACACCCTCAGGGAAATCGAGAAGGCACGGCAAGCGCGGGAGGACCCCGACAACGACCCGCCAAATGGCGGAAAATTCGGCAAAGTAGCCGGCTCGCTCCACACCTTCACAGGCTTCAACACGAAGCGCGAGAAGAAGGTCATCGCCCGCGCCGTCGCCGTCAACGCGGTGGCCCAAATAGACGTCCCCCAGTTCCTGAACTGGTCGGAGCAGCCCATCACCTGGAGCCGCCAAGACCACTCGCCGCGCATCGAGTACCCAGGACGAGTCGCCTTGGTGGTCAAGCCCAAGGTTGGCGACTACTGGCTCCCCAAGACACTGATGGACGGCGGTAGCTCCATCAACATCCTCTACCTCGACACCTTCAGGCGGCTGCGGCTCCCACAGTCGATGATCGAGACGACCCACACCACGTTCCACGACATCGTCCCCGGTCGGAAGGCGTACCCGATCGGCAAGGTCACGCTGCCAGTCACCTTCGGCACACCGGCAAACTTCCGCACCGAGCAGATCGTCTTCGAGCTGGTGCCCTTCGACAGCCCCTACCACTGCGTCCTGGGGCGCCAGGCGTTCGCTAAATTCATGGCAGCGCCCCACTACGCGTACAACGCGATGAAGCTCCCCGGGCCGTGCGGCGTCATCACCATCAACGGCGACCCCGACATGGCCGCCGAGTGCGAGGCCAAAGGAGCCGAGCTCGCCGACGCAGTCATCGCGGCGGAGACTAATCACGCCGATGAGCTCGCCAAGTACGCGAGCGGGGTCAACAATGACGATCCCACAATACTCAAGAAGCCCAACTCAGAGGGCACAAACACCTCAACCTTTGAGGCCACGACGCACACTCGCACCGTCGAGCTGGTCCCAGGCGACTCCAGCCAGACGGTGACGATCGGGACAGGCATGAGCCCAGCATAGGAAGGCGCGCTCATCGAGTTCCTCCGTGAGAACAGGGACATCTTCGCATGGAAACCCTCCGACATGCCCGGTGTCCCTAGGGAGCTCGCTGAGCACAAGCTGAACGCCGACCCCAAAGTGCGACCTGTCAAGCAGTCGCTACGGCCCTTCAATGAAGAACGCCGTCGAGCAATCGCCGAGGAAGTGCAGCGTCTACTCGCTGCCGGCTTCATCCGGCCAATCAAGTACTCCAAGTGGCTGGCAAACCCAGTCCTGGTCGAGAAGAAAAACGGGACCTAGAGAATGTGTATCGACTACACAAACCTGAACAGCGCCTGCCCAAAGGAGCAGTTCGTCCTCCCGCGGATCGACCAGATAATCGATTCAACCGCGGGCTCGGAGTCGCTATGTTTCCTCGACGCCTACTCTGGGTATAACCAGATCAAAATGGCTGTCGAAGACGAGGAGAAGACGGCGTTCATCACGCCATTCGGAGCCTTCTGCTACACCGCCATGACCTTCGGCCTCAAGAACGCCGTGGCGACCTACCAGCGGTGCATGCAAGAATGCCTCGCGAGCCAAATTGGCCGCAACATCCACGTCTACATCGACGATGTGGTCGTGAAGTCCGCTCGCCAAGGCGACCTACTCGCCGACCTGGCGGAAACCTTCGCCAACCTGCGAAGATACTAGATAAATCTCAACCCAGGCAAGTGCACCTTCGGTGTACCCGCCGGACAACTACTGGGGTACGTCGTCTCCAAACGAGGGATCGAGGCGAACCCAACAAAGATCGACACGATCGCCCGGCTCGGCAAACCCGAGTGCCTGCGCGACGTCCAGAAGCTGGCCGGGCGAGTAGCGGCTCTCAGTCGCTTCATCCCCCGCCTGGGGGAAAAGGCGATGCCCCTATACCGCCTGATGCGCAAGAACCCCACCTTCCAGTGGGACAAGGAGGCGGACGACGCGCTCCGCGACCTCAAAAAGGTGCTACTCGCCGCACCACTACTCGCCGCCCCCGCCGACAAAGAACCCATGCTGGTTTACGTCGCGGCGTCCGAGCGCGTCGTCAGCGCCGTGATGATCGTCGAACGACCAGAGGAAGGAAAGGAGCGCCCGGTTCAGCGGCCGGTGTACTACATCAGCGAGGTCCTCACCGAGTCGCGCCAGCGGTACCCACAGTACCAAAAGCTAGTATACGCGGTCTTCAGGGCTCAGCGGCGCCTGCCGCACTACTTCCAGGAGCACCCGATCACGGTCGTCTCCTCAGCACCACTGCAAGACATCATCCGCAATCGCGAGGAGACCGGGCGGGTCGCCAAGTGGGCCATCGAGATCGGCGTCCATAACATCAAATACGAGCCACGAAAGGCGATCAAGTCGCAGGCACTGGCAGACTTCATCGCCAACTGGGAGGAAGCCCAGCAGCCAGAGAAGCTGCCGTACCTCCACTACTGGAGCCTGCACTTCGACGGCTCCAAGAACGCGGACGGTGCAGGCGCAGGGATAGTGTTGACTTCACCAAAGGGCGAAAAACTCCGCTACATCCTCTGCCTCGACTTCACGCCCTGCACCAACAACATGGCTGAATACGAGGCCCTACTCCATGGCATGCGAGCCGCCAAGGAGATGAACGTCAATCGCCTCCGCTGCTACGGAGATTCCGACCTTGTCGCGGGGCAAGTCGCCGGCACCTGCGACGCCGTCTCCCCTACCATGGCGGCGTACCGCCAAGCGGTGGACAAGCTGGGCGGCCACTTCACCGGCTACTTTGTCGAGTGGATCGACAGGCGGAAAAACGAGGAGGCCGACGCCCTCTCTCGCATCGGGTCGGCTCGACTCGCACCACCCGCCGGCGTTTTCCTCGACACTATCTCCAAGCCATCAGTCTCTCCCCCGAGGGAGATCGACATCGGAGTCCCACTCCAACCAGAGGCAGCCTTGGTCGCACTCGTCAACGAGCCAGACGACTGGACCAAGCCCTACATCGCCTTCCTGGAAGCCGGCACCCTGCCAGCAGACGAGACAGACGCTCGAATGATCGCTCGTCGATGCAAGTCCTACACCATCATCGACGGCGAGCTCCACAAGCGCAGCGTCACCGGCGTGTTCCAACGCTGCGTCCAACCAGCTGAAGGACGCAAAATCCTCCACGACATTCACTCAGGTGACTACGGCCACCACGCCGCCGCTCGCTCCCTGGTCGCCAAGGCTATGCGACACGGCTTCTACTGGCCCACCGCACACGCCGACGCTGTCGACATCGTCCAGCGATGCGTCGGGTGCCAGAAGTACGCCAATCAGACGCACGTACCGAGCTCGGCGCTCAAAACAATCCCCATCACCTGGCCATTCGCTGTGTGGGGCATGGACATGGTAGGCCCCTTCAAGAAGGCCCCCTCTGGCTACACCCACCTGCTAGTCGCCGTCGACAAATTCACGAAGTGGGTGGAGGCCAAGCCAGTCCGGAAATGCGACGGGAAGACCGCCACTAAGTTCTTACGCGAGCTCATATATCGCTACGGGTTCCCCAACAGCATCATCACGGACAACGGCACCAACTTCGCCAAGGGAGCCATGGCCGAATTCTGCGAAGAGCACCATATCCGGCTCGACCTCGCGTCAGTCGCCCACCCGGAATCCAACGGCCAGGCGGAACGGGCCAACCAAAGCATCCTCCACGGCCTGAACCGCGACTCCAAGTACCACTCGAGCGCACCGCCGGGTGCTGGGTCGAGGAGTTGCCCTCCGTCATCTGGGGGATCCGCACCTCAGTCAACAGATCGACGGGATTCACTCCCTTCTTCATGGTCTACGGTGCCGAAGCAGTCATGCCCACCGACCTCGAACACGACTCGCCGCGAGTCGTCCACTATACGGAGGCTGCAAACGAGCTGGCCCGCCAAGATGGGGTCGACCAGCTCGACGAAGCACGCGACCTCGCTCGGTCACGCACCGCCATCTACCAGCAAGGACTCCGCCGCTACCACAGCCGGCGGATGAAAGCTCGCACCTTCCAGGAAGGCGACCTGGTGTTACGCCTCATCCAGGACAAGAAGGGCATGCACAAGCTTTCCCCTCTGTGGGAAGGCCCATTCGCTATCGGGCGCGTACTCGGCAACGACGCCTACTACCTCACCGACGTCCACGGGGACGGTGAACTCGACGTCAAGCGACCATGGAATGTAAACCTCCTCCGGAAGTTCTACTCCTAGAACCTCACACATGTACTCTCCAGTCGCTATGAAATAAAAGAAACGGTTACCGCAAATTGCGCCTACTCTCCATGACTTGTGCCACTCGCACTCGTAAAAACAGCGTTATGCTAAATGCAGAAGTCAACCTTTGGTACAGCGATCAGCACGGCTAAGTAGTGCGGTGTAAGAGCACTGAATCACTTCAGGTCTTGCATCGTCCACGAATAACGCCAACCCGGAGCCCCACTGGAGTCGCCTAGCTCGACTGGTTCTACGAGCCAAGACAACTGCCCTCGCTTCTCACAGCGACCTTGGTCCTCCGCATCCTCGGCATAGCGACTCGAACGGCTAAGTACCACGCTCGGGGACTGAAGACCAGTTCGTCGCGAGCGGTCTGGGAAAACGCCAAGTAAGAGAGCATGCCTAGGACTCGCCACGCGACTGACCCCACGGGCCAGGCAGGAGTGACGCGCTCACACCAACGCGCTAAGTCCTCAACCACCCTCGAGTCGCGCCTAGAACTACCAAGTACCACGCTCGGGGACTCGGCACCCGACCTCGTTCGCGCACGGGAAAACGGTAAAGTATAGAGCACTCAAGGGAGTCGCCTAGCGACTGGCTCTTCGAGCTCGGGCGAGTCGACTAAAACATCAAAACACATAACAACAACACATACATCATACACGATATAAACCCCACAAAAGGGCGGACGCGCTCGGGGACTCGTTCAACACCAATCAAAAGCACACAAACAAATACCAAAATAGACACGACGTCTCATTCAATCGCATATTGCATTGTTTTATGTTACAAAATATGCCCGCGTGGCAGAACTGCTGCTAACGCTTCAAGGCAACCTACCCTACTCTGCAGGCTTCGATGACGACTCGCCAGCATCCCGGCGATTACGGATGAACGCCGTGTACGGGTTTGATGGATACGTCGTCAGTTCACCCGCCATTGCCGCGCGAAAAGGCTGCTCGACCTTGAAGTCACGATGCGGCGGCTCGGGGTCGTTCGGCGCGACAACCGTCTCCTGGTACGGCAGGAGGTCGCCCATTGCCCAGACACGTTCCGAGTACGTGGCGGCACGTTCTTGCAACTTGAGGACCTCGGACAGCTCCACCGCGCCAGTCGACGATGGATACCCACTCGTCACATCGTCAACGTCGAAATCTTCGGGGAAGTGGGCGAGTCCAAGGCTCAGTGCCGTCGACGCTCCACGCCGAAACACCGACCGCGTCATGAACTCAACGACCGCGGGCGCCTTCTCCAAATATTTCCACACCTCAACGAGGTCGCTGGGAATCACCTCCGTGGGCGATATTTCTTGGAGGTAGGCGCGGATGCACGTCGCCGACAGCGTCGCCGAGTCGACGAGCATGCTTACGCACTGCCTCGCGTCAAGCGAGCTCGCTTCTTATTCGTTATCAATGATGCGACCTGCGAGAAGAAGACAATGATGAGTACGACGGACACCACAAAAATCACAACTATTAGAAAGGGAAGATGCACTCACCAAGCAACGGGCGGGCGAGTCCCGTGATGAAGCACTAAAGCGACGTGTGGTCGTCCTGAAGCCCAGCAATAAGGACTTCCGACACCTTGCGATCCTCCTCTGCGGCCGCAATGGCGGCCTTAGCTCGCCCGTCCGCCGAGCTCACTTCTTCTCTCGCCTCCCGCAGTTCGCGCTCGAGGTCGGCGATCCGTTGTTCAGCGGCACCTAGAGCAGATCGCGCCGCCACCAACTCACCAGCGGGGACAAGCCCCTGGCGATCTTCCTCTGCCTTCGCAGCAACAGCCTGAAGCCCTTTGTTCGCCTCCTGGACGATGGCCAGCTCCTTCTCCGTGCGCTGTTTCGCGGCCAATCGGTCCGCCGACTCAAGCTGCAGACCCTGCACATCACCGAAAAAGTTAGTTAAAACGAACTTCCTAAGTGCCCACCCGCTGAAATTCAGCGAGTGCGCACTCGGGGACTGGCGATCAAGAAATTCCTAAGTGCCCACCCGCTGAAATTCAGCGAGTGCGCACTCGGGGACTGGCGATCAAGAAATTCCTAAGTGCCCACCCGCTGAAATTCAGCGAGTGCACACTCGGGGACTGGCGATCAAGAAATTCCTAAGTGCCCACCCGCTGAAATTCAGCGAGTGCGCACTCGGGGAATGGATACGAAAATAAAAGACGAGAAATTATAAGAATCAAGCCGCTGCAAAGCACCGACCTGATCCTCGGGGACTGGATGTACCTGGATGGCTGCGCCAAGCATGCCATGGAGTTGTATCGCTTCCACGGACGCGAGTAACGCTGGCGTGTGCCCACGACGCTGGTCGACTTCAGCATTGGCGGTCCCCGGAGCGTGGGTCGAGGGCGCAGCCCCGCTCGCCGTGGCCGCCTTGGTCACGAAGCGGGGGAAGGTAGCAATAGAGGCACCCGCTCCAAGGGAAGTCGCCTCCGCCGTTCCAGGCAAGGAAGCACCCTCCTTCGTAGACGCGGCTGCCTCCACCGTGGGCCCGGCCGGCGCGGCCGCCGTGTCGTCAGAGATAGTGACGATGTCGTCGCCCTTGGCCTTCTTACTGCCATCCGCTGAGGCGACGACCTCGTCCGCCTTCCTCTTGCGGGAAGGATCCTCCTCGCTAGCGGCGGAGGGTACCTTGGCCACGGTCGGATGGCCCATCCTTTTCACTCCGGTCCTGCGCATTAATCGAATCAACAAAGACAATTGAAATAGTTATGGAAAATAAGGAAGGGTGAGCGCACTCACTTGGCGACTGGGATGAAACGTAGCCCCGTACGAAGGCCGGCCGGTTTTTCCAGTTCAGGGCCCAGTCGGCGACTGAGCCCCAGTTCCAGGACGTCGCGTGCCCAAGACACGGACAACTTCTTCGTCGTTGTGGCCGCGGCTGGCGCCTCTGGGACATCCTCGGCGGGAGCTTCCTCGCGAGTTGGAGCCGCTACAGCCGGAGCCTCCTTGCGGGGCGAAGCCGCCGCAGCCGGAGCCTCCTTGCGAGGCGAAGTCGCCGCAGCCGGAGCCTCCCCCAGCCCAGAGACTGGGGCGAATGGCGGAGGCATTCAGGCCAGCGGCACTTCCACGGGCGCCGTGTCCAGCGCGGTTGTCGCTGGTGGCGCGCCGTCACCAGCTGGGCTGGGAGCATCGGAGCTGCTCGCCGAGTGCGGCGGTGAGGCCGTCCTCGATGGCTTCGTTTTCTTCTTCGAGGGGGCCCTCACCTCCCTCTCCTTCTTCTTCTTCGATGGAGTGGCTTGACGGCGCGAGGTGGTCTCTGGGAGCTCGTCGTCGTCATCATGACGCTCGAGGCTTCTGCTCGCCTCGATCTCGCGCTGACGTTGCCCGCGGGTCTTTCGGACCAGCGGGGCGACTTCCTCTTCGGACTCGTCCTCATTGTCCTCGTTGCCCCTCGCGGGTGGCGATTCGCCTATGTCCTGGGCGGATGGCCCCGGGCTCTCATCATCCGAAGGTGGGAGCCACCCTTCCACCACTTGGAATAGCTGCGATGAATACAAAACAGAATCAGAATTACCGCGACTGCATACACTGCGACTGCGAACACGGTAAAGAAATTACCGTTGGAGCCGGACGCTTCGCGGTGTAGGGGGCGACCCCAGCCTGCGCATCCAGGTACACCGCCTGGGTGATCTTCTTCAACGCTGGGAGATAATCCTCTAGCTTCCATTCGTCGAGGCAGGCCTTCGTCGAGTCTCCCCGGCCCGTGTACTGGTACATATAGTGGTCGCGTTGGGCGAGTGGAACGAGCCGTCGCCCAAGCCAGCAATTGTACAAGTTTATCGTCTGAAGGCCCTTCTTTTTTAGACCACGGATGGTCTGGAGCATCTCGTCAATGACCATCCGCTGGTCGTTGGGGAGCTTGCCGACTTGGAGATGGCGCGGCTCGGAACGATTGGCCGAGTACCGCGGGATCGCCACCTCGTCCTCCGGGGTCGCCTCGGCCACGTAGAACCACGACTTCTTCCAGTCGCTCGCTGCCTTGGCGGGTAGCATCAGATCAAAGAAAGAAGCTTTGGACTTGAGCTGGAACGTCAAGCCGCCCGCGGCTAGCATTGGGCCGCCTGCCTCCTCGCGGCTGATCCGTCCGTGGAACAGATCTTGCCACAAGGGAAAGTAGGGCCGGCAACCCAAGTAGCACTCGCAGAACGCCACGAAGATGGCGAGCTGCTCGATGCTGTGGGGACCCAGATCTGAAGGCTGGATCCCGTAGTAGGCGCAAAAGCGCCGGAAGAACAAAGACGTGGGAAACCCTAGACCCCGCTCGAGATGACTGGTGAAACAGACGAATTCCCTCTCTCGCGGGTTTGGGGTCGTTTCTCCGGCTGCGGGGATACGCCAACAGCCGGCTCGTAGGATCCTGGCCTCCTCGAAAGAGGCCAGCTGCGCCCTCGTGCACTTGGACCTACCCCACGGTTCAGTGGAAAGGGCCATGGCCGAGAGGTTGGTTGGAGATCGGAGGATTTCGGGTCGACTGGATCGCGGAGCGAAGGAAGGAAAATGCGCGCCCTCGGAAGAAGTGGTGAGCAGTTGGCTCTACGATTGCCTGCCATTCCTCTTATATAGCAGGAGTTACCCGCCAAATCAGGAGGCCGTTACCGCGCGATGATTACGCCGAAAGTTACCGTTGGATTACCTCAACGGCTAGTTTGACCGCGCCTGACGGTCCAACTCCAGCCACTCGGCTCGCCAAGTCAATCACTATGACCGCATCTCGCCGACTCGACTCTCCCAAGCCGCGACTTGGTTCACCGGATTTCCTCCTTTATACAGGAGCCCGCCGACGATTCGACTGGATGCCTACTCTGAAGCCGTATACTCCGACTGCCAGCAGCCACTTACGCCCAATCGACGACGGCCTCGGGGACTACTGATGGGGATATGCCTACTGGGGTATACCCAGCAGGGCGTTTCCAACTGGCCCGTGAGCTGGCGAGTGGGCCTACAGAACGGCGAGTGGATTGAAGCCCAGCAAGGTACCGATCGACTGGAAGTTGAAGGCCCAGGCGAGTAGGTAGGCCCAGTCGGACTAGGTTAAACGACTACTGAAGCTGTAACCGCATCGGTTGAGATATGTAAACCCTAGGGGAGGTGAGCCTATATAAACCTCCCTATGGGGTGAGTAGAGACACGTTCCCTCATACACCCCAACGACTCGCCGCCTAGCCGCCGAGCTCGCCCATTGTAACACCTCCATAATAATACAATCTAGCAGGAGTAGTTCTTTACCCTCCGGGGGGCCGAACCTGGGTAAAACCCTGTGTCTTTGCCCTCATCTCGCACCGCAGATGGCTGGCCGCCCTTGCCCCTCGTTCTACTACTCGCTGCTGATTGCAGCATCTGCCGTGACCATTCCCACGACAGTTTTGGTTTTATACAAACTTATGGAGAAGCTTGTATTTACAAGAAAGTGAGTGGGAGCTCTATAGCATTCTTAATACTATATGTAGATGACATATTGTTGATTGGGAATGATGTAGACCTTCTTAATAGTGTCAAGGAATATTTGAATAATAGTTTTTCAATGAAGGATCTTGGCGAAGCAGCTTACATATTGGGCATAAAGATTTATAGAGATAGATCGAGACGCCTAATATCATTGTCACAAAGTACATATTTGGACAAAGTTCTAAAGAGGTTTGGAAGGGAAGATAGCAAGAAAGGGTTCTTGCCCATGTTGCCCAATACGACCTTGAGTAAAACTCAAAGTCCGACATCGGCAGAAGATAGAGAAAGGATGAGTAAGACTCCCTATGCCTCAGCCATAGGATCTCTAATGTATGCCATGCTATGTACTAGACCTGACATTGCATATGCTGTTAGTTTAACTAGCAAATATCAAAGTGATCCAGGAGTGGATCATTGGACAGCGGTCAAAAACATCCTCAAGTACTTGAGAAGAACAAAGGATATGGTTCTTTCTTATGGAGGTGATGAACATCTCGTTGTTAATGGTTACACCGATGCTAGTTGGAACACCGATCCGGATGATTCTAAATCACAATCTGGATACGTATTTACTTTGAATGGTGCAGCAGTTAGCTGGAGGAGTGCAAAGCAAAGCGTTGTGGCGAGATCTTCAACTGAATCGGAATACATGGCTGCTTCGGAGGCTTCACAAGAAGCGATATGGATGAAAGAGTTCATTACAGAGCTGGGTGTGGTTCCTAGTGCGCTGGACCCAATGTCTATCTACTGTGATAACATGGGCGCCATAGCCAATGCGCAAGAACCAAGGTTACACAAGAAGCTGAAGCACATCAAGCTACGTTTTCACGCTATTCGAGAACATGTCCAAGATGGGGACATAAAGATTTGCAAAGTACACACAGATCTGAATGTGGCGGATCCGTTGACTAAACCTCTCCCGAGGGCAAAACTTGACTAGCACCAAACTGCCATGGGTGTTCGGTATATTACCATGTAATCTAGATTACATGACTCTAGTGCAAGTGGGAGACTGTTGGAGATATGCCCTAGAGGCAATAATAAATATAGTTATTATTATATCTTTGTGTTTATGATAAATGTTTACATTCATGCTATAATAGTATTAACAAGGAAACATTAATACTTGTGTGATTTGTAAACTTAAATTGAAGTCCCTAGTAAAGCCTCTATATAACACTAGCTTGTTGGTTAATAAATTATTGTGGTTTCCCTATCCTGAACATTGAGATGTTATTAACAACAAGATCATATCGTTAGGAGAATGATATGATGGACATACTCCTATAGATAAGCGTAGCATAAAGATCAAGTCATTTTAATAGTTCAATTGCTATATGATTTCTGATACATAGTAACCTAATTCCTTCGACCATGAGATCATGCATATCACCTTTACCGGATGGATGCTTTGATGACATCAAACACCACACCGTAACTGGGTGGCTATAAAGGTGGCATTGAGTGTTCGGAAAGTATTGGTTGAGATACATGGATCAAGAGTGGGATTTGTCCATCCATATGACGGATAGATATACTCTGGGCCCTCTCGGTGAAATGTCATCCAATTAGCTTACAAGCATGTGACTGGCTCACAAGGGATCACATATCACGGGAACGAGAAAAGAGTACTTATCAGTAACGGGGTTGAACTAGGTATGAAGAGATACCGACGATCATAACCTCGAATAAGTAAACTATCGTGAGACAAAACTATCGTGAGACAAAGGGAAATTGGTATCGTATGTAAGTGGTTCATTCGATCGCAAAGTAATCATAGAAATATGTGGGAGCCATATGAATTTCCAGATTCCTCTATTGGTTATTGTTCGGAGAAGTGTCTCGATCATGTCCGCATAATTCATGAACCGTAGGGAGACACACTTAAGGATTCGACGTTGTTTGAGTAGTTATGGAATGACGAGAAAGAGACTGAATGTTGTTTGGAGTCTCGGATGGGATCCGGGATATCACGAGGAGATCCGGAATGGTCCGGAGAATAAGATTCATATAAGGAAAGTCCTGTTTCGGAATTGGGGAATGGTTCCAGTGTTTTCATCGGGAATGTTCTAGAAGGTTCCGGAATGTCCGGCACTCCGAAGGGAAAGGGTACATGAATGTGTTTTATCAAGTTGGTATGATTGCATCATGTACTAGGTGTCATCGCTGAACAAAATAAAGGTTTTAATCAAATCCTAGTTTGAAAAAGTCAAACGCCAATTTGAAAGTCAAACGGCTATTTTGGGAAGTGGAGAGGGAGGTGGAAACCGAGTTGGGGAGGAGTTCCTCCCCTCCACCGCTGGCCCACCTTGAAGCCGAGTTGGGGAGGGACTCCCCTCCCCTTGGCCGCGCCTCCCACCTATAAAGGGAGGGGCAGGGCTGCCCCTCCTAGCACACAAGTTCTCTACCTCTAAACCCTAACCCTAGCCGTCGCCGCCCTCCATAGCCGCCGCCGGCCTAGGGCATCTCGCTGCCGCCGCCTAGGTCAAACCCTAGCCGCCGGCCTAGCCCCCTCCTTGGTGTGTCTAAACCCTATAACACCGAGGGCTCTCTCATAGTCCACCATACTCGCTCCGGCTTAAGGAGAAGCCCTGCGAGATCTCCCCTCTACTTCCGGTACCACGCCGTTGTGCTGCCGGAATCGCGAGGAGAGTGCTACAACCTCCGCTGCCTGCTGGAACAAGGGAGAGGAAGGTCTTCGTCGAGTATCGAACGTGTGACCGACTGCGGGAGCACTGCCGGAACGCAGCGCCAGAAGGATCGTCTACGCGATCTTGAGATCGGGAAGAGTACGACTACATCACCCACGAGAATCCGCTCTCGTTAAACACTTTGGAATCTTCGAGGGTGAGTTATTCCATCGACTCGTTGCTACAATCTAGTAGATAGATCTTGGCTTGTTTGTTTGTATGCGATAGAAATTTTTTGTTTTCCATGCTACGAAACCGTACAATAACCTCCCCATCCCGATCCCCAGGTGAGTCGGGCCCTACCCCGACGCACCCTCTCTCTCTTCCTTGTTTTCCTCTCGTCCTCACCCACCCCGACCGAATCCCCATGGCCTCTCTCTCTCCCCGCAGCGGCGCCCCTCACCCGGCCGAGCAACCTCCTCATGCAGTACCCCATCGCCGAGAGCCCCTTCCCCGTAGATCCCGTAGCTGCTCTGGCCCGCGGTCGTGCCGGCGCCTCACCGTCACCTCGCCCCACCTCCCGGAAGGCTACGCCCCGCGAGCGGCCGCCTGATACATCCATTTTGCATCACTATCTAAATCATAAATTACTATTATCCACTGATATATTTCATATTAAGAGGTGATACTTATGTCGTTTCATCTATTTTTGCATGTTAGATGACTTTTAGAGGATAAACTCCGGAGTCAGGATTCTGATGGAAAAAGAGGTGTCCAGATGCAATATTCGCGAAGTTCATAAAATTCCAGAAAATATACGGAAAATCCTATTTTTCCAGAAGACGAAGGAAGCCAGAAGGGAAGGCAGAGATGGGCCACACGGGGCCCACACCACCCCCTGGCACGGGCCCCCCTGGGCCACGCCAGCAGGTGGTGTGGCCACCCTGGCCCACCTCCTGCTTCGCCCTTTCGCGTATATCTTCTCCTTGAAACCCTAATACCGGGGATAGCGACCACAGAAAGATTCCGCCACCTCTACGGGACGGAAACTATAGAGACAAAAAGAGCTCTCCGGCAGGCAGATTTCTGCCGGGAAAATTCCTTCCCGGAGAGGGGAGATCGTCGCCATCAACACCTTCATAAAGCTATACTTCATCGGGATCATCATCATCCTCACCACCATCTCCACCAGCACCATCACCACCACTCCATCCCGCTGTAACAATTGAATTGAATCTTTCATAGTTCTTAGGGGAAACTTTCCCGGTGTTAATTACTTTTGTAGTTGATGCTATTGAGTGGAACCATTGAATTATTGTTTATGTTTAAATTGTTATTCATCATTATATCATCTCTGATCTTGATCCATATGATGTCTCGTGATGGAGATTGAGTGGAACCACTTGCTGCAATTATTATTCTCTGATCTTGTTTATGTTCAAATTGTTATTCATCTCTGATCTTGTTTATGTTCAAATTGTTATTCAAATTGTCTCGTTATATCATCTCTGATCTTGTTTATGTTCAAATTGTTATTCATCCATTATATCATCATTGAGTGGAACCACTTGCTGCAATTATTATTGTTGCCTTTTATTTACTTGCACTTTATTTCTTTGCTTTATCAAAAAAGCTAAAAATCTGTTTGCTAAGTATTTGCAGAGAATTCCTGATCCAAACCACTAGTCAACACATTCTGCTTATCGTTGGGATCGACACTCCTATTTATCGAAAGTACAACGATACACCCCTATACTTGTGGGTCATCAAGACTATTTTCTGGCGCTGTTGCCGGGAAGTGAAGCGCTATTGAAGATTGGAACTGGTAAAGGAAACTTCTACTGTGAGTATTGTTTATTTCTGTTTGTTACTTTGTTTCCAATATGGATAACCCACTTGGTTTTCTATTTGCGAAAGCTACTACCACTTCTAGGGTAGTTCATGAACTACCACCTGTTGAGATATATCCTTTTAAGATACCTACAAAAATTGTTGACCGTGTTATAGATAACTATTATTTTGGAAATGGAACTGTCCATCCTGGTGATCACTTGCTTTTTATCCATGAATTATGTGGGTTGTTTAAGTGTGCAAGTATCACAATAGAACAAGTTAAAAAAAGTTACTCTCTATATCATTGAAAGGAAGAGCTAAAGAACGGTATAAGCTGCTGAAGAATGGACAATCTATGGAATGGGAGGAAATAATACCTCTCTTTTATTCTAAATTCTATCCTCCTAGTGAGATTCATAAAGACCGGAATCAAATATATAACTTTTGGCCTCGTGATAGAGAGAGTACAACCCAAGCTTGGGGGAGATTGAAGTTACTAATGCTCAAATGTCTTATTCATGAGCTCCCTAATAACATTATTATTAATAATTGGTGGTGTTGGTTAGCACTTCATTGGGAACCCCAAGAGAAAGGTGTGAAGCATCACAACAACAGTTTTCCCTCAGTAAGAAACCAAGGTTATCGAACCAGTAGGAGGAAGGAAACGTCACACAGCTGTTGCAAGCAACGTGGAGACCTGCACAACACAAACTCAAGACTTTGCCCCAACTAGACAGTGAGGTTGTCAAGCTCACCGGTTTGCTGTAACAAAAGATTAAACGTATGGTGTGGAAGGTAATGGTGGTTTGCGCAAGTAAATAAGTAACGGTGGAAGATGTATCAATGGTAAATATTGGACCGGGGTCCATAGTTCACTAGAGGTGCTCTCCTTAGATAAACAACATGGCATGAAGGGTAAACAAATTGCAGTAGGGCAACTAACAGGAACTAAGCAAGGCATAACAATGCAATACTAGTCAGAAAGATCATATGAGATTCGATTGGGCAATACAACAAGATACATAGACCGCCATCCAACTGCATCTATGACTAGAAGTCCACCTTCAGGTTATCATCCGAACCCCTTCCAGTATTAAATTGCAAGCAACAGACAACTGCTTTAAGCAAAGTGTGTAAGGTAAACAGTCCACATGTTCCATGAACAAGAGACCGTTCTTTTCTCCCTAGTAGCAATAGCACATCTACAAACCGAAGAGATTTCTGTCACTTCCCTTGGAAACTAGAGGCATGAACCCACTATCGAGCATAAATACCCCCTCTTGGAGTCACTAGCAACTACTTGGCCAAGATAGCTACTAACAACGGAGAGCATGCAAGATCACAAACAACACAAACATGATAGAATCATAAAGACAAAACCATTAATCAAACCAACATAATAATCTTAATATCCATCGGATCCCTACAAACACAACATGCATGATTACAAATAGATTAGATCTTGATCATGAACGAAGCTCACAAGATCTATACATGAAAGCACAAAGGAGGAGATACAACCATCTAGCTACTACATGGACCCATAGTCTAAGGTGGAACTACTCACGCATCATACCAGAGAGAAGGCCTCCGAGATGATCTCCCCTCCGATAGGGTGCCGGGAAGAACTTGAGACCCCCCGATCTAGGGACGATAGTGGCGGCGACTATAGAAGGTTTCGTGGAATATTGATCGGGTACTTAGGTTTTCTGCATCGGGGGCTTCTTATAGGCGAAGAGGCGAGCCGGCCAAGGGCCCCACATCCTACCCAGGCACGGGGCAGGGCCCACCCGCGCCTAGGGGGGTCTGGCCGCCCTGGCTTGCGTCTCTATCTCGTATTATGGATTCTTATTACCCACGGAAAGTTGTTAACTTTGGCTTTTGTCCCGTCCAATTCCGAGAATATTGATTTTCTGCCTTTCTGGAACCAAAAATAGAAGAAAGCAGGCAACTAGCACTGTGGCAACTTGTTAATAGGTTAGTTCCATAAAAGATATGAAAACACCTCAAAGTGTAGATAAAGCAAAGAAAAGTAGATACTAAACAAGCATGGAGCATAAAAAATTATAGATACGTTTCCGACGTATCAAGCATCGCCAAGCTTAACTCCTGCTCGTCCTCGAGTAGGTAAGTGATAAAAAGAATAATTTTTGAGGTGACATGCACCATCAAAACCAAGATCAAACCATTTGCAAGCATTGAAAGCTGGGATCAAAGAACTCTAAACATGTGCATGAAAGATGGAGTTCTAACAATAGGACAAAGTAACTATGTATGCAACATGAAAGGCTACAAACAAAGATCATGAATAACATGCATTGAAAAACATTTTTTAGTTTCACATACAAAAAACATAGCATAGTGGCATTCAGCTTGTCCCTCATAGAGTAGAAAATAGATGCATAGGACACCTTCAAAGTTCACAAGGGTGACTAGAAACAAGTAGCACAAGAGCAAGTAATATCACAATATGCATCAATCAATAAGCTTTGGAATACTGCACACAGAATGACAACTATGCTCTCTTAATGGTGCATAAAGGTATAAGGTGGAGACTCAAATAATGGTGGAAGAAAAGCCTTTTTTATAAAGGAAGCAGGGATTTTGTTAGACCCCTCCTTTATAAAGGAAAGGATCCCTGTGATTGCAATGCTAGTCCCTGGATCAATGCTAGCATCCACAGTTTAAGATGAAGTACACAGATACAAAGGTCGTTTATTACATTCATTCCAGAGATAAAACATAGTCTTTTACAACTCAGGGCCATAGGCCTAATACAAGAGTTTAAGGAATAAGTAAATAAACATAAGTCTTCATCTTCATGTGCCACAGGCAAGCATGTTGAGTGTAGACTCATGACTCCTATTCATCATCGGAGTAACCTGCAACATCACAAGTTACAGCCACAGAGGGTCAATACTTTGGAATAGTATTGGCAAGTGATACCTTAGTATATTTTATGTGGACTATACTACTATATGCATTTTGGCTAAGTGTAGCTTGGCTTGCTTTGCTTGAAAATAGGTTTTACCTATTAGTTTAAATCACTAAGTTTTTCTTTATCAAAACTTCCCGAGAAACCACCAATAGACATTGGGGTCCTTCACCCTTGTTCACCCACAAGTTTTATTTTTAGAAGTTGGAGTGATGAGATTCTTGTAGCTTCCATGTCTTGATGCTCATGTTGTCCATTGCCTTGGACTAGGCTAAGTACTTAGATTTTCCATCTGCAAAGGTTGTGCACTTTTCCCACCAGACTTGGTTTCCCAAGACAGGACCCTTCAGAAGCCTTTCCTTAGTCAAATGGACGCGCTCCAACCTATCATTCCCACTACCACCAACTGTCCAAGTGACTAAGTTCTAGCAACCTATATGATCATGGCAGAGCCCATATTGCCAAGTGGGGATCTTATAGCCGGTGCCTCGACAGGAAACGCCCGTGTTTTAATGCCCAATTAAGCCGCGCCATTACCGGCAGTGACTGCCGCTGCGACGTGGTCGCGGGCGTGGTTTGAGGAAGACGATGACAGCGTGGCCAGGGCCCGCTTGTCAGCGATGTGTGCAAAATGGGGGTGGGGTCCGTTCGTCAGTGACTGGCTGTGTGCGTTCGCGCGTGAGAGAGGGAGAGAAATTCCCCGGGTGGGCTAGTTGGGCTCGATCCTCTGTTGGGCCAGAAACCTGGCGCTCGGCCCTTTTCCTTTGTCTAGTCCTTTTTCTTTTCTAATTCCATTTTCTGGTTATGTTTTCAAATGGTTTCAAATACAATTTGAATTCAAATTCTCCTGGGGTTTTACAGGGGTGAATTGGTCTTAAAAATAAGTCAAAGCTCATGGGGTTACCTTGCAAAGGCTTGATCAGACTTGGTTTTCAAACAAACAGAGATTTTGCACTAATTTGCAAATGTTTGAAATAGAGGTTTTGAATTATTTCTAATTTGAATTTTTTTGGTTAAACCTTTACACCTAATCTTTCCAATAGTGGGGCAAGCAAACAAGTTCCTTAACATTTAGGTTTCAAAAGGTGATGGCCTAATGAGTGAAATTTACTCACATGAAATCATAGCACAAGTTTCTGTTTTTGAGAAGAACCCTAAATGATGATGAATGCTTAGATGATATGAATGAGTTTTGGAATATGAATTTAGGGATGTTACAGATTTCAAGTTTCAACAAGAGCTTCCAAAAATTATGGTACTTGTTAGCTTTCAGCCCTCATTGCCCCTATCATAAACATATTGAAGTGATTAAGGTTAAAGTGAACAAAGATGGAGTATATGCTTGACAAAGTATAAGTTGGCATTCTCAAGTCCCTTGAATACGAGGGCCACACCTCATGCTACTCAACTTCAGTCACCTGCTAGTTCTTATCATTGTAAGTATTTGCATATCATAGAGAACCGCCAACGGGATACCCCTTGCACATGGTACATGAGCTATCCCATAACCAAAATGACAAGGCAAGCACACAATGAGCATCTCAACGATCTTTTTATTTACCATATGCATAGCTTTTTATTGAGGATGCTTCATATATAGCTCACTATGGTGATGCTGCAAGTTTCCACCATGATTAGGCATGGCTTAGGCTAGCGGCCCAGGCGTTTATCTAACACAAAATACAAACTCCATGGACTTACAAGTTCCCTATTTATTTCACACCGGTGACATCCATAGACAAAAGAGCATGATATCAACTGAGTACAAAGTACAAGTGCAATGTTGAAAATGTTCCCCGTGACATCACAGTTCTGCTAATTCCAACGTATAAGTGCAAGCATATACAACATACAAGACACAATGGTTCAAGTTTATTAGGGGCAAATAATAAAAAGTGTGCCATCAAGTTTGTGAGGGCTTTAATCACTAGGTTTTCACGTAACAAAAAGTTTTTAATTGGAAGATAGCTGAAAACAAGAATACACTTGGAATGGTGTAACACACCATGCATAGGAATTTATAGTGGACACTTTGGAATAACTTGGTTTCTTGGGAGTTGGAAGCATGAGTAGAGCTTACTCATACAAGTGGAGGCTAGCAAAAGACTATGAGCAACCAACTAAGAGAGCAATAATGGCCATAATCATGCAGTGCAACAAAGCATTACTAATCAAAGCAAAGAGTGGTACTACAAGTCAAGGACTAAATGATCATAGAGGCTATGGTGACTTGTAATAGTCATAACATGGTGTGAGCATGTGCGAAGTATTCCCAAGCAAAGCATCAAAGGAGAATACCACAATACTATGCTTTTGCATGCTAAAACAACGCATAATGTTTTTCAAGGCACACTAAGCAATCCCAATTGGTTGGAACGAGACATGCTACATCAATAATCACTAAGCATAATGTCAAAACAACACCTAGCATGTCATGCTAAAGTCTAAGTCACAGTCAATGCAAGCTCCTCTTGCACTTACAAGCAAGAACTTACTACTCCTTTCCAACACCAAACAACTTATTTGCAAACAACACAGCGAGAACGGGGGTCCAAACTACTTTATTCAAGCAAACCAAACAAACTAAGCCAACCAAATGAAAACTAAGACGCTCCAAGAACAACACAACTGTGCATGAAACAATAAAAACGAAGTGTCTAGACAGACCTGGGCTTTTTATTGATGAAGAAGGGATGCCTTGGGCATCCCCAAGATTTGACGCTTGTACCTATTGGATATTTCTTGGGGTTACACTGGGGTGGCATCCCCAAGCTTGAGCTTTTGTCCATTCTTCATCTCATGGCATCATTCTCTCTCTACACCTGAAATTTTTCCTTCATACAAAACTTCACACAATCTTCATTAGCAACATTAGCTTGTTCAAAAGATATTAGACCTCTGGCAAAGCTTTGGAACAGCAAGGATTTTCAATAAAGACACAAGCTACTTTAGAAACTCCTTAAAAAATCTCAATTAACCTAAAGAGAACTCAAAAAGGAATCAATAAGAAGCAAATGCAAATAATGGCAGAAATCTGTCAAAACAGACCAGCAGGTAGATTTTTTCGAACATCTTCTGTTGGTCAAATCAAAAAGTGTTGTACTAACGAAAGTTAGCTAACATACTGGGAGATTTATTCGTAAACTTTTAGCTCAATCCGAGTTACAAAGACTCCTCACAAATTTTGTTGGTGGAGGACAGAAACCTGTTTCGGGACAACAACTCCCCCAATCTAACTTCCCTCTCATTAGAGGTCATTCTTGGCACAAAAAGCAAACAAAAAGGAAAAGGAGAGGTCATTACTGAAGTAATAACTTCTAAGACTCAAGTAAACTCTTGGGTTATCTCCCAACAAGTACTTTTCTTTAACGCCTTTAAGTTAGGCACAAGAAGCAAGAAGAATCAAGTATTTTCAAATGAAGAAGCATTCTCATCAAACCTTGATTTCAAAGAAGGATCAAAAATCAACCTCTCTCTCCTCATAGGGAAGTGTTCAATACCTTTCTTGAATGGAAAATGATATTTAATGGTGCCTTCTTTCATATCAATGATGGCACCAACTGTTCTAAGAAAAGGTCTTCCCAAAGTAATAGGACAAGAAGCATTGTATTCAACATCCAAAACATAGAAATCCACAGGGACATAAGCATTGTTAACCATGATGAGAACATCATTAATACTTCCCATGAGTTTATTCTTAGCATTATCATTAAGTGGGACATCCAAATAACAATCTTCCAACGGTGGCAAATCAAGCATTTCATAAATCTTCATAGGCATAATAGAGACAGTAGAACCAAGATCATGTGAAGATTTGAGATCAAAGTCATTCACTTGCATATTAATAATGGGTTCCCAACTATTTTCTACTTTCCTTGGAATAGAAGCTTTGTGTTTTAGCTTATCTTCCTTAATTTTCACAAGAGCATCTGTAATGTGTTTGGTGAAAGCAACATGCATATCACCAGCATCAGGACTTCTAGCAAGCTTTTGCAAGAACATAATCACTTCAGAAATATTGCAACCATCTATTTCAAAATCAAACTTAGCATCACTAGTAGTAGGCTCAATAGGCTTAGGCATAGTAGGAGGAGGAATAGGGACTACTTGTGGTTTAGTGGTAATAGTGCACACACTATTGTTTCTATCAATTTCAGCTTCCCTTTCCCACCTATCATGAAGTTGAGATAACAGCCTAACATTTTCATCAATAGTCACTTGTATGGCATGAGCAGTAGCAAAGGTATTTTCCATAGTTTAGCAGTCATTTTATTAATCAAGGAGGACTGAGCTTCAGACAAATAGGATATATTTTTCTCAACAGTTAAAAGTTTCTCCTCCACAATTTTATTGAAAGCATTTTGTTTACTAATAAAGTCTTTGAGCATGACTTCAAGTTCAGAAGGGGCACTTCTAGCATTGTTATAGGAGTTTCCATTGGAATTGCCATTATTAGGAGGATAAGGCCTATAATTGTTGTTACCACCAAAATTATTCCTATAGGCATTATTGTTGAAATTGTTGTTTCTAATGAAGTTCGCATCAACTTGGTCTTCTTGAGAAACCAAAGATACTAAGGGAACACTATTAGGATCTAGAGGATCTTTCCCATTAACAAGCATAGCCATAATAACATCAATCTTATCAGTAAAAGAGGAAGTTTCCTCAACAGAATTTACCTTCTTACCATGTGGAGCTTTCTCAGTGTGCCATTCAGAGTAGTTAACCATCATATTGTCAAGGAGTCTAGTTGCAGCACCCAAAGTGATGCTCATAAAGGTACCTCCAGCAGTTGAATCCAACAGGTTTCTTGATGAGTGTAGAGGGAGTGTCCCAACCTTTACACAATATAAGGTGGAGTCCCCTGTGTTTACAATGCTAGTCCCTGGATCAATAGCTAGCATCCACAGTTTAGATGTAATATCAAGAAACAAAGGTCATAATATAACTTTATAACCAGGAATAACATAATTTTTATTACATCTTACATAGCTCATTTGGCTATTACATTACATTGCAGCGGAATAACTATAGTCATGGGGTCCTTCATCTTCAAAGTGCCACAATCATATGTTGGTTGTAGACTTTGTAATCCTAATCAATCAATCTTCACTAAAATCAATCAAACCTGCAACATTACAAGTTACAGCCACAAGGGTCAATACATTTGAATTGTATTGGCAAGTTTCACTACTAAGTATAATATGAGTGGATCCTATCATTACATGCATATTTGGCTAAGTAGAGTTTTAGGCTCATTTGCATAAAGCAATAATTTATCCTATCTTTTCAAAATGGTTTTGGTCCTTTGTCAAATCTCCTTTTCCAAGTTCCTTGAACTCCTTGGTAGAAACTCAAGTGTTCAAGTCCTTGTCAAAATCTCTTGATCACCTTGGTAACCCCAAGTGCATCAAGTTTTGTCAAAATCTCTTGAGCTCCTTGGTAACCCCAAGTGCATCAAGTTTTAAAAGTTTTCTTTTAGAAATTAGAGTGTCGAGATCTTCCATAGCTTCAGGCCTTAGTTGCTCAGTATTGTCCATAACCGGGGACACGGCTAAGTACTTAGATTTTATTATCTTCTGCAGAAGTTGTACACTTTACCCACATGACACAATCTCATCTTGATGCCACCAGTGGCCGCTGGATAAGTACTCACCAAGATGGAGTACTGGCAGATTGAGAATGTGACAAAGTCTTTCCATAGGAGTCCTCCCAATACAAAATGCTAGCTCGTCTACCAGGCACAAATGTAGGGTTGCTCCCTTACACAAATCTAGTTAACCTGAAGATGCCAATGCATGGGACTTCCACTATGTAGTTGACTAAGCCAGAGCCCATTTAGCATGTGGCTGTACATGGAAGCCACTGTACGAGAAACATGTTCAATCTCTAAGTTTCCTGGGTGGTTTTCCTTTGGAGCACAACACAAAGAGATTGCCATAGACATGGTTCCTTTTGTTGCCACCTTCTCCAAAACTCAAAGTATCCTTGTCCACCCAGGTGGTTCATTGAGTCCTTGTTTTATTATATAAAACATAAGTCTTTTCTCAATCTCATAAAATCTCAACATGTATCTCTTTTCAAAATATAGCATGCCTAAGCATGTATCAACTACATTGTTTTCACTAAGGAATGTATAGGGTATCCTATTAGGATTTAGCATAGCATAAGTATAGAAATTCTTTTCATGCATGTTTTCAAAAATCCACTAAGTATAAAGAAAATAGTTGGACTTTAGATGATAGTGTAACTTGCCTTTTTGGTAGGGAATGATGGTTCACTCCTTGATCTTGCTAGTCTCACACTTTTCTAACTTCACTACAATCAATCAAGCAAACACAATATCAACAAGCATTCCAAACCAATAATCAATCAACAATTCACACACACAAAACAATGGGATCTAAGTCATGCATGTAAGCATGCAAGAGATACGTTTATTTGCAAAGATGGTCTCCACTAGGTCTCTAAACTTTGTAAGATCCAAGGTGGTCATTTTCCTAAGTGGCAAAGTCATTTGCAAAAAGGGTTTTGTCCAAAAACCATTTTTAAATCCTTTCATTATTTTATGTGGTGGAAAATATTTTTATCAAAGCAACAACTCTAGGTTGTTCATCAAATAAGTTGTTGTTTCACAAAACTTGGTGTTTATGGTCAGTAGGTTTGGTCCACAACATTTTCCCAAAGTTTTTACTCCAAAAAAAATTTCATAATAAAATCAATAATTTTATTTGGCTAGAAATGGGCTAAACCAATTAATCTATCCTAAACTTCACCAAATCCAATTTCAAAACCATGGGTTGGTTCCTAGGGTCAGTAGGTTCACAACAAACCAATTTGCCAAGGTTTCAAACTTAAAAACATTTTTGAATCATTTTTCTAATCTAAACAAGCATACAAAAGTTTCTGCAAAAACAAACAAACTAACAGATACTATTTGCTAAACAAATTCCATGGTTGGCTAGGGCTTGCTCCACTGATTCCAACAATATAAAGTTTGCAAATTTTGGACGTGTGGATCAAAAGTTACAAAGGTTTGAAAATCACAAACTAATCTGATTTCAAATCTGTTTTTAAACAGAACAGGTGACACGCGGCATGTTTCCATTGGGTGGTACCGCTTCGCGCGGATCGCGCTCGGTGGGGCGTTAGATCTAAATAGATCGCACGGTTCTGGAAGCGTACCCCTTCGCGGCTTAAGTTATCTATCGCAAGCGTCGGATCAAGATCCTACGGTGCTAGCGTGCTTGACCATATGCGAGCGGCGCCGGCGGTGGCTAGCGGCGGCGACGGTCAGACAGTGGCGGCGCTGGCGAAACAGGAAATAGGGAAGGATGGGAAGATGCTCACCGAGATCGCAGGAGGCTGGGGAAGCTCGACGTGGTCTCCTTGGGTCAAGGGGCGCTCTGTCGTGGCGGTAATCGTTCGCTGGAATTGCTCCTGGCGTCAGGCGGCTCTGGTTGTGCTCGGGGACGGTGCTGTGGTTCACCCCGAGACAAAACGAAGACGCGGTTAGACGCGCAGGATCAAGACAAAGCTATGTGCGTGAACAAGGTGTGAAGGGGCGGTCTGTTCTTACCAGTAGGCTTCGCCGGAGAAGAAGGCAAACGCGGCGGCGTTCGGGAGCTTGTCGCAGACGTTGCTCTGGGGCGCCCGCGGTCGTATGGGTGGTACGGGAAGAAGCGTCTGGGAGTGGGGAGTCTCCTAGTGTGCTCAGGGAGGCACGGGGCGGTGTTGAGTCGCCGGAATCGGCACCGGACCTCGTCGGAGCAGAGGGTGGTGTCAGAGAAATTCCGAGCAGCCTGGTGGCTCTGGTCGAATGAGTTCTGAGGGGAAAGGAGGAGGGAGCGTGGGCGATTAAATGTGTGAGGTTACTGGGAGAATTCATTCAGCCATTTACTCGAATTGATGCGAGTAATTAGAGGCAGCAACGGCGACGAGAGGGAGGAACTGGTCGCGGGGTGAGGAAGACGATGACGCGGCAGTGGGGTCGGCTGGTCAGTGAGAAAAGGAGTGAGGGGAGGGTCCACCAGTCATTCACTGCCCGGGTCAGGAAACAAGTGCGAAGCGTTTTTCTTCGGGGAGGGGAAGCTGGGCTGTTTGCTGGGCTTAGTGGGCTTGGCCGGTTGGGCTGAGTCCAGATTCCATTTTTTTCTTCCTGAAACCTTTTCTTTTTCCAAAACTAATTTCTGTTTTTGAATTTCAAGCAAACAAATCACACTCAAATAAATTCAAACAATCACCAAACTTTGCAACTATGAATTTGGTTCTGTTCAGTAACATAAACCAAAATTCCAAAACCCAAATACTAATTTTATTTTAGGTCCATTATTAATTAAATAAATAGACCATTGTTATTAAATCAAAATAGAATTTGATGTTTATTTTAAAACTCCATTTTGAAATCTAATTATTTTCAAAACCAAATCAGTAGGTTTTATTTGGGAATATAAAATACTTGGAAAACTTATTTTTAAATAAATAAATAAGTTTTGATATTTTGGAAATAGTAAAACCTTTATTAATAAAACTTGGATATTAAATCCTTATTAATTTATTTTAAATAAACCTTTACTATTTTATCAAATCAAAATGTTTTATTTCAAAAGCTTGGCCAAGGTTTAATTTGGCTCTATAAAATAATCCTTATTTATAAAACTTCTATTTCTTTTGAAAACCAAATCCTTTTATTTAAAAGATCCAAAATAGTATTTCCAAAATATTTTATTTTCCTTTATTTAAAATGTTTATCTTTTTAAATCCCTTTAGGATTTTATTTAATCCAAATAGGTTTAAAGTTCCAATTGAATTCAAAAAGTTTCTTCTGGCCCTGAAAATCAAACAAAATTTTATTTTATTCAATATTTTTCACATTACAAGATTTGGAAAATCTTGGGATGTGACAGGCTACCACCCTTAAAATAAATCTCGTCCCGAGATTTGGGAAGGCTGGGGTTACAAGTAGGCTTAAAATAACTAGAGTACTACCACCCTTAAAAATAAAGTCTCATGGGTTACATTGATGGTTCTCTTGGCTAAAAGTTCAACTCAATAATCAGACAAGGAATCCTTATTTGACTCTTCTGAGTTTTCTAAATCCTGACATCCACTTCTTCTATATCTTCAAAGTTCTCATTCATGTCAATGTGGTTCACATGTCCTTTCTGGGTCACATTGGAGTCATTTCCATTGGCTCTTCTGGCATCCTTTTTCTTTTTCTTCTCTGGATAGTCTAATGCATAGTGTCCAAGTTCCTTACAATTATAGCATTGCAGCTGGCTAATGTCCTTTTTCCAGTATGTGTCATGTTGGTTCTGACCAAGGTCATCTCCATTGTCAGTATCATTTCCATTATTCTCACTTTCATTGTTGTTGTGGTGATACTGATGTGGTTCAGAATCTTCATTGCTCTTTTTGTATGAATGCTTCTTCTTTGATGATCCTGAATAGTTCTTGAGTTTATGTTTCCTCTTTCTGTTCTCAACTTGATTCATCTTGTTTTCCAATATTATGGCTTTGTCACAGAGTGATTGATAAGTTGGGACATAGGCAACAGCTAGCTGCAGATTTAACTCAGCCTTGAGTCCTTTAAGAAATTTTTCCTTTCTCTTAGCATCTGTATCAACTTCATCTGGTGCATAGCGTGCCAGATTGTTGAATTCTTCAATATACTCAGCCATACTGAGGTGATGCTGTTTCAAATTGTGAAACTCCTTTTTCTTCAAATACATCACTCCAGGTGAGATGTGAGTTGTTCTAAATCCATCCTCAAAAGTAGCCCAAGTTACATCTTCAAGGGGAGTGGTGATCTGAAAGTTGTCCCACCATGTTGGTGCTGGTCCTTCAAGCAGAAATGCTGCAAACCTAACTTTCTCTTCATCGGTGCAGCCAACAGTCACTAGGTCTTTGTTCACTGAACGTAACCAATCATCAGCTTCCATTGGATCAGTTGTTCCAGAGAATCTTGCAGGCCTAAGTTTCAGAAACTTGGTGAGCATGTCAAGTGCTGGAGGATTATTCTGATTGTTGTTGTTGTTGTTGTTGTTGTTGTCATTCAAATTCTGTATGAATGTGGTCATCTGTTGCATCAACTATGTCTGAGCTGCCATCATCTGCTGCATCTCAGGGGTGATGTTGTTGTTTTGGTTGGGGTTGGCACGACGGGGAGGCATCTGTTGGTTTGATAGGGATAAGTTTTGGTGGATAGGTTTTTAAGAAGTCCTAACACACAACTCAAAACAATCAAGTTCAATCAAATAATCAAATCATCAAACATTCAACAAGCAAGCAATCACTTAACAACTTATGAGCTTAACTCATGAGTTGAAGGAAACAACAAGTTTTCTTGAAAATAACAACTTAGTATGATCATACCTCATAGGACAATATGATCCATACTCTAACTTGATATCAATGTCTTTGGTAGGCAATCTAATGTCTTCTTGGTTTTCACTAGTAGTCCTTAGTGATATCCAAGTTGGAAGTCCTTGGTGAACATGCTGAAGATGTTGAAGTCATTAGAGTTGAAGAAGTTGAAGAAGTCCTTTGCACATGGTGTAGTCTTTGGCCATGGGGTAGGTTTTTCCATCAAGTTGAAATAGAAGAGATGTAGAGTTGAAACCAAAATGGTTGAGGAAAGAGTTTACAAGTGTTTTTGTAAATAAGTTTTGGATCAAAATATAACTCCTATTCTTCTAAGGGTTTTTGTCCAATCCTAGGGTTTACAAATCCTACAGGCAACACAATGCTCTGATACCATCTGTAGAGGGAGTGTCCCAACCTTTACACAATATAAGGTGGAGTCCCCTGTGTTTACAATTCTAGTCCCTGGATCAATAGCTAGCATCCACAGTTTAGATGTAATATCAAGAAACAAAGGTCATAATATAAATTTATAACCAGGAATAACATAATTTTTATTACATCTTACATAGCTCATTTGGCTATTACATTACATTGCAGCGGAATAACTATAGTCATGGGGTCCTTCATCTTCAAAGTGCCACAGGCAGATGTTGGTTGTAGACTTTGTAATCCTAATCAATCAATCTTCACTAAAATCAATCAAACCTGCAACATTACAAGTTACAGCCACAAGGGTCAATACATTTGAATTGTATTGGCAAGTTTCACTACTAAGTATAATATGAGTGGATCCTATCATTACATGCATATTTGGCTAAGTAGAGTTTTAGGCTCATTTGCATAAAGCAATAATTTATCCTATCTTTTCAAAATGGTTTTGGTCCTTTGTCAAATCTCCTTTTCCAAGTTCCTTGAACTCCTTGGTAGAAACTCAAGTGTTCAAGTACTTGTCAAAATCTCTTGATCACCTTGGTAACCCCAAGTGCATCAAGTTTTGTCAAAATCTCTTGAGCTCCTTGGTAACCCCAAGTGCATCAAGTTTTAAAAGTTTTCTTTTAGAAATTAGAGTGTCGAGATCTTCCATAGCTTCAGGCCTTAGTTGCTCAGTATTGTCCATAACCGGGGACACGGCTAAGTACTTAGATTTTATTATCTTCTGCAGAAGTTGTACACTTTACCCACATGACACAATCTCATCTTGATGCCACCAGTGGCCGCTGGATAAGTACTCACCAAGATGGAGTACTGGCAGATTGAGAATGTGACAAAGTCTTTCCATAGGAGTCCTCCCAATACAAAATGCTAGCTTGTCTACCAGGCACAAATGTAGGGTTGCTCCCTTACACAAATCTAGTTAACCTGAAGATGCCAATGCATGGTACTTCCACTATGTAGTTGACTAAGCCAGAGCCCATTTAGCATGTGGCTGTACATGGAAGCCACTGTACAAGAAACATGTTCAATCTCTAAGTTTCCTGGGTGGTTTTCCTTTGGAGCACAACACAAAGAGATTGCCATAGACATGGTTCCTTTTGTTGCCACCTTCTCCAAAACTCAAAGTATCCTTGTCCACCCAGGTGGTTCATTGAGTCCTTGTTTTATTATATAAAACATAAGTCTTTTCTCAATCTCATAAAATCTCAACATGTATCTCTTTTCAAAATATAGCATGGCTAAGCATGTATCAACTACATTGTTTTCACTAAGAAATGTATAGGGTATCCTATTAGGATTTAGCATAGCATAAGTATAGAAATTCTTTTCATGCATGTTTTCAAAAATCCACTAAGTATAAAGAAAATAGTAGGACTTTAGATGATAGTGTAACTTGCCTTTTTGGTAGGGAATGATGGTTCACTCCTTGATCTTGCTAGTCTCACACTTTTCTAACTTCACTACAATCAATCAAGCAAACACAATATCAACAAGCATTCCAAACCAATAATCAATCAACAATTCACACACACAAAACAATGGGATCTAAGTCATGCATGTAAGCATGCAAGAGATAGGTTTATTTGCAAAGATGGTCTCCACTAGGTCTCTAAACTTTGTAAGATCCAAGGTGGTCATTTTCCTAAGTGGCAAAGTCATTTGCAAAAAGGGTTTTGTCCAAAAACCATTTTTAAATCCTTTCATTATTTTATGTGGTGGAAAATATTTTTATCAAAGCAACAACTCTAGGTTGTTCATCAAATAAGTTGTTGTTTCACAAAACTTGGTGTTTATGGTCAGTAGGTTTGGTCCACAACATTTTCCCAAAGTTTTTACTCCAAAAACATTTTCATAATAAAATCAATAATTTTATTTGGCTAGAAATGGGCTAAACCAATTAATCTATCCTAAACTTCACCAAATCCAATTTCAAAACCATGGGTTGGTTCCTAGGGTCAGTAGGTTCACAACAAACCAATTTGCCAAGGTTTCAAACTTAAAAACATTTTTGAATCATTTTTTAATCTAAACAAGCATACAAAAGTTTCTGCAAAAACAAACAAACTAACAAATACTATTTGCTAAACAAATTCCATGGTTGGCTAGGGCTTGCTCCACTGATTCCAACGATATAAAGTTTGCAAATTTTGGATGTGTGGATCAAAAGTTACAAAGGTTTGAAAATCACAAACTAATCTGATTTCAAATCTGTTTTTAAACAGAACAGGTGACACGCGGCATGTTTCCATTGGGTGGTACCGCTTCGCGCGGATCGCGCTCGGTGGGGCGTTGGATCTAAATAGATCGCACGGTTCTGGAAGCGTACCCCTTCGCGGCTTAAGTGATCTATCGCAAGCGTCGGATCAAGATCCTACGGTGCTAGCGTGCTTGACCATATGCGAGCGGCGCCGGCGGTGGCTAGCGGCGGCGACGGTCAGACAGTGGCGGCGCTGGCGAAATAGGAAATGGGGAAGGATGGGAAGATGCTCACCGAGATCGCAGGAGGCTGGGGAAGCTCGACGTGGTCTCCTTGGGTCAAGGGGCGCTCTGTCGTGGCGGTAATCGTTCGCCGGAATTGCTCCTGGCGTCAGGCGGCTCTGGTTGTGCTCGGGGACGGTGCTGTGGTTCACCCCGAGACAAAACGAAGACGCGGTTAGACGCGCAGGATCAAGACAAAGCTGTGTGCGTGAACGAGGTGTGAAGGGGCGGTCTGTTCTTACCATTAGGCTTCGTCGGAGAAGAAGGCAAACGCGGCGGCATTCGGGAGCTTGTCGCAGACGTTGCTCTGGGGCGCCCGCGGTCGTATGGGTGGTACGGGAAGAAGTGTCTGGGAGTGGGGAGTCTCCTAGTGTGCTCAAGGAGGCACGGGGCGGTGTTGAGTCGCCAGAATCGGCACCGGACCTTGTCGGAGCAGAGGGTGGTGTCAGAGAAATTCCGAGCAGCCTGGTGGCTCTGGTCGAATGAGTTCTGAGGGGAAAGGAGGAGGGATCTTGGGCGATTAAATGTGTGAGGTTACTGGGAGAATTCATTCAGCCATTTACTCGAATTGATGCGAGTAATTAGAGGCAGCAACGGCGACGAGGGGGAGGAACTGGTCGCGGGGTGAGGAAGACGATGACGCGGCAGTGGGGTCGGCTGGTCAGTGAGAAAAGGAGTGAGGGGAGGGTCCACCAGTCATTCACTGCCCGGATCAGGAAACAAGTGCGAAGCGTTTTTCTTCGGGGAGGGGAAGCTGGGCTGTTTGCTGGGCTTAGTGGGCTTGGCCGGTTGGGCTGAGTCCAGATTCCATTTTTTTCTTCCTAAAACCTTTTCTTTTTCCAAAACTAATTTCTGTTTTTGAATTTCAAGCAAACAAATCACACTCAAATCAATTCAAACAATCACCAAACTTTGCAACTATGAATTTGGTTCTGTTCAGTAACATAAACCAAAATTCCAAAACCCAAATAATAATTTTATTTTAGGTCCATTATTAATTAAATAAATAGACCATTGTTATTAAATCAAAATAGAATTTGATGTTTATTTTAAAACTCCATTTTGAAATCTAATTATTTTCAAAACCAAATCAGTAGGTTTTATTTGGGAATATAAAATACTTGGAAAACTTATTTTTAAATAAATAAATAAGTTTTGATATTTTGGAAATAGTAAAACCTTTATTAATAAAACTTGGATATTAAATCCTTATTAATTTATTTTAAATAAACCTTTTCTATTTTTATCAAATCAAAATGTTTTATTTCAAAAGCTTGGCCAAGGTTTAATTTGGCTCTATAAAATAATCCTTATTTATAAAACTTCTATTTCTTTTGAAAACCAAATCCTTTTATTTAAAAGATCCAAAATAGTATTTCCAAAATATTTTATTTTCCTTTATTTAAAATGTTTATCTTTTTAAATCCCTTTAGGATTTTATTTAATCCAAATAGGTTTGAAGTTCCAATTGAATTCAAAAAGTTTCTTCTGGCCCTGAAAATCAAACAAAATTTTATTTTATTCAATATTTTTCACATTACAAGATTTGGAAAATCTTGGGATGTGACAATGAGAAGTTCAAACCTGCATAAAAAGTCTGGATAATCATCCAAGCAGTGAGTCCATGAGTGGGGCAATTCTTAACCAAAGATTTCATTCTTTCCCAAGCCTGAGCAACATGTTCATTATCAAGTTGTTTAAATTTCATAATGTCACTTCTCATAGATATAATCTTAGCAGGAGGGTAGTACTTTCTAATAAAAGCATCTTTGCACTTAGTCCAAGAATCAATACTATTTTTAGGCAAAGATAGCAACCATTCTTTAGCTTTTCCTCTCAAGGAGAAAGGAAAAAAGCTTGAGCTTAATAATATCTCCATCTACATCCTTATACTTCTGCATCTCACAAAGTTCAACAAAGTTATTGAGATGGGCAGCATCATCATCAGAACTAGCACCAGAAAATTGCTCTCTCATCACAAGATTCAACAAAGCAGGCTTAATTTCATAAAAGGTAGCATCAGGAGCAGGTGGAGCAATATGAGTGCTTAGGAAATCAATGTTGTTGGTGCTAGTGAAGTCACACAACTTGGTGTTCTCAGCGGAGTTCATTTTGGCAAAGGTGGAAAAGCCAAAAACAGCAGCAGCAGCTAGAGCAGGAACTATTTTTTTTTGTGTTTTTGAATAAAGCAAGCAAACCAAACTAGACTAAGTTTTTTTTGGGTTTTTTGAAAAGAGGCAAACAAAACCAAGCAAAGGAAACAAAGCAAACTAAAAACAAAGTAAATAGAAAGGAAGTGAAAGACTCCCCTAGTGAAGACGTCCTTAGCCTCCCCGGCAATGGCGCCAGAAAATAGCTTGATGGTGCTGGTTAGCACTTCATTGAGAACCCCAAGAGGAAGGTGTGAAGCAGCACAGCAGCAGTTTTCCCTCAGTAAGAAACCAAGGTTATCGAACTAGTAGGAGGAAGGAAACGTCACACAGGTGTTGCAAGCAACGCGGAGACCTGGACAACACAAACTCAAGACTTTGCCCCAACTAGACAGTGAGGTTGTCAAGCTCACCGGTTTGCTGTAACAAATGATTAAACATATGGTATGGAAGGTAATGGTTGTTGGCAACAAGTAAACAAGTAACGGTGGAAGATGTATCAATGGTAAAGATTGGACCGGTGTCCATAGTTCACTAGAGGTGCTCTCCTTAGATAAACAACATGGCATGAAGGGTAAACAAATTACAGCAGGGTAATTGACAGGAACTGAGAAAGGCATAACAATGCAATACTAGTCAGAAAGATCCTATGAGATTCGATTGGGCAATACAACAAGATACATAGACCGTCATACAAATACATCTATGACTAGAAGTCCACCTTCAGGTTACCATCCGAACCCCCTCCAGTATTAAGTTGCAAGCAACAGACAACTGCTTTAAGCAAAGTGTGTAAGGTAAACAGTCCACATGTTCCATGAACAAGAGACCGTTGTTTTCTCCCTAGTAGCCACAACACATCTAAAACCGAAGAGATTTTTGTCACTTCCCTTGGAAACTAGAGGCATGAACCCACTATCGAGCATAAATACCCCCTCTTGGAGTCACTAGCAACTACTTGGCCAAGATAGCTACTAACAACGGAGAGCATGCAAGATCACAAACAACACAGACATGATAGAATCATAAAGACAAAACCATTAATCAAACCAACATAATAATCTCAATATCCATCGGATCCCCGCAAACACAACATGCATGATTACAAATAGATTAGATCTTGATCATGAACGGAGCTCACAAGATCTATACATGAAAGCACAAAGGAGGAGATACAACCATCTAGGTACTACATGGACCCATAGTCCAAGGTGGAACTACTCACGCATCATACCGGAGAGAAGGCCTCCGGGATGATCTCCCCTCCGGCAGGGTGCCGGGAAGAACTTCAGATCCCCTCGATCTAGGGACGACAGTGGCGGCGGCTATAGAAGGTTTCGTGGAATATTGATCGGGTACTTAGGGTTTCTGCATCGGGGGCTTCTTATAGGCGAAAAGGCGAGGCTGGGAGGCGGCCAAGGGCCCCACACCCTACCCAGGCGCGGGGCAGGGCCCACCCGTGCCTAGGGAGGGGTCTGGCCGCCCTGGCTTGCGTCTCCGTCTCGTCTTCTGGATTCTTGTTCCCCACGGAAATTTATTGACTTTGGCTTTTGTCCCGTCCAATTCAGAGAATATTGATTTTCTGCCTTTCTGGAACCAAAAATAGAAGAAAGCAGGCAACTGGCACTGTGGCAACTTGTTAAAAGGTTAGTTACAGAAAAGATATAAAAACACCTCAAAGTGTAGACAAAGCAAAGCAAAGTAGATACTAAACAAGCATGGAGCATCAAAAATTATAGATATGTTTCTGTAGGGGTTAGTAGCATGGAAAACAAAAAAATTCTACCGCATGCAAACAAACAAGCCAAGATCTATCTACTAGATTGTAGCAACGAGTCGATAGAGGAACTCACCCTCGAAGATTCCAAAGCGGTTAACGAGAGCAGATTCTCGTGGGTGATGTAGTCGTACTCTTGCCGATCTCAAGATCGCGTAGATGATCCTTCCGGCGCTGCGTTCCGATAGCGCTTCCGCAGTCGGTCACACGTTCGGTACTCGATGAAGACCTTCCTCTCCCTTGTTCCAGCAGGCAGCGAAGGTTGTATCACTCTCCTCGCGATTCCGGCAGCACGACGGCGTGGTACCGGAAGTAGAGGGGAGATCTCGCAGGGCTTCGCCTTAAGCCGGAGCGAGTATGGTGGACTATGAGAGAGGCCTTGGCGATCTAGGGTTTAGAGGGCACCAAGGGGAGAGTGTAGCCGGTGGCTAGGGTTTGGGATCACCCCAACTCGGCGAGTTGGTGGTGCCCTAGGTGGCGGCGGCAGCAGCAGGGGTGTTGGCGCCGACGACTTAGGGTTAGGGTTTTGGGGTGTGAGAGGTGTAGGGAAGAGGGGCAGCCCTGCCCCTCCTTTTATAGGTGGGAGGGCGCCGGTTGGGAGGAGGGAGTCTTCCCCCAACTCGGCCTCCTTGGCCGGCGGGTGGAGGGAGGAGGACTTCCTCCCCAAGTATGTTTCCTACTCTCCCTCCACCAAGCAAACTTGTCGTTTGAATTTTCAAATTGGCGTCTGACTTTTCAAACTAGGATTTGATTTCTCCCTTTATTTGGCCCAGCTATGATACCTAGTACATGATGCAACCATTCCACATTTTCATGACACATTCATGTGCCCTTCCCCTCCAGAGTGCCGGACCTTCCGGAACCTGCTAGAACATTCCCGATGAAAACACCGGAATCATTCCCCAACTCCGAAACAGGACTTTCCTTATATGAATCTTATTCTCCGGACCATTCCAGATCTCCTCGTGATATCCCGGATCCCATCCGAGACTCCGAACAACATTCGGTCTCTTACTCATCATTCCATAACTACTCAACAACATCGAATCCTTAAGTGTGTCTCCCTACGGTTCGTGAATTATGCAGAGATGATCGAGACACTTCTCTGATCAATAACCAATAGAGGAATCTGGAAATTTATATGGCTCCCACATATTTCTACGATTACTTTGCGATCAAATGGACCACTTACATACTGTAGAGGTCTCAACCTAATAAGGTAGATTCCTCCTGTGTTTTATAATGCTAGTCCCTGGATCAATAGCTAGCATCCACAGTTAAGATGTAATATCAAGAAACAAAGGTCATAATATAACTTTATAACCAGGAATAATATAAGTTTATTACATCAAACATAGCTCATTTGGCTATTACATTATAATGCAGCGGAATAACTATAAGTATGGGTCCTTCATCTTCAAAGTGCCACAGGCAGATGTTGGTTGTAGACTTTGTAATCGTAATCAATCAATATTCACTAAAAACAATCAAACCTGCAACATACAAGTTACAGCCACAAAGGGTCAATACATTTGAATTGTATTGGCAAGTGATACTATGGTAGAATAGTGGAATCTAGCATCTATATGCATTTGTCTAAGTGGAGTTGAGGCTTGCATTGCTCAAAATAGATTTTTCCTTAACTTATGAAAATACTGAGTTTTTGCTTTGATAAAATCATTTTTCTCAATCAAAGATTGAAGATCCTTTACAAGGCATCTCTCAATCAAAGATTGATTATTTCAAACAACCCTTGTTCAAACCACAAGTTTTAACTTAGAAATTTGAATGATGAGATTCTTGATTGCTTCCATGTCTTGATGCTCAAATTGTCCTTTACCAGGGACATGGCTAAGTACTTAGATTTTACACTCTGCAGAGGTGGTGCACTTTCCCCACAAGACTTGGTTTCCCAAGACAAGATCTTTCAGAAGCCTTCCCTTAGACCAAAATGGACGCGTTCCATCCTATCAAACACTACCACCCACTGTCCATATGGCTAAGTTCTTGCAACCTATATGATCATGGCAGAGCCCATATTGCCAAGTGGTTGCACTTGAAGCTTCTCAACATTTGACATCTCAAATCCCTTTGTGCCTGGGTGGCATACCACAAGTGAGATACACAAGCCAAGTCCATGGCCTTGTGTAACCACTCAACATAACCCAATCCTTCCATTCCACCCAGGTAATTCATTGACTTAGTTGTTTTATTAAACAAAAACATAAGTCCTCAGACTTAGAGATTTTTCCATAGTGTGAATATATTTTCCACCCATGTTTTCTATTAGCTAGGCTAAGCTTGATAGTAGTAGGAATCTTTAACTTAGGAAAATCCTACTAAGGATTCATCTACTAGGTTTTCCTATAGTAAGGTTTATACTTAGCAAAATTCCATGCAAGTTTTACTTAGCAAAAATCACTAATGCATAGTGAAAGTAATGGGACAAAAAGTATGAAGCATCACTTGCCTTTTTGGTAGGGAATGGTGGTTCACTCCTTGATCTTGCTAGTCTCACACTTCACTACAAGTCAATCAAGCAAACACAAATTCAATTCACATTCCAAACCAAAGTCAAACAAACAATTTTTCACACACAAAGTAATGGAATCTAAGTCATGCATAAGCATGCAAAGGTTGGTTCTATTGCAAGGATGGTCTCCACTAGGCTTCTAAACTTTGTAAGTTCCAAATTGGTCATTTACCAAAATGGCAAAGTCATTAGTTAGAGGGTTTTGCCCAAAAACTATTTTAAAATCCATTCAACATTTTATATGGTGGAAAATGGTTTTATCAAATCAAAAATCTTTAAGTTTCTCACCAAAAGTTTCTAACTCTCAAGTCTTGGTGTTTTGGTTCAGTAGCTTTGAATCAAAATATTTTCCCAAGGTTTTTATTCCAAAATCCTTTTTCATAATAAAACCATTATCTTTATTTAGCTAGAAATAGACTAATTCAATTAATCCATTCTAAATTTTTCCAATTTCATTTTCAAAACCATGGGTTGGTTCCTAGGGTCAGTAAGGTCACAACAAACCATTTTGCAAAAGTTTTAACCCTAAAATCAATTTTAAACAATTTTTATACTCTAAACAAGCTCACAAAAGAATCTGCAAAACAAGCAAGCTAACAAATACTATTTGCTAAACTAAGGGCATGGTTGGCTAGGTCTTGTTCCACTGAATCCATTGATATAAAATTTGTAATTTTTGGACGTGTGGTTTGAAAGTTACAGAGGTTTGAAAATGGCATTTAAATCTGATTTCAAACTCTATTCTCAAACGTCTGGTGCCACGCGTCTTAATCTCATTCGCCCATACCGTTTCGTCTGGATTGGCCATTCTGGCGCATTGGATCAAGTCCGATCGTGCGACCCTGAACGCATACCCCTTCGCGTTAAGTGATTCTTTCGTAGCCAATGGATCTGCATCTAATGGTCGCTGCGCGTTTGACCTAAAAGGAGCGGCGCTGACGGCGGCTGTGCGGCGGCGGCGCTCTGTCGCCGAGGTTGTCGACGATGCAGGAAGCGAGGGAGAAGAAGGAGATGCTCACCAGAATCGTGGGATCGTGGTGAAGCTCAAGGTACTCGCGAGAAGGCAAGGGGCGCACGGGTGTCGTCGGAATTCCTTGCCGGAGATGCTCTGGTTCTCGGGTGCGGTCAGACGTTGTCAGGGCGAGGCTAGGGGGCGTCCTAGGACAAACGGAAGATGCTCTTAGGTTCGCACGAGCCTGGAGATCATCATCGTGTCCATGGGGAAAGGAGGGGAGGTCAGGTTTTACCGGGGAATGTCGTCGGAGAAGAGGGCAGACGGCGGTGCTGCAGGTCGTCGTCGTTGCCGGCGCTGGGAGGCACGCGCGAGTAAGCTGCGGCTGCAGAAAGGTTCTCTGGGGAATGCTGAGCACAGCTGCGTGCTCGAGGAGGCAGGAGGGGGCGTGTGTTGGTTGGAATCGGCGAGGAGGGTCGTCGGAGACAGGGGGATGTCCGAGCAAAATCTGACAGCCTGGGGGCGTGTCGAGGAGGGGTGTCTGGGGGAAACGGAAGAGGGGAGGCAGACGATTTATCCTGCGTGGTCAAGGGGCAGCTTCATTGCGTGATTAAGATGTATTACGCCGGAGTTTTCCGCCTGCAACGGCCGGCGAGGGGTGGGCGTCGTCTGCGGGTGGGGAAGAAGGGGAACATGGCGGTGGGGCCTAGTGTCAGCGAGAAAAGGAGTGAGGAAGGAGGGTCCACAAGTCAGTGGCTTTGCAGGCTGTTTCAGCGGTGAGGAAAAACGGTTCGGGGAATAAGAGGAGGTGGGCTGCGAGTGGGCTTATTGGGCTGTCTCAGTTGGGTCAGGTCCATTTCATATTTTTTTTCTGTCTGTTTGATTTATCTTTTTCCATTTCTATTTACTGATTTGAATTTCAAACAAACAATCCAATCAACCAAATCAATTCAACAATACCAAACTTTGTAATATTGAATTTAGTTCTGTTTAGTAGCATAAACCAATTTCCAAAATAAAATAATATTTTAAATCTTTTTAGGTTCCATTTATTAATTAAATAAAATGGACCATGGTTTATTAATAAAATAGGGTTTGGTTTATTTAATAAAATCTTCATTTGAAATCCAAATACTTTCAAAACCATATCAGTAGGTTTTATTTGAAAGTATAAGATACTTGAAGTACTTGTTTAAAATAAAATAACATTTTATTTTAGGGTCCAATACCAACTAAATGAATAGACCTTATTTATTTAATTCAAATAGGATTTGTTTTATTGAAATCTTTATTTTTAAAACTAAAATAGTACCAAAACCATTCGGTAGGTTTTATTTGGAAATAAAGAATACTTGGAAACTTGTTTAGAATAAAAATAACATTTTTATTTTAAGCTCCATTAATAATTTAATAAAATGGACCTTAGTTATTAAATCAAATAAGATTTGTTTTATTTAAAACTTTATTTGAAATCTAAATAAAACCAAAATACTTCAGTAGATTTTATTTGAGAATATTAAATACTTGGAAAACTTATTTAAAGTAAATAAATAAGTTTTTGTGTTTTATTTAAAATGTGAAAAGCCTTTGCTTTAATAAAATTTGGACATTAAATCCCTATTGTTTTATTTAAATAAAGCTTTGCTATTTTTTATTCAAAACAAAATGTTTTAATTAAAAGCTTGGCCAATGTTTTAATTTGGCTTTATAAAATAATCTTTATTCATAAATCTATCCTTTTATTTAAAGATCCAAAATAGTATTTCCAAAATATTTTGTTTTCCTTTATTTAAAATGCTTATCTTTTTAAATCCTTTTAGGATTTTATTTAATTCAAATTGGGTTGAAGTTCCAATTAAATTCAAAAAGTTTCTTCTGGCCCTGAAAATCAACAAAGTTTTATTTTATTCATTTATTTTTCACATTACAAGATTTGGAAAATCTTGGGATGTGACAGGCTACCACCCTTAAAATAAATCTCGTCCCGAGATTTGGGGCGGCTAGGGTTACAAGTTGGCTCAAGACAACTAGGGTATTACCACCCTTAAAAAATTTCAAACAAAAATTACATATTGGCCTTCTTGGGATCCTAGGAAAACTTCTCTAAGCAAACTTTTGCATGGTGTCCTTAATTTCCATGCTTGACTCATGGGCCAAGGTTGAGATCCTTCATAGACTTGTTTAACTTGTTCTCCATCCTTTCTGGACAATTGTTTTCATAGTGGCCTAGTTCCCTGCATTTGAAACATGTGACAAGGCTGAGATCCCTCATAGGCTGGTTTAACTTATGCTTCATCTTTTCTGGACAGTTGCTTGCATAATGTCCTAACTCTTTGCAGTGTTTGCACATCACTTGGCTAATATCTTTCTTTTCCTTGGGTATCATTACATCTTGTTTGTTTCCTTGGTTCTTCTTCTTTTCTGGGCATTCACTGGCATAGTGTCCCTTCTCTTTGCAATTGTAACATTGCAACTGGCTTATGTCTTTCTTCTTCTTTTTGGGTCTCTCCAAAGCTAAGAGTTCTTCTAGTTCATGTTCTTCATAGGTGGGAGATCTTTCTCTCTTCTTGGGGCATTGATCTTCATGCTCCTTGAATGCAAGATCTTTGTCTCCACAAGTATTGCTAGCTTGGGTTCCTTCTAGAATAGCATCTTGGTCATCCTTGTTGTCATTAGCTCTCTGGGAAAAGTTTTCTCTCATGTTGATTATTTGAGTAACCAATCCTTGCAACAATTGGGATTGAAGTTTCAAAATCCTTTGTATGGCTGGGTCTAGTCCATTGTTGTTGGCTAAAAGCTGAGTTGTCTCTTGGCTCAACTGGTTTTGGGTTGCTATGAGTTCTTTCATGTTGTCCTCTTGGTTGGTGTTGTTGTTGTCATCAACCTTGATGTTGGAGTTTCTTGGAGAAGTCATCTGTTTGGGTTGGGTAAAGATTAGAATAGGCAAAATATTTCTAAGGAAATATTTCTAATCACATCACAATTCACACAAACAATGTGCAAGCATTCACAAACAACTTTTCACTCAAACAACAAAGTTCAAGCACACACTTAGGCAACAAAATATTTTTGTTACACCACATAAGTTGGTGTGTTTGACTTAACTAAATTATGGTGGTCCATCTATATGGTTCACTTGTGATTTTTTCTTCCTTTATGATTCTTCTTGTATGAGATCATGGTTTCCTTGAGAAAAACTCTTGGTTACAATACTTCAAAGTTGTTGATGGCTCCTTCTTATTTTGCATTCCCTTAGTCTCTAAATCTTGAGCAAGATTTCTTTGTTTCACTTGTAGTCCTTAGTGGTATCCAAGTTGGAAGTCCTTGGTGAATATGCTGAAGATGTTGAAGTCATTAGAGTTGAAGAAGTTGAAGTCATTAGAGTTGAAGAAGTTGAAGAAGTCTTTTGCACATGGTGTAGTCTTTGGCCATGGATAGGTTTTTCCATCAAGTTGAAGTAGAAGAGATGTAGAGTTGAAACCAAAATGGTTGAGGAAAGAGTTTACAAGTGTTTTTGTAAATAAGTTTTGGATCAAAATATAACTCTTATTTTTCTAAGGGTTTTTGTCCATTCCTAGGGTTTATAAATCCACACAATGCTCTGATACCATATGTAGAGGTCTCAACCTAATAAGGTAGATTCCTCCTGTGTTTTACAATGCTAGTCCCTGGATCAATAGCTAGCATCCACAATTAAGATGTAATATCAAGAAACAAAGGTCATAATATAACTTTATAACCAGGAATAATATAAGTTTATTACATCAAACATAGCTCATTTGGCTATTACATTATAATGCAACGGAATAACTATAAGTATGGGTCCTTCATCTTCAAAGTGCCACAGGCAGATGTTGGTTGTAGACTTTGTAATCCTAATCAATCAATCTTCACTAAAAACAATCAAACCTGCAACATACAAGTTACAGCCACAAAGGGTCAATACATTTGAATTGTATTGGCAAGTGATACTATGGTAGAATAGTGGAATCTAGCATCTATATGCATTTGGCTAAGTGGAGTTGAGGCTTGCATTGCTCAAAATAGATTTTTCCTTAACTTATGAAAATACTGAGTTTTTGCTTTGATAAAATCATTTTTCTCAATCAAAGATTGAAGATCCTTTACAAGGCATCTCTCAATCAAAGATTGATTATTTCAAACAACCCTTGTTCAAACCACAAGTTTTAACTTAGAAATTTGAATGATGAGATTCTTGATTGCTTCCATGTCTTGATGCTCAAATTGTCCTTTACCAGGGACATGGCTAAGTACTTAGATTTTACACTCTGCAGAGGTGGTGCACTTTCCCCACAAGACTTGGTTTCCCAAGACAAGATCTTTCAGAAGCCTTCCCTTAGACCAAAATGGACGCGTTCCATCCTATCAAACACTACCACCCACTGTCCATATGGCTAAGTTCTTGCAACCTATATGATCATGGCAGAGCCCATATTGCCAAGTGGTTGCACTTGAAGCTTCTCAACATTTGACATCTCAAATCCCTTTGTGCCTGGGTGGCATACCACAAGTGAGATACACAAGCCAAGTCCATGGCCTTGTGTAACCACTCAACATAACCCAATCCTTCCATTCCACCCAGGTAATTCATTGACTTAGTTGTTTTATTAAACAAAAACATAAGTCCTCAGACTTAGAGATTTTTCCATAGTGTGAATATATTTTCCACCCATGTTTTCTATTATCTAGGCTAAGCTTGATAGTAGTAGGAATCTTTAACTTAGGAAAATCCTACTAAGGATTCATCTACTAGGTTTTCCTATAGTAAGGTTTATACTTAGCAAAATTCCATGCAAGTTTTACTTAGCAAAAATCACTAATGCATAGTGAAAGTAATGGGACAAAAAGTATGAAGCATCACTTGCCTTTTTGGTAGGGAATGGTGGTTCACTCCTTGATCTTGCTAGTCTCACACTTCACTACAAGTCAATCAAGCAAACACAAATTCAATTCACATTCCAAACCAAAGTCAAACAAACAATTTTTCACACACAAAGTAATGGAATCTAAGTCATGCATAAGCATGCAAAGGTTGGTTCTATTGCAAGGATGGTCTCCACTAGGCTTCTAAACTTTGTAAGTTCCAAATTGGTCATTTACCAAAATGGCAAAGTCATTAGTTAGAGGGTTTTGCCCAAAAACTATTTTAAAATCCATTCAACATTTTATATGGTGGAAAATGGTTTTATCAAATCAAAAATCTTTAAGTTTCTCACCAAAAGTTTCTAACTCTCAAGTCTTGGTGTTTTGGTTTAGTAGCTTTGAATCAAAATATTTTCCCAAGGTTTTTATTCCAAAATCCTTTTTCATAATAAAACCATTATCTTTATTTAGCTAGAAATAGACTAATTCAATTAATGCATTCTAAATTTTTCCAATTTCATTTTCAAAACCATGGGATGGTTCCTAGGGTCAGTAAGGTCACAACAAACCATTTTGCAAAAGTTTTAACCCTAAAATCAATTTTAAACAATTTTTATACTCTAAACAAGCTCACAAAAGAATCTGCAAAAACAAGCAAACTAACAAATACTATTTGCTAAACTAAGGGCATGGTTGGCTAGGGCTTGTTCCACTGAATCCATTGATATAAAATTTGTAATTTTTGGACGTGTGGTTTGAAAGTTACAGAGGTTTGAAAATGGCATTTAAATCTGATTTCAAACTCTATTCTCAAACGTCTGGTGCCACGCGTCTTAATCTCATTCGCCCATACCGTTTCGTCTGGATTGGCCATTCTGGCGCGTTGGATCAAGTCCGATCGTGCGACCCTGAACGCATACCCCTTCGCGTTAAGTGATTCTTTCGTAGCCAACGGATCTGCATCTAACGGTCGCTGCGCGTTTGACCTAAAAGGAGCGGCGCTGACGGCGGCTGTGCGGCAGCGGCGCTCTGTCGGCGAGGTTGTCGACGATGCAGGAAGTGAGGGAGAAGAAGGAGATGCTCACCAGAATCGTGGGATCGTGGTGAAGCTCAAGGTACTCGCGAGAAGGCAAGGGGCGCACGGGTGTCGTCGGAATTCCTCGCCGGAGATGCTCTGGTTCTCGGGTGCGGTCAGACATTGTCAGGGCGAGGCTAGGGGGCGTCCTAGGACAAACGGAAGATGCTGTTAGGTTCGCACGAGCCTGGAGATCATCATCGTGTCCACGGGGAAAGGAGGGGAGGTCAGGTTTTACCGGGGAATGTCGTCGTAGAAGAGGGCAAACGGCGGTGCTGCAGGTCGTCGTCGTTGCCGGCGCTGGGAGGCACGCGCGAGTAAGCTGCGGCTGCAGAAAGGTTCTCTGGGGAATGCTGAGCACAGTTGCGTGCTCGAGGAGGCAGGAGGGGGCGTGTGTTGGTTGGAATCGGCGAGGAGGGTCGTCGGAGACAGGGGGATGTCCGAGCAAAATCTGACAGCCTGGGGGCGTGTCGAGGAGGGGTGTCTGGGGGAAACGGAAGAGGGGAGGCAGACGATTTATCCTGCGTGGTCAAGGGGCAGCTTCATTGCGTGATTAAGACGTATTACGCCGGAGTTATTCCGCCTGCAACGGCCGGCGAGTGGTTGGCGTCGTCTGCGGGTGGGGAAGAAGGGGAACGTGGCGGTGGGGCCTAGTGTCAGTGAGAAAAGGAGTGAGGAAGGAGGGTCCACAAGTCAGTGGCTTTGCGGGCTGTTTCAGCGGTGAGGAAAAACGGTTCGGGGAATAAGAGGAGGTGGGCTGCGAGTGGGCTTATTGGGCTGTCTCAGTTGGGTCAGGTCCATTTCATATTTTTTTCTGTCTGTTTGATTTATCTTTTTCCATTTCTATTTACTGATTTGAATTTCAAACAAACAATCCAATCAACCAAATCAATTCAACAATACCAAACTTTGTAATATTGAATTTAGTTCTGTTTAGTAGCATAAACCAATTTCCAAAATAAAATAATATTTTAAATCTTTTTAGGTTCCATTTATTAATTAAATAAAATGGACCATGGTTTATTAATAAAATAGGGTTTGGTTTATTTAATAAAATCTCCATTTGAAATCCAAATACTTTCAAAACCATATCAGTAGGTTTTATTTGAAAGTATAAGATATTTGAAGTACTTGTTTAAAATAAAATAACATTTTATTTTAGGGTCCAATACCAACTAAATGAATAGACCTTATTTATTTAATTCAAATAGGATTTGTTTTATTGAAATCTTTATTTTTAAAACTAAAATAGTACCAAAACCATTCAGTAGGTTTTATTTGGAAATAAAGAATACTTGGAAACTTGTTTAGAATAAAAATAACATTTTTATTTTAAGCTCCATTAATAATTTAATAAAATGGACCTTAGTTATTAAATCAAATAAGATTTGTTTTATTTAAAACTTTATTTGAAATCTAAATAAAACCAAAATACTTCAGTAGATTTTATTTGAGAATATTAAATACTTGGAAAACTTATTTAAAGTAAATAAATAAGTTTTTGTGTTTTATTTAAAATGTGAAAAGCCTTTGCTTTAATAAAATTTGGACATTAAATCCCTATTGTTTTATTTAAATAAAGCTTTGCTATTTTTTTGTTCAAAACAAAATGTTTTAATTAAAAGCTTGGCCAATGTTTTAATTTGGCTTTATAAAATAATCTTTATTCATAAATCTATCCTTTTATTTAAAGATCCAAAATAGTATTTCCAAAATATTTTGTTTTCCTTTATTTAAAATGCTTATCTTTTTAAATCCTTTTAGGATTTTATTTAATTCAAATTGGGTTGAAGTTCCAATTAAATTCAAAAAGTTTCTTCTGGCCCTGAAAATCAACAAAGTTTTATTTTATTCATTTATTTTTCACATTACAAGATTTGGAAAATCTTGGGATGTGACACATACGATACCAATTTCCCTTTGTCTTACGATAGTTTACTTATCCGAGGTTTTGATCATCGGTATCTCTGCATACCTAGTTCAACCTCGTTACCGATAAGTACTATTTTCTCGTTCCCGTGATATGTGATCCCTTGTGAACCAGTAACATGCTTGCAAGATAATTGGATGACATTCCACCGAGAGGGCACAGAGTATATCTATCCGTCATATGGATGGACAAATCCCACTCTTGATCCATGTGTTTCAACCCATACTTTCCGAACACTCAATGCCACCTTTATAGCCACCCAGTTACGGTGTGGTTTTTGATGTCATCAAAGCATCCTTTCGGTGATGGTGATAAGCATGATCTCATGGTCGAAGGAATTAGGTTACTATGTATCAGAAAGCTTATAGCAATTTAACTGTTAAAATGACTTGATCTTTATGCTACGCTTATCTATAGGAGTATGTCCATCATACCATTCTCCTAATGATATGATCTTGTTGTTAATAACATCTCAATGTTCATGATAGGGAAACCACAATCATCTATTAACCAACAAGCTAGTATTATGAAGAGGCTACTAGGGACTCTAATTTAGTTTACAAATCACACAAGTATTAATGTTTCCTGGTCAATACTATTATAGCATGAATGCAAACATTTATCATAAACACAAAGATATAATAATAACTACATTTATTATTGCCTCAAGGGAATATCTCCAACAGTCTCCCACTTGTACTTGAGTCAACTAATCTAGATTACATGGTAATATACCGAACACCCATGGCAGTTTGGTATTGGTCATGTTTTGCCCTCGGGAGAGGTTTAGTCAACGGATCCGCCACATTCAGATCTGTGTACTTTGCAAATCTTTATGTCACCATCTTGGACATGTTCTCGAATAGCGTGAAAATGCAGCTTCATGTGCTTTAGCTTATTGTGTGACCTTGGTTCTTGCGCATTGGCTATGGCGCCCATGTTATCACAGTAGATAGACATTGGGTCCAGCGCACTTGGAACCACACCGAGCTCTGTAATGAACTCCTTCATCCATATCGCTTCTTGTGAAGCCTCCAAAGCAGCTATGTATTCCGATTCAGTTGAAGATCTCGCCACAATGCTTTGCTTTGCACTTCTCCAGCTAACTGCTGCACCATTGAAAATAAATACGTATCCAGATTAAGATTTAGAATCATTCGGATCGGTGTTCCAACTAGCATCGGTGTAACCATTAACAGCGAGCTGTTCATCACCTCCATAAGAAAGAACCATATCCTTAGTTCTTCTCAGTTACTTAAGGATGTTTTTGACCGCTGTCCAATGATCCACTCCTGGATCACTTTGATATCTGCTAGTTAAACTAACAATATATGCAATGTCGGGTCTAGTACATAGCATGGCATACATTAGAGATCCTATGGCTGAGGCATAGGGAGTCTTACTCATCCTTTCTCTATCTTCTGTCGTTGCTGGACTTTGAGTTTTACTCAAGGTCGTATTGGGCAACATGGGCAAGAACCCTTTCTTGCTATCTTCCATTCCAAACCTCTTTAGAACTTTGTCCAAATATGTACTTTGTGACAATGATATTAGGCGTCTCGATCTATCTCTATAAATATTTATGCCTAATATGTAAGCTGCTTCGCCAAGATCTTTCATTGAAAAACTATAATTCAAATATTCCTTGACACTATTAAGAAGGTCTACATCATTCCCAATCAACAATATGTCATCTATATATAGTATTAAGAATGCTACAGAGCTCCCACTCACTTTCTTGTAAATATAAGCTTCTCCATAAGTTTGTATAAAACCAAAACTTTTGATTACCTTATCAAAACGTTGATTCCAACTTCGGGATGCTTGCTTCAACCCATATATGGACCGTTGAAGTTTGCATACCTTGTTAGCATCTTTAGGATCGACAAAACCTTTGGGTTGCATCATATACAACGCTTCATCAATGTCTCCATTGAGGAACGCTGTTTTGACATCCATCTGCCATATCTCATAATCGTAATATGCAGCGATTGCTAACATAGTCCTCACAGATTTTAGCTTCGCTACTGGTGAGAAAGTCTCATCATAGTCAACTCCTTGAATTTGTCGAAACCCTTTTGCGACAAGTCGAGCTTTATAGACAGTAACATTACTGAAAGTACAAAGGAAGTCGCCTAGAGGGGGGGGTGAATAGGCTTTTAAAATTATTACGGTTTAGGCTCAAGTAAATGCGGAATAAAACTAACGTTTAATTTATTGAGCACAAAACCTAGCCACTAAGTTCAACTAGGTGCACCAACAACCTATGCTAAGCAATACAAGCAACAAGGTGATAGCAAGGTATAAATACTTCAAGCACGATGGCTATCACAATGTAAAGTGCATAAGTAAAGGGGTTCGGTTGAGAGATAACCGATGGACGCGGAGACGAAGATTTGTTTCCCGAAGTTCACTTCCAAAGAAGCTACGTCTCCGTTGGAGAGGTGCGATGGCGCAATGCTCTCCGAACGCCACAAATGGCTCACCTCGAGGTGTGGTGGCTCGATGCTCACCCAACGCCACACAAGGCCTCACCCCGGATGCGGAAGCACGCAACTCACCGACGCCACAAAAGGCTCACCCTATTCTCCCAAGTGCGCACCACAAAAGGCGGGCACTTGCTCCACTATGGGACGCTTGAGGGCGGTCACCGAACCCGTACAAGATTGGGGCTAACTCCACAAATCAATTGGAGGCTCCCAACAACAAAGCCACAAAAGGCCAACAATGCCACAAAAGGCCAACAACGCCACAAAAGGCTACAAGACCACAAAAGGTCAACAAGACCACAAAAGGTCAACAAACCAACCACACAATCGTCTAGGGTTCCAAGGAACCCAAGAGAAACAAGCTCACAAGCTTGAACTCGCCGAATCTCCGAGGAGAACTCAAACCTATGCACCAAATGCAAGGGCAAGTCCTTCTCCCCCAAATTCCAACAAAGATACAAAAGCTATTGGGGGAATAAGGGAGGAAGAACACAAGAGTAGAACTCAAACCTATGCACCAAATGCAAGGGCAAGTCCTTCTCTCCCAAATTCCAACAAAGCTACAAAAGCTATTGGGGGAATAAGGGAGGAAGAACACAAGAGGAGAACACAAAACTCTCCAAGATCTAGATCCCAATGATTCCTTCACAAAGAAGGGATTTGACTTGGGGGGGATTGTAGATCTAGTTCTCCTCTCTCAAATCCCTCAAAAAGATGCAAGAATCATAGGAGGGGAAAGGGAGAGGGAAAGCTTCTTCAAGGTTGACAATGGAGGAGAGAGAGAAAGCCAAGAACCAAGAAGAAAAGCTAGTGCCCACGAAGGGGAAGAGGAGCCCCTTTTAAAGGGCTCCCAGATCTGCCCGTTATGGGCATTCGCGACACCTGGCCGGAACTTCTGGTGGGAGGCCGGAAGTTCCGGTGGCACCCAGCCAACGGTCGAAAACTGCGGAGCGAGAAACTGAAAAAACGAATCATGGCCGGAACTTCCGGCTCTGGGCGGAAGTTCCGCCCAGCCTGGCTTCGACGGTCATCAGACCGTTGACGCCCGCTCCAGAAGCGCAACCGGAAGTTCCGGTCAAGACAAACCGGAAGTTCCGGTGAACTTCCAAGTAAGTTCCGACAAAGTTTCGGCAAATAGAACGCTTCAAAACAGAAGGTTACTGAGCGTGAGCGGAAGAAGACCCGGAACTTCCACCGGAACTTTCGGCGGCAAAGATACCCTAGCGGAACTTCCGGTTAGGGAAATTCCAGAAACCAGAAAACCAGAAACGCAATAACTTTTGCACCCGAACTCCAAACGGGATGAAACCAATTTTGTGAGAAAATATTGGGTATCACCTTGGGAGAAAATATCATGAATATATATGTGATCTATCCCCCAAGGTGTGGAGCCGGAAAACTCGCAAGATCAAAAACCGCAATAAGATATGCAAGTGAAATCCTTAGATGATGAGCTAGAGCTTGTTATGATGGTGACCACAAGCTCTAGATCCTCTCATGGACAAGAACCAAATAATAACCAAGAAAGATGATGATATGAATGCAAAGGTTTGAGCTCTCTCCGAACGATGCAAACGAGACACCCGCTTGAGAGCCCCTCTTGATAGTACGGCTATCTATCCTAAACCCGGTCTCCCAACTAAGAACACGAGACCGGCAAAAGAGAAGCCCTATCAACATACCTTTGCCTTGAGCGTCCCACTTGAACTTGATGTAGACCGTCTTGTTCTTCTATAGTGGGAACACCTTTCTTGTTTGCTCTTGCTTGATGAAGACTTGCAAAATGCTCCCCCATATTCCATGGGGAAACCTCTTCTTTGAACTTGTCTTCATCATTCCATGAGCACGAGGATGGCAAGCTTCAAGCATGAGATCTTCTAGAGATGGCGCATCTTGAGCTCGTCCTTCTTCATCCTTACTTGAGGTTGATCCATCTTGATGCAACTCTTTGCACATGCCTTGATCGACCTTCAAGCTCCTTCTTTCTTCATGATTCCAATGGGCACAAAGCCCTTGGACATTTCTTCATCTTCCAACCTTGAGACCAACACATGGCCCAAGCGATGCCAATGGACAAACCTACAAGTGAAACTCAATTTACACATTAGTCCATAGAGATTGTCATTAATTACCAAAACCACACATGGGGGCATACATGCCCTTTCAATTACCATCAGCATCTATTTTCTTCTTGAAAATCCATTTGTTCTCGACAACCTTCCGGCCATCCGGTAAGTCCACCAAAGTCCATACTTGGTTTTCGTACATGGATCCAATTTCAGATTTCATGGCATCTTGCCATTTATTGGAATCTGGGCTCATCATCGCTTCCTCATCATTGCTCTTGCTGGGCTAGTTGGGCCTGCTTAGCTGGGTAGGGTAGTTTGGGCTGGTCCAATTCTATTTTTTTCTTCCTGGTTTCTTTTTTCCTTTTCTATTTTGATTTTCTGTTTTCAAATTCAAACTCTTATTTGAAACAGATTTATTTATCAATCTTTTCAAAACTTTTCAGTAGGTTTTATACTGTTTTTAAATGTGTTTTAAAGTCCATTTTAGAATAATTTCTTTTATTCTTTTATGGTTTACTATTTATTTAAAATAGGCATTTGTCTTTATTCAAATAGGATTTTAAATATGCTTTCAAACTTCTATTTGAATTCCAATTTTTGTCAAACCTTTTTTAGTAGATTTTATTTATTCAATAGTGCAAGCAATTCACTTTGAATTATTATTTAAAATACTTTAATATGATTTACTGTTCATTTAAATTGGGAATTGTCTTTATTTAAATAAAATTGGATATTAATCAATCCTTATGATTTTATTTAAAAAATCCTTTACTCCTTTTATTATTCAATAATCTTTCATTTCATTTATTTGGCCAAGATTTAATTTGGCTTTTAAATATTCCTTTTTTATTTCTTTCTTTCTCTTATAAAATCCATATCTTTTTGTCTGAAGATCCAAAATTGTCCAATTTGTATATTTTTATTTAATATTTGTTTATCTTTTTAAATCCTTTTAGGATTACTTTGCTCATGATTTGGTATGGATTTTAGCTAGGAGCTTTTGTTAGCCTTGGAAAATATTTCCTTTTAACTTATTAAACTCATAAGTTTTTATCTATGACTCCAAATTGAGTGAAGCCAATTTCTATGGTCTTATAATATTTTTATTTATCATTCTTGATCATTTATAAATATTTGTTGACAAATTATTATATGGATCCATAGACTTAGAGAGATCTTGGAAATGAATTATTCCTTTTGGGTTTTAAGGGTTTTGGTTTATCTTTTCCAAGTGTTTAAATTTCAAGATACATTATTGATGAATGTATTTCACTTGATTGAAATTTTTGTTTGATTCCCTTTCCATTCAAAGTTTTTGTTCAAGATGGGTTTTAATGTTTCCATTTGGAATCAAAAAGTTTCTTTTCACCCTAAATTTCATTTTTTATTTATTTTTCACATTTCAAAATTTGAAAAATTTTGGGGTGTGACATCTTCCCTTAGTAAGAAACCAAGGTTATCGAACCGGTAGGAGGAAGGAAACGTCTCAAAGGTGTTGCAAGCAATGTGGAAACCTGCACAACACAAACTCAAGACTTTGCCCCAATGAACAGTGAAGTTATCAATCTCACCGGTTGCTGTAACAAAGGATTAACTGTATGGTGTGGAAGATGATGATGGTTTGCAGCAAGTAAACTGTAAAAGTGGAAGATGTATCAATGGTAAATATTGGACCAGGGTCCATAGTTCACTAGAGGTGTTCTCCTTATATAAACAAACATGGCATGCTGGGTACAGAAATTACAGCAGGGCAATTGACAGGACTGAGCAAGGCATCACAATGCAATACTAGACAAAAAGATCCTATAAGATTCGATTGGGCAATACAATAATATACATAGACCGCCATCCAACTTCATTTATGACTAGAATTCCACCTTTGGGTTATCATCCGAACCCCCTCCAGTATTAAGTTGCAAGCAACAGATAACTGCTTTAAGAAAAGTGTGTAAGGTAAACAATCCACTTGTTGCATGAATAAGGGACCGTTGTTTTCTCCCTAGTGGCAACAACACATCTACAACCGTATAGATTTCTGTCACTTCCCTTGATTAAGTAGAGGCATGAAACCACTATCGAGCATAAATACCCCCTCTTGGAGTCACTAGCAACTACTTGGCCAAGATAGCTACTAACAACGAAGAGCATGCAAGATCACAAACAACACAAACATGATAGAATCAATAAGACACAACCATTAATCAATCTGACATGGTAATCTCAATATCCATTGGATCCCCGCAAACACAGCATGCATGATTACAAATAGATTAGATCTTGATCATGAACGGAGCTCAAAAGATCTAAACATGAAAGAACAAGGAGGAGATACAACCATCTAGCTACTACATGGACCTATAGTCCAAGGTGGAACTACTCACGCTTCATACCGGAGGCTGGCATGATGAAGAAGAAGGCCTCCGGGATGATCTCCCCTTCGGCAGGGTGCCGGGAAGATGTAGAGGTCTCAACCTAATAAGGTAGATTCCTCCTGTGTTTTACAATGCTAGTCCCTGGATCAATAGCTAGCATCCACAGTTAAGATGTAATATCAAGAAACAAAGGTCATAATATAACTTTATAACCAGGAATAACATAAGTTTATTACATCAAACATAGCTCATTTGGCTATTACATTACATTGCAGCGGAATAACTATAGGTATGGGTCCTTCATCTTCAAAGTGCCACAGGCAGATGTTGGTTGTAGACTTTGTAATCCTATTCAATCAATCTTCACTAAAATAAATCAAACCTGCAACATACAAGTTACAGCCACAAAGGGTCAATACATTTGAATTGTATTGGCAAGTGATACTATGGTGGTATAGTGGTGTCTATCAGCTATATGCATTTGGCTAATTGGAGTTGAGGTTTGCATTGCTCAAAATAGATTTTTTCCTTAACATTTGAAAATACTAAGTTTTTGCTTTGACAAAATCATTTTCTCAATCAAAGATTGAAGATCCTTCAAGGCATCTCTCAATCAAAGATTGAAGATTTCAAACAACCCTTGTTCAATCCACAAGTTTTAACTTAGAAATTTGAATGATGAGATTCTTGATTGCTTCCATGTCTTGAGGCTCAAATTGTCCTTTACCAGGGACATGGCTAAGTACTTAGATTTTACACTCTGTAGAGGTGGTGCACTTTCCCCACAAAACTTGGTTTCCCAAGACAAGATCTTTCAGAAGCTTTCCCTTAGACCAAAATGGACGCGCTCCAACCTATCAAACACTACCACCCACTGTCCATATGGCTAAGTTCTTGCAACCTATATGATCATGGCAGAGCCCATATTGCCAAGTGGTTGCACTTGAAGCTTCTCAACATTTGACATATCAAATCTCTTTGTTCCTGGGTGGCATACCACAAGTGAGATACACAATCCAAGTCCATGGCCTTGTGAACCACTCAACCAATCACCACCAAGCTATCCCATTCCACCCAGGTGATTCATTAGCTTAGTTGTTTCATTAGACAAAATCACAAGCCCTCAGACTTAGAATATTTTTCCATAGTGTGAATATATATTTCACCCATGTTTTCTATTAGCTAGGCTAAGCTTGATAGTAATAGGAATCTTAACTTAGGAAAATCCTACTAAGGATTCATCTACTAGGTTTTCCTTTAGCAAGGTTTATACTTAGCAAAATCCATGCAAGTTTTTACTTAGCAAAATCACTAATGCATAGTGAAAGTAATGGGATAGAAAGTATGAAGCATCACTTGCCTTTTTGGAAGGGAATGGTAGTTTATTCCTTGATCTTGCTAGTCTCACACTTTCTAACTTCACTACAAGTCAATCAAGTAGACACAAAATCAACTAGCATTCCAAACCAATAAATCAATCAAACAATTTAACACACACAAAATAATGGGATCTAAGTCATGCATGTAAGCATGTAAAGGATGGTTCTATTTGTAAGGATGGTCTCCATTAGGCTTCTAAACTTTGTAAGTTCCAAGTTGGTCATTTACCAAAATGGCAAAGTCATTTGCAAATGGGTTTTATCCCTAAACCATTTTTTTAAATCCATTCATCATTTCATGTGGTGAAAAATGTTTTTATCAAGGCAAAACTCTTAAGTTGTTAACCAAATGAGTTGCTAATTTGCAAAACTTGGTGTTTTGGGTCAGTGGGTTTGATCAAACCATTTTCTTAAAGTTTTCTTTCCATAATATTTTCATAACAAAAACCCTTCTTTTTATTTGACTAGAAAATGACTAAGTCAGGTAATCCAACTTAAATCTTACCAAAATCATTTTTAACACCAAGGGTTGGTTCCTAGGGTCAGTAAGGTCACAAAAATCCAATTTGCAAAGGTTTTAACCTTAAAATCATTTTTAAACAATTTTTCTATTCTAAACAAGCTCACTAAAGAATCTGCAAAAACAAGCAAACTAACAAATACTATTTGCTAAACCAATTACACAGTTGGCTAGGTCTTGCTCTCCTGATTTCAACGATATAAAGTTTGCAAAATTTGGACGTGTGGTTTGAAAGTTACAGGGGTTTGAAGTTTGCAAATAATTCTATTTTCAAATTTGTTTTTAAACAGAATGGGTGACACGCGGCACACTCTGGTTGGACGGTACCGGTTCGCGTGGATCACGCGACGACAGCCGTTGGACTTAAGTTAAATCGTGCGGCACAGGATCACCACTTACCCCTTCGCTAACGTTCTATCGTATCTGTCAGATTCAGATCCTGCGGTTGCTACTGCCTGGCCAAAAACGGGCGGCGCTCAACGGTGGCGCGAGGCGGCGCGGCTCAGATGATGACGGTGCCGGAGATGCGGGAAGCTAGAGAAACAGAGGGGTGGTTTACCAGATTCGCCGAAGCTCGCTGATTCTCAACGTGGTACTGGTTGGTGAAGGGGCGCACGGGGCTGTCCTTGATTGCTCGCCGGAGACGAGCTGGGCTTCGGGCGGTTCAGGAGGTCGTCGAGGGCGAGGATAGGAGGCGTCCTAGGACAAACGGAAGATGTTGTTAGGTTCGCACGAGCCTGGAGATCATCATCGTGTCCACGGGAAAAGGAGGGGAGGTCAGGTACTACCTGGGGACGTCGTCGGAGAAGAGGGCAGACGGCGATGCTGCAGGTCGTCGACGTTGCCGACGCTGTAGGGTGCCCGCGGATGAATGAATGGCACAGAAAGATGCGCCAGGGTGTGGTGAGCGTGCTCGTGTGCTCAGGGAGGCAGGAGGTGGTGTCGAGTCGCCGGAATCGGCTCTGGACTTCGTCGGAACAGAGGGTGCTCGGGGAGAAATTGGGACGGCCTGGGGGCGTGATTTGGGGAGAAGACAGAGGGGAACGAGAGAGGATGCGCTGGCGTTTAAAGGTGCTTGATCGCTGCGAGTTAAGGTGGCCGTGTTATGGCGAATTCATGCCGCGAATCAAAGCCTGCAACGGACGGCGAAGGAGAGAGAACAGGTCGTGGGGGTGAGGAGGAAGAACAGGAGGAGTGGGGTCGGTCGGTCAGTGGGAAAGGAGCGAGGAGGAGGTCCACCTGTCAGTGAGGGTGCGGGTTTCTTCTAGGGTGAAGAAAAACGTTTCGGGGGCGAGGGTGAGGTGGGCTAGGTGGGCTGTTGGGCTGGCCAGTTGGGTCAGGTCCATTTCCTATTTTTATTTCCTTCTGAATTCTTTTCCCTTTTCTATTTCTATTTTTCTGTTTTGGATTTCAAACAAACAAACAACATTCAAACAAATCAAACTATCACCAGACTTTGAAAGTTTGAACTTTGTTCTGTTTAGTAACAAAACCAATATTCCAAAATAAAATAATATTTTATTCATTTTAGGATCCATTCATTAATTAAATAAAATGGATCTTTGGTTATTTAATAAAATAGGGTTTGATTTAATTAATAAAATCTCCATTTTAAATCCAAATATTTTCAAAACCAAATCAGTAGGTTTTATTTGGAAATGAAGAATACTTGGAAACTTGTTTAAAATAAAATAACCTTTTATTTTAGGGTCCATTAATAATTAAATTCAATAGACCTTCATTATTAAATCAATTAGGATTTATTTTATTTAAAATATTTATTTTGAAATCTAAAATAAAGCCAAAAAACTTTAGTAGGTTTTATTTGTGAATATAAAATACTTGGAAAACTTATTTAAAATAATTTAATAAGTTTTGAGGTTTTAATTAAAATGGTAAAACCTTTAAATAAAATTTGGATATTAATTCTTTATTATTTTATTCAAATAAACCTTTACTATTTTTAATCAAAACAAAACATTTTATTTTAAATACTTGGCCAAGGTTTAATTCCTTGTTATTTTAATTTGGCTCTGTAAAATAATCTTTATTTATAAATCCACTTTTTCTTTTGAAAGCCAAAACCTTTTATTTAAAAGATCCAAAATAGTAATTCAAAAACATTTTAATTTCCTTTTATTAAATGTTTAACTTTTAAATCCCTTTAGGATTTATTTAATCCAAATAGGTTTGAAGTCCCAATTGAATTCAAAAAGTTTCTTCTGGCCTTGAAAATCAACAAGGTTTTATTTTATTAATTTATTTTCACATTACAAGATTTGGAAAATCTTGGGATGTGACAGAAGAGCTTCAGATCCCCCCGATCTAGGGATGATGGTGGCGGGGTCTACAGACAGTTTCGTGGAATTTTGATCGGGTGTCTAGGGTTTCTGCATTGGGGTCTTCTTATAGGCGAAGAGGCGAGGCAGGGGGCCACCAGGGCGGCCGCACCCCCCCAGGCGCGGGGTGGGCCCACCCGCGCGGCCAGGGGGTGTGGATCCTGGTGGATCTCCTCTATATCGTACTGTGGCTTCGTGTTCCCCACGGTAAAATATTGACTTTGGCTTTTGTCCCGTCCAATTCCGATAATATTGATTTTCTACCTTTCTGGAACCAAAAACAGAAGAAAACAGGCAACTGGCACTATGGCAACTTGTTAATAGGTTAGTACCAGAAAACATATAAAAACACCTCAAAGTGTGGACAAAGCAAAGCAAAGTAGATAGTAAACAAGCATGGAGCATCAAAAATTATAGATACATTTCCGATGTATCAAGCATCCCCAAGCTTAACTCCTGCTCGTCCTCGAGTAGGTAAGTGATAAAACAATAATTTTTGAGGTGAAATGCACCATCAAAACCAAGATCAAACCAGCTGCAAGCATTGAAAGCTGGGATCAAAGAACTCTAAACATGTGCATGAAAGATGGAGTTCTAACAATAAGACAAACTAACTATGCATGCAACATGAAAGGATACAAACAAAGATCATGAATAACATGCATTGAAAAACATTTTTTAGTTTCACATACAAAAAACATAGCATAGTGGCATTCAACTTGTCCCTCATGGAGTAGCAAATAGATGCATAGGAAACCTTCAAAGTTCATAAGAGTGACTAGATACAAATAGCACAAGAACAAGCAATATCAACAATATGCATCAATCAATAAGTTTAGGGACACTGCACATATAACTAAGAATGACAACTATGCTCTCTTAACTGGTGCCTAAAGGTAGAAGGTGGAGACTCAATATAATAGTGGAAGAAAGGCCCTTTATAAAGGGAAGCAGGTATTTCAAGTTTCAAAAAGAGCTTCCAAAAATTATAGTACTTGTTAGCTTTCAGCCCTCATTGCCCCTATCATAAGCATCTTGAAGTGATTAAGGTTAAAGTGAACAAACATGGAGTATATGCTTGAGAAAGTATAAGTTGGCAATCTCATTTCCCTTGAATACGAGGGCCGCACCGCATGCTACTCAAGTTTGGTCACTTGTAAGTTCTTGCCATAGTAAGTACATGTGTATCATAGAGAACTGCCAACGGGGTACCCCTTGCACATGGTACAGGAGCTATCCCATAACCAAAATGACAAGGCAAGCAGACAATGAACATCTCAGCGATCTTTTTATTTACTATTTGCATAAATTTTTATTGAGGATGCTTCACAGATTGCTCATTATGGTGATGCTGCAAGTTTTCACCATGATTAGGCATGGCTTAGCCTAGCGGCCCAGGCGTTTCTCTAACACAAAATGCATAACTCCATGGACTTACAAGCTCCCTCTTTATTTCACACCGGTGACATCCATAGACAAAAGAGCATGATATCAACTGTGTACAAAGTACAAGTGCAATGTTGAAAACGTTCCCCATGACAGGATAATTTTGCTAATTCCAACGTATAAGTGCAAGCATATACAACATAGATGACACAATGGTTCAAGTTTATTAGGTACAAGGAATATAAAGTGTGCCATCAAGTTTGTGAGGGCTTTAATCACTAAGTTTTCACATAACAAAAAGACTTTTTAATTGGAAGATACCTGAAAACAATAATATACTTGGAATGGTGTAACACACCATGCATAGGAATTTATAGTGGACACTTTGGAATAACTTGGTTTCTTGGGAGTTGGAAGCATGAGTAGAGCTTACTCATACAAGTGGAGGCTCGCAAAATACTGGGAGCAACCAACTAAGAGAGCAATAATGGCCATAATCATGCAGAGCGACAAAACATTACTAATCAAAGCATAGAGTGGTACTACAAGTCAAGGACTAAATGACCATAGAGGCTATGGTGACTTGTTCATAGTGATAACATGGTGTGAGCATGTGCCAAGTCAACCCAAACAAAACATCAAAGGAGAATACCACCATACTATGCTTTTGCATGCTAAAACAACGCATGATTCTTTCAAGGCACACTAAGCAATCCCAATTGTTTGTGTTAGACCCCTCCTTTGTAAAGGAAAAGGATCCCTGTGATTGCAATGCTAGTCCCTGGATCATTGCTAGCATCCACAGTTTAAGATGAAGTACACAGATACAAAGGTCTTTTATTACATTCATTCCAGAGATAAAACATAGTCTTTTACAACTCAGGGCGAAAGGCCTAGTATAAGAGTTTATGGAATAAGTAAATAAACACAAGTCCTCATCTTCATGTGCCACAGGCAAGCATGTTGAGTGTAGACTCATGACTCCTACTCATCATCGGAGTAACCTGCAACATCACAAGTTACAGCCACAGTGGGTCAATACTTTGGAATAGTATTGGCAAGTGATACCTTGGTAAATTTTAAGTGGACTATATTACTATATGCATTTTGGCTAAGTGTAGCTTGGCTTGCTTTGCTTGAAAATAGGTTTTTCCTATTAGTTGAAATCATTAAGTTTTTCTTTGTCAAAAACTTCCCAAGAAACCACCAATAGACATTGGGGTCCTTCACCCTTTGTTCACCCACAAGTTTTACTTAGAAGTTGGAGTGATGAGATTCTTGTAGCTTCCATGTCTTGATGCTCAAGTTGTCCATTGCCATGGACATGGCTAAGTACTTAGATTTTCCATCTGTAGAGGTTGTGCACTTCCCCACCAGACTTGGTTTCCCAAGACAGGACCTTTCAGAAGCCTTTCCTTAGTCAAATGGACGCGCTCCAACCTATCATTCCCACTACCACCAACTGTCCAAGTGACTAAGTTCTAGCAACCTATATGATCAAGGCAGAGCCCATATTGCCAAGTGGTTGCACTGTAAGCTTTCTCAACACTTGGCCTCCAAATCCCTTTGTGCCTGGGTGGCATACCACAAGTGAGATACACAAGCCAAATCCATGGCCTTGTGTAACCACTCAACCAAAAACCACCATTCAAGTCCCATTCCACCCAGGATGTTCATGTACTTAGTTGTTTTATTAAGAAAAGCATGAGTCCCAAAGGACTTAGAATTATTTCACCATAGAATGTACATACTTTACCAACCCTTGTTTTCTACTAGCTAGGCTAAGCATGGCATAGTAACTTAACTTAGGAAAATTCCCTAGCAATTCTACAATTCTACACTACATAGGATTTCCCAACATAGTATTTGGCAAAAGTAGCATGCAAGACTTAGCAAAAATAATTCTAATGCTTATTCAAAATAAAGGGTGGAAATATCATGAAGTATCACTTGCCTTGGTAATGGGGAGAGTAGCACTCTTCACAATCACAGTCACTAGCAAAATCTACACAAAAATTTGTAGCATACAATTACACACAATTTATATACAAACAAAAATATGAATGCATGCATGCAAGAATTTACTAAGTGATGATTTTGAAAACCCTACCAAGCAAGTGCATGATACAGAAACATTACAAGTCACAAAGTTTGCCAATCAAACTTATTTGGCACTAATACAAATTATTAAACTAAATCTATACTCAAAATAGCCTTAAACATGTTTCTGTATAAAAAGTCATTTTATCAGATACTATTTGTTAAACACATTGTAGATTCAGAAAGGCCTTGTTTCACTGAATCCAACGGTATAAAGTTTGCAAAATTCCAACGTGGAAATCTCAAGTTATAGCCATTTGAAAATCTGATCTAAATCTGATTTGAATTTCTATTTCAGATCCAACCCTAGACACGTGTCGCAAAACTACTGGCGCGTACCGATTCGGTCGGATCGACAGATGCAGACGGTAGGATCTAACTTAGATCTGGCGGCTCAGATGCGCGCGTACCTCTTCGTTTAAGATCTATCCTAGCCCTACGATACAGATCCAACGGACTCAATCAGCGAGCCACTAAATGGCGGCGATGAACGACTGCGCGCGGCGGCGACGGTCAGACGGTGGCAGCGCCGGCGATACAGGACGCTAGAAGGGTAGGGAAGGTACTCACCGTGATCGCAAGGACGTGGGGATGCTCAACGTGTGGTCAGCTCGGCAAGGGGAGCTCAGGGTTGCGGTGGATTGCTCGCCGGAGTAGGGTCTGGCGACGGATGGTTCAGTTCGAGGTCGAAGGCGACGCTGTCGATCACGAGAAGGCAAGCAGAGGATGTGGTTAGATGCAGGAGTTCACGGAGAATACGCGTGCGTGAAGAAAAAAAGGCTTGGGGCGGTCTGGTCTTACCGGAGGAGCTCGACGGAGTTAAAGCCAAAGACGGTGGCGGCTCAGTCGTTTGCGTTGCCGACATTCTGGGTCACGCGCGGGCGAACCAGAGGTACTAGGAGATGCGTGAGGCCAAGCAGAGTTTGCTCGTGTGAAGCAGAAGCAGAGGGGTGGTCGGAGTTGGCCGGAATCGTGGCTGCATCTCGTCGGAGATGGCGGGGTTGCAGGGATCAATTCACGCAGCCTGGTGGCGCTCTGGGTTCGGGGTTTGGGGGAGAAGGGAGAGGGGACAGAGGGGGTTTAAGTAGCCTGGTCGTGAGCGAGATTTACTCCGGCATTCATCGTGAATTGATGCCGCGAATCAATACTGGGAACGGCCGGCGTGATTTGGGGATTGAGCTGTCTGCGGGTGGAGACGACGATGTCGTGTGGGCCGCGGCTGTCAGCGAGAGGAAAGGAGAGGGAGTGGGTCCTGCCCGTCGGTCACTCGGTGGGTGCGGGGGTGAGTGAAAGAAAACGGTTCGCGGGGGTGGGGGTTGCTGGCTAGCTGGTCCGTGTTGGGCTGGGTCGGCCAGATTGGCTGGTTGTCTATTTTTTTCCTCTTTATTCCTTTTCTTTTTCTGATTGAATTTCTAGAAATGGTTTTCAAACCTCTTTTCAATTAAGTTTGAATTAAAACTTGTTCCAGCCTTTTGTACAGTGTTCCTTGCATTTAAATAGGTGTAACACACATCTGTTCACTCAGACTTACTTAGGTTATTTGAAAATAATCCAATAAAACCAAGCCTTTTAGGAGATATAATAATAGGCAAAACTTTGGTTTTATTCCATATTTTGTTTTGAAATCTTGCTCAAGCTTTTAAAACCACTTAAGTTTGAATTCAAAACATCCTGAATGAATAATAGCATCTTTCTCATTATCATGTAGCACAAAGGCTAGGGTTTTCATACATAAAATAATGAGCCACAAATGCTCCTGTTTCTGAAATGATTTTGAGAAAACCCTAAATGATGATGGATGCAAGGATGATATGAATGAGTTTTGGAATATGAATCTTTGGGATGTTACAAATCTAACCCCCTTAAGATGAATCTCGCCCTCGAGATTCGGATTGGCTAGCCAATAGGTGTGGGTGGTCTTTCCGAAGATCATCTTCTCTTTCCCATGTCGCTTCCTCTTCGGTATGATGGTTCCCTTGCACTTTGCAAAACTTGATAGTTTTCGTTCTCGTGACTCTTTCTGCAGTCTCAAGAATCTTGATAGGCTTTTCTTCATAAGTGAGATCACTTTCTAGTTGAACTTCTTCCAAAGGTATGGTCTCCCTCAAAGAAGATTCTTCCATTTCTGGGTGACATTTCTTAAGCTGACTCACATGAAATACATTATGGACTGTTGATAGAGATGCTGGCAGTTCAATTTCATAGGCAACTTCTCCTTTGCGACTCAGAATCTTGAATGGCCCAACATACCTTGGTGCCAACTTTCCTTTGACTCCGAATCTTTTCACTCCACGGAGTGGTGATACTCTGAGATAGGCTCTATCACCAACTTCGTAGGTGACTTCTCTACGCTTAGGATCTGCGTAGCTTTTCTGTCGGGACTGTGCTATCTTCAATTTGTCCTTAACCAATTTTACCTTCTCTTCGGCTTCTTTGATAAGATCTGGCCCGAATAAACTTCTTTCTCCCACGCCATTCCATAACAATGGGGTGGTACATTTTCTTCCATAGAGAAACTCAAACGGTGCCATCTCAATGCTGGCTTGATAGCTGTTGTTATAAGAAAATTCTGCGTAAGGCAGACTTTAATCCCAACTTGCTCCATAATCTAGGGCACATGCCCTCAACATGTCTTCCAGAATTTGATTAGTCCTTTCTGTTTGTCCATCGGTTTGAGGATGAAAAGCAGTACTGAATTCCAACCTCGTTCCCAATGACTCATGTAGCTGTCTCCAAAAATGGGAAGTGAATTGGGTTCCCCTATCGGACACAATACTCTTAGGCACACCGTGAAGGCATACAATTCTACTCATGTAGATTTTGGCTAACTTGGCACTTGTATAAGTTGTCTTCACGGGTATGAAATGTGCCACTTTAGTTAGGCGATCCACTATTACCCATATGGAGTCATATCCTGATCTGGTCCTTGGTAATCCGGTAATGAAATCCATACCAATCTTGTCCCATTTCCAATCAGGAATAGGTAGTGGTTGAAGCAAACCTGCTGGTTTCTGATGTTTCGCCTTTACCCTACTACACACATCACACAAAGCAATATGTTCGGCGATGTCTCTCTTGAGATTGTTCCACCAAAATCTTTCTTTCATGTCCATGTACATTTTGGTGTTACCCGGATGAATAGAATACGGAGAGTTGTGAGCTTCTTGCAAAATCAGTTTCCGTAACTCCGGATCTTGTGGGACACAGATACGTTTCCCATGCCATAATGTACCCTGTTCATCTTCATGGAAATTCTTAGCTTTACCTAGACTAATATTTTTCTTAATCTCTTCAATTTCCTTATCGGACTTCTGAGCTTCTCGAATCTTATCCAACAAAGTGGGTTGAACATCTAAAGACATGATATGTCCCTCAGGCACAATTTCCAATCTGAGTTCTTTGAATTGATTACACAAGTCATCTGGCAATTCTCCTTTGGTAAGGCCATTTACAAACACCTTACGACTTAGAGCATCCGCTACCATGTTTGCTTTACCGGGGTGGTATTGCAAACTTAAGTCGTAATCCTTGATAAGCTCTAACCATCTTATTTGTCTCATATTTATTTCCTTCTGGGTGAAGATATACTTCAAACTTTTGTGGTCCGTGAACACTTCACAACGCTTTCCCAAAAGGTAATGTCTCCATGTTTTGAGTGCGTGGACGACAGAGGCTAACACTAAATCATGAGTAGGATAGTTTACTTCATGAGTTTTGAGTTGTCTCGAGGCATAGGCCAAAACTTTACCGTCTTGCATAAGTACGGCACCCAAACCTTGATGAGACGCATCACAATATACTTGGAAATCCTTTTCCAAATCTGGCAGACATAGAACTGGTGCTGTTACAAGTCTCTTCTTCAATTCTTGGAAGCTGACTTCACAACCTTCAGACCAAGAAAACTTCTTGTCTTTCTTTAACAATTCAGTCATTGGCTTAGCAACCTTTGAGAAATTCTCAATGAACCTTCTGTAGTAACCTGCTAAGCCGAGGAAACTACGAACTTCTTTCACATTCTTGGGAGATTCCCATTCTGTCACAGCCAAAACCTTAGCAGGATCAACTGCTACACCATCCTTTGTCATAACATGACCAAGAAAACCAACTTCCTCTAACCAAAACTCACACTTGCTGAATTTGGCATAAAGTTTATGCTCTCTTAACTTCTCAAGTATCAAGCGTAAGTGTCCTTCATGTTCTTCTTTGCTCTTGGAGTAGACTAGGATGTCATCGATGAAAACGACAACAAACTTGTCAAGGAATTCCATGAACACCTTGTTCATCATATTCATGAAGTATGCTGGAGCATTGGTTAAGCCAAAAGGCATCACGGTATATTCGTACAAGCCATACCTTGTTGTGAATGCTGTTTTAGGTATGTCTTGCTCTCTTATCTTGAGTTGAAAATAGCCTGACCAAAGATCAATATTCGAGAACACACATGCTCCTTCTAGCTGGTCAAACAAATCATTGATTCTTGGCAAAGGATATTTGTTCTTGATGGTTACCTCGTTGCGCGAACGGTAATCTATGCATAACCTTTGGCTTCTATCTTTATTCTCCACGAACAATACTGGGGCTCCCCAAGATGAAGAACTTGGTTGAATAAACCCTTTCTGCAACTGTTCTCCTTTGCTTTTTGAGTTCCTTCAGTTCATCAACTGACATTTTGTATGGTCTCTTTGCTATTGGTCCAGAACCTGGTACCAAATCTATCAGAAATTCCACATCTCTATCTGGTGGCATTCCTGGCAACTCTTCCGGAAACACATCCGGATACTCACATACAATTGGTACACTGTCCATGCTAACCCCCTTAAGAGAATTTAGCTTACTTCCTTTGGATTCAAAGTTTGACCTAAATTTTATTCTTTTCCCTTCTGGGGTTGTGAGTGCAACTGTACGATTAGCACAATCTAGTACTCCTTCATACTTAGCCATCCAATCCATTCCCAATATTACGTCTAGTCCTTAGGAATCTAGGATTATCAGGCTCACTGGAAACTTATGCTTTCCAAACTCTATGACAAGATCCCGACATCCAAGACTTACTATCATATCTCCACCCGGAGAACTAACTTTTATTGGACACCCAATGTTTTCAGATGCAAACCCATTTCTATCAACAAATGCTTTTGATATGAATGAATGAGATGCACCAGTGTCAAAGAGTACAAATGCTGGAACGGAATTGAGTCTGAACTTACCAGCAACAGCATCAGGCTCCTCATAAACCTCCTCCACATTAATGTGGTTCACCTGACCTTTCTGGAAAGGATTGGGCTTGAAAGGTCCTTCAACTTTCTTTTCGGGGCACTCATTTGCATAGTGTCCCATCTTCTTGCATTTGAAGCACTCAACCTGACTGATGTCTCTTTTAGCAGGCTGATTTCCACTTCCACTACCATTTCCACTGAAGGGAATATGCCCTGAGAGGCAATAATAAAGTGTTTATTATGTGTATTCCAAGTATATGATAGATGTTTATTTTGCATGCTATAATTGTATTAATACGGAAACGTTAATACATGTGTGTTTAATAAACAAACAGAAAGTTCCTAGTTATGCCTCTCTCATAAACTAGCTCGTTGATTAACAAGATGATCAAGGTTTCCTGATCATGGACATTGGATGTTGTTAATAACGGGATCACAACATTAGTGTAATGGTGTGACGAACATTCATCCGAAGTATAGCATTACGATCAAAGTCATTGAGTTTATATTGCTATAACAACTTACGAAGTGATCCTAATCCTTAGACCATGAGATCATGTCAATCACTAACACCGGAAGAGTTTCTTGATAACATCAAACGTCACACCGTAACAGGGTGATTATAAAGATGGATTCAGAACTAATAAAGTGTTATGTTGAGGCTCATGGATCGAGAGTGGAATTTGTTCATCCCGATGACGGATAGATATACTCTGGTCCCTCTCGGTGATATCACATTGATTAGCTTGCAAGCAAGTGATTTGATCACTAGAATGTTATATCACAGGAACGAGAAAAGAGTGCATGTCGGTAACGAGATCAAACTAGGTATGGAGATACCGATGATCGAATCTCGGACATGCAATATATCGTGAAACAAAGGGATTAAGATAATAGCGTAAAAGGTTCCGACGATCACAAGAAAGTCATCGTTGAATGTGTGGGAGTCAGTATGGGTCTCCAGATCCCGCTTCTGATTATTGATCCGAGAGGGGTCTCGATCATGTCCGCATTATTCACGAACCGTAGGGTGACACACTTAAGAGACACCGACATCCAATTGGAGCAAATGTTTCATGCCGAAAGAATGAACAAGCGCAGGAATTTATTTCACTAGATACCGAAACAGGTTTTCGGGTGAAATTGCATAAAGTGGTTATGCATGTGAAATAGAATTCTCGCAAGGGGTTATTTGTGAATGTTTGTCATTAAAGTAATTGACAAAATTCTGAATAAAATAAAAGAGTTTTATTTAATGAGAGTTTGCATTAAATTTGGTGGAAATTTAATGGGAATTTGAGTGGACTTTTGAGTGGAGGGATTTTAAAGGGCATTTTGTGAGTGGAGTGTCCACCCACATGAATGAAGGAGGGGAGGGGGCAGACCCCATGGCCGGAGGCCACCCCCTTGGGTGCCCCCCCTCCTCCTATAAAAGGAGCCCCCCTCCTCACTTGTCTCTCACACCTCCTCGTGAAGGATCTCTCTCCCCCTCTAGAATTTATCCCCCATGGTCTCGGACTAGCGAGATACATGTTCCCGGTGGCTATTCGGCAAGAAAGAGTTGTGCTTCCGCTGCATCGCTGGAGCGAGGAGGCGGAGGTTGCTCGGTGCCTCGAACGTGTGTGCGAGCATGGATGCGCTGCTGATTTGCGGCGCTAGGACTTCCTCTCGATCTTGAGATCGGCAAGAGATCGTCTACATCAACCACGAGTTGAACTCGTTAAGCTTTGTCGGTCTTCAAGGGTATGTTCTCTACGGATATACATCCGCCCATTGTTTGTATCTAGTAGATAGATCTTGGTATATAGTTCACATCGTAGGAAAATTTTTGTTTTCTATGCTGCGAACCCTACAGTGGTATCAGAGCCGGATCTATGCGTAGATACTTTACACGGGTAGTACACATATGAGTATGTGGGCGATGATGATCATGTTGTTGCTCCTTTGTTGTAATTTTGGATATTGGTGGCATAGTGGGATGAAGCGGCCCGGACAAACTTTACATTTCCTCGCACATGAGACCTGTTCCACGCTTGACATGCAACTAGTTTGCATAAGTGGCTAGCGGGTGTCTATCTCTCCTACTATAGTCAATATCTATTTTGCAAGCGAGTTGTCAACAATTTGATTATCCTCGTTGTGGTTCATGTTCGTAGGTAAGAACGGTTCTATCTCGAAAGCCCTAAGCCACGTAAAACTTGCAATGGATAAATTAGAGGCGTCTAGTTTAGATTGTTGCTGGGCTAGTGTTATGATATGGTAGTGTTGTAAGTAGAAGTATGAGATGATACTCTTACAACACACATAGCGTGTAAAATCCATAGACCTTGGATTTACACATATAGGTATGATAGTGATCATACCACGATGCACATGATAGAGATCATCTGCGGGAACCATATAATTTCACTAATAAACATATGATGTTTGATAGCATCTTATATTGCTTGTTTAGCGCTTTGTTAGCATAATAAGATGATCCCTCATTTAAATATCAAGATAAGAATGTGTTCTTCCTTTAGTATGCACCAATTATGTTTTCGTCGCTCCAAGACATCACGTGATGATCGGGTGTTCTTGGATCCACGACCATATTTCGGGTGTAAAACAGTTACACACGCGAATACTAAGGTTCTAACTTGGCGAGCCTAGCATGTACAGACATGGCCTCGGAACACGGACCGAAAGGTTAAGCATGAGTCATATAGTTGATATGATGCCCATTTGATGCTCGCCTTTGAAGCTATACCGACTCACGTGATGATCGGACTTGGTGTAGTGGATTTGGTTCATGTAATCACCAAAAAGGCACGAGGGATGTCGTTTTTGAGTGGGAGTTCATTCGATTAGTTGAACTCAATCTATCATACACTTAGTCTAAACTTTACAAATTCTGTTGTAGATGGCACCACCTGCTTTTAATTTCAATGTGTTCATGGAGAAAGAGAAACTAGCAACGAACGGTAGCAACTTTACCGAATGGGCCATGAATTTGAGGATTCTCCTCTCTGCTGCACAAAAGCAATATGTGCTAGAAGCGCCGTTAGGCCCCCCACCTTTTGATGATGCCCCTGACGAGTTGAAGAATGTCTATCAGACTCGTCAGGAGGACCACAACTTAGTTCATTGCGGCATATTGTATGGGCTAGAGCCAGAACTTCTAAAGCGTTTCGAAAACGGCAATGCATTTGATACAATGGGTGAGTTGAAAATGAATTTCAGCACACATGCTGCTGTAGAGAGCTACAACGCTTCAGAAAAGTTCTTTAGCTGCATGATGGAAGAGCACATCTCCGTTAGTGAGCATGTACTCAAGATGTCGGGTTACGCCGATAAGCTTGTGTCCTTGGGAATATCGATTCCCATTGACTTAGGCATCCATCGTGTTCTGCAGTCTCTGCCACCTAGCTATAAGAGCTTCGTGATGAACTATAATATGCAAGGCATGAAGAAGTCTCTCCCCGAGCTTCTGTCAATGCTTAAAACTGCAGAAGTGGAGATCAAAAAGGAACATCAAGTGTTGATGATCAACAGGAACACTGGTTTCAAGAAAGACAAGAAGGGAAAACGGAAGGGAAGTAAGGGCGGCAAGCCTGTTGCCGCGCCTGAAAAGAAACCCCGAGTTGGACCTAAGTCTGATTCCGAGTGCTACTATTGTAAGGGGACTGGCCACTGGAAGCGCAACTGCCCCAAGTATCTGGCAGACAAGAAGGCCGGCAAGGCAAACAAAGATATATATGATATACATGTTATTGATGTGTACTTGACTAGTGCTCGCAGTAGCACCTGGGTATTTGATACCGGTTCAGTTGCTAATATTTGTAACTCGAATCAGGGGCTGCGGAACAAGCGACCGCTAGCAAGGGGTGAGGTCAAGATGCGTGTCGGCAATGGATCAAGCGTTGATGTGATCGCCGTCGGAACGCTGCCTCTCCACTTACCGTCGGGATTAGTTATAAACTTGAATAAATGTTATCTGGTGCCTGCACTAAGCATGAACATTGTATCTGGATCGTGTTTGATGCGAAGTGGTTATTCATTTAAATACGAGAACAATGGTTGTTCCATTTATATGAATGAAATCTTTTATGGTCATGCACCGATGATGAATGGTTTATTTCTATTAGATCTCGATGATAATGTTACACATATTCATAATGTTGATGCTAAAAGGATTAAACTTAATGATGATATATCCGCATATATGTGGCACTGCCGTCTAGGTCATATTGGCGTTAAACGCATGAAGAAGCTCCATTCGGATGGACTTTTGGAATCACTTGATTATGAATCATTTGATACATGTGAGCCATGCCTTATGGGCAAGATGACTAGAACGCCGTTTTCCGGTTCAATGGAACGGGCGACAGATTTATTGGAAATCATACATTCTGATGTATGTGGTCCAATGAGTGTGTCGGCGCGAGGTGGATATCGTTATTTTGTTACTTTCACGGATGATTTGAGTAGATACGGTTATATCTACTTGATGAAACACAAGTCTGAAACCTTTGAAAAGTTCAAGGAATTTCAGAATGAAGTGGAAAATCATCGTAATAGAAAGATCAAATTTCTACGGTCCGACCGTGGAGGTGAGTATCTAAGTTACGAGTTTAGCACTCACATGAAAGAGTGTGGAATTGTTTCACAACTCACACCTGCCGGAACACCACAGCGAAATGGTGTGTCGGAACGTCGTAATTGTACTTTATTAGATATGGTTCGATCTATGATGTCTCTGACGGACTTGCCGTTGTCTTTTTGGGGTTATGCACTAGAAACTGCTGCATTCACTTTAAATCGGGCACCATCTAAATCCGTTGAAAAGACACCGTATGAATTGTGGTTTGGAAACAAACCTAAGCTGTCATTTCTTAAAGTTTGGGGATGCGATGTTTATGTGAAGAAACTTCAACCGGATAAACTCGAACCCAAAGCGGAAAAATGCGTCTTCATAGTATACCCTAAAGAAACTATTGGGTATTCCTTCTATCACAGATCCGAGGGCAAGGTTTTTGTTGCCAAGAATGGATCCTTTCTAGAGAAAGAGTTTCTCGCGAAAGGTGTGAGTAGTCGGAAGGTAGAACTCGAAGAGGTTGTGGAACCTTCTCTTCTAAAGTATGGCGAGTAGCGCAGCGCCGGAAGTTGTTCCGGAGTTGGCTCCACCTGTTGAAGAGGGAACTAATGATAATGATCATGAAACTCCGAAAGAGAGTACTACCGAACCTCGCAGGTCAAACAGGACGCGTGCAGCTCCCGAGCTGTACGGAAATCCTGTCATGAATTTCATGGTTGATGAAAATGATGACCCTGCAACGTATGAAGAAGCGATGATGAGCCCGGATTCCAACAAATGGTTAGAAGCCATGAAATCCGAGATGGAATCCATGTATGAAAATCAAGTTTGGAACTTGGTGTAATTACCTCACGACCGAAAGGCCGTGGAGAACAAATGGATTTTCAAAAGGAAAACTGATGCTGATGGTAATGTGACCGTCTATAAAGCTCGACTTGTCGCAAAGGGGTTTCGACAAATTCAAGGAGTTGACTACGATGAGACTTTCTCTCCCGTAGCGATGCTAAAGTCAGTTAGGATTATGTTAGCAATTGCTGCATATTTCGATTATGAGATATGGCAGATGGATGTCAAAACCGCGTTTCTCAATGGTAATATTGAAGAAGAGTTGTATATGATACAACCAAAGGGTTTTGTCGATCCTAAGGATGCTAACAAGGTGTGCAAGCTTCAGCGATCCATCTATGGATTGAAGCAAGCATCACGAAGTTGGAATCTCCGCTTTGATGAGGTGATCAAAGAGTTTGGATTTGTCGAAACTTATGGAGAAGCTTGTATTTACAAGAAAGTGAGTGGGATCAATGTGGCATTTCTGATATTATATGTGGATGACATATTATTGATCGGAAATGATATAGATCTTTTAAACAGTGTTAAAAGTTATCTAAACAGCAAATTTTCAATGAAGGACCTAGGTGAAGCGTCATACATATTAGGCATAAAGATCTATAGAGATAGATCTAGGCGCCTAATAGGGCTATCGCAAAGTACATACCTTGATAAGATTTTAAAGAAGTTTAAAATGGACGGAAGTAAGAAGGGGTTCTTACCTATGTTGCAAGGCAAGACATTGAGTAAGACTCAAAGTCCGGCTTCGGCGGAAGAAAGAGAGATAATGGACAAAATCCCCTATGCTTCAGCCATAGGCTCTATAATGTACGCCATGCTATGTATAAGACCGGATGTGGCACATGCTATTAGTTTGACTAGTAGGTACCAATCGGATCCAGGTTCGGAACACTGGATAGCGGTCAAGAATATCCTTAAGTACTTACGAAGAACTAAGGATATGTTTCTTGTATACGGAGGTGAAGAAGAGCTCGTCGCTAAGTGTTATGTCGACGCTAGCTTTGACACCGATCCGTATGACTCTAAGTCTCAATCCGGATACGTATTTCTCATGAATGGCGGAGCGGTTAGTTGGAGGAGCTCCAAACAACCTGTGGTAGTGGGATCAACAACGGAGGCCGAATATGTTGCTGCTTCAGAAGCGGCTCAGGAAGCAGTTTGGATGAAGGAGTTCATATCCGAACTAGGAGTGGTGGCAAACGCGTTGGACCCAATGGTGATCTATTGTGACAACAATGGTGCCATTGCCAATGCCAAAGAGCCAAGGTCTCACAAGCATTCCAAGCATATTAAGCGCCGGTTTCACTCCATCCGCGAGCATGTCAAGGATGGAGATATAAAGATTTGTAAAGTACATACGGATCTCAATGTAGCAGATCCGTTGACTAAAACTCTCCCTAGAGCAAAACATGATCAACACCAGAACTCAATGGGTGTTAGATTTATCACTATGTAACTAGATTATGGTCTCTAGTGCAAGTGGGAGACTGAAGGGAATATGCCCTGAGAGGCAATAATAAAGTGTTTATTATGTGTATTCCAAGCATATGATAGATGTTTATTTTGCATGCTATAATTGTATTAATACGGAAACGTTAATACATGTGTGTTTAATAAACAAATAGAAAGTTCCTAGTTATGCCTCTCTCATAAACTAGCTCGTTGATTAACAAGATGATCAAGGTTTCCTGATCATGGACATTGGATGTTGTTAATAACGGGATCACAACATTAGTGTAATGGTGTGATGAACATTCATCCGAAGTATAGCATTACGATCAAAGTCATTGAGTTTATATTGCTATAACAACTTACGAAGTGATCCTAATCCTTAGACCATGAGATCATGTCAATCACTAACACCGGAAGAGTTTCTTGATAACATCAAACGTCACACCGTAACAGGGTGATTATAAAGATGGATTCAGAACTAATAAAGTGTTATGTTGAGGCTCATGGATCGAGAGTGGAATTTGTTCATCCCGATGACGGATAGATATACTCTGGGCCCTCTCGGTGATATCACATTGATTAGCTTGCAAGCAAGTGATTTGATCACTAGAATGTTATATCACAGGAACGAGAAAAGAGTGCATGTCGGTAACGAGATCAAACTAGGTATGGAGATACCGATGATCGAATCTCGGACATGTAATATATCGTGAAACAAAGGGATTAAGATACTAGCGTAAAAGGTTCCGACGATCACAAGAAAGTCATCGTTGAATGTGTGGGAGTCAGTATGGGTCTCCAGAACCCGCTTCTGATTATTGATCCGAGAGGGGTCTCGATCATGTCCGCATTATTCACGAACCGTAGGGTGACACACTTAAGAGACACCGACATCCAATTGGATCAAATGTTTCATGCCGAAAGAATGAACACGCGCATGAATTTATTTCACTAGATACCGAAACAGGTTTTCGGGTGAAATTGCATAAAGTGGTTATGCATGTGAAATAGAATTCTAGCAAGGGGTTATTTGTGAATGTTTGTCATTAAAGTAATTGAAAAAATTCTGAATAAAATAAAAGAGTTTTATTTAATGAGAGTTTGCATTAAATTTGGTGGAAATTTAATGGGAATTTGAGTGGACTTTTGAGTGGAGGGATTTAAAGGGCATTTTGTGAGTGGAGTGTCCACCCACATGAATGAAGGAGGGGAGGGGGCAGCCCCCATGGCCGGAGGCCACCCCCTTGGGTGCCTCCTCCTCCTATAAAAGGAGCCCCCCTCCTCACTTGTCTCTCACACCTCCTCGTGAAGGATCTCTCTCCCCCTCTAGAATTTATCCCCCATGGTCTCGGACTAGCGAGATACATGTTCCCGGTGGCTATTCGGCAAGAAAGAGTTGTGCTTCCGCTGCATCGCTGGAGCGAGGAGGCGGAGGTTGCTCGGTGCCTCGAACGTGTGTGCGAGCACGGATGCGCTGCTGATTTGCGGCGCTAGGACTTCCTCTCGATCTTGAGATCGGCAAGAGATCGTCTACATCAACCACGAGTTGAACTCGTTAAGCTTTGTCGGTCTTCAAGGGTATGTTCTCTACGGATATACATCCGCCCGTTGTTTGTATCTAGTAGATAGATCTTGGTATATAGTTCACATCGTAGGAAATTTTTTGTTTTCTATGCTGCGAACCCTACATCCACTGTGGTGGCTCTTATGTCCACTCTTGTGGTTCTTATATTTGTCATTATCATGACTGCGGTGATGTTTGTTGTCATGACGGTTGTGGTTGTGGTGCTTGTTGAATTTCCCATGCTTATGGGATCCTGAGCTTCCACTGTCATCATAGTGAGATCGTTTGTGAGACGATCCCGAGCTGTGCTTGTCGGAGTGTTTCCTCTTCCTACTCTCGACTTGCTTTATTTTATTCTCCAAAATAGAAGCCTTGTCACACAGAGACTGATAAGTTGGAACATATGCCACAGACAACTGCAAGTTTAACTCATCATTCAAGCCTTCCAGAAACTTTTCCTTTCTTTTGGCATCTGTGTCAACCTCATCCGGTGCATAGCGCGCCAGATTGTTGAACTCTTCTATGTATTCAGCCACGCTGCGGTGGCGCTGCTTCAAGTTGTGAAACTCCTTCTTTTTCAGGCTCATCATTCCTGATGAGATATGAGCAGTGCGAAAGCCATCTTCAAAGATAGCCCAAGTCACCTCATCTAAAGGAGTGGTGATTTGGAAGTTGTCCCACCATGTGGCGGCTGGTCCTTCCAACAGATGCGCTGCGAACCTGACCTTTTCAGCATCCGTGCAGCCCACGGTCACTAAGTCCTTGTTCACAGAACGTAACCAATCATTGGCCACCATGGGATCAGTTGTTCCCGAAAACTTAGCTGGCCTCAAACGCAGAAATCTGGTGAGCATATCAAAACCCAGAGGGTTGTTGTTGTTATTGTTGTTGTTGTTATTGGGGTTGTTGTTGTTATTCTGGTTTTGGATGAATGTTGTCATCATCTGCATAAGCTGTGTTTGAGCATTCATCATCTGTTGCATTTCTGGAGTGATGTTGTTGGGGTTGGGGTTTGCGCGACGGGGAGGCATCTGTGGGTTGTTCAAATAGAGATAAGAATAAGATACCCATAGATGTTTTATGCACATTACATCACAAGCAAACACATAGAATGCAACACAAGAATAAAAGTTCAACAACCAGATAACAAGTTCATGAAGTAAAACACACAAGTGGCAAGCCATCCACATGTCGGATGGTCCAATAACAAGTTCAAGAATAACAAGTACGATAATAAAAGACAAACGGGTAGTCAAGTCTACTCATCAGCATCAATCTCCTCCTCGACAAAGGTAAGACCTGCGTTCTCCATCGCGGTCTTGTTCTCCTCAACCGTAGTGGTCAAGGAATCGATCTTGGCCTTGAGAGCCCTCTTCTGGGAGCGAAGCCTCTCGATCACCATCTGCTGCTGCTCTAGCTCGAAATCCTTGGACTTCAGTTCTTCAGTCATGTCCCGGATCTTCTTGTTCCTATCCTGGACGCGTTTCTCCTGACTCTTGAACTTACGGTCCTGGGCCTCGAACTTCGTCTCCATTTCCTTGACTATCTCGTCCTGCTGTGCGAAAAGCTTGTCCTTCTCACGAAGCTGCACCTGGAGCTCGTCATTGCTGAGCATGACGTTGGTCCTGTCTGTATCCACGTGCCTGATGAGAGACTCTAAGTCCTGGAGATAGAGACGTATCGGCTCTGCCGCGTCCCTCGAGTCGTCCTCAAAGTCGATGGACTCTCCATCAACATCATGTCTTCCGAAGACGTGGAAGTGGGTGCCTCTAACCTGTCGGGAGTGACGGCCTAACAGACGTCCTATCAGGTCCTGCATGACTACCTCCATGCCTCTCTCCCTGTCGTCGTGCATCAGCTTGAAGACGATGGCCTCCGTAGTAGGCTCTGTCTGACGTCCGGGCTGGTTCACCTTGAAGCCCCAGAGGTCCTTCCTCTCGAACTTGGTGAGTGGGTGCACCATGATGGTGGGAAGTGGAAGATCGAGCAAAGTGGTAAGCTCAACGATACGAGGACCAAAACGGGTAACCTGGAACTCCTCAACAGTGCTGATGGTAATAGGCATCTATTTATAAGATAGAAAAGTTAGGACAACACAATTTAAGATGGAACAAGACAAAACATTTCATACATATCCATGGAACACAAAATCACACTAGTCATGCATACATGATTCCATTACATCAATCAAGGTCCAAACTTATTTAAGGTATCATTTTGAAAAATAAGGTGATAGGTGGTGGTCCAACTAACGAAGTGCGTTCACAATCCTATCTCACTGGATCTATTGGCTAATACAATGTTCCTAGAGGCAATCCACCTATCTTGTTCACATGATTCCATCACTAAGTCTATAATATCTCCCCTTAAGGTTTGGTTGGTGGATTCCAACTCTTGGGTAAGCTCCTTCTCCTTCTCTAAGTCTTTTTGGAGGTTGAGCATTCTGCACCTGACTCTAGCACTTAGTTCTTTGATAGTCCTCCAAGCTGCTTCTCTTGCTGACTCAAAGAATGTGGTGTGCATCACAGTGTTGGTGTACATGCAGAATCCTCTCTCTTTGTGGTTGTCTCCCTTTTTTTGTACAAGTGAAGTTTCACCCACCAATACTCCACTCCTTCATCCATCACTGGAAAGCCTTTGTACACAGCTGCACCATGTGCCTCCATTGCCACCATGAGGTCCTTGAGAATTTTGGGAAACTCAGTTTCACACTCCAAGGTCATGGTCATGAGTGGTCTGTTCTTCACGGCTTCATTGATGGAGTTCATCTACAAATAGAGATGAGAATGAGAAGATTAGAAAAGTTTACGAGGAGAATAGACAAGTGTAGAAGCAGTTGAAAAATTTTCCTTAGTGGTTTTCCAATCCTAGGGTCATAATCCTACAGGCAACACAGTGCTCTGATACCATCTGTTAGACCCCTCCTTTGTAAAGGAAAAGGATCCCTGTGATTGCAATGCTAGTCCCTGGATCATTGCTAGCATCCACAGTTTAAGATGAAGTACACAGATACAAAGGTCGTTTATTACATTCATTCCAGAGATAAAACATAGTCTTTTACAACTCAGGGCCAAAGGCCTAGTACAAGAGTTTATGGAATAAGTAAATAAACACAAGTCCTCATCTTCATGTGCCACAGGCAAGCATGTTGAGTGTAGACTCATGACTCCTACTCATCATCTGAGTAACCTGCAACATCACAAGTTACAGCCACAGTGGGTCAATACTTTGGAATAGTATTGGCAAGTGATACCTTGGTAAATTTTAAGTGGACTATATTACTATATGCATTTTGGCTAAGTGTAGCTTGGCTTGCTTTGCTTGAAAATAGGTTTTTCCTATTAGTTGAAATCATTAAGTTTTTCTTTGTCAAAAACTTCCCAAGAAACCACCAATAGACATTGGGGTCCTTCACCCTTTGTTCACCCACAAGTTTTACTTAGAAGTTGGAGTGATGAGATTCTTGTAGCTTCCATGTCTTGATGCTCAAGTTGTCCATTGCCATGGACATGGCTAAGTACTTAGATTTTCCATCTGTAGAGGTTGTGCACTTTCCCCACCAGACTTGGTTTCCCAAGACAGGACCTTTCAGAAGCCTTTCCTTAGTCAAATGGACGCGCTCCAACCTATCATTCCCACTACCACCAACTGTCCAAGTGACTAAGTTCTAGCAACCTATATGATCAAGGTAGAGCCCATATTGCCAAGTGGTTGCACTGTAAGCTTTCTCAACACTTGGCCTCCAAATCCCTTTGTGCCTGGGTGGCATACCACAAGTGAGATACACAAGCCAAATCCATGGCCTTGTGTAACCACTCAACCAAAAACCACCATTCAAGTCCCATTCCACCCAGGATGTTCATTGACTTAGTTGTTTTATTAAGAAAAGCATGAGTCCCAAAGGACTTAGAATTATTTCACCATAGCATGTACATACTTTACCAACCCTTGTTTTCTACTAGCTAGGCTAAGCATGGCATAGTAACTTAACTTAGGAAAATTCCCTAGCAATTCTACAATTCTACACTACATAGGATTTCCCAACATAGTATTTGGCAAAAGTAGCATGCAAGACTTAGCAAAAATAATTCTAATGCTTATTCAAAATAAAGGGTGGAAATATCATGAAGTATCACTTGCCTTGGTAATGGGGAGAGTAGCACTCTTCACAATCACAGTCACTAGCAAAATCTACACAAAAATTTGTAGCATACAATTACACACAATTTATATACAAACAAAAATATGAATGCATGCATGCAAGAATTTACTAAGTGATGATTTTGAAAACCCTACCAAGCAAGTGCATGATACAGAAACATAACAAGTCACAAAGTTTGCCAATCAAACTTATTTGGCACTAATACAAATTATTAAACTAAATCTATACTCAAAATAGCCTTAAACATGTTTCTGTATAAAAATTCATTTTATCAGATACTATTTGTTAAACACATTGTAGATTCAGAAAGGCATTGTTTCACTGAATCCAACGGTATAAAGTTTGCAAAATTCCAACGTGGAAATATCAAGTTATAGCCATTTGAAAATCTGATCTAAATCTGATTTGAATTTCTATTTCAGATCCAACCCTAGACACGTGTCGCAAAACTACTGGTGCGTACCGATTCGGTCGGATCGACAGATGCGGACCGTAGGATCTAACTTAGATCTGGCGGCTCAGATGCGCGCGTACCTCTTCGTTTAAGATCTATCCTAGCCCTACGATACAGATCCAACGGACTCAATCAGCGAGCCACTAACTGGCGGCGCTGAACGACTGCGCGCGGCGGCGACGGTCAGACGGTGGCAGCGCCGGCGATACAGGACGCTAGAAGGGTAGGGAAGGTACTCACCGTGATCGCAAGGACGTGGGGATGCTCAACGTGTGGTCAGCTCGGCAAGGGGCGCTCAGGGTTGCGGTGGATTGCTCGCCGGAGTAGGGCCTGGCGACGGATGGTTCAGTTCGAGGTCGAAGGCGACGTTGTCGATCACGAGAAGGCAAGCAGAGGATGTGGTTAGATGCAGGAGTTCACGGAGAATACGCGTGTGTGAATAAAAAGGCTTGGGGCGGTCTGTCTTACCGGAGGAGCTCGACGGAGTTGAAGCCGAAGACGGTGGCGGCTCAGTCGTTTGCGTTGCCGACATTCTGGGTCACGCGCGGGCGAACCAGAGGTACTAGGAGATGCATGAGGCCAAGCGGAGTTTGCTCGTGTGAAGCAGAAGCATAGGGGTGGTCGGAGTTGGCCGGAATCGCGGCTGCAGCTCGTCGGAGATGGCGGGGTTGCAGGGAGCAATTCACGCAGCCTGGTGGCGCTCTGGGTTCGGGGTTTGGGGGAGAAGGGAGAGGGGACAGAGGGGGTTTAAGTAGCCTGGTCGTGAGCGAGATTTACTCCGGCATTCATCGTGAATTGACGCCGCGAATCAATACTGGGAACGGCCGGCGTGATTTGGGGATTGAGCTGTCTGCAGGTGGAGACGACGATGTCGTGTGGGCCGCGGCTGTCAGCGAGAGGAAAGGAGAGGGAGTGGGTCCTGCCCGTCGGTCACTCGGTGGGTGCGGGGGTGAGTGAAAGAAAACGGTTCGCGGGGGTGGGGGCTGCTGGCTAGCTGGTCCGTGTTGGGCTGGGTCGGCCAGATTGGCTGGTTGTCTATTTTTTTCCTCTTTATTCCTTTTCTTTTTCTGATTGAATTTCTAGAAATGGTTTTCAAACCTCTTTTCAATTAAGTTTGAATTCAAACTTGTTCCAGACTTTTGTACAGTGTTCCTTGCATTTAAATAGGTGTAACACACATCTGTTCACTCAGACTTACTTAGGTTATTTGAAAATAATCCAATAAAACCAAGCCTTTTAGGAGATATAATAATAGGCAAAACTTTGGTTTTATTCCATATTTTGTTTTGAAATCTTGTTCAAGCTTTTGAGACCACTTAAGTTTGAATTCAAAACATCCTGAATGAATAATAGAATCTTTCTCATTAGCATGTAGCACAAAGGCTAGGGTTTTCATACATAAAATAATGAGCCACAAATGCTCCTGTTTCTGAAATGATTTTGAGAAAACCCTAAATGATGATGGATGCAAGGATGATATGAATGAGTTTTGGAATATGAATTTTTGGGATGTTACAGTTTGGAACAAGTCGTGCTACATCAATAATCACCAAGCATAAGGTCAAAACAACACCTAGCATGTCATGCTAAAGTCTAAGTCACAGTCAATGCAAGCTCCTCTTGCACTTTCAAGCAAGAACTTTCTACTCCTTTCCAACATCAATCGACTTATTTGAAATAACACAACGAGAACGGGGGTCCAAACTACTTTATTCAAACAAACTAAACAAACTAAGCAAAGCAAATGAAAACTAAGGTGCTCCAAGAACAACACAACGGTGCATGAAACAATAAAAACAAAGTGTCTAGAAAGACCTAAGCTTTTTATTGATGAAGAAGGGGATGCCTTGGTTGGTCCGCAACTGGTATTTGGTTGACTTAGTTAACCAGATCATCTTAGTATGTCATAAAGAGCATAAAACTTGGCCTAAGTTAAGTAAGACATAAAGGAGTATAAAAATTAAAGCGACTATCTTTCGAGACTTTGCAAAATTTAACCTACCAAAGAAAGAATGTCCAAATAGTAAGTAAGACAAATATGATGGAAGATTTACTTCGGAGATCCACAATTGTGTGGGTATACCATAAATTCTTTCGTGAAACCTTAAATAGGTAGAGTATAATTTGGACAAAGACTAACATCCTAGACATAAAGCCAATGGTTACTATACTCGCAGTTTAGAGACCATTAGGAAACTCCAAGGGGGAGAGTTAGGTGTAAGATGGAAGTATTGTTATATGAATATCCGATTAAAGTTTGGAGAAGAATAAATACTAAACTAGGACAACATTAAGCCTTATTTTCATAAGGTTAAAATAAAGCATTATTATAAAAGTACTTTTTGGAGTATGTCGGGATGAAGATCGAAGGAGATAAAATAGACTAAACCTAACAGGCTAGTGCTGACAAGACTAGTCTTAAAGTTGTCCTTTAAAGGGAATAGAGAATACCAATATAGACCATGTAGAGTAATAGGAAACCTTGATGGGAATGGTTGATGGCTTAGTTGATGTGGAGCCTGTTGGGAACCCCAAGAGCAAGGTGTGAAGCAGCACAGCAGCAAGTCTTCTCTCAGTAAAAAACCGAGGTTATCGAACCAGTAGGAGGAAGGAAACGTCACACAGGTGTTGCAAGCAACGTGGGGACCTGCACAATACAAACTCAAGACTTTGCCCTAACTAACAGTGAGGTTGTCAATCTCACCGGTTGCTGTAACAAAGGATTAAACATATGGTGTGGAAGGTAATGGTTTGCATCAAGTAAACAAGTAACAGTGGAAGATGTATCAATGGTAAATATTGGACCGGGGTCCATAGTTCACTAGAGGTGCTCTCCTTAGATAAACAACATGGCATGAAGGGTAAACAAATTACAACAGGGCAATTGACAGGAACTGAACAAAGCATAACAATGCAATTACCAGTCAGTAAGATCCTATGAGATTTGTTTGGGCAATACAACAAGATACATAGACTGCCATCCAACTGCATCTATGACTAGAAGTCCACCTTCAGGTTATCATCCGAACCCCCTCCAGTATTAAGTTGCAAGCAACAGACAACTGATTTAAGCAAAGTGTGTAAGGTAAACAGTCCACATGTTCCATGAACAAGAGACCGTTGTTTTCTCCCTAGTAGCAACATCACATCTACAACTGAAGAGATTATTGTCACTTCCCTTCGAAACTAGAGGCATGAACCCACTATCGATCATAAATACCCCTTCTTGGAGTCACTAGCAACTACTTGGCCAAGATAGCTACTAACAACGGAGAGCATGCAAGATCACAAACAACACAGACATGATAGAATCATAAAGACAAAACCATTAATCAAACCAACATAATAATCTCAATATCCATCGGATCCCCGCAAACACAACATGCATGATTACAAATATATTAGATCTTGATCATGAACGGAGCTCACAAGATCTATACATGAAAGCACAAAGGAGGAGATACAGCCATCTAGCTACTACATGGACCCATAGTCCAATGTGGAACTACTCACGCATCATACCGGAGAGAAGGCCTCCGGGATGATCTCCCCTCCGGTAGGGTGCCAGGAAGAACTTCAGATCCCCCCGATCTAGGGACGATGGTGGCGGTGGCTACAGACGGTTTCGTGTAGATTTGATCGGGTGCTTAGGGTTTCTATCGGGGGCTTCTTATAGGCGAAGGAGGAGGCCAAGACGGCGGCCAGGGGCCCCACACCCCTCCCAGGCGCGGGGCAGGGCCCACCCGCGCCTAGGGTGGGTCTGGACCCCTGGCCGGCCTCTCCGTCTCCCCTTTGGACTTATTGTTCCTCACAGAAAGTAATTGACTTTGACGTTTGTCCCGTACAATTCCGAGAATATTTCTTTACTAACTTTTCTGAAACTAAAAATAGCAGAAAATAGGCAACTGACACTGTGGCAACTTGTTAATAGGTTAGTACCACAAAACATGTAAAAAGCACCTCAAAGTGTAGACAAGCAAAGCAAAATAGATACAAAACAAGCATGGAGCATAAAAAAATATAGATACATTTCCGACGTATCAATGGACTAAATATGTCCAAAGCCAATCCTAAGTAGAACTATAAGGACAAACCATGTAGTGACCAATCCAAGTATAGGGAGGTTACCATATTTATTATTTCAGGGGAATCTAAAACCCTATTCTAGTGAGATTTCCTAGACTCTGGGAGTATATAAACAGAAGGTTGATAGACAAGTAAATAGGTTTGATTAGGAAAACTAGTCAGGTTAAAGCACCAAATAAGATGTTCTAAATCAATGATTTTATAATAAAGACATATTCCTAAGGGATTAGAGTAAAAGGAACTCTTGGAAAAATTTGAGACAACAAGTTGTACATTGCCAAGTATAATGAGAATTCAAAAAAAATCTGGATGTGGGATATTACAATTGTTCCCATTTGAGATTACCATGGAGTTGAGAACTGGCGTAACAAATATAAGTCAATTCCTCATTCCGAAACGTGAGAGTATACGAACTTCGAGGACAAAGTTTATTTTAAGGGGGAGAGTCTGTAACATCCCAGGATTAACACCTAGGATTAGAGAGGACACATGTGTGTGCATTGCATTCATGCATAAGAAAATCTAGGGAATTTTCGTGCAAACCTAAAAGACCTATAGAGGGATCGAGATCTCTCTAATTCTGATAAAAACGTGAGGGCAAGTGTGAAGGATTTCGACATGACCTTTACAGAATTCTTTGTTTGTAGGGAGAGTATATTCAAACATTTATTTGAATTTCAAATTGAAATTTAAATGAATTTATAAAAAATCACAAATTGAATTATAGAATAATTTAATACTTAGAAGAAATGTAATGGAAATTCTTGAATAGAGTAATATGATTTTATAATAATAAAGTAATTGGAACAAAATATTACAATGTCTTTACAATTATTCAAATAAAAAAAGAATATTACAATCAGAATAATGCAAGAAAAAGAAAATGAGTTACAACAGTATATAAATAATTACAAGATCTAAATTACAAAAAGAAAGAAAATTTAACTTAATTAATATTATACTATATCACATTATAAATTACATTATTCAATGTAAAAATACTTACAAGAATAATAATAGAGGTCCTAAATTAAATGTTCATGTTTTGAAGATTTCCTTCTTGGCCTTGATTCCTGCAAAGTAAAACAAAAGAAAACAAAACAGCTGAAATGGAAAACAGGGGTTATGGGGGGTTACTATACTCTCAGGTTTTAGCAATGTAATGCATTGATTTGTCTCATCATTGAGTAGTATTAAATAAGAAGGAGCCAATGTAAAATCTGTTCTTATTTAGAATTTTTGCCTCGGGCTTATGCATCATAGGCAGGGGCAAGTTTCACCAAACCCAATCAAGGTAGAACATCAAGAAATATCAAGCTTTCACTTGATCTAATCCATTTGGGTGACACATGCATACATGCAACTCACAAGCTTCTTACACACATGCAGCATAGTATGTTGTCAACACTATAGAAACTAGGGAATCAGATAAGAGTGCACAACCGTAGCAACAATCTACCATTCCACCTCCACACTTCAGAGTACATTCCCCATCTTACCATCTTATCATCAACCCAAGAATACATAGATCATCCCACCAAAACCTAATCCAATCAATGGTTGCTTCAAGAAGCCACCCAATAGCTAGGACAAGGAGGTGATTCAGGTACAGCCAACAACAAGGGAAAAGTTCAACACTGGCACTAACTCTAGGAGGAGAAGGCCAGAGTTTAGTTGTTGTAGTAGATCAAGAAGAAGTAGGCTAGTATCTAATAGAGGAGCAATCTACAACTGTAATAATAGCTGATCAAGGGCAAGCCAAACTCACATATTTTTTGTTCAAAATCTACTATCAATTTATCTACATCAGGCAGCAAGGTAAATAAAAGTATCACCAGATTATGTAGCATCTGTTCTTAATAGTTTGCATCATTAGGATCAGGGGTAGATAAGGGGAACAACATCCAATATAAATGATTACAACTACCCTTCAACTAGATCTGGTCTAGGAGGATGAGAAGTAATATTTCTCTCCGACTTGCATAGAGCTGTTATGCAAAACTCATCACAGAGAAGAGAAGAAAACCAAAAACCTTAGTATCTATTATTAATAAATTTACACCTCGGACTGAGCATCATAGGTTACAGACAAATCCACCTAAAACGTTAAAGGCATCTAGATGGATGAAACTATATTCAGAGCATTCCACAGTAGCAACCCAACAAGTAGATCACAGTAGGTTACTGGAATAGCAAAAGAAGAAATCATCTGCTAGCAAGCAGAATATGTGTCTATATCATTTTCCCAGACATAGAATCTAGGAATCATTTGTTAGATCACCTTATTTATACAAATCAATAGGTGCATCTAAGCCTCAGCCTTTTGCATAACTTTCCAGAGAATTTTAGATCATTAGCCACATATAAGTCATCTCAAATAAATGGTTTCATTTCCATTTATACAAGTACTAGAGTGCAGCATATCATGCTAATTAGAAAACCACTGTGCACACTCAAATTTGAGGCACCACGGTGACATCTACACTAACATAAGCCACTACTTTATCTTGCCAAATCATTTTCCTAACAGGATAGTTAGGAATCAATTAAACCTCTACTGTGATGTTGTCAGCCCTTATTCAATAAGCAACAATAGATTCACATCATATTCCTAAGAATCAGTATCTATACTTAATAATCATTTTACCAAATCAAATATCCAAACAAGTATAGAAGCATTACACCAGGACCATAAACGGTAGGGTATGGCACTATAACCAAAACTTATACCCAATTGAATTCAAAGATACAATTGCACACCATTGATCTATCTATAATAAGTGGATAACCAATTAAAATCATCTTTCTAGTTAAACAACTAGAAATCATGTAATTTCCTGCAATTGAACTGATACATGATATTGATCAGCATTAAGTATAATTTTAGTAACCACCAAGTTCATGACATTACAATTTCATTTCACAGATTTAATACATGGGCCAAGAATGATTTAATCATCCAAATCAAGGCATTAGATCTAACCAAGCAGCATTAGTAGTATATCCCCAAGGTCACAGTATCTGTAGAAAATGGATCCACAAGAGCTATCAACCCAATCACCACCACTAGCGGCAGAACCACTAACCAACGTAGTACCACTAGGGCACCTACTCATCCAAATTGAGGAACCATAGCCCAGCAAATTAATAGGAGTAATCAATTATGGTATAAAGGAAGTTACATCCCAGGGATAAACACCACAGAAATGGATACTAAAGTCAATAAAAGTCACTTGCCAAGATCACAACCACCATTATTTTCAACAGGAAAATAAATCAACTTTTGAACCCATTATTATGCCATAGTTAAAATATTGTTCAATAAAGAACTACATTATGAATCCATTCAAACCAAGAGCTGGTTTGGATTCTAACCAATTTCTGCAAACCAAGTACATATCCAGTACTGGTCAACCTAATCGATTTGCATGCCAAAATTCAGACAATTTCTGTTGCAAAATAACATTGAACCAACATCCCAATTATATCAAATTAACTCTAACCATAATCAGATGACTGAGTAGAAAAATAATTCCAAGGTTCCCTGAACCTTGACCAGTGTCCACTAGGTGCGTCATTAGCCCAACAGATGCTCACAGTGGAGATAGAACTCACTGTGGGGTGCCAAGCACCTAGAGCGGAAGCGTGACATAGTCATAGGTGTCGCAGCTAATGCTCGGGGTTACGCCACGGCGTCGTCCCTCTAGCATCAAGAATTGGAGTAGACCGCAGCAGTTGCTGCAGTACCAAAACACCATAAAAAGTGTAGGAGCAGCGAGTTGGGGTCGAGGTAGGGGAGGTCATTTTCTCCCTTGAGCAGCAGCCAGGGGCATCGGGGGCTAGCGAAGTCGCGCCAGAGACCTAGCCGAACCACATGGCTAGGGTTTCGCGGGGGCGCACATGGGGGAAGCAGAGCGGCAACAGGGCGGCAAAGATTAAAGGAGGAGATCAATATGGGTCCTCGTCGGTAGGTGGCAGTGCCGGAGTTGGCCGACAACCGGCCGAAGCGGCACTAGCGCTGGCGGCGGCGGCATCGCAGGCGAGCAAGGGATGTGAGGAAAAGTTTGTGCGTGTATGTGAGTATGGTGTGTGCGTGTTTGTGTGTATGATATGAGGAAGAGAGGGAGTGTTGGGCTAAGGTTGGCCCAACCAATTGGGCCGGACTGGACCGGGTGTGGTGACCCAGCATACCACTACATGTGTAGTACACTATAGTCGTTGACATGACATCCACAGAACACCGTTCCGTAAATATCACATCCCTCGGAGTGGTACAACAGAAACATTGCGGGTCCATATTACAAAAGTACACACATTATTATTATTACAATAACATAAGTTCAAGACTTCTTAAAGATTCAACTTACGAACCAAAATATAAAGTGTTTCAGCGGAATTTAAAAGTAACAACTCCGACTAGGAGTTGAGCTGAGCAGCTTATTCTATAGAGTTCATGCTGCTCGGCTCCGTTGGTTACTACTAACTAGGGATATTTAGTTGGACTCATTATCATCGACACCGTAGCGGATCTTGTAATCCACTCCTCAACACCTCCGGACAGATCGGGTTCCTCGTAGAACACATCTTCTTGACATTCGGCTGCATACATTGACACGTCTTCAGGATCCTCAGAGTCTAAGTAAGGGATCAAAGGAAGGAATGAGTAACAGCGTTACCCAACAAGTTCATTATATGCAAGGTGGGAAGTTTGATGCTCTAACTACCACCTCGGATTATAAATCTTTGGCACTATGCAATTTTTGTAAATCTTTCTTCAAAGATTGATTTTATTATGAAAATCTATGACAGTCAGCCTTCACAGGTTGACCAGAACTTTCATTTAGTTCCTTTCCTGCCGCGTTCGTAGCTCCTTCCCGAAACAGGGAGTAACAAGTTACAATTCTTACGCTCTGCAGAGGTGCGTTACTTTACCCATGAGAGATCAACTCCTTGTTGCACAACCGGGCGTACTTTCGCGTCCACAATTCCATGATGTGGGGACCAGTAGTTGGTCCAAGCCAATCACTGCCCCCTTCGTGACCTCACATGCCTCCTTGGTGTACACCATGCCCACACAATGAATTACAACAATGGTTTGTACAAACCGTTAGATGCCAGAGCTATCGTGGGACGATGAGGGTCCCCACCCATATGCTGCATATCCTCTATGAATTACCAATTAATATGCACGTTACGAGGATAACAGCCACGACCTGCACATCTGGCTTCATGCGATAGGAAGAAGATACAGCTGACTTCTCTGTCCCATTTCAAATCTCATGGCTAACGCGTAATATACGGCGCTAGAATCACTGATGTCAGGGGTTATTAAGTACCTACTTGATCATCATTGTTGCAAATAGAATCCTAAGTTCTATTTCTCCATTATATCATCACTTAGGATGATATCTATGATTTCTTTATTTGTGAAATTAATATTTTCTTTCTTTTATAGCATATATGATAACACACAATTTGCAAATACTTAGATAAAGACTCTTCAAAGGACATGAGCAAGTGATGAACTTGCCTTGTGATGGCAAGGTAGTGAAGTCTGATGCTTGCACTGGACCTTGAGCTTCTATGTCTACAAAACACCATTATTGCCCGGTACGAACAATATTTAAAGAAGCAAAATGATTATGCAAGTAATGTAATGCATCATTTACTTTGATATGCAGTTTCCCCATTATTATAATAATTCTTTTTAAATAATAAAGGATTTATAAATATTATTTTTTTAATATTTATAACATATATTGAATTATTTTATTTTATTTCCCTTTTATTTGACTTTTATTGATTTAATAATTATTTTAGGAATTATCACTTAAACATCAAAAACTGTTGTTAATTATTTATTTAGTATTTTTCAAAAATACTACAATATTAATATATAATGAAAGTGATTTTTATCTATTTTTATCATCTTTCAATAATTTTGTAAAATTCGAGAAGGAATATATAAATTACAAAATCCTTAATAAAATTTAAATGTCTAAAATTTTATATCTTATTTTATTTGGATAGTGTGGATTATTATGAATCCAAAAATATTTTATTTATAATTTTTGGACTTTTATTTTATTTTCTAGAATTTAGTTAAGTCCAGGGGTATTTTGGTCTTTTCCTATTTATTAAAACAGGCCTGAAAGGTTCCTGGGCTGATTTAATCTTATTGGGACCTAGTGGCCCATTAGACATAGTCAAAAATAACTATCCCAAAGGGCCTGGCCCAACTCAGCCCACTCCTCACTGCCTCTCTCCCTCGAGCTCATCCTCTCCTCCTCTGGCCTCGACCCCGTGGTCGGTGATGTCGTCGCCGGCGATTCCCGCCGCCTTGGGCGGTTCTGGTTGCCGCCGTGGTGCAACAGGAGATTGTCGACGATGCCCGTCCTTCCTATCCAACTGGATTTGGGTATGGTGCTCTCCTGCGATGGATCGATGCCGTCCCAAACTCTAGGGTTTGGGGATTGGCGTGGATCCTGGTGCCGCCGCCACCGTCATGCGTCGTGGTGATGCTCCTCGCCTCTATGCGTATTCATGGTCACCGCCGTGGTGCCGTATGGGTTGCAGTGCCCCCTCTGGGGTGCTCCCCATGTCGCCATGGTCGTCGGCCCCTCTGCTTCCTCTTCTAATCTCCAGCGAGGACCTATGGTGAGTTCATTTCCTCTCCCCTTGTGCTCTCTGTGCTCGCTCATCCATGATAGATGTTGGCAATGACCTCTTTGGTTACTGTCTTGTACTGATTAAGATGATTTATCCATTTAGGGTTCTAACCCTGTGGTTGATCATATACTGGATGAATTAGATCATGTCTGGATGGTTGGTAAGCATGCTAAATGGTTATTGGCCTGAGGCTTGTTGCTTGATATGAACTATGATGGTTCTGGTGGTTTACTAGATGCTTTTATGCTTGGATTGCATATGATTCAGATGGTATAGTTGCTTTGGAACCATGTTTGGTAAAGTCAGTGGCTTGATAAGTTTTCACTGTCATTTCTTGGTTTATGATCATGGTTATGATATGATGAAACCACTGTCTTAGTGTTGTTGGCTTAGAAATTAATAGGTGGTTTGAGATCATCACAAATAGTGAAGATGAACATAGGAATATCCTATTTATGATTCCTGTATTAACAGGAAAATGATTAGTAGATTGTTTTGTTGAACCTATGATGATTGGATGTTTATCCTGATTCAAAATAGATTTGTTCTTGTGACACCATCTTGGTATGGCACACAAGATTGATTCTAATCCATTGATTGGGTTGATTTAAGCTTAAGACAAGCTTGACTTTGAAAGATAAACATAGTTGTTCTTTTCTGAAATCCCTAAGACCAATGATGTTGGTCTGAGGCTTAGGGGTTTTAAGACTTATCAAACTGATTCATATAAGTAGTCCTGGTAGTGGTACCAGCTATTGTTTTTGAATCAAAGCTTGGTAAAAATGATAGTAAGCTTGATCATTATCTGGATCCAAAAGATTAGTTTCTAAGGTGCTACCTTTACTCTAGGGATGTGCCTAGAAATTATATCTAGCTATATTTATGCTTGAATTATACTATATAGCTTGACAACCAGAGCAATGATGTTGTTCTAAGCTCTGGTTGGATCCTTGTACTTTGCTATTTGCTTTTTAGAGTTTAAATCTCTATGATGTATTCACCCCACTTGGGTGATTTCTGAGAGTTTATTTCATAAAACAACACATGCTTCTGTCTAGATAATATGATGAGATCATGTGAAGGTTTTATGATGCTCACCACAAAATCTGATGATTATGGAGTAAGGTGGTGATGTTGATCTTGTCTTGCTGAGCTCCCGTGCTTGACCTTGAGCTAGCCTGCTCCTCCTATCTCCTGGACTTGATCTTGCTGTCCACCTGATCCTCCCCCCTCCTTATGTCACCATCCTGGTGATGAGATCTGGGCTTTGGTTGGTTTGGTTACTGGCTGTTGTGCTTGGTTTAGCTGCTGCCTAAGCTAGCTGTTCTTGTGTGTGTGATGTGAAAAGATGCTATAGTGCCTCTCCACGGATGTGCTGTTGGTTTTGGTGTGTTGGAGCTGTGCTATGGAGCTGACAGCACAACACATGCATTTAGTTGTGTGTCCTGCTTGTGTGCTTGCTGTGCACTTGTGGACATGTTCAGAATTTTGAAACTTACTGTTATCTGGTTACTTTTATCTGGCTGGTGAAACTTGCCCCTTTTGGCTGTCATTTGACCTCTGGCCTAAAATTTATGAAAGATGAATTCTTTCATATTGGTGAAACTTGCCCCTTCTATAATTTCTCAATGATGAACTTGTTCAGTGCACCTCACTGACATGTCTGAGAGAAAAATAATTCTAACACTAACCTTTTATTTTTCTATTTAGTTTCTGTTTGTTTTGCAGGTACAGATTTAAAGTGAATATTTTAGTTTAGGTTTAGTTATAGATTAGTCCAATGTAATCTTCTTCATACTTTTGTAAATTTCATTTTATTATTTTGTAATTTTCATTTTATTCCTTTGTAATAAAGATTATATAATTTTCAATAAAGAAATATTCTTATTCTTTATTCATTCATTATTGTGAAGTTTGGAGATGATTTCAATAATTTACATTTTTGTAACTTGTTTATATATTGATAATATGAAATAAGTTTTCATATTCTTAATTGTTTTCTTTAGATAAAGTTTAAGTTATAATAGTTAACTCTTAATTAGATTAAGATTCAAACCTTATTCCTAATTTATTTGAATTATAATTCAAACATTCAAGTTTAAAATTTCAAATTTACTTTTAAAACACATAATTCCTCAAAGATCACATCAAAGTCTATAGCAATCATCCTTTAAGACTAAACCTAATCTCAAAGTATGAAAGAAACCTTGATCACTTTAGGTTTTTATTTGGCGAAAATTTTACACACATTTTCACAGATGAATGAATGAAACATTCCAAATTCCTAAATCTACCCTTCGTTAGTTCCTAAATGCTGGGATACACCAGGTCGGTCTGTGAGCCAAGTTAGTTCATGAATTTAGCCGAGAAGAAAAACAAGAATTAAAAAAAAAGAATAAAAATAATAAATAAGTAAAATGGAAAATTACCAACAAACCCCTAAGCTTATTTTAGTCCTAGACAAAAATATATATGATATGTCCAAATGCTCACAAAAATAATATTTACCTAAGAAAAATACAACATTACTTGTTTAAATTAAATAAAATGCAAATAAATATTAATACCATTAAATCCTAAGTGAAATTTCATAAAATAAGCAAAAATCCAAAAAATGAATAAAAATCAGTTTTGCATATGAAAATAAATCTACTATTTTATAAATATACTAACCTAATTTTTATATAAAAATTTGAAGTAAATATTCAAAAACATTTAATCTTTTATGGAATTCTATAAATATAATAATAATACTTAAAAATAAATAAAAAAACATTTTAAGGTCTTGTATAAATATATTACACTAGAAAAATAATAAATATATTATTAGTAAAGTTTTTAATGGTTTAAAGTAATAAATCCTTATCCATTATCTATTTTTGAAAATTCTTTAAGAACATTTCTTAAGTAAGAAATAATTATATTTCTTCAGAAATATTAAAACCTTAAAATAAAATTACTAAAGTTCTAAACCATAACTAAGGTTTATAATTAAACTTAAGTATAAATTATTAACTTTATAATATATTTTGAAACCTTAAATCAAATTCAAAACCACAACCTTCAAAATAACTTTATACATCATTCACTGATATTAAGGGGGGATAATCTCAAAATCTAAACCAATAGTTAACATGACTATAAATCTAACACGTTAATAATATCATCCAAATTATACTTTCATTTAATAATTGCTTATTATTTTCATAATAGCAAAAAAAATTTAATCTAATCATTCACTTAAATATAAAGTGAATAATTCCACACCTTAGTCATACCCATCATAAATTTAAAACTTGGGAATAATTAAAACATGTTACACTTTAAGTTTACTTACCCTTTTAAAGTTAACTTTAGTCTCAAAGCTTATAAACAGCATGTCTAATAAACTACTTATGTCTTTATAGTTAACTTTGGTCTATTTCAATTAAAACATAAAGCATCTCCAAGTCCAAACTAATCAATCAAACACCAAAAGACATTGATCACGTTCTATTAACAATAAAGATTGTTTAAACCTTAGAAAGGAAATATTTTCTTCAAATGTTATTCTTTTTGCCACTTCAAGCAACAACTCTATGATAGTTCTTTCAAACCTTAAATAATCCAATACATAGACTTTCATCATAACCACCAAATAGAAACTAAGATCAATCTTAGATTACTATTGCACTCTACTTTTATATCTTGTATATCACGACTTAAATTCCTTATAAATGCATTTTCTGCGAAGTAAAATTTGAAGATGAACCAACTATTAAAGGAATCACCTAAGTTCACTTCACTTATAGTATTGGGAATTCACTTTGGCAGTTTTACAAAATGCATAGCATTACTTATGCACAAAAGCATCTTGCTTCTTTAAACATTAGTCCTTATCGGACCAATGATGCTGATTTCAGATATTAGATCTTTTATATTGTCTCGAAGACCGTGAGTGCATAATCCTGCAATCACAAAAGGCAAGTTCACACTTGCTCATGTCCTTTGATTATTTTATGTAAAATATTTTATAAATTCAGTGTTGTCATCACCTGCATTTCAAAAAGGTCAGAAAACACTATTTTTGATAATAATGTGAACTATCAGTTACTGGTCTAGGGTGATCAGCTAATCTATTAAATCTAGCAGTTGGAATACCACTGCTCGGGAATATATCATCTAAGACTTAACAACCAATGTCCCCAGTGATTCTTGCGTCGTATATCACGCGTTAACCATGAGATTTGGAATGGGACGGAGAAGTCAGTTGTATCATTTTCCTTTCGTATGGAGGCAAGACTACCTTAACGTGACGTTGTGATTACCTCTGCGGAACCAACATATGGGTGGGCACCCTTAGGCCCCACGCTTTTGGTGTCAAGATTATCTGTGAGTGGCTAGCGGAGGTTTAGCCGGACCTATATGGTACTTGCCAGGGGCATCACCATCTCATAGAGTCTTTGGGAACTCATCAGGGTTTTAGTCTGCCCGAAAGGGGGCTTAACGGAGATGAGCCAGCCTCGAAGGATCGTGCATACACACAGGGTCGCGGAGAGGGCAGTGATTGGCTTGGATCTTAGTCTGGGCCTCATACCAAGGAAGTATGAACGAGCCTATAACTCGGATGTGCAACAAAGCTAAGATCTCTCATGGGTAAAGTGACGCACCTCTGCATAGTGTAAGAACTGTAACTTGTTACTCCCTGTTCCGGGAAGGAGCTACAAACACAGGGGGAACGAAACTCCATGAAAGTTCTGGTAAACCTGTGAAGGCTGACGGACATAGCTTTTCAGAATAAAAGCAACCTTTGAAGAAATGTTTACAAAAACTTGCATTGCCTACGACCTATGGTATGTGGTTGTAGATATAGTGCATCAAACACTACTTTTCTAGTGAACTTGCTGAGTACGCTCATACTCAACGTATATTTTTAACCCTTGCTAGATTCTAAAGCCAATACAGACGAAGTCTACATCAACTTATGCTCAAGGGAATCTTCATCAACATCTCAAGCTCTTCATTGAAGTCAACATATACATCAATTAAAGTGAAGACGGAGTTGCTGATTAAATAGGAATATAATCTCTAGCCATAGAACCTACTTCTGTAGAGTATTGCAATAGCAGCAATGCAAGCCCAGTAGTTCAGATACTAGTTTTATAAGTATGGTAGTTATGAGTTATTTATTTCTGATTCTTCTTTGTAAGAAGTTTATTTCTCTCTTTTTAACCTAGAGTGTTCTCTGGATCTTATGTAAAGAGTTGAGTTGTAACCTATAGTCATGTCTTGGACCTGTTGTGTTTCTGTTGTACCACTCTGAGGGATGTAATACTAGTGAACAGTGTTTCATTGGTGTTATGTCAACGACTATAGTGTACTACATCATGCAGTGGTATGCTGGGTCACCGCAGGTGACACCGGGATGGCATCCTCAAGCTTGAGCTTTTGTACATTCTTCATCTCATTACATCATTCTCCCTCTACACCTGAAATTTTTCCTTCATACAAAACTTCACACAGTCTTTATTAGCAATATTAGTGTATTCAAAAGATAATAGACCTTTGGGTTTAGCTTTAGAACAACAAAACTTTTCACTAAAAACCCAAGCTACTGTAGCAACTCCTTCAAAAAGCTCAATTTCCCCAAAAGAACCCAAAAAGGAATCAATAAGAAGCAAATGCAAATAATGGCAGAAATCTATCAAAACAGACCAGCAGGTAGAAACCGATTTTTTCTAAAATCTTCTGTTGCTCAAATAAAAAAGTGTTGAACTAATGAAAGTTAGATAACATACGGTAGGATTTATTCGTAAATTTTCAGCTCAATCCGACTTACATAGACTCCTCACGATTTTTTATGGCGGAGGACAGAAATATGTTTCGGGACAGCAACTCCCCAAATCTTACTTCCCTCTCATTAGAGATCATTCTTGGCACAAAAAGCAAACAAAAAGGATAAGGAGAGGTCATTACTAAAGTAATAACTTCCAAGACTCAAGGAAACTCTTAGGTTATCTCCCAACAAGTACTTTTCTTTAACGCCTTTAAGTTAGGCACAAGAAGCAAGAAGAATCAAGTATTTTCAAATGAAGAATTACCCCTCTTGTTCTTTCCTTCCTTACCTTTCTTCTTATCTTTAGGGAAGATATGATTGCTTACCGGAGGAGCAAAGTTCATAATGCCTTTTACCACATCTATTACCGCTCCAAGGTGTTTCAGTAGGGATCTTCCAAGTGTAATCTGTCCTTTGCCTACACATTCAATAACAAGATAATCAGTAGACACCATTTTCCCTAAGATTTTTGTAAACACACCTTCAGTTATTCCAATGGGTAATAAGGTGGCATTATTAGTAAGAGATATTTCCTCTCCTCCTTCAGAAAGCCCCCAAAGACTCAAAGAATCATAAATATCTTTAGGCATGAGACAAAATTCAGACATGATATCACAGCGAGCATCAAAAAGTGTAGTATTTATAGAGACTTTGATTGTAGGAAACCACTTTGAAAGCTCAGAATTTATGGGGACATAATCATGGTAAGCCCTAAGCGTGTGATAGCAACTATTCATAGCAGCAATGCTAGTCTCAAGAGTGTTCAACCTAGCAAAAAAAATTGTGAAAGAGGAATTAGACTTGCCAGGTGTACCATAGATTATAATCAGTTTTTTTATGGCATCAAAAGCTTCATCCTCAATACATAGCAAAATATCTTTCTCAGCCACAACATCCAAAGCATATCTATAATGAAGAGCAATACCGCGGTAGAAACTATCAATAACCAAGCCAAGACTCATCTTAGGCTCAGTTTCCCTCTGAAAAGCGGAGATTCTAGACCAAGCTTCTTTAAAACTTTCTTCACTCTTTTGCTTAAAAGTGGAGATCTCTTCCATAGGTGAAATAAATATTGGTCCAAAACCAGACATGGTAACAACTGGGGTAGGAACTAATTTTTTGTGTTTTTGAATAAAGAAAGCAAACCAAACTAGACTAATTTTTTGTGGGTTTTTTGAAAAGAGGCAAACTAAACCAAGCAAAAGAAACAAAGCAAACTAAAAACAAAGTAAATAGAAAGGAAGTGAAGGACTCCCCTAGTGAATACGTCCTTAGCCTCCCCGGCAACGGCGCCAGAAAACTTGTTGGTGCTTAGCGTGGGAACACTTCGTTGGAAACCCCAAGATCAAGGTGTGATGAGCACAACAACAAGTCTTCCCTCAGTAGAAACCGAGGTTATCGAACCAGAAGGAGGAAGGAAACGTCACACAGGTGTTGCAAGCAACACGCAGACCTGCACAACACAAACTCAAGACTTTGCCCCAACGAACAATGAGGTTTTCAAGCTCACCGGTTTGCTATAACAAAGGATTAAACATATGGTGTGGAAGGTAATGTTTTGCAGCAAGTAAACAAGTAACAGTGGAAGATGTATCAATGGTAAAGATTGGACCGGGGTAAACAAGTAACCCGTGTGACGTTTCCTTCCTCCTTCTGGTTTGATAACCTCGGTCTCTACTGAGGGAAAACTTGCTGCTGTGCTCATCACACCTGTAGGGTTTCGTAGCATGGAAAACAAAAAATTTCTATCGCATACAAACAAACAAGCCAAGATCTATCTACTAGATTGTAGCAACGAGTCGATGGAATAACTTACCCTCGAAGATTCCAAAGTGTTTAACGAGAGCGGATTCTCGTGGGTGATGTAGTCGTACTCTTCCCGATCTCAAGATCGCGTAGACGATCCTTCCGGCGCTGCGTTCCGGCAGCGCTCCCGCAGTCGGTCACACGTTCGGTACTCGACGAAGACCTTCCTCTCCCTTGTTCCAGCAGGCAGCGGAGGTTGTAGCACTCTCCTCGCGATTCTGGCAGCACAACGGCGTGGTACCGGAAGTAGAGGGGAGATCTCGCAGGGCTTCGCCTTAAGCCGGAGCGAGTATGGTGGAGTATGAGAGAGCTCCTCGGCGATCTAGGTTTTAGACACACCAAGGAGGAGAGGCTAGAGCCGGCGGCTAGGGTTTGGGGCACCCCAAGTCGGCGGCTAAGGCAAAACCCTAGGGGGCGGCGGCGGCTATGGTGGTAGGCGCCAAGCTAGGGTTTGGAGGAGAGGTACTTGTGTGTGCTAGGAGGGAGCCCTGCCCCTCCTTATATAGGTGGAGGGGCCGGTGGCCAAGGGGAGGGAGTGGAGTCCCTACCCAACTCGGCTTGGGTGGTGCGCCGGCTTGGGGAGGAGGACTCCCTCCCCAACTCGGTTTCACCTCCTCCTCCTCTTTTCCACTTTCCAAATTTAGCCGTTTGACTTTTCAATTTAGCTATTTGACTTTTCAAACTAGGATTCGATTAATCCTTTATTTGGAACAGCGATGACACTTAGTACATGATGCAATCATTCCAACTTGCAATGACACATTCATGTATCCCTTCCCCTCCGGAGTGCCGGACATTCCGGAACCTTCTAGAACATTCCCGATGAAAACACCGGAATCATTCCCCAACTCCGAAACGGGACTTTCCTTATATGAATCTTATTCTCCGGACCATTCCGGATCTCCTCGTGATATCCCGGATCCCATCCGAGACTCCGAACAACATTCGGTCTCTTTCTCATTCATTCCATAACTACTCAAACAACGTCGAATCCTTAAGTGTGTCTCCCTACGGTTCGTGAATTATGCGGACATGATCGAGACACTTCTCCGAACAATAACCAATAGAGGAATCTGGAAATTCATATGGCTCCCACATATTTCTACGATTACTTTGCGATCGAATGAACCACTTACATACGATACCAATTTCCCTTTGTCTCACGATAGTTTACTTATCCGAGGTTATGATCGTCGGTATCTCTGCATACCTAGTTCAACCTCGTTACCGATAAGTACTCTTTTCTCGTTCCCGTGATATGTGATCCCTTGTGAGCCAGTCACATGCTTGCAAGCTAATTGGATGACATTCCACCGAGAGGGCCCAGAGTATATCTATCCGTCATATGGATGGACAAATCCCACTCTTGATCCATGTGTTTCAACCAATACTTTCCGAACACTCAATGCCACCTTTATAGCCACCCAGTTACGGTGTGGTGTTTGATGTTATCAAAGCATCCATCCGGTAAAGGTGATATGCATGATCTCATGGTCGAAGGAATTAGGTTACTATGTATCAGAAAGCATATAGCAATTGAACTATTAAAATGACTTGATCTTTATGCTACGCTTATCTATAGGAGTATGTCCACCATATCATTCTCCTAATGATATGATCTTGTTGTTGATAACATCTCAATGTTCATGATAGGGAAACCACAATCATTTATCAACAAACAGGCTAGTGATGTATAGAGGCTTTTCTAGGGACTTCAAATTGAGTTTACAAATCACACAAGTATTAATGTTTCCTTGTTAATACTATTATAGCATGAATGCAAACATTTATCATAAACACAAAGATATAATAATAACTACATTTATTATTGCCTCTAGGGCATATCTCCAACAGTCTCCCACTTGCACTAGAGTCATCTAATCTAGATTACATGGTAATATACCGAACACCCATGGCAGTTTGGTGTTGGTCATGTTTTGCCCTCGGGAGAGGTTTAGTCAACGGATCCGCCACATTCAGATCTGTGTGTACTTTGCAAATCTTTATATCCCCATCTTGGATATGTTCTCGAATAGCGTGAAAACGTAGCTTGATGTGCTTCAGCTTCTTGTGTGACCTTGGTTCTTGCGCATTGGCTATGGCGCCCATGTTATCACAGTAGATAGACATTGGGTCCAGCGCACTAGGAACCACACCCAGCTCTGTAATGAAATCTTTCATCCATATCGCTTCTTGTGAAGCCTCCAAAGCAGCCATGTATTCCGATTCAGTTGAAGATCTCGCCACAACGCTTTGCTTTGCACTCCTCCAGCTAACTGCTGCACCATTCAAAATAAATACGTATCCAGATTGTGATTTAGAATCATCCGGATCGGTGTTCCAACTAGCATCGGTGTAACCATTAACAACGAGTTGTTCATCACCTCCATAAGAAAGAACAATATCCTTAGTTCTTCTCAAGTACTTAAGGATGTTTTTGACCGCTGTCCAATGATCCACTCCTTGATCACTTTGATATCTGCTAGTCAAACTAACATCATATGCAATGTCGGGTCTAGTACATAGCATGGCATACATTAGAGATCCTATGGCTGAGGCATAGGGAGTCTTACTCATCCTTTCTCTATGTTCTGCCGATGTCGGACTTTGAGTTTTACTCAAGGTCGTATTGGGCAACATGGGCAAGAATCCTTTCTTGCTATCTTCCATTCCAAATCTTTTTAGAACTTTGTCCAAATATGTACTCTGTGACAATGATACTTGGCGTTTCGATCTATCTCTATAAATCTTTATGCCTAATATGTAAGCTGCTTCGCCAAGATCCTTCATTGAAAAACTATTATTCAAATATTCCTTGACTCTATTAAGAAGGTCTACATCATTCCCAATCAACAATATGTCATCTACATATAGTATTAAGAATGCTACAGAGCTCCCACTCACTTTCTTGTAAATACAAGCTTCTCCATAAGTTTGTATAAAACCAAAACTTTTGATCACCTTATCAAAACGTTGATTCCAACTTCGGGATGCTTGCTTCAATCCATAGATGGACCATTGAAGTTTACATACCTTGTTAGCATCTTTAGGATCGACAAAACCTTTGGGTTGCATCATATACAACTCTTCATCAATATCTCCATTGAGGAATGCTGTTTTGACATCCATCTGCCATATCTCATAATCATAATATGCAGCGATTGCTAACATAATCCTCACAGACTTTAGCTTCGCTACTGGTGAGAAAGTCTCATCGTAGTCAACTCCTTGAATTTGTCGAAACCCTTTTGCGACAAGTCGAGCTTTATAGACAGTAACATTACCATCAGCATCTGTTTTCTTCTTGAAGATCCATTTGTTCTCGACAGCCTTCCGGCCATCCGGTAAGTCCACCAAAGTCCATACTTGGTTTTCGTACATGGATCCAATCTCGGATTTCATGGCTTCTTGCCATTTATTGGAATCTGGGATCATCATTGCTTCCTCATATGTCTCAGGGTCATCGGTGTTGTCCACCAACATGACACTCATAACGGGATCATACCAATCTGGAGTGGTACGAGTTCTCGTTGACCTCCGAGGCTCTGTAGCAACTTCAACCGAAGTTTCATGATCATCATCATTATCTTCCTCTCTAATTGGTGCAGGCACCACAGGAACTTCTTCCGGTGCTGCGCTACTCGCAATTTCGAGAGAAGGTTCGACAACCTCGTCGAGTTCTACTTTCCTTCCAGTCACTTCTTTCGAGAGAAATTCCTTCTCTAGAAAGGATCCATTCTTGGCAACGAAGATTTTGCCTTCAGATCTATGATAGAAGGTATACCCAATAGTTTCCTTCGGGTATCCTATGAAGACGCATTTTTCCGCTTTGGCTTCAAGCTTGTCCGGCTGTAACTTCTTTACATAGGCTTCGCAACCCCAAATTTTAAGGAACGACAATTTAGGTTTCTTCCCAAACCATAATTCATACGGTGTCGTTTCAACGGATTTAGATGGTGCCCTATTTAAAGTGAATACGGCTGTTTCTAATGCATAACCCCAAAATGATAGCGGTAAATCTGTAAGTGACATCATAGAACGAACCATATCTAAGAGAGTTCGATTACGACGTTCGGACACACCATTACGCTGTGGTGTTCCCGGCGGTGTCAACTGTGAAAGTATTCCGCATTTCTTCAAATGCTCGCCAAACTCGTAACTTAGATATTCACCTCCACGATCAGAACGTAGAAATTTAATCTTCTTGTTACGTTGATTCTCTACCTCACTTTGAAACTCCTTAAACTTCTCGAAAGTTTCGGACTTATGTTTCATGAAATAGATATACCCATATCTACTCAAATCATCCGTGAAGGTAAGAACATAACGATAACCACCGCGCGATGCTACACTCATTGGACCACACACATCGGTATGTATGATTTCTAATAAGTCCGTAGCTCGCTCCATCATACCAGAAAATGGAGTCTTAGTCATTTTACCCATCAGACATGCTTCGCATCTATCAAGTGATTCGAAATCAAGTGATTCAAGAAGTCCATCGGAATGGAGTTTCTTCATACGCTTCACTCCAATGTGACCAAGACGATAGTGCCACATATAGGTCGAATTATCGCTTGATTTCAAACGTTTAGCCTCAATGTTATTAATGTGTGTATTTCCACTATCGAGATTCAACAAGAATAGACCATCTATCAAAGGTGCATGTGCATAAAACATATTACTCATATAAATCGAACAACCATTATTCTCGGACTTAAACAAGTAACCGTCTCGCAATAAACAAGATCCCGATATAATGTTCATGCTCAATGCAGGCACCAAATAACAATTATTTAAGTATAAAACTAATCCCGATGGTAGATGAAGGGGTAGCGTGCCGACCGCGATCACATCAACCTTTGATCCGTTTCCCACGCGCATCGTCACCTCGTTCTTCGCTAGCTTCCGTTTATTCTGCAGCACCTGTTTCGAGTTACAAATATGAGCAACCGAACCAGTATCAAATACCCAGGCACTACTACGAGTACTAGTGAGATACACATCAATAACATGTATATCAGATATACCTTTCTTCTTGATGTTGTCGTTCTTCAAATCCGCCAAGTACTTTGGGCAATTCCGCTTCCAGTGACCTTCTCCCTTGTAGTAAAAGCACTCAGTATCAGGCTTAGGTCCAGCCTTGGTCTTCTTCGCCGGCGTGGTAACTTTCTTACCACCCTTCTTGAAGTGTCCCTTCTGCTTAGACTTGCCTTTCTTGAATTTGGTGGTCTTATTGACCAACAACACTTGGTGCTCTTTCTTGATCTCCACTTCTGCAGACTTTAACATAGTAAACAGTTCTGGCAACTGCTTGTTCATGTTCTGCATGTTGTTGTTCATCACAAAGTTCTTGTAACTTGGTGGTAGTGATTGGAGGAGACGGTAAATCCCCAAAGCATTAGGAATCACTATACCCAAGCTTTGAAGTTTGTTTGCGTGCCCAGACATCTTAAGCACATGCTCACTGACGGAGCTGCCCTCTTCCATCTTGCAGTTAAAGAACTTTTCAGAAGCCTCATAACTTTCAATTGCCGCATGAGTCTCAAAGATCAATTTGAGATCCTCGACAATATCATATGGGTCTGAATTCTCAAACCTTTTCTGAAGCTCCGATTCCAAACCATACAAGATAGCACACTGAACTATGGAGTACTGATTCTTCCGAGCGAGGTAAACATTCTTTACTTCATCGGAAGCATCAGCTGCAGGTGGGTCACCCAGCGGTGCATCCAGCACATAGGTCAAATTACCAGCTGTGAGGACAATCCTCAAATTGCGGAACCAATCCGCGAAGTTGCTTCCATTGTTTTTCAACTTTTCTTTCTCTAGGAACGCATTAAAATTGATGGTAGGGGCTGCCATTGATCTACAACATATTTGCAATAGTTTAGACTAAGTTTATGACAAATTGAGTTCAAATTAATAATAAAGTTAATCTAGGTGAACTCCCACTCAAAACAACATCCCTCACATTGTTTTAGTGATCACACAAACCAAATCCACTACATCAACACCGATCATCACGAGAGTTGATATAGTTTCAATGGCGAACAATCGTCATGTTCATCATATCTACTATATGATTCATGCTTTACCTTTCGGTGATCCGTGTTCCGAGACCATGTCTGTACATGCTAGGCTCGTCAAGATCAAACCTTAGTTTCCGCATGAGCAAATCTGGCTTGCTCACGTTGTATACACTTGCAGAATCTAACACACCCGATCATCACGTGGTGCTTCGAAACAACAAGCTTTAGCAACGGTGCTAACTAAGGGTGAACACTTTATGACTTGAAATTCATGTGCATGAGGAATCATCTTATAATGCTACCGTCATCTACTAAGCAATACCAGATGCATAAAGGATTAACATCACATGCAATTCATAATATGTGATATGATATGGCCTTTCTTCTTTGTGCTTCCGATCTCCATCTTCTAGCACGAACATGATCTCCATCATCACCGGCATTGCATCAAGGTCAATGACGCCTATCCATGGTTTTCATCCACCGGCTTCAACTATTACAACTACTTTGAATAGACACGCGGGTCTTAACATAAATTAAAGACAACCATATGGCTCCTGCCGGTTGCCAACTTACAATAAGGAACATTGCATACATCAAATATAATCACAATCATGGCCATATCACATCACTGCACACCCCTGCAAAACAAAGTTAGACGCATCTACTTTCTTTGCATGTTTTACGTGGTTTGGGGCTTTCAATAAGTGTCGTTCTAACTTACGAACATGAACCACAACATTGATACTAGTATTGCTAATCACCCGTTGTAAATTGGATCTTAACTATGCTAGGAGAAACAGGCACCTGCAAAGCCACTTATGCAATACAAGTTGCATGTCGAGCGTGGAGCCAGTCTCATGAACGATGTCATGTAAGGTTAGCCCGGGCCGCTTCATCCCAACATACCTCAAGATGCAAAGTACACAAGAAGCAATCGACAATAAAAGCATCAATGCCCACAATGACCATAGTGTTCTACTCATGCAACAGATCTACATATAGACACGGCTCTGATACCACTGTAGGGTTTCGTAGCATGGAAAACAAAAAAATTCTATCGCATACAAACAAACAAGCCAAGATCTATCTACTAGATTGTAGCAACGAGTCGATGGAATAACTTACCCTTGAAGATTCCAAAGTGTTTAACGAGAGCGGATTCTCGTGGGTGATGTAGTCGTACTCTTCCCGATCTCAAGATTGCGTAGACGATCCTTCCGGCGCTGCGTTTCGGCAGCGCTCCCGCAGTCGGTCACACGTTCGGTACTCGACGAAGACCTTCCTCTCCCTTGTTCTAGCAGGCAGCGGAGGTTGTAGCACTCTCCTCGCGATTCCGACAGCACAACGGCGTGGTACCGGAAGTAGAGGGGAGATCTCGCAGGGCTTCGCCTTAAGCCGGAGCGAGTATGGTGGAGTATGAGAGAGCTCCTCGGCGATCTAGGTTTTAGACACACCAAGGAGGAGAGGCTAGAGCCGGCGGCTAGGGTTTGGGGCACCCCAAGTCGGCGGCTAAGGCAAAACCCTAGGGGGCGGCGGCGGCTATGGTGGTAGGCGCCAAGCTAGGGTTTGGAGGAGAGGTACTTGTGTGTGCTAGGAGGGAGCCCTGCCCCTCCTTATATAGGTGGAGGGGCCGGTGGCCAAGGGGAGGGAGTGGAGTCCCTCCCCAACTCGGCTTGGGTGGTGCGCCGGCTTGGGGAGGAGGACTCCCTCCCCAACTCGGTTTCACCTCCTCCTCCTCTTTTCCACTTTCCAAATTTAGCCGTTTGACTTTTCAATTTAGCTATTTGACTTTTCAAACTAGGATTCGATTAATCCTTTATTTGGAACAGCGATGAAACTTAGTACATGATGCAATCATTCCAACTTGCAATGACACATTCATGTACCCCTTCCCCTCCGGAGTGCCGGACATTCCGGAACCTTCTAGAACATTCCCGATGAAAACACCGGAATCATTCCCCAACTCCGAAACGGGACTTTCCTTATATGAATCTTATTCTCCGGACCATTCCGGATCTCCTCGTGATATCCCGGATCCCATCCGAGACTCCGAACAACATTCGGTCTCTTTCTCATTCATTCCATAACTACTCAAACAACGTCGAATCCTTAAGTGTGTCTCCCTACGGTTCGTGAATTATGCGGACATGATCGAGACACTTCTCCGAACAATAACCAATAGAGGAATCTGGAAATTCATATGGCTCCCACATATTTCTACGATTACTTTGCGATCGAATGAACCACTTACATACGATACCAATTTCCCTTTGTCTCACGATAGTTTACTTATCCGAGGTTATGATCGTCGGTATCTCTGCATACCTAGTTCAACCTCGTTACCGATAAGTACTCTTTTCTCGTTCCCGTGGTATGTGATCCCTTGTGAGCCAGTCACATGCTTGCAAGCTAATTGGATGACATTCCACCGAGAGGGCCCAGAGTATATCTATCCGTCATATGGATGGACAAATCCCACTCTTGATCCATGTGTTTCAACCAATACTTTCCGAACACTCAATGCCACCTTTATAGCCACCCAGTTACGGTGTGGTGTTTGATGTCATCAAAGCATCCATCCGGTAAAGGTGATATGCATGATCTCATGGTCGAAGGAATTAGGTTACTATGTATCAGAAAGCTTATAGCAATTGAACTATTAAAATGACTTGATCTTTATGCTACGCTTATCTATAGGAGTATGTCCACCATATCATTCTCCTAATGATATGATCTTGTTGTTGATAACATCTCAATGTTCATGATAGGGAAACCACAATCATTTATCAACCAACAGGCTAGTGATGTATATAGGCTTTTCTAGGGACTTCAAATTGAGTTTACAAATCACACAAGTATTAATGTTTCCTTGTTAATACTATTATAGCATGAATGCAAACATTTATCATAAACACAAAGATATAATAATAACTACATTTATTATTGCCTCTAGGGCATATCTCCAACAACACCTTCCTCTTGGGGTTTCCAATGAAGCGTCCCGCGACAAGTGGTGGGCGCCATCAAGGATTTTTATGGCGCTGTTGCCGGGGAGGCTAAGGACGTCTTCACAAGGGAGTCCTTCACTTCCTTTCTCTTTACTTTGTTTTTAGTTTGCTTTGTTCCTTCTGCTTGGTTTTGTTTGCCTCTTTTCAAAAACTCCAAAAAATTAGTCTAGTTTGGTTTGCTTGCTTTATTAAAAAACAAAAAATGTAGTTCCTGCTCTAGCTGCTGCTGCTGTTTTTGGCTTGCCCACCTTTGCCAAAATGAACTCTGCCGAGAACACCAAGTTGTGTGACTTCACTAGCACCAACAACAATGATTTCCTTAGCACACTCATTGCTCCACCTTCTCCTGATGATAGTGATATGCATGTTTCTTTCACCAAACACATTACAGATGCTCTTGTTAAGATTAAGGAAGATAAGCTAAAACACAAAACTTCTATTCCTAGGAAAGTAGAAGATAGTTGGGAACCAATTATTAATATGCAAGTGAATGACTTTGATCTCAAAGCTTCATGTGATCTTTGTTCTAGTGTCTCTATTATGCCTAGGAAGATTTATGAAATGCTTGATTTGCCACCTTTAGAAGAATGTTATTTGGATGTCCCACTCAATGATATTGCTAAAAATAAACTAATGGGGAGTATTAATGATGTTCTCATTATGGTTAATAATGCTTATGTACCTATGGATTTCTATGTTTTGGATGTTGAATACAATGCTTCTTATCCTATTACTTTGGGAAGACCCTTTCTTAGAACAGTTGGTGCCATCATTGATATGAAAGAAGGCACCATTAAATATCATTTTCCATTCAAGAAAGGTATTGTACACTTCCCTATGAGGAGAGAGAAGTTGTTTTTTGCTCCTCCTTTGAAAGCAAGGTTTGATGTTAATGCTTCCTCATTTGAAAATACTTGATTCTTCTTGCTTCTTGTGCCTAACTTAAAGGCGTTAAAGAAAAGTACTTGTTGGGAGATAATCCAAGAGTTTTCTTGAGTCTTGGAAGTTATTACTTCAGTAATGATCTCTCCTTATCATTTTTGTTTGCTTTTTGTGCCAAGAATCACCTCTAATGAGAGGGAAGTAAGATTTGGGGAGTTGCTATCCCAAAACAGATTTCTGTCCTCCATCATAAAAATTCGTGAGGAGTCTCTGTAACTTGGATTGAGCTGAAAATTTACGAATAAATCCCCCAGTATGTTAGATAACTTTTGTTAGTTCAACACTTTTTGATTTGAGCAACAGAAGATGTTCAAAAAAATCGGTTTCTACCTAGTGATCTGTTTTGATAGATTTCTGCCATTATTTGCATTTGCTTCTTATTGATTCCTTTTTTATTTCTATTTAGGTGAATTGAGCTATTTGAAGGAGTTGCTACAGTAGCTTGTGTTTTAGTGAAAAGCCTTTGCTGTTCCAAAGCTTTGCCAGAGGTCTAATATCTTTTGAATACACTTATGTTGCTAATGAAGATTGTGTGAAGTTTTGTATGAAGGGAAAATTTCAGGTATAAAGAGAGAATGATGTAATGAGATGAAGAATGGACAAAATATCAAGCCTGGGGATGGCACCCCTGTGTCATCGCAAGAAATACCCGAGGTACAAGGGTCAAATCTTGGGGATGCCCAAGGCATCCCCTTCTTCATCAATAAAAAGCTTTGGTCTGTCTAGACACTTCGTTTTTATTGTTTCATGCATAGTTGTGTTGTTCTTGGAGTGTCTTAGTTTTCATTTGGTTTACTTAGTTTGTTTAGTTTGCTTGAATAAAGTAGTTTGGACCCCCGTTCTCGCTGTGTTGTTTTGCAAATAAGTTGCTTGGTGTTGGAAAGGAGTAGTAAGTTCTTGCTTGTAATTGCAAGAGGAGCTTGCATTGACTATGGCTTAGACTTTAGCATGACATGCTAGGTGTTGTTTTGACCTTATGCTTAGTGATTATTACTGTAGCATGTCTTGTTCCAAAGAATTGGGATTCCTTAGTGTGCCTTGAAAAAATTATGTGTTTTTTTAGCATGCAAAAGCATAGTATTGTGGTATTATCCTTTGATGCTTTGCTTGGGTTTAGTTGGAACATGATCACACCATGTTATGACTATGAACAAGTCACCACAACCTCTATGATCATCTAGTCCTTGACTTGTAGTACCACTCTATGCTTTGATTAGTAATGTTTTGTTGCTCTACATGATTATGGCTATTATTGCTCTTTTAGTTGGTTGCTCCCAGTATTTTGCTAGCCTCCACTTGTATGAGTAAGCTCTACTCATGCTTCCAACTCCCAAGAAACCAAGTTTTTCCAGAGTGTCCACAATAAAATCCTATGCATGGTATGTTACACCATTCCAAGTATATTCTTGTTTTTAGCTATCTTCCAATTTAAAACTATTTTGTTATGTGAAAACTTAGTGATTAAAGCCCCCACAAACATGATGGCACACTTTATATTCTTTGCCCCTAATAAACTTGATCCATTGCGTCTTCTATGTTGTATATGCTTGCACTTATACGTTGGAATTAGCAGAACCGTGCTGTCACGGGGAACGTTTTCAACATTGCACTTGTACTTTGTACTCAGTTGATACCATGCTCTTTTGTCTATGGATGTCACCGGTGTGAAATAAAAAGGGAATTTGTAAGTCCATAGAGTTTGTATTTTGTGTTAGAGAAATGCCTGGGCCGCTGGCCTAAGCCATGCCTAATCATGGTGGAAACTTGCAGCATCACCATAGTGAGCTATCTATGAAGCATCCTCAATAAAAATCTATGCATATGGTAAGTAAAAAGATCGCTGAGATGCTCATTGTCTGCTTGCCTTTTCATTTTGGTTATGGGATATCTCCTATACCATGTGCAAGGGGTACCCCGTTGGCGGTTCTATATAATATGCAAATACTTACAATGACAAGAACTTGCAGGTGACTGAAGTTGAGTCGCATGAGGTGTGGCCCTCGTATTCAAGGGACTTGAGATTGCCAACTTATACTTTGTCAAGCATATACTCCATCTTTGTTCACTTTAACCTTAATCACTTCGAGATGCTTATGATAGGGGCAATGAAGGCTGAAAGCTAACAAGTACCATAATTTTTGGAAGCTCTTTTTGAAACTTGAAATCCCTGCTTCCTTTATAAAAGGCTTTTCTTCCACCATTATTTGAGTCTCCACCTTCTACATTTAGGCACCATTAAGAGATCATAGTTGTCATTCTGTGTGCAGTGTTCCAAAACTTATTGATTGATGCATATTGTGATATTACTTGCTCTTGTGCTACTTGTTTCTAGTCACCCTTATGAACTTTTAAGGTGTCCTATGCATCTATTTGCTACTCTATGAGGGACAAGATGAATGCCACTATGCCATGTTTTCTGTATGTGAAACATACAAACATTTTTCAATGCATGTTATTCATGATCTTTGTTTGTAGCCTGTCATGTTGCATGCATAGTTACTTTGTCCTATTGTTAGAACTCCATCTTTCATGCACATGTTTAGAGTTCTTTGATCCCGGCTTTCAATGCTTGCAAATGGTTTGATCTTGGTTTTGATGGTGCATGTAACCTCAAAAATTATTCTTTTTATCACTTACCTACTCGAGGACGAGCAGGAGTTAAGCTTGGGGATGTTTGATACGTCGGAAACGTATCTATAATTTTTGATGGCCCATGCTTGTTTAGTATCTACTTTGCTTTGCTTTGTCTACACTTTGAGGTTTTTTTATATATTTTCTGGAACTAACCTATTAACAAGTTGCCACGGTGGCAGTTGCATGTTTTCTTCTGTTTTTGGTTCTAGAAAGGCAGAAAATCAATATTCTCGGAATTGGACGGGGCAAAAGCCAAAGTCAATATTTTACCGTGAGGGACACGAACCTAGAAGACGAGACGGAGATGCAAACCAGGGCGGCCAAACCCCCCCTAGGCGCGGGTGTGCCCTGCCCCGCGCTTGGGCAGGGTGTGGCCCCCCTGGCCGCCTCCCAGCCTCGCCTCTTCGCCTATAATAAGCCCCCGATGCAGAAACCCTAAGGACCCGATCAAAACTCCACGAAACCTTCTATAGCCGCCGCCACCGTCGTCCCTAGATCGGGGGATCTGAAGTTCTTCCTGGCACCCTGCCAGAGGGGAGATCATCCCGGAGGCCTTCTTTCCGGTATGATGCATGAGTAGTTCCACCTTGGACAATGGGTCCATGTAGTAGCTAGATGGTTGTATCTCCTCCTTGTGCTTTCATGTATAGATCTTGTGAACTCCGTTCATGATCAATATAATCTATTTATAATCATGCATGTTGTGTTTGCAGGGATCCGATGGATATTGAGATTATTATGTCAGTTTGGTTAATGGTTTTGTATTTATGATTCTATCATGTCTGTGTTGTTTGTGATCTTGCATGCTCTCCGTTGTTAGTAGCTATCTTGGCAGAGTAGTTGCTAGTGACTCCAAGAGGGGATATTTATGCTCGATGGTGGGTTCATGCCTCTAGTTTCCAAGGGAAGTGACAGAAATCTCTTCGGTTGTAGATGTGTTGTTGCTACTAGGGAGAAAACAACAGTCTCTCTTTCATGGAACAAGTGGATTGTTTACCTTACACATTTTGCTTAAAGCAGTTGTCTGTTGCTTGCAACTTAATACTGGAGGGGGTTTGGATGATAACCATAAGGTGGACTTCTAGTCGTAGATGCATTTGGATGGCGGTCTATGTATCTTGTTGTATTGCCCAATCGAATCTCATACGATCTTTCTGACTAGTATTGCATTGTTATGCCTTGCTCAGTTCCTGTTAACTGCCCTGCTGTAATTTGTTTACCCTTCATGCCATGTTGTTTATCTAAGGAGAGCACCTCTAGTGAACTATGGACCCTGGTCCAATCTTTACCATTGATACATCTTCCATTGTTACTTGTTTACTTGCTGCAAACCATTACCTTCTACACCATACGGTTAATCCTTTGTTACAGCAAACCGATGAGCTTGACAACCTCACTGATTCGTTGGGACAAAGTCTTGAGTTTGTGTTGTGCAGGTCTCCATGTTGTTTGCAACACATGTGTGAAGTTTCCTTCCTCCTTCTGGTTCGATAACCTTAGTCTCTACTGAGGGAAAACTTGTTCTTGTGCTCATCACACCTTCATTTTGGGGTTTCCAACGAAGCGTCCCGAGACAAGTGGTGGGCGCCGTCAATCTCCCACTCATCCACTATTGAGGTACACTCTCTCCAACATTTTGATGAAGGTTATATTCCTTATTCTAAACCTCCTGATCAATGCTTAGAAGAATTTGATATCTTTATTGTTAAGCAAGATAATTTTAATAAGAGAGTGCAGAATCATTTAATGGAAAACTCTAGAGCTATTAATGAGTTGAAAGATATTGTGGAAATAACTTCCAATGATGTTATTGTTAAACACTTCCAAATGGTTCAAACTCAAATTGATCAACTTGCTAAAGTACAAAAATATTTGCTAGTTAATGCTTCTGGAGAAAAAACATGCTTATGAAATTAGAACTAGGAGTGGTGCTTCCACTCAAGATCCTTTATATCCTGAGGGACATCCTAAAAGAATTGAGTAGTATTCTCAACAAGCTGAAAATATTGGTACTTCTTCTAAGAGAAAGAAAAAGAAACATAAAACAGTTGTAGAATCTTCTGAACCAACTATAGATCCTAATAGTATATTTGTATCTGATGCTGAAACTGAAAGTGGTAATGATAAAAATGATGCTCCCGATAAGGAAGAAATTGAAGAGGAACCTGAAAGGCACACTAATAACACTAAGTACACTAAGGAATATTTTGTTGCTAATAAACATGGTAGTGAAAGAGAGCCTTGGGTGCAAAAACCAATGCCTTTCCCTGATAAGAAACACAAGTCAAAGGAAGAAGAACACTATAACAAGTTTTGTGAGTGGATGAAACCTTTATTTTTGCGAATTCCTTTGACTGATGCTATTAAATTGCCTCCTTATTCAAAGTATATGAAGGATATTGTCTCTAATAAAAGGAAGATTCCTAATGAGGAAATCTCCACTTTGCTTGCTAATTATTCCTTCAATGGTAAGGTTCCAAAGAAACTTGGGGATCCAGGGATTCCAACTATTCCTTGCTCTATTAAAAATAATTATGTTAGAACTGCTTTGTGTGACTTGGGAGCAGGAGTTAGTGTTATGCCTTTTTCTCTCTAAAAGAGACTTCAACTAGAAAAATTGATACCAACTGATATATCTTTGCAAATGGCTGATAAGTCTACTACTATTCTTGTTGGTATATGTGAGGATGTTCCTGTTCAAGTGGCTCATAATTGTCTGATATTAACTGATTTTGTTGTGCTTTAAATGCCTGAAGATGATAATATGTCTATTATTCTTGGGAGACCTTTTCTTAATACTGCAGGTGTGATACGTTGGAAACGTATCTATAATTTCTGATGCTCCATGCTTGTTTTGTATCTACGTTGCTTTGCTTGTCTACACTTTGAGGCGCTTTTTACATGTTTTCTGGTACTAACCTATTAACAAGTTGCAACAGTGTCAGATGCCTGTTTTCTGCTATTTTTGGTTTCAGAAAAGTTAGTAAAGAAATATTCTCGGAATTGGACGGGACAAACATCAAAGTCAATTACTTTCCGTAGGGAACAGGAAGTCCAGAGGAGAGCCAGAGGGGCCAACCAGGGGGCCAGACCCACCCCAGGCGTGGGTGGGCCCAACCCTGCGCCTGGCTAGGATTTGGGTACCCTGGCCGCCGCCTCGGTCTCCCCCTTCGCCTATAAGAATCCCCCGATGTAGAAACCCTAAGCACCCGAACAAATATCCACGAAACCGTCTGTAGCCGTCGCCACCATCGTCCCTAGATCGGGGGGACCTAAAGTTCTTCCTGGCACCCTGCCGGAGGGGAGATCATCCCGGAGGCCTTCTCTCCGGTATGATACGTGGGTAGTTCCACCTTGTACTATGGGTCCATGTAGTAGCTAGATGGTTGTATCTCCTCCTTTGTGCTTTCATGTATAGATCTTGTGAGCTCCGTTCATGATCAAGATCTAATCTATTTGTAATCATGCATGTTGTGTTTGCAGGGATCCGATGGATATTGAGATTATTATGTTGGTTTGATTAATGGTTTTGTCTTTATGATTCTATCATGTCTGTGTTGTTTGCAACAAACCATTACCTTCCACGCCATACGTTTAATCCTTTGTTACAGCAAACCGATGAGCTTGACAACCTCACTTTTCGTTGGGGCAAAGTCTTGAGTTTGTGTTGTGCAGGTCTACGCGTTGCTTGCAACACCTGTGTGATGTTTCCTTCCTCCTTCTGGTTCGATAACCTCGGTCTCAACTGAGGGAAAATTTGCTGCTTGCTGCTTCACACCTTGCTCTTGGGGTTCCCAACAGGCTGTGCGTAGACAGTCGTCAAGGTGTTGTCATTAATTGTAATCAAGGAAAAGTAAATTTTAATATTAATGACAAGGAGCATAATGTTTATTTCCCCAAGAAGATTGATAGGAGTGATGGCCTAAATTCAATTGAAAATATTGAGGGCATCAAAGTTGGAGAAATATATTGTCACATACCACAAGAAAATTATGAAACTATTATGATTGGGACTATTGCTAACAAGATTTAGGTAACATAATCATTAAGTGAAATGCAAAGTTTTGTTTCATATAAAATTGTTTTAGTAACAAGACTTGATCTACCTTGTTAACAAAGGGATTTTAATGAACAAAACAATGTTTTCATCATGATTATCCTTGCTCACTTTTACTTTCTCTACTCCAATCTTTGCTCTCCACCTTATTCATCTTTGTTTTGCTAGTAGCTTGCATTTTAGAGTGTCTTAGAACTTATGTGGTTTTAGTTTTGGTTTGCTTTTGCATCTTTCCAAAATCTTTTTCTGCGAGAAAATCATTTATCTAAACCTAAAAATTGCTCAAAAATAAAGTTTCCTCAAAAAATCCAGAAAATTCATATTCAATTTTTATGCCAAAAAGGGGCAGAGAGGTACCTGGAGTAACCCAGTGGGGCCCACCAGGCAGGCACACCACCTGGTGGCGCGGCCAGACCAGGGGCGCGCCTAGCCATGGTATGGGACACCCATGTCCCTCCACTTACTCTCTCAGCTGCCACTCCACTCTCTCTCCCGAGAAAACACCGTAAAAATTCTCAAAAGCTCTAGTTCTTGCTGTTCTTGCTCGCGATTTTCGATCTCCTTACTCATCCCATCTTAGCTGCTAATTTTTGGAGGGATTGCTCTCCGGTATGTGCCTCCTCCGCTTGTCCAAATAGATTTTTGATTGGTGGATTATATCTTGAGTATTTTTCTACTATAGGTGACAGGTTATGTGAGTTTGCATGCTTGTTCTATGCTTATAGAATTCATTTTGATGCATGTTTGGCCCTCTTGCAAGTCCCTATAGTAGTTCCCATCACTTATTAGCTTGGAAATCACTTGGTTTGTCTAAAAATTTCAGAAAAAGGGAGATGGATAACCATACCTTTGGAGAAGTGTTTGAAAGAGATACACCTAGAAGGGCAAGGCCTTCGAGATTAACCTCTCAATTTAGGCCATCATATAATGAAGATCTTATTGCGCCGCACTTTGGCAATGAGGGAGATGATGGAGATGCGCACCCATCTACCATCCCTTGTTTTGCCTTTTTGCAAGCTGCAGGGATCCTTAATGATTTCTTAATTCTGGTTCAGAGGGTTGGTCTAACCACTTATATGCAGGATGAGAGTGAGCAATATGCTTTTCTCACCAAAACTTTTGTGGAGAGTTTCACTTTCACTAACACTCCTTATAGGTCAACTGTTTCATTCAAAATCTATGATAAACCTATCACCATGCCATTGGAAAGATTTTGCAGCATTATAGGTATTTACATGTATGGTACAGCAAAGAAGATCCAGGGCGACCCGCTGATTTGCTAGAGCTCTACTGAGGGGTAACAAATGAAGATGACCGCACAGCCTAGCATGGGAAGATAAGAAACATTCAACTCCCAACTCTTAGATATTTTGCTTACTATCTTGCCACTAGCATTATTGGTAGGGAGAACACTAGTATTATTTATAATTATCATTTGGCTTTTCTCGCTGCCGCACTTAATAATGAAACTAGGTATAATCTCGGTTCTGTCATTGCTTGCCCCCTAGCTGCTAGAGGACCCATTTATTGTGGTATTATTGTTGCACGCATGGTTCCTGCCTTGGACTTTTCTATTGATCCAAATGATACAGTGCTGACCCCGCAGAGGCTTGATCTAGCTGCCATGAAAGCACATCACTTTGTTACTGCTAGATCTAGCCTTGAGAGTTTAATTTACATGATGTTGTTTACTAACGGAGAAGAGAGGGAAATTCCCTTGCCACAATCTACTTTGTTCAGTATTTTCAGGAGGCCACGATCGCGCTCCAAGGAGGAGATGGATGAGCATATACGCTTGCTTGGTTTCCACAGGCACTACCAGGGGGATGCGCCCTCTTATGACTACTCTGCGCACTACACAGGGGCTTCCTCGAGTACGTATCAAGATGAAGGCACTTCTTCGTCATATTATGGAGGCACTCCTTCTTGGCCAGGTTGGGAATGATCTCCGCTTGGGCCAAAAGCCTAAGCTTGGGGGGAGGTACACTGACATCACCCTCATCCACATATCATGTTCCATCGGTACTTTGCATATCCATGTTTCGCTTTCTTTTTAGTTTTTGTTGCTGCTTTCCAAAACACAAAAAGACCAAAAATATTTTTATTGTTTCTCTTTGTTTGATTATTTATCTTTGGTTTGTTTCACCCTTTTTAGCTTTGGTTTTCTATAAGAAAAATCCAAAAAGATTTTGTTTTGTTTGCTTTTGCCTCTATTTCTTGTTTTAAAAAATCGAAAACCCAAAAATATTTGTTGTTCTTCTCTGGTTTTGTGAAGTTCGTTGCAGGATTCAGCGGTCCTCAATGACTCCTTGGAGTTTGGTTTTCATATTATTATTCAAGCCACACAAGTGAAAGGCAATGATGATTTATGACAACTCGAGGTCTGGTAAGAGGCTGGTAATGAACTCTATTTGTTTTCATTTTTGTACATATACTCATCATTGTGGGCATGCTTAGTATGTTCATGTAGGGTGTATGTTATTTAATGGATGCTTAGTAGTTCTTGCTCTCTGATTATTAGCTCCAACTTTCTAATAGTTTGTAGCATGTCATATAAATGTTTCCTTGCATTGTTCTATTCATAACTTGGTATGACATTGTGGTATCCTCCTATAAATGTTTTATTTGAATCGACTTGGCACATGCTCACACATGCATATGACTAAACAAAAGTTAGTTAAGCCTCGATGATTTATTTTTCCTCAGAGTCTTGTGTCACTTTTATGCCATAATTAATTTTGTTTTATTGCAAGCATGATTATGATAGTTACTGCTCTCTCGATTATCGATCCCTTTCTATTGCTAGCCTTCACTTGCACTGAGTATGAGCTCTACTCGTGCATCCAACTCCCCAAACCCAAAATTCTCAAAAAATGTCCACCATATCTACCAATTAGCATCATTGCTATTTCGTGCATATTTATTATGCCTTGTTTTCTTCCAAATAAAATGTTTGCTTGCTATGAGAAAATTAGTTAGTAAAGCTCTCACGAACTTGATGGCACACTTTATTTTCTTACACTTAATAAACTTGAACCATTGTGACTGTCCATGAAAGTTATATGCTTGCAAATTATAGGCTGTGAGTTAGTAGAACCATGTTGTCATGGGGAACACTTTCAACACCTGTAAATATTATCCAGTTGATATCATGCTCTTTTGTTTACGGATGTCGGCGGTGTTAAATAAAAGGGGAGATTGTAAGTCCATGGAGTTATGTATATGTGTTAGAGAAATGCTTGGGTGGCCATCCTAAGGCATGCCTAATCATGGTGGAAACTTGTAGCATAACCATAGTGAGCAATCTATTAAGCATCCTCGGAAAAAATATTAAAAAAAGAGAGAAGAGAAAAAAATATGCACCATGCTCATGGTAAATAAAAGGATCGCTGAGATGCTCACTGTCTGTTGCCTTGTCATTTTGATATGGGATAGCTCTTGTGTCATGGGGCAAGGGGTACCCCGTTGGCAGTTCTATATGATACACATACACTTACAATGACAAGAACTTACCGGTGACTAAAGTTGAGTAGCATGAGGAACGGCCCTCGTACTCAAGGGACATGAGATTTCCAGTTTATGATCTGTCAAGTATATAACTAATAGTTGACCTCACTTTAAACCTTAACCACTTAAAGATGCTTATGATAGGGGCAATGAGATCTCAAAGCTAATGAGTACCATTCTTTCAGGCATTTGGAAGCCTTTCAAGCTTTTCAAAACCTTTCACTTCTTTGTTGAGTCACCATTTATTCTATGAGCACCTTCCCGAGAGCATAGCTGTCATTCTTAGTGTAATGTGCTTGTCCCAAAACACGATTAATTGTGACATAACTTTGATGCTTGTATTGATATCTTTACTTCTAGTCTTCATTTAAACTTCAGAGGTGCCTTGGCATTTATGTTTTGCTCCACAATCAAAGGCAAGTGAGATACCACTATATCATACCTTCTTATGAGCATTACAATGTTGCTTATGCTTATGTTTCATCCTGATTATTATTATTGTGTTGGAATCTCTTCATAGCTTACATGACTATTGGGTAGACTTATTTGCATACTCTTTATTATGAATTGCCTAAGTATTTACTCATATGCTGAGAATATATACATCTTATGAAGCAAATGTGTTCGTGAAATTTTCTTTTATCGCACTCAGTTTTCAACTGAATTGCTTGAGGACAGGCAATAAGCTAAGCTTGGGGGGAGTTGATACGTCCAAAACGTATCTACTTTCCCAAACACTTATGCTATTGTTTCTCCTCTAATTTGTGCGATTTGGATACAACTAACACGGACTGGCGCTGTTTTCAGCAGAATTGCTTTGGTGTCTCGTTTTTATGCAGAAAATCAACTTTTAGGAAAAATCCCGGAAAATATCGCAAAACTCCTATTTTACTAGAAGACTCATGGAGCCAGAAGATGAGATGGAGAAGGGCCACGAGGGGCCCACACCACCTGGTGGCGCGGGCCAGGCCAGGCCGTGCCAGGGGGTGGTGTGGCCGCCTCGGGCACCCCCTCGACCTATCCCTTTGCCTACATAAACCCTCTTACCTAAAAACACCGGGGGTTTCAACGTTTTTCTAGAGAGAGTTCCGTTGCGCCGCCACCACCAAAAACCGTGATTCGGAACCAGAAACTCCATTCTAGCACCCTACCGGAACGGGAAATTGGACAAGATCATCGCCATCATCATCACCAACACCTCTCCACCAACCATCCATGTTTCCCCCATCCATGAGTGAGTAATCCCCCGCGGTACGCTATGGGGATGGTAGGGATTGAATGAGATCTATCATGTAATTGCATAAGATTGTTAGGGCATGGTGCCTAGTATCTATTGTTAGTGCTTTTGACATTGTTGCAACTTGTTATGCTTAATGCTTGTCACTAGGGCCCGAGTGCCATGATCTCAGATCTAAACATGTTATTGATTCATGATGATATTATTGTTTGTGATCTTACCTGCAAGTTGTTTACACATATTATTGTCCGGAACCCGAGGCCCCAAAGTGACAGAAATCGGGATAACCGGATGGCATGGCTGTTATATGAGGATCACGTGTGTTCACGGAGTGTTAATGCTTTGCTTCGGTACTTTATTAAAAGAAGTACCTTAATTGCCAGTAGATTCCCTTGAGGCCCCGCTGCAACGGGCTGGCAGGACAAAAGATGTTGTGCAAGTTCTCATTGCGAGCACATATAACTATATATGGAACACATGCCTATGATTATTTAGTACTTGGACGCTTTATCTTATTTATCGCCCTTGATCTTGATATTATATGAATAGTCTTGTCCATGCAACGCCCGTCCATCCATCCCTATTCCTACCGCACTCAAATCCTGCCGTTTACTACAATTGTTACTACTGTCTTTATTTTACTACTTCTGTCACTTTGCTATTGCTACTATAAAACTGTTGCTACTGATAAACTACTGTGAGCAAGACTATTTTCAGGTGCAGCTGAATTCACAACTCAGTTGTTAAGGCTTATAGATATTCTTTGGCTCCCCTTGTGTCGAATCAATAAATTAGCTTTAACTTCCCTTGAAGACTGTTGCGATCCCCTATACTTGTGGGTCTGTAAGGATTTCGTAGCATGGAAAACAAAATTTTCTACCGCATGCACACAAACAAGCCAAGATCTATCTACTAGATTGTAGCAACGAGTCGATAGAGGAACTTACCCTCGAAGATTCCAAAGCGGTTAACGCGAGCAGATTCTCGTGGGTGATGTAGTCGTACACTTGCCGATCTCAAGATCGCGTAGACGATCCTTCCGGCGCTGCGTTCCGGCAGCGCTCCCGCAGTCGGTCACACGTTCGGTACTCGACGAAGACCTTCCTCTCCCTTGTTCCAGCAGGCAGCGGAGGTTGTAGCACTCTCCTCGCGATTCCGGCAGCACGACGGCGTGGTACCGGAAGTAGAGGGGAGATCTCGCAGGGCTTCGCCTTAATCCGGAGCGAGTATGGTGGACTATGAGAGAGCCTTGGTGATCTAGGGTTTAGACACACCAATTAGAAGGGGCTAAACCGGCGGCTAGGGCAATTAGAAGCTCTAACTCGGCGGCTTGGGAGAAATCCCTAGGCTGTGGCTAGGGTTTAGGTTTAGAGGGAGGCAACTTGTGTGTCTAGGAGGGGAGCCCTGCCCCTCCTTATATAGGTGGAGGGAGGCGCCGGCCAAGGGGAGGGAGTCCCTCCCCAACTCGGATCCCTAGTGGGCCGGCGGTGGAGGAGGAACTCCTCCCCAACTCGGTTTCCCACTTCTTCTCCACTTTCCAAAATAGCCGTTTGACTTTTTCAAATTGGCGTTTGACTTTTCAAACTAGGATTTGATTAAACCCTTTATTTTGTACAGCGATGACACCTAGTACATGATGCAATCATTCCAACTTGCAATGACATATTCATGTACCCTTCCCCTCCGGAGCGCCGGACATTCCGGAACCTTCTAGAACATTCCCGATGAAAACACCGGAACCATTCCCCAACTCCGAAACAGGACTTTCCTTATATGAATCTTATTCTCCGGACCATTTCCGGATCTCCTCGTGATATCCCGGATCCCATCCGAGACTCCGAACAACATTCAGTCTCTTACTCATCATTCCATAACTACTCAACAACATCGAATCCTTAAGTGTGTCTCCCTACGGTTCGTGAATTATGCGGACATGACCGAGACACTTCTCCGAACAATAACCAATAGAGGAATCTGGAAATTCATATGGCTCCCACATATTTCTACGATTACTTTGCGATCGAATGAACCACTTACATACGATACCAATTTCCCTTTGTCTCACGATAGTTTACTTATCCGAGGTTATGATCGTCGGTATCTCTGCATACCTAGTTCAACCTCGTTACCGATAAGTACTCTTTTCTCGTTCCCGTGATATGTGATCCCTTGTGAGCCAGTCACATGCTTGCAAGCTAATTGGATGACATTTCACCGAGAGGGCCCAGAGTATATCTATCCGTCATATGGATGGACAAATCCCACTCTTGATCCATGTGTTTCAACCAATACTTTCCGAACACTCAATGCCACCTTTATAGCCACCCAGTTACGGTGTGGTGTTTGATGTCATCAAAGCATCCATCTGGTAAAGGTGATATGCATGATCTCATGGTCGAAGGAATTAGGTTACTATGTATCAGAAAGCATATAGCAATTGAACTATTAAAATGACTTGATCTTTATTCTACGCTTATCTATAGGAGTATGTCCACCATATCATTCTCCTAATGATATGATCTTGTTGTTGATAACATCTCAATGTTCATGATAGGGAAACCACAATCATTTATCAACCAATAGGCTAGTGATGTATAGAGGCTTTACTAGGGACTTCAAATTGAGTTTACAAATCACACAAGTATTAATGTTTCCTTGTTAATACTATTATAGCATGAATGTAAACATTTATCATAAACACAAAGATATAATAATAACTACATTTATTATTGCATCTAGGGCATATCTCCAATAGTCTCCCACTTGTACTAGAGTCATCTAATCTAGATTACATGGTAATATACCGAACACCCATGGCAGTTTGGTGCTGGTCATGTTTTGCCCTCGGGAGAGGTTTAGTCAACGGATCCGCCACATTCAGATCTGTGTGTACTTTGCAAATCTTTATATCCCCATCTTGGATATGTTCTCGAATAGCGTGAAAACGTAGCTTGATGTGCTTCAGCTTCTTGTGTGACCTTGGTTCTTGCGCATTGGCTATGGCGCCCATGTTATCACAGTAGATAGACATTGGGTCCAGCGCACTAGGAACCACACCCAGCTCTGTAATGAACTCTTTCATCCATATCGCTTCTTGTGAAGCCTCCGAAGCAGCCATGTATTCCAATTCAGTTGAAGATCTCGCCACAAAGCTTTGCTTTGCACTCCTCCAGCTAACTGCTGCACCATTCAAAATAAATACGTATCCAGATTGTGATTTAGAATCATCCGGATCGGTGTTCCAACTAGCATCAGTGTAACCATTAACAACGAGTTGTTCATCACCTCCATAAGAAAGAACCATATCCTTAGTTCTTCTCAAGTACTTAAGGATGTTTTTGACCGCTGTCCAATGATCCACTCCTGGATCACTTTGATATCTGCTAGTCAAACTAACAGCATATGCAATGTCGGGTCTAGTACATAGCATGGCATACATTAGAGATCCTATGGCTGAGGCATAGGGAGTCTTACTCATCCTTTCTCTATCTTCTGCCGATGTCGGACTTTGAGTTTTACTCAAGGTCGTATTGGGCAACATGGGCAAGAACCCTTTCTTGCTATCTTCCATTCCAAATCTCTTTAGAACTTTGTCCAAATATGTACTCTGTGACAATGATATTTGGCGTTTCGATCTATCTCTATAAATCTTTATGCCTAATATGTAAGCTGCTTCGCCAAGATCCTTCATTGAAAAACTATTATTCAAATATTCCTTGACTCTATTAAGAAGGTCTACATCATTCCCAATCAACAATATGTCATCTACATATAGTATTAAGAATGCTACAGAGCTCCCACTCACTTTCTTGTAAATACAAGCTTCTCCATAAGTTTGTATAAAACCAAAACTTTTGATCACCTTATCAAAACGTTGATTCCAACTTCGGGATGCTTGCTTCAATCCATAGATGGACCGTTGAAGTTTACATACCTTGTTAGCATCTTTAGGATCGACAAAACCTTTGGGTTGCATCATATACAACTCTTCATCAATATCTCCATTGAGGAATGCTGTTTTGACATCCATCTGCCATATCTCATAATCATAATATGCAGCGATTGCTAACATAATCCTCACAGACTTTAGCTTCGCTACTGGTGAGAAAGTCTCATCGTAGTCAACTCCTTGAATTTGTCGAAACCCTTTTGCGACAAGTCGAGCTTTATAGACAGTAACATTACCATCAGCATCTGTTTTCTTCTTGAAGATCCATTTGTTCTCGACAGCCTTCCGGCCATCCGGTAAGTCCACCAAAGTCCATACTTGGTTTTCGTACATGGATCCAATCTCGGATTTCATGGCTTCTTGCCATTTATTGGAATCTGGGCTCATCATTGCTTCCTCATATGTCTCAGGGTCATCGGTGTTGTCCACCAACATGACACTCATAACGGGATCATACCAATCTGGAGTGGTACGAGTTCTCGTTGACCTCCGAGGCTCTGTAGCAACTTCAACCGAAGTTTCATGATCATCATCATTAGCTTCCTCTCTAATTGGTGCAGGCACCACGGGAACTTCTTCCGGTGTTGCGCTACTCGCAATTTCGAGAGAAGGTTCGACAACCTCGTCGAGTTCTACTTTCCTTCCAGTCACTTCTTTCGAGAGAAATTCCTTCTCTAGAAAGGATCCATTCTTGGCAACGAAGATTTTGCCTTCGGATCTATGATAGAAGGTATACCCAATAGTTTCCTTCGGGTATCCTATGAAGACGCATTTTTCCGCTTTGGCTTCAAGCTTGTCCGGCTGTAACTTCTTTACATAGGCTTCGCAACCCCAAATTTTAAGGAACGACAATTTAGGTTTCTTCCCAAACCATAATTCATACGGTGTCGTTTCAACGGATTTAGATGGTGCCCTATTTAAAGTGAATACGGCTGTTTCTAATGCATAACCCCAAAATGATAGCGGTAAATCTGTAAGTGACATCATAGAACGAACCATATCTAAGAGAGTTCGATTACGACGTTCGGACACACCATTACGCTGTGGTGTTCCCGGCGGTGTCAACTGTGAAAGTATTCCGCATTTCTTCAAATGCTCGCCAAACTCGTAACTTAGATATTCACCTCCACGATCAGAATGTAGAAATTTAATCTTCTTGTTACGTTGATTCTCTATCTCACTTTGAAACTCCTTAAACTTCTCGAAAGTTTCGGACTTATGTTTCATGAAATAGATATACCCATATCTACTCAAATCATCCGTGAAGGTAAGAACATAACGATAACCACCGCGCGATGCTACACTCATTGGACCACACACATCGGTATGTATGATTTCTAATAAGTCCGTAGCTCGCTCCATCATACCAGAAAATGGAGTCTTAGTCATTTTACCCATCAGACATGCTTCGCATCTATCAAGTGATTCGAAATCAAGTGATTCAAGAAGTCCATCGGAATGGAGTTTCTTCATACGCTTCACTCCAATGTGACCAAGATGACAGTGCCACATATAGGTCGAATTATCGCTTGATTACAAACGTTTAGCCTCAATGTTATTAATGTGTGTATTTCCACTATCGATATTCAACAAGAATAGACCATCTATCAAAGGTGCATGTGCATAAAACATATTACTCATATAAATCGAACAACCATTATTCTCGGATTTAAACAAGTAACCGTCTCGCAATAAACAAGATCCCGATATAATGTTCATGCTCAACGCAGGCACCAAATAACAATTATTTAAGTATAAAACTAATCCCGATGGTAGATGAAGGGGTAGCGTGCCGACCGCGATCACATCAACCTTTGATCCGTTTCCCACGCGCATCGTCACCTCGATCTTCGCTAGCTTCCGTTTATTCTGCAGCACCTGTTTCGAGTTACAAATATGAGCATTCGAACCAGTATCAAATACCCAGGCACTACTACGAGTACTAGTGAGATACACATCAATAACATGTATATCAGATATACCTTTCTTCTTGATGTTGCCGTTCTTCAAATCCGCCAAGTACTTTGGGCAATTCCGCTTCCAGTGACCTTCTCCCTTGTAGTAAAAGCACTCAGTATCAGGCTTAGGTCCAGCCTTGGTCTTCTTCACCGGCGTGGTAACTTTCTTACCACCCTTCTTGAAGTGTCCTTTCTGCTTAGACTTGCCTTTCTTGAATTTGGTGGTCTTATTGACCAACAACACTTGGTGCTCTTTCTTGATCTCCACTTCTGCAGACTTTAACATAGCAAACAGTTCTGGCAACTGCTTGTTCATGTTCTGCATGTTGTAGTTCATCACAAAGTTCTTGTAACTTGGTGTAGTGATTGGAGGACACGGTAAATCCCCAAAGCATTAGGAATCACTATACCCAAGCTTTGAAGTTTGTTTGCGTGCCCAGACATCTTAAGCACATGCTCACTGACGGAGCTGCCCTCTTCCATCTTGCAGTTAAAGAACTTTTCAGAAGCCTCATAACTTTCAATTGCCGCATGAGTCTCAAAGATCAATTTGAGATCCTCGACAATATCATATGGGTCTGAATTCTCAAACCTTTTCTGAAGCTCCGATTCCAAACCATACAAGATAGCACACTGAACTATGGAGTACTGATTCTTCCGAGCAAGGTAAACATTCTTTACTTCATCGGAAGCATCAGCTGCAGGTGGGTCACCCAGCGGTGCATCCAGCACATAGGTCAAATTACCAGCTGTGAGGACAATCCTCAAATTGCGGAACCAATCCGCGAAGTTGCTTCCATTGTTTTTCAACTTTTCTTTCTCTAGGAACGCATTAAAATTGATGGTAGGGGCTGCCATTGATCTACAACATATTTGCAATAGTTTAGACTAAGTTTATGACAAATTGAGTTCAAATTAATAATAAAGTTAATCTAGGTGAACTCCCACTCAAAAAAACATCCCTCACATTGTTTTAGTGATCACACGAACCAAATCCACTACATCAACACCGATCATCACGAGAGTTGATATAGTTTCAATGGCGAACAATCGTCATGTTCATCATATCTACTATATGATTCATGCTTTACCTTTCGGTGATCTGTGTTCCGAGACCATGTCTGTACATGCTAGGGTCGTCAAGATCAAACCTTAGTTTCCGCATGAGCAAATCTGGCTTGCTCACGTTGTATACACTTGCAGAATCTAACACACCCGATCATCACGTGGTGCTTCGAAACAACAAGCTTTAGCAACGGTGCTAACTAAGGGTGAACACTTTATGACTTGAAATTCATGTGCATGAGGGATCATCTTATAATGCTACCGTCGTCTACTAAGCAATACAAGATGCATAAAGGATTAACATCACATGCAATTCATAATATGTGATATGATATGGCATTTCTTCTTTGTGCTTCCGATCTCCATCTTCTAGCACGAACATGATCTCCATCATCACCGGCATTGCCTCAAGGTCAATGACGCCTCTCCATGGTTGTCGTCCACCGGCTTCAACTATTACAACTACTTTGAATAGACACGCGGGTCTTAACATAAATTAAAGACAACCATATGGCTCCTGCCGGTTGCCAACTTACAATAAGGAACATTGCATACATCAAATATAATCACAATCATGGCCATATCACATCACTGCACACCCCTGCAAAACAAAGTTAGACGCCTCTACTTTCTTTGCATATTTTACGTGGTTTGGGGCTTTCAATAAGTGTCGTTCTAACTTACGAACAAGAACCACAACATTGATACTAGTATTGTTGATCACCCGTTGTAAATTGGATCTTAACTATGCTAGGAGAAACAGGCACCCGCAAAGCCACTTATGCAATACAAGTTGCATGTCAAGCGTGGAGCAAGTCTCATGAACGATGTCATGTAAGGTTAGCCCGGGCCGCTTCATCCCAACATACCGCAAGATGCAAAGTACACAAGAAGCAATCGAAAACAAAAGCATCAACGCCCACAATGACCATTATGTTCTACTCGTGCAACAGATCTACATATAGACACGGCTCTGATACCACTGTAGGGTTTCGTAGCATGGAAAACAAAATTTTCTACCGCATGCACACAAACAATCCAAGATCTATCTACTAGATTGTAGCAACGAGTCGATAGAGGAACTTACCCTCGAAGATTCGAAAGCGGTTAACGAGAGCAGATTCTCGTGGGTGATGTAGTCGTACACTTGCCGATCTCAAGATCGCGTAGACGATCCTTCCGGCGCTGCGTTCCGGCAGCGCTCCCGCAGTCGGTCACACGTTCGGTACTCGACGAAGACCTTCCTCTCCCTTGTTCCAGCAGGCAGCGGAGGTTGTAGCACTCTCCTCGCGATTCCGGTAGCACGACGGCGTGGTACCGGAAGTAGAGGGGAGATCTCGCAGGGCTTCGCCTTAAGCCGGAGCGAGTATGGTGGACTATGAGAGAGCCTTGGTGATCTAGGGTTTAGACACACCAATTAGAAGGGGCTAAACCGGCGGCTAGGGCAATTAGAAGCTCTAACTCGGCGGCTTGGGAGAAATCCCTAGGCTGTGGCTAGGGTTTAGGTTTAGAGGGAGGCAACTTGTGTGTCTAGGAGGGGAGCCCTGCCCCTCCTTATATAGGTGGAGGGAGGCGCCGGCCAAGGGAAGGGAGTCCCTCCCCAACTCGGATCCCTAGTGGGCCGGCGGTGGAGGAGGAACTCCTCCCCAACTCGGTTTCCCACTTCTTCTCCACTTTCCAAAATAGCCGTTTGACTTTTTCAAATTGGCGTTTGACTTTTCAAACTAGGATTTGATTAAACCCTTTATTTTGTACAGCGATGACACCTAGTACATGATGCAATCATTCCAACTTGCAATGACACATTCATGTACCCTTCCCCTCCGGAGCGCCGGACATTCCGGAACCTTCTAGAACATTCCCGATGAAAACACTGGAACCATTCCCCAACTCCGAAACAGGACTTTCCTTATATGAATCTTATTCTCCGGACCATTTCCAGATCTCCTCGTGATATCCCGGATCCCATCCGAGACTCCGAACAACATTCGGTCTCTTACTCATCATTCCATAACTACTCAACAACATCGAATCCTTAAGTGTGTCTCCCTACGGTTCGTGAATTATGCGGACATGATCGAGACACTTCTCCGAACAATAACCAATAGAGGAATCTAGAAATTCATATGGCTCCCACATATTTCTACGATTACTTTGCGATCGAATGAACCACTTACATACGATACCAATTTCCCTTTGTCTCACGATAGTTTACTTATCCGAGGTTATGATCGTCGGTATCTCTGCATACCTAGTTCAACCCCGTTACCGATAAGTACTCTTTTCTCGTTCCCGTGATATGTGATCCCTTGTGAGCCAGTCACATGCTTGCAAGCTAATTGGATGACATTCCACCGAGAGGGCCCAGAGTATATCTATCCGTCATATGGATGGACAAATCCCACTCTTGATCCATGTGTTTCAACCAATACTTTCCGAACACTCAATGCCACCTTTATAGCCACCCAGTTACGGTGTGGTGTTTGATGTCATCAAAGCATCCATCCGGTAAAGGTGATATGCATGATCTCATGGTTGAAGGAATTAGGTTACTATGTATCAGAAAGCATATAGCAATTGAACTATTAAAATGACTTGATCTTTATGCTACGCTTATGTATAGGAGTATGTCCACCATATCATTCTCCTAATGATATGATCTTGTTGTTGATAACATCTCAATGTTCATGATAGGGAAACCACAATCATTTATCAACCAACAGGCTAGTGATGTATAGAGGCTTTACTAGGGACTTCAAATTGAGTTTACAAATCACACAAGTATTAATGTTTCCTTGTTAATACTATTATAGCATGAATGTAAACATTTATCATAAACACAAAGATATAATAATAACTACATTTATTATTGCCTCTAGGGCATATCTCCAACAGGGTCATCACAACGCTGCCCTCCTCCCTGGCAGCAGCTCGTCCCGAGGCCCTCTGCTCGACCCGACCCTATAGAGCATCGAGTCGTACCGTCCAACACGTCCTCCGGCGGAAGCACGACCCCGAATAGGTGCTGGTGTTAGTGCCCTTCGTGTTTGTGCTCCTGCTGCCGAGGAATATGCAGGACAAATGGTGGGCAAGGGACTCGTGCCGCTGCAACTACGGTGATACCAAACTCTCTGCCAAGTTTGTCCAGAACTCGAAGCCGTTGTGGCCCGAAGTGTGGCGCCCCGAGACAACCCCTGGCAAGATCTACCTGAAGACCGTCGGTACCTCGAAGGAAATAACATGGTACCACGAAGACCGCATCGAAGTTGAACAAGTTCACCTTCAACAATCGAAGCCAGGGAACCCACAAGGTATCCTTCACGAACATCAAGTTCTCCTTCCCGGAAACCAAACCCGCCCCCCCCCCTCGAGCCCCCAAGATCTTCGGACCCTATGTGTGATCCCTTTCCGAGACCAATATTTTTATAATATGTATGATATATACTTGTTGTACGTGCTTGCATATATATTTGCGTGGTTTGGGGGTATTTTATCGACTCATCTAATAAATAAATATGCAGACCATATGCGGGCAAATCTAGCCTTATATTGACTCCATTTAAATTTGTGTAGCGAACCAATGCTATGTTTTGTCTTATTAATACTACATTTAAATTTCAGGGTATCTAAACAACAGGAACCATCTAAATAATTGACGGGACCTCGGTTCCACTTAATATTCCCTAATTGCATCACATCTTTGCCATGTCATACGTCATACATGCATCATGCCATCTTCTGTAGTAGTATTAAATGAGTTGATGCGAGTGTCAAACAGATCTTTGGATGAACCTTTGACACTGTTTTCCAGGCGAGCATTCTCCCCCTTTCTATCTATTTTACATGTATAGTCTTTATTTTCTCCCGTTGATCTATTGTATCTGTGTTGCGATGCTTTAGATTCCGTACCCCTTTATATATCCCTCCAACCTTTATATTGCCTTGAACACCTCCTATTTCGTGTTATTTGGGTAGACAGTTGGCCTTGCAAGTCGTAGTCGCTTGCTCAGGTGCTGCTTTGCGTCATCGATGTTCCACAGATATTGGGGTTGGCATATTCATAAAGGTGGAGATGATCGTGGTTTTAATTACAACTGGTTAATTAAATATTAAAATAGATATAATTAATGAAGAGGCACCAGTTGATAATAGTTAAGATTTGGTTGTTAACCGCCCACTTGTGTCCACCTAGGACCTGAGTTTTTGACACCTGTTCCGAAACTGAGCGTGCTAACCACATGTGGGTGTACGAGCACCCCTATCGGCTTCGTACCTGATTCCAAAGTACTGTTCTGGGGGCCATAAACTAGTTTGAAGTTTTCATGCCATGTTTATTACCTATTGCTCGATGAGCATTTATTACTGTTGCATAGGGCGACACTCTATCACGAGAATATATTGTCCATGACCTCTGCTCGCGTGATAAGTGTACGCAACCCTAGGGTCTGTACGAGGAGGATTAGCTATACCTCGTATGGGTAACTCTTTCGGGTGGCTCCCATGTACTTGCTTTGTGTCTGGGAAAGCGTCGTGTCCGAGGCCCTGCCGACATACCGATGAGTGTATGTTAGCTGATCTAGCAAAAAGGGTCGAAGTACGCATGGAAACTTTGGTGCACTTCTGCAGGGTTAAATCTTTTCGAAAAGTCGTGGTCGCGGTTATGGATGACTTGGAGCACAGTTTCTTGATCATATACAACTACAACTAAAGTTTATTGTTATAATTTGACTTGTATCTGATATTACTAGTGTAACACCCTCAGAATCGGCCCTATGCAAGTTTCAGCGATTCCCGCCAAACCCGCATAGAAACGATTCAAAGGTGCCCACCAGGCACTTGCGTGCGGATGGAAAACGAAGTAATATCATTACACATTAGTCCACGATGGAACCCACAAAACAGATATATACAACAGCGACTCAAAGAGTCAAGAATACAGATATACAGTACAAAGATCCAAATCACCTTGAAAACAATACAGCGCCCGAGTACGGACAAGATGCAAATTGAGCTAAGAGCCCTGAAGAATAACCAACGGCGTCCATAACCCTGCCCAGGCCAAGCCGGAAGGGTAACCCTGCTAACGACGTCGATCCCAAAACCTGCTTAACAAAAGGGGTGCCGACAAAGGGCAAAGGAAAAAGAGAGCGGTCAGTATTGAGGCCAGTACACGGCGAGACTAGAATTCGGCGGTCCTCGCCTACATAGGTATGGTGGACTGAAGCGGCAGCAAAGCATGCACTAAACAACCTATAGAGACTCGATACAACTGGCGGCTTTTAGAGAGGGGTAAGAAAGACCTATTCGGATCCAACCTGAAACTATCACCAAGCATACCCATCCTGGTATTTCCCCCTCGAGACCAAATGAGGAAGTCAACCGAGGAACTCACACAGTTGGCAGTTTTATTTATTCAGTTATCGTTGCAGTAATTACTAGTCAGGTATAGATAGTCATGCTGATATAATAAGCAGTGGGAACTTTTAGTTAATCATTCTGTTGTAGTTGCGACACTTACTAGTCAGATACAATTAGCATGAGATATCCCAAACCCAGCAGTTGTTGGTACTTTTATTTAGCCATTCCGTTGTAGTGAAGCTGATTACTAGTCATTTCGGATACAAGTCAAATTATAACAGTAAACTTTAGTTATAGTTGTCTATGATCGAGAACTGTGCTCCAAGTCGTCCATAACCGCGAACACGGCTTCTCGAAAAGATTTAACCCTGCAGGGGTGCACCAAAGTTTCCACACGTACCTACACCCTTGTTGTCAGATCAGGTAGGTACAAGATCACAAAACATACACCCAACGGTATGTCGACGGGGTTTCGGACACGACGTTTCCCAGACCCAAAGCAAGCACATGGGGGGCCACCCCACTAAGCTACCCGTAACGAAGTCGGCCGGTCTCCGAGACGGACCCAGGGTTTGCGAGAACGGTTGTAAACGACTGGGAACCTAAAAGTGTGACTTGGCTTGTCGATACCGCGAAATCGTGCCGCGATCCAAAACAGTACAGGCTCTCCACGCACAAACGTAAATAAAGCAGTAAAGCATGGCATAAGTACATGATAGTAATAAAGCCCCAAACTACTTTGTGGCCCCCGGTACAGTACTTTGAAATCAGGTACTAATCGATGGGGGTGCCCACACACCCCACATGTGGTTAGCGCGCTTGATCTTGGAACAGGTGTCAAGAACTCGGGGTCCTACGGGACACCAGTGAGCGGTTAAAAACCAAATATTGTCTATTACCCACCGGTGCCTCTGCATTTACCTACTTCAATTTTAGTTATTAAACAATAATTAAAGCCATGATCATCTCCAACATAAAGCATAAGGCATTTCTCCAACAACTGTGGTATTTGACAACATGCAACAGCACTTGAGCAAGCGACTAAGACACGCAAGTCCAACTATCTACCAAACAACAGGTAATAGGATGTGTCCAAGGCAATATAAGGCTGCAAGGGATACCACGGGTACGAAAACTAGAGCATCGCAACACAGATAGCAATAGAACAACAGGAGGAAATAAAGACTATAAAAGTAAGATAGGTAGAAAGGGGGAGAATGCTCGCCTGAAAACATTGCCGAAGGTTCATCCGAAGATCGGGTCTACACTCGCATCCACTCATCGGCCTAATCCGTGAAGAAGCAAAGCACTAGAAGAAACACCGGATGCACTATTTAATACTACGATAGAAGATCGGGCATGATGCATGTATGATGCATGGCATGGCAAATATGCGGTGCAATTAGGCAATATTAAACGGAACCGGGGTTCCGACAATTATCAAGTTCATGTTGTCTAGATACCCCGCAATTAAAACGTTGTCTTAACAAGGCAAAATTATATCACCGGTTCGATGCATAAATTTAAATGAGACCAATATTAGGCTAGATTCGCCCGCATATGTCTTCATGTTTCATTATTAGATGAGTCGGCAACATCCCCCAAACCACAATATGTATGCAAGCATGACAATTTAATATGCAACAATTTATATATTTCATTTATAAAAATAAGGTCTCGGAAAGAGGGTCACACATGTCTTCGACGATCTTGGTTAGGGTTCGACGGGGTTCGGTCTTCAGGCACCGGAACCGGGGTCTTCGGTTCCCGTGAAGGAGTGTTTGGTGATAGGGAGTTCTCGGAGTCTGGTATGGAGATCTTATTGGCCCATGTCGGTGATCATTGAGTAGTGCAAGTTTCACTTGTCAATGCCTGAGCCGAAAGGATCATGGCCGAGAGCAGCAACACCACATCAGTACAGCATGAGGCCGATCTAGGAGAGCCATGCCAACAACGGTACATCAGACCACCAAAGCACATGCTTAGATCAACATGACAAAAAGAAAAACAAGGACATTCATACACTGCGAGAAGGCCCCTGTCCTATGTAGACATTGGCTCGAACGTCTTGTGGTCGGTATGTAACGGGAGGTTGGCGAGCTGGTGACGAAGAGGGCAAGCACGCGTGGGAAGAGATCGCGCGATCCAGGAGGAGGACGTCAGTGGGGTAGCCAGCTCTCGGGAAGGCAGCGGAGGAGGCCCGTCATGGTCGGAGATCGACAGCTCGCCCTCGTGGGTAGAGGGACTGCAGCGGTGGCGGTCTCCAGCGATTGGCAACCACATGAGGCAGCGGTCGACGGCCGTCGGAGGAGGGCATCGCTCGGGCATGCACGGACGAGGCAGGGGCGGCAACTCGAGGCCGATGGCAGTGCGGCTGCTGACGTCGCTCTGCAGGGGAAGGGGACGACGCAGGCGCGATGCAGGGGAGCTGCGGAAGGGCGTAGGGTCGCGCGGCCGAGGCGGGCTCCGGCTAGACAGGAGAGAAGGGCGGCGATGCATCGGCTGGAGCAGAGGGAGGGGCGTCGGATGTCCCGTGCGGGGCGGCGAGATGTGGCCAAGGCGACGAGGTCGAGGGGGACGCAGGGAGACGGGGAGCCCCAGGAGAGGGTGTGGCGATGACGCGCTGGCGGCAGCGGGCTTGTGGCGAGGGGAGGGTGCCTGGCGGCGAAGGGGAGATGCCCCGGTGGCATTGGAGACGGAAGACGGGAGACAGGAGTTGGGATGGGGACATGGGTGCGGGTTCTGCGGGGCTGGCGGTCGAGGAGGTTGGCGACACTGCAGGAGGGCCCGCACGCTGTGGACCGGGCAGAGCGGGGGTTTGCGGAGTGTACGGTGGCGTATGACCAGGCGCGTGTGTGTGCTAGTGTGACGTCGGCAGGTGGGTGAGGGAGTTGGATTAGGGTTAGACGGGGTTTGGTTGGAGGTGGCCGGCTGGGCTTTTGGGCCTGGCTGGCTGCCTCCCCAAAAAAATAATATAAACTTTTTATTTAATATTTAAAAGATGTTTGTAATTAGTTTTTAGACAAATGAAATATCCAGATAGATCTGGGGTTTGTATTTTGAAATAAAGAAGGGGAGTATTAAAAAAACAAAATAAGATTTTGTATTATACTTTTATGACAAGGCATGCATGATGATTTGATGATTATGCACAAATATAAAAACAGCAAGCGATTTCTAGTAGTGAAATTACCCGGGGTGCTACAACTAGTAAGTTGGATAACCACCATGAAAAGAATGAATAAAACTGCCAATCGTGTTAGTTTCCTCGGCAGGACTTCCTCGTTTGGTCTCGAGGGGGAAATACCAGGATGGGTATATTTGGTGTTAGTATCAGGTTGGATCCGAATAGATCTTTCTTACCCCTCTCTGATAGACAACAGTTGTATCGAGTCTCTATAGGTTGTTTAGTGCTTGATGCGCTGCCGCTTCAGTCTACCATTCATATGTATGCGAGGACCACCGAATTCTAATTCTGGTTGTGTACTGTCCTTGACCGCTCTCTTTTTCCTTTGCCCGTTGCCGACACCACTTTTGTTTTAACATGTCTGAGATTAATGTCATTAACAGGGTTACCCTTCCGGGCTTGGCCTAGGCAGGGTTATGGACGCCATTGGTTATTCTTCAGGGCTCTTATCCTCATTTACTTCTTATCCGTACTCGGATGTTGTATCGTTTTCAAGGTGGTTTGGATCTTTGTACCATATATTTGTATTCTTGACTCGTTGAGTCGTTGTTGTATATATATATTATGTGGGTTTCATCGTGGACTATTGTGTAATAATATTACTTCGTTTTTCACCCGCACGAAAGTGTCTAGAGGGCACCTTTGAATCATTTCTATGCGGGTTTGAAGGGAATCGCTAAAACTTGCATAGAGCCGATCTGAGGGTGTTACATGCGGCGACACATGCTAGGCGAAGGGGCGCAGTGGTATCATTTGCAGTTAATTTTGAAAATCTTTTTTAGTGTGACGCCATGCAATTTTCGAACATTGTTTTATTTTACAACCCCATAAAATTGTGTACTCTATTGTGATTATTGTGAAGTTTCATACAGACCTTTCAAAATTTTCAAAGTTATGTTCATTTACTACTAATGTTAAGTTGTATACCCTTTGTGCTAAGTTGTATACCTACTGATGCTAAGTTGTATACCACATACGTTTGCAAAGACAATAAATTGTTTTCTTCACATACGTGCTCAGTTGTGTCAACAGTATAATTGGTTCGCCATATGAGCTAAGTTGTTTTTTGCACACAATAAATTATTTTCTCACACATTTCTAAGTCATGAGTATGTGCTAAGTTGCATACCATTTATTGCTAAGTTCTATACCTCTAATACTAGGTTGCATACAACATTTGTAAAGTTGGCTATATCTACACCAGAGTGGCAAGTTGTATGCCTACTAGTGCTAAATTTTATAGCCACCGATGCTAAGTTGTAGACATACTGACGATAAGTTTTATATACATACTATTATTAATATGTATACCCACTAGTGTTAAGTTGTATACCCACTATTTTCTCCTAAGTTGTATACCGACTAGGGTTAAATTGCACATATTGGTCAATATAGTTGTATATGGAACATAGAAAGTTGCGTACCAACTGGGGTTAAGTAAACTGTTGTTTTGGCATCCCTCCATATGGGAATCATCGGTCTCAAAGCGACATCCTAGGTTTCTTGCATCTCACATTGCGCCTCGTGTTTTGCTCGTGGCATCGACCACATCCACGTTGATTATGGTGGAGTTGTACCTTGTGGCGGTGCTGCCAAGAAGATAACAAGTTGTTTCTTCGCAGATGTGTAAGTTGCATTTTCCTGACGATATTATTGGTTTCACATATGAGCTAACTTATATTTTAAATAATTTTTGCTCTCACACATTTGTTAAGTCTTGTTTGTAGACAGTAAATTATATCTTTACTAATGTGATAAGTTGCATACCTATTACAGGTAAGTTGTATATTCTAGTGTTGAGTTGTATACCCGTTCCAGTCTCCTTGTTCTTCGGCTAGTGGTCGCCTACTCAAACTATGGCGTCGGCGATGTTAGGGTAGAGGCTACCACAACGGGTGGCGCCGGGGAAAGGGCCACCACAGCGGGGCGATGGAAGCGACGTGATTACGTCGAGGAGGATGGATGCTCTAGTTGCAAACTATTGTGGATGGCTACAAATTAAACACAACCAACAAGAACTATTCATAGAAGTGCATCAACTATATCCTACATGAAATGCAATTCCATTTCGGGGATGGATTACAAAGTTCTGCATCAATAGCGTGAACGTGTCTATCGTTGTGCCTAAGTTGCCTAACAATAGTACTAAGTCGTCTAGCATCATTGTTGTGAAGTTGTGTACTATTCTCATGAAGTTTTCTAACACCGCTACAAAGTTGAATACTATTTTATATGAAGTTATATTTTCATTGCTACTAAGTTGTCTACCTCAGAATATAAGTTACGGAAATAGTATAAAGTATGTAAGCAATTAGTAGTACAAAGTTGCGGTCTCAAAATTATGAAGTTGTTGGTTATTCGTTGCTAAGTGGGTATTTTGAAAATTAAGTTGGCTACAAAATAAAAAGTAGTGTAAGCAACTATTTTGAAGTTGCTCTCTTCATGATACTAAGTTGCTTTTTTCGCAACACTAAGTTATTTTCGGGAAGAAAAAAAGTTGATCAAAATATATATAAATAGGGTCTAGTTTTAAAGATCTTTTTGCGAGAGCCTAAATAGTTAAAACGGATTGTAATTTCGAACACACGTTTTAAGAGATATGACGCGTATAGACTTTGTACGTTGGATTTTCTATTTTTAGGATGAAGGCTCTATTAGACTAACCAACCCCTGAGGCTCTCTAGCCGTGTTCAAGAAAATTTTTGTTTATTGCCAACACTGGTTTATCAGCATCAATTCCAACATGGCCTGTTGTTTGGCTCAAATTTAAGACTACTCAAGATTAGGCGTCTCGCATTTGAACTCGATTTAAGCCTGATGACGCCATAGGTCCAACTTTTTTTTTTGAACTAGCATGATGGCCCTCGCAAATGCAGGGCATCAACTTGAGTATGTTTAAACTGATGGCTTTGTAGATATTTAAGGCTTAAAGATTACAAAATATTGGATGAACATGTATGAATTATTGAAGTGCTGACACGTCTTCATTTTTCTACATAGGAATAATACTACCTCTATACCGGTTTATTAGGCCATCATGTATTTTAAGGAAAAACTAACTATTAATTTGGCCACAAAATATAATATATACACGACAAAAGTTATACCGTTAGAAAATTCTTTTAAATATGAATCTACCCGGCTGTCTTCACTTCGGCTTCCAGTATGAAAAATACTGAAATTTATCTAACTACACGACCAAGGTTGAATTTATGTTTCTCAACAATCGATGCCTCATTGATTGTTGAGTTTAAGGTGAACCGACTGATTTGAAACGATGGATGAATAAATGGTCCTTATGTCCTTTTTATTTTAAAAGTAGAAAAATATCAAAAGATCTACTAAGTAAAGAAAGTTTGTATGCCTACATCAAAACAATCCATCATTTATATATCGCTTGTTCTCCTCACCTTGAGCATTTCACAATTGTAGTGTCCTGGTGCAATATCATAGAAAAAATGCATACTCCCTCTGTCTTCAAATTAGTGTACTTATAGCTCTTGTTATAAGTCAAATATTTTAAGTTCGACTAATTTATTGGGAAGGTAACACCATTTAATGCACCAATTTAGTGTCAATAGGTATGTTTTGAGATGTATTGTACCAATTTGATGTCATATATGTTGATACTCATTTGAATAAAGTTGGTCAAAGTTTAATTCTTTTGACTTAGGATAAGAGCTAGAAGCACACTTATTTGAGGATGGAGGGAGTATTTGGCACTATAGTTCATGAGAAGATACATTGGTGCTATGTTCTAGATAAGACACACACCTTACATGGGGCCATATGAAAATAGAATGACTAGTCGAATCCCATACATGAATGTCACCAAAATCTTTAAATGTATATAAAACTTTTAAAACACAATACATTAGTGATGTTGTATTTGAAGTATTTATTTCTCATATAATAAGATGCTAAGATATGTTGCACCGTGAATGCCTTAAATAATCAATAAGGCATCATGAGGTGATGAAAAGATGGACCGACAACCGATGATAAACCCTCAGGTACATATTTTTCTTGACCTTTCTTTTTTTCTAGATGGCGCAAAGAAATTTGTAGTGTGTGACTTTCTTCACTATTGAATCGCAAAATGATTTGAACTTATTTTTTAATGGTAAATAATTGTGATACTCTCAATATTTAAATGTATTAAAATATGAAGATGAAGTCATATTTATTATGTTCTTAAACTTGCTGACCAAGCGTGTAAAATTAATATATTTGGAACTATTTGTAAGTTATCTTAAGAACACTCCAATGTGACTTCACAATTGGTTTAGCGTAAAAGGGTGAGCAAATTTTGATCTAATGGGCATCAACATTTGTCTAAGAAATAACTATTATAAGTCGACAGGATCATAGTCAGGGAGTTATTTGCATGCCTAAGATTCTGATGTTTAAAACCCCTAAAATACATCCACTAGTTAGTGATTCTAGATGATCCTTGGATTCATTAAGGTTTCTTTGGATTACATGAGTACAAAACACATGAATAGGAAAAATATAGTAATTTGATAGGATTACGGGTACAATACAAAGGATTGTAAAACAGATAAAAACGTAGGAATAGTCATATTGGATGAAATACATGAAAAGTGCTTCAATCATACACGAGTTAGTGTAATAAAGAGGTTAGAGTGGATGCTGAAATTCCAATATAATTGAGGTGTAGGAATGTAATCAATTATTCATAATCAGGAAACCATGATCATATATTAACCAACAAGCTAGTTTAACAAGAGGCTTTACTGTGGACTCTTTTATGTTTATAAATCACACAAGTATTAATGTTTCCGGTTAATACAATTCTAGCATGGTATGTAAATATTTATCATAAGCACGAAGATATGATAATAACCACTTTATTATTGTCTCTTGGACATATCTCCAACAGTATCTACCATTTCTAAAAGTTTATTTGATAGACTTAATATGGTTCCTACATGGTCACTAAAGTTAAGCTTTATCTAGTTGATTCTACATTCAAGAAAGTAGTGTGTATTAAATAAAATGTTATTGTTCAAACTAAAATGTGCCATGTACTTACTGATCTTATGATAGTTGATATGACCGAAGATGCTCCATCACCCATTATACTTGGTAGACCATTTTAAAGAATTGTGAATGCTTTAATCAATCAGCATGAGAGGAACATGAGGTTTAAATTACCCTCACGATGAACTTTCGTTGTTCATTTTCCCAAGAAGGAGAAGACAGGAATATATGACAATAACATCATTACTTTGATGGGCAACTACTTTGGAGCGGGAGTTCCACTACCAAATCACCACTCCGTCGAGCTAAACGACAAAAACTAGAAGCGCTTCATGAGAGGCAACTCATGTGAAATAAAATTTGTTTATTTTATGCTTAGTTTGTTTTGTTTTTAGTAAAATAGTGTTTAAAGATCCGAAAAGAAGAGGAGAATTCAAGGCATTCTTTCTCAAATTATTCATTGATATCTCAGTAACAAAATGTATTAGTGTTATTCTTCAAATTATTGTCCACTAGTATACTAGGATAGATATTTCATCTCCATAGAGAAATTAAAAAGACGTTTCAAAACAATCTGGAAAAGTAGTGACCACTAGTCGGTCATATCAGACTGCACCGTGTGGTCATACGAGTTTAGTTGCTAAACAGCGCGGTTAACATTGCTAAGCACAAATTTTTATGAGTTGTTATCTCATTACACCCTAGCGTAACGTGTGGCCATACTAATTAAGCGAAGAAAATCGAAAATTGTGAAGCTACACTAATTTTTAGCGAGCTGTCGTACAACGACACACCGTCGTACCGAGCGGCCTTACCAGATGGACGAAAAAACTTCACCAACGTACTAACACTTTGACGAACACTCAGATGCCGGGAGTCCACTGTATCGTGCAACCGTACCGACCACCATCAGGAGAAAACCCTAATGGAGAAGGTAAAGTTCTTGGTATGGTAGCGCCCGACTGTAACCCCCCAAAATTTATATAAGAATAAATTATATTTTCGTGGCATAAATTTAGAACAATTTTTTTTATTAATAAATGAGATGAATTAGATTTCTATGCATGATTTCCTTTCTTGTATGAAGTGTTCAATTACATAATGTCATCATGTCAATATATTAAAAAACTATTTACCAAAAAAGAATGTCTTGGCTATATTTACCATTTTGAATGATTTGACTTTTTCTAAAAGAAAAAGAGCCAACATATATTTTACAAAACCCTTTATTTACCAAAGAAAAATATACACAAGAATATATGGAGATCTATAAGATATTGTCTCCATATTATTTCTAAAGCCACAATTCCACAAAAATTTGGAGAAAGAGTTTTCTCAAACATCTTTGAAAAGCTATAAGAAAGGAGATATAGTACCTCCAATTTATTTTTATGAGAAGGAGTTTACTAGAGCTCTACTTTCATATTTGAAATCTTTTCAAAGGCTAAATTTATATCATGACATGATCATCCTTGAGGCGTATGTCTTTTTGGTGAAGATTGAATTGTTTGTCTCTAAGTTGACTTTGTTTGACATGTGAGTTTGCTTGTATGAATACCTTGCCAATAATGGACATCTAAATCAAATCAAATAAAGATCAACTAAATGATCATGTCAAGTGGGAAAAATATTAAGAGTATCGATTTACCCTTTTATTTGTGGTCAAAACCGATTTAAAAGGTTTTCTCTCAAAATCCCTACATCTTTGTTCTTTCAAATAAAGGTTTTATTTTCAAAACATAAAGTTTATAAATGAGCTCTACATTATGTGGTACTCATTTATTTTCAAATATATAATTATTAGGTATTTTTATAATTGTTTTGCCTCCAAAACAATTTATTTGTTTTCTTATCCAAAAACATCAAAACCTCTCTTATACAAAATGCTATTTTATTTAAGGTCATATTTGAGACCCATATTATGTTCGCACTCATCCTATTTAAAAAATAAACATTTTGTGAATTGTTTATATAATTATTTTATCCTATTTTCCTTTATGATAGAAATAGTAAATTGGATGTTTTAATTATTTTTCTTCAACTATAAATCTTGGGAAAATTACTCAACCCCCTATTCTAAAAATGATACTCTGGCCCATACTAATGGCTTTAACTTTGTCTACAGACAAATACGTGTAGTCTAAATAATTAACTAGATATATAAGAATCTAGATAAAGTGGAGGCCATTAATATGAACATGAGGGACTACCCTAGATATGTTTAGATTCAAATGTATTTATATACTAAAATGTGACTAGATATATATGAAACTAGACAAGTGTCTAGATACATAAGAATCTAGACAAATCTGTTACATTTTTTTCAAGTACGGAGAGACTATAAGAAAATTTGGAGTGAAATTTCACTAATCGTTTTCTGGTGCACAAATCAAAATTTCCGATTTGCAAATTTTCCCTTCAGAACTAATCCTAGGCGTTGATCCACGATCCAGCGGCGCTACAAGCAATAGTAGGACGCAGGATACGAGTCCTTGTTCCTCCCATCTTCTTCGCCTCTTCCTCCTCTCGTCTCTTCCTTCCTCCGGGATCCCCTTCGTTCTGCCAATTTTAGAAAATTTTGGTAGGTGGGCAAGAGATTGCTAGTGTGCTCAACCGGGAGGATCAGTTGCGGGACACAGGAGATGATCACGCGAGCAAAGCTTGTGGAACAGCTTAGGGAGCACCAGATCCGGTCGGCGAAGTCCTACTCGGCGGCCCTCGCCGTCTTCTCTCCCAACCCCCACATCTCCTCCAGGTTAGGTTCCCCTCTTTCTTGATTTCTTCTTTACGCTAACATCTGATGCGACGCTCTTCGAATTTCACGCGGTTTGGACTTTGGTTTCAATTGAATGGCCCTTGTGGGTGTATATTCGATTAAGCTTAAGGATTGGTCCGGTTCGCGGGGTATAGATTGCAGGCCATGCTGTGTATTTTGCTTTCTTGATTATAGGGATCTTAGCTGATCTGTATAGTTCATGGTGGCATTTTATTTCTTGGTTAGTTCCTACCGGTGACGACCTATAGGGATTTTAGTTACCTTTATTATTTGGGAATTATACGATATGGCTGTTAGCAGATGCAAGCTGGCTGGATGAAGATCACCTTTTATGCCAATTGGAGGTTAACACGTTCAGTTGGTGGCATACTAGCATACAGAATGTTTGGAATTTGAGGTTGTGCGAAGATCTGATTTGGATACCAGGGTTATCGGAAAGCATGGGCATTGACTGTACATTAGGCAAGCTGGATGCATCTGCAGGGCTATATAAACTCAATATAACGCTTTTTACTCTTATCAAGACAATAGCAAAGCTACTGAGCTTAGTTAGCAGCTTTGTTTGGATGAATTTTGTGAATTGCATCGATTGTTTTTAAGGTGAAGCCCTCTCAATGTTAGTTGATGAAACATAAACAGACACGCTATTGAATAAGCATAGGTTCTGTAAGGGTTATATTGTTTGTGGAGTTTTTTCAGTTGCCGAGCCAGCAACTTTTTTCATGTGGATAAATTGAGTGCCTTCACTGCTGTGGCTATATTAGTAAAACTCTTCCGTCTATGTTGGGGCCCATCTGTATAAAGGACACTTGACCTAGGTCAAGGTTCGGCAAAACACTAGTTGTCCTCTTTTGACTGCTAATAGTCCTTGAATCTAGGGACTTTCCTGGCTCTTACTACTTTCGGACCCTCAGGTCGATTTTTAAATATATAAGGGTCAACCTCTTCATTAAAAAAGATATATCGTTCAACCTAAAAAGATATATTGTTCAACCCATTTTTTAAGTATGTCTGATCGGAACTACTGTACACACGATGAATTGGTATCCGGCACTGGTACGGTGTGATATCCAGCCATAGGATCGATGGTTGCTATGCTACGTTGGACAAGGATCGGACGGGAATTCGCCGTGTGTATAGCAGTACTCATGTCTGGTTATATTGGCATCTACTTAGTGTTGTAGGTTTTGGGGGGAAATTTCTGGATGGGCTAGTCACCTGGACTTGCACGCCCTCATATATATAGCTCAACTTAGGATTACATCCTAACTTGTACACTAGAATACTCTAGACTCTGCTAGGACACTAACTCGGACTCCAACACTCCACTGAATATTCCAGACTCTCCTAGGACACCACTGCTATACTAACCCAGACTCCAACACTCCCCCTCAAGAGGGCATGGGTCAGTCACCATGACCATCTTGCTACAAATCCATGACACTCAACAGCTGCATCCTGGAGTAGAGAGAAGTGCAGATGGCCTGCTGAGTGAAGAGTGTTGCATGCACATCTGCTCGAGGCTTGTGGAATGATCCAGAGGAAGTGAGAGAGAGAAGCTGCTCCCTTATATCAGCTCCAACACACCAGCAGCAAAGCAGACTCCAGATCCTCAATCTTCCCTGCAGCAGCACCCGCTTCATCTCCGGTCCAGGCTAGCAGCAGCAACACCCGCTTCTCTCTACTCCATTTATACACCAGGACATCACCACGGGACACCAATGTAACTAGCTTCCTGAGCAACACCCAGTGCAGAGCAGCAACCAAGCATCACATGATGCATCTTGCAACATGAGGTGGCTACTGCCCGCAAAGAGCAACGAGGTGCAGCCTCCCACTGACTAGGTGACTACGATGTGCCCGGTGTTGTTGATGACAAGAGCCGGAGTGGGTGCTGCAATGGTGGAACGGTGGTGGATAGGGTTAGGAGGAGGATCCTAGCTCTGATACCATGTAGGTTTTGGGGGGACATTTCTGGATGGGCTAGTCACTTGGACCTGCACACCCTCATATATATAGCTCAACTTACGATTACATCCTAACTTGTACAATAGAATACTCTAGACTCTGCTAGGACACTTACTCAGACTCCAACACTCCACTGAATATTCCAGACTCTCCTAGGACAACACTGCTATACTAACCCAGACTCCAACAAGTGCCTACAGTCATTCCACACAGTCCCCTAATTGACGGATGGAATAACGTGATACACATCACATAGTTCATGTTTAGGGTCTGCCCAAAAGAAGTCATAGTTTGACCTAAGCAGGAATGTGGTATATGCTTAGGGACATCAATCCAAATCTTTCCGAGAAGCACATGACAAGGCTTTTTGTAATGTTTGAAAACCAGAAATACAGCTTGTGAATTTGGGGTTTAATCTGGAGGGGTCATAACTCATAAAAAGTCAAAGGCTCATAGCTAGGATTTAATATGGAGGGGTCCTTTATTTCCTGCCTATTCTCTGAAAGAAATGCACGTGGTGGATTTGAAGTTGGCATTAGAAGGAACTTGCAGTGCTCCATTTTATAAGAAGGGAGGGAAGGTGTCTGTTCCTGTTACCTGTGACAACCTGTTTGCTTTGGCAGAATGAGACTTTGCTGGTGGACCTCATTCCTGTTGCATAGACACATAGCTGTAGAAATAGTGCTCCTTTCTATTTCAGAAGTTGCCACGAGTTGAGGTTGTTTGCAAGGGTGGGAAGTTGGTAATTGGCATGACTACAAATGCCGCTGAGCAGGGCCGAGCCGACAAAATTCGAGGCCCTGTGCGAGAATCTAAAAGGGGGTCCTATCTCACAAGTAAATTGAACTTACGAAACAATATAATGTGTAATTGATGCTTTGATCTTGATTTTTGAAACACTACATACACTCATATCCATGGCGAAAAAATTAGAACATATTTTTTTAAGCCGTAAGCGTAGGTCTATTTTTGAAAATGATGCACATAATATGGGCACCCTGCTCCTATTCGGCCGTGAGACCCTGGGGAGGTCGCCGCTATGTCCTAGTTCGCCACTGCTAAAGGGCTGTCTGCTGCCAAGTTCACACTTGAAAATTTTGGCCCCCTAAAATATGGGGCCCTGTGCAGCCGCACCGACGGCACTCCTGTCGACCCGGCCCTTGTGCTGAGTATGGCGCAAGTTCACCAACAATCTAGCTGGACAGCAGCCATGGCACCATATAAACAGCAAGGTTAAATACTGCAGGAACCACTAGGAGTATTCAAATATGGTTCCAACTCAATCCGTAGAACCCGTTTACTTTTTCATCCGTTTAAGATTTTATGAAATATTTATTTCTTCTGAATTCTGTTTTTTCCCACTAGGTTTGAGAAAGCTCAACGCAAATTTCATAACCTCACAATTGTTTAAGTTATGTCCATACAAACAACATAATGCAAAGCTATGAGTGTAGAAGGTAACAACGCAGCAGTCATCACAGACCTTATACTCTTAATGTTGCTGCATTTCTGCATGTCTCTTCAACAGAAATTGGAAGCTTCGACTGATTCTAACTTACAATTTGCACACCCCTCAGAAAAAAAAGTTAGTGCCAACTTAGGGAGGGTGGCAATTCGGCTCGCAGGAGCACGTGATCCTATTATGAGAAAACATATTTCAAAATTTCAAAAAATTCGGGAATTTTTTTTGCATATACATTCGAACATTTTATGTTGGTACACAAGTTTTCGGGATGAAATAACATCTCATGTGTCGTGTATAAAAAAATAAAATACGTCACGTGAATAGTCATATTCCTGAGACATTTTTTTGTCTTTTTACACACGACACGTGAAATGTTATTTTATCCCGAAAACTTGTGTACCAACATAAAATATTCGAATGTATATGCAAAAAAAAATTCTGAATTTTTTGAAATTTCAAAATATGTTTTCTCATAATGGGATCACGTGCTCCTGCGAGCCAAAGACAATATCTGCAACTTAGGGATATTATCTCAGCACAAGTTAGTATGCACAGATTCACAGCACACTCCCTACTAGTACATTTTTCTTTTGGAATTCTTGAGAGCTTTTCCCTGTGTTGCTCCTGCAGCCGTTTTCCGGTCTTGAGTTTTCTTGAGCTTTGGTGTGGCTGCAAGTGAGTGCTCGTGGCACTCCAGGCTTTGATCCTTTGGTCCCGTGATGTGCTAGTTCTAGGTTAGCTTGGGATCCATTGTTTGCTGGTCATTTGGTTAGGACGGTCGTGCATTCCTTTCCTTTCCTTTTCTCTTCTAACTTAGCACTTTCTTCTTAATGAAAATGACTCGCTCCCAGGTGTCTCCGAGAACAAAAAAAGAGAAGTTGTACATGTGGTTTTCACACACCATTTTGGGCCTTTTGTGCATTTGTGCAGCATATACCCCTGTTTATAATGGGCAAGATATTGGAACCGGGTATTAACTTCATTGAGAAAAGTTTATATACCAGAAGTCAGCCTACATGGGATTAAGCTAAGAGACCAAGTTTTTTAAAAACTGTACTTTGCCGAAACTATGATGTGTGAACTGTGATCTATTACCTATCTGTGGAATGAAAACACCTTTATTTACTTGGTGTCATGGATGGTATGTGCATACCATCTAGACGCTGAGATTTACCTAATCGATGCCCATCTCTCAATAAATCATTTTAAATTCCTCTCTGCAACAGTAGTTACATTTTCATACATGGATCTTTCACTACCTATTGCATTATAGCCATCTCATTTGGTGTACCAAATGATTAGGTCCTCTGTCTTGCTTTCCAATTAATTATATAATTTTAGAGAAGAAATGAATCATGTAGATTATGCTGTTTTTTTCTTAATAACGATTGTATTTGAATTAATCACTGGAACAGGGGAGTTTCATTTTATCATCTCATCCCTTGTATCCTAAGTTGAACAATGAGAAGTACCAGATTTGTAATACTTGCTCATGGTAGGATGAAGGATTCTGAGAAGCATCCAGAAGGTAGCGTAGTTCATGTAATTGTGTCTGCGATGTATAATTTGCAAATCCTAGCTGATTTCAAAGTCCAAATTAGCATGCAGAGAGTTGTATAGTTGATGAAAATGCGCTCTATGTATCTGCATATATTAAATCCTAACTGATTTTTGAAGGGGCAAACTGGCTTAAAGTAAGTATTATTATTGATGCAGTGCGCTCTAGGTATTTGCAATTTTGAAAGTAGCTTATTCGCATTTCGGTTAGTATAAAATTCCTCCTAGCGGCCATCCGGTTTCTGCTTTAGTAGTTACAGATCAGCGTACTAGCTTATTGCTATTTGATTCAGTTTTACTTATACCCGTGTTGTATTTTCGTTCAGGCGGGATCTGAAGGTTGCCCTCCTCTATGCGGTGTTGTTTTGTTTTCTCATGGTGTCATGCTATGTTGCGCTTTACCTGAAATGGTTCAAGCTGTCATCCCTGTTTGTATTTTTTGGAATCCTCCTTCCAATAGGTCTCAAAATATCTAGGAATAGAAGGCTTAAAAGGAAAAGAGAGAGAAGACTGTTGTTGCCTTTGTCTATGTGAATATCTTGCTGGCACTACCTTGTAACATTTTAGTAAAAACGGCTCAGCTACAAAGAGGAAAAATCCTGCTCGAAGATGTTGTATCTCTTACATGTTCTGCTTTTGTGCATGCGCATGCATCAAGTCTCAGTTCCGCCTTCTTCACAGATAATGCTATCTTTAGAAACTTCTGTCTTTGCAAGGTAATGCTATCTTTAGAAACTTATGAAAGCAAATCTTCACAGATCTCGGCCCGTGTATATGGTGTGCGTTTGCTCGTGGATGCAATCATGTGAAATACCTGGTCGATTATCGTGTCGATTGGTTCAGTGTGCTAAGTGAGCCACTTTACCCATTTTCAGCATACCAAGTGCGAATATGATCGCGGTACTCCCTCCGACCCATATTAATTGACTCATATTTGTCTAGATTTGAATGAATTTAGACACTATTTAGTATATAAGTTTATTTATAAATTTTATAAATTCAACTCAATTAATATGGGTCGGAGGCATCATTTCATTTCAGGCTTCTAGGCTTCTCCCAGGGCATCTCCAAAGTCAAATCAAATCTGAATGTTGTCGTTTCACTACAGGAATGAGAAGCTACGCCGACGACCGGTCGCTACGCCGACGGCCAAATATCGGGGCCGTCGGCGTAGCCATCGTCTAGGCCAGCTCCGCCAAGCAGCCGTCGGCGTAGAATTGCCCTCGGCATATCCTATGCTACGCCGACGGCTGCCCTCGGCGTAGCTATTTTTTATTTTATCTCATTAAACTTTGAAAAATCATAACTAAATCATTCTAATTCGGAAAAATACAAATAATATATCAAAATTTGCAGAAAAATAAGACCTATCTATCTACACTCAAATATTACACATTTGTAAATAAAAATTAATTAAAACATAAGACATTATATATAGTTTAAAACGGGCATAAAAAATTCAAAAATGATCGAAACAATGCGAAACCTTCGCGTGGTGTTATATTATGTGACATAGTTAGAAGGAAAAATATCAAACTTGGTATATTGATTATGTCTCAAAGAAACCTTCACAAAATGACCTATCTCATTCGAGGTTTCTTGGCTTTCGGGTCAAATGACCAATGTTATGGCTAGAATCAAGACATAGTTTGTGATAATGTGCCCATATTGTGCATACACATGCATCATGGGATGGCGAACAATGTTGCAGGAGGAAGTTTTCCTTTTCATCGCACCAAAAAGCCATTTCCCATTTTCCGAGCACAAAAAACGGACGATTTTGTAAAGCAACCACCAAATGGATAATTCAAAATGGTACCACCACATTTTACAAAAATACTATACCACCTTATATAGACAATGTCCCAATAGGGGAATCCGAAACCTTTCCGTCCACCTCTGGTGAAAAAGACAAATTCCTGCCGAATCGGTAGGAAGTGGGTCAGATATGAACTACAGGTACATGATCCGATGCTCATGTTTTTTTACAAAAATCATTTTTAGGTTCACAATATGCTATTTTATCAAAGATCCAATGCAAGTTTAGCGAGGCTCGGCCCCGAGCTAAGAATCTTCATGCCCGCCGTTCGACAAAGTTTGACGATAGTTTAAAACGGGCATAAAAAATTCAAAAATGATCGAAACAATGCGAAACCTTCGCGTGGTGTTATATTATGTGACATAGTTAGAAGGAAAAATATCAAACTTGGTATATTGATTATGTCTCAAAGAAACCTTCACAAAATGACCTATCTCATTCGAGGTTTCTTGGCTTTCGGGTCAAATGACCAATGTTATGGCTAGAATCAAGGCATAGTTTATGATAATGTGCCCATATTGTGCATACACATGCATCATGGGATGGCGAACAATGTTGCAGGAGGAAGTTTTCCTTTTCGTCGCACCAAAAAGCCATTTCCCATTTTCCGAGCACAAAAAACGGACGATTTTGTGAAGCAGCCACCAAATGGCTAATTCAAAATGGTACCACCACATTTTACAAAAATAATATACCAAACTATATAGACAATGTCCCAACAGGGGAATCCGAAACCTTTCCTTCCACCTCTGATGAAAAGGACAAATTCCTGCCGAATCGGCAGGAAGTGGGTCAGATATGAACTACAGGTACATGATCCGATGCTCATGTTTTTTTACAAAAATCATTTTTAGGTTCACAATATGCTATTTTATCAAAGATCCAATGCAAGTTTAGCGAGGCTCGGCCCCGAGCTAAGAATCTTCATGCCTGTCGTGCGACAAAGTTTGACGATACTTTAAAACGGGCATAAAAATTTCAAAAACGATCGAAACAATGCGAAACCTTCGCGTGGTGTCATATTATGTGACATGGTTATAAGTAAAAATATTAAACTTGATATATTGATTATGTGTCAAAAAAACCTTCACAAAATGACCTATCTCATTCGAGGTTTCTTGGCTTTCGGGTCAAATGACCAATGTTATGGCTAGAATCAAGGCATAGTTTGTGATAATGTGCCCATATTATGCATACACATGCATCATGGGATGACGAACAATGTTGCAGGAGGAAGTTTTCCTTTTTGTCGTACCATCCATTTTCCGAGCATAAAAAACGGACGATTTTGTGAAGCAACCACCAAATGGCTAATTCAAAATGCTACCACCACATTTTACTAAAATACTATACCACCTTATATGGACAATGTCCCAACAGGGGGTTCCGAAACCTTTCCACCCACCTTTGGTGAAAAAGACAAATTCCTGCCGAATCGGCAGGAAGTGGGTCAGATATGAACTACATGTACATGATACGATGCTCATGTTTTTTTACAAAAATCATTTTCAGGTTCACAATATGCTATTTATCAAAGATTCAATGCAAGTTTTCCTTTTCATCGCACCAAAAAAGCCATTTTTCATTATCCGAGCGCAAAAAGGGAATTTTCTAAAGCAACCACCAAATAGATAATTCAAAAACGGAGGGTTTGTGATTAGTTGATATGGATATCATATTTGGATTCCTCTCATTTTTCTGATCAATTTAGACATATTATTTGTTAAATTCCGATTTATAGATTTAAAGATATTAATTATTCCATATTAAATAGAAAAATACAAAAAAGTAAAATTATTATATTTTTATTTGAATTCAATAATATTTTTACTTATTCATTAATGTTTATTTAAATAATTGTTTGTAATTTCAAAAAATACAAACATGTGACATGTTGATATAAGGGTTAATAGGATTGATATCATAGTATTGACAACAATGTATGAATTACTTTGCGGAAACAGATTTTGAAGGAACGAGGAAGTTAAGCGTGCTGGAGCTGGAGTAGTATTAGGATGGGTGACCTTCCGGGAAGTTCGACTAAGACTGCAATTTAATTAAATATTAAGTGTAATTAGTGTTAAAAGTATTCAAAGTGAGAGATTAACAGGTCAAATAATTCAAAGATTCAAAAATTGAGAAAAAAAAGAAAATAAAAAATTTAATTTTTTTTAAAAAAATATTTTTGCAACATGTCAACAAGCTATGCCGACGGCATTGCCCTCGGCGTAGCATACGCCGACGGCATTTTGATACGCCGACGGCCTCTATGTGCTCCGCCGAGGGAGCCCTTTGCCGAGGAGGCTACGCCGAGGGCAGCTGTCGGCGTAGCATACGCCGAGGGCATTTTGGCCTACGCCGACGGCTTTTTGCCCTCGGCGTAGCGCGCGCGTCCTGTAGTGTTTTATTTTCTTTCCTTCTTTATATTTCTTCTGTCGGCTCATCAAGTCATCATCCACTGCACCTGCGCTTTGGGCTACCTCAGATTCTCGATCCTCCTTTCCGTTACATTACACATTGTTTCTGCAAAGCCCATCCTGGCTGCAGGCTGCGTTTGTTGAGCCCCTGGGGGGGGGGGGGGGGGGGGGGGGGGGGGGGGGGGGCTGGTAAATGCATCTTCAGGGTAACTTATGTTAGCTACTCTTGTCCATGCTTTGGCACAGTACCATCAACACTGTAACAAGACTGGACGGTGGAACTGGCTACAGTATTACTACTACTATGCGTTGCCTGTATCATCGGCCATTTCACGGACGCTGAGATCCCAGACCAGAATCTCCATCATGATCCCAAATCTACTCAGCTCCCTCCATGAGATGCCCATGTTCATGTGCCATTCTTACCACAAGGGGCAGCATTTGTCGTCTACCGCGGGAATCATCTTCCCTAGTAGGAGTATCTCTATCCATCTCGCAGCCGATCGAGGATAGGTGGAGCACTGGGTTGGATTCCACTCCAGCACGAATGTTGGATAATCATGACAGTTCCGGACCAGACAGGATCGCACAGGAGAAAATGCCCAAACCACTATAAATTCTGGCACATGCCTAGCCATCTCCGAGTGCTTCCGTATTTTGACTGACCTCCTTCATGCTGTATAATAGTACTAGTCAAGTAGCCTGCCTATCGTACCATCTACGCATCATGTGTATCGCTAAGTGCCCGGTCGCCACGCTTTTCTTTCTTAACGGAACCACTGGAAACTTGTCTACTAGGTGGTTCCTGCGTTCAGTGGGCAACAATGTGTCCACTCGCAGTCCATATGCCCAAAGTGCACATAGTATATGAGTTTGTAGCACCATTTATTCCATCTTTTACCAGAAAGGGCTGGCTGCACCTCGTAGCAAGCTATATCCAGGGCTTTCTTTGCACGAGCGCCTCTCGTAGGATGGATACCTACCAGGGCGATTAGCATGCATATGCAGCAACAACAATATATCCACTAGTATATCAGTGTGTCGTTGACCACTAACTAGACTTGGTTGGCATCATCTGCATGCCGAGTAGTAAGTACAACTCCTACTACCTTTTCTTACCGATAGAAATCGTATTGTGTCCGGTAGTGCCAACGTGCGTTTCGCTGTCGCTCAAGAGCCCCTGCATCTGCGCCTTCTTCAGGTACCTAGCTAGCTAGCTATTGTAGCTTTTCTACGCGGCAAAATGGGCCAAAAGCGAGAGCATTTTATGTCCGTGCCGCACGCACGGGTGCCCAATGAGACGACACGACACGACCAAAGGAAAGGGGCCGTGGCAAGCAAGTGCCTGCATCAAATGATGGCTCGTCCATTTTCAGCTCCGATGCAGCAAGCAAGCAGGCCGCACCGAGACGTACACTTGATCAGCATGCACTCAGCTCGATCGGCTACCCTTTTTCTCCTAACCTGGCCAGTTCCTGGCTTGGGCACATTTAATTAACCCGATGCCAAGCTCATCGAGTTGCCCTTTGATCTTAACACCCGGTTTGTCTGTCCAGCAGTCGACACATCCTTGTGCACTCGCCTTCTTATTTTTTTATTAGGTAAAAAAGTAGAGGTCTAATGTTACATATATGTATGGTGAGGCGCCTCCTTTTTCTTCGCCCCGCATCATCTTTTTGTTCTTGCACGTTCGTGAATCATGGTGTCGAGGATCATCAAAACATCTTTCCCGATCGACACACTTGCTGTTTGCATTTTTCTTTCTTCCCCCTTTTTAACCTGCTGATACTAGTTGGCACAGGGTTTAATTTTGCCGACATGTCAAAGTGAGGTCAGATCATCGCGCGCCCAATCGAACAGTTTATTAGGTTTCTATATATGACATGTCGTTGCTTTGTTACTATCAGAGATCAGGAAAAGCAGATAGATCGGCTAGCTAGAACAACAGGCTAAGATATATAACTGAACATCGGTTACTGAATTATATGTTGTCAAAAAACAGTATCGACGACCACACAGTGTTTTGAGGTGGTTGTCTTGTTCTTTTCGACATGCTATATATAATCAACAAGCCGGAGATAAATACTGTTGCAGCTTGTAAGGACCGACGACTCATGAGTAGCGGGGATATGGGCTGGGGTCATAACAACGACTGCATTATGCAAAAGGTGATGCCCATGCATGCAAGGGCATGCATCACGCGTATGCTTCTTTTTTCTGGTCAAAGGCTTTCCTCCGCCGTCCGTCCTACGCATGGCACTGTGCGAGCTTTCTGGATGCATGCATGGCCATGCTCGTACGAGGGCCGTAATCATGCTGCACGGCCATGCCAATGCCATCCCTGGGTAGAAAAAGGAGGAAAGATATCAAAAGAAACGGCCAAAAGTGCGGCAGACGGAACGACTATTGCAGAGCTCAAGAATTGGAACCACAAATGTGCATTGTATAAATATGAAAACTAATCATCATTTCTCCTGGCTTTCGGCAACTCGCTTGGCAAGATCTCAACTACCCGCTATATCTTGTAGTATATGTACCACAGATGTTTCGTTGACACATGCCTGAACTTTTGCTTATGCCCGACCTGTCGAAACTTATACCTTGCTTAAGTTTTGATAACTATCAGAATTTATCTGGACATGTTCGAAGTAGGCTTTCCTTAACCGATATGATACCATGTTCATGTTCTTGAATGTCAGCCATTGATATTTTCTAAGAATAGTTCCACGGTTGAATATCAACCGTTTGAGACCTGAACATGTCCATGTTGTTGAATGTCAGCATTTTAGATGTCTTAATGTTAATCCCACCAAGTGAGTATGTATGCGCTCTCTCTTCCTTATGTAAACTGATTCATCATGCTTCCATGATGTCAAAAAATATTTACCTTGCTTAAATTGTGAGTTTACTTAGCCGATGGGATATTGTGTCCATATTGTTGAATGTCAGCCATAGAGATGTCTTAACATTGGTTCGATGAGAGACCATATCCAAGTTGTTGAATATCATCAGTTGGTATCTAATGGAATATTCATATTGCTTACATGTTGTCAAAAATATGTTGAAATAATTAGTAGTTTCTGTATTAATTTAATCCAAGTATAAAATATGATAGAACAATTTCCAAGACTGACTAGCATACACATAGTAGACATGCATCATATATGCAAGTGAAAACTTTGCACATCTACGCGTACTGCGGTACTAGTAATCAACAAGGAAATACCAGGAGGGCAAAGAACACGTACGAGTTTGTCGATGGCATGACCAGCGGCGAATCAAGAGGAATTCTGCCACCGGCGGCAGCAGCGGAAGTGGCATCAGCAGCCTTCTAAGCGGCAACGTCCGACATGGCGATGGAGCCGAGGAAGCCGGACAAAGAGGACAGAGAAGAACTTGAGCAGTCGCGCCTAGATGCTTCCCAAAAACCTTATCGCCTCTCTCCCGGTGCAGGATTAGAGAGACACCCTAGAACTCTCCATTATAGGGCATGGCAGCCCGACCCAAAGCCTGGTCCGAAAATCTCGGGCCTAGACCTGAAATTTAGACCTGAAGGTTGGGTCGGGCCTGGGCTTTATGTTTGGGTGATTTAAGGCAACGACTCAGTCTGTGACCCGCCGACCCGTCGAGCTTTTGGCCTTTTTGGTTGGGTCATGCCGGGCCTAGGTCTAGATTTTCTGCTTCGGGCTTCTTGGCCCCGCCCGAAGGCCGTCCTGGCCTGAGGTATGCTAGGTATACTCCTAGCAGGTTCTTGTTAATATGCAATAGAAGGAGAGTTCTAGGGAGAAGATCGTATGGCTAGAAATGCGAGAGTACCTACAATGGTAATTTGGGTTTCTTCACTTGTTGCAAATCAAACTCACGCATGCTTATATTTTTGTGTGCGTATGCAACGTTGTTGCAAACATTTTCCCACAATCGCCTCCTAGGGGCTTCTTGTCAAGCATAGTCTTGGATTGTTTAGCGGCAGGCAGGCAGGCTAAACACGAGCTATCGATTGATTCCAACAGCGGAACAAGGCTGGATGGAACCCAACGACCGACCGGTGGAAAAGCCAGCCAAGTTGCTGCTAATAAAGCGCAAGGTGGTGGCCAGTGCAAGCAGTGGCTCTTGCGCTGCCGCTAGCTATGCGTCGGTCGTATGGCTCACCCCACGAGCCGTCGCTCTCGCCGCGGGAGACGTCGGCGTCGGGCGCGCACGCACTGGCTGACGCACGTGACCCCGGCCGATCGATCGCGAAGACGCGCAGAGGCCAACCATGCAGCGCGCGCGTCCGTGTCGATCAATCGTCGAACACACGTAGTACTGTACGTACGTGCGTTCGTTGGGTCGCCCGGTCGATCGAGCCGGCGGTCCCCCATGCGCCAACGGACGAACAGCCACGGCGACCCCGACGCGCGAGCCTCCGCCACCGCGTCCGCGCCGCGGTCCAGTCCTTGACCTTGGCTATACCATACCACTGTGGCACTGTCGTCGTAGTACGGTTCACACAGCCCGGCGGCCCCATGCCCTCGGCGCCGTACCTGTCAGATTGCGCATATCTCGCGCGCAGGGCGTGACATCGACCTGACGGCCGGGGGCGCGCCTTATTAGCTGGCGCGCGCACGCACTATTCATGAGCTGAAAGCCACTGGTCCTGCGTATCATTGGGAAGCGGCCCCGCTCCCTCGATCGGGCCGGGTGCTCGGAGTTGAGCACGGCGGCCGGCCCATCTCCGTCGGCGTCAAACCCCGATCGGCCATTCAAGACTGCACAGCTGCACCCCACTACTGTTCCACAAGAAATGATATGCGTCGCGCGCACATTAGTTCGGCGATCGATGGGTGGTGGTAGCTCGGCGATCGGGTCGGATTGGGTACGTGCACAGCGCAGGGGATCGCTCGCACGTTGGTTAGTTGTGTAGTACTACGATTACATGTGGACGGCGACGGACGGCCTTGCCGCCTTCCTCCTCGACAGGTTGGATCGCCTACGTCTCGAGGTTTTTCCCCTTTTTTTTCATGCGCATCTAACACGTTTGATTATCAACGATGAGGGTTTGGGTGCCAGCCAGCATGCAGAGAGCTTAATAAGCCAGGGCCCCTCTCAAGTCTGAAGTACTGTATCTGAAGGAACTTCAGAGGAAATACTAGTTCAACTAACGTAGTAGTAGGAGAATCCAGAAGAGTTCACACGTCCCAATGCATGGACGCATGATAAAACCGTGGGTAGCCGCGTGAACCACGTCGACAACACCCGTGAGATTTTTTATGCTAAATTTAAATTCTCTTACATTTACCTATTTTAACTGAACTTGCTTCATTTGTAGGATTGCAAATCATGAGATTTTTTTCCTATTGTCGACTTTACATGTAATTTTTTGACAGGATAATTTTTTAGGCCTTGCCTTATGGATATTTTTCTTTGTGCTTATGACATACCCACAATTCTTCAGAAACGTTTATGCAATTCCCCCGCAATGCAAACAAATGTGTATTTCATGTTCATGCGCGTTTTCCACTTTCCAGTAAATGTAGGACTCAGCATGGCTGCGGACAAATCCAACTTTTCTGTGCGGACCAAAAAGGTCCTTGGTATAGCTGCATGGGCATGTACGAAACGAACGCATCGGCAAGAACTTTCTCGGCTATTGTTGACCTCAACTCGATCCGTTTCGCCCGTGCCGACTGACGCAGGGCGCCAACGAGACGGTTGACCTGAGAGGCAACTACTGTAGTTACGTGCTGCATATTGCGTGGTCCGTACCGTGGAGCGGTGGCGCCTCCCTCCCTGCACCTGCATGCTCCCAACTGTCCACACAAATATATTCTACTGCTGCGTCCAGAGCGGCAGATCCGCGTGCAAAAAGCTAAGCACCACGTGAATAGTTGTGTGCTGCGTGCGACAGCAGGTACGTAGAGCGGTAGTATATCGCTGACCCGGCTGATTAAGCACGCACATGCACCGTATGTAACCGTGTGTACATATATATGGCCTGCTGCAAGATTTGCAAATACTCCTAGTCGCTATGGCTGTCAGTTCGCATGTGCCGGCGACCGTATCGAGAATGCGATTTGCCGGAGGTACTATGATCAGACGTGTGGTTCCCACCTTTGATCATGTTACTATTTGTTCTTCTTATTATCATTGCTAGAAAAGAGATGGGACTACTTAGCAGGATACGTGAGGCACCAGCAAATACTCTTTGCCAGGCCGAAAACGTGTGCAATTTGTTTATTCTGGAGAGAAGCTTTGTCAAGCTAGATCAGAATGTTTCTCTGAAAAAATTAAAACACCAACACCAAGTCGGAATGTTTTTCTTTTCTTTCGTCGACATTGGGTTTTTTAATCACGGCATCTTGTCATCTATGACAAGGGTACTCGTCCTCACCGGAAATGATTTCCTCTGAGACCTTAGAGCACGTCTAAACGAGTGAGTGTTCCAAATGATAGATGTATTGCACTTGCACCTGACACAGGGCTAAGGGGCCGTTGGAATTTGGTGTTGGGCAATATTCTGAAATTCTCTTTTGCCTAATCATGCATGCATCACAAAAGGTAGGACTAAAGTTTAGTGCCAGGCTAGTTGGGAGAGAGAGAGAGTTGCACCTCGGGATGTAGTAGTTTATTCTATCACTCACTAACGTAAAAAGTAGTAGCTTTCATGCACTCCTTCTCCTCCGCCACCGCTCGTCTTGTTGCGACGAGCGGGCACCACAGATTACGGGAATGAGCCCAATCAATCTCATGTTTTGCATGGTGTTTATGTTTTGTTGCTCAGGGAAATTAAAATAATTATATTTTAATTATAAATTACTAACGGACGCGTTAACGGTCTTTTTGGATTTTCTGGATCATGGGTTGTTGACGACTCGGATGTGGGTTGCGCCCCATGACCTCGCTGACCTGCACTGAGACTGCATGTTTCCAGAACCATACGCACCCACCATCGTCTTCATCGTCCGATACCGTTCTGCGGCGTACACCACCGGCCGGGACAATAGGTCTCTGGAACCCCACATCTCGAAGATCTGTACGGATAAGGGACGATCAGGTTTTTGGGAGCGCTCTACCACGACTACTTGCAACGATGTTTTCCAACGACGACTTCCCCAACGACGGCTTCTTCCCAAAGATCAACAACCTCTTCGGCAATATCAACATAGGGAACAACATCAACGTCAACGCTAACGACAACGTTGCCGCTTCTCAGGCTTGCACTTTACGTGACCTTAATCATTTCATTTCATATTTTGCTATAATTTCTGGTTCTAGCGTTTGGAGTAGACGTGATAGGATTATCAAGTTTAGAAGCAATTTGTTCATCTAGTTTGTTAGTATGCATGATCCATTTAATTACTATTTGTATGATCATGCTTTGTTAGTTGTTTATTCAGATTAAATCATATGTATATTTTCAACAATCCAAATACCTAATTATAGGCAACAAATTACACTAGCATTGCCGCGACTACCAGGTCGCCTCCGTTTGATGATATATATTATAATAGATGGCGCACAAGAGCGATTCTTTGGTTTTAAAACATGAAATGCTATAGCGTCACTCTTGGCAAACTTGCGGGAGAGATTTTTGCTGAAAACAAAAAATCTTTTCAGAAATCCAATACCATGTTTAAGGTGGCTCTCTTTAGTGTTCTTGGGATTGTTAACTCTTATATGTCATTTGGCTATGGCAAGGACGCCTGGGATGCAATCGAGGCCAAGTTTGAGGACTCAGACACAAGCACTGAGTTGTATGTCACTAAGGATTTCTATGACTACAAGATGGTTGTTGATTGCTTCATCATTAAGCAAGCTCATGAGATACAGTCACTTGCCAAATACCTTGAGAAGTTCAAGTGTGTGTTGTCGAACAAATTTTTTGTCGGAGACATCATTGCCAAGCTTCCTCCCTCGTGGAGAAATTTTACTTCTCTGAAACATATGACACAAGAGTTTACCATAAAAGATCTCACTGGGGCTCTTCATGTGGAATAAAAGGCGAGATCAAAGGACACATGTGCTCAAGGATTTGGGAGAGGTTCTAGTGCCAACTTGGTATAGAACAACAACTTCAAGAATAAGAACAAATCTAAATGCAAATGGATGTTTGATGGCAAGAACAAAGCCACACACTCAACTAACTTCAAGAAGAAGAATGATAAGAAGAAAGGCTTTTTCCATGTTTGTGGTGATCCTAATCATTGGGCTCTTAGCTGCCCTAATCGCTTTGACAAGTGTCGTCATGGGAACTATGGCAATACCATTAGTGTTTTTATTGGTGATACTGAGATGAAAGATGTTGGATATGGTACTTTTCCTACTATCATTTCAGTATATCATTCTTCTGAATGGTGGATAGACACGGGCGCCAATACACATGTATGTTATGATATTTTCATGTTTTTTCTTATCGGGTCACAAGGACTTCTTTCGTGCTGATGTTTTTTTCATGTTGTTAGTACGATAAATCTGAAGTTTACTTCGGAGAAGACTGTACAAGTGAAGAATGTACATCATGTTCCCTCCCATCAACAAGAATCGTATCAGGGGATCGCTTTTATGTCGAGGTAGTTTTAAGTTAGTTTTTGAGTCTAATAAAATTGTAATATCTAAGTATGGATAGTTTGTTGGAAAAAGTTATGAGTATGGAAGCATGTTCCACCTATCTTTGCCAGACTTATGCACCAAAGTTATTAATTATGTTTGCGATGATAATGATTCTAATATTTGGCTTTCATGACTTTGCGAGAGAGGTGGACCGAGAAAACCGCCCTAGCGGCAAGACCCAAACGACCACAAATATCCGGGCTGATCCATTCCTTGTCCAAATTTAGATTGGAAATGTGTCTTGGCGAACGCGTCGCGGACCGCCCACGTGTCCGAGCGTGTCCCTCCTCACCCGCACCGGACCCGCCTGGCAGCAGCCACCGCTTCATCTCCTGCCATGGCCATCAATGTCGCATAGTAGTCTGCCTATGTGCGTCCCCCGTGCGCCGTTGCCGCCATAACCGCGCGCTTGACTTCATCGCACCAGCGGCGGGTGCACGCGCCGCACGCACCCTCACGCTGCAGTGCGCATGACGTTGTGGACACCGCAATCGCTGCTTCATGCCGCTGGAGGAGGGGACGACATGAGCGCAGCAGTGGCACATGCCGGTGTTGTGGCCTTCCCCGCCGCACTAGCAGGTCATGCCAGTGCAGTGGCCCCAGTGTTCTGGTTGCCACCGTTGTTCATCGACCTCTTCCAAGAGGACGACGAGTAGGCGGCGGCAGCACCTGCCAAAGCCGAAGCTAGGGTATTTTAGTTTTTTAAGCATGTTTTTTTTCTCTATATAAATTAAGTTTGTCTGAAATGAAATATTATGAAAAAAGGATCTGGCCGCTAGGAATATCGCTGATCCAAACGGATAATGACAAAAAAATTTATCCGCAGATAACCCAAATAGTTTAAAACAGGCATGTTCGATCTTTAAAATGGATCGGCTCGCTGAAGATGTCCTCTATGTTTACTCTTTTACTACGGGTTCGTGAGGACATGAATGACACCCGTCACAGCACAGTTGGTCCAAGAAGCAACACAAGAGTTACAGCAAAGTGGCGTCCAAGAGCTTGGACATTTCAAATTCCCCAACCCTTTGTACTGACAGATTTAGAATTCATCGTGTTGCAGCTGCCCACGAATCTGAAATAGTTGTCGTGATGGATGGATATCCTTATCTGCTGAATTGAGCGAGGCACGCGGCTAGCCCCATGCCTTGCACATATGGAATCTGAAGCAGAGGTTGAGCCAGGTGTGCGCTACTGTTCTTGGACCAACGAAAGAAATGGTCAGATATATATGATGACAAACCGATAACGAGTGCGACGTCTCTTTCGACCGATCGATCCGATCGTTGTTCCGCTTCGACTGCAGCGAAATAGGAGTGCATATCCCACGGACGATCTTGCTTGCCGTTCGTCCGGAAATCAGCAGCGGCGAGCTGGGGGGACGTGTAAGGTGACTGTCCATTGTTTCTGAAAGATACATATGTGAGTGTGATGGGCATGTCTCTGTAATATGTTTTGAGCTCCGGCGTTCGTTCGCTGGTTCCCAAAGCATTGCAGGATCAGTGCATCTGTGCATGTAGTGGTACCATGTATCTGTACATGGTACGCTCCTGATCAAAGTTCTGGCAGAGCGCGGAGAACGTGTCCTCACGCCAGCGACGGCAACCCTATCGTAAACCGGATGAGATCGGATGAGATTACGGGCTCGGTTTGACGGTCGACGCCGGCGTCGTTCTCAGGCAATGCGGATTGGATTGGATTGGACTGCGTGGTTTTGATCAGGAGTTTCTTTCACCCGTCTCGTCAGGCTCAGGCCCCCGAATCAAGGCGCAAAACATGGCGCGTCGACCACACGTACGTACCGGCAGGAACAGACGATCTTCGCCCGTCAAGTCGATTCGTACCGACTGATTTCGGCGGGATAGTTTTGTTCTTGCACGGGCGGGCTTAACCGCGGCGGCAGGCGATTCCATCGGAGGCGGAGCGCCGACCGCGGCTTGATGGAAGCTCTCGCTTGTGATGTGAAGTTTTAGGAGTTGCACGGAGAGGTGCAATGAATCTTGGCGTGCATATCGCTTTGGCTCCCGGGTGGAGTGGAAAAGCAGAGTATGTTCTTTTTCTGTGACAACACAGAAACAGAGCAAGCACGTTTAGTGGAGGAAAATATCTCGTGCGGCATGGCTTGTGCCTTGTGGTGTACCTAGTGCACCTGACTACCTTCCCCGTTTATCCAAAAGTACTCCCGAGTAGTATTTAAAAAAACTCAATAATATATTTTAAAGTAGACTAGATTTGGTAAAATAGATAAACCTAAACAATATAGAACATGTCTAGATACATTTCATTTCTAGAAAAGCTAGAAGTTTTTACTGATGGAGTACATTAGTGAACGGAGGGAGTAGAAGATTAAAAGACACAATATACATATACCATTTTAAAACCGAACTGATGGAATTCATAGGTTGGACAATAAAGGACCAGTGTAGCACTAAGACTAACCTGGCAATCGACTGATTTAATAACTAAATCAATAAGATATGTTGTTCTGTTTCTAGCATCGTGAGCTGATTTTTAGGAATAAGATTCATGTTGTACATTCGTTCCAATTTAAGGAAAACATGTATCTCATTTCCTAAAACTAAGCCCACGACCTAAGAAACGAGACAAATATTTGAAGGAGTGATCTAGGTCTAGGTGTGTCTTAGTTGGTCAACCATATAAGACATCATATGTCGGTCCGATGGTTTTGAGAATAAAAATTGCATTCACTAACCCATTTTTTGAAAAACAAGGGCAAGGATGCAGAAAAACAATGATTTTATTAAATGAGATGCAAGGCAACATGACCCCGAGCGTCAACTTGCAAGTAAAGTACCGAGGGAGACAACAACGGTAGGCCTATGAAATCGTAGAAAAACCAATACTTACGACTAAGCCGACACTCTTCCATCATAAAGCTGCAAGAAGGAAGTATGCACTAATGACAATAACGTCGTGTTTAGCCTGTGAAAACTAGTATGAGGGTTTTCAGCCTTGATGCCAGGTATAACAACCAAGGCAACGGTATCGACATAAAAATATTGTTGTCGCACTTTAGCTAAAACACTTCACACCCTATCTCTGCATATACATACATTCTTTCTTTGAAAATAAATACAATTGGCTTGGAGAGCAAATATAGTATGGCTAATGTTTGGTTTTATCATGTTATATGTACTCATCAAAATTTCATGGCGTCTATGTTTTATTTGTAACAAATTCGTTGTTTAGAGTGTTAGGTGAGATCCCACCAAAGTCATACTTCTAATTTATTTCTTAAATTCTAATATAATTTTTTTAAAAAATTATACTACTAGAATTTAATAAATAAACTAGAAATGAGATTTTGGCGAAATCCACTTGACACCTGTTCGCCTTGTTCTATTGTTTTAGAGTCCACGGCTCGTACTGTCCTTCCATGGCAAGAGTGTTGTACCTGAATAAAACATTGACTGCATTATTGTCAGTTGAGCTCATCCTCTACTTTTGCTTGGAGTAGATCGGTCGGAGTATCTCTTTGCTAGCAAAATAGAGTAGTTATCTATAGCGCCACCGAAGCGTGCCCGACGTGCGGGCTCCACAGAGAAATTCTACTATTTGGGTATACAGTACGTACGTAGCTGTTGGAAAAGAAAACTCTGTGGCTGCGTGGGATTCGGTCCTTTCGATGGCACGACCAGCTGACATCCCCCACACGTGCGGGCAGGCCGGGACCCGCCTCATATGATTGGCTTTACGCGTGTCGCGACGCGAGTGGGCGGAGCACCCGCACGGGTGCTTGGTCGCATCTCACCTCTCCCGGAGCCGGAGAGACGTCACTCGCCATCGTCCGGCCACATCACCGCTGCCCCTTTCGCTGTGCTTTGTTCTCTAGTGCGCCGAGCGGCGAGCAGCAGCGGCGACCATATTCCAGCTGATCATGGACTGCTTTGCTTTCGCCAACAACAGTGGAAAGAGCTCGCTCGCAGACCGTGTACCAAAAAAAAAAAAAAACAGTTGATTTTTACGAGACACAGTCCATGCACACCAATACAATATACACCACCCACAGTATCAGAACGGATCAGGAGCTAGCTATACCTATACATGTGTACCACCAACCCGTACAGCTATTTCGAACCTTCAGGACATTGTCCTCAAACGTGAGGTACATCATACCATGATTACATGGTGAAGCAACAGACACGAATAAATATGCGTAAAAAAGGTTATCGGTAAACATCGCCCTAATCATCTTTCTCTGGCACCCAATTAACAATGATGCCCGCCTATCTGGAAATCTGGATCCACAGCACTCCTTTGATCATTTCTTTTTTTTTTGAATGACAGCAGGAGAGCTGCTATATTCATTGCAATAGAGGGTGACATATTACAAGATTAAGGCAGGCGAAAAGAAGGGGATCGCCTGCCTGTAAAAGGGTGGGTAACAGGGGAAATTCAGCCTGGGTCAAAAGGTGCCCCTCCGGACTGATCTACAAGAGAGACCGGGGCGCCGGCTAATTTCCAAAGGGAGGCTTCTTCCATGATCTTGTTCATGAGTCCGGTGATCGATAGTTCTTCCTTTTGGAAAATTCGTCTATTACGTTCTTTCCATAGCTCCCAACATATGAGTTGTGCTGACGTGAAGGCCCTCTGTTTTATTGCCTTGGGTTTCTTGCAAATTAACTGAGAAAACCATTGTCGAATGGTAAGTTCCTTGTTGGCCCAAGTAATTGGTTGTAGGAGATTAAGCTGTAGAAGTTCAGCACATGCCGTCCAAATTTTTATACTGTAGATGCATTCAGTGAATAGATGACTGGCTGTTTCGAGATTCCTTTGACATAGAGGGCAAAAATAGTCGTTCTCCCATTGCCGCAACAGAAGTTTGTCAGCTGTCAGGACTCGACCAATCATTAATGTCCAGATGAAGAACTTGCACCTAGCCGGCGCCCATCCGTTCCAAATAAGCTGTTTGAACTCAGTCCTTGTGGACCCAAGGAATTGAAGTTGGTATGCAGATTTTGCCGTGTAGAAGTCGTCCTTGCCGATACACCAAGATATGCTATCTGGAACACTGGAAAGTTGCACTTCGTCTAACAACTCGGCTAGGCCAATTAGTTGTACGAGGTGGTCGTCAGTCCAACGGAAGCGCAAATCCTGCAACCATTTCCCGTTGGCTAGGGCGTCCTGTACACACCGGTTTTTCCTAGCCGAGATTTTATAAATATCCGGGGCTATCTCACATGGCGCTTGACCTCCAAGCCATCTGTCGGTCCAGAAACATGCTGTTTGACCGTTTCCGATAGTGATTCGTGTAGCCGCGGAGAATAGCTGACGATCAGTTTTATTGCATGGAATTGGCATATGAACCCATGGCTTTTGCGGACTTTTCCATTGCTGCCAGAGCCATCGGAGTCTTAGGGCTCTGCCAAAGGAGACAAGGCAGTGCACCCCAAGGCCACCTAGGCTTTTTGGTCTGCAAACCTGTTTCCAGCTCACTCTACATTTCCCACCTTTGCAGGACGCTTCCCCAGCCCAGAGCCACGCACGCCGTCGTCTGTCAAATTCTTTTCGGGCCCAGGCTGGCATCTCGTTGATTGTCATAAGATATACTGCCAAAGCTGTTAGAATGGAGTTCAGCACTGCTAACCGCCCGGCCTTGCTCATCAGCCTTGCTTTCCATGTGGCGAGATACCTATCAACCTTGTCCAGCAGTAGCTGCCAGTCACCTTTTTTAAGCTTCTTTATAGATAGAGGTAACCCCAGATAGGTCAATGGAAATTGAACAATTTGTACGCCCATTCTTTGCATCATATCCTCAATTGGCAGGCCATGACATCTAATCGGAGTGACCGAGCTTTTGGTCAGGTTTGTTATCAAACCGGTCGCTTGGCCGAAGTCTTTTAAAATGCTGCAAATGCCAGAGATATCACTCTCTAGGGGGTTGATGAAAAGAGCCACATCGTCGGCGTAGAGAGAAGCTCTGAATGTGCTGTACTTTCCTTTTAGCGCGCTTAGGATCCCAGATTCCGTGGCTAGCTCAAGGAGGCGGTGAAGCGGCTCCATGGCAAGGTCAAAGAGGAATGGGGAGAGGGAGTCTCCTTGCCTGAGGCCCCGACGGTGCATGATTGTTCGTCCAGGAACCCCATTGATTAAGGGTTTGGAGGTTGCTGATCGGAAGAGCATTGCAATCCAGTCACGGAATCTAACTGGGAATCCGCGAGCCTGCAGCATATCAAGGATGTAAGTCCAAGACACTGTGTCGAAGGCCTTGGCTATGTCAAGCTTTAGCAGAAGCATAGGGGTTTTGGTTTTGTGGAATTGTTTTGCCAGGCTTTGGACATAGAGGAAGTTGTCCTGGATGTTTCTCCCAGCAATGAATGCGCTTTGGCAAGGCGAGATTAGGGCATCCAGCTTTGGTTGCAACCTGAGCGCCAGAATCTTGGAGACTAGTTTAGCGAAAGCATGAATTAGACTGATGGGCCTGTAGTGAGTTATCTGGGTGGGCTGGTCGTGCTTTGGCAACAGAGAGTAGAAAGCTGTGTTCAGGTTTTTAAAGGATGGCTCATTGATATCGTGGAACTGACGCATTGCTCTCAACAGGTCTTCTTTAATCACTTCCCAAGAAATTTTGAAGAAACCGCCTGAAAACCCATCTGGACCAGGGGCCTTGTCCGAGGCCGTTGCAAAAACAGCATGCTTGATTTCCTCTATTGTGAAGGGGGCATCAAGATCTGACAAGTCGGGAGAGGTGAGGTTCAGTTCCGCCCAGTTGAAACGCTTGTTACAGTTGATGGACGAGCCTACCACAGAAGTGAGGTGGTTGTTCACCACCTGTTCAATCTCGTTGGGAGCTGTTGCGGTTCCTGAGTCGGACTCAAGTATATGAATCCTGTTCTTGAGCTTGCGGTGAGCCGCACGACTGTGGAAAAATTTTGTGTTTGCGTCACCAAGCTTGAGCCAATTGATCCTTGCACGTTGTCTAGCTTTAATCTTGTTGATCACTGAGAGACCGAGAGAGCGAGCCTTAAGACTTGTCCTCAGCTCTCGCTCACCCTCAGTGAGCCGCCTTCTTTCTTGTGCCGTGTCAAGTCTAAGAACGATCTCCTGGCCCACCAACATCTGCTTCTTGATATCTCCCACATAATTTTTTGCCCAAGAGGACAAGTGCTTTGCTAATCTTCGCAATTTGTAGTCAAGGATCGCAAAGGGGTTCGTTAGGAGACAAGCCTCGTTCCAAGACTGCTCGACAACCTCTCGGTATCCTTGCAGTAGGGGCCAGAAACTTTCGAATCTGAACCGAGGATTTGAACGGAATACCAGGTCTTGCACCAAGAACAAAGGGCAATGGTCAGACATGGATGATGCCTGGGGCAGAAGTTTTGCGGCCGGGAAAAGGTCCTCCCACTCAGAGTTGCAGAAGGCACGATCAAGGCGCACGAGGGTAGGATCGTCTTGTTCATTGCTCCAAGTGAAACGACGCCCTACCAGTTTAATTTCCTTTAGTGAGCTCAAGTCAAGCGCAGCTTTGAACTTGGACATCCATCTCCTATTTACTCATGGCTTATTTTTGTCATGAGCATGCAAGATCAGATTAAAATCTCCAATGATCATCCAAGGACCATTGATGCTCGTTTGAGTATTAATGATTTCATTTAGGAAGCTTTGTTTTCGCTCATCATCGGACGGTCCGTAGACAGTGGTTAAGGTCCAGGCCTGGCTAGCGTTCTGGTCCCAGAACGAGGCAGTGATGGAGAATAGGCCAATGGCGATGTTGGTAGCTTGCAGGTCATCCTTCCAGAAAAGCAGGACACCCCCCCTAGTGCCTGTCGCAGGAAGCTCTGCATGGCCGGGCAGCGTGTGCCCCGCAATCTCAACTCTATCGGCATCTGAGAGAGGCCCTACTTTGGATTCTTGAATGCAAAGTATGGAACATCCAGTACTAATGGCGAGGTCCCGGACAACCGCTCGTCGAGCCTTGTCATTTTGGCCTCTCACATTCCAGCTCAGAATTTTAAGGCGTTGCGACATTACTAGCTAATCGACATTTTCTTGAACATAATTGAGAGTACAGCCAGAGTGGCACTAGGCGAGACTGGGGGGGATTCTTGGCTTGCCGACGACAGGTAAGGGCAAGTCTTCTTCCCATCAAAGCTAGATGAAGCATGAAAAAATAACAGAAGCAGCTACAGACAAACTTCATGTGGGCGTCGCCCTGCCAGCTACCGGTAAAGGCATGGCCACAGCTCCATGAGACAACTAAAACTGAGGATGCACTATCCATTGATACAGATCGACACATTTGGCGCACTGAGACCTAGGCCGCAGGATGCGCCTCAAGCAGCAGGTCATGCATGTCCTCTTCAGGCAGGACAAACTTGGGCTTGTTGGCAACGTCCGCAAGTACCGCAAGGCCCTGGAGGCTTCTGTCGGACAGCGGTTCCTGAAACATGCGCAAGTACTGATCGAGCACAACATCCGAGAACTCATCTTCATGTTGGATTAGTCCCAGCTGCTTGCAAGCACTGGCTTGAACACGACGCAAAGTCAAGAGGGAGGAGCTTCTAGTTGCTGGGCGTGCGCTTCTTCGAACTGCCGTGTCCCCGCAGAAGAGTTTCCTTGGACCATTCTTCTTCCTCTTTTGCTTGGCATTGGTAGGGAACCCAAGAATGGATGGCGAGAGCATCCCCAAGAATCTGCTCATGAGAGATGTCTTGGGGTCAACGTGCATGAGGCCTAATCTGTCAGCCACCTCTTCCACTCCATCCTGAGGGCAGAGATTGGCGTCCCGGAGTGCACGGAGTGCATTAGATTTGAGGGTGATCTCTGCCAGAGCCACACCATCCATCTCGCCTGAGGAGGACGCAGAGGAAGAAGTTGCTGCCGTCGCAGTTGGCACCGTCGGCGTCGCGAAGATGTCCTGCAGCTGCCAGCCCGGTGAGGTAGGCCTGCCTTGTTCAATGGAGTTGTGAACCTCAAACAACATTTTCTCAGGGACACAATGACTTTGATGTGACTCTTGGGCGCCCGGCCCGAAGCAGACTTCGTGGCCACCTAGATACGGCCCCGGCGCTGGGTCAAGCATCCAGACGCCATTCCAATCGCTCAAGGACTCATGGCTTGGAACGTACTCAGCAGACTGTTCCTCGAAGCAGCCCCTCCATTGATCAACATCAGCCAGCTCCGCAGACTTGTGCAAGGGGGAACGCAGATGAGGGGGGGAGGTGTCGAGCTGCCCATCATCGCCCATGGTCGGCATCATGTTTGCCGACCAGCAATCAGCGAAGCCGGACTGTATATCCGCCCAGGGAAGTGGTGGAGAGGGAGGCGCTGGCGTGTCAGCTGCGGTCAGTCCGAGGTCGTCCAGGCTAGGGGAGCAGAGTCTGTACTGCACTTCACCGGAAAGATCAGCATACTGCTGGAGCTGCAGCGGCGGAGAAGACTGCAGCGGGCTCTCGGCAAGAAGCTGGAGGTCTTGGTCAGGAGGCGGTGAGGGCGTTGCGCCCATGGCCTGGGAACCTGTTGGAGTACATGACCGGCTTCTGTAGTTGCGTGATCTTGCCGGCTGGTTCGTCGCTGCAACCTCAGGCAGATGCGTTTGCATCAGAAAAACTGGCTCAGCAGTTCGCAGACAGGATCCATCACGCTCCAGTCTTGGACTTCTAGACCGGTGCCGCGATGCATCCCCCCGATGGCGCCGACCAGGGGAACGGCTTGCGCGGCGCTCATATCGATCATGCCGCTGCTGGTTGCGGCCTGAGTCAGAGCGGTACCTGCCTTCGGCATCGTCCCCGGCATCGCCACGCCGCTCGCCGTTCCTGCGATCACCGCGACGCCCCTCCCGTTCGCGGTCACGGTCACGGTCATCACGGCGGTCATCACGGTCACCGTCACGGTGGTTGGAGGGACCCAATCGATCACGAGCGGGGCGGCGCGCCGTTCCTTTGATCATTTCTGCTGATGCCTTCCTCATGGCATGGGCCATCTCTGCCATTTGATCTACTGCCGAAAACCATCGACCCTTCGCTCCGCGGAGTCCCACGACGGGCAATGAACGTGACCAATCAAGCCACTCGATTCCGTTAACAAGCTGGAACCACTAACAAAATCGTTGGCGTTGAAAACTGAAAATGAAAAGGGTGGAGAGATGCTTCTAGTAGTATATGTTAAGATAATACAAAAGCTCAGGGTCATCACAGAGAAATTAAGCAGCAGCCACGCTATAATATTAATTAATGTTCCAGCAATACATTACTGATTAACTAAGTTTCGCCAAAGTACTTTTGGAGTACTACCTTTTTCTAGATAAGTAGGTGTGCATTTCCTTAATCCTATGTACATTGGAGAAAAAAAAGGTTATGTTACAGGGTATATTTCATATTACCTACGTCAACAAATAATGCTAGGTTTGTCTTAAGTAAAACTTTTTTAGATTCGATCAAATTTATAGAGAAACGTAGCAAGATTTATTATACTACTAAGTATCACTTGATTCACTTCAAAATATAATTTCATAATACACCAACATGATGTCATATATGTTACTACTATTTTCTACTCCGTATAGAATTGGTCAGATCAAAGTTTGACTTAAGTCAGAGATAAGAAGTACACTTATTTATGAATAGAGTGAGTATGTCAGGTGCACAAGCACTACAAAATTGTTCTAAGCATCAATGTGGCAGAGAGAGGGAGGGGGAAAGGGATGCGGCGTCTGTAGGGGTGTGTGTTGCGCATCCTCTTGCTCCCTTTATATAGGCGGCCAGGGGGAGGGGCCGACCAACCTAATATCACTTTCGCAGAGTACATATTTGGACAAAGTTCTAAAAAGGTTTGGAATAGAAGATAGCAAGAAATGGTTCTTGTCCATGTTGCCCAATCCGACCTTGAGTAAAACTCAAAGTCCCGCTACGGCAGAAGATAGAGAGAGGATGAGTAAGACTCTCTATGCCTCAGCACTCTCTTGGCACAAAAACCAAATAAAAAGGGATAAGGAGCGGTTATTACAGAGATAATAACTTCCAAGACTCAAGAAAGCTATTGGGTTATCTCCCGAGAAGTACTTTTCTTTAATGCCTTTAAGTTAGGCATGATAGCTTGAGAAGATGCTCACATGAGAAATATGAATTGAAGTAAAAGAGATCATCAAGAAACAAATTCAAAACACATTTAATTCTAACCCGCTTCCTATGCATAGGAATCTTGTAAGGAAACAAGTCATGAAAGCACAAAGCAACAAGCATGGGAAAGCAAAACAAGTGCAACTTCAAGATTTTCAACATAAAGAGGGGAAACTTAATATTTTTGAGATGCATAAAACCATGTTTCCCTCTCTCATAATAACTTTCAGTAGCATCATGAATAAAATTAACAATATAACTATCACATAAAACATTCTTATCATGAGCCACATGCATAAAAAAATTATTACTCTCCACATAAGCATAGTCATTCTTAATAATTGTAGTGGGAGAAAATTCAATAAAATAGCTATCATTATTATTCTCATCACCATAGTCATCAAATATAGGATCACAATTAATTTCCTCCTCAATAGTAGGTGGACTGAAAATATCATATTCATCATTATAATCATCATAAATTGGAGGTTTGGTATTATCATAAGCAATAGAATAGCTATCTTCCAAAGCTGGGGAACTAAAAAGATCATTTTCATAAAAACTAGCTTCCCCAAGCTTACACATTTCCCTAGCATTAGCAATAATGGTGTTCAAAGAATTCATACTAATACCATTGCTATTAGCATGCAATTAAAGTTTCATAGGTTTTTTAATTTTCTCTTCTAACACTTCATGTCCTAACTCAAGATAAATACTATAGAGCTCTCTAATTTTGTTGTTGTTTTCCATTAAACCTAACTAGTGAAAACAAGAAACAAAAAGAAAAAATTGCAAAATCTAAAGGAAATAACTTCGAGCACTCACACACCAGCAACAATATAGTAGCCAGAGGATGTGAGTACCTTTTACCTTACCTCCCCGGCAACGACGCCAGAAAATAGCTTGATGTCTACGCACTTCTATTCTTATAGACAGTTGTTGGGCCTCCAAGTGTAGAGGTTTGTAGAACAGTAGAAGTTTCCCTTAAGTGGATTACCCAAGGTTTATCGAACTCAGGGAGGAAGTGGTTAAAGGTATCCCTCTCAAGCAACCCCGCAATCAAGATACAAGAAGTCTCTTGTGTCCCCAACACACCCAATACACTTGTCAGGTGTATAGGTGCACTAGTTCGACGAAGAGATAGTGAAATGCAAGTGGTAATGGTGCCAGAAAAGAGCTTCTAACTTGTTGTTGACGTGGGAGAGACTAAATGCAAACTTAAATAAAGATGGAAGCAAGCAAACATGCAACAGATCTAGATGCAAACGATGTTTCGATGCTTAGAAATAAGGCCTAGGGATCATACTTTCACTAGTGAACACTCTCATATAAATATATTCTCTTAATGATACTACCCTAAACTACTCTCCTATTGAACACTCTAATCCATGGTAGGGCTATAAAAGGACACCTCAAAGTCCGCCTTCCCCATCTAGATAACCCCACACTGTCACCTTAAGCGCTAGATGGTTGCAACAAACACCACAATTTCATAAAGACATCTAACTCCAAATATACTCAGGATAAGTATTTATAAACTCTAGCCTAAGTGCCACCACGGTATGCACGCTGTCACTTTCACACACGTGGGGAGAGCAAAGATATATTAAAGCACTTGAGTAGCAAAGTAGATCTACTTGATTACAAAGCTCATGACCACAAGATCATGCATAGAGAGAGATGAACACATAGCTACAGGTAGAGCCCTTAGCCTTGAGGAAGAACTACTCCCTCCTCATCATGTGAATCAGCAATGGTGATGAAGATGGCGATGGATATTGATGGAGATGGCTCCGGGGGCACTTCCCCGTCTCGGCAGGGTACCAGAACAGAGACTTTCTGTCCCCCGAATCTCCCCTTTGGTGGCGGCGGCACTGTGGAGGTTTTCGTGGATTTCCGCCAGATGATTTAGGTTTTTCGAGTCGGAGGCTTCTTATAGGAGAAGGGACAAGGCGATGAGGCAGCCAGGGGGCACACCCCCTGGTGCCGTGGCCTAGGTGGGCCCACTCCACCCTAGGGTGTGCCCACCCTGGTTTCCTACTCCGTCTCTTCTTCGATTTTCCGTATCGCTCCTGGAAAAATAGTAACTTTGGCATTTGTCCCGTCCAATTCCGAGAATATTCATTTTTTAGCTTTTCTGAAACCAAAAACAGCAGAAAACAGTCAACTAGCACTGTGGCATCTTGTTAATAGGTTAGTTCCAGAAAGTGTATAAAATACCTCAAAGTGTAGACAAAGCAAAGCAAAGTGGATACTAAACAAGCATGGAACATAAAATTTTTAGATACATTTGAGACGTATCAAACATCCCCACGCTTAACTCCTGCTCGTCCTCGAGTAGGTAAGTGATAAAAGAATAATTTTTTAGGTGACATGCACCATCATAATCAAGATCAAACCATTTGCAAGCATTGAAAGCTGGGATCAAAGAACTCTAAACATGAGCATGAAAGAAGAAGTTCTAACACTAAGACAAAGTAACTATGCTGCAACATGAAAGGCTACAAACAAAGATCATGAATAACAATGCATTGAGAGCGTTTGTTTGTTTCACATATAGAAAACATAGCATAGTGGCATTCAGCTTGTCCCTCACGGAGTAGAAAAACATAAATGCATAGGACACCTTCAAAGTTCATAAGGGTGACTAGATACAAATAGTTCAAGGACAAGCAATATCAACATTATGAATCAATCAATAAGTTTTGGGACAATGCACATAGAACTAAGAATGACAACTATGCTCTCTTAATTGGTGCCTAAGGATTGAAGGTGGAGACTCAATATAAAAGTGGAAGAAAATCCCTTCAAAGGGAAGCAGGGATTTCAAGTTTCATAAAGAGCTTCCAAAAATTATGGTACTTGTTAACTTTCAGCTATCATTGCCCCTATCATAAGGATCTTGAAGTGATTAAGGTTAAAGTGAACAAACTATAGAGTATATGCTTGACAAAGTATAAGTTGGCAATCTCATGTCCCTTGAATACGAGGGCCGCTCTTCATGCTACTCAAGTTTAGTTACTTGCAAGTTCTTGTCATAGTAAGTACATGTGTATCATAGAGAACCTCCAACGGGGTACCCCTTGCATATGATACAGGAGCTATCCCATAATCAAAATGACAAGACAAGTAGACAATGAGCATCTCAACAATCTTCTTATTTACCATGGGAAAATGGTGTTTTTTTCTCTCTTTCCTCTGTTCTCATCTCTTTTTTTCCTTTTTCTCAATATATTTTTTCTATCTCTTTTTTTATAATAAGAATGCTTCATAGATTGCTCACTATGGTGATGCTGCAAGTTTCCACCATGATTAGGCATGGCTTAGGCTAGCGGCCCAGGCGTTTCTCTAACACACATACATAACTCCATGGACTTATGATACATCCAAAACGTATCTACTTTCCCAACACTTTTGCTATTGTTTCTCCTCTAAATTTGTGTGATTTGGATACAACTAACACAGACTGACGTTGTTTTCAGCAGAATTACCTTGGTGTCTAGTTTTTGTGCAGAAAATGAACTATCAGGAAAAATTCCGAAAAATATGCCAAAAATTATATTTCACCAGAAGATCCACAGAGACAGAAGACGAGACAAAGAAGGGGCCTAGGGGGCCCACACCCCTACCAGGCGCGGGCCCACCTCTGGCCGCGCCTAGGGGGTGCAGCCACCCCAGACACCCCCTCGGCCTCTCTCTACGCCGATAAGTTGCCTCTCGACCTAAAACCTGGGGGGGGGTCGATAGTTTTTCAGAAAAAGTTCCGCTCTGCCGCCACCAGAAACCAAGATTCGGATCTAGAAACTCCGTTCTGGCACCTTGTTGGGACAGGGAATTTGGAGAGGATCATCGCCATTGTCATCACCAACGCCTCTTCATCGACCATCAATGTTTCCCTCATCCATGAGTGAGTAATCCCCCACTGTAGGATTTGGTATGGTAGGGATTGAATGAGTTCTATCATGTAATCGAATAAGATTGTTAGGGCTTAGTGCCTAGTATCTCTATTACTGCTATTTGACTTTGTTGCAACTTGTTGTGCTTAATTCTTGTCACTAGGGCCCGAGTGCCATGATCTCAGATCTGAACTTATTATTGAATCATTATGATAGTATTTTTTATGATCTCATCTGCAAGTTGTGTACACATATCAATGTCTGGATCCAAATGCCCCAAAGTGACAATAATTGGGACAACCGGAGGGTGATACGTCGGAAACGTATCTATAATTTTTTATGTTCCATGCTTGTTAGTATCTACTTTACTTTTCTTTGTCTACACTTTGAGGTGCTTTTTACATGTTTTCTGGTACTAACCTATTAACAAGTTGCCACAATGCCAGATGCATGTTTTCTGATGTTTTTGGTTTCAGAAAAGTTAGTAAAGAAATATTCTCGAAATTGGACGGGACAAAAGCCAAAGTCAATAACTTTCTGTGGGGAACAAGAAATCCAGAGGGGATACGGAGAAGCGTGCCAGGGCGTACAAACCCCCCTAGGCACGGCCAGGGGTGGGCCCGCGCCTGGGTAGGGTTTGACCCCCCTGGTTGCATCCTCGACCTCCCCCTTCGCCTATAAGAATCCACCGATGCAGAAACCCTAAGCACCCGATAAAATCTCCATGAAACCGTCTATAGAGGCTGCCACCATCATCCCTAGATCGGGGAGGGGGGTCTGAAGTTCTTCCCGGCACCCTGCCGGAGGGGAGATCATCCCGGAGGCCTTCTCTTCGGTATGATGCATGAGTAGTTCCATCTTGGACTATGGGTCCATGTAGTAGCTAGATGGTTGTATCTCCTTGTTTGTGCTTTTCATGTATAGATCTTGTGAGCTCCGTTCATGATCAAGATCTAATCTATTTGTAATCATGCATGTTGTGTCTGCGGGGATTCGATGGATATTGAGATTATTATGTTGGTATGATTAATGGTTTTGTCTTTATGATTCTATCATGTCTGTGTTGTTTGTGATCTTGCATGTTCTCCGTTGTTAGTAGCTATCTTGGCCAAGTAGTTGCTAGTGACTCCAAGAGGGGATATTTATGCTCGATAGTGGGTTCATGCCTCTAGTTTACAAGGGAAGTGACAGAAATCTCTTCGGTTGTAGATGTGATGTTGCTACTAGGGAGAAAACAACGGTCTCTTGTTCATGGAACATGTGGACTGTTTACCTTACACACTTTGCTTAAAGCAGTTGTCTGTTACTTGCAACTTAATACTGGAGGGGGTTCGGATGATAACCTGAAGGTGGACTTCTAGTCATAGATGTAGTTGGATGGCGGTCTATGTATCTTGTTGTATTGCCCAATAGAATCTCATAGGATCTTTCTGACTAGTAATTGCATCATTATGCCTTGCTCAGTTCCTTTCAATTGCCCTGCTGTAATTTGTTTACCCTTCATGCCATGTTGTTTATCTAAGGACAGCATCTCTAGTGAACTATGGACCCTTGTCCAATCTTTACCATTGATACATCCTCCATTTTTACTTGTTTACTTGCTGCAAACCATTACCTTCCACACCATACGTTTAATCCTTTGTTACAGCAAAGTCTTGAGTTTGTGTTGTGCAGGTCTCCGCGTTGCTAGCAACACCCGTGTAACGTTTCCTTCCTCCTACTGGTTCGATCACCTCGGTTTCTTACTGAGAGAAAACTTGCTGCTGTGCTGCTTCACACCTTGCTCTTGGGGTTTCCCGACGAAGCGCTTCCACTTGGACTGGCGCTGCATCAAGCTTTTTCTGGCGCCGTTGCCGGGGAGGCTAAGGACGTCTTCACTAGGGGAGTCGTCCACTTCCTTTCTCTTTACTTTATTTTTAGTTTGGTTTGTTTATTTTGCTTGGTTTTGTTTGCCTCTTTCCCGAAAACCCCCAAAAAATAGTTTAGTTTGGTTTCCTTTATTTATTCAAAAACACAAAAAAATTAGTTCCTGCTCTAGTTGCTGGTCTGTTATTGCCTTGCTTGGTCATGCGTTCTATCAATGGATGGTTTCTTTGAAACTAGTTCTTATTGGCAAGGTGGGTTCACGGAAGAACAAAGGTATTATTATAAGGAACACCGTTTGTCACAAAAAGGGAAACACTTATGGGAACAAATTGATAAGTTGAATACTATTGCTAGAGAGGTGTGCTCTACTTATAATGTTACTTATTGCTTTGATAAGTCTTGTTGCTTTAGGAGGTATAAACACCTGCTTTTTCAATGTGAGTATAATGATAATGTTACCATATACTCTTATGTTAAAGGAAATTATGACTTTGATGATTTGGAACAAATTGAAGAATTTATTGCCTTCAAGGGTGCATTTGAACTTGTCAGTTTGCTTGAAAATACTGATGATGCACCTTATGAATGCGAGGTTTATGAGATACTTAAATTCTGCTTTGATAATTACAAGGAAGAAAATAGCTATATCCTTGAATATCTTAATAGATGCTTTCCACAGATGGAAGAGACTAATGCCTTGCAGGAGCCTATGGAAGAAGAAATTGCTGAAACTGAAAGCTCATTAGATAAAAAAGAGGAGGAGAGTGATGAACAAAAGGAGGAATAATGGATATACCCATGCCTACCTTCTAATGAGAGTAACTCTTTATCCCTTACATTATTTGATTGTCCCCCATTCTTACCAAAGGAGGATGAATGTTATGTTCGTGTGGATTCTTTGAAATATCTACTTTGGGTAAACCCCGTGAAGGTTTTAATCCCACTATTTTTGAGCTTGTTAGAAATTACGTGTTTGTAGATCATGAAAAGCATGATTTATGTGATAGCTATATTGTTGAGTTTATTCATGAGGCTACTAAAAATATTATGAGAGAGGGAAACATGGTTTTATGCATCTCAATAATATTAAGTTTCCTCTCTTTATGTTGAAAGTTTTGAAGTTGCACTTGTTTTGCTTTCCTATGCTCGTTGATTTGTGCTTACATGACTTGTTTTCTTAAAAGATTCCTATGCATAGGAAGAGGGTTAGACTTAAATGTGTTTTGAATTTGCTTCTTGATGCTCTCTTTTACTTCAATTTATATTTCTTATGTTAGCATCTTCTCAAGCTTCTTGTGCCTAACTTAAAGGCGTTAAAGAAAAGTACTTGTTGGAAGATAACCCAAGAGTTTCCTTGAGTCTTAGAAGTTATTACTTCAGTAATGACCTCTCCTTATCCTTTTTGTTTGCTTTTTGTGCCAAGAATAACCTCTAATGAGAGGGAAGTAAGATTTGGAGAGTTGCTGTCCCGAAACAGATTTTTGTCCTCCACCATAAAAAATCGTGAGGAGTCTCTGTAACTCGGATTGATCTCAAAATTTACGAATAAATCCCCCAGTATGTTACATAATTTTTGTTAGTTCAACACCTTTTTATTTGAGCAATATAAGATATTCGAAAAAATCGGTTTCTACCTGCTGGTCTGTTTTGACAAATTTCTGCCATTATTTGCATTTGCTTCTTATTGATTCCTTCTTGAGTTCTCTTTTGGGGAATTGAGATTTTTGAAGGAGTTACTACAGTAGCTTGTGTTTTTAGTGAAAATACTTGCTGTTCCAAAGCTTTGCCAGAGGTCTAATATCTTTTGAATACACTAATGTTGCTAATGAAGATTGTGTGAAGTTTTGTATGAAGGAAAAAAATTCAGATGTAGAGAGAGAATGATGCAATGAGATGAAGAATGTACAAAAGCTCAAGCTTGGGGATGCCATCATGGTGTCACCCCAATAAATATCCAAGAGGTACAAGAGTCAAAGCTTGGGGATGCCCAAGGCATCCCCTCTTCATCAATAAAAAGCTCAGGTCTGTCTAGACACTTCGTTTTTATCGTTTCATGCACAGTTGTGTTGTTCTTGGAGCGTCTTAGTTTTCGTTTGCTTTGCTTAGTTTGTTTACCTTGATAAAGTGGTTTGGACCCCCGTTCTCGCTAAGTTGTTTTGCAAATAAGTTGCTTGGTGTTGGAAAGGAGTAGTAAGTTTTGCTTGAAGTGCAAGAGGAGCTTGCATGGACTGTGACTTAGACTTTAGCATGAAATGCTAGGTGTTTTTTTGACCTTATGCTTAGTGATTATTGCTATAGCATGTCTTGTTTCAAACAATTGGGATTGCTTAGTGTGCCTTGAAGAAATTATGCGTTGTTTTAGCATGCAAAAGCATAGTATTGTGGTATTCTCCTTTGATACTTTGCTTGGGTTGAATTGGCACATGATCACACCATGTTATGACTATGACAAGTCACTATTAGCCTCTATGATCATTTAGTCCTTGACTTGTAGTACCACTCTATGCTTTGATTAGCAATGCTTTGTTGCTCTGCATGATTATGACCATTATGCTCTCTTAGTTGGTTGCTCCTAGTCTTTTGCTAGAATCCACTTGTATGAGTAAGCTCTACTCATGCTTCCAACTCCCAACAAACCAAGTTATTCCAAAGTGTCCACTATAAACTCCTATGCATGGTGTGTTACACCATTCCAAGTATATTCCTGTTTTCATCTATCTTCCAATTAAAAACTATTTTGTTATGTGAAAACTTAGTGATTAAAGCCCTCACGAACTTGATGGCACACTTTATATTCTTTGTCCCTAATAAACTTGAACCATTGTGATGTCTTTGTTGTATATGCTTGCACTTATACGTTGGAATTAGCAGAACCGTGCTGTCACGGGGAACGTTTTCAACATTGCACTTGTAATTTGTACTCAGTTGATATCATGCTCTTTTGTCTATGGATGTCACCGATGTGAAATAAAGAGGAAACTTGTAAGTCCATGGAGTTTGTATTCTGTGTTAGAGAAACGCCTGGGCCGCTAGCCTAAGCCATGCCTAATCATGGTGGAAACTTGCAGCATCACCATAGTGAGCTATCTATGAAGCATCCTCAATAAAAAGCTATGCATATAGTAAATAAAAAGATCGCTGAGATGCTCATTGTCTGCTTGCCTTGGCATTTTTGTTATGAAATAGCTCCTGTACCATGTGCAAGGGGTACCGTGTTGGCAGTTCACTATGATGTGCAAATACTTACAATGACAAGAACTTACCTGTGACTGAAGTTGAGTAGCATGAGGTGTGGCCCTCGTATTCAAGGGACTTGAGATTGCCAACTTATTCTTTGCCAAGCATATACTCCATAGTTAGTTCACTTTATCCTTAATCACTTCAAGATGCTTATGATAGGGGCAATGAGGGCTGAAAGCTAACAAGTACCATAATTTTTGGAAGCTCTTTTTGAATCTTGAAATCCCTGCTTCCTTTATAAAAATGCCTTTCTTCCACCATTATTGAGTCTCCACCTTCTACCTTTAGGCACCATTAAGAGAGCATAGTTGTCATTCTATGTGCAGTGTTCCAAAGCTTATTGATTGATGCATATTGTGATATTACTTGTTCTTGTACTACTTATTTCTAGTCACCCTTGTGAACTTTGAAGGTGTCCTATGCATCTATATTGCTACTCTACGAGGGACTGATTGCCACTATGCTTTTTTTTTCTATATGTGAAACAAACAAACGTTTTTCAATGCATCTTATTCATGATCTTTGTTTGTAGCTTGTCATGTTGCATTAGTAGTTACTATGTCCTATTGTTATAACTCCATCTTTCATGCACATGTTTAGAGTTCTTTGATCCCAGCTTTCAATGCTTGCAAATGGTTGGATCTTTATTGTGAGGGTGCATGTCACCTCAAAAATTATTCCTTTATCACTTACCTACTCGAGGACGAGCAGGAGTTAAGCTTCGAGATGCTTGATACGTCGGAAACGTATCTATAATTTTTATGTTCCATGCTTGTAAATATCTAATTTGCTTTGCTTTGTATACACTTTGAGGTGCTTTTTACATGTTTTCTGGTACTAACCTATTAACAAGTTGCCACTGTGCCAGATGCCTGTTTTCTGCTGTTTTTGGTTTCAGAAAAGTTAGTAAATAAATATTCTCGGAATTGGACGGGACAAAAGCCAAAGTCAATAACTTTCCGCCGGGAACAAGAAGTCCAGAGGGGAGACGGAGAAGCGTGCCAGGGCGACCAAACCCCCCTAGGCACGACCATGTGTGGGCCCGCGCCTGGGTAGGGTTTGACCTTCCCTGGTCGCCTCCTCGGCCTCACCCTTCGCCTATAAGAAGCCCCCAATGCAGAAACCCTAAGCACCCGATTAAATCTCCACGAAACCGTCTGTAGCCGCCGCCACCATCGTCCCTAGATCAGAGGGGATCTGAAGTTCTTCCCGGCACCCTGTCGGAGGGGAGATCATCCCGGAGGCCTTCTCTCCGGTATGATGCGTGAGTAGTTCCACCTTGGACTATGGGTCCATGTAGTAGCTAGATGGTTGTATCTTCTCCTTTGTGCTTTCATGTATAGATCTTGTGAGCTCCGTTCATGATCAAGATCTAATCTATTTGTAATCATGCATGTTGTGTTTGCGGGGATCCAATGGATATTGAGATTATTATGTTGGTTTGATTAATGGTTTTGTCTTTATGATTCTATCATGTCTGTGTTATTTGTGATCTTGCATGCTCTCCGTTGTTAGTAGCTATCTTAGCCAAGTAGTTGCTAGTGACTCCAAGAGGGGGTATTTATGCTTGATAGTGGGTTCATGCCTCTAGTTTCCAAGGGAAGTGATATAAATCACTTCGGTTGTAGATGTGTTGTTTCTACTAGGGAGAAAACAACGGTCTGTTGTTCATGGAACATGTGGACTGTTTACCTTACACACTTTGCTTAAAGCAGTTGTCTGTTGCTTGCAACTTAATACTGGAGGGGGTTCGAATGATAACCTAAAGGTAGAATTCTAGTCACAAATGTAGTTGGATGGTGGTCTATGTATCTTGTTGTATTGCCCAATCGAATCTCATAGGATCTTTCTGACTAGTAATTGCATCGTTATGCCTTGCTCAGTTTCTGTCAATTGCCCTGCTGTAATTTGTTTACCCTTCATGCCATGTTGTTTATCTAAGGAGAGCACCTCTAGTGAACTATGGACCCCGGTCCAATCTTTGCCATTGATACATCCTCCACTATTACTTGTTTACTTGCTGCAAACCATCATTACCTTCCATACCATATGTTTAATCCTTTGTTACAGCAAACCGGTGAGCTTGACAACCTCACTGATTCGTTGGGACAAAGTCTTGAGTTTGTGTTGTGTAGGTCTCCGCGTTGCTTGCAACATCTGTGTGACGTTTCCTTCCTCCTTCTGGTTCGATAACCTCGGTCTCAACTAAGGGAAAACTTGCTGCTTGCTCTTCACGCCCTGCGCTTTGGGTTACCAACGAAGTGCCACGTCGAGCACCATCATCTGCCTGCTGGAACGAGGGAGAGGAAAGTATTCATCGAGTACCGAACGTGTGACCGACTGCGGGAGCCCTGCCGAAACGCGGCGCTGGAAGGATTGTCTACGCGATCTTGAGATCGACAAGTGAACGAATACATCACCCACGAAAATCTGATCTCATTAACAGCTTTGGAATCTTCGAGGATGAGTACTCTATCGAATCGTTGATACAATCTAGTAGATAGATCTTGGCTTGTATGTGTTCATGTGGTAGATTTTTTTTTGTTTTCCATGCTACGAACCCCTACACGGCTAGTGGTTAATCATTGCGATTTTCTCATGCGAGAAATCTCAAACCTTTGGCGGCAATTACGGGGGCGTGGTGAAATTACCGTGCAGGTTCTCCCACATGTTTCCCATGTCTACTCCATTAGATCTCTACTTGCCCTTTTCAATGTAAAAGCGGTAGTCACTTATAGCATAATCTTTAAATCATAATGGTAGTTTTATCTTTGATCTTACCAAGTCAAATTATGTTAAATTACATTGTTAAAACACTCCATACTACCATGGTGCTTTGGGAAATTCAAGTCTACGAAACTATTTTTCAACCCTTAGAAGTTTGCTAAACTTGTAACTCAAATATCTTCCTTTATGATCCAATCATAAACTTTTTATTCTCTTGTTGCGATGATCTCTACTTCAAACAAAAACCTTTGAACATGTTTCAAATGTCTCATACTTGTTCCTCATTAAATAGATATATATCTACTCAAGTCCTTGGTGAAACTATACGAAGTAGAATAATCCACTACACACGATTTCACATAATGGACCACATACATCATCATGTGAGGCCTCCAATAAGTTAGCCATATGTTCATCTTTCGCAAGTGAACGGAGTTTCAGTTATCAATAGGAAAGTCTTATAAGCATCAATATATTTGAAAACAATTGACTCCAAAATTCCATCAACATCGAGTTTCTTCATGTCTTTCTTTCCAATATAACTTAAATGGTGGTGTCACACTTAAGTGAAATTCTTATCATTTTGTCTTGCGATGATTTAGCATTAATTTTATGAATGTTATTTCACCTACGAGATTTATAATGGTTCATCCATCGTCTATGGAGTACAATAATCATTTGAACAACAATTTATTCTCACAATACTGGAACCTAATAAAATTATTGAAACAAATCTTGATGGCTAGGTCTTTAGTGCAAACGACAAACATAATAACACTTTATTTGTTTCTCGATAAGCATCGTCACAACATTCTCTTCCTAGTTACTTGGGACATTGTATTTCCTATATTGAGTTGCTTTGTATGACGCTTCATACAAACCAATTGAGTATCTTATATCGAAAAATTATGTTGTTTTAACAAGCAAAGAGTATATTCATAACATGTACATCTTTTTTTTGTACCCATATGATGTTTATCGCGGCTTCTAGGCCATTTCTTAGCCTTTCTCGTGCAAAAAAAGTAAACGGGTGGAAAACTGTATGACTGCATAATGGAGTTCTAGCATTGTTTCTATTCTATCAGGACATGTACAATGGTTATATCTTAGCAATACCATGTAAAATAATTAATGATGTGGTGGAGACAAATAAAAAAAGAGGATTGTATTTTTTTAAGAAATGCTCTCTTAGCAACAATCTGTCTCACCACATATTTAGAATGTCTAATGTTTAAAGATAAAACTAAAAAATAACTCATTATTCATCATATTTTATTTTTGTATTAAGATTACATGACTTAATTAAAATAAGACGGCCTTATCAACCATTCTAGGTGCCCTCGCAAGCTTCCACCGCATTTCATGTTTCTACCGCATCGTATGTCTATATTGCAGCGAGTACTGGTTTAACATATTGTTTGTTCTACACGAAGGTTGGAGTCTTTAAAATTATTCTTGGTGTAATGTACAACAAATTGGAGAAAAATTGGTTGTTCATTTATGTATTCCATGGATCTACCACAACACGTGCTTTTTTTACATTTTTACATCAGTATATGTGTTGATATAAGTATAAGCAAAATAGTGGGGTGCCATGGGGATATGTGTGCATCCTCACTTAGCCCTTCGATCTGCCTATAGAATATTTCTAACGGTAGATTTTAGTTAACAGTGTTATTGTTTAGTTCAATGCACGACTGGTTCATTTCCAAAAAAAACATACAAATCAATCAACAAGAAGTACCCAACATCCGTCACCAATTAACAAAAAAAGAGCTATGCCATTCTTTGTCAATGAAAAAAAGCAATGTTTTTTGTTCAGGTGGCCTAAAAAATAAGGCAGCGTTTCTAGTTCTTTTTTTGAAAGAGGGACGTTATTTTGTTTGCGCTAGGATAATAATCTGTGGATGGAGTGAATTCTTGCAAAAAAAATACGCTCACGGTAAACACGTGAATTGAGCCAAATGAAAACACGAATCACGAGGCTACATCCCATGGCAGTAAACGCCTGTGCACGTACCATCATAGGCACCAAATCCAGCTCCATAAGTATAAATAGACATAGATATAGATAGATAGTATATGAGTATGTATATAGATATAAATGCAAGTATTAATAGAGATACATGTATAGATATAAAAAGATATGTATAGTTATAGTACCTCCAAGATATGGTATAAATGTAGACAGATATAGAGATACATCTATAGATATATAAAAATATGTACACCGTTCTATCTCCAAGATATGGTATAAATGTAGGTAGATCTATATAGATACATCTATAGATATAAAAAGATATGTAGTATTTCGTTATATCTTCGAGATATAGCAGTGTGTATATTTTTTGCGGAAAGTTCTTCGATCTATTAATAATCATCAATAGTACAAAAATTAATAAAAGTAATAAAATATAAATGAACTGGCTTTATCACTAACCTAGGAGTACCAGGGTAAAACTGGCTAACTCTGTAAAAAAGGTAAAACTGGCTAGTCTATTTTTTTTTTGAGAAACACGAGCTTTATTAATCAGAAAACACAGAAGTACAATCAACCAGTAGGCTGTGAACTAAAAACGGAGGACAATCCGTCGGCCATTTCTGTGACACACCGTTTGTGCAAGCAAACTTGGCACAACTATGAGCCACATTGTTGGCAAAACGGCTAACTCAACACAAAATAAAAGACTGAAAAGACAAACTAAGCTCACGAATATCATCTAAAATTGGAGAGATCACTGACCGATCACTCGGCCCCAAGTTCCAAATACGAACCAGCTCAGAGCAATCCACCTCGAATACTGCCCGAGTAAACCCTCCTTCCTCCGCAAACACAACAACATCCCGAAGTGCTAAAGCCTCAATTGTTAGGGGATCCAAGAGTCCTGGATACAGTCCGCGCCATGCACCTTTATACCCATCGCAGTCTCGAGCAACACCCCCTCCTCCTGCAACTCCATCGCTAGCAACAAGAGCTCCGTCAGAGTTGATCTTGATAGAGCCAACCGTTGGCTTCCGCCACTTACCCACCGTCCTGCTTGGGGATGAACTATGCTGGGTCGGTGGTAGTTCTAGGGACATAAGAGTGTCCCTAACAAACTCCATGGATATCACCGAGATGTAGCCCTTCTCACCATGAGTCAGTTTATTCCTCGAGTCCCATATGGAATACATGATCGTCAAGATCTTTGGTCTGTCCACCTCCAGGATTAAGGACTCGCATATAATGTCTCTCTCCCATGTATTAGGATGGAGGCGTGGGAGCTTCAGGTTTAAAATCTCCTTTGCCGCATCCCAAAACAGTTGGACATGGGTGCACTCAATCAGTGCATGCATTAGATCTTCAGCAGCAGTTTTACAGATCCCACAGGTGTTGTCGTCTTTGACATGGCGCCGGGAGAGGATCATATAGTCAGGCATAAAACCTTTGATAACCCTCCACCAAAATGTACGAACCTTGGGAACCACTCTGATCTTCCATAATTTCCTACACATCTCAGTTTCACCCGAAGATGAAGCCGATACATTTGAAATCGCAGCCACTTCGTCCTCATTGCAGAGAACTAGATCCCTGTAGGCAGAGCAAACTGAATATTCCCCAGACTTCTCCTTAACCCAAGCAATTCTGTCCTCCCCAGCACGCACCCTCAGCGGAATTTGCAGGATTGCTTCCGCATCAGGCGCAAGAAAAATGGATCGAATTTTCTCAGCGTCCCAACTATGTTCAGCTGTGATCAGTTCATCCACCGTCTCTACATTAGTATCGACTAAGCGCCCCATTGGACACATGGATCTCAGTTTGGGAATCCAGCTATCATTACAAATCGATACTGTGTCACCTGTACCAATTCTTTTAATCAATCCCAGCTCGAGAGCTTTCCTTCCTGCAAGGATCGCCCGCCAAGTCCGAGACGCCGCTCTAGGAGCAGAAGCCTCCATGAACCCTCGATCAGGGTAGTATCTTCCTTTAAGTACTTGCGCACACAAAGAGTTAGGGTGAGTGATTAGCCGCCACCCCTGTTTCCCTAAGAGCGCCAAATTGAAAGCGTGCATGTCTCTAAAACCCATGTCGTCCTGTGATTTCGGTACCACCAATTTGTCCCATGTCGTCCAATGCATGGACCTTTTGTCCAGGCTTCCTCCCCACCAGAATCTCTCCATCATAGAGGTAAATTTTTTGCAAGATCCCAGCGAGATCTCAAAACAACTCATACCGTGTATCGGTTTTGCCTAGATGACAGACTTTAAAAGAACTTCTTTGCCTGGGTAGGACAAGTATCTCTCTTCCCATCCATTCATGTGACCCTTGGCACTGTCAGTGGTATACTCAAAGGCCTCATCGGTAACCCTCCCAACCGCTGTAGGGAGACCCAGATACTTTTCACCAAAAGCTTCAGTCAAAATCTCCAGCTCCTGCTTAACTTCCTCTCTCAAAGTGTCAGAAGTATTAGGAGAAAAATATAGCGAGCTCTTGTTCTTGTTTACATGTTGGCCGGATGCTTGGTTGTAGATGGTAAGAATCTCATTCAACCTGGCTGCACTCGCACCACATGCATTGATGAAAATTAGGCTATCGTCCGCAAACAATAAGTGAGTAATCCATGGAGACCTATTGCACACCCTCATTCCACGATCAACATAGCCATTGTTGTAGTAATTTAACAAGGCTGACAGCCCTTCTCCACAAAGGAGAAAAAGATACGGTGACATTGGGTCACGCTGCCGCAACCCTCTCGAAGTACAAAAGGACTCAAGTAATTTTCCATTTACCTTCACCGAGAACTGCACAGACTTAACACATTGCATGACTAGCTCGATGATCCTTGGGGGAAAACCTATCTTTTGCATGATAGCTCAGAGAAAAGGCCATTCTACCCGGTCATATGCCTTCACCATATCGAGTTTGACCGTGCACAAACCTTTCTTACCTTTCTTCTTCCGTCTCATTGAGTGAATAATCTCAAAAGCAACCAACACATTGTCTGTGATTAGACGTCCCGACACAAATGCGCTCTTCTCAACACTAATAACTTCCTCCATCACTTGTCTCATGCGATTCGCAATTGTCTTGGTACAAATCTTGTACAGAACCGTGCACAGGGAGATCGAGCGATATTGAGAGATGGACTGGGGGTTCCGCACCTTAGGAATCAGGACAATAGTCGTTTCGTTCAGCAGTGATGGTAACTCCCCTCCATTTAGCACCCCAAGAACAGCCGCCACCAGATCCTCACGGAGAAGGTCCTAGTGTCGCTGATAGAAACCCGCCGTAAATCCATCCACACCTGGGGCTTTTGACGGGTGCATCTGAAACAAAGCTCGCTTAACTTCATCCTCGGTAAACGCCTTGTCCATGGATTCTTTCATGTGTTCAGAAACTCTGGAGGGGACAATGCTTAACAAATTCTCCATCACAGGCTCACCCTGTGATAAGAAGAGCTGCTGGTAAAAGGACTGAATTTCATCATGGATATCCTCCATGTCTTCACACCAAGTGCCATTAGAACGTTGTAGTCGAGAGATCGTATTTACTCGTTTACGCCTCGCAACTTGTGCATGGAAGAAAGCTGTGTTTCTGTCCCCCGACTTCAACCAATTCACACGGGCTCTTTGCTTAACCCATATCTCTTCTTGGTACAACACCTCGCTGATCCTCTACATTAATTTCTTCTCTTAAGCTGATGGACCACTCCCTACAGATCGCCTTCTTACTCTCTATAATTCTCTCCGCAAGTTGGCTAGCTTCTTTTTGAAATTACCGAAGGTCGCTGACCCCCACTATTGTAGACCATTCTGCATCTTAGAGAGCGAGGACAGAAATCCAGGTAGGCCTTGTTCATATTGGCCACCCTTCCAAATATCCTCGACTACTTTTCCATAATCCCCATGCGTTTGCCAGACATTTTCATATCTAAACAATTTTGCACTCCTGCGCATATCTTGTGTATGTTGTGTTTTGAGCTCGGCCACCAAGAGACAGTGATCCGACTCAACCATGTCAATATGACGAACCTTGATGATTGGGAACTTATGCAACAGTGTAATTTCACCAAAGGCCCTATCAATCCTCGCCTTCACGTTGGCTAGACCAGATTGTCTATTATCCCATGTGAAAGGGGTGCCTGAGAAACCAAGGTCTAAAAGCTCACATTCCTCCGCCGCTTCCCGGAATGCCCGCATCTGCCATTCATCTCTTGCATGCTCACTAAATTGTTCCGTTCCATACATGGTCTCATTAAAGTCACCCATGCATAGCCACGGTAACCTATGGAGCGAGTGAAGCCGCCTCAAGAGCGTCCAACTTAAGTATCTTTTCTCTCGTCTTGGTTCACCGTAAAAGCCTGTGAAACGCCACGGAGAACTACTTCCATCATTAGAGCTGATAACCACATCAATATGGTGCGAGTTAAAACTCTTAATATCAACTCCCACATCAATATGGTTACAAAAAAGCATCATAGGAAAGAAAAGGATGACATAATATCCATTGAATTTGATGAACTATTTCAATTATTCAATCAAGACGCCTTGGACAAATCGATCATCAGTGCCTATTGTCTGTAAGTACTAATTCTGTAATTAATTTAGTCTCCAGCTATCTCACCTTATTTATTGCATGTATATAATCATACTGTAATATGCAGAATGAAGATTCTCGAATGCAGCAGAGGACAAATCTATGACATTGGCTTCATTGACCCATATTGGGTTCATGAAGCTAATCTCAAAACAAGACCCCAGGATACGGAGGATAATATAATACACGCGTTAAGATTTCAAGAAACCAGAAGGGAAATACTTTTTCCTTACAACTTCGAGTGAGTGTTATTGTCTTCTATACACTTTCTATTTCGCTTACTCGATGTTAAGTATATAATTGATTAGTTATGCATTCGCAGCTTCCACTATATTCTGTTAATTATTCAACTTGACAAAGGGCGTGTACTAGTCATGGACTCGAAACATAAACCCCTTGAGCAGTGGAAGGACATGCAGATGCTTCTCCAGCGGTAATTCTAATCATTACGACACTATATCGGCAACGTTCGTGAATTTTATGATATCAAGTAATTAATAACTTATTTTATTTGTTTTCTTCGCCAGGCAGCGCTTGAAAACGGTTCACCAACAAGGCTAGGGGTCTTTGGAAAGCGGAGCTTACATTTGAAGCACTAGATGTAAGCACCACTAGCTATATCCGCGCATCTCTTTGATTCTAGTTTTGATACAGTTATTATCATGCTTGATTATTATTTTGATTGAACTATGTTCTCGTTAAGTGCCTGACACAGGGACCAGGTAACAATCTATGTGGATACTATGTTTGCGAGTTCATCCGGCAGACGTGCGATGAGAAGGGCAGAAATTTAGAGCAACTCCACGTACGTAAACAATTTCTATAGTTTTTAATTACAGTTAAATTGTGTTTAGTTTCATTTATATAGGCTGACTCCTTTTTTAAATCAGATCGAACGTCTACGGGACGGTCTTCTGCGAAAGGATCGCGTACGAGCAATTCAGGAAGAATTGGTGGGATTCTTGGATGCAGAAGTCTTAAACCCAAAAGAAAAATACTATTCGGCTGTGTATAGACAATAGGGATCGTAAAAAGAGCAATTTTTGTATGTAGTGCATGAACTTGATCCGTGTATCGAATGTAATATTGTCATAATGATCTTGTGTAATATAATGGTTCCTTCATTGATAAGTGCAAAACACTAAATAAACAATAAAACAACCTAAATGAATTCTCTGCCGCGGCATAAAAAGTGGCGAAAATGCTGCCGCGGCAACAAAATGTGCCAAAATGAATTCTTTGCCGCGGCAGAGAAATGTGCTAAATCTCTGCCGCGGCAGAAGGTTATTTGTCCCGGTTCGTGTTATGAACCGGGACTAATGCTCCACCCCCCTCGCCCTCTGACGCCGCCACGTGTACCCCCATTTGTCCCAGTTGGTGGGACAACCGGGACTAAAAGTTGGGGCTTTAGTCCCGATTGCCCCGTCCCGGTTGGGTAACCGGGACTAATGCCCCTTACCAACCGGGACCAATGGGGCGTTTTCTACCAATAGGGACGTTATTTTGTTTGCGCTAGGATAATAGTCTGTGGATGGAGTGAATTCTTGCGAAAAAAATACGGCTCACAGTAAACACGTGAATTGAGCCAAATAAAAACACGAATCACGAGGCTATATCCCACGACAGTAAACGCGTGTGCACATACCATCATAGGCACCAAATCCAGGTCCATAAGTATAAATAGACATAGATATAGATAGACAGTATATGAGTACTATATAGATATAAATGCAAGTATTAATAGAGATACATGTATAGATATAAAAAGATATGTACAGTTATAGTACCTTCAAGATATGGTATAAATGTAGACAAATATAGAGATACATCTATAGATATATAAAAATATGTACACCGTTCTATCTCCAAGATATGGTATAAATGTAGGTAGATCTATAGAGATACATCTATAGATATAAAAAAGATATGTAGTATACTTTGTTATATCTTCGAGATATAGCAGTGTGTATATTTATTACGAAAAAGTTCCTTGATCTATTAATAATCATCAATAGTATAAGAAATAATAAAAGTAATAAAAATATAAATGAACTGGCTTTATCATTAGCCTAGGAGTACCAGGGTAAATCTGGCTAACTCTATAAAAAAAAGGTAAAACTGGCTAGTCCATTGTTGACCGAGTACACTGTGAATGGATGAAACGACACATCAGCCATGTTCAATCGGCTGGTAAAACGCAATGATTATTTGTCTTTCCAGGCTCGGCCCAAGAGAAACAGAGAAGAGGAAGGAAAAAAAAAAGTACTCAATCAGCAGCGCCCCCACTCCATGCGGCGCACCAAAAAATTAAGTTGTGGCAAAAGGATCCCCATTCCACAACCACCTCCCTCCCTGTCACACACCTCAAAAACTTATATAAGAGCACCACAACAGAGAGAGAGAGAGGAGAGAGCCGAGTGGGCACCTTCCTAGCTAGCAAAAAATTCTTTGCGCAAAGGTTGCAGGGAGAGATTTCTAGAGCTTGTTAAAGCCACTCACTCTTTAATTGAGCCAGCCCCTGTTTTTTCTTTCTCTCTCTTTCTCTCGAGCGCACACACACCAACAAAGCCCACAAAGCGAGCGAGCGAGCGATCAAGGAGGGAAATAAATTTGAAGAAAGAGCGGCGCTCATGGCCGCCATGATGGCCTCCATAACCAGCGAGCTCCTCTTCTTCCTCCCTTTCATCCTCCTGGCACTGCTCACCTTCTACACCACCAACGTTGCCAAATGCCATGGCGCCGCCAACCGGACGAAGAAGAGGCGGCCGAACCTGCCGCCCGGCTCCGTGGGGTGGCCCTTCATCGGCGAGACCTTCGGGTACCTCCGCGCCCACCCCGCCACCTCCGTCGGGCACTTCATGAACCAGCACGTCGCACGGTCTGTCTGTCTGTCTACGGTACCCTGTGTTCTGTAATCTGTCGCGTACGTGTGGTGTGGATGAATGATCGGTGGAAGGAACTCAACTGACGACGTCGAGCCCGTCAATGATGATGGATATGCAGGTACGGCAAGATATACCGGTCGAGCCTGTTCGGCGACCGGACGGTGGTGTCGGCGGACGCTGGTCTGAACCGGTACATCCTTCAGAACGAGGGACGTCTGTTCGAGTGCAGCTACCCTCGCAGCATCGGCGGCATCCTGGGCAAGTGGTCGATGCTGGTGCTGACGGGCGACCCGCACCGCGAGATGCGCGCCATCTCCCTCAACTTCCTCAGCTCCGTCCGCCTCCGCGCCGTGCTCCTCCCGGAGGTGGAGCGCCACACCCTCCTCGTCCTCCGCGACTGGCTCATCCCTTCCTCCTCCGCCTCCGTCGTCTTCTCCGCCCAGCACGAAGCCAAGAAGGTACCACCTCCTGGCCTGTACCTGATACACATATACCGACGACGGACGGCGCCCGCACGCGCGGCGGCACCGTGGTCAGTGGTGGTGTATGTGGTCCATGCAAATTGACAACGTCGTACACGCCACAGCGCTAGCTGGCTGCCTAATTAACCCGATGGATGGATGCGTGCGTGCAGTTCACGTTTAACCTGATGGCGAAGAACATAATGAGCATGGACCCAGGGGAGGAGGAGACGGAGCGGCTGAGGCTGGAGTACATCACCTTCATGAAGGGGGTCGTGTCAGCGCCCCTCAACTTCCCAGGCACGGCATACTGGAAGGCCCTCAAGGTACACACACTAGTACTAAGCTAGCCAGGCCTGTGCCTGTGCGGCTGTGCCTGTCCCTCTCCCTGCGCGCACGCTTGGGTGTCCAGTATGGAAAATTATTTGGAATCTATCTTGTCCCGTTGCTTTTGTTTTCTAGTTACTTGTCCCTCTCACGCACACACACTCACTCACGGGAGGCAGCACTGGTACGGTCTTCAAATTGTTACTACTGTTCACTACTAGTAGTACTATTTCCATGTACACGTGTGGGAGGGGATAAGGAGACTAGAAAACCGTACTAGTACTACTCCTACACTCTCCCATATATGGGCACCAAATTAAAGCACCTACCTAGCTTATAGGATGGTGTTACAACAACAACCGATCGATCGATGAAGGCGAGGGATCAAGATTATATTCATATGAATATGTTACATGTCCTGTCAACGTTTTGTTTGGTACGTAAATAAACTAAGAAAATCAAAGTGAGGGGGCCGGGCTACAAGCCTACAACAAGGACACAACAATACAACTAGGAGGAGCTATCTTCAAGAGAGGGTCTCTTGTTTTTTTGTATTTTATTTATTTTGTGTATACATGTAGTAGTACATATATTGGCCCATGCATCGATGTTGCATATGCGGAGAGCCATCAGATCGAAGGGACGCAGGCATTAATATACTACAACATGGCAGCATGTAGTAGGGGTGTGGGTCGTTTCGAATAGTGGATGGTCCAAGGATTGGTGCACACGTACGGCCGCATCAGGACCAACCACACACCACTGCAAATTTTCTCTCTCCATACTATATATGCTACAGCCACTTTGATTGCAATGGTTCTGTCTACTACTCCTTAATACAACACTAGTAATAGAAATGTTTGCACCTTACAATTGATAACAAGGATAATGATACATCATTTGTACTAATAGGAACTCTTTTATCAGACAATAGTGAAATACTAGGTTTCCTTTTTACAAATGTTGGTTCAAAGGTGTGTATCTTGGTCTAGCCAGTGGGTGCATGCATGGTTGGCATTATTATTTTTTAGTACTAGTTAGCTAGAAGGTCATTCTGTCGATCTACTTATGAATAGCAAGCAAATCATTTCTACATATAGTTGACACTAGTGCTTACAGGCTAGAAAACCATTCATGCACATGGACACATGGCTGGTGTTACTTGTGAGTAGATCCATCCATCAACCTTTTCTTTGCTGCTTCCCTTGGAGGTAGTACTGATCATCACTCATGGCCGCATAAAATGTTGCCCGCTTTTTACTGCTTGTGAGGTCACACTCAAATGATCTTTATTGATTGCTCCCAGATGCAGCATGCTGTGCATGCATGCTTTCACAAGCCCACTCTCTTTCTCTCCCCTACACACGGCCTGTGCTCAACAGCATACAATTCTAACTTGAAGTTTTGACCCCTAGTTCTTATAAAAAGTTAAATGACCAACCTTCATAATTTGGCATGATTATATGTTGGCAGAATCCATCATTTATCATGATTCAACCGCTGACCAACTCTTGCCACACCGGAACCACATTAATTTCGGCAGACATGGAGTTAGCAACCCTCTTAACTTTGTTTTAATCAATGACGTTTAGCACCGTTTTTTAGCTGAGATCGATCCTATAGATATGTAGAGAGAAACTTTGCCAAGGAAGGAGTTGTGAACAATGTTGGCATGTATATGCGCTTGATTTATGAAAATATCTGAATGATTGGTTTTTGCACCAAGTGTTTACTCAATCTTAGGAAGTATTTCTAGTTGAGATCTCTTTCTAGTTGTGTCTACTCACCATGCAACAAACGTTTCAAAACAGAAAAATAATGTATACAAAAGTAAAAGAGCAAGACCTTTTTTTGTTTAATTAACCACCTTTCAGTTTCAGAAAGAACTAAAAGGGAGAGCGAGAATAATTTGTGAGCTAGAGAAGTATCCTCTTTTATTTGCCGGCAGCTATGTTGAACAGATATCAATTTCTCCAAAACAGAAAGCTATGACAAGACACGGTCATAGACTAGTAGGCGGTTTGGTCACATCTTAGTGATAGTAACGTGTCCAATGTTTTTTTCAGCAAAGTTACTAAATATGACTTTGAGCGCTGCAACTTTATTTTGCTGTGCCAAATTGTATCATACTGTACAATTATTTACTATGTTTTGGCCTGCAGTCGCGTGCCACCATACTCGGAGTAATAGAGAAGAAAATGGAGGAGAGGCTTGAGAAAATGAACAAGGAAGACTCGAGCTTAGAAGAAGATGATCTTCTCGGATGGGCCATGAAGCAATCAAATTTGTCAAAGGAACAAATCCTGGACCTGTTGCTGAGCTTGCTGTTTGCCGGGCATGAGACATCATCAATGGCGCTCGCCCTCGCCATTTTCTTCCTCGAAGGTTGCCCTAAAGCCGTCCAAGAACTGCGGGTACAAATTCAATTTACCGCCAACTCTTTATACTACTGTAGGATCCTATTGCTTCCCCAACAAAGTTTCGCATGCTCAATTTGATCTGCTAAATTATCTTTTTTTTGGTTCTCTAGAATTATTGCACGCATGGAAAATAAAAGTACACACGATAATATTGATGGTGAAATGCATCAGAGATATCATGGAAGAATTATTGACAGTACTGATCCGTGGCCGTGCAGGAGGAGCATCTAGAGATTGCTAGGAGACAAAAGCTGAGAGGGGAGTGCAAATTGGGGTGGGAAGACTACAAAGAGATGGTTTTCACACAATGCGTAAGGCCCTTGGATTTGTCCATTTCCTCCTCTCCTCGATCTCAATCCATAGTAATATCAGCGCAATCGATCCGCCTTTTGCTAGCTACTTCCAACGCCTAGTTGCACAAGGCTCGCGTCTAGTTGCGTAGAGGAGTAGCTAGGAAGTTCCCAAAAACGCCATGCACGAGTGGAAGCCAAACGAAGGGCTGTCTGCGACTTGGCCAGCCAGCCACATTTTTGGAGCGTATAGTGGCTGCTTGCTCTTCTAGCTCGAAGATGGCTTTGGAAGTTTGTAGGTAGAGTTGTGTGGCCCATCGATAGGATCCAAAATGGCTCGAGGAGTATGTGCTGTTGGGGTATAGCCAGCCGTCAAGAAGGTATCTTTGTCGTATGCCTTGATCTTCAGACGGCACAAAAGCGGAACACGTCAAAGATATATCAGTATATCATCTACTACCCAAGAACATGACCGTGGGTTAAAGTAACTGAGGTCCGAGTCACAGTAGAATGGCTTATATATGCTCGGAAATCGCTGTCATGGTCAGGGGTAATTATCAGGCTGTGGAGTACATGTCTGTCGACTATAGCAATAGTACTAGCAGGTGTTGTGTTAGTACTGTATGTGGCTGTAGATTGCAGTACGTACACCAAAAAAAGGCATCTGCTACACATTCGAACTGCCGAACTCCTTCATTAATTTGCGAGTAGAGAAAAAAGGGAGAAACAATAATGCAATAGCTGACGCCGTTTCTGCTTCTTGTTTCGCTCCAGGTTATCAACGAGACCTTGCGTCTGGGCAACGTGGTGAGGTTCCTGCACCGGAAAGTCATCCGAGATGTGCACTACAATGGTTGGTACCTTAACAGTAATAATTCTTCCTGTACATTTGACTGCGCTTAGTACAGTATCTGTGTAGCTAACTGCTTTTGGGTATACATACATGGTTTGCCGACAGGGTACGATATCCCGAGCGGATGGAAGATCCTCCCGGTGCTAGCGGCGGTGCACCTCGACTCGTCGCTGTACGAAGACCCCAGCCACTTCAACCCCTGGAGATGGAAGGTTAGTACTGCAAAAGCCAGCGCACGCACAGTTTAGTCCACACAAATCAACCGCGGCTAGGAACACGGTAGTAGTACTGCTGCATGCACATCAACTTGGTTGTAGATATCTAGTACGAGTGCTACTGCTGAAGAAGATCGATCCACGGAAAAGAGGAAGGAAAATATCTGGCCGGACATGGAGTCGTCCAATCAATCATACTCATACGAGCCTTATATTTGCCCCAAAACAAAATCAATCATAAGCATCCGTGACGTTAGCATCCCCAAGCTAATAAGTGGGTTTCTTTCCTATATGTACTGTATATATCTGCTGGCCGGCCGGAGCAATTGTGGCAATATACAGGACGACTTTTCTTTCCGCTAGGCGGCTCCAGCGAGATAACAACACGGTGCACGTACGGGGGCGGCCCTGCAGACATGAAAGGGAATGTTCAGATGGGTATGCACACGTGTGCTTTTGATCTGGTCCGATCAAAAGAGACGTGTTATTAGGTTGCTCCCGCTGCACGCACCTGGCTGCTACCGTCGACTCTGCATGTCTCGGTCAAGGGCAGCCCACCGTATTGTTCGTCCTCTCATATCGAGGCTACTGTACTGTGATGCTAGCTAGCTAGCCCCCCCTTGGACTCACGCTAGGATATAGCCTGGGTTCCTGTGAATTGTGCGAAACCAAGTGCATGGTCCAGACGGGGAAGAACGGCACACGTTGGAATGGAATCCAATCCAATCAGTGGGACGATCGAATCCGTCGATCGGTCTCCAGACACATCCCATTCTTATCCGTCACGTACGTCATTCATTAACTACGACCGATTAATGGCCGTGGGGAATATGTGATCGTGGCCATAGTACCACCACCGGTTCACCTGAATACTATTGTGCACGCACAAACCTGAATAGTGTAAATGCTGACAGAGTGGCTTCGCTTTTGTTGTTGTTGCAGGGTACCGCGTCGCAGAACAGCAACTTCATGCCGTACGGCGGGGGCACCCGGCTCTGCGCCGGGTCGGAGCTCGCCAAGCTCGAGATGGCCATCTTCCTGCACCACCTCGTGCTCAACTTCCGGTGGGAGCTCGCCGAGCCGGACCAGGCCTTCGTCTACCCCTTCGTCGACTTCCCCAAGGGCCTCCCCATCAGGGTCCATAGGATCAAGGCGCTGGAAGAAGAGGCGACACAGTGTTTTGACCGTGAACATATAATATGATCATATCGGCGATTCAGTCTAGCGCTTAGGAAGAAGAGGAGTACAGAGGAAATGTGCATCGTTGTCTCTTTTTTCTCCTCTGGTGCTCGTTGATGTAGAATTGTTCTAGTTGTAGATGGGGACAGAAAGAAGAAGAAGGTATAAAATGGAAGATGCTGCAAGGCCCAGTAGTCCCAGAATAGTAATAAGGCCAACCCAAGGCCCCAAATAAGTAATACAGAAAATGGGCCTAGCAGTCTTGGTGTTTATGGTTGCCTTGTCTATCCAGCAACATTTCCAGGTCATCAAGGCCCGTGCACTCTTCCGCCCAAATCTCCTTCTTAAAAGGAAAATCTGTCCAAATAGATTTCTTTCAAAGTGCAGCAGCCATTAAAAAAAAGGTACAAAGTGGTGTCTCCAATCAACGTTTTTCCTCTATAAACCTAGCTGGCGCCTCCACCTCGGCCTCCTCCAAACCATCAGCTTTCGCCTCTTTTAGCCAAACTCGTCGGCGTGGGAGGGACGACGAACCCGATCTATGAGCGAAGTTTTAGTAAAGATAGTGTTTTCAGAAAATAACGTTAGAGTTTTGGTATGTGCCTTCCTTTTAGGCCCTGTTAGGATTACATGAATGGGAAACCTAGGAATTGAAAAAGGTGTAGGAATAAGAAGGGTATGCTAATGCAAAACTTTGGAATCTAAAATCATGGGGCACTCTAGGAGCACATGCGGTCGGATGAGCAAAGGATAAAAGCGGGGAAACAATAGTTATGATCAATAACTTCCATGCTTTTTAATGCATCTACGCAATTATGGAATATAGTTACTTCTCCCGATTCATATTAGGCCTCGTTCGTTTAAACCCGATGGGGTTGGTGTGGATTACGGCTCTGTTTTGGATGAATCTGTACCAGTCCATCTCATTTAATTCCTCAGCCTGGACCTTGGAAAAAATGTCTCGCCACTTGACGTTTGGATTATTTCCATATCAAAAAGAGAGGAGCGACAGTCGGTTGTGCAGCATGCAGTTTCACTTTGGGATCAACCAAATCCATGCAAGACTCACTTCCAGGCATGGATTCGTTCCATGTCAACCGAACACGGCCTTAGTTGATTTGAATCTAGATTTAGATGAATCTAGACACTATTTAGTATATAGGTTTATCCAAATTTTAACAAATCCAAATCAATTAATATGAATCGAAGAGAGTAGTATTAGTTCATTCGGCCAGAAGCACAGCTACGATTGTCCTCTCATGGCCCATTGCATAGTAGCTGGTATTTTTATCATCGGGTAACATCGTCTTGCCTCGGGCATCCGCATGAAAATGTGCTCAGAATGGATGTTTGAATTCCTCCAAAATCTAGTACAAAATGTAGGAACCGGAACCTTTCCTTAGGAATCGCTGCGGCGGTTTTCTTTGTTCCGAATAGGTGCAAAGGAAAAAAAATCATAGAAAATAAAACCTCCAGAATTCCTTTGCTATTCCTTCATACTGAACGGGGCCTTAGCTTCTACATCCATAGATATGCCATCGTACATAATAAGTGATCTTCGGTTTTTCGCTCGATGACAAGATCTCCTTGCCGATGTCAATGTAGATGTTGAAAGATTAAATTTCTATAGGTATGGTCTTTCGGATCTTGACTTTTCAGATCGATTTTGGAATTTCTCTCAAGGTTTTCACGAGGAGGATGGTCCTTGCAATTGTTTTTCTGGATGTTACGTGTTCGACAATGATGGTTCATACACTCGGCTCCCAGTACCATCGACAAAACAGTCTGTTTGCTATTCCCACGGATATTGGTGTTAATACTCCTGGTGTTTCTTAATGACTTCAATGGTTGCGCTTGAGTGTGTAAGCTAAAAAAATTTATTGGGAAACCCTCATTGTTATTCACACGTCTGTTCGTTGGTCTTTATGTCGTTTTACTATGGGTGCCTTTAGAAGAACACAAGATTATATTTATGAAGAAGAAAAAGGTTGAAGTACTGGATGTTTTGCTCGTTTATGTAAGATTTTGTTTTATAATCGCTGGAAACGTCTCTTGTGTCTCTACCATGTACTCCCGTTGCTTATACTATAACGTGTTATTGATTGTCAAAAAATATATAAACTTGCTCTCGGGGAATTTGTCATCACTAGTAGACAAACCCTCTTATAAACGTTGAACGACGGTAGTGCACCGAAAAAATGGAATGTCGCTTGTTCTGGCCAAAATTATCGGTGGCGCGGCAGGATTCAAAATGAGGGAGGCACACATTTACTAGTGTGCGGCCCCGGTGATGATACACAACGTGTTCGTGGGACCCATTGGCCTGACCAGGTTCAATGTAGCGACAGCGTGGTGATGACTCTCAAACGCAGGACATCTATTGTAGTACCTTTCGAATAGAAAAGGTTGTCGAACTCATGAGGACCGAAGGCATTCATTAGCAAGTTTAACGAGTAAAACAATAAAAGATGGAGTAGTTTTGTATTTTGGGTTTATAGTTTGAGTAAATTACTATAAGTAAATTGCAAGAAAGTAAATGTTCTTTTCAGAGAAAGCATAATCCTCTATGCAATAAGAGGACAAAATCGAGAGTGTATTTATATATGAGAAACGTTTCTCATCGCGGCATGGATATACTCATCATAAATATTTGTAAAACGGCATGATAAGTATCTTGTCAAGTTTTATTTTTGTTGGACAAAGACTAAAATAGGTGCAACCATATACCTATGCAAGTAAACCCCAAGCATCTTATGATTGGTCATAAGGCTAATTTCATGTGCAAACAAAACTTTTATTAAGACATAAATGTTCAACCATTGCTTAAAGTTTTACGTTCCCCGATCAAGAACCTCCTAATGTAACTCAAAGTCTCGGGGACACGGTTTATGTCATTTCTTCCGTCCCTACTCTCGTCATCACACTAAGGTGCATCCCTATGAGCCTATAAAGATGAAATAACATGCAGTCGACATTCACATATTACCATCATAGAATCACATAAAAAAAACTTGACCAAATACTCATGCAGGCTATATAGAAGTCATAGCTAATTTATCATATGCCCTTAGAAACACGGGTAAGTACTCACATCGATGAAACATGGCACAGATCAGTGGCATATGAATTACAACATAATCAGAAAGTATAACTTTACCACAAATTAATGACAAGTTACCAAACATAAACATGCACACATCACTTAAACAAAATTTCAGGCTCCGATCTACCACAAAGTATGAGGGCGATAATATCGATCTCGAGATGGAGATGGTGTTGATGATGGGGTTGGTGGATATGATGTTGTGTACACTTCCCCTATGCCAAGGAGGAGTTGGTGACGATCAGGGATGGAGCCAGGATTTTACCATAAGGGGGCGGAGAGGGTAACATACCATAGTTTTTTTATTGACAGACACCTAAATGCGGGTTGTTTGTATAAAGAGAAAGAAACGGTGATAGAACCTCACACTATGCAAAGTCTTACTATAGCATTTATATCAAAACATAGCAATATATTTTGGCAATGTAAAACAAAATAATGCTTAATTTCTGAAGTAGCACTCTAACTATAACGATTATCGAAGGATTTGTTTTGGAGAATTATTAAAGGATTTGATAACATCATCGCATGCTCCCTTCATACCAATTATCTTTCTAGTCCATCAATTATTATGTAGTATCAATGAACAAAATACATGCTAGAATTGATAAATCAAACATTTCCACTAAAGCAAATGGAAGATTCACTAATAAATTTATAAAGTTAACCATTCACAAAAAAAACTTAACCGTCTCTCTTCATTTTCATGTCAACATGAGCACAAGTAGGCATCAACCCGACTTTTCCTAATTACCATTTAAGATATAAATCATCTAGAGTTAAGAGATGAACAAACGACTAATTAAGACACAATCAAAATTTGAGAGTGAAGGGAATATGCCCGAGAGACAATAATAAAATTGTTATTATCGTATCCAAGTATATGATAGATGTTTATTTTACATGCTATAATTGTATTAAAAGGAAACGTTAATACATGTGTGTTTAATAAACAAATAAAGTATTCCTTATTATGCCTCTCATATAAACTATCTCATTGATTAACAACATGATCAAGGTTTCCTGATCATGGACATTGGATGTTGTTAATAATGAGGTCACATCATTGCTAGAATAATGTGATGAATATTCATCTGAAGTATATTAATACGATCAAAGTCATTATGTTTAAATTTCTTTAACATCATTACAAGTAACTTTAGTCCTTAGACCATGATATCATGTCAATCACCAACATATGAAGAGTAGCTTGGTAACATCAAACGTCACACCGTAATAGGGTGACTATAAAGGTGGGTTCAGATACTCCGATAGTGTTATGTAGAGGCTCATGGATCAAGAGTGGGATTTGTCCATCCAAATGACGGAGAGATATACTCTAGGCCCCCTCGGTGATATCACATTGATATAGCTTGCAAGCAAGTGATGGAGATCACTAGAATGTTATATCATGGGAATGATAAAAAAGTATATGTCGGTAATGAGATCAAACTAGGTATGGGGATACCGATGATAGAATCTCGAACATGTAAAATATCGTGAGACAAAAGGATTTAGTTGCAATTTTAAGGTTCTCACAATCACAAGAAGTCACTGTTGAATGTGTAGGAGTCAGTACGGATCTCTAGGTCCCGCTGCTGATTATTGATCGGAGAGGGGTCTCGATCATGTATGCATTATTCGCGAACCGTAGGGTGACACACTTAAGGGATATCGACACCATTGGGAGAAAATAAGTTGCCAGAAAAAGAATATCAAAGCGCTGGAATTATTTCAATGGACATCGGAATTGTTTCGGGTGAAATTGCCGAAATTGGTTCTGCATGTAAAATTAAAAAGTAGCAAAGGGTTTTATGTGAATGTTTGTTAATTAATGTAATTGACAAAATTCTAAATAAATAAATAAAAGAGTTTTATTTAATGAGAGATTACATTAAATTTGGTGGAAATTTAATGGATTTTGAGTGGAGGAAATGGAGAGTCATTTTGTGAGTGGGAGCGTCACTCACATGAATGGAGGAAGGGGTGCGGGCAGCCACCTTGGCCGCCGTCCATGGCCCTTGGGGTTCCCCCTCCTCCTATAAAAGCCCAACTCCTCCTATAAAAGCCCCCCTCTCCCTCTCTCTCTCTCTCTCACACACACACCTCCCCGTGAAGGATCTCTCTCCCCCTCTAGTACTATTCCCCATGATCTCGGCTTAGCGAGATACATGTTCCCGGTGGCTTTTTATGGAGTAAGGATTTGCTGATTTCGCTGCATTCATAGAGCGAGGACACGAAGGTTGTTGGGGTCCCGGAAGTGTGTGCAATAACGGATGCTCCGCTGAGTTGCGGTGCTGCCGGACTTCCACACAATCTTGAGATCGGCAAGATATTGACTACATCACCAACGAGTCCATACTCGTAAATATTTGTCGGTCTTCAAGGGTATGTATTCTGGATGTATATCCACCCGTTGATTGTATCTAGATAGATGGATCGTGGTGTATACACTTCCCATCGTAGGATTTTTTGTTTTCTATTCTACGAGCCCAATAGTGGTATCAGAGCCGGATCTATGCGTAGATACTCTGCACGGGTAGTACACATATGGTTATCTGGGCGATTGATGGTCATGTTATTGCTTCTTATGTGTATTTTGGATATTGGTGGCATAATGGGATGAAGCAGCCCGGACAAACTTTACATGTCCTCGCACATGAGAACCGTTCCACTATAGTCAATATCTATTCTACAATCGAGTTGCCAATAATTTTATTATCATCATTGTGGTTCTATGTTCGTAGGTAAGAACGGTTCTATCTTCGAAAGCCCCTAACCACGTAAAACATGCAAAAGATAAACTAGAGGCGTCTAGTTTTTGGTTTTGCCGGGCAAGTACTATGATATGGTAGTATTATAATTTGTTGTACGGATTGGTACTTGCTGACGCCCAGCACTGTCGTGGGACGCTTCGTTGGAAACCCCAATAGCAAGGTGTGATGAGCACAACAGCAAGTTTTCCCTCAATAAGAAACCGAGGTTATCGAACTAGTAGGAGGAAGGAAACGTCACACAGGTGTTGTAAGCAACGTGGAAACCTGCACAACACAAACTCAAGACTTTGCCCCAATGAAACAGTGAGGTTGTCAAGCTCACCGGTTTGCTATAACAAAGGATTAAACGTATGGTGTGGAAGGTAATGGTTTGCAACAAGTAAACATGTAACAGTGAAAGATGTATCAATGGTAAAGATTGGACCGGGGTCCATAGTTCACTAGAGGGCTCTCCTTAGATAAACAACATGGCATGAAGGGTAAAAAAATTACAGTAGGGCAATTGACAGGAACTGAGCAAGGCATAATGCAATACCAGACAAAAAGATCCTATGAGATTCGATTGGAAAATACAACAATATATAGACTGCCATCCAACTGCATCTATGACTAGAAGTCCACCTTTAGGTTATCATCTGAACCTCCTCCAGTATTAAGTTGCAAGAAACAGACAACTGCTTTAAGCAAAGTGTGTAAGGTAAACAATCTACTTGTTCCATGAACAAGAGACCGTTGTTTTCTCCCTAGTGGCAACAACACATCTACAACCGAAGAGATTTCTGTCACTTCCTTTGGAAACTAGAGGCATGAACCCACTATCGAGCATAAATACCCCCTCTTGGAGTCACTAGCAAATACTTGGCCAAGATAGCTACTAACAACGGAGAGCAAGAAAGATCACAAACAACACAGACATGATAGTATCAAATAGACAAAACCATTAATCAATCTAACATAGTAATCTCTGTAGGGTTCGCAGCATAGAAAACAAAAATTTTCCTACGATGTGAACTATATACCAAGATCTATCTACTAGATACAAACAACGGGCGGATGTATATCCGTAGAGAACATACCCTTGAAGACCGACAAAGATTAACGAGTTCAACTCGTGGTTGATGTAGACGATCTCTTGCCGATCTCAAGATCGAGAGGAAGTCCTAGCGCCGCAAATCAGCAGCGCATCCGTGCTCGCACACACGTTCGAGGCACCGAGCAACCTCCGCCTCCTCGATCCAGCGATGCAGCGGAAGCACAACTCTTTCTTGCCGAATAGCCACCGGGAACATGTATCTCGCTAGTCCGAGACCATGGGGGATAAATTCTAGAGGGGGAGAGAGATCCTTCACGAGGAGGTGTGAGAGACAAGTGAGGATGGGGGGCTCCTTTTATAGGAGGAGGGGGGGCACCCAAGGGGGTGTCCGCCGGCCATGGGGGCTGCCCCCTCCCCTCCTTCATTCATGTGGGTGGACACTCCACTCACAAAATGCCCTTTAAAATCCCTCCACTCAAAAGTCCACTCAAATTCCCATTAGATTTCCACCAAATTTAATGCAAACTCTCATTAAATAAAATTATTTTATTTTATTCAGAATTTTGTCAATTACTTTAATGACAAACATTCACAAATAACCCCTTGCTAGAATTCTATTTCACATGCATAACCACTTTATGCAATTTCACCCGAAAACCTGTTTCGGTATCTAGTGAAATAAATTCCTGCGCTTGTTCATTCTTTCGGCATGAAATATTTGCTCCAATTGGATGTCGGTGTCTCTTAAGTGTGTCACTCTACGGTTCGTGAATAATGCGGACATGATCGAGACCCCTCTCGGATCAATAATCAGAAGCGGGATCTGGAGACCCATACTGACTCCCACACATTCAACGATGACTTTCTTGTGATCGTCGGAAACTTTTACGCTAGTATCTTAATCCCTTTGTTTCACGATATATTACATGTCCGAGATTCGATCATCGGTATCTCCATACCTAGTTTGATCTCGTTACCGACATGCACTCTTTTCTCGTTCCTGTGATATAACATTCTAGTGATCAAATCACTTGCTTGCAAGCTAATCAATGTGATATCACCGAGAGGGCCCAGAGTATATCTATCCGTCATCGGGATGAACAAATTCCACTCTCGATCCATGAGCCTCAACATAACACTTTATTAGTTCTGAATCCATCTTTATAATCACCCTGTTACGGTGTGACGTTTGATGTTATCAAGAAACTCTTCCGGTGTTAGTGATTGACATGATCTCATGGTATAAGGATTAGGATCACTTCGTAAGTTGTTATAGCAATATAAACTCAGTGACTTTGATCGTAATGCTATACTTCGGATGAATGTTCATCACACCATTACACTAATGTTGTGATCCCATTATTAACAAAATCCAATGTCCATGATCAGGAAACCTTGATCATCTTGTTAATCAACGAGCTAGTTTATGAGAGAGGCATAACTAGGAACTTTCTGTTTGTTTATTAAACACACATGTATTAACGTTTCCGTATTAAACAATTATAGCATGCAAAATAAACATCTATCATATACTTGGAATACACATAATAAACACTTTATTATTGCCTCTCAGGGCATATTCCCTTCAGTCTCCCACTTGCACTAGAGACAATAATCTAGTTACATAGTGATAAATCTAACACCCATTGAGTTCTGGTGTTGATCATGTTTTGCTCTAGGGAGAGTTTTAGTCAACGGATCTGCTACATTGAGATCCGTATGTACTTTACAAATCTTTATATCTCCATCCTTGACATGCTCGCGGATGGAGTGAAACCGGTGCTTAATATGCTTGGAATGCTTGTGAGACCTTGGCTCTTTGGCATTGGCAATGGCACCATTGTTGTCACAATAGATCACCATTGGGTCCAACGCGTTTGCCACCACTCCTAGTTCGGATATGAACTCCTTCATCCAAACTGCTTCCTGAGCCGCTTCTGAAGCAGCAACATATTCGGCCTCCGTTGTTGATCCCGCTACCACAGGTTGTTTGGAGCTCCTCCAACTAACCGCTCTGCCATTCATGAGAAATACGTATCCGGATTGAGACTTAGAGTCATCCGGATTAGTGTCAAAGCTAGCGTCGACATAACACTTAGCGACGAGCTCTTCTTCACCTCCGTATACAAGAAACATATCCTTAGTTCTTCGTAAGTACTTAAGGATATTCTTGACCGCTATCCAGTGTTCCGAACCTGGATCCGATTGGTACCTACTAGTCAAACTAATAGCATGTGCCACATCCGGTCTTGTACATAGCATGGCGTACATTATAGAGCCTATGGCTGAAGCATAGGGGACTTTGTCCATTATCTCTCTTTCTTCCGCCGAAGCCGGACTTTGAGTCTTACTCAATGTCTTGCCTTGCAACATAGGTAAGAACCCCTTCTTACTTCCGTCCATTTTAAACTTCTTTAAAATCTTATCAAGGTATGTACTTTGTGATAGCCCTATTAGGCGCCTAGATCTATCTCTATAGATCTTTATGCCTAATATGTATGACGCTTCACCTAGGTCCTTCATTGAAAATTTGCTGTTTAGATAACTTTTAACACTGTTTAAAAGATCTATATCATTTCCGATCAATAATATGTCATCCACATATAATATCAGAAATGCCACATTGCTCCCACTCACTTTCTTGTAAATATACAAGCTTCTCCATAAGTTTGGACAAATCCAAACTCTTTGATCACCTCATCAAAGCGGAGATTCCAACTTCGTGATGCTTGCTTCAATCCATAGATGGATCGCTGAAGCTTGCACACCTTGTTAGCATCCTTAGGATCGACAAAACCCTTTGGTTGTATCATATACAACTCTTCTTCAATATTACCATTGAGAAACGCGGTTTTGACATCCATCTACCATATCTCATAATCGAAATATGCAGCAATTGCTAACATAATCCTAACTGACTTTAGCATCGCTACGGGAGAGAAAGTCTCATCGTAGTCAACTCCTTGAATTTGTCGAAACCCCTTTGCGACAAGTCGAGCTTTATAGACGGTCACATTACCATCAGCATCAGTTTTCCTTTTGAAAATCCATTTGTTCTCCACGGCCTTTCGGTCGTGAGGTAATTCCACCAAGTTCCAAACTTGATTTTCATACATGGATTCCATCTCGGATTTCATGGCTTCTAACCATTTGTTGGAATCCGGGCTCATCATCGCTTCTTCATACGTCGCAGGGTCATCATTTTCATCAACCATGAAATTCATGACAGGATTTCTGTACAGCTCGGGAGCTGCACGCGTCCTGTTTGACCTGCGAGGTTCGGTAGTACTCTCTTTCGGAGTTTCATGATCATTATCATTAGTTCCCTCTTCAACAGGTGGAGCCAACTCCGGAACAACTTCCGGCGCTGCGCTACTCGCCATACTTTGAAGAGAAGGTTCCACAACCTCTTCGAGTTCTACCTTCCGACTACTCACACCTTTCGCGAGAAACTCTTTCTCTAGAAAGGATCCATTCTTGGCAACAAAAACCTTGCCCTCCGATCTGTGATAGAAGGAATACCCAATAGTTTCTTTAGGGTATCCTATGAAGACGCATTTTTCCGCTTTGGGTTCGAGTTTATCCGGTTGAAGTTTCTTCACATAAACATCGCATCCCCAAACTTTAAGAAATGACAGCTTAGGTTTGTTTCCAAACCACAATTCATACGACGTCTTTTCAACGGATTTAGATGGTGCCCGATTTAAAGTGAATGCAGCAGTTTCTAGTGCATAACCCCAAAATGACAACGGCAAGTCCGTCAGAGACATCATAGATCGAACCATATCTAATAAAGTACGATTACGACGTTCCGACACACCATTTCGCTGTGGTGTTCTGGCAGGTGTGAGTTGTGAAACAATTCCACACTCTTTCATGTGAGTGCTAAACTCGTAACTTAGATACTCACCTCCACGGTCGGACCGTAGAAATTTGATCTTTCTATTACGATGATTTTCCACTTCATTCTGAAATTCCTTGAACTTTTCAAAGGTTTCAGACTTGTGTTTCATCAAGTAGATATAACCGTATCTACTCAAATCATCCGTGAAAGTAACAAAATAACGATATCCACCTCGCGCCGACACACTCATTGGACCACATACATCAGAATGTATGATTTCCAATAAATCTGTCGCCCGTTCCATTGAACCGGAAAACGGCGTTCTAGTCATCTTGCCCATAAGGCATGGCTCACATGTATCAAATGATTCATAATCAAGTGATTCCAAAAGTCCATCCGAATGGAGCTTCTTCATGCGTTTAACGCCAATGTGACCTAGACGGCAGTGCCACATATATGCGGATATATCATCATTAAGTTTAATCCTTTTAGCATCAACATTATGAATATGTGTAACATTATCATCGAGATCTAATAGAAATAAACCATTCATCATCGGTGCATGACCATAAAAGATTTCATTCATATAAATGGAACAACCATTGTTCTCGGATTTAAATGAATAACCACTTCGCATCAAACACGATCCAGATACAATGTTCATGCTCAGTGCAGGCACCAGATAACATTTATTTCAAGTTTATAGCTAATCCCGACGGTAAGTGGAGAGGTAGCGTTCCGACGGCGATCACATCAACGCTTGATCCATTGCCGACACGCATCTTGACCTCACCCCTTGCTAGCGGTCGCTTGTTCCGCAGCCCCTGATTCGAGTTACAAATATTAGCAACTGAACCGGTATCAAATACCCAGGTGCTACTGCGAGCACTAGTCAGGTACACATCAATAACATGTATATCATATATACCTTTGTTTGCCTTGCCGGCCTTCTTGTCTGCTAGATACTTGGGGCAGTTGCGCTTCCAGTGGCCAGTCCCCTTACAATAGTAGCACTCGGAATCAGACTTAGGTCCAACTCGGGGTTTCTTTTCAGGCGCGGCAACAGGCTTGCCGCCCTTACTTCCCTTCCGTTTTCCCTTCTTGTCTTTCTTGAAACCAGTGTTCCTATTGATCATCAACACTTGATGTTCCTTTTTGATCTCCACTTCTGCAGTTTTAAGCATTGACAGAAACTCGGGGAGAGACTTCTTCATGCCTTGCATATTATAGTTCATCACGAAGCTCTTATAGCTAGGTGGCAGAGACTGCAGAACACGATGGATGCCTAAGTCAATGGGAATCGATATTCCCAAGGACACAAGCTTATCGGCGTAACCCGACATCTTGAGTACATGCTCACTAACGGAGCTGTGCTCTTCCATCATGCGGCTAAAGAACTTTTCTGAAGCGTTGTAGCTCTCTACAGCAGCATGTGTGTCGAAAATCATTTTCAACTCACCCATTGTATCAAATGCATTGCCGTTTTCGAAACGCTTTCGAAGTTCCGGCTCTAGCCCATACAATATGCCGCAATGAACTAAGTTGTGGTCCTCCTGACGAGTCTAATAGACATTCTTCTCCTCGTCAGGGGCATCATCAAAAGGTGGGGGGCCTAACGGCGCTTCTAGCACATATTGCTTTTGTGCAGCAGAGAGGAGAATCCTCAAATTCATGGCCCATTCGGTAAAGTTGCTACCGTTCGTTGCTAGTTTCTCTTTCTCCATGAACACATTGAAATTAAAAGCAGGTGGTGCCATCTACAACAGAATTTGTAAAGTTTAGACTAAGTGTATGATAGATTGAGTTCAACTAATCTATATTACGAATGAACTCCCACTCAAAAACGACATCCCTCGTGCCTTTTTGGTGATTACATGAACCAAATCCACTACACCAAGTCCGATCATCACGTGAGTCGGTATAGCTTCAAAGGCGAGCATCAAATGGGCATCATATCAACTATATGACTCATGCTTAACCTTTCGGTCCGTGTTCCGAGGCCATGTCTGTACATTCTAGGCTCGCCAAGTTAGAACCTTAGTATTCGCGTGTGTAACTGTTTTACACCCGAAATATGGTCGTGGATCCAAGAACACCTGATCATCACGTGATGTCTTGGAGCGACGAAAACATAATCGGTGCATACTAAAGGAAGAACACATTCTTATCTTGATATTTAAATGAGGGATCATCTTATTATGCTAACAAAGCGCTAAACAAGCAATATAAGATGCTATCAAACATCATATGTTTATTAGTGAAATTATATGGTTCTCGCAGATGATCTCTATCATGTGCATCGTGGTATGATCACTATCATACCTATATGTGTAAATCCAAGGTCTATGGATTTTACACGCTATGTGTGTTGTAAGAGTATCATCTCATACTTCTACTTACAACACTACCATATCATAACACTAGCCCAGCAACAATCTAAACTAGACGCCTCTAATTTATCCATTGCAAGTTTTACGTGGCTTAGGGCTTTCGAGATAGAACCGTTCTTACCTACGAACATGAACCACAACGAGGATAATCAAATTGTTGACAACTCGCTTGCAAAATAGATATTGACTATAGTAGGAGAGACAGACGCCCGCTAGCCACTTATGCAAACTAGTTGCATGTCAAGCGTGGAACATGTCTCATGTGCGAGGACATGTAAAGTTTGTCCGGGCCGCTTCATCCCACTATGCCACCAATATCCAAAATTACAACAAAGGAGCAACGACATGATCATCATCGCCCACATACTCATATGTGTACTACCCGTGTAAAGTATCTACGCATAGATCCGGCTCTGATACCACTGTAGGGTTCGCAGCATAGAAAACAAAAATTTTCCTACGATGTGAACTATATACCAAGATCTATCTACTAGATACAAACAACGGGCGGATGTATATCCGTAGAGAACATACCCTTGAAGACCGACAAAGCTTAACGAGTTCAACTCGTGGTTGATGTAGACGATCTCTTGCCGATCTCAAGATCGAGAGGAAGTCCTAGCGCCGCAAATCAGCAGCGCATCCGTGCTCGCAGACACGTTCGAGGCACCGAGCAACCTCCGCCTCCTCGCTCCAGCGATGCAGCGGAAGCACAACTCTTTCTTGCCGAATAGCCACCGGGAACATGTATCTCGCTAGTCCGAGACCATGGGGGATAAATTCTAGAGGGGGAGAGAGATCCTTCACGAGGAGGTGTGAGAGACAAGTGAGGAGGGGGGCTCCTTTTATAGGAGGAGGGGGGGGCACCCAAGGGGGTGGCCGCTGGCCATGGGGGCTGCCCCTCCCCTCCTTCATTCATGTGGGTGGACACTCCACTCACAAAATGCCCTTTAAAATCCCTCCACTCAAAAGTCCACTCAAATTCCCATTAAATTTCCACCAAATTTAATGCAAACTCTCATTAAATAAAACTCTTTTATTTTATTCAGAATTTTGTCAATTACTTTAATGACAAACATTCACAAATAACCCCTTGCTAGAATTCTATTTCACATGCATAACCACTTTATGCAATTTCACCCGAAAACCTGTTTCAGTATCTAGTGAAATAAATTCCTGCGCTTGTTCATTCTTTCGGCATGAAACATTTGCTCCAATTGGATGTCGGTGTCTCTTAAGTGTGTCGCCCTACGGTTCGTGAATAATGCGGACATGATCGAGACCCCTCTCGGATCAATAATCAGAAGCGGGATCTGGAGACCCATACTGACTCCCACACATTCAACGATGACTTTCTTGTGATCGTCGGAACCTTTTACGCTAGTATCTTAATCCCTTTGTTTCACGATATATTACATGTCCGAGATTCGATCATCGTTATCTCCATACCTAGTTTGATCTCGTTACCGACATGCACTCTTTTCTCGTTCCTGTGATATAACATTCTAGTGATCAAATCACTTGCTTGCAAGCTAATCAATGTGATATCACCGAGAGGGCCCAGAGTATATCTATCCGTCATCGGGATGAACAAATTCCACTCTCGATCCATGAGCCTCAACATAACACTTTATTAGTTCTGAATCCATCTTTATAATCACCCTGTTACGGTGTGACGTTTGATGTTATCAAGAAACTCTTCCGGTGTTAGTGATTGACATGATCTCATGGTCTAAGGATTAGGATCACTTCGTAAGTTGTTATAGCAATATAAACTCAATGACTTTGATCGTAATGCTATACTTCGGATGAATGTTCATCACACCATTACACTAATGTTGTGATCCCGTTATTAACAACATCCAATGTCCATGATCAGGAAACCTTGATCATCTTGTTAATCAACGAGCTAGTTTATGAGAGAGGCATAACTAGGAACTTTCTGTTTGTTTATTAAATACACATGTATTAACGTTTACGTATTAATACAGTTATAGCATGCAAAATAAACATCTATCATATACTTGGAATACACATAATAAACACTTTATTATTGCCTCTCAGGGCATATTCCCTTCAATCTCAATATCCATCGGATCCCCGCAAACACAACATTTATGATTACAAATAGATTAGATCTTGATCATGAACGGAGCTCACAAGATCTATACATGAAAGCACAAGGAGGAGATACAACCATCTAGCTACTACATGGACCCGTAGTCCAAGGTGGAGCTACTCACGCATCATACCAGAGAAGAAGGCCTCCGGGATGATCTCCCCTCCGGCAGGGTGCCGAGAAGAACTTCAGACCCCCCTAATCTTGGGACGACGGTGGCAGCGACTACAGAAAGTTTCGTGGAGTTTTGATCGGGTGCCTAGGGTTTTTGCATCGGGGGCTTCTTATAGGCGAAGAGGCAAGGCTGGGAGGCGGCCAGGGGGCCCACACCCTACCCAGGCGTGGGGTAGGGCCCACCAATACCTAGGGGGTGGCGGACCTGGTTTGTCTCTCCGTCTCCCCTCTAGACTTCGTGTCGCCCACGGTAAAATATTGACTTAGGCTTTTGTCCCGTCCAATTCCGAGAATATTGATTTTCTGCCTTTCTGGAACCAAAAACAGAAGAATAGGCAACTGGCACTGTGACAACTTGTTAATAGGTTAGTTCTAGAAAAGATATAAAAACACCTCAAAATGTAGACAAAGCAAAGTAGATACAAAACAAGCATGGAGCATCAAAAATTATAGATACGTTTCCGACGTATCAAGCATCCCCAAGCTTAACTCCTGCTCGTCCTCGAGTAGGTAAGTGATAAAAAGAATAATTTTTGAGGTGACATGCACCATCAAAACCAAAATCAAACCATTTGCAAGCATTGAAAGCTAGGATCAAAGAACACTAAACATGTGCATGAAAGATGGAGTTCTAACAATAGGACATAGTAACTATGCATGCAACATGAAAGGCTACAAACAAAGATCATGAATAACATGCATTGAAAAACGTTTGTTTGTTTCACATACAGAAAACATGGCATAGTGGCAATCAGCTTGTCCCTCATAGAGTAGCAAATAGATGCATAGGACACCTTCAAAGTTCACAAGGGTGACTAGAAACAAGTAGCACAAGAACAAGTAATATCACAATATGCATCAATCAATAAGTTTTGGGACACTGCACACAAAATGGCAATTATGTTCTCTTAATGGTGCCTAAGGGTAGAAGGTGGAGACTCAAATAGTGGTGGAAGAAGGCCTTTCATAAAGGAAGACGGGATTTCAAGTTTCAAAAAGTGCTTCAAAAAATTATGGTACTTGTTAGCTTTCAGCCCTCATTGCCCCTATCATAAGCATCTTGAAGTGGTTAAGGTTAAAGTGAAGAAACTATGGAGTATATTCTTGACAAAGTATAAGTTGGCAATCTCAAGTCCCTGGAATACAAGGGCCACACCTCATGCTACTCAACTTCAGTCACCTGTAAGTTCTTGTCATTGTAAGTACATGCATATCATAGAGAACTGCCAATGGGGTACCCCTTGCACATGGTACAAGAGCTATCCCATAACAAAAATGACAAGGCAAGCAGACAATGAGCATCTCAGAGATCTTTTTATTTACTATGTGCATAGCTTTTTATTGAGGATGCTTCATAGATAGCTCATTATGGTGATGCTGCAAGTTTCCACCATGATTAGGCATGGCTTAGGCTAGCGGCCCAGGCGTTTCTCTTACACAAAATACATACTCCATGGACTTACAAGTTCCCTCTTTATTTCACACCGGTGACATCCATAGACAAAAGAGCATGATATCAACTGAGTACAAAGTACAAGTGCAATGTTGAAAACGTTCCCCATGACAACATGGTTCTGCTAATTCCAACGTATAAGTGCAAGCATATACAACATAGATGACACAATGGTTCAAGTTTATTAGGGGCAAAGAATATAAAGTGTGCCATCAAGTTTGTGAGGGCTTTAATCACTAAGTTTTCACATAAAAAGAGACTTTTAACTAGAAGATAGCTGAAAACAAGAATACACTTGGAATGGTGTAACACACCATGCATAGGAATTTATAGTGGACACTTTGGAATAACTTGGTTTCTTGGGAGTTGGAAGCATGAGTAGAACTTACTCATACAAGTGGAGTATAGCAAAAGACTGGGAGCAACCAACTAAGAGAGCAATAATGTCCATAATCATGGAGAGCAACAAAACATTACTAATCAAAGCATAGAGTGGTACTACAAGTCAAGGACTAAATGATCATAGAGGCTATGGTGACTTGTTCATAGTCATAACATGGTGTGAGCATGTGCCAAATCTGTTGGGAATATGCCCTAGAGGCAATCATGTATGATGATATTTCCCATTGTATTCATAAAGTTATTAAGTTGTCCTTGTATAAACATCTGATGTGTATCATTGAATATGTGATTCGGTTGTGAAACTATGCATTCATGTTGTTTGTACTAAATGTCCTTGGTCATCGAGGTTGTGCTGGACACACAACTTAGACCAATGTGAATGTCGGCTTGATAACTCGGTTCCACTTGTCATGGGCATGGAGATGCTATTCCGACTTACATAGATTCGGCTAAAGAGTTTAGCGAGTCGGATTGACCCATATTGAGGTACAACGAACAAGTAGTCATTTGTATATCTCAATCAATGTAATCCTTAGACCTGAGGTTGTTGCATAGTCCGAGTTGAGGATCACCGACTTAGGTTCTGTCAAACGCTGATCCGCAACTGGGCAGTCATAACGGCAGAGTTCGGGTCGACTGAGAATCAAGCTGCGTGATGTGAATAACCAAGATGGGATTTTGCCCCTCCACTCGGAGAGATATTCTCTGGGCCCTCTCGAATGATATGATTCGGAAAGCATGGCCATGCACGACTCGGTTAAGTGTTAACCGAGGCAATCGACTAAGAGTTAGTCGGGTGAATCACTTATCTCGGATCGAGAAGAGAGTCGGACTATTTAAGGGATGACATATATTTGCCTATAGTCTGACAAGGTATATCGTGAGGCAAAAGGGACTCGGACGCAAGTCACATTGGAAAGGCAAGTCGTCATGACTCTTTGGTACTTGGGAGTCGGCACGTTCTGCTAGGAGCCGCTGCCGACTGATCTATTGTGAGTCGGACTCCAATCGTGTCCGAGTAGCCATGAGCCTGTCGGGTCACACACTTAAGAGCGGGAGCAAGTTCGGATTGGATCTGAACCGAAAATCTGGCCGGGTTGGACCCGAGCCGGATTAGGACTGAGTGTCGGACTCGCGGTGACTAGTGTTATATGGGCTTTAGTGAATGGGCCACGAGAGTGGAGCCCACGTTCACTCCCTATATATAGTGGAGAACCGTAACCCAGAAAGGTTAATCGTTGTTCGGTTAGGTCATTCCATGTGTTGGAAACCCTAGCTCCACAGCAGTCCTGCCATTGATACGAACCTAGCAGTTCGCCACCGGTGCTCCTCCTTGCACGTGTGGATACCAGCAGGGGTGCTGTCCGATCAGCACCAGGACGATTGGATCGCAAAGGACTGCACTACATCAACTGACGTGCTTCATCAGTAATTCGCAACTACGCGTCTAGTGGTAAACCTCGTGGCCTTATACCTCGACTAGATCTTGGGATCACCACGTTAGACGAAAAAGTTTTGTTTTATCTCTGCATGGCACAACAGTGGTATCAGAGCGATAACTTCTGGTTTTAGGCTCGAGATCTCGCATATGTGATATGCGGTTGGCTGTAGATGAGATCTATGTGTTGTTTTGGTGGTCGATCTATGAGATAGATCGGTTTTGTACGAGGTTGATTGGATCAACTGTACTCAGGGAATGGTAGATCTGATTTCCGTGATCATACTGCTGAGGTCGTGGAACGACATACCCCTACCGGTCGGTTTCCGCCATCGGGGTAGACTGTGACACGTAAATCCAGAGGCGGTGATCGAAGATCAAAAGTTTGATAGAATCAGAACCGCCGGCTGCCCCTTCGATCCCTGCCCGCTATCCGGCTAGCGGGACCGCCGGCTTCGCCCTGCCGTAGCGCCTTAGATGTCGTTGCGAGTTTCACAACGCCGATAGATATTGTATCTATGCATAACTTGTTTTTGCAAGAAGTTGTGAATGGTATGGTTCATGTGCATGTGATGTATGTGTGTAATCCATATGTGATCTGCGAATCACGGTTTTTGTCAGCTGGCTGGAGCCTAGGTGCAGTCATATTATTTTATAACGACCTGCGTGTCGGATTCTCCTTGTAATTTACTTTACTAAGCTAGTGTAGCTGTTTGGAGGATCCGGATCACATGCAAGGCAATGTACATGTCGGCGACATGGAGTAAGACGGCAAGTGACAAGAGTTGGCACGAGTCGGATTACAGGCTTTGTGGAGATGGAGATCGCCATGAAGAGAGCCATACCATTTCACATTATAATTGCTTTATTTTGTGTTATTGTTATGTCTCTGTTTTACCTCTATTAGATAGTCGGTAAAATTTAATCCCTCAAAGAAGGTCTAGTCGGTTTCCCGCGAGTGTTTGCACCATCACAAGTCGGACATTTTTGGTAGTGGGTGTCACATCCCAAGATTTTCCAAATCTTGTAATGTGAAAATAAATGAATAAAATAAAACTTTGTTTGATTTTCAAGGCCAGAAGAAACTTTTTGAACTCAATTGGAACTTCAAACCCATTTGAATCAAATAAAACCTAAAGAGATTTAAAAAGATAAAATTTTATTAAAGGAAAATAAAAATATTTAAAATACTATTTTGGATCTCTTAATAAAAGATTTGGTAATCAAAATAAAAGATGGATTTATAAATAAAGAACATTTTATAAAGCCAAATTAAACCTTGGCCAAGCTTTGGATTTAAAACATTTTGTTTTGAATAAAATAACAAAGGTTTATTTAAGTAAATTAATAAAGAATTACTATCCAAATTTTATTTAAAGGTTTTACCATTTTAATTAAAACCTCAAAACTTATTAAATTATTTTAAATAGGTTTTCCAAGTATTTTATATTCACAAATAAAACCTATTAAAGTGTTTTGACTTTATTTTAGATTTTAAAATAAATATTCTCAATAAAACAAACCCTAGTTGACTTAATAATGAAAGTCTATTTTATTTAATTAATAATGGACTCTAAAATAAAATGTTATTTTGTTTTAAAACAAGTTTCCAAGTATTTAATATTTCCAAATAAAACCTACTGATTTGGTTTTGAAAATATTTAGGTTCAAATAAAGATTTTATTAATAAAATCAAACCCTATTTTGATTTAATAACTAAGTTCCATTTTATTTAATTATTAATGGACCCTAAAGTAAAAGGATTATTTTATTTTAAACAAGTTTTCCAAATATTCTTTATTTCCAAATAAAACCTACTGTTTGGGTTTTGAAACATTTTGGATTTTAAATGAAGATTTTACTAAATAAAACAAACCCTATTTTTTTTAAATAACTAATGATCCATTTATTTAATTAATAAATGGAACCTAAAAAGATTTAAAATAATATTTTAGGTGAATTATGATGTTAAGCAGAACCAAATTCATATTTGAAAAGCTTGATGATTGTTTGAATCATTTTGAATGTGTTTGGTTGTTTGAATTTCAAAACAGAAAAAGAATTAGAAAAGAATAAAACAAATAGACAGAAAAAAATAGAGGAAACAGACCAGCCCAACAAAGTGGCCCAACAGCAGCCCAGACCAGCCCAGTCTTCTCCCTCTTTCCCCCGAAGAAACCATTCCCTCACTCTGTTTCCGACCCACACCGAGACTGACCGGTGGACCTCCCCCTTTCTCTCCTTTTCTCACTGACAGAGGACCCCACACTCTACTGCTCTTCTTCCCCACCCCGCGACTGGTTCTTCCCCCTCTCCTCGCCGTTGCAGGCTTAATTTCTCGGCTTGATTACGCCTTAACGCAGCCACCTTAACTCGCAGTAATCAAGCTCGATAAAACGCCAGCACGTTCCCTCTCATTTCCCTCTGACCCCTCCCTCAAGCGCGCCTCCAGGCCGAAGAATTTTGCCAGACACTTCCCTGTCTCCGACGACCTTCCTCGCCAAAATCCGACCAGCACACACCACCCCGAGCCTCCCCGGGCACCCTGGCAGCTTCCCCACTCCCAGACCTTCCTCCCCGTACCACCCATTTGACCGCGGGCGCCCTAGAGCCTCGGCTACGACAAATTTCCGAACGCCGCCGCTTCTGCAACCTCTCCGACGATCCTCCTCGGTAAGCTCTGACCGCCCCGCGTCTTTCCGATCACACCAACGTATTCGCCTTGGTCTTGCGTACCTAACTACGCCCTCTGTTTGCCTCCGCATGATCTGCAACGTCGACTTCGACCTTAGACAGAGCCGCCCGACGTTGTCTTCAACTCCGGCGAGCAATCAAGCCCGACCCAGTGCGCCCCTTGCCATCTCTAGAGCACCTTGAGCTTCGCCGTGTTCTCCTGAGCCTGGTGAGCATCTTCCCTTTCTCCCTAACCTCCTGTAGCATCGGCACCGTCGTCGACCGACAGCTCCGCCGCCGCTAACCACCGCAGCGCCGCCCACTTTAGGTCGAGCCTGCTGCAACCATTCGATCTTGATCCAGCGGCTAGGAAAGAAAGTGAGCGAAGAGGTATGCGTCGATCTGAGCCGCGCGATGATAATTAGATCCAACGGCCAACGTCACTCGATCCGGCCGAACCGGTATCGACTAGTAAGAACACGCCGCGTGTCGCCTATTAGGTTTAAAAACAGTTTTGAAATCAGAAACTTTTGCAAACTTCAAACCCTTATATCTTTGGATCCACACGTCCAAATTTGGCAAATTTTATATCAATGGATTCAGGAGAACAAGCCCTAGCCAACCATGGCCTTAGTTTAACAAATAGTATCTGTTAGCTTGTTTGAATTTGCAGAAACATTTGTGTACTTGTTTAGAGTATAAAAATTGTTTAAAATTGAATTTAGGGATAAAACCTTTGCAAATTGGATTGTTGTGATCTTACTGACCCTAGGAACCAACCATTGGTGTTAGAAATGATTTTTGTAAGATTTAGGTTAGATTACTTGACTTAGTCATTTTCTAGCCAAATAAAAAGAATGGTTTTGTTATAAAAATGTTTATGAAAAGAAAACTTCAAGGAAATGTTTGGACCAAACCTACTGACCCAAAAACACCAAGCTTTGCAATAGCAACTCATTTGGTGAACAACTTAAGAGTTTTGCCTTAATAAAAACATTTTTCACCACATAAAATGATGAATGGATTTAAAAATAGTTTTGGACAAAACCCTCTTACTAATGACTTTGCCACTTTGGTAAACGACCAAATTGGATCTTACAAAGTTTAGAAACCCCATAGAGACCCCTTTGCAAAATAAAACTATCTTGTGCATGCTCCCATGCATGACTTAGATTCCATTATTTTGTGTGTGTGAAGAATTGTTTGTTTGACTTTGGTTTGGAATGTGAATTGAATTTGTGTTTGCTTGATTGATTTGTAGTGAAGTGTGAGACTAGAAAGATCAAGGAGTGAACCACCATTCCCTACCAAAAAGGCAAGTGATGCTTCATACTTTTTGTCCCACTACTTTCTCTATGCATTAGTAATTTTGCTAAAGTAAAACTTGCATGGATTTTGCTAAGTATAGATCTTGCTATAGGAAACCTAGTAGATGAATCCTTAGTAGGATTTTCCTAAGCTAGAGATTCCTACCACTACCAAGCTTAGCCTAGCTAATAGAAAACATGGGTGGAATATATATTCACACTATGGAAAAATATTCTAAGTCTAAGGACTTGTGATTTTGTTTAATAAAACAACTAAGTTAATGAATCACCTGGGTGGAAATGGAAGGATTGGGTTATGTTGAGTGGTTACACAAGACCATGGACCTGGCTTGTGTATCTCACTTGTGGATGGCCACCCAGGAAACAAAGGGATTTGAGATGTCAAATGTTGAGAAGCTTCAAGTGCAACCACTTGGCAATATGGGCTCTGCCATGATCATATAGGTTGCAAGAACTTAGCCATATGGACAGTGGGTGGTAGTGTTTGATAGGTTGGAACGCGTCCATATTGGTCTAAGGGAAAGCTTCTGAAAGATCCTGTCTTGGGAAACCAAGTCTTGTGGGGAAAGTGCACCACCTCTGCAGAGTGTAAAACCTAAGTACTTAGCCATGTCCCTGGTAAAGGACAATTTGAGCATCAAGACATGGAAGCAATCAAGAATCTCATCATTCAAATTTCTAAATTAAAATCTTGTGGTTTGAACAAGGGTTGTTTGAATTCTTCAATCATTGATGGAGAGATGGCTTGGTACAAGGATCTTGAAATCTTTGATTGAGAAAAATGATTTTGTCAAGCAAAAACTTAGTATTTTCAAAATGATAAGAAAAATCTATTTTGAGCAATGCAAGCCTCAACTCCACTTAGCCAAATGCATATAGATGATAGACTCCACTATACAAATATAGTATCACTTGCCAATACAATTCAAATGTATTGACCCTTTGTGGCTGTAACTTGTATGTTGCAGGTTTGATTGTTTTAGTGAAGATTGTTTGATTAGGATTACAAAGTCTACAACCAACATCTGCCTGTGGCACTTTGAAGATGAAGGACCCATGACTATATTTATTCCGCTGCAATGTAATGTAATAGCCATATGAGTTATGAAAGATGTAATAAAATTTTGTTATTCCTGGTTATAAAGTTATATTATGACCTTTGTTTCTTGATATTACATCTTAACTGTGGATGCTAGCTATTGATCCAGGGACTAGCATTGTAAACACAGGAGGGATCAATCTTATTAAAGGTTGGGACCTCTACAGTGGGCTCATAAAATTGAGGTGTAGCCAATTATTTTCGACTAGGTGGGTTCGAGTCGGACTCTTAATGCGGAAACACTCAGTAAGCTAGACGGGTCTATCACAACGGTTGTGGGGCTCGGGGAAAAGTCGGACGGGAGCCAGGGCATGTGATGTCACCCATCCAACAGGAGTCGTATGAGATGCGATTGACAAGGAGATGTCGACCTAGATCACTTGGCGGCTAGCGGTGATGCTAAAGCTCACTAGCCGACTTGCTTATTTAGGATCCTGAATCACTAAGTAACCATCGGAGGGGTGTTGGTTCTAGTGGGAGCATAAAATATTAAAATGTTTAATATGCTTGCTCTTTTATGAATACATGTCTTAAGTGTTTTGCATATTTTTCTGTTGTAGATCATGGCACCAAGTAGCAGTCACTCTCAGATATCCGGTTTTGCGTTGAGAACTATCCTTGAGAAAGATAAACTAAACGACACTAATTTTACCAACTGGTATCGAAATCTGAGAATTGTTCTCAAACAAGAAAAGAAGGACCATGTCCTAGACAACCCACTTCCAGATGAGCCGAATGAGAATGCGACTGTCGCTGCCACCAATGCCTACCGTCGGGCTAAGGATGAGTCCATGGATATTAGTTGTCTTATGCTTGCTCACATGGAACCGGACTTGCAAAAGCAGTTCGAGAATGTTGAGGCCTACGATATGATCGAAAGCCTCAAAAGTATGTTCCAGGCTCAGGCGAAGACTGAGAGGTATCAAGTCTCTCAGGCTTTGCTGAGTTGCAAGCTTAAGGATGGTGATCCACTGAGTCCGCATGTGATCAAAATGGTTGGTTATGTGCAGTCTCTGGAGAGGCTTGGTACCCCATTAGCGAAGAGTTCGCTACGGATATAATTCTGAACTCTCTTCCTAGTGCATATGGGCAGTTCATTTCGAACTACCGCATGCATGGTATGGATAAGAAGCTCACTGAATTGCATGGGATGCTCAAGCAGGCAGAGGCGGATCTCAAGAAGGGTGCCAGTCAAGTGTTGATGGTGCAGAATAAGTCTAAGTCCAAGAAGAGTTCTTGGACTAAGAAGAAGGCTAAGTCAGGAGGAAAGCAGGCTCAGGACCCGGTCCCAAGCGCTTCCTCAGAGACTAAGACATCTCCTTCAGCCAGATCCACTTGCTTCTATTGCAAGGCGGATGGCCACTGGAAGAGGAACTGCAAGAAGTACTTGGCCGACAAAGCCAAGAGTGGAGGTATGACTTCCGACTCAGGTACACTTGTTTGCAATTTTATAGACATATATCTTGCTGATGCACCTAATAGTTCTTGGGTATATGATATCGGATCAGTTATTCACATCTGCAACTCGTTGCAGGGACTGGTAAGAACTAGGAGCGTAGCAAGAGGCGAGGTTGATATTCGAGTCGGCAACAAATCAAGAGTTGCAGCGTTGGAAGTCGGCACGATGCAGCTTCATTTACCTTCCAGATTCATTATGGAACTGAATAATTGTTATTATGTTCCAGTGCTCAGTCGAAACATTATTTTTGCTTCATGTTTGATGAGGCAAGGCTATGATTCGAATATCAAGAATAATGGTTGTTCTTTGTATTTGAATGATATGTTTCATGGCTTTGCACCCGTCCAGGACGGGTTATTTATTTTGAATCTTGATGGTGAGTCGGTTTATAACATAAATGTTAAAAGGTTGAAACCAAATGATCTGAATATGACTTACTTTTGGCACTATCGGCTTGGTCATATAAGTTGGAAACGCATGAAGAATCTCCATGATGATGGACTCCTAACTTCGTTCGACTTGGAGTCGTTCGAGACATGCAAATCTTGCCTACTCGGCAAAATGACCAAGACACCTTTTGCAAAGAGTTGCGAAAGGGCGTCCGACTTGTTGGGACTAGTACATAGTGATGTATGTGGACCAATGAGCACGACAGCCAGGGGTGGTTATGAGTACTTCATTACCTTCACTGATGATTTGAGTAGGTATGGATATATCTACTTGATGAAACATAAGTCGGAAGCCTTTGAAAAGTTCAAAGAATTCCAGAATGAAGCACAGAATCAACTCGGCAAGAAAATAAAGTTTCTTCGGTCGGACCGAGGAGGCGAGTACATGAGCCATGAGTTTGATGACCATCTGAAAAGTTGTGGAATAGTTCCTCAACTTACTCCGCCAGGAACTCCACAAAGGAATGGTGTTTCGGAAAGATGGAATCGGACCTTGTTGGACATGGTACGATCAATGATGAGTCGATCTGCCTTTATCATTTTGGGGCTATTGTCTAGAAACAGCGGCGTTCACACTAAATAGAGTACCATCAAAATCGGTAGAGAAGACACCGCATGAGATGTGGATAGGCAAAAAGCCGAGTTTGTCTTTTCTTAAGATTTGGGGTTGTGAAGTATTTGTCAAGCGACTTCAGTCGGACAAGCTTATAGCCAAGTCGGATAAGTGTATTTTTGTGGGGTATCCGAGGGAAACCTTGGGTTACTACTTCTACAATCGAGAAGAGGGCAAAGTGTTTGTCGCTCGAAACGGTGTCTTCCTTGAGAAAGAGTTTCTCAGTCGGGGAGTAAGTGGGAGCACGGTGCATCTCAAAGAAATTCGAGAGGAACCGGCTAGAAGCGAGTCGGCAAAAACCTTGGAGGTTGGGCCGGTCGTGGTAGCTAAGCCGGCAGCAGCACCTGTACTACGAAGATCGGCAAGATTACGATGTTTCCGTGATGTGTTACTCTTAGACAGTGATGATCCGGCAAATTATTCGGAAGCAATGGTGGGATCTGATTCCGAGTCATGGCTTGGAGCCATGAGATCCGAGTTAAAGTCCATGGATGAAAATCAAGTTTGGAACTTGGTTGATCTGCCAGACGGTGCAAGACCCGTCGAGTGCAAATGGGTCTTTAAGAAGAAAACTGATATGGATGGAAATGTTTCCGTCTATAAAGCACGTCTTGTCGCAAAGGGGTTACGACAAGTTCAAGGAGTTGATTATGAAGAGACTTTCTCGCCCGTAGCGATGCTTAAATCAGTTCGGATCATGTTAGCTATAGCAACCTATTTCGACTATGAGATATGGAAGATGGATGTCAAAACGGCTTTCCTTAACGGGAATTTAACGGAGGACGTGTATATGATACAGCCCGAGGGTTTTGTCTATCCGGCTAATGCTGACAAGGTGTGCAAACTTCAGAAATCCATTTATGGGTTGAAGCAAGCATCTCGGAGTTGGAATATTCGCTTTGATGAGGTAGTCAAATCGTTTGGCTTCATCAAGAGTGATCATGATTCTTGTTTATACAAGAAGTTTAGTGGGAGCAAAGTAAACTTTCTAATCTTATATGTGGATGACATATTATTGATTGGAAATGACATCCAGATGTTGCAAGAAACCAAGGAATCATTGGAAAAGAGTTTCTCAATGAAAGACTTGGGTGAGGCAACATATGTTCTCGGAATCCGGATCTATAGAGATAGATCGAGACGGCTCATTAGATTGAGTCAGAGTACTTATTTGGACAAAGTGTTGAAGAAGTTCAACATGGAATCGTCTAAGAAGGGGTTCTTACCGATGTCCCATGGTGTAAAACTTAGCAAGACTCAGTGTCCTTCGACAACTGATGAGTGAAGTTGGATGAGTGCGATTCCGTATGCTTCTGCAGTTAGATCCATCATGTATGCCATGATTTGTACTAGGCCGGATGTTTCCTATGCTTACGTGTTGTGAGCAGATACCAGGCTGATCCTGGAGAGATCCACTGGACAGCGGCTAAAAATATCCTAAAGTACTTCAGACGGACTAACGATATGTTTTTGGTTTATGGTGGTGAAGATGAACTCAGTGTAAAGGGTTACACGTATGCAAGTTATCTTACCGACTCTGATGATTCTCGTTCGCAATCCGGATACGTGTTTATTATAAACGGAGGTGCTGTGAGCTGGAAGAGTTCCAAGCAAGAGACTGTGTCTGCATCTACAATAGAGGCTGAGTATACTTCCGCCTCGGAGGCAGCAAAGGAGGCTGTTTGGATGAGGAATTTCCTCATGGATCTTGGTGTGGTTCAGGGCTCGTCCAATCCGTTAGACGTGCATTGTGACAACAATGGTGCTATTGCACAAGCCAATGAACCTAGACAACACCAGAAGAACAAGCACATACTCATGCGGTACCATCTGATTCGCCAGTTCGTGGATCAGGGTGATATCAAGTTATGCAAGGTACACACAGATGCAAATATTGCAGATCCGTTGACAAAGCCGTTACCACAGCCAAAGCATGAGGCGCACCTAAGAGCCATGGGCATGAGATGCCTAGACATGTGATGTCGAAAGATTGACTCTAGTGCAAGTGGGAGACTGTTGGGAATATGCCCTAGAGGCAATCATGTATGATGATATTTCCCATTGTATTCATAAGGTTATTAAGTTGTCCCTGTATAAACATCTGATGTGTATCATTGAATATGTGATTCGGTTGTGGAACTATGCATTCATGTTGTTTGTACTAAATGTCCTTGGTCATCGAGGTTGTGCTGGACACACAACTTAGACCAATGTGAAAGTCGGCTTGATGACTCGGTTCCACTTGTCATGAGCATGGAGATGCTATTCCGACTTACACAGACTCGGCTAAAGAGTTTAGCGAGTCGGATTGACCCATATTGAGGTACAACGAACAAGTAGTCATTTGTATATCTCAATCAATGTAATCCTTAGACCTGAGGTTGTTGCATAGTCCGAGTTGAGGATCACCGACTTAGGTTCTGTCAAACGCTGATCCGCAACTGGGCAGTCATAACGGCAGAGTTCGGGTCGACTGAGAATCAAGCTGCGTGATGTGAATAACCAAGATGGGGTTTTGCCCCTCCACTCGGAGAGATATTCTATGGGCCCTCTCGAATGATATGATTCGGAAAGCATGGCCATGCAAGACTCGGTTAAGTGTTAACCGAGGCGATCGACTAAGAGTTAGTCGGGTGAATCACTTATCTCGGATCGATAAGAGAGTCGGACTATTTAAGGGATGACATATATTCGCCTATAGTCTGACAAGGTATATCGTGAGGCAAAAGGGACTCGGCCGCAAGTCACATTGGAAAGGCAAGTCGTCATGACTCTTTGGTACTTGGGAGTCGGCACCTTCTGCTAGGAGCCGCTGCCGACTGATCGATTGTGAGTCGGACTCCAATCGTGTCCGAGTAGCCATGAGCCCGCCGGGTCACACACTTAAGAGCGGGAGCAAGTTCGGATTGGATCTGAACCGGAAATCTGGCCGGGTTGGACCCGAGCCGGATTAGGACTGAGTCAGTGAGTCGGACTCGCGGTGACTAGTGTTATATGGGCTTTAGTGAATGGGCCACGAGAGTGGATCCCACGTTCACTCCCTATATATAGTGGAGCACCGTAACCCAAAAAGGTTAATCGTTGTTCGGTTAGGTCATTCCATGTGTTGGAAACCCTAGCTCCACAGCAGTCCTGCCGTCGATACGAACCAAGCAGTTTGCCGCCGGTGCTCCTCCTTGCACGTGTGGATACCAATAGGGGTGCTGTCCGATCAGCACTAGGACGATCGGATCGCAAAGGACTGCACTGCATCAACTGACGCACTTCATCAGTAATCCGCAACTGCGCGTCTAGTGGTAAACCTCGTGGCCTTCTACCTCATCTATATCTTGGGATCACCATGTTATAGGAAAAAGTTTTGTCTTATCTCTGCGTGGCCCAACAAAATCAACCCAAACAAAGCATCAAAGGAGAATACCACAATACTATGCTTTTGTATGCTAAAACAACGCATAATTCCTTCAAGGCACACTAAGCAATCCCAATTGTTTGGAACAAAACATGCTACAGCAATAATCACTAAGCATAAGGTCAAAACAACACCTAGCATGTCATGCAAAAGTCTAAGTCACAGTCAATGTAAGCTCCTCTTGCACTTATCAAGCAAGAACTTTCTACTCCTTTCCAACACCAAGCAACTTATTTGAAACAACACAACGAGAATGGGGGTCCAAACTACTTTATTCAAGCAAACTAAACAAACTAAGCAAACCAAACGAAAACTAAGACGCTCCAAGAACAACACAACTTGCGCATGAAACAATAAAAACGAAGTGTCTAGACAGACCTGAGATTTTTATTGATGAAGAAGGGGATGCCTTTGGCATCCCCAAGCTTTGACGCTTGTACATCTTGGATATTTATTGGGGTGACACCGGTGTGGCATCCCCAAGCTTAATATTTTGTCCATTCTTCATCTCATTATATCATTCTCTCTCTACACCTGAAAATTTTCCTTTATACAAAACTTCACACGGTCTTCATTAGCAACATTAGTGTAATCAAAAGATAATAGACCTTTAGGAAAAGCTTTGGAAAAGCAAGACTTTTACTAAAAACACAAGCTACTGTAGCAAATCCTTCAAAGAGCTCAATTCACCTAAAGAGAACTCAAAAAGGAATCAATCAAAAGCAAATGCAAATAATGGCAGAAATCTATCAAAACAGACCAACAGGTAGAAACTGATTTTTCCGAAAATCTTCTGTTGCTCAAATAAAAAAGTGTTGAACTAACGAAAGTTAGCTAACATACTGCGGGATTTATTTGTAAATTTTCTGCTCAATCCGAGTTACAAAGACTCCTCACAATTTTTTATGGTGGAGGACAGAAATCTGTTCCAGGACAGCAACTCCCCAAATCTTACTTCCCTCTCATTAGAGGTCATTATTGGCACAAAAAGCAAACAAAAAGGATAAGGAGAGGTCATTACTGAAGTAATAGCTTCCAAGACTCAAGGAAACTCTTGGGTTATCTCCCAGCAAGTACTTTTCTTTAACGCCTTTAAGTTAGGCTTGATAGCTTGAGAAGATGCTCACATAAGAAATATGAATTGAAGTAAATGAGAGCATCAAGAAGCAAATTCAAAACACCTTTAAGTCTAACCCACTTCCTATGCATAGGAATCTTATATGCAAATAAATTCACAAATAACAAAGTGACATGCATAGGAAGATAGAACAAGAGTAACTTCAAAATTTTCAGCACATAGAGAGGTGTTTCAGTACCATGAAAAATTCTACAACCATACTTTCCTCTCTCATAATGATTTTCAGTAGCATCATGAATAAACTCAACAATATAGCTATCATACAAAGCATGCTTTTCATGATCTACAAACACATAATCTCTATCAAGCTCAAAAATAGTGGGATTAAAACCTTCATAGGTTTTACCCAAAGTAGATATTTCAAAAGGATCCACATGAACATAACATTCATCCTCCTTTGGTAAGAATGGGGGACAATCAAATAATGTAAGGGATAAAGAGTTACTCTCATGAGAAGGTAGGCATTCTTCCTCCTTTTGTTTATCACTCTCCTCCTCTTTTTCATCTATGAGCTTCCAGTTTCAACAATTTCTTCTTCCATAGGCTCCTGCAAGGCATTAGTATCTTCCATTTGTGGAAAACACCTGTTAAAATATTCAAGAATATAGCTATTTTCTTCCTTGTATTTGTCAAAGCAAAATTTAAGTATCTCATAAACCTCAGATTCATAAGGTGCATCATCAGTATTTTCAAGCAAACTGGCAAGTTCAAATGCACCCTTGAAGGTAACAAATTCTTCAATTTGTTACACATCATCAAAGTCATAATTTCTTTTAACATAAGAAGATATGGTAACATTATCATTATACTCACATTGAAAAGGAAGGTGTTTATACCTCCTACAGCAACAAGATTAATCAAAGCAATAAGTAACATTATAAGTAGAGCACAAGTCTCTAGCAATAGTATTCAACTTATCAATTTATTCCCATAAGTGTTTCCCTTTTTGTGATAAAGGGTGTTCCTTATAATAATACTTTTTTCTTCCATGAACCCACCTTGCCAATAAGAACTAGTTTCAAAGAAACCATCCATTCATAGAAAGCATGGCAAAGCAAGGCAAAGACAGACCAACAACTAGAGTAGGAACTAATTTTTTTATGTTTTTGAATAAAGAAAGCAAACCAAACTAAACTATTTTTTTTGGAGTTTTTAAAAGAGGCAAACAAAACCAAGAATAAGAAACTAAGCAAACTAAAAACAAAGTAAAGAGAAAGGAAGTGGAGGACTCCCCTTGTGAAGACGTCCTTAGCCTCCCCGACAACGGCGCCAGAAAGACTTGATGACACCAGCACTGTCGTGGGACACTTCGTTGGAAACCCCAAGAGCAGGGTGTGATGAGCACAACAGCAAATTTTCCCTCAGTAAGAAACCGAGGTTATCGAACCAGTAGGAGGAAAAAACGTCACACCGGTGTTGCAAGCAACGAGGAGACCTGCAAAACACAAACTCAAGACTTTGCCCCAACTAACAGTGAGGTTGTCAATCTCACCGGTTGCTATAACAAAGGATTAAACGTATGGTGTGGAAGGTAATGGTTTATAGCAAGTAAACATGTAACAGTGGAAGATGTATCAATGGTAAAGATTAGACCGGGGTCCATAGTTCACTAGAGGTGCTCTCCTTAGATAAACAACATGGCATGAAGGGTAAACAAATTACAACAAGGCAATTAACAGGAATGAGCAAGGCATAACAATGCAATTACTAGTCAGAAAGATCCTATGAGATTCGATTGGGCAATACAACAAGATACATAGATCACCATCCAACTGCATCTATGACTATAAGTCCACCTTCAGGTTATCATCCGAACCCCCTCCAGTATTAAGTTGCAAGAAACAGACAACTTCTTTAAGCAAAGTGTGTAAGGTAACCAGTCCACATGTTCCATGAACAAGAGACCGTTGTTTTCTCCCTAGTGGCAACAACACATCTACAACCGAAGAGATTTCTGTCACTTCCCTTGGAAACTAGAGGCATGAACCCAATATCGAGCATAAATACCCCCTCTTGGAGTCACTAGCAACTACTTGGCCAAGATAGCTACTAACAACGGAGAGCATGCAAGATCACAAACAACACAGACATGATAGTATCAAATAGACAAAACCATTAATCAATCTGACATAGTAATCTCAATATCCATCGGATCTCCGCAAACACAACATGCATGATTACAAATAGATTAGATCTTGATCATGAACGGAGCTCACAAGATCTATACATGAAAGCACAAAGAGGAGATACAACCATCTAGCTACTACATGGACCCGTAGTCCAAGGTGGAACTAGTCACGCATCATACCGGAGAAGAAGGCCTCCGGGATGATCTCCCCTCCGGCAGAGTGCTGGGAAGAACTTCAGATCCCCCCGATCTAGGGACGACGGTGGAGGCGGCTACAGAAGGTTTCGTGGAGTTTTGATCGGGTGCCTAGGGTTTCTGCATCGGGGGCTTCTTACAAGCGAAGAGGCGAGTCTGGGAGGCGGCTAGGGGGGCCACACCCTACCCAGGAGTGGGGTAGGGCCCACCCACGCCTAGGGGGTGTGGAGGACCTGGTTCGCCTCTCCGTCTCGCCTATGGACTTTGGCTTTTGTCCCGTCCAATTTCGAGAATATGATTTTCTGCCTTTTTGAAACCAAAAATAGAAGAAAACAGGCAGATGTCACTGTGGAAATTTGTTAATAGGTTAGTTCTAGAAAATATATAAAAACACCTCAAAGTGTAGACAAAGCAAAGCAAAGTAGATACAAAACAAGCATGGAGCATAAAAAATCATAGATACGTTTCCGACGTATCAATACTATTGTAAATTATAATATGCCAAAGTGTAACTTCCATAGACCTTGGACTTACACATATAGGAATGATATTTTTATAGATTATACCAAGATGCATAAGATAATGATCAAAGTGCAAGAACCATATCATATCACTTTTAGCATATGATGCTTGCATGCATTTTATATTGCTTGTTTGGCGCTTTAGTAGCACTATAAGATGACCCCTATTTTAAATGTCAAGATAAGAATGTGTTCTTCCTTTAGTATGCACCGTTAAGAAAGTTCGTCATTTCGAGACACCATGATGGCTTGCACAGCTTATGTGGAGCCTGTTGGGAACCCCGAGAGCAGGGTGTGAAGCAGTACAGCAGCAAGTATTCCCTCAGTAAGAAACCGAGGTTATTGAACCAGTAGGAGGAAAAAAACGTCACACAGGTGTTGCAAGCAATGAGGAGACCTGCAAAACACAAACTCAAGACTTTGCCCCAACTAACAGTGAGGTTTTCAATATCACCGGTTGCTATAACAAAGGATTAAACGTATGGTGTGGAAGGTAATGGTTTGTAGCAAGTAAACAAGTAACAGTGGAAGATGTATCAATGGTAAAGATTGGACCAAGGTCCATAGTTCACTAGAGGTGCTCTCCTTAGATAAACAACATGGCATGAAGGGTAAACAAATTATAGTAGGGCAATTAACAGGAATGAGCAAGGCATAACGATGCATTACTAGTCAGAAAGATCCTATGAGATTCGATTGGGCAATACAAAAATATACATAGACCGCCATCCAACTGCATCTATGACTAGAAGTCCACCTTCAGGTTATCATCCGAACCCCCTCCAGTATTAAGTTGCAAGCAACAGACAACTTCTTTAAGCAAAGTGTGTAAGGTATACAGTCCACATGTTCCATGAACAAGAGACCGTTGTTTTCTCCCTAGTGGCAACAACACATCTACAACCGAAGAGATTTCTGTCACTTCCCTTGGAAACTAGAGGCATGAACCCAATATCGAGCATAAATACCCCCTCTTGGAGTCACTAGCAACTACTTGGCCAAGATAGCTACTAACAACGGAGAGCATGCAAGATCACAAACAACACAGACATGATAGTATCAAATAGACAAAACCATTAATCAATCTGACATAGTAATCTCAATATCCATCGGATCTCCGCAAACACAACATGCATGATTACAAATAGATTAGATCTTGATCATGAACGGAGCTCACAAGATCTATACATGAAAGCACAAAGAGGAGATACAACCATCTAGCTACTACATGGACCCGTAGTCCAAGGTGGAACTAGTCACGCATCATACCGGAGAAGAAGGCCTCCGGGATGATCTCCCCTCCGGTAGAGTGCTGGGAAGAACTTCAGATCCCCCCGATCTAGGGACGACGGTGGAGGCGGCTACAGAAGGTTTCGTGGAGTTTTGATCGGGTGCCTAGGGTTTCTGCATCGGGGGCTTCTTACAAGCGAAGAGGCGAGTCTGGGAGGCGGCTAGGGGGGCCACACCCTACCCAGGAGTGGGGTAGGGCCCACCCACGCCTAGGGGGTGTGGAGGACCTGGTTCGCCTCTCCGTCTCGCCTATGGACTTTGGCTTTTGTCCCGTCCAATTTCGAGAATATGATTTTCTGCCTTTTTGAAACCAAAAATAGAAGAAAACAGGCAACTGTCACTGTGGAAATTTGTTAATAGGTTAGTTCTAGAAAATATATAAAAACACCTCAAAGTGTAGACAAAGCAAAGCAAAGTAGATACAAAACAAGCATGGAGCATAAAAAATCATAGATACGTTTCCGACGTATCAATACTATTGTAAATTATAATATGCCAAAGTGTAACTTCCATAGACCTTGGACTTACACATATAGGAATGATATTTTTATAGATTATACCAAGATGCATAAGATAATGATCAAAGTGCAAGAACCATATCATATCACTTTTAGCATATGATGCTTGCATGCATTTTATATTGCTTGTTTGGCGCTTTAGTAGCACTATAAGATGACCCCTATTTTAAATGTCAAGATAAGAATGTGTTCTTCCTTTAGTATGCACCGTTAAGAAAGTTCGTCATTTCGAGACACCATGATGGCTTGCACAGCTTATGTGGAGCCTGTTGGGAACCCCGAGAGCAGGGTGTGAAGCAGTACAGCAGCAAGTATTCCCTCAGTAAGAAACCGAGGTTATTGAACCAGTAGGAGGAAAAAAACGTCACACAGGTGTTGCAAGCAATGAGGAGACCTGCAAAACACAAACTCAAGACTTTGCCCCAACTAACAGTGAGGTTTTCAATATCACCGGTTGCTATAACAAAGGATTAAACGTATGGTGTGGAAGGTAATGGTTTGTAGCAAGTAAACAAGTAACAGTGGAAGATGTATCAATGGTAAAGATTGGACCGAGGTCCATAGTTCACTAGAGGTGCTCTCCTTAGATAAACAACATGGCATGAAGGGTAAACAAATTATAGTAGGGCAATTAACAGGAATGAGCAAGGCATAACGATGCATTACTAGTCAGAAAGATCCTATGAGATTCGATTGGGCAATACAAAAATATACATAGACCGCCATCCAACTGCATCTATGACTAGAAGTCCACCTTCAGGTTATCATCCGAACCCCCTCCAGTATTAAGTTGCAAGCAACAGACAACTTCTTTAAGCAAAGTGTGTAAGGTATACAGTCCACATGTTCCATGAACAAGAGACCGTTGTTTTCTCCCTAGTGGCAACAACACATCTACAACCGAAGAGATTTCTGTCACTTCCCTTGGAAACTAGAGGCATGAACCCAATATCGAGCATAAATACCCCCTCTTGGAGTCACTAGCAACTACTTGGCCAAGATAGCTACTAACAACGGAGAGCATGCAAGATCACAAACAACACAGACATGATAGTATCAAATAGACAAAACCATTAATCAATCTGACATAGTAATCTCAATATCCATCGGATCTCCGCAAACACAACATGCATGATTACAAATAGATTAGATCTTGATCATGAACGGAGCTCACAAGATCTATACATGAAAGCACAAAGAGGAGATACAACCATCTAGCTACTACATGGACCCGTAGTCCAAGGTGGAACTAGTCACGCATCATACCGGAGAAGAAGGCCTCCGGGATGATCTCCCCTCCGGTAGAGTGCTGGGAAGAACTTCAGATCCCCCCGATCTAGGGACGACGGTGGAGGCGGCTACAGAAGGTTTCGTGGAGTTTTGATCGGGTGCCTAGGGTTTCTGCATCGGGGGCTTCTTACAAGCGAAGAGGCGAGTCTGGGAGGCGGCTAGGGGGGCCACACCCTACCCAGGAGTGGGGTAGGGCCCACCCACGCCTAGGGGGTGTGGAGGACCTGGTTCGCCTCTCCGTCTCGCCTATGGACTTTGGCTTTTGTCCCGTCCAATTTCGAGAATATGATTTTCTGCCTTTTTGAAACCAAAAATAGAAGAAAACAGGCAACTGTCACTGTGGAAATTTGTTAATAGGTTAGTTCTAGAAAATATATAAAAACACCTCAAAGTGTAGACAAAGCAAAGCAAAGTAGATACAAAACAAGCATGGAGCATAAAAAATCATAGATACGTTTCCGACGTATCAATACTATTGTAAATTATAATATGCCAAAGTGTAACTTCCATAGACCTTGGACTTACACATATAGGAATGATATTTTTATAGATTATACCAAGATGCATAAGATAATGATCAAAGTGCAAGAACCATATCATATCACTTTTAGCATATGATGCTTGCATGCATTTTATATTGCTTGTTTGGCGCTTTAGTAGCACTATAAGATGACCCCTATTTTAAATGTCAAGATAAGAATGTGTTCTTCCTTTAGTATGCACCGTTAAGAAAGTTCGTCATTTCGAGACACCATGATGGCTTGCACAGCTTATGTGGAGCCTGTTGGGAACCCCGAGAGCAGGGTGTGAAGCAGTACAGCAGCAAGTATTCCCTCAGTAAGAAACCGAGGTTATTGAACCAGTAGGAGGAAAAAAACGTCACACAGGTGTTGCAAGCAATGAGGAGACCTGCAAAACACAAACTCAAGACTTTGCCCCAACTAACAGTGAGGTTTTCAATCTCACCGGTTGCTATAACAAAGGATTAAACGTATGGTGTGGAAGGTAATGGTTTGTAGCAAGTAAACAAGTAACAGTGGAAGATGTATCAATGGTAAAGATTGGACCGAGGTCCATAGTTCACTAGAGGTGCTCTCCTTAGATAAACAACATGGCATGAAGGGTAAACAAATTATAGTAGGGCAATTAACAGGAATGAGCAAGGCATAACGATGCATTACTAGTCAGAAAGATCCTATGAGATTCGATTGGGCAATACAAAAATATACATAGACCGCCATCCAACTGCATCTATGACTAGAAGTCCACCTTCAGGTTATCATCCGAACCCCCTCCAGTATTAAGTTGCAAGCAACAGACAACTTCTTTAAGCAAAGTGTGTAAGGTATACAGTCCACATGTTCCATGAACAAGAGACCGTTGTTTTCTCCCTAGTGGCAACAACACATCTACAACCGAAGAGATTTCTGTCACTTCCCTTGGAAACTAGAGGCATGAACCCAATATCGAGCATAAATACCCCCTCTTGGAGTCACTAGCAACTACTTGGCCAAGATAGCTACTAACAACGGAGAGCATGCAAGATCACAAACAACACAGACATGATAGTATCAAATAGACAAAACCATTAATCAATCTGACATAGTAATCTCAATATCCATCGGATCTCCGCAAACACAACATGCATGATTACAAATAGATTAGATCTTGATCATGAACGGAGCTCACAAGATCTATACATGAAAGCACAAAGAGGAGATACAACCATCTAGCTACTACATGGACCCGTAGTCCAAGGTGGAACTAGTCACGCATCATACCGGAGAAGAAGGCCTCCGGGATGATCTCCCCTCCGGTAGAGTGCTGGGAAGAACTTCAGATCCCCCCGATCTAGGGACGACGGTGGAGGCGGCTACAGAAGGTTTCGTGGAGTTTTGATCGGGTGCCTAGGGTTTCTGCATCGGGGGCTTCTTACAAGCGAAGAGGCGAGTCTGGGAGGCGGCTAGGGGGGCCACACCCTACCCAGGAGTGGGGTAGGGCCCACCCACGCCTAGGGGGTGTGGAGGACCTGGTTCGCCTCTCCGTCTCGCCTATGGACTTTGGCTTTTGTCCCGTCCAATTTCGAGAATATGATTTTCTGCCTTTTTGAAACCAAAAATAGAAGAAAACAGGCAACTGTCACTGTGGAAATTTGTTAATAGGTTAGTTCTAGAAAATATATAAAAACACCTCAAAGTGTAGACAAAGCAAAGCAAAGTAGATACAAAACAAGCATGGAGCATAAAAAATCATAGATACGTTTCCGACGTATCAATACTATTGTAAATTATAATATGCCAAAGTGTAACTTCCATAGACCTTGGACTTACACATATAGGAATGATATTTTTATAGATTATACCAAGATGCATAAGATAATGATCAAAGTGCAAGAACCATATCATATCACTTTTAGCATATGATGCTTGCATGCATTTTATATTGCTTGTTTGGCGCTTTAGTAGCACTATAAGATGACCCCTATTTTAAATGTCAAGATAAGAATGTGTTCTTCCTTTAGTATGCACCGTTAAGAAAGTTCGTCATTTCGAGACACCATGATGGCTTGCACAGCTTATGTGGAGCCTGTTGGGAACCCCGAGAGCAGGGTGTGAAGCAGTACAGCAGCAAGTATTCCCTCAGTAAGAAACCGAGGTTATTGAACCAGTAGGAGGAAAAAAACGTCACACAGGTGTTGCAAGCAATGAGGAGACCTGCAAAACACAAACTCAAGACTTTGCCCCAACTAACAGTGAGGTTTTCAATCTCACCGGTTGCTATAACAAAGGATTAAACGTATGGTGTGGAAGGTAATGGTTTGTAGCAAGTAAACAAGTAACAGTGGAAGATGTATCAATGGTAAAGATTGGACCGAGGTCCATAGTTCACTAGAGGTGCTCTCCTTAGATAAACAACATGGCATGAAGGGTAAACAAATTATAGTAGGGCAATTAACAGGAATGAGCAAGGCATAACGATGCATTACTAGTCAGAAAGATCCTATGAGATTCGATTGGGCAATACAAAAATATACATAGACCGCCATCCAACTGCATCTATGACTAGAAGTCCACCTTCAGGTTATCATCCGAACCCCCTCCAGTATTAAGTTGCAAGCAACAGAGCTCTTCTTTAAGCAAAGTGTGTAAGGTATACAGTCCACATGTTCCATGAACAAGAGACCGTTGTTTTCTCCCTAGTGGCAACAACACATCTACAACCGAAGAGATTTCTGTCACTTCCCTTGGAAACTAGAGGCATGAACCCACTATCGAGCATAAATACCCCCTCTTGGAGTCATTAGCAAGTACTTGGCCAAGATAGCTACTAACAACGGAGAGCATGCAAGATCACAAACAACACAGACATGATAGTATCAAATAGACAAAACCATTAATCAATCTGACATAGTAATCTCAGTATCCATCAGATCCCCGCAAACACAACATGCATGATTACAAATAGATTTGATCTTGATCATGAACGGAGCTCACAAGATCTATATATGAAAGCACAAGGAGGAGATACAACCATCTAGCTACTACATGGACCTGTAGTCCAAGGTGGAACTACTCACGCATCATACCGGAGAAGAAGGCCTCCGGGATGATCTCCCCTCCGGTAGAGTGCCGGGAAGAACTTCAGATCCCCTCGATCTAGGGACAACGGTGGCGGCGGCTACAGAAGGTTTCGTGGAGTTTTGATCGGGTGCCTAGGGTTTCTGCATCGGGGGCTTCTTACAGGCGAAGGGGGAGGCTGAGGCGGCGACCAGAGGGGGCAAACCCTACCTAGGCGCGGGGTAGGGCCCACCCGCGCCTAGGGGGGGTTTAGCCGCCCTGGCATCGTCTCCCCTCTGGACTTCTTGTTCCCCACGGAAAGTAATTGACTTTGACGTTTGCCCCGTCCAATTCCGAGAATATTTCTTTACTAACTTTTCTAAAACCAAAAACAGCAGAAAACAGGCATCTGGCACTGTTGTAACTTGTTAGTAGGTTAGTACCAGAAAACATGTAAAAAGCACCTCAAAGTGTGGACAAGTAAAGCAAAGTAGATACTAAACAAGCATGGAGCATCAAAAATTATAGATACGTTTCCAACGTATCACACCACGTGATGATCGGGTGTGATAGACTCAACGTTCGCATACAACAGGTGTAAGATAGACACATGTACTAAGGTTCTTACTTGGCGAGCCTAGCATATACATACATGGCCTCGGAACATGAACCAAAAGGTAAAGCATGAGTCATATGGTTGATATGATGACCATCTAGATGCTCGCCTTTTAAGCTACAACAATTCACGAGAAGATCGGTCTTGTTGTAGTGGATCTGGTTCATGTAATCACCAAAAATACATGTGGGATGTTGTTTTCGAGTGGGGATTTATTTGTAATTTGGATTAGTTGAACTCAAATCTATCATAAACTTAGTCTAAATAAACTTTGCAAATTCTGTTGTAGATGGCACCACCTGCTTTTAATTTCAAGGTGTTCATGGAGAAAGAGAAACTTGCGATGAATGGTAGCAACTTTACCAACTAGGCCTTGAACTTGAGGATTCTCCTTACTTCTTCACAAAAGCAATATGTGCTAGAAGCACCGCTAGGACCCCCACCACTTGATGATGCTCTCGACGAAGTAAATAATGCTTACTTAAGTCGTCAGGAGGACCACAACATGGTTCATTGCAGCATACTGTATGGGCTAGAGCCGGAAGTCCGAAAGTGTTTCGAGAATGGAATTGCCTTTGATACCATGGGTGAATTGAAAATGATTTTCGATACCCATGTTGTTGTGGAAAGTTATGATGCTTCAGAAAATTTATTTAGCTGCATGATGGAGGAGAACAGCTCCATTAATGAACATGTACTCAAAATGTCTGGGTACGCCTATAAGCTTGTTTCTTTGGGAATAACGATTCCCATTTACTTAGACATACATCGCGTTCTCCAATCTCTGCCACCAAGGTACAAGAGCTTCGTGATGAACTATAACATGCAGGGCATGAAGAAGACTCTTCCCGAGCTTCTGTCCGTGCTTAAGACTACTGAAGTGGAGATCAAGAAAGAACATCAAGTGTTGATGATCAATAAGACCACTGGTTTCAAAAAGGACAAGAAGGGCAAACAGAAGGATAAATTCAAGAAGGGCGGAAAATCTATTGCCGCACCCGACCAGAAAACCTAAGCTAGCCCTAAGTCTGACACCGAGTGCTACTATTGTAAGGGGACTGGCCATTAGAAGATCAACTGCCCCAAGTATTTGGATGACTAGAAGGCCAGCAATAAAGGTATATATGATATACATGTTATTGATGTGTACTTGACTAGTACTCGAAGTAGCACCTAGGTATTTGATACTGGATCAGTTGCTAATATATGTAACTCGAATCAGGGGTGGCAGAACAGGCGACCGCTAGCAAGGGATGAGGCCACTATGCGTGTCGGCAATGGATCAAAAGTTGATGTGATCCCCGTCAGAACGCTACCTACCCATCTACCGTCGGGATTAGTTTTAAACCTAAATAATTGTTATTTGGTACCTGTGCATGAACATTGTATCCGGATCGTGTTTATTGCAAGATGGTTATTCCTTTAAATCCAAAAACAATGGTTGTTCGATTTATATGAATAATATATTTTATGGTCATGCACCTGTGATGAATGGTTTATTTCTTTTGAATCTCGATAATAGTAATACACATATTCATAATGTAGATGCCAAAAGGATTAAACTTGATGATGATATATCCACAGATATGTGGCACTGCCGTCTAGGTCATATTAGCATAAAACGCACGAAGAAACTCCATTCTGATGGACTTCTGAAATCACTTGATTTTTAATCACTTGATACATGTGAGCCATGCCTTATGGGCAAAATGACTAGAACTCCGTTTTTTTATACAATGGAGCGGGTGACAGATTTATTAGAAATCATACACACCGATGTATGTGGTCCAATGAGTGTATCGGCACGAGGTGGATATCGTTATTTTGTTACTTTCACGGATGATTTGAGTAGATATGGATATATCTATTTGATGAAACACAAATCTGAAACCTTTGAAAAGTTCAAGGAATTTCAGAATGAAGTGGAAAATCATCATAATAGAAAGATTAAATTTCTACAATCATATCATGGGGGTGAATATCTAAGTTACGAGTTTGGCACACATATGAGAGAGTGTGGAATAGTTTCACAACTCACACCAGCCAGAACACCATACTGTAATGGTGTATCGAAACATCGTAATTGTACCTTATTAGATATGGTTTGATCTATGATGTCTCTATCTGACTTGCCAATTTCTTTTTGGGGTTATACACTAGAAACCGCTGTATTCACTTTCAATGGGCACCATCTAAATCCGTTAAAATGACGCCGTATGAATTGTGGTTTGGAAACAAACCTAAGTTGTCATTTCTTAAAGTTTGGGGATGCAATGTTTATGTGAAGAAACTTCAGCTAGATAAACTCGAACCCAAAGCGGAAACATGCGTCTTAATAGGATACCGTAAAGAAACAATTGGGTATTCCTTCTATCACAGATCCGAGGGCAAGGGTTTGTTGCCAAGAATGGATCCTTTCTTGAGAAGGAGTTTCTCGCGAAAGGTGTGAGTAGTCAGAATGTAGAACTCGAAGAGGTTATTAAACCTTCTCTTCATGAAATGGCGAGTAGCACAGCGCCGGAAATTGTTCCGGAGTTGACTTTGGAAAATGAAGATGGAACTAATGATAAAGATCATGATACTCCGAAATAGGACACTACCGAACCTCGCAGGTCAAGTAGGACACGTGCATCTTCTAAACTATACGAAAATCTTGTCACGAATTTCATGGTTGATGGAAATGATGACCCTATGACGTATGAAGAAGCGATGATGAGCCTGGATTCCAACAAATCGTTAGAAGACATGCAATCCGAGATGGAATCCATGTACGAAAACTAGGTTTGGACCTTGGTGGACTTACCTCACGACCAAAAGGCCATTGAGAATAAATGGATTTTCAAGAAGAAAACTAACGCTGATGGTAACGTGAACATCTATTAAGCTCGAATTGTCGCAAAGGGGTTTCAACAAATTCAAGGAGTTGACTACGACGAGACATTCTCTCCCGAAGCAATGCTAAAGTCCATTAGGATTATGTTAGCAATTGCTGCATTTTTCAATTATGAAATTTGGCAGATGGATGTCAAAACTGCATTCCTCAATGGTAATATTGAGGAAGAGTTGTATATGGTACAACAAAAGAGTTTTGTTGATCCTAAGGATGCTAGCAAGGTATGCAAGCTTCAGCGATCCATCTATGGACTGAAGCAAGCATCCCGGAGTTGGAATCTCCGTTTTGATGAGGTAATCAAAGGGTTTGGATTTGTCCAAACTTATGGAGAAGCTTGTATTTACAATAAAGTGAGTGGGAGCTCTATGGCATTTCTAATATTATATGTGGATGACATATTGTTGATTGGAAATTATATAGATCTTTTAAATGAGGTTAAAAGTTATCTAAATAGCAAATTTTCGTTGAAGGACCTTGGTGAAGCATCATATATATTAGGCATGAAGATCTACAGGGATAGATCAAGACGTATAATTGGAGTATCACAAAGTACATACCGTGATAAGATTTTAAAGAAGTTTAAAATGGATGGAAGTAAGAAAGGGTTCTTACCTATGTTGCAAGTCAAGACGTTGAGTAAGACTCAAAGTCCGGCTATGGCAGAAGAAAGAGAGATAATGGATAGAATCCCCTATGCTTCAGCCATAGGCTCTATAATGAATGCCATGCTATGTATAAGACCGGATGTGGCACATGCTGTTAGTTTAACTAGTAGGTACCAATCTTATCCAGGTTCGAAACACTGGATAGCGGTCAAGAATATCATTAAGTACTTAATAAGGACTAAGGATATGTTTCTCGTGTATGGAGGTGAAGAAGAGCTCGTCGCTAATTGTTATGTCAATGCTAGCTTAGACACCGATCCTGATGACTCTAAGTCTTAATCTGGATACGTATTTCTCATGAATGGAGCAACAATTAGTTGGAGGATCTCTAAACAACCTGTGTTAGCGAGATCAACAACGGAGGCAGAATATATTGCTGCGTCGGAAGCATCACAGGAAGCAGTTTGGATGAACGAGTTCATAACAGAACTGGGTGTGGTTCCTAGCGCATTGGACCCAATTGTGAACTATTGTGACAACAATGGAGTCATAGAAAATGACAAGGAACCAAAGTCTCACAAGAATTCTAATCTTATCAAGTCCCGGTTTCACTCCATCTGTAAGCATGTCAAGGATGGAGATATAAAGATTTGCAAAGTACACACATATCCGAATGTGGCAGGTCCATTGACTAAAACTCACCCTAGAGCAAAACATGATCAACACCAAAACTCCATTGGTGTTAGATTCATCACAATGTAAACTAGATTATTGACTCTAGTGCAAGTGGGAGGCTGAAGGGAATATGCCCGAGAGGCAATAATAAAGTTGTTATTATCATATTCCAAGTATATGATAGATGTTTATTTTACATGTTATAATTGTATTAAAAGGAAACATTAATACATGTGTGTTTAATAAACGAATAAAGTGTTCCTAGTTATGCCTCTCATATAAACTAGCTCGTTGATTAACAAGATGATCAAGGTTTCCTGATCATGGACATTGGATGTTGTAAATAACATGGTCACATCATTGGTGGAATGATGTGATGAACATTCATCTGAAGTATAGTAATACGATAAAAGTCATTATGTTTAAATTTATATAACATCATTACAAGTAACTTTAGTCCTTAGACCATGAGATCATATCAATCACTAACACGGGAAGAGTAGCTTTGATAACATCAAACGTCACACCGTAACAGGGTGACTATAAAGGTGGGTTCGGATACTCCGATAGTCTTATGTAGAAGCTCATGGATCAAGAGTGGGATTTGTCCATCCAAATGACAGAGATATATACTCTGGGGCCTCTCGGTGATATCACCTTGATATAGCTTGCAAGCAAGTGATGGAGATCACTAGAATGTTATATCACGGGAACGAGAAAAGAGTAGATGCCGGTAACGAGATCAAACTAGGTATGGGGATACCGATGATCGAATCTCGGACATGTAAAATATCGCGAGACAAAAGGATTTAGTTGCAATGTTAAGGTTCTCATGACCAAAAGAAATCATTGTTGAATGTGTAGGAGTCAGTACGGATCTCCAGGTCCCGCTTCTGATTATTGATTGGAGAGGGGTCTCGATCATGTATGTATTATACGCGAACCATAGGGTGACACACTTAAGGTATATCGACACCATTTGGAGAAAATGAGTTGCCAGAAAAAGAATATCAAAGCGCTAGAATTATTTCAATGGACACCGGAATTGTTTCGGGTGAAATTGCTGAAATTGGTTCTGCATGTAAAATTGAAAAGTAGCAAGGTGTTTTATGTGAATGTTTGTTAATTAATGTAATTGACAAAATTCTGAATATATAAATAAAATAGTTTTATTTAATGAGAGATTACATTAAATTTGGTGGAAATTTAATGGATTTTGAGTGGGGTTTTGAGTGGAGGAAATGGAGAGTCATTTTGTGAGTGGGAGCTTCACTCACATGAATGGAGGAAGGGGTGGGGGAACCCACCTTGGCCGCCGTCCATGTCCCTTGGGGTTCCCCCTCCTCCTATAAAAGGCCCCCTCTCCCTCTATCTCACACACACCTCCTCGTGAAGGATCTCTATCCCCCTCTAGTACTATTCCCCCATGGTCTCGGCTTAGCGAGATACATGTTCCCGGTGGCTTTTCTGGAACAAGGATTTGCTGCTTCTGCTGCATTGCTGCAATGAGAACGCAGAGGTTGTCAGGGGCCCGGACGTGTGTGTAGGGATTCGTAGCATGGAAAACAAAAATTTTCTATCGCATACAAACAAACAAGCCAAGATATATCTATTAGATTGTAGCAACGAGTCGATGGAATAACTCACCCTCGAAGATGCCAAAGTGTTTAACGAGAGCGGATTCTCGTGGGTGATGTAGTCGTACTCTTCCCGATCTCAAGATCGCGTAGATGATCCTTCCGGCGTTGCGTTCCGGCAGCGCTCCCGCAGTCGGTCACACGTTCGGTACTCGACGAAGACCTTCCTCTCCCTTGTTCCAGCAGGCAGTGGAGGTTGTAGCACTCTCCTCGCGATTCCGGCAGCACAACGGCGTGGTACCGGAACTAGAGGGGAGATCTCGCAGGGCTTCGCCTTAAGCCGGAGCGAGTATGGTGGAGTATGAGAGAGTCCTCGACAATCTAGGGTTTAGACACGCCGAGGAGGAGGCTAGGCCGGCGGCTAGGGTTGCTAGGCGGCGGCGGCGGTTTGCCCTAGGGCGGCGGCGGCGGCAGCAGGTGGCGGCGCCGGCAGCTTAGGGTTTGGAGGAGAGGATCTTGTGTGTCACTAGGAGGGAGCCCTGCCCCTCCTTATATAGGTGGAGGGGCCGGCCGACCAAGGGGAGGGAGAGGAGTCCCTCCCCAACTCGGCTTGGTGGTGCGCCGGCGGTGGGGAGGAGGGACTCCTCCCCAACTCGGTTTCCTCCTCCTTTTCCACTTCCCAAAAATAGCCGTTTGACTTTCAAACTAGGCGTTTGACTTTTCAAACAAGGATTTGAATTAATCCTCTATTTGTTCAGCGATGACACTTAGTACATGATGCAATCATATCAACTTGATATAACACATTCATGTACCCTTCCCCTCCGGAGTGCCGGACATTCCGGAACCTTCTAGAACATTCCTGATGAAAACATCGGAACCATTCTCCAACTCCGAAACGGGACTTTCCTTATATGAATCTTATTCTCCGGACCATTCCGGATCTCCTCGTGATATCCCGGATCCCATCTGAGACTCCGAACAACATTCAGTCTCTTTCTCATCATTCCATAACTACTCAAACAACGTCGAATCCTTAAGTGTGTCTCCCTACGGTTCGTGAATTATGCGGACATGATCGAGACACTTCTCCGAACAATAACCAATAGAGGAATCTGGAAATTCTTATGGCTCCCACATATTTCTACGATTACTTTGCGATCGAATGAACCACTTACATACGATATCAATTTCCCTTTGTCTCACGATAGTTTACTTATCCGAGGTTATGATCGTCGGTATCTCTGCATACCTGGTTCAACCTCGTTACCGATAAGTACTCTTTTCTCGTTCCCGTGATATGTGATCCCTTGTGAGCCAGTCACATGCTTGCAAGCTAATTGGATGACATTTCACCGAGAGGGCCCAGAGTATATCTATCCGTCATGTGGATGGACAAATCCCACTCTTGATCCATGTGTTTCAACCAATACTTTCCGAACACTCAATGCCACCTTTATAGCCACCCAGTTACGGTGTGGTGTTTAATGTCATCAAAGCATCCATCCGGTAAAGGTGATATGCATGATCTCATGGTCGAAGGAATTAGATTACTATGTATCAGAAAGCATATAGCAATTGAAATATTAAAAATGACTTGATCTTTATGCTACGCTTATCTACAGGAGTATGTCCACCATATCATTCTCCTAACGATATGATCTTGTTGTTAACAACATCTCAATGTTCATGATAGGGAAACCACAATCATCTATTAACCAACAAGCTAGTATTATATAGAGGCTTTACTAGGGACTCTTATTTTGGTCTACAAATCACACAAGTATTAATGTTTCCTTGTTAATACTATTATATCATGAATGTAAACATTTATCATAAACACAAAGATATAATAATAACTATATTTATTATTGCCTCTAGGGCATATCTCCAACAGTCTCCCACTTGCACTAGAGTCATCTAATCTAGATTACATGGTAATATACCGAACACCCATGGCAGTTTGGTGCTGGTCATGTTTTGCCCTCGGGAGAGGTTTAGTCAACGGATCCGCCACATTCAGATCTGTGTGTACTTTGCAAATCTTTATATCCCCATCTTGGATATGTTCTCGAATAGCGTGAAAACGTAGCTTGATGTGCTTCAGCTTCTTTTGTGACCTTGGTTCTTGCGCATTGGCTATGGCGCCCATGTTATCACAGTAGATAGACATTGGGTCCAGCGCACTAGGAACCACACCCAGCTCTATAATGAACTCTTTCATCCATATCGCTTCTTGTGAAGCCTCCGAAGCAGCCATGTATTCCGATTCAGTTGAAGATCTCGCCACAACGCTTTGCTTTGCACTCCTCCAGCTAACTGCTGCACCATTCAAAATAAATACGTATCCAGATTGTGATTTAGAATCATCCGGATCGGTGTTCCAACTAGCATCGGTGTAACCATTAACAACGAGCTGTTCATCACCTCCATAAGAAAGAACCATATCCTTAGTTATTATCAAGTACTTAAGGATGTTTTTGACCGCTGTCCAATGATCCACTCCTGGATCACTTTGATATCTGCTAGTTAAACTAACAGCATATGCAATGTCGGGTCTAGTACATAGCATGGCATACATTAGAGATCCTATGGCTGAGGCATAGGGAGTCTTACTCATCCTTTCTCTATCTTCTGCCGATGTTGGACTTTGAGTTTTACTCAAGGTCGTATTGGGCAACATGGGCAAGAACCCTTTCTTGCTATCTTCCATTCCAAAACTCTTTAGAACTTTGTCCAAATATGTACTTTGTGACAATGATATTTGGCGTTTCGATCTATCTCTATAAATCTTTATGCCTAATATGTAAGCTGCTTCGCCAAGATCCTTCATTGAAAAACTATTATTCAAATATTCCTTGACACTATTAAGAAGGTCTACATCATTCCCAATCAACAATATGTCATCTACATATAGTATTAAGAATGCTACAGATCTCCCACTCACTTTCTTGTAAATACAAGCTTCTCCAGAAGTTTGTATAAAACCAAAACTTTTGATCACCTTATCAAAACGTTGATTCCAACTTCGGGATGCTTGCTTCAATCCATAGATGGACCGTTGAAGTTTGCATACCTTGTTAGCATCTTTAGGATCGACAAAACGTTTGGGTTGCATCATATACAACTCTTCATTAATGTTTCCATTGAGGAATGCTGTTTTGACATCCATCTGCCATATCTCATAATCATAATATGCAACGATTGCTAACATAATCCTCACAGACTTTAGCTTCACTACTGGTGAGAAGGTCTCATCATAGTCAACTCCTTGAATTTGTCGAAACCCCTTTGCGACAAGTCGAGCTTTATAGACAGTAACATTACCATCAACATCTGTTTTCTTCTTGAAAATCCATTTGTTCTCGACGGACTTCCGGCCATCCGGTAAGTCCACCAAAGTCTACACTTGGTTTTCGTACATGGATCCAATCTCGGATTTCATGGATTCTTGATATTTATTGGAATCTGGGCTCATCATCGCTTCCTCATATGTCTCAGGGTCATCGGTGTTGTCCACCAACATGACACTCATAACGGGATCATACCAATCTGGAGTGGTACGAGTTCTCGTTGACCTGCGAGGCTCTGTAGCAACTTCAACCGAAGTTTCATGATCATTATCATTAGCTTCCTCTCTAACTGGTGCAGGCACCACTGGAACTTCTTCCGGTGCTGTGCTACTCGCAATTTCGAGAGAAGGTTCGACAACCTCGTCGAGTTCTACTTTCCTTCCAGTCACTTCTTTCGAGAGAAATTCCTTCTATAGAAAGGATCCATTCTTGGCAACGAAGATTTTTCCTTCGGATCTATGATAGAAAGTATACCCAATAGTTTCCTTCGGGTATCCTATGAAGACGCATTTTTCCGCTTTGGGTTCAAGCTTGTCCGGCTGTAACTTCTTTACATAGGCTTCACAACCCCAAACTTTAAGGAACGACAATCTATGTTTCTTCCCAAACCATAATTCATACGGTGTCATTTCAACGGATTTGGATGGTGCCCTATTTAAAGTGAATGCGGCTGTTTCTAATGCATAACCCCAAAATGATAGCGGTAAATCTGTAAGTGACATCATAGAACGAACCATATCTAAGAGAGTTCGATTACGACGTTCGGACACACCATTACGCTGTGGTGTTCCCGGCGGTGTCAATTGTGAAAGTATTCCGCATTTCTTCAAATGCTCGCCAAACTCGTAACTTAGATATTCACCTCCACGATCAGAACGTAGAAATTTAATCTTCTTGTTATGTTGATTCTCTACCTCACTTTGAAATTCCTTAAACTTCTCGAAAGTTTCGGACTTATGTTTCATGAAATAGATATACCCATATCTACTCAAATCATCTGTGAAGGTAAGAACATAACGATAACCACCGCGCGATGCTACACTCATTGGACCACAGACATCGGTATGTATGATTTCCAATAAGTCCGTAGCTCGCTCCATCATACCAGAGAATGGAGTCTTAGTCATTTTACCCATCAGACATGCTTCGCATCTTTCAAGTGATTCGAAATCAAGTGATTCAAGAAGTCCATCGGAATGGAGTTTCTTCATACGCTTCACTCCAATGTGACCAAGACGACAGTGCCACATATAGGTCGAGTTATCGCTCGATTTCAAACGTTTAGCCTCAATGTTATTAATATGTGTATTTCCACTATCGAGATTCAATAAGAATAGACCATCTATCAAAGGTGCATGTGCATAAAACATATTACTCATATAAATCGAACAACCATTATTCTCGGACTTAAACAAGTAACCGTCTCGCAATAAACAAGATCCCGATATAATGTTCATGCTCAACGAAGGCACCAAATAACAATTATTTAAGTATAAAACTAATCCCGATGGTAGATGAAGGGGTAGCGTGCCGACCGCGATCACATCAACCTTTGATCCGTTTCCCACGCGCATCGTCACCTCGTTCTTCGCTAGCTTCCTTTTATTCTGTAGTACCTGTTTCGAGTTACAAATATGAGCAACCGAACCAGTATCAAATACCCAGGCACTACTACGAGTACTAGTGAGATACACATCAATAACATGTATATCAGATATACCTTTCTTCTTGATGTTGCCGTTCTTCAAATCCGCCAAGTACTTTGGGCAATTCCGCTTCCAGTGACCTTCTCCCTTGCAGTAAAAGCACTCAGTATCAGGCTTAGGTCCAGCCTTGGTCTTCTTCGTTGGCGTGGTAACTTTCTTACCACCCTTCTTGAAGTGTCCCTTCTGCTTAGACTTGCCTTTCTTGAATTTGGTGGTCTTATTGACCAACAACACTTGGTGCTCTTTCTTGATCTCCACTTCTGCAGATTTCAACATGGCAAAGAGTTCTGGCAACGTCTTGTTCATGTTCTGCATGTTGTAGTTCATCACAAAGTTCTTGTAACTTGGTGGTAGTGATTGGAGGACGCGGTAAATCCCCAAAGCATTAGGAATCACTATACCCAAGCTTTGAATTTTGTTTGCGTGCCCAGACATCTTAAGCACATGCTCACTGACGGAGCTGCCCTCTTCCATCTTGCAGTTAAAGAACTTTTCAGAAGCCTCATAGCTTTCAATTGCCGCATGAGTCTCAAAGATCAATTTGAGATCCTCGACAATATCATATGGATCTGAATTCTCAAACCTTTTCTGAAGCTCCGATTCTAAACCATACAAGATAGCACACTGAACTGTGGAGTACTGAGTTTTCCGAGTGAGGTAAACATTCTTTACTTCATCGGCAGCATCAGCTGCAGGTGGGTCAACCAGCGGTGCATCCAGCACATAGGTCAAATTACCAGCTGTGAGGACAATCCTCAAATTGCGGAACCAATCCACGAAGTTGCTTCCATTGTTTTTCAACTTTTCTTTCTCTAGGAACGCATTAAAATTGATGGTAGGGGCTGCCATTGATCTACAACATATTTGCAATAGTTTAGACTAAGTTTATGACAAATTGAGTTCAAATTAATAATAAAATTAATCTAGGTGAACTCCCACTCAAAACAATATCCCTCACATTGTTTTAGTGATCACACGAACCAAATCCACCACATCAACACCGATCATCACGAGAGTTGATATGGTTTCAATGGCGAATAATCGACATGTTCATCATATCTACTATATGATTCATGCTTTACCTTTCGGTGATCCGTGTTCCGAGACCATGTCTGTACATGCTAGGCTCGTCAAGATCAAACCTTAGTTTCCACATGAGCAAATATGGCTTGCTCACGTTGTATGCACTTGCAGAATCTAACACACCCGATCATCACGTGGTGCTTCGAAACAACAAGCTTTAGCAACGGTGCTAACTAAGGGTGAACACTTGATGACTTGAAATTCATGTGCATGAGGGATCATCTTATAATGCTACCGTCGTCTACTAAGCAATACAAGATGCATAAAGGATTAACATCACATGCAATTCATAATATGTGATATGATATGGCCTTTCTTCTTTGTGCTTCCGATCTCCATCTTCACGCACGAACATGATCTCCATCATCACCGGCATTACATCAAGGTCAATGACGCTTCTTCATGGTTGTCGTCCACCGGCTTCAACTATTACAACTACTTTGAATAGACACGCGGGTCTTAACATAAATTAAAGACAACCATATGGCTCCTGCCGGTTGCCAACTTACAATAAGGAACATTGCATATATCAAATATAATCACAATCATGGCCATATCACATCACTGCACACCCCTGCAAAACAAAGTTAGACGCCTCTACTTTCTTTGCATGTTTTACGTGGTTTGGGGCTTTCAATAAGTGTCGTTCTAACTTACGAACATGAACCACAACATTGATACTAGTATTTTTAATCACCTGTTGTAAATTGGATCTTAACTATGCTAGGAGAAACAGGCACCCGCAAAGCCACTTATGCAATACAAGTTGCATGTCAAGCGTGGAGCAAGTCTCATGAACGATGTCATGTAAGGTTAGCCCGGGCCGCTTCATCCCAACATCCCGCAAGATGCAAAGTACACAAGAAGCAATCGACAATAAAAGCATCAACACCCACAATGACCATTATGTTCTACTCGTGAAACAGATCTACATATAGACACGGCTCTGATACCACTGTAGGGATTCGTAGCATGGAAAACAAAAATTTTCTATCGCATACAAACAAACAAGCCAAGATCTATCTATTAGATTGTAGCAACGAGTCGATGGAATAACTCACCCTTGAAGATTCGAAAGTGTTTAATGAGAGCGGATTCTCGTGGGTGATGTAGTCGTACTCTTCCCGATCTCAAGATCGCGTAGACGATCCTTCCGGCGCTGCGTTCCGGCAGCGCTCCCGCAGTCGGTCACACGTTCGGTACCCGACGAAGACCTTCCTCTCCCTTGTTCCAACAGGCAGCGGAGGTTGTAGCACTCTCCTCGCGATTCCGGCAGCACATCGGCGTGGTACCGGAACTAGAGGGGAGATCTCGCAGGGCTTCGCCTTAAGCCGGAGCGAGTATGGTGGAGTATGAGAGAGTCCTCGACAATCTAGGGTTTAGACACGCCGAGGAGGGGGCTAGGCCGGCGGCTAGGGTTGCTAGGCGGCGGCGGCGGTTTGCCCTAGGGCGGCGGCGGCAGCAGGTGGTGGCGCCGGCGACTTAGGGTTTGGAGGAGAGGATCTTGTGTGTCACTAGGAGGGAGCCCTGCCCCTCCTTATATAGGTGGAGGGGCCGGCCGACCAAGGGGAGGGAGAGGAGTCCCTCCCCAACTCGGCTTGGTGGTGCACCAACGGTGGGGATGAGGGACTCCTCCCCAACTCGGTTTCCTCCTCCTTTTCCACTTCCCAAAAATAGCCGTTTGACTTTCAAACTAGGCGTTTGACTTTTCAAACAAGGATTTGAATTAATCCTCTATTTTGTTCAGCGATGACACTTAGTACATGATGCAATCATATCAACTTGATATAACACATTCATGTACCCTTCCCCTCCGGAGTGCCGGACATTCCGGAACCTTCTAGAACATCCTGATGGAAACATCGGAACCATTCTCCAACTCCGAAACGGGACTTTCCTTATATGAATCTTATTCTCCGGACCATTCCGGATCTCCTCGTGATATCCCGGATCCCATCCGAGACTCCGAACAACATTCGGTCTCTTTCTCATCATTCCATAACTACTCAGACAACGTCGAATCCTTAAGTGTGTCTCCCTACGGTTCGTGAATTATGCGGACATGATCGAGACACTTCTCCGAACAATAACCAATTGAGGAATCTGGAAATTCATATGGCTCCCCACATATTTCTACGATTACTTTGCGATCGAATGAACCACTTACATACGATATCAATTTCCCTTTGTCTCACGATAGTTTACTTATCCGAGGTTATGATCGTCGGTATCTCTGCATACCTGGTTCAACCTCGTTACCGATAAGTACTCTTTTCTCGTTCCCGTGATATGTGATCCCTTGTGAGCCAGTCACATGCTTGCAAGCTAATTGGATGAAATTTCACCGAGAGGGCCCAGAGTATATCTATCCGTCATGTGGATGAACAAATCCCACTCTTGATCCATGTGTTTCAACCAATACTTTCCGAACACTCAATGCCACCTTTATAGCCACCCAGTTACGGTGTGGTGTTTGATGTCATCAAAGCATCCATCCGGTAAAGGTGATATGCATGATCTCATGGTCGAAGGAATTAGATTACTATGTATCAGAAAGCATATAGCAATTGAACTATTAAAAATGACTTGATCTTTATGCTACGCTTATCTACAGGAGTATGTCCACCATATCATTGTCCTAACGATATGATCTTGTTGTTAACAACATCTCAATGTTCATGATAGGGAAACCACAATCATCTATTAACCAACAAGCTAGTATTATATAGAGGCTTTACTAGGGACTCTTATTTTGGTCTACAAATCACACAAGTATTAATGTTTCCTTGTTAATACTATTATAGCATGAATGTAAACATTTTAAACACAAAGATATAATAATAACTATATTTATTATTGCCTCTAGGGCATATCTCCAACAGTGTGTGCAATCACGGATGCTCCACTGAGTTGCGGTGCTGCCGGACTTCCACATGATCTTGAGATCGGCAAGACATCGACTACATCACCAATGTGTCCATATTCGTAAAGCTTTGTCGGTCTTCAAGGTTATGTATTCTGGATGTATATCCATCCATTGATTGTATCTAGATAGATGGATCATGGCGTATACAGTTCGCATCATAGGAAAAAAATTCTATGATGCGTACCCAACAGAGAGATGGGTAAATTTCGCTCATTGTTGCGTGCTCAACCGCGAGGCCTGAAACTAATCGTTTCAGCTTTTGAGAAACTTTTGGTCTAAAAGTAAATTTTTATACAAGTGAATTTTTTCTGTTTCGATGAGGCTCAAGACGAGGTCGGTCTGTATGCTGAGTTATTTGTCTATAGTCAGGGCCAATTTTTCTTAAAGAAATTGGGTATACCGATTCATTATTGGAGGCTCACAAATATTGAATGGTAAAGCGTTGAGGAAAGACTACAATTAAGATTAAGTAGTTGGAAAGGAAAACTATTATCCGTGGAGTAAGATTGGTTCTCACTAATTTGGTACTAAGCAATATGGTATTGTATATGACATGGACATGTCTTATTGGGTTCCTATGATAGGTATACCTGGTACGGATATACACTAAGGCCCCATAAGACCCACAAGAAACTAAGAGTCCTAGAAGCATCCGAAGCCCAGGAACCATACGTGATGATCAAGACATAAGCCTAAGCTATAACCGACATATTCATAGAGTTATCTTTCAAACTGTAATCCGACCCGTACTAGACTCTAGGACCCGAACTCTCATATAAATACTGGGAGGAGACAACAGGGAGGGTACCTTGCAATCTACTCGTAGAAATCCACTGTAATTTAGATCACATCTAGCAACTCAGTGACTTTGTACTCTCCATCAATAATAATCAGATAAGGAGTAGGATTTCCTCTACGAGGGACTAAACCTGGGTAAATCTCACCTCCCTTGTTTGTCTAATAAGCCGATGAAATCACCAACGCTCTACTTTTCCCTGAAACCCAAGTCCATGACTATGGGCATTGCGAAGGTTATCCCTCGACAGTATATGATTGATGAGTGCATATTTGCACCATGTTATATATTATTATTTTGCATTATAGTGGTAGGATCTTGGTATTTTACGGTGTTCGTGCGCATATTTTATGTCTATTTTCACCAGGATCAGGACATATGATGGATACAATGAACACAATTCTTGGACCAATTGTAGTGAAGCGAAAAGGAGTAAAAACAACGTAAATCGCTAATTTCGGAAATATCAATAACACCGGAAGAAAACCCGAGGCGATCGCAACAACCAGAAGGAATCTAGGGGGAACTCATCCACCGGGGATCCATCTTCACCCTACGCAGATCCGGGAGGCTAAGGCATCGATCTTCATCATCAACCACTGCATCACCACCATCTCCATACATCTCATCTACATCTTGTCTAGATCTTGTTGTAATTTCCGTACTCGTTGTGGTTTTATACAAGTACTATTCATCTATGATAGATTCCATTGTCTTTGCCATGATGTTAATTGCCTCCATGTCTGAGTAGATCATTAGTTCTTGGGGAGATGGATAAACCCTAGCATGATATTGAAATAAGATAAAGTTTATTATGATATTCATCATTGTGACCATGTGTTAGATTGTCTTCATCTTGATGTTGAGAGAAGTTGACCTCTCAATATTTGCCTCTTGTGGGAACTTGATGGAGGGAACTTCTTGTTGGTAGATGGAGGTGTGCTAGCACTTACAATGACTATAAAGCTATTAGCACCCCTTACATATCAGCTTGGGAACCGAGGAAACTCACGGAACATTGTCCATGCCATGGGATACATCCTACGGGATAAAGTCCCTTAATAGCGTAGTAATTCGATTGATGTCGATTGCTTGTCTGTTGTGGTTATGAGGATGATGTGAGTAGTGGTTGCTGCCTATTCGTCCAAATACAGAGTTCCTCCCACACATACATAGTTGAGAATATTCATGATAATAATCTTTACCTTAAGGGATTTCTATTTTCGTGCCCCTAGTTCGTTAGTTGTACTCAGTTTTCCCCAGCCGCTTAACTTTTCCTCACCTTTCCCCTCGCTATGTTACGAAACCCTCACAGGAGCTCGGACGGAGGGATGCTGTCAGGTCAAAGGCTTGACCGTTACATGCTAACTGGTGGGACCGCGTTGGGCTGGGTCGTGCGTTGAGCATTACGTTACGTGGCCTCGACCGTTACATGCCGACCGGTGGGGCCGTGTTGCGACGGGTCCTACATACGTGGTGAAGGGTGGGTCCGCATTGGGACGGGTCTTGCATACGTGGTGAAGTGTGGGGCCACATGGAGACATGTCAGACCGGCCATTCTCGCTCACCCAAAGCAGTCGCTTCCCCCGAGCCTAGAACAGCCCCTCCGTTGCCCCGCCATCATGCCCTCCTACCTTATGTCATCCCCGGCCCAGAGTCACCCCCTCGCCTAGCCGCGCATCCCACTCCACCTTCAGCTCCGCTCCCTCCCCCACTAGATCTACCCATTTCGCGGAACAATATGCAACGCCGACTGGTGTACCATCCATCCGCGTTGAGCAGGGAGAAGATTGGGTGGAATCACAGGGATCTAACGCATTAGTTCCATCTGGGTAAGCATCGTTTCCCTTTGTGGGTTGATTATTGGCAGTATTTGAGCGCGAATAACTCGTGCTCAACTAACTGCCTTGCTTTTCGAATAGGATTGATCCAGTGCTGGAATTTCGGCTCACGATTAGACTGGATACTGATGAGCTCAGTCAACCGCAGAGCTTCGTTGGGATACCCTAAGAGGTAGGTGTGAAGAGCACAACAATAAGTTTTCCCTCAGTTATGAAACCAAGGTTATCGAACCAGTAGGAGGAAGGAAACAACTCCAAGGTGTTGCTAACAACTTGGAACCTGCACAAGACAAACTCAAAACTTTGCCCCAACATACAGTAAGGTTATTGATCTCACCTGTTTGCTGAAAACAAAGGATTAAACGTATAATGTGGAATATAGAAGTTTCTTGTAGAAAATAAACGGTAACAGTAGATGATGTATCAATGATAAAGATTAGACCGAGGTCCACAGTTCACTAGAGGTGTTCTCCTTAAGATAGATAACATGCTGGGTGAACAAATTATAGCGGGTCAATTGACAGATTGAGAAAGCATAACAATGCATATACTAGACATCATGACTCCTATGAGATTTGATTGGGCATTACAACAATATACATAGACCGTAATCCAACCGCATCTATGACTAATAATCCACCTTTAGGTTATTATCCGAACCCCTTCCAGTATTAAGTTGCAAGCAACAGATAATTGCATTAAGCAATGTGTGTAAAGTAAACAATACAATTGTTCCATGAACAAAAGATTGTTGTTTCTCCCTAGTAGCAACAACACATCTACAACCTTAGAGATTTCTGTCACTTCCCCAGATTACTAGAGGCATGTACCTACTATCGAGCATAAATACTCCCTCTTGGAGTCACAAGCATCTACTTGGCCAATATAGCTACTAGCAACGGAGAGCATGCAAGATCACAAATAACATAGACATGATAGAATCAATAATCAATCTGACATAGTATCTCAATATCCATCGGATCCCCGCAACCACAACATGTATGATTACAAATAGATGATCTTGATCATGAACAGATCTCACAAGATCTAAACATGATAGCACAAAGGAGGATAAACAACCATCTAGCTACTCTATGGACCCATAGTCCAAGGGTGAACTACTCACGCATCATACCGGAGGCTGACATGGTGATGAAGAAGGCCTCCGGGATGATCTCTCCCATCCGGCAGGGTGCCGGAAAGAGCTTCAGACCCCTCCGATCTAGGGATGATGGTGGCGGTGGCTACAGACTGTTTCATGGAGATTTGATCGGGTGCTTAGGGTTTCTGCATCGGGGTGACTTTATAGGCGAAGGGGCAAGGTCGATGGGTGCCCGAGGGGCCCACACCTCGTGGCGGTGCCCCCTGAGCCGCGCGGCCCTAGGGTGTGGCCACCTCGTGGCCCCCCTTCGGCTGCCCTTCAGTCTCCGTGTTCTCTCCGGTAAAATATTGACTTTGGATTTTGTCCCGTCCAATTCCGAGAATATTTCCTTACTAGCTTTTCTGAAACCAAAAGCAGCAGAAAATAGGCAACTGGCACTGCGGCATCATGTTAATAGGTTAGTCCTAGAAAATGTATAAAAATACCTCAAAGTGTATACAAAACATAACAAAGTTGATACTAAACAAGCATGGAACATAAAAAATTATAGATACGTTTACAACGTATCAAGCATCCCCAAGCTTAACTCCTGCTCGTCCTCGAGTAGGTAAGTGATAAAAAGAATATTTTTTAGGGGACACGCACCATCACAATCTTGATCAAAATATTTGCAAAGCATTGAAATCTGGGATCAAAGTACTCTAAACATGAGCATGAAAGATGTAGTTCTAACAATAAGACATAGCAACTATGTTGTAACATGAAAAGATACAAACAAAGATCATGAATAACAATGCATTGAAAGATGTTTTTTTGTTTCACATATAGAAAACATATCATGTGTGGTATTAAGCTTGTCCTTCATGGAGTAGCAAAACATAAATGCATAGGACACCTTCAAAGTTCACAAAGGTGACTAGATACAAATAGTTCAAGAACAAGCAATATCAACATTATGAATCAATGGATAAGTTTTGGGACAATGCACATAAAACTAAGAATGACAACTATGCTCTTTTAATTGGTGCATAAAGATATAAGGTGGAGACTGAACATAAAAGTAGGAAGAAAGGCCCTTCATAGAGGGAAGCAGGGATTTCAAGTTTCATAAAGAGCTTCCAAAAACTATGGTACTTATTAGCTTTCAGCTCTCATTGCCCCTATCATAAGAATCTTGAAGTGATTAAGGTTAATGTGAAACAAATATGGAGTATATGCTTGACAAATCATAAGTTGGAAATCTCATGTCCCTTGAGTACAAGGGCTATTCCTGATACGTCCAAAATGTATCTACTTTCCTGAACACTTTTGTTATTGTTTCTCCTCTAAACTTGTGTGATTTGGATACAACTAACATGGACTGACGCTGTTTTTAGCAGAACTACCTTGGTGTCTAGTTTTTGTGCAGAAAATCAACTATCAGGAAAAATACCGGAAAATATGCCAAAAATTATATTTCCTAGAAGATCCATAGAGCCAGAAGACGAAACGGAGTGGAGACCTGGGGGCCCACACCCCTGCCAGGCGCGGGTGGGCCCAGCCCCACGCCTAGGGGGTTCCGCCACCCCAGGCACCCCCTCTGGCTCCCTCTGCGCCTATAAGTTACCCCTTGACCTAAAAACCATGGGGGGTTCGACGTTTTTCCAGAAAGAGTTCCGCTCCGCCGCCACGATCAGAAACCAAGATTCAGATACAGAAACTCCGTTCTGGCACCCTGCCGGGACGGGGAATTTGGAGAGGATCATCGCCATCGTCATAACCAACGCCTCTCCATCAACCATCTATGTTTCCCTCATCCATGAGTGAGTAATCCCCCATTGTAGGCTTGGGGATGGTAGGGATTGGATGATTTCTATCTTGTAATTGAATAAGATTGTTAGGGCATAGTGCCTAGTATATCTTTTATGCTATTTGACTTTGTTGCAACTTGTTGTGCTTAATGCTTGTCACTAGGGCCCGAGTTCCATGATCTCAGACCTGAACTTATTATTGAATCATTATGATAGTATTGTTTATGATCTTATCTGCAAGTTGTGTACACATATCATTGTCCGGATCCAAAGGCCCCGAAGTGACAAAAATTGGGACAACCGGAGGGGATGGCTGTGGTGTGAGGATCACATGTGTTCATGGAGTGTTAATGCTTTGCTCTGGTTCTCTATTAAAAGGAGCATCTTAATTGCCAGTAGTTCCCTAGAGGCCCCGCTGCCACGGGCTGGCTGGACAGAAGATGTTGTGCAAGTTCTCATTGCGAGCACATATGACTATATATGGAGCACATGCCTAGGATTGTTTAGTACTTGGATGCTTATTCTTATTTATCTGCAATGCCCTAGATCTTGAAGTTACATGTTTATACTCGTCCATGCAACGCCCGTCCATCCATCCCTATGCCTACCGCGCTCATATCCTACTGTTTGCTGCTACTGTTACTATTGCTCTTGTTTTGCTGCTATTGTTGCTTTGCTGTTGCTACTACAAACTGTTGCTACTGATAAAATTCTGTGAGCAAGAACTATTTCCAGGTGCAGCTGAATTGACAACTCAGTTGTTAAGGCTTGCAAGTATTCTTTGGCTCCCCTTGTGTCGAATCAATAAATTGGGTAATACTACCCGCGAAGACTGTTGTGATCCCCTAAACTTGTGGGTCATCAGTTCCTCATGCTACTCAACTTTAGTCACAAGCAAGTCCTTGTCATTGTAAGTATATGTGTATCATAGAGAATCGCCGACGGGGTACCCCTTGCCCCATGACACGGAGCTATCCCATATCAAAATGAACAGGTAAAAGACAGTGAGCTTCTCAGTGATCCTTTTATTTACCATGAGCATGGTGCATTTTTTATCTTTTTTTATATATTTTTTCTAAGGATGCTTCATAGATTTCTCACTATGGTGATGCTGCAAGTTTCCACCATGATTAGGCATGGCTTAGGCTAGCTGCCCAGGCGTTTCTCTAACACATATATAATACTCCATGGACTTACAAGCTCCCCTTTTATTTCACACCACCGACATCCATAAACAAAATATCATGATATCAACTGGGTAATATGTATAGGTGTTGAAAGCATTCCCCATGATAGCATGGTTCTGCTAATTCCCAACTTATAAGTGCAAGCATATACAACATAGATGACACAATGGTTCAAGTTTATTAGGAGCAAAAATATTAAAGTGTGTCAACAAGTTTGTGAGAGCTTTAATCACTTTTTCTCATAACAAGTTTAATTTGGAAGATAGATAAAACATGAATATATTTCGAATGGTGTAACACACCATGCATAGGAATTTATAGTGGACTCTTTGGAATAACTTGGTTTCTTGGGAGTTGGATGCATGAGTAGATCTTACTCAGTACAAGTGGAGGCTAGCAAAAGACTAGGAGCGACTAACTAAGAGAGCAATAATGGCCATAATCATGCAGAGTGACAAAACATTATCAATCAAAGCATAAAGTGGTATCACAAGTCAAAAATTAAATGATCATAGAGACTAAGGTGACTGGTTCATATTCATAACATGGTCTAAGCATGTGCCAAGTCAACCCGAACAAAGCATCAAAGGAGAATACCACAATAGTATGCTTTTGTATGCTAAAACAACGCATGATTCTTTCAAGGCACATTAAGCAATCTAAATTGTTTGGAACTATTCATCCTACAACAATAATCACTAAGCATAAGGTCAAAGTAACATCTAGCATGACATGATAAAGTCTAAGCCACAGTCAAAACAATGATCCTTTTTGTACCACTATAAGCATGAAACTCTCTACTCTTTTCCAACACCAATCAACTTATTTGAAACAAAAGAGCGAATGCGGGGGTACAACTACTTTATTCAGCAAAATAAACAAACGAAAACCAAAAACTAAAACTAAGACTCTCCAAGAACAACACAACAGTGCATGAAACAATAAAAACGAAGTGTTTAGAAAGAGACCTGAGATTTTTATTGATGAAGAAGGGGATGCCTTGGGCATCTCCAAGCTTTGACGCTTGTACCTATTGAATATTTCTTGGGGTGACACAGGGTGGCATCCCCAAGCTTGAGATTTTGTCCATTCTTCATGTCATTACATCATTCTTTTTTACACCTGAAAATTTTCCTTTATGCAAAACTTCACATAATCTTCATTGGCAACATTAGTGTATTCAAGATAATAAACCTTTGGGTTTAGTTTCAACAAAAGTAAAACTTCCATTAAAACACAATCTACTGTATCAATTCCTTTAAAAATCTCAAGTGATCAAGAATAACTCAAAAAGAAACTAATTAAGAGGCAAATGAAAATAATGGCAGAAATCTTTCAAAATAGACCAGCAGGTAAAAACCGATTTTTTTCATAGACCTTATGTTGCTCAAATCAAAAAGTGTTGAACTAATGAAAGTTATATAAAAACCTGGGGCATACGCTTAGAAAATTACATCTCAATCCGACATACATAGATTTTTCACGAATTTTTACAGTGAAGCACAAAAATCTGTTTTGGGACAGCAACTTCCCCAAATCTTACTTCTCTCTCATTAGAGGTTATTCTTGGCACAAAAATCACACAAAAAGGATAAGGAGAGGTTATTACAGAAGTAATAACTTCCAAGACTCAACTAAAACTATTTGGTTATCTCCTAAGAAGTACTTTTCTTTAACGACTTTAAGTTAGGCATAAGAAGCAAGAATCAAGTATTTTCAAATGAAGAAGCATTAAGATCAATACTCAAAATTTCTTCAACCAGGCAAGGTATCTCATCCAAATGAGTTATAGAGGATCCTCTCTCAACACTCTCGGGTTCACTGCTTTCATACAATGGGTTTTTAGGAACAATCCAATCAAAATTCTTTTCTAAGGCTTCATGCATTCCTACAAGTTTAAAATGCATGGGTATTTTAATTTCCTCTCCATTGGGTTGGGTTTTGTCTAACTTTTCTAATGTTCCCAAAACATCTACACATGAGCCTAGCATATTAAAACGATCAAAGACCTTTTTAGCTTCTTTAGCAACATCATTGAACTCCTTTAGCAAAGTTTCTAGAATAAAATATCTTTTTTCAGTATCCTCAATATCTTTAAGTTTAAGAAACATTATTTGCATCATGGGGTTAAGGTTAACAAACCTAACCTCCAACATGTGAACTAAAGAAGCTGTACCAGTTTCATAATTTGGAGCAAGTTCTGCTAAGGATCTATCCTCAATATCCTCATGCTTGCTCACATGATTATAGAATTCTTCAATATTTTCTTTCCCAATTATAGAGCCACTACCTATTGAAAGGTCTTTCAGGGTGAAATTAGGGATCAACATGGTGAGCTAGAACAAGGTGACAACTATTGGAAGAACTAATTTTTTTGTGTTTTTGATAAGAAAAAGCAAACCAAACAAAACTAATAATTTTTTTGTATTTTTGAAAAATAGAAACAAGCAAAACAAAGCAAAACAAAAACAAAGTAAAGAGATTGGTTGTGAGAGACTCCCCTTGCGAAAATCTTATTTCTCCCAGAAAGGTGACTGGCGAGGAGGAAGAGATTGAAGTTGTCCTTAACTCCCCGGCAACGGCGCCAGAAAACGTCTTGATGAGCTCAGTCAACTGCAGAGCTTCGTTGGGATACTCAAAGAGGAAGGTGTGAAGAGCACATCAGTAAGTTTTCCCTCAGTTATGAAACCAAGGTTATCGAACCAGTAGGAGGAAGGAAACAACTCCAAGGTGTTGCTAACAACTTGAAACCTGCACAAGACAAACTCAAAACTTTGACCCAACATACAGTAAGGTTGTCGATCTCACCTGTTTGCTGAAAACAAAGGATTAAACATATAATGTGGAATATAGTAGTTGCTTGTAGAAAATAAATGGTAACAGTAGATGATGTATCAATGATAAAGATTAGACCGAGGTCCACAGTTCACTAGAGGTGTTCTCCTTAAGATAGATAACATGCTGGGTGAACAAATTATAGCGGGTCAATTGACAGATTGAGAAAGCATAACAATGCATATACTAGACATCATGACGCCTATGAGATTTGATTGGGCATTACAACAACATACATAGACCGTAATCCAACCGCATCTATGACTAATAATCCACCTTTAGGTTATCATCCGAACCCCTTCCATTATTAAGTTGCAAGCAACATATAATTGCATTAAGCAATGTGTGTAAAGTAAACAATACAATTGTTCCATGAACAAAAGATTGTTGTTTTCTCCCTAGTAGCAACAACACATCTACAACCTTAGAGATTTCTATCACTTCCCCAGATTACTAGAGGCGTGAACCTACTATCGAGCATAAATACTCCCTCTTGGAGTCACAAGCACCTACTTGGCCAAGATAGCTACTAGCAACGGAGAGCATGCAAGATCACAAATAACACAGACATGATAGAATCAATAATCAATCTGACATAGTATCTCAATATCCATCGGATCCCTGCAAATACAACATGTATGATTTCAAATAGATGATCTTGATCATGAACGGAGCTCACAAGATCTAAACATGATATCACAAAGGAAGAGAAACAAGCATATATCTATTGTATGGACCAATAGTCCAAGGGTGAACTACTCATGCATCATACCGGAGGCTGGCATGGTGATGAAGAAGGCCTCCGGGATGATCTCTCCCCTCCGGCAGGGTGCCGAGAAGAGCATCAGATCCCTCCCGATCTAGGGACGATGGTGGCAGCGGCTACGGACTATTTCGTGGAGATTTGATCGGATGCTTAGGGTTTTTGCATCAGGGTGACTTTATGGGCGAAGGGGCAAGGTCGATGGTCACTCGAAGGGCCCACACCTAGTGGCGGCGCGCCCCCTGGGCCGCGTGGCCCTAGGGTGTGGCCACCTCGTGGCCCCCTTTTGGCTGCCCTTCGATCTCTGTGTTCTCTCTGGTAAAATATTGACTTTGGCTTTTGTCCTATCCAATTCCGAGAATATTTCCTTATTAGCTTTTCTGAAACCAAAAATAGCAGAAAATAGGCAACTGGCACTGCGGCATCTTGTTAATAGGTTAGTCCCAGAAAATTAATAAAAATACCTCAAAGTGTAGACAAAACATAACAAAGTTGATACTAAACAAGCATGGAACATCAAAAATTATAGATACGTTTACGATGTATCAGATACTAGCGTAATTCATGGTTGTGAACAATATCTCTATAGATTTTACTTCCTAGCGGTGGTTGCAACCTCCATAAGTCTCAGAGATTTGATAGATAAAATCTATTGTAAATTCCCCTAGAGCAGTGGTGATTCAGTTGATTTGCAATATTTCAACATTAGCGAGCAAAGATTGCTCCCACTAACTAGCGAAGATGATATGGTAATGCTTTTCTCTTTGAATGCTACTGAACGTTTTTGTCGAATTCGTCTCCATGTGCAACCTAAAGTTGAGCACACGGGAAAGAGTGTTAAATCACCATCTGGTGGTCACACATCATCAGGTGGTCAGGCATCATGTGTCTCTGCTGTCTCAACTAATAGTGTGCGCCCGGGCGATCCTTGTAGGTCTACGACAATACCATCTGTTCGCACTGGGAGTGTAAGCCAAACCGCTTGTGTGGCCGATGTGGAGGACGAGGCAGAGCCTAACAAGGGAGCGCCTCCACTAGATGATGAGGATGAGTTGATGTTTCTTGAATTGGTAGATAGATTTAGTAAACATGAACTAGAGGATCAATACACAGATGAAATTGCCCAGGGTGCTAGATTTGATGACACTGATGACAAAGAGAACGAGGAGACTCAATGGCAGCCTCATTTTAGCCGAATACAATGGTGAGGACTTGCCAGTAATTGAGTGGGACAGGGACAATCCTAAGATTTTAGAAGGCACCGTATTTAAAATGATGCAGGACTGTCGTAATGCCCTTACTACATATTGCATTCGCACCAATAATGATTATGATGTTATTAAGAGTGAGCCAGCAAGGTTCACATTGAAGTGCCCATACAAGAGGTGTAGGTGGAGGATCATTGTGTAGAGTTTGGTTCAGGTATTACAACCAGTTGTGTATTTTAGATCATTGTGTAGAGTTTGTTAGCTGTACGTGAAATTTTCATTATGTTTCATATGAAACTTAACCGGTTCGAACATTCTTTTCCACCTCAAGGGGGACATCCAAAGGACAAAACAAAACTAGCAAATACTAGGTGGTTGGCAAATGAAATTATGGATTGGATGAGAGTGAACCTACCACTTGGTGCAACGACGCTCATAAAAGATGTTTCTAAAAAGTTTAATATTACAATACCCCTCATGAGGATGTTATATGCAAAGGAAATGGCTCTTGAGAGGATCAATGGTCTATGGAATGAAAGTTTTCAGTTGCTTTACAGCTTCAAAGCTGAAGTGAAGATGGCTAGTCCGGGTAGTGTTGTACAGATAGACACGCATAAAGTTCAGTACAAAATAAGAGGAAAGACAATGGAGAAGGAGTTCTTTAGAATGGATTTTGTTTGTTTCAAAGCTTGATGGCAAGGGTTTCTGGATGTTTGTAGGCCTTATTTGGCCGTGGATGCAACAACTCTTCATGGAAGATTTAAACGACAGCTAGTAGCTGCTACTGTAGTTGATGGACACAATTGGATGTTCCCTATTGCTTATGGAGTTTTGGAGATTGAGTCAGAGGAAAGTTGGACTTGGTGTCTGGAGAATTTGCGTGACCTTATAGGTCATCCACTAGGACTTACTATCCACACGGACGTTTGCAAAGGTTTGGAGAAAGTTGTAGAAGCAGTATTCCCCGAAGTGGAGCATAGGAAATGTATGCGACACTTAGTGCAGAATTTTACAAAGAAATTCAAGGGTAAAGTTTATACTGACAACCTATGGCCAGCTTCATACACATACAGTTTGAGGAAACATCTGTATAATTTGGAAGTGTTGTATAAACAAAAACATGCGGTGAACACTACTAGGAAACTAGCTATAGATAGACAAACCTTTTGTGGCGCATGGTTCTGACCATGCACCACAAAAGTTGTCCAGTGGCGCATTTCAGCAAATGAGCCACAAAAGTCTTCACACTTCTGTGGCGCATATAGGAAAAATGCGCCACAGAAGTTCCAACTTCTGTGGCGCATATGGACGTATGCGCCATAGAAAGCTCGGGTGGACCCTGTCACGAAATCTCAATGACTGTACTCTGACCAATATTCTGTGGCGCATATGACCATATGCGCCACAGAAGATGAAGTAGGAAAAAACAGATTCTACCCCCCCCCCCCCCCCCGAGGATCGCCTTTTTAGCCTTGCAAAAAATAATAGAAAATGAAAAACACTTCAAAAAATAAAATCCTTTCACATAGTGATAGGTAATATGATCTAGTTTGTAGGAAAATTAACAAACATGCATTTCGACTTTTTATGCAAAAAAAGTTTATATCACGGTAAAATGGCCGTAACTTTTGCATACGATGTCGGAAAAATACGTATAATATATCAAAATGACGAGAACGAGATTTCGCATCCGCTCGCAACCACCTACGATCGTTTAGAGATTATTTAGATTTTCAAAATTCGAAAAGAGTAAAAACTTATGGCTAAAAGATCGTTTTTTCCTGCAAAATAATAAAAAGGAAGGACAAACTTCTATGGCGTATTTCTTCCATATGCGCCACAGAAGTCTTGGCCAAATTTCAAAATTTGAATCCCGCCCCTTCTACCTCTTTTATACTATTCCACTCCTCCATCTTTCCCCTTCTCACCTTCTTCTCTCATTCTCCTCACCTTCTCCTCCTCCTCTTCCTCCACCCCGGTGAGCTTCTCCTCCTCCTCCTCCTCCTCCACCACCACCCCGGTGAGCTCCTCCCTCCTCCACTCCGGTGAGCTCTTCCCTCCTCCGCCCCGGTGAGCTCCTCCTCCTCCTCCCACCTCCCTCCTCCTCCCACTCCCCTCCTCCTCCACCCCGGCGAGCTCCTCCTCCGGCGACCTTCTCCTCCTCCTCCGACAGCCTCGTCCTCCTCCTCCGGTGGCCTCCTCCTCTCCTCCACCGATGACCTCCACCTCCTCCACTAGCGACCTCCTTCTCTCCTCCATCGGTGACCCCCACCTCCGGCGAGCACCACCTCCGGCGAGCACCACCTCTGGCCAGATCTGGCCGGTTTTTTTTTTGAAATTTGAAAAAAACTTCTGTGGCGCATATTGGCCAAATGCACCATAGAAGTTTGAGATCTGGTTCGGGACTTCTGTGGCGCATTTTGGCAATATGCGCCACAGAAGTTTTTCAGACTTCTGTGGTGCATTTCAATATGCGCCACAGAACTGCAATTTAGTGGTGAGATAACAGTGGCGTATCCCATATGCGCCACAGAAGTCCCAAAATGGTCCGCCACTGATAGGCCTTTTTCCTAGTAGTGGAAGGACTACTTGGATGCACATCATGGAATGGTGTGGTCAAGAAGCCGATTCAATGAAATTTGTAAGGTACACTATGTAACAAGTAACATTGCAGAGAGTTTCAATACAAAGGTCAAGTCATTGAAAGGGCTTATGTTGTGGAAAATATTTGATAAGATTAGGCAGATGATCATGATAAATATCGATTTGCATCAAAGAATTGCATCAATAGTATATGCTGGCCATCTCATCCTCCCATCTTTGATTAAGGCTTTGCATGCCAGGGCAAAACAATTGAAGATGAAATGCATTAAAAGAGGAATGGAGGCTGAGGTAATGTACACTGATAGTAAAGATAGGCAATGGAGGTATCCAGTGAGTTTGGTTGATAGGACATGTCATTGCAGGCAATGGCAGCTCCGTGGGAAACCCTGCATACATGAATTGTTTTTCATGGGTGTTCTAAGAGGTGAAGAGGGTAAAGTTGATCGGTACGTGTCAGAGTATTTCTCCGTTGCCAAATTTAGGGCAGCATATGCTTAGAATGTTCCAGCCTTGTTGGGAAAAACCAATGGATGGAAGTGGATCCAGGCTTCAAGCTATACCCTCTAGTTTTTACTAGACCAGCAGGTAGGCCAAGGAAGAATAGGATAAGAGCTAGTGTAGAGGGTGGTGCACCACCTCGACGACGTAAGTGCAAACGTTGTGAGATCCTAGGGCACATTGCTAGGCTTTGTAAAAATGCAGTGGACCCAGCTTATGGAATGGATGATTAGGCGGGAGCAGCAAATGTAGATGAGAATGAGGTGTTTGAACGAGAGGAGAATGAAGCAATGGATACATTACAGATTGAACCAACAGATCGAGAGGAGATTGAACCAAATACAGAGCAGATTGAACCAAATGCAGGGGAGATTGAACCAATGGATCGTGAGGAGATTGAACCAAATGCAGGGGAGATTGAACCAGTCGATCGAGAGGAGATTGAACCAAATGCAGGGGAGATTGAACCAGTCGATCGAGAGGAGATTGAACCAAATGCAGGGGAGATTGAACTAGTCGATCGAGAGGAGATTATATCAACTGCGTGGGAGATTGAAGCAGAGTTCAAGCGTAAAGGAATTACACGAGCGGATATTGATGAAATGGAGGCAAAGCTTTTTGAACCATACAAACCAGATGATCGAAACATGATTGAACCAATTGTACGACAGACTGAAGCACTTGATTCATTGGATGCAGAGAAAAAGAACAAAGGGAAGAAACGGAAGAAGCTGATGGTGGACTCCGAGAATATTCTAGCTAGGATCACCAGGAGCAAGGTGGTGAACCCAGCGAAAAACACTAGGAGGAAGAAAAAATGGATTTGAATTATTAATTTGCATTTGTATTATAAATTTGAACTACTGTCAATGTTTGTATTGAATTCAAACTAGTGTGACGCTCCAAAGTTTGTATGTTGGATAATCCCATAATGTATGTGTTATTGCAAGTTTCTATGGTCATGCACCTAGTTGCTTAGCACTGCTCTGTTTTTCCCTTGACATGTGGTCAACACATGGGGTTTAGCTAGTTCATGGCTTAAACGTTGTCCAATTGATCCAAAATTTGGCACACTTGTTGTAGAGGTCTCAACCTAATAAGGTAGATTCCTCCTGTGTTTTACAATGCTAGTCCCTGGATCAATAGCTAGCATCCACAGTTAAGATGTAATATCAAGAAACAAAGGTCATAATATAACTTTATAACCAGGAATAACATAATTTTATTACATCACACATAGCTCATATGGCTATTACATTACATTGCAGCGGAATAACAATAAGAAGAACGGGGAATTTGATTCAACTAATTTGGATCATAGGGAGTAGTACTTTCTTTGACAGATCGCCTCTCTGGAGAAGAAGAATGCGACGTAAAGAAGAACGGGGAATGGGTGTTGTCGTCACTGCTGCAAGTCTACATGGCAGCCACGATGGCAGCGACCCTATGGTCATAACTGGTAGGGCCCCAAACTTGACCCTCTAGGCATTTGGCATGCCAACTATGGGAAGCTAGATCCAACGGCAAGCAACTCGGTCCCTGTAATGCATTCTCTTGACAACTTTGGGACTGCAAAGTGACTAAATTAGTAGGAACTCACAACCATCCATTGATAACAATTATATTCTCTAAATTAGCTATCAATTCAACTAATCATTAGTGTCACCTTCACCACAACCCCCATAGTGTAACTATTAGGATGGGGATGACAACTATTAAAACTGCCCACATGAATCTACTATTCTCCTTCCCCTTCACTTGAAGTTCATGTTTTAGATTTCTACCACTTGATCAGATACAGCAAGATCAGCCTCAAGTGTCAACTTCTCTTTGCGAATAAGCTTTGAGTTCTTCATTTCTTCCTCGATAGTACGCTTCAGCTCTAATATTAACAGGTTTTTACGGGCCAATTCATCACCTAAATTGGCAACCATCTCCTCCAAATTCATCCTCTGGATATACCACTGGGTTGATTCATCTTGGTATGCAATGTACCATGGATCATCGACCTACATAGCACACTGTAACTATCCCAAAACAAACGCAATTAAAATCAGTCTAACATGTCATGGCGGCACTTCAAATTCAACGATAGTACAAAGAGAAGGAGCTACCTGCACTTCCGACGAGGTAGGAGAAGGAGAATGTGGCCACAACATGATCGAATCCCCACCCTCACCGGTGTACCCGCTATGACTAGACATTGAAGACTAATTTACCCTGCAATATCGAGGAAATTACGGGAACCGAATCGATTAGGGTGGGCGGAGCAGGAGCGAAGGTCTTACCAAGAACTACTAGCAATTGCTGCGACCGTGCGTCGAGCTGTGGCGGCGGAACAAAATCCCGGTCGTCGTGGGCGGCGAACCTGCCTGCGGTCGGTACTGCCTCAACGTACAATGTGTGTGGATGAATAGGTGTTGGAGCCGTGGTTGAGGTGCAGCGTGGTAGTCCGCCTGACGCCACCGTAGGACGGAGACGCCGACGCGCCAACGATGGCTGCTCTGTCCGTCGGTGGGGTAGGATCTGCTCGGGGCTAGGGGCTGGGAGCGGATAAGAGAGAGAGCCAACCTCATGTGTATCATACACGACCCCACCTTTCAATGTTTGGGGGAGTAGCTGCTCTGGGATTTTTGCATATCTGCCAAACTTTTTCTTCAAAATTTGCATATTTTCCACATGACCACCACATGCCAGTGACACACAAAATGGCAAATATGCAAGTTGCAATCTAAAACGTGGAAAATATGTAAATCCCCCTCCAGCCCCACATCACGGCCCTGGTGGTCATTGGCTTCGACGACCCCACATGATAGCCCCATCGTTCATTGGCTTCGATGGCCCCACAGAACGAACTTTTTCGTTAAAATTTGCATATTTGCCACATGACCACCACATGTCAGTGAAACAAAAAATGGCAAATATGCAAGTTACAAAGTAAAGTGTGGCAAATATGCAAATCCCCCTCCAGCCCCACATCACGGCCCCATCGGTCATTGGCTTCGACGGCCCCACATGACGTCCCCATCGTTCATTGGCTTCGAGGGCCCCACAAAACGAACCTTTTCTTTGAAATTTTTGTATATTTGCCACATGAACACGATATGTCAGTGACACACAAAATGGAAAATATGCAAGTTGCAACGTAAAATGTGTCAAATATGCAAATCACCCCTCCAGCCCCACACCACAGCCCCATCGGTCATTGGCTTCGACGGTCCCACATGACGTCCCCATCGTTCATTGGCTTCGATGGCCCCATAGAACGGCCCCATTTTTCATTGCCTGCACCGGTCACCCAATCAGGAAAAAGTGGCCCACAAGTCAGTGAGAGATGGATGACGGGTCCGACGTGTATCCTGTCCCCCACCCATCAGCACATATCGGCCATGGCAGGACCCGCCCCAACGCGGCCCCACCAGTCAGCATGTAACGGTCGAGGACACGTAACGTAATGCTTGATACGTCGAAAAATATCTATAATTTTTGATGTTCCATGCTTGTTTAGTATCTACTTTGCTTTGTCTACACTTTGTGGTATTTTTATATGTTTTCTGGGACTAACCTATTAACAAGATGCCACGGTGCCATTTGCCTGTTTTCTGTTGTTTTTGGTTCCAGAAAAGCCAGAAAATGAATATTCTCGGAATTGGATGGGACAAAAGCCAAAGTCAATATTTTATCGTCGGGAACACGGAGCCAGAGTACGAGACAGAGGGGAGCAACCAGGGGGACACACCCCCTGGCCCGCGCCTGGGAGGGAGGGTGCGGCCACCCCGGGTGCCTCATCCTGCCTCGCTTCTTCGCCTATAAGAAGCCCCCGATACGAAAACCCTAAGTACCCGATCAATCTTCCATGAAACAGTCTATAGCCGCCGCCACCATCATCCCTAGATCGGGGGATCTGAAGCTCTTATCGGCAACCTTCCAGAGGGGAGATCATCCCGAAGGCCTTCTTCATCACCATGCCTGCCTCCGGTATGATGCGTGAGTAGTTCCACCTTGGACTACGGGTCCATGTAGTAGCTAGATGGTTGTTTGTCCTCCTTTGTGCTACCATGTTTAGATCTTGTGAGCTCCGTTCATGATCAAGATCATCTATTTGTAATCATGCATGTTGTGTTTGCGGGGATTCGATGGATATTGATATTACTATGTCGAATTGATTAATGGTTCTATCTTATTGATTCTATCATGTCTGTGTCGTTTGTGATCTTGCATGCTCTCTGTTTCTAGTAGCTATCTTGGCCAAGTAGATGCTAGTGACTCCAAGAGGGAGTATTTATGCTCGATAGTGGGTTCATGCCTCTATTTAATCTGGGGAAGTGACATAAATCTCTAAGGTTGTAGATGTGTTGTTGCTACTAGGGAGAAAACAACGGTATCTTGTTCATGGAACAAGTGGATTGTTTACCTTACACACTTTGCTTAAAGCAGTTATCCGTTGCTTGCAACTTAATAGTGGAGGGGGTTCGGATGATAACCTGAAGCTGGATTACTAGTCATAGATGCAGTTGGATGGCGCTCTATGTATATTGTTGTATTGCCCAATCAAATATCATAGGATCATGAATGCATAGTATTGCATTGTTATGCCTTGCTCTGTCCTGTCAATTGCCCTGCTGTAATTTGGTTACCCAGCATGCCATGTTCTTTATCTTAACAAGAACACCTCTAGTAAACTATGGACCCCGGTCCAATATTTACCATTGATACATCTTCCACTATTACTGTTTACTTTCTGCAAACAACCATTACCTTCCACACCATACAGTTAATCCTTTGTTTTCAACAAACCAGTGAGATTGACAACCTCACTGTTTGTTGGGAAGAGTCTTGAGTTTGTGTTGTGAAGGTTTCCAAGTCGCTAGCAACACCTTTGAGTCGTTTCCTTTCTCCTACTGGTTCGATAACCTTGGTTTCTTTCTGAGGGAAGACTTGCTGCTGTGCTCATCATACCTTCCTCTTGGGGTCTCCCGGCGAAGCTCTACATTGATATGAGTGCATCAAGCTTTTTCTTGGCGCCGTTGCCGAGGAGGCTAAGGACGGCTTCACAAGGGGAGTCCTTCACAACCTCTCTCTTTACTTTGTTTTTGTTTTGCTTAGTTTCTTTTGCCTTGTTTTTTTGCCTCTTTTTATCAAAAACTTCAAAAAAATTTAGTTTAGTTTGGTTTGCCTTTTCTTATCAAAAACACAAAAAATTAATTCCTACCCTAGTTGTCACCTTGATCTTGCTCACTATGTTGATCCCTAAGTTCACCCTGAAAGACCTTTCAATAGGTAGTGGCTCCATAATTGGGACAGAAAATATTGAAGAATTCTTTAATCATGTTAGCAAATATGAGGATATTGAGGATAGATCCTTAGCAGAACTTGCTCCTAATTATGAAATTGCTACATCTTCTTTAGTTCACATGTTGGAGGTTAGGTTTGTTAACCTTAACCCCATGATGCAAATAATGTTTCTTAAACTTAAAGATATTGAGGATACTGAAAAGAGATATTTTATTCTAGAAACTTTGCTAAAGGAGTTTAATGATGTTGCTAAAGAAGCTAAAAAGGTCTTTGATCGTTTTAATATGCTAGGCTCATGTGTAGATGTTTTGGGAACATTAGAAAAGTTAGACAAAACCCAACCCAATGGAGAGGAAATTAAAATACCCATGCATTTTAAACTTGTAGGAATGCATGAAGCCTTAGAAAAGAATTTTGATTGGATTGTTCCTAAAAACCCATTTGATGAAAGTAGTGAACCTAAGGATCCTCTAAAACTCATTTGTATGAGATACCTTTCCTAGTTGAAGAGATTTCGAGTATTGATCTTAATGCTTCTTCATTTGAAAATACTTGATTCTTGCTTATTGTGCCTAACTTAAAGGCGTTAAAGAAAAGTACTTCTTGGGAGATAACCCAATAGTTTTCTTGAGTCTTGGAATTTATTACTTCTGTAATAACCGCTCCTTATCTTTTTTTTCTTTTAGTGCCAAGAATAACCTCTAATGAGAGGGAAGTAAGATTTGGGGCGTTGTTGTCCCGAAACAGATTTTTGTGCTCCACTGTAAAAATTCGTGTAAAATCTCTGTAAGTCTAATTAAGCTGTTATTTTCTGAATAAATACCCCTGGTTGTTAGATAACTTTCGTTAGTTCAACACTTTTTGATTTGAGCAACATAAGGTCTTCGAAAAAATCATTTTCTAACTTCTGGTCTGTTTTGACAGATTTCTGCCATTATTTGCATTTGCTTCTTATTGATTTCTTTTTGGGTTTTGTTTGGGAAATTGAGCTTTTTGAGGGAATTGCTACAGTAGATTATGTTTTTAGTGAAAGTTTTGCTGTTTTTAAAACTAAACCCCAAGGGTCTATTATCTTTTGAATACACTAATGTTGCTAATAAAGATTGTGTGAAGTTTTGTATGAAGGAAAATTTGCAGGTGTAAAGTAAGAATGATGTAATGAGATGAAAAATGGACAAAATATCAAGCTTGGGGATGCCACCCCATGTCACCCCAAGAAATATTCAATGGTTACAAGCGTCAAAGCTTGGGGATGCCCAAGGCATCCCCTTCTTCATCAATAAAAACACAGGTCTTTCTAGACACTTCATTTTTATTGTTTCATGCACTGTTGTGTTGTTCTTGGAGCGTCTTAGTTTTCTTTTTTTGGTTTTTGTTTGCTTAGTTTTCTTGAATAAAGTAGTTTGGACCCCAGTTCTCGCTGTGTTGCTTCAAATAAGTTGATTGGTGTTGGAAAGGAATAGGAAGTTCTTGCTTTAGTAGTATAAGAGGAGCTTGCTTTGACTATGACTTAGACTTTAGCATGTCATGCTAGATGTTGTTTTGACCTTATGCTTAGTGATTATTTCTGTAGCATGACTTATTCCAAACAATTAGGATTGCTTAATGTGCCTTGAAGGAATCATGCGTTGTTTTAGCATACAAAAGCATAGTATTATGGTATTCTCCTTTGATGCTTTGTTTGGGTTAACTTGGCACATGCTCACACCATGTTATGACTATGAACCAGTCATCATAGCCTCTATGATCATTTATTTTTTGACTTGTGGTACCACTTTATGCTTTGATTAGTAATGTTTTTTCGCTCTGCTTATGGCCATTATTGCTCTCTTAGTTGGTCGCTCCCAGTCTTTTGCTAGCCTCCACTTGTATGAGTAAGCTCTACTCATGCATCCAACTCCCAAGAAACCAAGTTATTCCAAAGTGTCCACTATAAATTCCTATGCATGGTGTGTTACACCATTCCAGGTATATTCTTGTTTCATTTACCTTCCAATTAAAAAGTCACATTGTTATGTGAAAACTTAGTGATTAAAGCTCTCACAAACTTGATGGCACACTTTATTTTTCTTTCCCCTAATAAACTTGAACCATTATGTCATGTATGTTGTATATGCTTGGACTTATACGTTGGAATTAGAAGAACCATGATGTCACGGGGAACACTTTCAACATTGCACTTGTACATTGTACCCATTTGATATCATGCTCTTTTGTTTATGGATGTCGTCGGTGTGAAATGAAAGGGGAGCTTGTAAGTCCATGGAGTTATGTATGTGTGTTAGAGAAACGCCTGGGCTGTGTCACATCCCAAGATTTTCCAAATCTTGTAATGTGAAAATAAATTAATAAAATAAAATTTTGTTTGATTTTCAGAGCCAGAAGAAACTTTTTGAATTTAAATGGAACCTCAAACCCATTTGAATTAAATAAAATCCTAAAAGGATTTTAAAAAAATAAACATTTTAAATAAAGGAAAATAAAATATTTTGGAAATACTATTTTAGATCTTTTAATAAAAGGATTTGGGTGTTCAAAAGAGAAGAATGAATTTATAAATCAGGAATATTTTATAAAGCCAAATTAAACCTTGACCAAGCTTTTGAATTAAAATATTTTTATTTTTAAATAAAATAGCAAAGGTTTAATTAAAAATAATAAAGGATTGCTTAAATAAAATAATAAGGATTTAATATCCAAGTTTTATTAATAAAAGTTCTGTCATTTATAAACCATCAAAACTTATTTGTTTAATTTAAATAAGTTTTCCAAACATTTGTAAATCACAAATAAAATCTACTAAAATGTTTTGGCTTTATTTTTAGATTCAAAATAAATATACCAAAAAAATAAAACTTATTTGAATTAATAATGAAAGTCTATTATATTTAAATATTAATGGACTCTATAATAAAATGTTTTTCCAAGTATTTAATACTTCCAAATAAAACCTACTGATTTGGTTTGGAAAATATTTAGGTTTCAAATAAAGATTTTATTAATAGAATCAAACTCTATTTTAATAACTAAGGCCCATTTTATTTAATTACTAATGGACCCTAAAATAAGAGGTTATTTTATTTTAAAACAAACCTTCCAAATATTCTTTATTTCCAAATAAACCTACTGATTTAGATTTGAAAAGTGTTTTCAAATGAGAATTTTTATTAAATAAATCAAACCATGTTAAATAAATAAAGTTCCATTTTATTTAATTAAAGAATGGATTAATAAAGTTATTATTATTTTATTTTGGGCTTTTGACCATATTACTAAACAGAACTAATTTCAATATTACATAGTTTGAGTGTTGTTTGAATTGATTTGGTTGATGTTTGTTTGATTGAAAATTCAAAACAGAAATCAGAAATAGAAAAAGAAAAAGGATCCAGACAGAAAAAAATAGAGCAGCCCAACCATCTAGCCCAGCCGGCCCAACAAGCCCAGAAACAGCCCAGCTCCCTCACCCCGAAAGAAAACGATTCGCACGCGTTATCAAACCCACTGAGAGAATGACTGGTGGACCCTCCCCTCCTTTCTTTTCCCACTGACCAGCGGACCCCAATTTCCCAGCCGTCTCCTTCCTCGCGACGACCACGCCGGCCGTTTCTGCCGTTGATGTCGCGGCTTCAATTCGCAGTAATGCCACGCCTTAACCACGCTGCGACCACGGCCTATTAATCGCCAGCGTTTCCTCCTCTTTTCCCCTCACTCGCCACTCCCTCTCTGCCCCGAGGCTGCTGCAAATTGAGCTCGCACCGCCGCAACTCCGACCACCGTCCTCCCTCGATTCCGGCAGCCCCTCGCCGCCCCTTGCCTCCTCGACCATCCTGTCGTGATCCCCACCTCCTGGCGATCATCCCCGCAGCACCAGCTTGCCCCCGAGCGATCCAGAGCATCGACAACCACGACGACCACCGTCGCCACCGTCTGCCTCTTTTTTCCGACGAACCTCACAGGTAGATTCTGGTCGCCCCTCTCCTCCCCGAGAACACGATGATGATCTCCAAGCTCATACGAACCTAATGGCACTTCTCGTTTGTCTTAGGGCGCCCCCAATCCTCGCCATCGTCAAGCACAGAGCGCCGCCGTGTCTGCTTCTTCTCCGGCGACGTCTCCCAGGTGAACCAGACCGCCCCGCGCCTTCTCGTTCACGCACACACCTTCGCCGTGTCCTTGCGCTCCTGACTATGGGTTTTGTTTACCTCCTGGTGATCTGCAGCATCGTCCTCGACAGCAACCAGAGAGCACCGCCGCTCGCAGCTTCTCCGACGAGCAATTAGCAGCAAACCCTTGCGCCCCTCGAGTAGCCAACCCCACCACGAGCATCAGCAGGTCTCTGCGAGCCTGGTAAGCCCTGCCAACCTCTCCCTCATTTCCTGTTTCGCCAGCGCCGCCACTATCTGACCGTCGCCGCTGCTAGCCACCGCCGGCGCCGCTCGCAAATGGTCGAGCACGTTAGCGCCGTAGGATCACGATCCGACGCTCCCAATAGATCACTTAACCACGAAGGGGTACGTGATCTGGACCATGCGATCTAACTTGATCCAACAGCCAGCATCGCCCGATCCGGCCGAACCGGTATCGACCAGTAAGAACACGCCGCGTGTCACCTAGTTCGTTTTAAAAGAAATTTGAAAACAGATTTAATTGCAAACTTCAAACCCTTATATCTTTGGATCCACACGTCCAAATTTTACAAATTTTATGTCGTTGGATTGAGGAGAACAAGCCCTAGCTAACCATGGCCTTAGTTTTGAAAATAGTATCTGTTAGCTTGATTGAAATTGCAGAAACATTTGTGTACTTGTTTAGAGTATAAAAATTGTTTAAAAATTTATTTTAGGATTGAAACCTTTGCAAAATGGAATTATGTGACCATACTGACCCTAGGAACCAACCCATAGTGTTAAAAATGAATTTGATGAAATATAGGATGAATTATCTAAATTAGCCATTTTCTAGCCAAATAAACTCATTAAATTATTTATGGAAATGTTTTTGCAAGGAAAACTTTGGGAAAATGTTTTTGATCAAACTTACTAACCCAAAACACCAAGCCTTGCCAAGGGCAACTTACTTGGTGAAAAACATAAAGTTTTGCTTTGAAAAGAATAATTTTCACCACATAAAATGTTGAATGGATTTAAAAATGTACTTTGAGCAAAACCCTCTAACTAATGACTTTGCCATTTTGGTAAATGACCAATTTGGACCATACAAAGTTTATAAACCTAGTAGAGACCAACCTTGCAAAAAGAACCCACTTTTGCAGGACTTAGACTCCATTGCTATGTGTGTGAAATTGTTTGTTTAACCTTGGTTTGGAATGTTAGTTGATTTGGTGATTTGCTTGATTGACTTGTAGTGAAATTAGCAAAGTGTGAAACTAGCAAGATCAAGGAAGTGAACCCTCATTCCCTACCAAAAGGCAAGTTACACTATCATCTAAAGTCCTACTACTTTCATTATACTTAGTGGATTTTGAAAACATGCATGAAAACAATTTTATACTTATGCTATGCTAAATCCTAATAGGATACCCTATACATTCCTTAGTGAAAACAATGTAGTTGATACATGCTTAGCCATGCTATATTTTGAAAAGAGATACATGTTGAGATTTTATGAGATTGAGAAAAGACTTATGTTTTATATAATAAAACAAGGACTCAATGAACCACCTGGGTGGACAAGGATACTTTGAGTTTTGGAGAAGGTGGCAACAAAAGGAACCATGTCTATGGCAATCTCTTTGTGTTGTGCTCCAAAGGAAAACCACCCAGGAAACATAGAGATTGAACATGTTTCTCGTACAGTGGCTTCCGTGTACAGCCACATGCTAAATGGGCTCTGGCTTAGTCAACTACATAGTGGAAGTCCCATGCATTGGCATCTTCAGGTTAACTAGATTTGTGTAAGGGAGCAACCCTACATTTGTGACTGGTAGACAAGCTAGCATTTTGTATTGGGAGGACTCCTATGGAAAGACTTTGTCACATTCTCGATCTGCCGGTACTCCATTTTGGTGAGTACTTATCCAGCGGCCACTGGTGGCGTCAAGACGAGATTGTGTCATGTGGGTAAAGTGTACAACTTCTGCAGAAGATCAAATTCTAAGTACTTAGCCGTGTCCCCGGTTATGGACAATACTGAGCAACTAAGGCTTGAAGCCATGGAAGATCTCGACATTCCAATTTCTAAAAGAAAAACTTTTAAGTGACAACAAAAAGACTTGATGCACTTGGGGGTACCAAGGAGCTCAAGAGATTTTGATAAAACTTGATGCACTTGGGGTTACCAAGGAACTCAAGAGGTTTTTGAAAAGGACTTGAATACTTGGGGATACCAAGGAGTTCAAGGGTTTTTGATAAAGAGATTTGACGAAGGAAACAAAACCATTTGAAAAGATAGGATAAATTATTGCTTTCTGCAAAAGAGCCTTAAACCCTACTTAGCCAAAAATGCATGTAATGATAGGATCCACTTATATTCAACATAGTAGTGAAACTTGCCAATACAATTCAAATGTATTGACCCTTGTGGCTGTAACTTGTAATGTTGCAGGTTTGATTGATTTTAGTGAAGATTGAATGATTAGGATTACAAAGTCTACAACCAACATGTCTGCCTGTGGCACTTTGAAGATGAAGGACCCATGCTTATAGTTATTCCGCTGCAATGTAATGTAATAGCCAAATGAGCTATGTAAGATGTAATAAAATTATGTTATTCCTGGTTATAAAGTTATATTATGACCTTTGTTTCTTGATATTACATCTTAACTGTGGATGCTAGCTATTGATCCAGGGACTAGCATTGTAAACACAGGGGACTCTACCTTATTAAAGGTTGGGACCCTTTACAGATGGTATCAGAGCATTGTGTTGCCTGTAGGATTTGTAAACCCTAGGATTGGACAAAAACCCCTTAGAAAAATAGGAGTTATACTTTTTCCAAAAACTTATTTACAAAATATTGTAAACTCTTTCCTCAACCACTTTGGTTTTAACTCTACACCTCTTCTACTTCAACTTGATGGAAAAACCTAACCATGACCAAAGACTTCATCATATGCAAAGGATTTCTTCAACATCTTCAACTCTAATGACTTCAACATCTTCAGCTCTAATGACTTCAACATCTTCAGCATGATCACCAAGGACTTCCAACTTGGAAACTACTAACGACCACAAGTGAAACAAGGAAATCTTGCTCAAGATTTAGAGACTGAGGGAATGCAAAATAAGAAGAAGCCATCAACAACTTTGAAGTGTTGTGACCAAGAGTTTTCTCAAGGAAACCAAGATCTCATAAGAAGAATCATAAAGGAAGGAGAAATCACAAGTAAACCATATAGATAGACCACCATAATCTAGTTAAAATCAAAACCACCAACTTATGTGGTATAGCAAAAATATTTTGATTGCCTAAATTTGTGCTTGAACCTTGTTGTTTGAGTGCAAGGTTGTTGTGAAATGTTGGTTTGATTGCTTGAACATTGTTTGTGTGAATTGTGATGAGTGTGATTAGAAATATTCTGCCTATTCTAAACTCCCTTCAAACCCAAACAGATGACTACTCCAAAGGATTCCAAGGTTGATGACACCAACACCAACCAAGCTGATAGCATGAAAGAACTCATAGCAACCAAACACCAGTTGAACCAACTAACAGCTCAGTTCCTAGTCAACAATAGTGATAAGGATCCAGAGTTTATGATAACAAGGATGAAAATAATATTGTTCTAGATGGAACCCCAGCTTGCATTATTTGTGGAGACAAGGATCATACTTCCAAGGAGCATGAAGGACAATGCCCCAATTGTGAAGAAGATCATCCTGTTGGACAATGTCCTACCTCTCAAGCTACTTGCTACCTGTGTGAAGGAAGTGATCATATTCCAGGTCTATGTCCCATCTATGCCATGGTGGAACAAAGGAAACAAGAAGGATCCAAGTCTACCAAAGGAAAAGGACCACTTCTACCTCCAAACAAGACAACCCAATTCAAAGGATCAAGGAAAATCAAGAAGCCCAAGCAAGACATGAGCCTTGTGCAATGTCGTAAATGTAAAGAAATGGGACACTACTCCAGTGGATGCCCAGAAAACAAGAAGAATAAAGAGATTGACCAAGTATGGTGCAACAACTGCAAAGAACCAGGCCACTATGTAGCAACTTGCCCACAAGAGCAACGCAAAGAACTTAAGGACATTAATTGTTTCAACTGCAAGAATCCAGGACACTATGCAAGCAACTGTCCAGAAAGGATGAAAAACAAGTTGAACAAGCCTATGGAGAAACTCAACCTTGGCCCATGAGTCAAGTGTAGCAATAAAGCAAAAGTTTGCTTAGAGAAGTTTTCCAGGACCCAAGAAGGCCAATATGTAATTTTTGTTTGAAAACTTTTAAAGGGTGGTAGTACCTAGTTGTTTGAACTTTCTTGTAAACCTCAGCCTTCCCAAATCTCGGGACGAGATTTATTTTAAGGGTGGTAGCCTGTCACATCCCAAGATTTTCCAAATCTTGTAATGTGAAAATAAATTAATAAAATAAAATTTTGTTTGATTTTCAGAGCCAGAAGAAACTTTTTGAATTTAAATGGAACCTCAAACCCATTTGAATTAAATAAAACCCTAAAAGGATTTAAAAAAAATAAACATTTTAAATAAAGGAAAATAAAATATTTTGGAAATACTATTTTAGATCTTTTAATAAAAGGATTTGGGTGTTCAAAAGAGAAGAATGAATTTATAAATCAGGAATATTTTATAAAGCCAAATTAAACCTTGACCAAGCTTTTGAATTAAAATATTTTTATTTTTAAATAAAATAGCAAAGGTTTAATTAAAAATAATAAAGGATTGCTTAAATAAAATAATAAGGATTTAATATCCAAGTTTTATTAATAAAAGTTCTGTCATTTATAAACCATCAAAACTTATTTGTTTAATTTAAATAAGTTTTCCAAACATTTGTAAATCACAAATAAAATCTACTAAAATGTTTTGGCTTTATTTTTAGATTCAAAATAAATATACCAAAAAAATAAAACTTATTTGAATTAATAATGAAAGTCTATTATATTTAAATATTAATGGACTCTATAATAAAATGTTTTTCCAAGTATTTAATACTTCCAAATAAAACCTACTGATTTGGTTTGGAAAATATTTAGGTTTCAAATAAAGATTTTATTAATAGAATCAAACTCTATTTTAATAACTAAGGCCCATTTTATTTAATTACTAATGGACCCTAAAATAAGAGGTTATTTTATTTTAAAACAAACCTTCCAAATATTCTTTATTTCCAAATAAACCTACTGATTTAGATTTGAAAAGTGTTTTCAAATGAGAATTTTTATTAAATAAATCAAACCATGTTAAATAAATAAAGTTCCATTTTATTTAATTAAAGAATGGATTAATAAAGTTATTATTATTTTATTTTGGGCTTTTGACCATATTACTAAACATAACTAATTTCAATATTACATAGTTTGAGTGTTGTTTGAATTGATTTGGTTGATGTTTGTTTGATTGAAAATTCAAAACAGAAATCAGAAATAGAAAAAGAAAAAGGATCCAGACAGAAAAAAAATAGAGCAGCCCAACCATCTAGCCCAGCCGGCCCAACAAGCCCAGAAACAGCCCAGCTCCCTCACCCCGAAAGAAAACGATTAGCACGCGTTATCAAACCCACTGAGAGAATGACTGGTGGACCCTCCCCTCCTTTCTTTTCCCACTGACCAGCGGACCCCAATTTCCCAGCCGTCTCCTTCCTCGCGACGACCACGCCGGCCATTTCTGCCGTTGATGTCGCGGCTTCAATTCGCAGTAATGCCACGCCTTAACCACGCTGCGACCATGGCCTATTAATCACCAGCGTTTCCTCCTCTTTTCCCCTCACTCGCCACTCCCTCTCTGCCCCGAGGCTGCTGCAAATTGAGCTCGCACCGCCGCAACTCCGACCACCGTCCTCCCTCGATTCCGGCAGCCCCTCGCCGCCCCTTGCCTCCTCGACCATCCTCTCGTGATCCCCACTTCCTGGCGATCATCCCCGCAGCACCAGCTTGCCCCCGAGCGATCCAGAGCATCGACAACCACGACGACCACCGTCGCCACCGTTTGCCTCTTTTTCCGACGAACCTCACAGGTAGATTCTGGTCGCCCCTCTCCTCCCCGAGAACACGATGATGATCTCCAAGCTCATACGAACCTAATGGCACTTCTCGTTTGTCTTAGGGCGCCCCCAATCCTCGCCATCGTCAAGCACAGAGCGCCGCCGTGTCTGCTTCTTCTCCGGCGACGTCTCCCAGGTGAACCAGACCGCCCCGCGCCTTCTCGTTCACGCACACACCTTCGTCGTGTCCTTGCGCTCCTGACTATGGGTTTTGTTTACCTCCTGGTGATCTGCAGCATCGTCCTCGACAGCAACCAGAGAGCACCGCCGCTCGCAGCTTCTCCGACGAGCAATTAGCAGCAAACCCTTGCGCCCCTCGAGTAGCCAACCCCACCACGAGCATCAGCAGGTCTCTGCGAGCCTGGTAAGCCCTGCCAACCTCTCCCTCGTTTCCTGTTTCGCCAGCGCCGCCACTATCTGACCGTCGCTGCCGCTAGCCACCGCCGGCGCCGCTCGCAAATGGTCGAGCACGTTAGCGCCGTAGGATCACGATCCGACGCTCCCAATAGATCACTTAACCGCGAAGGGGTACGTGATCTGGACCATGCGATCTAACTTGATCCAACAGCCAGCATCGCCCGATCCGGCCGAACCGGTATCGACCAGTAAGAACACGCCGCGTGTCACCTAGTTCGTTTTAAAAGAAATTTGAAAACAGATTTAATTGCAAACTTCAAACCCTTATATCTTTGGATCCACACGTCCAAATTTTACAAATTTTATGTCGTTGGATTCAGGAGAACAAGCCCTAGCTAACCATGGCCTTAGTTTTTAAAATAGTATCTGTTAGCTTGATTGAAATTGCAGAAACATTTGTGTACTTGTTTAGAGTATAAAAATTGTTTAAAAATTTATTTTAGGATTGAAACCTTTGAAAAATGGAATTATGTGACCATACTGACCCTAGGAACCAACCCATAGTGTTAAAAATGAATTTGGTGAAATATAGGATGAATTATCTAAATTAGCCATTTTCTAGCCAAATAAACTCATTAAATTATTTATGGAAATGTTTTTGCAAGGAAAACTTTGGGAAAATGTTTTTGATCAAACTTACTAACACAAAACACCAAGCCTTGCCAAGGGCAACTTACTTGGTGAAAAACATAAAGTTTTGCTTTGAAAAGAATAATTTTCACCACATAAAATGTTGAATGGATTTAAAAATGTACTTTGAGCAAAACCCTCTAACTAATGACTTTGCCATTTTGGTAAATGACCAATTTGGACCATACAAAGTTTATAAACCTAGTAGAGACCAACCTTGCAAAAAGAACCCACTTTTGTAGGACTTAGACTCCATTGCTATGTGTGTGAAATTGTTTGTTTAACCTTGGTTTGGAATGTTAGTTGATTTGGTGATTTGCTTGATTGACTTGTAGTGAAATTAGCAAAGTGTGAAACTAGCAAGATCAAGGAAGTGAACCCTCATTCCCTACCAAAAGGCAAGTTACACTATCATCTAAAGTCCTACTACTTTCATTATACTTAGTGGATTTTGAAAACATGCATGAAAACAATTTTATACTTATGCTATGCTAAATCCTAATAGGATACCCTATACATTACTTAGTGAAAACAATGTAGTTGATACATGCTTAGCCATGCTATATTTTGAAAAGAGATACATGTTGAGATTTTATGAGATTGAGAAAAGACTTATGTTTTATATAATAAAACAAGGACTCAATGAACCACCTGGGTGGACAAGGATACTTTGAGTTTTGGAGAAGGTGGCAACAAAAGGAACCATGTCTATGGCAATCTCTTTGTGTTGTGCTCCAAAGGAAAACCACCCAGGAAACATAGAGATTGAACATGTTTCTCGTACAGTGGCTTCCGTGTACAGCCACATGCTAAATGGGCTCTGGCTTAGTCAACTACATAGTGGAAGTCCCATGCATTGGCATCTTCAGGTTAACTAGATTTGTGTAAGGGAGCAACCCTACATTTGTGCCTGGTAGACAAGCTAGCATTTTGTATTGGGAGGACTCCTATGGAAAGACTTTGTCACATTCCCGATCTGCCGGTACTCCATTTTGGTGAGTACTTATCCAGCGGCCACTGGTGGCGTCAAGACGAGATTGTGTCATGTGGGTAAAGTGTACAACTTCTGCAGAAGATCAAATTCTAAGTACTTAGCCGTGTCCCCGGTTATGGACAATACTGAGCAACTAAGGCTTGAAGCCATGGAAGATCTCGACATTCCAATTTCTAAAAGAAAAACTTTTAAGTGACAACAAAAAGACTTGATGCACTAGGGGGTACCAAGGAGCTCAAGAGATTTTGATAAAACTTGATGCACTTGGGGTTACCAAGGAACTCAAGAGGTTTTTGACAAGGACTTGAATACTTGGGGATACCAAGGAGTTCAAGGGTTTTTGATAAAGAGATTTGACGAAGGAAACAAAACCATTTGAAAAGATAGGATAAATTATTGCTTTCTGCAAAAGAGCCTTAAACCCTACTTAGCCAAAAATGCATGTAATGATAGGATCCACTTATATTCAACATAGTAGTGAAACTTGCCAATACAATTCAAATGTATTGACCCTTGTGGCTGTAACTTGTAATGTTGCAGGTTTGATTGATTTTAGTGAAGATTGAATGATTAGGATTACAAAGTCTACAACCAACATGTCTGCCTGTGGCACTTTGAAGATGAAGGACCCATGCTTATAGTTATTCCGCTGCAATGTAATGTAATAGCCAAATGAGCTATGTAAGATGTAATAAAATTATGTTATTCCTGGTTATAAAGTTATATTATGACCTTTGTTTCTTGATATTACATCTTAACTGTGGATGCTAGCTATTGATCCAGGGACTAGCATTGTAAACACAGGGGACTCTACCTTATTAAAGGTTGGGACCCTTTACAGGCTGCTAGCCTAAGACATGCCTAATCATGGTGTAAACTTGCAGCATCACCATAGTGAGCAATCTATGAAGCATTCTTCTTATAAAAAAAGAGATAGAGATTGAGAAAAATAAAAAAAGATGAGAAAAAGAGGAAAGATAGGAAAAAGCACCATTTTCCCATGGTAAATAAGAAGATTGCTGAGATACTCATTGTATGCTTGCCTTGTCATTTTGATTATGGGATAGCTCCTGTATCGTGTGCAAGGGGTACCCCGTTGGCAGTTCTCTATGATACACATGTACTTACTATGACAGGAACTTACCGGTAACTAAACATGAGTAGCATGATGAGCGGCTCTCGTATTCAAGGGACATGAGATTGCCAACTTATACTTTGTCAAGCATATACTCCATAGTTTGTTCACTTTAACCTTAATCACTTCAAGATGCTTATGATAAGGGCAATGAGAGCTGAAAGCTAACAAGTACCATAATTTTTGGAAGCTCTTTATGAGACTTGAAATCCCTACTTCCCTTTATGAAGGGCCTTTCTTCCACCATTATATTGAGTCTCCACCTTCTGTCCTTAGGCACCAATTAATAGAGCATAGTTGCCATTCTTAGTTCTATGAGCATTGTCCCAAAACTTATTGATTGATGCATATTGTTGATATTACTTGCTCATGAACTATTTGTATCTAGTCACTCTTATGAACTTTGAAGGTGTCCTATGCATTTATTTGCTACTCCATGAGGGACAACATGAATGCCACTATGCTATGTTTTCTATATGTTAAACAAACAAATGTTTTTCAATGCATGCTATTCATGATCTTTGTTTGTAACCTTTCATGTTGCATGCATAGTTACTTTGTATTATTATTAGAACATCTTCTTTCATGCCCATGTTTAGAGTTCTTTGATCTCAGCTTTCAATGCTTGCAAATGGTTTGATCTTGATTTTGATGGTGCATGTTACCTCACAAATTATTCTTTTTATCACTTACCCACTTGAGGACGAGTAGGAGTTAAGCTTGTGGATGCTTGATACGTCGAAAACGTATCTACAATTTTTGATGTTCCATGCTTGTTTAGTATCTACTTTGCTTTGCTTTGTCTACACTTTGAGGTCTTTTTATATGTTTTTCTGGACTAACCTATTAACAAGATGCCACACTGCCAGTTGCTTGTTTTCTTCTGTTTTTTGTTCCAGAAAAGGCAGAAAATCAATATTCTCGGAATTGGACGGGACAAAAGCCAAAGTCAATATTTGTCACATCCCAAAATTTTCCAAATTTTGTAACGTGAAAAATAAATAAACAAAATAAAAAATTGTTGAAATTTAGGGTGAAAAGAAACTTTTTGATTCCAAATGGAAACATCAAAACCCAACTTGAACAAACTTTGAATGAAAAGTGAATCCAACAAAATTCAAATCAAGTGAAATGCATTCTTCAAAGAATGAATCTTGAAATTTAAACACTTGGAAAAGTTAAACCAAAACCATAAACCCTAATGGAATAAATTATTCCAAGATCTCTCTAAGACTATGTATTTGATCCATATAAAAATTTATCGATAAACATTTATAAATGGTCAAGATTGATAAATAAAAATATTATAAAACCATAGAAAATGGTTTCATTCAATTTTAGAACCATGGATAAAAACTTATGAATTTAATAAGTTAAAAAGAAATAATTTCCAAAGCTAATAAAGCTCCTATCTAAAATCCATACCAAATTGTGAGCAAAGTAATCCTAAAAGGATTTAAAAAGATAAAAAAATATTAAATAAAGTTATACAAATTGGAATCACCAATTTTGGATCTATATATAAAAAGATATGGATTTTATAAGATAAAGAAAGAAATAAATAAATAAGGAATATTTAAAAGCCAAATTAAATCTTGACTAAATCCTTAACAAATAAAAGTATTGAATAATAAAAGGATTAAAGGATTATTTAAGGATTGAACAATATCCAATTTTATTTAAATAAAGACATTTTGCCTAAATAATAAATCCCAAGAAAATTATTTGGAAGATAATTTAAATCTTGAGTTAAATTCATAAGCAAATGAAATAAAGATAATCCAAATAAAATAAAGGGAAAATAATATTCAAATAAAATAATATGGCATTAACCAAATTCTATTCCATTTGAATGAAGACAAAATCCCTAATAGAAATGATTAATTAAATCATGAGAAATAATAAATGGGAATTTGCCAAAGTGAATTAAAAAGTTATCTAATTAACTTAAAAGAATTATTTGAATAAAAATTTTATGGATTAAAAACCATAAATTATTTTATTTAAATAAAGACAATTGCTCAATTCAAATGATTAATAAACCATATTAGAAATATTTCAAATAATTCAAAGTGAATTATTTAACACCCTATTAAATGAATAAAGCCTACTGAAAAGGTTTGGAGAAAATAAGAATTCAAATTATATTAAAACCTTATTTGGTTAAAGACAAGTGGCTAGTTTGAATAATTAATAAATCATAGAAGAATAAAAGAAAATTACTTAAAATGGTCTTTAAAATACATGTTTGAATAGAACAGAAACTTATTGAAAAGTTTGAAAAGATTTGAACTGAAAAAGGGTTTGAAATCATTTGAATAAAATCAAAACATAAAATGATAATAGAAAAAGAAAAAAGGTTTCAGAATAAAAAAAGAGAAATAACACAGGGCCCAGAAACGCCAGCCCAGAACCTGGCCCAACTAAAGCCCACCAACGGCCTCTCTCTTTATCCCCGCAGAAAACGTTTCACAACGCACAATCAACCCCCTCAGCCACTGACGATTGGACCCCACGCGCATTTCCCTTACCTCCCTGACGCCTGGCCCCACTGCCACACAGTCATCGTCATCCCCACGACTCGTTCCTCCCGAGCTTTTCTGCGTTGAATTCGTGGGTTGAATTCATGATTAATGGCTCAGTGATTCTCGCCGCTACCATTCTCATTAAAGGCGCCTTCCTTCCCTCTACCTTTCCCCTTAGACCCCACTTCCCCTCCGCCACCAGGTTGCGTGAATTTCACTCGAAACCCCCACTGTCTCCGATGTGCTCCTTGACTGATTCCGACGACACTCGACCTCCCCACCACCCCTGGACTCTACAAGCGTTTTTCCCCAGCGTCCCCCGCATCTTCCAGCACCTTCCCCTTGCCCGCGCGCTCCCTAGAGGCTCGACAACAACGACGCTTTCTCGCCACCGCCTCCTGCTCCAACTCTGGCGACGCCTCCTGGTAATCTCTGACCACCCCTTTACCTCTAGTTGACGCTCTCGCACTCTCCTCTTTCTTGCGCGTCTAATGTTGTCCTCGTCTTGTCTTCGCGTGCCCTGTAGAGTCGCCTCCGACAACGACCGCGCGTACCCGAGTCAGTAGGCAACTCCGGTGAGCAATCCACGGCAACCTCGTGCGCCCCTCGGCCAAAGGAGACTACGTTGAGAATCAGCAACTCCCTGCAAACTCGGTGAGCCACTCCACTTCCTTCATCGCTTCCTGTGGACGCTGGTACACCACTACCAGAGCCGCTCCGCCGCTCGTCGTTGCACAGCGCCACCAGTCCATGGTCTAGGTGCTGTGAGCCGTTGGATGATGATCCTGTGGACGCGATAGATTCATTTAACGAAATAGTATGGAAGCATCTACACCGTGCGATCTAAATGAGATCTTGTGGTCTGTGTTAGTCAATCCAACCGAATCGGTATTGCCCAGTAGGATCACGCCACGTGGCCCTGCCTGTTGTTTCAAAAACAGATTTGATCTATTAGATGCTAGATTTTGTAAAATCTAGAACTTTTGATATACACGTCCAAATTTTACAAATATTATATCAATGGAATCAGCAAAACAAATACTTTCCAACCATTCACTTTTTTTAATGAATTGCTTCTGTAAAATTGGTTGTTTTTGCAGAAACTTGTTTAGGCATATTTTGAATATAAAAATTATTCTAGAAATGTTTTTAGAATAAAATCTTTGGCAAATGGTTTGTTTTGAACCTACTGACCATAGAAACCAACTTGTAAATTTAAAAGTATGTTTGGTGACACTTAGGAATTAAATCTTTGAATAAAATCATTTCTGGTTAAATACAAATATTGTTTATGGTTTAAAAATGCTTTTTGAGTAAAACCTTTGGAAAATGATTTGATTTAAACTCTTTGACCCTAAACACCAAGTTTTTGGATTTAAAAATATATTTGGTGAACCCTATAAAAATTAATACTTTGTCTAAAGGCATTTCCAACAAAATAAAATATTGCTTGGATTTAAAAATGGTTTATAGGTAAAACCTTTTGAAAATGGTTTTAATATTAAACACTTTACCTTAAAACACTAACATTTGTGTTTAAAATATATTTTTCAAACACTAGAAATTATTACTTTGATTTAAATCATTTCTAGCAAAACAAAAATGATTTAAATGGCCATTTTCACTAACTTGATATCAAATGGTTTTGCCACTTTTATAAATGATCAATAGGTGTTTTCAAATGTTTATAACCTATTGAAAACCACTTTTTCAAATAAAACAATCTTTGGCATGCTTGCGTGCATTGCTTTGTTTTTATTATTCTATGTGATGAATTGGTTGAATGGTAGATTGAATTTGTGCCTTGATTGAATTCTAGTGAAATTTGAAGAGTGTGACTATTGCAAGATCAAGGAGTGAACTTATATTCTCTACCAAAAAGCAAGTGGTGATTCATAATTTTGTCCCTACATTTTCACTATGCATTAGTGATATTTCTAAGTAGGACTTGCATGGAATTTTTACTAAGTATGCTATGCCTTGGGAAATCCTAGTAGATGATGCCTTAGTAGAATTTTCCCTAAGTTAAGATCCCTACTACTATCATGCTTAGCTTAGCTGGTAGAAACAAGGGTGGATTATATTCATGCTATGAAATATTTCTAAGTCAAGGACTTGTGTTTTGTTTAATAAACAACTATGTGAATGAATCACCTGGGTGGAAAGGGACTTGCATGGATGGATTTTTGTTGAGTGGTTACCAGGGCCCTTTTTTCAATTGCTTACCCTGTGTATCTCACTTGTGTAATGCCACCCAGGAACAAAGAGATTTGAGATGTCAAATGTTGAGAAGCTTAAAGTGCATCCACTTGGCATTATGGGCTCTGACTGGATCATATAGGTTGCAATAACTTAGCCAAATGGACAGTTGGTGGTAGGGGATGAAAGGTTTGGGAATGCGTCCATTCTGGTTTAAAGGAAGGATTTTGAAAGATCTTGTCTCGATGCATGTCGAGTCTTGTGGGGAAAGTGCACCACCTCTCGAGAGAGTAAAATCTAAGTACTTAGTCGTGTCCCCGGCAATGGACAATTTGAGCATCAAGACATGGAAGTTATCCAGAATCTCCTCATCCCAATTTCTAAGTTAAAACTTGTGGTTGAACAAGGGTTAAAGAATCACCAATGTCTATTGGTAGATGCCTTGGGTGATTTTGACAAACAAAAACTTAGTGTTTTCAAATGATAAGGAAAATCTATTTTGAGCAAAGCAAGCCTAAGCTCCACTTAGCCAAATGCATATACATGATAGATACCACTATTCTACCATAGTATCACTTGCCAATACAATTCAAATGTATTGACCCTTGTGGCTGTAACTTATTATGTTGCAGGTTTGTTTGATGTTAGTGAAGTGTGTTGAATAGGATTACAAGCCTACAGCCAACATGATTGCTTGTGGCACTTTGAAGATGAAGGACTCCATGCTATATAGATATTCTGCTGCATTGTAATGTGATAGCCAAATGAGCTATGTAAGATGTAATGAATTATTTTATTCCTAGTTATAAAGTTGTATTATGACCTTTGTTTCTTGATATTACATCTTAACTGTGGATGCTAGCTATTGATCCAGGGACTAGCATTGTAAACACAGGGATCTCTATGTTATTAAAGGTTGGGACCTCTACAATATTTTACCGTGGGGAACACGGAGCCTGAATACGAGACGGAGGGGAGCCACGAGGGGGCCACACCCCCTAGCCGTGCGGCCAAGCCTGGCCCGCGCCTGGGGGAGGTGCGGCCGCCCTGGATGCCCCTGCCTCGCCTCTTCGCCTATAAAGACCCACCGATGCCAAAACCCTAAGTACCCGATCAATATTCCATGAAACCATTTGTAGCCACTGCCACCATTGTCCCTAGATCGGGGGGATCTGAAGCTCTTCCCGGCACCCTGCCAGAGGGGAGATCATCCCGGAGGCCTTCTTCTTCATCACGCCAGCCTCCGGTATGAAGTGTGAGTAGTTCCACCTTGGACTATGAGTCCATGTAGTAGCTAGATGGTTGTATCTCCTCCTTTGTGCTACCATGTTTAGATCTTGTGAGCTCCGTTCATGATCAAGATCATCTATTTGTAATCATGCATGTTGTGTTTGCGGGGATCCGATGGATATTGAGATTACTATGTCAGATTGATTAATGGTTTTGTCTTATTGATTCTATCATGTCTGTGTTGTTTGAGATCTTGCATGATCTCCATTTCTAGTAGCTATCTTGGCCAAGTAGATGCTAGTGACTCCAAAGGGGGTATTTATGCTCGATAGTGGGTTCATGCCTCTATTTAATCTAAGGGAAGTGACAGAAATCTCTAAGGTTGTATATGTGATGTTGCCACTAGGGAGAAAACAACGATCTCTTGTTCATGGAACAAGTGGATTGTTTACCTTACACACTTTGCTTAAAGGAGTTATTCATTGCTTGCAACTTAATACTGGAGGGGGTTCGGATGATAACCTAAAGGTGGATTACTAGTCATAGATGCAGTTGGATGGCGGTCTATGTATCTTGTTGTATTGCCCAATCGAATCTCATAGGATCATGAATGTCTAGTATTGCATTGTTATGCCTTGCTCAGTCCTGTCAATTGCCCTGTTGTAATTTGTTTACCTAGCATGGCATGTTTGTTTATCTAAGGAGAACACCTCTAGTGAACTATGGACCCCGGTCCAATCCTTACCATTGATACATCTTCCATTGTTTCTATGTACTTTCTGCAAACCACTATTACCTTCCACACCATACAGTTAACCCTTTGTTTTCACCAAACCGGTGAGATTGACAACCTCACTGTTCATTGGGGCAAAGTCTTAAGTTTGTGTTGTGCAGGTTTCCAAGTTGCTAGCAACACCTTTGAGTCGTTTCCTTCCTCCTACTGGTTCGATAACCTTGGTTTCTTACTGAGGAAAACTTGTTGTTGTGCTCATCACACCTTCCTCTTGGGGTCTCCCAAAGAAGCTTCCACGCACCATCAACAACTCCAACGAGAAGACAAGGGGGTTTGAAATAAATCCTCTACTACTTGGTATTTTACACAAGAAGAAATTTACTAGAGATGAAGAAAATCCTGATCCATATGAGCATATTGCATGCTTTAAGGATATATGTGGCACTTTCGAATTACCGGGGTATACTGATAATGAGGTAAGGTTGAAGCTCTTTAGTCAGACTTTGACTAGCACAACTCTCTCATGGTATAGATATTACCCCCAGAAGCTACTACTGTTGGAGATATGCCCTAGAGGCAATAATAAAAGTAGTTATTATTATATCTTTGTGTTTATAATAAATGTTTACATTCATGTTATAATTGTATTAACCAGAAACATTAATACTTGTGTGATTTGTAAACTTGTTAGAGTCCCTAGTATAGCCTCTTTATAGTACTAGCTTGTTGGTTGATAGATGATCATGGTTTCCTGATCATGAACATTGAGAGGTTATTAACAACAAGATCATATCACTAGGAGAATGGTGTGATGGACATGCTCCTATAGATAAGTGTAGCATAAAGATCAAGTCATTTCAATAGTTTGTTTGTTATAAGCTTTCAGATACATAGTAACCAAATTCCTTCGACCATGAGATCATGCTAATCACCATCACCGGATGGATGCTTTGATGACATCAAACACCACTTCATAACTGGGTGGTTATAAAGGTGGCATTGAGTGTTCAGAAAGTATGTGTTGAGGCACATGGATCAAGAGTGGGATTTGTCCATCCACATGACAAATAGATATACTTTGGGACCTCTCGGTGGAATGTCATCCAATTAGCTTGCAAGCATGTGACTGGCTCACAAGGGATCACATATCAAAGGAACGAGTAAAGAGTACTTATAGGTAACGAGGTTGAACTAGGTATGCAGAGACACCGACGATCAGACCTTGGATAAGTAAAATATCATAAGACAAAGGGAAATTGGTATCATATATAAATGTTTCATTCAATCACAAAGTAATCATAGAAATATGTGGGAGCCATATGAATTTCCATATTCCTCTATTGGTTATTGATCGGAGAAGAGTCTCGGTCATGTCTGCATAATTCACGAACCGTAGGGAGACTGTAGAGGTCCCAACCCAATAAGGTAGGTTCCTCCTGTGTTTTACAATGCTAGTCCCTGGATCAATAGCTAGCATCCACAGTTAAGATGTAATATCAAAAACAAAGGTCATAATATAATTTTATAACCAGGAATAACATAAGTTTATTACATCAAACATAGCTCATTTGGCTATTACAATACATTGCAGTGGAATAAATATAGTCATGGGTCCTTCATCTTCAAAGTGCCACAGGCAGACATGTTGGTTGTAGACTTTGTAATCCTAATCATTCAATCTTCACTAAAATCAATCAACCTGCAACATTACAAGTTACAGCCACAAGGGTCAATACATTTTGAATTGTATTGGCAAGCTTCACTTTTATGTATTATAAGAGTGGATCCTATCATTATATGCATATTTGGCTGAGTAGAGTTTAAGGCTTCTTTGCATAAAGAAATATTTTATCCTATCTTTTCAAAAGGGTTTTAAAGTCATTTGTCAAATTTCTTTTCCAAGTTCCTTGAACTCCTTGGTAGAAACTCAAGTGTTCAAATCCTTGTCAAAATCTCTTGAGCACCTTGGTAACCCCAAGTGCAACAAGTTTTATCAAAACTCATGAGTTCCTTGGTATCCCCAAGTACATCATGCTCTTGAGCACCTTGGTAACCCCAAGTGCAACAAGCTTTACAAAATCTCTTTGAATTCCTTGGTAGACACACAAGGGCATCAAGTTTTTATATTAGAAGTTGGAATGTCGAGATCTCCCATAGTTCAAACTTTAGTTGCTCAGTATTGTCCATAACCGGGGACACGGCTAAGTACTTAGATTTTATTTACTTCTGCAGAAGGAGTACACTTTACCCACATGTCACAATCCCATCCTTTTGCCACCAGTGGCCTGCTGGATTAGTGCTCACCAAGATGGAGTACTGGCAGATTGAGAATGTGACGAAGTCTTTCCAAAAGGTCCTCCCATACATCATTGCTAGCTTTGTCTTCAGCCCCCATGAAGCATTCCAGATCCCCATGTCCAGTAACTAAAGACAATGTATGGGTCTTCCTAATGTAATTGACTAAGCCAGAGCCATAATAGCATGTGGTTGCACACGAAAGCCACAATTGGAGAAACATGTTTGATCTCTAAGTTTCCTAGGTGGTTTTCTTTTGGAGCACAACACAAAGTGATTGCCATAGACATGGTTCCCTTTTGTTGCCACCTTCTCCAAAACTTAAAGTATCCTCCACCTAGGTGGTTCATTGAGTCCTTGTTTTATTATGTAAAATGCAAGTTCTTTTCTCAATCTTTGTAAAATCTCAACATGTATCTCTTTTCAAAACATAGCATATAGTATGGCTAAGCATGTACAACTTCAATATTTTCACTAAGGAGTGTTTAGGGAATCCTATTAGGATTTAGCATAGCATAAGTATAAAATATCTTTTCATGCATGTTTTCAAAATCCACTAAGTATAATAAAAATAGTAGGACTTTTGTATGATAGTGTAACTTGCCTTTTGGTAGGGAATGAGGGTTCACTTCCTTGATCTTGCTAGTTTCACACTTTGCTAATTTCACTACAAGTCAATCAAGCAAATCACCAAATCAACTAACATTCCAAACCAAGGTTAAACAAACAATTTCACACACATAGCAATGGAGTCTAAGTCATGCAAAAGTGGGTTCTTTTTGCAAGGTTGGTCTCTACTAGGTTTATAAACTTTGTATGGTCCAAATTGGTCATTTACCAAAATGGCAAAGTCATTAGTTAGAGGGTTTTGCTCAAAGTACATTTTTAAATCCATTCAACATTTTATGTGGTGAAAATTATTCTTTTCAAAGCAAAACTTTATGTTTTTCACCAAGTAAGTTGCCCTTGGCAAGGCTTAGTGTTTTGGGTTAGTAAGTTTGATCAAAAACATTTTCCCAAAGTTTTCCTTGCAAAAAAATTTCCATAAATAATTTAATGAGTTTATTTGGCTAGAAAATGGCTAATTTAGATAATTCATCCTATATTTCACCAAATTCATTTTTAACACTATGGGTTGGTTCCTAGGGTCAGTATGGTCACATAATTCCATTTTGCAAAGGTTTCAATCCTAAAATAAATTTTTAAACAATTTTTATACTCTAAACAAGTACACAAATGTTTCTGCAATTTCAATCAAGCTAACAGATACTATTTTCAAAACTAAGGCCATGGTTAGCTAGGGCTTGTTCTCCTGAATCCAACGAAATAAAATTTGTAAAATTTGGACGTGTGGATCCAAAGATATAAGGGTTTGAAGTTTGCAATTAAATTTGTTTTCAAATTTCTTTTAAAACGAACTAGGTGACACGCGGCGTGTTCATACTGGTCGATACCGGTTCGGCCGGATCGGGCGATGCTGGCTGTTGGATCAAGTTAGATCGCATGGTCCAGATCACGTACCCCTTCGCGGTTAAGTGATCTATTGGGAGCGTCGGATCGTGATCCTACGGCGCTAACGTGCTCGACCATTTGCGAGCGGCGCCGGCGGTGGCTAGCGGCGGCGACGGTCAGATAGTGGCGGTGCTGGCAAAACAGGAAACGAGGGAGAGGTTGGCAGGGCTTACCAGGCTCGCAGAGACCTGCTGATGCTCGTGGTGGGGTTGGCTACTCGAGGGGCGCAAGGGTTTGCTGCTAATTGCTCGTCGGAGAAGCTGCGAGCGGCGGTGCTCTCTGGTTGCTGTCGAGGACGATGCTGTAGATCACCAGGAGGTAAACACAACCCATAGTCAGGAGCGCAAGGACACGGCGAAGGTGTGTGCGTGAACGAGAAGGCGCGGGGCGGTCTGGTTCACCTGGGAGACGTCGCCGGAGAAGAAGCAGACACGGCGGCGCTCTGTGCTTGACGATGGCGAGGATTGGGGGCGCCCTAAGACAAACGAGAAGTGCCATTAGGTTCGTATGAGCTTGGAGATCATCATCGTGTTCTCGGGGAGGAGAGGGGCGACCAGAATCTACCTGTGAGGTTCGTCGGAAAAAGAGGCAGACGGTGGCGACGGTGGTCGTCGTGGTTGTCGATGCTCTGGATCGCTCGGGGGCAAGCTGGTGCTGCGGGGATGATCGCCAGGAGGTGGGGATCACGAGAGGATGGTCGAGGAGGCAAGGGGCGGCGAGGGGCTGCCGGAATCGAGGGAGGACGGTGGTCGGAGTTGCGGCGGTGCGAGCTCAATTTGCAGCAGCCTCGGGGCAGAGAGGGAGTGGCGAGTGAGGGGAAAAGAGGAGGAAACGCTGGCGATTAATAGACCGTGGTCGCAGCGTGGTTAAGGCGTGGCATTACTGCGAATTGAAGCCGCGACATCAACGGCAGAAACGGCCGGCGTGGTCGTCGCGAGGAAGGAGACGGCTGGGAAATTGGGGTCCGCTGGTCAGTGGGAAAAGAAAGGAGGGGAGGGTCCACCAGTCATTCTCTCAGTGGGTTTGATAACGCGTGCGAATCGTTTTCTTTCGGGGTGAGGGAGCTGGGCTGTTTCTGGGCTTGTTGGGCCGGCTGGGCTAGATGGTTGGGCTGCTCTATTTTTTTCTGTCTGGATCCTTTTTCTTTTTCTATTTCTGATTTCTTTTTGAATTTTCAATCAAACAAACATCAACCAAATCAATTCAAACAACACTCAAACTATGTAATATTGAAATTAGTTCTGTTTAGTAATATGGTCAAAAGCCCAAAATAAAATAATAATAACTTTATTAATCCATTCTTTAATTAAATAAAATGGAACTTTATTTATTTAACATGGTTTGATTTATTTAATAAAAATTCTCATTTGAAAACACTTTTCAAATCTAAATCAGTAGGTTTATTTGGAAATAAAGAATATTTGGAAGGTTTGTTTTAAAATAAAATAACCTCTTATTTTAGGGTCCATTAGTAATTAAATAAAATGGGCCTTAGTTATTAAAATAGAGTTTGATTCTATTAATAAAATCTTTATTTGAAACCTAAATATTTTCCAAACCAAATCAGTAGGTTTTATTTGGAAGTATTAAATACTTGGAAAAACATTTTATTATAGAGTCCATTAATATTTAAATATAATAGACTTTCATTATTAATTCAAATAAGTTTTATTTTTTTGGTATATTTATTTTGAATCTAAAAATAAAGCCAAAACATTTTAGTAGATTTTATTTGTGATTTACAAATGTTTGGAAAACTTATTTAAATTAAACAAATAAGTTTTGATGGTTTATAAATGACAGAACTTTTATTAATAAAACTTGGATATTAAATCCTTATTATTTTATTTAAGCAATCCTTTATTATTTTTAATTAAACCTTTGCTATTTTATTTAAAAATAAAAATGTTTTAATTCAAAAGCTTGGTCAAGGTTTAATTTGGCTTTATAAAATATTCCTGATTTATAAATTCATTCTTCTCTTTTGAACACCCAAATCCTTTTATTAAAAGATCTAAAATAGTATTTCCAAAATATTTTATTTTCCTTTATTTAAAATGTTTATTTTTTTTAAAAATCCTTTTAGGATTTTATTTAATTCAAATGGGTTTGAGGTTCCATTTAAATTCAAAAAGTTTCTTCTGGATCTGAAAATCAAACAAAATTTTATTTTATTAATTTATTTTCACATTACAAGATTTGGAAAATCTTGGGATGTGACACTATAATTGTATTAATACGGAAACGTTAATACATGTGTGTTTAATAAACAAACAGAAAGTTCCTAGTTATGCCTCTCTCATAAACTAGCTCGTTGATTAACAAGATGATCAAGGTTTCCTGATCATGGACATTGGATGTTGTTAATAACGGGATCACAACATTAGTGTAATGATGTGATGAACATTCATCCGAAGTATAGCATTACGATCAAAGTCATTGAGTTTATATTGCTATAACAACTTACGAAGTGATCCTAATCCTTAGACCATGAGATCATGTCAATCACTAACACCGGAAGAGTTTCTTGATAACATCAAACGTCACACCGTAACAGGGTGATTATAAAGATGGATTCAGAACTAATAAAGTGTTATGTTGAGGCCCATGGATCGAGAGTGGAATTTGTTCATCCCGATGACGGATAGATATGCTCTGGGCCCTCTCGGTGATATCACATTGATTAGCTTGCAAGCAAGTGATTTGATCACTAGAATGTTATATCATAGGAACGAGAAAAGAGTACATGTCGGTAACAAGATCAAACTAGGTATGGAGATACCGATGATCGAATCTCGGACATGTAATATATCGCGAAACAAAAGGATTAAGATACTAGCGTAAAAGGTTCCGACGATCACAAGAAAGTCATCGTTGAATGTGTGGGAGTCAGTATGGGTCTCCAGATCCCGCTTCTGATTATTGATCCGAGAGGGGTCTCGATCATGTCCGCATTATTCACGAACCGTAGGGTGACACACTTAAGAGACACCGACATCCAATTGGAGCAAAAGTTTCATGCCAAAAGAATAAACAAACGCAGGAATTTATTTCACTAGATACCGAAACAGGTTTTCGGGTGAAATTGCATAAAGTGGTTATGCATGTCAAATGGAATTCTAGCAAGGGGTTATTTGTGAATGTTTGTCATTAAAGTAATTGACAAAATTCTGAATAAAATAAAAGAGTTTTATTTAATGAGAGTTTGCATTAAATTTGGTGGAAATTTAATGGGAATTTGAGTGGACTTTTGAGTGGGGGGAATTTAAAGGGCATTTTGTGAGTGGAGTGTACACCCACATGAATGAAGGAGGGGAATTTAAAGGGAATTTTGTGAGTGGAGTGTCCACCCCCTTGGGTGCCCCCCTCCTCCTATAAAAGGAGCCCCCCTCCTCACTTGTCTCTCACACCTCCTCGTGAAGGATCTCTCTCCCCGTCTAGAATTTATCCCCCATGGTCTCGGACTAGCGAGATACATGTTCCCGGTGGCTATTCGGCAAGAAAGAGTTGTGCTTCCACAGCATCGCTGGAGCGAGGAGGCGGAGGTTGCTCGGTGCCTCGAACATGTGTGCAAGCACGGATGCGCTGCTGTTTTGCGACGCTAGGACTTCCTCTCGATCTTGAGATCGGCAAGAGATCGTCTACATCAACCACGAGTTTGGACTCGTTAAGCTTTGTCGGTCTTCAAGGGTATGTTCTCTACGGATATACATCCACCCGTTGTTTGTATCTAGTAGATAGATCTTGGTACATAGTTGTTCCCATCGTAGGAAATTTTTTGTTTTCTATGTTGCGAACCCTACAGTAGGGACCTGATACCACTGTAGTTTTCGACTACCCTAAGGCTCAATGTAATTATGGTTGGAAGGAACTCGTTGGATCTAATTTGTAGGGAAGAACAACGTACCAAGCAATATAAAATCATAATAAGATATGGTTCGATCTATGATGTGTATTGTGAGTGGAGATACTTCTCATGGTCTCTTCTCATGGTCTCCTCGTGAACCCTACAGTGGTATAAGTGAAACAAGATTCAAGTGCTTTGACACTTGATGAGTGAAATCACGAGAATGTTTTGATCAATCATACCATGATATGTACACATCCAGATATGTCCTATGCTCTAAGTGTTATGAGCATATATCAGAATGAATCATAAAATGATCATTGGACAATAGTGAGGAAATTCTTATGATCTTTTGGAAGAACTAAGAATATATTTGTGTAGAGGTGACAAACAATTACTTGAATGAATAAGGATCTATGCGTACATACTAGGGAAGAACACTATAGGGTTCGCAACATAGAAAACAAAATTTTTCCTACGATGGGAACAACTATGTACCAAGATCTATCTACTAGATACAAACAACGGGTGGATGTATATCCGTAGAGAACATACCCTTGAAGACCGACAAAGCTTAACGAGTCCAAACTCGTGGTTGATGTAGACGATCTCTTGCCGATCTCAAGATCGAGAGGAAGTCCTAGCGCCGCAAAACAGCAGCGCATCCGTGCTCGCACACACGTTCGAGGCACCGAGCAACCTCCGCCTCCTCGCTCCAGCGATGCAGCGGAAGCACAACTCTTTCTTTCCGAATAGCCACCGGGAACATGTATCTCGCTAGTCCGAGACCATGGGGAATAAATTCTAGAGGGGGAGAGAGATCCTTCACGAGGAGGTGTGCTTTGAGAGGAGGAGAGGGGGGACTTTTATAGGGGAGAGGGGGGCACCAAAGGGGCATGGCGCCCAGCCATGGGGGCTGCCCCCACCTCTTCCACATTCATGTGGGTGGAGCTCCCACTCAAAATGAAAAGCCTCCACTCCCATTAAAAAGCCTCCACTCAAAAATCCACTCACATGCATTAAATTTCCACCAAATTTAATGTAAGCTCTCATTTAAATAAAACTCTTTTATTTATTCAGAATTTTGTCAATTACTTTAATGACAAACATTCACAAATAACCCCTTGCTAGAATTCTATTTCACATGCATAACCACTTTATGCAATTTCACCCGAAAACCTGTTTCGGTATCTAGTGAAATAAATTCCTGCGCTTGTTCATTCTTTCGGCATGAAACTTTTGCTCCAATTGGATGTCGGTGTCTCTTAAGTGTGTCACCCTACGGTTCGTGAATAATGCAGACATGATCAAGACCCCTCTCGGATCAATAATCAGAAGCGGGATCTGGAGACCCATACTGACTCCCACACATTCAACGGTGACTTTCTTGTGATCGTCGGAACCTTTTTACGCTAGTATCTTAATCCTTTTGTTTCGCGATATATTACATGTCCGAGATTCGATCATCGGTATATCCATACCTAGTTTGATCTCGTTACCGACATGCACTCTTTTCTCGTTCCCGTGATATAACATTTTAGTGATCAAATCACTTGCTTGCAAGCTAATCAATGTGATATCACCGAGAGGGCCCAGAGCATATCTATCCATCATCGGGATGAACAAATTCCACTCTCGATACATGGGCCTCAACATAACACTTTATTAGTTCTGAATCCATCTTTATAATCACCCTGTTACGGTGTGACGTTTGATGTTATCAAGAAACTCTTCCGGTGTTAGTGATTGACATGATCTCATGGTCTAAGGATTAGGATCACTTCGTAAGTTGTTATAGAAATATAAACTCAATGACTTTGATCGTAATGCTATACTTCGGATGAATGTTCATCACACCATTACACTAATGTTGTGACCTTCGTTATTAACAACATCCAATGTCCATGATCAGGAAACCTTTGATCATCTTGTTAATCAACGAGCTAGTTTATAAGAGAGGCATAACTAGGAACTTCCTTTTTGTTTATTAAACACACATGTATTAACGTTTCCGTATTAATACAATTATAGCATGTAAAATAAACATTTATCATAAATAAGGAATACGATAATAACCACTTTATTATTGCCTCTCGGGCATATTTCCTTCAGTATCCCACTTGCACTAGAGACAATAATCTAGTTTGAGAACTTTGCGTATTGAACACTTATGGCTTTCTGGTGTTCCTTATACGCAACTGCAAGTGGTTAACATAATCTACGGATCTGATGCTTTCATGTCCGTGTGTATTTGCATGTCTTTGCGTCTCCACGCATCACTCATTCTCTAATGAGATGGCGTTGTATAAATTTGGTCTTTTGGTGAGACCTTTAGTTCCTTGGGGTTAAAACATGTCGATACTATTGTCGTACAATATATCTGTTAGACCCCTCCTATATAAAGGAAAGGATCCCTGTGATTGCAATGCTAGTCCCTGGATCAATGCTAGCATCCACAGTTTAAGATGAAGTACACAGATACAAAGGTCGTTTATTACATTCATTCCAGAGATAAAACATAGTCTTTTACAACTCATGGCCATAGGCCTAATACAAGAGTTTTAAGGAACAAGTAAATAAACATAAGTCCTCATCTTCATGTGCCACAGGCAAGCATGTTGAGTGTAGACTCATGACTCCTATTCATCATCGGAGTAACCTGCAACATCACAAGTTACAGCCACAGAGGGTCAATACTTTGGAATAGTATTGGCAAGTGATACCTTATTATATTTTAAGTGGACTATATTACTATATGTATTTTGGCTAAGTGTAGCTTGGCTTGCTTTGCTTGAAAATAGGTTTTTCCTATTAGTTGAAAACTCTAAGTTCTTCTTTGTCAAAAACATTCCCAAGGAACCACCAATAGACATTGAGGTCCTTCACCCTTGTTCACCCACCAATTTTTATTTAGAAGTTGGAGTGATGAGATTCTTGTAGCTTCCATGACTTGATGCTCAAAGTGTCCATTTCCTTGGACAAGGCTAAGTACTTAGGTTTTCCATCTGCAGAGGTTGTGCACTTTCCCCACCAGACTTGGTTTCCCAAGACAGGACCTTTCAGAAGCCTTTCCTTAGCCAAATGGACGCGTTCCATCCTATCATCCCATCTACCACCAACTGTCCAAGTGACTAAGTTCTAGCAACCTATATGATCATGGCAGAGCCCATATTGCCAAGTGGTTGCACTGTAAGCTTTCTCAACACTTGGCCTCCAAATCCCTTTGTGCCTGGGTGGCTTACCACAAGTGAGATACACAACCCAAGTCCATGGCCTTGTGTAACCACTCAACATAACCCATACTTTCCATTCCACCCAGGAGGTTCATTTGACTTAGTGGTTTTATTAGAAAAGTATAAGTCTCTTGACTTAGAAATATTTTCTTTATAGTAAGTGTAGTTTTTCACCAACCCTTGTTTTGCTATAAGCTAGGCTAAGCAAAGTATGGCAACTTATCTTAGGGATAATTCCTTAGCAAATCTACTAGACTACATAGGATTTCCCCATCTTTTGCATTAGACAAAATAACATGCAATACTATAACAAAATATCTAATGCTAGTTCAAAACATAGGACAAATTTATTCATGTAAATATCACTTGCCTTGGTAGTGGGGAGAGTAGCACTCTTCACAATCACAATCACTAGCAAAATCTACACAAGAAATTAAAGCATACAATTACTCACAATTATATACAACCAAACATAATATGAATGCATGCATGCAAGAATTTACTAAGTGGTGATTTTTGAAAATTCTACCAAGTATGCTCATGTCTACAGAAACTTAACATGTCACAAGTTTGCCAACTAAACTTATTTGGCCCCAATATAATTTACCAAATTAAATCTATATCTAAAATAGCCTTAAACTTGTTCTACAAATAAAATCATTTTATCTGTTACTATATGCTAAATAAATTGGATATTCAGAAAGGTCTTGTTTCACTGAATCCAACGGTATAAAGTTTGCAAAAATCTAACGTGGCAATCGAAAGTTATGAGCATTTGAATTTGAATCAAATTTCTGGTTTTTAAATCTATTTTCAGATCTAACCTAGCCACGCGTCATGTTCTTATTCGCCCATACCGTTTCGCACGGGATCGAGCTCCACAGCCGTAGGATCTAAATGAAATCTGGCGGCTCAGATCGCGTACCTCTTCGGTTTAAGTGAATCTATCCTAGCGCTACGATATAGATCTAACGGCTGCTATCGATCTGACCAAGATCTGGCGGCGGAGCGGTGGCTACCGGCGGCGGAACGGTCAGTCGACGAAGGAGGCGGCGCTACAGGGGGTAAGTGAGAACGAGGAGTAGCTCACCGTGCTCAGGAGGTCTTGGCGAAGCTCGTCGTACTCGCGGTTGGTCAAGGGGCGCTCGGGCACGGTTGCGATTGCTCGCCGGAGTGGTAGGACGGCGTCGGTGCGTCAGGTGGTCGTCGTGGACGTCGCTGTGAACCACCCCAAGGCAAGACGAGGACACGGTTAGATTCACAGCGTTAAGGCAGAGTCGTGTGTTTGAACTAGAAGACGCGGGGCGGTCGGGGCTTACCACTAGAACTCGCGGGAGTTCGTGCAGAAGATGGTGGCGGTCCAGTCGTCGATGTTGCCGAAGCTATGGGTCATGCGAAGGCAAACGGAAAGTGTCAGAAGATGCACAGAGGTTCACTGAACAAGATAGCGTAAACGCGAGACCGAGGGGAACTCGAGACTCACCGGAATTCGTCGGCGCAGTCGTCGGAGACGGCGGGGTTGCAGAGAGAAATGCGCGCAGCCTGGGGGCGTTCTGTGCTTGGGGTTTGGGGGAAAAGGGAGAGGGGACAGAGGGGGTTTATATAGCCTGGTCAAGCGCGAGAATCACTCGGCCATTGATTCGAATTGACGCCGCGATTAAAACACAGGAAACGGCCGCGTTGATTGGGGACGAACAGGTCGTGCGGGTGGAGACGATGCTGGCGTGGAGATGGCCCGCTTGTCAGCGAGGTGTGCGGGGTGCAGGTGGGGTCTGCTTGTCAGCGGCTCAGCGCGTGCGCTCGTGCGTGAGAGGAGAATAAAAAGATCCCGGGTGGGCTTGCTGGGCTTGATTGGCTGCTGGGCCAGATTCTGGCCGCGCGGCCTTTTTCCCTTGGGAGTCCTTTTCTTTTTCCTAATTTCATTTTCTGGTATGAATTTGATATGAATTCAAATCCTTTTGAATCCCAACTGCTTTGGAAATTTTTGCAGGGTTTTGTGGGTTCAAAAACAGTCTTTTTAAACCAGTGGTTACTTTGCAAGGCTTGGTCAAGTTTGGGTTTCAAAATAAACAGAGATTTGCTCTAGTTTGCAAATATTTGAAAAAGGGTTTTTGAAACTATTCCTTAGTTTGGAATTTTGGGTTTAAAGTTTCACCTAATCTTTCCATCAATGGAAGCAAGCAACCATGTACCTAAACATTCAAATTTCAAAGGGTGATGGCCATTTGGGATAAATTTGCCCACATGAAATCATAGCTCCAACTTCTGTCTTTAAATGATTTTTGAGAAAACCCTAAATGGATGAATGATGCAAAGGTGATATGAATGAGTTTTGAAACTATGATTTTTGGGATGTTACAAATCTAACCCCCTTAAGATGAATCTCGCCCTCGAGATTCGGATTGGCTAGCAAATAGGTGAGGGTGGTCCTTCCGAAGCTCATCTTCTCTTTCCCATGTTGCTTCCTCTTCGGAGTGATGGTTCCATTGCACTTTACAAAACTTGATAGTTTTAGTCCTTGTGACTCTTTCTGCGGTCTCAAGTATCTTGACAGGCTTTTCCTCATAAGTGAGATCACTTTCTAGATGAACTTCTTCCAAAGGTATGGTATCCTTCAAAGAAGACTCTTCCATTTCTGGGTGACATTTCTTAAGCTGACTCACATGAAATACGTTATGGACAGCTGACAGAGATTCTGGCAATTCAACTTCATATGCAACTTCTCCTTTGCGACTTAGAATCTTGAATGGCCCAACATATCTTGGTGCCAACTTTCCTTTGACTCCAAATCTTTTTACTCCACGGAGTGGTGATACCCTGAGATAAGCTCTATCCCCAACTTCGTAGGTGACTTCTCTACGCTTAGAATCCGCATAGCTTTTCTGTCGGGACTGTGCTATCTTCAATCTGTCCTTAACCAATTTGACTTTCTCTTCGGCGTCTTTGATAAGATCCGGTCCAAATAAGCTCCTTTCTCCCACACCATTCCATAACAATGGGGTGGTACACTTCCTTCCGTAGAGTAACTCAAACGGTGCCATTCCAATACTAGATTGATGGTTGTTATTGTAAGAGAACTCCGCGTAAGGCAAACTTTCATCCCAACTTGCTCCATAATCTAAAGCACAGGCTCTCAACATGTCCTCAAGAATTTGGTTGGTCCTTTCTGTTTGTCCATCCGTTTGAGGATGAAAAGCAGTGCTAAACTCCAATCTCGTTCCTAAGGATTCATGAAGCTGTCTCCAAAAGTGAGATGTGAACTGGGTTCCTCTATCTGACACAATACTCTTTGGCACACCGTGAAGGCATACAATCCTGCTCATGTAAATTTTAGCTAACTTGGCACTTGTATAGGTTGTCTTCACTGGTATAAAATGAGCCACTTTAGTTAGGCGATCCACCACCACCCATATGGAGTCATACCCTGACCTGGTCCTTGGTAATCCGGTAATGAAATCCATACCAATATTTTCCCACTTCCATTCAGGAATAGGCAGTGGTTGAAGCAAACCCGCTGGTTTCTGGTGCTCCGCTTTGACTCTGCTACACACGTCACACAAAGCAATATGTTCGGCGATGTCCCTTTTGAGATTGTTCCACCAAAACCTTTCCTTCATGTCCATGTACATCTTGGTATTTCCCGGGTGAATAGAATATGGAGAGTTGTGACCTTCTTATAAGATCAGTTTCCGTAACTCCGGGTCTTGTGGAACACATATACGTTTCCCGTGCCATAAAGTACCTTGTTCATCTATATGGAAACTCTTAGCCTTCCCTAGACTAATATTTTCCTTAATCTTTTCAATTTCTTTATCGGTCTTCTGGACTTCTCGGATCTTGTCCAATAGAGTGGGTTGAACATCTAAGGACATGAGATGTCCTTCTGGTACAATCTCCAATCTGAGTTCTTTGAATTGCTTACACAAGTCATCTGGCAATTCCCCTTTGGTAAGGCCATTTACAAACGTCTTACGACTTAGAGCATCCGCTACTACATTTGCTTTACCGGGATGGTATTGGAAACTTAAGTCGTAATCCTTGATAAGTTCTAGCCATCTTCTTTGTCTCATGTTGATTTCCTTCTGGGTGAAGATATACTTCAAACTCTTATGATCGGTGAACACTTCACAACGCTTTCCCAAAAGGTAATGTCTCCATGTTTTGAGTGCATGGACGACAGAGGCCAACTCCAAATCATGAGTAGGATAGTTTACTTCATGAGTTTTGAGTTGTCTCGAAGCATAGGCTACGACTTTACCGTCTTGCATAAGTACGGCACCCAAACCTTGATGTGACGCATCACAATATACTTGGAAATCTTTTTCCAAATCTGGCAGACATAGAACTGGTGCTGTCACTAGTCTCTTCTTCAATTATTGGAAGCTGACTTCACAACCTTCAGTCCAAGCAAATTTCTTGTCCTTCTTTAACAATTCTGTCATTGGCTTAGCAACCTTCGAGAAATTTTCAATGAACCTTCTGTAGTAACCTGCTAAGCCAAGGAAACTACGAACTTCTTTTACATTCTTAGGTGATTCCCAATCTGTCACAGCTGAAACTTTAGCAGGGTCAACTGCTACACCATCCTTTGTCATAACATGACCAAGAAAACCAACTTTCTCTAACCAGAATTCACACTTGCTGAATTTGGCATATAGTTTATGTTCCCTCAGTTTCTCAAGTACCAAGCGTAAGTGTCTTTCATGCTCTTCCTTGCTCTTGGAGTAGACCAAGATGTCATCGATGAAAACGACAACGAACTTGTCAAGGAATTCCATGAACACCTTGTTCATCATATTCATGAAGTATGCCGGAGCGTTGGTTAATCCAAAAGGCATCACAGTATACTCATACAATCCATACCTTGTGGTGAATGCTGTTTTTGGTATGTCTTGCTCTCGTATCTTGAGTTGAAAATAACCTGACCGGAGATCAATCTTCGAGAATACACATGCTCCTTCTAGCTGATCAAATAAGTCGTTGATTCTTGGCAAAGGATATTTGTTCTTGATAGTAACCTCGTTGAGAGAACGGTAGTCAATACATAATCTTTGTGTTCTATCTTTCTTCTCCACGAACAATACTGGGGCTCCCCAAGATGAGGAACTTGGTTGAATAAATCCTTTCTGTAACTGTTCTCCTAGCTGTTTCTTGAGCTCTTTCAATTCATCAACAGACATTTTGTACGGTCTCTTAGCTATTGGTCCTGATCCTGGCACCAAATCTATCAGAAACTCCACATCTCTATCTGGTGGCATTCCTGGTAGCTCTTCCGGAAACACATCCGGATACTCACATACTATTGGTACACTGTCCATGCTAACCCCCTTAAGAGAATTTAACTTACTTCCTTTGGATTCAAAGTTTGACTTGAATTTTATCCTTTTTCCTTCTGGGGTTGTGAGTGTAACTGTACGATTGGCACAATCTAGTACTCCTTCATGTTTAGCCATCCAATCCATTCCCAAAATCACATCCAGTCCTTGGGAATCCAGAATTATTAGGTTCACTGGAAACTTATATTTTCCAAACTCTATGACTAAGTCATGACAACCTGAGTTTACTATCATTTCTCCCCCTGGAGAACTTACTCTTATAGGACACCCAATGGTTTCTACCGGCAGTTCATTTCTTTCAACAAATGCCTTTGATATGAATGAATGAGATGCACCGGTATCAAAGAGTACAAATGCTGAAATTGAATTGAGTCTGAACTTACCAGCCACGGCATCAGGCTCTTCATAGACCTCCTCCACATTGATGTGGTTAACCTGTCCTTTCTAAAAAGGATTTGGCTTGTTAGGTCCTTCAACTTTCTTCTCAGGGCACTCATTAGCATAATGCCCCAGCTTTTTGCATTTGAAGCACTCAACCTGACTGATGTCCTTTTTAGGAGGTTGGCCTCCATTTCCACTACCATTTCCACCATAGTGGCTCTTATGTCCACCCTTGTGGTTCTTGTACTTGTCCTTGTCATGACTGCGGTGATGCTTGTTGTCATGACGGTTGTGATTGTGCTTGCTGAATTTCCCATGTTTATGGGATCCTGAGTTGCTACTGTCATCATAGTGAGATCGTTTGTGAGACGATCCCGAGCTGTGTTTGTCGGAGTGTTTCCTCTTTCTACTCTCGACTTGCTTCATTTTACTTTCCAAAATAGCAGCCTTGTCACACAACGACTGATAAGTTGGAACATATGCCACAGACAACTGTAGGTTCAGCTCATCATTCAAACCCTCCAAGAACTTTTCCTTTCTCTTGGCATCTGTATCAACCTCATCCGGTGCGTAGCGCGCCAGATTGTTGAACTCTTCTATGTATTCTGCCACGCTGCGGTGGCGCTGTTTCAGGTTGTGAAACTCTTTCTTTTTCAGACTCATTATCCCTGATGAGATATGAGCCGTGCGAAAACCATCTTCAAAGATAGCCCAAGTCACCTCATCAATAGGAGTGGTGATTTGGAAGTTGTCCCACCATGTGGCGGCTGGTCCTTCCAACAGATGTGCTGCGAATCTGACTTTTTCAGCATCCGTGCAGCCCACGGTCACTAGGTCTTTGTTCACAGAACGTAGCCAGTCATTGGCTACCATGGGATCAGTTGTTCCCGAAAACTTTGCTGGCCTCAGACGCAGAAATCTGGTGAGCATATCAAAACCCGGAGGGTTGTTGTTGTTGTTGTTGTTGTTGGGGTCGTTGTTGTTGTTGTTGTTGTTATTCTGGTTTTGGATGAATGTTGTCATCATTTGCATAAGCTGTGTTTGCGCATTCATCATTTGTTGCATTTCCGGGGTGATGTTGTTGGGGTTGGGGTTTGCGCGACGGGGAGGCATCTGTGGTTTGTTCAAATAGATAAGAATGAGATACCCATAGATGTTTCATGCACAATACAACATAAGCAAACACGTAACAAGCAACATAAGAACAAAGGTTCAACAACCATATAATAAGCTCATGAAGTAAAACACACAAGTGGCAAGCCATCCACATGTCGGATGGTCTAATAATAAGTTCACAATAACAAGTATGAATATGAAAGGTAAACGAGTAGTCAAGTCTACTCATCAGCGTCAATCTCCTCCTCAATGAAGGTAAGACCTGCGTTCTCCATCGCGGTCTTGTTCTCCTCAATCGTAGTGGTCAAGGAATCGACCTTGGCCTTGAGAGCCCTCTTCTGGGAGCGAAGCCTCTCAATAACCATCTGCTGCTGCTCAAGCTCGAAGTCCTTGGACTTCAGTTCCTCGGTCATGTCCCGGATTTTCTTGTTCCTATCCTGGACGCGTTTCTCCTGACTCTTGAACTTACGATCCTGAGCCTCGAACTTCGTCTCCATTTCCTTGATCATCTCATCCTGCTGTGCGAAAAGCTTGTCCTTCTCGCGTAGCTGCACCTGTAGCTCGTCATTGCCAAGCATGACGTTCGTCCTGTCCGTATCTACGTGCCTGAGAAGAGTCTCTAAGTCCTGAAGATAGAGACGTATCGGCTCTGCAGTGCTCCTCGAGTCGTCCTCAAAGTCGATGGAATCTCCATCAACATCACGCCTTCCGAAGGCGTGGAAGTGAGTGCCCCTAACCTGTCGGGAGTGACGGCCTAATAGTCGTCCTATCAGGTCCTGCATGACTACCTCCATGCCTCTCTCCCTGTCGTCGTGCATCAGCTTGAAGACGATGGCCTCCGTAGTAGGCTCAGTATGGCGTCCGGGCTGGTTCACCTTGAAGCCCCAGAGGTCCTTCCTCTCGAACTTGGTGAGTGGGTACACCGTGATGGTGGGAAGAGGGAGATCGAGCAGAGTGGTAAGCTCAACGATACGGGGTCCGAAACGAGTAACCTGGAACTCCTCAACAGGGCTGACGGCAATAGGCATCTATTTATAAAATCGAAAAGTTAGAACAACACTATTTAAGACGAACACAAAATAAACCATCTCATACTTAACCATGGAACACAAATTTCACACAGGTCATGCTTACACAAATCCATTACATCAAACAAGGTCCAACTTATTTAAGGTATCATTTTGGAGAATAAGGTGATAAGTGGTGGTCCAACTAACGAAGTGTCCTTACAATCCAATCTCACGGGAACTATTATTAAACACAATGTTCCTAGAGGCAATCCACCAATCTTGCTCTCTTGACTCTATCACTAAGTCTATAACATCTCCTCTTATTTCTTGGTTGGTGTCTTCCAACTCTTGAGTAAGTTCCTTCTCTTTCTCTAATTCCTTTTGGAGGTTGAGCATTCTGCACTTGACTCTAGCACTTAGTTCTTTGATAGTCCTCCAAGCTGCATCCCTGGCTGACTCAAAGAATGTGGTGTGCATTGTAGTGTTGGTGTACATGCATAATCCCCTTTCTTTGTGGTTGTCTTCCTTGTTTTTGTACAAGTGAAGTTGCACCCACCAATACTCCACTCCTTCATCCATCACTGGAAAGCCCTTGTACACGGCTTCACCATGTGCATCCATTGCCTCCATGAGGTCCTTGAGAATATTGGGAAACTCAGTTTCACATTCCAAGGTCATGGTCATGAGTGGTCCCTTCTTCACGGCTTCGTTGATGGAGTTCATCTACAAAGGAAGTTGAAAGAGATTAGAAAAGTTTTACGAGAAGAATAGAACAGTGTAGAAGTAGTTGAAAAAAAAATTCCTTAGTGGTTTTTCCAGTCCTAGGGTCATAATCCTACAGGCAACACAGTGCTCTGATACCATCTGTTAGACCCCTCCTATATAAAGGAAAGGATCCCTGTGATTGCAATGCTAGTCCCTGGATCAATGCTAGCATCCACAGTTTAAGATGAAGTACACAGATACAAAGGTCGTTTATTACATTCATTCCAGAGATAAAACATAGTCTTTTACAACTCATGGCCATAGGCCTAATACAAGAGTTTTAAGGAACAAGTAAATAAACATAAGTCCTCATCTTCATGTGCCACAGGCAAGCATGTTGAGTGTAGACTCATGACTCCTATTCATCATCGGAGTAACCTGCAACATCACAAGTTACAGCCACAGAGGGTCAATACTTTGGAATAGTATTGGCAAGTGATACCTTATTATATTTTAAGTGGACTATATTACTATATGTATTTTGGCTAAGTGTAGCTTGGCTTGCTTTGCTTGAAAATAGGTTTTTCCTATTAGTTGAAAACTCTAAGTTCTTCTTTGTCAAAAACATTCCCAAGGAACCACCAATAGACATTGAGGTCCTTCACCCTTGTTCACCCACCAATTTTTATTTAGAAGTTGGAGTGATGAGATTCTTGTAGCTTCCATGACTTGATGCTCAAAGTGTCCATTTCCTTGGACAAGGCTAAGTACTTAGGTTTTCCATCTGCAGAGGTTGTGCACTTTCCCCACCAGACTTGGTTTCCCAAGACAGGACCTTTCAGAAGCCTTTCCTTAGCCAAATGGACGCGTTCCATCCTATCATCCCATCTACCACCAACTGTCCAAGTGACTAAGTTCTAGCAACCTATATGATCATGGCAGAGCCCATATTGCCAAGTGGTTGCACTGTAAGCTTTCTCAACACTTGGCCTCCAAATCCCTTTGTGCCTGGGTGGCTTACCACAAGTGAGATACACAACCCAAGTCCATGGCCTTGTGTAACCACTCAACATAACCCATACTTTCCATTCCACCCAGGAGGTTCATTTGACTTAGTGGTTTTATTAGAAAAGTATAAGTCTCTTGACTTAGAAATATTTTCTTTATAGTAAGTGTAGTTTTTCACCAACCCTTGTTTTGCTATAAGCTAGGCTAAGCAAAGTATGGCAACTTATCTTAGGGATAATTCCTTAGCAAATCTACTAGACTACATAGGATTTCTCCATCTTTTGCATTAGACAAAATAACATGCAATACTATAACAAAATATCTAATGCTAGTTCAAAACATAGGACAAATTTATTCATGTAAATATCACTTGCCTTGGTAGTGGGGAGAGTAGCACTCTTCACAATCACAATCACTAGCAAAATCTACACAAGAAATTAAAGCATACAATTACTCACAATTATATACAACCAAACATAATATGAATGCATGCATGCAAGAATTTACTAAGTGGTGATTTTTGAAAATTCTACCAAGTATGCTCATGTCTACAGAAACTTAACATGTCACAAGTTTGCCAACTAAACTTATTTGGCCCCAATATAATTTACCAAATTAAATCTATATCTAAAATAGCCTTAAACTTGTTCTACAAATAAAATCATTTTATCTGTTACTATATGCTAAATAAATTGGATATTCAGAAAGGTCTTGTTTCACTGAATCCAACGGTATAAAGTTTGCAAAAATCTAACATGGCAATCGAAAGTTATGAGCATTTGAATTTGAATCAAATTTCTGGTTTTTAAATCTATTTTCAGATCTAACCTAGCCACGCGTCATGTTCTTATTCGCCCATACCGTTTCGCACGGGATCGAGCTCCACAGCCGTAGGATCTAAATGAAATCTGGCGGCTCAGATCGCGTACCTCTTCGGTTTAAGTGAATCTATCCTAGCGCTATGATATAGATCTAATGGCTGCTATCGATCTGACCAAGATCTGGCGGCGGAGCGGTGGCTACCGGCGGCGGAACGGTCAGTCGACGACGGAGGCAGCGCTACAGGGGGTAAGTGAGAACGAGGAGTAGCTCACCGTGCTCAGGAGGTCTTGGCGAAGCTCGTCGTACTCGCGGTTGGTCAAGGGGCGCTCGGGCACGGTTGCGATTGCTCGCCGGAGTGGTAGGACGGCGTCGGTGCGTCAGGTGGTCATCGTGGACGTCGCTGTGAACCACCCCAAGGCAAGACGAGGACACGGTTAGATTCACAGCGTCAAGGCAGAGTCGTCTATTTGAACTAGAAGACGCGGGGCGGTCGGGGCTTACCACTAGAACTCGCCGGAGTTCGTGCAGAAGACGGTGGCGGTCCAGTCGTCGATGTTGCCGAAGCTATGGGTCATGCGAAGGCAAACGGAAAGTGTCAGAAGATGCACAGAGGTTCACTGAACAAGATAGCGTAAACGCGAGACCGAGGGGAACTCGAGACTCACCGGAATTCGTCGGCGCAGTCGTCGGAGACGGCGGGGTTGCAGAGAGAAATGCGCGCAGCCTGGGGGCGTTCTGTGCTTGGGGTTTGGGGGAAAAGGGAGAGGGGACAGAGGGGGTTTATATAGCCTGGTCAAGCGCGAGAATCACTCGGCCATTGATTCGAATTGACGCCGCGATTAAAACACAGGAAACGGCCGCGTTGATTGGGGACGAACAGGTCGTGCGGGTGGAGACGATGCTGGCGTGGAGATGGCCCGCTTGTCAGCGAGGTGTGCGGGGTGCAGGTGGGGTCTGCTTGTCAGCGGCTCAGCGCGTGCGCTCGTGCGTGAGAGGAGAATAAAAAGATCCCGGGTGGGCTTGCTGGGCTTGATTGGCTCCTGGGCCAGATTCTGGCCGCGCGGCCTTTTTCCCTTGGGAGTCCTTTTCTTTTTCCTAATTTCATTTTCTGGTATGAATTTGATATGAATTCAAATCCTTTTGAATCCCAACTGCTTTGGAAATTTTTGCAGGGTTTTGTGGGTTCAAAAACAGTCTTTTTAAACCAGTGGTTACTTTGCAAGGCTTGGTCAAGTTTGGGTTTCAAAATAAACAGAGATTTGCTCTAGTTTGCAAATATTTGAAAAAGGGTTTTTGAAACTATTCCTTAGTTTGGAATTTTGGGTTTAAAGTTTCACCTAATCTTTCCATCAATGGAAGCAAGCAACCATGTACCTAAACATTCAAATTTCAAAGGGTGATGGCCATTTGGGATAAATTTGCCCACATGAAATCATAGCTCCAACTTCTGTCTTTAAATGATTTTTGAGAAAACCCTAAATGGATGAATGATGCAAAGGTGATATGAATGAGTTTTGAAACTATGATTTTTGGGATGTTACAATATCTTTAGTGTTAGCCCGTTGCGAACCACACCTTAGTTTGATAACAAACTACTTGACACAAATGCCCTCCTTTGCTGCTACTATAGTAGGCATATACATGTTCCCTTCAGTGGTCACCCTACTAGGGAAGAAGTGTTCTTCCCTAGTATTCTATAGGGAAAACTGTTTCTTGATACTATTTAAATACGAGGGATCATCTTATTATGAAAGGATGCTAAAAAGGGGCATGCAAACTTCAATTGTTGAAGTAAGCATCGTGGAGTTGGAATCTTCACCGTGATGAAAAAGAGTTTTCATCAGGAGACAATGAAGATGCTTGCATTTGCAAGAAATTAAGTGTAACATCCCTAAATTCATATTTCAAAGCTCATTCTTATCATCCTTGCATTCATCATTATTTAGGGTTTTCTCAAAAACATTTCAGAAAACAAAAACATATGGTGTCATGATTTTATGTGGACAGACTTATTTTAAATGGCCAACACCACTTGTAAGTTTGGTTCTTGTGAACCAGGAAGGTTACCTTCTATGAGCATATGATTTAAGTGTAAATTTAAAACCAAGTTTTTCAAATAGAAATGGGTTCCAAAAACCATTTTCAAATTTTAAACCAAGTGCCTAGCCTCTGATATTTGGATCCCCAAGCTTGACCAATCCTTTACAAAGCTACCCCATGGCTATATGACCATTTTTGAGACTAATGCTCACTACAAAAATCCCAGGAAATTTGAATTCAAATTGAACTTGATTTCATTTGAAAAACTATCCAGAAAATCAGAATAGAAAAGAAAAAGAATTAAACAAAGGAAAAAGGCCACACGCCAGGTTTTTGGCCCAGCCTTGAATCGAGCCCAACAAGCCCACTCGGGAGTTTTCTTTTCCTCTCACACGCGCCAGCGCACCCAGACAGTCACTGACGACCGGACCCCACCCTCACTTCGCGCACATCGCTGACGAGCGGTCCCTGTCCACGCTGTCCTCGTCTTCCCCAAACCGCGCCCGCGACCACGTCGCAGCTGCAGCCATGGCCGGTAATGGCGCGGCGTAATTGGGCATTAACCCGCGAGCGTTTCCTGTCGCACCCGAGCCTATTTAACCCTCTCTGCCTCGCAAACATTTCCCCCCAAACACCTCGCTCACTCCGCCACCAGGCTGCGCGCAATTGCATTCGAAGCTCCGCAGAACCGAGAACTCCGGCGACCAAATACGGTGAGCCTCGACCACCCCTCCCTCTCTGGTTCAAACGAGAATGATCAGAATGTTTTTGCGCACCCACTGATACCTCTGTTTTGGCCGCTCGTGACCCAGGTTGTCATCTCCATCCCTAGCCGAAACCGCCTGCGCCGCCGGCAAACCTCGGCGGCCAATTAAGGTAAATCCAGACCGTCCCTTGCCTTCTTCCTCACACGAGCCTGTTCACCTGTGACTTGCGCAAGTACTGATGCAACACGTTCGTGCTAGGGCGACGCCAAGCCTCGGCAAGGACCACGTCTGCAAGCTACTATCGCCGCCCATAACTCCGACGAGCAATCCTCGCCGTGTCAGCGCGCCCCTCTGCAAACCAGTACCACGTCGAGCTTCAGCACGCCTTTGCGGATCTGGTAAGCACTTTCTTGCTTCCTGGGGCGATCTAGAACGCCGGCACCGCCGTAGTCAGACGCGCCGCCGCCAGTCAACGCCGCTAGCGCCGCCCGAGTATGGTTAGGTTGATTTGGAACGTTGGATCTAGATCTTGTGGCGTAGATTAGAAAGAGGACGAAGAGGTACATGCGCGTCTGAGCCGCCAGATCTCACTTAGATCGTGCGGTCCACAGGACCCGATCCATCCGAAGCGGTACGCGCCAATAGGGACGCGACGCGTGGCAAGTGTTAGAACTAAAAACAGAATTAAAACCAGAATTTGATCCAAATTTCAAATGCTTATAACTTTTGATTGCCACGTTGGATTTTTGCAAACCTTATACCGTTGGATTCAGTGAAACAAGGCCTTTCTGATTATGCAAAGTGTTTAACAAATAGTAACCATTAGAATGACTTTATTTGTAGAAACATGTTTAAGACTATTTTGAGTGTGGATTTAGTTTAGTATTTTGTTTTAGGGATAAATAAGTTTAGTTGGCAAACTTGTGACTTGTTAAGCTTCTGTAAACATGCACATGCTTGGTAGAGTTTTCAAAATCACCACTTAGTAAATTCTTGCATGCATGCATTCATTTTTGATTGTATATAATTGTGTGTAATGGTGTGCTACAAATTTTTGTGTAGATTTTGCTAGTGATTGTGATTGTGAGGAGTGCTACTCTCCCCATTACCAAGGCAAGTGATATTTTCATGAATATTTTCTATCCTATGTTTTATTCTAGCATTAGATATTTTGCTAAGTCCTACATGCTATTTTGCCTAATGCTAAGTTGGGAAATCCTAAGTAGTGTAGAATTGTAGAATTGCTAGGGAATTTTCCTAAGTTAAGATATCATACCATGCTTAGCCTAGCTATTTAGCAAACAAGGGTTGGTGAAAATCTATACTTACTATAATGAAAATAATTCTAAGTCATGAGACTTATGCTTTTCTTAATAAAACCACTAAGTCAATAAACCTCCTGGGTGGAATGGAAAGATTGGGTTATGTTGAGTGGTTACACAAGGCCATGGACTTGGGTTGTGTATCTCACTTGTGGTATGCCACCCAGGCACAAAGGGATTTAGAGGCCAAGTGTTGAGAAAGCTTACAGTGCAACCACTTGGCAATATGGGCTCTGCCATGATCATATAGGTTGCTAGAACTTAGTCACTTGGACAGTTGGTGGTAGTGGGAATGATAGGTTGGAGCGCGTCCATTTGACTAAGGAAAGGCTTCTGAAGGGTCCTGTCTTGGGAAACCAAGTCTGGTGGGGAAAGTGCACAACCTCTGCAGATGGAAAACCTAAGTACTTAGCCTAGTCCAAGGCAATGGACAACTTGAGCATCAATACATGGAAGCTACAAGAATCTCATCACACCAACTTCTAAATAAAACTTGTGGGTGAACAAGGGTGAAGGACCCCAATGTCTATTGGTGGTTTCTTGGGAAGTTTTTGATAAAGAAAACTTAGTGATTTCAACTAATAGGTAAAACCTATTTTCAAGCAAAGCAAGCCAAGCTACACTTAGCCAAATGCATATAGTAATATAGTCCACTTAAAATATACTAAGGTATCACTTGCCAATACTATTCCTGTCACATCCCAAGATTTTCCAAATCTTGTAATATGAAAATAAATGAATAAAATAAAACTATGTTTGATTTTCAGAGCCAGAAGAAACTTTTTGAATTCAATTGGAACTTCAAACCCATTTGAATCAAATAAAATCCTAAAGGGATTTAAAAACATAAAACAATTAACAAAGGAAAATAAAATATTTTTGGAAATACTATTTGGATCTTTTAATAAAAGATTTGGTCTTTAAAAGAAAAGATGGATTTATAAATAAAGATTATTTTATAAAGCCAAAATTAAAACCTTGGACAAACTTATGAATTAAAACATTTTATTTTGATTAAAAATAGCAAAGGTTTAATTAAATAAAATAATAAGGAATTAATATCCAAATTTTGTTCAAATAAAAGGTTTTACCATTTTAATTGAAAACATCAAAACTACTTAAATTATTTAAATTATGGTTTCCAAGCATTTTATAATCACAAATAAAACCTACTGGAATGTTTTGACTTTGTTTTAGATTTCAAAAATAAATATTTTAAATAAAATAAGTCCTAATTGATTTCTTAATGAAAGTCTATTATATATAATTATTAATGGACCCTAAAATAAAAGGTTATTTTATTTTATTTTAAAACAAGTTTCCAAGTATTCTATATTTCCCAAACAAAACCTACTGATTTGGTTTTGAAAATATTTGGATTTCAAATGGGGATTTTATTAATTATATCAAACCTTATTTGATTAATAAACCATGGTCCATTTTATTTAATTAATAAATGGAATCTAAAAGGATTTAAAATATTATTTCATTTTTGACTTTAGTTTATGAATGATAAACAGAACCAAAAACTTATTACAAGTGTGGTGAATGCTTGAAATACTTGAATGATTGTCTTGTTGTTGAATTGTGAAAAGATTTTCAAATCAGTAAATAGAAATAGAAAAGGAAAATATTTTTGTACAAAAAAAAGAGAAACAACAGCAACCCAACAAGGCCCAGCCCAACAGCCCAACAAACCATCTGCCCTCTCCCCCGAACCATTTTTCCTCACCGCTGAAACAACCCGCGGAGCCACTGACTAGTGGACCTCCCCCTCGTTTCTTTTCCCCACTGACGACTGGACCCATTTTCCTGTTCATCCTCCTTCTTCCTCGCGGTAACAGCGCCCCTTCTCCTCGACCGTTTCTGGCGACAATTGCGAGCATCAATTGACGTTAAGGCGGCAGTTAATCGCTCCTGCGACCGCGCATTCTTAAGCACCTCCCTCTCCGCGACATTTTTCCCCAGACCACTCCTCCTCTCTGCCCCTAGGCTGTCGCCAATCTCTTCTGCACCGCCGCCGTCTCCGACGAGCTTAGCTCTCAATTCCGGCCACACACTGCCTCCCCTTGCTTCATCGACCAAGCACGCACGCTCCCCATCCCCTGGCGCTTCTGTCCGTGCCCTCCGTTCAACCGCGGGCGCCCCAGCGCGTCGGCTACGACGAGCTTCCGAACGCCGCCGCGTCTGCAACCTCTCCGACGACCTTCCCCGGTAAGCCTCGACCGCCCCGCGCCCTCTCGTTCAGGCACACAGCTCTGCCTTGATCTTACGATTCTAACCGTGCCCTCGTTTTGCTTCGGGGTGAACCACAGAGTCTACCTCGACCACGACCACGCGCAACCGATGCCAGACCTAACTCCGGCGAGCAATTGCCGCAGTACCGGAGCGCCCCTTATCAAGCCAACAGCACGTTGAGCATCGCCGCGACCTCCTGAACCCGGTGAGCATCCTCTCCCCCTTCCTTGCTTCCTGTATCGCCGGCACCGCCGCGAAGCAAAGTCGCCGCCGCCAGTCGCCGTCACCAGCGCCGCCACTCGATGACTAACGTGCTATGCACCGTAGGATGTAGATCCAAGCGCTGCGATTAGATCACTTACCGCGAAGAGGTACGCGTCCTGTGCCGCACGATTCGATTAGATCCAAAGGCTGTAAACGCGCGATCCAACCGAACCGGTATCGACCAATGAAACGACGACGCGTGGCCAGTATTAAAACTAAAAACAGATTTGAATCAGAATTATTTGCAAACTTCAAACCACTGTAACTTTCAAACCACACGTCCAAAAATTACAAATTTTATGTCGTTGGATTCAGGAGAGCAAGACCTAAACAACCATGGCCTTAGTTTAGAAAATAGTATCTGTTAGCTTGCTTGGTTTTGCAGAATCTTTTGAGAGCTTGTTTAGAGTAGGAAAATTGTTTAAAATTGATTTTAGGATTAAATCTTTTGCAAAATGGTTTGTAGTGACCATACTGACCTTAGGAACCAACCCATGGTTTTGGAAATGAAATTGGAAAAATTTAGAATGGATTAATTGAATTAGTTTGATTCTAGCTAAGTAAAGATAATGGTTTTATTATGAAAAAGGATTTTGGAATAAAAACCTTGGGAAAATATTTTGATTCAAAGCTACTGACCCCAAAACACCAAGTCTTGAGAGTTAGAAACTTTGGGTGAAAACTTAAAGGTTTTTAGAATTGATAAAACTAATTTCCACCACATAAAATGATGAATGGTTTTAAAAATGGTTTTGGGAAAAACCCTCTAACTAGTGACTCTACCATTTTGGTAAATGACCAATTTGGACCTTACAAAGTTTAGAAACCTAGTGGAGACCAACCTTGCAATAGAACCATCCTTTGCATACTTATGCATGACTTAGATTCCATTGCTTTGTGAGTATGAAATTGTTTGTTTGACTTTGGTTTGGAATGTTAGTTGATTTTGTGTTTACTTGATTGACTTGTAGTGAATTTAGCAAAGTGTGAGACTAACAAGATCAAGGAGTGAACCACCATTCCCTACCAAAAAGGCAAGTGACACTACCATCTAAAGTCCTACTATTTTCATTATACTTAGTGGATTTTGAAAACATGCATGAAAATAATTTATACTTATGCTATGCTAAATCCTAATAGGATGCCCTTATATTACTTAGTGAAAACATGTCACATCCCAAGATTTTCCAAATCTTGTAATGTGAAAATAAATTAATAAAATAAAATTTTGTTTGATTTTCAGAGCCAGAAGAAACTTTTTGAATTTAAATGGAACCTCAAACCCATTTGAATTAAATAAAATCCTAGCTAGGTAAAGTTATGTAATGTAATAGCCAAATGAGCTATGTAAGATGTAATAAAATTATGTTATTCCTGGTTATAAAGTTATATTATGACCTTTGTTTCTTGATATTACATCTTAACTGTGGATGCTAGCTATTGATCCAGGGACTAGCATTGTAAACACAGGGGACTCTACCTTATTAAAGGTTGGGACCCTTTACAAAACATTGAAGTTGTACATGCTTAGCCATGCTATATTTTGAAAAGAGATGCATGTTGAGATTTTACAAAGTTGAGAAAAGGACTTGTGTTTTATATAATAAAACAAGGACTCAATGAACCACCTAGGTGGAGGATACTTTAAGTTTTGGAGAAGGTGGCAACAAAAGGAACCATGTCTATGGAAATCACTTTGTGTTGGACTCCAAAAGAAAACCACCTAGGAAACTTAGAGATCAAACATGCTTCTCCAATTGTGGCTTTCGTGTGCAACCACATGCTATTATGGCTCTGGCTTAGTCAATTACATTAGGAAGACCCATACATTGTCTTTAGTTACTGGACATGGGGATCTGGAATGCTTCATGGGGGCTGAAGACAAAGCTAGCAATGATGTATGGGAGGACCTTTTGGAAAGACTTCGTCACATTCTCAGTCTGCCAGTACTCCATCTTGGTGAGCACTAATCCAGTAGGCCACTGGTGGCAACAAGATGGGATTGTGACATGTGGGTAAAGTGTACTCCTTCTGCAGAAGATAATAAAATCTAAGTACTTAGCCGTGTCCCCGGTTATGGACAATACTGAGCAACTAAAGTTTGAACTATGGGAGATCTCGACATTCCAACTTCTAAAATAAAAACTTGATGCACTTGGGGGTACCAAGGAATTCAAAGAGATTTTGTTAAGCTTGATGCACTTGGGGTTACCAAGGTGCTCAAGAGATTTTGATGAAAACATGAACACTTGGGGTTACCAAGGAACTCATGAGATTTTGATAAAACTTGTTGCACTTGGGGTTACCAAGGTGCTCAAGGAATTTTGACAAGGACTTGAACACTTGAGTTTCTACCAAGGAGTTCAAGGAACTTGGAAAAGAGATTTGACAAAGGACCAAAACCATTTTGAAAAGATAGGATAAAATATTGCTTAATGCAAATGAGCCTAAAACTCTACTTAGCCAAATTTGCATGTAATGATAGGATCCACTTATATTAAACATAACAGTGAAGCTTGCCAATACAATTCAAATGTATTGACCCTTGTGGCTGTAACTTGTAATGTTGCAGGTTTGATTGATTTTAGTGAAGATTATGTGATTAGGATTACAAAGTCTACAACCAACATCTGCCTGTGGCACTTTGAAGATGAAGGACCCATACTTATAGTTATTCCGCTGCAATGTAATGTAATAGCCCAATGAGCTATGTATGATGTAATAAAATTATGTTATTCCTGGTTATAAAGTTATATTATGACCTTTGTTTCTTGATATTACATCTATACTGTGGATGCTAGCTATTGATCCAGGGACTAGCATTGTAAAACACAGGAGGAATTTACCTTATTAGGTTGAGACCTCTACAATTCCAAAGTATTGACCCTCTGTGGCTGTAACTTGTGATGTTGCAGGTTACTCCGATGATGAGTAGGAGTCATGAGTCTACACTCAACATGCTTGCCTGTGGCACATGAAGATGAAGACTTATGTTTATTTACTTATTCCTTAAACTCTTGTATTAGGCCTATGGCCCTGAGTTGTAAAAGACTATGTTTTATCTCTGGAATGAATGTAATAAACGACCTTTGTATCTGTGTACTTCATCTAAAACTGTGGATGCTAGCATTGATCCAGGGACTAGCATTGCAATCACAGGGATCCTTTCCTTTATAAAGGAGGGGTCTAACAGATGGTATCAGAGCACTGTGTTGCCTGTAGGATTATGACCCTAGGATTGGAAACCACTAAGGAAAATTTTAAATACTTCTACACTTGTCTATTCTTCTCGTAAACTTTTCTAATCTTCTCATTCTCATCTCTATTTGTAGATGAACTCCATCAACGAAGCCGTGAAGAAAGTACCACTCATGACCATGACCTTGGAGTGTGAAAATGAGTTTCCCAAGATTCTCAAGGACCTCATGGTGGCAATGGAAGCACATGGAGCAGCTATATACAAAGGCTTTCCAGTGATGGATGAAGGAGTGGAGTATTGGTGGGTGCAACTTCACTTGTACAAAAACAAGGAAGACAACCACAAATAAAGGGGATTCTGCATGTACACCAACACTGTGATGCACACCACATTTTTTGAGTCAGCCAGAGATGCAGCTTGGAAGACTATCAAAGAACTAAGTGCTAGAGTCAAGTGCAGGATGCTCAACCTCCAAAAAGACTTAGAGAAAGAGAAGGAACTTACTCAAGAGTTGGAAGCCACCAACCAAGATTTAAGGGGAGATATAATAGACTTAGTGATGGAATCATGTGAACAAGATAGGTGGGTTGCCTCTAGGAACATTGTGATAGCCACCCGATCCAGTGAGATAGGATTGTGAGCACACTTCGTTAGTTGGACCACCATCTATCACCTTATTTTCCAAAAATGATACCTTAAATAAGTATGGACCTTGATTGATGTAATGGACTTATGAAAGTATGACTTGTGTGATGTTTGTGTTCCATGGATATGTATGAATGTTTGACTTGTTTTATCTTAAATTGTGTTGTTCTAACTTTTTCAATCTTATAAATAGATGCCTATTACCATCAGCACCGTTGAGGAGCTCCAGGTTACCCGTTTTGGTCCCCGTATCATTGAGCTTACCACTTTGCTCGATCTCCCTCTTCCCACCATCACGGTGTACCCACTCACCAAGTTCGAGAGGAAGGACCTCTGGGGCTTCAAGGTGAACCAGCCCGGACGCCAGACAGAGCCCACTACGGAGGCCATCGTCTTCAAGCTGATGCACGACGACAGGGAGAGAGGCATGTAGGTAGTCATGCAGGACCTGATAGGACGTCTGTTAGGCCGTCACTCCCGACAGGTTAGGGGCACTCACTTCCACGTCTTCGGAAGACGTGATGTTGATGGAGAGTCCATCGACTTTGAGGACGACTCGAGGGACGCGGCAGAGCCGATACGTCTCTACCTCCAGGACTTAGAGACTCTCCTCAGGCACGTAGACGCGGATAGGACGAACGTCATGCTCGGCAATGAAGAGATTCAGGTGCAGCTTCGCGAGAAGGACAAGCTTTTTGCGCAGCAGGATGAGATGATCAAGGAAATGGAGACAAAGTTCGAGGCCCAGGACCGCAAGTTCAAGAGTCAGGAGAAACGCGTCCAGGATAGGAACAAGAAGATCCGGGACATGACCGAGGAACTGAAGTCCAAGGATTTCAAGCTAGAGCAGCAGCAGATGGTTATTGAGAGGCTTCGCTCCCAGAAGAGGGCTCTCAAGGCCAAGGTCGATTCCTTGACCACTACGATTGAGGAGAACAAGACCGCGATGGAGAACGCAGGTCTTACCTTCATCGAGGAGGAGATTGATGCTGATGAGTAGACTTGACTGTTCGTTTATCTTTCATATTCGTACTTGTTATTGTGAACTTGTTATTGGACCATCCGACATGTGGATGGCTTGCCTCTTGTGTGTTTCATTTCATGAACTTATTATCAGGTTGTTGAACTTTTATTCTTGAAATTGCATGCTATGTGTTTGCTTGTGATGTATTGTGCATAAAACATCTATGGGTATCTCATTCTTATCTATTTGAACAAACCACAGATGCCTCCCCGTCGCGCAAACCCCAACCCCAACAACATCACCCCGGAAATGCAACAAATGATGAATGCGCAAATACAGCTTATGCAAATGATGACGACATTCATTCAAAACCAGAATAACAACAACAACAACCCCAATAACAACAACAACAACAATAACAACAACAACAACCCTCCGGGTTTTGATATGCTCACCAGATTTCTGCGATTGAGGCCAGCAAAGTTTTCGGGGACGACTGATCCCATGGTGGCCAATGACTGGCTACGTTCCGTGAACAAGGATTTAGTGACCGTGGGCTGCACGGATGCTGAAAAAGTCAGGTTCGCAGCACATCTGTTGGAAGGACCAGCCGCCACATGGTGGGACAACTTCCAAATCACCACTCCTATTGATGAGGTGACTTGGGCTATCTTTGAAGATGGCTTTCGCACTGCTCATATCTCATCGGGAATGATGAGCCTAAAAAAGAAAGAGTTTCACAACTTGAAGCAGCGCCACCGCAGCGTAGCTGAGTACATAGAAGAGTTCAACAATCTGACGCGCTATGCACCGGATGAGGTTGACACGGATGCCAAAAGAAAGGAAAAGTTTCTGGAAGGCTTGAATGATGAGCTGAATCTGCAGCTGTCTGTGGCATATGTTCCAACTTATCAGTCTTTGTGTGACAAGGCTGCTATTTTGGAGAGTAAAATGAAGCAAGTCGAGAGTAGAAAGAGGAAACACTCCGACAAGCACAGCTCGGGATCGTCTCACAAACGATCTCACTATGATGACAGTGGCAGCTCAGGATCCCATAAGCATGGGAAATTCAACAAGCACCACAACCACAACCGTCATGACAACAAGCATCATCGCAGTCATGACAATGACAAGTACAAGAACCACAAGGGTGGACATAAGAGCCACTATAGTGGAAATGGTAGTGGAAGTGGAAGTCAGCCTGCAAAAAAGGACATCAGTCAGGTTGAGTGCTTCAAGTGCAAGAAGCTGGGGCATTATGCTAATGAGTGCCCTGAGAAGAAAGTGGAAGGACCTAACAAGCCAAATCCTTTCCAGAAAGGACAGGTTAACCACATCAATGTGGAGGAGGTCTATGAAGAGCCTGATGCCGTTGCTGGTAAGTTCAGACTCAATTCCATTCCAGCATTTGTACTCTTTGACACTGGTGCATCTCATTCATTCATATCAAAAGCATTTGTTGATAGAAATGGGTTTGCATCTTAAAACATTGGGTGTCCAATAAAAGTTAGTTCTCCGGGTGGAGATATGATAGTAAGTCTTGGATGCCGGGATCTTGTCATAGAGTTTGGAAAGCATAAGTTTCCAGTGAGCCTGATAATCCTAGATTCCCAAGGACTAGACGTAATTTTGGGAATGGATTGGATGGCTAAGTATGAAGGAGTACTAGATTGTGCTAATCGTACAGTTACACTCACAACCCCAGAAGGAAAAAGAATAAAATTCAGATCCAATTTTGAATCCAAAGGAAGTAAGCTAAATTCTCTTAAGGGGGTTAGCATGGATAGTGTACCAATTGTGTGTGAGTATCCGGATGTGTTTCCGGAAGAGTTGCCAGGAATGCCACCGGATAGAGATGTGGAGTTTCTGATAGACTTGGTACCCGGTTCGGGACCAATAGCTAAGATACCATACAAAATGTCAGTTGATGAACTGAAAGAGCTCAAGAAGCAACTAGGAGAACAGTTGCAGAAAGGATTTATCCAACCAAGTTCTTCATCTTGGGGAGCCCCAGTATTGTTCGTGGAGAAGAAGGATAGAACACAAAGATTATGCATTGACTACCGTTCTCTCAACGAGGTAACCATCAAGAACAAATATCCTTTGCCAAGAATCAACGACTTGTTTGATCAGTTAGAAGGAGCATGTGTGTTCTCGAAGATTGATCTTCGGTCAGGTTATTTTCAACTCAAAATAAGAGAGCAAGACATACCTAAGACAGCTTTCACCACAAGGTATGGATTGTATAAATACACAGTGATGCCTTTTGGTTTAACCAACGCTCCAGCATACTTCATGAATATGATGAACAAGGTGTTCATGGAATTCCTTGACAAATTTGTTGTCGTTTTCATCGATGACATCTTGGTCTACTCCAAGAGCAAAGAAGAACATGAAAGAGACTTACGCTTGATACTTGAAAAGTTAAGAGAGCATAAACTTTATGCCAAATTCAGCAAGTGTGAGTTTTGGTTAGAGGAAGTTGGTTTTCTTGGTCATATTATGACAAAGGATGGTGTGGCAGTTGATCCTGCTAAAGTTTCTGCTGTGACGGAGTGGGAATCTCCCAAGAATGTAAAAGAAGTTCGTAGTTTCCTTGGCTTAGCAGGTTACTACAGAAGATTCATTGAGAATTTCTCAAAAGTTGCTAAGCCAATGACAGAATTGTTAAAGAAGGACAAGAAATTTGCTTGGTCTGAAGGTTGCGAAGTCAGCTTCCAAGAGTTGAAGAAGAGACTTGTGACAGCACCAGTTCTATGTCTGCCAGATTTGGAAAAGGATTTCCAAGTATATTGTGATGCGTCTCATCAAGGGTTGGGTGCCGTACTTATGCAAGACGGTAAAGTCGTAGCCTATGCTTCGAGACAACTCAAAACTCATGAAGTAAACTATCCTACTCATGATTTGGAGTTAGCCTCTGTCGTCCATGCACTCAAAACATGGAGACATTACCTTTTGGGAAAACATTGTGAAGTATTCACCGATCATAAGAGTTTGAAGTATATCTTCACCCAGAAGGAAATCAATATGAGACAAAGGAGATGGCTAGAGCTTATCAAGGATTACGACTTAAGTTTGCAATACCACCCCGGTAAAGCAAATGTAGTAGCAGATGCTCTAAGTCGTAAGACGTTTGTAAATGGCCTTACCAAAGGAGAATTGCCAGATGACTTGTGCAAGCAATTCAAAGAACTCAGATTGGAGATTGTGCCTGAAGGACATCTCATGTCTTTGGATGTTCAACCCACTTTGTTGGACAAGATCCGAGAAGCTCAGAAGACTGATAAGGAAATTGAAAAGATTAAGGAAAATATTAGTCTAGGGAAAGCTAAGAGTTTCCATATAGACGAACAAGGTACTTTATGGCACGGGAAACGTATATGTGTTCCACAAGACCCGGAGTTGCGGAAACTGATTTTACAGGAAGCCCACAACTCTCCGTATTCTATTCACCTGGGAAACACCAAGATGTACATGGATATGAAAGAAAGGTTTTGGTGGAACAATCTCAAAAGAGACATCGCCGAGCATATTGCTTTGTGTGATGTGTGTAGCAGAGTAAAAGCGGAGCATCAGAAACCAGCTGGGTTGCTTCAACCACTGCCTATTCCTGAATGGAAGTGGGAAAATATCGGTATGGATTTCATTACCGGATTACCAAGGACCAGGTCAGGGTATGATTCCATATGGGTAGTAGTGGATCGCCTCACTAAAGTGGCTCATTTTATACCCGTGAAGACAACTTATACAAGTGCCAAGTTAGCCAAGATCTACATGAGCAGAATTGTATGCCTTCACGGTGTGCCTAAGAGTATAGTGTCTGATAGAGGAACTCAGTTTACTTCTCATTTTTGGAGACAGCTTCATGAATCCTTAGGAACGAGGTTGGAATTCAGCACTGCTTTTCATCCTCAAACTGATGGACAAACGGAAAGGACTAATCAGATTCTTGAAGACATGTTGAGGGCATGTGCCCTAGACTATGGAGCAAGTTGGGATGAGAGTTTGCCTTACGCAGAGTTCTCTTACAATAACAGTCATCAATCTAGTATTGGAATGGCACCATTTGAGTTACTCTACGGAAGGAAGTGTACCACCCCGTTGTTATGGAATGGTGTGGGAGAAAGAAGTTTATTTGGACCTGATCTTATCAAAGACGCCGAAGAGAAAGTCAAATTGGTTAAGGACAGGTTGAAGATAGCACAGTCCCGACAGAAAACCTACGCGAATTCTAAGCGTAGAGAAGTCACCTACGAAGTTGGGGATAGAGCTTACCTTAGAGTATCACCACTTCGTGGAGTGAAAAGATTTGGAGTCAAGGGAAAGTTGGCACCAAGATATGTTGGGCCATTCAAGATTCTAAGTCGCAAGGGAGAAGTTGCATATGAAGTTGAATTGCCGGAGTCTCTGTCAGCTGTCCATAATGTGTTTCATGTGAGTCAGCTTAAGAAATGTCACCCAGAAATGGAAGAATCTTCTCTGAAGGATACTATACCATTGGAAGAAGTTCAACTAGAAAGTGACCTCACCTATGAGGAAAAGCCTGTCAAGATTCTTGAGACAGCAGAAAGAGTCACAAGGACTAAGACTATCAAGTTTTGCAAGGTGCAATGGAATCATCATTCCGAAGAGGAAGCAACATGGGAGAGAGAAGAGGATCTTCGGAAAGACCACCCTCACCTATTTGCTAGCCAATCCGAATCTCGAGGGCGAGATTCATCTTAAGGGGGTTAGATTTGTAACATCCCTAAATTCATATTTCAAAGCTCATTCTTATCATCCTTGCATTCATCATCATTTAGGGTTTTCTCAAAAACATTTCAGAAAACAAAAACATATGGTGTCATGATTTTATGTGGACAGACTTATTTTAAATGGCCAACACCACTTGTAAGTTTGGTTGTTGTGAACCAGGAAGGTTACCTTCTATGAGCATAGGATTTAAGTGTAAATTTAAAACCAAGTTTTCAAATAGAAATGGGTTCCAAAAACCATTTTCAAATTTTAAACCAAGTGCCTAGCCTCTGATATTTGTATCCCCAAGCTTGACCAATCCTTTACAAAGCTACCCCATGGCTATATGACCATTTTTGAGACTACTGCTCACTACAAAAATCCCAGGAAATTTGAATTCAAATTGAACTTGATTTCATTTGAAAAACTATCCAGAAAATCAGAATAGAAAAGAAAAAGAATTAAACAAAGGAAAAAGGCCACACGCCAGGTTTTTGGCCCAGCCTTGAATCGAGCCCAACAAGCCCACCCGGGAGTTTTCTTTTCCTCTCACACGCGCCAGCGCACCCAGACAGTCACTGACGACCGGACCCCACCCTCACTTCGCGCACATCGCTGACGAGCGGGCCCTGTCCATGCTGTCCTCGTCTTCCCCAAACCGCGCCCGCGACCACGTCGCAGCTGCAGTCATGGCCGGTAATGGCGCGGCGTAATTGGGCATTAACCCGCGAGCGTTTCCTGTCGCACCCGAGCCTATTTAACCCTCTCTACCTCGCAAAAATTTCCCCCCAAACACCTCGCTCACTCCGCCACCAGGCTGCGCGCAATTGCATTCGAAGCTCCGCAGAACCGAGAACTCCGGCGACCAAATACGGTGAGCCTCGACCACCCCTCCCTCTCTGGTTCAAACGAGAATGATCAGAATGTTCTTGCGCACCCACTGATACCTCTGTTTTGGCCGCTCGTGACCCAGGTTGTCATCTCCATCCCTAGCCGAAACCGCCTGCGCCGCCGGCAAACCTCGGCGGCCAATTAAGGTAAATCCAGACCGCCCCTTGTCTTCTTCCTCACACGAGCCTGTTCGCCTGTGACTTGCGCAAGTACTGATGCCACACGTTCGTGCTAGGGCGACGCCAAGCCTCGGCAAGGACCACGTCTGCAAGCTACTATCGCCGCCCGTAACTCCGACGAGCAATCCTCGCCGTGTCAGCGCGCCCCTCTGCAAACCAGTACCACGTCGAGCTTCAGCACGCCTTTGAGGATCTGGTAAGCACTTTCTTGCTTCCTGGGGCGATCTAGAACGCCGGCACCACCGTAGTCAGACGCGCCGCCGCCAGTCAACGCCGCTAGCGCCGCCCGAGTATGGTTAGGTTGATTTGGAACGTTGGATCTAGATCATGTGGCGTAGATTAGAAAAAGGACGAAGAGGTACGCGCGCGTCTGAGCCGCCAGATCTCACTTAGATCGTGCGGTCTGCAGGACCCGATCCAACCAAAGCGGTACGCGCCAATAGGGACGCGACGTGTGGCAAGTGTTAGAACTAAAAACAGAATTAAAACCAGAATTTGATCCAAATTTCAAATGCTTATAACTTTTGATTGCCACGTTGGATTTTTTGCAAACTTTATACCGTTGGATTCAGTGAAACAAGGCCTTTCTGATTATGCAAAGTGTTTAACAAATAGTAACCATTAGAATTACTTTATTTGTAGAAACATGTTTAAGACTATTTTGAGTGTGGATTTAGTTTAGTATTTTGTTTTAGGGATAAATAAGTTTAGTTGGCAAACTTGTGACTTGTTAAGCTTCTGTAAACATGCACATGCTTGGTAGAGTTTTCAAAATCACCACTTAGTAAATTCTTGCATGCATTCATTCATTTTTTATTGTATATAATTGTGTGTAATGGTGTGCTACAAATTTTTGTGTAGATTTTGCTAGTGATTGTGATTGTGAGGAGTGCTACTCTCCCCATTACCAAGGCAAGTGATATTTTCATGAATATTTTCTATCCTATGTTTTATTCTAGCATTAGATATTTTGCTAAGTCTTGCATGCTATTTTGCCTAATGCTAAGTTGGGAAATCCTAAGTAGTGTAGAATTGTAGAATTGCTAGGGAATTTTCCTAAGTTAAGATATCATACCATGCTTAGCCTAGCTATTTAGCAAACAAGGGTTGGTGAAAATCTATACTTACTATAATGAAAATAATTCTAAGTCATGAGACTTATGCTTTTCTTAATAAAACCACTAAGTCAATAAACCTCCTAGGTGGAATGGAAAGATTGGGTTATGTTGAGTGGTTACACAAGGCCATGGACTTGGGTTGTGTATCTCACTTGTGGTATGCCACCCAGGCACAAAGGGATTTAGAGGCCAAGTGTTGAGAAAGCTTACAGTGCAACCACTTGGCAATATGGGCTCTGCCATGATCATATAGGTTGCTAGAACTTAGTCACTTGGACAGTTGGTGGTAGTGGGAATGATAGGTTGGAGCGCGTCCATTTGACTAAGGAAAGGCTTCTGAAGGGTCCTGTCTTGGGAAACCAAGTCTGGTGGGGAAAGTGCACAACCTCTGCAGATGGAAAACCTAAGTACTTAGCCTAGTCCAAGGCAATGGACAACTTGAGCATCAATACATGGAAGCTACAAGAATCTCATCACTCCAACTTCTAAATAAAACTTGTGGGTGAACAAGGGTGAAGGACCCCAATGTCTATTGGTGGTTTCTTGGGAAGTTTTTGATAAAGAAAACTTAGTGATTTCAACTAATAGGTAAAACCTATTTTCAAGCAAAGCAAGCCAAGCTACACTTAGCCAAATCATATAGTAATATAGTCCACTTAAAATATACTAAGGTATCACTTGCCAATACTATTCCAAAGTATTGACCCTCTGTGGCTGTAACTTGTGATGTTGCAGGTTACTCCGATGATGAGTAGGAGTCATGAGTCTACACTCAACATGCTTGCCTGTGGCACATGAAGATGAAGACTTATGTTTATTTACTTATTCCTTAAACTCTTGTATTAGGCCTATGGCCCTGAGTTGTAAAAGACTATGTTTTATCTCTGGAATGAATGTAATAAACGACCTTTGTATTTGTGTACTTCATCTAAAACTGTGGATGCTAGCATTGATCCAGGGACTAGCATTGCAATCACAGGGATCCTTTCCTTTATAAAGGAGGGGCCTAACATTAAGTGGGAGCGCTAAGACATATTTCTAATACATTATGTGGAGGACATCTTGTTGATTAGAAATAATGTATATTTTATTGACAAAGGTTAAGAATTTCATTTTGATGAAATACTTAGGCAAAACCCGAATATTTAGCGTGAATGTCTATAGTGGATAGACTGTAACGCCAATATGGTTGTGCCAAACGTACATATATGAGATATTGAAGGAGTTCAATATAGAATCAACAAGAAACGGTTCTTGTCGCATGGAAAGGAATTGAATCAAGATTCAAGTGTATCGACACTTGATAAGTGAAACAAGATTCAAGTGCTTTGACACTTGATGAGTAAAATCACAAGAATGTCTTGATCAATCATACCATGATATGTACACATCCAAATATGTCCTATGCTCTAAGTGTTATGAGCATATACCAGAATGAATCATAAAATGATCATTGGACGATAATGAGGATATTCTTATGATCTTTTGGAAGAACTAAGAATATATTTGTGTAGAGGTGACAAACAATTACAAATAGTTCATTGTAAAGCGTTACATTGATACTAGTTTTGTCACAAGATACAAATTAAGTTTATCTCAATTTAAACTATGGGTGGCACAATGTAATGGAAAGGAGATTCCATGATGGATTTGGAAGAGTTCCAAAGTTAAGACATTGTGACGGATACTACAACAAAAGGCTAAGTATATGACTGCTATGGTAGCAGCAAAGGAGGGAATTTGTGTCAAGTAGTTTGTTATCAAACTAAGGTGTGGTTCGCAACGGGCTAACACTAAATATATATTGTATGACAATAGTATCGACATGATTTAACCCCAAGGAACTAAAGGTCTCACCGAAAGACCAAATTTATACAATGCCATCTCATTGGAGAATGAGTGATGCGTGAAGACGCAAAGACATGCAAATACACACGGACCTGAAGCGTCAGATCCGTAGATTATGTTAACCACTTGCAATTGCGTATATGGAACACCGGAAAGCCATAGGTGTTCAATACGCAGATGTAGAGGTCCCAATCTTTAATAAGATAGAGCCTCCTGTGTTTTACAATGCTAGTCCCTGGATCAATAGCTAGCATCCACAGTTAAGATGTAATATCAAGAAACAAAGGTCATAATATAACTTTATAACCAGGAATAACATAATTTTATTACATCACACATAGCTCATATGGCTATTACATTACATTGCAGCGGAATAACTATAAGCATGGGGTCCTTCATCTTCAAAGTGCCAGGCAGATGTTGGTTGTAGACTTTGTAATCCTAATCAATCAATCTTCACTTAAAAACAATCAAACCTGCAACATACAAGTTACAGCCACAAAGGGTCAATACATTTGAATTGTATTGGCATGTGATACTATGGTAGTATAGTGGAGTCTATCATCTATATGCATTTGGCTAAGTGGAGTTGTGGCTTGCATTGCTCAAAATAGGTTTTTCCTTAACATTTGAAAATACTAAGTTTTTGCTTTGACAAAATCATTTTTTTCTAAACCAAAGATTGAAGATCCTTTACAAGGCATCTCTCAATCAAAGATTGAAGATTTCAAACAACCCTTGTTCAATCCACAAGTTTTAATTTAGAAATTTGAATGATGAGATTCTTGATTGCTTCCATGTCTTGATGCTCAAATTGTCCTTTACCAGGGACATGGCTAAGTACTTAGATTTTACACTCTGCAGAGGTGGTGCACTTTCCCCACAAGACTTGGTTTCCCAAGACAAGATCTTTCAGAAGCCTTCCCTTAGACCAAGATGGACGCGTTCCAACCTATCAAACACTACCACCCACTGTCCATATGGCTAAGTTCTTGCAACCTATATGATCATGGCAGAGCCCATATTGCCAAGTGGTTGCACTTGAAGCTTCTCAACATTTGACATCTCAAATCCCTTTGTTTCCTGGGTGGCCATCCACAAGTGAGATACACAAGGTCAACCATAAACATGGGCCTTGTGAACCACTCAACATAACCCAATCCTTCCATTCCACCCGGGTGATTCATTTACTTAGTTGTTTTATTAAACAAAACATAAGTCCTCAGACTTAGAATATTTTTCCATAGTGTGAATATATATTCCACCCATGTTTTCTATTAGCTAGGCTAAGCTTGATAGTAGTAGGAATATTAATTTAGGAAAATCCTACTAAGGATTCATCTTCTAGGTTTTCCTATAGCAAGGTCTATACTTAGCAAAATCCATGCAAGTTTTACTTAGCAAAATCACTAATGCATAGGGAAAGTAATGGGATAGAAAGTATGAAGCATCACTTGCCTTTTTGGTAGGGAATGGTGGTTCACTCCTTGATCTTGCTAGTCTCACACTTCACTACAAGTCAATCAAGCAAACACCAATTCAATTTACATTCCAAACCAATATTCACTCAAACAAATTCACACACACAAGACAATGGAAACCAATTCATGCATGGGAGCATGCACAAGATAGTTTTATTTTGCAAAGGGGATCTCTATGGGGTTTCTAAACTTTGTAAGATCCAAATTGGTCATTTACCAAAGTGGCAAAGTCTTTAGCAAGAGGGGTTTGTCCAAAAACTATTTTTAAATCCATTCATCATTTCATGTGGTGAAAAAATGTTTTTATTAAGGCAAAACTCTTAAGTTGTTCACCAAATGAGTTGCTAATTTGCAAAACTTGGTGTTTTGGTTCAGTGGGTTTGATCAAACCATTTTCTTAAAGTTTTCTTTCCATAAACATTTTCATAACAAAAACCATTCTTTTTATTTGGTTGGAAAATGGCTAAGTCAAGTAATCCAACCTAATTCTTTACAAAATCAATTTTAACACCAAGGGTTGGTTCCTAGGGTCAGTAAGGTCACAACCATCCAATTTGCAAAAGTTTTAACCCTAAAAACAATTTTAAACAATTTTTATACTCTAAATAAGCACACAAAAGAATCTGCAAAAACAAGCAATTTAATAGATACTATTTACTAAACCAAGGGTAGGGTTGGCTAGGGCTTGTTCCACTGAATCCATTGATATAAAATTTGCAATTTTTGGACGTGTGGATCCAAAGATACAAAGGTTTGAAGTTTGCAAATAATTCTGTTTCAAAAATCTGTTTTAATTCAAACACTGGCCACGCGTCGAGCCGTGATTGGCCGGTACCGTTTCGGCTGGATCGGCAACGTGGACCACAGGATCTGGGTAGATCGCACGGCGCAGATCGTTCGATACCTCTTCACTCACTTTCTTTCCTAGCCGCTGGATGACGATCTAACGGTTCATAGGTGGTTGACCAATAACTGGCGGCGCCGGCGGCGACGACTGGCGGCGCACGCTCTGTCCGAGGTGGTCTGGCCGTTCTAGGAAGCGAGAGAAGAGGAGGAGAGGCTCGCCGTGATCGCCGGGTCATGGGGAAGCTCGACGTGGTTTCGAGGAGGCGAGGGGTGCACTGGGGCGATACTAATCGCTCGCCGGAGTTCCTGCTAGCGTCGGGTTCGCTCGGGCGTCGTCGGAGACGAGGCTACAGTGCTTGCTAGGACAAACAGAAGACAGTTTCAGATGCGTAAGGCTATGGCGACGATGTGTGCGTGAAGGAGAGGGCGCGGGGTGGTCGGAAATTACCTGTGAGGCTCGTCGGAGAAGAAGCAGACGGCGGCGGTACTGGAGGTTGTCGTTGGCGAGGCTCAGGGGCGTCCACGGTCGAACGGGTGGTACGGGGAGGAGTGTCTGGAAGTGGGGAAGCTGCTAGGGTGCTCGAGAAGGCAGGGGGTGGCGTGTACTGGCCTGAATTGGCCGAAGACGGTGGTCGGAACAGAGGAGCTCGAGGAGGAATCGGGGCGGCCTGGTGGCGTGCTTTGGGGAGGGGGTAGAGGGGAACGAGACGGGAGGTGCTAGTGTTTTATCAGGCACGGTCAATGGCGGGTTTAATCCATCCTTCAATGCGAATTACGCCGGGTTTAACTCGCCTGCAACGGCCGGCGAGGGGGGGAGGCGTGGTTCGCGGGTGGGGAAGAAGGGGGCGTGGTGTGGGGTCCTCTGGCAGTGAGAGAAAGGGAGTGGAGGTGGGGTCAGTAGTCAGTCGCTCGGTGGGTAAGTTGCTGGGTGAAAGAAAACGATTCGGGGTGGAGTGGGCTTAATGGGCTGTCTCAGTTGGGTCAGGTCCACTTCCATTTTTTTTATTCTGTATCCTTTTCTTTTTCTATTTCTGAATTCTGTTTTGAATTTCCAAACAAACAAACATGGTTCAAATCAATTCAAACAACACCCAAACTTTGTAATATTGAAATTAGTTATGTTCAGTAACATGAACCAAAATTCAAAAATAAAAATAATATTTTAAATCTTTTTAGGTTCTATTTATTAATTAAGTAAAATGGTTCATTAGTTATTAATAAAAATAGGGTTTGGTTTATTTATTAAAATCTTCATTTGAACTCCAAATACTTTCAAATCTAAATCAGTAGGTTTTATTTGAAAATATAAGATACTTGAAATACTTGTCTAAAATAAACATTTTATTTTAGGTCCATTAATAATTAAATAAAATGGGCCTTAGTTATTAAATCAAATAGAGTTTGATTTTATTAATAAAATCCTTATTTGAATCCTAAATATTTTTAAAACCCAAATCTGTAGGTTTTATTTGGGAAATATAGAATACTTGGAAATTTGTTTAAAACAAAATAACATTCTTGTTTTAGAGTCCATTATTAATTAAATATAATAGACTTTCATTATTAAATAAAATAGGATTTGTTTTATTGAGATATTTATTTTGAAATCTAAAATAAAACTAAAACACTTTAGTAGGTTTTATTTGTGAATATCAAATATTTGGAAACTTATTTTAAATAATTTAATAAGTTTTGATGTTTCAATTAAATTGGTAAAACCTTTTATTTAAATAAAGTTTGGATATTAATTCCTTATTATTTTATTTAAATATACCTTTGCTACTTTTATTTAAAACAAAATGTTTTAATTCAAAAGCTTGGCCAAGGTTTTAATTTGGCTTTATAAAATAATCTTTATTTATAAACTTCTATTTCATTTGAAAACAAATCTTTTCATTTAATTGTTTCAAAATAGTAATTCCAAATGTTTTTATTTTTCCTTTTATTAAATGTTTATCTTTTAAATTTTCTTTAGGGTTTTAATTGATACAACTGGTTTGAAGTCCCAATTGAATTCAAAAAGGTTTCTTCTGGCCTTGAAAATCAAACAAAGTTTTATTTTATTAATTTATTTTCACATTACAAGATTTGGAAAATCTTGGGATGTGACAGCATAGTTTTCAAACTAGATTATTGTCTCTAGTGCAAGTGGGAGACTGAAGGTAATATGCCCGAGAGGCAATAATAAAGTGGTTATTATCGTATTCCTTGTTTATGATAAATGTTTATTTTGCATGCTATAATTGTATTAATACGGAAACGTTAATACATGTGTGTTTAATAAACAAACAGAAAGTTCCTAGTTATGCCTCTCTCATAAACTAGCTCGTTGATTAACAAGATGATCAAGGTTTCCTGATCATGGACATTGGATGTTGTTAATAATGGGGTCACAACATTAGTGTAATGGTGTGATGAACATTCATCTGAAGTATAGCATTACGATCAAAGTCATTGAGTTTATATTGCTATAACAACTTACGAAGTGATCCTAATCCTTAGACCATGAGATCATGTCAATCACTAACACCGGAAGAGTTCCTTGATAACATCAAACGTCACACCGTAACAGGGTGATTATAAAGATGGATTCAGAACTAATAAAGTGTTATGTTGAGGCTCATGGATCGAGAGTGGAATTTGTTCATCCTGATGACGGATAGATATACTCTGGGCCCTCTCGGTGATATCACATTGATTAGCTTGCAAGCAAGTGATTTGATCACTAGAATGTTATATCACGGGAACGAGAAAAGAGTGCATGTCAGTAATGAGATCAAACTAGGTATGGAGATACCGATGATCGAATCTCGGACATGTAATATATCGCGAAACAAAGGGATTAAGATACTAGCGTAAAAGGTTCCGACGATCACAAGAAAGTCATCGTTGAATGTGTGGGAGTCAGTATGGGTCTCCAGATCCCGCTTCTGATTATTGATCCGAGAGGGGTCTCGATCATGTCCGCATTATTCGTGAACCGTAGGGTGACACACTTAAGAGACACCGACATCCATTTGGAGCAAAAGTTTCATGCCGAAAAGAATAACAAGCGCAGGAATTTATTTCACTAGATACCGAAACGGGTTTTCGGGTGAAATTGCAGAAAGTGTTTCTGCATGTGAAATGAAATACTAGCAAGGGGTTATATGTGAATGTTTGTCATTAAAGTAATTGACAAAATTCTGAATAAATAAAAGGAGTTTTATTTAATGAGAGTTTGCATTAAATTTGGTGGAAATTTAATGGGAATTTGAGTGGGTTTTTGAGTGGAGGGAATTGAAAGGCTTTTGTGTGAGTGGAGTGTCCACCCACATGAATGAAAGGAGGGGAGGGGGCAGCCCCATGGCTGGGCGCATGGCCCCTTGGGTGCCCCCCTCTCCCTATAAAAGGAGCCCCCCTCCCTCTCTCTCACTCACACCTCCTCGTGAAGGATCTCTCTCCCCCTCTAGAATTTATCCCCCATGGTCTCGGACTAGCGAGATACATGTTCCCGGTGGCTATTCGGCAAGAAAGAGTTGTGCTTCCGCTGCATCGCTGGAGCGAGGAAGCGGAGGTTGCTCGGTGCCTCGAACGTGTGTGCGAGCACGGATGCGCTGCTGTTTTGCGGCGCTAGGACTTCCTCTCGATCTTGAGATCGGCAAGAGATCGTCTAGATCAACCACGAGTTTGGACTCGTTAAGCTTTGTCGGTCTTCAAGGGTATGTTCTCTACGGATATACATCCGCCCGTTGTTTGTATCTAGTAGATAGATCTTGGTACATAGTTGTTCCCATCGTAGGAAAATTTTTGTTTTCTATGCTGCGAACCCTACAGTCTAAAGGGAATATGCCCGAGAGGCAATAATAAAGTGGTTATTATCGTATTCCTTGTTTATGATAAATGTTTATTTTACATGCTATAATTGTATTAATACGGAAACGTTAATACATGTGTGTTTAATAAACAAAAAGGAAGTTCCTAGTTATGCCTCTCTTATAAACTAGCTCGTTGATTAACAAGATGATCAAGGTTTCCTGATCATAGACATTGGATGTTGTTAATAACGAGGTCACAACATTAGTGTAATGGTGTGATGAACATTCATTCGAAGTATAGCATTACGATCAAAGTCATTGAGTTTATATTGCTATAACAACTTACGAAGTGATCCTAATCCTTAGACCATGAGATCATGTCAATCACTAACACCGGAAGAGTTTCTTGATAACATCAAACGTCACACCGTAACAGGGTGATTATAAAGATGGATTCAGAACTAATAAAGTGTTATGTTGAGGCCCATGGATCGAGAGTGGAATTTGTTCATCCCGATGACGGATAGATATGCTCTGGGCCCTCTCGGTGATATCACATTGATTAGCTTGCAAGCAAGTGATTTGATCACTAGAATGTTATATCACGGGAACGAGAAAAGAGTGCATGTCAGTAACGAGATCAAACTAGGTATGGAGATACCGATGATCGAATCTCGGACATGTAATATATCGCGAAACAAAGGGATTAAGATACTAGCGTAAAAGGTTCCGACGATCACAAGAAAGTCATCGTTGAATGTGTGGGAGTCAGTATGGGTCTCCAGATCCCGCTTCTGATTATTGATCCGAGAGGGGTCTCGATCATGTCCGCATTATTCGCGAACCGTAGGGTGACACACTTAAGAGACACCGACATCCATTTGGAGCAAAAGTTTCATGCCGAAAAGAATAACAAGCGCAGGAATTTATTTCACTAGATACCGAAACGGGTTTTCGGGTGAAATTGCAGAAAGTGTTTCTGCATGTGAAATGAAATACTAGCAAGGGGTTATATGTGAATGTTTGTCATTAAAGTAATTGACAAAATTCTGAATAAATAAAAGGAGTTTTATTTAATGAGAGTTTGCATTAAATTTGGTGGAAATTTAATGGGAATTTGAGTGGGTTTTTGAGTGGAGGGAATTGAAACGCTTTTGTGTGAGTGGAGTGTCCACCCACATGAATGAGGGAGAGGTGGGGCACCCTCCATGGCCGGAGGCCATGCCCCTTGGGCTTCCCCCCCTCCCCTATATAAGGAGCCCCTCCTCTCACTTCTCACACACACCTCCTCGTGAAGGATCTCTCTCCCCCTCTAGAATTTATCCCCCATGGTCTCGGACTAGCGAGATACATGTTTCCGGTGGCTATTCGGCAAGAAAGAGTTATGCTTCCGCTGCATCGCTGGAGCGAGGAGGCGGAGGTTGCTCGGTGCCTCGAACGTGTGTGCGAGCACGGATGCGCTACTGTTTTGCGGGCTAGGACTTCCTCTCGATCTTGAGATCGGCAAGAGATCGTCTACATCAACCACGAGTTTGGACTCGTTAAACTTTGTCGGTCTTCAAGGGTATGTTCTCTACGGATATACATCCGCCCGTTGTTTGTATCTAGTAGATAGATCTTGGTACATAGTTGTTCCCATCGTAGGAAATTTTTTGTTTTCTATGCTGCGAACCCTACAGTGATATCAGAGCCGGATCTATGCGTAGATGCTTTGCACGGGTAGTACACATATGAGTATGTGGGCGATGATGATCATTTTATTGCTTCTTATTTGTACTTTGGATATTGGTGGCATAGTGGGATGAAGCGGCCCGGACAAACTTTACATGTCCTCGCACATGAGACCTGTTCCACGCTTGACATGCAACTAGTTTTGCATAAGTGGCTAGCGGGTGTCTGTCTCTCCTACTATAGTCAATATCTAATTTGCAACGAGTTGTCAACAATTTGGTTATCCTCGTTGTGGTTCATGTTCGTAGGTAAGAACGGTTCTATCTTCGAAAGCCCTAAACCACGTAAAATTTGCAATGGATAAATTAGAGGCGTCTAGTTTAGATTGTTGCTGGGCTAGTGTTATGATATGGTGATGTTGTAAGTAGAAGTATGAGATGATACTCTTACAACACACATAACGTGTAATCTCCATAGACCTTGGACTTACACATATAGGTATGATAGTGATCATACCACGGTGCACATGATAGAGATCATATGCGGGAACCATATCATTCCACTAATAAACATGTGATGTTTGATAGCATCTTATATTGCTTGTTTGGCGTTTTATTAGCATAATAAGATGATCCCTCATTTTGATATCAAGATAAGAATGTGTTCTTCCTTAAGTATGCACCGACAATGTTTCGTCGCTTCAAGACATCACGTGATGATCGGGTGTACTTGAATCACAGAGCATATCTCGGGTGTAAGACAGTTACACACGCGAATACTAAGGTTCTTACTTGACGAGCCTAGCATGTACATACATGGCCTCGGAACACGGACCGAAAGGTGAAGCATGAGTCATATGTTTTGATATGATGACCATATGGATGCTCGCCTTTGAAACTACACCGACTCACGTGATGATCGGACTTGGTGTAGTGGATTTAGTTCATGTAATCACCAAAAAGACACGAGGGATGTCGTTTTTTAGTGGGAGTTCATTTCTAATTTGGATTAGTAGAACTCAATTTATCATAAATTAAATCAAAGTGAATTTGCATAATTCGTTGTAGTCATTAGAATTCGTTCGCCACCTTATGCATAGTTGTAATTGAGATAATAGAACTATAAAATTATGGATATATACTTTACGAACTGGTATCGTATTGTGTTGAGTGTCAATCTAAAGTTTAAAATCCTATTGCAAACTTTCAGCAAACTCTATTTACTCCGTGAAATTTAATAGTTAGTATTAAATCGAGAGTAACAATTCCAGTGTTAGTATCTTAAGTATCATGTTTGCCTCCATGATTCTTGATTGTTTTAATATCAAGTTTATCTAGGAGCTGAAAGAATTGTTTCAGAAACCATCATGTGTGGCAGATATAACGATATCTGAAACAATGTTTTGGTTGCAAAATGATAGAGTATAATATATGTTCTCATATTGGATGAGAATTTACGAAGGTTGGAGATGCTAGACATCCTAATCATCCAAAAGGGTTTTGGAAAGTAATGTTATACTCATGATTCGCCTTTATAAGCTACAATAGCTTGATCATGAAAGTTGTCATGATAAGGATGAATAGAATATGTATGTAAAGTGTTTACTACACTAAAAGATTACTAAAGAATGGATTTTGAAAAAATACCGATCATTTGATGATGGTGATCTACTTCAAAGTGCAAGTCCAAAGGTATTATTATTTGAATATACACGCTTTGGACTATGTGTCATGTATATGGCGCCACTTTTGATGTTGATAGATTCTTTTAAAAAGGAAAAGGAAATGCTGAAAGAGAATCTATAAAATATATTTGGCAGAAAAGAAAAGATTGGAAATATCCAATTTAGGTATATATATGATATACATGTTATGGTTGTATTCTTTGCTTGTTAAACAATGTGGTTCTTGGGTATTGGATACCGAATTGGTTGGTATGAAATTTCATACAGAACGACGCAATTCATGAACCACAATGGCCTAAGTAACTAGCAAGAGAATATGTGATGATGTTCATCGAAAACAAACAAACCGTTGTTTGTATTTCTCGTTGACATCAAAGCTTGACTTCAAGATTTGTTTTAATAATTGTTATTTAAATCAGGTATTATGAGAACAAAGGTTGTTCAAATAATTAACATATTCCATATAAGATGGATGATTTACAAATCTAGTTGGAGAAATCACATCCATAAAGCCTAATGCTAAAATGTCGCAAGACAAATGATTGAAAGATCACTTACGAAGTGACATCGCCGTTTAAATTATATTGGAAAGAAAACATGAAGAATCTCCATATTCATGGATTTTTGGAGTCTTTGATTTGATCAAGGGACGCTTGTGAGACTTTCCTCGGGATAATTAAAACTTCGTTCAAAGGCCAAAGAAGAACGAACGACTAAAATATTGGAATTTATACATATCGATGTATGTAGTCCATTATGTATAGTCGTAAGCGATGGATTTCATCTTCATATGATTTCTCCGGAAATTTGAGTGAATGTTCACTTAATGAGAATGAAGTATGAAATATTTTGAAAATGTTTCAAAGACTTTCAAGATGAAGTGAAAAATCATTGTAACAAGAAAATAAATAGTTTATGATTTTATCACAAGGGATTTATTTGAGTTACAAGTGTAACAAGAAAATAAATGAATTGTGATTTTATCATAAAGGGATTTATTTGAGTTGCAAGTTTAGCAAAACACCTAGATTTACATATCCCGAAACACCATAGGAATATGGAGTGTTTGAGATTTGTAATGAAACCTTGTTTGACATGGTTGGATCAAAGGTGCTATTTATAAAACTGCCATTATGTTTTAAAAGATTAAAGCTTTAGAGACTACCGCTTTTACACTGAAAAGAGCTCCATCTAGATCCGTTGAAATGGCACCATGGAAGTTATGGTTTGGGGTAAAACCCAAGTTGTCATTTCTTAAATTTTGGTATGCTAAACATAAGTAAGATGTTTTACAACCAAAGTTGGATGAGCATGTCTTTGTAGGTTATTTCGAATAACAATTGGTTATTCCTCCATAACACCGAGGACAAAAGGGTTTGTCGCTTAAAATGTGAAGTTTCTTGAAGAAGGAATTTTTCATAAAAGTTAAGTGGGAGGACAATAGAACTTTGATAAGGTTAACGAACCTTAGCTAAATGTGCTGAGTTGCACAGCACCGGAAATCGTTCCGGAGGCTGCCATAATGCTCATAGCTTATGTGCCTCAAAGGTTGTGGTCACGGAGATCTAAGTTCTTATTGAACCAAGTCGGTCGAATAAACAATCAAATACTAAGATTTGAGAGTAAATCATTATTGTTTAACAATGATGAACCGACTATATGCAAAGAAGCGATGATGGGCCCTGACTCCGTCAAATGGCTTGAAGCCATAAAATCCGTGATATTTCCATACACGAGAAATCAAGTTTTGAACTTGGAAGACCCTCCGGAAAGGTGTAAAAACCTATCGGACGTATTTGGATCTATAAAGAAACAGACATAGATGTTTCACATCTATGAAATAGTCGACATGTCGTAAAGTATTTTATGACAATGTTCAAGGAGTTGACTATGACAAGATTTGATCTTTCATAGCGATATTTAGTCTGGACGGATTAAAGTAGCAACCACTACATATAATTTGGTATATGGTAGATGAATAAACAAAACAAAGTTTTTCTAATAGAATGGTTACCTAGGACGTGTACATGACACGATCCAAAGGGTTTTGTTAATTCAAAGGATGCTAAAAAAGGGCATGCAAACTTCAATTGTTGAAGTAAGCATCACGGATTTGGAATCTTCACCATGATGAAAAGGAGTTTTCATCAGGAGACGATGAAGATGCTTGCGTTTGCAAGAAATTAAGTGGGAGCGCTGAGACACATTTCTAATACATTATGTGGATGACATCTTGTTGATTCGAAATGATGTATCTTTTATTGACAAAGGTTAAGAATTTCATTTCGATGAAAGACTTAGGCAAAACCCGAATATTTAGCATGAATGTCTATAGTGGATAGACTGTGACGCTAATATGGTTGTGCCGAACGTACATATATGAGATATTGAAGGAGTTCAATATAGAAACGACAAGAAACAGTTCTTGTTGCATGGGAAGGAATTGAATCAAGATTCAAGTGTATCGACACTTGATAAGTGAAACAAGATTCAAGTGCTTTGACACTTGATGAGTGAAATCACGAGAATGTTTTGATCAATCATACCATGATATGTACACATCCAGATATGTCCTATGCTCTAAGTGTTATGAGCATATACCAGAATGAATCATAAAATGATCATTGGACGAAGTGAGGATATTCTTATGATCTTTTTGAAAGAACTAAGAATATATTTGTGTAGAGGTGACAAAAAATTACAAATAGTTCATTGTAAAGCGTTACATTGATACTAGGTTTGTCACAAGATACAAATTAAGTTTATCTCAATTTAAACTATGAGTGGCACAATGAAATGGAAAGAAAGTTTCCATGATGTATTTGGAAGAGTTCCAAAGTTAAGACATTGTGACGAATACTACAACAAAAGGCTAAGTATATGACTGCTATAGTAGCAGCAAAGGAGGGCATTTGTGTCAAGTAGTTTGTTATCAAACTAAGGTGTGGTTCGCAACGGGCTAACATTGATGATATATTGTACGACAATAGTATCGACGTGATTTAAACCCAAGGAACTAAAGGTCTAACCAAAAGACCAAATTTATACAATGCCATCTCATTGGAGAATGAGTGATGCGTGAAGATGCAAAGACATGCAAATACACACGGACCTGAAAGCATCAGATCCGTAGATTATGTTAACCACTTGCAGTTGCGTATATGGAACACCAGAAAGCCATATGTGTTCAATACGCAAAGTTTTCAAACTAGATTATTGTCTCTAGTGCAAGTGGGAGACTGAAGGGAATATGCCCGAGAGGCAATAATAAAGTGGTTATTATTGTATTCCTTGTTTATGATAAATGTTTATTTTACATGCTATAATTGTATTAATACGGAAACGTTAATACATGTGTGTTTAATAAACAAAAAGGAAGTTCCTAGTTATGCCTCTCTTATAAACTAGCTCGTTGATTAACAAGATGATCAAGGTTTCCTGATCATAGACATTGGATGTTGTTAATAACGAGGTCACAACATTAGTGTAATGGTGTGATGAACATTCATCCGAAGTATAGCATTACGTTCAAAGTCATTGAGTTTATATTGCTATAACAACTTACGAAGTGATCCTAATCCTTAGACCATGAGATCATGTCAATCACTAACACCGGAAGAGTTTCTTGATAACATCAAACGTCACACCGTAACAGGGTGATTATAAAGATGGATTCAGAACTAATAAAGTGTTATGTTGAGGCCCATGGATCGAGAGTGGAATTTGTTCATCCCGATGACGGATAGATATGCTCTGGGCCCTCTCGGTGATATCACATTGATTAGCTTGCAAGCAAGTGATTTGATCACTAGAATGTTATATCACGGGAACGAGAAAAGAGTGCATGTCAGTAACAAGATCAAACTAGGTATGGAGATACCGATGATCGAATCTCGGACATGTAATATATCGCGAAACAAAAGGATTAAGATACTAGCGTAAAAGGTTCCGACGATCACAAGAAAGTCATCGTTGAATGTGTGGGAGTCAGTATGGGTCTCCAGATCCCGCTTCTGATTATTGATCCGAGAGGGGTCTCGATCATGTCCGCATTATTCGCGAACCGTAGGGTGACACACTTAAGAGACACCGACATCCATTTGGAGCAAAAGTTTCATGCCGAAAAGAATAACAAGCGCAGGAATTTATTTCACTAGATACCGAAACAGGTTTTCGGGTGAAATTGCATAAAGTGGTTATGCATGTGAAATAGAATTCTAGCAAGGGGTTATTTGTGAATATTTGTCATTAAAGTAATTGACAAAATTCTGAATAAAATAAAAGAGTTTTATTTAATGAGAGTTTGCATTAAATTTGGTGGAAATTTAATGGGAATTTGAGTGGGTTTTTGAGTGGAGGGAATTGAAAGGCTTTTGTGTGAGTGGAGTGTCCACCCACATGAATGAGGGAGAGGTGGGGGCACCCTCCATGGCCGGAGGCCATGCCCCTTGGGCTGCCCCCCCCCCCCTCCCCTATATAAGGAGCCCCTCCTCTCACTTCTCACACACACCTCCTCGTGAAGGATCTCTCTCCCCCTCTAGAATTTATCCCCCATGGTCTCGGACTAGCGAGATACATGTTCCCGGTGGCTATTCGGCAAGAAAGAGTTGTGCTTCCGCTGCATCGCTGGAGCGAGGAGGCGGAGGTTGCTCGGTGCCTCGAACGTGTGTGCGAGCACGGATGCGCTACTGTTTTGCGGCGCTAGGACTTCGTCTCGATCTTGAGATCGGCAAGAGATCGTCTACATCAACCACGAGTTTGGACTCGTTAAAAATTTTCGGTCTTCAAGGGTATGTTCTCTATGGATATACATCCGCCCGTTGTTTGTATCTAGTAGATAGATCTTGGTACATAGTTGTTCCCATCGTAGGAAAATTTTTGTTTTCTATGCTGCGAACCCTACAGTGGTATCAGGTCCCTACTATAGGGTTAATGGGAACGGATAGATAACTGTTTTGCCTAAGTGTTTCATCGAAATGAAATTCTTAACCATTGTCAATAAAATATACATCATTTCTAATCTACAAGATGTCCTCCACATAATGTATTAGAAATATGTCTCAGCGCTCCCACTTAATTTCTTGCAAATGCAAGCATCTTCATCGTCTCCAGATGAAAAACTCATTTTTCATCATGGTGAAAATTCCAACTCCGCGATGCTTACTTCAACCATTGAAGTTTGCATGCCCTTTTAGCATCCTTTGAATTTAACAAAACCCTTTGGATCGTGTCATGTACACGTCCTAGGTAACCATTCTATTAAAAGAACTTTGTTTTGTTTATTCATCTACCATATACCAAATTATATGTAGTGGTTGCTACTTTAATCCGTCCAGACTAAATATCGCTATGAAAGATCAAATATTGTCATAGTCAACTCCTTGAACATTGTCATAAACTACTTTACGACATGTCGAATATTTCATAGATGTGAAACATCCATGTCTGTTTCTTTATAGATCCAAATACGACCGATAGGTTTTTACACCTTTCCGGAGGGTCTTCCAAGTTCAAAACTTGATTTATCGTGTATGGACCTATCACGGATTTTATGGCTTTAAGCATTTGACAGAGTCAGGGCCCATCATCGCTTCTTTGCATGTAGTCGGTTCATCATTGTCAAACAATAATGATTTACTCTCAAATCTTAGCATTTGATTGTTTATCTGACCGACTTGGTTCAATAAGAACTTAGATCTCCGTGACCACAACCTTTGAGGCACATAAGCTATGAGCATTATGGAAGCCTCCGGAACATTTTCCGGCGCTGCGCAACTCATCACATATAGCTAAGGTTCGTTAACCTTATCAAAGTTCTATTGTCCTCCCACTTAACTTTTACGAAAAAATTCCTTTTAAAAGAAACTTCATGTTTCAAGCGACAAACCCTTTTGTCCTTGGTGTTATGGAGGAATAACCAATTGTTATTCGAAATAACCTACAAAGACATGCTCATCCGACTTCGGTTGTAAACATCTTACTTATGTTTAGCATACCAAAATTTAAGAAATGACAACTTGGGTTTTACCCCAAACCATAAGTTCCATGGTGTCATTTCACCGGATCAAGATGGAGCTCTTTTCAGTGTAAAAGCGGTAGTCTCTAAAGCTTTAATCTTTTAAAACATAATGGCAGTTTTATAAATAACACCTTTGATCCAACCATGTCAAACAAGGTTTCATTACAAATCTCAAACACTCCATACTCCTATGGTGTTTCGGGAGATGTAAATCTAGGTGTTTTGCTAAACTTGCAACTCAAATAAATCCCTTTATGATAAAATCATAATTCATTTATTTTCTTGTTACACTTGTAACTCAAACAAATCCCTTATGATAAAATCATAAACCATTTATTTTCTTGTTTAAAATGATTTTGCACTTCATCTTGAAAGTCTTTGAAACATTTTCAAATATTTCATACTTCTCTCGCATTAAGTGAACATTGTAGGGTTGATAGTCTCCATTTCAGAATTTTGTTTTCTATGTTGTAGATAGAATTTTCTATGCTGCGAACCCTACAAGGTTTCATGTAATAGATACTAACACTGGAATTGGTACATAGTCATCGTTGAATGTGTGGGAGTCAGTATGGGTCTCCAGATCCCGCTTCTGATTATTAATCCGAGAGGGGTCTCGATCATGTCCGCATTATTCATGAACCATAGGGTGACACACTTAAGAGACACCGACATCCAATTGGAGCAAATGTTTCATGCCGAAAGAATGAACAAGCGCAGGAATTTATTTCACTAGATACCGAAACAGGTTTTCGGGTGAAATTGCATAAAGTGGTTATGCATGTGAAATAGAATTCTAGCAAGGGGTTATTTGTGAATGTTTGTCATTAAAGTAATTGACAAAATTCTGAATAAAATAAAAGAGTTTTATTTAATGAGAGTTTGCATTAAATTTGGTGGAAATTTAATGGGAATTTGAGTGGACTTTTGAGTGGAGGGATTTTAAAGGGCATTTTGTGAGTGGAGTGTCCACCCACATGAATGAAGGAGGGGAGGGGGCAGCCCCCATGGCCGGCGGCCACCCCCTTGGGTGCCCCCCCTCCTCCTATAAAAGGAGCCCCCCTCCTCACTTGTCTCTCACACCTCCTCGTGAAGGATCTCTCTCCCCCTCTAGAATTTATCCCCATGGTCTCGGACTAGCGAGATACATGTTCCCAGTGGCTATTCGGCAAGAAAGAGTTGTGCTTCCGCTGCATCGCTGGAGCGAGGAGGCGGAGGTTGCTCGGTGCCTCGAACGTGTGTGCGAGCACGGATGCGCTGCTGATTTGCGGCGCTAGGACTTCCTCTCGATCTTGAGATCGGCAAGAGATCGTCTACATCAACCACGAGTTGAACTCGTTAAGCTTTGTCGGTCTTCAAGGGTATGTTCTCTACGGATATACATCCGCCCGTTGTTTGTATCTATTAGATAGATCTTGGTATATAGTTCGCATCGTAGGAAAATTTTTGTTTTCTATGCTGCGAACCCTACAGTGGTATCAGAGCCGGATCTATGCGTAGATGCTTTGCACGGGTAGTACACATATGAGTATGTGGGCGATGATGATCATTTTATTGCTTCTTAGTTGTACTTTGGATATTGGTGGCATAGTGGGATGAAGCGGCCCGGACAAACTTTACATGTCCTCGCACATGAGACCTGTTCCACGCTTGACATGCAACTAGTTTTGCATAAGTGGCTAGCGGGTGTCTGTCTCTCCTACTATAGTCAATATCTATTTTGCAACGAGTTGTCAACAATTTGGTTATCCTCGTTGTGGTTCATGTTCGTAGGTAAGAACGGTTCTATCTTCGAAAGCCCTAAGCCACGTAAAATTTGCAATGGATAAATTAGAGGCGTCTAGTTTAGATTGTTGCTGGGCTAGTGTTATGATATGGTGATGTTGTAAGTAGAAGTATGAGATGATACTCTTACAACATACATAACGTGTAAACTCCATAGACCTTGGATTTACACATAAAGGTATGATAGTGATCATACCACGGTGCACATGATAGAGATCATATGCGAGAACCATATCATTCCACTAATAAACATGTGATGTTTGATAGCATATTATATTGCTTGTTTGGCGTTTTATTAGCATAATAAGATGATCCCTCATTTAGATATCAAGATAAAAATGTGTTTTTCCTTAAGTATGCACCGACAATGTTTCGTCGCTTCAAGACATCACGTGATGATCGGGTGTACTTGAATCCACGAGCATATCTCGGGTGTAAGACAGTTACACACGCGAATACTAAGGTTCTTACTTGGCGAGCCTAGCATGTACAGACATGGCCTCGGAACACGGACCGAAAGGTTAAGCATGAGTCATATGTTTTGATATGATGACCATATGGATGCTCGCCTTTGAAGCTACGCTGACTCACGTGATGATCGGACTTGGTGTAGTGGATTTGGTTCATGTAATCACCAAAAAGACACGAGGGATGTCATTTTTGAGTGGGAGTTCATTTCTAATTTGGATTAGTAGAACTCAATTTATCATAAATTAAATCAAAGTGAATTTGCATAATTTGTTGTAGTCATTGGCATTCGTTCACCACCTTATACATAGTTGTAATTGAGATAATAGAACTATAGAATTCTGGACATTTACTTTACGAACTGGTATCGTATTGTGTTGAGTGTCAATCAAAGTTTAAAGTCCTATTGCAAACTTTCAGCAAACTCTATTTACTCCGTGAAATTTAATAATTGGTATTAAATCGAGAGTAACAATTCCAGTGTTAGTATCTTAAGTATCATGTTTGCCTCCACGATTCTTGATTGTTTTAATATCAAGTTTATCTAGGAGCTGAAAGAATTGTTTCAGAAACCATCATGTGTGGCAGATATAACGATATGTGAAACAATGTTTTGGTTGCAATATGATAGAGTATAATATATGTTCTCATATTGGATGAGAATTTACGAAGGTTGGAGATGCTAGACATCCTAATCACCCAAAAGGGTTTTGGAAAGTAATGTTATACTCACGATTCTCCTTTATAAGCTAAATTGGCTTGATCATGAAAGTCGTCATGATAAGGATGAATAGAAGATGTATATAAAGTGTTTACTACACTAAAATATTACTAAAGAATGGATTTTGAAAGAATACCGATCATTTTGATGATGGTGATCTACTTCAAAGTGCAAGTCCAAAGGTATTATTATTTGAATATACACGCTTTGGACTATGTGTCATGTATATGGCGCCACTTTTGATTATGATAGATTCTTTTAAAAGGAAAAGGAAATGCTGAAAGAGAATCTATAAAATATATTTGGCAGAAAAGAAAAGATTGGAAATATCCAATTTAGGTATATGGATGATATACAAGTTATGGTTGTATTCTTTGCTTGTTAAACAATGTGGTTCTTGGGTATTGGATACCGAATTGGTTGGTATGAAATTTCATACGGAATGACGCAATTCATGAACCACAATGGCCTAAGTAACTAGCAAGAGAATATGTGATGATGTTCATCGAAAACAAACAAACCGTTGTTTGTATTTCTCGTTGACATCAAAGCTTGACTTCAAGATTTGTTTTAGTAATTGTTATTTGAATCAGGTATTATAAGAACAAAGGTTGTTCAAATAATTACCGTATTCCATATAAGATGGATGATTTACAAATCTAGTTGGAGAAATCACATCCATAAAACCTAATGCTAAAATGTCGCAAGACAAATGATTGAAAGATCACTTACGAAGTGACATCGCCGTTTAAATTATATTGGAAAGAAAACATGAAGAATCTCCATTTTCATGGATTTTTGGAGTCTTTGATTTGATCAAGTGACGCTTGTGAGACTTTCCTCGGGATAATTAAAACTTCGTTCAAAGGCCAAAGAAGAACGAACGACTAAAATATTGGAATTTATACATATCGATGTATGTAGTCCATTATGTGTAGTCGTAAGCGATGGGTTTCAACTTCATATACTTTTTCCGGAAATTGAGTGAATAATTCACTTAATGAGAAAGAAGTGTGAAATATTTGAAAATGTTCAAAGACTTTCAAGATGAAGTGAAAATCATTGTGACAAGAAAAATAAATGAATTATGATTTGATCATAAAGGGATTTATTTGAGTTACAAGTGTAACAAGAAAAATAAATAAATTATGATTTTATCATAAAAGGGATTTATTTGAGTTACAATTTTAGCAAAACACCTAGATTTACATCTCCTGAAACACCATAGGAATATGGAATGTTTTGAGATTTGTAAGGAAACCTTGTTTGACATGGTTGGATCAAAGGTGTTATTTATAAAACTGCCATTATGTTTTAAAAGATTAAAGCTTTAGAGACTAACGCTTTTACACTGAAAAGAGCTCCATCTTGATCCGGTGAAATGACACCATGGAAGTTATGGTTTGGGGTAAAACCCAAGTTGTCATTTCTTAAATTTTGGTATGCTAAACATAAGTAAGATGTTTACAACCGAAGTCGGATGAGCATGTCTTTGTAGGTTATTTCGAATAACAATTGGTTATTCCTCCATAACACCAAGGACAAAAGGGTTTGTCGCTTGAAATGTGAAGTTTCTTGAAAAAGGAATTTTTTCGTAAAAGTTAAGTGGGAGGACAATAGAACTTTGATAAGGTTAACGAACCATAGCTAAATATGCTGAGTTGCGCAGCGCCGGAAAATGTTCCGGAGGAAGCCAGAATGCTCATGGATTATGTGCCTCAAATGTTGCGGTCACGGAGATCTAAGTTCCTATTAAACCAAGTCGGTCGAATAAACAATCAAATACTAAGATTTGAGAGTAAATCATTATTGTTTGACAATGATGAACCGACTATATGCAAAGAAGAGATGATGGGCCCTGACTCCGTCAAATGGCTTGAAGCCATAAAATCCGTGATAGTTCCATACACGAGAAATCAAGTTTTGAACTTGGAAGACCCTCCGGAAAGGTGTAAAAACCTATCGGTCGTATTTGGATCTATAAAGAAACAGACATGGATGTTTCACATCTATGAAATAGTCGACATGTCGTAAAATATTTTACGACAATGTTCAAGGAATTGACTATGACAAGATTTGATCTTTCATAGCGATATTTAGTCTAGACGGATTAAAGTAGCAACCACTACATATAATTTGGTATATGGTAGATGAATAAACAAAACAAAGTTCTTCTAATAGAATGGTTACCTAGGACGTGTACATGACACCATCCAAAGGGTTTTGTTAATTCAAAGGATGCTAAAAAGGGCATGCAAACTTCAATGGTTGAAGTAAGCATCGCGGAGTTGGAATCTTCACCGTGATGAAAAAGAGTTTTCATCAGGAGACGATGAAGATGCTTGCATTTGCAAGAAATTAAGTGGGAGCGCTAAGAAATATTTCTAATACATTATGTGGAGGACATCTTGTTGATTAGAAATGATGTATATTTTATTGACAAAGGTTAAGAATTTCATTTCGATGAAATACTTAGGCAAAACCCGAATATTTAGCGTGAATGTCTATAGTGGATAGACTGTAACGCCAATATGGTTGTGCTAAACGTACATATATGAGATATTGAAGGAGTTCAATATAGAATCAACAATAAACGGTTCTTGTCGCATGGAAAGGAATTGAATCAAGATTCAAGTGTATCGACACTTGATAAGTGAAACAAGATGACACTTGATGAGTAAAATCACAAGAATGTCTTGATCAATCATACCATGATATGTACACATCCAGATATGTCCTATGCTCTAAGTGTTATGAGCATATACCAGAATGAATCATAAAATGATCATTGGACGATAGTGAGGATATTCTTATGATCTTTTGGAAGAACTAAGAATATATTTGTGTAGAGGTGACAAACAATTACAAATAGTTCGCTGTAAGACGTTACATTGATACTAGTTTTGTCACAATATATAAATTAAGTTTATCTCAATTTAAACTATGGGTGGCACAATGTAATGGAAAGGAGATTCCATGATGGATTTGGATGAAATCCATAGTTAAGACATTGTGACGAGTACTACAACAAAAAGGCTAAGTATATGACTGCTATAGTAGCAGCAAAGGAGGGAATTTGTGTCAAGAAGTTTGTTATCAAACTAAGATGTGGTTCGCAACGGGCTAACACTAAAGATATATTGTATGATAATAGTATCGACATGATTTAACCCCAAGGAACTAAAGGTCTCACCGAAAGACCAAATTTATACAATGCCATCTCATTGGAGAATGAGTGATGCGTGAAGACGCAAAGACATGCAAATACACACGGACCTGAAGCGTCAGATCCGTAGATTATGTTAACCACTTGCAATTGCGTATATGGAACACCAGAAAGCCATAGGTGTTCAATACGCAGAGTTTTCAAACTAGATTATTGTCTCTAGTGCAAGTGGGAGACTGAAGGGAATATGCCCGAGAGGCAATAATAAAGTGGTTATTCTCGTATTCCTTGTTTATGATAAATGATTATTTTGCATGCTATAATTGTATTAATACGTAAACGTTAATACATGTGTGTTTAATAAACAAACAGAAAGTTCCTAGTTATGCCTCTCTCATAAACTAGCTCGTTGATTAACAAGATGATCAAGGTTTCCTGATCATGGACATTGGATGTTGTTAATAACGGGGTCACAACATTAGTGTAATGGTGTGATGAACATTCATCCGAAGTATAGCATTACGATCAAAGTCATTGAGTTTATATTGCTATAACAACTTACGAAGTGATCCTAATCCTTAGACCATGAGATCATGTCAATCACTAACACCGGAAGAGTTTCTTGATAACATCAAACGTCACACCGTAACAGGGTGATTATAAAGATGGATTCAGAACTAATAAAGTGTTATGTTGAGGCTCATGGATCGAGAGTGGAATTTGTTCATCCCGATGACGGATAGATATACTCTGGGCCCTCTCGGTGATATCACATTGATTAGCTTGCAAGCAAGTGATTTGATCACTAGAATGTTATATCACGGGAACGAGAAAAGAGTGCATGTCAGTAACGAGATCAAACTAGGTATGGAGATACCGATGATCGAATCTCGGACATGTAATATATCGCGAAACAAAGGGATTAAGATACTAGCGTAAAAGGTTCCGACGATCACAAGAAAGTCATCGTTGAATGTGTGGGAGTCAGTATGGGTCTCCAGATCCCGCTTCTGATTATTGATCCGAGAGGGGTCTCGATCATGTCCGCATTATTCGCGAACCGTAGGGTGACACACTTAAGAGACACCGACATCCATTTGGAGCAAAAGTTTCATGCCGAAAAGAATAACAAGCGCAGGAATTTATTTCACTAGATACCGAAACGGGTTTTCGGGTGAAATTGCAGAAAGTGTTTCTGCATGTGAAATGAAATACTAGCAAGGGGTTATATGTGAATGTTTGTCATTAAAGTAATTGACAAAATTCTGAATAAATAAAAGGAGTTTTATTTAATGAGAGTTTGCATTAAATTTGGTGGAAATTTAATGGGAATTTGAGTGGGTTTTTGAGTGGAGGGAATTGAAAGGCTTTTGTGTGAGTGGAGTGTCCACCCACATGAATGAAAGGAGGGGAGGGGGCAGCCCCATGGCTGGGCGCATGGCCCCTTGGGTGCCCCCCTCTCCCTATAAAAGGAGCCCCCCTCCCTCTCTCTCACTCACACCTCCTCGTGAAGGATCTCTCTCCCCCTCTAGAATTTATCCCCCATGGTCTCGGACTAGCGAGATACATGTTCCCGGTGGCTATTCGGCAAGAAAGAGTTGTGCTTCCGCTGCATAGCTGGAGCGAGGAGGCGGAGGTTGCTCGGTGCCTCGAACGTGTGTGCGAGCACGGATGCGCTGCTGTTTTGCGGCGCTAGGACTTCCTCTCGATCTTGAGATCGGCAAGAGATCGTCTACATCAACCACGAGTTTGGACTCGTTAAGCTTTGTCGGTCTTCAAGGGTATGTTCTCTACGGATATACATCCGCCCGTTGTTTGTATCTAGTAGATAGATCTTGGTACATAGTTGTTCCCATCGTAGGAAAATTTTTGTTTTCTATGATGCGAACCCTACAGTGGTATCAGAGCCAGGTGATCCGATGAAAAAGAGTTTTCGACTACCATAAAATTTTTGTTTTCTATGTTCCTAGTTATACTAACCCTAAAGTTTAAAGTCCTATTGCAAACTCTATTTACTCCGGGAAATTTAATAGTTGGTATTAAATCGAGAGTAACAATTCCAGTGTTAGTATCTTAAGTATCATGTTTGCCTCCACGATTCTTGATTGTTTTAATATCAAGTTTATCTAGGAGCTGAAAGAATTGTTTCAGAAACCATCATGTGTGGCAGATATAACGATATCTGAAACAATGTTTTGGTTGCAATATGATAGAGTATAATATATGTTCTCATATTGGATGAGAATTTGCGAAGGTTGGAGATGCTAGACATCCTAATCATCCAAAAGGGTTTTGGAAAGTAATGTTATACTCACGATTCGCCTTTATAAGATAAAGTAGCTTGATCATGAAAGTCGTCATGATAAGGGTGAATAGAATATGTATGTAAAATGTTTACTACACTAAAATATTACTAAAGAATGGATTTTGAAAGAATACCGATCATTTGATGATGGTGATCTACTTCAAAGTGCAAGTCCAAAGGTATTATTTATTTGAATATACACGCTTTGGACTATGTGTCATGTATATGGCGCCACTTTTGATGTTGATAAATTCTTTTAAAAGGAAAAGGAAATGCTGAAAGAGAATCTATAAAATATATTTGGCAGAAAAGAAAAGATTGGAAATATCCAATTTAGGTATATGGATGATATACATGTTATGGTTGTATTCTTTGCTTGTTAAACAATGTGGTTCTTGGGTATTGGATACCGAATTGGTTGGTATGAAATTTCATACGGAATGACGCAATTCATGAACCACAATGGCCTAAGTAACTAGCAAGAGAATATGTGATGATGTTCATCGAAAACAAACAAACCGTTGTTTGTATTTCTCGTTGACATCAAAGCTTGACTTCAAGATTTGTTTTAGTAATTGTTATTTGAATCAGGTATTATAAGAACAAAGGTTGTTCAAATAATTACCGTATTCCATATAATATGGATGATTTACAAATCTAGTTGGAGAAATCACATCCATAAAACCTAATGCTAAAATGTCGCAAGACAAATGATTGAAAGATCACTTACGAAGTGACATCGCCGTTTAAATTATATTGGAAAGAAAACATGAAGAATCTCCATTTTCATGGATTTTTGGAGTCTTTGATTTGATCAAGTGACGCTTGTGAGACTTTCCTCGGGATAATTAAAACTTCGTTCAAAGGCCAAAGAAGAACGAACGACTAAAATATTGGAATTTATACATATCGATGTATGTAGTCCATTATGTGTAGTCGTAAGCGATGGGTTTCAACTTCATATACTTTTTCCGGAAATTGAGTGAATGTTCACTTAATGAGAAAGAAGTATGAAATATTTGAAAAACGTTTCAAAGACTTTCAAGATGAAGTGAAAATCATTGTAACAAGAAAATAAATGGTTTATGATTTTATCATAAGGGATTTATTTGAGTTACAAGTGTAACAAGAAAAATAAATGAATTATGATTTTATCATAAAAGGGATTTATTTGAGTTACAAGTTTAGCAAAACACCTAGATTTACATCTCCCGAAACACCATAGGAATATGGAGTGTTTGAGATTTGTAAGGAATTTGTATTTAAATCCCTACTGTAGGTTGCTATAACAACTTACGAAGTGATCCTAATCCTTAGACCATGAGATCATGTCAATCACTAACACCGGAAGAGTTTCTTGATAACATCAAACGTCACACCGTAACAGGGTGATTATAAAGATGGATTCAGAACTAATAAAGTGTTATGTTGAGGCTCATGGATCGAGAGTGGAATTTGTTCATCCCGATGACGGATAGATATACTCTGGGCCCTCTCGGTGATAATGTTATATCATAGGAACGAGAAAAGAGTGCATGTCGGTAACGAGATCAAACTAGGTATGGAGATACCGATGATCGAATCTCGGACATGTAATATATCGTGAAACAAAGGGATTAAGATACTAGCGTAAAAGGTTCCTACGATCACAAGAAAGTCATCGTTGAATGTGTGGGAGTCAGTATGGGTCTCCAGATCCCGCTTCTGATTATCAAGAAACTCTTCCGGTGTTAGTGATTGACATGATCTCATGGTCTAAGGATTAGGATCACTTCGTAAGATGTTATAGCAATATAAACTCAATGACTTTGATCGTAATGCTATACTTCGGATGAATGTTCATCACACCATTACACTAATGTTGTGACCTCGTTATTAACAACATCCAATGTCCATGATCAGAAAACCTATGATCATCTTGTTAATCAACGAGCTAGTTTATAAGAGAGGCATAACTAGGAACTTTCTTTTGTTTATTAAACACACATGTATTAATGTTTCCGTATTAATACAATTATAGCATGTAAAATAAACATTTATCATAAATAGGAATACGATAATAACCACTTTATTATTGCCTCTCGGGCATATTCCCTTCACATTGGGTTTAACGACCAACTATACGGTGGGAATATTTTCTTCGGCCGTATAGTTCTCGTCGTATATTTGCCGCCGCCACCGTCTCTTCAAATAGTTTCGCCCCGTGCAATCGGATCGGAGAGACGACATACAGAATGACCAGAAATCGCAGAAACCTCACCTACGGAAGGGATCTGGAGGGGGAACTCATCCACCGGGGATCCATCTTCACCCAACGTAGATCCGGGAGGCTAAGGCATCGATCTTCATCATCAACTGCTGCATCACCACCATCTCCATCCATATCATCTACATATTGTCTAGATCTTGTTGTAATTTTCATACTCGTTGTGGATTTATACAAGTACTATTCATCTATGATAGATTCCATTGTATTTGTCATGATGTTGATTGCCTCCATGTCTGAGTAGATCATTAGTTCTTGGAGAGATGGAGAAACCCTAGCATAAGATTGAAATAAGATAAAGTTTATTATGATATTCATTGATGTGACCATGTGTTAGATTGTATTCATCTTGATGTTGAGAGAAGTCGATCTCTCAATATTTGCCTCTTGTGGGGACTTGATAGAGGGAACTACTTGTTGGTAGACGGAGGTGTGCTAGCATTTACGGTGACTATAAAGCTTTTAGCACCCCTTACGTATCAGCTTGAGAACCGAGGAAACTCACGGAACATTGTCCATGCCATGGGGTTCATCCTATGGGATAAAGTCCCTTAATAGCGCAGTAATTCGATTGATGTCGATTGCTTGTCTGTTGTGGTTATGAGGATGATGTGGGTAGTGGTTACTTCCTATTTGTTCAAATACGGAGTTCCTCACACACATACATAGTTGAAAATATCCATGATAATAATATTTACCTTAAACCCTTTATAATGCTAGAGGTGTATCCGCTACTCCCTGAGAACGCTTTTTCGCATTGCAGTTTTATATCTCTCTTACCTTCGCGATATTTATTTTCTATATTCAGTTTGTTTTACTTTACTTATTGTTCTCTTATACAAAAACCCAAAAATACCTTTTTACACAACACTCGCATTTTATCTTGGTAGTTAGAACGTTATTTAGCATTACTATTTCAGTATTTAATTTAAGAGTTATTAGACTTCAGAACTCCCGCTCCCTGTGGGATCGATATCTTTATTTCAAAACTAGCTACAAACAATCTGTGCACTTGCACTCATCAATGATATCATTCTTCCAACTACTAAAAGGAGTGTTAAAACAAAAGGACTAGTTCCAATCAAGATTCTTTCGCAAGGAGACAACGAGAAAAAGAAGTATAGATTGGCTAAATGGAGTGTGATATGCTGACCCAAAGACCATGGGGGGCTAAGTATGCATGATCTTGACATCAAGAATGCATACCTCCTAGGTAAATGGCTCTTCAAGTTATTAGTTGAAGACGGGGTGTGGCAAATTCTCCTTAAAACAAAATATGTTGGCTCGAAAGGTTTGTCCCAGGTGGTTTGGAAACCTAGTGACTCGCACTATTTGTGTTGGTCTGATGGCAACAAAGAAAAATTTCTTCCGCTTTGGATCTTTTTTCAATTAAGAACGGATCTGAGATATGGTTCTGGGAGGATAAATAGCTTGGTAATGCTACCCTCCGGGTATCGTTCGTCACAAAGAGGATACGTTAGCCACAGTTTCGGAGTCCTTCCCTCCAAATGTGACTTTCGGGATTTGATCGGACTCAGGCTTACCTGTTGGATTACATTGTTATAACGTTTAGCAACTGTCCAACTGACAATCGGGGCAGATGAATTTCGATGGAATTTAAACGAGAATGGTAAATTCTAAGTTAGTTCTTTGTATAAGCTTAATTCCAGCCAATTGTACCATTGATAATAGGATGATCTGGATGTACATACCTCCGAAAAACAAAACAAAACCTTGGCTGGGGGATTATTCTTACCAATGATAATCTACTCAAACGGATTTGGTATAGAAATGTTAAATATGTATTTTTGTCATCATGATGAAACAAATTATTTTTTTCCAATGTAATTTCGCATGGTCTATTTGGTCGGTCCCTCAACCAGCTTCAGGCTTGTATTTACCGCGTAGTGTTTCCAATATATTTAGAAACTGGTTACATGAGATAGATCACAAGTACAAAACACTTCTTAGCATGGAACTATGTAGAACATAGCTATATAGAAATGATAAAATATTTAACGATAAAAATTGTTTTCTCTTGCAGTTTATCTACCGGTGTACCATTATCCTACGGTCACGGCCGTCTCTACATTGTGCGAAGTTTCACGACCAATTTATTGAAGTGTGTATGCGGCTAGAGATGCGGGGTTTATTTAACCAACAAGGATGGAAGCATAATCTTTGGATCGGCTCATCATCTTAAACGTTTTTACAATTTCTCAATATGATATGTAATTCGTCTATTTTATTTTTATACTAATCTAGACTTCTATCGATTGTGTATATCTTAGCTATACAGTCTGAGTATAATAATACTTAAAACTTTTAAATAATAATAAAGACGCCCTTTATGAAGAAAAAAAAGTGAGAGACTACTCTTGCTGGTTCAGAATGTCCATACACGCCTCGCCATGCAATTAACCCCGACGAATATATAGGTGACAGGCTCTTTTCAGTTGCCGTCACGCTCTGCCTATGGAGGAGCCTAGCTTGACCTTATGAAACGGCTCAATGATCGAAGTAATCGTTGTAGTACCGATTAATTGCCACGATAACCACCCGTGTGGCCGGTCGGGTGCCACAGCGCCCCATTGCCCAAATTCGCCGCTGATTCTGCTCAGGACACACATATTACACGACATGATCGAGAACCAGGGAGAAGATTTTGAGCAACCAGAGTGGCACGCACAGCAGCGTCGACGGCTTCCACGAGACCACAAGACACCAAGACGTGACGGCCGATCGATGACAGGGGTGGCCCAAACCTAAATGATGATGATGATTCCACGAATCAGCCATAAATTCCGCGAAACGGAAGTACAACCGCTGCCAGTTCCCGTCCGACCTGACCTGATCCACCGTTCCAAAGAACATGATTACGGGTGAAGCTTCCCTCGCTGATCGATCGTTTGTCTTGGCTATATAGCTATGTGTCTGGTCACTGCTCAGGCTGGCGCCACGAAAGACACGCGGGAGCTAGCGTTGCAGCCAGCTACAGATACGCACAAAAGATAGACGAGACGACGAACGGCGACCAGCATATAGTACTGCACACACACAGCCCCTGCCCAGCCCACACGGTGTCGTCTCCCCTTCATTTATGCAGGAAGACCGGGCCAGGGGAAAAGACAACCTCGAAGTAACGCCTCGCCTCCTTCCGTCCTTCGTCTTCTTCTACCCCGAGCAGGCCGAGCTCGCATTTCCATATAGCCCAAGCGAGCGGCAACTGGAGAAGACATCAGAAAGTGATTGCAGTAGCGGTTAGCATGGGGGTGAGGAGGAGGTGGCAGCCGGATGCTGCTGTGATCTTCATGCTCCTGCACGGGGCCTTCCTCTTCCACTTGGCAGGTAATAATCTCCGGCTTACTTACTTCCCTGCCGCTATACCCCTTGAGAGTCCTCCTCGCTTTCAATCAGCTAGCATTCTGCCTCTTCTAATTGCGGTGCAAAACACCGGAAACAATCAAAGGTGGACAGCTTACTATCAAATCCCCCATCATGTTCCATGTTCCTATGGAATTATAAGACTTTTTCTTTTCTTTTGTATAACGGGTTGGTTAGTTTGGTTAGGTTTGGGCAGCGACTTCGCGTTGTGGTGATTCTGTTTCTCGAATTATAGTGCGCCGATGCATTGCTGCTGCACCCCGCTTTAGAACCTTGCGAAGATGAACACTAGTTTGCGCAAGGCGTGTTATGTTCCTATAGCTAGCATTAGGATACCGATACTTACACGTGGTGGTGATTTACTGAACTTTCTTTTCAAGTTACCAGAGCGGTAGGTAAAGTCGATGCCGATTGATGTCACAGCCGTGCTAATTTAAAGTTAAGATCGATGCGGATTTCATGAGATCTACTCTTTCTTTTCCATATGTGGTTTTCTTGTGCTTGTGCTTGGGTCGTGATCATATATATTCCCAACGCATAGACAGAGAGAGAAGAATCACTTTTGGATCTGCTGTCAACGGCGATGCTTTAACCACCAAAAAGAAAGGCCTGGTTTTAACTGAGCGTTTTGCATTAGCGACTGTATTAGCTAGGGAAAAAGAAAGCCTTATGCTCATAGCGGTAGTAAGGAGATTATGAGTAGCTCCTAAGCAACCTCGCATGCACGATGTGTTTGCTTGATTGGTAGTATTGGGTGACTTTGACCGCTGTCTCAAACTTTTCGAGTCCAACGAACCCGGTTGGCCATGGAATCTAGTGGTAGGAGCATCAAACTATCAATGCGTAGAAAGAAACAAACAAATAATGGACAGGAAAGGGTCCAGCACCGAACAACTGCCTGTACAGGCGATGGTGTCCCAGCTGACAGGCCAAAGACTGTACAACCCCGTGTACGTATACGTATGATTGCTGCTTATCAACAGCTGAGTAGGTACATCTGCATTTGCACGTGGTCGAACACGTCGTGCCTGCACTGATCTGTGGGCTCTCTCGTCGCCTAAGAACTTCGTTATGCATTCTAACTTCGGCACTTCGGCTTATTGGGTTTCTTATAAGGAATCAAGATTTCGGTCGCCTAAAGCAAGCACGATCGTGACATGAGAAAATCCCAGTTCTACAAAGAGTGCAAACTCTGGTTTTGATAGTGCCGAATAATTTGGATTGTGGTTTCAGAAAATTCAGGCCACCCAGAATTAGCAAAAATGGGGAAATTAGAACTGCAGACTGTAATAAGCGTTCTAATAACTTGGACTTGTTCTTCATGCAGCGTCGCAGTCGTTCATCGGAGTCAACTACGGGACGATCGCGGACAACCTCCCGCCAGCGGCGTCGACGGCCAGCCTCCTGACGTCGACGTCCATCGGCAAGCTCCGCCTCTACGAGCCCCAGCCGGACCTCGTGGCCGCGCTCGCGGGCTCCAACATCTCCATCCTCCTGGGCGTCCCCAACTCCGACGTCCCGAGCCTCGCATCCTCCCCGGCCGCCGCCGCGTCCTGGGCCGCCGCCAACATCCCCACCACGGTGTCCGTCTCCGCCATCTCCGTCGGCAACGAGCTCCTCAACTCCGGCAACCCCACGCTCGGGCCCCAGCTCCTCCCGGCCATGCAGAACCTCCTCGCCGCGCTCCCCGCCGGCTCGACCACCAAGATCTCCACGGTGCACTCGATGGCGGTGCTGGCGTCGTCGGACCCGCCGTCGTCCGGGTCGTTCCACGAGGACCTCGCGGCGAGCCTGGACCCGGTGCTGGAGTTCCTGCACCAGAACGGCGGGCCGTTCATGATCAACCCGTACCCGTACTTCGCGTACGCCTCCGACACGCGGGAGGAGACGCTGGCCTTCTGCCTGTTCCAGCCCAACCCGGGCCGCGTCGACGCCGTGTCGGGGCTCACCTACATGAACATGTTCGACGCGCAGCTCGACGCCATCCGCGCGGCGCTGGACGGCAAGGGGTACACCGACGTGGAGATCGTCATCGCCGAGACCGGGTGGCCGTACAAGGGGGCCGCCGACGAGGCCGGCGCCACGCCGGACAACGCCAAGGCGTACAACGGCAACCTCGTTGCGCACCTCAAGTCGCAGGTGGGCACGCCACGGACGCCGGGCAAGTCGGTGGACACGTATATCTTCGCGCTCTACGACGAGGACCTCAAGCCCGGGGCGGTGTCGGAGCGGTCGTTCGGGCTGTACCAGGCCGACCTCACGGCGAACTACGACATCGGGCTCGCCAAAGGCAGCGGCACTGCTCCCAGCACGTCAGGCCAGATCGGTGTTACTCCAGCTCCACCACAGGTGCAGGCGGGGAGTGGGGTGACACCTACGGGATTCTGTGTGACAACAGGCAGCGTGCCAGGAAGCACGCAACAGGAGCAGCAGGGCAGCTCGTGCTACATGCCGGCAGGGGCGGCAGCGCAGACAGGTCATGCCGGCATGCAGCAGCTTGTATGGTTTGGTATTTTACTGAGTCTGGCAATGTTGGTGGAAAGTAGATGACTTGTATAGATATTACTCCCTCCGATTCAGAAATATAAGATATTTTAGTTTTGTGAAGTAAATGTGTCTAGACACCATTTAGTGTATAGGTTTACTCTAAACCTCTATTTTATAAACTAAAAGACGTCCAGATATATTGGATTGACAAAGCTAAAACATCTTATATTTCTAAACGGGAGAAGTACTAGATAATGTCATCGGCTGCAAAGAACTCGGTAGACTTTTGATTCTGAAACGCGCCCACCACCTCTGTGCCTAAGTGGATTTAAAAAATTCGCAAAAGTTGCACATGATCGAATGATGAACGAACCAGCCGCCTTGCCACGTTCTGTCCCACCTTAATTAGAAATACAAAAAATAATCTGGTTAACGATGGTGTTGTAATAATTTATCTACAATGCTAACTAAGGTTAGTTTCGCAATATCAGTTTGTCGAAACAGGCACCACCATACTTTCCTACGCCTCAGTGCAACACACAATGTGGTAGCCAGCAACAAACTGTACTTCCATTTCCGATATGGCGAGTGCTCCCTAGGCAGAGGCAAGGCAATGGCATTGTTTCAACACCAGGTCTCCTATCCTCGTGCAGTTATGCAAATCATTCTTGCCATTCACACTGAAAACATCTGACATTGTCATGATTCAAGTTTGTTCCAAAGATACAGTGCTCTTCTGATGATTTGATCTGCTGACGATCCTTCTGCATACGCTTCCAAAGCTCGCAAGAGATTTATGAATTTGGCTCCATCGTCCTGAAGCAAAATAGCAGCATAAGCAGGAAGCAGAAGCACAAAATCAGAAGAATTTAGTGGTAAATTATGCTACAGCTTAAGTCACCTTTGGCTTCTGAAATACAAGGTCAGGCGTCTTAAAAGGAACCATATACGATGGAAGGTCACAACGTAATATGGCCTACAACAAGAGTTAACTTCAATCAGAAGAGTTCTGCTTCCTCTGAGGGATGAAAGAAGCTACTCAAAGATGACAGAATTCAGGACTAATGAAAGAAGACAGTGAGCAAAAAAATACCAGGCTTTTGCAAAGTAATGCCCGTTCCGATTGAGATATCAAAGACTGTAAAGGACCACAATCAACAGAAGTCAATCTTTCCTCTATGGGAAAAGTAGGGGAGAGCTCTAATGGAACAAATTACTCAAACTATTTGAGAAACGATAAGATGATATACTTTACAGAGAAAAATGCAATCAGTAATCAAGACAACCGTGACATATTTAAAAATTCAGATGCAATTTTAGCATTTTTGTAATCTGCAGGGTTTAGAATGGTCTGGTCTACCTGTTTGATTCGCTCATCCTCAACTTCATTCACACATCTCAATAAATTCTCCAATGAACCTGATCAAGTTCCAGTGAAAGGACAATTTTCAATCAGGGTTGGTGAGAACGTCATTTAATACTTTCAGAAACTCAGAACACTAAATCAACCAAGACTGGTGAACTAGTAATGGAACATCAGTAATTTTTCAACTCTGCAAGTATACACACCCTCCTTTATTGTATCAGAATGCGTCCTTAGCTTGATCAGTTTGCGACAAAGTAAAACTTAAATGAAAGCAAATCCTACATGCTATGAGGTCATAAAGATCTAGTAAGTCTTTCTGAACAAGAACAGTTTGGAAAAATCAACATACCAAACTTAATTATCAGTTTTACTGCATTAACATCTCCAATCCCATCAACTCCTGAAAAAGAAAATGACCAGCCATATAACAGTCAATAGACTCCCATAGTGAAAATAAGGTCACAAATTTGAGTTGCATGAATGAATAGTCGACTACTCGACTTCATGCGGTAAATATCTGATAGTAATATTTCTCATTTCTCAGATACAAATTGAATATGCCTAGAAGGTTAACTAAACCCCTTTGGGGGTGTTGGGAGGGGAATCAAAAGGTTAATAAGACTTAGTCATATGGTCAGTTCATACATGGTTTTCCCATATGAAACAGTGATAGAAAAGAAACCGTTATTTATAGTAGATCATGCAACTAGCATTTTCTCCATCAAAAACAGGTTACAGTAAAAACACACAGTATATATTTGCTTTAATATTATCTTCATGTTGTCGATTTTTCATCATTGAGGGTGGGTCCTTCAGTTTAGGTTTACCTAATTATGCATCTTAAAAAATTACCTAAAAAGATATATATGTGCATCATGCCACCTACAAAAAGTCGTGAAAAATAAAACATGATCAAATATGCCCTGCACAAAAAAGACAAAATGTATGACTTCTTTTTTGAACAGTGTAACAGCAACCACTTTCCTTCTCTGTAATTTGGTCATATTTTTGTGAAACTTTGCTGGTGCACAAGTTTTAACATGAAGTAGATCTATGATTTGTTTTTGAGAATTTTTCAAAATGCACAAATACCTAAACCCTGAACTCATGCACCCATCCTTGTGCAGGGTAATATTTGAGAGATTTATGAATTTTATCAATTGAGTGAGCAACAGCACATAAAAAAACAGAAAGGAGAATGAATTGCAGATTTAAGCCTGTTAACGAAATGGTCCTGAATCAATCAACTGACGAAGCAATCAAACCAAACCTTGTTGCAGTTCGTGGATTAAAAGGTTTTGTACAAACAACCTAACTGGTGAAAATCAGGGGAGGAGATAGCTAGAAAGGGGAGAAAATAATTGTGGATGCCGGGATGGTTTACGACAAATGCACAGGCACGTAGCCGCAGCACGTTCAGTGTAGTCAATCATACCAAGGCCAATGCCAGCAAGTCCAGCATAAACGGCTGAGTTTGGGAAGCTGACATGACACCTAATCAGTATGGAGTCGATACCGAGGTGGATGGCATCGTGCCAAAGCTTGAGAGCACTAGATAGACAAGAAAATCGGAGAGCTCACTGGAGTTGTTGAAGACTTGGGGGCAGGATGCATGAGAAGCGGACAGAGTTTGGAGGCAAATGGTGCGGCTGCAAGATGGAGGTGGAAGCTTTCTGCTCAGAAGGCATCTGGAGATCAGCCGCGGCCATGGACTCCAATGGAGGCAGTGCTACACTGCTACTTGCTTTCTTTGGTTTCAGTGAAGCAGACGGGTGGGTGGGAACATGGCAACAACTTGTCACAAGCTAGTTTAGCTACCAAAAGCAGCCCACCTCACCCACAGGCCACACAGCCCAGAAACCGCCGAACACGTGCAACTCAGAAAGTTTCTACCTGTTTCCTCATGTACTCGAATTTTTTAACGCATTTGTAAGGTAAAGAGAGATCTGCCTTTCACGTAAAAGATGCATGCCTAACTCCAATACAGTTGGGCCAGGTTACAATGCGAACTACTAGGAACGGCTTTGTTTACCCCTAGCTAGAACGGCATCAAAAGACGCAACTGTACAGAAAATACCTGGTATATTATCAGCTTTGTCACCCGAAAGTGCAACGACATCAACAAACTGTGAGGGCTTTAGTGCTCCAAATCTCTTCACGAAGTCTTCAACTCCAAATGAAACCATCCTGTTTGTTCAGAAAAAATGAAACCATGTCAAAATCATGAAAATTAACTGTTTGAACATTTCCAGCAACACTTAAGGGAGGTAGAAAACAAATACACTGACCCAGAACCACGTGGAGAAATCCTCAGCAAACGCAGAGAAGGTGACAAAATTTGGAAGAAGTCTTTATCAGGAGAGACAACCCGTACCTTCAGAAGAGGACCGGGCATATTGAGACATAAAGACATTATCAGCTAAGTTCAAATCCAACAGACTTCAAGGAGATCAAATTTTATCAGCTAAGTTCACGTCTTGCACTTTTGGTAAAAAATTCAAGAAATGCCGAGACAGCATTTAACTTCAGGCGTTGCCTAGTTGTTCATTTTCCAAGTAAGAATGGTAAATTGTTTTTTTAGGGAAAGAATGGTAAATTGTTTATTATCCCATTGAATACCAGAATTCCAGTAAATTTTGCAAAAGAAAAAGAATCCAGTGAATATATAGTTAAACATCATCATTCAATAGCTAACAGGATATGATACTATGAACGGTCAATCTTTACTATTAAAGCGCAGTTGGTGGTACGTCGTGTTTTGTGGTACGTCGTCGCCCTCCTCGAGCGATCGCGGGTTTTTCCCGTTTATTAGACGCGACGACTTGTGGGCCACTCGTAATAGCAGCACTCGGGCCATATACCTCCCCCTTCCTATCGCTGGCGTTTCTCGCTCCCGCCCTCGCACCTTTCCCTGGCCCTGGCACACCCTCTATCTGCCCAGCCTCACCATAGCGCCGCCTCCACCTCCAACCTCGCCCCGTCTATTCTCACATCTGCCTCTGTGTGGTGCTCAGCTGCCGGTTAGCAGGGATGGAGGGGAGGCTGACTAGGAAGTAGGGCTGTTACCGGCGGCCATTCCCGGGGCCTGAACATGTATACATCCTTGTGTGCCTGAGGTAGTTAGCCCATCGGGTCGTGGCCACATGCTCTACTATATAAATTTATTGTCGGGACACCGAACCCTAACTATTTATTTATGTTACCTCATAGAAACTTCGAATTCATGGGCTATGGAAAGTTGGGACTTGAGAATGACTAGGACGTTCTGCCAAAATTGGAGAAAACACTGGTGCATGATATCGAGTTACATGTTTTTGGAGTAGAGGTGCTACGGAGTACAGTGGTGATGTTGGAGTGTGGTGACTAGGAAGCATGACTGAGGAAAAAACTTGAGGGCCCGTGGCACACATGGGCATTCAACTAGTAACAATATTAGGGTAGAAATACTCATAAAGAGAAATATATTGACAAAACATACATGACAAAAGTATTTGAGGAATAGTTCATGACAGAAGTGTTTTTACCTTGTAGCCTGCAGACACACTGTTGACAGCTAGTGTACCAATAGCATCATCAGCTTCGACACCTGGAACCTACATCAATATTTTTTGACAATCCGAGATATCAATAGATAACAAATAATTCCTTCAAAGCTGCATCTACAGCTACTAAGTTTTTTACCTCAATTACTTTAATTGACATTGCTTTGATAGATGCCTTCAAGTATTGCATGCCCTGAACAATGGTGTCTGGTGTTGAGGTGCGGTTGCTCTTGTAAGCAGGGTATAACATATGTCGAAATGTCATTCCTAGGAAAATGCACAGAAAATAGCATCATGTTTCTATAGATCTGAATCCATAGGGTATAGGAGATAACTGTTACTCCCTCCGTCCTAAAAAGGATGTCGCAAATTTGTCTAAACTTGGATGTATCTATATGCTAAATAGTGTATAGATACATTCTAATTTAGACAAATCTTCGGCATTAAAAGTTATTCACAGACCTATATTCCTACAGCTAGTGTTGCTTTATAAATGCTGACCTATTATATGAACAAATAAGACAAAATGGAAAATAAAATGGATTGAAAATGAATTGTTTTGGCCCAGCAGGCTAGAGATAAATAACACACGTCCAGACTTTAGAAGGACCACATCAAATATAGATGAGCCAGAGTCTCCTGCTACACACAACACAAGAGTACAGAATGAGGTTCTGTCCTATGTTACTTTGCTCCAATATACTATTTATCTATTAGGACATCTCTGGAATGCGGGGTTTGTAAACCGCGGAATAGGATGTCATCACATTTTTTAAGCCTAAAGTGATTGAGTGCATGTCATAGTTTTCATAGACACCAAGGAAATCTTCCAAGAGATCTAACCACTTTCTATGAATCCAATGGGATTGGAGTCTACGAAAGCAATCCATAGGAATTCTGGAGGGTTCATAATTTTGAACCCAATGGTCTCTGTAGGAAAAAATTATCTTGGATTGGAATCCTACACTACTTCGAAATTATCTGATCCAAGCAGCCCTAGGCCAAAAAAAAGGAGGGTTTAAACAAGAACTAGAAGAACAAAAACTAATTTCTTACAGATGAAAAGGCTGGCATTCATAAGATGGAGTCCTAGACATTGTATTCTACAACTCATATTTTGCTGCTCCTACCGTTGTACACTTTTCCAGGCCATCCATTGCATAAGAATTTGGATCAGCCTAAACTCTCCAATGCATCAAGATGAGAAGGCCTCAGATTACCATCTCCCATGATCCCATTAAGTTACTTGAGTTTATCTCCACTCTTACCTTTTGCCATGTAACATTCTTTCGATGGCATGGCCTTATATTTACCATATGGGACTCCTGAAAAGAAAAATCCGTCCGCTTATTTATTACTTTAAGAACTATAATGAGATGTATTGCTTTGAATTTGCATAGCAAGGGCATTTTGTTTCTTTCCACAAGCTACTAAACAAGGGGATTTCCACTTTTAGGAAGAAACCCAAACACATAAACTAAATCCACAAGGCCACACAATAAAGATAACAATTTCAAATTACGCCAAACATGTTGACTTGAGTTACATTGACTCAAATGAGAACAGTAGGTCTTAATTTATTTATTTTGGATTTGCACCATCGCAAGGATGCATAAATATCATACAGTTTCCCACCTTGTGCAGAAACAAACCATTCATAGTACATTTCAACAGAACAGAGATAGATCATAGATGTGAAAAGAAAGTGAGCAAATTCTAGAGCAGGAAAGATGAACTTCGATAGAAAGTTACATGTCAGGAAAGATGAACTTGGGAGAATGTTGTATACTTGTATGTCCAAACGCAAATAGCAATGCACTAAAGCAAGACAAAGACTTCAAGAGAACAGTAATTGGAATTAATATTTTGACTGTTGAAAACTATGCAAATTGCCATTATATGAAGTGGACATACATTCAATAATGGCAGCAAGAAATTGTGTAAAGGAATCAGTGCAAGAGTAAACATTAAAATAATGAGTGTACTCAATAAATATGAGGATTATCCCAGGAAGACAGGCAGAAAAGCTCACCATCATGGTCAAACACCACCTGCAAATGAGTTTAAAACAACATAAGGGGATCAAGGCGCTAAGAGGAAACAAATAAAGGAACACACACAGAAACACACTGTAGTTTCTGCAATACTGTAATCACTTCTCAGTATTTACAGCTTAGGTTGGGAAGTGACAAATGATGCCTAAAGCCAAAATGTTGAAATAATAAGTATGCTAAAGATGTAAAAGTTACCTACAGTTAGTCTCTAAATATTTTATTCTAATGAGAATTACACTAAGGATATTATACATGTCCGCATAAATTGACAAGCAGTTACCAACAAGAAAAGCTCATGCATAGACCACCAGAATGTGGTATTGTCAGTAAAAATACAAAATTAAATCACAGATGCCAGTAGAATCCATTCTAGAATAAGATGACATACCGCAACATGAGATGGAATGAACTCCAACATGTCCAGAAGCTGCAGAGAAAACTCGGTAGATTTAAAAACCACAACAAAGGATCACAAATGTTATCAATTAAACAGATATACAAAGGAAACAGTTCTACAATGTAAATAAAAATTTTGGTACTTGAAATAGCAGCAAAAGGTTAATCCGTTGATGATTAAACTGCAGAAGTATCGACCGCTCTCTTCAAAGCCACAGTAAACATGATATGACCTGTTGTGGTTCCCTATGGACCCAGAAGGGACTAATATTAACTGAGGATAAACTTTTATGGTTGATGATGAAATATGCAGTTATGTACAGGAAATTGTGTTTTCCCAAAACTCAACCCTAACGGCTCATCGTAATGGTCAAATATGCCTACTGGAACAAACTTGGTGAAAATCCATGCTATTATCTGCCAATTAGAGTTCATTAATGAAATGTCACTGAAGACAAGCATGGTGGAACAAATTTTGCACCAACCGTCCAGGTATAATGTGCCACTGACCAAAAACATATCTAACTCCAAAAGCTTCTCAACTTTTTTCTCACTTTCCATGTTCTTTCACTTCTCGCCAATTCCTACTTGTCGAGTTAGTAGTGTCTAGTGGATGGTGAGAATTTTTTTTACAGAGAATAAAGTACAATCATGTACCGTGTTCATCACATAAAAATACAAATGAAGAAACAGAATTGCTCTAGCAGATTGTGTTTTTGACAAACTTTACATGAAGCAACACATAAATGCAACATCAATTGTGAACAAATTTGAGTTAATTAACATCTAGGGTGTCATTTAAAAGCTACAAACAAACCATACTCACCAGTGACAGAGCTTTGAATATAGTTAAAACCCAATCCCCATTTCCATCAGCATGCTCCAACTGACCATGTTGCAGCTGTGCTACATCCATAGAAAAGAATAAATGAGTTGTATATTACAACACTGAAAAAGAGCAATAGGAAAGAGTAAATTTCACAAACAGGTTTAATGTACTTCAAACTTTGCTAAAACAACATATCTGAAACCTGATTACACATATGTGCAGATTATTCTGCGGTTTTATATTACAGTTGGTCTCTAAATCTATACTGCAAAATTGGTCTTTAAATCTGTAGTTCTGTCATCTTGTGATAGTTTGTAAATGAGCATGTAGATTCACAAATTTACTCTAATAAAATGGGGGCTGAAAGATACAAATTGTGTGACATATTTGTGTTACTGGAAACCTACTTAGAAATCAGCAGCACCATTGTGCCTTTTCTTTTGTGAATATCAATTTATTTTATGCCTGGAGAAAATATCAGGTGGTTTTGCAAGAAGTTGATTTTTTGGGATGGATTTGACCAATTGGCATGGCTATCTGATAGGATTACAGAACAAACAAGCTACTGTCATCAGTTATCAAATGTTCTGCTGCGGTGCTACTTAAGATTTCTGTCCAAGCATAGCCCATGGTTAAACCAGAGAGACAGACTAGTAGAAGATAATGTATGTGGTCATCACAGGGCAGGTAATACAGCAGCTGAATAGCTAAACCATCAGTCTGTGAAGACTTAAGACCATTCACATATTACGGGTATGTGAAATTGGCAAAAAGTGACATGCCATATAGAAATTTACATTGCACGTGGGATAACAACAGAGTTCGGCTATACTTTGAAATATCACACCGAAGTAGAACTAAGTCCATCAGTTCCATATCAATGTTGAGTTCCAACATTTCCTCTGCCATTAGGAGTGCTGATTTAAATACATGCTTCAAGATAATTTCTTTTTTGCGATTACAAGGAAGATGCACAGGCGCACAAGCATACGAAGAGCGCCGTAAAAACATACCTAAATTGATGGAAACCAAGAATCTACGAATTTCACAAAGAACATACACAATCTGGTCTGCATGAGAGTCTGAACACCATGATAAACCCTGAAGGGTGGAGTCGTGCAGTACACCCACAACTCTACCACCTTACCAAGAGGTGATTCTCAAGATATAATGACAAGATATACCAATATGTCATTGCACAAGGGAAACACTGACCTAATATCTTGTAGTATGATCTGTACATCACTGAGGTTCCATCAACAAGCATTATTCTACTCTTTGCAGGATCAGCAGGAGCAACATTCTCGCCAGGATTAGTTAATATGGTCGAGACAATTGAGGGCATGCTGTCATCATACAACGGGATCGGTGGGGCATGCTCCACGGATGGTCCTTGAAAACTCTTGATTGAATCAGTAGTTGGCAACAGTGACTGCTTGGAAAAACCCTAATATATGGAAGGAGACATAGGAACAGTAATTAAATTATATCCATATTAAACCACTTGAGTTACTGTCGAATCTAAAAAGGATTTGCAATCCAATTTGCCACGCATTTACATGAATGTGTTGAACTGAACAACACTAAACTTTATCCAGAGGCAATGTAGTACAAGCAGCAATGAAATGGCCGCCGAACCTTCACCTAATGTTACTAGGGCTAGTTAATGTTGGTATTCCGCTAATTTTCTCTCTCCCGGGCATCTCCAAGAACAAACCTTCGAACTGTGAGATGGGAAGGGGTGAGGTACCAGAGAAGGGGCCAGAACACGTACCCTTCGGGAAACGGCGAGCGGCAACGGGAGGCGCCGCGCGCCGGCGCGGAAAAGGAGGCGGGGCGCCGCGGCGGCGCGGAGGCAGCAGCACGCCATGGCCGGATCGGATGCTACCTCTTCCGCATCGCCCGCCTGGATGACGGAGTAATAGTGGCGGGCAGAAGGCCTAGGGTTTAGAGATAGCGATTGCGGAGGCGCAGCGCAGAGCGTGATGGAAGAGCAGGTGTGGTGTTCGACAAAATGTGCGAGGAGGCGGAGGCTTGGTGGAGGCTGTGGTGGTGAGAAGGGGGATTTTGAATAAGTAATAATGGACGTAAAAAAGAAGTTAAATACAGTAGCACTTGCATGTACTTCCGTTTGGAATTATAGGTCTCACACGATTAACTTTAACCAAATAAAATAACACAAAAATTATATTATTAAAAACTTTAAATGTTGTATTTTCTAATGATATGGTTTTTATGCTATATAACTTATATTTTATTAGTCAAATTAGCGACCTAGGTATACGCATAGGACTTATAATCCCAAACAGAGGGAGTATATGTTGGTGTGGCTCGATTTCAATGAGATATCCTATACTCATGGAAGAAGAAAGGTGGAGTACCACGACCACAAGCTGCGATGGACCGATTCTGGGCAATGCGTTTGGGGCATCTCTACCGGTTTGACGCATTCAAGTCTGAACTTGTTCGTGCGGACATGTAGGATGTTCGTTGCGCTTCAATGGACTGATCTATTCGGACAAACGTGTTCGGCTCGATCCATCCGTGTAGCTAATTTAGGCAACGGTTGCATCGGACCGGACACGCGCGAACAGCGCATGTGTTCTGCCCGTTGATGCCTCGAGGCCATATATATAAGAGAGACATTAGTGCTTAAGATAGCTATTCATTAGATTAAGCTCTGCCAGTTATAAAAGACCATTCAAACAAATTAGGGGGCATGCTACTACTGTTATGGCTACAGCTATAGGAGGACGGCCGTGGTGACCCAGCATACCACTGCATGATATAATACATTATAGTCATTGACATAACACCAATAAAACATCGTTCACTAGTATTATATCCCTCGGAGTGGTATAACAAAAATACAACAGGTCCAAGACATGACTATAGGTTACAACTCGACTCTTTACAAAAGATTTAGAGAACACTCTAGGTTAAAAAGAGTGAAAGAAACCTCGTACAAAAAAGAATCGGAAATAATCAACTCATAACTATCATACTAATAGACTAGTATTTAAACTATTGGGCTTGTATTGCTGCTATTGCAATACTCTACAGAAATAGATTCTATGGCTAGAGATTATATTCATATCTAATCAGCAACTTAATTTTCACTTTAGTGGATGTATATGTTGACTTCATTGAAGAACTTGAGTTGTTGACGATGATTCCCTTAAGTATAGTTGATGTAGACGTCGTCTATATTGGCTTCGGAATCTAGCAAGGATTAAGAAGATACGTTGAGTACGAGCGTACTCAGCAAGTTCACTAGAAATGAGTGTATGATGCACTAACTATAGCCACATACCATAGGTCATAGGCAATGCAGGTTTTATAAATATTTTTTCAAATGTTGATTTTATTCTGAAAAGCTATGTCCGTCAGCCTTCATAGGTTTATCAGAACTTTCATGGAGTTACTTTCCTGCGGTGTTCGCAGCTCCTTTCCGGAACAGAGAGTAACAAGTTACAGTTCTTACACTTTGTAGAGGTGCGTTACTTTACCCATGGAAGACCTTAGCTTTGTTGTACATCCGAGTTGCAGGATCATTTACACTTTCTTGGTGTGAGACCCAGACTAAGATCCAAGCTAATCACTGTCCTCTTCGCGACCCCGCATGTCTCCTTGGTGTACGCCATGTCCACGTATCAAATTACGGCAATGGTTAGTACAGACCGGCCAGATGCCTGAACTATCGTGGGACGTTGAGGGTTTCCACTCATATGTTGCATGTCCTCTACGAATTACCAATTAATACACGCTACAAGGATAACAGGCACGACCCGCACATCTGGCTACATGTGAGAGGAAGAAGATATAGCTGACTTCTTCGTCCCATTCCAAATCTTATGGTTAACGCGTGATATACGGTGCAAGAATCACTGACGTCATTTGTTATTAAGTTCTAGGTAATATGTTCCTTTACCACCGGAACTTTTATAGGTTATTACCTCATGGTAAATAATCTATAATCATATTATTATGAAAATAGTATTTTTGACCTTTTTGAAATGCAGGTGATGACAACACTGGATTTGCAAAATATTTGATAGAAAATAACCAAAAGACATGAGCAAGTGTGAACTTGCCTTTTGTGATTGCAAGATTATGCACTCACGATCTTCGAGACAATAATGTTGGAGATATGCCCTAGAGGCAATAATAAAAGTAGTTATTATTATATCTTTGTGTTTATGATAAATGTTTACATTCATGCTATAATAGTATTAAATGGAAACATTAATACTTATGTGATTTGTAAACTAATTAGAGTCCCTAGTAAAGCCTCTTTATAAAACTAGCTTGTTGGTTAATAGATGATCATGGTTTCTGGATCATGAACATTGAGATGTTATTAACAACAAGATCATATCATTAGGTGAATGGTATGATGGACATACTTCTATAGATAAGCGTAGCATAAAAATCAAGGCATTTCAATAGTTCGTTTGCTATAAGCTTTCTGATACATAGTAACCTAATTCCTTCGACCACACCATTACTCGAAGGATACTTTGATGACATCAAACACCACACCGTAACTGGGTGGCTATAAAGATATCATTGAGTGTTTGGAAAGTATGTGTTGAGGCACATGGATCAAGAGTGGGATTTTTCCATCCATATGACGGATAGATATACTCTAGGCCCTCTCGGTGGAATGTCATCCAATTATCTAGCAAGCATGTGACTGGCTCACAAGGGATCACATATCACGGGAACAAGAAAAGAGTACTTATCGGTAACGAGGTTGAACTAGGTATGCAGAGATACCGACGATCAGACCTCGGATAAGTAAACTATCACAAGACAAAGGGAAATTGGTATCGTATATAAGTGGTTTATTCGATCGCAAAGTAATCATAGAAATACGTGGGAGCCATATGAATTTCCAGATTCCTCTATTGGTTATTGATTGGAGAAGAGTCTCGATCATGTCTGCATAATTCACGAACCGTAGGAAGACACACTTAAGGATTCAATGTTGTTTAATAGATATGTAATGTAAGTAGGGAGACCGAGTGTTGTTCGGAGTCTTGGATGGGATCCGGGATATCACGAGGAGATCCAGAATAGTCCGGAGAATAAGATTCATATAAGGAAAGTCCAATTCTAGAGTTCGGGAATGATTCCGATGATTTCATCGGAGAGGTTCTAGAATGGTCTAGAAGGTTCACCGGACCGAAAGGGGAAGGATACATGAATGTGTCATGGATAAGTGGAATGATTGAATCATGTCCTAAGTCACTTGGTTGGGAATTTGCAAGAAAGAAATTAAACTCCAAATTGAAAGTCAAAAGACAAGTTTGAAAAGTCAAACTAGGACAATGTAGCCTGGTGGAGGAAGGAAAGAATCCTTCTTTCCCTCCATCACAAGCCAACTAGGAGAGGGAGTTGGGGAAGGATTCAAACTCCCCTCTCCCAAGCTTCCCTCCCTCTCATAAATAGAGGGGAGGGGGTGCCCCAAGGACAGACAACACCAGCCCCTCCGCACCTAGCCGCCACCGCCCCCCAGCGCCGCCGCCGCCCAACGCCGCCGTCAGTTCGTTGTCGTCGCCCTAACCGCCGCTGACTCCCCCTTCTCCTCTCTGGCCTTCTAAACCCTAGATCACCGGAAACCCTAATTCCCGCCATAACCTGCTCCGGCTTAGGCGAAGCCCTGCAAGATCTTCCCTCTACTTCCGACACCACGCTGTCATGCTGCCGGAATCACGAGAGGAGAACTACATGTTGGAATTATGCCCTAGAGGCAATAATAAAGATGTTATTATTATAATGCTTGTTCATGATAAATGTTTATATTCCATGCTAGAATTGTATTAAGCGGAAACTTTAATACTTGTGTGGTTTGTGAACAACACCGTGTCCCTAGTACGCCTCTATGGACTAGCTCATTGATTAATGATGGTTAAGGTTTCCTAACCATGGACATGAGTTGTCGATTAATAATGAGATCATATCATTGGGAGAATGATATGATGGACAGACCCAAACTAAGCGAAGCAATTAGATCGTGTCATCGTGTTCATCTTTGCGAAGCTTTTCTTATGTCAAATATTGTATTCCTTAGACCATCAGATAATACAACTCCCTGGTACGGAAGAAAGCTTTGAGGTCATCAAACGTCATCCTATGAGAGGGTGATCATGAAGGTGTCTCTCAGGTGATCGGAAAGTATCTGTTGGGTTGTATGTATCGAGATGGGATTTGTCCCTCCCAAGTCGGAGAGATATACTTCGGGCCCACTCGGTAATCGATATCAACACCGCTTGCAAGCATGTGGTTAAGGAGTTAATCACAAAGTGATATCGGATTACGGAACGAGTAAAGTACTTGCTGTAAACGAGATTGAACTAGGTATGACGGTACCGACGATTGAATCTCGGGCAAGTAAAATATCGCGAGACGAAGGGAATATATATATGGGATTGATTGAATCCTGGCATCGTAGTTCATCCGATATGATCATCGATGAATGTGTGGGAGTCAATATGGGTTTCCAGACCCCGCTGTTGATTATTGATAGAAGATCATGTCTGCATATTCTCGAACCCGCAGGGTCACACACTTAACGTGTCTCGACGCTAGGATAGATTGGATAATTGGTTTATGAGTTTTTGTTCGGAGTCTCGGATGGGATCCGGGACATCACGAGAGGTTCCGGAATAGTCCGGAGAATAAGATTCATATAAGGCAGTGCAGTTTTTGGAGTTCGGAATTGTTCCGGGTTAATCGGTATTGTACCGGAAGCTTCTAGAACCTTCCGGAAGGGGACCAACGTGGCCCCACCTTCCGGGAGGGTGGGCCTATGAGGGAGTTCCCTGGCCGCATTGGGCCAGGGGCACAAGGCCCCATAGGGCCCAACCGGCCAGCAAGGGTAAAACCCTAGTTGGAGCTTCTAGAAGGGGGGGTTTCCTTGCCCCCACTCCTCCTCCTTTGGCTGCCGGTTTTGGCTTGGGGGAGGGGATAGGGCTGCCGCCCACCCCTCTATATAAAGAGGGATGGGGCGCACCACCCCCCACACCTTCCCCTCAAGCCAGTCGCTCTGCTGCCCTCCTCTCTCTCTCCCTCCCGACTGCGTGTAGGCAAAGCCCTGCTGCAGAAACTCTCCACCATATACACCGCGCCGTCGCGTTGTAGATCCAACCCATCTCTCCACCATAATTGCTGGACCAAGGAAGGAGGAGACGTCGAGGTGCTGCACGTGTGCATCTCACAGAGGCACCGCCACTTGTGGTGCTAGATCGGATCGGATCGCGAGGAGGAGAAGCGAGTACGACTACATCATCCACGTTCCGATGAACGTTCCGCTGTGCGGATCTTCAAGGGTATGAAGATCTAATCCAATATCTCTCGTTGTTTGCATATCCTAGATTAGATCTTGGCTTCCCTCTGTTCGCATCCGTAGAAAATTTTGATTTACTATGTCGCGAAACCCTTCAGTGGTATCAGAGCTAGATCTATGCGTAGATGTGTTTCACGAGCAGAACACAACATGGTTGTTGCGGGCGTTGATGTTTTCTGTTGCAAGTCTCTTGTTTGTGTTCTTCTTATGACGCGGGATAGTGAGATTGAAGCGGTCCAAGCCATCCTTACGCGACGTCGTTCGCGAGACCGGCTCCGCACTTGACGTGTGGCTTGTTCCACACATGCGGCTGGTGGATGTCAGTTTCTCTCACTATAGTTGTCATGGGATTTAAACCGGAGTTTGGCAACCATAATATCACCATTGTGGCTTTCCGTAGGTAAGAATCGTTCTTAGCATCTACTCCCATAAGCCACGTAAAACATGCAACAACAAAGTAGAGGCGTCTAACTTGTTTTTGCAGGGAGTATTTTCTGTGATATGGTATGGCCCAAGATGTGATGTGTATAATGTATGCGATAATCATGTTTTGTAATGTTTCACGACTTGCATGTCGATGAGTACACAACCGGCAGGAGCCATATGGTTGTCTTTATAATTGTGTATGACCTGTGTGTCAACTTCTTATACGCCATGTAATAGTTTCACTTTATCGCTAAGTAGTTAGCAATAGTTGTAGTTGCTATTCGTGGTGGAGGCAATCATGGTGGAGTGATGGAGATCATGCCGGCACGCACAAGATGGAGATCATTGCGTGAAGATTGGCTATACCATGTCACATAAAGTTATATGCATGTGATGTTTATCCTTTTATGTGTCTTATTATGCTTAGATCGCGACGGTAGCATTATAAGATGATTCCTCACTTAAAGATCAAGATAAAAATGTGTTCTCCCCATGTATGCACCGTTGCGAAAGTTCGTCGTGTCCAAGCATCATGTGATGATCGGGTGCTATAGACTCTACGCTCACATACAACGGGTGCAAGCCAGTTTTGCACACGCGGAAATACTTGGGTCTAACTTGACGAGCCTAGCATGTACAAACATGGCCTCGGAACACATGAACCGAAAGGTTAAGCACGAGTCATATGAATGATATGATCGACACTTCGTTGTCCACCATTGAAACCACATCTCTTCTCGTGAAGATCGGATTAGGTGTGGTGAATTTGGATCGTGTTCACTAAACAACTTGAGGGATGTTGAATTTAGTGGGAGTTCATCTAGTAATTTGATTAAAAGTTGAACTAGTTATCATGAACATAGTCTAATTTGTACTTGCAATTACTGTAGATCAAATGGCTAAGTCCAACTTCAACTTCAACGTTTTTGCTGAGATAGAAAAGATTAGAAACAATGGGTCTAACTTCACCAAATTGTTCCGCATTCTAAGAATCATTCTCGCTGGCGGACAAAAGGACTATGTCCTTGAGAAAGCGCTAGGTGACGCCCCTGCTATAGATGCGTCGGCTGATGAGAAAGCTGTTTATCAGTCGCGCAAGGATGATTATGATTTGATTAAGATCGCCATGTTGTATGCTATGGAATTTGATCTTCAAAATCGTTTTGAGGAGTTCGCCGGGCCCTTTGAGATTCTTGAGGAGCTGAAAACCATGTTTCAGACTCAAGCCCGTTCTGAGAGATATGAGATCTCTGAGAAGTTCTTTAACTGCAAGATGGAGGAAGGGAGTTCCGTTAGTGAGCACGCCATTAAGATGTCGGGCTACACTCAACGCCTTGAGCAACTGGACTGGAAGATTCCAGAGGAGCTCAAGATTGACAGGGTTCTGCAATCACTCCCTCCCAGCTACAAAAGTTTTGTAGTGACTCATAATCAGATTGGTTCCACTGATACGATCACCGAGCTCTTCGCAAAGCTGAAGGCTGCGGAGGTGGACATCAAAAAGGATAATCATGTGTTGATGGTCAACAAGCCCCCCACCTTCAAGAAAGGTAAGGGTGCAAAGAAGCCCTTCAAGAAGGGCGGTGGCAAGCGCGCTGCCCCTGCTGAGAAGAAGCTCAAGTCTGGTCCTAAGCCGGACACTGAGTGCTTCTATTGCAAGGACAAGGGTCACTGGAAGCGCAACTGTCCGAAGTACTTAGCGGACAAGAAGGCTGGCACCATCAAAGGTATATTTGATATACATGTTATTGATGTTTTCCTTACTAGCCCTCGTTGTAGTGCCTGGGTATTTGATACTGGTTCAGTTGCTAATATTTGTAACTCGAAACAGGAGCTATGGAATAGATGGCGGCTTGCGAGGGATGAGGTGACGATGCGCGTTGGCAACGGATCAAGAGTTGATGTGATGGCCGTCGGCACGCTCTCCTTAGTTTTACCTTCGGGATTAGTTTTAAACCTCAATAAATGTTATTATGTGCCTACATTGAGCATGAACATTATTTCTGGATCTTGTTTATTGCAAGACGGTTATTCATTTAAATCGGAGAATAATGGTTGTTCTATTTATATGAGTAGCATCTTTTATGGTCATGCACCTATTGTGAATGTTTTTTCTTCTAAATCTCGAAAGGGATGAAACACACATCCATAACATTGAGGCTAAGAGATGCAAAGTAGATAGTGATAATACTGCTTATTCGTGGCACTGTCGTCTAGGTCATATTGGTGTAAAGCGCATGAAGAAACTCCATTCTGATGGACTTTTGGAGTCTCTTGATTTTGAATCATTTGACACATGCGAACCATGCCTCATGGGCAAGATGATCAAAACCCCGTTCTCCGGTATGATGGAGCGAGCAACGGACTTGTTGGAAATCATACATACCGATGTATGCGGACCGATGAGTGTTTCGACGCGCGGTGGATATCGCTATTTTCTCACTTTTACCGATGACTTAAGTAGATATGGGTATATCTATTTAATGAAACATAAATCTGAAACATTTGAAAAGTTCAAAGAATTTCAGAATGAAGTGGAGAACCATCGTAACAGAAAGATTAAGTTTCTACGATCTGATCGTGGAGGTGAATATTTGAGTTATGATTTTCTCACGCATCTTAAAGCAAGCGGAATCGTTTCGCAACTCACGTCACCCGGAACACCACAGCGCAATGGTGTGTCTGAACGCCGGAATCGAACCCTATTAGATATGGTCCGATCGATGATGTCTCTTACTGATTTGCCATTATCATTTTGGGGTTATGCATTAGAAACCGCTGCATTCACTTTATATAGGGCACCATCTAAATCCGTTGAGACGACACCGTATGAACTGTGGTTTGGTGCTAAACCTAAGTTGTCATTTCTTAAATTTTGGGGATGCGAAGCTTACGTCAAGAAGTTGATGCCGGACAAGATCGAACCCAAAGCGGGGAAATGCGTCTTCATAGGATACCCTAAGGAAACTATTGGGTATACCTTCTATCACAGAACCGAAGGCAAAGTGTTTGTCGCAAAGAACGGTTCCTTTCTTGGGAAGGAGTTTCTCTCGAAAGAAGTGAGTGGGAGGAAAGTAGAGCTAGACGAGGTTATTGAACCTTCTCTTGAATTGGAGAGTAGCGCAGCACCTGAAATTGTTCCAGTGCCGCCTGCACCAACGATAGAGGAAGCTAATGACAAGGATCATGAAGCTTCGGACGATGCTGCTACTGAACGTCGCAGGTCGACAAGGTCGCGTGCCCCTCCTGAGTGGTACGGCAACCCTGTCTTGACTGTCTTGTTGGTAGAAGACAGTGAACCTACGAACTATGAGGAAGCGATGATGAGCCCAGACTCTGAGAAATGGCTAGAAGCCATGAAATCCGAATTGGGATCCATGAGCGAAAACCAAGTATGGACTTTGGTGGACCCTCCTAGCGACCGAAAGGCCGTTGAGTGCAAATGGATTTTCAAGAAGAAAACGGACGCGGATGGTAATGTTACCGTCTATAAAGCACGACTTGTCGCGAAAGGTTTTCGGCAAGTTCAAGGTGTTGACTACGGTGAGACTTTCTCTCCCGTAGCGATGTTTAAGTCCATTTGGATTTTATTAGCAATTGCTGCATTTCATGATTATGAAATATGGCAGATGGATGTCAAGACTGCGTTCCTCAATGGCAACATTGATGAAGAGTTGTATATGATGCAACCCGAAGGTTTTGTCGATCCTAAGGATGCTGATAAAGTATGCAAACTTCAGCGTTCTATTTATGGACTGAAGCAAGCATCTCGGAGTTGGAACCTTTGTTTTGATCAAGTGATCAAGAGCTTTGGATTTGTTCCAAATTGCTACGAAGCTTGTATCTACAAGAAAGTGAGTGGGACCTCGGTGACATTTCTGGTACTATATGTAGATGACATATTGATTATTGGAAATGACATTAACATGCTTAACGATGTGAAGAGTTATTTGAACAAGTGTTTTTTAATGAAAGACCTAGGTGAAGCTGCTTATATATTGGGCATCAAAATCTATAGAGGTAGACAAAGACGCCTGATAGCTTTAAGCCAGAGTACATACCTAGACAAAGTTCTGAAAAGGTTCAGAATGGATAAGGCAAAGAAAGGTTCAGTGCCTATGCTGTCAGGTAAGATATTGAGCAAGGCTCAGTGTCCAGCTACGGTAAATGATAGGGAAGCTATGAGCAAAGTGCCTTATGCCTCGGCCATAGGTTCTATCATGTATGCCATGCTGTGTACTAGACCGTATGTGTCCAATGCTCTTAGTTTGACGAGCAGATATCAAAGTGATCCAGGAGTGGAACACTCGACAGCCGTGAAGAACATCCTAAAGTACCTAAATAGGACTAAAGAAATGTTCTTAGTCTATGGGGGTGATGAACAGCTCGTCATAAAAGGTTACGTCGACGATAGTTTCGACACCGACAAGGATGATTCTAAATCTCAGACAGGATACGTGTATATTTTGAATGGAGGAGCTGTGAGCTGGAGAAGCTGCAAGCAAAGCGTGATCACGGGATCTACAGTAGAAGCGGAATACATGGCTGCTGCAGAAGCGTCAAGTGGAGGAGTTTGGATCAGAAACTTCATCACTGAGCTTGGCGTGGTTCCAAGTGCATTGGACCCACTGGACATGTTGTGTGACAACACTGGCGCCATAGCACTCGCTAAGGAACCAAGATATCATCCAAAGACCAATCATATCAACCGCAAGTTTCATATAATCCGAGATTATATTGCAGATGGAGATCTGAAGATTAGCAAAGTACATACAGATCTGAATGTCGCAGATCCATTGACTAAACCTCTTCCACGTGTAAAACATGATCAACACCTCAGTGCCATGGGTGTGAGATTGTTGCCAAATGTAAACTAGATTATTGACTCTAGTGCAAGTGGGAGACTGTTGGAATTATGCCCTAGAGGCAATAATAAAGATGTTATTATTATAATTCTTGTTCATGATAAATGTTTATATTCCATGCTAGAATTGTATTAAGCGGAAACTTTAATACTTGTGTGGTTTGTGAACAACACCGTGTCCCTAGTACGCCTCTATGGACTAGCTCATTGATTAATGATGGTTAAGGTTTCCTAACCATGGACATGAGTTGTCGATTAATAATGAGATCATATCATTGGGAGAATGATATGATGGATAAACCCAAACTAAGCGAAGCAATTAGATCGTGTCATCGTGTTCATCTTTGCGAAGCTTTTCTTATGTCAAATATTGTATTCCTTAGACAATGAGATAATACAACTCCCTGGTATCGGAAGAAAGCTTTGAAGTCATCAAACGTCATCCTATGAGAGGGTGATCATAAAGGTGTCTCTCAGGTGATCGGAAAGTATCTGTTGGGTTGTATGTATCGAGATGGGATTTGTCCCTCCCAAGTCGGAGAGATATACTTCGGGCCCACTCGGTAATCAATATCAACACCGCTTGCAAGCATGTGGTTAAGGAGTTAATCACAAAGTGATATCGGATTACGGAACAAGTAAAGTACTTGCTGTGAACGAGATTGAACTAGGTATGACGATACCGACGATCAAATCTCGGGCAAGTAAAATATCGCGAGACAAAGGGAATATATATATATGGGATTGATTGAATCCTGGCATCGTGGTTCATCCGATATGATCATCGATGAATGTGTGGGAGTCAATATGGGTTTCTAGACCCCGCTTTTGATTATTGATAGAAGATCATGTCTGCATATTCTCGAACCCGCAGAGTCACACACTTAACATGTCTCGACGCTAGGATAGATTGGATAATTGGTTTATGAGTTTTTGTTCGGAGTCTCGGATGGGATCCGGGACATCACGAGAGGTTCCGGAATAGTTCGAAGAATAAGATTCATATAAGGCAGTGCAGTTTTGGGAGTTCGGAATTGTTCCGGGTTAATCGGTATTGTACCGGAAGCTTCTAGAACCTTCCGGAATGGGACCAACGTGGCCCCACCTTCCGGGAGGGGGCATGGGCCTATGAGGGAGTGCCCTGGACGCATTGGGCCAGGGGCACAAGGCCCCATAGGGCCCAACCGGCCAGCAAGGGTAAAACCCTAGTTGGAGCTTCTAGAAAGGGGGGGGGGGTTCCTTGCCCCCCACTCCTCCTCCTTTGGCCACCGGTTTTGGCTTGGGGGAGGGGCTAGGGCTGCCGCCCACCCCTCTATATAAAGAGGGATGGGGGCGCACCCCCCCCCCCACACACACACCTTCCCCTCAATCCATTCGCTCTGCTGCCCTCCTCTCTCTCTCCCTCCCGACTGCGTGTAGGCGAAGCCCTGCTGTAGAAACTCTCCACCATATACACCACGCCGTCGCGTTGTAGATTCAACCCATCTCTCCACCATACTTGCTGGACCAAGGAAGGAGGAGACGTCGAGGTGTTGCACGTGTGCATCTCACGGAGGCACCGCCACTTGTGGTGCTAGATCGGATCGGATCGCGAGGAGGAGAAGCGAGTACGACTACATCACCCACGTTCCGACGAACGTTCCGCTGTGCGAATCTTCAAGGGTATGAAGATCTAATCCAATCTCTCTTGTTGTTTGCATCTCCTAGATTAGATCTTGGCTTCCCTCTGTTTGCATCCGTAGAAAATTTTGATTTACCATGCCGCGAAACCCTTCACTACAACCTCCACTGCCTGCTGGAACAAGGGAGAGGAAGTATGCATCAAGTACCGAACGTGTGACCGACTGCGGAAGCGCTGCCGGAACGCGGCGTCAGAAGGATCATCTACGCGATCTTGAGATCGGCAAGTGTATGACTACATCACCCACGAGAATCTGCTCTCGTTAACCGCTTTGGAATCTTCGAGGGTGAGTACTCTAATCGACTCGTTGCTACAATCTAGTAGATAGATCTTGGCTTGTTTTTGTTCATGCGGTAGAAATTTTTTATTTTCCATGCTATGAACCCCTACAGTGGTATCAGAGCCGTGTCTATATGTAGATATATTGCACGAGTAGAACACAATGGTCATTGCGGGCGTTGATGCTTTTGTTTTTGATTGCTTCTTGTGTACTTTGCATCTTGCGGGATGGTGGGATGAAGCGGCCCAGGCTAACCTTACATGACATCGTTCATAAGACTTGCTCCACGCTTGACATGCAACTTGTATTGCATAAGTGACTTTGCGGGTGCATGCTTCTCCCAACATAGTGAAGATTCAATTTACAACGAGTGATTGACAATACTAGTATCAACGTTGTGGTTCTTGTTCATAAGTTAGAACGACACTTATTGAAAGCCCCAAACCACGTAAAATATGCAAAGAAAATTAGAGGCATCTAACTTTGTTTTGCACGGGTGTGTTGTGATGTGATATGGCCATGATTGTGATTATATATGATGTATGCAATGTTCCTTATTGTAAGTCGGCAACCGGCAGGAGCCTTATGGTTGTCTTTTAATTTCGTTAAGACCTGCGTGTCTATTATTCAAAGTAGTTGTAATAGTTGATGATGGTGGACGACAACCATGGAGCGGTGCCATTGACCTTGACGCCACGCCGGCGATGATGGAGATCATGTTCGTGCTTGAAGATGGAGATCGGAAGCACAAGAAGAAAGGCCATATCATATCACATATTTTGAATTGCATGTGATGTTAATCCTTTATGCATCTTGTATTGCTTAGTTCGCGATGGTAGCATTAGAAGATGATCCCTCTCACAAAATATCAAGTTATAAAGTGTTCATCCTTAGTAGGCACCATTGCCAAAGCTTGTTGTTTCAAAGCACCACGTGATTATCGGGTGTGTTAGATTCTGCGAGTGTATACAACGGGAGCAAGCCATATTTGCTCATGCGGAAGCTAAGGTTTGACCTTGACGAGCCTAGCATGTACAGACATGGTCTCGGAACACGGATCACCGAAAGGTAAAGCATGAGTCATATAGTAGATATGATGAACATGTTGATTGTTCGCCATTGAAGCTACATCATCTCTCGTGTTGATCGGTTTTGATGTGGTGGATTTGGTTCGTGTGATCACTAAAACAATGCGAGGGATGTTGTTTTGAGTGGGAGTTCACTTAGATTAATTTAACTGTTAATTAGAACTCAATTTGTCATAAACTTAGTGATACATCGGAAACATATCTATAATTTTTTATGTTCCATGCTTGTTTAGTATCTACTTTTCTTTGCTTTGTCCACACTTTAAGGTGCTTTTATATGTTTTCTGGTACTAACCTATTAACAAGTTGCCATAGTGCCAATTGCCTGTTTTCTGTTGTTTTTTGTTCTAGAAAAGCTAGTAAGGAAATATTCTCGGAATTGGATGGGACAAAAGCCAAAGTCAATATTTCACCAAGGAGAACACAGAGTCCAGATGAGAGACGGAGGGGCGCCACATGGCGGCTGCATCCCCCAGGCGCGGGCCCACCCTAGGTCGCGCCTGGGCATGGTGTGGCCCCCCTGGCCGCCTCCCAGCCTCGCCTCTTCGCCTATAAGAAGCCCCCAATGCCTAAACCCTAAGTACCAGATCAATATTCCATGAAACCTTCTGTAGCCTCCGCCACCATCGTCCCTAGATCGAGGGATCTGAAGCTCTTCCGGGCACCCTACCGGAGGGGAGATCATCCCGGAGGCATTCTTCTTCATCATGCCAGCCTTAGGTATGAAGCGTGAGTAGTTCCACCTTGGACTACGGGTCCATGTATTAGCTAGATGGTTGTATCTCCTCCTTTGTGCTTTCATGTCTAAATATTGTGAGCTCCGTTCATGATCAAGATCTCATCTATTTGTAATCATGCATGTTGTGTTTGCGGGGATCCGATGGATATTGAGATTACTATGTCGGATTGATTAATGGTTTTGTCTTATTGATTCTATCATGTATATGTTGTTTGTGATCTTGCATGCTCTCCGTTGTTAGTATCTATCCTGGCCAAGTAGTTGCTAGTGACTCCAAGATGGGGTATTTATGCTTGGTAGTGGGTTCACGCCTCTATTTAATCTAAGAGAAGTGACATAAATCTCTAAGGTTGTAGATGTGTTGTTGCCACTAGGGAGAAAACAACGATCTCTTGTTCATGGAACAAGTGGATTGTTTACCTTACACACTTTGCTTAAAGAAGTTGTATGTTGCTTGCAACTTATTATTGGAGGGGGTTCGGATGATAACCCAAAGGTGGACTTCTAGTCATAGATGCAGTTGGATGGCGGTCTATGTATCTTGTTGTATTGCCCAATCGAATCTCATAGGATCTTTATGTCTAGTATTGCATTGTTATGCATTGCTCAATCCTGTCAATTGCCTTTCTGTAATTTGTTTAACCTGCATGCCATGTTTGTTTATCTAAGGAGAACACCTCTAGTGAACTATGGACCCCGGTCCAATGTTTACCACTGATACATCTTCCACTGTTACTGTTTACTTTCTGCAAACCATCACCACCTTCCACACCATACAGTTAATCCTTTATTACAGCAACCGGTGAGATTGACAACCTCACTGTTAGTTGGGGCAAAGTCTTGAGTTTGTGTTGTGTAGGTTTTCACATTGCTTGCAACACCTTTGAGACGTTTCCTTCCTCCTATTGGTTCAATAACCTCGGTTTCTTACTGAGGGAAGACTTGCTGATGTGCTGCATCACACCTTGCTCTTGGGGTTTCCCAACGAAGCGCTCCATGTTGACGCAACGCCATCACTTAGTCTAAACCACTGCAAATATGTTGTAGATCAATGGCGGCCCCTACCATCAATTTTAATGCGTCCCTAGAGAAAGAAAAGTTGAAGAACAATGGAAGCAACTTCGCGGATTGGTTCCGCAACTTGAGGATTGTCCTCAATGCTGGTAATTTGACCTATGTGCTGGATGCACCGCTGGGTGACCCACCTGCAGCTGATGCTACCGATGAGGTGAAGAATGTTTTCCTCGCTCGGAAGAATCAGTACCCCATAGTTCAGTGTGCTATGTTGTATGGTTTGGAATCGGAGCTTCAGAAAAGGTTTGAGAACTTTGACCCACATGATATTGTCCATGAACTCAAAATGATATTTAAGGCTCACGCGGAGTTGAGAGTTATGAGGCTTCTAAAAAGTTCTTCAACTGCAAGATGGAAGAGGGCAGATCCGTTAGTGAGCATGTGCTTAAGATGTATAGGCACGCCAATAATCTCCAAAGCTTGGGTATAGTGATTCCTAATGCCCTAGAGGCAATAATAAATATAGTTATTATTATATCTTTGTGTTTATGATAAATGTTTACATTCATGCTATAATAGTATTAACAAGGAAACATTAATACTTGTGTGATTTGTAAACTTAGATTGAAGTCCCTGGTAAAGCCTCTATATAATACTAGCTTGTTGGTTAATAAATGATTGTGGTTTCCATATCATGAACATTGAGATGTTATTAACAACAAGATCATATCGTTAGGAGAATGATATGGTGGACATACTCCTATAGATAAGCGTAGCATAAAGATCAAGTCATTTTAATAGTTCAATTGCTATATGCTTTCTGATACATAGTAACCTAATTCCTTCGACCATGAGATCATGCATATCACCTTTACCGGATGGATGCTTTGATGACATCAAACACCACACCGTAACTGGGTGGCTATAAAGGTGGCATTGAGTGTTCGGAAAGTATTGGTTGAGACACATGGATCAAGAGTGGGATTTGTCCATCCATATGACGGATAGATATACTCTGGGCCCTCTCGGTGGAATGTCATCCAATTAGCTTGCAAGCATGTGACTGGCTCACAAGGGATCACATATCACGGGAACGAGAAAAGAGTACTTATCAGTAACGAGGTTGAACTAGGTATGCAGAGATACCGACGATCATAACCTCGGATAAGTAAACTATCATGAGACAAAGGGAAATTGGTATCGTATGTAAGTGGTTCATTCGATCGCAAAGTAATCGTAGAAATATGTGGGAGCCATATGAATTTCCAGATTCCTCTATTGGTTATTGTTCGGAGAAGTGTCTCGATCATGTTCGCATAATTCACGAACCGTAGGGAGACACACTTAAGGATTCGACGTTGTTTGAGTGGTAATGGAATGATGAGAAAGAGATCGAATGTTGTTAGGAATCTCGGATGGGATCCGGGATATCACGAGGAGATCCGGAATGGTCCGGAGAATAAGATTCATATAAGGAAAGTCCTATTTCGGAGTTGGAGAATGGTTCCGGTGTTTTCATCGGGAATGTTCTAGAAGGTTCCGGAATGTCCGGCACTCCGAAGGGGAAGGGTACATGAATGTGTTATATCAAGTTGGTATGATTGCATCATGTACTAGGTGTCATCGCTGAACAAAATAAAGGGTTTAATCAAATCCTAGTTTGAAAAAGTCAAACGCCAATTTGAAAGTCAAACGGCTATTTTGGAAAGTGGAGAGGGAGGTGGAAACCGAGTTGGGGGAGGAGTTCCTCCCCTCCACCGCCGGCCCACCTTGAAGCTGAGTTGGTGAGGGACTCCCCTCCCCTTGGCCGCGCCTCCCACCTATAAAGGGAGGGGCAGGGCTGCCCCTCCTAGCACACAAGATCTCCACCCCGCAAACCCTAGCCGCCGGCGCTGCCACCTCCTGCCGTCGCCGCCGCCCTAGGGCAAACCGCCGCCGCCGCCTAGCTAGCCCTAGCCGCCGGCTTGCCCCCTCCTTGGTGTGTCTAAACCCTAGAACATCGAGGGCTCTCTCATAGTCCACCATACTCGCTCCGGCTTAAGGCGAAGCCCTGCGAGATCTCCCCTCTACTTCCGGTACCACGCCGTTGTGCTGCCGGAATCGCGAGGAGAGTGCTACAACCTCCGCTGCCTGCTGGAACAAGGGATAGGAAGGTCTTCGTCGAGTACCGAACGTGTGACCGACTGCAGGAGCGCTGCCGGAACGCAGCGCCGGAAGGATCGTCTACGCGATCTTGAGATCGGGAAGAGTACGACTACATCACCCACGAGAATCCGCTCTCGTTAAACACTTTGGAATCTTCGAGGGTGAGTTATTCCATCGACTCGTTGCTAAAATCTAGTAGATAGATCTTGGCTTGTTTGTTTGTATGCGGTAGAATTTTTTTGTTTTCCATGCTACAAAACCCTACAGTGGTATCAGAGTCGTCTCTATATGTAGATCTGTTGCACGAGTAGAACACAATGGTCATTGTGGGCGTTGATGCTTTTATTGTCGATTGCTTCTTGTGTACTTTGCATCTTGCGGGATGTTGGGATGAAGCAGCCCGGGCTAACCTTACATGACATCATTCATGAGACTTGCTCCACGCTTGACATGCAACTTGTATTGCATAAGTGGCTTTGCGGGTGCCTGTTTCTCCTAGCATAGTTAAGATCCAATTTACAACGGGTGATTAACAATACTAGTATCAATGTTGTGGTTCATGTTCGTAAGTTAGAACGACACTTATTGAAAGCTCCAAACCACGTAAAACATGCAAAGAAAGTAGAGGCGTCTAACTTTGTTTTGCAGGGGTGTGCAGTGATGTGATATGGCCATGATTGTGATTATATTTGATGTATGCAATGTTCCTTATTGTAAGTTGGCAACCGGCAGGAGCCATATGGTTGTCTTTAATTTTGTTAAGACCCGCGTGTCTATTCAAAGTAGTTGTAATAGTTGAAGCCGGTGGACGACAACCATGGAGAAGCGTCATTGACCTTGATGCAATGTCGGTGATGATGGAGATCATGTTCGTGCTTGAAGATGGAGATCGGAAGCACAAAGAAGAAAGGCCATATCATATCACATATTATGAATTGCATGTGATGTTAATCCTTTATGCATCTTGTATTGCTTAGTTAACGATGGTAGCATTATAAGATGATCCCTCATGCACATGAATTTCAAGTCATAAAGTGTTCACCCCTAGTTAGCACCGTTGCTAAAGCTTGTTGTTTCGAAGCACCACGTGATGATCGGGTGTGTTAGATTCCGCAAGTGTATACAACGTGATCAAGCCAGATTTGATCTTGATGAGCCTAGCATGTACAGACATGGTCTCGGAACACGTATCACCGAAAGGTAAAGCATGAATCATATAGTAGATATGATGAACATGTCGATTGTTCGCCTTTGAAACTACATCACCTCTCATGATGATCGGTTTTGATGTGGTGGATTTGGTTCGTGTGATCACTAGAACAATGTGAGGGATGTTGTTTTGAGTGGGAGTTCACCTAGATTAATTTAACCATTAATTAGAACTCAATTTATCATAAACTTAGTCTAAACTATTGCAAATATGTTGTAGATCAATGGCGGCCCCTACCATCAATTTTAATGCGTTCCTAGAGAAAGAAAAGTTGAAAAACAATGGAAGCAACTTCGCGGATTGGTTCCGCAATTTGAGGATTGTCCTCACAGCTGGTAATTTGACCTATGTGCTGGATGCACCACTGGGTGACCCGCCTGCAGATGATGCTGCCGACGAAGTAAAGAATGTTTACCTCGCTCGGAAGACTCAGTACTCCACAGTTCAGTGTGCTATCTTGTATGGTTTAGAATCGGAGCTTCAGAAAAGGTTTGAGAATTCAGACCCACATGATATTGTCTGTGATCTCAAATTGATCTTTGAGACTCACGCGGCAATTGAGAGCTATGAGGCTTCTGAAAAGTTCTTTAACTGCAAGATGGAAGAGGGCAGCTCCTTCAGTGAGCATGTGCTTAAGATGTCTGGGCACGCAAACAAACTTCAAAGCTTGGGTATAGTGATTCCTAATGCTTTGGGGATTTACCATGTCCTCCAATCACTACCACCAAGTTACAAGAACTTTGTGATGAACTACAATATGCAAAACATGAACAAGCAGTTGCCAGAACTCTTTGCCATGTTGAAATCTGCAGAAGTGGAGATCAAGAAAGAGCACCAAGTGTTGATGGTCAATAAGACCACCAAATTCAAGAAAGGCAAGTCTAAGCAAAAGGGACACTTCAAGAAGGGTGGTAAGAAAGTTACCGCGCCGACGAAGAAGACCAGGGCTGGACCTAAGCCTGATATTGAGTGCTTTTACTGCAAGGGAGAAGGTCACTGGAAGCGGAATTGCCCAAAGTACTTGGCGGATTTGAAGAACGGCAACATCAAGAAGAAAGGTATATCCGATATACATGTTATTGATGTGTATCTCACTAGTACTCGTAGTAGTGCCTGGGTATTTGATACTGGTTCGGTTGCTCATATTTGTAACTCGAAACAGGTGCTGCAGAATAAACGGAAGCTAGCGAAGAACGAGGTGACGATGCGCGTGGGAAACAGATCAAAGGTTGATGTGATCACGGTCGGCACGCTACCCCTTCATCTACCATCGGGATTAGTTTTATACTTAAATAATTGTTATTTGGTGCCTGCGTTAAGCATGAACATTATATCGGGATCTTGTTTATTGCGAGACGGTTACTTGTTTAAGTCCGAGAATAATGGTTGTTCGATTTATATGAGTAATATGTTTTATGCACATGCACCTTTGATAGATGGTCTATTCTTATTGAATCTCGATAGTGGAAATACACATATTAATAACATTGAGGCTAAACGTTTGAAATCGAGCGATAACTCGACCTATATGTGGCACTGTCGTCTTGGTCACATTGGAGTGAAGCGTATGAAGAAACTCCATTCCGATGGACTTCTTGAATCACTTGATTTTGAATCACTTGAAAGATGCGAATCATGTCTGATGGGTAAAATGACTAAGACTCCATTTTCTGGTATGATGGAGCGAGCTACGGACTTATTGGAAATCATACATACCGATGTGTGTGGTACAATGAGTGTAGCATCGCGCGGTGGTTATCGTTATGTTCTTACCTTCACGGATGACTTGAGTAGATATGGGTATATCTATTTCATGAAACATAAGTCCGAAACTTTCGAGAAGTTTAAGGAATTTTAAAGTGAGGTTGAGAATCAACGTAACAAGAAGATTAAATTTCTGCGTTCTGATCGTGGAGGTGAATATCTAATTTACGAGTTTGGTGAGCATTTGAAGAAATGCGGAATACTTTCACAATTTACACCGCCGGGAACACCACAGCGTAATGGTGTGTCCGAACGTCGTAATCGAACTCTCTTAGATATGGTTCGTTCTATGATGTCACTTACAGATTTATCGCTATCATTTTTGGGGTTATGCATTTGAAACAGCCGCATTCACTTTAAATAGGGCACCATCTAAATCCGTTGAAACGACACCGTATGAATTATGGTTTGGGAAGAAACCTAAATTGTCGTTCCTTAAAGTTTGGGGCTGCGAAGCCTATGTTAAGAAGTTACAGCCGGACAAGCTTGAACCCAAAGCGGAAAAATGCATCTTCATAGGATACCCGAAGGAAACTATTGGGTATACCTTCTATCATAGATCCGAAGGCAAAATCTTCGTTGCCAAGAATGGATCCTTTCTAGAGAAAGAATTTCTCTCGAAAGAAGTGACTGGAAGGAAAGTAGAACTCGACGAGGTTGTCGAACCTTCTCTCGAAATTGCGAGTAGCGCAGCACCGGAAGAAGTTCCTGTGGTGCCTGCACCAATAAGAGAGGAAGCTAATGGTGATGATCATGAAACTTTGGTTGTAGTTGATACAGAGCCTCGCAGGTCAACGAGAACTCGTACCGCTCCAGATTGGTATGATCCCGTTATGAGTGTCATGTTGGTGGACAACACCGATGACCCTGCGACATATGAGGAAGCGATGATGAGCCCAAATTCCAATAAATGGCAAGAAGCCATGAAATCCGAGATTGGATCCATGTACGAAAACCAAGTATGGACTTTGGTGGACTTACCGGATGGCCGGAAGGCTGTCTAGAACAAATGGATTTTCAAGAAGAAAACAGATGCTGATGGTAATGTTACTGTCTATAAAGCTCGACTTGTCGCAAAAGGGTTTCGACAAATTCAAGGAGTTGACTACGATGAGACTTTCTCACCTATAGCAAAGCTAAAGTCTGTGAGGATTATGTTAGCAATCGCTGCATATTATGATTATGAGATATGGCAGATGGATGTCAAAACAGCATTCCTCAATGGAGATATTGATGAAGAGTTGTATATGATGCAACCCAAAGGTTTTGTCGATCCTAAAGATGCTAACAAGGTATGCAAACTTCAACGGTCCATCTATGGATTGAAGCAAGCATCCCGAAGTTGGAATCAACGTTTTGATAAGGTGATCAAAAGTTTTGGTTTTATACAAACTTATGGAGAAGCTTGTATTTACAAGAAAGTGAGTGGGAGCTCTGTAGCATTCTTAATACTATATGTAGATGACATATTGTTGATTGGGAATGATGTAGACCTTCTTAATAGTGTCAAGGAATATTTGAATAATAGTTTTTCAATGAAGGATCTTGGCGAAGCAGCTTACATATTGGGCATAAAGATTTATAGAGATAGATCGAGACGCCTAATATCATTGTCACAAAGTACATATTTGGACAAAGTTCTAAAGAGGTTTGGAATGGAAGATATCAAGAAAGGGTTCTTGCCCATGTTGCCCAATACGACCTTGAGTAAAACTCAAAGTCCGACAACGGCAGAAGATAGAGAAAGGATGAGTAAGACTCCCTATGCCTCAGCCATAGGATCTCTAATGTATGCCATGCTATGTACTAGACCCGACATTGCATATGGAGTTAGTTTAACTAGCAGATATCAAAGTGATCCAGGAGTGGATCATTGGACAGCGGTCAAAAACATCCTTAAGTACTTGAGAAGAACTAAGGATATGGTTCTTTCTTATGGAGGTGATGAACAGCTCGTTGTTAATGGTTACACCGATGCTAGTTGGAACACCGATCCGGATGATTCTAAATCACAATCTGGATACGTATTTACTTTGAATGGTGCAGCAGTTAGCTGGAGGAGTGCAAAGCAAAGCGTTGTGGCGAGATCTTCAACTGAATCGGAATACATGGCTGCTTCGGAGGCTTCACAAGAAGCGATATGGATGAAAGAGTTCATTACAGAGCTGGGTGTGGTTCCTAGTGCGCTGGACCCAATGTCCATCTACTGTGATAACATGGGTGCCATAGCCAGTGCGCAAGAACCAAGGTCACACAAAAAGCTGAAGCACATCAAGCTACGTTTTCATGCTATTCGAGAACATGTTCAAGATGGGGACATAAAGATTTGCAAAGTACACACAGATCTGAATGTGGCGGATCCGTTGACTAAACCTCTCCCGAGGGCAAAACATGACCAGCACCAAACTGCCATGGGTGTTCGGTATATTACCATGTAATCTAGATTAGATGACTCTAGTGCAAGTGGGAGACTGTTGGAGATATGCCCTAGAGGCAATAATAAATATAGTTATTATTATATCTTTGTGTTTATGATAAATGTTTACATTCATGCTATAATAGTATTAACAAGGAAACATTAATACTTGTGTGATTTGTAAACTTAAATTGAAGTCCCTGGTAAAGCCTCTATATAATACTAGCTTGTTGGTTAATAAATGATTGTGGTTTCCATATCATGAACATTGAAATGTTATTAACAATAAGATCATATCGTTAGGAGAATGATATGGTGGACATACTCCTATAGATAAGCGTAGCATAAAGATCAAGTCATTTTAATAGTTCAATTGCTATATGCTTTCTGATACATAGTAACCTAATTCCTTCGACCATGAGATCATGCATATCACCTTTACCGGATGGATGCTTTGATGACATCAAACACCACACCGTAACTGGGTGGCTATAAAGGTGGCATTGAGTGTTCGGAAAGTATTGGTTGAGACACATGGATCAAGAGTGGGATTTGTCCATCCATATGACGGATAGATATACTCTGGGCCCTCTCGGTGGAATGTCATCCAATTAGCTTGCAAGCATGTGACTGGCTCACAAGGGATCACATATCACGGGAACGATAAAAGAGTACTTATCGGTAACGAGGTTGAACTAGGTATGCAGAGATACCGACGATCATAACCTCGGATAAGTAAACTATCGTGAGACAAAGGGAAATTGGTATCGTATGTAAGTGGTTCATTCGATCGCAAAGTAATCATAGAAATATGTGGGAGCCATATGAATTTCCAGATTCCTCTATTGGTTATTGTTCGGAGAAGTGTCTCGATCATGTCCGCATAATTCACGAACCGTAGGGAGACACACTTAAGGATTCGACGTTGTTTGAGTAGTTATCGAATGATGAGAAAGAGACCGAATGTTGTTCGGAGTCTCGGATGGGATCCGGGATATCACGAGGAGATCCGGAATGGTCCGGAGAATAAGATTCATATAAGGAAAGTCCTATTTCGGAGTTGGAGAATGGTTCCGGTGTTTTCATCGGGAATGTTCTAGAAGGTTCCGGAATGTTCGACACTCCGAAGGGGAAGGGTATATGAATGTGTTATATCAAGTTGGTATGATTGCATCATGTACTAGGTGTCATCGCTGAACAAAATAAAGGGTTTAATCAAATCCTAGTTTGAAAAAGTCAAACGCCAATTTGAAAGTCAAACGGCTATTTTGGGAAGTGGAGAGGGAGGTGGAAACCGAGTTGGGGGAGGAGTTCCTCCCCTCCACCGTCGGACCACGTTGAAGCCGAGTTGGGGAGGGACTCCCCTCCCCTTGGCCGCGCCTCCCACCTATAAAGGGAGGGGCAGGGCTGCCCCTCCTAGCACACAAGATCTCCACCCCGCAAACTCTAGCCGCCGGCGCCGCCACCTCCTGCCGCCGCCGCCCTAGGGCAAACCGCCGCCGCCGCCTAGCTAACCCTAGCCTCCGGCTTTCCCCCTCCTTGGTGTGTCTAAACCCTAGAACACCGAGGGCTCTCTCATAGTCCACCATACTCGCTCCGGCTTAAGGCGAAGCCCTGCGAGATCTCCCCTCTATTTCCGGTACCACGCCGTTGTGCTGCCGGAATCGCGAGGAGAGTGCTACAACCTCCGATGCCTGCTGGAACAAGGGAGAGGAAGGTCTTCGTTGAGTACCGAACGTGTGACCGACTGCGGGAGCGCTGCAGGAACGCAGCGCCGGAAGGATCGTCTACGCGATCTTGAGATCGGGAAGAGTACGACTACATCACCCACGAGAATCCGCTCTCGTTAAACACTTTGGAATCTTCGAGGGTGAGTTATTCCATCGACTCGTTGCTAAAATCTAGTAGATAGATCTTGGCTTGTTTGTTTGTATGCGGTAGAATTTTTTTGTTTTCCATGCTACGAAACCCTACACTGGGGATTCACCGTGTCCTCCAATCACTACCACCAAGTTACAAGAACTTTGTGATAAACTACAATATGCAAAACATGGACAAGTCATTGCCCGAACTCTTCTCCATGTTAAAGTCTGCGGAAGTGGAGATCAAGAAAGAGCACCAAGTGTTGATGGTCAATAAGGCCACCAAATTCAAGAAGCAAGGCAAGACTAAGAAAAAGGGAAACTTCAAGAAGGGCGGTAAGAAAGTTACCGCGCCAGCAAAGAAGACCAAGGATGGGACTAAGCTTGATACTGAGTGCTTTTACTGCAAGGGAGAAGGTCACTGGAAGCGGAATTGCCCTAAGTACTTGGCGGATTTGAAGAACGGCAACATCAAGAAGAAAGGTATATCTGATATACATGTTATTGATGTGTATCTCACTAGTAGTCGTAGTAGTGCCTGGGTATTTGATACTGGTTTGGTTGCTCATATTTGTAACTCGAAACAGGTACTGCAGAATAGATGGAAACTAGCGAAGAACGAGGTGACGATGCGCATTGGAAATGGATCAAAGGTTGATGTGATCGCGTTCGGCACGCTACCTCTTCATATACCATCGGATTATTTTTATACTTAAATAATTGTTATTTGGTGCTTGCGTTGAGCATGAACATTATATCCGGATCATGTTTATTGCAAGGCGGTTACTTGTTTAAGTCCAAGAATAATGGTTGTTCGATTTATATGAGTAATATATTTTATGCACATGCACCTTTGATAGATGGTCTATTCTTGTTGAATCTCGATTGTAGTAATACACATATTAATAACATTGAAGCTAAACGTTTGAAATTGAGCGATAACTCGACCTATATGTGGCACTGTCGGCTTGGTCACATTGGAGTGAAGCGTATGAAGAAACTCCGTTCTGATGGACTTCTTAAATCACTTGATTTCGAATCACTTGAAATATGTGAAGCATGTCTGATGGGTAAAATGACTAAGACTCCATTTTCTGGTATGATGGAGCGAGCTACAGACTTATTGGAAATTATACATACCAATGTGTGTGGCCCAATGAGTGTATCATCGCGCGGTGGTTATCATTATGTTCTTACTTTCACGGATGGCTTGAGTAGATATGGGTATATCTATTTCATGAAACATAAGTCCGAAACTTTCGAGAAGTTTAAGGAATTTCAAAGTTAAGTAGAGAATCAACGTAACAAGAAGATTAAGTTTCTACGATTTGATCGTGGAGGTGAATATCTTAGTTACGAGTTTGGAGAGCATTTGAAGAATTGCGGAATGCTTTCACAATTGACACCGTCGGGAACACCACAACATAATGGTGTGTCCGAACATCGTAATCAAACTCTCTTAGATATGGTTCGTTCTATGATGTCACTTACAGATTTACCGCTATCATTTTGGGGTTATGCATTAGAAACAGCCGCATTCACTTTAAATAGGGCACCATCTAAATCCGTTGAAACGACACCGTATGAATTATGTTTTGGGAAGAAACCTAAATTGTTGTTCCTTAAAGTTTGGGGTTGTGACGCTTATGTAAAAAAGTTACAGCCTGACAAGCTTGAATCCAAAGCGAAAAAATGCATCTTCATAGGATACCCGAAGGAAACTATTGGGTATACCTTCTATCACAAATCCGAGGGCAAAATCTTTGTTGCTCAGAATGGATCCTTTCTAGAGAAGGAGTTTCTCTCGAAAGAAGTGATTGGAAGGAAAGTAGAACTCGACGAGTTTGTTGAACCTTCTCTCGGATTTGAGAGTAGCACAGCACCAAAAGTAGTTCCCGTGGCACCTACACCAATAAGAGAGGAAGCTAATGATTTTAATCATGAAACTTCGGTTGAAGTTACTACGGAACCTCGCAGGTCAACGAGAACTCATACCACTCCCGATTGGTATGATCCCGTTATGAGTGTCACGTTGGTGGACAACACCGATGACCCTGCGACATATGAGGAAGTGACGATGAGCCTAAATTCCAATAAATGGCAAGAAGCCATAAAATCCGAGATTGGATCCATGTACGAAAAACAAGTATGGACTTTTGTGGACTGACCGGATGGCCGGAAGGCTGTCGAGAACAAATGGATTTTCAAGAAGAAAACAGATGCTGATGGTAATATTACTGTCTATAAAGCTCGACTTGTCGCAAAAGGGTTCCAAAAAATTCAAGGAGTTGACTACGATGAGACTTTCTCACCGGTAGCGAAGCTCAAGTCTGTGAGGATTCTATTAGCAATCGCTGCATATTATGATTATAAGATATGGTAGATGGATGTCAAAACGACATTCCTCAAAGGAGACATTGATGAAGAGTGGTATATGGTACAACCCAAAGGTTTTGTCGATCCTAAAGATGCTAACAAGGTATGCAAACTTCAACGGTCCATTTATGGATGATGCAATCATCCCGAAGTTGGAATCAATGTTTTGATAAGGTAATCAAAAGTTTTGGTTTTATACAAACTTATGGAGAAGCTTGTATTTACAAGAAAATGAGTGGGAGCTTTGTAGCATTCCCAATGCTATATGTGGATGACATATTGTTGATTGGGAATGATGTAGACCTTCTTAATAGTGTCAAGGATTATTTGAATGATAGTTTTTTAATGAAAGATCTTGGCGAAGCAGCTTATATATTAGTCATAAAGATTTAGAGATAGATCGAGGCGCCTAATATCATTGTCACGGAATACATATTTGGACAAAGTTCTAAAGAGGTTTGGAATGGAAGATAGCAAGAAAGTATTCTTGCCCACGTTGCCCAATACGACCTTGAGTAAAACTCAAAGTCCTGCTACGGTGGACGATAGAGAAAGAATGAGTAAGACTCCATATGCCTCAGCCATAGGATCTATCATGTATGCCATGCTATGTACTAGACCCGACATTGCATATGCTGTTAGTTTGACTAGCAGATATCAAAGTGATTCAGGAGTGGATCATTGGATAGCGGTCAAAAACATCCTTAAGTACTTGAGAAGAACTAAGGATATGGTTCTTTCTTATGGAGGTGATGAACAACTCGTTGTTAATGGTTACACCGATGCTAGTTGGAACACCAATCCAGATGATTCTAAATCTCAATCTGGATACGTATTTACTTTGAATGGTGCAGCAGTTAGCTCGAGGAGTGCAAAGCAAAGCATTGTGGAGAGATCTTCAACTGAATCGAAATACATAGCTGCTTCGGATGCTTCACAAGAGGCGATATGGATGAAGGGGTTCATTACAGATCTCGGTGTGGTTCCAAGTGCGCCGGACTCGATGTCTATCTACTGTGATAACATGGGCGTCAAAGCCAATGCGCAAGAACCAAGGTCACACAAGAAGCTGAAGCATATCAACCTGTGTTTTCATGCTACTCGAGAGCATGTCCAAGATGGTGACATAAAGATTTGCAAAGTACACACGGATCTGAATGTGGCGGATCCGTTGACTAAACCTCTCCCAAGGGCAAAACATGACCATCACCAAACCGCCATGGGTGTTCGGTATATTACCATGTAATATAGATTAGTTGACTCTAGTGCAAGTGGGAGACTATTGGAGATATGCCCTAGAGGCAATAATAAAAGTAGTTATTATTATATCTTTGTGTTTATGATAAATATTTACATTCATGCTATAATAGTATTAACCGGAAACATTAATACTTGTGTGATTTGTAAACTAATTAGAGTCCCTAGTAAAGCCTCTTTATAAAACTAGCTTGTTGGTTAATAGATGATCATGGTTTATGGATCATGAACATTGAGATGTTGTTAACAACAAGATCATATCATTAGGAGAATGGTATGATGGACATACTCCTATAGATAAGTGTAGCATAAAGATCAAGTCATTTCAATAGTTCGTTTGCTATAAGCTTTCTGATACATGGTAACCTAATTCCTCTGACCATGAGATCATGTTAATCACCATTACTAGAAGGATACTTTGATGACATCAAACACCACACCGTAACTGGGTGGCTATAAACATGTCATTGAGTGTTTGGAAAGTATGTGTTGAGGCACATGGATCAAGAGTGGGATTTGTCCATCCATATGACGGATAGATATACTCTGGGCCCTCTCGGTGGAATGCCATCCAATTAGCTTGCAAGCATGTGACTGGCTCACAAGGGATCACATATCACGGGAACGAGAAAAGAGTACTTATCGGTAACGAGGTTGAACTAGGTATGCAGAGATATCGACGATCAGACCTCAGATAAGTAAACTATCGCAAGACAAAGGGAAATTGGCATCATATGTAAGTGGTTCATTCGATCGCAAAGTAATCGTAGAAATATGTGGGAGCCATATGAATTTCCAGAATCCTCTATTGGTTATTGATCGGAGAAGAGTCTCGGTCATGTCTGCATAATTCACGAACCGTAGGGAGACACACTTAAGGATTCAATGTTGTTTATTAGATATGGAATGTAAGTAGGGAGACCGAATGTTGTTCGGAGTCTCGGATGGGGTCCGGGATATTACGAGGAGATCCGGAATAGTCCAGAGAATAATATTCATATAAGTAAAGTCCAATTCCGGAGTTCGGGAATGATTCCAATGATTTCACCAGAGAGGTTTTAGAAGGGTCTAGAAGGTTCACCAGACCGAAAGGGGAAGGGTGCATGAATGTGTCATGGATAAGTGGAATGATTGAATCATGTCCTATGTCACTTGGTTGGGCATTTGCAAGAAAGAAATTAAACTCCAAATTGAAAGTCAAAAGGCAAGTTTGAAAAGTCAAACTGGGACAATGTATCTTGGTGGAGGAAGGAAAGAATCCTTCTTTCCCTCCACCACAAGCCAACTAGGATAGGGAGTTGGGGAAGGATTCAAACTCCCCTCTCCCAAGCTGCCCTCCCTTTCGTAAATAGAGGGGAGGGGGTGCCCCAAGGACACACAACACCAGCCCCTCCCCACCTAGCCACTGCGTCGCCGCCGCCCCAGCGCCGCTGACGAGGTTCGATCTCGTCAATGCCCATTGTTATGGGCTTGGGTTTTGGAGAAGATGGGGATGCTGGAGATCACAGAACGGTTAATAAACAAGCAACACGGGACACGAGGTTTACCCAGGTTCAGGACCTCGGAGGGAAAACCCTACTCCTGCTTGTCTGCTCTTGATTATGTCTGAACCGAAGATTACAAGGGTGCGCAGATGCAATTTGGCATGGGGGTGTGTATGTGCTGAGTTGAGAGAGATCTTTCTCGCCGTGCCCTCCTGGCCTTTATATAGATAGGTAGGTCTCGATCTTAGGTCGAGTCGGTTACAGATTAGGGTTTGCACCCTTTGAAATTCTATCTACTCTAGTCTTGTTCTCCAAGGATCCGAAGACATCATGGGCTTGGGCCACCCGAAATCTCCATAGGCCACGTGTCTTGTCGTGGGCCTTCCCTTGGGCTGGACCAGGTATACCAATATTGTGTACCCATGGGGTATAACCATGTCAGTAGTCCCCGAGTGCTCAGTCGAATCATAGATTCGGATGGAGACTCTTTAATCTTTCGGGTGCTATTAAGTTGAACATGTCTCACCAAGAGGAAAATGTTTAGTTCATAGGGATTGTTGATGTGTGTGCGTGACTCTCCCGACGGATCAGGGCCAGTTAACTATTGTAGGACAAAACAACACGATCTTCATCAAACTCGAGTCCCTGAACTCGAATTCGGAACGATTGCTGACGTAATTTGACTCAGGCCGTTGAGGTCTTACAGGAGTCGAATCCTAGTGGTTTTCAGGTTATGTACCCAACGCGTCCGTCAGGATTTTTCATTGTATCTGCTGACACGGAGATTTACTAGCAGAGCGCAGTCAGGTGCGTTACCAGGCCATCAGATGAGATCTGTAGGGCTTATCTTTGCGTCGTAGACACAACATTCGAATTTTTATCACCGCGGAGGTGTTTCAGGTGGCCAAGGAGATTGCTTCTCACTTAGCGTTGGTTTGGGCAAAGTTGCCAAAAAGATTTTGTCGTGTTTGATCCGAAGGATCGCACTCGAAGAGTTCATAGGATGTGCGGCCAGCGCTCCCTATGGGAGTAGCCCCGAGTGTCTGTGATACATCGGAAACGTATCTATAATTTTTGATGCTCCATGCTTGTATAGTATCTACTTTGCTTTGCTTTGTCTACACTTTGAGGTGATTTTTATATCTTTTCTAGAACTAACCTATTAACAAGTTGCCACAGTGCCAGTTGCTTGTTTTCTTTTGTTTTTGGTTCCAGAAAGGCAAAAAATCAATATTCTCAGAATTGGATGGGATAAAAGCCAAAGTCATTATTTTCCCAGAGCAACACGGAACCACGAAGCAGAGTCGGAGGGGGGGCACAGGGTGGCCGCACCCTCCTAGGCGCGGGCAAGCCCTGGAGGCGCCCACAGGGGGTGTGGGCCCCCTGGACCCCCACCGACCTTGATTCATGCGCCTATAAGAAGCCTCCGACCCAAAAACCCTAGGGCATCCAGAAGAAATCCACGAAAACCTCTGTAGCGCTGCCGCTACCGAAGGGGAGATTCGGGGGACAGAAAGTCTCTGTTCCAGCACCCTGCCAGGACGGGGAAGTGCCCCGGGAGCCATATCTATCGATCTCCATCGCCATATTCATCACCGTTGCTGATTCCCATGATGAGGAGGGAGTAGTTCTTCCTCGAGGCTAAGGGATCTACCGGTAGCTATGTGTTCATCTCTCTCTCTCTATGCATGATCTTGTGGTCATGAGCTTTGTAATCAAGTAGATCTACCTTGATACTCAAGTGCTTCATTAGATCTCTGCTCTCCCCATGTGTGTGAAAGTGAAAGCGTGCACGCCATGGTGACACTTAGGCTTGAGTCTACATAAATACTCTTTTTGCTTTAATAGATCTATGCTTTTCCCCACGTGTGTGAAAGTGACAGCGGGCATACCGTGTGTGGCACTTTGGCTAGATTGAATATTTTTTATGAGTTATATTTGGAGTTGGATGTCTCTATGAAATTGTGGTGTTTGTTGGAACCATCTAGTGCTCAAGGTGACAGTGTGGGGTTATCTAGATTGGGGAAGGCGGACTTTGAGGTGTGTTGTTATAGACCTACCATGGATTAGAGTGTCCAACCGGAGAGTAGTTAAGAGTAGTATCATGAAGAGAGGATATTTATATGAGAGAGTGTTCACTAGTGAAAGTGTGATCCCTAGGCCTTGTTTCTAAACATTGAAACACCGTTTGCTACTAGATCTGTTGCATGTTTACTTGCTTCCATCAGTTTGCCTTTAGTCCGTTCCTCCACGCCATCAGCTATTTTCTGGCACCGTTACCCCACGTCAACAACAAGTGAGAAGCTCTTTTCTGGCACTATTACCACTTGTATTTCACTATCTCTTTGCCGAACTAGTGCACCTATACACCTAACAAGTGTATTGGGTGTGTTGGGGACACAAGAGACTTCTTGTATCTTGATTGCAGGGTTGCTTGAGAGGGAATACCTTTGACCACTTCCTCCTTGAGTTCGATAAACCTTGGGTAATCCACTTAAGGGAAACTTGATGTTGTTCTACAAACCTCTGCACTTGGAGGCCCAACAACTGTCTACAAGAATAGAAGTGCGTAGACATCAAGCTCTTTTCTCGCGCCGTTGCCGGGGAGGTAAGGTAAAAGGTACTCACATCCTCTGGTGTGAGTGCTCAAAGTTATTTCCTTTAGATTCTGCAATTTTGTCTTTTTGTTTCTTGTTTTCACTAGTTAGGCTTAATGGAAAACAACAACAAAATTAGAGAGCTTTATAGTGTTTATCTTGAGTTAGGACATGAAGTGTTTGAAGAGAAAATTTAAAAACCTATGGAGCTTTATTTGCATGCTAATAGCAATGTTATTAGTATGAATTTTTTGAACACCATTGTTACCAATGGTATGGAAACATATAAGCTTGGGGAAGCTAGTTTTTATGAGAAGGATCTTTTTAGTTCCCCAGCTTTAGGGAAGAAAATTTGCTCTTATGATACTTTATCTCCCATATGTGGTAATTCTAATGATACTTGTGATATTTTAAATCCACATACTGAAAGTGTCCCTTTTAAAATACCTATTGAAATTGTTGAACGTGTTATGAAAAACTGCTATTTTGGAGATGGAAATGTGCATCCTAGTGATCATTTACTCTTTATACATGAATTATGTGAGTTGGTCAAGTGTGCAGGTATTTCAGTGGACCAAGTTAAGAGGAAGCTATTCCCTTTCTCACTTAGGTACAACGCAAGGGAGTGGTATGAGCTACTAGATGATCCTCATCATTTGGAGTGGATGGAACTTGAATCTCTCTTTTACTCTAAATTTTATCCTCCTCATGAAATTCATAAATATAGGAACTATATTTATAATTTTCATCCTCGTGAGGGAGAAAGTATTGCCGAAGCTTGGGGAGATTGAAGTCACTAATGCTCAAATGTCCCATTCATGAGCTCCCTAGTAATACTATTATCAATAATTTTTATGCAAGGCTTCCAGGACATTACAAGGACTATCTAGATACCTGTTCAGAGGGATCCTTCACAAGTAAGAAGGTCAAAGCTAAGTGGGATCTTCTTGAAACAATTCAAAGCAATACTGAAGATTGGGATAACGACAAAGGTAAAGAACCAGGTATAAACTATGAGTATGATTACATTAAGTCTTTCACTGAAATTGCTGATTTTCAAGAGCTTAGTGCTAAATATGGTCTTGATCCTCAAATTCTTGTTAGATAATATAGAGACTTTTCTTCCCATATTAATTCTCCTAAATAAAAATGGTACATGTATCATGAACCTTTTAAAGACACTTGCATGGAAAATGGAAATGTTATTAATGATTGCAATAAACATGCTCAAACATATGAAAGTACTATTTCTTATAAGCATGTTAATTTTTGTGGTGTGCATAGACCTTGTGAGAAGAATCAAATAGAAGAAGAATATTGTATCACCACTGGAACGAAAAAACCAGAACGTGGTATAAGGCTCTAAATGATCTTGGTAAAAAAAAGTGCCCTCTACCCTTTTATTTGTGAACTCTACTATGAAGTGGATCATTTAAATTTTCAATGCTCACGCCATATGAGTACTGCAAGCTTGTATTGTGATAACGCGATCACTTATAATCAACATGATGAACTTACATTGTTTTTGGGGTGTGAAGAGTTATCAAGAAAAACTTCTTTGGTAGACATGAGTGCTTTTGGTATGAATTGTGTCCTGCATGGGTGTCATCTTTATTGTGTTGATAATTGCCACGCGAATACTTACATACAAAATCTTATAAAAGATGATATTTTACCAAAATATGACAGGACCGATATAAGTTTTGTTCTTATTAATGAAAAGGAGGAATCCTCCAAAGTTTCTTCTATTATCTCTAACAATAAACTAGGGTATGTGGAGAAGCTTCCTTTCAAGCCTCTCCCTCCTAAAGAGGAGGAGGAGGAGAAGAAGAAGAAGAAGAAGAAGAAGAAGAGGAGGAGTAGGAGTAAAAGGAGAGAGGAAACGGTATCTTCCTCTAATCATGTTGCTCCTATCATAGTTTTTGCTGATGAGTCTGAACTAGATGATGTTCCTATGCATGTTACCTATAGAAGTGATCATGATTGGGAAAAACACACCACTTTTGATATTGAAGATCTCTTTGGTACCAATTCTGAAAATGATGATATTAATAATTGTTGTGCTATTGGTGCTATCCATGTTCCTTCCAATGATGATATGTTTACAAATGAACACACTTGGGAAGATATCTATTCTATTGCTTATGATGATACTATACCTCCAATATATGATGATTACAATAATGAATATGATATTTTTAGTCCACCTACTATTGAGGAGCAGATTTATTGTGATTACAATATGCCTACTATATTTGATGATTATGGTGATGAGAATGATAATGATAGTTATTTGTTGAATTTGCTCCCACTATAATTAATAAGAATGGCTATTATTATGTGGAGAGTAATAATCATTTTATGCATGTGGCTCATGATAAGAATGTTTTATGTGATAGTTATATTGTTAATTTTATTCATGATGCTACTGAAAGTTATTATGAGAGAGGGAAACATGGTCTTATGCATCTCAAAAATATTAAGTTTCCCCTCTTTATGTTCAAAGTCTTGAAGTTGCACTTGTTTTGCTTTCCTATGCTTGAGGCTTTGTGCTTTCATGATTTGTTTCTTTACAAGATTCCTATGCATAGGAAGTGGGTTAGACTTAAATGTGTTTTGAATTTGTTTCTTGATGCTCTCTTTTACTTCAATTCATATTTCTTATGTGAGCATCTTCTCAAACTATCAAGCCTAACTTAAAGGCGGTAAACAAAAGTACTTGTTGGGAGATAACCCAAGAGTTTTCTTGAGTCTTGGAAGTTATTACTTCTGTAATGACCTCTACTTATCCTTTTTGTTTGCTTTTTGTGCCAAGAATGACCTCTAATGAGAGGGAAGTAAGATTTGGGGAGTTGTTGTCCCGAAACAGATTTCTGTCCTCCACCAAAAAATTTCATGAGGAGTCTCTGTAACTCGGATTGAGCTGAAAATTCACGAATAAATCCCCCAGTATGTTATCTAACTTTCGTTAGTTCAACACTTTTTTATTTGAGCATGAGAAGGTCTTTGAAATAATCGGTTTCTACCTGCTGGTCTGTTTTGACAGATTTCTGCCATTATTTGCATTTGCTTCTTATTGATTCCTTTTTGAGTTCTCTTTTGGGGAATTGAGCTTTTTGAAGGAGTTGCTACATTAGCATGTGTTTTTAGTGAAAATTCTTGATGTTCCAAAGCTTTACCTAAAGGTCTATTATCTTTTGAATACACTAATGTTGCTAATGAAGATTGTGTGAATTTTGTATGAAGGAAAATTTGTAGGTGTAGAGAAAGAATGATGCAATGAGATGAAGAATGGACAAAAGCTCAAGCTTGGGGATGCCACCCCGGTGTCACCCCAAGAAATATCCAAGAGGTACAAGCGTCAAAGCTTGGGGATGCCCAAGGCATCCCCTTCTTCATCAATAAAAATCTCAGGTCTTTCTAGACACTTCGTTTTTATTGTTTCATGCATTGTTGTGTTATTCTTGGAGCGTCTTAGTTTTTGTTTTTGGTTTTCGTTTGCTTAGTTTGCTTGAGTAAGTTGGTTGGTTACACCACACTTCTTTTGGAGAGAGACACACTCTATTCCCATTGCCTAGAACACTCTAGTTTTCACTCTTATTGTTTTGTGAGTGTTCACTTTTGATAGCACTGCGTTCAGCCTTAGTTTTCTTGTGCTTTCAGCTTAGAACTTTTTAGTTCTTCTTTGTGGATTTGTGAGACAAGCTCACTGATCTTTATTGATTATTATCTTTGTGAGTTGTTTCAAATAAGTTGTTTGGTGTTGGAAAAGAGTAGAAAGTTTCATGCTTATAGTGGTACAAAAGGGAGCTTGTTTTGACTGTGGCTTAGACTTTATCATGGCATGCTAGTTGTTGCTTTGACCTTATGCTTAGTGATTATTGTTGTAGCATGACTTGTTCCAAACAATTAGGATTGCTTAATGTGCCTTGAAAGAATCATGCGTTGTTTTAGCATATAAAAGCATAGTATTGTGGTATTCTCCTTTGATACTTTGTTTGGGTTGACTTGGCACATGCTCACACCATGTTATGACTATGAACAAGTCACCATAGCCTCTTTTATCATCTAGTCCTTGACTTGTAGTACCACTCTATGTTTTGATTAGTAATGTTTTGTTGCTATGCATGACTATAGCCATTATTGCTCTCTTAGTTGGTTGCTCCCAGTCTTTTGCTAGCCTACACTTGTATGAGTAAGTTCTACTCATGCTTCCAACTCCCAAGAAACCAAGTTATTCCAAAGTGTCCACTATAAACTCCTATGCATGGTGTGTTACACCATTCCAAGTATATTCTTGTTTTCAGCTATCTTCCAATTAAAAACTATTTTGTTATGTGAAAACTTAGTGATTAAAGCTCTCACGAACTTGATGGCACACTTTATATTTCTTGCCCATAATAAAATTGAACCATTGTGTCATCTATGTTGTATATGATTGCACTTATACGTTGGAATTAGCAGAACCGTATTGTCACGAGGAACGTTTTCAACATTGCACTTGTACTTTGTACTCAGTTGATATCATGCTCTTTTGTCTATGGATGTCACTAGTGTGAAATAAAGAGGGAACTTGTAAGTCCATGGAGTATGTATTTTGTGTAAGAGAAACGCCTGGGCCGCTAGCCTAAGCCATGCCTAATCATGGTGGAAACTTGCAGCATCACCATAGTGACATCTATGAAGCATTCTTCTTATAAAAAAGAGACACATTGAGAAAAGAGGAAAGAGAGAGAAAAGCACCATATTCCCATGATAAATAAGAAGATTGTTGAGATGCTCATTGTCTGCTTGCCTTGTCATTTTGGTTATGGGATAGCTCCTGTACCATGTGCAAGGGGTACCCCATTGGCCGTTCTCAATGATATGCAAATACTTACAATGACAAGAACTTACAGGTGACTAAATTTGAGTAGCATGAGGTGTGGCCCTCGTATTCAAGGGACTTGAGATGGCTAACTTATACTTCGTCAAGCATATACTCCATCTTTGTTTACTTTAACCTTAATCACTTCAAGATGCTTATGGTAGGGGCAATGAGGGCTGAAAGCTAACAAGTACCATAATTTTTGGAAGCTCTTTTTGAAACTTGAAATCCCTACTTCCCTCTATGAAGTGCCTTTCTTCCACTATTATATTGAGTCTCCACCTTCTACCTTTTAGGCACCATTAAGAGAGCATAGTTGTCATTCTGTGTGTAGTGTCCCAAAGCTTATTGATTGATGCATATTGTGATATTACTTGTTCTTGTGCTATTTGTTTCTAGTCATCCTTGTGAACTTTGAAGGTGTCCTATGAATCTATTTTCTACTCTATGAAGGACAAGCTGATTGCCACTATGCCATGTTTTCTGTATGTGAAACAAACAAACGTTCTTCAATGCATGCTATTCATGATCTTTGTTTGTAGCCTTTCATGTTGCATGCATAGTTACTATGTATTATTGTTAGAACTCCATCTTTCATGCACATGTTTAGAGTTCTTTGATCCCAACTTTCAATGCTTGCAAATGGTTTGATCTTGGTTTTGATGGTGCATGTCACCTCAAAAAATATTCTTTTTATCACTTACCTACTCGAGGACGAGCAGGAGTTAAGATTGGGGATGCTTGATATGTCGGAAACGTATCTATAATTTTTGATGCTCCATGCTTGTTTAGTATCTACTTTGCTTTGCTTTGTCTACACTTTGAGGTGCTTTTTATATCTTTTCTAGAACTAACCTATTAACAAGTTGCCACAGTGCCAGTTGCCTGTTTTCTTCTGTTTTTGGTTCCAGAAAGGCATAAAATCGATATTCTTGGAATTGGACGGGGCAAAAGCCAAAGTCATTATTTCCCGGAGCAACACGGAACCACGAAGAAGAGCCGGAGGGGGGCCATAGGGTGGCCGCACCCCCTAGGCACGGGCAAGCCCTGGAGGCGCCCACAGGGGGTGTGGGCCCCTGGACCCCCACCGACCTTGATTCCTACGCATATAAGAAGCCTTCGACCCAAAAACCCTAGGGCATCTAGAAGAAATCCACGAAAACCTCTGTAGCGCCGCCTCCACCGAAGGGGAGATTTGGGGGACAGAAAGTCCCTATTCCGGCACCCTGCCGGGACGAGGAAGTGCCCCCGGAGCCATCTCCATCGATCTCCATCGCCATCTTCATCATCGTTGCTGATTCCCATGATGAGGAGGGAGTAGTTCTTCCTCGAGGCTAAGGGCTCTACCGGTAGCTATGTGTTCATCTCTCTCTATGCATGATCTTGTGGTCATGAGATTTGTAATCAAGTATATCTACCTTGCTACTCAAGTGCTTCATTAGATCTCTGCTCTCCCCATGTGTGTGAAAGTGACAGCGTGCACGCCATGGTGGCACTTAGGCTTGAGTCTACATAAATACTCTTTGTGCTTTAATAGATCTATGCTTTTTCCCACGTGTGTGAAAGTGACAGCGGGCATACCGTGTGTGACACTTTGGCTAGATTGAATATTTGTTATGAGTTATATTTGGAGTTGGATGTCTCTATGAAATTGTGGTGTTTGTTGGAACCATCTAGTTCTCAAGGTGACAGTGTGGGGTTATCTAGATTGGGGAAGGCGGACTTTGAGGTGTGTTGTTATAGCCCTACCATGGATTAGAGTGTCCAATCGGAGAGTAGTTAAGAGTAGTATCATGAAGAGAGGATATTTATATGAGAGAGTGTTCACTAGTGAAAGTATGATCCCTAGGCCTTGTTTCTAAACATTGAAACACCGTTTGCTACTAGATCTGTTGCATGTTTGCTTGCTTCCATCAGTTTGCCTTTAGTCTGTTCCTCCACGCCATCAGCTATTTTCTGGCACCGGTACCCAACGTCAACAACAAGTGAGAAGCTATTTTCTGGCACCGTTACCACTTATATTTCACTATCTCTTCGCTGAACTAGTGCACCTATACACCTGACAAGTGTATTGGGTGTGTTGGGGACACAAGAGACTTCTTGTATCTTGATTGCAGGGTTGCTTGAGAGGGAATACCTTTGACCACTTCCTCACTGAGTTTGATAAACCTTGGGTAATCCAGTTAAGGGAAACTTGCTGGTGTTCTACAAACCTCTGCACTTGGAGGCCCAACAACCGTCTACAAGAATAGAAGTGCGTAGACATCAGTCTGTTCGAGTCGTAGACTCGAGCAGAGACTTTAGTTCATTTATTTTCAGCTTAGGTCCGAAGGACACAATTTTTCGGATGCCGAACCAATCTTCCGTATGGGAGTAGCCCCCGAGTCCGTAGTGGAGTCGCGGACTCGATGTAGGACTTGAAGATAGTTGTGAGGTGTAGTACCTTAATCATGTCTCAAGTGCGCGACCAGCGCTCCTGATAGGAGTAGCCCCCGAGTAGTTGCTAGAATCATAGATTCGAGTAGGTACTTGATTGATCAGCCGAAAACTTCCAGCCGTTGCTAGCTTGGTCTTGATGACGTCAGTGATGACGATTGATGATCTCAACCGCCTGCGACGACAGAGATGACGCGACGGGATGATCGTGGGTCCCACTGCCTGATTTGAAGTTGACTAGTCACGCATAGACGTGGCGAAAATTATGGTGTCTCCTCGGTTTCCGTGCATAGTGGACGGCGTGCTAGCGACAGTTCGTTGCTGTGCTGACACATGTAGGGTTGGATCTGTCCTGCGCGCTAGGGCTTCTAGATCAACGGCTCGTGCACGTCGTCTTACTCTTTTAATACCATGGATAAACAATGATTTTCTTTTACCCTTTACCATTTGCCTATCGCCATTGCCTCCATTTTCGCGAGCACTGCTTCTCTCCACTACGCACTGGAAATTCTTCGTTCCTTTCCTTCCTCGTTTCTTCGCGCCCACCATCGCACTTGTCGGTGCATGATGTGCAAGACCAAGAAAGTCGCTGCCGAAGCTGGGTCAAGCGCCGCCGGCAGCGGCAAGAAGGTCGCCACCACGACCCGCGCCACTGATGGCGGGTGGAAGCGCACAGAGATGCGCGACGGGGACTTGCGCAAACTACACGATTCTGTGTTGATTCCCTAGAATAAGGAGGACACCATCAGTGGCTCTGTCGGAGGAAGCTCCGGCGGCGTATAAGCTCAAGCAGAAGGGTATCGGAGCCTCCATGGGGTTGGCGATGGCGATGGCATCCAGAGTGGAGCTGGACCTGTCGTACATAACATCCCAGATGCCGACGGCTGCAGATGGCTCAGAGGTAGCATTCGCCCTCTTTGCCTCTCGATGTAAGCGCTATGGGCTTATCGATCTTCTGGATAAGTACGCCGTGAATCAGCAGAAGGAGGCCAAGAACAGGCTATCTGGATCCGAGGCCACTCCGGATGTGGGTGCTTAGGCCCATATGTTGTAGCTAGGATACTTTATCCTTTTGCTTCGTTTTGTAACATCATGCTGATGGACAAGCTCGATTATGCCACGAGGTGGATTTATTTATGTATATGAGTCTATCTTTTGAGCTACTGTCAGAAGTGCTTGCGATGTTTACACTTGCATATTTGTCTTTTAGGGTCCTTCGCCTCAGCTTCCTGTTGTCACCCCGAATGCTCCTGAGTCGTGGCCATCCTTGGATGATGCATCGTGGCTGGTTTTTCTGCGCGATCATGTCCGCATCTTGGAAAAAGACATCTTCGCATTCGCGGCCATGCGGATGTGTGGAAGTCAAAAGCTGAGCTAGCCACTGCCAGGGAAGAGTTCTTGATGGGGGAGTTGCGGCAAGTGGGCGAGAAGCTGTAGTGTGAGTCTTTGTGAACTGTTGTTCTTTCGGGTGCACCTTGCTTGTGTGTCATCTTATTCCGTGCTTGGTGCAGGTGTGAAAGGATACGGATGTCGCCTAGAGGGGGGGTGAATAGGCGATTAAAACTTTTCCTAGAGTGGCTCAACAAAGGCGGAATAAAACTAGTGTTTACTTTGTTAAGCACAACCTAGAAACAACTAAGGTTCACCTATGTGCACCAACAACTTATGCTACGCAATACAAGCAACAAAGTGATAGCAAGATATATATTACTTCAAGCACGAAGGCTATCACAATGTAAAGTGCATAAGTAAAGAGCTCGGGTATAGAGATAACCGAGGCACGCGGGGACACCGATATTTTACCGAGTTCCTCCCAACATGGAGTACGTCTCGTTTGGAGAGGGGGTGGTATCAAACCACCAACGCCACAAAAGGCCTCCCTTATTCTCCGGTGAATCTCACCCCAATGGGATCGATCCACGCTTCCACTATCGGTGCACTTGTCGGTGGCAACCGGAACCTCTCACAAAGTTGGGGCACAACTCCACAACTTAATTGGAGGCTCCCAACAAACGCCACAAAAGGCCACAATGCCACCAAGGCCACAAACTGTCTAGGGTTCCAAGAACCCAAGAGGGACAAGCTCCAATGAGTAAATCAAATCAAATTCTCCGAGGAGAACTCAAACCGATGCACCAAATGCAAATGGCAAGAACACCACAAAGATGCTCAAATCCCTCACTCTCAAGTTCCAACAAAGCTACTAAAGCTATTGGGGGAAGAAGAGAGGAGGAATCAAAGAGAGACACAAAATCCCCCAAAATCTAGATCCCCAAAGATACACTCACAAAGAGATGTTTTGGTTTGGTCAAAACGTAGATCTAGATCTCCTCCAACTACCCCTCAAAAATATGCAAGAATCAATGGAGGGATGAGTAGAAATCAAGCTTAAGGAGTAAGGAAAATAGGGGCAAAGATTTAGATCCAAAGAGGAGGAAGTAGTTGACCCAAGGTAGGTGGAGGGGTATTTATACCCCTCCAGGAAATATATGGCCGTTGGAGCATTAAATGACCGGTAGTACCGGTACTCAAGCGGTAGTACCGCTTGCAAGCGGTACTACCGGTCCAGTACCGGACCAGGTACCGGTGGTGACCTTGTTCTTCAGTGTTCTTCAGTCTTTTGGCGGTACGCCCTTGCGGTACTACCCCCGAGCGGTAGTAAGGAGGTAGTAAGCGGTACTACCGGATCAGGCGGTAGTACCGGTCCCAAGTACCGCTTGGGACTGACCAAAATGGAGAGGGGATGGTGCTAGTCAGTATGCAGCGGTACCGACGAGCGGTACGACTGCCTCAAGCGGTAGTACCGCTTGTACCAAGCGGTACTACCGGTTGGGCCGGTAGTGCCGCTCCGTGGTACCGGTGGGTACTGACTAGTACTCACCCTTCTCTCTTTTGATCAGTGCCAACCGGTACTAGAACCGGTAGTACCGGTGTCAAGCGGTAGTACCGGTTGAAGATCCGGTACTACCGGTTGACACAGAAGATTTTGCAAGGGGAAATGATAGGCCAATGTTCAAACGGCAATAACTTTTGACTGGAAGCTCCGATTGACCCGATTCCAATTGCGTTGGATAGAGGACGACAAGGGCTTCCCAATAAAAAGTGGAAATATTGATTATCACCAAGTGAGAAAGTATGAAGTAGAAGAATGTGATATACCTCACTTGGTGAGAAACCGAAAAGCCGCATAAATCAAAATCGCAACAAGATACAAATGGAAGATCTGATTTTGATGAACAAGAGCTTGTTATGGAGATGACCACAAGCTCTATATCCTCCAATTGATAAGACCAAATAACAACCAAATACGATGATGCAAGTATGCAAAGGTTTGAGCTCTCTCCGAACGATGTGACCAAATTACTCATACGAGAGCCCCTCTTGATAGTACGGTTATCTATCCTAAACCCGGTCTCCTACACACAACAAGAGACCGGCAAAAGGGAAAACCTATCAAGATTATACCTTTGCCTTGAGCATTCCACTTGATCTCGATGTAGACGATCTTGCTCTTCTCAAGATGGAACGCCTTTCTTAATTCCTCATCATCGACCTCGCATATTGAGCTTGCCCAACAAATCTTCTTTGCATTTCATTGACCTTGAAGCCAACACATGCTCCAAGCGATGCCAATGGACAAATACTACAAGTATAACTTAATACACACATTAGTCCATAAAGATTGTCATGAATTACCAAAACCACACATGGGGGCCCAACATGTTCTTTCAATATCCCCCATTTTGGTAATTGATGACAATCCCTTTAAGAGGGTTTATATAAGGAATTTTAATGAATAAAATGGTAATACCAATATCAAATACTACAAAAGTATGTGATATTGGTACCACCATCATATATAGAGCAAACTCCCCCACAATCTATGAATGTGTGATGAACTTGAATTTCATTGCATATATTGCCAATCATTATCATTGGTGGAGTTTCCTCTATATATACCACATGCTAAGCAACAACAAAGATGCAAGAGCATGAGAAGCAAGTGCACAAGAACAAACTCAATGCATAAACCAACTTCCCTTAAACCCTCTAAAACTTCTCCCCCATTGGCATCGATTGCCGAAATAGGTGACAAGTTCTAGAAGGCAAATATAGTAATAATTCCTCCAAAGGTGTGCCTTCACACATATCCAATGATGAATACTTGGGAGGGAGTAGAACTATATCGAGGACCCGAAGATTGCAAAAATAATAGTCAAATGATGCAAGCAACTACAAGGTCCGACAAACCAATTTGAAAACAACAAATGAGTCCAAATGGGAACCAACAAGATATTATGATATGAGCAAAAGAGTGTTTTAAATAACAAATAGAGAAGCTCCCCAAGTTTTGTGCACATTTCAAAATAAATGTATTGGCATAAATAATGCACAAATATGGAATCCTTGCTCCCCCATAAGCATTTAAAACACAACAAATGTGAAAGAATGCAAATGAGTATTATTAAATGAATTAGATGAGCTCCCCAAAGAGCATGCACCAATTATGATAATTGCATTTGGGAACAAAGTGCATAGTCATGGAATCCTCACTCATCCAAATTCATTTAACAATACACGGCATGAGAGAACAAATATGAGTGTCCGAAGATGTAGACAAGAGGAACAATCACTCATAGGCAAATAAATTTGGAAGCCACCAAAGAATAAAAAGAAATAAAAGGTGGCATCCAAGGATTAAAAATCAATTAAAATTATCTTCTCATATGTGTATATGTCTATAAGTGGAAAACATCACAGAGACATATGCCAACAAATAAATGTGGAAATATTGATTATCACCAAGTGAGAAAGTATGAAGTAGAAGAATGTGATATACCTCACTTGGTGAGAAACCGAAAAGCCGCATAAATCAAAATCGCAACAAGATACAAATGGAAGATCTGATTTTGATGAACAAGAGCTTGTTATGGAGATGACCACAAGCTCTATATCCTCCAATTGATAAGACCAAATAACAACCAAATACGATGATGCAAGTATGCAAAGGTTTGAGCTCTCTCCGAACGATGTGACCAAATTACTCATACGAGAGCCCCTCTTGATAGTACGGTTATCTATCCTAAACCCGGTCTCCTACACACAACAAGAGACCGGCAAAAGGGAAAACCTATCAAGATTATACCTTTGCCTTGAGCATTCCACTTGATCTCGATGTAGACGATCTTGCTCTTCTCAAGATGGAACGCCTTTCTTAATTCCTCATCATCGACCTCGCATATTGAGCTTGCCCAACAAATCTTCTTTGCATTTCATTGACCTTGAAGCCAACACATGCTCCAAGCGATGCCAATGGACAAATCCTACAAGTATAACTTAATACACACATTAGTCCATAAAGATTGTCATGAATTACCAAAACCACACATGGGGGCCCAACATGTTCTTTCAATATCCCCCATTTTGGTAATTGATGACAATCCCTTTAAGAGGGTTTATATAAGGAATTTTAATGAATAAAATGGTAATACCAATATCAAATACTACAAAAGTATGTGATATTGGTACCACCATCATATATAGAGCAAACTCCCCCACAATCTATGAATGTGTGATGAACTTGAATTTCATTGCATATATTGCCAATCATTATCATTGGTGGAGTTTCCTCTATATATACCACATGCTAAGCAACAACAAAGATGCAAGAGCATGAGAAGCAAGTGCACAAGAACAAACTCAATGCATAAACCAACTTCCCTTAAACCCTCTAAAACTTCTCCCCCATTGGCATCGATTGCCGAAATAGGTGACAAGTTCTAGAAGGCAAATATAGTAATAATTCCTCCAAAGGTGTGCCTTCACACATATCCAATGATGAATACTTGGGAGGGAGTAGAACTATATCGAGGACCCGAAGATTGCAAAAATAATAGTCAAATGATGCAAGCAACTACAAGGTCCGACAAACCAATTTGAAAACAACAAATGAGTCCAAATGGGAACCAACAAGATATTATGATATGAGCAAAAGAGTGTTTTAAATAACAAATAGAGAAGCTCCCCAAGTTTTGTGCACATTTCAAAATAAATGTATTGGCATAAATAATGCACAAATATGGAATCCTTGCTCCCCCATAAGCATTTAAAACACAACAAATGTGAAAGAATGCAAATGAGTATTATTAAATGAATTAGATGAGCTCCCCAAAGAGCATGCACCAATTATGATAATTGCATTTGGGAACAAAGTGCATAGTCATGGAATCCTCACTCATCCAAATTCATTTAACAATACACGGCATGAGAGAACAAATATGAGTGTCCGAAGATGTAGACAAGAGGAACAATCACTCATAGGCAAATAAATTTGGAAGCCACCAAAGAATAAAAAGAAATAAAAGGTGGCATCCAAGGATTAAAAATCAATTAAAATTATCTTCTCATATGTGTATATGTCTATAAGTGGAAAACATCACAGAGACATATGCCAACAAATAAATGTGGAAATATTGATTATCACCAAGTGAGAAAGTATGAAGTAGAAGAATGTGATATACCTCACTTGGTGAGAAACCGAAAAGCCGCATAAATCAAAATCGCAACAAGATACAAATGGAAGATCTGATTTTGATGAACAAGAGCTTGTTATGGAGATGACCACAAGCTCTATATCCTCCAATTGATAAGACCAAATAACAACCAAATACGATGATGCAAGTATGCAAAGGTTTGAGCTCTCTCCGAACGATGTGACCAAATTACTCATACGAGAGCCCCTCTTGATAGTACGGTTATCTATCCTAAACCCGGTCTCCTACACACAACAAGAGACCGGCAAAAGGGAAAACCTATCAAGATTATACCTTTGCCTTGAGCATTCCACTTGATCTCGATGTAGACGATCTTGCTCTTCTCAAGATGGAACGCCTTTCTTAATTCCTCATCATCGACCTCGCATATTGAGCTTGCCCAACAAATCTTCTTTGCATTTCATTGACCTTGAAGCCAACACATGCTCCAAGCGATGCCAATGGACAAATCCTACAAGTATAACTTAATACACACATTAGTCCATAAAGATTGTCATTAATTACCAAAACCACACATGGGGGCCCAACATGTTCTTTCAATATCCCCCATTTTGGTAATTGATGACAATCCCTTTAAGAGGGTTTATATAAGGAATTTTAATGAATAAAATGGTAATACCAATATCAAATACTACAAAAGTATGTGATATTGGTACCACCATCATATATAGAGCAAACTCCCCCATAATCTATAAATGTGTGATGAACTTGAATTTCATTGCATATATTGCCAATCATTATCATTGGTGGAGTTTCCTCTATATATACCACATGCTAAGCAACAACAAAGATGCAAGAGCATGAGAAGCAAGTGCACAAGAACAAACTCAATGCATAAACCAACTTCCCTTAAACCCTCTAAAACTTCTCCCCCATTGGCATCGATTGCCGAAATAGGTGACAAGTTCTAGAAGGCAAATATAGTAATAATTCCTCCAAAGGTGTGCCTTCACACATATCCAATGATGAATACTTGGGAGGGAGTAGAACTATATCGAGGACCCGAAGATTGCAAAAATAATAGTCAAATGATGCAAGCAACTACAAGGTCCGACAAACCAATTTGAAAACAACAAATGAGTCCAAATGGGAACCAACAAGATATTATGATATGATCAAAAGAGTGTTTTAAATAACAAATAGAGAAGCTCCCCAAGTTTTGTGCACATTTCAAAATAAATGTATTGGCATACATAATGCACAAATATGGAATCCTTGCTCCCCCATAAGCATTTAAAACACAACAAATGTGAAAGAATGCAAATGAGTATTATTAAATGAATTAGATGAGCTCCCCAAAGAGCATGCACCAATTATGATAATTGCATTTGGGAACAAAGTGCATAGTCATGGAATCCTCACTCATCCAAATTCATTTAACAATACACGGCATGAGAGAACAAATATGAGTGTCCGAAGATGTAGACAAGAGGAACAATCACTCATAGGCAAATAAATTTGGAAGCCACCAAAGAATAAAAAGAAATAAAAGGTGGCATCCAAGGATTAAAAATCAATTAAAATTATCTTCTCATATGTGTATATGTCTATAAGTGGAAAACATCACAGAGACATATGCCAACAAATAAATGTGGAAATATTGATTATCACCAAGTGAGAAAGTATGAAGTAGAAGAATGTGATATACCTCACTTGGTGAGAAACCGAAAAGCCGCATAAATCAAAATCGCAACAAGATACAAATGGAAGATCTGATTTTGATGAACAAGAGCTTGTTATGGAGATGACCACAAGCTCTATATCCTCCAATTGATAAGACCAAATAACAACCAAATACGATGATGCAAGTATGCAAAGGTTTGAGCTCTCTCCGAACGATGTGACCAAATTACTCATACGAGAGCCCCTCTTGATAGTACGGTTATCTATCCTAAACCCGGTCTCCTACACACAACAAGAGACCGGCAAAAGGGAAAACCTATCAAGATTATACCTTTGCCTTGAGCATTCCACTTGATCTCGATGTAGACGATCTTGCTCTTCTCAAGATGGAACGCCTTTCTTAATTCCTCATCATCGACCTCGCATATTGAGCTTGCCCAACAAATCTTCTTTGCATTTCATTGACCTTGAAGCCAACACATGCTCCAAGCGATGCCAATGGACAAATCCTACAAGTATAACTTAATACACACATTAGTCCATAAAGATTGTCATTAATTACCAAAACCACACATGGGGGCCCAACATGTTCTTTCAATATCCCCCATTTTGGTAATTGATGACAATCCCTTTAAGAGGGTTTATATAAGGAATTTTAATGAATAAAATGGTAATACCAATATCAAATACTACAAAAGTATGTGATATTGGTACCACCATCATATATAGAGCAAACTCCCCCATAATCTATAAATGTGTGATGAACTTGAATTTCATTGCATATATTGCCAATCATTATCATTGGTGGAGTTTCCTCTATATATACCACATGCTAAGCAACAACAAAGATGCAAGAGCATGAGAAGCAAGTGCACAAGAACAAACTCAATGCATAAACCAACTTCCCTTAAACCCTCTAAAACTTCTCCCCCATTGGCATCGATTGCCGAAATAGGTGACAAGTTCTAGAAGGCAAATATAGTAATAATTCCTCCAAAGGTGTGCCTTCACACATATCCAATGATGAATACTTGGGAGGGAGTAGAACTATATCGAGGACCCGAAGATTGCAAAAATAATAGTCAAATGATGCAAGCAACTACAAGGTCCGACAAACCAATTTGAAAACAACAAATGAGTCCAAATGGGAACCAACAAGATATTATGATATGAGCAAAAGAGTGTTTTAAATAACAAATAGAGAAGCTCCCCAAGTTTTGTGCACATTTCAAAATAAATGTATTGGCATACATAATGCACAAATATGGAATCCTTGCTCCCCCATAAGCATTTAAAACACAACAAATGTGAAAGAATGCAAATGAGTATTATTAAATGAATTAGATGAGCTCCCCAAAGAGCATGCACCAATTATGATAATTGCATTTGGGAACAAAGTGCATAGTCATGGAATCCTCACTCATCCAAATTCATTTAACAATACACGGCATGAGAGAACAAATATGAGTGTCCGAAGATGTAGACAAGAGGAACAATCACTCATAGGCAAATAAATTTGGAAGCCACCAAAGAATAAAAAGAAATAAAAGGTGGCATCCAAGGATTAAAAATCAATTAAAATTATCTTCTCATATGTGTATATGTCTATAAGTGGAAAACATCACAGAGACATATGCCAACAAATAAATGTGGAAATATTGATTATCACCAAGTGAGAAAGTATGAAGTAGAAGAATGTGATATACCTCACTTGGTGAGAAACCGAAAAGCCGCGTAAATCAAAATCGCAACAAGATACAAATGGAAGATCCGATTTTGATGAATAAGAGCTTGTTATGGAGATGACCACAAGCTCTATATCCTCACATTGATAAGACCAAATAACAACCAAATACGATGATGCAAGTATGCAAAGGTTTGAGCTCTCTCCGAACGATGTGACCAAATTACTCATACGAGAGCCCCTCTTGATAGTACGGTTATCTATCCTAAACCCGATCTCCTACACACAACAAGAGACCGGCAAAAGGGAAAACCTATCAATATTATACCTTTGCCTTGAGCATTCCACTTGAGCTCGATGTAGACGATCTTGCTCTTCTCAAGATGGAACGCCTTTCTTAATTCCTCATCATCGACCTCGCATATTGAGCTTGCCCAACAAATCTTCTTTGCATTTCATTGACCTTGAAGCCAACACATGCTCCAAGCGATGCCACTGGACAAATCCTACAAGTATAACTTAATACACACATTAGTCCATAAAGATTGTCATTAATTACCAAAACCACACATGGGGGCCCAACATGTTCTTTCAAGGTGTTAATCTCGTTTCGAGGGAGGAGAAAGAGCGCGTCGCGATTCGAATGAATTGCTTAACGCAACAGGACTTGGAGGCTGGTGGGTCCTGCGTTCCGTCGAACTTCGGAGTGTCCGAAGGGAGCTTGAAATTTTTTGGCATCCGCGTTCGCCGAATGGATCTGCTGAAGCATCTGGCTCCGCATAGCTCTCCGTCGTATTGTTCGTTGGATTTGGTTGAACACGCGCGTTTGGCGCGTGCCTTGTCAATCTTGCACTGGGTGAGATCGTTACGAGCGTCGTAGTCTCTACTGCGTCGCCGTGGGTTCTTGCGACGTCGAGGCATATCGTGATCGTCCTCGTCGGATGAGGGTGCAGGGCTGCGGGTTGTAGCACCCCGGGTAAAATCACTACTAGAATCGTTTGTTGCTTTATCTTTGTGCATCATCATGACATCATCATACATCATTTTGTTTAAAAACTGTTTTGCAAAAAGCCCTATTTTTTATTTTCTACAAATAGCCCTCTTTATTCAAATACAAAATCAGCGGTCTCTTCCAGATTATTTTATTTATCTAAAAAGTATTTGCAAACATATTTTTAAAATAAAACAACAAATAAATAAAATAAATGTTTTGTAAAAAAAAAGGGGGAGGCGGACCTCCCAGCTGGCCAGGTCAAGCCCAGCACGGCCGGAAGCCCACCTACAACCCTGGTCCCATCCAAAACCCTAACCCTAGACCAACCAAACCCCCACCTAATCCCTACCCCCCTCTCACCCCGCCGCCGTAGCACACACAAACGCACACCACGCACGCGGTAAACACCATCCCCACCCTCTGGCCCCACCCCACTCTCCTCTCGCCAGCCCCACCCCGTACCCGACGCGGTACGCCCGCCCGTCCCCGCTCCTCTCCGCAACCCACCCCGCTCCTCTCGCATCCCCGCCGCCAGTATCGCCTACCTCGCCTCTATGCTGCCGCCCATCAGGCGCCCTCGCTGCCGCCCGATGGCGCCCCTTCCCCTCCCGCGGCCGGCCGTCGAGCCACCCTCACCATCCCGAGCCTGGCCGTCGCCATCCTGAGCCAGACCGTCGCCCTGCTCGCTGGAGGCCCAGCGACGGCCGCCTCCCTGGATCCCCTCCTCTCACCGCGAGCTCCCCGTTGGCCCTGCCTTCTCCTCGTCGCCACAGTTCTCCTCGGCCTCCCCGTGGCACCGCCTGCAGTCTCCGATCCCGCGTGGCTCCGGCCGCTCTGCGTCGAGCTCGTCCCCGAGCCGCCGTCGCCCGCAGCCCCTTCCTCCCGCTCAGGTCGTCGCCCTGCAGGCCCTGCCGCAGCGCGCCGCTGCTGCTCTACCTCTCTGCTTCACCAGTCGCAGTTGCGGTGGCCCTTTTCCTCAGTCGCCATCTGCCGCCGCCGGCCACCTCCATGTTGCCAGCGCATCCCGGAGCTCCCCCTCTCTAAGCTCTGCCCCGCCTCGGCTTGTCCCTGTCTTCTCCGTTCGAGCGGTGCATGTCCGAAAACTTCTTGCCGCGTTGCTGCTTTCGGTCTGACGTGCGCCCGTGGCCTACCCTTGGGCTCCTCTTGTTAATCCTCTGTGTGGTTGTGGCCGCATGTTGTTCCAGTGGAGTTGTGGTAGATGTGCAGAGTGATCAACCTTCTATGTACAACAGCTCGCGTCCTCTGCTCGTATCCTGTGCCTGGCGCCCGTGTTGGCTTGTCCCGGCCTCTTGTTGTTGGTGTGTTGCGCACCCCTTGTTCCTGAGGTTCACAAGATCTTCGCTTCCTCTATGCCGATGAAGTAAAGTTGCCGAAGGACCAAGCCCGACATTGGTTGATGAACAAGAGGGACCGAGAAGTAGTATTTGAAGACCACCGACACAATTTCTATTTCATGGAACCCGAGAACTCTAACATGGAAGTTGGGTCCGATCTCGCCGGATCTACAAGATCTTCTTCATGGACCCGAAGACGCCAAGACCCCGAGTGCGCCGACATGGATTCGAAGCCTGATCCTAAAGATCGAGACCAAACCCTGGCGCCCAAGATCTTCGGACCCCGATGTGTGACCCTATCCGAGACCCCTATTTTATAATATCTGACATATCTCTTGTTGCATATTAAATTGTCATGCTTTCATACATTGTGTGGGTTGGGGGCATTATGCCGTTTCACCTCATAATTAAATATGGAGACCATATGCGGGCGAAGCTGGTCTAATATTGGTCCCATTAAAATTTGTGCATCGAACTGGTGATATAATTTTGCCTTGTTAAGACAACATTTAAATTGGGGGTATCTAAACAACATGAACTTAATAATCAATTGTCGGGACCCCGGTTCCGCTTAATATTGACTAAATGCATCGCATCCTCGCCATGCCATACATCATATATGCATCATGCCCGATCTTCTGTTGTAGTATTAAATAGTGCATCCGATGTTTCTTCTAGTGCTTTGCTTCTTCACGGATTAGGCCATTGAGTTGATGTGAGCTTCGCTCCGATCTTTGTATGAACCTTCGGCATCATTTTCAGGCGAGCATTCTCCCCCTTTCTACCCATCTTACTTTTATAGTCTTTATTTCCTCCTGTTGATCTATTGCTATCTGTGATGCGATGCTCTAGTTTTCGTACCCGTGATATCCCTTGCAGCCATTAAATTGCCTTAGACACATCCTATTACCTGTTGTTTGGTAGATAGTCAGCCTTGCGAGTCGTAGTTGCTCGCGCAGGTGTTGCGTCGCGCCGCCGATGTTCCATAGTTGTTGGAGTAATGCCTTATGTTTAATGTTGGAGATGATTATAACTTTAATTACCGTTTAATAACTAAAATTGAAGTAGGTAAATAATGCAGAGGCACAAGTGGGCAATAGATGTTATTTGGTTTTTAACTGTGGCATCCCGCAAAACCACTACTAGAAAATCGCGTTGAATTTGTGCATTGCATCGTCATCATCATATGTTGTTTATCCAAAACTATTTTCGCAAAGCCCGTTTTGTTTTCTAAAACGCCCCATCTTTATTCAAACGCAAAACCCCGGGTCTCCGGATTATTTTGTTTTGTTGCTATCGGGTTGCAAACGGTCCAATTAAAGTAAATAAAATATTAAGTTATTTTAGTGGGGCAGTCGAACGGGCCGAACGACCCGAACGGCCACCCCCGGAATTAAATCGGGCCACCTAAAACAGCCCCCCTAAATCCTAAAGCTACCAACAAACAAACCCACACCCCTTTGGCCACCTCACCCCGGCCAACCCCGTCGCGCCACCTCACCCCCTCCCCATTCCCCAACCAACCAGGAACTGCCACCTCAGCAGCCCCTGGCCTCTCCCTCTGCCTCACACTACCCACACACGCACACAGACGCATGCCACCCGACCTGCCTGTCCCCACTTCCACCCCACGTCCCCAGCCACCCCACACCGACAACCCCCCTGAACCCGGCCCCACCCGCAGCCCCCGCGTCCTCTCCCTCTCGCTTCTGCACCAAAGCCGCCGCCCCTCCCCTGGTTCTCTCCCCCGCTCGCCCCGCCTCTGCTCCCTCCCTCTGCCGCCGCTCCGCCTCCCTCGCCCTCCCTCCGAGCTCGCCGCCGGTGCCTCCCCTCGCCCCTCGCCTCTCCACCGACCTCGCCCCCGCCTCGCCGCAAGCTCTCGCCGCCCCGCGCCCGGCTCCCCTCTGCGGCTGCCCCCACAGTCGTCGGCGGCCGCGGCCCGCACGCCACCTCCCCGCACGCCCCCTCCCCGGCAAGCCCACCTCCCCCCGCTGCTCGCCCCGCCACCCGACCCTGCCTCCCCACCGGCGCCTCCCCGACGCCGGGGACCCGTCAGGCGCCGCGCGCCGCCGGCCCCTCCGGACCTCATGCCCCGCCCTTCCCCTCTGCACCTCGCCGGCGCTGCCCTCCAGCCGACCCGCGCGCTCCAGCACCGCGAGCTCGCCCCCCCAAGCCGGCTCCCCGGAGCCGCCCGCAACCGCCCCTCGCCTCGCTGGCCCGTCCGCCGTCCGCCTCGTGCCGTCCCCGTTGAGCCCCTGTAGCCGTGCTCGTCCGCCTCCGACCGCGCCTTCGGCCGCCGCCAGGAGCCCGTCTACGGCCCGCGAACCCGTTCCCCGAGCCCTCGCCTTCCCTGTCCGCGTGCAGCAGCTGGCCCCGCCTGGACCCATCTGCCCCGCGGGACCCACCCGTCGTCGCCGATGCCTTCTGCCTCCACCCGTGCAGGTTCCCTGTGTAGTACCAAGTTGGAGCCAAGTTGGTGGGTGTGGAAACAACAAGATCGACACCGGCAAACAACCCCGAAACCCCAAGTTCACCCTCGCCAAGATCTTCGTCGAAACCCGGTGGTCTCCTACATGGACCTGAGAACGAACCCGAAGGCCACCGACGGCGAACCCTGAGGCCCTCGACGCGACGATGCCTGCTTCCAAGATCTCCGGCATGGATCGAAAAGTTCCCCGAAGACCGATCCCGATGTACCGGAGACCGGACCCTCGACACGCCAAGATCTACCCTCGGACGCCAAGACTCGAACCGGGAGGACGCAAAGATCGCCACGAGACCGACAAGCATTTCACCCCGAAGCCAAGGCCGACCCGACAAGATCTGCGCAACAACAAGATCGGCACCGACCAAGGCAGATCCGATGCGCCCCGACACCGAACCTAGTCCTTCACTGCGGATGCGACAAGATCGACCCCGGAGCCCGAGAACGCCCCCGTCGAACCCTAAACCCTGAGACCCGACCCCGGAACCCCAAGTTCGTCGAGAACCCTAATGTGTGAACCCCTTTCCGAAAACCCTATTTTATAATATGATCCGACTTGTCGCATTTTAATTGTTCATGCATGCATATTGTCATGTGGTTTGGGGGCCTTATGCCGATTCACCTAATAATTAAATATGGGGCCCATATGCGGGCAAATCTAGTCTCATATCGGCCTCATTTAAACTTGTGTAGCGAACCGGTATCTTATCTTGCCTTGTTATAACAACATTTAATTGCGGGGGTTCTAAACAACTTGAACCATCTAATTGATTGTCGGGACCTCGGTTCCACTTAATATGACCTAATTGCATTGCACCCTTGCCATGTCATGCATCATACATGCATCATGCCGATCTTCTGCCGTTGTATTAAATATTGCATCCGGTGTTTATTCTAGTGTTTTGCTTCTTCGCGGATAAGGCCGTTGAGTTGATGAGAGCTTCGCCCCGATCTTCGTTTGAACCTTCGGCAATGTTTTCAGGCGAGCATCTCCCCCTTTCTACCTATCTTACTTTTATAGTATTTATTCCCTCCTGTTGATCTATTGCTATCTGTGTCGCGATGCTCTAGTTTTCGTACCCGTGAAATCCCTTGCAGCCGTATATTGCCTTGGACACATCCTATTACCTGATGTTTGATAGATAGTTGGACCAGCGCGTCGTAGTCGCTTGCTCAAGTGTTGTCGCGTGTCGTCAAGTACCACAGTTGTTGGAGAATTGCCGCATGTTTAAGGTTGGAGATGAACATGGCTTTAATTATTGTTCACTTTAATTATTGTTTAATAACTAAAATTGAAGTAAGTAAGCAGAGGCATCAGTGGGTGATAGATAATGTTGGTTTTCGACCGCCCACTTGTGTCCCGTAGGACCCCGAGTTCTTGACACCTGTTCCGAGATCGAGCGCGCTAACCACAGGTGGGGAGATATGGGCCCCCCATTGATTATTACCTGATTTCAAAGTATTGTACTGGGGGCCACAAACTAGTTTGAGGTTTTATTTATTATCCTGTACTTATGCCATGTTTACTGCTTTATTACGTTTGTGCGAGGAGCACACTGTACTGTTTAGGATCGGGCCACGTTTCGCGGTGTCGACAGTCCCCGTTTGGGGATTTGCTGTCGTTCACAGCCGTTTGCCCAAACCCCAGTCCGTCTCGGAGACCGGCCGACTTCGTTGCGGGTGTCGACTTGGTGGGGTGGCCCCCACGTACTTGCTTTGGGTCTGGGAACGTCGTGACTTAGGCCCCGCCGACATACCGATGGGTGTATGTTAACTGATCTGGCAAAAAGGGTCGAAGTGCCTGTGGATACTTTGGTGCACCCCTGCAGGGTTAAATCTTTTCGAGAAGCCGTGTCCGCGGTTATGGACGACTTGGAGCACAGTGCTTGATCATAGACAACTATAACTAAAGTTTATTGCTATAAATTGACTTGTATCCGATATGACTAGTAATCAGCTTCACTACAACGGAAGGGCTAAGTAAAAGTACCAACAACTGCTGGGTTTTGGGTTGTCTCATGCTAATCGAATCTGACTAGTAAGTGATGCCACTATAACGGGATGATTAACTAAAAGTGCCCACTGTTTACTTTATCAGGAGGAATATCTAAACCTGACTAGTAATTGCTGCAACGATAACTGAATAAGTAAAACTGCCAACTGTGTGAGTTCCTCGGTTGACTTCCTCGTTTGGTCTCGAGGGGGAAACGCCAGGATGGGTTTGTTTGATGATAGTATCAGGTTGGATCCGAATAGGTCTTTCTCACCCCTCTCTGATAGCCGCCAGTTGTATCGAGTCTCTATAGGTTGTTTAGTGCATGCTGCCGCTGCCGCTCAGTCCACCATACCTATGTAGGCGAGGATCGCCGAATTCTAGCCTCGCCGTGTACTGGCCTCAGTACTGACGCTCCTCTTTTTCCTTTGCCCTTTGTCGGCACCCCTTTTGTTTAAGCAGGTTTTGAGATCGACGCCGTTAGCAGGGTTACAGTTCCGTCTTGGCCTGGGCAGGGTTATGGACGCAATTGGTTATTCTTCAGGGCTCTTAGCCCCATTTGCATCTTGTCCATAGCTGGACGCTCTATCGTTTTCAAGGTGATTTGGATCTTTGTATATTATATCTGTATTCTTGACTCATTGAGTCGCTGCTGTATATATATCTGTTCTGTGGGTCCCATCGAGGACTGTTGTGTAATGTTATTACTTCGTTTTCCACCCGCACGCAAGTGCCTGGTGGGCACCTTCGAATCGTTTCTATGCGGGTTTGGCGGGTTTCGCTAAAACTTGCATAGAGCTGATTCTGAGGGTGTTACATTAACCATCCACTTGTGTCCCGTAGGACCCCGAGTACTTGATACATGTTCTTTGAATATTCGCACTATCCGCATGTGGGACCATGAATCCCCCTAGCCAGATCTTGAGTCATATTTATTTCTTGGGGCCACAAACTAGTTCGGGGATTTATTACTATCCCGTACTTATGCCATGCTTTACTGCTTTATTTACGATTGCGCGTGGAGCGCCTGTACTGTTTAGGAACCCCGTGCCACGTTTTCGCTGTATCGACAAGCCCAGTCACACTTTCGGGTTCCCAGTAGTTTACCGCCGTCGCCACACACCCTGGGTCCGTATCGGAGACGGGCGACTTCGTTGCGGGTAGCTTAGTGGGGTGGGCCCCTGAAATTTATATGAATCTTGCAATTGCTCTGTCGTGATGCCTCGTTGGGTTTTCATTTGGTTTTCCCGAGGTTGATCGTGCGTGTGTTGATATTTGTGCCCCCCTTCAGGGTAAAGCTTTCTGAAAGCCGTGTCTGCGGTTATGGACGACTTGGAGCACATCATCTCGATCATAGACAATTATAACTAAAGTAGAGCTATAAATTTGACTTTATAATGACTAGTAATCAGCTTTACTATAACGGAATGGCTAAATAAAAGTGCCAACAATTGCTGGTTTGGGTTGTCACCTGTTACCACTGTATCTGACTAGTAAGTACTACAACTACAACGGAATGGTTAACTAAAACTGCCCACTGCTTATTATATCAGGATGACTCATGCTATCTATATCTGACTAGTAATTGCCGCAACTATAATGGAATGAATAAAACTGCCAACTGTGTGAGTTCCTCGGTTGACTTCCTCGTTTGGTCTCGAGGGGGAAATACCAGGATGGGTATGCTTGGTGATAGTTTCAGGTTGGATCTGAATAGGTATTTATTATCTCTATCTGATAGCCGCTAGCTGTATTGAGTCTCTATAGGTTGTTTAGTGCATGCTGTGCTGCCGCTTCAGTCCATCATACCTATGTAGGCCAGGACTGCCAAATTCTAGTCTCGCCGTGTACTGGCCTCAGTACTGACCGCTCTCTTTTTCCTTTGCCCTTTGCCGCCACCCCTTTTGTTTAAGCAGGTTTTGAGATCGACGTCGTTAACAGGGTTACCCTTCCGGCTTGGCCTGGGCAGGGTTATGGATGCCATTGGTTATTCTTCAGGGCTCTTAGCCCCATTTGCATCTTGTCCATACTCGGACGCTATATCATTTTAAGGCGATTTGGATCTTCGTACTGTATATCAGTATTCTTGACTCATTGAGTCATTGTTGTATATATCTGGTTTGTGGTTCCATCGTGGACTAATGTGTAATGGTATTACTTCGTTTTCCACCCGCACGCAAGTACCTGGTGGGCGCCTTTGAATCGTTTCTATGCGGGTTTGGCGGGAATCGCTAAGACTTGCATAGGGTCGATCTGAGGGTGTTACACGGGTGAACTTAACCGCAACTTTTTTCTTCGGCTCCGCAGGAGCCTCGTCGTGGAGCGTAGCTTCGATGAGTCCGAGACCAGCTAGCGCGGACTTGTGCATGGCGCTCTTCGGGTCACCCACCGGAGGTGGATAGGACACGAGGTATGTAGTGGCCACCATGAACGCAGCATGCGGTGTCATCGGCATGACGTTGCCGTTCACGTCCATCATCATGAAGGACGTGTTGAAGGCCCTAGTGACTTCGCGGCGCGCGGCGGGGTCCATGTGCTCTGTGCGGGAGCGATGCTTGTTGGCGTTGTTGCCGTGCGAGCGGGAGCCGCCAGCGGCGAAGAGCGCAACTCGCCGCACGCTAGACTCCGAAGCCGCCTGTTTACGTTTGTCGAGCTCCTCCATCAGCTTCACCTGCCGGTTATGCTCGTTGATGAGGAGGAGGTGATATGCCATTAGCAGATCCCATGAAGCATTCACAGGTAAGATGATGTTGCCCGCCACGGCTTCGCGCGCTTGGCGTCATCCTTCCTCGTTGAGGTTGATCTTCTGGTAGGCGTTGGCGTCGCCTTCATTGGGCCTGAGCGGCGGATCTCCCCCGTTTTCTCTGTTCCTAGCTTGCGGGTTGAGAGGTGGGTTGGGAGGTGGGTTTGGTGTACTCGAACCTGGTGGCAGTTCCGATTCGTTCTGGATGACCACGACGCATAGGTAATTCCCGCGGACTCAGGGTGGCCGACGAGTGGGCGGTGAAGTCGAAGGCGCCGAAGAGGAGGTGACTCTCCGTCGCCCGTGAGATGTATATCGCTCTGGATGGGACCATCACGATCGCACAATCAGCGCCCCTAGTTCCCACAGACGGTGCCAATTAACGAGGTTCGATCTCGTCAATGCCCATTGTTATGGGCTTGGGTTTTGGACAAGATGGGTATGCTGGAGATCATGGAACGATTAACAGACAAGCTACGGGGGACACGAGGTTTACCCAGATTTAGGCCCCCGGAGGGAAAACCCTACTCCTGCTTGTCTGCTCTTGATTATGGCGGAACCGAAGATTACAAGGGTGCGCATATGCAATCTGGCGTGGGGGTGCGTATGTGGTCAGTTGAGAGAGATCCTTCTCGCTGTGCCCTCTTGGCCTTTATATAGATAGGCAGGTCTCGGGCTTAGGTCGAGTCGGTTGCATATTAGGGCTTGCACCCTTTGAAATTCTATCTACTCTAGTCTTGTTCTCCAAGGATCCGAAGACATCATGGGCTTGGGCCACCCGAAATCTCCACAGGCCGTGTGTCTTGTCGTGGGCCTTCCCTTGGGCTGGACCAGGTATACCAATGTTGTGTACCCGTGGGGTATAACCATGTCAGCCGCCTTCGCAGCGTCGTCGCCGCCAGCCGCCAGTTGGTCGCCCTAGCCTCCGCCGACTCCACCTCCTCCTCTTCGGCCTTCTAAACCCTAGATCGTCGGAAACCCTATTTCCCACCATAACCTACTCTGGCTTAGGCGAAGCCCTGCAGGATCTTCCCTCTACTTCCGACACCACGCTGTCGTGCTGCCAGAATCGCGAGGGGAGAACTACAACCTCTGCTGCCTGCTGGAACAAGGGAGAGGAAGGTATTCATCGAGTACCGAGTGTGACCGACTGTGGAAGCGCTGCCGGAACGCAACGCCAGAAGGATTGTCTATGCGATCTTAAGATCGGCAAGTGTACGACTACATCACCCACGAGAATCTGCTCTCGTTAACCGCTTTGGAATCTTCGAGGGTGAGTACTCTAATCGACTCGTTGCTACAATCTAGTGGATAGATCTTGGCTTGTTTGTGTTCATGCGGTAGAATTTTTTTTCCATGCTACGAACCCCTACAAATAAAAGATCCAATATCTGAAATTAGCATCATTGGTCCGGTAAGGACTAATGTTTAACGAAGCAAGATGTTATTATACATAAGTAATGTAATGCAATTTATAAACTCGAATCCCCGTAATAAACGTCATTGATTTGGGGTTTGGGAACTAGAATTGGTTTGTTTGGAATGTGTTGCCCTTTTAGATTAAGTTTTATATTTGTGCATTTTATTAAGGCTTGTGAGTGTGTGTGAAGCAACATGTAAGTATAATAAGTACCATACAATGATAAAGCACTCAAGTGTGGAATGGTATCTAAATACTCCTTATATGAAGGTTGTTACTTAAGTAGATTTATTTTGGAATGCTTAAGAATTACTTTTAGTGTATCGTAAAAGAATAACTTTTGAAGAAAAGTTTACTTAACTAAATAAAAGCATTTAGATCTTTAGTTAGTGTTCTTAGGGTTTCTAACTAACTACAGTTTTCAAGAAAGAATTACTTTATTTGAATAATGACCACACTAGTATTTGAGACTTATCTCTCTTGGTCATTAGAGGGTATTATAATTTGTTCAATTCATAATGTTTCTTTAAGGTTAATTAAGATTGGTAACACTTCTATTTGAGTCATGTTTTCTTAACATTATAATTGAATATAATTATTTATCTTTGGATTTATAATATATTTATAAACTTGTGGTTGAAGTAATGGTTAAAGGTTTTATTTTGTTAAAAATATCATTCTTGAAGATTTTATAATTTTATAAGAATCCTTTTAGAAAATAATTTACATTTATAGATGAATGATAATTCATCAAAAATTGTAATTAAGATGTTTTAGACTATATGAATTTCATACTATCAATATTTAAGTCAAATACTATTATTAGGCCTTAGATGTATAATTTTTAGAATTATTAGCAAATTTTTATTTATCCTTATATGAATTTTCAGTTAAGGAAATAAGTTTAAAGTCAAGTTATTAGAGTATTAATTTGTTTATTTACCTCAAAGTGGAATGTTATAACTTTAACATGTAGATATTATTTTTGTGATCATTTTGGTATATTAAAAATATTTTTGTGATTTTTAAATTTTAAGATATGATTTTTATAAGATTTATTACTTTATAAACACTTAATAAATAATAAAAAATTAATTAAGTGATATAATATTTTATGTTTATAGTTTTGCATTTTAGTTCTTATTTTTCTAAGAATTTTAGTCTATTATTTATATTTTTCTTATTTACCAATATTAAAATATGAATTTTCAAAGTATTATTACTTATAAAATCTTTATGAAATAATAATTATTTACATGGCTAACACAATAATGTTTGATAATGAAATTAAGTTATAGGTTTTATTTTTCTGAAATTTTTCATATATTATACATAAATTTTTGGATTATAAAATAAAAGTTATTGATTTTATACTACTTATTCATTTTCTAAAAATAAATCTAAATAGGAAATGCTTTTTACACCCAAACAAAACATACCTAAGTCACTGACCCGTGGGGTCAGGACCACGTCAACCGCCACGCGAGCAGTGGACTAGTCAACACGTTGAACGGGTCAAGGATGACACAACCGTGACGTCACTTCGCCGGCCACCCCCAAATGGTCACTAGCGACGGCGTTTGCGCGCATGGGGGCGAGCTGAGCTATGTGTTCGAAAGATTAGGGCACGAGGATGCTATTAGTGGTTGTGCAACCCTCTATTAGTCATCGGAACAACGACATCAACAACGACTGACGGTGGTGGACGATGGCGCTATGGTGCGAGCATGCCAGAGGGCGAGATAGAGGTAGAGAAAAGATGCCTGAGCATCAGTGACTCACCCAGGTTGCAGCGGTGGTGTCGGTGAGGACAGACGTGGTCGGAGGCGAGCTCCCCGACGATAATTCCGATGAACCACGACAGAAGGGAACGACAAAATTTGCCCTACCCGGAGTTTCCCTTAATGATGTACTCCACCCAGAGGATCTACGAAGCACGAAGCTTCTCCAGGTCTACTCGGAAAGGAGAGACCGGATAGGGCGGTGGCCTCACATTTTACCAAGTCAGAGGATTCAAGAAAAATCTATAATAAGAATACAAACATTGTCTACAATTAAGATCGTCAGGGAATTCGACAAATGTCATGGTCTACACAAGTCAGACTCACATTTTAGAATGTAAGGGCATCTCTAACCGATGTACAAAAACCGGTTAGAGCAGTAAAAGATGCCTTTTTACTCCTCTGATCGGACCTAACCGAAGCCGAAAATGCTTTATTGGAGTAAAAAATACTCATCGGCTACGCCGACTCCTATATTTACCCATCCAAGTGGCGGATGAGTAAAAGTTTCCTTCATCAGTTCTGCATTCACACCTACTCTGCCTCACCCTCTCCTCCACCTCCGATGACCACCGCCATCCTAGCCACCACCAGAGACCACTGATGGTTGGATCCTCTCGCTGACCATCCCCGCCACCCATCCCCAGCGCGCCACCGACGCAACCCCGCGGGGCTCCCGCTCCCAATCGCCTCTTCAATTAGCGCCTTTGAAATGGCGGCGGCAGCCTCGGGCAGTCCATCGACACCCTCGACTTGTCGGTGCTGCCGACATAGTGACGAGGTTTTATCTCGTCAATGCCCATTGTTATGGACTTGGGTTTTGGAGAAGATGGGGATGCTGGAGATCGTGGAACGGTTAGCAAACAAGCAACAAGGGGACACAAAGTTTTGTTGTAATTATGCCCTAGAGGCAATAATAAAGATGTTATTATTATAATTCTTGTTCCTGATAATGTTTATATTCCATGCTAGAATTGTATTAAGCGGAAACTTTAATACTTGTGTGGTTTGTGAACAACACCGTGTCCCTAGTACGCCTCTATGGACTAGCTCATTGATTAATGATGGTTAAGGTTTCCTAACCATGGACATGAGTTGTCAATTAATAATGAGATCATATCATTGGGAGAATGATATGGTGGACAGACCCAGACTAAGCGAAGCAATTAGATCGTGTCATCGTGTTCGTCTTTGCGAAGCTTTTCTTATGTCAAATATTGTTTTCCTTAGACCATGATATAATACAACTCCCTGGTATCGGAAGAAAGCTTTGAGGTCATCAAACGTCATCCTATGAGAGGGTGATCATAAAGGGGTCTCTCAGGTGATCGTAAAGTATCTGTTGGGTTGTATGTATCGAGATGGGATTTGTCCCTCCCAAGTCGGAGAGATATACTTCGGGCCCACTCGGTAATCAATATCAACACCGCTTGCAAGCATGTGGTTAAGGAGTTAATCACAAAGTGATATCGGATTACGGAACGAGTAAAGTACTTGCTGTGAACGAGATTGAACTAGGTATGACGATACCGATGATCAAATCTCGGGCAAGTAAAATATCGCGAGACAAAGGGAATATATATATGGGATTGATTGAATCCTGGCATCGTGGTTCATCCGATATGATCATCGATGAATGTGTGGGAGTCAATATGGGTGCCCAGACCCCGCTGTTGATTATTGATAGAAGATCATGTCTGCATATTCTCGAACCCGCAGGGTCACACACTTAACGTGTCTCGACGCTAGGATAGGTTGGATAATTGGTTTATGAGTTTTTGTTCGGAGTCTCGGATGGGATCCGGGACATCATGAGAGGTTCCGGAGTGGTCCGGAGAATAAGATTCATATAAGGCAGTGCAGTTTTTTGGAGTTCGGAATTGTTCCGGGTTAATCGGTATTGTACCGGAAGCTTCTAGAACCTTCCGGAAGGGGACCAACGTGGCCCCACCTTCCAGGAGGGGGCATGGGCCTATGAGGGAGTGCCCTGGCCGCGTTGGGCCAGGGTCACAAGGCCCCATAGGGCCCAGCCGGCCAAGAGAGGTTTAAACTCGAGATAGACCTTCTAGAAGGGGGGTTTCCTTGCCCCCCACTCCTTATGCTTTGGGGCCGCCGGTTTGGGCTTGGGGGAGGGGCTAGGGCTGTGCCCCCCTCTATATAAAGAGGGGTGGGGGCGCACCAACCCCCCACACCTTCCCCTCCAACACTAGCCGCCCTGCTACCCTCCTCTCTCCCTCCCGACTGCTTGTAGGCGAAGCCCTGCTGCAGAAATTCTCCACCAATTGCACCGCGCCGTCGCGTTGTAGATCCAACCCATCTCTCCACCATACTTGCTGGACCAAGGAAGGAGGAGACGTCGAGGTGCTGCACGTGTGCATCTCACGGAGGCACCGCCACTTGTGGTGCTAGATCGGATCGGATCGCGAGGAGGAGAAGCGAGTACGACTACATCACCCACGTTCCGACGAACGTTCCGCTGTGCGAATCTTCAAGGGTATGAAGATCTAATATAATCTCTCTCGTTGTTTGCATCTCCTAGATTAGATCTTGGCTTCCCCTCTGTTCGCATCCGTAGAAAATTTTGATTTACTATGCCGCGAAACCCTTCAAGTTTACCCAGGTTCAGGCCCCCAGAGGGAAAACCCTACTCCTGCTTGTCTGCTCTTGATTACGACGGAACCAAAGGTTACAGGGGTGCGCAGATGCAATCTGGCGTGGAGGTGTGCATGCGAAGGTATGAGTCGAGAGATCCAGGTCGTGCCCTCCTAGCCTTTATATAGACTTAGGCAGGTCCCGGGCATAGACCTAGTCGGTTACAGGTTCTAGGGTTTTACCGCCTTTATATCTACTCTAGTCTTGCTCTCCAAGGATCCGAAGGCATCATGGGCCTGGGCCACCCGAAAGTCTTCATGGACCGACGTACATTTGTCGTGGGCCTTCCTTGGGCTGGACTAGGTATGCTGAGATCATGCACCCGCGGGGTATAACCATGTCAGTAGCCCCCGAGTGATCAGTCGAATCGTAGGTTCGGCTGAGGACTCTTCAATCTTTCGGGTGCAACTATGTATTTCAATAGTTCATGTGTAGGGATTTTTGATGCGTGTGCCTGAATCACCCGACGGATCAGGGTCAGTTAACTGTCTTAGGACGAAACAACACGATCTTCCTCAGGTTCGAGTCCCTCAACTCGAAACTGGAACATATGTTGGCGTAATTCGACTCAGGCCACGGAGGACTTACAGGAGTGGAATTCCAGTGAATTTAATTGATGTACCCAACGCGTCCGTCGGGATTTTTCATCGCGCTTGTTGGCACGGGTTCATACTTAGCAGAGTGCAGTCGTGTGCGTTGCCAGGCCATCAGATGATATTTGTAGGTCTTATCTTTGTGTCGCAGACACAACATCCGAATGTTTGTCACCGCGGAAGTGTTTCGGGTGGCCAAGGAGATCGTTGCTCACTCAGCGTTTTGTTGGGGCAGAATGGCCGAAAAGTTTTTGCATCCTGATCCGAAAGATCGCACTCGGAGAATTCATAGGGTGCGCGACCAGCGCTCCCTATGGGAGTATCCCCCGAGTGTCTGTTCGAGTCATAGACTCGAGCGGAGACTTTAGTTCAAACATTGTTCAGTTGTTAAGTCCGTAGGACACAAAAAAATTCGGATGCTTAAATCCGTTCTCCCTATGGGAGTAGCCCCCGAGTCCGTAGTGGAGTCGCAGACTCGACATAGGACTCGAAGAAATAGTTCGTATTCATCCTTCGGGTGCACGGCCAGCGCTCCTAATAGGAGTAGCCCCCGAGTATTTAGTCGAATCGTAGATTCGAGTGAGTACTGTTAGCTTTGAAGCCGAAGAACTTGTAGTTGTTGCTAGTATAGCTTTTGGTGACATCAGTGCTGACGATCAATGACCTCAAGCGTCTGCTGCGCCAGAGATGACTTGACTGGACGAACGTGGGTCCCACTTGCTGACCTTGAATTGACCGGTCACGCGCGGCGTGGAGATAATTACGGCGTCTCCTCGATTTCCGTGCATAGTGGACGGCGTGGTAACGCCGGTTCGTTGTGATGTTGACACGTGTATGGCCAGATCTGCCGTTGGCGTTAGGTCTTCTGGATGGACGGCTACCATGCATCGTCCTCGCCGTTATAATCATTGGGGAAAGTTGCAGTTTGTTTTCACCGCATCAGTTCTTGTATTCACTGCCTCCTTGTGCTCCATCGATTCTTGCTGTGCACTGGAGTTTCCTTCCACATTTGCATCTTCCCTTCTGCGCTCTCGCCGCCGGCGTCGCTGTAGCGCGATGGGTAAATCAAAGAAGTCGTCATCTGCGGTTGGTACCAGCGTCGCCGGAGGAAAGAAAAGCGCCACCGCTACCCGTTTCACCGACGGTGGTTGGCGGCGATCAGAGACGCGGGAGAGTGATCTCCGCAAACTTCGCGAGCGGGGCTTGATCCCGCAGGATAGGGAGGCCGTCAGACTCCCCGGCAACGAGGTAATCCCCCGTCCCCCAACTGGGTATCGGGTTATGTTTCTCGCCTTCGTTATGCGTGAGTTTTCCTTTCCAGTCCACAACTTCCTCCGTGGACTGCTCTTTCTCTATGGCATCCAGCTTCATCATCTTTCGCCCAATTCTCTTCTTCACATTGCTTGTTTCATCACTTTCTGCGAGTGCTGGCTCGGCATTGAGACGCACTTTGGCCTCTTCCGGAAACTTTATTCCGTGAAGAGGCAGTCTGGTTCGGATGGTGTTTATCCTATTGGGGGTTGCATCATCTCCCTCAGTCCCAATCTGTTTTTATTTTCCTTTTCCATGTACGAATCTGTCCAGTACTGGCGGAGGCGATGGTTTTATATCCACGACTCCGTAGTGCCTGGGCAAGATTTTGGTCTTGTTCCTTTTGACCCCTCCCAAAAGATTGAGCCAAAAAGGTCTTGGAAAAACAAGATCGTGGATGGCGAGGAGGCGAAGATAGAGGCCCTTTACCGTCGGGTGGAGGATCTCCAGTTGATTCCGGAGAAGGAAGTGAACGGCGTGGATATCATACGCACGTTTCTCGAGCGTCGGGTGCAGCCTCTCCAGGCTAGGGCGCACCCGATGTTTCTTTATTCTGGGCGCCGTGATCTGACAAGGGTTTCGGCTGAGAAAATCTCTGAGGGGGATCTTGACAGGACCCTTCGCTCACTGCTGAAGTTCAAGGCCGGAGAGAAAATCCCGGGGAAGTCGCTGACTCCGCCGTTTTCTTCGGCGTTGGCTGTTCCACAGGTGTAGATTTGTGCGTGTAGCGCTTTTCGTCGACTGCGTATGTATTTTCCTTTGTTTGCTAACAAAGTCCCTTCTGGTTTTGCAGATCTTCAAGGTGCCAGGCATGGTACCGCCATTGCCTGGAAAATATCCGAATGCCCCGGATAATGACGTGGTGGATTCCGTGTCCGAGCTGCCGTCGGCGCGATCTCCGGCGGAAGATGCCGACAAGTCGAGCGAGGACCATACGTGCAAACGATCACGAAGCTCCAGCGAGTCTTCGGATGCCTCGACTCCTCCGACTCCCAGAAATCCTCTGTGCCTTGAGCGTCACAGTGACGGGCATGGAGGCTCTTCCTCTCCCATTCCTGCCATTCCTGTGCGGGCTGTAGCGCCGCACCCGCCAGCGAAGCGGAAGAAGGAAGAAAAGAAGGAAGAGAAGAAGGAAGAGAAGAAGGGGGAGAAGAGAGCCCAAAGGACTCCTGCTGTCTTCGACCTGAGCTCACTGGACTCGTAAGTTTCCTTTATACTGCTGTCTTTCTGCTGTTAACTTTTTGTTCTTGTGCTAAATATTTCATGTGCAGGCACTCCTCCCACGACTCCTCCAGCGATGGTGCTCGGGAGATGATGGGAGAGTCGAAGGTTGCGTCTCCTCCTCCTCAGACGGTGGCAACTTCGGGGGGCGCTGCTCCGAACCCTCCTCTGCAGGAGGTGCAGGTGGTTGCGCCTCAGAATTTCGCCAGCGGGCCTTCAGCATCACCGTTGGATCATGTAAGTCGTCTATCACAGGGGGAGCCCCCGAGCGTGTGTAAAAGGGTTCTCTTAGTTTGTTCTTCGAGTCTCGGGGGGAGCCCCCAAGTGTTTTCGTGTGAGTCGTTTTCTTCTGCTTTCTCCTGTTGGGCGTAGCCCCCGAGTCCTTTTCCTGAATGGTGGTTCTTCTTCCTGCAGCCTTTTGTGCAGGAAGCCAAGCGGCTGGTGCAGGAGCGCCTGGTGCTGGAGGCCAACCTCCGACAGCTTCAAGGTACCCGTATACTTTGGGTGCTTCTTTCCTTTATTTCGGTCCTGCTTTCTGATGTTTGATTGTTTTGAATGCAGAGGAGCATAATACTTCTCTCTGTGAGATCGACGCTCTCAAGAAGAGCCTTGGTCAATCGGAGAAGAAGGCTGAGGACGCCACTGATGCGAAGGAGCGCCTTGAGCTGGAGCTGGCCAAGGCAGCCGAAGCTAAGGAGCGTCTGCAGCAGGAAGCTACGGACCGCGAGGAGCAGCTTACCATGGCTGCGACTGCGCGTGAAAGAGAGGTGGCCGACAAGCTCATGGTTGCTGCCAAGGCTGTTTCGGGTGAGTACCTTATTTTTGCTTCTGTATTTTCGTTTTCTTGCCTTTCTTCTGTGTTACTGTCCTCAGTCTTCTCTTTTTGTTTTGCCTCAGATGCCGCAGGCATCGAGTTTGACCGCGGCGCTCTGGAGCACGGGAGTGCTCTAGATGATGCTATTACAGCGGTCGAAGATCGCTGCAGCACCGTCGTCGGCTCCCTTGCCAAGGCGAAGGAAGTCCTTGGCCGCTTCTACAAGGAGCTTGTCCCTAAGGGCGTGGCCCTTGATGATGTTGACGCCCTGACGGAGGCCTTGTCAGCCGAAGCGCCTGCGGCGTACAAGCGCAAGCAGAAGGGCATCGGCGCGTCCGTCGGGATGGCGATGGCTTTGGCGGCTGGAGCGGAGCTGGACCTTCCTCAGATCACCTCCCGGATGCCGACGACTGCTGATGGATCCGAGGTAGCTTTTGCTGCCTATTCTGCTCGCTGCAAGCGATATGGGCCAAAGCTCATTGATCTGCTGTCTGAGTATGCGCTACGGCAGCAGGGGGAGGCCAAGACGAGGCAATCCGGCTCCGAGGCTACTCAGGGTGCCGCGTCTTAGGCGTTGTAGATGTAGGATAGTTTGTAGTCTTCTTTTGTTGTAAATATTTGTGAGGAACGCAATCATTGTGCCACGTAGTGGACTTTATATGCTTAATGAACTCTTCTGAGTTGTGCTCTTCTCTGTCTGAATGTTTATGTCCTTTGCTTTTCTGCTATGCTAGGTTTCGTCGGGTGCTGACCCCGTTGACACCTCGCCTGCAGCGCAGCTGCGTCCATCTTTGGATGATTCCTCGCAACTCGCATTTCTTCGGGACCGTGTTCGTAGTCTTGAGAGGGAGTTGCTCGGGTTGCGAGGTCACGCCGATGTTTGGAAGTCCAAGGCGGATCGCGGTGCAGCCAGAGAGGAGTACTTGATGGCGGAACTGCTTCGGCTGTCTAAGCAGCTTCAATGTAAGTTGTTCTTTGTTTCGAGCTGCAACTCAGTTCTTCGAATGAGCCTGCTGGCCTTGCCTCTTATTTTGTGCAATTGTCGCAGGTGCTAACCTTGCTCCAAGGGAAGAGAAGGAGTGTGTCGCTGTTCGGGTCAATTGCTTGACTCAACAGGACATGGAGTCTGGCGGCTTCTTCTGGATGGATCGTGACCGCGCCATGGCTCTGGCGACGGTGTAGGATCGTGTGCACCGGGTTTCGCGGGTGCTTCGTCAGGTGCAGACGTCGCTTGCCTCGGTGTTGCATGTCATGTTTCCATTGGATGTTGTGCCAACAAGCCTTTCGGGTCTTCTGTCGAAGTTTCGAAGCGTGAGCAATGTCAAGGAGTTGGTGCGGCAACAGCTCGTCACGGGCGTGAAGGCTGCTTTGTCCCTTGTGAGGCTGCACCGGCCTGATGTAGATTTGTCTGTTGTAGCAGCTAGGCCACCTCTTCGGCCGGATGGTGGCGAGTGGGATATGCGTCTGCATTACGCGGCTGTAAGGCAGTATGCCGAACAGGTAGTAGATTTGTTTGAGCAGCGTGCTCAAGTGATTCTTCAGAATAGGTAGTGCCTATAAAAGAGGTAGATGTAAAATTTGTATATTTCGACTGGGCGTGTTGTGCCCTGTGTTATAAAGGTTTATGTTTATTTTGAGCACGCAGTGCTTTGTTTGAGTACGTGTCCTTTTCGTTTGCCTGACATTGTCAGCTACTCAGGGTGTACACGTGTGATTCTCAGTCGATGAAATCGTGAGGTGGGGGAAGCCCCCGAGTGCATTTGTAGCATAAAGTAAAGTTGCAAATAACGAAACAAAATTTTGGGGCAAGGCACTTAGCTTTATTTATATCGTAATGGAGGAAGTACATTGTTCGGCTGAATAGCCTTGGCTGAAAAGCCTTATTGAAAGTAAAGGGGTAGGTAACTATGGGTAGAATCGCCGTAAGTGTGCGATGTTCCATGGGTTGGAGTATGCGACTCCAGACTCCACGTGCTTGAGGCGATAGGCGCCACCTGGGATGACTTCGGTGATTATGTAGGGTCCTTCCCATGGCGACTCGAATTTCTTCGGTCGCTCTTGCTTGACTCGCAAGACGAGGTCTCCATCGACGAAGGACCTTGGGCGTAGCCGGCGGCTGTGGTAGTTGCGGAGACTTTACTGGTACACCGCCGATCGAGCTGCTGCTACGTCTCTTGCTTCGTCGAGTGTGTCGACGGCATCTTCGAGTGCAGCCGTGGATTCGGCTTCGCTGTAAGCGACGACCCGGGGGGCCTGGTGGCGTACTTCGGCTGGTAGCACGGCCTCGGATCCGTGTACCATGAAGAACGGCGTGTAGCCGGTGGAGCTGTTTGGCGTAGTCCGTAAGCTCCACAGTACGGATGGTAGCTCTTTCGTCCATGCTCCAGCTTTCCGTTCAAGTGGACTCATGAGGCGCTTCTTGAGACCAGCGCCGATTAGGCCGTTGGCCTTTTCCACTTGCCCGTTTGTTTGCGGGTGTGCCACTGAGGCGTACGTGATGTTGATCCCGAGGCCTTCGCAGGAGTCCTGGAACTCCTTGGAGATAAAGTTCGATCCATTGTCGGTGATGATGCTGTGCGGTACGCCGAACCTGTAGACAATGGACTCGAAGAACTTGATGGCAGTTTTGCCTTTTTGGTTGGTGACGGGCATGGCCTCGACCCACTTGGTGAATTTGTCAACTGCGACTAGGAGGTAAACGTGTCCCCCTTTCGAGGACTTTGGCAGTTTGCCGATCATGTTGAGGCCCCATTGAGCAAAGGGCCAAGCTATAGGTATGGGTCTGAGCTCTGACCCGGGTGCGTGCGGTTTGTCGGCGAACCGTTGGCACCCGTTGCATCTTTGAACAATGTCCTTTGCGTCGCTCATGGCCGTTGGCCAGTAGAATCCGGCTCGTAGAGCTTTGGCGACAAGGGAGCGGCTGCCTGCGTGATGGCCACAGATGCCCTCGTGGATGTCTTGGAGGATGGCTTTCCCGTCACCAATGGTGACGCACCTTTGTAGTACACCCGTAATACTGCGCTTGTACAGCTCGCCATTGATGATGGTGAAGGCTTTTGACCGACGAGATATGCGCCGGGCATCTGTCGGGCTATCACACAGTTCTCCGTTTATCAAGAACTGGATGTATGGTCGCGTCCAAGTTTCTTCGACTGCCATGACCTGCATTAGGTTGACCATGGCGACCTCTGTGTCCAGTTTCTCGGGTCCTTCATGTCCTTCGGGCAGCGTAGCCCCGAGTGTTCTGCTTCTTCAGGTGATCCCTTGGGGAATTTCCGCTTGATGGATGGCACGCAGATCTGTTCGAGGAACACACCCGGTGGCACCTTTGCGTAGGTGGAGCCGATGTTGGCGAGTCTGTCGGCCTCCTCATTGCTTTCTCTTCCAACGTGCCAAAGCTCGCAGCCGTCGAATTCTCCTTCGAGTGCGTTGTAGAGTGCTCGGTACGCGATCATGTTTTCGGCGTGTGCGTCGCACTCGTTCATCGTCTGCTGGACGACGAGGTTGGAGTCACCGTAGATGAACAGGCGCGTTGCGCCGCAGATCTTTGCCATTCTTATGTCCTGGATGAGGGCTTCGTATTCGGGCTCATTGTTGGAGGCTCGGAATTTCATCCGGAGGACGTACTTCATCTGGTCGCCCTGCGGGGAGGTCAGTATGACCCCGGCTCCTGCTCCAGCTTCGCGCTTGGAGCCTTCGAAGTGCATGGTCCATGACTGCGACATGTCTGGGGTGTCTGGCAGATGCAGCTCCATCCAATGTACGAGGAAGTCCGGGAGGACTTGAGACTTGATTGCGAGTCGCTTCTCGTAGATGATGTCCAGGGGTGACAGCTCGATGCCCCATAGGGCCGCGCGTCCTGTGGCTTCTGGGTTATTCAGGATGCTGTTCAGGGGTGCCTCGTTGACGACCATCACCTGGTGCTCCTGGAAGTAATGGCTCAGCCGTCGAGCCGTCATGAACACGCCGTAGGCGAGCTTCTGGTAGTGAGGGTACCTCTGCTTTGTTGGTGTCAGTACCTCGCTGAGGTAGTAGATTGGGCGCTGGACCCCGTGGGTCTTGCCTTCTTCGGGTCGTTTGACCACTTGTACGGTGCTGACCACCTGGTGTGTGGCTGCTATGTACAGCAGCAGAGGCTCGCACTCCTTTGGCGTGACCAAGACGGGCGAGGTGGAGAGGAGCCGCTTGAGGCTTTCGAATGCATCGTTGGCTTCGGGCGTCCATTCGAATTTATCTGCCTTGCGTAGCAGCTGGTAGAATGGCAAGGCCTTCTCGCCCATGTGGCTGATGAATCTGCTCAATGCCGCTATTCGTCCTGCGAGCTGCTGGACACCCTTGATGTTTTTTGGCTTCTCCATGGCCATGATGGCTCGTATTTTCTTCGGGTTCGCCTCGATCCCTCGCTGAGAGATGAAGTACCCAAGCAGCTGACCCGATGGGATGCCGAAGGCGCACTTTTCGGGGTTGAGCTTGATCCTGTAGCGATCAAGGTTGTCGAACGTCTCGCGGAGATCGTCGATAAGTGTTCTTGCCTCCCTGGTTTTTATGACTATGTCATCAACATAGACTTGAACGTTGCGATCTGGTCCTTGAGGCAGGCCTGCATGCATCGCTGGTACGTGGCACCTGCGTTCATTAGCCCGAAGGGAATTGTGTTGTAGCAGAATACTCCGAATGGTGTGATAAACGCCGTTTTCTCCTGATCTTCAACCTTGAGTCGAATCTGGTTGTAGCCTGAGTAGGCGTCAAGGAAGGAGAGTTTCTCGCAGCCTGCAGTCGAATCGATGATCTGATCGATCCGAGGAAGGGGGAAGTGCTCCTTTGGGCAGTGCTTGTTTAGCGACGTGAAATCCACGCACATCCGCAGGATGTCCGTGTCCTTCTTTGGGACCATGACTGTGTTTGCGAGCCACTCGCTTTCTTTGATTTCCCTGATGAAGTCTGCAGCGAGTAGTCTGTTGATTTCCTTGCCGACAGCTTCGGCTCGTGGCTCGGACAGTCTTCGGATGGACTGCTTGACGGGCTTGGTGTCTGGAAAGACGTTGAGTGCGTGCTCGGCGAATTCCCTGGGAACTCCTGGCATGTCCGCAGGACACCAGGCGAAGATTTCCCAGTGCTCACGGAGGAATTCGATGAGCACGCATTCCTATGCGGGGCTGAGGTCGTTGGCGATCAGCGCCGTCTTGGAGGCATCCGTCGGGTGGACCTGCACCTTCTTTGTGTTGACCGTGGAGTCGAAAGACATGTCGGGTGCGTTTTGTCGTGCGACTGGGGGTGCCCCATTGTCCGTCACCTCGCGGAGCCTAAGGAGCTCCTCCTGCATACCAAATGATTGGGAGATTCTGTTGAAATCTCTATCGCATTGGTCCGATCCGGTGAAGCTCCCGTGGACTGTGATGACGCCCTTCGGTCCTGGCATCTTGAGTAGCAGGTATGCATAGTGTGGGACAGCCAGGAACCTTGCGAATGCTACACGCCCGAGGATGGCATGGTACTGTGATGGCCAGTCCACCACCTCGAATTCGAGCTGTTCCAGTCGGAAGTTGTCCGGCTTGCCGAAGATGACGTCGAGCCATTTTTGCCCAGGGGGAATATGCCCTTCCCTGGAACGATGTCGTGGAACGTTGTGTCTGACTGTTCCAGGCTGCACTGCGGGATCCGCATTGCTGCCAGAGTGCTTGCGAACATCAGGTTGATGCCGCTGCCGCCGTCCATGAAGACGTGACTCATCTCGAAACCTCCGATCTACGCCTCCAGCACCAGGGCAGCATGACCTGGGCGAGGGATCTGGCAAGGGTGATCCGAACGAGTGAACGTGATGTAGGACTCCGATCCGCTGAGGTACTCAGGGATGGCGGGTGGAGTTGCCACGGCCAGGTTGATCTGTCGGGTGATTTTCTTCTGCACCCTATTCGTAGGGCGCCCCTTATGGATCATCAATGCTCCTTTCGGCGGGGGATACCCGTTCCCAGCGTTGTTTTGTGCTGGTGCGACCGGTTGGTTTGGGCCTCCTACAGGTGGCGGTGGAGGATATCCATGCGCTATCTCACCTGGCGCGGGTGCGTTTTCGAACGCAGGGATTGGAGCTTGCTGCCTCATCTGCACCATGCTTTCGCCGAGCTTCTGGAACTCGCGGCAATCCTTGAGCATGTGGATCGCTTTCTTTTTGACATCCTGCTTGTCTATGTAGAAGTGGATGGTGCATGGACCCGAAAGCTTTTCGTATGCTGAGGGTCCATTATCGCGGTCGCGGCGTTGCCACGACTGCGCTGGGCATCCTCCATCGCGGAAGTTTCCTCCGCGGTATCCTCCGCTGTTGCGGTTGGCGTCGTTGCGGCGATCGGCGTAGCCAGCCGCGACCATGTCGGGTCCGTCGCGATCGTCGTAGACGCGCGATCTTCTCTTGCTACGGCGCTCTCACCGTCGACCATAGTCGTCCTCTTCTTCCGATTGTGCTCGGTGAATGGAGTCTTCTCCGTCAGCCCACCTGTTGGCGATGTCCATGAGGTGATCGAGCGTTTTGGGTTTGACGCGCCCAAGTTCCTCCTTGAAGTCTTGGCGCTTGACGCCGTCCCTGAAGGCGTCGATGGCCCTCTCTTGGAGATGTGGGCTGCGGAGTTCTTTGTGTTGGACCAGCGTAGTATGTACGTGCGAATGGATTCGCCCGTTCCCTGAGTGCAGGCTCGCAATTCTTCGATTGAGGCGGGCCTTTTGCTGGTACCCTTGAAGTTTCGGATGAAGCTGTAAGCTAGCTCATCCCAGCTTCGGATGGACCGTGAGGATAGGCTGCTGAGCCAGATCCGGGTTGCGCCTGTCAGCTGCAGCTGAAGGCATTGCATGGCGGTCTCCTTGTTTCCATCGTGCAGTTTGACGGATGATAAGTGATCGCTGAGCCAAGCCTTTGGGTCTTGAGTGCCGTCGAACTTCGGAGTATCCGAAGGAAGCTTGAAATTTCGCGGCATCCATGTCCGCCGGACGGATCTGCTGAAGCATCGGGCTCCGCAGAGTTCTCATTCGTCTTCGTCCATCTCGGATTCAGACGAGCATGCGCGCTTAGCTCGCGCTTTGTCGATTTTGCGCTGTGTGAGCACATATCTGGCGTCGTAGTCGCGGTCGCGGCGTCACGAACTCTTCTTCCTTCGGGGAAGGTCATGTTCCTCCTCTTCGGATGAAGGGGTGGGGCTGCGGTCGAACCTGACCGGAGCTTTCTTCTTCGGCTCCTTGGGAGCTTCCTGGTGGAGCGCGGCTCCGACGAGTCCGAGTCCGGTAAGTGCGGACTTGTGCATGGCCCTCTTCGGGTCCCCCTCGGGAGGTGGGTGGGCCGCGAGGTCCGCAGTGGCTGCCATGATCGCAGCCTGTGGCATTTTTGGGATGACGTTGTCGTCGGCGTCCATCTCCATGAAGGATGTGTGGAGAGTTCGCGTCAACTCGCGGCGCTCCTTGGGATCCATGTTCTCCATCCGAGAGCGGTGCTTGTTGCCTGGGTTGGCGTTCGAGCTGGAGCCGATGCCCATGGCAGAGAGCGCAGCTCGTCGCGCGCTGGACTCTGAGGCTGCTTGCTTGCGTTTGTCAAGCACCTCCTGCATCTTGACCTGCTTCTTGTGCTCCTCGATCAGGAGCAGGTGGTAGGCCATCAGCATATCCCGCGAGGCGTCTGCGGGCAGTACTATGTTGCCTGCCACAGCTTCGCGGACCTGGGTCCATCCTTCTTTGCTAAGGCGGATGACGTGGCCGCCGTTGTTTTCCCCTTCGTGTGGGGGAGATTGGCTTCTTCTGTTCCCACCGTTTCGTTCTGGCGGGTTAGGCGGCGGGTTGGGTGTTTGCTGATCCACGTCGCTTTGGATGACTGCGGAGCATTGGTAGCACTCGTAGATTGGCCCGCCGCTGCCGCAGCTTTCAGATCCGGAACCGTAGGTCCCTGCATCCGATGGCGGATCGCACATATCGGAGTTGCAGCTACTGCTGTCGTAGGAATCATCTACTGATGATGTTGTGCGTAGCACGGGGTGTGGGGCCCATGAAGCGGGCCTGATTGATGGTAGGGGCACCCGCTCAGGGAGGCGGAGGGTGCCAGTTTGCCCCACCTGGAAGAAGAAGCTCCCGAACAGGATTTCGAGTCCGTCGCCTACGGGCTCGAAGTCCTTCATGGTGGCCGGCGAGTGGGCGGTGAAGTCGAAAGCGCTGAAGAGGAGATGACTCTCCGTTGCTGCAGAGTTGTAGATCGATCGGGTTGGGACCGTCACGATCGCACAATCAGCGCCCCCAATTCCCACAGACGGCGCCAATTGACGAGGTTTTATCTCGTCAATGCCCATTGTTATGGACTTGGGTTTTGGAGAAGATGGGTATGCTGGAGATCGTGGAACGGTTAGCAACTAAGCAACACGGGGACGCAAAGTTTACCCAGGTTCAGGCCCCCGGAGGGAAAACCCTACTCCTGCTTGTCTGCTCTTGATTACGGCGGAACCGAAGGTTACAGGGGTGCGCAGATGCAATCTGGCGTGGAGGTGTGCATGCGAAGGTATGAGTCGAGAGATCCAGGTCGTGCCCTCCTGGCCTTTATATAGACTTAGGCAGGTCCCGGGCATAGACCTAGTCGGTTACAGGTTCTAGGGTTTTACCCCTTTGAATTTCCTATCTACTCTAGTCTTGCTCTCCAAGGATCCGAAGGCATCATGGGCCTGGGCCACCCGAAAGTCTTCATGGGCCGACGTACATTTGCCGTGGGCCTTCCTTGGGCTGGACTAGGTATGCTGAGATCATGCACCCGCGGGGTATAACCATGTCACATAGGTCTACCACGGCGTGCGGCAGCGGTCGTGGATGGCGTGGGTCGCCGAAATCATCGACCATAACACCCACCGGAAGGTCTGGATCGACAACTTCTAGTCGTCGGAGCAGGCGGCGCTGGCGTACGATGTGAAGAACTTTGAGATCCACGACTCTAACTGCGGCGGGCTCAATTTCCTGCTAGGGTGATAGACTTGGAGCCGGACGGCCTCCGACTCGTATCCGACCGTGAGCGGCGGGAGGACAGGGAGGCCCACGAGCGCCTCGATGCGGCGATGGCGGCAACGCTCATCGGGCTCAACCCGGAGCTCGTCGAGGAGTAGCGGCTCGAGGAATTCGCCGAGGCCTAGCGGAAGGCGGACGCTACAAAAAAGAAGGGGGTTGTCGATGTTGTGGGGCTGTCAACAGCTCCGACGCCGACCAGGGTGAGGGAGGAGGACGTCGACAGCTCCGCTGGCCCGTCGACGACGCTGGAGGTCATCGAGCTCGACATCGACTCCTCCTCCTTCGAGTGGGATGATGATTAGGTTAGTTTTAGTTGAAATCCGATTGAATTTAGCGAAATTCGACCGAATTTTGGGTGTAATATGTATAAATGAAAGTAAACAAAAAAGTAGGTTTCAAATTCCGTTTGAATCGACCAAAGTTCGGTCAAATTTAAACAAATTTTGCGGTGATCATCTGATGTACTCCTCTAAGTTTTGTACTTCGATTAGAAACCTATCGGTTACTCCTCTAAGTTTTCTCCGGAGGTTTACTCCTCTAAACTTTATGGGATCAATTAGAGATGCCCTAAGAGAGTTCGAACTTTGGGGATGAAGTTTAGTTTGAGGGGAGAGATTGTAGCATCCCAGGATTAAAGGGTAGGATTTAGATGTGTGCATTGCATCCATGCATTAAAAATCTGGTAAATTTTCGCGCAATCTATGTAGTTAACAAAGAGAATAGAGTTTCTGATACTCTAATCATTCTAGGTTTAGATAATTTGAGTGAGTGTGATGAGTTTTGGCATGACCTTTGTTAAATTCTTTGTTTTTAGTTAGAGTTATTCAAAAATTGAATTTTCAAATGATATATTTGAATATAAAATAAATATTAAATTCAATTATGATGATAGAAATTGAATTCCAATCATTATTAAAGAATTGAATTATTAGGTACAAATATTTACAAGTTGATTACATTAAAACAAGAATACAATGTTCTTTACGATATTTAGAATAAAAGAAAGGTATTTATCTATATTAATTTAAGTACAAGAATTGTAAATTGTAATACTCCCTCCGTCTCAAAAAAAGATTCTCAGATTTGTCAAAATTTGGATGAATCTATATACTAAATAGTGTCTAGATTCATCCAAATTTTAACAAATTCGAGACATCTATTTTGAGACAGAGCAAATACAAGATAAAGGTTATTTTTATCAATTTAAGATAAACATTACAATGTTTTCTTTACAAGAAAATAATAAAAGGAAAAAATAAAAAAATAAAAAAATAAAACCCTAAATCTAATCTTAAGCTGAATTCTATATACTATTTCTTCATTCTTCATTCCCTGCGAAAGAAAAAGTAAAGCAGACAGACAAAGAATAAGAAAAAGGGGTTAGTTGGGTTAGTGTTGCTCTCAGATAGTAACAGTGAGATGCACTATTTAGTTCATCACTAAGCATAGAGTAATCTGGGGCAGCTTAGTAATTTGTTCTTATCAGTGTTTTAGTCTCAGCACAACATCATCAGTTTAGGGGCAAGTTTCACCAAGAGCAAGTTAAAAAGGCAATGGTAAAATTTCAAAAAATATCCAGTTTTCACATGATCTCATCCATAACAGGAGTTACTATCTTTGTAACCTGAACCATAGAGAGGCACACAAGCAAGCAACTCATAAGAAGCTCCGAGGATATGTGATGTCGACACAACAAGAAGATTAGCATCAGGGACCATATATGAAGAGAGAGAGAGAGAGAGAGAGAGAGAGAGAGAGAGAGAGAGAGAGAGAGAGAGAGAGAGAGAGAGAGAGAGAGAGAGAGAGAGAGAGAGAGAGAGAGAGAGAGCACCAGTCACATTAGGACTGATAACACTTCATCTTCACACCACACACATCCAAGAACATTACTAGTTCATCCATAGATCTTATTGTCAAAAAAAGTTCATCCACGGATCTTCACCACAACCATACCAAACACCACCAGCAAGCTTCTCATGGATACCTAGATCAAGATCAACACCAGGAGGAGGAGGACAAGGTAAGGCCAATAGCATAAGGGGAGCAGACCAACTCACAAGAGGGAGGCCAACATATTCAGAAGGAGAAGCATATCTCACCGAAACATCTAGATTCAGAAATAATTATACCAAGAGAAGTAACCAAGGTCAATATCTTCTAGATCAGATCAAGGCAATTCAACTTGGAAGTAAGGTGAGATAATTAGCCATCTGGATCTATGGTTTCACTCAGCCTAGCCTCATTCTACGCATCATAGGCATCAAGCAGTGCTTGCTTATATAAGTTACTAACTCATCTAGTGTATATTTTGTAAGTATTCATCCAACTACCTAGCAACAGATCATGCTAATTCTAGGGAGACACAAGAATATATCTAGTGATACCACCATCTAAATGATACCATGATACCAGTTTCACAGAAATCCAATTTTAAACTTTCTAAAAGATTCGAAAAGAGTATATGCATGTTCACAAGATGTGTATTCACAATCCTTAGAATTTTCAGAACCAAATTTGAAACACACAAAAAGAAACTAAAAGTACAATTTGACATGTGAATAGCGTCATTCATTGTTTTGTCTTTTTGTAATACTATTCATGTTGATTTTTCATTTTTGTTTATCTACGTGCGTTTCTTATTTGGTTATAAAAAATTCAGAGTCCGTCAACACACCATGTGAACACACAATTATTTTCAAAAAAAATAGAAACTGGAAATTTTATTTTCTAGGGCTGGTATATCATTTAGAGAATGCTATCACTAGATATATTCTCAACACGAGGCACCATGTTCTCATTGGTTTCCTTAGGGCGTGTGCAGTGTTAAAAAAAATGCTATGTCTAAGATTTTTTTTTGCTCTTAGACCTATGTCTAAACATTCAAGAGGGTGAGCTAGTTTTTCTTAGACTTAGTATAGTACTAGACATATGTCTAAAGAAATCAAATGGAGACGGATCCACTTGTCAGCGTATGATAAACCTTTTTTATTACTTGTTTCTATTTTAGCTGGTGGGATCCTTTGCAGTTTGCACAATGTGCTAATGGTGGAGCACATCTACTTTTTTTTTTTTGAACCGAGGGCGGTCCCGAAGGACCTAGAATGCTGCCATTAAGTCAAAGCGGTGGAGGTACAATTACAAAGGGGCCCTTAAAAAAACAGAAATAACACACAAGCCCCTGGATTTTGCATAGAGGACCCTAGATCTAATTCCACAAACGAGATCCAGTCCTCCGCCTCCTTCGCTTCCGATGGGTGCGCTCGAGCTCCGGCCACCACCCTCTTCACCGGGGAACAAGCCACTTAGGAAGGGGGCGGCGTGGGACGCCGCCGTCGAGCCACCAACACTTGGCCTCCGATAGAGGTTGAAGATGCGCCTTGCAGGCGCCGCGAGCCGCCGGTTGTCGGCGTGGATCAGAGGCTGGCACGCCGCCGCCTCTGTGGAAGAACTCGCAACAGCAGCAGTGGTCTCCCTCAGCCGGCCAAGATCGAGACGAAAGACTTCAAGAACCCACACCCCCTCGCCTCCACGGCCGGCCAGGGGCAGGAACTTGTCATCGGCATCCCAAATCTGCCGACCAACGCGCTTATTGGAGGAGCTTGCAGCCAGGGACACAGTTACCTTCCACCATGGAAGGAAGAGCATCCCTGCAGACGCCTCCGCCGCCGTGCGCGCCATCAGCAGCGAAGAAGAGCTCCAGGCTTCAGCTTTATTGGCGGAGATGCCTGGCCTCCGACCTTCCAGCGACAAACGCCCCTGCCACCAGAGCGTCGCCACGAAGAAGGAGAGCACCAGGACGCGCTGGTGGCAGCTGAAATCCACCGGCGTCCTACTCCCAAACACGGCCATCTTGGCCAAACCAAACCCTAACCTAAATCTACCTACTCCGGGACCGCCCCGTCGCCGCCTCCAGCCAGCATCGCCGCCGGATTTGGGTCGGGGGAGGCCCAGGAATACACGGCCGACTCTCAACGGGAGAAGTGCGAAGGGAGAGGGGAGGGGAAGGGAGGCCTCCGTCCAGCAATCAATGGCCGAGTTCCTACTTTTTTAGTCTAAGAAAAATTTCACGCTATACATGCCCCCTAACAAGTAGCGGAAAATATTTTAGCAGTCACAAATCCATTGTCGTCTAGCTCGGTTAGGATATCTGGCTTTCACCCAGACGACCCGGGTTCAAATCCCGGCAATGGAAGTTTTTTATGACGGCAGGGGACACGTAGACAACAGAAAGGATAAGGTGTCTTTCTTGCATCCGCTAGAGTGAAACTAATCTCCGACTGGCACACATCTGGAGTAGGACTTTGGACGGACCCCAGCAGCAGCGAAGATTCCCACGGTAATCTACTTTACACATAACGTCCGTAACTTGCAATCATGCATACCATATTTGCTTATATTAGTGAAATTGCATGTTCAGAAATTAACTGTGCAGTGAACGCAAGGCGTACAAGATACAGTACAACTTTTGATGAGCAACACAGAGGAAGCGAAAGCTAAGAGCATTCTGTAACACCGGAGCATCAACAGGGTACATTCACCATTTTCCTTTTACCATGAATCTGAAGACTATTTACCAGCTCTACACAAGTTTTGGCAGGGGTTGAGGCAATCCACTTTAGCCGCTGGCAACAATCTCGTGGATCTTGTCACTGACTTCAGGGTCGTCTGACCTGACCGCGAGCTTCATTGCTACTTCCTTGGGCCCGCTTAGGCCAAATGATAACCTCACAAGAACCTTGACGTCCCCGATAAATACGCCGGATAGCAGGCAAACATGCGATCTTGCATTGCTTGGTACCACCTCTGTGCCCTGTCAAATATGAGTAAACTATTTAGCAACCTTTCAATCAAAAGTTATGGGGTGCGTTTGGTTTGAACCATATTGCATCCTAGAAAGAAATTTGGCCAAGCCAAAATTTTGGCAAAGGTTTAGCTTGCCAATGAGTAGGAATAGAGGCATTGACATGACCAAACATGGACAACCATCGAAACAAGGCTCCAAGAAACGGCCAAGGATGAATACAAACATGGGCAACCATCCTAACAAATGTTAGTTTAGAAAAATGGTAGCTCACCTCGCACGGTTGCATGCCAAGGATACCAGTGACAGCACTCACAGCCTCAGCTAAGCTCTCTCTAGCACCGAGTCCATACTCATCAACACGCTCACTTTCAGGGTCCATATTTTCCCAAGCATTCCTAAAGTTGGAGACTGCAACCCTCAGCATATAATCAGCTGGAACAATTTCAAGGTCTTCTATCTGGTATTCATCCTCCACGCCATCTTCATCGACTTCCCCTGAAGATGTGTCAACCTGCCAATGGAAAATAGCATTAACTCAATGAACGGAAAAATTTGTGCCTTTCCCTTGTTTCAAGGATAATGGCATATAATCGTTTGAAGTCCAGAACATGACACTACTACTATATTCCTAATTTCTTTTAGACTATTCCAGTTGTATGAGCAAATGAAGCAGGTTTCGCATGAAAGGGCTGCTTAGTTTGATGCCAACATTTGGCATACCAATGCAGCCAATATTTGGTAAGACCAATACTTGCTAAAATTTAACAACTTTTTTAGAGGTTGCCAAGGAGGTTTGGTAGCCAACATATTGGCTTGCCTAAACATTGGCATGGCCAATGTTGGCATCAAAACAACCAGCCCGAAGAATCCAAAGTTCCAAAAGGCGAAACCACAATGTTACATACAGAAAGATTTCCATATGGACTAGACATTGAGTGCCAAAGACCCAATTCTTATTATATGGAAAAATGTTTGAATTAGTGGAACCTACAGAAATATTAGTCATGCAGAATCCAATAATATGAGGAACATTATTTACACTTACTGACTTACCTCTTTAACAGTGAACCTCAGTACATTTGAAAATTTCCCAGTAGCAGGAACATGCTCTGGCTTTTCGAAAGCAACAAAAATTTGACCAGGTAAATCATATGGCAAGCTTTTAAGAGGCTTTGAACAAACTTCTGAAAACTCTTCACCATCCGTGGCATCAACATAGACAGTAACCTGAAAGAAGTAACGTACATTAATCAAATTTTATGCGTCAGTTAACAGTTTGTCTCCAATAAAATGCTTTGAGGCCATTGCTTACATCTTCTAGCATTTGTTCAGGGATAGTGTTGGTACAGTTGTACTGCAATACAACATGCCTTTCGTATATGTGCTTAACCACGTTAACCGCATATTCAGTCTCTGCCTCTGTCAGCTCCACAGGTTCTGACGACTGGGGCAACAAGAGAAATTTAGAATGTGAACTTGTCAAAAAGCACTAAAATGTAATTACTGTGCAAACCTTGAAGAGCCTTCCGAACCCAGAGAACTCAGCAATTGATGAGAGCACCTTCTGATAAGCATCAACAGCTGAAACAGGTGCATGGGCAGGAGCACCAGCAGGTGGCTTCTTTCCAGGGACCTTTTTATCCTGAAGTGGTCGTGACTTAGCTTCTCTTGACACTAAGGAAATATCAAAAGGCTCCTCCGATGGTTCCTGCCATGTTCTTCAAGATTTGAGCATAGCATAGGGAATGATTCAGTTGAAACATGCAAAATGTAATGCTCGCTGTAAACATACATAGGTTCTTAGACTTGCTTCCAAGTTGGCAAGCGGCACATCAAACGATCCAAATAGAAATTCTTTCACATCCTTCTCAGAGTTCCCCACAGCAACTTCACCATTCAGAGTTTCGAGATAAAGTGTAGCACGATCTCGGACCTACAACAGGAAAGACCAATCAATGCTTAATAATTTATTATTGCCCAGATACATGATACAACAACTGTGTTTTACTGCTACAGTGGAATACAACGAGAGGTGACCTGCTAATTAAGTATTGCAAACATAATAAAAAATTGTTCTTTTGCGGTTTCCATTTCACAAAAAGGAAATCACTAGAATCAAGTGGAATTCCAAGTTTACCTCGTCATCAGTGTCAAACAGGCACCGTCGTAGAAGAACAAATATCCGAGGCTAAAAATATAAAATATAAAAGAGTTAAATATGCAGAAAACAAAGTGGTGTAAGAACGGGAAGAAAGGATGTATGATTTTACCTTCAATTCATCGACTAAGGCACCAAACTTTGCCAATGTACTAACAGCACTAGCACGAACGGTGGAATTTTCCAATATCACACGGTTGTAGATGTAGCGTATGTATCTGCTTGGATCTGATGTTCTTGGCCCTTCATTTCCCAAAAAGTGCAATATCTGGCACCAAGAGAAGAAACTGTTAATTCTCTAGTTTAAGAGTTGAATCATCAGGAAATCTTTCTTTACAACAACTCGAAATTCTGTAAGTTAATCTGAAAACTATCCAACAGCTCCTCTTAAGTCTTAACGTCATGGTGAACGAGAAAGTATAATAAAATAATGGTTAAGCAATTGAACACGTTAAACACTTAGGCGACGTTCAGGCTCATATGGTTGTATGGCTAATGGCCATATGTACAAATCTAGACAAAGTATAGGAATATTCAACATGTGTTCATAGTTTCATCGAATGGATTGCACCGTAAACAGACTATCCAGGTGCATTTCAATGTTATTTAAGTACGGTGGCAAAGAACAGTTTGACCTCATCGAGTAAAAATCCCTAATATGAACAGAACCTTTCCTAGGCAAACTTCTGTAACTACAGGCATATTGTCTAATTGACCTTAACTTTGGACAGGGTGTTTGGAGTCACGAGCAAAGATGCACATGCTATCTGGACCACCCATGTCCTTTGGAGCTCTGTGTCTCGTCAGACTTTTATGTTCGGCCAGGGCCGCGGGAAATAGAAGTACTGGGTCGTTGTTGGATGTGCTACCCGAGTATGGTGGGCCCAAGAATGACGGGCATTTGGGACAAGTTAACAGATCGTCTCTGTACATTTGGTGCATTGCGTCTGCAGGGACTGTGCCGGTCGTACAGAAGCGCGATCCCACGGGCCTCTGGTCAGTGTATTTTGGTGGGTTAATTGATTCACAACATGGGTGAGGCGAGAGGGTTCTCGAAGAGAAAGAGAGCGGTACGATCGAAATCCAGCCTTGCACCGGCGAAGAAAGAAATGGCGATAAAAATGCTATACGAAGTGTAATACTTCTGAGTACCACCCATCTTGGAGAAAACGGATGGCAGAGATAAAGGGGGCATCTGTGCCTGGGGTCAAACAAGCATTTTCCCCTAATTTTCACTTAATGTGCTCTATAATATAAGTGCATGCTGTCTTGTTCAAGTGAAATTACCCTTCTAGACAGCTGATTTGCTGGAGACATGATGGTCTACATGGTCAGCTTAATTTGGTGGCAATGCAACTTTATAGTCTAGCTGTTGAGAACTTCTTTGTGCTGTATTTTGATGAAGTATCAAACAATAAGTATGCTGAACTTGGATAACATGGGAGTAACAAGGCTCTCATGTGACACACAATCTTCTGACTACTGTTAGAGATACCAAAATATCACCAATACTGTCCTAGATATCACCATAGTAATAACTGATAAGGTTCACTATCCACAGCATTCTAAAACAATGTCAAGTAATCACTACATGAAATATGTATGGAAGCTGTAAGAGGACTTATTGTGCACATGCCTTAAATATCAGGCAACAACTACAAAAGAAAAGTGCTCAATTCATAGGTAGCTGGAGCTTGGGAGTTAATGACCCATTGCATAATAAACAGTACTAGCATAACAAATGTAAGTACCTGGGTAGAAAGATATGTGAATTCACAGTCTTCAATAAATTCACAGAGATGCAAGAGACCAATTTCTTTAGCGTCTGGTATCGCACTGATCAGAGCAACTATTGAATCAACTATGGCCTTTTTATACTCAAAGCCCCCTTCTTCTCTCAAACTGTTACTCAAAAAAATCATCCTACAGAAGAAATGAAAGTCAAAACATGGACCATGAATGAATGTTATATGAAAGGTATCAACACCCATTAGTTGCTCACATACATCGAACGGTACTTCAGTGGGAACTTCAGGCACAGAGATCGTATAGCTTCAACTACAACTATCTTGAATTCATCTGCTATGTCAGACATGAAACTGGTAATTTGTTTCATGAGGCGATCAACACTTGATTCATTGCCAGTTTTAAGAAGTGTAGTGATTGCTAGGGTTGCTATACTCCTGTTCTGGTCTGACATCAGACTTTCTAGATCAACATTGCAGTTTGTGACGGCCAAAGGGCGTGTTATAGCAACCTGCAAGACAAAAGGTGCATCAAGATATGGACACAACATACTCTTAAAAATAGGATATGAACACAGGACGATATTTGTGTACATCAAAGCTTGCTCAACATGCATGGATTACCTTATTGAGGGTACGGACAGCAGCAAACCGAAGCACAGGTTTGGATGAGCTCAAAAATAACTGTAATACAGTAATTGCTGGTGCTAATTCACGACTTGTGACATCCATCTCTGTTATTTTCCGTGCAGCCTCTAAAATCACCATTTCTGATTTATGTCTGAGACATGATTCCAGATAATCAAAAAATGGGCGATCGCCATTTTGTGTGTTCATGCTCTCCCGTATTACCTACCAAATAACCACTCCCATTTTTAGCCATTTACTCATTTTCAAGGTTCCAGTAGAAGTACATATAGGTTACCTGGCTTGTGTAACGGATCAGAAGACATTGTGCAAGGGGCGAGCGGACCGACCCCCTTGTCAAACTAGAAACCAGCTTGCTAATGGCCAAACGGTCATTCTGTCTGGTCTGCAAGTTTGAGAGAAAATTAACTGAATATGAAGTGTCTGAGGTTAATAGAAACTTTTACATAGCACTACTTTACTCTCTCGTAATGAATGCAGTTCACTAAAACATATTCTTTTTTGTGCGTCGCTATACAATTTTGGACATACTCCCTCCGCTCAGAAAAGGATGTCGCTTATTTGTCTAGATTCACATGTATCTATACACTAAAACGTGTATCTAGACAAATTTGCGACATCCTTTTCCGGGCGGAGGGAGTAGTATAATCAAAGCGGAACTATAGGTGTAAAATGAACAGACCATTTAAATTTTAGTTCAGCAAAAGTCAAAAACAGCATATATAGAACTGCAGTTAAAGCCACTAGTCTCATGAGCTTGCTTATGTAGAAGTTTCCGACATAAAAGGTTCATTACTACAACACTGATATAATGGTGCTGGCATCAGCTTGTGCACATGTTAGTGCTCCATAACGTATTTTAACTCCCAAAAGCATACTGCCCAGTACATGACCTGACCAAACCGTTTACTGCACTGAATCCATAAGCTATCAGGTCACCTGGATGCAGGGAACGATTCAGGTAACTTAGCATACAAGGAAACTGTTCTCCTAGAACACCATTAGAAGACGTACAGCTCTATAACTTTCCCTTTTATTCTTGAACAAACATTATACCTGGTGAAGAAGAGCAAGGCCATGAAATTGCACAAGTGCAGCTCTTGATTGCACAGCTTCCTGCACTTCATTGCTCCATCTTTTCACAATTTCTGGATTTGCCTATATGTTAAGAATATCTTTAAGTATCTGTAAACAAGGTATACAAATTTGTGTACAGAACTATGTTAGTACCTGAAACAGGTGAATACCACTAACAAGAGCAGCACTAGCAACCACAGGATTTCTGTCTACAATAGCTTGCTTCAGGTATCTCTCGATTTGAGTAAGGAGGTTGCCGTCAATTATTCTACAGAGCACTCTGATAGCATTGGCACGGTACATATCTGTCTTACTGTTCATATCTTTCATCAATGAGCTTGTGACTATGAAAACCTGTTGCAGACATGAAACTCAAGCGACTTAGAATAATAAACATGAAACAAATTAGTGCATCTGAAACAACATTCACCTCATCTGATGATGGAGAAAGTTCTTTGATCATTAAATAAACCAGCCTCCTAAGACCAGCATCATTGGACTGGAATAACTTGGTCACTGCAAAGAAAACTCCAGTGGCCTCAGCCTGCAGAATATATCCATCAGGGATAAAACAAGATCAACATCACAATTGCTCTTTTTAAAAGCTATAAATTGCATTCGAAACACTATTTTAATCTTAACTTCAATACTTGACACTGTGGCTTGCATCAGTGCGCATTACATTAAATCAATAGTAGTTTGCTGCATTCCATCACAAGTTTTGCATAATGCAGATGTTTTCACTATCATACCTTTGTGAATGTCTCTCCTTGATTAAGTAAATACAATAACTTGGTGATGACCTGCAAAATTCAAGGGCATATATCAAGCAAACTGCAAAGCCCATAAGAATAATAGGGCACAAATATACAGTTCAATGTATTATCATAAAGGATGGGAGAAACTGAGTTATTGTAAGCAATGATTACCTGCGAGCATTTTCTGGCATCAAGCTGAGGATCATTGAACACACGCGCCTCCTGCAGAACAGCCCCCTTCTCAATCCCGAAAAATGGCGAGTACTCAACTGCAACAGCTTCCAAACAGTTAATGAACATGTCATATTGTGAAAGCATTTATTCATACTGACCATGATCTAAGAACATAAGAGATAGAGACCTTTCAATAAAATATCAAACTCAAACTCAGTGCCAAAAACCACTGGCCATTTCAAAACCCAGCTGTTAAAAAGAAATTAAGTGTTTTAAAATAACTGAACCAATGCAAATATTGACCCAGAATCCAAGCCCATCTCAAACCTACAGTTGGACCAGTCTCTAAGCCAAACACCAGGAGGATCAGAAGTGCCTCTGTTTAGAAGGTTTAGGCTGGCTTGCTGGCAAAATGCAGAACCACAATTTGATTGAATCATTATCATCATAGGCAAATTTTATGGGCTTCAACAGAGTTATCTGGAACAAAGAAAATTATTTTTCCTGGAATAAATAAAACCATATTGTACTCTCAAGATTCATGTAATAACTCCAGCCCAAAAAAGTGCAACAGTGCAAAAAAATATATTGATTGACCAGCATGCGCTTTTGCGATGGTCACACTGCCGTAGTGAAAAGAGGCAAGGCAATTTTAGTCAGTCTATGGCATTTATGTCACACAGAAAGGACTACGGCACATCCCAGTGCGGTAACACTAAGTCCTGCTTGCTTAACACAGTCCACGCCTCAAATGTATGAATAGAAAAACAAGAAATCCATCGTTCTCAAATCCTGTCAGCTATAAAAATTGTCCACAGCACAGATTACTGTCCTTAGGCCCAGTTCTTTTGGCGGCTTCTTCGAGAAGCCGTCCTACCCCCAGCTTTCTGGGAAGCCGGTTCAAAAAATTTATAAGGCTTCCAAAGTGGCTAAGGCTAAACTAACTTGGAAGCCTCACAAAATTTTGGAACCGGCTTCCCCAGAAAGCTGGGGATAGGACGGCTTCTCGGAGAAGCCGCCAAAAGAACTGGGCCTTAAACAGACCAGCCAGTAATGAACTGATTCATGCAGGAAACATGGAAACCAATTGTGTAGAAGATGGTATACTGTTAAGTCAGCGAAGACACCACATCTATAACCAGCCCATGAGAACCTATCACGGAAGGCATGCTATCAATCTAATTGGCCAAACAAACAGACAAGCTAAAGGAGCGCGTCCACAATAATGGTACGTGGGCGTAACTCACCGGAGGCTCAGCCAATAGCCGAGCAACTAGGGTTGCGAAGCGGCACCCGATCCGCCCACTTCGTAGGCAAAATTTGTTAGTCTAGCTCAAATTTTTTCAACAAAATGAGTCTAGTTTGAACTAAATTTTGTTTTAGCAGGCTTATGCGGGTTGCCGCTTGCAACCGTAGTAGCAACTCGCTGCTCGCTACTGGAAGGACGAACCAAAAAGTAGGGGACGCCACAACCGACCGCCCGATGAGGTACAGTTAGTGCAGATCCACCCAAATCCGAGCTCTCCAGCCCCGATTCTGAACCAAATCGACCGCCGATCCTACCAGCGGAGCGGCGTCAAACAAGGACGCACGGCCACCGCCACTAACAGAACCATCGCGCGCCGGCCACACACTTACGTGAGATCCGCGGCGAGATCGAGCCAGATCCGGCATTCTCGTCGGCGGTGGCGTCCCCTCCTGGTTGCATCATATCCGACCGAGAGCAGCAAGCAAGGTAGGGAGCGCGAGGAGTAGTACTCGGTAGGGGGTTTAGCGGGGGGGAGAAGGTAACTAACTCTCGGAATCGTCGTCGTCCTTCTTCATGTAGGGCTGCGCCATCTCCGGGTCCGTGAGGTCACCGGCGAGAGAGCGAGGCATGCGAAGATTTGATAGCGGAACGAACTGGCCGCACTGTGGCGAGTGGCGGGTGGTGGGTGGATTCTGTGTCCTTGGAGCGGAGGAAGCTTCTCTTCGCCCGGATCCTACGCAAACTCGGCCGTGCGGCGGTGGACTGGTGGGCGCAGCGCAGGACGGTGCGGTGGGGATCGAGACTTCGGACGGTGAGCTGGATCGGGGCTTTGGACGAGCCTCGGGCTCCGGTTTGTTACGCGCCCTTTTTGCACTTCGGTCCCTCGAGCCGAGTTGGGTCTGCCGTCTGCAAACCTGCCCAACGGGCTGGACCGGCACAGGCTTGACGTGTCTAGCCCGGCATGACACGCCGCGGTCCGTCAAGCTCATGGACCGGGCTGGGTCGACACGAGTGCCTCACCCGGTGGCCCAGGCACGACACAAACGATTGACGGGCCAGTCCGTCGCATGTGAAGCACGCCGATCTATTGCTGCTTTTCGCTAGACCGTCGAAATTATCTTTAATATCAGCTGAATTTATAGTATACTAGCTGACTGCCCGTGCGTTGCTACGGGACGATACAAACTAAGAATTCTCGTACACATCAAGCATCATTGTCGAGTTTTCAGATAATACTACTTTATAAAAGGCACGCTGGGAGTTTTGACTGCATCATAAAAATACCATTGTATATACTTCGCACCAGACTATTCCCTCATTTGCCCCTCTCCTCCCTCCATTTGTGTGTTCCTTATCATCCCGATTCACTTCGAGATGTTCCAGTATTATTCATGAGCTTGTTCTAATTCCAACGATTCTCTAATCGATAGACAAAACGCAAGTGCAAATCTCCTGAGGTGTGAAACTATCTGCTATCGACGCAATAACATAACCATCAAGGATGATGGCCAAATAAATGATAACCACATTGCATGTCATAGACATGTCTATTGCAATCCGGTCCCCCTTTTGGAACATGGTATCAAGGGCGTTTGCAACAGTCCTAAAAGAAGCAGCAAAACCTTGATGATGACAGTACATAATAAGACAAATGGGAATTCAAAGTTTATGTATGCTTCCTACTTTTAATTTGCTAAGAGATGCATACATCACTTTAGTGTGAAGCTCCTTCAACGACATACGATTCACCGGAAAATCATCAAGGCCCTCCTCCCTCCAGACAATGGTCGTGTTGTCATCTGTCCTGTTTCGAGGAGGCCAAGGTAGCAGACAAAATTGGGCAATGTTAAGTACTGCGCCTCCTTTTCTTGATTATCTAGAATCGACTTTGGTTCTCGCACGAACTTGACCGGGAGTGTCTTTAGCACGAGTTTCAAGTAGGCCTAAGGAAAGATCACATATTAGGCTAAGCTTATACTACTCCCTCCGACCTATATTAGTTGACTTGAATTTTTCAAAATTTGGATGAACCTATATACTAAATATGTCTAGATTCATTTAAATTTAGACAAATTTAAGTCAACTAATATGGGTCGAAGGAAGTTTAACATTATGAAGAAAGAAAAATTAGAACTGATATTTTAGTTGTTCACTTAAAATGTGAGGTGAAATCCCAATTCAAGAAAACTGACCTCCTGATTTTCTAGAGAGAATTTGTGGAAGAGGTTGAAGCTTGAAATCGGATCCTTATACGGATGATCCTAGCAGTTTAGGTTCATTCTCTTCCATCACTCTCCGAAGATTTGTTGGCTTACGGCCAGTACTATAACAATGGAAATAACTGTGTCAATAAGTGATATCATATAGTAGTACATCCGGATTTTGTACTGCTATCTGTTGGTAGACATAATACAATGTTAACTGGAATCGCAACCTTAACTGATTGATGGAACTAAATGGTTGAACAGAAGCTTAACATGGCTTAGACTGATGCTGACAGTCACTTTCCTCGCGGACGACTTCCTTCAGTGCCTCTCGGCGTCCATACCGAGCCAGCTTCTCTTCACCCAGAGCTCCCCGTCGTTCGTGTCGGTCCTCGCGTCCTCCGTCAGCAACCCCATGTTCCTCACGCCGGGGACCGTGCGGCCACTCTGCATCATCACGCCGACGAACGCGCCGCACGCCCAGGCCGCCGTCGTCTGCGGCCGCCGGCACGGGTTGAGCTCGGGGAACGCGGGCGCCTGCAGAGGGCGACCAGGGAGGAGAACCGGCGGCGGGGAGAGGTCCGCAGAGGATTGGGCGGCGGGCCTGGTGCTGGCGTGACAGGGGTTGAGTGCGGCGGCAGGACGCGGGGCGCGGCGACGGCGGCCGCTCTACATCGTCACGCCGACGAATGCGTCGCACGCCCAGGCCGCCGTCGTCTGCGGCCGCCGGCACGGGTTGAGCTTTGGGGAACGTGGGCGCCTGCAGAGGGCAGACAGGGAGGAGAACCGGCAGCGGGGAGAGGCCCACATAGGATTGGGCGGCGGGCCTGGTGCTGACGCGACAGGGGTCGAGGGCGGCGGCAGGACGCGGGGCGCGGCGGCGGCCGGGCTGGGGAAGGTGCGGCCAGGGTTCCGGCGACGCGGTGACGCAGAGGCGAGGAAGGGCGCTCGCGAGGAGGCGGCGCACGCGCGAGGCGGTGAAGGCGGGCTCGAGCTTGCCGGGGACGGGAAGGGTTGAAAGCGTATTTTTGGCTGACGGAAACGTACTGGACGAACCTACCTCTAAAGAAATTAGTAGATAGATATCGGCTACGGTACACTGGTTTAGCGGTTAGGTGGAGCGCGTGAGAGCAAGATGTCTCGAGTTTGACTTTCCGGCATCCTCTTTTTCCATCTATATTTTCTAAATCTCGGTGGACACATGCTAAAAGGACCGTGTCGGGCAATCCCGCGTGCTTGAGATCGCGGCCCCGACATGGCAGGGGTCGAGCTGGGCCTATGTTGTGCTTTCTTCACGGGTTACGAGCCGACACGCCAAAGCCTGACACGATGGCCAGGTATGGTTGTCTGTGTGCTGCTGGGCCTGAATTCCCCCCATTCCAAACACCAAAAGTATTGGATCTGATCCATTTTGCGGTGGTCGGGCCAGAGGTCTATGTCCGTGTAGGATAGGTCACGGCATCTTTATCGAGCCGACCCAAACGCACGATCTAAAACATATGTTTCTGATTGTTTGGATCGGGCCACGGTCACTTTTAGGTCGTGGTCTGGACTGTTCCACCAACCGTGTCTAGGAGGGGCGGCCCATTTATCCACGCTTGACCAACGGAGACACGCTGTTTTTTTATATTCAAGTTCGTACATAGTCATATATAATTTACATTTAAAATATAAAAGATGAAATTTAAACTAGACCTAGCCCTAGCTAACGATCTTCGCACGCCGACGCCATGATCATGAGCTATTAGCATGACCGACCAGATTATGGTTACGGACCACATGACCCAATAGAGCTTGTCCAACGCCTGGGAGCAATTCAAATTGGCCTGAAGCTGTAGTATTACATAATGGGTCGCATGGTAAAGGCCGAAGACTCACCGAACTATCTATACTAGGCCTAAACATCTTGAGGGTCCTGGAAAACGGGGCCCCTGAGCTGCCATGCACCTCGCTCAGCCCCATCAACAGGCCCGGAGGAGGGTAACGACGAGGAGAGAGGCTCATTGGATTCTACAATTATTGCTTAAAGATGCAATCTTACCGATAGTAAGGAGCGGTACCTGATCAACATCTATCCTCCAACTGCGTCCTTCATCGGGCTATCATTTGTCACTCGCTTGACAATGACGCATATTGAGCTACACAACATGGTATGTTTTCATTTACCATTTTTATCTGGTTGCTACTTTATTCATATTATGTGATGGTGCCTATTGAGATATCTAACTTTTGCATCTTAGAAACTTTCGGAGAGAATGGTTACTTCTCTTCATATTCCTAAAGAAGGCATGGTTGGAATACAGATTGAAGCAGGGGGTGGCGTTTCGTACAAGATAGTGACAGATAGCCGCATTGTCTTCAACAATCAAGACTGGATAAACTTCCTTGACTCTCAAGACCTGTATGTTGGGCAAGTCATTATCGTCACCGGCAGGACCACCTCACGTTGTGACCTTCATATGATGTTCGTGATTGACATCATTTGTAGCGATGCAACTTCATATATGTATGATGTTATGAACATGCGGTGAACCAAACTTTTTTATTTTCTGCTATGCAATTTCATATGATTGCTGCCGTATTCTCTGAATTCTTGATGATGTACTATTGTTGCGGTGAACCGATTTATTGCTATTGTATTCTCTAAATTCTGCTATTTTTTTATTTCTTAAACTTTTATTAGTGGAGTTTAAAACCACTTGAAAATGCCATGGATGATTTACTTGCTAGTGGCGATCGATGCACACACCATCACTGTAAATGTTACTAGTGGCGTTCAAGGGACACGCCACCACTATGGATGTTACTACTGGCGTTCAAGCGACACGTGACGTGTGCATTCAACACCAGTAGTCTCATTTTTCGAACACCACCGATGAGCTTTGGCTATAAAACAATCGCAAAAGCGAGTGGGAGATCAAGTAGGGCTGTAGGTTATATCCATAGAATGGCATTGCTTGTCAAGGTGTGGCAATATCCATACCAATAATTGACATTGGAAATAGGACCACACTCATGACATTGATCAACACGGTAAGTAAGGTGGCATCCATGATGACGATGACAGTGAGAGAAATAATATGGGGAGACGCAATGACATATTTTATTTCCTATAAGCAGGTGACATGTTTAGGAGGAAAAACTTTAAAGTGGCTTATTAAAAATGGCAATTAATAGTGGCACAAAAACTCTCAAGCATAAGAAAATATGCTCTCACCACACTGCTACCCAACCCTAGTCGTCGCCTAGGTTTCTTCAACGTAGTCACCCCATTCCCCCTCATCACTTCTGTTTGATGGCCACGTCGGTGGCTAGAGGAGTAGGGACCCATCATCTTCTTTGTATTTGTCTCATAGATCATGTTCCCGTTGTTTTTTGTCTCACTCGCGGCATCTAGGAGGTGACAACGTCGATGGTGCATTGGAATAAGGTCTCTTCGGTCTCTTCCTACCTCGAGGATATCCGAATTGATATGAACGAAGGGCTCATGAGGGTTAGCATCGTCATATCAATTGGTTTTCTTCGGGTCTTGGCAGTTGGTGTGTCTTTCAACGGAAACAATTGGATGGTTATTGGCGTGGCTGTTGGAGATATGCCCAAAAGGCAATAATAGAAGTAGTTATTATTATATCTTTGTGTTTATGATAAATGTTTATATTCATGCTATAATTTTATTAACCGGAAACATTAATACTTGTGTGATTTGTAAACATATAAGAGTCTCTAGTAAAGCCTCTTTGTAATACTAGCTTGTTGATTAATAGATGATTATGGTTTCCTAATCATGAATATTGGATGTTGTTAATAACAAGATCATATCATGCGGTGACCCAGCATACCACTGCATGATGTAGTACACTATAGTCGTTGACATAACACCAATGGAACACCGTTCCATCCGCATTATATCCCTCAGAGTGGTACAACATAAACATCGCGGGTCCAAGACAACACTTTAGATTACATATAACATATTACAAAAGATCCAGAGAACTTCCTTGAACGGTGAGGAATATTATACAGAAAGAACCAAAAAGATCCATTCAGAGTTACTTTAGCAGTACTACTATTAATATATATAAGGCTTGAAAGTATTACTATAGTATTGTTCGATAGATTCCGGTAAGGTCTTCGACTCTGTTGATCTCCCTCATATATCTTCAACTCTTCAAGTAACTTATTCCCTGGGAACGCCATTGGTTTCTCCGAGATCTAGCAAGGGTTAAGAAGATACGTTGAGTACGAGCGTACTCAGCAAGTTCACTAAAGAGAAGTGTTTGATGCACTATCTACAGCCACAGACCATAGGTCGTAGGCAATGCAAGTTTTCATAAACATTTCTTCAAAGGTTGCTTTCATTCTGAAAAGATATGCCCATCAGCCTTCACGGGTTTACCAGAACTTTCATGGAGTTCCTTTCCCGCAGCGTTCGCATCTCCTTCCCGAAACAGGGAGTAACAAGTTACAGTTCTTACACTCTGCAGAGGTGTGTCACTTTATCCATGAGAGATCTTAGCTTTGTTGCACATCTGAGTTATAGGCTTGTTCACACTTCCTTGGTATGAGGCCCAGACTAAGATCCAAGCCAATCACTGTTGTGGCATCCCGCAAAAAACCACTACTAGAAAATCGCGTAGATTTTTGTGCATTGCATCATCATGACCGCATGCTCATGTCATCATGCCACATTGCATTTGAGCATCGTCATCATCTTGCATCTGTTCGCATAAAACTATTTTTGAAAAACCTGGTTTTGTTTTCTAAAACGCCCCGTCTTTATTCAAACGCAAAACCCGGGTCGCCGGAATACTTTGTTTTGTCTGCTATCGGTTTGCAAAAGCCCGGTTGGAAATAAATAAAATGTTAAATTATTTTAGGGGGGCAGTCGAACGGGCCGATTCGACCCGAACGACCACCCCCGGAATTAAATCGGTCCACCCCATAATCCTAAAATTACCCAACCTAATCTACCCACAACCCCTCCACCTCACCCCCACCAATAATCTCTCGCCACCTCACCTCTCCCCAAATCCCCACCACTAGCCACACGCCACCTCACCCCTCCTCTCTCTCTCCCCTCCCTTCCTTCTCTCTCTCAAACCCACGCACACAGCCATTACACAGCACACCACACACGCCTCACCTCTCCTGGCCCCACCCTGCAAGCCGGCCCCACCACCTGCCCCTGTTCCCGCGGCCCACCTCCCACCTTCTCCCTCACCGCGTCTCCCCCGACGCGCGCGCCGCCCCTTCTCCCCTCCGGCTCCCCTCCCCTCCTCTCCGGCAACCACCTCCCGCGCCGCTCCACCCGTCTCTCCCACCGCGCCCGTTCGTCCTCCGGCGGGCCGCCTCGCCTCGCCCACCGCTTCGCTCCCTCGCCTCTGTTCACCCACCGCCCCCGCGCACGCCGCCTGCTCCTCCACCCCCGCCTCGCCTCGCCCGCGTCCTCCCTCCTCCGCTCGCCTCGCCCGCCGCTCCGCTCCCTCGCCTCTGTTCACCCCCCGCCCCCGCGCACGCCGCCTGCTCCTCCACCCCCGCCTCGCCTCGGTCGCCTCTCCCTCTCCCCTCCGTCTCGCCGGCCACGCCCACCGCAGTGCTCCCCGCCGCCGCCGGCCCGAGCTCCGCCCCACGCCAGCGTCCGCGGCTCCCGCGCCCCTCCTTCCCCGGCGTCGTCCTCCCCTCGCAGAGCACCTCGCCGGCCCGCCTCCTCCGCCACCCCGCGCGCCTCCAGCGCCCCCTGCCTCCCCCTCTGCCTCGAGCCCCGCCGGACCGAGCTCCTCCCCGCCGCCCGTGGCCTTCTCCGGCCGCTGCGCTCGCCTCCGCTCTCCCCCTCGCCGCCGGCCGCCTCCTCTGGCCCGCGAGGCCCCGCCGTCGTCGACCCCGTTTGCCACCGCCGTCGCCGGCCACCTCTCCAACCGCTATCGCGTTACCCCCTGCAGGTTCTGGCCGGTTCTAGGGAAGCCGACCCAAGCTGGAGTCGCACATGTTCGTCCCTGTTGTCTTGCAGCAAACGCTCTGTGTGTTGTTTAGTATATGGATTGTCCCGGGTTCTTGCCAAGATCTCTCGAAGGCCGCACACGGATGTGAACCCAAGGCTGGTGATTTAATCAATGCTTGAAGACCAACTCTCGGGAATTCCTAGGCGACGACACACAAGATCTACGTCACGGAAACCCCGATGCCTTCGACACGGCGATAATGCCGTCGGGAACCCGATGGCCGAGACGTTGAAGACCCGATCCCGGATTCAAAGTCTAAACCCTGACATTGGCTTCACGATCTCCTTCACGGATGCAAGACCCCGTTCCCGGAGGCGAAGTCCGGACCCGAAGACCGCCAAGATCGCCACCGGTACGACAAGCACTTCGCCGCGGAACGCCAAGTTCTACATCCCGGACGCCAAGACCGACTCGATGGCGCAGACCCGACAAGGGCTTCACGACGACAAGAACGACACCGACCAGGGCGAATCCGATGCGCCCCGACACCGAACCAAGCTCTTCTCCGCGGATGCGACAAGACCTACTTCCCCGATCCGAAGACCCTAAATCCCGGAGTCCGAGAACGTTTCCGTCGAACCCTGAACCCCGAGACCGACCCCGCACCCCGGAACCAAGATCGCCGAACCCTAATGTGTGACACCTTTTCTCGAGCCCTATTTTATAAATGTAATAACAAATTATTGCATATTAAATTGTTCATGCATGCATGCTTGTCTGTGGTTTGGGGGCCTTATGCCGATTCACCTTATAATTAGATATGGGGCCCATATGCGGGCAAATCTAGCCTTATATTGGCCTCATTTAAATTGGTGTAGCGAACCGGTGCTATATTTGGCCATGTTAATACAACATTTAATTTGCGGGGTAGATAAATAACTTGAACCGTTTAATTACTTGTCGGGACCCCGGTTCCGCTTAATATGGCCTAATTGCATCGCATCTTGCCATGTCATTCATCATACATGCATCATGCCCGGTCTTCTGCCTTAATCTTAAATAGTGCATCCGGTGTTTCTTCTAGTGTTTTGGTTCTTCGCGGATAAGGCCGTTGAGTTGATGCGAGTGTCGACCCGACCTTCGGGTGAACCTTCGGCAATGTTTTCAGGCGAGCATCTCCCCCTTTCTACCTATCTTACTTTTATAGTATTTATTCCCTCCTGTTGATCTATTGCTATCTGTGTTGCGATGCTCTAGTTTTCGTACCCGTGATATCCCTCGCAGCCTTATATTGCCATGGCCACCTCCTATTACCTGTTGTTTGGTAGATAGTTGGACTTGCGCGTCGTAGTCGCTTGCTCAACTGCTGTTGCGTGTCGCCGTGTACCACAGTTGTTGGAGTATTGCCACATGTTTGATGTTGGAGATGATCATGGTTTTACTTATCGTTCACTTTAATTCCTGTTTAACAACTAAAATTGAAGTAAGTAAGCAGAGGCATCGGTGGGTGATAGATAATATTTGGTTTCCGACCGCCCACTTGTGTCCCGTAGGACCCCGAGTACTTGATACTTGTTCCTTGATTTATCGCGCTATCCACATACGGGGAATTATGGGCCCCCCTTAGCCAGAGCTTGATTCAGTCTTATTTCTTGGGGCCACAAACTAGTTTGAGGTTTTATTTACGATCCTGTACTTATGCCATGCTTTACTGTTTTATTTACGATTGTGCGAGGAGCACACTGTACTGTTTAGGATCGGGACACGATTCCGCGGTGTCGACAAGCTCAGTTTTGGGTTCCCAGTCGTTCACAGCCGTCCACCCAAACCTCGGGTCCGTCTCGGAGCTAGCTTACTTCGTTGCGGGTGTACTCCAAGGGGTGGCCCCCTGAAATATTTCTGAATCCTGTGATTGCTTTGTCGTGAAAGCCTCGTTGGGTTTTGATTTGGTTTTTCCGAGGTCGATCGTGTGTGTGTTGCTATTTGTGCACCCCGGCCGGGTTAAAACTTTCTGGAAGCCGTGTCCGCGGTTATGGACGACTTGGAGCACAGTATCTCGATCATAGACAACTATAACTAAAGTAGTGCTATAAATTTGACTTTATAATGACTAGTAATCAGCTTCACTATAATGGAATGGCTAAATAAAACTGCCAACAATTGCTTGCTTGGTTTGTCGCTTGCGACAATTGTATCTGACTAGTAAGTATTGCAACTATAATGGAATGGCCAAATAAAAGTACCAACAACTGCTGGGTTTTGGGTTATCTCATGCTAAATGTATCTGACTAGTAAGTGTTGCCACTATAACGGAATGGTTAACTAAAAGTGCCCACTGCTTACTTTATCAGGATGATTATCTAAACCTGACTAGTAATTGCTGCAACGATAACTGAATAAATAAAACTGCCAACGGTGTGAGTTCCTCGGTTGACTTCCTCGTTTGGTCTCGAGGGGGAAAACACCAGGATGGGTTTGTTTGATGTTAGCATCAGGTTGGATCCGAATAGGTCTTTCTTACCCCTCTCTGATTGCCGCTAGTTGTATCGAGTCTCTATAGGTTGTTCAGTGCATGCTGCCGCTGCCGCTTCAGTCCACCATACCTATGTAGGCGAGGACCGCCGAATTCTAGTCTCGCCGTGTACTGGCCTCAGTACTGACGCTCCTCTTTTTCCTTTGCCCTTTGTCGGCACCCCTTTTGTTTAAGCAGGTTCTGAGATCGACGTCGTTAGCAGGGTTACCCTTCCGGCTTGGCCTGGGCAGGGTTATGGACGCCATTGGTTATTCTTCAGGGCTCTTAGCCCCATTTGCATCTTGTCCGTAGCTGGACGCTATATCGTTCTCAAGGTGATTTGGATCTTTGCACTGTATATCTGTATCCTTGACTCGTTGAGTCGCTGTTGTATATATCTGTTCTGTGGGTCCCATCGAGGACTGTTGTGTAATGTTATTACTTCGTTTTCCACCCGCACGAAAGTGCCTGGTGGGCACCTTTGAATCGTTTCTATGCGGGTTTGGCGGGTTTCGCTCAAACTTGCATAGGGCCGATTCTGAGGGTGTTACAACTGTCCTTCTCTGCGACCCCGCATACACCACAATTGTTGGATGTCCAAACTCAAGGTAGACTTTTCCCCGTATAAAATGACTATACGTTAGTTGGATACACATAACAACCATTAACACTAGTAATCTGTCTTTTGTAGGCCCAGATCCACGATAGACCCCCGTATAAAACGGCTATACCCATGATCTGCAACTTACAAATGCCCAGAACAGTGTCCAATGCATGCGAAAGGGAGCCAATCCAGCTGACTTCTCCGTCCCATTCCAAATCTCATGGTTAACGCATAATATACGGCGCAAGAATCACTGACTACATTGGTTGTTAAGTCCTAGATAATATGTTCCTTTACCACTGGAACTTTCATAGCAGATTATTACCTCATGGTAAATAACCTATAATCATATTATTATGAAAAAAGTGTTTTCTGATCTTTTTCAAATGCAGGTGATGACAACTAAAAGGGCATTTATTGTCATAATCACTTTTGGTGTTTGTTAATAACAAGTAGATCATTTTACAGTTTGTCACTGTCCACGGGTTGATATCATGATAGGTGAAAAGCACCCTCACACTTGGGAAAAGTCCACACTCATTTGACACTTTTCTGGAAACTCCAGACCGGAGTCTCCGGTCTGCCAAGACCGGAGGATACTCCGAAGTCTCCGGACCTTGTTCAGTCCGGAGTCTCCGGTGTTGGAAGACCGGAGTCTCCTGTGTTTCTTGGTCAGGATTGTTCTGGGTCATTCAGATGGGCGGTCAGGAGGCTGGTCCGGAGATTGGCTGGAGTATCCGGTGTAGACCGGAGTCTCCGGTCTATATACCGGAGTCTCTGGTCTGAATTTTCTACAACGGTCAGAAAATGGTTCGTGGAGAGGGCTGCCTATAAAAAGGGACCCTTATCTTCTTCCTCCAGCCGCTCGAGCTGCTCAAGAACACCAACCCCATTAGAGCCACCAAATCTACAAGATCTCTTCATCCAACCATCCAAAGTCATTGATCTTTGGAGAATCGAAGGAGGAGGCCTTGATCTACATCTTCACCAAGAGAGATCTTCATTTCCCCCTCATTCACTTGAGGGCCCCCAAGCTCTAGTGTTTCATTGGAAACCCTAACTTTGATTTGGTTCTTACAAGCTTGTCTTTGATTTGTCTTGACAGCTTGCTTGTATTTGGGAGCCTCCAATTAAGTTGTGGATGTGTGCCCCGAACTTGTTGTAAAGGTGCCGACTTCCACCTCGAAGGTTGTCGATATAGTGGAAGTTGGATCGATCCCGTTGGGGTGAGGTTCATCGGAGAACAAGGGAGGCCTCTCGTGGCGTTGGTGGTTTGAAACCACCCCCTCTCCAAACGTAGACGTACTTCCCCTCAAAATGAAGGAACTACGGGAAACAAATCCTTGTGTCTCCGCGTCCACTCCTTTGGTTACTTCTATCCTTTACCGCACTTTACTTACTTGTTCTTGCTTAGTGTTGTAATAGTCATTGCTTGGTTGACATATAGGTAAATTCACCATAGTTGCATAATCTAGAGAATTTACCTTTCTTGTCAAACCCTAATTTGAAAAAGAATAAAATTTGAAGTAGCACCTATTCACCCCCCCTCTAGGTGCCCATACGATCCTTTCAATTGGTATCATAGCCTCGGCTCTTTATTTGGGCTTTACCGCCTAAGAGAATATGGGTAGCCAAGAAGCGGAAGGTGATGGTGAGCATACTACGGTGACCATGGAAGATCTCAAAAACTTGGAAACAAGATTGAGCTCTTCCTTGGTCAACAAAGTCACGAAGATGCTTGAGCAACTTCTTAAAGACAAAGATGGCTCATCATCCCTTTCTCCTCAAGGGGATCCTCCATCCGTTTTACCTAAAGGGGATACTCCCATATCCCTCGAGGATAGAATGGTTAGGGGTAAACAAGACAACACTAATTCCTCCACACAAAATGATGGTGGGAAGGGTGAGCACCGTGATTCATGGTACTCTCCCGACCCTCCAATCCCTCACCCTCATGTATACAATAGAGGTGACCCACCTAAGCTTGAAGAAACCGCTACCTTTGCTAAATGGCAATCACTAATGAGAACTCATATGCGCAGCTCTTACATTGAACTATGGAACATCATCGAGCATGGACTCTTTATTGGGGATCCAAACAACTTGACAAGAATAGAGGTTGTCAATAGTCAACTCAATGTCACTGCTTTGCATATGATTCAACAAGGATTGGGGACCAAGGATTATCCACACATTGAGAACTTTAGCATTGCCAAGGAAGCCTGGGATGCCCTCACTGTATTGTTTGTTGGAAATGAGAGTATGAGTAGGAACCGATATGATGCTCTAAGTAATGAAGCAGAAGGCTTCTACATGAAAGAAGGTGATGATCACGAAGGCATGTACCGAAGGCTCAAGACCACTGCCACCGCGTTTAGAAATGTGGGTGCCTCACATGTGGATGATGCATGGATAAAAAGGAAATATGTGAGTGCACTCGTGCCTTTTGAACCCACCGACTTTAAGAGCTTACAAGGAAGACACAACTATCATCTCATGACCTCAAATGAAGTTATGCAAGAGATGGCCGCCTTCAAAGTTGCTGCCAAGAATGCCAAAGATGCGCGTGACCGTGCCCTTGGTATGAGCAATGTTGTCAATGTTGCTTTGAAGGCCAAAGTTGTGGACCATGGGGATGAATATGATAGTGATGAAGGGCTCTCCATGTACCACCCCGATGAAGTCAAGATTGCTCATAGTCAATATATGGCTTTTTATGCAAAGAACTTTTGGAAGAACCCCGCCAAGGCCAAGATGGAAATGCAAAGAAAAAGCAACCCAAGTGGGAAAAGAGAAAATACAACTAGATTGAGAACTTTCTTCAATTGTGGTGACCGCTATCACTTTGTGGCAAGTTGTCCCTATGAGAAGAGAGAAGATCATGGGGGTAAGCTTGTGTTGAAGAAGACTCTCAAAGCACCTTACAAGAAACCCTTCATCAAGAAGAATCCCATCAACAAGAAGTCGAGAGAAATTGTCTTGATCACTCATGAAGAATACTCCTCCGACAATGAAGATGATGAAGAAGAGGAAGAGGAAACGTCTAATGGTGTGGCGGCTCTAGCTACTACCTCTACTCCGACATTCTCTCTCTTCGATTCTCCAAATGAGAATTCTCCCATCAAGAATGTCACTTGCCTTATGGCAAGGGGAACGGAGGTATCATCATCATCTCACTCCACTCCCTTAGCTAATGATGAAACCGATGATGAGATGTCTCTTGATGTTAAAAACGAATTAATTGCTTTTGACGAGTTCATGACTAAACTACAAGGGGATGCTAAGATACATTTTGGTAACATCCTAGATCAACTTTTCCACACACAAGAGCTCCTATATGTAAGATGTAAACTTGGGCATGAACACATGATTGAACTAGAGGCTCTAAACAATGCTCTAGAAGAAGAACAAGAGACTAGGTTGTCTCTTGAATTAAAACTTGAAGGGATTGATGAGGCAAACAATATTATTGTTAACAAACTCATCAAAGAGCGTGATCATGCTATTGCTAAATACAAAAGGGCTAAAAAGGACAAGGTTGAGTTTGGTGTGGTTCATGAAAAACTTGCCGAGGACTTTAGTTTGCTTAACAAGGCTCACAAGGCTTTGAAAAGTGAACTCTTGTCACTCACAAAGTCCCATGAAACGCTTCAAACTCAATTGGCCAATATTCCTTCACCTAGTAACTTCATTCCATCTAGTAGAACAACTATTCTTGAAGAGAATGCTAGGTTGAAGGGGGAGCTTGCTAAGGCCACATTTCCACAAGGCAACAAGTCCATTGATGATCTTTTGAGTAAGCAAAGGCCTAGTGGTGATAAAGGGGGCATTGGTTTTGTCTCTAGTACTAAGAAGAAGAATAAGAACAACAGCAGCAACAACAACAACAACAACAACAACAACAACAACAACAACAACAACAACAAGGCCAAGCCCACACAAGAAACTAACAAGGCCATTGTGGGTAGTAAGACCACAAGTGGTAAAACTATGTCTCATGATGACTTTGCGGGAAGTGCTAACCCTCACTATGTTCTAATGCGTGATTATTATGGTGATGTGTATGCACAATATGTTGGCCCATATGATGGTTATATTGCTTGGTCCATTTGGGTTCCCAAGACCCTTGTTGCTAACAAAATAGGACCCATTGAAAAATGGGTACCTAAAAATTAGCTTGATCTTTTGTAGACATATGCTTCCGGAGGGTCAAAGTGGGTGCTTGATAGTGGTTGCACAAGTCATATGACCGGAAGCTCGTCTATTGTCAAGGACTTAAAGCCAAATGATGATCAAATCACCGTGACATATGCCGACAAGTCAAAGTCTAAGGTAATGGGTTTCGGCAAGGTTGTGGTTGCTCACGACATTACACTCGTGAACGTCATGCTTGTTGAGACCCTTGGATACAATTTACTTTCAGTCCGTGCTCTTGGAAAGATGGGTCTTGCCGTCTTTGTTGATGATGATATTGTGGTCCTCATGTGGAGCAATTCTCTCAAGGTCGCTTTCGTTGGGTACGTCAAACATGACTTGTATGTGGTGGACTTTTCGGGGCAAGCCACTACAAGTGCGATGTGCTTATTCGGAAAGGCCGATGTGGGTTGGTTATGGCATCGCCGACTAGCCCATATCAATGAGAATTTTGCAAAGTCTCCACAAGGAGGGTCATATTGTTGGACTAAAAGAAAATGTTTCCTTTGCCAAAGATTGTGTTTGCAGGGCATGTGTTCTAGGGAAGATGCATGATGCTCCTCACAATCCTAAGAACCACATCAAGTCCACCAAGATCTTGGAGCTTCTCCATGTGGACCTCTTTGGTCCTCCATCTCATGCAAGTCTTGGTGGGAAAAAAATATTGCTTGGTGATCGTTGATGACTTTTCAAGATACTCATGGGTATATTTCTTCAAGTTGAAGAGTGAGACCCAAAAGACATTCATCGACTTCATCAACATGGTTCAACGTCAATACAATTTTCCCGTATTGATCATAAGAAGTGACAACGAGTTCAAGAACTACACCTTGAATGATTTTCTTAGTGATGAGGGGATTAAACATCAATATTCCACTGCATACACCCCTCAACAAAATGGTGTGGCCGAAAGGAAGAACCGGACTCTTATTGAGATGGGTAGGACCATGTTGGCGGAGTTTAAATCTCCATATAACTTTTGGGCCGAAGCCATCTCCACCGCATGTCATGCTTCAAACCGGCTCTACCTCCGCAAAGAAATCAACAAGACTCCATATGAAATACTTACCAGTAACAAGCCCAACATATCTTACTTCCGGGTGTTCGGTTGTAAGTGTTTCTATCTCATAAAAGGTGTTCGTTTGTCCAAATTCGAGTCTAAAGCATTAGAGGGTATTTTTGTTGGCTATGGTCTTGAATCTCACACTTATAGAATCTATGATAAGCTCTCCGGAGCCGTCATAGAATCTTGTAGTGTGACCTTCGAAGAATATGATGGTCCCTAAGGGGGCGTGTTGATGCTTGTGATGCAGATGATGAAATGCCTCAGGATGCCATAGGAAGAATGGGTGTGGGATATATCCGCCCCATTGAGGAACCCCTTATGGCGGATCGAGAAGAACTATGCTCCACTCAAGTGGAGCCCTCATCTTCACAACATCAATAAGCTCCATCCACCGAGGAGGACAATGACTCAAGCCAAAGACAAGATGTCGACCCTCAGCACGATGATCATAGTGACAACTCTAGTCAAGGGGAGATTGATTCTTCCGCCCGGGTGTCAAGTGGTGCCAAGGCAATTGCTCAAGGAAGATCCATACAAACTGCTTTGAAACAAGCTCAAATTGATGCTAGAAGAGCACTTGATCATGACCAAGGTCAATCTTTGCCTCTAGATGAAGAGGATGATTCCAATGATGATCAAGGTCAAGTTAATGGTCAAGACGAGGATCAAAATGATGAAGAGGGTCCCCCAAGAAACAACACGGAGATCCATGCTCGTCGCGAAGCTAGAAAGGAAAGAATGTTGGAATTAAGAGACCACTCTCTACAAAATGTAGTTGGTGATCTAAGGAAATGTATTTCCACAAGAGCACAATTGAAGAGGTTCAGTGAACACCAAGCACACATCTCCATGATTGAACCAAAGAAAGTGTGGGAAGCTCTTGAAGATTCGGATTGGTTAGAAGCTATGCACAAAGAACTCAACAACTTTGAGAGAAACAAAGTATGGAAGTTAGTGAAGAAGCCAAAGGATTGCCGCAATGTTATTGGAACAAAGTGGATATTTAAGAACAAGCAAGATGAGCATGGAATCATTGTAAGAAACAAGGCTAGATTGGTTGCACAAGGGTTCTCTCAAATTGAAGGCATTGACTATGGAGAGACATATGCACCCGTGGCTCGCCTTGAGTCCATCTGTATCCTTCTTGCTTATGCGGCACATCATAACTTTAAGTTGCAACAAATGGATGTAGAAAGTGCATTTCTTTATGGCCCATTAAATGAATTGGTATATGTTAAGCAACCCCCGGGATTTGAGGACCCCAACTTCCCAAACCATGTCTACAAACTTGATAAGGCGCTCTATGGGCTCAAGCAAGCCCCACGCACGTGGTATGAGCACCTTAGAGAGTTATTGTTTGACCGTGGTTTTGAGGTTGGGAAAATCGATCCCACTCTTTTTACTAAGAAAGTCAATGGGGAGCTTTTTGTATGCCAAATATATGTTGATTATATCATCTTTGGCTCATCTAACAAAGCTTTTAATGATGAATTCTCAAAGCTTATGACTACATTGACTAGTAGGTTCCGGATGTCTTTGATGGGGGAGTTGAGAGTATTTCTTGGTTTTAAGATCAAGCAAGTTAGAGGAGGGACATTCTTCAATCAAGCCAAGTATACTCAAGATATGCTCAAGAGATTCAATATGCAAGATTTAAATGGAGTTCCCACTCCCATGGCTACAAAGACTCATCTAGAACAAAATCCAAATGGTAAAGATGTGGATCAAAAGGTATACCGGTCTATGATTGGTTCTTTGCTTTACCTTTGTGCATCTAGACCCGATATTGTGTTGAGTGTAGGTGTGTGTGCAAGATATCAAGCGGCTCCTAAGGAAAGCCATTTAATGGCGGTAAAGAGAATCTTTCGATATTTAGTTCATACCCCATTTTATGGTCTTTGGTATCCTCGAGGCTCAACATTTGCTCTTTGTGGATACACGGATTCGGATTGGGCGGGGGACAAGGATGATAGAAAATCAACATCCGAGGCTTGCCAATTCCTTGGTAGGTCCTTGGTATGTTGGTCTTCCAAGAAGCAAAATTGTATATCTCTCTTCACCGCCGAAGCCGAGTATGTGGCAGCTGCTAGTGCTTGCACCCAATTGCTATGGATGAGGCAAACTTTAAAGGAATACGGTGTCCATTGTGACAAAGTGCCTCTTCTATGTGACAATGAAAGTGCCATCAAGATTGCCTACAACCCGGTGGATCACACAAGGACAAAGCATATTGAGATTCGCCATCACTTCATTAGAGATCATGTTGCTCGAGGTGATATTGATCTATCATATGTATCAACCAAAGATCAACTTGCCGATATCTTCACGAAGCCACTTGATGAAGTAAGGTTTTGCTACTTGAGGAATGAACTAAATGTCGTAGATTCAAGGAGCTTGACTTGATTTTTTTGCACTCGCACCTATGTTTCAACTCATATTTGGTTTAGGTGTAGGCATGGATATAGGGGGGAGTGCGGTCCTAATTGATTGGACCATCCCTCTCCCCATTATGCCGAAAGCAATCAAAATCATTCCTCTTAATATCATTTAGTGATGTGTGAGCTTAATGACGAGTTTTGGTAATGGACCCAAGATATATCTTCGTGGTGCCAAGCCGAGTATACTCAAATATGGTGGCCTAGGCCACCGCCCTCTCTCATTCGAGAGGTTGGTACTTACTCATGTTTGTCATTTGCTTGATTCTAGTCTCTTGGAGCTTTTCTGAATATTTTTGTGAATTCCTATGGCTCTTGTTGGTTCTTCACAGTTTGATGTCTCAACCCAAGCCCTATCCCTATCTTAAAACTGTCTATATCTCATATATGTCCCTAAAACACCTTTCCTGAAACTTTTGGTCGAGGAGGACCGGAGTCTCCGGTGTACATACACCGGAGTCTCCGGTCCAGACGGTTTCTGTCACTTAAAGAAGGGGGGCGGGGTGAACTGGTACAACAGTTCCTCATTCTACACCCCGTCCCCTACCTCCAAACCCGTCGCCTCCTCTTACAAAAATCCTCCCCGGAGGTCAAGAAGCCCCTGGGATCCGCCGCGCCGCCGGCCAATCTTCCCTCCTCCTCCATTGGGTCATTCCCACCAGAGGAATTGATCCCATGGACAGATCTGGTACCTCCCCTCTACTTTTTTTCTCCTAGGGTTCATCCCTAGATGTGTTTTTGAGGATTGGTGTTGATTTGTCCATTGGAATCACTTGATTGCATGCACTTCAGTACTTTAGCCTTGTTGCATTGCCCGATCTGCTAGATTCACCCCCACAGGCATCTCCCCATCTCATGCCCGAGCCTCCCGACCGGAGATTCCAGACCCAGGTCCGGAGACTCCGGTCCCCAGGACCGGAGACTCCGGTCTAAGCCGGAGACTCCGGTATGAGGTGCGGAGACTCCGGTGTTGGGTGAATCAAAACAGACCAGAAATGCATCAAAGCTCTTGTACTACATTTTTGGGGCATATATACTCATCTCCATGCTATCTCCCTCACTGTTGTTCACAGATGATGGTTCTAGTCGTCCTCGTCGTACCAAGGCCAAGTCCCAAAGGGGCAATCCTCGCTATGATGAAGCTCGGGGTCAATTCATCGTGCCTCCGTCCAACCGGAAACAGCAGGCACGTGATGCATCTTACTTGAAGAGGGATCAGGAGAGGGCTGAACGGGAGGACCGTGCCAAGAAGGCCAAGTATGACAACCTTCAGTCCTTAGCCAAAATGTCTAAAGAGGAGTACCGTGAGCTAAGAAAGACAGATTTCTATGCGCTGCCTCGTACCAGTGAGGACCCTCATTACTAGAGGAAAGAACAGGCTGTGTTCATGAAGGATGTGTATGGCGTGTACTCACCAAATCACCTGTCTGCCCTCAGAAGTTCATGAGTGTTGAGCAAATGCGCCTCAACCCCTACTTCAATGATGCTTTTTGGATCTGTGAGAAGCTGGGACTGTACAACTTGATGGAGCTGCGTGAAGACTATAATATCCACCTTGTACAGCAGTTTTATGCCACCGTTGTGTTTGGGTCTGATCTTGATAGGACCATGGTGTGGATGTCTGGTACCACTCGCTGCACAGCTACATTTCATGACTTTGCCAACGTCATCTTTGAGACCTTTCAGGGTGTATCCACTCCTATGGGGCTGCGCATGCACTCTGCAGCTTTGGGTGAGAACAAGTTGAAGCTGGCACCTCTGTATGATGATGGTGTTATGGGGGGTTCAAAGGGACTCAAGACCCTCTACAACCTTATGCTGAGGATCTTCCGTCACACTATTGCACCAAGTGCTGGAAATGATGATACAATTAGGGGTGGGCTTGTCAACCTCCTGTACCATACTCACCAGACCTTCAATGCTGGACCTGAGGCATATGCTGCACCTATTGATGTGATGGACTTTATTTTTGAGGAGATGTTCCATGCCATTCTTTACAAGAAATCTCCTCCATATTCACCCTTGGTTATGAGGCTCATCAACTCCCAGGAGCATGATTCTCCACTTGGCATACCACCACACCTCACTGAGCACACTCTGGTCACACTGCAGCAGAAGGGGCGTATGGGTCCTGCTCCAAGGCGTCGCTATGGGGATGATGATGAGGAGATTGAGACAGAGAGGGCTCCCTCCCCACCTAGAGTTCGGAGGAAGAATGCCTCCAATGCCCCTATGCCTACTATGACTCGAGACTATGTGCATGAGCGGGTCAAAAAGGCCAGCTTTTGGGAGAGGACCCTTTGTTGCATGAACGTCAACATCTGTAAGAAACAGCATGCATCCTACCAAAGCAACCGTCGCATTGAGAAGCTCCTCAAAGAGATCAAGGAACAGGGTGCTGAGGATAATGAGGAAGGTGAGGATGAATACAATGATGAGCATGGGGCGCAGCAGTCCACAGAGTCTGATCATACACTCTCATTTGGGGCATGGAATGCCCAACAGGATAGTCTGGTGGATTGGAAGACGTTTGCTGATGTCACCTCCGGGTTCGGGTACCAGGGTACTTCCTCTTCTCGCCCTCACGGCAAAGGGCCTGCTGTCCCTGAAGACGATGATGATGAATATGTTTAGGATGATGATGACCAGGAGGAGGATGAGGATGCCGAGGATGACGATGACTACTGAGCTGTTGGGGCGCTAGTGTAGGTCTTTTCCCTTTTTCGGTGTTTCGATGCGAAAGGGGGAGAAGACATTCTCATCGGTTTGCATGGGCTTGAGATTTGGGATTTGCGACTATCTGCCTTTATTTGCATTTGATTTGCCATATTCGAACTTGAACTTTATGTGTGTTATTTGCTGTTCATGTGTGTGACTATGAATATGTGCTTGTGTGCACCATCTATTGTAACTCATGTGAGATTTATGTGTGATTTATGTGTGATACTATCTATCTTGCATGATTTACTTAATTATCTTGTTGCACATAGTCAGGGGGAGTCCCATATATACTTTATTCCATGCAAATCACTTGTTTTCATCGAACACCAAAAAGGGGGAGATTGAAAGGGCATTTATTGTCATAATCACTTTTGGTGTTTGTTAACAACAAGTAGATCATTTTACAGTTTTTCACTGTCCACGGGTTGATATTATGATAGGTGAAAAGCACCCTCACACTTGGGAAAAGTCCACACTCATTTGACACTTTTTTGGAAACTCCAGAACGGAGTCTCCGGTCTGCCAAGACCGGAGTCTCCGGTGTGGTCCGGAGTTTCCGGACTTGTTTCCGGTGGGGTCTTCAGGATCTGGGTTGGGACATTCTGTTTAGGGGTCCGGAGCCTGCACCGGAGGATACTCCAGAGTCTCCGGACCTTGTTCAGTCCGGAGTCTCCGATGTTGGAAGACCGGTGTCTCCGGTGTTGCTTGGTCAGGATTGTTCTGGGTCATTCAGATGGGCGGTCCGGAGGCTGGTCCGGAGATTGGCCGGAGTCTCCGGTGTAGACCGGAGTCTCTGGTCTGACTTTTCTATAATGGTCAGAAAATGGTTCGTGGAGGGGGATGCCTATAAAAAGGGACCCTTATCTTCTTCCTCCAGCTGCTCGAGCTGCTCAAGAACACCAACACCATTAGAGCCACCAAATCTACAAGATATCTTCATCCAACCATCCAAAGTCATTGATCTTTGGAGAATCGAAGGAGGAGGCCTTGATCTACATCTTCACCAAGAGAGATCTTCATTTCCCCCTCATTCACTTGAGGGCCCCTAAGCTCTAGTGTTTCATTGGAAACCCTAACTTTGATTTGGTTCTTACAAGCTTGTCTTTGATTTGTCTTGACAGCTTGCTTGTATTTGGGAGCCTCCAATTAAGTTGTGGATGTGTGCCCCGAACTTGTTGTAAAGGTGTCGGCTTCCACCTCGAAGGTTGCCGATATAGTGGAAGGTGGATCGAGCTCGTTGGGGTGAGGTTCATCGGAGAACAAGGGAGGCCTCTTGTGGCGTTGGTGGTTTGAAACCACCCCCTCTCCAAACGTAGACGTACTTCCCCTCAAAATGAAGGAACTACGGGAAACAAATCCTTGTGTCTCCGTGTCCACTCCTTTGGTTACTTCTATCCTTTACCGCACTTTACTTACTTGTTCTTGCTTAGTGTTGTAATAGTCATTGCTTGGTTGACATATAGGTAAATTCACCATAGTTGCATAATCTAGAGAATTTACCTTTCTTGTCAAACCCTAATTTGAAATAGAATAAAATTTGAAGTAGCACCTATTCACCCCTCCCTCTAGGTGCCCATACGATCCTTTCAACAACACTGGATTTGCAAAATACTTTATAGAAAATAATCAAAGGACATGAGCAAGTGTGAACTTGCCTTTTGTGATTGCAAGATTATGCACTCATGGTCTTCGAGATAATAAAAGATCCAATATCTGAAATCATCATCATTGGTCCGGTAAGGACTAATGTTTAAAGAAGCAAGATGCCATTATGCATAAATAATGCTATGAAATTTTATAATTCCCAAAGTGAAACCCTTAGTATTTTGAATAAGTTGATCTTAGGTATCTTCTTTAAGTTTAGGTTTATCTTTAAGTTTATTTCATAAGCAATGACATTGATAAGGAACTTAAGTGTTAACAATCCAAAATATACAAATACGGATAGAGTAATGTGATTATGACTAATTGTTATTTGGTGACTCGGATAAAAAGTTCTTGAGTTGAGTTCTTAAGAGATGAAGGAATTATTATAGACTTGTTTGTGTGAAGTGGCAAAAATAATAACATTTGAAGAAACTAGTATTAGTTAAGGTTAATTAGTCTTAAGGGTTATTAGGTTTTACATTAGGGTTTGTGAGGGTTACAAATTATGTTGAGTTATTATATTTCAATTGATGATACAAGTGACTAAAGTTAACTTTAAAACATGAATAAACTTCAAATGAGATGTTTATCATTGTTTAGACCAAAGTTAACTATAAAAATAGAAGTGAATTTTAAGATATAATGAGTTTTAGAATATTATCTAGTTTTAGGATTTTGACAAATATGATTATGAATGATCCTTTTTAATGTAAGTGAAAGATGGGTTTAATAACATGCATTTTATTAATGGGAGCTTAATTAGATGATCTTATAAATTTATTAGAGTTTAGAGTTATTTTTAAGAGTGGTTAAGAGATGGATATTATTCACCCCCTTATACATGAGTGATATATAATATTTATTTAAAGGAGTTTAATTTGAATTTAAGATTTTAAAAGAAACATTTAAAGGCTAATAATTATATTTAAGTTTTTTATTTTTATTATGGATTTAGACTTAGTAATTAAACTTTAAAGGATTTAGTGTTTTATAAGCAAATGTGATCATTTCTTTCTTAGGAAATAATTTTAAAGAATTAACAAAATGAGTTTTATTATCTAAGATTATTAAAATGTTCTTGAATAATATACATAGTATTTTCTAGTAAAATATACTTATAAAAAATCTTAAAATTGAATTTTCTTTATTTTGAAGTATTATCTTTATTTTTATAAAAATCTTTAAAGAATTAAGTGTTTTTAAATATTTGCTTTATATTTTATTTGTAAAACTTTAAGTTAGTATCTTTATAAAATAGTAGAGTTATTTTTATACACAAAAATGATTTTTATTTATTTTTAGGAGTTTTTATTATTTTATGAAATTTCACTTAAGATTTAATAGTGTTTAATCTTTATTTGCATTTTATTAACTTAAATAAGTAAAGTTTATATTTTTCTTAGGTGGATATTTATTTTTGTGATGATTTTTTATATATTATAAATTTTTTTAAGATTTTTCTCTATATATATTTAGAGCTTTTAATAACTTCTGGGTTATTTTTATAAATTTGCTTTTATTTATTTTTTATTTTAAAATGGTCCTAGCACCCAACATTGGGCTAAATTAGCCCAGCAGGGGGGGTACTAGATCAGTCAAACCGACCTAGCCCATACTCGCCTCATCCCCCCGAAGCTCATCTCCTCCTCGGTTTTCTCTTCTCGCGCTCCTAGGCGCTGCCACCGTCGCCAGCGTCGCCTTCTGTTGCTTCTCCGAGCATCGCCGCCAGCACACACCATCGGCGCTTGCTGGCGCTGCCCCGCCCAATCTCCTTCTGATGTTCCCTGCCGCCTTGGCTTCCTTTAACCCTCGCACGAGCCCCCATTCTGGCTAACCCTAGTCGTGCGGTACGGTGGGTCACTGGCGCAGTAGGGCTCCTGCGCCATGGCTGCTTCCCTCCATCTCCTGTTTCTCCTCTTCCATGCTCAAGCACCTGGTACTCTTGTTGCGCCCCCTTCACTCTCGACCCCCATACGCTACTACCACCAGGGAGTGGTTGTGGTATCACGGTGGTGATGTTTTGGTGGTGGTGTTTCTGTGATGATGCAATTCATCCACCACTGTCTTGAGGCCGGTGGGACGGTGCTGCAGCGCAACCCCGGCACTCCCTGGTGGTGGTGTTGGAGTGATGGTTGGAACAATCCTCGGCTTCGTCACGCCTACGCTATAGGTGCTCGGCACCCTCGGTGAGTTATATCTCTTTTGTGACCAGCTTTCGTGCTGATGATGGGCTGATGATAGCACTTAGTGGTATTTGATTAAGATTCAGGGAACTGAAGCTTGATGTGCTTACCTTCTAGTTATAGATAACACATATGTGGCTATTGCAAGAGAAATCAGTGATGACATATCTGCTTGACAGTTTGATATATATATTAAAAAAACTAAATTATTCCTAGGTATTCATACCATGAAAATGATTGGTTCTATACTGGTTATTGTTTATTGATGAAATAGTATATCATCTATGGCTAGTCCATAAGGTAGTGGTTCTTTTAGAATGATTCCTAATGTCTATACTTAGGAAAATGATTTGATTAGAATCCTTTGTCTTTAATTGTTGGTGGTTGCTAAGTAGTACCTTGGGCTTGGTCACTCCAGGCCTGGTAGCTCTTTTGGCTTGGTTGTTACAGAGATCAGATTATCTGCTTAGACTTGATAATTTGTTAAATGTCTTCTAGTCTCTGGACTAGATAAGTTGCTCAGACTGATGCTTATGAACCAGAGTTGAAACAGTGATTCTTCTTTGTGGTTAGTTAAATTTTGATGTAACTAACCAGCAATTTATGACTTGTATAAATGATTCCTGAAATTGTTAGGAAGATGATTTGAATCCATTACTAAATGAAATTCTGAACACATATATTCTTGATTCTTAGGGTTAATGCCTAAGAAAATGATAGGAATTAGTCCCTTTCAATTTTTGGTTGGCTTCTTTGACAAAAGATGTGGATCCTTGGTTCAGGTGCATATATGATGATGGTGGTGATTTGGTTTACTGTCTTTGTTGATAGTAAAGTAAAGTGTACCATTGATTCCTAGAGTCTTCTACTAGGAAAATGATAGGTTTGTTTAGCTAAGATATCTCAATAATTATTTTGGGTGATGATACATTCTAATAGATATTGTGTATCAGACTGTCCCTGTGGTGCCTCCATTTTGGAGTGTGCATAGTGACAGATCCTGTTTGCATGATCTGCTGTGAGCTTGATTGAATAAAACTTGATAAGATCATATACCTGGCCTATGATGCAAAGGCTGAGGCCAAAATATAAATAAGAACAGAGATTATGATGTAGTTTTCTAATTCTCTATGAGGAATATACATAGCATCTCTATGTAGATCTGAGAGAACACCCTCCTCCAATCCTCCTAGATGATCATCTAGTTGAATGGTAGAGGAAGGGATTTGATGTGCATTAGTCCCTTTATTTTCCCAAGATGCTGATGTAAAAGAGAATACAGATGCTTACAAGATTGTAGAGTTCTACCTGCTAAAAAGATATGATTGATGTCCTTGTTTTGCTACTGATGTAAACTCTTATGCATCCTGTCCTAGAAATCCTTCTCCTCCTTATTCCTGGTTGGATCTACTTTTAATCCTATCCTGATACTTGATATGCTGGATGGTTCTTCTTTGGACTACTAGTGCTTCTTGCCTCCTCCTCCTAGCTCCTGGATGGCTCCAGGGAGCAACCAGAGCTAGAAATGGTGTGGTATGTAACTCTGATGGTAGTGTTGTGTATATGTTCTGCTGTTTTGATCTGGTACAATCTAGGACTACTTGTGGTGTTCTTGAGGCAGAGGAGTGTGGCTTTGAGAAGAGGATAGGACTATGGCGTGTCTTGAAGGGGTTCGTAGCATGGAAAACAAAAATTTTCTACCGCATACAAACAAACAAGCCAAGATCTATCTACTAGATTGTAGCAACGAGCCGATAGAATAACTCACCCTCGAAGATTCCAAAGTGTTTAACGAGAGCGGATTCTCGTGGGTGATGTAGTCGTACTCTTGCCGATCTCAAGATCGTGTAGACGATCCTTCTGGCGCTGCGTTCCGGCAGCGCTTCTGTAGTCAGTCACACGTTCGGTACTCGATGAAGACCTTCCTCTCCCTTGTTCCAGCAGGCAGCGGAGGTTGTAGCACTCTCCTCGCGATTCCGGCAGCACGACGGCGTGGTACCGGAAGTAGAGGGGAGATCTCGCAGGGCTTCGCCTTAAGCCAGAGCGAGTATGGTGGACTATGAGAGAGGCCTCGGTGATCTAGGGTTTAGACACACCAAGGAGAGAGGGCTAGGCCGGCGGCTAGGGCTTGGGGAAAGCCCCAAGTCGGTGGCTAGGGTTTGCCCTAGGGCAGCGGCGGCTGCAGGAGGGCCGGCGCCTAGGGCTAGGGTTTTGGGTGGTGGAGGTGTAGTTCTAGAGGGGCACCCCTGCCCCTCCTTATATAGGTGGGAGGGCGGCGGCCATGGGAGGAGAGTCCTCCCCCAACTCGGCCTCCAAGGCCAGCGGGAGGAGGGAGAGGAACTCCTCCCCAAGTAGGTTTCCTACTCTCCCTCCACCAAGCAAATTTGCCGTTTGACTTTTCAAATTGGCGTTTGACTTTTCCAACTAGGATTTGATTTATCCCTTTATTTTGCTCAACGATGACACCTAGTACATGATGCAACCATTCCAACTTGTTATCACACATTCATGTACCCTTCCCCTCCGGAGTGCTGGACCTTCCGGAACCTTCTAGAACATTCCTGATGAAAACACCGGAACCATTCTCCAACCCCAAAACAGGACTTTCCTTATATGAATCTTATTCTCCGGACCATTCCGGATCTCCTCGTGATATCCCGGATCCCATCCGAGACTCCGAACAACATTCAGTCTCTTACTCATCATTCCATAACTACTCAACAACATTGAATCCTTAAGTGTGTCTCCCTACGGTTCGTGAATTATGCGGACATGATCGAGACACTTCTCCGAACAATAGCCAATAGAGTAATATGGAAATTCATATGGCTCCCATATATTTCTACGATTACTTTGCGATCGAATGAACCACTTACATACGATGCCAACTTCCCTTTGTCTCACGATAGTTTACTTATCAGAGGTTTTGATCGTCGGTATCTCTGCATACCTAGTTCAACCTCATTACTGATAAGTACTCTTTTCTCGTTCCCGTGATATGTGATCCCTTGTGAGCCAGTCACATGCTTGCAAGCCAATTGGATGACATTCCACCGAGAGGGCCCATAGTATATCTATCTGTCATATGGATGGACAAATCCCACTCTTGATCCATGTGTCTCAACCCATACTTTCCGAACACTCAATGCCACCTTTATATCCACCCAATTACGGTGTGGTGTTTGATGTCATCAAAGCATCCTTCCGGTGATGGTGATAAGCATGATCTCATGGTCAAAGGAATTAGGTTACTATGTATCAGAAAGCATATAGCAATTGAACTATTAAAATGACTTGATCTTTATGCTACGCTTATCTATAGGAGTATGTCCATCATATCATTCTCCTAACGATATGATCTTGTTGTTAATAACATCTCAATGTTCATGATAGGGAAACCACAATCATTTATTAACCAACAAGCTAGTATTATAAAGAGGCTTTACTAGGGACTCTAATTTAGTTTACAAATCACACAAGTATTAATGTTTCCTTGTTAATACTGTTATAGCATGAATGTAAACATTTATCATAAACACAAAGATATAATAATAACTACATTTATTATTGCCTCTAGGGCATATCTCCAACAGTCTCCTACTTGCACTAGAGTCAACTAATCTAGATTACATGGTAATATACCGAACACCCATGGCAGTTTGGTGTTGGTCATGTTTTGCCCTCGGGAGAGGTTTAGTCAACGGATCCGCCACATTCAGATCTGTGTGTACTTTGCAAATCTTTATGTCACCATCTTGGACATGTTCTCGAATAGCGTGAAAACGTAGCTTGATGTGCTTCAGCTTCTTGTGTGACCTCGGTTCTTGCGCATTGGCTATGGCGCCCATGTTATCACAGTAGACAGACATTGGGTCCAGCGCACTTGGAACCACACCGAGCTCTGTAATGAACTCCTTCATCCATATCGCTTCTTGTGAAGCCTCCGAAGCAGCTATGTATTCCGATTCAGTTGAAGATCTCGCCACAACGCTTTGCTTTGCACTCCTCCAGCTAACTGCTACACCATTCAAAGTAAATACGTATCCATATTGAGATTTAGAATCATCCGGATCGGTGTTCCAACTAGCATCGGTGTAACCATTAACAACGAGCTGTTCTTCACCTCCATAAGAAAGAACCATATCCTTAGTCCTTCTCAAGTACTTAAGGATGTTTTTGACCGCTGTCCAATGATCCACTCCTAGATCACTTTGATATCTGCTAGTCAAACTAACAGCATATGCAATGCCGGGTCTAGTACATAGCATGGCATACATTAGAGATCCTATGGCTGAGGCATAGGGAGTCTTACTCATCCTTTCTCTATCTTCTGCCGTTGCTGGACTTTGAGTTTTACTCAAGGTCGTATTGGGCAACATGGGCAAGAATCCTTTCTTGCTATCTTCCATTCCAAACCTCTTTAGAACTTTGTCCAAATATGTACTTTGTGACAATGATATTAGGCGTCTCGATCTATCTCAATAAATCTTTATGCCTAATATGTAAGCTGCTTTGCCAAGATCTTTCATTGAAAAACTATTATTCAAATATTCCTTGACACTATTAAGAAGGTCTACATCATTCCCAATCAACAATATGTCATCTACATATAGTATTAAGAATGCTACAGAGCTCCCACTCACTTTCTTGTAAATACAAGCTTCTCCATAAGTTTGTATAAAACCAAAACTTTTGATTACCTTATCAAAACGTCGATTCCAACTTCGGGATGCTTGCTTCAATCCATATATGGACCATTGAAGTTTGCATACCTTGTTAGCATCTTTAGGATCGACAAAACCTTTGGGTTGCATCATATACAACTCTTCATCAATTTCTCCATTGAGGAACGCTGTTTTGACATCCATCTGCCATATCTCATAATCATAATATGCAGCGATTGCTAACAAAATCCTCACAGACTTTAGCTTCGCTACTGGTGAGAAAGTCTCATCGTAGTCAACTCCTTGAATTTGTCGAAACCCTTTTGCGACAAGTCGAGCTTTATAGACAGTAACATTACCATCAACATCTGTTTTCTTCTTGAAAATCCATTTGTTCTCGACAGCCTTCCGGCCATCCGGTAAGTCCACCAAAGTCCATACTTGGTTTTCGTACATGGATCCAATCTCGGATTTCATGGCGTTTTGCCATTTATTGGAATCTGGGCTCATCATCGCTTCCTCATATGTCGCAGGGTCATCGGTGTTGTCCACCAACATGACACTCATAACGGGATCATACCAATCAGGAGTGGTACGAGTTCTCGTTGACCTGCGAGGCTCTATAGCAACTTCAACCGAAGTTTCATGATCATCATCATTAGATTCCTCTCTTATTGGTGCAGGCACCACAGGAACTTCTTCCGGTGCTGCGCTACTCGCAAGTTCGAGAGAAGGTTCGACAACCTCGTCGAGTTCTACTTTCCTTCCAGTCACTTCTTTCGAGAGAAATTCCTTCTCTAGAAAGGATCCATTCTTGGCAACGAAGATTTTGCCTTCGGATCTATGATAGAAGGTATACCCAATAGTTTCCTTCGGGTATCCTATGAAGACGCATTTTTCTGCTTTGGGTTCAAGCTTGTCCGGCTGTAACTTCTTTACATAAGCTTCGCAACCCCAAACTTTAAGGAACGGCAATTTAGGTTTCTTCCCAAACCATAATTCATACGGTGTCGTTTCAATGGATTTAGATGGTGCCCTATTTAAAGTGAATGCGGTTGTTTCTAATGCATAACCCCAAAATGATAGCGGTAAATCTGTAAGTGACATCATAGAACAAACCATATCTAAGAGAGTTCGATTACGACGTTCGGACACACCATTACGCAGTGGTGTTCCCGGCGGTGTCAATTGTGAAAGTATTCCGCATTTCTTCAAATGCTCGCCAAAATCGTAACTTAGATATTCACCTCCACGATCAGAACGTAGAAATTTAATCTTCTTGTTACGTTGATTCTCCACCCCACTTTGAAATTCCTTAAACTTCTCGAAAGTTTCGGACTTATGTTTCATGAAATAGATATACCCATATCTACTCAAGTCATCCGTGAAGGTAAGAACATAACGATAACCACCGCGCGATGCTACACTCATTGGACCACACACATCGGTATGTATGATTTCCAATAAGTCCGTAGCTCGCTCCATCATACCAGAAAATGGAGTCTTAGTCATTTTACCCATCAGACATGCTTCGCATCTTTCAAGTGATTCAAAATCAAGTGATTCAAGAAGTCCATCGGAATGGAGTTTCTTCATACGCTTCACTCCAATGTGACCAAGACGACAGTGCCACATATAGTTCGAGTTATCGCTCAATTTCAAACGTTTAGCTTCAATGTTATTAATATGTGTATTTCCACTATCGAGATTCAATAAGAATAGACCATCTATCAAAGGTGCATGTGCATAAAACATATTACTCATATAAATCGAACAACCATTATTCTCGGACTTAAACAAGTAACCATCTCGCAATAAACAAGATCCTGATATAATGTTCATGCTTAACGCAGGCACCAAATAACAATTATTTAAGTATAAAACTAATCCCGATGGTAGATGAAGAGGTAGCGTGCCGACCGCGATCACATCAACCTTTGATCCATTTCCTAAGCGCGTCGTCACCTCGTTCTTCGCTAGCTTCCGTTTATTCTGCAGCACCTGTTTCGAGTTACAAATATGAGCAACCAAACCAGTATCAAATACCTAGGCACTACTACGAGTACTAGTGAGATACACATCAATAACATGTATATCGAATATACCTTTCTTCTTGATGTTGCCGTTCTTCAAATCCGCCAAGTACTTTGGGCAATTCCGCTTCCAGTGACCTTCTCCCTTGCAGTAAAAGCACTCAGTATCAGGATTAGGTCCAGCCTTGGTCTTCTTCGTCAGTGCGATAACTTTCTTACCACCCTTCTTGAAGTGTCCCTTTTGCTTAGACTTGCCTTTCTTGAATTTGGTGGTCTTATTGACCATCAACACTTGGTGCTCTTTCTTGATCTCCACTTCTGCAGATTTTAACATGGAGAAGAGTTCTAGCAACTGCTTGTTCATGCTTTGCGTATTGTAGTTCATCACAAAGTTCTTGTAACTTGGTGGTAGTGATTGGAGGACACGGTAAATCCCCAAAGCACTAGGAATCACTATACCCAAGCTTTGGAGTTTGTTTGCGTGCCCAGACATCTTAAGCACATGCTCACTAACGGAGCTGCCCTCTTCCATCTTGCAGTTAAATAACTTTTCAGAAGCCTCATAGCTCTCAACTGCCGCGTGAGTCTCAGATATCAATTTGAGTTCACGGACAATATCATGTGGGTCTGAATTCTCAAACCTTTTATGAAGATCCGATTCCAAACCATACAAGATAGCACACTGAACTGTGGAGTACTGAGTCTTCCGAGCAAGGTAAACATTCTTTACTTCATCGATAGCATCAGCTGCAGGCGGGTCACCCAGCGGTGCATCCAGCACATAGGTCAAATTACCAGCATTGAGGACAATCCTCAAATTGCGGAACTAATCCGCGAAGTTGCTTCCATTGTTTTTCAACTTTTCTTTCTCTAGGAACGCATTAAAATTGATGGTAGGGGCCGCCATTGATCTACAACATATTTGCAATAATTTAGACTAAGTTTATGACAAATTGAGTTATAATTAATAGTTAAATTAATCTAGGTGAACTCCCACTCAAAACAATATCCCTCACATTGTTTTAGTGATCACGCGAACCAAATCCACCACATCAAAACCGATCATCACGAGAGTTGATGTAGCTTCAATAGCGAACAATCGACATGTTCATCATATCTTCTATATCATTCATGCTTTACCTTTCGGTGATCCGTGTTCCGAGACCATGTCTGTACATGCTAGGCTCGTCAAGATCAAACCTTAGCTTCCGCATGAGCAAATCTGGCTTGCTCACGTTGTATACACTTGCAGAATCTAACACACCCGATCATCACGTGGTGCTTCGAAACAACAAGCTTTAGCAACAGTGCTTACTAAGGATGAACACTTTAGAACTTGAAATTTATGTGCATGAGGGATCATCTTATAATGCTACCATCGTTAACTAAGCAATACAAGATGCATAAAAGATTAACATCACATGCAATTCATAATATGTGATATGATATGGCCTTTCTTCTTTGCGCTTCCGATCTCCATCTTCAAGCACGAACATGATCTCCATCATCACCGGCATTGCATCAAGGTCAATGACGCTGCTCCATGATTGTCTTCCACCAGCTTCAACTATTACAACTACTTTGAATAGACACGCGGGTCTTAACAGAAATTAAAGACAACCATATGGATCCTGCCGGTTGCCAACTTACAATAAGGAACATTGCATACATCAAATATAATCACAATCATGGCCATATCACATCACAGCACACCCCTGCAAAACAAAGTTAGACGCCTCTAATTTTCTTTGCATATTTTACGTGGTTTGTGGCTTTCAATAAGTGTCGATCTAACTTACGAACAAGAACCACAATGTTGATGTTTGAACTATCAAGTGCCTGTTGTAAATTGGATCTATACTATAATGGGAGAGACAAACACCCGCAAAGCCACTTATGCAATACAAGTTGCATGTTGAGCGTGGAGCAAGTCTCATGAACGATGTCATGTAAGGTTAGCCCGGGCCGCTTCATACCATCATACCGCAAGATGCAAAGTACACAAGAAGCAATTGATAATAAAAGCACCACCGCCCACAATGACCATTGTGTTCTACTCGTGCAACAGATCTACATATAGACACGGATCTGATACCACTAAAGGGGTTCGTAGCATGGAAAACAAAAAATTTCTACCGCATACAAACAAACAAGCCAAGATCTATCTACTAGATTGTAGCAACGAGTCGATAGAATAACTCACCCTCGAATATTCCAAAGTGTTTAACGAGAGCGGATTCTCGTGGGTGATGTAGTCGTACTCTTGTCGATCTCAAGATCGTGTAGACGATCCTTCCGGCAGCGCTTCCGCAGTCGGTCACACGTTCGGTACTCGATGAAGACCTTCCTCTCCCTTGTTCCAGCAGGCAACGGAGGTTGTAGCACTCTCCTCGCGATTCCGGCAGCATGACGGTGTGGTACCGGAAGTAGAGGGGAGATATCGCAGGGCTTCGCCTTAAGCCGGAGCGAGTATGGTGGACTATGAGAGAGGCCTCGGTGATCTAGGGTTTAAACACACCAAGGAGAGAGGGCTAGCCCGGCGGCTAGGGCTTGCGGAAAGCCCCAAGTCAGCAGCTAGGGTTTGCCCTAGGGCGGCGGCGGCTGCAGGAGGGCCGACGGCTAGGGCTAGGGTTTTGGGTGGTGGAGGTGTAGTTCTAGAGGGGCACCCCTGCCCCTCCTTATATAGTGGGAGGGCGCCGGCCAGGGGAGGAGAGTCCTCCCCCAACTCGGCCTCCAAGGCCGGTGGGTGGAGGGAGAGGAACTCCTCCCCAAGTAGGTTTCCTACTCTCCCTCCACCAAGCAAACTTGCCATTTGACTTTTCAAATTGGCGTTTGACTTTTCAAACTAGGATTTGATTTATCCCTTTATTTTGCTCAGCGATGACACCTAGTACATGATGCAACCATTCCAACTTGTTATGTTCATGTACCCTTCCCCTCCAGAGTGCCGGACCTTCCGGAACCTTCTAGAACATTCCCGATGAAAACACCGGAACCATTCTCCAACCCCGAAACAGGACTTTCCTTATATGAATCTTATTCTCCGGACCATTCCGGATCTCCTCGTGATATCCCGGATCCCATCCGAGACTCCGAACAACATTCGGTCTCTTACTCATCATTCCATAACTACTCAACAACATCGAATCCTTAAGTGTGTCTCCCTACGGTTCGTGAATTATGCGGACATGATCGAGACACTTCTCCGAATAATAACCAATAGAGGAATCTGGAAATTCATATGGCTCCCACATATTTCTACGATTACTTTGCGATCGAATGAACCACTTACATACGATACCAATTTCCCTTTGTCTCACGATAGTTTACTTATCAGAGGTTTTGATCGTCGGTATCTCTGCATACCTAGTTCAACCTCATTACTGATACGTACTCTTTTCTCGTTCCCGTGATATGTGATCCCTTGTGAGACAGTCACATGCTTGCAAGCCAATTGGATGACATTCCACCGAGAGGGCCCAGAGTATATCTATCCGTCATATGGATGGACAAATCCCACTCTTGATCCATGTGTCTCAACCCATACTTTCCGAACACTCAATGCCACCTTTATAGCCACCCAGTTACGGTGTGGTGTTTGATGTCATCAAAGCATCCTTCCGGTGATGGTGATAAGCATGATCTCATGGTCAAAGGAATTAGGTTACTATGTATCAGAAAGCATATAGCAATTGAACTATTAAAATGACTGACTTGATCTTTATGCTACGCTTATCTATATGAGTATGTCCATCATATCATTCTCCTAACGATATGATCTTGTTGTTAATAACATCTCAATGTTCATGATAGGGAAACCACAATCATTTATTAACCAACAAGCTAGTATTATAAAGAGGCTTTACTAGGGACTAGTTTACAAATCACACAAGTATTAATGTTTCCTTGTTAATATTGTTATAGCATGAATGTAAACATTTATCATAACACAAAGATATAATAATAACTACATTTATTATTGCCTCTAGGGAATATCTCCAACATGTCTAACCAGTGATGGTGGTTATGCTTTCTTTTTTCTAGTTCTGGTGCTGCCTTGCTGTGTCGACAACACACATTCTTCATGCAATGACTGTGCTGCTTACTTGTTTGCTGTGATGTGTGGATAAGATCAAGGGAATGCCTGATATTTCCTGATCTTGTACTATAGATTTCCTTATTTCATCTTGATGGATACAACAGTCATTTGGTTCAGTTAAATGGGCCTTTTCCCCTAATCAGATATTTGTGGCTTTTACATAGCAATTGAGCTATTGCTTAATTGCCATGTGACTTAATGAAGACCAAGAAGAATAAAAGAAGTTTAGTTAGGTTTTATTTTTTAATCTTGTTGTAATTTCCCTTTTATTCACCTATGTAAAGATTTTGTATGATTATTGTGTTTGTAAATAATAAACTATTTATTTATTAATTCTTCCTTTGTAAATCCTAATTGTAAAAACAATGTCATATATTAAGAATTCTTTTATTTATCTATTGTAAAATAATACTATATGCATATATATTTATATTAATAAAGAATCCTTTTTATATTATTTATATAATCATTTAAGTTCAAGTTATTAAATATTTCCAATTCCTATTTGTGAATTTTTATAAATTCATTTGAAATTCAAATTTGAAATTCAAATACATGTTTGAACAAATTTTCCCCGAAACAAAGAATTCTACAAAGGTCATGTTGAAATCTATCGCACTTGCTCCGAAGTTTCCTTCAGTACAAGAGAGATCCCGGTCCCTCTATAGCTCTTTTAGTTTTGCGCGAAAATTCCCCGGATTTTCTTATTCATGAATGAAATGCACAAACCTGTGTCCTCTCTATTTCTAGGTGCTTATCATGGGATGTTACATATCATTAGGAGAATGGTGTGATGGACATACTCCTATAGTTAAGCGTAGCATAATATCAAGTCATTTCAATATTTTGTTTGCTATAAGCTTTCAGATACATAGTAACCTAAATCCCCCGACCATGAGATCATGTTAATCACCATCACCGGATGGATGCTTTGATGACATCAAACACCACTTCGTAACTGGGTGGTTATAAAGGTGGCATTGAGTGTTCGAAAAATATGTGTTGAGGCACATGGATCAAGAGTGGGATTTGTCCATCCATATGACAGATAGATACTCTGGGCCCTCTCGGTGGAATGTCATCCAATTGGCTTGCAAGCATGTGACTGGCTCACAAGGGATCACATACCACAGGAACGAGTAAAGAGTACTTATCAGTAACGAGGTTGAACTAGGTATGCAGAGATACCAACGATCAAACCTCGCATAAGTACAGTATCACGGGACAAATGGAAATTGGTATCATATGTAAATGGTTCATTCGATCACAAAGTAATCATATAAATATGTGGGAGCCATATGAATTTCCATATTCCTCTATTGGTTATTAATCGGAGAAGAGTGACGAGGTTTAATCTCGTCAATGCCCATTGTTATGGACTTGGGTTTTGGAGAAGATGGCGATGCTGGAGATCGTGACACGGTTAACAGACAAGCAACCAGGGTGTAACACCCTCAGAATCGACCCTATGTAAGTTTCAGCGATTCCCGCCAAACCCGCATAGAAACGATTCAAAGGTGCCCACCAGGCACTTTCGTGCGGGTGGAAAACGAAGTAATAACATTACACAACAGTCCTCGATGGGACCCACAGAACAGATATATATACAACACGACTCCATGAGTCAAGAATACAGATATAATATACAAAGATCCAAATCACCTTGAAAATGATAGAGCGTCCGACTACGGACAAGATGCAAATGGGGCTAAGAGCCCTGAAGAATAACCAATGGCGTCCATAACCCTGCCCAGGCCAAGCCGGAAGGGTAACCCTGCTAACGACGTCGATCTCAAAACCTGCTTAAACAAAAGGGGTGCCGACAAAGGCAAAGGAAAAAGAGGAGCGTCAGTACTGAGGCCAGTACACGGCGAGGCTAGAATTCGGCGGTCCTCGCCTACACAGGTATGGTGGGATGAAGCGGCAGCGCAGCATGCACTAAACAACCTATAGAGACTCGATACCACTAGCGGCTATCAGAGAGGGGTAAGAAAGACCTATTCGGATCCAACCTGAATCTAACACCAAACAAACCCATCCTGGTATTTCCCCCTCGAGACCAAACGAGGAAGTCAACCGAGGAACTCACACAGTTGGCAGTTTTATTTATTTAGTTATCGTTGCAGCAATTACTAGTCAATTACAGATAGTCATCCTGATAAAATAAGCAGTGGGCACTTTTATTTAACCATTCCATTGTAGTTGCAACACTTACTAGTCAGGTACAATTAGCATGAGATATCCCAAAACCCAGCAGTTGTTGGTACTTTTATTTAGCCATTCCGTTATAGTTGCAATACTTACTAGTCAGATACAATGGTCGCAAGCGACAACCCAAACAAGCAATTGTTGGCAGTTTTATTTAGCCATTCCATTATAGTTAAGCTGATTACTAGTCATTATAAAGTCAAATTTATAGCACTACTTTAGTTATAGTTGTCTATGATCGAGATACTGTGCTCCAAGTCGTCCATAACCGCGGACACGGCTTTCAGAAAGTTTTACCCTGCAGCACACTCGATCAACCTCGGAAAAACCAAATCAAAACCCAACGAGGCTTTCACGACAAAGCAATCACAGGATTCAGAAATATTTCAGGGGGCCACCCCTTGGAGTACACCCGCAACGAAACTGGCCGGCTCCGAGACGGACTCAAGGTTTGTGGGGCCGGCTGTAAACGACTGGGAACCCGAAAACTCGGGCTTGTCGATACCACGAAAACGGGTCACGATCCTAAACAGTACAGGTGCTCCTCGCACAATCGTAAATAAAGCAGTAAAGCATGGCATAAGTACAGGATAGTAAATAAAACCTCAAACTAGTTTGTGGCCCCAAGAAATAAGAATGAATCAAGCTCTGGCTCAGGGGGGTCCCATAATTCCCCCGCATGTGGATAGCGCGAATATTCAAGGAACAGGTATCAAGTACTCGGGGTCTTACGGGACACAGGTGGACGGTTAACAACCAAATAACATCTATTGCCCACCTGTGCCTCTGCTTACCTACTTCAATTTTAGTTGTTAAACAATAATTAAAGTTATGATCATCTCCAACAATAACCATGCGGCAATACTCCAACCACTGTGGTACTCGACAACACGCAACAGCACTTGAGCCAGCGACTACGACGCGCAGGTCCAACTATCTACCAAACAACAGGTAATAGGAGGTGTCCAAGGCAATATAAAGCTGCAAGGGATATCACGAGTACGAAAACTAGAGCATCGCAACACAGATAGCAATAGATCAACAGGAGGGAATAAATACTATAAAAGTAAGATAGGTAGAAAGGGGGAGATGCTCGCCTGAAAACATTGTCGAAGGTTCATCCGAAGATCGGGGCGAAGCTCACATCAACTCAACGGCCTTATCCGCGAAGAAGCAAAACACTAGAATAAACACCGGATGCACTTTTTAATACTACGGCAAAAGATCGGGCATGATGCATGTATGATGTATGACATGGCAAAGGTGCGATGCAACTAGGCAATATTAAGCGGAACCGGGGGTCCCGACAATTAAATATATGATTCTAGTTATTCAGATACCCCGCAATTTAAATGTTGTTTTAACATGGCAGAAGATAGCACCGGTTCGCTACACAAATTTAAATGGGACCAATATACGACTGGATTTGCCCGCATATGGGCCCCATGTTTAATTTAGGTGAATTGGCATAAGGTCCCCCAAACCACACCATATGTATGCGAGCATGTACACATTAATATGCAACAAGTTATATATTTCATTTATAAAATAGGGGCTCGGAGAAAGGTCACACATTAGGGTCACAGATCTTGGTTCCGGGGTTCGGGGTTCGGTCTCAGGGTTCAGGGTTCGACGGGAAACGAGGTTCGGACTCCGGGATTTAGGGTCTTCGGATCTGTGAAGGAGGTCATGGCGCCCCGAGGAGGAGGTCTTGGCGTGCCGAGGGTTCGGTCTTCAAATCCCGGGAAGGATGTCTTGCGGTATCCCGGGAAGGCGATCTTGACGCTCGGTGCCCATGAAGTAGAACTTGTCGCCCGTCTTTTGTCGGTGGTGAACTTGAGCGATGGTCTTCGGGTCCGGGAAGAAGCACTTGGCGTGGCGCCGGTTACGGGATCGGTCTTTAAATCCGTGAGGCGATCTTGGCGTTCTTCCGGTTCGGGTCCTGGCGCTTCGGATCGGTCTTCAGGGTTGACGGGATCGGCGAAGGAGAACTTGTCGGTCCCAGGTTCCATGTTGGCATTCTCGGTGTCCCGCAGTGAAGTGCTTGTCGTTTTGTGGCGTGCTTGGCGGTCATCGGGTTCGGCCCCGATGGTCGTTGGCGATCTTGGGTGCATCAAGACTGGCCATAGGGGACACAAGCAGAATCCCGTGGCACACATGCACGAGCACACATAGACGCACGCGCGTACAGCGAGCGAGCGACAGAAGGGGGGGGGGGGTAACAAATCGAAACATGGCAGAAACGGAGTGGAAGAATCCCTGAGGGGCGGCTACGATCCACGGCCTGGCGTTCACTGAAGGAGGAGGCGAGGGCGGGTCCCACGACGAGCTCCGATGGGGTGCTCAGGAACAAAGGAGGACGACGAGGCGTGGACAAGCGGAGGAAGGCCGGCGAATGGAGGAAGGCCGGCGAGCACCGGGCGCAGCGGAGGAGGACGTGCGCTGGCGACGGGAGCACGCGAGGTGGGGTCCGGCGGCGAGGCGGTCGGGCTCGGCGACGCGGGGCGGTTGGCCGCCGGAGATGGTGGAGGAGGGAGGCGCTTGGGGCCGCGGGGAGGACGTGGTCGGCGAGGAGGCCGCGGGCCGGGCTCAACGGGAACGGCGGAGAGGCCGAGGTCGTCACGGCGGCGGCGGCCTGCGGTGGTTGAGCGGGGCCGACGGGGACGCGCGGTCGGGGCGGAGGAGCAGAGGATGGAGGGGACGCCGGCAACGGAGGCGCGCTCGCGGGGACGGGCGAGCCGGAGGGCGGAAGGAGGGGGTCGCGGTCGTGGCAAGGCGCTCCCGGCGGCGCGAGGCGAGCAGAGGCGGGCGGAGGACGGAGGGGAGGAAGAAGGAGAGAGGCGGGGCGGGTTTGCGTGAGGGAGAGAGGTGGGAGCGGACGGTGCGGGAGGGAGAGAGGAGCGGGAGGTGGGGGGTGGGACCGGGGCACGGGGATCGGGTCAGGGGCGGCAGGTGGTGGGCGTCGGGTGCGTGCGTGCCTGTGGTGTTGCGTGGGTTGTGGGGCGACGTGGCCGGGTGGGGGCAGCAGGTGGGGCGCGGTGGGAGCAAGGTGAGGCAGGGGGTTTGACCGGGCAGGTGGGGTGTGTGTGGTGTTCGGTGGGTGAGGGAGTGGGGTGAGGTGGCAGGTGGGGAGGAGGGAGAGAGGTGAGGTGGCGAGAGAGGATTGGGTGGGGTGAGGTGGAGGGGGTTTGGGTAGACTTGGATTGGGTAGGAAAAGATTAGGAATTAGACAGGCCGGGTTTGTACTGGGGGTGGCCGACTGGGTCGGATCGGCCCGGTTTGGCTGCCCCCTAAAAATAATATAAATATTTATTATTAAAAACGAGGCGTTTGTAACCCGTTGGCAGACAAAACGAAATAATCCGGAGACCCGGGTTTTGTGTTTGAAACAAGGACGGGGCGTTTAGAAAACAAAAATAGGTTTTTTCCGCAATTAGTTTTACGCAAGCAAATGCAAGATGATGGCGATGCTCAAATGCAATGTGGCATGATGACATGAGCATGCGGTCATGACGATGCAATGCACGAAAACAACGCGATTTTCTAGTAGTGGTTTTAGCGGGATGCCACACAGGGGACACGAGATTTACCCAGGTTCAGGCCCCCGGAGGGAAAACCCTACTCCTGCTTGTCTGCTCTTTGATTACGGCGGAACCGAAGGTTACAGGGTACGCAGATTCGATCTGGCGTGGATGCGTGTGCGAAAGTATGAGTCGAGTTTTTCTAGGACGTGCCCTCCTGGCCTTTATATAGACTTAGGCAGGTCCCGGGCGTAGTCCTAGTCGGTTACAAGTTCTAGGGTTTTACCCCTTTGAATTTCCTATCTCCTCTAGTCTTGCTCTCCAAGGATCCAAAGACGTCATGGGCCTTGGCCACCCGAAAATCTTCATGGGCCAGCGTAGTCTGCCGTGGGCCTTCCTTGGGCTGGACTAGGTATGCTGAAGTTACGTACCCATAGGGTATAACCATGTTAGTAGCCCCCGAGTCTCCATCCGAAACGTAGATTCGGGTGGAGACTTAGTTGTCTTGAACCTTGTATTTGGATGTCGTAGTCGAAAGTTGTGTCGAGTGCGAAGCACTTCACCCGGAAGTTCATCGGGTTAGCTGAATTTGTTCGGCTGTTGTAAAGGAATCGACATCATGGACGTAGTCAACACAATGGACTATAGGGTGCGCGACCAGCGCTCCCTATGGGTGTAGCCCCCGAGTGTCTGTTCGAGTCGTAGACTCGAGCAGATACTTTAATTCAGCCGTTGTTTGCTTTAGGTCCGTAGGACACAATTTTTTCGGATGCTTGAATCAATCCTCCCTATGGGAGTAGCCCCCGAGTCCGTAGTGGAGTCGTAGACTCGGCGTAGGACTCGAAGATCTTGTGTGTGTGCGACCAGCGCTCCAGTTTGGAGTATCCCCCGAGTGTCTGGCGAAGTCGTAGACTCGAGTCTTGTATCGTGCAGTTGTAGCCGAAAATCTCGTGGGTGTACCGCTGACCCGGAAGTACGTCGGGTGCGCGACCAGCGCTCCTGATAGGAGTAGCCCCCGAGTGTCTAGTCGAGTCGCAGACTCGAGTGGAGACTCATGCTAGGAGAAACCACTGACCCGGAAATGCATCGAGTCAGTGTCTCACGCATAAGGAGCCGAGAATTAACGTAGCGGAGTCGTCGTTCCGGATGAAGTGGACGCCGTTTCTTCTGTCGGGTGTGCGACCAGCGTCGCGTCTTTGTAGCATCAAGCGATGCAACCATCCGAGGAGGGACTCGACTCGGGCCTTGAGTGTATGGCGTAGCCAGCTGTTTTGTCGACTCCTGTTGGAGGACCCGATAGAATAGCTCGACGTAGTCGACGTCCTTGTAAGCTGCAGAAAACATAAAAATTTGTGAAGTACTTATATTTTGCAAGAAATATTTGCCTGTCGGCTTGTATAGTAAGATTCTGGTGCCGATCGAGTCGACACTTTTGCACTGTATGCTAGGCCTTTTCGTTAGCCTGATTACCCTTAGTCTTAGTACCTTGCCGAGGTACTCGAAGTTCAAGGATTCGACGATCAGGAAGAATCAGCTACTCGGGCTGTCGCGTTCGAGGTGCTCGAGTGCGTGGAGCCGATGGCACATTAGGTTACTCGAAGAGGACGCATCCCCCGAGTATTTCGAGTGCGAGTTAAAAAAGAAAATAAAATTAACCCTGAGTAGAGAACTTAGCTTTGTTGGTTGTTGGCGAGGTGAAGGGTCGTGAGCCAACGCGACCTGCGGGTCGCGGTCTTGAGAGTCGTCGTGGAGAAGTTGACGCTGTAGCGGATCACGCGGCGGACGTAGTCGACGCGGCGGACCACACTCGTAGCAGCGACGGGTTCCTGGGGTCGATGGCGGCATCGAGTTGTGCATCCGAAGATTGTCGCAATCGAAGACCACACTGGGTTGTCGCATCCGAAGGATGCAGCGGGTCACCGCAGCCGAAGGCCATAGAATTCGCCGGAGCCGAAGACCGCCGCGGGTCGCTGGAGCTCGGAGTTCACGGCTGGTCACGCGATGGAGGGAGCCCCCGAGCCCCCGAGTCGTTGGAGCTGAAGATCATAGAGGATCGCCGGAGTTGAAGATTATGCGGATGTTGCAGTCAGGACCGTAGAAGGTCACCGCAAAGGATGGTCGAAGTCGAAGACCATGGCGGGTCACCAAAGCAGAGTCGGCGCAGCCCTCGACTGTACCGCGTGATTGACGGAGACGACGTAGCACGAAGTCGATGCAGTAGGTCGCGTGGCGTTTAACTGGATGAAGTCGATTCCGGCTCACTACGTGAGCTGCCGGAAGATGGCGAAGAGGGCACATCAGAAGTTGACGGCGATGGAGGATCCCGTGGTGGAAGTTGTTGGCTGCCACAGCGAAGCCGGAGTATGTTTCGAGTTGTCCATAGAGCCCAATAATTTATCAATATAGTATAATACTGACTCGCTTGTCTTGAAAACCATGCACACGTCGGTGTACAAACACTAATTCCAGCTAGCACCATGATCCATGCTTTTCTTTTGTCCGCGTACGATTAGCACTTCCGGCCGCAGAATCCATGCGGCCATATGTATCTTAAAGCATGTAACTTCACGTATGTGGCATAGTAGTACAATGATCGTTACCCTCCAGGTTGCCTTTTCCTCCTCGGAAACTGGAATCAACACGGAGTCGAGAGTTGGACTGCTGCTGCCTCTTGACTTCTTATTTTTCTGGTATCCTTGTCGTGATGCACCAAATCGATGGCTGCTAGCTGATCAGATCAGATTGATCTAGATGATTAAATAAACTTCATCATTGGGACTTGAACCACTATTAATTTTTGCCCGCGCGTCATCGAGGAACAGATCTAGACGTATCTGATACAACCCGATATCAAGAATTCTTCTGGTGCACGCTATGATTGCCATCCTTGCAGATTTGTTTCCCGAAAATCCGCGAGTCGTAGACATCCAAGGTTGAAGTCGACAAATCATAGATTGCTGGTGATGGGACCATCACGATCGCACAATCAGCGCCCCTGATTCCCACGGTCGGCGCAATTGACGAGGTTTAATCTCGTCAATACCCATTGTTATGGACTTGGGTTTTGGAGAAGATGGGGATGTTGGAGATCGTGGCACGGTTAACAGACAAGCAACCAGGGGACACGAGATTTACCCAGGTTCAGGCCCCCGGAGGGAAAACCCTACTCCTGCTTGTCTGCTCTTTGATTACGGCGAAACCGAAGGTTACAGGGTGCGCAGATTCGATCTGGCGTGGATGCGTGTGCGAAAGTATGAGTCGAGTTTTTCTAGGACGTGCCCTCCTGGCCTTTATATAGACTTAGGCAGGTCCCGGGCGTAGTCCTAGTCGGTTACAAGTTCTAGGGTTTTACCCCTTTGAATTTCCTATCTCCTCTAGTCTTGCTCTCCAAGGATCCAAAGACGTCATAAGCCTTGGCCACCCGAAAATCTTCATGGGCCAGCATAGTCTGCCGTGGGCCTTCCTTGGGCTGGACTAGGTATGCTGAAGTTACGTACCCGTAGGGTATAACCATGTCAAAGAGTCTCGATCATGTCTGCATAATTCACGAACCATAGGGAGACACACTTAAGGATTCGATGTTGTTTAGTAGATATGGAATGTGAGTAAGAGACTGAATGTTGTTCGGAGTTTTGGATTGGATCTGGGACATCACGAGGAGATCCGGAATGGTTCGGAGAATAAGATTCATACAAGGAAAGTCCGATTTCGAAGTTCGGGAATGGTTTCGGTGTTTTCACCAGAATGTCATAGAAGGGTCTAGAAGGTCCACCGATACGTAGTGGGAAGGGAACATGGACGTGTCATAACAAAGTGGAATGGTTGCATCATGTCCTAGGTCACTTGGCTGGGCAATGGGAAGAGAGAAATCAAACTCTAGTTTGAAAGTCAAATCCCAACATGGTTGCCTAGTGGAGGTAGGGAAGGAATCCCACTTAAGGAAGGATTCCTCCCTCCCCTTGCCACCAGCACAAGGAGGAGTTAGGGGAGGACTCCCCTCCCCCAACCGCCTCTCCCACCTATATAAGGAGGGGTAGGGCGCCCCTACCTCTCAACACAAACCCTAGCTTGGCCGCGCCACCACCCCAAGTCGCCGCCGCCCTAGGGATCTCCCAAGTCACCGCCGCCTAGGCACTCTCTAGCCGCCGGCCACTACCATACCTCGGCCCTCTAAAACCAAGATCGTCGAGGCCCTCTTCTACTCCACCATACCCGCTCCGGCTTAGGTGAAGCCCTGCGGAATTTCCCCTCTACTTCCACCACCATGCCGCCGTGCTACTGGAATCGCGAGGAGAGATCTAAAACCTACGCTGCTTGCTGGAAAAGGGAGAGGAAGGTCTTCATCGAGTACCGAACGTGTGACCGACTGCAGAAGTGCTGCCGGAACGCGGCGCCAGAAGGATCATCTTCACGATCTTGAGATCGGCAAGTGAATGACTACATCAACCACGAGAATCCGACCTTGTTAACCGCTTTGGAATCTTCGAGGGTTAGTACTCTATCAACTCGTTGCACCGATCTAGTAAATTAGATCTTGGCTTATGTGTGTTCATGCGGTATAATTTTTTATTTTCTATGCTATGAACCCCTGTGGCGACTTCAGCCTCTTCTTTCAATGTGTTATGTGGAAAGATCTGGGTTTTTTCAACCCTCTAGTTTGGTTGTGAACTATTGCAAGGATGTGGTGCATGGGGTGCTACCTCTACCAATGTTCGCTCGGTGACTACTAGATGTCGTTGTTTGCGGTGAGTGTCTATTGCAGTCTTCAAAGTCTTATTTGGTGAGGGCGTTTGTAGGTGCCCCTGCTACTCACCGCAAGTTCAATGTTTATTCGACCTCTGGCGGATGACAAGCAATCGAAGAAAGGAGACAGTCATCATGATTTTTGATGTTGTTATAATTTTACCTGTCTTTTTGTGTCTCTCGCTCTGCCGCTCGCATTGTCATTGATAAATATCAGATGCTAGTATGTAAGATATCCTTTGGGTGCCTTTTCTCAAAAAGAAAAAAAACTTAACACTGGCACTTGTTTAGACTTTCCTTTCAAATCTATTCCCTCTGTTTCAAAATATAAGATGTTTTAGGTTTATAAAGAGAATGTATCTAGACTTATTTTAGTGTGTAGGTTCACTCTAAACCTCAATGAACCTACATACTAAAAGTAGTCTAGATACATTCTCTTCACAAACCTAAAACATCTTATATTTTGAAACAGAGGGAGTATTTCCACTTCAGTCAACGCCTCGAGCTTGAATTAGCATATCGACGGCTCACTCGGTGAAGTGAGGCTAAAATAGATGAGGTGAAGGACTCACAAAATGCACGTCGGACCAATTCACCGTGGTCGAATTTGCTCGAAATCGATCAGATTTAGTCAAATTTTATTGAATTGGACTAATTTGCACCGGGGCCACAAGTTATGAGAATAATTTTGTCCAATTTAAGTGGGACTGTTTTGCACCACAAGCATGATGTATGACTAAAAATATATATACCTCATAACTTAAGAGTGTCACTTGTTTGGAGTTTCCTTTCAAATCTATTTCCAGTTCAATTGTAACCGATGAGCTGTACATGTATGTACATATAGATGCATCAATTTAAACGATTATACTCCATCAGTTTTAAAATATAAAATATTTTAGCTTTGTAAAGTAAATGTATCTAAACTTCTATTAGTATGTAGGTTCACTTAGATTTAGAGTGAATCTACACGTTAAAAGAAATTTAGATATTTTTTTTTTACAAATCTAAAACATCTTATACTCCCTCCGACCATATTAGTTGACACAAATTCACATCAACTAATATGGGTCGGAGGGAGTATTTTAAAACGGACGGAGTACAACACCGGCTTACAAGCATTGAAGCACGTACATCAAACATACCGCATGTTGCCTCATGTACAAACCAACTCATATACGCACATTTTCTCAAAAAAAAAAAACTAATATACGCACATCAATCGATCCCTCTCATCTCTTACACCACAGATTTTCAAGATTCATACGGTGAAGAGCCGTTGGAAGGACTGATTGTATTAGGCCAGAGCCCGGTAGACCTGGGCATGGGCTGCCCGGCCTGGCCCAAAAAAAGCCTGACGGGCCAGGTTTTTAAGGTCTATGGGCCGGGCCTGGGCTCCAGATTTGCAGCTCGAAGGCTGTAGGGGCTGGGCTTGGGCTAGAGAAAAATGCAAAATAGGAAAGAGCTCGGCCCGACGGCCTGAAGGAATATACGTTACATGGGCCGGGCTCGGACTTAGTTTTCAGGCCCGACAGCCGGGCCGGGCCAGGTTCGCGCCTGGGATTTGCACGACCGGGCTTTGTTAGGCCCAACCCAAGCCTGGCCCGGCCCAAAAATGCCTAGGTATACCGAAGGATTGCAAGTGCTTCCCAAGGTTAGATAAACCTAGGTCTATTCTAGGGAAAAAGCTACTATATTGCATCTGTAATCCGGATCGAAGGTATCATCACCCTATCCCCCCTCATCACTCTTGTTTGACGGCCACATCGGCGGCCAGAGGAATGGGGTTCCGTCCTCTTTGTACTTTTCTCATAGGTCATGTTCCCATTGGTTTTTGTCTCACTGGCGACATCGGCGAGGTGGCAACGTTGATGGTGCATTGGAATAGGGTTTCTTCGGTCTCTTTCTACCTCGAGGGCATTCGATTCGACATCAGCGAAGGGCCCATAATAGTTAGCATCGTCATATCAGTTGGTTCTCTTTGGGTCTTAGCAGTTGATGGTGTCTTTCAAGGGAAACGACCGGGTGATTATTGGTGTGGCCACTTTGACCTCTTCTTTCGTTGTGTAAGATCTGGTTTACCCTCTAGATTGGTTGTGTACGATTGCAAGCATGTGATGCGTGGAGTGCTACCCCTACCGATGTTTGCTCGGCGATTACTGGATTTACCACCTTGTTTTGTCTCCTCGATTGCTCTAGCCATCCATTGTTGAATCAATTCTTTTGAGATGTCCTCATTTGCGGTGAATGACTATTGCAGTCTTCAAAGTCTTATTTGGCAAGGACGTTTGTAGGAGCACCCTATTCCTTACTGCAGGTTCAGTGTTTTTTTACCTCCGTCTGACAACAAGCAAGCCAAGGAAGAAGACGGCCAACATCATTTTTTATGTAATTTTAATTCTATTGGTCGTTTTGTGTCCTATGGTCTATTGATCGCACTGTCTTATGTTTTCATTGATAAATATCAGATACAATCCTTTGGGTGTCTTTTCTCAAGAAGAAAAAAAACTTAACAGTTGCACTTGTCTAGACTTTCCTTTCAAATCTATTACCACTTCACTTGTAACCGAAGAGCTGCACATATACATGTATGTACATAGACACATCAATTACAACACCGGTTTACAAGCATTGAAGCAGGTACATCAAACATACCGCCTGTCGCCTCATGTACACACCAACTCATACGCACATCGATCGATCCCTCTCATAACACGCATGTGCCCAACTTACACCATACAGATTTTCAAGATTCATACACGGTGAAGAGCCGTCGGAAGGACCGATTGTATTAGGCCGGAGGATGCTGTCGTGTTGCTGCGTCCCCCGACTCACCCGTCCCGCCGTACTCGTTGGTGTACTCCCCGCTACTCTCGAACGCGACCTGCCTCAGCCTGTTGATGTTGGCCGCGTAGTTCCCGGACTCGTCGGAGCTGTAGACCATGCTCTGCCCGGGCTTCACCCCTTCGTTGAGGTCGTCCAGCGACATGTCACCCTCCAGGGCCCGGACTATCTGCTTCATCTTGGGGCGGCGCTTGGCGGAGTGTCGGACCGCGGCGGCGGCGCTGGCGGCCATGCGCTCCATCTCCTGCCGGTCGTACTTGTTCTGCAGGCGCGGGTCGACCACCTCGTCGAACTTGCCGCCTTCCGACAGCGCGCTCGCCAGGAGCGGCCTCGCCTGTTGCCAACCGGCCGCCGGCGCGTCAGAAACGAAGGTATATGTGCGTGCACGGATGCTGCGGGAGATCGAGGGAAAGAGGAGCAGTGTGAGCTAACCCAGTCGACCAAGCTGTCCTCCATGTAGTTGGTGGGGTCGACGGGCCGCCGGCCGGTGATGAGCTCGAGCATCATGACGCCGAAGGAGAAGACGTCCGATTTGTCCGTGAGCTTGCCGCTGGAGGCGTACTCCGGGGCCAGATACCTGCACACGCCAACAGACTGTAATTCTTTCTTTCGATTCGCGCGCGTGTGCCAAACCGCGATGTGTGTGTACTCGTGCTCACCCGAACGTTCCCATGACGCGCGTGGAGACGTGCGTGTTGTTGTCCGTGGTTAGCTTGGCGAGCCCAAAATCCGCAACCTGCCAACATTCAGAGGATCCGAGTTTTTACTCCGATCTTACAAATCGCCTGCATTTGGTCAGTTCAGTAAAGAATAATTACCTTAGCCTCGAAATTTTCGTCCAAGAGAATGTTAGCCGCCTTGATGTCACGGTGGATGATCTTTGGATGACCTTAACGATGCGCGAGCCGGCAATAAGCCAATAATAATCAGATCGTCAGAAGGAAGTTACCATTGATCGATGTCGCCAATGAAACAGAAGAGAACTTACAATCTTCGTGCAGGTAAGCGAGGCCCTTGGCGGATCCCAGCGCGATGGCGAGCCTTGTCGACCACTCCATCACCGGCAGACCCTGCCCTGCAGCGTAGCCACCAAGTGTCAGAATTCAGAAAGATGCGGGTCGTCAGAATGCACTTGAAAAACAAAGAGTAGAAGGACGAACCGTGGAGGTGGCGCTCGAGGGTGTCGTTGGCCACGAACTCGTAGACGAGGAGGCGCTGGGACGGCGCCATGCAGTAGCCGACGAGGGAGACGAGGTGCCGGTGGTGGACGCGGCTGATGATCTCCACCTCCGCCTGGAACTCGCGCTCGCCCTGCCCGCTCCCGGCCTTGAGCTGCTTCACCGCCACCTCCTTGCCGCTCCCCGGGAGCACGCCCTTGTACACGTACCCGAACCCGCCCTGCCCCAGCAGGTTCGCCTGCGAGAACCCGCCCGTCGCCGCGCCCAGCTCCTCGTACGTGAACGAGCTCTGCGACCCGAACCCCAGCGACATGGCGGGGGACGGCGGCGGCAGCGCCCCCGTCCCGTGCGACCCGCTCATCGTCATCTCCTCGCTCAGCGGCCCCTGCCCCGGCGAGTGCTGCTGCCACCCGCCGCCGCCGCGTCCGTCCATCGGCCCGCTGCCCTGCGGCCACTTGTTCGCGTAGTACACGTTCCCTGCATGCACGCGCACGTACGCACGCCGCCATGTCAATTGCCACCCCGGCCCCGTGCATGAATTAAATTAGTATGCGCGCGCTACCGTGCTGGTCGGTGTAGTAGGGCATGCTCATGGGCGGGTGCCGCTTCTTCTTCCTCCTGGCGCAGCACACGCACGCCGTGATGCACAGAAGCAGGGCGAAGACGGCAACGCCGATCACCACGCCGGCGACGATGGCCTTCACGGGCGGAGAATCGTCCTGCTTGCTTCCGCTCTTGCCACGGCCGCTCGAACTGCCCCCGCCCTCTCCCTTGGAATTATTACTCCCGCTCTCGCCGCCGCTGCGTTTCGGAGACTGCGGAGACGGGAGGGCATTTTGTCCTGGCGGCGAGACCTGCGATGGGGGAGACCCGCCGGTATCTGCTGGTGGAGCCGGCGGCGATGAGGGCGTCGACGGTGGTGGGGACGACTGCGTGGACGAATCTTGGCCGGAGGAGGTGGTGGATGATCCCGATGACGAATCTGACTCTTCCGACGACGACGACGACGATGTGGACGAGTCCGAGTTCAGTCCGCCGCCTAGCAGGCCCAGGGGTCCGCGGTTTAGGGGCCCGTTGTCAAGCGGCCCATCCATTGTTGACAGGTTTCCTACTTAGCGTTCCCCGCGGCTCACCAGGATGGAGCTCTTCCTGGTGAAGACGATGACTACACCCTCTAGAAGATTCTCTGGGTCGGAATGGCGCCGATCCTCGTCGCCATCGCCCTCCCCATAATGAACCCCTGGAACAATGTTGGAAGAAAATATTTGAACTGCTGAGATTTCAGACTCTGGTTGGACAAAAAATGATGCTCTATCTGGAACTAATCCACCTCACATTTGAGAATGACCAATCGAAGATCATATTAAGCAAGTGCAAGCCACATTTCATGATTGAAGATGGCGGGAAAAACAAATTATGCCTTGTGTCAATGAAATTCCAAGACAAAATGAATGAATACACGAAAGAACCAATCAACCAACCAAAGATGTCAAAACGTGAAGAAAACGAAGCAGGCATGATGTACCTTCCTTTTCTCCTTGTTCTTTCGCGAAAGAAGAAGAAGAGAAGGGGTTGAAACGGAACCAGGGAGACGGGGAAAGGGAAGTAGGCTTCGGAGGCGTAGGTTTCGTCACATTGCCCAACGCCTCGCCACATTTCTTGGGTACTGGCCATTGATCTCCTTGCGTTTTTCCATTTTTAGCTTCAGGGCAAAACGGGGGGTTGAAAGCCATTGGACCAAAGCTGTCTAACTCTAACCGCATTACTGCACGTGTTGCTCGTGCTTCTGGCCTTCTAGGAGCCTCCATGCGCGTTAACCATGACACTATAGGAAGTGCTGAAACATGACACGGTCCACCAAATAAGTTCTAACTTCTAAGAAGTGTTGATGAAGTTTGCTTACAACAAATACGACCGTGGAAAATGACTCTCAAAATTAGCCGGCATGAACCATTTTCAATAAAAGATCGAAATCAGATACAAACATAACGGCTACCACATGTAGCATACAACAATAACACAACAAAAGACGGAGAAACAAAGTGGGGAAACCGAAAACGAGCAAAATCTACACCACCACCAAGCAATACACTTAGCACCCAGCAACTCTAGAACAAACCTCGAAGAGCATGGATGACTATTATAGGATCAATCAAAATGATCCTGTAGTCGCGACTACGTAGAGAGAGAAACTCGCTTGCTGAGTGATCACTCTACACCTTTAGAACTAGGATATTCACATCCTTAGTCAAAGGGCATCCCCTTGCCGATGTCACCACCGAAGGGCAAGGTTCACCAAGACTAGCAGTGCATCTCCTCTTGGTTTTGAAACAACCATCACAAGAGGAGCGAACCTGAGCACAAAGAGAGGCGACTAGAACCCATACGACATTGAAGGACCACGATCACCGAGACCTCACCGCTAGCACGAACATCCCAAAGAGTAGGCCAACCGAAGTTGCATGAAGGACCAAAGAACTTGGCTTGGCACAAAGACAGAGAGCATTGCACCAAGACCAGATCATGTCGAGCATACCCAATCCAGAAGCACCAAAGCCAATTAGGGGATGGGAACCAAGATGACGCTTCCATGGAAGGGAACGACGACTTAGGCCCAGTTCTTTTGGCGGCTTCTCCGAGAAGACGCCCTATCCCCAACTTTCTAGGGAAGCCGGTTCAAAAAAATTACAAGGCTTTCAAAGTGTTTAAGTCTAAACTAACTTGGAAGCCTCACAAATTTTTTGAACCGGCTTCCCCAGGAAGATGGGGGTAGGGCGGCTTCTCGGAGAAGCCGCCAAAAGAACTGGGCCTTAGGGCGTCGTCTTCACGAGAGTCAGGACAGAGCTTCCGCTCGTTCCCGAATTTTCCCTGATAGCCCACCACAAGTAGGAGATGGGTTCCTCCACGACGCCTCCGAGGAGAATATCGACGCCCAGAATTCCATCCCTACCGGATCCTGGAGACATCAAGCATCCCGACCAGCCGGACGCACCTAGATTAGGAAGAGGCCATCCAAACCAAACACCTGGGGGGGAGGTCCAAATCCCATACCGTAGAAGTTGTAGAGACGACACGACCGAACCAAGCGGAAAAGGCCGACGGCACCCATGCTCCAGATCTGGAGGAGGCCGCGAAGACGCACAGACTTGGGCATGGGAGGTGCACCATCGACAAGCAATGACTAGAGTCTGGCTAGGGAGAAGGGGAAGCGGGTGTAGTAACGATGACATTGATGTAGGTGATATGAGGGTGATGCAGGACCCGAGGGCTTTGAGCAGAGGATATCATGGCGCGAGGGAAACAATCTCGACGCCGCCGGCCACACCTAGGCTTTTCCCGACATCAAGTGCCGGCGATGGCGAGGGGGGTGGGGGGGGTGGGGGAGGAAGGGGGTTCAACCATGGATTTCTAGGGTTCCGTCCAAGTCAACTCACAAGGATATGACACGGGAGACATGTGCGTTTAATCATATGTATTAGACTACTGAATTATGAGTGACTAAGGATACACGTATGGGTAACCTTACAACTAGACTTCTCTAATCGCCCCCGGAGGTGTGGCTATCAGACAATTCGTTTAACCGATGGAATTGGTTGATGACAAAATCGTTCAATGACTCGTATGGTTGCGAGCATCAATCAATAACGAGATAGGTAGTTCGCTTGAGGACACGATTGTCCCACTCTTCAAGTCTTGGTGGTACATCATGTAGTGAGTTCCAAACATGCACACAACGTGCTCTCACATCATTAAGTTATACATGCATTTCAGGAAGCACGATCAGAAGTTGCACTTGTGAATCACGTCATTGCACACAGAATATGCTCTCATACTTGAGAAAATCGTTAATCATCGAAGTCGCATGGGGAAAAGATCCAGTGATTACTCCGTAGGGCACCATGATTCTATCCGAGAGCCGGGCGACACCGACCCTGACCCCGACCCCGATTGCCACCCAAGCCAGCACCCGACTCCACCGGCGACTGTGACATCGACCTCGGCCCGGATCGCCACCTAGGCCACCACCACTACTCCACCGTAGGCTATCCCGGAGGCTCCTTCTACCATGGTGTATGCTCTCATGGTTAGATTTCCGTAGCCATGTGAGGCCGACATGTGCCCACTTTTTCTTTGCTAGACTTGATTTGCAGCGATTTGAGACGATGTGATCGTGGGGACTATGTGATCGGTTTGTAGGTGTCAAAACTATGTGATCAGCGATATTTATCATATTTGAAATTTTCATCCATTTGGGGGCGTTTGGGGGCTGCGGCTAGGAACTGGTGCCGCCCGATAGGAGTTAGTTGTGTCGGCCGACCCCATAAGGCCAAGCACTGGACGCCGTATGTGGGCACGAGTGGAGATGCTCTTAGGGCATATCCACCGGGCCGACCCAATCGGTCGACCTAAACGGTTTGTTTCTATCCGTTTGGGTCGGGTCACAGTCGCTTTTGGGACAGGGTTCGGTCGACCGCACTCACCGGTGCGACCCATCTGTCCACGCTTGGCCATTGCCAACGCCGACATATTTCTAGTGTCTTCCCGCCGCCACGTCGTCTCCCGCCGCTTTCCCCCAGTTCTGGGGGTTTTCCGTCGCGTCCAGGCGTGGCCATAAAAAGTGAAGTTCGCTGAGATATCTTCGACCAGACCCGCACCACCCCCAACACAAAACCACCATGCCTGTCCATCGACGTCGACCCCACGAGCTCCATGAAAACCCCGATGCCGACAGAGAAGAGGTGCCCGAGCTGTTGGAGATATGCCCTAGAGGCAATAATAAATGTAGTTATTATTATATCTTTGTGTTTATGATAAATGTTTGCATTCATGCTATAATAGTATTAACAAGGAAACATTAATACTGTTGGAGATATGCCCTAGAGGCAATAATAAATATAGTTATTATTATATCTTTGTGTTTATGATAAATGTTTACATTCATGCTATAATAGTATTAACAAGGAAACATTGATACTTGTGTGATTTGTAAACTTAATTTGAAGTCCCTAGTATAGCCTCTATACATCACTAGCTTGTTGGTTGATAAATGATTGTGGTTTCCCTATCATGAACATTGAGATGTTATCAACAACAAGATCATATCGTTCGGAGAATGATATGGTGGACATACTCCTATAGATAAGCGTAGCATAAAGATCAAGTCATTTCAATAGTTCAATTGCTATATGCTTTCTGATACATAGTAACCTAATTCCTTCGACCATGAGATCATGCATATCACCTTTACCGGATGGATGCTTTGATAACATCAAACACCACACCGTAACTGGGTGGCTATAAAGGTGGCATTGAGTGTTCGGAAAGTATTGGTTGAGACACATGGATCAAGAGTGGGATTTGTCCATCCATATGACGGATAGATATACTCTGGGCCCTCTCGGTGGAATGTCATCCAATTAGCTTGCAAGCATGTGACTGGCTCACAAGGGATCACATATCACGGGAACGAGAAAAGAGTACTTATCAGTAACGAGGTTGAACTAGGTATGCAGAGATACCGACGATCATAACCTCGGATAAGTAACATATCATGAGACAAAGGGAAATTGGTATCGTATGTAAGTGGTTCATTCGATCGCAAAGTAATCGTAGAAATATGTGGGAGCCATATGAATTTCCAGATTCCTCTATTGGTTATTGTTCGGAGAAGTGTCTCGATCATGTCCGCATAATTCACGAACCGTAGGGAGACACACTTAAGGATTCGACGTTGTTTTGAAGTAGTTATGGTATTATGAGAAAGAGACCGAATGTTGTTCGGAGTCTCGGATGGGATCCGGGATATCACGAGGTGATTCGGAATGGTCCGGAGAATAAGATTCATATAAGGAAAGTCCCGTTTCGGAGTTCGGAAATGATTCCGGTGAATGTTCTAGAAGGTTCCGGAATATCCGGCACTCCGGGAAGGGGGAGGGGTACATGAATGTGTCATTACATATTGGAATGATTGCATCATGTACTAAGTGTTCTTGCTGTTCCAAATAAAGGATTAAATTGAATCCTAAAACAGAAAAGTCAAATGTCCAGTTTGAAAGTCAAACGGCGAAAACAGGAAACTGTGGGAAACAAGCAAGAGGAGGCAAAACCGACTTGGGGGAGGAGTCCCTCCTCTCCAAGCCGGCGCGCCACCCAAGGCCGACTTGGGGAGGGACTCCCCTCCCCTTGGCCGCGCCTCCCACCTATAAGAGGAGGGGCAGGGCCTCCTCCTCTAGACACACAAGTTCCTATCCTCTAATCTCCGGTTTAGAGCCGTTTTGGTTTAGAGCTTCTAATTGCCCTAGCCTTCGGTTTAGAGCCTTCTAATTGGTGTGTCTAATCCCTAGACCACTAATAGCCCTCTCTCATACTCCACCATACTCGCTCCGGCTTAAGGCGAAGCCCTGCGGGATCTCCCCTCTACTTCCAGTACCACGCCGCTGTGCTGCCGGAATCGCGAGGAGAGTGCTACAACCTCCGCTGCCTGCTGGAACAAGGGAGAGGAAGGACTTCGTCGAGTACCGAACGTGTGACCGACTGCGGGAGCGCTGCCGGAACGCAGCGCCGGAAGGATCGTCTACATGATCTTGAGATCGGGAAGAGTACGACTACATCACCCACGAGAATCCGCTCTCGTTAAACACTTTGGAATCTTCGAGGGTAAGTTATTCCATCGACTCGTTGCTACAATCTAGTAGATAGATCTTGGCTTGTTTGTTTGTATGCGATAGAAATTTTTTGTTTTCCATGCTACGAACCCCTACAGTGGTATCAGAGCCGAGTCTATATGTAGATCTGTTGCACGAGTAGAACACAATGGTCATTGTGGGCGTTGATGCTTTTATTGTCGATTGCTTCTTGTGTACTTTGCATCTTGCGGTATGTTGGGATGAAGCGGCCCGGGCTAACCTTACATGACATCGTTCATGAGACTTGCTCCACGCTTGACATGCAACTTGTATTGCATAAGTGGCTTTGCGGGTGCCTGTTTCTCCTAGCATAGTTAAGATCCAATTTACAACGGGTGATCAACAATGCTAGTATCAATGTTGTGGTTCTTGTTCGTAAGTTAGAACGACACTTATTGAAAGCCCCAAACCACGTAAAATATGCAAAGAAAGTAGAGGCGTCTAACTTTGTTTTGCAGGGGTGTGCAGTGATGTGATATGGCCATGATTGTGATTATATTTGATGTATGCAATGTTCCTTATTGTAAGTTGGCAACCGGCAGGAGCCATATGGTTGTCTTTAATTTATGTTAAGACCCGCGTGTCTATTCAAAGTAGTTGTAATAGTTGAAGCCGGTGGACGACAACCATGGAGAAGCGTCATTGACCTTGATGCAATGCCGGTGATGATGGAGATCATGTTCGTGCTTGAAGATGGAGATCGGAAGCACAAAGAAGAAAGGCCATATCATATCACATATATATTGAATTGCATGTGATGTTAATCCTTTATGCATCTTGTATTGCTTAGTAGACGACGGTAGCATTATAAGATGATCCCTCATGCACATCAATTTCAAGTCATAAAGTGTTCACCCTTAGTTAGCACCGTTGCTAAAGCTTGTTGTTTCGAAGCACCACGTGATGATCGGGTGTGTTAGATTCTGCAAGTGTATACAACGTGAGCAAGCCAGATTTGCTCATGCGGAAACTAAGGATTGATCTTGACGAGCCTAGCATGTACAGACATGGTCTCGGAACACGGATCACCGAAAGGTAAAGCATGAATCATATAGTAGATATGATGAACATGTCGATTGTTCGCCATTGAAACTATGTCAACTCTCGTGATGATCGGTGTTGATATGGTGGATTTGGTTCGTGTGATCACTAAAACAATGTGAGGGATGTTGTTTTGAGTGGGAGTTCACCTAGTTTAATTTCATTATTATTTTGAACTCAATTTGTCATAAACTTAGTCTAAACTATTGCAAATATGTTGTAGATCAATGGCAGCCCCTACCATCAATTTTAATGCGTTCCTAGAGAAAGAAAAGTTGAAAAACAAATGAAGCAACTTCGCGGATTGGTTCCGCAATTTGAGGATTGTCCTCACAGCTGGTAATTTGACCTATGTGCTGGATGCACCGCTGGGTGACCCACCTGCAGATGATGCTCCCGATGAAGTAAAGAATGTTTACCTCGCTCGGAAGAATCAGTACTCCATAGTTCAGTGTGCTATCTTGTATGGTTTGGAATCGGATCTTCAGAAAAGGTTTGAGGATTCAGACCCATATGATATTGTCGAGGATCTCAAATTGATTTTTGAGACTCATGCGGCAATTGAAAGCTATGAGGCTTCTGAAAAGTTCTTTAACTGCAAGATGGAAGAGGGCAGCTCCGTCAGTGAGCATGTGCTTAAGATGTCTGGGCACGCAAACAAACTTCAAAGCTTGGGTATAGTGATTCCTAATGCTTTGGGGATTTACCGTGTCCTCCAATCACTACCACCAAGTTACAAGAACTTTGTGATGAACTACAACATGCAGAACATGAACAAGACGTTGCCAGAACTCTTTGCCATGTTGAAATCTGCAGAAGTGGAGATCAAGAAAGAGCACCAAGTGTTGTTGGTCAATAAGACCACCAAATTCAAGAAAGGCAAGTCTAAGCAAAAGGGACACTTCAAGAAGGGTGGTAAGAAAGTTACCACGCCGGCTAAGAAGACCAAGGCTGGACCTAAGCCTGATACTGAGTGCTTTTACTGCAAGGGAGAAGGTCACTGGAAGCGGAATTGCCCAAAGTACTTGGCGGATTTGAAGAACGGCAACATCAAGAAGAAAGGTATATCTGATATACATGTTATTGATGTGTATCTCACTAGTACTCGTAGTAGTGCCTGGGTATTTGATACTGGTTCGGTTGCTCATATTTGTAACTCGAAACAGGTGCTGCAAAATAAACGGAAGCTAGCGAAGAACGAGGTGACGATGCGCGTGGGAAACGGATCAAAGGTTGATGTGATCGCGGTCGGCACGCTACCTCTTCATCTACCATCGGGATTAGTTTTATACTTAAATAATTGTTATTTGGTGCCTGCGTTGAGCATGAACATTATATCGGGATCTTGTTTATTGCGAGACGGTTACTTGTTTAAGTCCGAGAATAATGGTTGTTCGATTTATATGAGTAATATGTTTTACGCACATGCACCTTTGATAGATGGTCTATTCTTCTTGAATCTCAATAGTGGAAATACACATATCAACAACATTGAGGCTAAACGTTTGAAATCAAGCGATAATTCGACCTATATGTGGCACTGTCATCTTGGTCACATTGGAGTGAAGCGTATGAAGAAACTCCATTCCGATGGACTTCTTGAATCACTTGATTTTGAATCACTTGAAAGATGCGAAGCATGTCTGATGGGAAAAATGACTAAGACTCCATTTTCTGGTATGATGGAGCGAGCTACGGACTTATTGGAAATCATACATACCGATGTGTGTGGTCCAATGAGTGTAGCATCGCGCGGTGGTTATTGTTATGTTCTTACCTTCACGGATGACTTGAGTAGATATGGGTATATCTATTTCATGAAACATAAGTCCGAAACTTTTGAGAAGTTTAAGGAGTTTCAAAGTGAGGTAGAGAATCAACGTAACAAGAAGATTAAATTTCTACGTTCTGATCGTGGAGGTGAATATCTAAGTTACGAGTTTGGCGAGCATTTGAAGAAATGCGGAATACTTTCACAATTGACACCGCCGGGAACACCACAGCGTAATGGTGTGTCCGAACGTCGTAATCGAACTCTCTTAGATATGGTTCGTTCTATGATGTCACTTACAGATTTACCGCTATCATTTTGGGGTTATGCATTAGAAACAGCCGCATTCACTTTAAATAGGGCACCATCTAAATCCGTTGAAACGACACCGTATGAATTATGGTTTGGGAAGAAACCTAAATTGTCGTTCCTTAAAGTTTGGGGATGCGAAGCCTATGTAAAGAAGTTACAGCCGGACAAGCTTGAACCCAAAGCGGAAAAATGCGTCTTCATAGGATACCCAAAGGAAACTATTGGGTATACCTTCTATCATAGATCCGAAGGCAAAATCTTCGTTGCCAAGAATGGATCCTTTCTAGAGAAGGAATTTCTCTCGAAAGAAGTGACTGGAAGGAAAGTAGAACTCGACGAGGTTGTCGAACCTTCTCTCGAAATTGCGAGTAGCGCAGCACCGGAAGAAATTCCTGTGGTGCCTGCACCAATAAGAGAGGAAGCTAATGATGGTGATCATGAAACTTCGATTGAAGTTGCTACAGAGCCTCGGAGGTCAACGAGAACTCGTACCACTCCAGATTGGTATGATCCCGTTATGAGTGTCATGTTGGTGGACAACACCGATGACCCCGAGACATATGAGGAAGCGATGATGAGCCCAGATTCCAATAAATGGCAAGAAGCCATGAAATCCGAGATTGGATCCATGTACGAAAACCAAGTATGGACTTTGGTGGACTTACCGGATGGCCGAATGTTAGACCCCTCCTTTATAAAGGATAGGATCCCTGTGATTGCAATGCTAGTCCCTGGATCAATGCTAGCATCCACAGTTTAAGATGAAATACACAGATACAAAGGTCGTTTATTACATTCATTCCAGAGATTTAAACATAGTCTTTTACAACTCAGGGCCATAGGCCTAATACAAGAGTTTAAGGAATAAGTAAATAAACATAAGTCTTCATCTTCATGTGCCACAGGCAAGCATGTTGAGTGTAGACTCATGACTCCTATTCATCATCGGAGTAACCTGCAACATCACAAGTTACAGCCACAGAGGGTCAATACTTTGGGATAGTATTGGCAAGTGATACCTTAGTATATTTTAAGTGGACTATACTACTATATGCATTTTGGCTAAGTGTAGCTTGGCTTGCTTTGCTTGAAAATAGGTTTTTCCTATTAGTTGAAAACTCTAAGTTCTTCTTTGTCAAAAACATTCCCAAGGAACCACCAATAGACATTGAGGTCCTTCACCCTTGTTCACCCACAAATTTTTACTTAGAAGTTGGAGTGATGAGATTCTTGTAGCTTCCATGTCTTGATGCTCAAAAGTGTCCATTTCCTTGGACAAGGCTAAGTACTTAGGTTTTCCATCTGCAGAGGTTGTGCACTTTCCCCACCAGACTTGGTTTCCCAAGACAGGACCTTTCAGAAGCCTTTCCTTAGCCAAATGGACGCGTTCCATCCTATCATCCCATCTACCACCAACTGTCCAAGTGACTAAGTTCTAGCAACCTATATGATCATGGCAGAGCCCATATTGCCAAGTGGTTGCACTGTAAGCTTTCTCAACACTTGGCCTCCAAATCCCTTTGTGCCTGGGTGGCTTACCACAAGTGAGATACACAACCCAAGTCCATGGCCTTGTGTAACCACTCAACATAACCCATACTTTCCATTCCACCCAGGAGGTTCATTTGACTTAGTGGTTTTATTAGAAAAAATATAAGTCTCTTGACTTAGAAATATTTTCTTCATAGTAAGTGTAGTTTTTCACCAACCCTTGTTTTTCTATAAGCTAGGCTAAGCAAAGTATGGCAACTTATCTTAGGGATAATTCCTTAGCAATTCTACTAGACTACATAGGATTTCCCATCTTTTGCATTAGACAAAATAACATGCAATACTATAACAAAATATCTAATGCCAATTCAAAACATAGGACAAAGTTATTCATGTAAATATCACTTGCCTTGGTAGTGGGGAGAGTAGCACTCTTCACAATCACAATCACTATCAAAATCTACACAAGAAATTAGAGCATACAATTACACACAATTATATACAACCAAAAATAATGTGAATGCATGCATGCAAGAATTCACTAAGTGATGATTTTTGAAACAAATTCTACCAAGTATGCTCATGTCTACAGAACTTAACATGTCAAAAATTTACCAACTAAACTTATTTGGCACCAATTTAATTTACCAAAATAAACTTCTACTTAAAATGGCCTTAAACATATTCTACAAATAAAATCATTTTAAACTGTTACTATATGCTAAATAAATTGGATATTCTGAAAGGCCTTGTTTCACTGAATCAAACGGTATAAAGTTTGCAAAAATCTAACGTGGCATTCAAAAGTTATAAGCATTTGAAGTTTGAATCTAAATCAGGTTTTAAATTCTGTTTTTAATTTAAACCTTGCCACGTGTCGCAACCTCACTGGCGCGTACCGCTTCGCGCGGATCGAGCGCTGCGGACCGCACGATCTAAATGGGATCTGGCGGCTCAGACACACGCGTACCCCTTCGGCCTAGATCTATCCTAGCCACACGATGCAGGTCCAACGGTCCAAACCCTCAAACCATAAACGGGCGGCGCTGGCGGCGTTGACTAGCGGCGGCGCGTCTGACTACGGCGGCGCCGGCGTTCTACATCGTTCGCGAGAGGGGGAGGAGTATTACCAGGTTCGCCGGAGGCTGCTGAAGCTCGTCGTGGTACTGGCTTGCGGAGGGGCTCTCGGAGATGGGCTCTAGATCTCGTCGGAGTTGCGTCTGGCGTCGGGTGGGTGTTGTCGGAGTCGTTGCCGAAGTTCTGCGTCGCCCTAGCACGAACCAATGGGTTTAGAAGATGCGCAGGACAACTGCGAACACGCTCGGGTGAATAAGAAAGCAAGGGGCGCTCGAAACTTACTGAGATTGCTCGCCGGAGTTGGGGTGGTCGTCGGGTGCCTACGGCGTCAAGTGAACACGTCGACCTAGGGCAATACAGGATGCTCTGTTGTGGTTAGAAGGTGCGCGGGAGGTTTACTAAGCGTCTCGAACAAACCAGAGGGAAAGGGGCGCACGAGGCTCACCTGAATCGGTCGCCGGAGTTGCTCTGTCTGCGGTGGTTTTGAGCGAGTCGTGGGCAGCCTGGAGGCGTGAGTGTGCGATTGACTGGGGAAAAATGATCGTGGGGATGTGGGGATCTTATAGCCGGTGCCTCGACAGGAAACGCCTGCGTTTAATTGCCCAATTAAGCCACGCCATCACCGGCAGTCACTGCAGCTGCGACGTGGTCGCGACGAGGTTTGGGGAAGACGATGACAGCGTGTACAGGGCCCGCTCGTCAGCGATGTGCGCGAAGTGAGTGTGGGGTCTGCCTGTCAGCGGCTCAGTGTGTGCGCTCGCGCGTGAGAGGAGAAAAAGAAATCCCCGGGTGGGCTTGCTGGGCTTGATTGGTTGCTGGGCCAGATTCTGGCCGCGCGGCCTTTTTCCATGAGGAGTCCTTTTCTTTTTCTAAATTCATTTCCTGGTATGATTTTGATATGAATTCAAATCCTTTTAAATCCAAACTGCTTTGGGAATTTTGCAGGGTTTTGTGGGTTCAAAAACAGTCATTTTTAACTAAGTGGTTACCTTGCAAGGCTTGGTCAAGCTTGGGTTTCAAAATAAACAGGGATTTGATCAAGTTTGCAAATATTTGAAAAAAGGTTTTTGAAACTATTCCTTAGTTTGGAATTTTGGGTTTAAAGCTTCACCTAATCTTTCCATCAATGGAAGCAAGCAACCATGTACCTAAACATTCAAATTTCAAAGGGTGATGGCCATTTAGGATAAATTGCCCACATGAAATCATAGCTCAACTTCTGTCTCTAAATGGTTTTTGAGAAAAACCCTAAATGAATGAATGATGCAAAGATGATTTGAATGAGTTTTGAAACTTATGATTTTAGGGATGTTACAAATCTAACCCCCTTAAGGTGAATCTCGCCCTCGAGATTCGGATTGGCTAGCAAATAGGTGAGGGTGGTCTTCGGAGTGATGATTCCATTGCACTTTGCAAAACTTGATAGTTTTAGTCCTTGTGACTCTTTCGGCGGTCTCAAGTATCTTGACAGGCTTCTCTTCATAGGTGAGATCACTTTCTAGTTGGACTTCTTCCAAAGGTATGGTATCCTTTAGAGATGATTCCTCCATCTCTGGGTGACATTTCTTAAGCTGACTCACATGAAACACATTATGGACAGCTGACAGAGATTCTGGCAATTCAACTTCATATGCAACTTCTCCCTTGCGACTTAGAATCTTGAATGGCCCAACATATCTTGGTGCCAACTTTCCTTTGACTCCAAATCTTTTCACTCCACGGAGCGGTGATACCCTGAGATAAGCTCTATCCCCAACTTCGTAGGTGACTTCTCTACGCTTAGAATCCGCGTAGCTTTTCTGTCGGGACTGTGCTATCTTCAATCTGTCCTTAACCAATTTGACTTTCTCTTCGGCGTCTTTGATAAGATCCGGTCCAAATAAGCTCCTTTCTCCCACACCATTCCATAACAATGGGGTGGTACACTTCCTTCCGTAGAGTAACTCAAACGGTGCCATTCCAATACTAGATTGATGGCTGTTATTGTAAGAGAACTCCGCGTAAGGCAAACTTTCATCCCAACTTGCTCCATAATCTAAAGCACAGGCTCTCAACATGTCCTCAAGAATTTGGTTGGTCCTTTCTGTTTGTCCATCCGTTTGAGGATGAAAAGCAGTGCTAAACTCCAATCTCGTTCCTAAGGATTCATGAAGCTGTCTCCAAAAGTGAGATGTGAACTGGGTTCCTCTATCTGACACAATACTCTTTGGCACACCGTGAAGGCATACAATCCTGCTCATGTAAATTTTAGCTAACTTGGCACTTGTATAGGTTGTCTTCACTGGTATAAAATGAGCCACTTTAGTTAGGCGATCCACTACCACCCATATGGAATCATACCCTGACCTGGTCCTTGGTAATCCGGTAATGAAATCCATACCAATATTTTCCCACTTCCATTCAGGAATAGGCAGTGGTTGAAGCAACCCCGCTGGTTTCTGGTGCTCCGCTTTGACTCTGCTACACACATCACACAAAGCAATATGTTCGGCGATGTCCCTTTTGAGATTGTTCCACCAAAACCTTTCCTTCATGTCCATGTACATCTTGGTATTTCCCGGGTGAATAGAATACGGAGAGTTGTGTCCTTCCTGTAAGATCAGTTTCCGCAATTCCGGGTCTTGTGGTACACATATACGTTTCCCGTGCCATAAAGTACCCTGTTCGTCAACATGAAAACTCTTAGCCTTCCCTAGACTAATATTTACCTTAATCTTTTCAATTTCCTCATCAGTCTTTTGAACTTCTCGGATTTTTTCCAATAGAGTGGGTTGAACATCTAAGGACATGAGATGTCCTTCTGGCACAATCTCCAATCTGAGTTCTTTGAATTGCTTACACAAGTCATCTGGCAATTCCCCTTTTGTAAGGCCATTTACAAATGTCTTACGACTTAGAGCATCCGCTACTACATTTGCTTTACCGGGATGGTATTGCAAACTTAAGTCGTAATCCTTGATAAGTTCTAGCCATCTTCTTTGTCTCATGTTGATTTCCTTCTGGGTGAAGATATACTTCAAACTCTTATGATCGGTGAACACTTCACAACGCTTTCCCAAAAGGTAATGTCTCCATGTTTTGAGTGCATGGACGACAGAGGCCAACTCCAAATCATGAGTAGGATAGTTTACTTCATGAGTTTTGAGTTGTCTCGAAGCATAGGCTACGACTTCACCGTCTTGCATAAGTACGGCACCCAAACCTTGATGTGACGCATCACAATATACTTGGAAATCTTTTTCCAAATCTGGCAGACATAGAACTGGTGCTGTCACTAGTCTCTTCTTCAATTCTTGGAAGCTGACTTCACAACCTTCAGTCCAAGCAAATTTCTTGTCCTTCTTTAACAATTCTGTCATTGGCTTAGCAACCTTCGAGAAATTTTCAATGAACCTTCTGTAGTAACCTGCTAAGCCAAGGAAACTACGAACTTCTTTTACATTCTTAGGTGATTCCCAATCTGTCACAGCTGAAACTTTTGCAGGATCAACTGCCACGCCATCTTTTGTCATCACATGACCAGGAAAACCAACTTTCTCTAACCAGAACTCACACTTGCTGAATTTGGCATATAGTTTATGTTCCCTCAGTTTCTCAAGTATCAAGCGTAAGTGTCTTTCATGCTCTTCCTTGCTCTTGGAGTAGACCAAGATGTCATCGATGAAAACAACAACGAACTTGTCAAGGAATTCCATGAACACCTTGTTCATCATATTCATGAAGTATGCCGGAGCGTTGGTTAATCCAAAAGGCATCATAGTATACTCATACAATCCATACCTTGTGGTGAATGCTGTTTTTGGTATGTCTTGCTCTCGTATCTTGAGTTGAAAATAACCTGACCGGAGATCAATCTTCGAGAATACACATGCTCCTTCTAGCTGATCAAATAAGTCGTTGATTCTTGGCAAAGGATATTTGTTCTTGATGGTAACCTCGTTGAGAGAACGGTAGTCAATACATAATCTTTGTGTTCTATCCTTCTTCTCCACGAACAATACCGGGGCTCCCCAAGATGAAGAACTTGGTTGAATAAACCCTTTCTGTAACTGTTCTCCTAGCTGTTTCTTGAGCTCTTTCAATTCATCAACAGACATTTTGTACGGTCTCTTAGCTATTGGTCCTGATCCTGGCACCAAATCTATCAGAAACTCCACATCTCTATCTGGTGGCATTCCTGGTAGCTCTTCCGGAAACACATCCGGATACTCACATACTATTGGTACACTGTCCATGCTAACCCCCTTAAGAGAATTTAACTTACTTCCTTTGGATTCAAAGTTTGACTTGAATTTTATTCTTTTACCTTCGGGGGTTGTGAGGGTAACTGAACGGTTGGCACAATCTAATACTCCTTCATACTTAGCCATCCAATCCATTCCCAAAATCACATCCAGTCCTTGGGAATCCAGAATTATTAGGTTCACTGGAAACTTATATTTTCCAAACTCTATGACTAAGTCATGACATCCTGAGTTTACTATCATTTCTCCCCCGGAGAACTTACTCTTATAGGACACCCAATGGTTTCTACCGGCAGTTCATTTCTTTCAACAAATGCCTTTGATATGAATGAATGAGATGCACCGGTATCAAAGAGTACAAATGCTGAAATTGAATTGAGTCTGAACTTACCAGCCACGGCATCAGGCTCTTCATAGACCTCCTCCACATTGATGTGGTTAACCTGTCCTTTCTGAAAAGGATTTGGCTTGTTAGGTCCTTCAACTTTCTTCTCAGGGCACTCATTAGCATAATGCCCCAGCTTTTTGCATTTGAAGCACTCAACCTGACTGATGTCCTTTTTAGGAGGTTGGCCTCCACTTCCACTACCATTTCCACCATAGTGGCTCTTATGTCCACCCTTGTGGTTCTTGTACTTGTCCTTGTCATGACTGCGATGATGCTTGTTGTCATGACGGTTGTGGTTGTGCTTGTTGAATTTCCCATTTTTATGGGATCCTGAGTTGCCACTGTCATCATAGTGAGATCGTTTATGAGACGAGCCCGAACTGTGTTTGTCGGAGTGTTTCCTCTTTCTACTCTCGACTTGCTTCATTTTACTTTCCAAAATAGCAGCCTTGTCACATAAAGACTGATAAGTTGGAACATATGCCACAGACAACTGCAGATTCAGCTCATCATTTAAGCCTTCCAGAAATTTTTCCTTTCTTTTGGCATATGTGTCAACCTCATCCGGTGCATAGCGCGCCAGATTGTTGAACTCTTCTATGTATTCTGCCACGCTGCGGTGGCGCTGTTTCAGGTTGTGAAACTCTTTATTTTTCAGACTCATTATCCCTGATGAGATATGAGCCGTGCGAAAACCATCTTCAAAGATAGCCCAAGTCACCTCATCAATAGGAGTGGTGATTTGGAAGTTGTCCCACCATGTGGCGGCTGGTCCTTCCAACAGATGTGCTGCAAACCTGACCTTTTCAGCATCCGTGCAGCCCACGGTCACTAGGTCTTTGTTCACAGAACGTAGCCAGTCATTGGCTACCATGGGATCAGTTGTTCCCGAAAACTTTGCTGGCCTCAGACGCAGAAATCTGGTGAGCATATCAAAACCCGGAGGGTTGTTGTTGTTGTTGTTGTTGTTGTTGTTGTTGTTGTTGTTGTTGTTGTTGTTGGGGTTGTTGTTGTTATTCTGGTTTTGGATGAATGTTGTCATCATTTGCATAAGCTGTGTTTGCGCATTCATCATTTGTTGCATTTCCGGGGTGATGTTGTTGGGGTTGGGGTTTGCGCGACGGGGAGGCATCTGTGGTTTGTTCAAATAGATAAGAATGAGATACCCATAGATGTTTCATGCACAATACAACATAAGCAAACACATAACAAGCAACATAAGAACAAAGGTTCAACAACCACATAATAAGCTCATGAAGTAAAACACACAAGTGGCAAGCCATCCACATGTCGGATGGTCCAAAAATAAGTTCACAATAACAAGTATGAATATGAAAGGTAAACGAGTAGTCAAGTCTACTCATCAGCGTCAATCTCCTCCTCAACGAAGGTAAGACCTGCGTTCTCCATCGCGGTCTTGTTCTCCTCAATCGTAGTGGTCAAGGAATCGACCTTGGCCTTGAGAGCCCTCTTCTGGGAGCGAAGCCTCTCAATAACCATCTGATGTTGCTCAAGCTCGAAGTCCTTGGACTTCAGTTCCTCGGTCATGTCCCGGATTTTCTTGTTCCTATCCTGGACGCGTTTCTCCTGACTCTTGAACTTGCGGTCCTGGGCCTCGAACTTTGTCTCCATCTCCTTGATCATCTCATCCTGCTGCGCAAAAAGCTTGTCCTTCTCGCGAAGCTGCACCTGGAGCTCGTCATTACCTAGCATGACGTTCGTCCTGTCCGTATCTACGTGCCTGAGAAGAGTCTCCAAGTCCTGAAGATAAAGACGTATCGGCTCCACAGTGCTCCTCGAGTCGTCCTCAAAGTCGATGGACTCTCCATCAACATCACGTCTTCCGAAGGCGTGGAAGTGAGTGCCCCTAACCTGCCGGGAGTGACGGCCTAACAGTCGTCCTATCAGGTTCTGCATGACTACCTCCATGCCTCTCTCCCTGTCATCGTGCATCAGCTTGAAGACGATGGCCTCCGTAGTAGGCTCAGTCTGGCGTCCGGGCTGGTTCACCTTGAAGCCCCAGAGGTCCTTCCTCTCGAACTTGGTGAGTGGGTACACCGTGATGGTAGGAAGAGGGAGATCAAGCAGAGTGGTAAGCTCAATGATACGGGGACCAAAACGAGTAGCCTGGAACTCCTCAACAGTGCTGACGGCAATGCGTCTTCATAGGATACCCAAAGGAAACTATTGGGTATACCTTCTATCATAGATCCGAAGGCAAAATCTTCGTTGCCAAGAATGGATCCTTTCTAGAGAAGGAATTTCTCTCGAAAGAAGTGACTGGAAGGAAAGTAGAACTCGACGAGGTTGTCGAACCTTCTCTCGAAATTGCGAGTAGCGCAGCACCGGAAGAAATTCCTGTGGTGCCTGCACCAATAAGAGAGGAAGCTAATGATGGTGATCATGAAACTTCGGTTGAAGTTGCTACAGAGCCTCGGAGGTCAACGAGAACTCGTACCACTCCAGATTGGTATGATCCCGTTATGAGTGTCATGTTGGTGGACAACACCGATGACCCCGAGACATATGAGGAAGCGATGATGAGCCCAGATTCCAATAAATGGCAAGAAGCCATGAAATCCGAGATTGGATCCATGTACGAAAACCAAGTATGGACTTTGGTGGACTTACCGGATGGCCGAATGTTAGACCCCTCCTTTATAAAGGATAGGATCCCTGTGATTGCAATGCTAGTCCCTGGATCAATGCTAGCATCCACAGTTTAAGATGAAGTACACAGATACAAAGGTCGTTTATTACATTCATTCCAGAGATTTAAACATAGTCTTTTACAACTCAGGGCCATAGGCCTAATACAAGAGTTTAAGGAATAAGTAAATAAACATAAGTCTTCATCTTCATGTGCCACAGGCAAGCATGTTGAGTGTAGACTCATGACTCCTATTCATCATCAGAGTAACCTGCAACATCACAAGTTACAGCCACAGAGGGTCAATACTTTGGGATAGTATTGGCAAGTGACACCTTAGTATATTTTAAGTGGACTATACTACTATATGCATTTTGGCTAAGTGTAGCTTGGCTTGCTTTGCTTGAAAATAGGTTTTTCCTATTAGTTGAAAACTCTAAGTTCTTCTTTGTCAAAAACATTCCCAAGGAACCACCAATAGACATTGAGGTCCTTCACCCTTGTTCACCCACAAATTTTTACTTAGAAGTTGGAGTGATGAGATTCTTGTAGCTTCCATGTCTTGATGCTCAAAAGTGTCCATTTCCTTGGACAAGGCTAAGTACTTAGGTTTTCCATCTGCAGAGGTTGTGCACTTTCCCCACCAGACTTGGTTTCCCAAGACAGGACCTTTCAGAAGCCTTTCCATAGCCAAATGGACGCGTTCCATCCTATCATCCCATCTACCACCAACTGTCCAAGTGACTAAGTTCTAGCAACCTATATGATCATGGCAGAGCCCATATTGCCAAGTGGTTGCACTGTAAGCTTTCTCAACACTTGGCCTCCAAATCCCTTTGTTCCTGGGTGGCTTACCACAAGTGAGATACACAACCCAAGTCCATGGCCTTGTGTAACCACTCAACATAACCCATACTTTCCATTCCACCCAGGAGGTTCATTTGACTTAGTGGTTTTATTAGAAAAAATATAAGTCTCTTGACTTAGAAATATTTTCTTCATAGTAAGTGTAGTTTTTCACCAACCCTTGTTTTTCTATAAGCTAGGCTAAGCAAAGTATGGCAACTTATCTTAGGGATAATTCCTTAGCAATTCTACTAGACTACATAGGATTTCCCATCTTTTGCATTAGACAAAATAACATGCAATACTATAACAAAATATCTAATGCCAGTTCAAAACATACGACAAATTTATTCATGTAAATATCACTTGCCTTGGTAGTGGGGAGAGTAGCACTCTTCACAATCACAATCACTATCAAAATCTACACAAGAAATTAGAGCATACAATTACACACAATTATATACAACCAAAAATAATGTGAATGCATGCATGCAAGAATTCACTAAGTGATGATTTTTGAAACAAATTCTACCAAGTATGCTCATGTCTACAGAACTTAACATGTCAAAAATTTACCAACTAAACTTATTTGGCACCAATTTAATTTACCAAAATAAACTTCTACTTAAAATGGCCTTAAACATATTCTACAAATAAAATCATTTTAAACTGTTACTATATGCTAAATAAATTGGATATTCTGAAAGGCCTTGTTTCACTGAATCCAACGGTATAAAGTTTGCAAAAATCTAACGTGGCATTCAAAAGTTATAAGCATTTGAAGTTTGAATCTAAATCAGGTTTTAAATTCTGTTTTTAATTTAAACCTTGCCACGCGTCGCAACCTCACTGGCGCGTACCGCTTCGCGCGGATCGAGCGCTACGGACCGCATGATCTAAATGGGATCTGGCGGCTCAGACACACGCGTACCCCTTCGGCCTAGATCTATCCTAGCCACACGATGCAGGTCCAACGGTCCAAACCCTCAAACCATAAACGGGCGGCGCTGGCGGCGTTGACTAGCGGCGGCGCGTCTGACTACGGCGGCGCTGGCGTTCTACATCGTCCGCGAGAGGGGGAGGAGTATTACCAGGTTCGCCGGAGGCTGCTGAAGCTCGTCGTGGTACTGGCTTGCGGAGGGGCGCTCGGAGATGGGCTCTAGATCTCGTCGGAGTTGGGTCTGGCGTCGGGTGGGTGTTGTCGGAGTCGTTGCCGAAGTTCTGCGTCGCCCTAGCACGAACCAATGGGTTTAGAAGATGCGCAGGACAACTGCGAACACGCTCGGGTGAATAAGAAAGCAAGGGGCGCTCGAAACTTACTGAGATTGCTCGCCGGAGTTGGGGTGGTCGTCGGGTGCCTACGGCATCAAGTGAACACGTCGACCTGGGGCAATACAGGATGCTCTGTTGTGGTTAGAAGGTGCGCGGGAGGTTTACTAAGCGTCTCGAACAAACCAGAGGGAAAGGGGCGCACGAGGCTCACCTGAATCGGTCGCCGGAGTTGCTCTGTCTGCGGTGGTTTTGAGCGAGTCGTGGGCAGCCTGGAGGCGTGAGTGTGCGATTGACTGGGGAAAAATGATCGTGGGGATGTGGGGAACTTATAGCCGGTGCCTCGACAGGAAACGCCTGCGTTTAATTGCCCAATTAAGCCGCGCCATCACCGGCAGTCACTGCAGCTGCGACGTGGTCGCGACGAGGTTTGGGGAAGACGATGACAGCGTGTACAGGGCCCGCTCGTCAGCGATGTGCGCGAAGTGAGTGTGGGGTCTGCCTGTCAGCGGCTCAGTGTGTGCGCTCGCGCGTGAGAGGAGAAAAAGAAATCCTCGGGTGGGCTTGCTGGGCTTGATTGGTTGCTGGGCCAGATTCTGGCCGCGCGGCCTTTTTCCATGAGGAGTCCTTTTCTTTTTCTAAATTCATTTCCTGGTATGATTTTGATATGAATTCAAATCCTTTTAAATCCAAACTGCTTTGGGAATTTTGCAGGGTTTTGTGGGTTCAAAAACAGTCATTTTTAACTAAGTGGTTACCTTGCAAGGCTTGGTCAAGCTTGGGTTTCAAAATAAACAGGGATTTGATCAAGTTTGCAAATATTTGAAAAAAGGTTTTTGAAACTATTCCTTAGTTTGGAATTTTGGTTTTAAAGCTTCACCTAATCTTTCCATCAATGGAAGCAAGCAACCATGTACCTAAACATTCAAATTTCAAAGGGTGATGGCCATTTAGGATAAATTGCCCACATGAAATCATAGCTCAACTTCTGTCTCTAAATGGTTTTTGAGAAAAACCCTAAATGAATGAATGATGCAAAGATGATTTGAATGAGTTTTGAAACTTATGATTTTAGGGATGTTACACCGAAAGGCTGTCGAGAACAAATGGATTTTCAAGAAGAAAACAGATGCTGATGGTAATGTTACTGTCTATAAAGCTCGACTTGTCGCAAAAGGGTTTCGACAAATTCAAGGAGTTGACTACGATGAGACTTTCTCACCGGTAGTGAAGCTAAAGTCTGTGAGGATTATGTTAGCAATCGCTGCATATTATGATTATGAGATATGGCAGATGGATGTCAAAACAGCATTCCTCAATGGAGATATTGATGAAGAGTTGTATATGATACAACCCAAAGGTTTTGTCGATCCTAAAGATGCTAACAAGGTATGCAAACTTCAACGGTCCATCTATGGATTGAAGCAAGCATCCCGAAGTTGGAATCAATGTTTTGATAAGGTAATCAAAAGTTTTGGTTTTATACAAACTTATGGAGAAGCTTGTATTTACAAGAAAGTGAGTGGGAGCTCTGTAGCATTCTTAATACTATATGTGGATGACATATTGTTGATTGGGAATGATGTAGACCTTCTTAATAGTGTCAAGGAATATTTGAATAATAGTTTTTCAATGAAGGATCTTGGCGAAGCAGCTTACATATTAGGCATAAAGATTTATAGAGATAGATCGAAACGCCAAATATCATTGTCACAGAGTACATATTTGGACAAAGTTCTAAAGAGGTTTGGAATGGAAGAAAGCAAGAAAGGGTTCTTGCCCATGTTGCCCAATACGACCTTGAGTAAAACTCAAAGTCCGACATCGGCAGAAGATAGAGAAAGGATGAGTAAGACTCCCTATGCCTCAGCCATAGGATCTCTAATGTATGCCATGCTATGTACTAGACCCGACATTGCATATGCTGTTAGTTTAACTAGCAGATATCAAAGTGATCCAGGAGTGGATCATTGGACAGCGGTCAAAAACATCCTTAAGTACTTGAGAAGAACTAAGGATATGGTTCTTTCTTATGGAGGTGATGAAGAGCTCGTTGTTAATGGTTACACCGATGCTAGTTGGAACACCGATCCGGATGATTCTAAATCACAATCCGGATACGTATTTATTTTGAATGGTGCAGCAGTTAGCTGGAGGAGTGCAAAGCAAAGCGTTGTGGCGAGATCTTCAACTGAATCGGAATACATGGCTGCTTCGGAGGCTTCACAAGAAGCGATATGGATGAAAGAGTTCATTACAGAGCTGGGTGTGGTTCCTAGTGCGCTGGACCCAATGTCTATCTACTGTGATAACATGGGTGCCATAGCCAATGCGCAAGAACCAAGGTCACACAAGAAGCTGAAGCATAACAAGCTACGTTTTCACGCTATTCAAGAACATATCCAGGATGGGGATATAAAGATTTGCAAAGTACACACAGATCTGAATGTGGCGGATCCGTTGACTAAACTTCTCCCGAGGGCAAAACATGACCAACACCAAACTGCCATGGGTGTTCGGTATATTACCATGTAATCTAGATTAGATGACTCTAGTGCAAGTGGGAGACTGTTGGAGATATACCCTAGAGGCAATAATAAATATAGTTAATATTATATCTTTGTGTTTATGATAAATGTTTACATTCATGCTATAATAGTATTAACAAGGAAACATTGATACTTGTGTGATTTGTAAACTTAATTTGAAGTCCCTAGTATAGCCTCTATACATCACTAGCTTGTTGGTTGATAAATGATTGTGGTTTCCCTATCATGAACATTGAGATGTTATCAACAACAAGATCATATCGTTAGGAGAATGATATGGTGGACATACTCCTATAGATAAGCGTAGCATAAAGATCAAGTCATTTCAATAGTTCAATTGCTATATGCTTTCTGATACATAGTAACCTAATTCCTTCGACCATGAGATCATGCATATCACCTTTACCGGATGGATGCTTTGATGACATCAAACACCACACCGTAACTGGGTGGCTATAAAGGTGGCATTGAGTGTTCGGAAAGTATTGGTTGAGACACATGGATCAAGAGTGGGATTTGTCCATCCATATGACGGATAGATATACTCTGGGCCCTCTCGGTGGAATGTCATCCAATTAGCTTGCAAGAATGTGACTGGCTCACAAGGGATCACATATCACGGGAACGAGAAAAGAGTACTTATCAGTAACGAGGTTGAACTAGGTATGCAGAGATACCGACGATCATAACCTCGGATAAGTAACATATCGTGAGACAAAGGGAAATTGGTATCGTATGTAAGTGGTTCATTCGATCGCAAAGTAATCGTAGAAATATGTGGGAGCCATATGAATTTCCAGATTCCTCTATTGGTTATTGTTCGGAGAAGTGTCTCGATCATGTCCGCATAATTCACGAACCGTAGGGAGACACACTTAAGGATTCGACGTTGTTTTGAAGTAGTTATGGTATTATGAGAAAGAGACCGAATGTTGTTCGGAGTCTCGGATGGGATCCGGGATATCACGAGGTGATTCGGAATGGTCCGGAGAATAAGATTCATATAAGGAAAGTCCCGTTTCGGAGTTCGGAAATGATTCCGGTGAATGTTCTAGAAGGTTCCGGAATATCCGGCACTCCGGGAAGGGGGAGGGGTACATGAATGTGTCATTACATATTGGAATGATTGCATCATGTACTAAGTGTTCTTGCTGTTCCAAATAAAGGATTAAATTGAATCCTAAAACAGAAAAGTCAAATGTCCAGTTTGAAAGTCAAACGGCGAAAACAGGAAACTGTGGGAAACAAGCAAGAGGAGGCAAAACCGACTTGGGGGAGGAGTCCCTCCTCTCCAAGCCGGCGCGCCACCCAAGGCCGACTTGGGGAGGGACTCCCCTCCCCTTGGCCGCGCCTCCCACCTATAAGAGGAGGGGCAGGGCCTCCTCCTCTAGACACACAAGTTCCTATCCTCTAATCTCCGGTTTAGAGCCGTTTTGGTTTAGAGCTTCTAATTGCCCTAGCCTTCGGTTTAGAGCCTTCTAATTGGTGTGTATAATCCCTAGACCACTAATAGCCCTCTCTCATACTCCACCATACTCGCTCCGGCTTAAGGCGAAGCCCTGCGGGATCTCCCCTCTACTTCCGGTACCACACCGTTGTGCTGCCGGAATCGCGAGGAGAGTGCTACAACCTCCGCTGCCTGCTGGAACAAGGGATAGGAAGGTCTTCGTCGAGTACCGAACGTGTGACCGACTGCGGGAGCGCTGCCGGAACGCAGCGCCGGAAGGATCGTCTACACGATCTTGAGATCGGGAAGAGTACGACTACATCACCCACGAGAATCCGCTCTCGTTAAACACTTTGGAATCTTCGAGGGTAAGTTATTCCATCGACTCGTTGCTACAATCTAGTAGATAGATCTTGGCTTGTTTGTTTGTATGCGATAGAAATTTTTTGTTTTCCATGCTACGAACCCCTACAAATACTTGTGTGATTTGTAAACTCAATTTAAAGTCCCTTGTAAAGCCTCTATACATCACTAGCCTGTTGGTTGATAAATGATTGTGGTTTCCCTATCATGAACATTGAGATGTTATCAACAACAAGATCATATCATTAGGAGAATGATATGGTGGACATACTCCTATAGATAAGCGTAGCATAAAGATCAAGTCATTTTAATAGTTCAATTGCTATATGCTTTCTGATACATAGTAACCTAATTCCTTCGACCATGAGATCATGCATATCACCTTTACCGGATGGATGCTTTGATGACATCAAACACCACACCGTAACTGGGTGGCTATAAAGGTGGCATTGAGTGTTCGGAAAGTATTGGTTGAAACACATGGATCAAGAGTGGGATTTGTCCATCCATATGACGGATAGATATACTCTGGGCCCTCTCGGTGGAATGTCATCCAATTAGCTTGCAAGCATGTGACTGGCTCACAAGGGATCACATATCACGGGAACGAGAAAAGAGTACTTATCGGTAACGAGGTTGAACTAGGTATGCAGAGATACCGACGATCATAACCTAGGATAAGTAAACTATCGTGAGACAAAGGGAAATTGGTATCGTATGTAAGTGGTTCATTCGATCGCAAAGTAATCGTAGAAATATGTGGGAGCCATATGAATTTCCAGATTCCTTTATTGGTTATTGTTCGGAGAAGTGTCTCGATCATGTCCGCATAATTCACGAACCGTAGGGAGACACACTTAAGGATTCGACGTTGTTTGAGTAGTTATGGAATGAATGAGAAAGAGACCGAATGTTGTTCGGAGTCTCGGATGGGATCCGGGATATCACGAGGAGATCCGGAATGGTCCGGAGAATAAGATTCATATAAGGAAAGTCCCGTTTCGGAGTTGTGGAATGATTCCGGTGTTTTCATCGGGAATGTTCTAGAAGGTTCCGGAATGTCCGGCACTCCGGAGGGGAAGGGGTACATGAATGTGTCATTGCAAGTTGGAATGATTGCATCATGTACTAAGTGTCATCGCTGTTCCAAATAAAGGATTAATCGAATCCTAGTTTGAAAAGTCAAATAGCTAAATTGAAAAGTCAAACGGCTAAATTTGGAAAGTGGAAAAGAGGAGGAGGAGGTGAAACCGAGTTGGGGAGGGAGTCCTCCTCCCCAAGCCGGCGCACCACCCAACCCGAGTTGGGAAGGGACTCCACTCCCTCCCCTTGGCCACCGGCCCCTCCACCTATATAAGGAGGGGCAGGGCTCCCTCCTAGCACACACAAGTACCTCTCCTCCAAACCCTAGCTTGGCGCCTACCACCATAGCCACCGCCCCCTAGGGTTTTGCCCTAGCCGCCGACTTGGGGTGCCCCAAACCCTAGCCGCCGGCTCTAGCCTCTCCTCCTTGGTGTGTCTAAAACCTAGATCGTCGAGGAGCTCTCTCATACTCCACCATACTCGCTCCGGCTTAAGGCGAAGCCCTGCGAGATCTCCCCTCTACTTCCGGTACCACGCCGTTGTGCTGCCGGAATCGCGAGGATAGTGCTATAACCTCCGCTGCCTGCTAGAACAAGGGAGAGGAAGGTCTTCGTCGAGTACCGAACGTGTGACCGACTACGGGAGCGCTGCCGGAACGCAGCGCCGGAAGGATCGTCTACGCGATCTTGAGACCGGGAAGAGTACGACTACATCACCCACGAGAATCCGCTCTCGTTAAACACTTTGGAATCTTCGAGGGTAAGTTATTCCATCGACTCGTTGCTACAATCTAGTAGATAGATCTTGGCTTGTTTGTTTGTATGCGATAGAAATTTTTTGTTTTCCATGCTACGAAACCCTTCAGTGGTATCAGAGTCGTGTCTATATGTAGATCTGCTGTACGAGTAGAACACAATGGTCATTGTGGGCGTTGATGCTTTTATTGTCGATTGCTTCTTGTGTACTTTGCATCTTGCGGTATGTTGGGATGAAGCGGCCCGGGCTAACCTTACATGACATCGTTCATGAGACTTGCTCCACGCTTGACATGCAACTTGTATTGCATAAGTGGCTTTGCGGGTGCCTGTTTCTCCTAGCATAGTTAAGATCCAATTTACAACGGGTGATCAACAATACTAGTATCAATGTTGTGGTTCTTGTTCGTAAGTTAGAACGACACTTATTGAAAGCCCCAAACCACGTAAAATATGCAAAGAAAGTAGAGGCGTCTAACTTTGTTTTGCAGGGGTGTGCAGTGATGTGATATGGCATGATTGTGATTATATTTGATGTATGCAATGTTCCTTATTGTAAGTTGGCAACCGGCAGGAGCCATATGGTTGTCTTTAATTTATGTTAAGACCCGCGTGTCTATTCAAAGTAGTTGTAATAGTTGAAGCCGGTGGATGACAACCATGGAGAAGCGTCATTGACCTTGATGGAATGCCGGTGATGATGGAGATCATGTTCGTGTTTGAAGATGGAGATCGGAAGCACAAAGAAGAAAGGCCATATCATATCACATATTATGAATTGCATGTGATGTTAATCCTTTATGCATCTTGTATTGCTTAGTAGACGACGGTAGCATTATAAGATGATCCCTCATGCACATGAATTTCAAGTCATAAAGTGTTCACCCTTAGTTAGCACCGTTGCTAAAGCTTGTTGTTTCGAAGCACCACGTGATGATCGGGTGTGTTAGATTCCGCAAGTGTATACAACGTGAGCAAGCCAGATTTGCTCATGCGGAAACTAAGGTTTGATCTTGACGAGCCTAGCATGTACAGACATGGTCTCGGAACACGGATCACCGAAAGGTAAATCATGAAGCATATAGTAGATATGATGAACATGTCGATTGTTCGCCATTGAAACTATATCAACTCTCGTGATGATCGGTGTTGATGTAGTGAATTTGGTTTGTGTGATCACTAAAACAATGTGAGGGATGTTGTTTTGAGTGGGAGTTCACCTAGATTAACTTTATTATTAATTTGAACTCAATTTGTCATAAACTTAGTCTAAACTATTGCAAATATGTTGTAGATCAATGGAAGCCCCTACCATCAATTTTAATGCGTTCCTAGAGAAAGAAAAGTTGAAAAACAATGGAAGCAACTTCGTGGATTGGTTCCGCAATTTGAGGATTGTCCTCACAGCTGGTAATTTGACCTATGTGCTGGATGCACCGCTGGGTGACCCACCTGCAGCTGATGCTTCCGATGAAGTAAAGAATGTTTACCTCGCTCGGAAGAATCAGTACTCCATAGTTTAGTGTGCTATCTTGTATGGTTTGGAATCGGAGCTTCAGAAAAGGTTTGAGAATTCAGACCCATATGATATTGTCGAGGATCTCAAATTGATCTTTGAGACTCATGCGGCAATTGAAAGTTATGAGGCTTCTGAAAAGTTCTTTAACTGCAAGATGGAAGAGGGCAGCTCCGTTAGTGAGCATGTGCTTAAGATGTCTGGGCACGCAAACAAACTTCAAAGCTCGGGTATAGTGATTCCTAATGCTTTGGGGATTTACCGTGTCCTCCAATCACTACCACCAAGTTACAAGAACTTTGTGATGAACTACAACATGCAGAACATGAACAAGCAGTTGCCAGAACTGTTTGCTATGTTAAAGTCTGCAGAAGTGGAGATCAAGAAAGAGCACCAAGTGTTGTTGGTCAATAAGACCACCAAATTCAAGAAAGGCAAGTCTAAGCATAAGGGACACTTCAAGAAGGGTGGTAAGAAAGTTACCACGCCGGCGAAGAAGACCAAGGCTGGACCTAAGCCTGATACTGAGTGCTTTTACTACAAGGGAGAAGGTCACTGGAAGCGGAATTGCCCAAAGTACTTGGCGGATTTGAAGAACGGCAACATCAAGAAGAAAGGTATATCTGATATACATGTTATTGATGTGTATCTCACTAGTACTCGTAGTAGTGCCTGGGTATTTGATACTGGTTCGATTGCTCATATTTGTAACTCGAAACAGGTGCTGCAGAATAAACGGAAGCTAGCGAAGAACGAGGTGACGATGCGCGTGGGAAACGGATCAAAGGTTGATGTGATCGCGGTCGGCACGCTACCCCTTCATCTACCATCGGGATTAGTTTTATACTTAAATAATTGTTATTTGGTGCCTGCGTTGAGCATGAACATTATATCGGGATCTTGTTTATTGCGAGACGGTTACTTGTTTAAGTCCGAGAATAATGGTTGTTCGATTTATATGAGTAATATGTTTTATGCACATGCACCTTTGATAGATGGTCTATTCTTATTGAATCTCGATAGTGGAAATACACATATTAATAACATTGAGGCTAAACGGTTGAAATCAAGCGATAACTCGACCTATATGTGGCACTGTCGTCTTGGTCACATTGGAGTGAAGCGTATGAAGAAACTCCATTCCGATGGACTTCTTGAATCACTTGATTTCGAATCACTTGATAGATGCGAAGCATGTCTGATGGGTAAAATGACTAAGACTCCATTTTCTGGTATGATGGAGCGAGCTACGGACTTGTTGGAAATCATACATACCGATGTGTGTGGTCCAATGAGTGTAGCATCGCGCGGTGGTTATCGTTATGTTCTTACCTTCACGGATGATTCGAGTAGATATGGGTATATCTATTTCATGAAACATAAGTCCGAAACTTTCGAGAAGTTTAAGGAGTTTCAAAGTGAGGTAGAGAATCAACGTAACAAGAAGATTAAATTTCTACGTTCTGATCGTGGAGGTGAATATCTAAGTTACGAGTTTGGCGAGCATTTGAAGAAATGCGGAATACTTTCACAGTTGACACCGCCGGGAACACCACAGCGTAATGGTGTGTCCGAACGTCGTAATCGAACTCTCTTAGATATGGTTCGTTCTATGATGTCACTTACAGATTTACCGCTATCATTTTGGGGTTATGCATTAGAAACAACCGCATTCACTTTAAATAGGGCACCATCTAAATCCGTTGAAACGACACCGTATGAATTATGGTTTGGGAAGAAACCTAAATTGTCGTTCCTTAAAGTTTGGGGTTGCGAAGCCTATGTAAAGAAGTTACAGCCGGACAAGCTTGAACCCAAAGCGGAAAAATGCGTCTTCATAGGATACCCGAAGGAAACTATTGGGTATACCTTCTATCATAGATCCGAAGGCAAAATCTTCGTTGCCAAGAATGGATCCTTTCTAGAGAAGGAATTTCTCTCGAAAGAAGTGACTGGAAGGAAAGTAGAACTCGACGAGGTTGTCGAACCTTCTCTCAAAATTGCGAGTAGCGAGCACCGGAAGAAGTTCCTGTGGTGCCTGCACCAATTAGAGAGGAAGCTAATGATGATGATCATGAAAATTCGGTTGAAGTGGCTACAGAGCCTCGGAGGTCAACGAGAACTCGTACCACTCCAGATTGGTATGATCCCATTATGAGTGTCATGTTGGTGGACAACACCGATGACCCTGAGACATATGAGGAAGCAATGATGAGCCCAGATTCCAATAAATGGCAAGAAGCCATGAAATCCGAGATTGGATCCATGTACGAAAACCAAGTATGGACTTTGGTGGACTTACCGGATGGCCGGAAGGCTGTCGAGAACAAATGGATCTTCAAGAAGAAAACAGATGCTGATGGTAATGTTACTGTCTATAAAGCTCGACTTGTCGCAAAAGGGTTTCAACAAATTCAAGGAGTTGACTACGATGAGACTTTCTCACCAGTAGCGAAGCTAAAGTCTGTGAGGATTATGTTAGCAATCGCTGCATATTATGATTATGAGATATGACAGATGGATGTCAAAACAGCATTCCTCAATGGAGATATTGATGAAGAGTTGTATATGATGCAACCCAAAGGTTTTGTCGATCCTAAAGATGCTAACAAGGTATGTAAACTTCAACGGTCCATCTATGGATTGAAGCAAGCATCCCGAAGTTGGAATCAACGTTTTGATAAGGTGATCAAAAGTTTTGGTTTTATACAAACTTATGGAGAAGCTTGTATTTACAAGAAAGTGAGTGGGAGCTCTGTAGCATTCTTAATACTATATGTGGATGACATATTGTTGATTGGGAATGATGTAGACCTTCTTAATAGTGTCAAGGAATATTTGAATAATAGTTTTTCAATGAAGGATCTTGACGAAGCAGCTTACATATTAGGCATAAAGATTTATAGAGATAGATCGAAACGCCAAATATCATTTTCACAGAGTACATATTTGGACAAAGTTCTAAAGAGATTTGGAATGGAAGATAGCAAGAAAGGGTTCTTGCCCATGTTGCCCAATACGACCTTGAGTAAAACTCAAAGTCCGACATCGGCAGAAGATAGAGAAAGGATGAGTAAGACTCCCTATGCCTCAGCCATAGGATCTCTAATGTATGCCATGCTATGTACTAGACCCGACATTGCATATGCTGTTAGTTTGACTAGCAGATATCAAAGTGATCCAGGAGTGGATCATTGGACAGCGGTCAAAAACATCCTTAAGTACTTGAGAAGAAATAAGGATATGGTTCTTTCTTATGGAGGTGATGAACAGCTCGTTGTTAATGGTTACACCGATGCTAGTTGGAACACCGATCCGGATGATTCTAAATCACAATCTGGATACGTATTTATTTTGAATGGTGCAGCAGTTAGCTGGAGGCGTGCAAAGCAAAGCGTTGTGGCGAGATCTTCAACTGAATCGGAATACATGGCTGCTTCGGAGGCTTCACAAGAAGCGATATGGATGAAAGAGTTCATTACAGAGCTGGGTGTGGTTCCTAGTGCGCTGGACCCAATGTCTATCTACTGTGATAACATGGGTGCCATAGCCAATGCGCAAGAACCAAGGTCACACAAGAAGCTGAAGCACATCAAGCTACGTTTTCACGCTATTCGAGAACATATCCAAGATGGGGATATAAAGATTTGCAAAGTACACACAGATCTGAATGTGGCGGATCCGTTGACTAAACCTCTCCCGAGGGCAAAACATGACCAGCACCAAACTGCCATGGGTGTTCGGTATATTACCATGTAATCTAGATTAGATGACTCTAGTGCAAGTGGGAGACTGTTGGAGATATGCCCTAGAGGCAATAATAAATGTAGTTATTATTATATCTTTGTGTTTATGATAAATGTTTGCATTCATGCTATAATAGTATTAACAAGGAAACATTAATACTTGTGTGATTTGTAAACTCAATTTAAAGTCCCTAGTAAAGCCTCTATACATCACTAGCCTGTTGGTTGATAAATGATTGTGGTTTCCCTATCATGAACATTGAGATGTTATCAACAACAAGATCATATCATTAGGAGAATGATATGGTGGACATACTCCTATAGATAAGCGTAGCATAAAGATCAAGTCATTTTAATAGTTCAATTGCTATATGCTTTCTGATACATAGTAACCTAATTCCTTCGACCATGAGATCATGCATATCACCTTTACCGGATGGATGCTTTGATGACATCAAACACCACACCGTAACTGGGTGGCTATAAAGGTGGCATTGAGTGTTCGGAAAGTATTGGTTGAAACACATGGATCAAGAGTGGGATTTGTCCATCCATATGACGGATAGATATACTCTGGGCCCTCTCGGTGGAATGTCATCCAATTAGCTTGCAAGCATGTGACTGGCTCACAAGGGATCACATATCACGGGAACAATAAAAGAGTACTTATCGGTAACGAGGTTGAACTAGGTATGCAGAGATACCGACGATCATAACCTCGGATAAGTAAACTATCGTGAGACAAAGGGAAATTGGTATCGTATGTAAGTGGTTCATTCGATCGCAAAGTAATCGTAGAAATATGTGGGAGCCATATGAATTTCCAGATTCCTCTATTGGTTATTGTTCGGAGAAGTGTCTCGATCATGTCCGCATAATTCACGAACCGTAGGGAGACACACTTAAGGATTCGACGTTGTTTGAGTAGTTATGGAATGAATGAGAAAGAGACCGAATGTTGTTCGGAGTCTCGGATGGGATCCGGGATAGCACGAGGATATCCGGAATGGTCCGGAGAATAAGATTCATATAAGGAAAGTCCCGTTTAGGAGTTGTGGAATGATTCCGGTGTTTTCATCGGGAATGTTCTAAAAGGTTCCGGAATGTCCGGCACTCCGGAGGGGAAGGGGTACATGAATGTGTCATTGCAAGTTGGAATGATTGCATCATGTACTAAGTGTCATCGCTGTTCCAAATAAAGGATTGATCGAATCCTAGTTTGAAAAGTCAAATAGCTAAATTGAAAAGTCAAACAGCTAAATTGAAAAGTCAAATGGCTAAATTTGGAAAGTGGAAAAGAGGAGGAGGAGGTGAAACCGAGTTGGGGAGGGAGTCCTCCTCCCCAAGCCGGCGCACCACCCAAGCCGAGTTGGGGAGGGACTCCACTCCCTCCCCTTGGCCGCCGGCCCCTCCACCTATATAAGGAGGGGCAGGGCTCCCTCCTAGCACACACAAGTACCTCTCCTCCAAACCCTAGCTTGGCGCCTACCACCATAGCCGCCGCCCCCTAGGGTTTTGCCCTAGCCGCCGACTTGGGGTGCCCCAAACCCTAGCCGCCGACTCTAGCTTCTCCTCCTTGGTGTGTCTAAAACCTAGATCGCCGAGGAGCTCTCTCATACTCCACCATACTCGCTCCGGCTTAAGGCGAAGCCCTGCGAGATCTCCCCTCTACTTCCGGTACCACGCCGTTGTGCTGTCGGAATCGCGAGGAGAGTGCTACAACCTCCGCTGCCTGCTGGAACAAGGGAGAGGAAGGTCTTCGTCGAGTACCGAACGTGTGACCGACTGCGGGAGCGCTGCCGGAACGCAGCGCCGGAAGGATCGTCTACGCGATCTTGAGATCGGGAAGAGTACGACTACATCACCCACGAGAATCCGCTCTCGTTAAACACTTTGGAATCTTCGAGGGTAAGTTATTCCATCGACTCGTTGCTACAATCTAGTAGATAGATCTTGGCTTGTTTGTTTGTATGCGATAGAATTTTTTTGTTTTCCATGCTACGAAACCCTTCACGAGCGGCTGCTGCAGTCGTGGTGGCCGAAGCCGTCGGTGGCACCGGACGTGTTGCCGCCTCCGATTTTGGGGCGCCCACAGATATTCCATATCCACTGCGGTCGCGACGCTCTGACTACGACTACAACAGGACCACCGGCGAGCGTTTCTCGTTGGAGGTGATGAACCGCGTCATTCTGCCGGAGCACCGACGACGTCTAGCACTCAGAGAATTGTGTGACAACCTCTCTGAAGCATTGCGGGCCAATCCCGATGACGCGTGCCTGCCTTTCTCAAGACAAAAAAGAGCTGCAGATGCAGGAAGCGATCTACCGCCCTCTTAGTGAAAAATGGGGACTTGCCTACCCATAGGCAGCGCCTAGCTAGGATGGTGTTGAGTGTTGATTGTATTATATGTGGCAGTCGAATAAAACTTTTCTTTGCAAATGGCCTAGCCCACATTGGTACATCTTACATGTCGAATGCAAATGGCCTATCCTACTCGTCGAAATCGGAACGGTAGTAGCGACGGCACATGGTGTCATCGAATACGCTGACGGCGAGCCCTCCTTCGCCGTCGTACTTGAATACAACGATGTTGCCCTCTACGATCTGGTGCGCGCGGACGAAGCACTCCTAGCCGTTGGCAAGGTACATGCGGTGACCCAGCATATCACTGCATGATGTAGTACACTATAGTCGTTGACATAACACCAATGAAACACCGTTCACTAGTATTACATCCCTCGGAGTGGTACAACAGAAACAAAGCAGGTCCAAGACATGACTATAGGTTACAACTCAACTCTTTACACAAGATCCAGAGAACACTCTAGGTTAAAGAGAGAGAAAAAAACTTCTTATAAAGAAGAATCAGAAATAAACAACTCAGAAACTATCATACTAATTCAGACAAACGGTTTAAACTAGAAAACGTTTTAAATTTTGTATTTGAATTAAGCTGACTAATTAATACTTAGCAAGCCAAGATGGGTGAATGCATGTAATTGTTGGGCTGAGACCTTCGTCGGATATCAACTTTCTGAGACCGGTTACTAGGTAGCAACGTCCTAAAAACCAACCCAGCAAATACTCCATGTTCATTTCCTTGATCTTGGGTTTGGGTTTCCCAAGAAAGGAAGGAACAAGCCTGCCACAAAATCCTCGAGGAAATGGGCCATGAATCCGCCTCGACCGAGGCCGTGATTTTCCATACATCTATACTTTCGCCGTGCCAGCCCACAAAATCCTCGTGCTTACTCCACTCCCACATCCACTTCACCGTCGACGCCTCCTCTACAACCTCGCCGCACGCCTCGTACCATTCCCCTCCCCCGGCCACCACCGCCCACACGCCATGGCCGCTACCTCCACCTCCCTCTCCCTCGCCTTCTCCCCTATACTCCGGCCAAAACCCCAACCCCAATTTCAACCGCGACACCTCGACCCCAAATTCCCTAAACCCCTGCGCCTCAGCCTCGCGCCCGCGCTCTCCTGCGCGCCCCCCCTCGCCGGCGTCCCCGACGGCTTCGCCATAGACGACATCGTAGAGAAGGACTGGTCCTTCCTGAACGCCTCGGGGTCCCAACTCCCCCGCGCGCTCGCCGCGGGGGCGCTCTCGCCGGCGTCGCGGGTGCTGGCCGTGACGCCCACGGCGTCCTTCGTGAGCGCCCTTCTCTCCGAGTCCCCCTGCGAGCTCCTGGTCGCCGCGCACGAGTCGCTGTACGTGCTGGGCGGGATCAAGGAGGAGCACGACCAGGTGAGGTGCTTCCATTTGGAGGGAGGGGGAGGGGGCCAGGGAGGTGGCGTGGTGGAGGCCGTGCCTGAGAGGTTCGACGCGTTCGACGTGGTGTTCGTGTGCTACTTCCCGGGGATGGGAGTCACGGCCGCCGCGCTGCTCAGGTCGCTCGCAAAGAGGTGCTGCAAAGGTGAGGGACTTGATGAAATACTACCCTATCTTTGTTTCCATTTGTTCTGTCAGTCTGTGTTATCAATGCCATTTTGCTGATTGGAAGTATAAAATTAGACTTGTGCATTCCCTTCTGTCCATTGTCATACATAGATGGCCAGAGGAAGTCTCTGAGACCTATTGCGATGTTCAGTATTTCCTAATGAATTAGCAGTACTGCCATAGTGAACTGCAAGTGTTCAGTATTCCTGGCTGCTCATGTGACTAAGCTGCAGCAAGCTAACTCTACCGCCAGAAGCAAGCTAACTACATATGGACTAGTCTGAGTACTAGTGGTGACTAGTCAGGACTAGTCTTTGAGTCGGTACCCTAGCAACTACTTTCGACTCAGCGACTCGTAATCCTTGGTGGTATGTGATGCTTAAGATGCTAGAACGCGCATTAAGTGGTGGAAGTTTGTGAGTTCTAATGGTCAGATTGGTCTGTTAGATTAGTCCTGTTTGACCATGCCATATACTTGAACTACATGTATAAACTTGTTTATGTACAATAAGTCAATAACTGCTGTTTACAAGGAAACAATAGGGAATATTTATGTACGATATTGATGCAGTATCGTACATTGCGTGTTATAACAAACTATTGTGATGTATGTTTGTCAATGTAGTGTTGAAGAATTTAATGGAACCTACATATGCACACATCGACTCCTAAAGTATAGGCAATATCCAAGCAGTATGCTGTCGTTATTTTAGTAACTTTGAGTCATTTGAGTTTCTTCTAAGACTAGCAGATTTACAGGTGATTGATTGAGGGTGCTCATTCTACTTCAAAGATTCATACTATTCATTGGCTAAAATCATTACTTGCTCCCGTTTGCCTAATCCTGTTGCTGCAAAAGCAACCCAGAGTTTTCTCAAGGTGATTTGTAGTACTCCCTTTGTCCCAAAATAAGTGACTTGGATTTCTCTAGATTCGCATGTATCCAGACATGTCTTACTGTGTACATACATGCGAATCTAGACAAATCCAAGTCACTTATTTCCGGATGGAGAGAGTATTTGGACGGTGCCATGGTCATTTTGTCTTTTGCATCGGTAAATCCAGTGTGTCAGTTCAGTTAGTATTTAGTTGTCCTTGAGTTGTCTCATTTTTGTCACTCCCACCTCTCATAAGAGCCTCTCACAAGGCAGTTAGGTTAGTTGGACTTGTATTACCCAAACAAGGGACTGTCTATGCTGCCAAAACTCTTTAACCTTGCCACGCCTCTAGCTGAGGCAAATTTCAGGCATTTGACAGGTTACTGCAGGTTCTTTAGGTCATAAACCAAGCAGCTGCTTACTTTCGGAATGTCAGTGTTTCAGTGTTTTACTGCGTGAGTACTTTGGGTATTCCAAACCCCGTGTTCTGCTCAATTATATAATCTGAAACCCTTTTCATTTTACCTAGGTGCAAGGGTTGTCATGTTCTTGGATCAGGGGAGGCAGAACTTGGTGGAACACCGCAGAGAGCATCCAGACATTGTATTCTCCGACTTGCCTAGTAGGTCTTCGCTGGAGAAGGCTGCAGCTGGGAGCAAGTATGAAATAGTGGAGTTTGTCGATGAGTCAACGCTGTATCTTGCTGTTTTGCAATTCCAAGGGTGAAACCCTTGTTTTGTAAGACATATGTGGACTGGTTTATCATCTCCTTGTTTGTAGATATGCAAGGAGTCCATGTCTGATTTATCATGGTGTGGAAGAGGTCTGGAATACACAGGGACAAAAACTGTGTATAGCATAGGCTTGTATCTCTGATGTTCGTCCTCTTCCAGGCTCCTGGAAGCAAGCCATGCAGATAGTCCCAGATTCTGTTTAGTTTGCCAGTCATTCAGTTTCATGGTCACTGCCATCATAGCGCTTCTGCAAGATTATCATTGTTTATCCTACTAAGTTTATATTGTGAATTGTGCGTTGTGAGTGGTCTGTATAGTGTTTTTTTCAAGGCGATCCTTGTTTTTGTTAGTAAGTTCATTGCGTAGTTTGACATGTTGTGATTTGTCCACGTTGATAAATGATGCCACAGCCACCAAGATGATTTAGATGCAAGAATTTTTACAAGTTAGCCATCACCATGAAACCGCACAATAGGGAAACGATGTTTTTTTTTTTGAATTGGTAGAAAAGCAGGATTGATTAAGAGAGGAAAAAGGGGTGACAGGAGCTAACTCTAATGAAGCAAATTGATTCAGACAATATAAAATACTGGAGCAAACTACGAACTTCAAAGGAATTGGATTAGAAATGAAAATGCTCATAAACTAACTTTTCATACACGGAAGAGAATAACAGGAGGGGAAAAAATGGAGAGGTAAGGCACATAAACATAGAAAAAAAACACTAAAATCTTTTATTTCGTTTAGAGAATACAATCACTCACCATGTACTGTATGTTTTTTTCAGTAAAGTGGGAAAAACATGTCTCCCACACACTTTGCTTTTATCTGGATAAATGAAAATAGGCGCTCTGATCAGTGGAGAACAGATTATATTCCTTCATATCTGTCTGCTCTCTAGAGCAAGGCTGGGCTTGCACGGGAGCAAATGGCGTTCTTGATACCAACTCTACACTCTTACCATCTTTGGATGATGGAGGTGCTTGCGGAGCTATTGGTAGGTTGAACTGGAATAACGAGAAGGATGAACTTCTGTCATGCAATTTGTTACCATCTTCTGCAGCATCCTTCAGGCCCATCGGCTTCAACATGGAACTATGCCTATCTGGATTCAAGTCTCCACCAGGATGACCACTGATCGGCCCTGTCCGATGTCGGTAAGGTGAAGGTGGAGGTGGAGGTGGAGGCATGACTCCGAAGCTTGCTGACGTCTTGCGAATTTGCTCTGGGTGAATAAAACTATAAGCAGGAGCTGGGTAACCATGTACATTGTTGTACTGCACTGGGAAATCTGCAGATTGGTTCCCACGTACTCGGAATCCAAGTGGACCGGAAAAGAAATTGGGAGGCTGGCCGTACTGGAAATATCCATTTGTTGGAGCAGCACAAGAATGACCGTGAGGGCCAACCGTGACTGGCGAATATGCAGGTGCATGCATGTTCTGGTGACGCAATAGCTGATCCTGGCAGGGGGGTACATTGAACCCAAATCCGTTGCTGTGAGGGGGACATTTGGCTTTTGGGTGGTATTCTCTGAAACCATTTCCTGCGCATGTCTCAAGTAAAGAACGTGAAGCAGTTCTTGTTGATGGAGCTTCTGTAACGCTGTTGACTCTCTCAGAAGATTCCTCTGAGTCAGATGATGATGGTTCTGGATTATGAGTGCTCAAAGAGGTCATACTGCTTGAACTGCTTTCTCTATCTGCCTCGCTCATACAAGAAGATGAGCCATCAGAACTGGCAGAGTTTGTCATCAGCTCTTCATCCGGCCTAGAGCCTTCATTATTTGTGGAGTAACATTTTTGTTCATTTGTCATAGGACTTCCATCACAACAGGCAGATTGATTTTCCTCATGGTGTTCATGTAACTGACCGGTTTCTGATTTACAAACATCCCTTGACCTTTCAGAAACCTCAACCAGTGGTTCAGGTCCCGTGTCAAGCTTTTCGCATCCACTGATATCACACAGCACTGGTTTGGGTGAGTCGACATCGTCAACTGATACTGACATATTATTTGTTTCGTGTAAGCAAGTCTTCTTTCGGGTATCCATTCGCTCCCATACTTGCTTTGGAATTGCATCTCTCTCTTGTGTGCTACCAACACGGCGGTACTGCACCAAAGGCTTATCAACTCCTGCTTTCCTTGCCATTTTCATCTCCCGACCTGATCTAGCTGTTGGCAAAAAAAAGTTGTCACCTGCTCTCTCCTGATGGTCATAGCTGCAAGAACTATAGTCTTGCCGATCTCTTGTTCTGTTATTTGTACTAAACACTGAGTTACAGCTCCCAGCACCATTTCTCATTCTTTCCATTGAATGCCACTGCAAATTGCCAACACTTCCTGATTCATCTCTGCCATCATCCCAACAAGAGGACTGGTCTTGAGGAATGTCCTTTCTCAACCTCAAATTTCGTCTTGATGGTTTTGATTGCTCAGATGTGAAAAGTTCACTGCTATCAACTGGAGGACAACTTGTCACTGTATTGCAGCAATTTACATTGTTTTGTCCATTAATTTCTCTGCATGAAGATTCAGTATCAGCGAGGCAAAGATCCACTACAGCAGAATTTTCTTCCTCTTCACTAGCTGAATCTCTAGAGTCAAATGTATTTCCGGATTCATGGTTAGTACATGTTGAGGAGTTGCTTAGAGTTGAAGATGAAATATCATTTGAAGTTTTGAATTCAACTAGCTTTTTCCCCTTGTCCCTTTCCTTTTCTTTCAGTCTCTCTTTTCTCCTGATCTTCTTTTCCCTCTCTTTTGTTCTCTTCCTCATCCTGCGCTCTTGTTCTTCGCGCTTTTCTTTTTCCTCTTCCTCAAGAAGCTTGTTCTGCAAGGTGTCCAATAAATTGATAGTCACAAATACAAATGAGCATATCTTTCCTAAATTCTCTTTGCAAGTATAGCACATACCTGTTTTTCCAACGTAATAATTTCTTTGCATGCAACATGGACTCGCTCCTCCAGAAGTTTTAGTCCAAGAGACACAAAAACACTTTGTGCATTTTGCTGGGCTGCGCCTTCTCTAAAGGCTTTCTCAACCTGCAAAGAAAATCACATTTACTATGATTGAGACTAGGAGTATGGGTGTCTAAATTTCTCAATAAAACCTGAATAAATCTGAATAGTTAGTTGCTGGCAGCTACAGTAACCACACAGAGTATGCAGGAAAAAGAGCTTGTCTGCAAACTATGATTAAGACTAGGAGTATATCACAGTAGGTAGTAACTAAAGCTGTCAATCCTTGTAAATTCATTGATCATCAGAGAACAATACACTTACTATTTTCTGAGGTGGGAAATCAGATGACACACACTACTAGAAGTCTTCATATAGGAATAACAACTGGTGATCTGTAGTACTTTTATTGTAGGGTCACTACCAAAGGCTAACATCTTACTGAACTCGAACTTGTAAGCTGGAATATAAGGCTAAGCCACCTTAATTTGGTAGACGTTATCCAGAATTTATATAAAAAATATCGTTTTCTTTGTACAGTCAGAATCATTATGCAAGTACTGCTTTGGATAAGTATTGAGTTTTGACAATAAATTACCTGTTCTTTGAAAATGACCGCAGCAGCGTCCAGAAGAAATTCTCTTGCCAGCTCAGGACTCTTGGCATGCTTCTGTGGATGAGAGCCATCACCGTCAAGATCATTTTCATCCCTTTCCATGGCATCATCTTCCTGCTCAAGTTTCCATCAGTCAGAATAATAAAATGTTCCTAATTAAGCCTATCTTAGTTAAAGAACTAAAGACTGTAAGTGATATGCCACATACATCCTCTTCCTCGGCCTCTTCAGCATGCTCGAATAAACTTCTTATACCTTCACCCTTTGTAATCGCCACAAAGCCATCCCCCACCACCAGCCTGTGATGGACACAAGATTGGCCCTTCAATGCATGTGCTTTTACACACAACTCCGTATAGCGTCCATCGAGCTTCCAAGCTCTCAAAGTTATGAAATAATCTTCATACTGATCAAGATCAATCCCACTTCGGTGGACTTGGGTCTTCATCCCAACATTTTCAAAGCCAAAGACATCAGATTGCCCTTCATCAGTCCCAATAGCCCATTCAAAGTGATGATAAGATCCATCTGTCATTGATAAAGATTGGTGCCAATCAACCATGACAGCATCCTCAAACACCTGCATATAAGAGGAGCCATATTAGCTTCATAGGAATTAGAAACGATGTCCTGATCAATTAAATGCAGATCTTGTTGGTAAATATTGAGGAAGTCACTCTGACCTCACACTGAAAGGCATAATCAGCAACACAGAACCAACTGGTGCAGTGAGATTCCCTTCGCATGCGTTTCAATTCCTTTAGCTCCTTGAATTCACGGATAACATTCCTTCGGCAATCTCGGCAAAATCTCTTGCTGTCAAACCTGTTAATTTTTTTCCATACTGTTAACTTTTCTATTAGCAGCTGCCAAAAAATACCAACAAATGGCAGCATTATAGGAAAATTCCACTAACACAAAGCAGGATTAAATAGAACTGATCAGTCTAGTTGAACTCATCAGGTTCTTACCTTACTATATTTATATACTAAACCCCAAAATATATTCTCTCACAGCTGAGTAGCAAATTTCTGGCCATCCACATTCCAGTTTCCCATCAATCTGTGCAACTATACGAACCTTAAAAATACTTTCTAAGTTTGTTCTCTAGGCCATCTACCATTTGGTGGATATAAGCAGACTTAAAATTTCAGCTTGTTAAGGACTCGCTAGTTCAATTCGGTTATTTTTGTCTATAAGTTGAATGCCTAGTTCAGTGAGTACTTTTCTATGTGCCCAACTTTAATTTGAATAAAACAAACGACGTCTCCATTATGCTCACCTGTACATTAATCTTTCAATGAAATCATCCTCCTTCATACGCAGAAGAGAAGATCTAGTTTCTTCGCATAATGCTGACCAGAAATTCACCAGCGTATTACATGAAAGGTGGGCAGTATGCAGAGCACATGTTTCTCTAGTTCCATAACCCCTGCTATAGCTAGCCATCCCTTGGCTAATCCATCCTCTGCCTCCCCCACCACATGCATCAGGATAAAGCATTTCCCGTTCCCTTTCTCTTGCTCGCGCATTGTCAAACACCTGATTAACACATATGTCAAATGCATTAAGAAATAGAGTGATCAAATATTTCCTAATCAAGAATAAAATATTTTATGTAAAACCCACATGCATGATTTGGAGACTACTTCAGACATACTGTACAAAGGATCAGTTATTCAATACACTGAACATATGAAAGTGGTTCCTAATCATATTCACCGATGCAGAGAACAAAACATTGGATCGCATGTTACTGTATAATTGTTTATACTTACATTCTGGAGCACCCGTAGTGACTTAGCATTTATAAAACAGTCAATTAGCGTAAGGATGCCATCCTTTGTTGTTGCAAGGCCTCCCCAAGGATGAACAGATGGATCCTGAGACTCAATTTGTTGCCTAATCCTTGATTCACCAGTTGAGCTCAGACAATCAATATCTGAAACTTCTTGCTGCAATGACTTGAAATTTTCCAGAAGCAACCCATTGCACCTTGAGCAGTAGAAATTCTTGCGTGCTTGCTCAATGAGGGTTTGCTTATCCAATTTGAGGAGCTCCCGTCGTGCTTGAGGAGGCAGGTCATTCCAGAACTGAAATAAATTGAATCCACCACCAGAAAACCATCAGTTCCTTTTGCAATAATGTTATCATGAAACCTAGAACATAGCTTCAATTTCCAAGATAAAAATACATATCACTTTATGCATTCTGGTTTATTTCCAGTATAAAATAGATACCCCGAGCGTGAGGACAAGAAAAGAGCTCAATAAGTAACTCTCCCACTGAATAGCAATGGAACAACTTTAATCAAGAGTAGTTTAACACAACATTTACAGCACCAAGGTGGGGGTGCAGCAAATTGGAGGTGCCACAGGTGAGTTATAAGGAAAAATCAAGGTCATTGTAAAAATTATAGCACAGAATCACAATAATAAATTTGATGGCATATATACCAGGATGGGGATAAAACAAAGCGAACTTTAATTCTAGCTGTATCACCATTGGATACCCAATTAAAATTCTGCTTGCAGTTCACTAGCTTACCATCCTGCTATTGTGGAAGGAAGTAAAGATGTAAACCATGAAGACTTAGGATTGTAGAGTTAAGTACATGATTAGTTTATATGAACCGAGACTCATCACAGCTGGATGAAAAGCTTCGGAGCCATATATTATGCTGCATAAGCAAGTTGTCGAGGTAATATAAGTGTTCTGACAGAATTTTATTTTGCTAACTCGAGCCAGCATTTGACATCTCAGAATTATCCACAGCGCAATGCTTTATATCCCGCTGAAAAAAGGACAGAATCAAAACCACTTTTAACTTTCTCATCGCATCTCACATCAAGTGTCTCAAGCCTCTGCAGACGACTACAACACGCATCACTGACCACTTCAAACTCATAATAGAGAAGTACAAATTAGCCTAGTTTTGTTTTCCCATGTTAAACATACCAAACCAAACCTGCAGACCCAATGGTTTAGAGTCTCTAAGAGCAATGCGCCACCAATATGAACTCAAAGTCAATTCAATAGAGCTGCTCACAAAGTCAATATTGGTACATCTGCTCGTCAGGGTCACGGAAAGTAATCCGGTTGAATCTAGGCAAAATTCAGAAAATAATACCCAAGCAGGACAAGCTTAGTGGGGGGATTCTAACCAACTAAAACAGCTCGTTTTCCCTGGCACCATCTCCAGGCAGCTTTTACCGCGAATCACACGCTGAAATCGAGCCAATCCAAGGCACACGCTGGAAACCAGCTCAGTCACAGATTCGCAGGGGTACCACCACCAATTCACCCAATTCTCACCACTCAAATCAAACCCAGCGTCATAAAAAAAAGCAACGCGCTCGCGACCTTACCTTCTGGAGGCGATCGAACGTGATCTCGTCCCGCCGCCGCGACCAGATCCCCGATCCCGACGCCGAGGCGACCGCCGTCTCCGGAGCCACCCCCGTCATCAATTCTCCCCTCCGCCCTCAACGGAACGACGTGTTCGCGCCCGATCCACCGCCGCCAACGACGGCGGCGCAGCAGCCAGAGAACAAGGACGCGGTTGGGTCGCCGGAGCTGCGGGCGGGTCAGATCGGCCGCGGAGGTGGCGCCACCGGGGGTTTTGCTGGCGAGATGGGGAGGAGGGGGGAATGATGAGGTGAGGCGAGGGGAGGCGAGGTGGGGTTGGGTAAAAGGAAGAAGATGAGGAGAGGAAGATGGGAGAGGGAACGCGACGACGACGTAGCTTTTTTAACCGCCACGGTTAGGCCGCGGTGTGATTTCTGATGGGTTCTAGCAGTTTCAGGAATTTTATTCGGGGTGTTTGTTGTAAATCTGCTATAAACAGCCGCGGTGTTTTGCTGGCGTTCAAAATCCGGTGTCACTTTTTATTATCACCGAAGCCCTTATACAATACCTAATTCATGTTTTGTATTCAAAGGGTACCACATAGTGTGTCATCTTTTTTTGGAGGTAACACATGGTGTGTCATCATAAGTTCATAATAACTAACCTTTACAGGGCATGATACTTTTACTAAGATAGAATAACTTACATCTTTATCTTTTGTGTTTTGAAGGTTTTCTTCTATCTATTAGCCTGCATTTCTATTAAGGGTTAATACTTGAGATTTGTATGGATAGTTTAAGAGCTTAATATGATAGTGACTATGTCAAGTTACTGCTTGTAAGAGTAAGAGGGCCATCCTTCTGTGTACTTCAACTAATGGTGATTTTGACACTGAAGTATGATACAAAAGAAATCCATGAGAAGACTATAGATAGCTTATACACGGAAGTTTTTCTCGCACATGAGCTCCAATGATACCTCTTTATTAAAAAAAATCATATTTATATTTTTCAGAAAGAAATGAAAACAATTGTGGACTTTGCCAATGGTATATCCTACAAGCATGAAAATGCAATGTAGATTTTTTTAATTATGGGATACACAAAAATGGAAAAAAAGGATTTTTTTTGCAAATTTGAAAATGTGATCCTCGGATCCACATTATTTTTGTGTACCTCAAAATATGTATTATTCCCGATTGATAGTTTGAACATTTGTGGTACACATCACTGGCTACATCCTGATTTGTTTTAAAAAATGGATCTTTGAAATATGTTTTTCGATTTTAAAAAAGGGATCAGTGGTGCCAATGTGCACCAAATATCCACTCGCTTATACAAGTTATAAAACATTTGACATCCAACTAAAATAGTCTAAAAGAAATAAATAGAATCTTATTAGTTTAATCTGTGAAAGATGTGTGAATAGCACAACACACGTTTGTTCGAATACTAACATAAGTGAGTTGACCTTGATATTTTATACAAGACCATAATAATATAATTAGTGCCGCAAAAATCTTAGGAGTATTTTCGTGTTGATTTGGTGCTCCCGAAAGGATCGCATGAGCACCCCACAAAAGGTGATTACATATCATCTATTGAGCGCCTTAGCAAAGGAGTACATCCATTTCATAGACAATCAACATTTATACAAGTGGAGACATATTCTTGTGGTTTGACGAGACCAATTTGTTCAGCAAAGAAGGAATCCATTAAGTAGAGATAGGTTCATTTTGTCCGGACAACCAAGTGAAACATATATCAATTATTGTGCACAACTTCTTAAGACATTATAGTCTCATTGTGAGTAGGAAATAAAACATGAATGGGATGTCATTTACGATTAAGTCTTATAGGAATACAAGATCATCAAACATAGGGACTCGGCAACCTCTAATTGGATGCATGGTTCATCTGTCGTAACACACAAAATGTCAAAGATGTTCTTAGTAAAATGTTGTGCTCTAGTAGGCAAAAAAAAAATCCTATAGGAAAGGGTTTGGGATTTTGATAAAATCTGAAGATAATCTACTTACTTTGGCTAGTCATGTCAGGGCATGATTATTTTTGCTTGGTTTAGTTAAAAAGGTTTTCGCGCTGAAAACCTATAACCTCACCGTACTAAACGTACAAACTATTAGATCAGGATACGAAGTTGCTTAAAATGTGTGAAATATATAGGTACCCATATTCATTGTTTCATTTGTAGTTGTTTTCTCTTTCTTTTTTGACAAATGATAAAGGTTATAGGTCTCGATAGCTAGCCGAGCTAGATATTCGGAGTTCAAGACTCCGCCTTAATTAAAACCAGTATGATATGCCAAAGATGATCTTTGTAAAAAGTTGTGCTCTACTAGGAAAAAAATGTCCTATAGAAATGGTTCTGGATTTTGATAAAATCTAAATATAATCTACTTATTTTCGCTAGTCATTTTAAGAGTATGATTATACTTTTGCTTGGTTTAGTTTAAAAAGGTTTATGTGACGACAACATGTAATTTCACTATACTAAACATATAAAAAGCTGCTTTAAAACGTGTGAAGTTATGGGGATACATAATTCCTTGTTTAATTTGCAGTTATTTTTTCTAAAAAATAACAAATGAGAAAAGGTTATGGGGCTTAGTGGTTAGCCCATGTGATGGTGAGCTAGACATCCGGAGTTCCATGGGTCTTCTTCTATTGGACAGTGCTAGGCGTCCTGATCCCCAACTGTCCGATCTGCTCAGATCAACGGTTAGATATATTTTTTGTTCTTCTATCCCCTTTTTGCTAGAAACGGTGCCGCTTTTGTTACATATAGTTCCACTTTTACTACATGTAGCAAATTAGTTCAGAAAATAGAAAAATAGACTGGACCTCGCCGAAGACCTCGTCGACGACCGCGTAGCAAAAAGGTTGTACTAATGTAGCATATCCGACCTCGCCGGAGGCTTTCGCCGGTAGACCTCACCGGAGATCATGTAGCAAAAATTCTATACTGTTGTAGCAAAACTGCAAAACAGTGGTAGCGAAAAAATGTGCTAATGTAGCAAAAAGAACGACCTCGTCGAAGATATCGTTGAAGACATTGTAGCAAAAAGTTGCTACTTAGCAAAACGACTTCTTCGGAGACTATCGTCGATCATCTTGTAGCAAAAGTTTAACAATATTATAGCAAAAACACACGAGCAATAAATATATATGTATTTTGCAAATTCCGAGGCCAAAGCAAAAAAAAATCCCCAACATGAAATCCGCCGCTCAGTCCGTAGCAAATCCATCGGCCGTCGGTAGCAATGACGATGTTCGTCGGTAGCTAAAACGTCGACCGTTTGTAGAAAAATCTCCCAATATAGGTAGCATGCATGAGGCGTCATATCGAAGCAGTGCTCCTCGCCCGTGGTCGGAGTAACGAGGCGACGTCCGGCGTCGCCCCTGCCGGAGGCGAGACCGTGCAAGGGAGCAGTGTCGTTGTTCCCTCTCCCAGGACTGGTGTTTGCCATCTCGCTGCGCCGGTGCTCCACTTGTAGGACGGCGAGCTCTGGCCGGCGAGATGGGAAGGCGACAAGCTCCGGCGGTGTGGGGCAGGAGCGGGCGCGACGAAGTCCGACCGCGCACGAGCTCCAGCGACGTGCGGCAGGTTGCGGCCGACGCGCGGCGAGCTCCGGCGGCGGAGCGTGGCGAGCTCCGACAGTGGAGGAAACGACCGACGGCAGCGCGTGTGGTCTCCTGGCGAGCTCCGACAGTGGAGGAAACGGCCGGCGGCAACGCGTGTGGTCTTTGGCGGCGAGCACGTGCTCATAGTCTGTGGCGGCGGCGTGCAGAAACGGACAACGAGGAGAAACCGGGCGTGCATGAAAGAGATAAGGTACACGGGAGGGAGGCCACCACCACTGATTACGTGAGAGACACGCGGGGTGACGACCCGGAGGATAGAATCACACAATCCCCCAAGAAAGGGGTATCATTATCTTTTTATTTTCGTGTTTTTCAACAAATATGAAAATTATGAAGCAACCATTATGTCGCACCAACTCGAATAGCCACCATGGATCAACGTACGAGTGCAATATTTTCCTCCCAAAACTTCATTTCGGAGGGTTCGAGGCATGAAAAAAAAGGAGCTTTTGGATGCCATTCTCTGACAGTTCATGAAAAGCTGCAGAGAACGACGGAAAGTACTGCAAAAAAGCAGGCACCAAAACTCAAAAAGATCGTGAAGGACAACCGATCTGTGGCCGAACGAAGTAGTAGTAATAAGAGGGAAATAAAAGAGTCACGCTTTTTTGGATCGGGCGCTAGCTATGCTTGATTGATGTAGGTCGCCTGCCTGCCCGCCTAGTCGGGCGCTCGTTGCATTCGCATTCCCCTGCCTCCTCGGGTCTCTCCCTCTCCCTCTCCCTGGACGGTAAAGCGTGCGCAAATAGTCCCCGTGCAGAAAAGCGCCGCCACCTTCTTTTGGACATGCGAAAGCGTTACGCTAGTGTGCGCTATCTTTGCATCTACATCTAGTGGAGCAAAGCAAAGCAAAAATAATAATAAAGCCATAGATACACACTCAGCAAAGGGGAGTCAAGAACTACGTGCCATTTTCACAGTTCTGTGCCAGCCGGTTATCCTTGAAAACTTCGTAAAAATTTTGGGCACATATCCCCCAACATGATTGCGTGCCAAATTTGGGGCCGAAACGGCGCACGAAACGCCGGAAACGGGCAGGAGCTACTCGAAAAGTCCCAAAGATTATGCGTCTGTATGTACTGGGTTTTGTCGACCAATGAAACATTCATGTACGTACGGTGGAAAGCTCTGCTTGCCATCATGTCGTCATCGCCGGGGAAAGACCGAGCTAGGCCGTGCTTTCTTTATCTCCGGGACAGGCAGGACAGGAGTGATGACATTGTCTCGTTAGCAATTGGAGAAAGAAACGACACAGCACTGGACACCGTTTTTTTGTTAGTAGGAGAAAGAATCATAAATTGCTTCGAGTGAGGACCAGTACTATAGATCAGAATGCACACGAGATGGAGTAAAGATAATGGAATGGTGTTAGTTGCTACTGTCGTTTCGAATTATATAAGACGTTTTGATAGACGGCTATGTCTGAACCATGGTGAACGGAAAACATGAAAAGTACTAAATAAAGTCAGAAAATACGAAATAGAATTTTGTTTGTTGAGTATGTACGAAGTTATGTGCATGACAAGTTTGAAACTTAAATACAAAAGTACGTAACTTGGCCAAAAATGACAGATTGACTAATGGACGATGCAAACTGTACAAAAGCATCGTTCAAGTTTCATTTTTTCTCTTTTTTTTTGTGTAGGCCACGTACGGTTAAATTGTTACTGAAAATTTATAGGAGTAGCTATCGGTACGACTTCTTCGACCCGTGTGTCTCGGCAACAGGAAGGGGTGGAGACTTTGGACATGCGCTCGACGTTGTACTAACACTATAGGAAACACGATAAGCGCCGACGATTAGCCCCCATCGGCGTAGCTCCAGAACTCCGTCGACATAGGCTGCACCGACGGCTGCCGTTGGTGTAGGAAAGTTATCGGATACACCGACGACTTTGCCGTCGGCATAGGCATATGAGTCCCACCTAGACGACTAACGGTCGTTTGGCTACGCCGACAGCTTTGCTGTCGGCCTAGCTTTTTAATTTTTTTTCTAATTATAGTCAAACTTTTCAATCGGTCACCCATCCTAACACTATTCCAGTCCCAGCAAGCTTAACTTCTCCATTCCTTTTATATGAGCTTCCGATAAAGAAATTAGAACTTGTGAATACTATCATATCAATCCTATTAATCACTGGACCATGATGTTATACGTCTTTAGTTTTTTTACATTTCATCTAATTATTTAAGTAAACAACAATGAATAAATAATAATAATCTTTAATTCAAATAGAAATAAAATAAATTTTATTTATTTTGCCTTTTTCCATTTAATATTGAATAATTCATATCTACAAATCTATAAATTATGATTCGACAAATAATATATCCAAATCAATCATAAAAATGAGAGGAATCCATTATGACATCTAAGAATGGCAATTTTACCTATGGGGACGGGTATCCGTGGGTACCGTACCTTTATACCCATGGGTAATACTCATACCCTGCCCGTTAAGTCACGGGTATAAGGTTGTACCCGTGGGTACTACCCATACCCTGCTCATTTAGACTGACTTATAAAACTTACCTGTAGAGTTGCAACTTATGCGGCCGATTAGCCGGGCAAGTATAAGATTGCGATTTCTAACGTTGATAATTATCGTATACTCATCTACCTATTATTGAGTAGAGATACTTATTTTCTTGTCAAATATGATTTGATTAGTGTAAAATTATGAATAACTTGTTTACTATTGGATCTACCCATCGGGTTGTAGGGTTCGTAGCATAGAAAACAAAAAAATCTGTCGCATGAACACACAAAACCAAGATCTAATCTATGACAAAGCCAAGATCTAATCTACAAGATCGTTGCAACGAGATTGTAGAGAATTAACCCTCGTAGATCCAAAGCGTTTAACGAGATTCGGACCATGTGGTTGATGTAGACAATCGCTTGCCGATCCCAAGATCGCGTAGACGATCCTTCCGGCGCCACGTTCCGGCAGCGCTTCCGCAATCGGTCACACGTACGATAGTCGATGAAGACCTTCCTCTCCCTTGTTCCAGCAAGGCAGCGGAGGTTGTAAATCTCCTCGGAATCCCAACAGCACGACGGTGTGGTGGTGGTGGAGGAGGAGAGATTTCTGCAGGACTTCACCTAAGCCGGAACAGGGTGGTGGAAGAGAGAGGGGTGGTGCCTACGGTTTAGGCGTGCGGGACAAGGGGCCAAGAGGGGGACGCCCCACCCCTCCTAATATGGGTGAGGGGCCGGCGGCCAAGGGCCTCCCTGCCCTAGCCGAGCCCCCCCCCAACTCGGCTAGGAAGAGGAGAGGTGGAAACTTTCCTTTCAAGTTTTTCCTTTCCTTCCCAAACTAGGATTTGACTTTTCAAACTAGGGTTTGACCCTTTCTTCCTAGTCCTTGGCCAAGTTGCCCTTGGGCTTGGTGCGGCCAGCCCCTTAGGGCATGCCTCATCCCAAGTGACCCCTTCCGGGGTAGTGGACCTTCTAGAACATTCTAAAAGCTTTCAGTCAAAACACCAAAAACATTTTCGAACCCCGGAAGTTGACTTTCCTTATATGAATCTTATTCTCCAGACCATTCTGGATCTCCGAACAACATTCGGTCTGAAGGGTTTCACAGCATAGTAAATCAAAAAAATTCTACGGATGCGAACGGGAAAGCCAAGATCTAATCTAGAAGATGCAAACAACGAGGGGGGATAGATGAGATCTTCATACCCTTGAAGATTCGCACAGCGGAACGTTCAACGAACGTGGTTGATGTAGTCGTACTCGCTTCTCCTCCTCGCGATCCGATCCGATCCAATACCGCAAGTGGCGATGCCTCCGAAAGATGCACACGTGCGGCACCTCGACGTCTCATCCTTCCTCGGTCCAGCAAGTGGGATGGAGAGATAGGTTGGATCTACAACACAACGGCATGGTGCAAGCGGTGGAGAGTTTTTGTGGCAGGGCTTCGCCTACGCGCAGTCGGGAGGGAGAGAGAGGGAGAGGAGGGCAGCAGGGCGGCTAGGGCTTGAGGAGGTGGTGTGGGGAGGGTGCGCCCCCAACCCTCTTTATATAGAGGGGTGGGCGGCTGGCCCTTGCCCCTCCCCCAAGCCCTAGGGCCGGCGGTCAAGGAGGGAGGAGTGGGGGGCAAGTTCCCCCCCCCCTTCTAGAAGCTCCCCTAGAGTTTCCCCTAGGGCTTGGCCGGCTGGGCCTATGGGCCTTGTGCCCCTGGACCAATGCGGCCAGGGAACTCCCCCATAGGCCCACGCCCCCTCCCGACAAGTGGGGCCACGTTGGTCCCACTCCGGAAGGTTCTAGAAGCTTCCGGTACAATACCGAACAACCCGAAACAATTCCGAACTCCAAAATCTGCTTTGCCTTATATGAATCTTATTCTCCGGACCATTCCGGAACCTCTCGTGACGTCCTGGATCTCACCCGAGACTCCGAACAAAAACTCATAAACCAATTATCCAATCTATCCTAGCGTCGAGACACATTAAGTGTGTGACCCTTCGGGTTCGAGAATATGCAGACATGATCTTCTATCAATAATCAACAGCGGGGTCTGGAAACCCATATTGACTCCCATACATTCATCGATGATCATATCGTATGAACCACGATGCCAGGATTCAATCAATCCCATATATATATTCCCTTCGTCTCGCGATATTTTACTTTCCAGAGATTCGATCGTCGGTACCGGCATACCTAGTTCAATCTCGTTCACAGCAAGTACGTTACTCGTTCCGTAATCCGATATCATTTTGTGATTAACTCCTTAACCACGTGCTTGCAAGCGGTGTTGATATTGATTACCGAGTGGGCCCAAAGTATATCTCTCCGACTTGGGAGGGACAAATCCCATCTCGATACATACAACCCAACAGGTACTTTTCGATCACCTGAGAGACACCTTTATGATCACCCTCTCATAGGATGACGTTTGATGACCTCAAAGCTTTCTTCCGATACCAGGGAGTTGCATTATCTCATGGTCTAAGGAATACAATATTTGACATAAGAAAAGCTTCTCAAAGATGAACACGATGACACGATCTAATTGCTCTGCTTAATTTGGGTATGTTCATCATATCATTCTCCCAATGATATGATCTCATTATTAATCGACAACTCATGTCTATGGTTAGGAAACCTTAACCATCATTAATCAATGAGCTAGTCCATAGAGGCGTACTAGGGACATGGTGTTGTTCACAAACCACACAAGTATTAAAGTTTCCGCTTAATAAAATTCTAGCATGGAATATAAACTTTATCATGAACAAGAATTATAATAATAACATCTTTATTATTGCCTCTAGGGCATAATTCCAACAGTCTCCCACTTGCACTAGAGTCAATAATCTAGTTTACATCTGGCAACAATCTAACACCCATGGCACTAAGGTGCTGATCATGTTTTGCTCGTGGAAGAGGTTTAGTCAATGGATCTGCGACATTCAGATCTGTATGTACTTTGCTAATCTTCAGATCTCCATATGTTATATAATCTCGGATTATATGAAACTTGCGGTTGATATGCTTGGTCTTTGGATGATATCTTGGTTCCTTAGCCAGTGCTATGGCGCCAGTGTTGTCACACAATATCTCCAGTGGGTCCAAGGCACTTGGAACCACACCAAGCTCAGTGATGAAGTTCCTGATCCAAACTCCTTCACTTGACGCTTCTGTAGCAGCCATGTATTCCGCTTCTACTGTAGATCCCTCGATTACGATTTGCTTGTAGCTTCTCCAGCTCACAGCTCCTCCATTCAAAATATAAACGTATCCTGTCTGAGATTTAGAATCATCCTTGTCGGTGTCAAAACTAGCGTCGACGTAACCCTTTACGACGAGCTGTTCATCACCTCCATAGACTAAGAACATTTCTTTAGTTCTATTTAAATACTTTAGGATGTTCTTCACGGCTGTCCAGTGTTCCACTCTTGGATCACTTTGGTATCTGCTCGTCAAACTAAGAGCATTGGACACATCCGGTCTAGTACACAGCATGGCATACATGATAAAACCTATGGCCGAGGCATAAGGCACTTTGCTCATAGCTTCTCTATCATTTACCGTAGCGGGACACTGAGCCCTGCTCAATATCTTACCTGACAACATAGGCACTGAACCTTTCTTTGCCTTATCCATTCTGAACCTTTTCAGAACTTTGTCTAGGTATGTACTCTGGCTTAAAGCTATCAGGCGTCTTTGTCTATCTCTATAGATTTTGATGCCCAATATATAAGCAGCTTCCCCTAGGTCTTTCATTTAAAAACATTTGTTCAAATAACTCTTCACATCGTTAAGCATGTCAATGTCATTTCCAATAATCAATATGTCATCCACATATAGTACTAGAAATGTCACTGAGCTCCCACTCACTTTCTTGTAGATACAAGCTTCGTAGCAATTTGGAACAAATCTTAAGCTCTTGATCACTTGATCAAAACGAAGGTTCCAACTCCGAGATGCCTGCTTCAGTCCATAAATGGAACGCTGAAGTTTGCATACTTTATCAGCATCCTTAGGATCGGCAAAACCTTCGGGTTGTATCATATACAACTCTTCATCAATGTTGTCATTGAGGAACGCAGTCTTGACATCCATCTGCCATATTTCATAATCATGAAACGCAGCAATTGCTAATAAAATCCGAATGGACTTAAACATCGCTACGGGAGAGAAAGTCTCATCGTAGTCAACACCTTGAACTTGTCGAAAACCTTTTGCGATAAGTCGAGCTTTATAGACAGTAACATTACCATCCGCGTCTGTTTTCTTCTTGAAGATCCATTTGCACTCAACGGCCTTTCGGTCGCTAGGAGGGTCCACCAAAGTCCATACTTGGTTTTCGCTCATGGATCCTAATTCGGATTTCATGGCCTCTAGCCATTTCTCGGAGTCTGGGCTCATCATCGCTTCCTCATAGTTCGCAGGTTCACTGTCGTCTACTAACAAGACAGTTAAGACAGGGTTGCCGTACCACTCAGGAGGGGCACGTGACCTTGTCGACCTGCGACGTTCAGTAGTAGCATCGTCCGAAGCTTCATGATCCTTGTCATTTGCTTCCTCTATTGTCGGTGCAGACGGCACTGGAATAATTTCAGGTGCTGCGCTACTCTCCTACTCAAGAGAAGGTTCAACAACCTCGTCTAGCTCTACTTTCCTCCCACTCACTTCTTTTGAGAAAAACTCCTTCTCAAGAAAGGATCCGTTCTTTCCGACAAACACTTTGCCTTCGGATCTGTGATAGAAGGTATACCGAATAGTTTCCTTAGGGTATCCTATGAAGACGCATTTCTCCGCTTTGGGTTCGAGCTTGTCTGGCATCAACTTCTTGACGTAAGCTTCGCATCCCCAAACTTTAAGAAACGACAACTTAGGTTTAGCACCAAACCACAGTTCATACGGTGTCATCTCAACGGATTTAGATGGTGCCCTATTTAAAGTGAATGCATCGGTTTCTAATGCATAACCCCAAAATGATAACGGCAAATCAGTAAGAGACATCATTGATCGCACCATATCTAATAGAGTTTGATTCCGGCGTTCAGACACACCATTGCGCTGTGGTGTCCCGGGTGGCGTGAGTTGCGAAACGATTCCGCTTGCTTTAAGATGCGTGAGAAAATCATAACTCAAATATTCACCTTCACGACCGGATCGTAGAAACTTATTTTTTCTGTTACGATGGTTTTCCACTTCATTCTGAAATTCTTTGAACTTTTCAAATGTTTCATATTTATGTTTCATTAAGTAGATATACCCATATTTACTTAAGTCATCAGTAAAAGTAAGAAAGTAGCGATATCCACCGCGCGTCGAAACACTCATCGGTCCGCATACATCGATATGTATGATTTCCAACAAGTCCGTTGCTCGCTCCATCATTCCGGAGAACGGGGTTTTGATCATCTTGCCCATGAGGCATGGCTCGCATGTGTCAAATGATTCAAAGTCAAGAGACTCCAAAAGTCCATCAGAATGGAGTTTCTTCATGCGTTTTACACCAATATGACCTAGACGGCAGTGCCACAAATAAGTAGTATTATCACTATCTACCTTGCATCTCTTAGCCTCAATGTTATGGATGTGTGTTTCATCCCTTTCGAGATTCAGAAGAAATAAACCATTCACAGCAGGTGCATGACCATAAAAGATGTTACTCATATAAATAGAACAACCATTATTCTTAGATTTAAATGAATAACCGTCTTGCAATAAACACGATCCAGATATGATGTTCATGCTCAACGCAGGCACATAATAACATTTATTGAGGTTTAAAACTAATCCCGAAGGTAAAACTAAGGAGAGCGTGCCGACGGCCATCACATCAACTCTTGATCCGTTGCCAACGCGCATCATCACCTCATCCCTCGCCAGCCGCCGTCTATTCCGTAGCTCCTGTTTCGAGTTACAAATATTAGCAGCTGAACCAGTATCAAATACCTAGGCACTACAACGAGGGCTAGTAAGGAAAACATCAATAACATGTATATCAAATATACCTTTGATGGTGCCAGCCTTCTTGTCCGCTAAGTACTTCAGACAGTTGCGCTTCCAGTGACCCTTGTCCTTGCAATAGAAGCACTTAGTGTCCGGCTTAGGTCCAGACTTGAGCTTCTTCTTAGCAGGGGCAACGCGCTTGCCGCCGCCTTTCTTGAAGGGCTTCTTTGCACCCTTACCTTTATTAAAGCTGGGGGGCTTGTTGACCATCAACACATGATTATCCTTCTTGATGTCCACCTCCGCAGCTTTCAGCTTAGCTAAGAGCTCGGTGATCGTATCAGTGGAACCAATCTGATTATGAGGAACTACAAAACCTTTGTAGCTAGGAGGGAGTGATTGCAGAACCCTGTCAATCTTGAGCTCCTCTGGAATCTTGCAGTCCAGTTGCTCAAGGCGTTGATTGTAGCCCGACATCTTTATGGCGTGCTCACTAACGGAACTCCCTTCCTCCATCTTGCAGTTAAAGAATTTCTCAGAGATCTCATATCTCTCAAAACGAGCCTGAGTCTGAAACATAGTTTTCAGTTCCTCAAGGATCTCAAGGGGCCCGGGGAAATCTTCAAAACGATTTTGAAGGTCCGATTCCATAGCAAACAACATGGTGCTCTTAATCACACCATAATCATCTTTGCGCGACTGATAAATAGCTTTCTCATCAGCCGGCGCATCTACAGCAGGGGCGTCACCTAGCGCTTTCTCAAGGACATAGTCCTTTTATCCGCCAGAGAGAATGATTCTCAGATTGCGGAACCAGTTGGTGAAGTTAGACCCATTGTTCTTAAGCTTTTCTTTCTCAGCAAAAACGTTGAAGTTGAAGTTGGACTTAGCCATTTGATCTACAAAATTTGCAAGTACAATTTAGACTATGTTCATGATAACTAATTCACCTTAATCAAATTACTAGATGAACTCCCACTAAATTCAACATCCCTCAAGTTGTTTAGTGAACATGATCCAAATTCACCACACCTAATCCGATCTTCACGAGAAGAGATGTGGTTTCAATGGTGGACAACAAAGTGTCGATCATATTATTCATATGACTCATGCTTAACCTTTCGGTTCATGTGTTCCGAGGCCATGTCTGTACATGCTAGGCTCGTCAAGTCAAACCCAAGTATTTCCGCGTGTGCAAAACTGGCTTGCACCCGTTGTATGTGAACGTAGAGTTTATAGCACCCGATCATCACGTGATGCTTGAACACGACGAACTTTCGCAACGGTGCATACATGGGGAGAACACAGTTTTATCTTGATCTTTTAGTGAGGAATCATCTTATAATGCTACCGTCGCAATCTAAGCATAATAAGATACATAAAAGGATAAACATCACATGCATATAACTTTATGTGACATGGTATAGCCAATCTTCGCACAATGATCTCCATATTGTGCGTGCCAGCATGATCTCCATCACTCCACCATGATTGCCTCCACCACGAATAGCAACTACAACTATTGCTAACTACTTAGCGATAAAGTAAAGTTATTACATGGCGTATAAGAAGTTGACACACAGGTCATACACAATTATAAAGACAACCATATGGCTCCTGCCGGTTGTGTACTCATCGACATGCAAGTCGTGAAACATTACAAAACATGATCATTGCATACAACATACACATCACATCTTGTGCCATACCATATCACAGAAAACACTCCCTGCAAAAACAAGTTAGACGCCTCTACTTTGTTGTTGCATGTTTTACGTGGCTTATGGGAGTAACAAGCTAAGAACGATTCTTACCTACGAAAAGCCACAACGGTGATATTATGGTTGCCAAACTCCGGTGTAAATCCCATGACAACTATAGTGAGAGAAACTGGCATCCACCGGCCGCATGTGTGGAACAAGCCACACGTCAAGTGCGGAGCCGGTCTCGCGAACGAGGTCGCGTAAGGTTGGCCTGGACCGCTTCGATCTCACTATCCCGCGTCATAAGAAGTACACAAACAAGAGGCTTGCAACAGAAAAAATCAACGCCTGCAACAAGCATGTTGCATTCTACTCGTGAAACACATCTACGCATAGATCTAGCTCTGATACCACTGAAGGGTTTCGCAGCATAGTAAATCAAAAAAATTCTACGGATGCGAACGGGAAAGCCAAGATCTAATCTAGAAGATGCAAACAACGAGGGGGGATAGATGAGATCTTCATACCCTTGAAGATTCGCACAGCGGAACGTTCAATGAACGTGGTTGATGTAGTCGTACTCGCTTCTCCTCCTCGCGATCCGATCCGATCCGATCCAACACCGCAAGTGGCGATGCCTCCGAGAGATGCACACGTGCGGCACCTCGACGTCTCCTCCTTCCTTGGTCCAGCAAGTGGGGTGGAGAGATAGGTTGGATCTACAACACGACGGCATGGTGCAAGCGGTGGAGAGTTTCTGTGGCAGGGCTTCGCCTACGCGCAGTTGGGAGGGAGAGAGAGAGGAGGGCAGCCGGGTGGCTAGGGCTTGAGGAGGTGGTGTGGGGAGGGTGTGCCCCCAGCCCTCTTTATATAGTGGGGTGGGCGGCTGGCCCTTGCCCCTCCCCCAAGCTCTAGGGCCGGCGGCCAAGGAGGGAGGAGTGGGGGGCAAGTTCCCCCCTTCTAGAAGCTCCCCTAGGGCTTGGACGGCTGGGCCTATGGGGCCTCCTGCCCCTGGCACAATGCGGCCAGGGAACTCCCCCATAGGCCCACACCCCCTCCCGACAAGTGGGGCCACGTTGGTCCCACTCCGGAAGGTTCTAGAAGCTTCCGGTACAATACCGAACAACCCGAAACAATTCCGAACTCGAAAATCTGCTTTGCCTTATATGAATCTTATTCTCCGGACCATTCCGGAACCTCTCGTGACGTCCTGGATCTCATCCAAGACTCCAAAAAAAAACTCATAAACCAATTATCCAATCTATCCTAGCATCGAGACATGTTAAGTGTGTGACCCTTCGGGTTCGAGAATATGCAGACATGATCTTCTATCAATAATCAACAGCGGGGTCTGGAAACCCATATTGACTCCACACATTCATCGATGATCATATCGGATGAACCACGATGCCAGGATTCAATGAATCCCATATATATATTCCCTTCGTCTCACGATATTTTACTTGCCCGAGATTCGATCGTCGGTACCGGCATACCTAGTTCAATCTCGTTCACAACAAGTACTTTACTCGTTCCATAATCCGATATCACTTTGTGATTAACTCCTTAACCACGTGCTTGCAAGCGGTGTTGATATCGATTACCGAGTGGGTCCGAAGTATATATCTCCGACCTGGGAGGGACAAATCCCATCTCGATACATACAACCCAACAGGTACTTTCCGATCACCTGAGAGACACCTTTATGATCACCCTCTCATAGGATGACGTTTGATGACCTCAAAGCTTTCTTCCGATACCAGGGAGTTGTATTATCTCATGGTCTAAGGAATACAATATTTGCCATAAGAAAAGCTTCACAAAGATGAACACGATGACATGATCTAATTGCTCTGCTTAATTTGGGTTTGTCCATCATATCATTCTCCCAATGATATGATCTCATTATTAATCGATAACTCATGTCTACGGTTAGGAAACCTTAACCATCATTAATCAACGAGCTAGTCCATAGAGGCGTGCTAGGGACACGGTGTTGTTCACAAACCACACAAGTATTAAAGTTTCCGCTTAATACAATTCTAACATGGAATATAAACTTTATCATGAACAAGAATTATAATAATAACATCTTTATTATTGCCTCTAGGGAATAATTCCAACACGGTCTCCAACTCATATTCCATATCTACTTAAATAACATTGAATCCTTAAGTGTGTCTCCCTATGGTTCATGAACTATGTATACATGATCGAGACACCTCTTCGATCAATAACCAATAGAGGGATCTGGAAATCCGTATGGCTCCCACATATTTCTATGATGACTTCGTGATCTAGAAATACCTATGCGTCGGCCAACCCCTTGGGGTGACTCCCTCCCTCCTATATAAAGCCCCCCTCTCCCTCTCTCTCACTCACACCTCCTCGTGAAGGATCTCTCTCCCCCTCTAGTTTTTATCCCCCATGGTTTCGGACTAGCGAGATACATGTTCCCGGTGCCTTTTTTGGAAAGAAAGAGTTGTTGCTTCCGCTGCATCGCCGGAGCTAGGATGTGGAGGTTGCTCGGTGGCTCGGACGTGTGTGCGAGCACGGATGCGCTGCTGATTTGCGGCGCTAGGACTTCCTCTCGATCTTGAGATCGGCAAGCGTTCGTCTACATCATCCACGAGTACAACCTCGTTAAGCTTTATCGGTCTTCAAGGGTATGTTCTCTACGGATGTATATCTGCCCGTTGCTTGTATCTAGTATATAGATCTTGGTTCATAGTTGTTCCCATCGTAGGAATTTTTTTGTTTTCTATGCTACGAACCCTATAGTGGTATCAGAGCCTGATCTATGTGTAGATGCTTTGCACTGGTAGTACACATATGTATATGTGGGCGATGATGATCATGTTATTGCTTATTAGTTGTACTTTGGATATTGGTGGCATAGTGGGATGAAGCGGCCTGGACAAACTTTACATGTACTCGCACACGAGACCTGTTCCACGCTTGACATGCAACTAGTTTTGCATAAGTGGCTAGCGGGTGTTTGTCTCTCCTACTATAGTCAATATCTAATTTGCAACAAGTTGCCAATAATTTGGTTATCCTCGTTGTGGTTCATGTTCGTAGGTAAGAACGGTTCTATCTTCGAAAGGCCTAAGCCACGTAAAACTTGCAATGGATAAATTAGAAGCGTCTAGTTTAGATTGTTGTTGGGCTAGTGTCATGATATGGTGATGTTGTAAGTAAAAGTATAAGTCGATACTCTTACAACACACATAACGTGTAAGTTCCATGGACCTTGGCCTTACACATAAAGGAATGATAAGGATCATACCACGATGCACATGATGGAGATCAAGTGCAAGAACCATATAATTTTCAATTTTTCACATGTGATGTTTGTTGCATCTTATATTGCTTGTTTGACGTTTTATTAGCATAATAAGATGATCCCTCATTTAGATATCAAGATAAAAATGTGTTCTCCATTAAGTATGCACCGATTATGTTTCACCGCTCCAAGACATCACGTGATGATCGGGTGTTCTTGGATCCACGATCATATTTCGGGTGTAAGACAGTTTACATACGCGAATACTAAGGTTCTTACTTGGCGAGCCTAGGATGTGCAGACATGGCCTCGGAACACGGACCAAAAGGTTAAGCATGAGTCATATGAAAGATATGATGCCCGTATGGATGCTTGATACGTCCAAAACGTATTTACTTTCTCGAACACTTTGCTATTGTTTTTCCTCTAAACTTGTGTGATTTGGATACAACTAACATGGACTGACGCTGTTTTTAGCAGAATTACCTTGGTGTCTTGTTTTTGTGCAGAAAATGAACTATCAGGAAAAATCCCGAAAAATATGCCAAAAACTATTTCTCACCAGAAGATCCACAGAGCCAGAAGGGGAGACAGAGGGGAGGCATGGGGGGCCCAGACCCACCCCAGGCGCGGGCCCACTGACCCCGCGCCTGGGGAGGTCTGGCCACCCCAGGCAGCTCCTCGGCCTCCCTCCGCGCCTATAAGCTGCCTTCTGACCTAAAAACAAAGGGGGGTTCGATAGTTTTCCAGAAAGAGTTCCGCTCCGCCGCCGCCACTAGAAACCAAGATTCGGATCCAGAAACTCCGTTCTGGCACCCTGCCGGGACAGGGATTTGGAGAGGATCATCGCCATCGTCATCACCAACGCATCTCCATCAACCACTGATGTTTCTCTCATCCATGAGTGAGTAATCCCCCGCTATAGGCTTGGGGATGGTAGGGATTGGATGAGTTCTATCATGTAATCGAATAAGATCTGTTAGGGGCATAGTGCCTAGTATCTCTATTAGTGCTATTTGACTTTGTTGCAACTTGTTGTGCTTAATGCTTGTCACTAGGGCCCGAGTGCCATGATCTCAGATCTGAACTTATTATTGAATCATTATGATAGTATTGTTTATGATCTTATCTGCAAGTTGTGTACACATATCATTGTCCGGATCCAAATGCCCCAAAGTGACAATAATTGGGACAACCGGAGGGGATGGCTGTGGTGTGAGGATCACATGTGTTCACGGAGTGTTAATGCTTTGCTCCGGTGCTCTATTAAAAGGAGCACCTTAATTGCCAGTAGTTACCTAGAGGCCCCGCTGCCACGGACTGGCTGGACAGAAGATGTTGTGCAAGTTCTCATTGCGATCACGTATGACTATATTTGGAGCACATGCCTAGGATTGTTTAGTACTTGGATGCTTGTTATTATTTATCTGCAATGCCCCAGGTCTTGAAGTTACATGTTTAGAATCGTCCATGCAACGCCCGTCCATTCATCCCTATGCCTACCTCACTCGAATCCTACTGTTACCATTACTGTTACTATTGCTACTGTTTCACTGTTGCTATTGTTGTTGCTGTTGCTTTACTATTGCTACTACAAACTGTTGCTACTGATAAACTTCTGTGAGCAAGAACTATTTCCAAGTGCAGCTGAACTGACAACTCAGTTGTTAAGGCTTGCATTATTTAGCTCCCCTTGTGTCGAATCAATAAATTGGGTAATACTACCCACGAAGACTGTTGCGATCCCCTACACTTGTGGGTCATCAAGACTATTTTCTGGCGCTGTTGCCGGGGAGCATAGCTTTATTTGTAAGTTCACTTGGATCTATTATTGTTCACTGCTACTCCTTTCATCATGGGGAAGTCTCGTGATGGAAAGTTCCCTATTTTACCATCCACTACAAGAAGAGGTACATTCCGAAACACCTCTGTTGCTCTTGATTACCGTCTGTTGTAAGTAAGCTTGTCACACGACCACCACATACTCATGCTACACACACTGCTACTACTGCTGAATCTGAAACTGCTTTTGATACTCATGATGTTACTTCTACTATGCTTGATGCGAGTGGTTCACTAGGTCCTTTTCTAGATGCTACTATGGCTAGTCTAGGAAATACCAAAACTCCTAGTGAAGACACTGTTACACCTATTAGCTCACCTGCTAGTGAGAGTTTTGATATTAATGATGGTTACATTGAGCTCACTGATGAATTTATTGAAGAGTGCCGAAACACACATGGTGCTAGTGCTATTAAGAGTCTCCTTGCTAGACATACTATTATGCCCAAGAAGTCCTATAATCCTAAGTTTGACACCTCTCTCATAGATATTAAAGATAAAGATTATGATTTCTCTCTTGATTTATCTTATTTAGATATTGTTGAGAAAGAACCTTTTTGTGGTACTGAAAATGAGAGTGTTGTGGCTCATATGAATGAGCTTTCTAATATGAGTGCTTTGTTCTCTGATGATTTTAAAATGCGCAAGTACTTTGTTGCTAAGATCTTCCCTTTTTCACTAAAAGGAGAAGCTAGGGCTTGGTTTAATAGATTACCTCCTGGTTCCATTGATAGCCCTTATTGCTTGATTGCTTCTTTCTTCCATAAATATTTTCCTCCAAGTGCTAGACATGCTGCTTTGCAAAGACTTTTTGATTTTAAACAGGGAGAAGAAGAGAAATTGCCTGAGTCATGGAAAAGATTTTGTTCCTTGATTCATGCATATCCTAGATGTACATTACCTCAGAATGAGCTTCTTGATATTTATTATAATGGACTAACTGATGATTCTAGGACCTACCTAGATAGCTTTGATGATTGTGTTTTCAGGAAAAGGACTCCTACAGATGCTGAAAAATCAATGAACAAGATAAGCAAGAATTATGATGATTAGTCTTCAACTGAGCTGAATACACCTGAGCCTATTACTCCTGAACCAGTTGGTTCTGAACCAGTTCCAACACCAACAACAAAGAAGAGGGGAGTAATTGCATTAAATGATGAAGTGATGAAGGAAGCTAATAAGTGTCTAAAGGAGAAATGTATTAGATCTGAAGATGTGAAGAATCTACCTCCTATAGCAGAATTATGTAAGCCAATTCCCCACTCATCTACTATTGAGGTACACTCTCTCCAATTTAATGAAGGTGATATTTCTTATGGTAAGCCGCCTGATCAATGCTTAGAGGAACTTGACACATTTATTGTTAAACAAGGTAATTTTAATAAACAAGTTCAGAATCATTTATTGGAAAACTCTAGAGCTATCCATGAGTTGAAAGTTGTGGAAAGAACTTCTAATGATATTAAAATGCTTTGTAAACACTTTCAAATGGTTCAAACCCAACTTGATCAACTTGCTAAGGTGCAAAAGGATATGCTAGTTAATGCTTCAGGAAATAAACATGCTTATGGAATTAGAACTAGGAGTGGTGCAGCTACTCAAGATCCTTTATATCCTGAAGGACACCCTAAAAGAATAGAGCAGGATTAACAACAAGTAGAAGATAGTGGTAGTCCTCGTAAGAGGAATAAAAAGAAACATAAGAAAGTTGAGGAACCACTTGAACCTGTTGTAGATCCTAATAGTATATCTGTCTCTGATGCTGAAACTGAGAGTGGTAATATTAATGAGTCTCCTGATAAGGAGGAAGTTGAGGAAGAACCTGAAAAACACACTAAGAACACTAGGTACATAAAGGAAGATTTTATTGCTAATAAACATGGTAAAGAGAGAGAACCTTGGGTGCATAAACCTATGTTTTTTTCAGGTAAGAAACACAAGTCAAAGGAGGAAGAACACTACAACAAGTTTTGTGAGTGGATGAAATCTTTATTCTTGCAAATTCCTTTGACTGATGCTATTAAATTGCCTCCTTATTCAAAGTATATGAAGGATATTGTCTCTAATAAAAGGAAGATTCCTAATGAGGAGATTTCTACTTTGATTGCTAATTACTCCTTCAATGGTAAGGTTCAAAGAAACTTGGTGATCCAGGTATACCAACTATTCCTTGCTCCATTAAGAATAATTATGTTAGAACTGCTTTATGTGATTTGGGAGCTGGAGTTAGTGTTATGCCTTTTTCTCTCCATAAGAGACTCCAGCTAGAAAAGTTGATACCAACTGATATTTCTTTGCAAATGGCTGATAAGTCAACTACTATTCCTGTTGGTATATGTGAGGATGTTCCTGTTCAAGTTGCTCATAATTGCATGGTTTTAACTGATTTTGTTGTGCTTGAAATGCTTGAAGATGATAATATGTCTATTATTCTTGGGAGACCTTTTCTTAATACTGCAGGTGTTGTCATCAATTGCAATCAAGGAAAAGTAACATTCAATATTACTGACAATGAGCACACTGGCTATTTCCCCAAGAAGCTTGTCAGAAGCTATTGCCTGAATTCTATTAAAAATATTGAAGGCATTAAGGTTGGAGAAATATATTGTCCCATTCCACAAGAAAATATTGAAACCATTATGACTGGGACCATTGCTATCAAGTATGAGGTAACATATTCACCTTGTGGAATGCAAAGTTTTGTTTCATATAAGATTGTTTTGGTAACAAGACTTGATCAACCTTGTTAACAAAAGGATTTTAATGAACAAAATAATGTTTCCACTGTGGTTATACTTGCTTTGTTTTTCCTTTCTCCCTCCTAGTCTTTGCTTTAGCTTTAGTTTTGCTAGTTGTTTGCTTATTTGAGTCTCTTAGAGCTCCTGTAGTTTGGATTTTGGTTTGCTTTTGCTTCTTCTGAAAAAACTGTTTCTGCGAGAAAATCAATTTTCGTACCCTGAAAATTGGCCAAAAATAAAGTTTCCCGAAAAATCTCAGAAAATTCAAAATAAATTTTTCCTCGAAAAAAGTGTCAGAGTGGCACCTGAGATGACCCAGGGGGACACCCCTAGGCCCCACACCTGTGGTAGGCGCAGTCCCACCACTTGCGGTGCCTAGGGGGGTCTGGCCCACCTGGGCCCTTCTGGCTTCCTCCTCAAAGCCACCTTCTTTCTCTCTCCCGAAAAACACCGGAAAACTTGCTCAAGCTCGAGTTCTTGCTGTTCTTTCTCGCGATTTTCGATCTCCTTGTTCATCCCATCTCAAGTGCTGATTTTTGGAGGGTTTTCTTCTTGGTATGTGCCTCCTTCACTTGTCCAATTAGATTTGTGATTGGTAAATTATATCTTGAGTATTTTGCTACTGTAGGTGACAGGTTATTTGAGCTTGCATGCTTGTTCTATTCTTAGAAACTTTGTTTTGATGCATGTGTAGTCCTCTAGCAAGTTCCTATAGTAGTTGCTCATCATTTATCAACTTAGAAATCACTTTGTTTGATGGTTGTTTAAAATTTCAGCAAAGGGAAGTCATGGACCATCACACCTTTGGTGACATTTTCGAGAGTGATGCACCTAGAAGGGCAAGGCTCCCAAGTTCATCTACCAGCTCCACACCCTCATACAATGAGGATCTCATCACTCCGCGGTTTGGTGACGAGGGAGATGAAGGGGATGCTCACCCCTCCACCTTTCCTTGTCAAACTTTCTTGCGAGCTGCTGGGATTCTTAATGATTTCATGGCTTTGATTGAGAGGGCTGGTCTAACAAGTTTCATGCAGGATGAGAGTGCATAATATGCTTCACTTACTAAAACATTTGTGGAGAGTTTCTCCTTCACCAATAGTTTGTTCAATCCTTCTGTGTCTTTCAGACTTTATGGCAGGGCTCATTCTATGTCTTTGAAGAAATTTTGCAAGGTCCTGGGACTTGGTACAAATGGGTCATAAAAGAAGATTACAGCTCTTCCCGCTGATTTGTCGGAACTATACCGAGGAATAACCAATGATGATGACCGCAGAGCTCAACGAGGGAAGATAAAGAACATTCACCTTCCAGCCATTAGGTACTTCACCTACTATCTTACCACCAGTGTTCTTGGTAGGGAGAACAATAGTAATATATCCAACTATCAATTGGCCTTCTTAGCTGCTGCGCTCTACGGTGAGGATAAGTATAATCTTGGTTCCCTCATTGCTCGTCGTTTAGCTGCTAGGGGGCCCATTTATGGGGGAATTATTGCTACTCGTATCGCTGCTTCCTTGGGCATTGTTATTGATACACATGATATAGTTTTGGCTCCTTTGAGGCTTGATCTTGCTGCCATGAAGGCGCACCACTTTGTCACCTCTAGCTCTACTCTTGAGAACTTGGTTTATAGAATGTTGTTTACTGACGGGGAAGAGAGAGAGATCCCTCTATCCCAAACCACTTTGCTCAGTATTTCTCAGGGACCTTGGTCACGCACGAAGGGGGAGATGGATGACAAGCTGCGCTCTCTCAACTTCCACGGGCACTATCAGGAGGAAACGCCTGTATATTACCCCGCGTTACATTATACAGGGGAGGCCTCGAGCTCGTACCAGGACGAGGGAGTTTCCTCGACATACTACGGAGGTGCATATACTTGGGAACCATGGGATTGAGCCCCACTTAGGCCAAAAGCCTAAGCTTGGGGGGAGGTACACCGACATCACACTCATCTATATATCATGTTCGTCGATTCTTTGTATATCCATTGTTTCGCTTTCTTTTTGGTTTTTGTTGCTTCTTTCTTAAACCCAAAAATACCAAAAATATTTTTGTTGTTTCTCTTGGTTTGTTCTTTGCTTTGGTTTGCCTTTAAAGAAAAATCCAAAAAGATTTTGCTTTGTTTGGTTTGCTTTGTTTTTGTTTGGTTTGCTTTGTTTTTGTTTGGTTTTTCTTTGTTTGCTTGTTTCTAGAAAAATCGAAAAACACCAAAAATATTTGTTCTTCTTCTTTGGTTTTATGAGTTCTTCGCAAGGTTCAGTCGTCCTCAGTGGATACTGGTTTTCATGTTAATTATTCAAGTCACACAAGTGAAGGTCAATAATGAAGATTAAGACAACTCGAGGTGTGGTAAGAGGCTGGTAACAAACTCTATTTGTTTCATTTTTGTACATATACTCATCATTGTGAGCATGCTTAGCCTGTTTGTGTAAAGTGTATGTCATTATGGATGCTTAGTAGTTCTTGCTTGTTTATGATTAGCTCCAGCTTGCTAATAGTTTGTAGCATGTCATATGAATGTTTGCTTCCATTGTTTTATTCATACTTTGGTATGATATTGTGGTATCCTCCTCTGACTGTTCATGTGAATCGACTTGGCACATGCTCACGCATGCATATGACTAATCAATAGTCAGTAAGCCTCGATGATTTATTTTGCCTCAGAGTTCTTGTATCACTTTCATTCCATAATTAGTCATGCTTTGTTGCAAGCATGATTATGACAGTTATTGCTCTCTCGTTTGTCGCTCCCTCTCTATTGCTAGCCTTCACTTGCACTGAGTATGTGCTCTACCTATGCTTCCAACTCCCCAAAACCAATATTGCCAGCTGTGTCCACCATACCTACCTATTGGCATCATTTTCTACTTCAGTGCATATTTTATATATGCCGTGTTTTCCTCCAAAATAAAATATTTGTCTATTTTGAGAAAGTTAGTTAGTAAAGCTCTCACAAACTTGATGGCACACTTTATTCCTTGCGCTTAATAATCTTGAACCATTGTGACTAGTCCATGAAAGTTATATGCTTGCTTACTATATGCTGGGAGTCAGCAGAACCGTGCTGTCACGGGGAACGCTTTCAACACTTTTTGGATAATCCTGTCCAGTTGATACTTTGCTCTTTTGTTTACAGATGTCGACGATGTGAAATAAAAGGGGAAGTTGTTAGTTCATGGAGTTTATACATTGTGTTAGAGAAACGCCTGGGCCGCTAGCCTAAGCCATGCTTAATCATGGTGGAAACTTGCAGCATCACTATAATGAGCATCTATGAAGCGTCCTCAATAAAAAGCTATGCATATGGTAAATAAAAAGATTGCTGAGATGCTCATTGTCTGCTTGCCTTGTCATTTTGGTTATGGGAAAGCTCCTGTACCATATGCAAGGGGTAACCCGTTGGCGGTTCTCGATGATATGCATGTATTTACAATGACAAGAACTTTCAGGTGAACAAAGTTGAGTAGCATGCAGAGCGACCCTCGTACTCAAGGGACTTGGGATTTCCAGTATATGGTCTGTCAATCATATGATTCAGAGTGGACCTCACTTTCACCTTAACCACATGAAGATGCCTATGATAGGGGCAATAAGAGCTCAAAGCTAATGGGTACCTTCCTTTTAGCAATTGGAAGCCTTTCAAACCTTCACAAAACCGTTTTCACAACTTTGTTGAGTCACCACTTATTCTATGAGCACCTTCTTGAGAGCATAGTTGTAATTCTTGTGTTTGTTCCAATGGTTAATTATGTCATGACTTTGATGCTTGTATCTCTGCTATCTTTATCTCTAGTCTTCATGTGAACTTTAGAGGTGCCTTGGCATTTATATTGTGCTCTTCAAACAAAGGCAAGCGAGATGCCACTCTATCATACCTTATTATGAGCATTGCAATGTTGCTTATGTTTATGTTTCATGCTACTTATTATTATTGAGTTGGTTTCTCTTCATAGCTTGCAATGGCTATTGAGTAGACTTAGTTCCATACTCCTTATTATGAATTGTCTAAGCATCTACTCCTGTGCTGAGAATATTTACATCATATGAAGCAAAGTGTTCATGAAAGTGTGGCGTCCCGCAAAACCACTACTAGAAAATCGCGTTGTATTTGTGCATTGCATCAGCATCATCATATGTTGTTTGTCTAAAACTATTTTCGCAAAGCCTGTTTTGTTTTCTAAAACGCCCCATCTTTATTGAAAACCAAAACACCGGGTCTCCGGAACTATTTTGTTGTCGGCTATCGGTTTGCAACGGTGCGATTAAAATAAATAAAACTTTTAATTGTTTTTGTGGGGGCGGTCGAACGGGCCGAATCGACCCGATCGACCACCCCAGAAAAATATATATCGGTCCAACCATAAACCTAAAGCTACCCAACTCTAATCCTACCCACCCCAGCCACATCATCCCACCCAATAGCATCCTGCCACCTCACCTAACCTTCCCCCTAGCCAACCAGCATCTGCCACCTAATCCTCCCCAACCACACCTCTCTCTTTCCCAGCACACCAACCACACGCCCCACACCCCACCTGGCCACACACACACGCACGCCTGCCAACCTCCCCTGGGTCCCACGCCCCCACCCTGGCGCGCCCCACCTCCCTCCTCCTCCCCGCACGCGTCCCACCCTCCTGGAACCTTCCCCGCTCGCCCTCTCCTCCTTCCTCCTCCCTCTCTCTCCCAGTGCCGCCGCTCCACCCGCCTCTCCTCTCCCCGGCGACCGCCGTGACCCCGCCCGGCCGCGCGCCGCCCGCAGTCCCTCCCCCGGCCTCTCTCTCTCGCGCGCCCGGCGACCCCTCTTCCCCCCCGAGCTCGCCGCGGCCCTCCGACCTCCACCGCGCCGTCCTCCGCCTCCTCCGGCTCCGTCCCAACCTCCGGCCACCGCCCCGTATCCCCGCTCCTTCTCCGCCTCCTCGCGAGCGCCCTCCTCATCCTCCCGCGAACCCCGCGTCCGGCCGCGCCCGGCCGCGCCTCCCCGCGCCCCTGCCGGCGTCCTCCTCCTCCGCCCCGAGCGCGCCCTACCCGACCTCGTCGGCGCCGCCTCTGGCCGGCCCCGTCGCGAGCCGCCCTCCCCGTCCCCGTCAAGCCCCTGCCGCCCTGCTCCGGCCCGTCCGCCGGCCGCCTCGTGCCCATCCCCGACGCCCTGCCGCCCTGCTCCGGCCCGTCTGCCTGCCGCCCGTGGCCACGCCGCCTGGCCCCTTCACCTCCGCCGCCGCCCCGGGAGACCCTCGAACCGCGAGCTCGCCCCCGTCCATCCTTCTGCCCTGGGAGCTGCTGACTCCTCCTTGCAGCGCTTCCCGGCCCGGTCGTCGTTTGGCGTGGCCACCCTCCCGTGTCTCTGTGCCGCGGTCGACCTTGGATACCCACGCTGCATCCTCGGCCGCTGCTGCGAGTGCTTTGGCCGCCCGCGCGTCCTTGCAAGAAGTACAAAGTACCAAACAAGGGCCAAACCAAGTTCTTCTGCGCCGTGAAGCCCTGGAGCGGAGAGAACCCATGGCACCAGAAGATCCCCGGACCCGATAACCCGAGGGCTATGCCACTCAAGTGCTTCTCCTCGGAACCCGAAGACCCTCGACGAGATCTCCTACATGGAACCGAAAACCCGGATGCCAAGGACGTCGACACGGATACGCCAGGGACTACCTCGAGAGCGCCAAGATCTTCTCCACGGAACATCGTGAATTCCCCGGACGCCAAGATCGACTCGATGGCGCGGACCCGACAAGAGCTTCGCAACGACAAGCACGACATCGACCCGGGTGAGTCCGATGCCCCGACACCAGACCAAGTGCTTCCCCGGACGCCAAGATCTACTCCGCTATCCGAGACCGACCCCGGCAAACCCCGAACCCCAGATCCAGACCCTGAGACCAACCCCGAACCCCGGAACCCCAAGATCTGCCGAACCCTAATGTGTGAACCCCTCTCCGAGAAACCTATTTTATAAATGCCATCTATATAACTTGTCGCATATTAATTGTTCATGCATGCATGTTGTCATGTGGTTTGGGGGCCTTATGCCGATTCACCATATAAGTAAATATGGGGCCTATATGCGGGCAAATCTAGTCTCATATCGGCCTCATTTAAATAGATGTAGCGAACCGGTGCTATCTCTTGCCATGTTAATGCAACATTTAAATTGCGGGGTAGGTAAATAACTTGAACCGTATAATTAATTGTCGGGACCCCGGTACCGCTTAATATGACCTAATTGCATCGCATCCTTTGCCATGTCATGCATCATACATGCATCATGCCCGATCTTTTGCCGTAGTATTAAATATTGCATCCGGTGTTTCTCCTAGTGTTTTGCTTCTTCGCGGATAAGGCCGTTGAGTTGATGTGAGCTTCGCCCCGATCTTCGGTTGCACCCTTCGACAATGTTTTCAGGCGAGCATCTCCCCCTTTCTACCCATCTTACTTTTATAGTATTTACTTCCTTCCTGTTGATCTATTGCTACCTGTGTTGCGATGCTCTAGTTTCCGTACCCGTGATATCCCTTGCAGCCCTATATTGCCATGGCCACCTCCTATTACCTGTTGTTTGGTAGACAGTTGGACTTGCGCGTCGTAGTCGCTTGCTCAAGTGCTGTTGCGTGTCGTCAAGTACCACAGTTGTTGGAGAAGTGCCGCATGTCCAATGTTGGAGATGATCATGGTTTACTTATCGTTCACTTTAATTACTGTTTAACAACTAAAATTGAATTAAGCAGAGGCATCGGTGGGTGATAGGTAAGATTTGGTTTCCGACCGCCCACTTGTGTCCCGTAGGACCCGAGTTCTTGACACCTGTTCCGAGATCGAGCGCGCTAACCACAGGTGGGGAGATATGGGCCCCCCATTGATTATTACCTGATTTTAAAGTATTGTACTGAGGGCCACAAACTAGTTCGAGGTTTTATTTATTATCCTGTACTTATGCCATGTTTACTGCTTTATTACGTTTGTGCGAGGAGCACACTGTACTGTTTAGGATCGGGCCATGTTTCGCGGTGTCGACAGTCCCCGTTTGGGGATTTGCTGTCGTTCACAGCCGTTTGCCCAAACCCCAGTCCGTCTCGGAGACCGGCCGACTTCGTTGCGGGTGTCGACTTGGTGGGGTGGCCCCCACGTACTTGCTTTGGGTCTGGGAACGTTGTGACTTAGGCCCCGCCGACATACCGATGGGTGTATGTTAACTGATCTGGCAAAAAGGGTCGAAGTGCTTGTGGATACTTTGGTGCACCCCTGCAGGGTTAAATCTTTTCGAGAAGCCGTGTCCGCGGTTATGGACGACTTGGAGCACAGTGCTTGATCATAGACAACTATAACTAAAGTTTACTGTTATAAATTGACCTGTATCCGATATGACTAGTAATCAGCTTCACTACAACGGAATGGCTAAGTAAAGGTACCAACAACTGCTGGGTTTTGGGGTTGTCTCATGCTAATTGTATCTGATTAGTAAGTGTTGTAACTATAACGGAATGGTTAACTAAAATGACCCACTGCTTACTTTATCAGGATGATTATCTAAACTTGACTAGTAAAGTGCCGCAACTATAACTGAATAAGTAAAACTGCCAACTGTGTGAGTTCCTCGGTTGACTTCCTCGTTTGGTCTCGAGGGGGAAACGCCAGGATGGGTTTGTTTGATGATAGTATCAGGTTGGATCCGAATAGGTCTTTCTCACCCCTCTCTGATAGCCGCCAGTTGTATCGAGTCTCTATAGGTTGTTTAGTGCATGCTGCCGCGACCGCTCAGTCCACCATACCTATGTAGGCGAGGACCGCCGAATTCTAGTCTCGCCGTGTACTGGCCTCGGTACTGACGCTCCTCTTTTTCCTTTGCCCTTTGTCGGCACCCCTTTTGTTTAAGCAGGTTTTGAGTTCGACGCCGTTAGCAGGGTTACCCTTCCGGCTTGGCCTGGGCAGGGTTATGGACGCCATTGGTTATTCTTCAGGGCTCTTAGTCCCATTTGCATCTTGTCCGTAGTCGGACGCTATATCATTTCAAGGTGATTTGGATCTTTGTACATTATATCTGTATTCTTGACTCTTTGAGTCGCTGTTGTATATATATCTGTTCTGTGGGTCCCATCGAGGACTGTTGTGTAATGTTGTTACTTTGTTTTCCACCCGCACGCAAGTGCCTGGTGGGCACCTTCGAATCGTTTCTATGCGGGTTTGGCGGGTTTCGCTAAAACTTGCATAGGGCCGATTCTGAGGGTGTTACAGAAAGTTCTTTTATCGCACTCAGTTTTCAACTGAATTGCTTGAGGACAAGCAATAAGATAAGCTTGGGGGAGTTGATACGTCCAAAACGTATCTACTTTCTCGAACACTTTGCTATTGTTTTTCCTCTAAACTTGTGTGATTTGGATAAAACTAACACAGACTGATGCTGTTTTTAGCAGAATTACCTTGGTGTCTTGTTTTTGTGCAGAAAATGAACTATCAGGAAAAATCCCGGAAAATATGCCAAAAACTATTTCTCACAAGAAGATCCACGAAGCCAGAAGGGGAGATAGAGGGGAGGCCTGGGGGGCCCAGACCCACCCCAGGCGTAGGCCCACTGACCCCACGCCTGGGGGAGGTCTGGCCACCCCAGGCAGCTCCTCGGCCTCCCTCCGTGCCTATAAGTTGCCTTTTGACCTAAAAACAGAGGGGGTCGATAGTTTTCCAGAAAGAGTTTCGCTCCGCCGCCGCCTCGAGAAACCAAGATTCGGATCCAGAAACTCCGTTCTGGCAACCTGCCGAGACGGGGAATTTGGAGAGAATCATTGCCATCGTCATCACCAACGCATCTCCATCAACCACCGATGTTTCCCTCATCCATGAGTGAGTAATCCCCCGCTGTAGGCTTGGGGATGGTAGGTATTGGATGAGTTCTATCATGTAATCGAATAAGATTTGTTAGGGGCATAGTGCCTAGTATCTCTATTAGTGCTATTTGACTTTGTTGCAACTTGTTGTGCTTAATGCTTGTCACTATGGCCCGAGTGCCATGATCTCAGATCTGAACTTATTATTGAATCATTATGATAGTATTGTTTATGATCTTAACTGCAAGTTGTGTACACATATCATTGTCCAGATCCAAAAACCCCAAAGTGACAATAATTGGGACAACCGGAGGGGATGGCTGTGGTGTGAGGATCACATGTGTTCACGGAGTGTTAATGCTTTGCTCCGGTGCTCTATTAAAAGGAGCACCTTAATTGCCAGTAGTTACCTAGAGGCCCCGCTGCCACGGGCTGGCTGGACAGAAGATGTTGTGCAAGTTCTTGTAGGGTTCGCAACATAGAAAACAAAAAATTTCCTACGATGGGAACAACTATGTACCAAGATCTATCTAATAGATACAAACAACGGGCGGATGTATATCCGTAGAGAACATACCCTTGAAGACCGACAAAGCTTAACGAGTCCAAACTCGTGGTTGATGTAGACGATCTCTTGCCGATCTCAAGATCGAGAGGAAGTCCTAGCGCCGCAAAACAGCAGCGCATCCGTGCTCGCACACACGTTCGAGGCACCGAGCAACCTCCGCCTCCTCGCTCCAGCGATGCAGCGGAAGCACAACTCTTTCTTGCCGAATAGCCACCGGGAACATGTATCTCGCTAGTCCGAGACCATGGGGAATAAATTCTAGAGGGGGAGAGAGATCCTTCACGAGGAGGTGTGAGAGACAAGTGAGGAGGGGGGCTCCTTTTATAGGAGAAGGGGGAACCCCAAGGGGGTGGCCGGCGCATGGGGGCTGCCCCCTTGCCCTCCCCTCTTCATGTGGGTGGACACGCCACCCACAAATCTCCTTTAAATTCCCTCCACTCAAAAGTCCACTCAAATTCCCATTAAATTTCCACCAAATTTAATGCAAACTCTCATTAAATAAAACTCTTTTATTTTATTCAGAATTTTGTCAATTACTTTAATGACAAACATTCACAAATAACCCCTTGCTAGAATTCTATTTCACATGCATAACCACTTTATGCAATTTCACCCGAAAACCTGTTTCGGTATCTAGTGAAATAAATTCCTGCGCTTGTTCATTCTTTCGGCATGAAACATTTGCTCCAATTGGATGTCGGTGTCTCTTAAGTGTGTCACCCTACGGTTCGTGAATAATGCGGACATGATCGAGACCCCTCTCGGATCAATAATCAGAAGCGGGATCTGGAGACCCATACTGACTCCCACACATTCAACGATGACTTTCTTGTGATCGTCGGAACCTTTTACGCTAGTATCTTAATCCCTTTGTTTCACGATATATTACATGTCCGAGATTCGATCATCGGTATCTCCATACCTAGTTTGATCTCGTTACTGACATGCACTCTTTTCTCGTTCCCGTGATATAACATTCTAGTGATCAAATCACTTGCTTGCAAGCTAATCAATGTGATATCACCGAGAGGGCCCAGAGTATATCTATCCGTCATCGGGATGAACAAATTCCACTCTCGATCCATGAGCCTCAACATAACACTTTATTAGTTCTGAATCCATCTTTATAATCACCCTGTTACGGTGTGACGTTTGATGTTATCAAGAAACTCTTCTGGTGTTAGTGATTGACATGATCTCATGGTCTAAGGATTAGGATCACTTCGTAAGTTGTTATAGCAATATAAACTCAATGACTTTGATCGTAATGCTATACTTCGGATGAATGTTCATCACACCATTACACTAATGTTGTGATCCCGTTATTAACAACATCCAATGTCCATGATCAGGAAACTTTGATCATCTTGTTAATCAACGAGCTAGTTTATAAGAGAGGCATAACTAGGAACTTTCTGTTTGTTTATTAAACACACATGTATTAACGTTTCCGTATTAATACAATTATAGCATGCAAAATAAACATTTATCATAAACAAGGAATACGATAATAACCACTTTATTATTGCCTCTCGGGCATATTCCCTTCAGTCTCCCACTTGCACTAGAGACAATAATCTAGTTTGAAAACTTTGCGTATTGAACATCTATGGCTTTCTGGTGTTCCATATATGCAATTGCAAGTGGTTAACATAATCTACGGATCTGACGCTTCAGGTCCGTGTGTATTTGCATGTCTTTGCGTCTTCACACATCACTCATTCTCCAATGAGATGGCATTGTATAAATTTGGTCTTTTGGTGAGACCTTTAGTTCCTTGGGGTTAAACCATGTCGATACTATTGTCATACAATATATCTTTAGTGTTAGCCCGTTGCGAACCACACCTTAGTTTGATAACAAACTTCTTGACACAAATTCCCTCCTTTGCTGCTACTATAGCAGTTATGTACTTAGCCTTTTGTTGTAGTATTCGTCACAATGTCTTAAACTTTGGAATTCATCCAAATCCATCATGGAAACTTTCTTTCCATTTCATTGTGCCACCCATAGTTTAAATTGAGATAAACTTAATTTGTATCTTGTGACAAAACTAGTATCAATGTAACGCTTTACAATGAACTATTTGTAATTGTTTGTCACCTCTACACAAATATATTCTTAGTTCTTTCAAAAAGATCATAAGAATATCCTCACTATCGTCCAATGATCATTTTATGATTCATTCTGGTATATGCTCATAACACTTAGAGCATAGGACATATCTGGATGTGTACATATCATGGTATGATTGATCAAAACATTCTCGTGATTTCACTCATCAAGTGTCAAAGCACTTGAATCTTGTTTCACTTATCAAGTGTCGATACACTTGAATCTTGATTCAATTCCTTTCCATGCGACAAGAACCGTTTCTTGTTGTTTCTATATTGAACTCCTTCAATATCTCATATATGTATGTTTGGCACAACCATATTAGCGTCACAGTCTATCCACTATAGACACTCATGATAAATATTCGGGTTTTGCCTAAGTTTTTCATCGAAATGAAATTCTTAACCTTTGTCAATAAACAATACATTATTTCTAATCAATAAGATGTCTTCCACATAATGTATTAGAAATATGTCTCAGCGCTCCCACTTAATTTCTTGCAAATGCAAGCATCTTCATCGTCTCCTGATGAAAAACTCCTTTTTCATCATGGTGAAGATTCCAACTCCGCGATGCTTACTTCAACCATTGAAGTTTGCATGCCCTTTTAGCATCCTTTGAATTTAACAAAACCCCTTGGACCGTGTCATGTACACGTCCTAGGTAACCATTCTATTAGAAGAACTTTGTTTTGTTTATTCATCTACCATATACCAAATTATATGTAGTGGTTGCTACTTTAATCCGTACAGACTAAATATCGCTATGAAAGATCAAATCTTGTCATAGTCAACTCCTTGAACATTGTCATAACATACTTTACAACATGTCGACTATTTCATAGATGTGAAACATCCATGTCTGTTTCTTTATAGATCCAAATACGACCGATAGGTTTTTACACCTTTCCAGAGGGTCTTCCAAGTTCAAAACTTGATTTCTCGTGTATGGAACTATCACGGATTTTATGGCTTCAAGCCATTTGACGGAGTCAGGGCCCATCATCGCTTCTTTGCATGTAGTCGGTTCATCATTGTCAAACAATAATGATTTACTCTCAAATCTAAGTATTTGATTGTTTATCCGACCGACTTGGTTCAACAAGAACTTAGATCTCCGTGACCACAACCATTGAGGCACATAATCTATGAGCATTATGGCAGCCTCCGGAACAATTTCCGGCGCTGCGCAACTCAGCACATTTAGCTAAGGTTCGTTGACCTTATCAAAGTTCTATTGTCCTCCCACTTAACATTTATGAAAAATTTCTTCTTCAAGAAACTTCATGTTTCAAGCGACAAACCCTTTTGTCCTTGGTGTTATGGAGGAATAACCAATTGTTATTCGAAATAACCTACAAAGACATGCTCATCCGACTTCGGTTGTAAACATCTCACTTATGTTTAGCATACCAAAATTTAAGAAATGACAACTTGGGTTTTACCCCAAACCATAACTTCCATGGTGTCATTTCAATGGATCAAGATGGAGCTCTTTTCAGTGTAAAAGCGGAAGTCTCTAAAGCTTTAATCTTTTAAAACATAATGGCAGTTTTATAAATAACACCTTTGATCTAACCATGTCAAACAAGGTTTCATTACAAATCTCAAACACTCCATATTCCTATGGTGTTTCGGGATATGTAAATCTAGGTGTTTTGCTAAACTTGCAACTCAAATAAATCCCTTTATGATAAAATCATAATTCATTTATTTTCTTATTACACTTGTAACTCAAACAAATCCTTTATGATAAAATCATAAACCATTTATTTTCTTGTTACAATGATTTTCCACTTCATCTTGAAAGTCTTTGAAAACGTTTTTCAAATATTTCATACTTCTTTCTCATTAAGTGAATATTCACTCAAATTTCCGGAGAAAGTATATGAAGTTGAAACCCATCGCTTATGACTACACATAATGGACTACATACATCGATATGTATAAATTCCAATATTTTAGTCGTTCGTTCTTCTTTGGCCTTTGAACGAAGTTTTAATTATCCCGAGGAAAGTCTCACAAGCGTCACTTGATCAAATCAAAGACTCCAAAAATCCATGAAAATGGAGTTTCTTCATGTTTTCTTTCTAATATAATTTAAACGGCGATGTCACTTCGTAAGTGATCTTCCAATCATTTGTCTTGCGACATTTTAGCATTAGGCTTTATGGATGTGATTTCTCCAACTAGATTTGTAAATCATCCATCTTATATGGTATACGGTAATTATTTGAACAACCTTTGTTCTCATAATACCTGATTTAAATAACAATTATTAAAACAAATCTTGTGTGGCATCCCGCAAAACCACTACTAGAAAATCGCGTTGAATTTGTGCATTGCATCGTCATCATCATGTGTTGTTTGTCTAAAACTATTTTCGCAAAGCCCGTTCGGTTTTCTAAAACGCTCCATCTTTAATCAGATATCAAACCCCGGGTCCCCGGATTATTTTTGTGTGTCTGATATCGGTTTGCGAACGGTGTTTGTAAAACAAATAAAAATATTTATTATTTTAGCGGGGGCAGTCGAACGGGCCGTTTCGACCCGAACGACCACCCCCGGGATTTTTAAATCGGTCCAACCAGTCCCACCCATAATCCTAAACCTACCAAACTACCTACCCAACCCTCCTCTCCACATCACTCCCTCCAATAGCCAGATGCCACCTCACCCCTCTCTCTCCCTCACCCAATCCCTCCCAGCCACCTCAGCAGCCACCTCCCCACCTGGCCACACACGCATGCACTCATCCCCACCCTCAGCACACACGCGCGCGCAGCACACAGCAACACGCACCCGCACCGGATCCCGCCTCTGCCGGGTCCCACCACCAGCAGCCCTCTGGCCCACGCGCGGTCCCACCCGCGTGGCCCTGTCCCCCTGGCCCTCCACGCGCGACCCCGCCCTCCCCTTCTTCCTCCCTCGGCTCCTCTCTCCCCTGCGCCGCCCGACAACCGCACCTCCTCCTCCTCCCTTCTCTCCCCCGGCGCCGGCCTCGCCTCCTCGCCTGCCGCCGCCCGCCGGCCGCTCCCGCACACCGCGCCGCCCCCTCCGCTCCCAGGCTCCTCCCGCACCCTCGCCTCACGCCGCTCCGCCCGCCCCGTCCGCGTGCTCGCCGTTCCCCCTAGCTCCGGCCGCCTGGGCGCCTTCCAGCGCCGCCAGGGCCCGTCTCCCCGTCGACCTTCCGCCAGCGCCGCCGCACTCGCCCGCTGCCTGCCCTCCCCGTCGCCCCCCGAAGCCGCCCCGTCATCCGCGCCAGGCGCCGCCCCTCCGTCCTCGTCGCCGGCGTCGCCTCCGCCGCCTGCCGCACCCCCGAGCCCGCGCGCCATCGACCTTCCCCGACCCGGACCCCTCCGCGCCGTTCCCCGCGTCCGCGGCCGCTCTGACCCGCCCGCCTCCAGGCCGAGCTCGTCGCCGCGCGGGACCCCTCTCTGGCCGCCGCGTCTGCCTCGCCGACCCCGCCTTCGGACGCCGCTGCGCCGCGCCGTCTGCCCTCGGTTGGCCGCCGCCCCTGCCGTGTTCATCGCCCCCGTCCAGCCTCTGCGTGTGTGCTCCTGCGTGTATGTGTTGATGCTTGTGTGTTGTACCAAGACAACATCCGGACCCATGGTTCAGTAACCGTTCTCGGTCTCAAGCCCGTCAACGCCATCTACACCGAGAGCCGCGGTAGCTGGAGGACGACATCAGACCGAAGCGCCAAGTCGCCGAGACCCCGTCCCCGAAGGCCTCCGACAGGGGACCGACAAGATCTGCATCACGGACGCGCCACAGATTCGGAGGAACCCTCGAACGCCAAGTCCGCCTCATGAACCCCGAAGACCAAGCCTCGACACCCCGAACCCGGTGCCGCGCCAAGACCTCCTATCCGGATCCGAAGACCGAACCCGAGCGCCAAGGTCGCCTTCCCGGACCCCTGAAGATCGATCCGAAGCGCTAGGACCCGAACCTGAAGGACGCCAAGATTGCCACGAGAACGCTCCCGAATGTTAACACCGACTCGATGGCGCGAGCCCGACAAGATCCTCGCAACGGCAAGATCGACCCCGTGGGACCCGACAAGATCGGCACGACGACAAGAACGGCATCGGCCCGGAAGAATCCGACGCGCCCCGACACTGACCCAAGTTCTGCTTCCCGGTTGCGACAAGACCTACTCCGATGCCCGCGATGTTCCTGCCGAGACCGATCCGTCGAACCCTGGACCCTGTCGAACCCCGAACCCCGGAACCCCAAGTTCGTCGAGACCCTCTAATGTGTGAACCCCCTTCCCGACACCCTATTTTATAATATAATAACAACTTGTCGCATATTGAATTGTCATACTCGCATGCATATTGTGTGGTTCTGGGGGCCTTATGCCGATTCACCTCTAATTAAAATATGGGGCCCATAGGCAGGCAAATCTAGTCTCATATTGGCCTTATTTAAATTTGATGTAGCGAACCAGTACTATATTTTGGCCATGCTAATACAACATTTAAATTGCGGGGTTTCTAAATAACTTGAACCATTTAATTAATTGTCGGGACCCCGGTTCCGCTTAATCTGGCCTAATTGCATCGCACCTTTGCCATGTCATACATCATTCATGCATCATGCCGATCTTCTGCCGTTGTATTAAATATTGCATCCGGTGTTTCTTCTAGTGTTTTGCTTCTTCGCGGATAAGGCCGTTGAGTTGATGTGAGCTTCGCCCCGATCTTCGGATGAACCTTCGACAATGTTTTCAGGCGAGCATCTCCCCCTTTCTACCTATCTTACTTTTATAGTATTTATTCCCTTCTGTTGATCTATTGCTATCTGTGTTGCGATGCTTTAGTTTCCGTACCTGTGATATATCGTGCAGCCCTATATTTTCCTTGGACACATCCTATTGCCTGTTGTTTGGTAGATAGTCGGACTTGCGCGTCGTAGTCGCTTGCTATATTGCGGTTGCGTGTCGTCAAGTGCCACAGTTGTTGAGGTATTGCTGCATGTTGATGTTGGAGATGATCATAGTTTTACTTATCGCTCACTTTAATTCCTGTTTAACAACTAAAATTGAAATAAGCAGAGGCATCGGTGGGTGATAGATAATATTTGGTTTCCGAACGCCCACTTGTGTCCCGTAGGACCCCGAGTACTTGATACCTGTTCCTTGATTTATCGCGCTATCCACATACGGGGAGTATGGGCCCCCCTTAGCCAGAGCTTGATTCAGTCTTATTTCTTGGGGCCACAAACTAGTTTGAGGTTTTATTTACGATCATGTACTTATGCCATGTTTTACTGCTTTATTTACGATTGTGCGATGGATAGCACACTGTACTGTTTAGGTAAGCGGAATGTTTTCGCGGTATCGACAATCCCCGTTTGGGGTTCCCAGTCGTTTACAGCCATTGACGCAAACCTTGAGTCCGTCTCGGAGCTAGCTTACTTCGTTGCGGTTCTACTCAATGGGGTGGCCCCCTGAAATATTTCTGAATCATGTGATTGCTTTGTCGTGAAAGCCTCGTTGGGTTTTGATTTGGTTTTTCCGAGGTCGATCGTGTGTGTGTTGCTATTTGTGCACCCCGGCCGGGTTAAAACTTTCTGAAAGCCATGTCCACGGTTATGGACGACTTGGAGCACAGTATCTCGACCATAGACAAGCATAACTAAAGTTTATTGCTATAAATTTGACTTTATAATGACTAGTAATCAGCTCCACTATAATGGAATGGCTAAATAATACTGCCCACAACTGCTTGTTTGGATTGTCGCTTGCGACCATTGTACCTGACTAGTAACTATTGCAACTACAACGGAATGGCTAAATAAAAGTACCAACAACTGCTGGGTTTTGGGTTACCTCATGCTAATTGTATCTGACTAGTAAGTGCTGCCACTATAACGGAATGGTTAACTAAAAGTGCCCACTGCTTATTTTATCAGGATGATTATCTATACCTGACTAGTAATTGGTGCAACGATAACTGAATAAATAAAACTGCCAACTGTGTGAGTTCCTCGGTGGACTTCCTCGACTGGTCTCGAGGGGGAAATACCAGGATGGGATTGTTTGGCGTAAGTTTCAGGTCGGATCCGAATAGGTCTTTCTCACCCCTCTCTGATAGCCGCCAGTTGTATCGAGTCTCTATAGGTTGTCTAGTGCCTGTTGCCGCTGCCGCTTCAGTCCACCATACCTTTGTAGGCAAGGACCGCCGAATTCTAGTCTCGCCGTGTACTGGCCTCAGTACTGACGCTCCTCTTTTTTCCTTTGCCCTTTGTCGGCACCCCTTTTGTTTTAGCAGGTTTTGAGATCGACGTCGTTAGCAGGGTTACCCTTCCGGCTTGGCCTGGGCAGGGTTATGAACGCCATTGGTTAATCTTCAGGGCTCTTAGCCCCATTTGCCTCTTGTCCGTAGTCGGACGCTCTATCGTTTTCAAGGTGATTTGGATCTTTGTATATTATATCTGTATTCTTGACTCATGGAGTCGCTGTTATATATATCTGTTATGTGGGTCCCATCGAGGACTGTTGTGTAATGTTATTACTTCGTTTTCCACCCACACGAAAGTGCCTGGTGGGCACCTTTGAATCGTTTCTATGCGGTTTTGGCCAGTTTTGCTAAAACTTGCATAGGTCCGATTCTGAGGGTGTTACATCTTGAAGTCAAGCTTTGATGTCAACGAGAAATAGAAACAACGGTTTGTTTGTTTTCGATGAACATCATCACATATTCTCTTGCTACTTACTTAGGCCATTGTGGTTCATGAATTGCGTTGTTCCGTATGAAATTTCATACCAACCAATTCGGTATCCAATACCCAAGAACCACATTGTTTAACAAGCAAAGAATACAACCATAACATGTATATCATATATATACCTAAATTGGATATTTCCAATCTTTTCTTTTCTGCCAAATATATTTTATAGATTCTCTTTCAGCATTTCCTTTTCCTTTTTAAAAGAAACTATCAACATCAACAGTGGCGCCATATACATGACACATAGTCCAAAGCGTGTATATTCAAATAATAATACCTTTGGACTTGCACTTTGAAGTAGATCACCATCATCAAAATGATCGGTATTCTTTCAAAATCCATTCTTTAGTAATCTTTTAGTGTAGTAAACATTTTACATACATATTCTATTCACCCTTATCATGACGACTTTCATGATCAAGCTACTTTAGCTTATAAAGGCGAATCGTGAGTATAACATTACTTTCCAAAACCCTTTTGGATGATTAGGATGTCTAGCATCTCCAACCTTCGTAAATTCTCATCCAATATGAGAACATATATTATACTCTATCATATTGCAACAAACATTGTTTCAGATATCGTTATATCTGCCACACGTGATGGTTTCTGAAACAATTCTTTCAGCTCCTAGATAAACTTGATATTAAAACAATCAAGAATCGTGGAGGCAAACATGATACTTAAGATACTAACACTGGAATTGTTACTCTCGATTTAATACCAATTATTAAATTTCACGGAGTAAATAGAGTTTGCTAAAAGTTTGCAATAGGACTTTAAACTTTGATTGACACTCAACACAATACGATACCAGTTCGTAAAGTATATATCCAGAATTCTATAGTTCTATTATCTCAATTACAACTATGCATATGGTGGTGAACGAATGCCAATGACTACAACAAATTATGCAAATTCACTTTGATTTAATTTATGATAAGTTGAGTTCTACTAATCCAAATTAGAAATGAACTCCCACTTAAAAATGACATCCCTCATGCCTTTTTGGTGACTACATGAACCAAATCCACTACACCAAGTCTGATCATCACGTGAGTCGGTGTAGCTTCAAAGGCGAGCATCAAATGGGCATCATATCTACTATATGACTCATGCTTAACCTTTCGGTCCGTGTTCCGAGGCCATGTCTGTACATGCTAGGCTCTCCAAGTAAGAACCTTAGTATTCGCGTGTGTAACTGTCTAACACCCGAAATATGGTCGTGGATCCAAAAACACCCGATCATCACGTGATGTCTTGGAGCGACGAGAACATAATCGGTGCATACTAAAGGAAGAACACATTCTTATCTTGATATTTAAATGAGGGATCATCTTATTATGCTAATAAAACGCCAAACAAGCAATATAAGATGCTATCAAACATCACATGTTTATTAGTGGAATGATATGGTTCCCGCATATGATCTCTATCATGTGCACCGTGGTATGATCACCATCATACCTATATGTGTAAGTCCAAGGTCTATGGAGATTACACGTTATGTGTGTTGTAAGAGTATCATCTCATACTTCTACTTACAACATCACCATATCATATCACTAGCCCAGCAACAGTCTAAACTAGACGCCTCTAATTTATCCATTGCAAATTTTACGTGGCTTAGGGCTTTCGAAGATAGAACCGTTCTTACCTACGAACATGAACCACAACGAGGATAACCAAATTGTTGACAACTCGTTGCAAATTAGATATTGACTATAGTAGGAGAGACAGACACCCGCTAGCCACTTATGCAAAACTAGTTGCATGTCAAGCGTGGAACAGGTCTCATGTGCGAGGACATGTAAAGTTTGTCCGGGCCGCTTCATCCCACTATGCCACCAATATCCAAAGTACAACTAAGAAGCAATAAAATGATCATCATCGCCCACATACTCATATGTGTACTACCCGTGCAAAGTATCTACGCATAGATCCGGCTCTGATACCACTGTAGGGTTCGCAGCATAGAAAACAAAAAATTTCCTACGATGGGAACAACTATGTACCAAGATCTATCTACTAGATACAAACAACGGGCGGATGTATATCCGTAGAGAACATACCCTTGAAGACCGACAAAGCTTAACGAGTCCAAACTCGTGGTTGATGTAGACGATCTCTTGCCGATCTCAAGATCGAGAGGAAGTCCTAGCGCCGCAAAACAGCAGCGCATCCGTGCTCGCACACACGTTCGAGGCACCGAGCAACCTCCGCCTCCTCGCTCCAGCGATGCAGCGGAAGCACAACTCTTTCTTGCCGAATAGCCACCGGGAACATGTATCTCGCTAGTCCGAGACCATGGGGAATAAATTCTAGAGGGGGAGAGAGATCCTTCACGAGGAGGTGTGAGAGACAAGTGAGGAGGGGGGCTCCTTTTATAGGAGGAGGGGGAACCCCAAGGGGGTGGCCGGCGCATGGGGGCTGCCCCCTTGCCCTCCCCTCTTCATGTGGGTGGACACTCCACTCACAAATCTCCTTTAAATTGCCTCCACTCAAAAGTCCACTCAAATTCCCATTAAATTTCCACCAAATTTAATGCAAGCTCTCATTAAATAAAACTCTTTTATTTTATTCAGAATTTTGTCAATTACTTTAATGACAAACATTCACAAATAACCCCTTGCTAGAATTCTATTTCACATGCATAACCACTTTATGCAATTTCACCCGAAGACCTGTTTCGGTATCTAGTGAAATAAATTCCTGCGCTTGTTCATTCTTTCGGCATGAAACATTTGCTCCAATTGGATGTCGGTGTCTCTTAAGTGTGTCACCCTACGGTTCATGAATAATGCGGACATGATCGAGACCCCTCTGGGATCAATAATCAGAAGCGGGATCTGGAGACCCATACTGACTCCCACACATTCAACGATGACTTTCTTGTGATCGTCGGAACCTTTTACGCTAGTATCTTAATCCCTTTGTTTCACGATATATTACATGTCCGAGATTCAATCATCGGTATCTCCATACCTAGTTTGATCTCGTTACTGACATGCACTCTTTTCTCGTTCCCGTGATATAACATTCTAGTGATCAAATCACTTGCTTGCAAGCTAATCAATGTGATATCACCGAGAGGGCCCAGAGTATATCTATCCGTCATCGGGATGAACAAATTCCACTCTCGATCCATGAGCCTCAACATAACACTTTATTAGTTCTGAATCCATCTTTATAATCACCCTGTTACGGTGTGACGTTTGATGTTATCAAGAAACTCTTCTGGTGTTAGTGATTGACATGATCTCATGGTCTAAGGATTAGGATCACTTCATAAGTTGTTATAGCAATATAAACTCAATGACTTTGATCGTAATGCTATAATTCGGATGAATGTTCATCACACCATTACACTAATGTTGTGATCCCGTTATTAACAACATCCAATGTCCATGATCAGGAAACTTTGATCATCTTGTTAATCAACGAGCTAGTTTATAAGAGAGGCATAACTAGGAACTTTCTATTTGTTTATTAAACACACATGTATTAATGTTTCCGTATTAATACAATTATAGCATGCAAAATAAACATTTATCATAAACAAGGAATACGATAATAACCACTTTATTATTGCCTCTCGGGCATATTCCCTTCAGTTCTCATTGCGAGCACGTATGACTATATTTGGAGCACATGCCTAGGATTGTTTAGTACTTGGATGCTTGTTATTATTTATCTGCAATGCCCTAGGTCTTGAAGTTACATGTTTAGACTCGTCCATGCAACGCCCGTCCATCCATCCCTATGTCTACCACACTCGAATCATATTGTTACCGTTACTGTTACTATTGCTACTATTTCACTATTGCTACTGCTGTTGCTGTTGCTTTGCTATTGCTACTACAAACTGTTGCTACTGATAAACTTCTGTGAGCAAGAACTATTTTCAAGTGCAGCTGAACTGACAACTCAGTTGTTAAGGCTTGCATTATTTGGCTCCCCTTGTGTCGAATCAATAAATTGGGTAATACTACCCGCGAAGACTGTTGCGATCCCCTACACTTGTGGGTCATCAATGCTCGCCTTTGAAGCTACACCGACCCACGTGATGATCGGACTTGGTGTAGTGGATTTGGTTCATGTAATCACCAAAAAGGCACGAGGGATGTCGTTTTTTAGTGGGAGTTCATACTTAATTTGGATTATTGAACTCAATCTATCATAAACTTAGTCTAAACTTTACAAATTCTGTTGTAGATGGCACCACCTGCTTTTAATTTCAATGTGTTCATGGAGAAAGAGAAACTTGCAACAAACGGTAGCAACTTTGCCAAATGGTTCATGAAGTTGAGGTTGTTCCTCAATGCTGCACAAAAGCAATATGTGCTAGAAGGTTCGATAGGTGACGCTCCTGCAATCAATGCATCTCAGTATGAGCGCAATGTGTATGACACAAAGCTTAATGACTACACTCTTGTGAAATATGCGATCCTTCTGTCGTTGGATCTTGAACTCCAAGGACGCTTTGAACTTAGCAATGTTGATGCTATGGTGAAGGAACTCAAAGCTATGTTTGAGAGCCGAATCCATGCTACGAGATTCACAATCTCTAGCGAGTTCTTTAGTGTGAAGACGAAGGAACACAACTCTGTGAACGATCATGTCATGATGATGATAGGATATGTTCAACATATTAAGGCACTAGGATATGATATCCCAGTTGACCTTGCGATGGATATGTTGGAGATATGCCCTAGAGGCAATAATAAATGTAGTTATTATTATATCGTTGTGTTTATGATAAATGTTTACATTCATGCTATAACAATATTAACCAGAAACATTAATACTTGTGTTATTTGTAAACTAAATTAGAGTCCCTAGTAAAGCCTCTTCATAATACTAGCTTTATGATTAATAGATGATCATGGTTTCTTGATCATGAACATTTGAGATGTTGTTAATAACAAGATCATATCATTAGGAGAATGGTATGGTGGACATACTCCTATAGATAAGCGTAGCATAAAGATCAAGTCATTTTAATAATTCAATTGCTATAAGCTTTCTGATACATAGTAACTAATTCCTTCGACCATGAGATCATGCTTATCACCATCACCGGAAGGATGCTTTGATGACATCAAACACCACACCGTAACTGGGTGGCTATAAAGGTGGCATTGAGTGTTCGGAAAGTATGGGTTGAGACACATGAATCAAGAGTGGGATTTGTCCATCCATATGACGGATAGATATACTCTGGCCCTCTCGGTGGAATGTCATCCAATTAGCTTGAAATCATGTGACTGGCTCACAAGGTATCACATACCACGGGAACGAGAAAAGAGTACTTATCGGTAACGAGGTTGAACTAGGTATGCAGAGATACCGACGATCAAAACCTCGGATAAGTAAACTATTGTGAGACAAGGGGAAATTGGTATCGTATGTAAGTGGTTCATTCGATCGCAAAGTAATCGTAGAAATATGTGGGAGCCATATGAATTTCCAGATTCCTCTATTGATTATTGATCGGAGAAGTGTCTTGATCATGTCCGCATAATTCACGAATCGTAGGGAGACACACTTAAGGATTCAATGTTGTTGAGTAGTTATGGAATGATGAGTAAGAGACTGAATGTTGTTCAGAGTCTCGGATAGGATACGGGATATCACGAGGAGATCCGGAATGGTCCGGAATGTAAGATTCATATAAAGAAAGTCCTGTTTTGGAGTTGGGGAATGATTCTGGTGTTTTCATCGGGAATGTTCTAGAAGGTTCCAGAAGGTCCGACACTACGGAGGGGAATGGTACATGAATGTGTCATGACAATGTGGAATGGTTGCATCATGTACTAGGTATCATGGCTGGGAAAAATAAAGGGAGAAATCAAATCCTAGTTTGAAAAGTCAAACGGAAGTTTTGCTTGGTGGAGGGAGAGTAGGAAACCTACTTGGGGAGGATTTCCTCTCCCTCCACCCGCCGGCCAAGGAGGCCGACTTGGGGGAGGACTCCCTCCCCCTTGGCCGCGCCCTCCCACCTATAAAAGGAAGCTAGCGAAGAACAAGGTGACGATGCGCGTTGGAAATGGATCAAAGGTTGATGTGATCGCGGTCGGCACGCTACCTCTTCATCTACCATCGGGGTTAGTTTTATACTTAAATAATTGTTATTTGGTGCCTACGTTGAGCATGAAAATTATATCGGGATCTTGTTTATTGCGAGACGGTTACTTGTTTAAGTTCGAGAATAATGGTTGTTCGATTTATATGAGTAATATGTTTTATGCACATGCACCTTTGATAGATGGTCTATTCTTATTAAATCTCGATAGTGGAAATACACATATTAACAACATTGAAGCTAAACGTTTGAAATTGAGGATAACTCGACCTATATGTGGCACTGTCGTCTTGGTCACATTGGAGTGAAGCGTATGAAGAAACTCCATTCCGATGGACTTCTTGAATCAGTTGAAAGATGCGAAGCATGTCTGATGGGTAAAATGACTAAGACTCCATTTTCTGGTATGATGGAGCGAGCTAAGGATTTATTGGAAATCATACATACCGATGTGTGTGGTCCAATGAGTGTAGCATCGCGCGGTGGTTATCATTATGTTCTTACCTTCATGGATGACTTGAGTAGATATGGGTATATCTATTTCATGAAACATAAGTCCGAAACTTTCGAGAAGTTTAAGGAATTTCAAAGTGAGGTGGAGAATCAATGTAACAAGAAGATTAAATTTCTACGTTCTGATCGTGGAGGTGAATATCTAAGTTATGAGTTTGGCGAGCATTTAAATAAATGCGGAATACTTTCACAATTGACACCGCCGGGAACACCACAACGTAATGGTGTGTCCGAACGTCGTAATCGAACTCTCTTAGATATGGTTCGTTCTATGATGTCACTTACAGATTTACCGCTATCATTTTGGGGTTATGCATTAGAAACAGCCGCATTCACTTTAAATAGGGCACCATCTAAATCCGTTGAAACAACACCATATGAATTATGGTTTGGGAAGAAACCTAGATTGTCGTTCCTTAAAGTTTGGGGTTGCGAAGCCTATGTAAAGAAGTTACAACCGGACAAGCTTGAACGCAAAGCGGAAAAATGCGTCTTCATAGGATACCCGAAGGAAACTATTGGGTATACCTTCTATCATAGATCCGAAGGCAAAATCTTCGTTGCCAAGAATGGATCCTTTCTAGAGAAGGAATTTCTCTCGAAAGAAGTGAATGGAAGGAAAGTAGAACTCGACGAGGTTGTTGAACCTTCTCTCGAACTTGCGAGTAGCGCAGCACCGGAAGAAGTTCCTGTGGTGCCTGTACCAATAAGAGAGGAAGCTAATGATGATGATCATGAAACTTCGGTCATAGTTGCTGCAGAGCCTCGCAGGTCAATGAGAACTCGTACCACTACTGATTGGTATGATCCCGTTATGAGTGTCATGTTGGTGGACAACACCGATGACCCTGCGACATATGAGGAAGCGATGATGAGCCCAGATTCCAATAAATGGCAAGACGCCATGAAATCCGAAATTGGATCCATGTACGAAAACCAAGTATGGACTTTGGTGGACTTACTGGATGGCCGGAAGGCTGTCGAGAACAAATGGATTTTCAAGAAGAAAACAGATGTTGATGGTAATGTTATTGTCTATAAAGCTCGACTTGTCGCAAAAGGGTTTCGACAAATTCAAGGAGTTGACTACGTTGAGACTTTCTCACCAGTAGCGAAGCTAAAGTGTGTGAGGATTATGTTAGCAATCGCTGCATATTACGATTACGAGATATGGCAGATGAATGTCAAAACAGCGTTCCTCAATGGAGACATTGATGAAGAGTTGTATATGATGCAACCCAAAGGTTTTGTCGATCCTAAAGATGCTAACAAGGTATGCAAACTTCAACGGTCCATATATTGGTTGAAGCAAGCATCCCGAAGTTGGAATCAACATTTTGATAAGCTAATCAAAAGTTTTGGTTTTATACAAACTTATGGAGAAGCTTGTATTTACAAGAATGTGAGTGGGAGCTCTATAGCATTCTTGATACTATATGTAGATGACATATTGTTGATTGGGAATGATGTAGACCTTCTTAATAGTGTCAAGGAATATTTTAATAATAGTTTTTCAATGAAAGATCTTGGCGAAGCAGCTTACATATTAGGCATAAAGATTTATAGAGATAGATCGAGACGCCTAATATCATTGTCACAAAGTACATATTTGGACAAAGTTCTAAAGAGGTTTGGAATGGAAGATAGCAAGAAAGGGTTCTTGCCCATGTTGCCCAATACGACGTTGAGTAAAACTCAAAGTCCAGCAACGGCAGAAGATAGAGAAAGGATGAGTAAGACTCCCTATGCCTCAGCCATAGGATCTCTAATGTATGCCATGTTATGTACTAGACCCGACATTGCATATGATGTTAGTTTAACTAGCAGATATCAAAGTGATCCAGGAGTGGATCATTGGACAGCGATCAAAAACATCCTTAAGTACTTGAGAAGAACTAAGGATATGGTTATTTCTTATGGAGGTGATGAACAACTCGTTGTTAATGGTTACACCGATGCTAGTTGGAACACCGATCCGGATGATTCTAAATCTCAATATGTATACGTATTTACTTTGAATGGTGCAGCAGTTAGCTGGAGGAGTGCAAAGCAAAGCATTGTGGCGAGATCTTCAACTAAATCAGAATACATAGCTGCTTCGTAGGCTTCACAAGAAGCGATATGGATGAAGGAGTTCATTACAGAGCTCGGTGTGGTTCCAAGTGCGCTGGACCCAATGTCTATCTACTGTGATAACATGGGCGCCATAGCCAATGCGCAAGAACCAAGGTCACACAAGAATCTGAAGCACATCAAGCTGTGTTTTCACGCTATTCGAGAACATGTCCAAGATGGTGACATAAAGATTTGCAAAGTACACACAGATCTGAATGTGGCGGATCCGTTGACTAAACCTCTCCCGAGGGCAAAACATGACCAACACCAAACTGCCATGGGTGTTCGGTATATTACCATGTAATCTAGATTAGTTGACTCTAGTGCAAGTGGGAGACTGTTGGAGATATGCCCTAGAGGCAATAATGAATGTAGTTATTATTATATCTTTGTGTTTATGATAAATGTTTACATTCATGCTATAACAGTATTAACCAGAAACATTAATACTTGTGTGATTTGTAAACTAAATTAGAGTCCCTAGTAAAGCCTCTTCATAATACTAGCTTGTTGATTAATAGATGATCATGGTTTCTTGATCATGAACATTTGAGATGTTGTTAATAACAAGATCATATCATTAGGAGAATGGTATGGTGGACATACTCCTATCGATAAGAGTAGCATAAAGATCAAGTCATTTTAATAGTTCAATTGTTATAAGCTTTCTGATACATAGTAACTAATTCCTTCGACCATGAGATCATGTTTATCACCATCACCGGAAGGATGCTTTGATGACATCAAACACCACACCGTAACTGGGTGGCTATAAAGGTGGCATTGAGTGTTCGGAAAGTATGGGTTGAGACAAATGAATCAAGAGTGGGATTTGTCCATCCATATGACGGATAGATATACTCTGGGCCCTCTCGGTGGAATGTCATCCAATTATCTTGAAAGCATGTGACTGGCTCACAAGGGATCACATACCACGGGAACAAGAAAAGAGTACTTATAGGTAACGAGGTTGAACTGGGTATGCAGAGATACCGACGATCAAAACTTCGGATAAGTAAACTATCGTGAGACCAAGGGAAATTGGTATCATATGTAAGTGGTTCATTCGATCACAAAGTAATCGTAGAAATATGTGGGAGCCATATGAATTTCCAGATTCCTCAATTGGTTATTGATCGGAGAAGTATCTCGATCATGTCCGCATAATTCACGAACCGTAGGGAGACACACTTAAGGATTCAATGTTGTTGAGTAGTTATGGAATGATGAGTAAGATACTGAATGTTCTTCGGAGTCTCGGATAGGATCCGAGATATCACGAGGAGATCCGGAATGGTCTGGATAATAAGATTCATATAAGGAAAGTCCTGTTTCGGAGTTGGGGAATGAATCCGGTGTTTTCATCGGGAATGTTCTAGAAGGTTCCGGAAGGTCCGTCACTCCAGAGGGGAAGGGTACATGAATGTGTCATGACAATGTGGAATGGTTGCATCATGTACTAGGTATCATGGCTGGTCAAAATAAAGGGAGAAATCAAATCCTAGTTTGAAAAGTCAAACGCCATTTTGAAAAGTCAAACGGCAGTTTTGCTTGGTGGAGGGAGAGTAGGAAACCTACTTGGGGAGGAGTTCCTCTCCCTCCACCTGCCGGCCAAGGAGGCCGACTTGGGGGAGGACTCCCTCCCCCTTGGCCGCTCCCTCCCACCTATAAAAGGAGGGGCAGGGCTGCCCTCTTCCCTACACCTCTCACACCCCAAACCCTAACCCTAAGCTGCCGGCGCCACCACCCGTGCTGCTGCCGCCGCCTAGGGCACCACCAACTCTCCGAGTTGGGGTGATCCCAAAACCTAGCCGCTAGCTACACTCTCCCATTGGTGCCTTCTAAACCCTAGATCGCCAAGGCCTCTCTCATAGTCCACCATACTCGCTCTGGCTTAAGGCGAAGCCCTGCGAGATATTCCCTCTACTTCCGGTACCGCGCCGTTGTGCTGCCGGAATCGCGAGGAGAGTGCTACAACCTCTGCTGCCTGCTTTAACAAGGGAGAGGAAGGTATTCATCGAGTACCGAACGTGTGACCGACTGTGGAAGCGCTGCCGAAACGCAGCGCCGGAAGGATCGTCTACGCGATCTTGAGATCGGCAAGAGTACGACTACATCACCCACGAGAATCTGCTCTCGTTAACCGCTCTGGAATCTTCGAGGGTGAGTTCCTCTATCGACTCATTGCTACAATCTAGTAGATAGATCTTGGCTTGTTTGTTTGCATGCGGTAGAAATTTTTTGTTTTCCATGCTACGAACCCCTACAGGATAGAGTTATACAGTTGCTCCCACCCAGCTGCAAAGAGTTTGTGCTGAATTACAAGAAAAGTGGTGCAATTGGATCGCTCACCGAACTTGCTGCCATCTTGGTGGCTATCAAAGTAGACATAAAGGATAGGCATCTGGGGCTGATAGTCAATAAGACCACACCCTCTAGAGAGAGGGCCATGGCCAAAGCAAAACTCAAGATGGGTAGCACTTTTGTTGTGAGAACGGCCAATGGAGGTCCTAAGCCTGATACTAAATGCTTTTATTGCTATGAGTTGGGTCACTGGAAACGGAACTGCCCCAAGTATTTGGCAGACAAGAAGGCCGGCAAGGCAAATAAAGGTATATTCGATATACATGTTATTGATGTGTACTTGATTAGTACTCGAAGTAGCACCTCGGTATTTGATACCGGTTCATTTGCTAATATTTGTAACTCAAATCAGGGGCTACGGAACAAGCGAACGCTAGCAAGGGGTGAGGTCAAGCTGCGTGTCGGCAACGGATCAAGCGTTGATGTGATCGCCGTCGGAACACTGCCTCTCCACTTACCATCGGGACTAGTTATAAACTTGAATAATTGTTATCTGGTGCCAGCACTGAGCATGAACATTGTATCCGAATCATGTTTGATGCATAATGGTTATTCATTTAAATCCAAAAACAATGGTTGTTCGATTTATATGAATGATATCTTTTATAGTCATGCACCGATGATGAATGGTTTATTTCTGTTGGATCTCGATAATAGTGTTACACATATTCATAATGTTGATGCTAAAAGGATTAAACTTAATGATGATATATCCACATATATGTGGCACTGCCGTCTAAGTCATATTGGCGTTAAACGCATGAAGAAGCTCCTTCGGATGGACTTTTGGAATCGCTTGATTTCGAATCATTTGATACATGTGAGCCATGCCTTATGGGCAAGCTGACTAGAACGCTGTTTTCCGGTTCAATGGAATGGGCGACGGATTTATTGGAAATCATACACTCTGACGTGTGTGGTCCAATGAGTGTGTCGGCGCGAGGTGGATATTGTTATATTGTTACTTTCACGGATGATTTGAGTAGATACGGTTATATCTACTTGATGAAACACAAGTCTGAAACCTTTGAGAAATTCAAGGAATTTCAGAATGAAGTGGAAAATCATCGTAATAGAAAGATCAAGTTTCTACGGTCCGACCGTGGAGGTGAGTATCTAAGTTACGAGTTTAGCAAACATACGAAAGAGTGTGGAATAGTTTCACAACTCACACCTACCGGAACACCACAGCGAAATGGTTTGTTGAAACGTCATAATCGTACTTTACTAGATATGGTTCGACCTATGATGTCTCTGACGGACTTGCCACTGTCATTTTTGGGTTATGCACTAGAAACTGCTGCATTCACTTTAAATCGGGCACCATCTAAATCCGTTGAAAAGACACCATATGAATTGTGGTTTGGAAACAAACCTAAGCTGTCATTTCTTAAAGTTTGGGGATGCGATGTTTATGTGAAGAAACTTCAACCGGATAAACTCAAACCCAAAGAGGAAAAATGCGACTTCTTAGGATACCCTAAGGAACTATTGGGTATTCCTTCTATCACATATTCGAGGGCAAGGTTTTCGTTGCCAAGAATGGATCCTTTCTAGAGAAAGAGTTTCTCGCGAAAGGTGTGTGTAGTCGGAAGGTAGAACTCAAAGAGGTTGTAGAACCTTCTCTTCAGAATATGGCGAGTAGCACAGCGCCGGAAGTCATTCCGGAGTTGGCTTCACCAAATTAAGAGGGAACTAATGATAACTATCATGAAGCTCCGAAAGAGAATAATATCGAACTTTGCCGGTCTAGCAGGACGCGTGCAACTCCTGAGCTGTACGGAAATCCTGTTATGAATTTCATGGTTGATGAAATTGATGACCCTGCGACGTATGAAGAAGCAATGATGAGCCCGGATTCCAACAAATGGTTAGAAGCCATGAAATCAGAGATGGAATCCATGTATGAAAACCAGGTTTGGACCTTACCTCACGATCGAAAGGCCATGGAGAATAAATGGATTTTCAAAAGGAAAACCGAAGCTGATGGTAATGTAACCGTCTATAAAGCTCGACTTGTCACAAAGGGGTTTCGACAAATTCAAGGAGTTGACTATGATGAGACATTCTCTCTTGTAGCGATGCTAAAGTCAGTTAGGAATATGTTAGCAATTGCTGCATATTTCGACTATGGGATATGGCAGATGGATGTCAAAACTGTGTTCCCCAATGGCAACATTGAAGAAGAGTTGTATATGGTACAACCAAAGGGTTTTGTCGATCCTAAGGATGCTGACAAGGTATGCAAGCTTCAGCGATCCATCTATGGACTGAAGCAAGCATCCCGGAGTTGGAATCTCTGCTTTGATGAGGTGATCAAAGAGTTTGCATTTATCCAAACTTATGGAGAGGCTTGTATTTACAAGAAAGTGAGTAGGACCGATGTGGCATTTCTGATATTATATGTGGATGACATATTATTGATCGGAAATGATATAGATCTTTTAAATAGTGTTAAAAGTTATCTAAACAGCAAATTTTCAATGAAGGACCTAGGTGAAGTGTCATACATATTAGGCATAAAGATCTATATGGATAGATCTAGGCGCCTAATAGGGCTATCACAAAGTACATACCTTGATAAGATTTTAAAGAAATTTAAAATGGACGGAAGCAAGAAAGGGTTCTAACCTATGTTGCAAGGCAAGACATTGATTAGGACTCAAAGTCTGGCTACGACGGAAGAAAGAGAGTTAATGGACAAAGTCCCCTATGCTTCAGCCGTAGGCTCTATAATGTACGCCATGCTATGTACAAGATTGGATGTGTCACATGTTATTAGTTTAACAAGTAGATACCAATCTGATCCAGGATCGGAACACTGGATAGCGGTCAAGAATATCCTTAAGTAGTTGCGAAGAACTAAGGATATGTTTCTTGTGTATGGAGGTGAAGAAGATCTCGTCGCTAAGTGTTATGTTGACGCTAGCTTCAACACCGATCCGGATGATTCTAAGTCTCCATCCGTATACGTATTTCTCATGAATGGTGGAGCGGTTAGTTGGAGGAGTTCCAAACAACCTGTGGTGGCGGGATCAACAACGGAGGCCGAATATGTTGCTGCTTCGGAAGCGGCTCAGGAAGCAGTTTGGATGAAGGAATTCATAACCGAACTAGGTGTGGTTGCGAGCGCGTTGGACCCAATGGTGATCTATTGTGACAACAATGGTGCCATAGCCAATGCCAAAGAACCAAGGTCTCACAAGAATTCCAAGCATATTAAGCACCGGTTTTACTCCATCCATGAGCATGTCAAGGATGGAGATATAAAGATTTGTAAAATACACACGGATCTCAATGTAGCATACCCGTTGACTAAAACTCTCCCTAGAGCAAAACATGATCAACACCAGAACTCCATGGGTATTAAATTTATCACTATGTAACTAGATTATTGTCTCTGGTGCAAGTGGGAGACTGAAGGGAATATGCCCTGAGAGTCAATAATAATGTGGTTATTATGTATATTCCAAGTATATGATAGATGTTTATTTTGCATGCTATAATTGTATTAATATGGAAACGTTAATACATGTGTGTTTAATAAACAAACAGAAAGTTCCTAGTTATGCCTCTCTTATAAACTAGCTCGTTGATTAACAAGATGATCAAGGTTTCCTGATCATGGACATTGGATGTTGTTAATAACGAGGTCACAACATTATAGGAATGGTGTGATGCACATTCATCCAAAGTATAGCATTACGATCAAAGTCATTGAGTTTATATTGTTATGACATCATACGAAGTAATCCTAATCCTTAGACCATGATATCATGTCAATCACTAACACTAGAAGAGTATCTTGATAACATCAAACGTCACACCGTAATAGGGTGATTATAAAGATGGGTTCAGTGCTACTAAAGTGTTATGTTGAGGCCCATGAATCGAGAGTGGAATTTTTTCATCCCGATGACGGATAGATATACTCTGGGCCCTCTCGGTGATATCACATTGATTAGCTTGCAAGCAAGTCATTTGATCACTAGAATGTTATATCACGGGAACGAGAAAAGAGTACATGTCAGTAATGAGATCAAACTAGGTATGGAGATACCGATGATAGAATCTCGGACATGTAATATATCGCGAGACACAGGGATTAAGTTACTAGCGTAAAAGGTTCTCACGATCACAAGAAAGTCATCGTTGAATGTGTGGGAGTCGGTATGTATCTCTAGGTCCCGCTTCTGATTATTGATCTGAGAGGAGTCTTGATCATGTCCGCATTATTCGCGAACTGTATGGTGACACACTTAAGAGACACCGACACCATTTGGAACAAATAGTTTCATGCTGAAAAGAATAACAAAGCGCAGGAATTTATTTCACTAGACACCGAAACTATTTTCGGGAGAAATTGTAGAAAGTGTTTCTACATGTGAAATGAAATACTAGCAAGGGATTATATGTGAATGCTTGTCATTAAGGTAATTGACAAAATTCTGAATAAATAAAAGGTGTTTTATTTAAAGAGAGTTTGCATTAAATTTGGTGGAAATTTAATGGGAATTTGAGTGGGATTTTTGAGTGGAGAAATGAAGGGCCAATTTGTGAGTGGAGCTTCCACCCACATGAATGGAGGAGGGGAGGGGAAGCCCCCATGCGCCGGCCACCCCCTTGGGGTGCCCCCTCCCTCCTATATAAAGCCCCCCTCTCCCTCTTTCTCACTAACACCTCCTCGTGAAGGATCTCTCTACCCCTCTAGTTTTTATCCCCCATGGTCTCGGACTAGCGAGATACATGTTCCCGGTGGCTTTTCGGCAAGAAAGAGTTGTTGCTTCCGCTGCATCACTGGAGCGAGGAGGTGGAGGTTCCTCGGTGGCTCGGATGTGTGTGCGAGCACGGATGTGCTGCTGATTTGTGGTGCTAGGACTTCCTCTCGATCTTGAGATCGGCAAGCGTTCGTCTACATCATCCACGAGTACAACCTCGTTAAGCTTTGTCGGTCTTCAAGGGTATGGTATCTACAGATGTATATCCGCCCGTTTCTTGTATCTAGTATATAGATCTTGGTTCGTAGTTGTTCCCATCGTAGGATTTTTTTGTTTTCTATGTTGCAAACCCTACATCTCTATACCTAGTACCTTGTTACTGATAAATACTCTTTACTCGTACTGTGATGTGACATCCCTTGTGCTTATCACATGCTTGCAAGCCAATTGGATGACACTCCACCGAGAGGGCCTAGCGTATATCTATCTGTCATATAGATGGACAAATTGTAACACCCTCAGAATCGGCCCTATGCAAGTTTTAGCGCTTCCCGCCAAACCCGCATAGAAACGATTCAAAGGTGCCCACCAGGCACTTGCGTGCGGGTGGAAAACGAAGTAATATCATTACACAATAGTCCTCGATGGAACCCACAAAACATATATACAACACGACTCCAAGAGTCAAGATTACAGATATACGGTACAAAGATCCAAATCACCTTGAAAACGATTTAGCGTCCGAGTACAGACAAGATGCAAGTTGAGCTAAGAGCCCTGAAGAATAACCAATGGCGTCCATAACCCTGCCCAGGCCAAGCCGGAAGGGTAACCCTGCTAACGACGTTGATCTCCAAACCCGCTAAAAACAAAAGGGGTGCCGACAAAGGGCGAAGGAAAAAGAGAGCGGTCAGTACTGAGGCCACTACACAGCGAGACTAGAATTCGACGGTCCTCGCCTACATAGGTATGGTGGACTGAAGCGGCAACGCAACATGCACTAAACAACCTATAGAGACTCGATACAACTGGCGGCTATCAGATAGGGATAAGCAAGACCTATTCGGATCCAACCTGAAACTATCACCAAGGATACCCATCCTGGTATTTCCCCCTCGAGACCAAACGAGGAAGTCAACCGAGGAACTCACACAGTTGGCAGTTTTATTTATTCAGTTATCGTTGCAGCAATAACTAGTCAGGTATAGATAGTCATCCTGATATAATAAGCAGTGGGCACTTTTAGTTAACCATTCCGTTGTAGTCGCGACACTTACTAGTTAGATACAATTAGCATGAGATATCCCAAACCCAGCAGTTGTTGGTACTTTTATTTAGCCATTCTGTTGTAGTGAAGCTGATTACTAGTCATATCGGATACAAGTCAAATTATAACAGTAAAGTTTAGTTATAGTTGTCTATAATCGAGAACTGTGCTCCAAGTCGTCCATAACCGCGGACACAGCTTCTCGAAAAGATTTAACCCTGCAGGGGTGCACCAAAGTTTCCACACGCACCTACACCCTTGTTGTCAGATCAGGTAGGTACAAGATCACAAAACATACACCCAACGGTATGTCGACGGGGTTTCGGACACGACGTTTCCCAGACCCAAAGCAAGCACATGGGGGCCACCCCACTAAGCTACCCGTAACGAAGTTGGTCGGTCTCCGAGACGGACCCAGAGGTTTGTGACAATGACTGTAAACGAATGGGAACCCGAAAGTGTGACTAGGCTTGTCGATACCGCGAAAACATTCCACATTGGTTCCAAAATAGTACAGGAGCTCCACGTGCAATCGTAAATAAAGCAGTAAAGCATGGCATAAGTACAGGATAGTAATAAAGCCCCAAACTACTTTGTGGCCCCCGATACAGTACTTTGAAATCAGGTACTAATCGATGGGGGTGCCCACACACCCCACCTGTGGTTAGCGCGCTCGATCTCGGAACAGGTGTCAAGAACTCGGGGTCCTACGGGACACCAGTGAGCGGGTAAAAACCAAATATTGTCTATTACCCACCGGTGCCTCTGCATTATTTACCTACTTTCAATTTTAGTTATTAAACGGTAATTAAATCCATGATCATCTCCACCATTAAGCATATGACAACCCCCAACATCAGTGGAACATCGACGACGCGAAGCAGCACCAGAGCAAGCAACTATGACTCGCAAGGCCGACTATCTACCAAACAACAGGTAATAGGAGGTATCCAAGGCAATATAATGGCTGCAAGGGATGTCTCGGGTACGGAAACTAGAGCATCGCAACACAGATAACAATAGATCAATAGGAGGAAATAAAGACTATAAAAGTAAGATAGGTAGAAATGGGAGAATGCTCGCCTGAAAACATCGCCGAAGGTTCATCTGAAGATCGGGTCGACAATCGCATCAACTCATCGGCCTAATCCGTGAAGAAGCAAATCACTAGAAGAAACATCGGATGCACTATTTAATACTACGGCAAAAGATCGGGCATGATGCATGTATAATGTATGACATGGCAAAGATGCGATGCAATTAGGCAATATTAAACGGAACCGGAGTCCCGACAATTATTTAATAGGTTCATGTTGTTTAGCTACCCCATATTTTAATGTTGTCTTAACAAGGTAAAACATGGCATCGATTCGCTACACGAATTTACATGGAGCCAATATAAGACTAGATTAGCCCGCATATGACCTCCATATTTAATTATAAGGTGAATCGTCATAAGCCCCCAAACCACATGACAATATGTATGCAAGCATGGCAATTTTATATGGAACAAGTATGTGTCATATTATAAAATAGGGGCTCGGAAAAAGGGGTCACACATAGGGGTCGACGATCTTGGTGTTCAGGGGTTTGGGTTCCGCTTCGGACTCCTGGATCGGTCTTCGGATCGGGGCGTCGGGGCTTCGGTTTTCCGTGATGGCGGCCTTGGCGTTCGAGGATTATCCAGGTCCGTGACGAAGTCCTCAATGCTCCATGTCAAAGGCATCGGAGTTCTGTGATGGAACTTGCCACTTGGTTTGGTACGGTCTTCGGATCGCGCGCGTTCTCGACGGGGTCCTGTTGGATCAAGCACCGTTTGGCGTTGTTGAAGGGATCTTCGCGAACATACCACACTGGAGCAAACAAAGTGCAGCGAAACAACAGCGAGACACATACAACATAATTTGGCTGCATCGCACTGTTGCAGAACTAGCACACATGCAGGACAAGAGGGTGCTTGCCACAACAGACAACATGTGCACGCTCATGCGGCGGCGGAAGCAGATGACGGCGGGGACCTAAGGCGACGACACGACGGGCAAGGAAGGGTGGCTCGGCTCAGGGGCGTGCACAGGCGGAGCCCGGGGAAGGGTCCGACGCTAGGCACTGCCCGGTCCCGCAGGGCATGAGGCGGCTCGGGCGGAGACGGACGAGGCCGGCGGTGCCGGTCGGAGGTGCAGAGGAGGGCGCCACGACGGAAGGCGACGGTGCTTGCAGAGGGTGATGGCATGCTCTGCAGAGGAGGCCAGGGACTAGGGTTGAGGTGAGGAGGGTCTCGCGCGGCTGCAGGAGGAGGGTGGCGGGGCCGACGAACTGGGGCGACAGCCAGAGGCGGGGTGGCGGTGGAGGCCGACGCGGCTAGCGCGGGCGCTCGCGAGGTTGCTGGTGGCGGCGGGGATTGGCGACAGGGAGAGACGAGCAAGGGGAAAAAGGGTCGCGGGAGAGAGTGGTGGGTTCGGGGGTTTGGTTCCGGGTGGGGCCAGGCGGAAGCGAGGAGAGGGAGGAGCGGGGCAGGCCTGGTCGATGGGAGAGGGTGCGTGTGTGCTGCAGGTGTGCATGTGTGTGTTGTGGGTTGCCGCGCGGGTGGTGAGTGGCGGCGGCGGGGAGGAAGGATATGGTTGGAGGGGTAGGATTTGGGTTTGGTCAAAGGTTGGTCTAGGGTTAGGGTTTGGTTTAAAACGGTCTGGGCCTGTCGGGTAGTAGGTGGCCTGGCCTAAACGGCTAGGCTGCCTCCCCGAATAAAAATATTTTATATTTCATTCTAAAAATATTATAATTTATTTTAAAGGCTTTTACAAATAGTTTTTAGGCAAAACAAAATAATTGGACGAGCCCGGTTTGGATTTGAGATAAAAGACGGGGGGGGGGGGTATTTAGAAAAGAAATAGAGGCTTTGAGAAAATAGTTTTAGGCAAACGATGCATGATGATGTCATGATGATGCACATAATAAAAACAACAACGATTTTCTAGTAGTGGATTTACCAGGGGTGCTACACAAATCCCACTCTTGACCCATGCGCTTCAATCCATACTTTCAAAATACCCAATGCCACCTTTATAACCACCCAGTTACGGAAGTGGTGTTTTATGTTGATACGTCAAAAATGTATCTATAATTTTTGATGTTCGATGCTTATTTAGTATCTACTTTGCTTTGCTTTGTCTACACTTTGAGGTATTTTTATATGTTTTCTGGGACTAACCTATTAACAATATGCAACAGTGCCAGTTGCCTGTTTTCTTCTATTTTTGGTTCCAGAAAGGGCGGAAAATGAATATTCTCGGAATTGGACGGGACAAAAGCCAAAGTCAATATTTTACCATGGGGAGCACGGAGCCAGAAGACGAGACGGAGGAGGGCATCGAGGGGGCCACACACCCTGGCCGCGCGGCCAAGACTGGCCCACGCCTGGGGGGTGCAGCCGCCTCGGGCACCCCCTCGGACTCCCTCTTCGCCTATAAGAATCCCCCAATACCTAAACCCTAAGTACCCGATCAATCTTCCACGAAATAGTCCGTAGCCGCCGCCACCATCGTCCCTAGATCGGGGGATCTGAAGCTCTTCCCAGCACCCTGTCGGAGGGGAGAGATCATCCCGTAGGCCTTCTTCATCACTACACCAACTTCCGGTATGATGCGTGAGTAGTTCCACCTTGGACTACGGGTCCATGTAGTAGCTAGATGGTTGTTTCTCCTCCTTTGTGCTACCATGTTTAGATCTTGTGAGCTCCGTTCATGATTAAGATCATCTATTTGTAATCATGCATGTTGTGTTTGCAGGGATCCGATGGATATTGAGATTACTATGTCAGATTGGTTAATGATTCTATCTTATTGATTCGATCATGTCTGTGTTGTTTGAGATCTTGCATGCTCTCTGATTCTAGTAGCTATCTTAGCCAAGTAGATGCTAGTGACTCCAAGAGGGAATATTTATGCTCGATAGTGGGTCCATGCCTCTATTTAATCTGGGGAAGTGACAGAAATCTCTAAGGTTGTAGACGTGATGTTGCTACTAGGGAGAAAACAACGATCTCTAGTTCATGGAACAAGTAGATTGTTTACCTTACACACTTTGCTTAAAACAGTTATCCGTTGCTTGCAACTTAATACTAGAGGGGGTTCGAATGATAACCTGAAGGTGGATTACTAGTCATAGATGCAGTTGGATGGCAGTCTATGTATCTTGTTGTAATGCCCAATCAAATCTTATAGGATCATGAATGTCTAGTGTTGCATTTTTATGCCTTGCTTTGTCCTGTCAATTGCCTCGCTGTAATTTGTTTACCCTTCATGCCATGTTGTTTATCTAAGGAGAGCACCTCTAGTGAACTATGGTCCCCGGTCCAATCTTTACCATTTATACATCTTCCACTGTTCGTGTTTACTTTCTGCAAACCACCATTACCTTCCACACCATATAGTTAATCCTTTGTTTTCAGCAAAACGGTGAGATTGACAACCTCACTGTTTGTTGGGGCAAAGTCTTGAGTTTGTGTTGTGGAGGTTTCCAAGTTGCTAGCAACACCTTTGAGTCGTTTCCATCCTCCTACTGGTTCGACAACCTTGGTTTCTTACTGAGGGAAAACTTGCTGTTGTGCTCATCATACCTTCCTCTTGGGGTCTCCCAATGAAGCTCTACAGTGATCTGAGCCGCATCAAGCTGTTTTCTGGTGCCATTGTCGGGGAGGATAATGACGGATTCACAAGGGGAGTCCTTCACAACTTTTCTCTTTACTTTGTCTTTGTTTTGCTTAGTTTCTTTGCCTTGTTTTGTTTGCCTCTTTTTATCAAAAATTCCAAAAAAATAGTTTCGTTTGGTTTGCTTTCTTTTATCAAAAACACAAAAAAATAGTTCCCACTCTAGTTGATGCTGCTGTTTGTTTGCTCCACCTTTGCAAAAATGAACTCTGGTGAGAACACCAAGTTGTGTGACTTCACTAACACAAACAACAAATGATTTCCTGAGTACACCTATTGCTCCACCTGCTCCTGATGCTACCTTTTATAAAATTAAGCCTGCTTTGTTGAATCTTGTGATGAAAGAGCAATTTTCTGGTGCTAGTTCTGATGCTACTGCTGCCCACCTCAATAACTTTGTTGAAATTTGTGAGATGCAAAAATATAAGGATGTAGATGGAGATATTATTAAGCTCAAGTTGTTTTCTTTCTCCTTGAGAGGAAAAGCTAAAGAATGGTTGCTATCCTTGCCTAGAAATAGTATTGATTCTTGGATTAAGTGCAAAGATGCTTTTATTGGAAAATACTATCCTCTTGCTAAGATTATATCTATGAGAAGTGAAATAATGAAATTTAAACAACTTGATAATGAACATGTTGCTCAAGATTGGAAAAGAATGAAATCTCTAGTAAATAATTGTCCCACTAATGGACTGACTGCTTGGATGATTATCCAGACTTTTTATGCAGGTATAAACTTCTCCTCAAGAAACCTGTTGGATTCAGCTGCTGGAGTTACCTTTATGAACATTACTTTGGGTGCTGCAACAAAGCTCCTTGATAATATGATTGTCAACTATTCTGAATGGCACACTGAGAGAGCTCTACATGGTAAGAAGGTAAATTCTGTTGAAGAAACCTCCTCCTTGAGTGATAAAAATGATGTTATCATGGCTATGCTTGTTAATGAAAAAGCTCATAAAGATTCAAATAATGTTCCCTTAGCCTCTTTGGTTGCTCAAGAAGAGCAAGTTGATGTGAACTTCATTAGGAATAATAATTTTGGTAACAATGCTTATGGTAATAACTATAGGTCTTATCCTCCTAATAATGGCAACACTTATCATGGTAGATCTGGAATGCCTGGTGAAGAGAGGATTATAAAAGTTGAAAGATCCACTAAAAACTTCATGCAAATGCAATATGATCAAAACAAGTTATTCACTAAAACTATGGAAGAACAATCTACTATCTTGAAAAATATTAGTCATCAACTTGTGAATTTGAATAGAGAAATTCCTAGTTTACAGTCAAAAAATTTGAGTGCTGAGAAAAATATTTCATCTTTGTCTGAAGCACAGTCCTCTTTGATTAATAAAATGTCTGCTAAACCTGAAACCTTGGAAAGTACCTTTGCTGCTACTCATGCCATACAAGTTACTATTGATGAAAATGTTAGATTGTTAGCTCAACTACATGCTAAGTGGGAAAGAGAAGCTGAAATTGCTAGAAACAATAGTGTTTGCACTATCACCACCACCAATATGGATGCCACTAAACCACAAGAAGTCCCTATTCCTCCTACCACAATGCCTAAACCCAATGAGTCTACTACCAATGATGCTAAGTTTGATTTTGATCTTGATGGTTGCAATATTTCTGAAGTGATCATGTTCCTACAAAAGCTTGCTAGAAGCCCTAATGCTAGTGATATGAATGTGGCTTTCACCAAAAACATTATAGATGCTCTTATTAAAATTAAGGAAGAAAATTTGAAACACAAAGCTTCTATTCCTAGGAAAGTAGAAGATAGTTGGGAACCCATCATTAATATGCAATGGAATGACTTTGATCTCAAAGCTTCATGTGACCTTGGTTCTAGTGTCTCTATTATGCCTAGAAATATTTATGAAATGCTTGATTTGCCACCTTTGGAAGATTGCTATTTGGATGTCCCACTTGAAGATAATGCTAAAAAGAAACTCATGGGGAGTGTTAATGATATTCTTATTATGGTTAATAATGCCTATGTCCCTGTTGATTTCTATGTTTTGGATGTTGAATACAATGCTTCTTGTCTTATTACTTTGGGAAGACATTTTCTTAGAACTGTTGGTGCCATCATTGATATGAAAGAATGCACAATTAAATATCAATTTCCATTCAAGAAAGGTATTGAACACTTCCCTATGAGGAGAGAGAAGTTGCTTTTTTCTCCTCCTTTGAAAGCAAGGTTTGAAAGAAAGGTATCTAACTTTCATTAGTTAACACTTTTTGATTTGAGAAACAGAAGGTCTTCGAAAAAATCGGTTTCTACCTGCTGGTCTGTTTTGACAGATTTCTGCCATTATTTGCATTTGCTTCTTATTGATTCTTTTTGGCTTCTTTTTGGGAAATTGAGCTTTTTGAAGGAATTTCTACAGTAGCTTGTGTCTTTGGTGAAAGTTTTGCTGTTTTAAAACTAAAACCCAAAGGCCTATTATCTTTTGAATACACTAATGTTGCTAATGAAGATTGTGTGAAGTTTTGTATGAAGGAAAAATTTCAGGTGTAGAGAAAGAATGATGTAATGAGATTAAGAATGGACAAAAGCTCAAGCTTGGGGATGCCACCCCGTGTCACCCCAAGAAATATTCAAGAGGTACAAGCGTCAAAGCTTGGGGATGCCCAAGGCATCCCCTTCTTTATCAATAAAAATCTCAGGTATTTCTAGACACTTCGTTTTTATTGTTTCACGCACAAGTTGTGTTTTTCTTGGAGCGTCTTAGTTTTTTTTTGGTTTTAGTTTGCTTGAATAAAGTAGTTGGACCCCCGTTTTCACTGCATTGTTTTAAATAAGTTGATTGGTGTTGGAGAGGAGTAGAAAGTTCTTGCTTGAGTAGTTGTAGCATCCCGGGAAATCCCCAACTAGAAAATCGTTGTTATTTATACTCTGTGCATCGTCATGACATCATCATGCATGTTTGTTCATAAAACTAATTTGCGAAAACCCTAGTTTTGTTTGACATTACTCCTCCTTTATTTCAAAAATCAAAACTGTAGGCTATTCTACAATATTTTGTTTATCAAACTGTATGAAAAAGCCCATTAAAAAATAAAGTAAAATAAATAAATAAAACGTTCTTGGGGGGAGTCAGCCGGCCAGGCCAAAGGCCCAGCCAGCCAAACTACCACCCCTAGCAGCCCAGCAGCCCCGCTGCCATCCCGTGGCCCAGCAGGCCCACCCGCACTCCCCGTCCGCAAACCCTAACCAGTGGACCTGGCGTTTTTCACACCACCCCCCCGCCGGTTGTTTTCCCGCAGACCCCTGCCTTCCTTCTTTTCCTCATTCCGCCCTCACACCAACACCATCCCGCGCGGCCTCTTCTGCAACCCCCGCATCGCACCCTCCCACATCGCCTGCCGTCGTCAACCACCTCGCCTCCTTCCCATCGCGACCCAACTCCTCCCTCGCCCTGCGCGCCTACCACCGCAACGCTTGGCAGCCTCTCTCGGCCTCGCCTGCATTGCAGCGACCGCCGCCGCGGCCGCGCGCTCGGCCTTCCTCTGCTCCTCCCATCCGCCAGGCCGTCGTCCTACATCGGCTTCGAGTCGGCGCAGTCGTTCACCAGGTTCGCCGGGAAGCCCTCGACGCCCTCTGCCCAGACCTCCCCTTGGCCTCGCCACCAGGAGCCGGCCCTCTTTGTTTCTGCCGCCTTCCACACCCGCGAGCCGCCTCACGCGCGCCTCTGAGCTCTCTGCCGACGTCGCCCGCCTCTAGCGCTGCCAGTGACGTCTTCCCCGACGGCCGCCCTCTGCCCGGACCTACTCTATGCAGCATCGCCCGTGGCCGCGTGCCCTCGACCGCCCCTGACCGAGCTCTGTTGTGGCTATCGCCATGGATGCCTCGCCTCCTATCCTCGTCGCCTACCCCGACCTCACCAAGTGCGTCTTGCCATGGATGCCTTGCATCTCAACACACGTTGGGCTCTCCCTAATGTACTGGAAAGAAGAGATGATATGGTGGTAATGTTGTTGAGGTGAGGATGCATGGTGAAATAGTGATGTATGCGCAAAGCTTGCACCAAACTGATGACCATCTGGATGTTTTCGAGATACGACGGTGCACAAGATTCATAAGCCGGACGCCAAGTTTTTCATCCAGACCCGAAGAGCCCCGGAAGCCAAGATCGTCCACTTGGAATTCGAAGACCGATCCTGAACCCGGCGTCGTGCCAAGATCGTCTTCCCGGATCCGAATCCCGTCGAACCCCAAGACCTCGCTCCCGAAGTCCGAAGACCGAACCCCCCTCGATGTGTGACCCCTTTTTCCGAGCCCCTATTTTATAATATGACACATACTTGTTCCATATAAAATTGCCATGCTTGCATACATATTGTCATGGGGTTTGGGGGGCCTTATGCCGATTCACCTTATAATTAAATATGGGATCCATATGCGGGCAAATCTAGTCTTATATTGGCCTCATTTAAATTTGTGTAGCAAACTCGTGCAATCTTTTGTTTTGTTAATGTAACATTTAAATTGCAGGGTATCTAAACAACATGAATTTAATACTTAATTGTCGGGACCCCGGTTCCGCTTAACATTGCCTAATTGTTGTGCATCATTGCCATGTCATACATCATACATGCATCATGCCCGATCTTTCGTCGTAGTATTAAATAGTGTATCCGGTGTATGTGCTAGTGTTTTGCTTCTTCACGGACTAGGCCGATGAGTTGATGCGAGTGTCGACCTGATCCCCAGTCTTCGGATGAACCTTCGGCAATGTTTTCAGGCGAGCATTCTCTCCCTTTCTACCTATCTTACTTTTATAGTCTTTATTTCCTCCTGTTGATCTATTGCTGACTGTGTTGCGATGCTTTAGTTTCCGTACCCGTGATATCCCTTGCATCCATTATATTGCCTTGGACACCTCCTATTACCTATTGTTTGGTAGATAGTCAGCCTTGCGAGTCATAGTTGCTTGCTTAGGTGTTGTTTTGATGTTCTCAAGTACCACCGTTGTTGGAGAAATGCTGCATATTTAACGTTGGAGATGATCATGACTTTAATTACCGTTTAATAACTAAAATTGAAGTAGGTAAATAATGCAGAGGCACATGTGGGCAATAGATGTTATTTGGTTTTTAACCGCCCACTTGTGTCCCGTAGGACCCCGAGTACTTGATACCCGTTCTTTGAATTTTCGCACTATCCGCATGTGGAACCATGAATCCCCCTAGCCAGAGCTTGAGTCATATATATTTCTTGGGGCCACAAAGTAGTTTGGGGCTTTATTACTATCCTGTACTTATGCCATGCTTTACTGCTTTATTTACGATTGCGCGTGGAGCGCCTGTACTATTTTGGAACCAACGTGGAATGTTTTCGCGGTATCGACAAGCCCAGTCACACTTTCGGGTTCCCAGTCGTTTACAGCCATTGTCACAAACCTCTGGTTCCGTCTCGGAGCCGGCCAACTTCGTCGCGGGTTGCTTAGTGGGGTGCCCCCCTGAAATTTGTATGAATCTTGCAATTGCTCTGTCGCGATGCCTCGTTGGGTTTTTATTTGGTTTTTCCCGAGGTTGATCGTGTGTGTGTTGCTATTTGTGCCCCCTGCAGGGTAAAACTTTCTGAAAGCCGTGTCCGCGGTTATGGACGACTTGGAGCACAGTATCTCGATCATAGACAACTATAACTAAAGTAGAGCTATAAATTTGACTTTATAATGACTAGTAATCAGCTTCACTATAACGGAATGGCTAAATAAAAGTGCCAACAATTGTTGGTTTGGATTATCACCTGATACCATTGTATCTGACTAGTAAGTAATGCAACTACAACGGAATGGATAAATAAAAGTGCCAACAACTGCTGGGTTTTGGGATGCCTCATGCTATATGTATCTGACTAGTAAGTACTACAACTACAACGGAATGGTTAATTAAAACCGCCCACTGCTTATTATATCAGGATGACTCATGCTATCTATATCTGACTAGTAATTGCCGCAACTATAACAAAGTGAATAAAACTGCCAACTGTGTGAGTTCCTCGGTTGGTATCGAGGGGGAATACCAGGATGGGTATGTTTGGTGTTAGAATCAGCTTGGATCCGAATAGGTCTTTCTTATCCCTATCTGATAGCCGCCAGTTGTATTGAGTCTCTATAGGTTGTTTTGTGCATGCTGCGCTGCCGCTTCAGTCCACCATACCTATGTAGGCGAGGACCGCTGAATTCTAGTCTCGCCGTTTACTGGCCTCGGTACTGACCGCTCTCTTTCTCCTTTGCCCTTTATCGGCACCCCTTTTGTTTAAGAAGGTTTTGAGATCGACGTCGTTAGCAGGGTTACCCTTCCGGTTTGGCCTGGGCAGGGTTATGGACGCCATTGGTTATTCTCTAGGGCTCTTAGCCCAATTTGCATCTTGTCCGTACTCGGATGCTGTATCATTTTAAAGGTGATTTGGATCTTTGTATTGTAAATCTGTATTCTTGACTCATTGAGTCGCTGTTGTATATATATGTTCTGTGGGTTCCATCGTGGACTATTGTGTAATGATATTACTTCGTTTTCCACCCGCACGCAAGTGCCTGGTGGGCACCTTTGAATCGTTTCTATGCGGGTTTGGCGGAAGTCGCTAAAACTTGCATAGGGTCGATTCTGAGGGTGTTACAGTAGTACAAGAGGAGCTTGCTTTGACTATGACTTACACTTTATCATGTCATTCTAGATGTTATTTTAACATTATGCTTAGTGATTATTGTTGTAGCACGACTTGTTCCAAGCAATTAGGATTGGTTAATGTGCCTTGAAAGAATCATGCGTTGTTTTAGCATACAAAAGAATAGTATTGTGGTATTCTCCTCTGATGCTTTGTTTGGGTTGACTTGGCACATCCTCACACCATGTTATGACTATGAACAAGTCACCTTAGCCTCTATGATCATTTAGTTTTTGACTTGTGGTACCACTTTATGCTTTGATTAGTAATGTTTTGTCGCTCTGCATGATTATGGCCATTATTGCTCTCTTAGTTGGTCGCTCTCAGCCTTTTGATAGCCTCCACTTGTATGAGTAAGATCTACTCATGCATACAACTCCCAAGAAACCAAGTTATTCCAAAGTGTCCACTATAAATTCCTATGCATGGTGTGTTACACCATTCCAAGTATATTCTTGTTTTATCTATCTTCCAATTAAAAAGTTATTTTGTTATGTGAAGCTTAGTGATTAAAGCTCTCACAAACTTGATGTCACACTTTATTTTTCTTGCCCCTAAATAAACTTGAACCATTGTGTCATCTATGTTGTATATGCTTACACTTATACATTGGAATTAACAGAACCATGCTGTCATGGGGAACGCTTTCAACATTGCACTTGTACATTGTACCCAGTTGATATCATGCTCTTTTGTTTGCGGATGTCATCGGTGTGAAATAAAAGGGAAGCTTGTAAGTCCATGGAGTTATGTATGTGTGTTAGAGAAATGCCTGGACCGCTAGCCTAAGCCATGCCTAATCATGGTGGAAACTTGCAACATCACCATAGTGAGCAATCTATGAAGCTTTCTTCTTATAAAAAAAGAGACATATTGAAAATAGGAAATAGAGAAAAAGCACCATTTTCCCATGGTAAATAAGAAGATTGCTGAGATGCTCATTGTCTGCTTGCCTTGTCATTTTGATTATGGGATAGCTCATGTATCATGTGCAAGGGGTACCCCATTGGCGGTTCTCTGTGATACACATGTACTTACTATGACAAGAACTTACCGGTGACTAAAGTTGAGTAGCATGAGGAGCGGCCCTCGTACTCAAGGGACATGAGATTTCCAACTTATACTTTGTCAAGCATATACTCCATAGTTTGTTCACTTTAACCTTAATAACTTCAAGATGCTTATGATAGGGGCAATGATAGCTGAAAGCTAAAAAGTACCATAATTTTTGGAAGCTCTTTATGAGACTTGAAATCCCTGCTTCCCTTTATGAAGGGCCTTTCTTCCACCATTATATTGAGTCTCCACCTTCTATCCTTAGGCACCAATTAAGAGAGCATAGTTTCCATTCTTAGTTCTATGTGCATTGTTCCAAAACTTATTGATTGATTCATATTGTTGATATTACTTGCTCTTGAACTATTTGTATCTAGTCACTCTTATGAACTTTGAAGGTATCATATGCATTTATTGCTACTCCAGGAGGAACAAGATGAATGCCACTATGCTATGTTTTCTATATGTGAAACAAACAAATCTCTTTCAAAGCATTGTTATTCATGATCTTTGTTTGTAAACTTTCATGTTGCATGCATAGTTACTTTGTCTTATTGTTAGAACTACATCTTTGATGCTCATGTTTAAAGTTCTTTGATCCCAGCTTTCAATGCTTGCAAATGGTTTTGATCTTGATTTTGATGGTGCATGTCACCTCAAAAATTATTCTTTTTATCACTTACCTACTCGAGGACGAGCAGGAGTTAAGCTTGGGGATGCTTGACACGTCGAAAACGTATCTATAATTTTTGATGTTCCATGTTTGTTTAGTATCTACTTTTCTTTTCTTTGTCTACACTTTGAGGTATTTTTATATGTTTTCTAGGACTAACCTATTAACAAGATGCCACAGTGTCAGTCTCCTGTTTTATTCTGTTTTTGGTTCCAGAAAAGGCAGAAAATGAATATTCTCGAAATTGGACGGGACAAAAGCCAAAGTCAATATTTTACCATGGGGAACACGGAGCCAGAAGACAAGACGGAGGAGGGCCTCGAGGGGGCCACGCCCCTGGCCGCGCGGCCAGGCTTGGCCCGTGCCTAGGGGGGTGAAGCCGCCTCGGGCACCCCCTCGGCCTCCCTCTTCGCCTATAAGAAGCCCCCAATACCTAAACCATAAGTACCCGATCAATCTTCCACGAAGCAGTCCGTAGCCATTGCCACCATCGTCCCTAGATCTGGGGGATCTGAAGCTCTTCCCTGCACCCTACGGGAGGGGAGAGATCATCCCGGAGGCCTTCTTTATCACCATGCCAGCCTCTGGTATGATGCGTGAGTATTCCACCTTGGACTACGGGGCCATGTAGTAGCTAGATGGTTGTTTTTCCTCCTTTGTGCTACCATGTTTAGATCTTGTGAGCTCCGTTCATGATCAAGATCATCTATTTATATCATGCATGTTGTGTTTGCGGGGATCCGATGGATATTGAGATTACTATGTCAGATTGGTTAATGATTCTATCATGTCTGTGTTGTTTGAGATCTTGCATGCTCTCCGTTTCTACTAGCTATCTTGGCCAAGTAGATGCTAGTGAATCCAAGAGGGAACATTTATGCTCGATAGTGGGTTCATGCCTCTATTTAATCTGGGGAAGTGACAGAAATCTCTAAGGTTGTAGATGTGTTGTTGCTACTAGGGAGAAAACAACGATCTCTTGTTCATGGAACAAGTAGATTGTTTACCTTACACACTTTGCTTAAAGCAGTTATCCGTTGCTTGCAACTTAATACTGGAGGGGGTTCGGATGATAACCTGAAGGTGGATTACTAGTCATAGATGTAGTTGGATGGCGCTCTATGTATCTTGTTATAATGCCCAATCAAATCTCATAGGATCATGAATGTCTAGTATTGCATTGTTATGCCTTGCTCTGTACTGTCAATTGCCCCGATGTAATTTGATTACCCAGCATGTTATGTTGTTTATCTTAAGGAGAAAACCTCTAGTAAACTATGGACCCCGGTCCAATCTTTACCATTGATACATCTTCCACTGTTCTTGTTTACTTTCTGCAAACCACCATTACTTTCTACACCATACAGTTAATCCTTTGTTTTTAGCAAACCGGTGAGATTGACAACCTCACTATTCGTTGGGCAAAGTCTTGAGTTTGTGTTGTGCAGGTTTCCAAGTTGCTAGCAACACCTTTGAGTCATTTCCTTCCTCCTACTAGTTCGATAACCTTGGTTTCTTAATGAGGGAAAACTTGCTGTTGTGCTCATCATACCTTCCTCTTGGGGTCTCCCAACGAAGCTCTATAGTGATCCGAGCCGCATCAACCTTGTCACATGCTTGCCAGCCAATTGGATGACACTCCACCAAGGGGGGCCAGTGTATATCTATCTGTCATATGGATGGACAAATCCCACTCTTGATCCATGCACTTCAATCCATACTTTCAGAATATCTAATGCCATCTTTATAACCACCCAATTACGAAAGTGGTGTTTGATGTCATCAAAGCATCCATCCGGTGATGGTGATTAACATGATCTCATGGTCGAAGGATTAGGTTACTATGTATTTGAAAGCTTGTAGCAAACGAACTCTAAATGACTTGATCTTATGTTATGCTAACTATAGGAGTGTGTCCATCACATCATTGTCCTAATGCCATGATCTTGTTATTAATAACATATAATGTCCATGATCAGGAAACCATGATCATCTATTAATCAACAAGCTAGTTTAACAAGAGGCTTACTAGGGACTCTTTTATGTTTACAAAACACACAAGTATTAATATTTCCAGTTAATACAATTATAGCATGTTATGCAAACATTCATCATAAACACAAAGATATAATAATAATCATTTTTATTATTGTCTCTTGGGCATATCTCCAACACGGGTACCCAACGGGTATGGATACCCGTCGAGTATGGGCATGGGTAAACATTTATACCCATGGATACGGGTATGGGTAAAGTTTTCTACCCATTGACTACACGGGTATGGGTATGGTATTGCTCTACCCTGTCCATACCCTGCCTATTGCCATCCTTAATGACATCTCTATCATCTATTTAATTATGTATCGTATCTTTTTAACACTAGACCAACCGAAACTATGTCAGGATTCATGAAACACCTTTTTTGTACTCGAAAAAAAGAAAATGGCTTTTTGGTGCGACAAAAAGGAAAACTTGAAGTGGATCCCTAATGAAATAGCATGTTGTGAACCTAAAAATTATTTTTCCAAAAAATTATGAGCATTAGATCATATACATGTAGTTCACATATGACCCACTTCCTACCGATTTGACATGATTTATCTTTTTCACAAGGGGTGGAAGAAAAGGTTTAAGGTACCCCGGTAGGACATTGTCCATGTAAGGTGGTCTATTATTTTTGAAAAATAGGATGGTACCATTTTGAAACTTTTATTTGGTGGTTGCTTCACAAAACACCCATTTTTAGCATTCTAAAAATAAAAAATAGCTTTTTAGTGCGATGAAAAAGCTTTTAGATTCTTGAACACCAGAGATTCCGGGGGATGAATCACATTACCATGCTCCGTGCTAAGATGACCTATCATGCCACATAGGGCACACCAATCTGGCAGTCATTCATATTTAATAAGGAATAATTGCCTCTGACCTCCACGAATCATAGACACCACAATCTTTAGGAGCTTCCTCACATCATACTTAACCCTCACACGGAAGAAGTTTTCAGAGAAATCACCTGACGTTGGCTCAGCATGAATCACCTCTCCCACTTTCCCTGCCAACACTTTCGACATGGGTTTATAATCAGGCAAATCATGTATTTGACTCTAGATTTTAAACATGAATAAATCCACTTCCGACGGCTTCGTGAAACCATCATATTCTTTCAGCAGCACCGGGTGATCTCTAAAAGTCCATGGTCCCTCCATAACCTTGTACCAATCACCCAAACAAGAGAATTGAGAGCGTGTTCGGCAACCCACCCGCCTCCAGCTTCCCAACGTCTCTGTAAGAAGTTGTGCCGAACGTCCCAGATCCTAGAAGCTAACTCCGTGGAGATGGCCCGAAATCATGTACAAAACTTGGAGCTCGCTTTTCGGTCATCCGGGAAGCTGGAAAAGCTAGATTTCGTAGTATTTATGTTGGAATGCCACCACTGAGTGAGTCCCGGACCGAGCACTCCCGAACTTCCCAGATCCTAGAAGCTAACTCCGTGGAGATGGCCCGAAATCATGTACAAAACTTGGAGCTCGCTTTTCGGTCATCCGGGAAGCTGGAAAAGCTAGATTTCGTAGTATTTATGTTGGAATGCCACCACTGAGTGAGTCCCGGACCGAGCACTCCCGAACTATTTCTCCTCTCTCTCCTGCTCGTTACCAACGAGCCTTGTTTGATTCCCCTCTGTCCCGGACCTGCAGCAACGACCCCGCCCTGACGCTGCCGGCCTGCAGTAGCTACGCCGCCTCCCAACACCGCTGGCCTGCTGCAGCTACCCCGCACCGCCCCGACGTCCTTCCCGCAGCTACCATGCCCCGCCGCCAGCCTGCCGCAGCTACCCCTGCACGCCGCTGCCGGCCTGCAGCAACTACCTCACCCTGCCGCCGCCAGCCTGCCGCAGCTACGCCGCCTCCCGACGCCACCGGCCTGCCGCATCTCGCCTCGAAGCTCGCGCACCTCGACCATCCTCTCATCTCACCCACCCTGACCCACTTCCGACCTCAGCGCCTCCCCAAGCTCCTCCGGCCGCCCCGATCTTCTCCAGTGACGAGGACCTGGTTCCATCCACCTCTCATCTTGCCCACAATCATTCTTCTTTTGTACCTTACCTGGGCCAAATCTCATTCTTCTAGACTTTCAGCCCAACTAGAAAGTAGAAGCTATACCGAACATTTTCAGCTCCTCTAAGAAATTTTGGAAAGCTAGCGATGGAGTAAGAAGCTGGTATTTGGGGATTTTGAGAAATTGGTGGGTTGCCGAACATGCCCTAAATTGTATATCGATTCCCATCCAAGACTCTAAATTTCACATCCTGAGCCAGATTCCAAGCCATCCTCATACTTTTATAAAACCAGAAATCGTTGAATTCCTGATCTATATGCAGCCCCGTCGACGAGGGTGTTCGAATAGCTCGACGGAACAGGGCTCCCAAAATCGTGAGGCCCCCGAATACGTACCTTTTACGTGCAGCGGTGAAGCCCAGCTGAGTAGGATCGTGCGTGACTACATGTGGCCCACCATCGGAAGTTAATGCGTGACTCCAGAATGGCAGCAGAACGATCGCAACACCCGATGCCAGATCGATTCATCCCCCATCGCTAGCGTTCAGGTTCCGCCCAGCCGCCTAGGCCTCGAGCTCGTTCCGTTCCGCTTGGCTGCTACCTATAGTCATGTACTCCTGTTGCCTATTTGGCTTCTCGCCGGCAGATCCAGCGGCAGGCAGCAGATTGATCGGGCTGCTCTTGCTCTGAAGTCTGCTGACTGTGGATTTCCGTGACCAACAGTTGGAGAAAACCAATCAATAAGGCATGAGTTTCATCAGCTATCAACCCTAGATTTATTGCTTGCCTGAGCCTCCCGATTCCTATCCAATCACCTTCACATGTCGAGATAATTATACAACTGTCCATCATAAAACGATTGATATTTTAGTGCAACAAGGTTCTAAAATAGATTTGTCTATTGAGCATGGTCCTAGAGATTCTAGAAGATTTTCTGCATCGGTTTATAATAGAGTTCTACTCTCTCTGTTTCAAAATATAAGATTTTTATCTTTGTGAATCAAATGTATCTAGACTTCTTTTAGTATATAGATTCACTTAGGTTTGAAGTGAATCTATACACTAAAAAAGTCTAGATACACTTTCTTCATAAACCTAAAAGATCTTATATTTTGGAATGGAGGGAGTACTAGTTATTGACTAATCACGTGATTTTGTTTTACTAGTCCGGTTTAAATAAAATTTGGATCTCATTTTATAAGTCACACCAGGGCCCCAAATCCTGGAGACGGGGCTGTCTATATGAACCCTGACGATTGCCAGCCCACAGGTAGCCTTCGCAGGAGGCGGTGCTTGATCCTCATAAATGACATCATCCAGATCCTCCTCTCTCAGACCAAGCTTCCTCATCATTGATTCCAGATTGGTTTTGCCCTTCTCGCTTGAGTTAGAAGCTTTCGGATCCATGGTGATGCCCAACCCTAGGTCTCCATCCCTCCTTCCCGCGACAACCAGCAGTGACCCAGTCCGGTGGCAAAGCGGGGCAAACGGAAGTAGTGGGAGCTCACAGTCTCTCGATCATCAACGAGGTTGGCGCCGAGTACGAAACCCTAACGGGAGGAGAAAAAACTCTTTGCAATACCTGACGCACATGCACATTTTTTCTTATTCTTTTTATCTATAAATGTGTAAATATTTTTTTACATTAATTAAAAATTATACAGTAGGACAGAATGCCTTACCGTTTGCCCTAATAAACATCTGTTGTATAATCATGTAATGTTTTTTTTATTGCGGGAAATCATGTAAGGTTTGCACAATATGTATTCTGACCGAAGGCTAAAATCCTGGATCATTGTCTTACAATATCTTTTGAATAATAAAATATTCAGACTGAAATACACTCCCCCGGCGATTTCTCAGAAAAAGGTAAAGAAGATATTTAGGTCTCACGATTTATGCATGCACGTGGAACGGTAGAAGTGAAAGACACGTCTCTTCAATGCGTGTCTAGCCATGTGATGTCTCCTTATTTCGCGTAAAGGCCACATGTTCCGTATCGTCACTCTTTGTTTTCTTTTGCGAGATAAAAATACGCAAGTACTACGAACCTTGGAGCATCCCTACTTTGTCTCGGGCTCAGCTAGAACCTGACGGTGGCAGCGGTCTAGATGTAGCTGAGGTGTGTAGCACCGAAATTAATTTCGAAACGTGGCGTGGTGGAGCACTTGGAACTGACATCTTTGCTCATGGTATCTGACAAGGTTTGGTCAGTAATCTAATGAAAGTACGGTGTATAAGTTGTTTAAATATTAAACTTTTATACCTCTAACCTTTTTCTGTAGCTCCAGTCACAACGAAAGCTGCAAACAACATTAAAATTTTGTAGCGCCGTAGCTCGTGGAGCCGCACAGTGGGTTGCGGCGCCGTAGCTTGTGGAGCCACACGATTGTTTGCAGCTCCTGGGAGCTAGAGAAAAATTTAGGCGCTATGAATTTTTTTTCTAAAAGGTTTAGTATTTCAATTTGTTATAAATTTGAGTTATTTTTATTTAAATGGCCGTATAAGTTTTGGTGAAAGTACTTTATAAAGTTTGACTAGTTATATGAAAAAAATCAATATTTACAATAGCAAATACACACCATATGAATCGACGGTCCCGTCTCCTCTGCTTGTTGTCCCGGCGGTAGGAGGAGTAGGGGCCTTGGACCTGCGTTCGGTACTGTTGAAGGGTCCCTAAAGTTAGAGTTTGGTCAACCGGCATCGACGTTATGGTGGGTATGACGGCGTTGTGCAGGATAAGAATAAGGTATACCCGCCTCCTCTTCCATCTTGTCGGTGACGATCTTGCCGTTGACGTTGAGGAGGACAGGGATTTGTCTGGTCACCGCTTTCATGGAGTGGTGCATCTCGTCCAATACATGTGTTTTAAGTTTGGTGTTACAAGTTTTGGATTAATTCAAGGGTTCAGTGGCTATAGCTTCAACTCTATGGCGCTAGTCCTTAGGGGCACATGCACGAAGATTTCCGACTGTCATCAACAGCGGCGACAACGGCGAGTCGGCGGCTCGCTCTAGCGGGAGTAGTGGTTGTTAGGTGGTTCAAGGACCTCAAAGTAATTTTTATTATGTTTGGGGTGCTTTATACTTTCTTGTGAATTCATGAAATTCGGATCTATGTGAAGTTTGACCTTGACCGGAACTTAAATGCATTGTTTTGTCCTTTTAGAAAACAAATCTTGTCCTCTGCGTTTGTCTGTTAACGGGCCTGATCTTCTATTCAATATCTGGACCGCATGTTGGGCTCATGGACTTGTCTTCAAATATGTCAAGAAGGGAGAGGGCCTGCAGATACAAAAACTTCTCAGTTAGATCGTTCAGTCAACCCTCAAAAAAAAAAAGTTTCGTTCAGTCATGTGGTGATGGTACTCCAAGGAAACCAGATTGACTCGACCAATCGGCTGCTGCCGCAAGTTAGTAACACGTGTGCATGCTGACTTTATTTTCTTAGATAAAAAGGAGGAAATTACTGACTCTGTATTTACTGATGCACGAAGCCATTTTGTGTTTCCAGCTCAGGTATGGCAATCAAAATAGAGATTACAAGTACTCTAGCAGAATTTATCAGTGGACATGGTGCATGTATTTTCTTCCTCGCATCTATAGCTCTCAAACAGAATGTGATCGAATGGAACGTTACTCATCTCTCTTTCACCATTGCTTCAAATAGTTTTTTTTCGCGGGGGCATTGCTTCAAATAGTTATCCTACAGGCTTTCTTAGATTAAACTTCGGATTTGCTAGTTCTCAGGCGCCTGAGAACTTCTTAAGTTTCAGTCGCCTCTTTCACCGTTTGATTTACCTCGTGATTCGTGCTACACATGAGTTGCAACTCGAGTGTAACTGAGAATTTAATGAGTTGCAACTAGGTTGTAACTGAGAACTAGTACAAATCTTATGAGTTGCAATTAGGTTGTAACTGAGAATTAACACAAATATTAGGATGACATCAGCGACTTAGACATAACTAATTCTCAGGCACCTGAGATCTAGGCACTCCCATTAAACTTTTGGCTTACTTGCATAGAAGATTCAATGACGAGTGGTTTTTAGGCCCAAATTTTTAGCTTTTTGAGTTAAAAAGAGGTAGATGAACAAAAGCATCAGAGACTGCAATATTAAAGAAGGGTGGGATTCAGAGCATCTCCACTCGGCTTCCTAGGACGTCGATCCCAGGGCAAAATTTAGGTTCGGACGCGAAATTAGCCCAGTCGTGTTCTTAGGACCCTGATTTCGTTCGAATTTGGGCGAACTTTGGTCCGGCCTTTCCAGGCCATTCCCAGCATCCCGGAAACGTCCTGAGAACGTCGGACGAAGCGAAAATAGGCGTGGGTCAGCTCTGTCAGCGACAGAAGGCCGAATTCTCCTCACATCCACTCGCCAGACTGCCGTGAAGAGCTCCCCAGCTGTCTCTGCCGCCATGACTTCGCCGGCGGAGCTCCTCCACGCCGAGACATACCCACACCTCTAGATAGGCTCGCCGCTTTTGCCGCCCAAACTTCACCGTAGCTCGGCTTCGTTACGAGCTCCAACCACCTCGCCCCCCAAGTGTTCGCCGAACTATGTTTAAACTTACGCCAAACTATGGTCAATTTTATCCGAACTATGCCAAATTGTGCTGTATATTCATATTATGCCAAACTATGCAGAAAACTGGACAAATTTGATCCAAATTTGGGTGGAAAAGGGGCGTCCCGAGAACTTGGTCCGGGAACGCGAGTGGGAAACTCGACGTTCCCAGACCGAAAACGAGTTTCTGCTATATTTTGGTCCGGATTTTGGCCTGAAAACGCCTAACAAGTGGGGATGCTCTCAGAAGAGATATTATCATACGTACAGCAATTTTCAAATTCTATGCAAAAAAAAATTCTCAAGACTACACGCACAATTACTAGTGGACTGAAAGGAGACAACTGTGCAGAAGAGTTTTGTTCGGTCTTTTGCTTATTTGGAACAAGCGAGATTAATATACTGGCTGAATAAAAGACTTTCCCTAAATGTTTTTCTTTGGAATAAACATATCAGCAAAAGCTTTGTATTGGATACTAAAATCAAACTGATTTTGAACAAAGAAAAACAGATCGCTTCATTTTTCTGCCCAACGTTTACACACTGCAGCCCTAGTAGCAGCGTAGCATACAGACAATGACATCTTCAAGGCAAAAGAACAAAAAAAAACACAGTCTCCAGTTTTCTCTCTTATACATAGCCTAAACTAGAATATCATGGCCGACAACGCCTCACCCAACTTCAGCCCTTTCATGTAGCACAGGACACCAAAGTACTCTAGCAGATCTTGCACAACAAGCAAAATAGCCAGGACTTCCTTCTACATGGCCGAATTCGACGGGCAATCAAGGTTGGCTGCTAGGAAGCTTGCTGAGGATCGAGTGCTCTGGCTTGTGGTCACACTCAAAATCAAGGTGGACGAACGCCCGCTCGACTTCTGGGAGTTCCTCGATCTTTATCTGAAGTGATTCACCGATGGCATGTGCCTCCTTGAGCGGCAAGTCCTCTGGGAGCTCAATGTCAACCTGCCAGTCCATAGACCACATGAGATGCAATTTCATCAAAATTACTGAAAACATTGTTACTATAAAAATTATATGCAGGAAGCCCTACTGAATTACCAGTTTCTAACACGCTTTGAGCATCTCTGTCATTTTTTGGGGTCAAAATACTAATTCTATCGCGGCAAGAAAAAGTCCGTACAGTGTAACCATTTTATGATCATAGACCAAATAGATCGAAGTGAAGCGAAAGTCCCAGTATAAATGAGTAACAACTTATTGACTGATCACATCACAAAGAAGCGCCTCATACTTAATTAGCCATCCCATTCAAAATTCAAACAAAATGAACCGATGTAAGAATGAATTGAGCAAGGATCTAGAGAGAAAGCAACACAAGGACTGAAGACCACAAAAACAAATTGAGGAGCAAGCAAGCACAGGTAAGAATCACAGCAGTTTCAGGTAAACTGAAAACGCAGCACCACACACCATACTACTGCATCTGGTTAAATATTGTAGGGAAGAGAATAGATTCACCTGAAGAAGGGTATGCAAAAGAACAAAATATAAAAAACAAGGATATACTAACCTCAACAAAGTAAAGCACCCCAAATGTATATGCCCGAACTGTATCAACACGCTTAATTTGAGGATCATGCCTGATAGCTAGGTATGTCAACTTCTGCAGCACTTCCGGGGAAGCTGATTCACCTACTAGTGACACTGCATCCAGAATAGTGATATGTATTACTATATAGCTAAATGTCAGGGTAACCTAAAAATCTAATGCAAATTCTAGCATTTCAAATTTCAAGAATGGTTTCAGTTGTACTACCTCCGTTCCTAAATATAATACGTTTTGGTAGGCTAAACATGCAAGTAATCTTGATTTCATATTCAAGCAATTGTACTTATATGCGAGTTACAAAAAAATTAGAGCTATCAACTGATTTACAAGTTATGCATTGCTTTTATTTATAAAATGTTCTTAGTAGCCCTACAAACATTGTCCTAACAGATGTTCTTGTGCCAAAAAAATTCCGGCGGCACTCGATTTTGATAAGATTGGAGAGTTATATACGGGTGCAACCGTACAAGTGATGTTTCACATGCTAAATTTTAATGTTCTAGCGAGTATGAGTAGTGCAAACCTGCATTTTCCCACACTGTTCCAGACCAGTTTGTAATTGTATAGACTGCAAGGACGATAGCACCAATTGGGTCGATCCACCAGTAGAACCTGTCACCGAGAACAGCAGCAGCCAAACCGACGACATTCGTGACCACATCAAAATAATGATCCTGTGAAAATAAACCAATCACATTACTTTTGCCAAACCTATCCACATTTGATCATTTGAATCTTGTCAAATAGAGAAACACAGCAAGATATAAACCTTAGCATATGCGCGGACTATGTTGTTACCAGATGTCCGGCAGTAGAACCACAGAGCTAGCTTAACTACTGTTGCAAAGATCATGATTGAATATAGCCATAGAAGTTGTACTGGGTTCAGTTTATCTGGAGCTTCGTTCACTACCAGCTTTTCAGCAGCTTGAAGAAATACTTGGAATCCTGGAATTTTAAAACAATTATTCCTTAAATCTTGAAGAGAACGGTACAGGTCCATCTATAAAGGCAAACAAGTAGAAACATCACTTGATTCGGGACGGAACTCATTTCCGACAAGAAGCAAACATACCTAAAGTAGCCATAACAGCCGCAAAGATGATAATGCCTACTGGCTGCACCCTCAGTTTACCAATGGGATACTTGTAGACGTTGATGCTCTTCATCGATAGATGTGTGAACCAAAGGATACCACCAGCCATGAGATCAAGCAATGAATCAAGTGTTGATGCAGCTATAGCAATCGACCCACTTTTAACTGTCGCATATATCTGAAGAGAAGGAGAGAGTATGAATTGTGTAATCAAACCTAAAGGTGTTGAAGCAAGTGGACTGAAAACAAAGGAAAAATGACAACCTTCAATGACAAGAGAAGAATATTTGCATAATTTGATATCTTCATGGCAAATTCACTCTGTCTTTGTTCCATGAGCTCTTCCTCTTCGCTTATAACATTGGATTCTTCTATTGAGTCAACTTCCTCAAAGGATCTCAAGGTGGCAAATTGTTTCTCGTAGTATTCTTTCTCTCCTATATAAGTCCAAAAGGCGATCACGTTAGAGTGTTAAATCAATAAAAGAGTTCATGCTGTGCATATAGAAAGAGAGAAATTAGTAGGTCATATCCTACTTGCGGATCATGGGGAAGCATCCAAAACTATGGAATCTAGGAAAGTTCATATGTAATATGCTTGTAGATTCCACTAGTATGCTATGGCATAATTATCTTGACAGTAAAAAAATATTACCAGTTTAGTAGGTAAAAGAAATATCTTCGAGTGAAAAGTGGAACATCTGTAAAACAAACAAAATTGGAACGCCTACTAAAACAGTAAAAATAGGAATATGAACAGAAAAAGTGAATTTGAATGGTGCAAGGCTAGCAGATTATGAATGAAGTGATCTTGCAGTCTGTTCAACATCTATGATTGCCATCTCAAAAAAAAAATCTATGATTGCCCCGGGAGACAGAAAAGGACAGACAAGGACATCCTGAGACAGCTATCTTGGATTGGATCCAACTATGGATACAAATAAGAGAACTCTCCAATTTTTTTCAAAGAAACAAAGAATGTGAACACTATAGACACTGAAGAATGAAAATGTACGGCCGATGGAATCACACTATTCCTGATAGTGTATAGGAACAGTTCCCATCCCTTGCAACTTGCAAAAATTAAAATAAAACAAGAAAAGTCTGAATTTTCAGCTTTCCTACTAAAATAGTTATAAAAAAAGAGCACATCGCAGATGCAGAACGTCCTGACAAAGATATCGGTATTATAAAGCTACGCCGGGCAGCTATTGTAGATTCTAGATGCTCCCCTCATTTGAAAATTCATTGTTTTGTCTTGATGTTTCTTACTCAAACACGAATTGACCAAGCATCTAGAGATAAAGAAACACAAGTAGTATCAAAGACCACAAAAATGAATTAAGCAATAAGCAAGCACAGCTAAGAATCACAGTAGTTTCGGGGTAAGCTGAAAACAGAGGCACCACGCATCATACTACTGCATCTTGTAGCGTGGAATATTCTCCAAAAAAGAAACAAAATAGTTGGAAGGAGTTTTGACCAAGACTGGATAAATTTCAAAGAGCATACAACGAATGAATATTGACCTGGGGGCCAGGACCGTGACAACAAAACAGAAAGGTGAAATGTCCCCGAATACACAACACTGGTTATGTTACAAGTTACAACCTGCAACCATACGAGACAACCAGAAGCACCGATAGATAGCAAACCCAATAAGTACTCCATCATAAAGTAAGAAACTATACCATACAGAACCAATATCCCTAGAATAAAAAATTTGGTACTTTGTACCAGCAATATAGCCATAACGATTTAACGATCACCAACAGTCGAATTATCCGTGGGATTCAGGAATCTAGGATCACAGGCACAGCCACCAGCCATTCAACCAATTACCAGTAGACAACCACGAGCATGCGACAAGAAAACCCACAAAACTGCCACCTCCCTCGCAAGCCAAAACGCCAGCACCAGCATAATGCCAAATACTACTCCAGATCAAATCAAATGAGAAAAAAAAATAACAAAATCCTGTCTAAGACGAGAAGTGGTAATGTTCGAGGAGGAGGAGGGTTGCAGAACCTTCTCGGAGGCCCTTGGAGCGGGAGAAGTCGACGTGGGAGGGCCTCTCCGGGTCGACGGCGTCGAGCACCTTCTTGGGCAGGCGCGCCACGAACTCTCCGCGCATGGACCCGACCGAGTTGTTCCGCCGCCCGGGCCCGCCGACGAGGAGCGGCGCCCGCGCGTCATTGTCCCCGCAATCCTTGGCCTCGTCCATCGTCCCCAGGCCCAGCGCGAGTCGGAAGAGTCGAAGCCGCCTGCCTCCTCCTCCGTTCCCCTCTCCGCTCTCCCTCTCTCCTTCCCGTGTGCGCGATTCGATCGTCCCCTTCGCCGCTTCTTATTTTTGGCGTCCCGTTCCGTCTCCTAGCGATACGTATATACGGCACGCTACGGGCTGAGCGCTGAGCGGTGGGGCCCTGCTTAAACGGAGACCAGACGAGACGATGGTGCAGATCACGGTATTAATTACGATGGTGCAGATCACTGCTACCGGTCTCATATGTGTTGATATTTCTCAGTCGAACAGCTTGGCATATTAAGTTTTAAAAAAATACGTTGGCATATGGCCAGAGATGTGCTGGATGTTTACTCATGTCACCATGTGCAATGGTGACTACATGGTGCATGGTGAACTTCTCTCGGTCTCAGGTCATTCATTTCGGTACCAGGTCATGCTAGGTTCGCCAGACAATGCTTAAAGCGTGTTTTTTAGATAGAGTAAAACGCCTGGGGTCATGAAGTTGTCATGGTTTGGATTGGTCACCCACAAGAAAATTGCTAAGGATCTTAGAGACACGTTGGTCATTATGTCACAGACGGTGTTAAGTTAGTCGTGGTTGCTGTTTTTTATTTGTAAAATACACCCTATATTTTCCTTCTTCTGATCCTTTGGACCCTATGGATGAAATCTAGGCTAGACATTTTATCGTCTTAACCTCACACCATGACCAACACAGATTGCCTCATTTCCCGTGTATTACCTTGGTGTGTAAAATGCATACATGAATTTTATAGTTTATTATCATACATTTCAATATATTTGGATGTTATCTACTGTTGTATTCATGTTTTACATTGATTTTTAGGGATCAGTGATCTCTTTATTTGGGTTATAACTCTGCAGAACAGAAAACCCCGTTTTGCGTATTTTTAAGTTTTAGGAACCTTAGCGAAGTCAAACAGACCTGAGATTTTTTTAAGTACATTTTCTACCGAAGATGAAAGACCTGGAGCTTTTGGACCAGAAGAGAGGAGCCACGAGAGGCGAGAGAACCTAGGTGGCGTGATCAAAGCCCATGATCGCGCCACCCAAGGGTTCTCCCCCTCGAGCGTCTACAGCCATCCGTCTTGATATGAGAGTCCATGTTTTGACGTAAAAACGCCTATAAATAAAGCTCATATCGTGATATCAGAGGAGGCAGAGTGGAAACATAGAAACATCGAAACAAATGCAGAACTAGCGAAGATTGAAGGAGGAAATGCTGTCGGAGCCATCTCCGGTTGCATCTCCACCCTCTCCAACATCATCATTAACATCTCCATGCTAAAGAGGGAGTAGTCCACCTATGGATTATGGGTTTATGGCAGTAGCTTGATCTATCTATTTCTTGTTTTATCATTGTTTAGAACCGTATGAGCTACTTTACATGATTATGGTTATATATGTAATTCCTATGTGGTGGATATTTGTCTTATGAAACGATATATGGGATTGCAAATTCTGTTATGTGTTTGATGATTGATAGATGCATGTTATTACCTTGTTCTTAAGTGATTTTTCTGATCAAACTTGTATGTAAAGGCGTGTGGGGGGACATGTGCATTAGATGGAGTAACATGGTGTTAGTGATTGGATAATGACAGAAAATTCGAGATCTACTATGATTTTTACCTTTATTTTAATTTTGTGTGTTTCATCGAGAGTTAAAATCCTCAACGGTCCCCACCGCACGATCGCCATGTGACATTGAACATGTGCATATCACGAAATTAAAGTGTGAAATTCAGTATCAAATGCTTTTAAGTGTATATATGCGTGTAATCGCTAAAACTTAATTGAGAAGTAGATAGTGGGAGATTTTTTCCACAATTAATTCTGTCTAATTTTGTTTGTAGCACACTGAATCTCACAAAATCATATTTTAGGAAGACCTCACAGATTCTAGTGAGAATAGAAACAAGTAAATCTTCAGAATGTCATTCTGCTGAATGGGTCCAAGTTGTACTCATCATGTGGCATCTGGTCACATAGTCGAGTCGGAATTGCGGTGCATCGAGGTGGTCTTGTGCTCTATGGGTGTGTTTGGTAGGTCGGGTCATCAGAGAATGACTTTCTCACCTAAGATATTCTCACCTTATGCAAGCTTTATCGAGATTTTATCACGTGTTTGGTGGCTCGTGTGTATTCGCCCATGCTGTGTCCAGATCTAAGTTAGATCTACTTACTTACACATAGGTCCTTCTACCAGAAACTAAATTGCAAACAAGTCCAACATTTTACACACAACACCCTGAATAAAAAACAAAAATCAATACAGTCCTCTCGTGTGTGGTGTTGGTAGCTAGCAACGTTGACTCTGGGCACCGCCGCCGGTGGGAATCGAGGCAGGACGACGAGTTGTGGTGAAGATCAGGCTAGGACCACGAGCCGCTCGTCGGGCAGGGCTCGTGGCGGTGCGAGGTGGTATGCGCGGCGAGCAGTGCAGCCTCCGTCCTATGAAGGGTGGGCCGTCGCTGGGGCTGGCGTGGAGGCGGTGGCTACGCCCGGGCTGGCCATGGAGGTGGTGACGCTGGCCGTGGGCCGTGGAGGCGGTGGCTACGCCCGGGCTGGCCATGGAGGTGGCGACGCTGGCCGTGGGCCGTGGCGCCCCAGCGTCGAGGTGACAACAACAGATCCCGACGTCGAGGAGGCGGAGGCCGACGCCGAGGCACAGGCGGCGGAAGTTTTCCAGGAGAGAGGTGAGCGAGAGAGACGGGCTTGGGGGAAATGAGGTCGCGGGTCTGAGACCCCTACGCGCGACGTCGGGGTGCGCGGGCGCGGGGTGCGCGGGCGCGGGACTGGTTTTGTCTCTCGGGCAGGACTGAAAGGCATTTTCCGGGTGAACTCGGCACTGCCCACTCTGTCGAGTCGGGCTAACAAAGAGCAAAGTTTGAAAATATCTCTGTTGAGATGGGAATAGCTGAGCTGATCCGGGCTCCCAAACACGTCATATGTTGTTGCATCAATTATTTGCTTGTCGAGTTTCTGTTTTTTGCCGAGAAAATGGCATATATCTTAGCACATTTAATTTGATTCACTGATTGAAAGCTGGTCCAGCGATTTGTTGTTTGCATACCACCTCAGCCACAGGTGGGTACGCAGGAAGAAAAGATTCGGCAATTGCGATGCACGTTGTTGCCGTCTGCTGGACGCCTTGTCCGAAATGAACGTTTCTTGTATATTTTCATTGTCCCAAATGGAAGTTTCTTGTATATTTTCCTTGTCCCTGTCTATTTGCAGGCGCCTTTATTCCATATAGGTTTCAGGCTTACCATCTCTTTTTCCTACTTTGCAGCCTCATATCTGTGTTCGGCACCTTAGACCAGACAATTTATTGGGAGAGATGGCTACTCCCAATAAATTATCGACGGGATAGACGGTATAGAAGAAAAAAAAATGCAACTAGTAGTAGTCTTGAAAATAGAAAAGGGATTTGCTGAGGTCGATCTAGTCATATGATCATCCGGGCCAGTCTTCAACCCATCATTGCACGGCAGCATCACCCAATCTCAGCACTTGGATTAGCAGCGGCGCTCAATCATACCCAGTCAATAACACGCAGCAGAGTTAGCGTCAGCCACAGAACTCCAGATCCAGTAAACCGGGGGCGGGTTTTATTTCATACAGTATCATTCGGTCTGGGCTTAAAACTGCAACACATCCCTCTGACTTGCAGTTGGCAAGTATCGTGGCCGGAACCTCTGAATTAGATTTATTGCTGTTGACAGGAGCCATGCATGAAATTCAGGGGGAGACTTGGGACAGACAGTGACCGTAGCTTTAAACTAGAGCAGGAAGCAGAACTAGCTAAAACGGAGAGTCGTTCTAAAAAGAACATTAAGAGCAGCTGCAGCCTGCAGGCCGAGGAATACCTTCATTTAGTAGGAGTTTGCCTGCACAATAATCTAACACAGAACTGGCGAAAGAAAAGTTCGGTTTGGGAGCTGTATCTCGGGACACAGATTGGAATAAATAAAAAATCACGGTTTGGTTACTCGCGACAGATTGGGATAAATAAAAAATCAGGGTTTGTTTATTCAATTGGAGATCATTTCAGATATGCTTAACGTTGGTATCTTACCGGAAAGTTACTCCTTCCGTTTTAAAATATAACATGTTTTATTTTTATAAAACAAATGTATCTAGACTACTTTTAGTATATAGGTTTACTCATATTTAGAGTGAATCTACACCCTAAAACAAGTCTAGATATTTTGTTTTATAAACCAGTACTAGTATTTATGTATTCCCTATGATTCAAATTATGGGTCAGATTTGTTTAGTCATGTTTTACTGCTATATAAGTACTAGTACATCCGAAATGGGCAGAGGTTTATCTGGGCAGATCGGGATCTACTAGCTCGATCTCGGCACCTCACATGCCCTCCACTGCGAACTCGCTGCCGCTGTCTTTCACCTAACAGCACATGCTGCTGCCTGGGTCGCGACAAGGAGGGGGGAAATGATCAAGCAGAGCAAACCATGCATTGTGGGTCTCGCAAGCTGTCTAGCTAGCTAGCGTGCCGGATGAAGGATGTGATTTTTCGCTGCAGGCCTCACGTTGTTTTCTCAGATCCAAGAACAAAATCGTGTCAATCCACGCGTACGATCGATACTGGTACGTGGTGTCGGGTACCGACCCGATGAAGCTTTTGTTCTTTCCTGGTGCGAACAGTAGGCGGATTGGCATGGGCCTATGGGCCGTATGATGATCGAGGTCGCGAGTGTCAATGGAGCACCGGAATTCCCAATGCAGGGTGCGCCGACCAGATTCTGAAGCGCTATCTGCTACTCGGTTAAGTGGCCGGTTTTCCCTTGTCCGTTTCTGACTGTTATCATCTTCTCCACGACGTCGAGACAGCAAAGCCCGAGAGCATGGGTTTCGTAAGGGAGAAAAGAACTGGCTACTGTAGTAGTATTTGTACACGTGGTACCTTAGGTACCGGCAGGCGTCGATACCCACGCAATGGGCGTCACATATCCCCCGCCGGCCGGCTTGTCGGTAGCATCGCCGCTGATCCCTACCATGGGATACGTGTAAACGCTTGAATGCTCGGACCAGTACAGTCTGTACTGTACCGAGCGCGCGTACGTAGGAATCCAAGCAAGGCGACGCGTCTTCTACGGCATGCGGTTGCCGCTCCAATGGCTTGCTTCTCCTCTCTCCTCTCTCTCTGTATCTCGCCCACCAATCATCCTCTTGTTCCGACGCTGCTGCAAGGAAATTCTGAAAGGGACGTGTAACGCAGCAGCTAGCTGCTCGAGACGCATCTCTCCCTTGTGATCTGAGCGCTACTACGTATCCTCGTCTTATCTCTCCCCACGCAAATAGAGTCCACCTGGTGCAGCATTACCAAGGCCGAAGCACTAGAGAGAGTGGAGCAGGATCACCTTTCATATTCGTGACCCAACACTGACGGACCACAGTCTGAACTCTCAAGAGAGAGATAGACGGATAACTCGTCGCTCGTCAGATAGCAAACCGAGCATCTGCAGCTACACTGAAAACGTTGTCCCGATTCGCGCATCCAAGCGTCTCCTTCCGAGACAGCTACGTACCTTAACGTTTTCTCTCTGGACGGAATCTTTGAGTTTGATGATATGGTTTACTATTACGTACGTCTCGTGCAGTATATACTTGCCTGTACGGCTTGTCGCCCACCGCTGTAGTAGGATAAGAACCGATGTAGCCCGACCCCTCTCGACGGAGTCAGAGTGAGAGAGAAATCTGGTTATGATTATAATCTGAGGCTACGAGATGCACCAGCGAGACAGCAGCAAAGTGAACATTGCCAAACCGAACACTTGAACCCTCTGCAAATAGATAGATGGATATTATGTTCATCTACTACAACTCCTAGGTCCTAGCGTTTGGCAATGTACACACGTGAGCCTATAGTTTGCACAAGGACAACGTGCATGCGTTTCTGTCTCTCAGTCTCTGCCCGGCCGTCTCCTCCTTCTTGGATGCTAACATAAGAGACGTTGGCCACTCGCTCGTACGTGTGTTTCTTGGATGGTTGTCACGTGCGACCGAAAATCCCACTCGTATTGCACGCACAACGTTTGAAACACGCACGATCTTCTAGGACGTGTTTGGTTGTCCGATTTTCGTTTCTCACACCGGGCTTGAAGAAAGCCCGTTTGGTGTCTTGCGGCGTGCCACGGATTTGGCCTGCATAGGTTTTAAATCACCTCTCATCCTGGCGTCGGAGGAACGCCAAAATCGAACGTTTCCACCGGGACAGGTCTTGGCGAGCGCAAGGGGAGGAACGGCGTGCGCGGGGAGGCAGCAGGGAGATGGCGGGAGCCGAAAGAATCGCGTAAAAAGAAGGCGCACCTCTCTCTTATGATACCACCTCCCGCTGGAAGACAAATTCCTCCCAATTTTCCTCTTGTGCGGCGGCTTTGGTGGCGGAGACGGCGATTTAGATCTGGCAGCTGCTGCTAAGCACACTCCGGTACCGGCTGGCGTCTTCTGTCCGACTCCGGTATCTGCTGGCTCACAGATCTGTGGCGCCGACTTCTTCCCCGTCTTCTTCTCCGCCTGCGACAGGTCATCGACGGCCACCAGCATGAAGGTAACAATCATGACTCTTCTCCATCCTTTTTACCAAGTTAGTTAGTTCGACATTAGGGTAGTACGTACACCGTGCTTACGTAATGCCACTTCGTTTAGGGACAACAACTGAAGGTTATCATCCAGACAGCTGCTCTAGTCGCTGTGATTCAGACATGGATGTTCCTGATCTACAGAAGAGCAACTGCTAGGCATAACATACCGACCGTGAAGTATGATCCCCTAAGCGCGACTGAGAGAGGATGGCAAATCTAAACTACATATACAACAACAACGATGTGGAGGCTATTGCCATGTTCAGGATAAGAAGAGCCCCATTTTACCATCTTGTGCAGACTTTCAAGTCTAGGGGGCATCTCAAGGACAGCATCAACTGCTATATCGAAGAACAGGTGGCTCTGTTTTTTCATGTTCTAGATCATAACCAGAGATTCCGAGTGATCCACAGCACATGAAGAATATCAACTGAGACAATTTTCTGGTATTTCCATCAGGTGTTGTATGATGTTGGAGAACTCGGAGAGGAGATGATCAAGACACCATCTGGTCAAAGCCCCGCGAAGATACATGGCAACGGTCGACGGTTGTATTGTAACCTTAGCATGTTCTTCTTTGGATGATTGTATTGGACAGCCGGCTAACATTCTTGTAATGCCAGGATTGTATTGAAGCAATAGATGTCACTCATATGATGGCTAGAGTGCCAAAATCCGAGCAGGCTGCATATAGGGGGAAGCACTACCCAGTCAGAATGTGCTTGCCGCCGTTGATTTTCTCATGAAGTTCACATATGTGCTTGCCGGGTGGGAAGGATCTGCCCATGATGCGACGATTCTGGCTGACAACCTTAGCAGACCTGATGGTCTCAAGCTCCCTGACGGCAAATTCTACCTTGCAGATGACGGGTATGCCTGCCGGCCTGGAATTTTGCCACCCTTTAGATCAACAAGGTACCATCTCAATGAGTTCTCTGCTAGGAACTACCCAAGGACTTCGGAATAACTTTTCAATCTTAGCCACTCTAGCCTTAGAGTCACGGTTGAGAGGATCTTCGTTGCTCTGAAGAACAGATTTAAGATCCTTGATCGGAAGTTTTTTTACTCTTTCCCCACCCAAGTTAAGTGTGTTCTTTCCTATTGCATTTTGCATAACTGGATCCTGCAATTTAGCGCTGATGAGTACTTCTCAAAGGAGGGAGATGTAGTTCCTGATGACAATGACACCGACGGTGGCCATGGTATTGCACATAAAGATTGTGCTGCTTGGAAGAGCAAGAGACAACAGTGAACGCTCGACATGTGGGCGATGAGAGGTAACTAGATCTGAAGAAGATGAAGAAGATGGTTTTGTTGATGAAATGCCGCCCTTGTGTTCCATGAACAACCCCTAATGTGGGTGTAAAATATTTATTCGTAGTATAGCTAGATAATATTGTGGTGAACTGTCATTTGCTAGTAGCTAGGTAACATTATCGTGAACTCATATTTGCTAGTAGATAGGGTGGTAATTTGGTAATGCGAGTTTAATTTGCCTCTTGCTTGAAACTGCTAGTTCAGTTTGTTGTCTATTCAATTGTGAAAAATGGTGAGCATATCACTATGGCATGATCAACCAAACATGCAGAAATTTGTATCAAACGACACAAAATCAGTTTTTTTGGCAACCAAGCGAACTGTCAAACTTGGCCAAAGCCCAATCTCCCCACATGCAGCATCCACCGAGCCAAGCAGGAAAAACGAAAAAATTTGGGCCCGACCAACCAAAGAGCGTCCCTAGCTTACTTGTAAGTCACCCAGCATTGTTAAATGGTAGGCCGGCCATGGACTCGTCACCTTTTCACTGCTGCTTTTGGTGGATCGACGCACTGCATGCTTCGCCTTGTCTTCGCTCAGTTACCTCGACGTCGCCTTGGTTAGTTTCGTGCGAGGAAACCGAACATTCAGAATAGTTCATCGGTACGAATGTGGATTTTGGTAAGCCATGAGACCAAATAATTGCAACTAGAGATGGGGATGGCGTCCACGGGCTTCCTAGTTCCTCCCCGTCAGGTCAGCTGCCCCAATATTGCATACCTTCGTAGATTGCATTATACTACATAACTGGTCAAGATTCAAGGTCATCCGCGGCTTACTCCGTCTACCATAGCATGGTACCCGTCTAGCCGAAGAAGCACGCCCGTGGAGTGCAGCCGGCGACGCCGTGGTGATCTGGGTGGTAAAAGTTGAAGTCCGCGAGCTTTGGACTCCTACCCGTCGAAGAGGAACAGGACCGCACGCCCTGGTGGACGACGATGGAACTTGGAAGCCTGCAACTTCTCGTGGAGGCATTCCAGGCCTCTCGCCGCGTCGTAGGCCATCTTTACCCACTGGGCCTACCGCCTTACTCACACCCTTGTTGTCTGCAACATTTTTTTTAATAAGGAGTTTAAAGAACAAATGCCTAGGGCATTACCCTAGGACTCCCCGGAATTACATTGCTCAAAAACTTTGCCCCGGCTAGGCTCCAAGCTTTTGCCTCGTCTTTAATTCTCCCAACTACCACGGGTCTGGAAGAGTAGATGTTACTAAAAACTCTAGCATTACGTTCTGTCCAAATCTTCCATGATACTAGCATGATCATCAAAGCCATTGCCTTTATGTCCTTTCCTTTTTCGGGAGCAACACTTGCCCACCACGTCTCCACCGATTTCTCGTTTGCCCATTGGGCCATGAGATTGTCATTGATACCACTCCATGATAGGATCTCCTCCCAAATTCTTGTGGTGAACCTACACTAGAAGATATGCCACCAACTCTTGCACTTGATTGCATAGTGGGCAATTTTAATAATTTGGCTACCATCATCATTGAAGCCTATCCGCCGTCCAAATCCTATCATGCACTTGATTGCAACATTTTGTTTTAGTTTCTCATATGATGGGCATCAAGCCGTGAGTCAGGTTTTTCATGTAGAGTCCTAACGATGATCCGCAAGTGTACATTAGTTAGTAATTTACTGCTAGTACATAGTGTGTCATTCGTTGCGACCTGGTACATCAGGACACTGCGGCTGTGGATGAAGTACCCGTCCTATGTCCTCGAAATCATCCACAGCTGCACCGGTTGAGTCCCAACGTTTTCAGTACAGTTTCTCAATCTTGGGTTATTGTGCCAGAACTGGTGTAGTACTACCTCTGATCGATATTATTTAATTTGCATTTATCTAGATTCGTATGTATAAACATATTTTAGTACTAGATACATCCGAATCTAGACAAATTTAAGTCAACTAATATGAGTAACTGAGTAGAAAAATCTCCCATGCAGTCGTTTGGCACGCTGAGACCAACGCCTTCTAACCAAGGCTGCCTGTGATGTCGTTCTGCTCGACCATTGGGGATAGCTGGCACGTCGACAGGAGGACCTTCCGCGCCGAGTTGCTCCTTGGCGCATTCGGCTCCTCTCAGCTTGCCGGGGCCTGCTATGGCAGCGACCATGCAATGAGATTTTTCAGTAACCAATGGTTTGGAAGATTATTGGAGCTTGTCAGGTAGATAGAGCAGGCCAAGTAGTACTAGAGTTTCTTATTTGCCCAGATCTTGTGAAGAGATAACGACTGAGAAAATAGCGGTAACCTGTTGGCATCTTTGGTGGGAGCGAAGGCAATCTATGCAGGGTGAGAAGGTTCAGCCTCCAGGAAGAATTGCAATGTCAACTCGGTACTGACTGCAAATTCAACTAAACCATAGAGAGAGAAAATGAAGCCTCCATTTGACCATGTGAAAATAAAGGAATGACGTCTTTTAACGAGGATTCACTTCGAGGAGCTACAGGCGCTGTTGTAAGGATGTTGCTGGAAGTTTATATATAGGAGCAAGCTGCGAACTTGAGTTTGTTCAAGATGCCCTAACAGCAGAAGCTCGTGCAATGAAAAAAGGAATTCTACTTGCTCAGACGATTGGATGCAAAATAGTCCTGGGATCTGATTACTTGGATGTGATAGAAACAATGAAGAATGCAGCAGGGCATTGCAGCAGCAATATTCAATGATTAATATCACCTAGCCACGGGGTTTGTGAAAATCTATTTCACTCACGAAACAAAGGGGAGCTAATACTATTGCCCATGAACTGGCTCGCTCCGCAAATAATTTAAACCAATCTGTCTGGCTTGATGATTAACACCCGTCTCTATAATAAATAAAAAGGTTTTGAGCTGTTAACATCTGAAAATCAACGCCCTGGCATGCTGTCTGCCAGAGTTGGCAGCAGCTATAATGCATTCACATTGCAAACTTGAGTAAATTTTGATGATAAAACCATACTACAGTGCAAAGCCACACACAGGCGCTCGTGGCCGGGTTATAGGAGAAACTAAACATCTGCCAGGATTGACCAACCACAGCACAGCATTGCAGAACACAAACAACTAACAACTAGATCCACAAGATAGCACAGCAAACAGAGCAGATACCGCAAAATTATGAGTAGTTTGCTACCATATACCAATACTGTCAAGTATCACCACAACGATAAGAGCATAATAGCAAAGTAACTAAAGGTTCAACGACGACCAGAAACGATAATAAAGCATAAAATCTCTGACACCGGCAATGGATTCAACCGGTCCATGAAACTGACTAGAGGCACTCTAGTTCTTGATCTTCTTCTTGGGCCTCAGCTGGTTGCTGTGGCCACACTTCTTCTTGCGGCAGTTGACGGCCCTGGGGTGCAGACGTGCATAGCACCTGCAGGTACAAGGAAAGATTAGCATGTGGGAAAATAAAAAAGATTACTAGAGTTGCACGTTTGTAAATGAGAAGTAGGACAACAGAAGATTTATTAGCTCAAACATGATTTGACTGATTTGTACAAGAAAATCAAGAGAGCAGACTAAGAGAACAGAACACAATAATCAGGAAGCAGCATGAAATAAGAGTTCTAGATAAGAGGGGCTCTCAGTCAAGGCCAGTTTTTTCCACATGGAAAGGATCCTTCAAAAGAGATTCCCCCTATCCATAGTTGACGCTCCTCACTCTCATTGAATCCTTCTGTCTCAACCTTTTGATGGAGAACAAAATTAGGGAAACTAAATTTCACTAGTTCTTCACCAAAAGGAAGAGATTTCACAAGGAACCACCAAGAGAGAAGAGCAGACAATAACAGATGAAAAAGAAACCACTTCATCCAGCCTTCATATTCAGTGTGGTTAAAGCAAGAGTAGTCATCATCGAGCCAATAATTTGCTGTTGCACATGCACACTAGGAGAAGCAAAACATAACGGTGAACCACATACAATCTCCTAGTATTTGCAGGAACCAAAGAACACTACGCTACCATATGTGATAGTAGCAATTCTTATGAAAGAAAGCTTCAGGTTATCACATTGGTGAAACCAAAGACCATAAATCTATGAATACAGCACAATATTTAGTTAAATCTCAATCTCAATGAATAGAACAGAATGAAAAAAAGACATCTTCATGTAAATATTGAACAGACGTAGGAACTGTTAATAAATGTGGCAGACATTACTCAATTTGAAGTCTGCACAACCTAATAAGCAAAATTAAAATTCAGCACCTCTATGGATCCTATAGGATCACAAAAGCATGTATCACCAATACAGCTAAGAGTTTTGGTACATTGAAACAAGCTCGACTGAAGAAGAGATATCAAAATACAGTGGCATTTGCTTAATTTAAGCTTTGCACAACCTTATAAACAAAACTAGAACTCTGCACACCTATATATCCTGCTAGGATCACTAACTCGTTCACAGAAACAAGTACCGCCGCTTCAGCTAAGAGATTTGGTGTATTGTAATCATCTCAATTGAAGAAGAGATTTTAATATAAGGACTAAATAACAACTTGATACACACCATCTAATGTATAAGATTAACTTCTTTTATTGTATGAATGGTGTCAAATTCCAGTATTTGTAATTCATCCATGAGGAGAGTACATCCAAGATTGTGCAGTTTTAGTAATGACCTAAACCGCTACAACTATATTATATACATCTAACAGAGAGACAATACAACTTGATACACACGATCTAATGAATTAGATTAGTCTTAAAGATTTAACTTCTTTTCATGCACGAACTGGTGTCAAATTTCAGTATGTATAAATCATTCATGAGGTGAGTGTATCGAAATAGCTAAGCATATTACAGATTGTGCGATTTTAGATAGTAATCTAAACAGCTACAACTATATAATTTAGATCTAACTGAGAGATGATCATGTGCTAAACAGAAATGAAGTCTATACAATAACAGTAGTTGAATAGTAAAGAAAGGGACAAGCAGGTTTTCTTACTTGCGGCAGATCATCTTCTCCTGGTTATACTTGCGGGCGAGCGCCTGGAGGGAGGGCTCGATGATGCCTCCACGGAGCCTGAGGACGAGATGGAGGGTGGACTCCTTCTGGATGTTGTAGTCCGCAAGGGTACGGCCATCCTCCAGCTGCTTGCCAGCGAAGATCAGACGCTGCTGGTCCGGCGGGATTCCTGCCATAACAAATCGAGAGATTAGTTAATATACCCACCACGGCATCTGGAAATGAATGCAAAGCCGAACGAAGAACATCGGAGAAGAAAATACTTACCCTCCTTGTCCTGGATCTTAGCCTTGACATTGTCGATGGTATCGCTGCTCTCGACCTCGAGGGTGATGGTCTTCCCGGTGAGGGTCTTCACGAAGATCTGCATTTTGGCCGAGGGTTGTGAGGCGGCGGCGGCAGGGGGTGAGGCATTTTATAGGGTTCGTGCTCGGTGCCCTAGGGTTTCTGGGAGAGTGGGAGAGTGGGCTAGCTGGGCTGGGAGATGGGGCGTTCAAACCGGGCTGTATTTGGTCCTCTTCGTTACTGGTTTCTTCCGATGAGAATGAGCGAGCCCACTAACTGTCGACCACAGAGAAAAAACTCGGAAAGCAGAATGGAGCACAAAACAAAAACATGATTAAAAATATTTTTTCTTCCTAACATCATATAAATGGGAGAGCAACTGGGGAGAATATGGATACAATATCGTTTGTTTCACATCGTGTTCAAATTTTGCTTTTGTTTGCAGGGATGTTCCACATAGTTCTACTGAAAAGCAACACAAATTAGCAAGTTAGTAGGATTTAACACTAGTAGTAACAGGCCTATATAGATATTCTTTTAGTGGCATCTAAAATAAAATAGACGCTACTACAACAACGCAAAATAGTTGCAGCATTCCGAAAAAAAGCGACAGCAGCCACTATAAACTAGTCATAGCGTTTAAAAGACATAGAACGTCGACATTAAGTCGAGACCATGATGGGAGCCGGGACCAATGTAGACCAGCGTTCGGCACCTTTAAACGCCACAACTATGTACTGATGTGTCCCATAAATTGGAGATGACACAACTGTGACATCCAAAATTTTGCTAAATTAACAGGTGTCGTCCGTCATTCCCTCTCTTCATTCCAACCAAATCGCCGCCTCGCCCCAGTCCAACCCCGTCGTTCCCCTCATCCCTAAATCGCCGCCCGGTGCAGCCCCGCACGTGCCGCCCCGACCAGACCTCGCGCAGTTGCGCCTCTCCGATCGGCACACCTCCTGATGACCCTCGTCGCCGCGCCTCTCCGCCCTCACCCGTCCCTCTCCGACCCGTGCCTCCCCCGACCTCACACCACCGCAGGTAGACTCCCTCCTCGTCCCTCTCTTAATTATTGTATTTAGTTTAGGGTTTTTTAGTGTATAAAATCTAGATAATTTTAGGGATTTTTTATTAGTGTAGCAAATTTACATGATTTTAGGGGTAGAAAATCTCGATAATTTTAGGGATAGATATAGCAAATTGCGAGATTTTAGAGATAGAAAATCTAGATAATTTTAGAAATAGATGTACCAAATTTACATGATTTTAGGGTAGAAAATCTAGATTATTTTAGGGATAGATGTAGCAAATTTATATGATTTTAGGGGTAAAAACTCTAGATAATTTTAGGGATAGAGGTAGAAAATATAGATGATTTAGGGACAGATGTAGCAAATTTACATGATTTTAGGGATAGAAAATCTAGATAATTTTAGATGTTAGGATACGATCTGGCGATGGTGTTAGTGACCTTGTGATTTGCACACAAAAAATCTTGGGCATCCTACTTGGCTCACTGACACCATCTTTTATATATGTGTCCTATATAAGTATGAGGCCCTAGTTAGCTCTCGATATTTCTACATAATTTTTACATACATATTTATTTCTTATATATTGACTAACATTTGTATTAAATATTGTTATTTAACTACTTAATTAGTATCATGTCGGAGTCGAAACTGAAGTTTCCTCGTGTTCACCGGAAAACCACGAAGACCCCGACTTGGACAGCTGAGATCATAGTGGATGACATGAAGATTCGGCTAGGTATTTTCAGGTGCTCGTGACAGGCGGTTTGCGTTTATGACTACACTGTGATCCAGCACTTTGGGGCGAGAGTGGTCCTCAACTTCGAGGATGAGCGCCGCGTGGCGTATCTGTTAGCGCCAGATGGCATGAGGATCGTTACGAGGGTCGTGAACAGGGAGCACCGGCAGGCAGAGAAACAGCTAGCGCGCCATGGTTGTGAGGAGGATGACCCCTTGGGCAGGGATCTCCTACTTGATCCCCAAGTGATGGCGGTCTAGTACGAGGTTCTTAGCGAGAGCCGACAATAGTGGGAAGGGCAAGACCGTCCCCTCCGACATGCACTAGCAGGGCCAGTCCGGCCCTTCTGGCATGCAGCAGGACGACTCTTGCAGCCTGTCGTCCTCTTTCTAAACGACAACCGCCTTGGATGACGACGTCACTGGTATTGGGTCTACTCGAGTTTAGGATATTCTCATGTGACTGATGTATACTACCTATCGTACTACTTATATAGACTTATCATGTTGCTATTGCACTAGTTATATATGATGCTAGTTAAATCTTACTTATATGTTATGTTGATATATTATGCTAGTTAAGTTAAAATGGTCAATTAAGTTTGCATGATCATATATAGGTATATTGAATGATAATCGGTGTGAGCATTGTGGTTACCAAGAGTGCAAGAACAAGAAGGTTGTCATAGTGCTCCCTTATAACTGCGAAGTTTGTATGGTATGTCTATTTACAAACAATCAAACTATATATACCCTATAATTAAATTACGTGCTAATTATTGCTTTCTTATGATTCTGTATGCAGAACATACCATGAAAATTTAGACTTAATTTTTTAAACCATTTCGATTGGCCGTTGTGGCGGTAGGGACATTTTCAAGTCGATCTAATGTCCCTGAAGTATCCTAGACCGACCTACACGGTCCAAGACACGAACGAGACAAACCAAACCTTTTTCGGTGATCCGAGGTGGACTTCCGAGGTGGACTGCAATGATTGATGCCTATGCGATGGACGTCCAAAAGAAGTTGGTCTTCTATCTATATGAAGATGCGCACGACCTACTTCGACTACCAAGGCCCTGGAGCATCGACGGACTCTGACGCTTCTTCAGATGACGTGATTCCTGTTGTTTCCATTAGGTATGGCACCGTCATTGCCGATAATCTCGTTGAGGACTAGTAGTTAGTGCTATGTACACTATATGTAGCTAGCTAGCTCTACTATATGCAGTTGACTATAATAATGTGCTACCATTTCTATAAATATATCTTGTTGTACTGTGAATGTTCAATTGGGAGCACCATATTTTTTTTTTTGAAAACTCACTTGTGGCGTTTAAAGCAAAACGAACGCCATAATAAGAATACATAATTAGAATACATAATTAGAGTATATAATGATGACGCTTACAGTAAACGTCATCACTAGAAATTCTACTGGTGGCGTTCGGTGTTGATGTCACCACTACGACCTACCAATGAAGTGAGGTTAGTGTCGTACCGCTTAAACGCCACGAACCTCTTTTCCAAACGCCACCACTAGGATTTTTCCTACTAGTGTGAACATGAGGGGCTAAGAAGTTTATGTCCATAAATAAAACTTCATGACAGATCTCATGTATTCTTGTTTAGCTTCCCCTTCATTTTTGAGGCATACAAATTTTTGTTAAGACGTGTTTTCTTGGAAGTCATAGATTTTTTATTAGTCACTTTTTTACATTCTTATCTCACCTCTCATAGATACGCAAGAAATAGTACAGTTATATTACATGATTTGCAAACAATCAAGAGTACACTGCTAACTAATGTACAACTTGAGCACCCACCTTTTTTTAATTACCCTACATTCTAGGTTCGGTCAAACTTTGTAAAGTTAAACAAGTATATCACTAGTACCAAATGGTCAGAATGTACAAGTTCACAAAGTAAACAGGGTTTGTAAGAGGGCAGGAGATGAACTAGCTAAACTAGCTATGAGTTGATCGGGAGTGGAATCTTCATAGCCCCCATTGGTCTGCTACACTAGGAGTGTAATCCCATATTCAGATGATTAATGAAACACTCTTTACACTTAAAAAATCCAACCTACATTGCGAGAAATAAAAACAGAAAGTAAATATGTTAGAAAATAGGGACACTGTTCATATAAAGTTTTTTCTGTCCCTTTTGACATGTGCATCTCGGTGTTGGTTAGTTCACCATATCATACTTATCCGTGTAAATATTCCTTGAACTATTTGTTACCATTTTCTCCACTTTTTTAGTTGGTATCATGATATCATCTAACCTCGATATAGTCTTGGAGCAACAAAATATATGTGTTTCTCCATTTTTAAGTTATCCCACTCCGACAAAAGGAAACTATATATGTACACCCTCCTCCAAAAATATATGTTAGTTGGTATCATGATATCATCTAACCTCGATATAGTCTTGGAGCAACAAAATATATGAGTTCTCCATTTTTAAGTTATCCCACTCCGACAAAAGGAAACTATATATGTACACCCTCCTCCCAAAATATATGTTATGAAAACATATTTCATGATGGAGCTACGTGTTAATATAGATGAAAATAGTTTCACCACTTATAATACATTAATATCTACACCTATGTACCAAACAAATATATGCATCACGGAAACATACTTCTTTCTATTTACGCGGAAAACATATGATGAATAAAAAGTTTCACTTGGGAACAAATTGTAAGGTTGATCTCCACACGATCGAGCCCAACGGCTCGACCGTACCCTTGACCACGTCCTGATCAGGGACGCCCAACCTCCCTGGTTGGTGGGCCCCTGTCACATGCGCATATATAAAGAGGTGGGGTCCGGTGGCACAACTAACAAGGTTCGTCGTGCGGCACTCCCCACGCCTTTCCGATCGAGGGCTCACGCAGAGTGACGGGCAGCACCACCGACGCCACTGCCTCGCTCACCCACGCTCACGCCGTCGCCCTCCCCGATGGCCACCGGCTCGGGCTCCTCGAGCTGCACCGAAGGTTTGCATCTCTCTCTCTCTCTCTCCTGATCTCCCTCTCCCTCTCAGATTTCGACTAGATCTTTACAGGAAAAGATTTACCGTGATAATTCTAGACTAGTTGATCTTAGCAGTACATGCAATTGGAGATGATGATGTTGGATTAATGCCAACGTTGGATCAATGCATGCAATTGTTGTTATGGTTACACATCATTGTGGTTTAAAGAAGAAAAGATGATGATGTTGCATGGCAGGAAAAGAAAAGGAACCATGCTCTATTGGAGATGGCATATACCTTAGAGAACCAAAAGATGTTTAATACCAACAAAAGTTGCATTATTTTTATAAAGAACACAATTGAGAATGCTAATGCGGGCTCAATTGCAAAGTGTGCTTCCGCATGGGAGTTTATAGAAAAGATAAAGAGTCAGTTCACTGGTTATTCAAAAGACATATGCCCCACCTGCTGAAACAGCTGGTGACAGAAAGGTACAATGGAGGTGCACATGGCATAAGAGACTCCGGATGAGCAACATGGCAGCTAAGCTTAAGCCCATGGGTGCTGATTTGGAGCTAAAGGCTGCACTCCTTGTTCACTTGGTGATGGCTTCACTGCCTCAACAGTTTGACACCTTTATTGTCAATTATAGCATGTCCCTAGAAAAAATGGGACATAGAAAAGACTAAAAGCCTTCATTACACAGAAACTTGATAAGTGTATCCCGTGTGGACATGGCAAGTGTGCCATATGGTTTAATAATGCTTATGTGGGTGTTGCTTTGCTTCACAATGAGCTTTATTTGTTATCACTATGTGAAAAGGTGTTTTCTATGTGTACAAAAGAAAAGAAAACGAACTCATGACTCATCGAAGTTATGGTACTGTCGATTAGGCCATATTTCGAGGGGAAGAATAGAAAACCTCGTTAAAAATGATATTCTTCCTCCGTTAGAGTTCTCAGATATCGAATAATGCATAGATTGCATAAAAGAAAAATATGTAAAGCAAATTAAAAAAGGGTGCAAACCAAAGTATAGCAACACTAGAAATCATTCACACTGATATGTGTGGATCTTTTTTGTGAAAAGTGTGGATGATTATGATTCGTTCATAACATTCACAGATGATTACTCCCGATATGGCTATATTTATCCAATTAAAAAAAGATCTAAAGCATTGGATAAATTTAAAATATTCAAAGCTGAAATTGAAAATCAGCATGATAAAAGAATTAAAATAGTCTGGTCTGACCGTGGGGGGGAGTACTACGGTCGGCAAACTCCATATGGTCAAGTACCTGGACCTTTTGCAAGGTTCTTACAGGAAAATGGAATAGTCGCCCAGTATTCTATGTCGGACGAACCTCAGCAAAATGGAGTAGCTGAAAGGCGTAACCGTACCCTTATGGATATGGTGCGCACCATGATGAGCTATTCCACCCTCCCATTAGGATTATGGATGGAGGCGCTTAAAACCACCATTCACATTCTCAACAGAGTACCAAGCAAGTCGGTGCCCAAAACACCATACGAGTTGTGGATAGGCAGAGTATCCTCTCTGTGCCACTTGAGGGTCTGGGGGAGCCCAGCTGAGGCAAAAGTTTTTAATCCAAATATTGCAAAGCTAGACCCCAAAACAGTGACCTACCACTTCATTAGCTATCCCGATAGATCAAAAGATTATCGTTTCTACTGTACTGACAAAAACACAAAGTTTGTAGAAACAAGACATGCAGTCTTCTTGGAGGACGAATTGATGAGGGGGAGCATGGTAGCTCAAAAAATCGATCTTGAGGAGAAGAGGGTGCGTGCACCTAATACGAAGACTCAGGAGCCATTTTCCTCGCTATCTGTTGTGCCACCATCGACAACCCCTGAGGTTGTGGTGCAGGCACCTATTATGACTCCACATATGACAACAATGGGAGAAGGTCCGGAACCTGTATGTCGGGAGCCGCCTGAACCCACTGTTGACCACGAAAGGGAGCCGGAACAGCCACACACAACAAATGTGCCAGAACCCGAGGCACGAAATGAGCAAGAGTCTGACGAACTCAGAAGGTCTAAAAGAGAAAGAAGACCAGCCATTTCTAAAGAAATTTACAAAGTTTACAACACAGAAATAGTTCATATGGAGGGTGATCCCACCTCATATGAAGAAGCCATGAGAAGCCCTCACTCAGCCAAGTGGGTGGAGGCAATGGAAGATGAAATGAAATCGACGAGTTCCAACAATGTTTGGGACTTAGAGGAAATTCCTAAAGGAGCCAAAACAGTAGGATGCAAATGGGTCTACAAAAAAAAGTATGACTCTGATACTTCCAAAACGTATCTACTTTACCGAACACTTTTGCCATTGTTTCTCCTCTAAACTTGTGTGATTTGGATATAACTAACACGGACTAACGCTGTTTTCAGCAGAATTACCTTGGTGTCTAGTTTTTGTGCAGAAAATCAACTATCAGGAAAAATCCCGGAAAATATGCCAAAAATTATATTTCGCCAGAAGATCCACGGAGCCAGAAGACGAAACGGAGTGGAGTCCTGGGGGGCCCACACCCTTGCCAGGCACAGGTGGGCCCTGCCCGCGCCTAGGGGGTGCGGCCACCCCAGGCACCCCCCGGGCTCCCTCTTCGCCTATAAGTTACCCCTTGACCTAAAAACCGAGGGGGAGTTCGACGTTTTTCCAAAAAGAGTCCCGCTCCGCCGCCACCATCAGAAACCAAGATTCAGATCCAGAAACTCCGTTCTGGATCCCTGGCGGGATGGGGAATTTGGAGAGGATCATTGCCATCGTCATCACCAACGCCTCTCCATCAACCATCAATGTTTCCCTCATCCATGAGTGAGTAATCCCCCGCTGTAGGCTATGGGGATGGTAGGGATTGGATGAGTTATATCATGTAATTGAATAAGATTGTTAGGGCATAGTGTCTAGTATCTCTATTAGTGCTATTTGACTTTGTTGCAACTTGTTGTGCTTAATGCTTGTCACTAGGGCCCGAGTGCCATGATCTTAGATCTGAACTTATTATTGAATCATTATGATAGTATTGTTTGTGATCTTATCTCCAAGTTGTGTACACATATCATTGTCTGGATCCAAAGGTCCCAAAGTGACAATAATTGGGACAGCTGGAGGGGATGGATGTGGTGTGAGGATCACATGTGTTCACAGAGTGTTAATGCTTTGCTCCGGTGCTCTATTAAAAGGAGCACCTTAATTGCCAGTAGTTCCCTATAGGCCCCGCTGCCATGGGCTGGTTGGACAGAATATGTCATGCAAGTTCTCATTGCGAGAAGACCGGAGGGCATAGCTTTATTTGTAAGTTCACTTGGATCTACCATTGTTCATTGCTACTCCGTTCATCATGGGTAAGTCTCGTGATGGAAAGTTTACTATTTTACTATCCACTACAAGAAGAGGTACAGTCCTAAACACCTCTGTTGCTCTTGATTCACCGTCTGTTATAAGTAAACTTGTTACACCACCACCACATACTCATGCTACACACACTGCTACTACTGCTGAATCTGGAACTGCTTTTGTTGCTCATGATGTTACTTCTACTGTGCTTGATGCGATTGGTTCATTAGGTCCTTTCCTAGATGCTACTATGGCTAGTCTAGGAAATACTAAAACTCCTAATGAAGACACTGTTACACCTGTTAGCTCACCTGAGTCTAGAGAGAGTTATGATATCAATGATGGTTACATTGAGTTCACTGATGAATTTGTTGAAGAGTGCCAAAACACACATGGTACTAGTGCTATTAAGAGTCTCCTTGCTAGACGTACTATTATGCCTAAATTGTCCTCTCATCCTAAGTTTGCCACCTCTCCCATAGATACTAAAGATAAATATTATGATTTCTCTCTTGATTTATCCTATTTGGATATTGTTGAGAAAGAACCTTTTTGTGGGACTGAAAATGAGAGTGTTGTGGCTCATATGAATGAGCTTTCTACTATGAGTGCTTTGTTCTATGATGATTTTAAAATGCGCAAGTACTTTGTTACTAAGATCTTCCCTTTTTCACTAAAAGGAGAAGCTAGGGCTTGGTTTAATAGATTACCTCCTGATGACCCACAAGTATAGGGGATCCCAACAGTCTTCGCGGGTAGTATTACCCAATTTATTGATTCGACAAAGGGGAGCCAAAAAATACTTACAAGCCTTAACAACTGAGTTGTCAGTTCATCTGCACCTGGAAATAGTTCTTGCTCACAGAAGTTTATCAGTAGCAACCATTTGGTAGTAGCAACAACAAAGCAACAACAACAGTGAAACAAGAGCAATAGTAACAGTAACGGTAACAGTAGGATACGAGTGCAGTAGGCATAGGGATGGATGGACGGGCGTTGCATGGACGAGTCTAAACATGTAACTTCAAGATCTAGGGAATTGCATATAAATAATAACAAGCATCCAAGTACTAAACAATCCTAGGCATGTGCTCCATATATAGTCATACGTGCTCGCAATGAGAACTTGCACAACATCTTCTGTCCAGCCAGCCCGTGGCAGCGGGGCCTCTAGGGAACTACTGGCAATTAAGGTGCTCCTTTTAATAGAGCACCGGAGCAAAGCATTAACACTCTATGAACACATGTGATCCTCACACCATAGCCACCCCCTCCGGTTGTCCCAATTATTGTCACTTTGGGGCCTTTGGATCCGGACAATGATATGTGTACACAACTTGCATATAAGATCACAAACAATACTATCATAATGATTCAATAATAAGTTCAGATATGAGATCATGGCACTCGGGCCCTAGTGACAAGCATTAAGCACAACAAGTTGCAACAAAGTCAAATAGCACTAATAGAGATACTAGGCACTTTGTCCTAACAGATCTTATTCGATTACATGATAGAACTCATCCAATCCCTACCATCCCCAAGCCTACAACGGGGGATTACTCACTCATGGATGAGGGAAACATCGATGGTTGATGGAGAGGCGTTGGTGATGACGATGGCGATGATCCTCTCCAAATTCCCCGTCCCGGTAGGGTGCCATAACGGAGTTTTTGGATCCGAATCTTGGTTTCAGGTGGCAGTGGCGGAGCGAAACTCTTTCTGGAAAACTATCGAACCCTCCTCGGTTTTTAGGTTGAAAGGCAACTTATAGGCGCAGAGGGAGGCCGAGGGGGTGCCTGGGGTGGCTGCACCGCCTCCAGGCACGGCCAGTGGTGGGCCTGCGCCTGGGGTGGGTGTGGGCCCCCATGCCTCCTCTCTGTATCGTATTCTGGCTCCGTGGGTCTTCTGGTGAAATATAATTTTTGGCATATTTTCCAGGATTTTTCCTGATAGTTCATTTTCTGCACAAAAACAAGACACCAAGGTAATTCTGCTGAAAACAGCGTTAGTCCGTGTTAGTTGTATCCAAATCACACAAGTTTAGAGGAGAAACAATAACAAAGTGTTCGATAAAGTAGATACGTTTTGGACGTATCAACTCCCCCAAGCTTAGCTTATTGCTTGTCCTCAAACAATTCAGTTGAAAACTGAGTACAATAAAAGAACTTTCATGAACACTCTGCTTCATATGATGTATATATTCTCCGCATAGGAGTATATGCTTAGACAATTCATAATAAGGAGTATGCAACTAAGTCTACTCAATAGTCATTGCAAGCTATGAAGATAAACCAACTCAATAATAATAAGTAGCATGAAACATAAACATAAGCAACATTGCAATGCTCATAATAAGGTATGATGGAGTGGTATCTCGCTTGCCTTTGTTTGAAGAGAACAATATAAATTCCAAGGCACCTCTGAAGTTCACATGAAGACTAGAAGTAAAGATATCAGAGATACAAGCATCAAAGTCATGACATAATTAACCAAGTTTTGGAACAAACACAAGAATAACAACTATGCTCTCAAGAAGGTGCTCATAGAATAAGTGGTGACTCAACAGGGTTGTGAAAATGGTTTTGTGAAGGTTTGAAAGGCTTCCCAATGCTGAAAGGAAGGTACTCATTAGCTTTGAGCTCTCATCACCCCTATCATAGGCATCTTCATGTGGTTAAGGTGAAAGTGAGGTCCACTCTAAATCATATGCTTGACAGACCATAAACTGGAAATCCCAAGTCCCTTGAGTACGAGGGTTGCTCCGCATGCTACTCAACTTTGGTCACCTGAAAGTTCTTGTCACTGTAAATACATGCATATCATCGAGAACCGCCAATGGGGTACCCCTTGCACATGGTACAAGAGCTTTCCCATAACCAAAATGATAAGGAAAGCAGACAATGAGCATCTCAGCAATCTTTTTATTTACCATATGCATAGCTTTTTATTGAGGATGCTTCATAGATGCTCATTATGGTGATGCTGCAAGTTTCCACCATGATTAGGCATGGCTTAGGCTAGCGGCCCAGGTGTTTATCTAACACAATGTATAAACTCCATGAACTCACAAACTCCCCTTTTATTTCACATCGTCGACATCTGTAAACAAAAGAGCAAAGTATCAACTGGATAAGATATCCAAAAAGGTGTTAAAAGCGTTCCCCGTGACCGCACGGTTCTACTGACTCCCAACATATAATTAGCAAGCATATAACTTTCATGGACAAGTCACAATGGTTTAGGATTATTAAGTGCAAGGAATAAAGTGTGCCGTCAAGTTCGTGAGAGCCTTACTAACTTTCTCAAAACAGACAAACATTTTATTTTGGAAGAAAGCACGACATATATAAAATATGCACTGGAGTAGCAAATGATGCTAATAGGTAGGTATGGTGGACACAGCTGGCAACATTGGTTTGGGGAATTTTGGAAGAACAGGTAGAGAACATACTCAGTGCAAGTGAAGGCTAGCAATAGAGAGGGAGCGACAAACGAGAGAGCAATAGCTGTCATAATCATGCTTGCAACAAAACGGGACTAATTATGGCATGAAAGTGATACAAGAACTCTGAGGCAAGAACTATTGATTAGTCATATGCATGCGTGAGCATGTGCCAAGTCGATTCATATGAATAGTCAGAGGAGGATACCATAATGTCATACCAAAGTATGAATAAAACAATGCAAGCAAACATTCATATGACATGCTACAAACTATTAACAAGCTGGAGCTAATCATAGACAAGCAAGAACTAGTAAGCATACATAATGACATACATCTTACACAAACAGGCTAAGCATGCTCACAATGATCACTATATGTATAAAAATGAAACAAATAGAGTTCGTTACCATCCTCTTACCACACCACAATTTGTCTTAATCTTCATTATTGCTCTTCACTTGTGTGACTTGAATAATAATCATGAAACCAAAATCCACTAAGGACGGCTGAACCCTGCAAAGAACTCACAAAACCAAAGAATAACAAAAAATATTTTTGGTGTTTTCGAATTTTTTTAGAAACAAGCAAACAAAGAAAAAGCAAACAAAAAACAAAGCAAACCAAACAAAGAAAAATAATTTTGGATTTTTTTCTTTTAAGGAAAACCAAAGCAAAGAAACAAAGAAATAAACCAAGAGAAACAATGAAAATATTTTTGGTATTTTTGTGTTTTTAGAAAGAAGCAACAAAAACCAAAAAGAAAGCGAAAACAATGGATATACAAAGAACCGACCGGACATGATATATATATATATGAGTGTGATGTCGGTGTACCTCCCCCCAAGCTTAGGCTTTTGGCCTAAGTGGGGCTCAATCCAAGGTGCCCAGGTCGATGCACCTCCGTAGTATGACGAGGAGGCTCCTTCGTCCTGGTACGAGCTCGAGGACTCCCCTGTGTAGTGTACCACAGGGTCATATGAGGGTGCTTCCTCCTGATAGTGCCCGTGAAAGTTGAGAGAGAGCAGCTTGTCATCCATCTCTGCCTTCGAGCGTGACCAAGGTCCCTGAGAAATACTGAACAAAGTGGTTTGGGGTAGAGGGATATCTCTCTTCCCCGTCAATAAACAACATTCTATAAACCAAGTTATCAAGAGTAGAGCTAGTGGTGAAAAAGTGGTGCGCCTTCATGGCAGTAAGATCAAGCCTCTGAGGAGCCAAAACTGTATCATGTGGATCAACAACAATGTCCAAGGCAGCAGCAATACGAGTAGCAATAATTCCCCCATAAATGGGTCCCTTAGCATCTAAGCGACGAGCAATGAGAGAACCAAGATTATACTTATCCTCATTGTTGAGCGCAGCAGTTAAGAAGGCCAATTGATAGTTGGAAATATTACTAGTGTTCTCCCTACCAAGAACATTGGTGGAAAGATAATAGGCAAAGTACCTGATGGCTGGAAGTTTAATATTCTTTATCTTCCCTCGCTGAGCTTTGTGGTCATCATCATTGGTTATTCCTCGGTAAAGCTCCAACAAATTAGCGGGAAGAGCTGGAATCTTCTTTGATGACCCAGTCGTACCAAGTCTCAGGGCCTTGCAAAATTTCTTCAAAGTCATAGAATGAGCCCTGCCATAAATTTTGAAAGACACATAAGGCTTGAACATGCTGTTAGTAAAGGAGAAACTCTCCACAAATGTTTTAGTAAGCAAAGCATATTGTGCACTCTCATCCTGCATGTAACTTGTTAGACCAGCCCTATGAACCAAAGTCATAAAATCATTAAGAATCCCAGCAGCTCCCAAGAAAGTTTGGCAAGGAAAGGTGGAGGGGTGCGCATCCCCTTCATCTCCCTCGTCACCAAATCACGGAGTGATGAGATCCTCATTGTATGAGGTTCTAGTACTGGTAGATGACCTTGGAAGCCTTTCCCTTCTAGGTGCATCACTCTCAAATATATCACCAAATGTGTGGTGGTCCATGACTTCACTTTTCTAAAATTTTAAACAACCATCAAACCAAGTGATTTCTAAGTTGATAAATGATGAGCAACTACTATAGGAACTTGCTAGAGGACTACACATGCATCAAAACAAAGTTTCTAAGCATAGAACAAGCATGCAAGCAAACAACCTGTCACCTATAGCAGCAAAATACTCAAGATACAATCTACCAATCACAAATCTAAATGGACAAGTGGAGGAGGCACATACCAATGAGCAAACCCTCCAAAAATCAGCACTTGATATGGGATGAATAAGGAGATCGAAAATCGTGAGCAAGAACAGCAAGAACTCGAGCTTGAGCAAGTTTTCGGTGTTTTTTGGGAGAGAGAAAGAAGGTGGCTTTGAGGAGGCAGCCTGGAGGGGCCCAGGTGGGCCAGACCCCCCAGGCGCCGCCACCTAGTAGGCCGCGCCTACCATAGGTGTGGTGGCCTGAGGTGGCCCCTTGGGTCACTTCAGGTGCCTCTCTGCCCCTTTTTTCGAGGAAAAATTTATTTTGAATTTTCTGGGATTTTTCGGAAAAAAATATTTTTTGGCCAATTTTCAGGGTATGAAAATTGATTTTCTCGCAGCAACAGTTTTTTCAGAAGAAGCAAAAGCAAACCAAGAGCCAAACTACATCAGCTCTAAGAAACTCAAACAAGCAAACAACTAGCACAACTAAAGCTAAAGCAAAGACTAGGAAGGAGAGAAGTAAAAGAAAGCAAGTATAACCACAGTGGAAACATTATTTTTTCACTAAAACCCTTTTGTTAACAAGGTTGATCAAGTCTTGTTACCAAAACAATCTTATATGAAGCAAAACTTTGCATTCCACAAGGTGATTATGTTACCTCATACTTTATAGCAATGGTCCCAATCATAATAGTTTCAAAATTTTCTTATGGAATGGGACAATATATTTCTCCAACCTTGATGCTCTCAATATTTTCAATTGAATTCAGGCAATAGCTCTTAACAAACTTCTTGGAGAAATAGGCAGTGTGCTCTTTGTCATTAATATTGAATGTTACTTTTCCTTGATTGCAATTGATGACAGCACCTACAGTATTAAGAAAAGGTCTCCCAAGAATAATGGACATATTATCATCTTCAGGCATTTCAAGCACAACAAAATCAGTTAAAACCATGCAATTATGAGCAACTTGAACAGGAACATCCTCACATATACCAACATGAATAGTAGTTGACTTATCAGCCATTTGCAAAGAAATATCAGTTGGTATCAACTTTTCTAGCTGGAGTCTCTTATAGAGAGAAAAAGGCATAACACTAACTCTAGATCCCAAATCACATAAAGCATTTCTAACATAATTATTCTTAATGGAGCAAGGAATAGTTGGTATACCTGGATCACCAAGTTTCTTTGGAACCTTACCATTGAAGGAATAATTAGCAAGCAAAGTAGAAATCTCCTCATTAGGGATCTTCCTTTTATTAGAGACAATATCCTTCATATACTTTGAATAAGGAGGCAACTTAATAGCATGAGTCAAAGGAATTTGCAAGAATAAGGGTTTCATCCACTCACAAAACTTGTTGTAGTGTTCCTCCTCCTTTGACTTGTGTTTCTTACCTGGAAAAGGCATAGGTTTCTGCACCCAATGTTCTCTCTCTTTACCATGTTTATTAGCAATAAAATCTTCCTCTGTGTACCTAGTGTTCTTAGTGTGCTTCTTGGGTTCTTCCTCACCTTCCTCCTTATCAGGAGACTCATTTTTATCATTACCACTCTCAATCTCGGCATCAGAGACAGATATACTATTAGGATCTATAGCAGGTTCAAGTGGTTCCTCAACTATCTTATGTTTCTTTTTCTTTCTCTTACGAGGACTACCACTGTCTTCACCTTGTTGAGAATCCCGCTCAATTCTTTTAGGGTGTCCTTCAGGATATAAAGGATCTTGAGTGGATATACCACTCATAGTTCTAATTCCATAAGCATGTTTATCTCCTAAAGCATTAACTAGCATATCCTTTTGTACCTTAGCAAGTTGATCAAGTTGGGTTTGAACCATTTGAAAGTGTTTACAAAGCATTTTAATATCATTAGAAGTTCTTTCCATAATATCTTTCAACTCATGGATAGCTCTAGAGTTTTCCAACAAATGATTCTGAACTTGTTTATTAAAATACCCTTGCTTAACAATAAATGTGTCAAGTTCCTCTAAACATTGATCAGGAGGCTTACCATAAGGAATATCACCTTCATCAAAGTGTTGGAGAGAGTGTACCTCAATAGTAGATGAGTGGGGAATTGGCTTACATCTTCTATAGGAGGTAGATTCCTCACATCTTCAGCTCTAATACCTTTTTCCTTTAGAAACTTCTTAGCTTCCTTCATCACTTCATCATTTAATGCAATAAATCCCCTCTTCTTTGTTGTTGGTGCTGGAATTGGTTCAGGAACAACTGGTTCAGGAGTAATAGGCTCGGGTGTATTTAGCTCAGTTGAAGTCCAATCATCATAATTCCTACTTATTTTAGCCATTAATTCTTCAGCATCTGTAGGGGTCCTTTTCCTGAAAACACAATCAGCAAAGCTATCTAGGTATGTCCTAGAATCATCAGTTAGTCCATTATAATAAATATCAAGAAGTTCATTCTTAGGTAATGGACATCCATGATGTGCATGAATCAAGGCACAGAACCTTGTCCATGACTCAGGCAATTTCTCTTCTTCTCCATGTTTAAAATTAAAAAGTCTCTGCAAAGCAGCATGTCTAGCACTAGGAGGAAAATATTTCTGGAAGAAAGAAGCAATCAAGCAATCAGGGCTATCAATGAAACCAGGAGGTAATATATTAAACCAAGACCTAGCTTCTCCTTTTAGTGAAAAAGGGAAGATCTTAGTAACAAAGTACTTGCGCATCTTAAAATCATCAGAGAACAAAGCACTCATAGTAGAAAGCTCATTCATATGAGCCACAACACTCTCATTTTTAGTCCCACAAAAAGTTCTTTCTCAACAATATCTAAATAGGACAATTCAAGAGAGAAATCATAATCTTTATCTTTAATATCTACGGGAGAGGTGGCAAACTTAGGATCAGAGGACAACTTAGGCATGATAGTACGTCTAGCAAGGACACTCTTAATAACACTAGTACCATGTGTGTTTCGGCACTCTTCAACAAAATCATCAGTGAACTCAATGTAACCATCATTAATATCATAACTCTCACTAGCCTCAGATGAGCTAACAGGTGTAACCGTGTCTTCACTAGGAGTTTCGGTATTTCCTAGACTAGCCATAGTAGCATATAGAAAAGGACCTAATGAACCACTCGCATCAAGCACTGTAGAAGTAACATCATGAGCATCAAAAGCAGTTTCAGACTCAGCAGTAGTAGCAGTGTGTGTAGCTGTTGGAGATATGCCCTAGAGGCAATAATAAAAGTGGTTATTATTATATCTTTGTGTTTATGATAAATGTTTACATTCATGCTATAATAGTATTAACCGGAAACATTAATACTTGTGTGATTTGTAAACTAAATTAGAGTCTCTGGTAAAGCCTCTATATAATACTAGCTTGTTGGTTAATAGATGATTGTGGTTTCCCGATCATGAACATTGAGATGTTGTTAATAACAAGATCATATCATTAGGAGAATGGTATGGTGGACATACTCCTATAGATAAGCGTAGCATTAAGATCATGTCATTTCAATAGTTCATTTGCTATAAGCTTTCTGATACATAGTAACCTAATTCCTTCGACCATGAGATTATGCTAATCACCATCACTGGAAGGATGCTTTGATGACATCAAACGCCACACCGTAACTGGGTGGCTATAAAGGTGGCATCGAGTGTTCGGAAAGTATGTGTTGAGGCACATGGATTAAGAGTGGGATTTGTCCATCCATATGACGGGCAAATATACTCTAGGCCCTCTCGGTGGAATGTCATCCAATTAGCTTGCAAGCATGTGACTGGCTCACAAGGGATCACATATCACGGGAACGAGAAAATAGTACTTATCGGTAACGAGGTTGAACTAGGTATGCAGAGATACCGACGATCAAACCTCGGATAAGTAAACTATCGCGAGACAAAGGGAAATTGGTATCATATGTAAGTGGTTCATTCGATCGCAAAGTAATCATAGAAATATGTGGGAGCCATATGAATTTCTAGATTCCTCTATTGGTTATTGATCGGAGAAGTGTCTCGGTCATGTCCGCATAATTCACGAACCGTAGGAAGACACACTTAAGGATTGGATGTTGTTTAGTAGGTATGGAATGTAAGTAGGGAGACCGAATGTTGTTCGGAGTCTCGGATGGGATCCGTGATATCACGAGGAGATCCGAAATGGTCCAAAGAATAAGATTCATATAAGGAAAGTCCGATTCCGGAGTTCAGGAATGATTTCGATGTTTTCATCGGAGAGGTTCTAGAAGGTTCACCGGACCGGAAGGGGAATGGTCCATGAATGTGTCATGGGTAAGTGGAATGATTGGATCATGTCCTAAGTCACTTTGGTTGGGCATTCGTGAGAGAGAATTAAAGCTCTAAATTGAAAGTCAAAAGGGAGGTTTGAAAAGTCAAACTGGAACAATGGTTTCCTAGTGGAAGAAGGAAAGAGTCCTTCCTTCTATCCAACTTGGGTTTGGGTATGGTTCAAACTCCCCTCTCCCAAGCCTCCCTACCTCTCATAAATAGAGGGGGAGGGCTGCCCCAAAGAGCACACAACCTGTCCCTCCCCACCCCGTGCGCCGTCGCCGCCTAGCCGCCGCCGCCGCACGCCGCCGCTGCCTTGCTCCGCCGCCGGCTCATCACCGTCACCCTAGCCGCCGCCGACACCTCCTCCTCCTTTTCCGGCCTTCTAAACCTAGATCTTTGGAAACCCTAGATCCACCATAACTCGCACCGGCTTAGGCGAAGCCCTGCGGGATCTTCCCTCTACTTCCGACACCACGCCGTCATGCTGCCGGAATCGCGAGGGGAGAACTACAACCTCCGCTGCCTGCTGGAACAAGGGAGAGGAAGGTCTTCATCGAGTACCGAACGTGTGACCGACTACGGAAGCACTGCCGGAACGCAGCGCCGGAAGGATCGTCTACTTGATCTTAAGATCGGCAAGTGTACGACTACATCACCCACGAGAATCCTCTCTCGTTAACCGCTTTGGAATCTTCGAGGGTGAGTGCTCCTATCGACTCGTTGCTACAATCTAGTAGATAGATCTTGGCCTGTTTGTGTGCATGCGGTAGAAATTTTTTGTTTTCCATGCTACGAACCCCTACAGTGGTATCAGAGTCGTGTCTATATGTAGATCTGTTGCACGAGTAGAACACAATGGTCATTATGGGCGTTGATGCTTTTTGTTGTCGATTGCTTCTTGTGTACTTTGCATCTTGCGGGATGGTGGGATGAAGCGGCCCGGGCTAACCTTACATGACATCGTTCATGAGACTTGCTCCACGCTTGACATGCAACTTGTATTGCATAAGTGGCTTTGCGGGTGCCTGTTTCTCCCAACATAGTGAAGATTCAATTTACAACGGGTAATTGACAATACTAGTATCAATGTTGTGGTTCTTGTTCGTAAGTTAGAACGACACTTATTGAAATCCCCAAACCACCTAAAACATGCAAAGAAAATTAGAGGCGTCTAACTTTGTTTTGCAGGGGTGTGCTGTGATGTGATATGACCATGATTGTGATTGTATATGATTATGCAATGTTCCTTATTGTAAGTTGGCAACCGGCAGGAGCCATATGGTTGTCTTTTAAATTCCGTTAAGACCCGCGTGTCTATTATTCAAAGTAGTTGTAATAGTTGATGCTGGTGGACGACAACCATGAAGCGACGCCATTGACCTTGACACCATGCCGGTGATGATGGAGATCATGTTCGTGCTTGAAGATGGAGATCGGAAGCACAAGAAGAAAGGCCATATCATATCACATATTTTGAATTGCATGTGATGTTAATCCTTTTATGCATATTGCTTAGTTCGCGATGGTAGCATTATAAGATGATCCCTCTAGCACAAAATTTCAAGTTATAAAGTGTTAATCCTTAGTAAGCACCGTTGCTAAAGCTCGTTGTTTCGAAGCACCACGTGATGATCGGGTGTGTTAGATTCTGCGAGTGTATACAACGGGGGCAAGCCAGATTTGCTCATGCGGAAGCTAAGGTTTGATCTTGACGAGCCTAGCATGTACAGACATGGTCTTGGAACACGGATCACCAAAAGGTAAAGCATGAGTCATATAGTAGATATGATGAACATGTTGATTGTTCGCCATTGAAGCTACATCAACTCTCGTGATGATCGGTTTTGATGTGGTGGATTTGGTTCGTGTGATCACTAAAACAATGTGAGGGGTATTGTTTTGAGTGGGAGTTCACCTAGATTAATTCAACTATTAATTAGAACTCAATTTGTCATAAACTTGGTCTAAACTATTGCAAATATGTTGTAGATCAATGGCGGCCCCTACCATCAATTTTAATGCGTTCCTAGAGAAAGAAAAATTGAAAAACAATGGAAGCAACTTCGCGGATTGGTTCCACAATTTGAGGATTGTCCTTAATGCTGGTAATTTGACCTATGTGCTAGATGCACCGCTGGGTGACCCACCTGCAGCTGATGCTACCGATGAGGTAAAGAATATTTTCCTCGCTCGGAAGAATTAGTACTCCACAGTTCAGTGTGCTATCTTGTATGGTTTGGAATCGAAGCTTCATAAAAGGTTTGAGAACCATGACCCACATGATATTGTCCGTGAACTCAAAATGATATTTGAGGCTCACACGGCAGTTGAGAGTTATGAGGCTTCTGAAAAGTTCTTTAACTGCAAGATGGAAGAGGGCAGATCCGTCAGTGAGCACGTGCTTAAGATGTCTGGGCACGCAAGCAAGCTTCAAAGCTTGGTTATAGTGATTCCTAATGCTTTGGGGATTCACCGTGTCCTCCAATCACTACCACCAAGTTACAAGAACTCTGTGATGAACTACAATCTGCAAAACATGGACAAGTCGTTGCCCGAACTCTTCTCTATGTTAAAGTCTGCAGAAGTGGAGATCAAGAAAGAGCACCAAGTGTTGTTGGTCAAAAAGACCACCAAATCCAAGAAGCAAGGCAAGTCTAAGAAAAAGGGAAACTTCAAGAAGGGCGGTAAGAAAGTTACCGCGCCGGCGAAGAAGACCAAGGCTGGGCCTAAGCCTGATACTGAGTGCTTTTACTGCAAGGGAGAGGGTCACTGGAAGCGGAATTTACCTAAGTACTTGACGGATTTGAAGAACGACAACATCAAGAAGAAAGGTATATCCGATATACATGTTATTGATGTGTATCTCACTAGTACTCGTAGTAGTGCCTGGGTATTTGATACTGGTTCGATTGCTCATATTTGTAACTCGAAACAAGTACTGCATAATAGACAGAAACTAGCAAAGAACAAGGTGGCGATGCGCGTTGGAAATGGATCAAAGGTTGATGTGATCGCGGTCGACACGCTACCTCTTTATCTACCATCGGGATTAGTTTTATACTTAAATAATTGTTATTTGGTGCCTGCGTTGAGCATGAGCATTATATCTGGATCATGTTTATTGCGAGACGGTTACTTGTTTAAGTCCGAGAATAATGGTTGTTCGATTTATATGAGTAATATGTTTTATGCACATGCACCTTTGATAGATGGTCTATTCTTGTTGAATCTCGATTATAGAAATACACACTAACATTGAAGATAAATGTTTGAAATTGAGCGATAACTCAACATATATATGGCACTGTCGCCTTGGTCATATTGGAGTGAAGCGTATGAAGAAACTCCATTCCGATGGACTTCTTGAATCACTTGATTTCGAATCACTTGAAAGATGTGAAGCATGTCTGATGGGTAAAATGACTAAGACTCCATTTTCTGGTATGATGGAGCGAGCTATGGACTTATTGGAAATCATACATACCGATGTGTGTGACCCAATGAGTGTAGCATCACGCGGTGGTTATCGTTATGTTCTTACCTTCACGGATGACTTGAGTAGATATGGGTATATCTATTTCATGAAACATAAGTCTGAAACTTTCGAGAAGTTTAAGGAATTTCAAAGTGAGGTAGAGAATCAACGTAACAAGAAGATTAAATTTCTACGATCTGATCGTGGAGGTGAATATCTAAGTTACGAGTTTGGCGAGCATTTGAAGAAATGCGGAATACTTTCACAATTGACACCGTCGGGAACACCAAAATGTAATGGTGTGTCCGAACGTCGTAATCGAACTCTCTTAGATATGGTTCGTTCTATGATGTCACTTACAGATTTACCGCTATCGTTTTGGGGTTATGCATTAGAAACAGCCGCATTCACTTTAATTAGGGCACCATCTAAATCCGTTAAAACGACACCGTATGAATTATGGTTTGGGAAGAAACCTAAATTGTCGTTCCTTAAAGTTTGGGGTTGCGAAGCTTATGTAAAGAAGTTATAGCCCGACAAGCTTGAACCCAAAGCGGAAAATGCGTCTTCATAGGATACCCGAAGGAAAATATTGGGTATACCTTCTATCATAGATCCGAGGGCAAAATCTTCGTTGCTAAGAATGGATCCTTTCTAGAGAAGGAGTTTCTCTCGAAAGAAGTGACTAGAAGGAAAGTAGAACTCGACGAGGTTGTTGAACCTTCTCTTGAACTTGAGAGTAGCGCAGCACCGGAAGTAGTTCCTATGGCGCCTACACCAACAAGAGAGGAAGCTAATTGTAGCACCCCGGGTAAAACCACTACTAGAAAATTGCCTGCATTTATATCTGTGCATCATCATCATATCGGCATGCATGTTTCAACTAAAACTATTTTTGAAAAGCCCCTCTTTATTTTCTAGATATTCCCCATCTTCATTTCAAATATAAAACCCTGGTGTTTCGGATGTCTCTATTTGTCAAAACCCTATTTGTAAATGTTTTTATTTTAAAATAAATAAAATAAATAAATAGATATAAAATACTTTTATCGGGGGAGGCAGCCGCAGGCCAGGCCCAAAAGCCCAGCCGCAGCCACCTACCACCCCAACCTGGTCAAACCCTAATCTCATCCCCACCAAGCCCCGCACGCCTCCACTCACACACACCACGCGGGCACCCGACACACACCCCTGCCCGCCTCTCCATCGATCCCATCGCCCGTCACCTGCCCATCCCACCTGTCGCACTGCCTTGGCCCACAACTCACGCGTTCTCTCGCTCTCTCTTGCCTCACGTCATGACCCTCTCATCCCCACCAACCACCGCACACTCCTCCCCAAATCCCGCCACCACCACGTCCTTGCTCCTCTCCCCTCTGTCGAGAGACCTCGTTGCCCTCTCTGATTCAAGCATCGCTCTCTTCTTCTTCTTCTTCTGCCGCCCTAGCCTCCCTCTCGGGCTTCCAGCCGTCGTAGGCCTCCGCTCCCCTCTCAAGCTTCCTCAGCGCCGACGTCCTTGCTGTATCTTGCCGGAGCGCCGCCACTCTCCCTCTGACGCTGCGGCGCCCCTCTACATCCCCACGCCTCCCTCTGCGCGCCCTCAGTCAGGCCCTTCCCCGTCTTCGGTAGGGTGTCTGCAAGCCGATCTCGTCGTGGCACCTTGTTCCCCTCATGTTGTTCAGATGCCCTATAGCCGAGGTGTCGCCCACGTCACAACGCCCTCCTCTCGCTCGACCCTGCCAGCGCCATCGGCCTCCATCGTAGGCGAGCCTGCGTCTGCCGTCGCCTACTTGCCGTCATGGCCTACCCTTTTTCCTGTAGGTCATGTGCTGCCTTTTACCTGCCCGTCTTTGTGTGTGTGCGCATGTAGCACCTCCGGATGTTTTGATCCTGTTTGTTTTGTTGCTCTGTTGAAAACCATGACCTTCAGTGGATAATGTGGTGGTACCCGTGCCCTTTCTTGTGTGCAGCTCCTTTGGTCTGTGCGGGAAGACAGTGACCGTGGGGCTATTGTTCGGGAGCCCGACCATTGCTTGACGCCAGTCTAGGACCAAGTTTCTGGTGCCAAGTGATCCGGCCATTTCGTCTCGTTTGTGTATGCCAAGATCTCCATTATGTAACCCGAGCACTCCTACAAGAATACGATGACCGACGATCTTCTTCTTGGACCCAAAGATCCTCGGAACACCAAGGTCTCCTCTCCGGAACAGCCATGACCTTCGTCACAGATCCGATGGCCGAGACCCCGAAGCCCGAACCCGAACCCCTCCAAAATCTTGTGGTTTGGGAGTATTTTGTTGACTCACCTAATAATCAAACATGGAGTTTATATGCGAGCGATTCTAGTCTTATATTGACTCCATTTAAATTTGTGTAGCAAACCGATGCCATATTTTGCCTTGTTAAGACAACATTTAAAATGCGGGGTATCTAAACAACATGAACCATTTAATTAATTATCGGGACCCCGGTTCCGCTTAATATTGCCTAATTGCATTGCACCTTGGCCATGTCATACATCATACATGCATCATGCCCGATCTTCTGTCGTAGTATTAAATAGTGCATCTGGTGTTTCTTCTAGTGTTTTGCTTCTTCGTGGATAAGGCCGTTGAGTTGATGTGAGCTTCGCCCCGATCTTCGGATGAACCTTCGGCAATATTTCTCAGGCGAGCATTCTCCCCCTTTCTACCTATTTTATATTTCTAGTCTTTATTTCCTCCCGTTGATCTATTGCTATCTGTGTTGTGATGCTCTAGTTTTTGTACCCGTGGTATCCCTTGCAGCCTTATATTGCCTTGCACACATCCTATTACCTGTTGTTTGGTAGATAGTTGGACTTGCGTGTCGTAGTCGCTTGCTCAAGTGATGTTGCGTGTTGTCAAGTACCACAGTTGTTGGAAGACTGCCATATGCTTTATGTTGGAGATGATCATGACTTTAATTACAGTTTAACAACTAAAAATGAAGTAGGTAAATAATGCAGAGGCACGGGTGGGTAATAGATGTTATTTGGTTTTTAACCGTCCACTTGTGTCCCGTAGGACCCCGAGTACTTGATACCTGTTCTTTGAATATTCCCACTATCCGCATGTGGGACCATGAATCCCCCTAACCAGAGCTTGAGTCATATATTATTTCTTGGGGCCACAAACTAGTTTGGGGCTTTATTACTATCCTGTACTTATGCCATGCTTTACTGCTTTATTTACGATTGCGCGTGGAGCGCCTGTACTGTTTAGGTAAGCGGAGTGTTTTCGCGGTATCGACAAGCTCAGTCACACTTTCGGGTTCCCGGTCGTTTATGTAGGGTTCGCAGCATAGAAAACAAAAAATTTCCTACGATGGGAACAACTATGTACCAAGATCTATCTACTAGATACAAACAATGGGCGGATGTACATCCGTAGAGAACATACCCTTGAAGACCGACAAAGCTTAACGAGTCCAAACTCGTGGTTGATGTAGACGATCTCTTGCCGATCTCAAGATCGAGAGGAAGTCCTAGCGCCGCAAAACAGCGGCGCATCCGTGCTCGCACACACGTTCGAGGCACCGAGCAACCTCCGCCTCCTCGCTCCAGTTATGCAGCGGAAGCACAACTCTTTCTTGCCGAATAGCCACCGGGAACATGTATCTCGCTAGTCCGAGACCATGGGGAATAAATTCTAGAGGGGGAGAGAGATCCTTCACGAGGAGGTGTGAGTGAGAGAGAGAGGGAGGGGGCTCCTTTTATAGGGAGAGGGGGGCACCCAAGGGGCCATGCGCCCAGCCATGGGGCTTCCCCCACCTCTTCCACATTCATGTGGGTGGACACTCCACTCACTCAAATGCCTTTCAATTCCCTCCACTCAAATTCCCATTAAATTTCCACCAAATTTAATGCAAACTCTCATTAAATAAAACTCCTTTTATTTATTCAGAATTTTGTAAATTACTTTAATGACAAACATTCACATATAACCTCTTGCTAGTATTTCATTTCACATGCAGAAACACTTTCTGCAATTTCACCCGAAAACCCGTTTCGGTATCTACTGAAATAAATTCCTGCGCTTGTTATTCTTTTCGGCATGAAACTTTTGCTCCAAATGGATGTCGATGTCTCTTAAGTGTGTCACCCTACGGTTCGCGAATAATGCGGACATGATCGAGACCCCTCTCGGATCAATAATCAGAAGCGGGATCTGGAGACCCATACTGACTCCCACACATTCAACGTTCTTGTGATCGTCGGAACCTTTTACGCTAGTATCTTAATCCTTTTGTTTCGCGATATATTACATGTACGAGATTCGATCATCGGTATCTCCATACCTAGTTTGATCTCGTTACTGACATGCACTCTTTTCTCGTTCCTGTGGTATAACATTCTAGTGATCAAATCACTTGCTTGCAAGCTAACCAATGTGATATCACCGAGAGGGCCCAGAGTATATCTATCCGTCATCGGGATGAACAAATTCCACTCTCGATCCATGGGCCTCAACATAACACTTTATTAGTTCTGAATCCATCTTTATAATCACCCTGTTACGGTGTGACGTTTGATCTTATCAAAAAACTCTTCCGGTGTTAGTGATTGACATGATCTCATGGTCTAAGGATTAGGATCACTTCATAAGTTGTTATAGCAATATAAACTCAATGACTTTGATCGTAATGCTATACTTCGGATGAATGTTCATCACACCATTACACTAATGTTGTGACCTCGTTATTAACAACATCCAATGTCCATGATCAGGAAACCTATGATCATCTTGTTAATCAACGAGCTAGTTTATAAGAGAGGCATAACTAGGAACTTCCTTTTTGTTTATTAAACACACATGTATTAATGTTTCCATATTAATACAATTATAGCATGTAAAATAAACATTTATCATAAACAAGGAATACGATAATAACCACTTTATTATTGCCTCTCGGGCATATTCCCTTCAGTCTCCCACTTGCACTAGAGACAATAATCTAGTTTGAAAACTTTGCGTATTGAACACATATGGCTTTCTGGTGTTCCATATACGCAATTGCAAGTGGTTAACATAATCTATGGATCTGACGCTTCAGGTCCATGTGTATTTGCATGTCTTTGCGTCTCCACACATCACTCATTCTCCAATGAGATGGCATTGTATAAATTTGGTCTTTTGGTGAGACCTTTAGTTCCTTGGGGTTAAAACATGTCGATACTATTGTCATACAATATATCTTTAGTGTTATCTCGTTGTGAAACACACCTTAGTTTGATAACAAACTACTTGACACAAATTCCCTCCTTTGCTGCTACTATAGCAGTCATATACTTAGCCTTTTTGTTGTAGTATTCGTCACAATGTCTTAACTATGGATTTCATCCAAATCCATCATGGAATCTTCTTTCCATTACATTGTGCCACCCATAATTTAAATTGAGATAAACTTAATTTGTATCTTGTGACAAACCTAGTATCAATATAACGCTTTACAATGAACTATTTGTAATTGTTTGTCACCTCTACACAAATATATTCTTAGTTCTTTCAAAAAGATTATAAGAATATCCTCACTATCATCCAATGATCATTTTATGATTTATTCTGGTACATGCTCATAACACTTAGAGCATAGGACATATCTGGATGTGTACATATCATGGTATGATTGATCAAAACATTCTCGTGATTTCACTCATCACGTGTCAAAGCACTTGAATCTTGTTTCACTTATCAAGTGTCGATACACTTGAATCTTGATTCAATTCCTTTCCATGCAACAAGAACTGTTTCTTGTTGTTTCTATATTGAACTCCTTCAATATCTCAAATATGTACGTTTGGCACAACCATATTGGCGTCACAGTCTATCCACTATAGACATTCACACTAAATATTCAGGTTTTGCCTAAGTATTTCATCGAAATGAATTTCTTAACCTTTGTCAATAAAAGATACATCATTTATAATCAACAAGATGTCATCCAAATAATGTATTAGAAATATGTCTCAGCGCTCCCACTTAATTTCTTGCAAATGCAAGCATCTTCATCGTCTCCTGATGAAAACTCCTTTTCATTAAGGTGAAGATTCCAACTCTGTGATGCTTACTTCAACCATTGAAGTTTGCATGCCCTTTTAGCATTCTTTGAATTTTAACAAAACCCTTTGGACCGTGTCATGTACACGTCCTAGGTAACCATTCTATTAGAAGAATTTTGTTTTGTTTATTCATCTACCATATAACAAATTATATGTGGTGGTTGCTACTTTAATCCGTCCAGACTAAATATCGCTATGAAAGATCAAATCTTGTCATAGTCAACTCCTTGAACATTGTCGTAAAATACTTTACGACATGTCGACTATTTCATAGATGTGAAATATCAATGTCTGTTTCTTTATAGATCCAAATACGACCGATAGGTTTTTACACCTTTCCGGAGGGTCTTCCAAGTTCAAAACTTGATTTCTCGTGTATGGAACTATCACGGATTTTATGGCTTGAAGCCATTTGACGGAGTCAGGGCCCATCATCGCTTCTTTGTATGTAGTCGGTTCATCATTGTCAAACAATAATGATTTACTCTCAAATCTCAGCATTTGATTTGTTTATCCGACCGACTTGGTTCAATAAGAACTTACATCTACGTGACCACAACCTTTGAGGCACATAAGCTATGAGCATTATGGCAGCCTCCGGAACCATTTCCGGCGCTGCGCAACTCAGCACATTTAGCTAAGGTTCATTAACCTTATCAAAGTTTCCTTGTCCTCCCACTTAACTTTTATGAAAAATTCCTTCTTCAAGAAACTTCACATTTCAAGCGACAAACCCTTTTGTCCTCGGTGTTATGGAGGAATAACCAATTGTTATTCGAAATAACCTACAAAGACATGCTCATCCGACTTTGGTTGTAAAACATCTTACTTATGTTTAGCATACCAAAATTTAAGAAATGACAACTTGGGTTTTACCCCAAACCATAACTTCCATGGTGTCATTTCAACGGATCTATATGGAGCTCTTTTCAGTGTAAAAGCGGTAGTCTCTAAAGCTTTTAATCTTTTAAAACATAATGGCAGTTTTATAAATAACACCTTTGATCAAACCATGTCACAGAAGGTTTTATTACAAATCTCAAACACTCCATACTTCTATGGTGTTTTAGGAGATGTAAATCTAGGTGTTTTGCTAAACTTGCAACTCAAATAAATCCCTTTATGATAAAATCATAATCCATTTATTTTCTTGTTACACTTGTAACTCAAACAAATCCCTTATGATAAAATCATAAACCATTTATTTTCTTGTTACAATGATTTTCCACTTCATCTTGAAAGTCTTTGAAACGTTTTTCAAATATTTCATACTTCTTTATCATTAAGTGAATATTCACTCAAATTTCCGAAGAAAACATATGAAGTTGAAATCCATCGCTTACGACTACACATAATGGACTACATACATCGATATGTATAAATTCCAATAATTTAGTCGTTCGTTCTTCTTTGGCCTTTGAACGAAGTTTTAATTATCACGTGGAAAGTCTCACAAGCGTCACTTGATCAAATCAAAGACTCCAAAAATCCATGAATATGGAGATTCTTCATGTTTTCTTTCCAATATAATTTAAACAGCGATGTCACTTCGTAAGTGATCTTTCAATCATTTGTCTTGCGACATTTTAGCATTAGGCTTTATGGATGTGATTTCTCCAACTAGATTTGTAAACCATCCATCTTATATGGAATACTGTAATTATTTGAACAACCTTTGTTCTCATAATACCTGATTTAAATAACAATTATTAAAACAAATCTTGAAGTCAAGCTTTGATGTCAACGAGAAATACAAACAACGGTTTGTTTGTTTTCGATGAACATCATCACATATTCTATTGCTAGTTACTTAGGCCATTGTGGTTCATGAATTGCATTGATCCGTATGAAATTTCATACCAACCAATTCAGTATCCAATACCCAAGAACCACATTGTTTAACAAGCAAAGAATACAACCATAACATGTATATCATATATCTACCTAAATTGGATATTTCCAATCTTTTCTTTTCTGCCAAATATATTTTATAGATTCTCTTTCAGCATTTCCTTTTCCTTTTTAAAAGAATCTATCAACATCAAAAGTGGCGCCATATACATGACACATAGTCCAAAGCATGTATATTCAAATAATAATACCTTTGGACTTGCACTTTGAAGTAGATCACCATCATCAAATGATCGGTATTCTTTCAAAATCCATTCTTTAGTAATCTTTTTAGTGTAGTAAACACTTTACATACATCTTCTATTCATCCTTATCATGACGACTTTCATGATCACGCTATTGTATCTTATAAGGACGAATCTTGAGTATAAGGTTACTTTCCAAAACCTTTTTGGATGATTAGGATGTCTAGCATCTCCAACCTTTGCAAATTTTCATCTAATATGAGAACATATATTATACTCTATCATATTGCAACCAAAACATTGTTTCAGATATCGTTATATCTGCCACACATGATGGTTTCTGAAACAATTCTTTCAGCTCCTAGATAAACTTGATATTAAAACAATCAAGAATCATGGAGGCAAACATGATACTTAAGATACTAACACTGGAATTGTTACTCTCGATTTAATACCAACTATTAAATTTCACAGAGTAAATAGAGTTTGCTGAAAGTTTGCAATAGGACTTTAAACTTTAGATTGACACTCAACACAATACGATACCAGTTCGTAAAGTATATATCTAGAATTCTATAGTTTTATTATCTCAATTACAACTATGCATAAGGTGGTGAACGAATGCCAATGACTACAACAAATTATGCAAATTCACTTAGATTTAATTTATGATAAATTGAGTTCTACTAATCCAAATTAGAAATGAACTCCCACTCAAAAACAACATCCCTCGTGCCTTTTTGGTGATTACATGAACCAAATCCACTACACCAAGTCCGATCATCACGTGAGTCGGTATAGCTTCAAAGGCGAGCATCCATATGATCATCATATCAAAACATATGACTCATGTTTAACCTTTCGGTCCGTGTTCCGAGGCCATGTCTGCACATGCTAGGCTCGTCAAGTAAGAACCTTAGTATTCGCGTGTGTAACTGTCTTACACCCGAGATATGCTCGTGGATTCAAGTACACCCGATCATCACGTGATGTCTTGAAGCGACGAAACATTGTCGGTGCATACTTAAGGAAGAACACATTCTTATCTTGATATCTAAATGAGGGATCATCTTATTATGTTAATAAAACGCCAAACAAGCAATATAAGATGCAATCAAAACATCACATGTTTATTAGTGAAATGATATGGTTCCCGCATATGATCTCCATCATGTGCACCGTGGTATTATCACTATCATACCTATATGTGTAAGTCCAAGGTCTATGGAGATTACATGTTATGTGTGTTGCAAGAGTATCATCTCATACTTCTACTTACAACATCACCATATCATAACACTAGCCCAGCAACAATCTAAACTAGACGCCTCTAATTTATCCATTGCAAATTTTACGTGGCTTAGGGCTTTCGTAGATAGAACCGTTCTTACCTATGAACATGAACCACAACGAGGATAACCAAATTGTTGACAACTCGTTTCAAATTAGATATTGACTATAGTAGGAGAGACAGACACCCGCTAGCCACTTATGCAAAACTAGTTGCATGTCAAGCGTGGAACAGGTCTCATGTGCGAGGACATGTAAAGTTTGTCTGGGCCGCTTCATCCCACTATGCCACCAATATCCAAAATACAACTAAGAAGCAATAAAATGATCATCATCGCCCACATACTCATATGTGTACTACCCGTGCAAAGTATCTACGCATAGATCCGGCTCTGATACCACTATAGGGTTCGCAGCATAGAAAACAAAAAATTTCCTACGATGGGAACAACTATGTACCAAGATCTATCTACTAGATACAAACAACGGGCGGATGTACATCCATAGAGAACATACCCTTGAAGACCTACAAAGCTTAACGAGTCCAAACTCGTGGTTGATGTAGACGATCTCTTGCCGATCTCAAGATCGAGAGGAAGTCCTAGCGCCGCAAAACAGCAGCGCATCCGTGCTCGCACACACATTCGAGGCACCGAGCAACCTCCGCCTCCTCGCTCCAGCGATGCAGCGGAAGCACAACTCTTTATTGCCAAATAGCCACCGGGAACATGTATCTCGCTAGTTCGAGACCATGGGGAATAAATTCTAGAGGGGGAGAGAGATCCTTCACGAGGAGGTGTGAGTGAGAGAGAGGGAGGGGGCTCCTTTTATAGGGAGAGGGGGGCACCCAAGGGGCCATGCGCCCAGCCATGGGGCTGCCCCCACCTCTTCCACATTCATGTGGGTGGACACTCCACTCACTCAAATGCCTTTCAATTCCCTCCACTCAAATTCCCATTAAATTTCCACCAAATTTAATGCAAACTCTCATTAAATAAAACTCCTTTTATTTATTCAGAATTTTTTAAATTACTTTAATGAAAAACATTCACATATAACCCCTTGCTAGTATTTCATTTCACATGCAGAAACACTTTCTGCAATTTCACCCGAAAACCCGTTTCGGTATCTAGTGAAATAAATTCCTGCGCTTGTTATTCTTTTCGGCATGAAACTTTTGCTCCAAATGGATGTCGGTGTCTCTTAAGTGTGTCACCCTACGGTTCGCGAATAATGCGGACATGATCGAGACCCCTCTCGGATCAATAATCAGAAGCGGGATCTGGAGACCCATACTGACTCCCACACATTCAACGATGACTTTCTTGTGATCGTCGGAACATTTTACGCTAGTATCTTAATCCTTTTGTTTCGCGATATATTACATGTACGAGATTCGATCATCGGTATCTCCATACCTAGTTTGATCTCGTTACTGACATGCACTCTTTTCTCGTTCCCGTGATATAACATTCTAGTGATCAAATCACTTGCTTGCAAGCTAACCAATGTGATATCACCGAGAGGGCCCAGAGTATATCTATCCGTCATCGGGATGAACAAATTCCACTCTCGATCCATGGGCCTCAACATAACACTTTATTAGTTCTGAATCCATCTTTATAATCACCCTGTTACGGTGTGACGTTTGATGTTATCAAGAAACTCTTCCGGTGTTAGTGATTGACATGATATCATGGTCTAAGGATTAGGATCACTTCATAAGTTGTTATAGCAATATAAACTCAATGACTTTGATCGTAATGCTATACTTCGGATGAATGTTCATCACACCATTACACTAATGTTGTGACCTTGGTATTAACAACATCCAATGTCCATGATCGGGAAACCTATGATCATCTTGTTAATCAACGAGCTAGTTTATAAGAGAGGCATAACTAGGAACTTCCTTTTTGTTTATTAAACACACATGTATTAATGTTTCCATATTAATACAATTATAGCATGTAAAATAAACATTTATCATAAACAAGGAATACGATAATAACCACTTTATTATTGCCTCTCGGGCATATTCCCTTCAGTTTACAACCATTGACGCAAACCTCTAGGTCCGTTCCGGAGCCGGCCAACTTGTCGTGGGAATGACCACGGCAGACGCTGCAATCGGCAGCGAGTAGTAGAACATGGGGAAAGGGAGGCCAGCCATCTGCGGTGCGAGATGAGGGCGGAGACACAAGGATTTACCCAGGTTCGCCCCCCCGGAGGGTAAATACCTACTCCTGCTAGATTGTATTATGGTGAGAGTACAATGGGGCGAGCTCGGCGGCTAGGCAGCGAGTCGCTTGGGTGTATGATGGAACGTATTCTCTACGCGTCCTCTAGGTATACCCCGGTAGGCCCACTCGCCAGCCCACTCGCCAGCACCTGGGCCAGTCGGAAACGTCTTGCTGGGTATACCCCGGTAGGCATATCCCCATCAGTAGTCCCCGAGGCCGTTGTTGATTGGTCGCAGGTGGTTGCTGGTAGTCGGTCTATACGGGTCCAATGCGGACGCCCAGTCGAATCGGCAGCGGACTCCTGAATAAAGGAAAAACTAGTTATTCCAGTCGCAATAACGGCGACCGATCGGGTCGCAGCTCGGCGAACGGGGTCGGCGAATGGTCAGTCACTGTTGTAGTGATCGGGTCGGCGAATTGTCAAGTCACGCGGAGCAACGAGTCGAGTGGATGAAGTTGGACCGTCAAGTGGGGTCAAAACTAGCCGTTGGAGCAATCCAACGGTAACTTTTGGCATAATCACCGCGTAGTAACGGCTCCCGAAATTGGCGGGTAACAACCGCTATATAAGGGGAATGACAGGCGAGCGGGGAAACATTCCTTCATCTTTCCTCCGATCTCGCCCATCTCCGTTTCCACTCCGCATCGCAATCCAACCGATCCAGAGAGCCCCAACCTCCACGAATCTTCCAACCAATGGCCCCCTCCACCGGACCATGGGGCAGATCCAAGTGCACTAGGGCGCTACTGGCGTCCTTCGAGGAGGCCGGGATTCTGCGCGCCGGCAGATGGCGTATCCCCACGGCCGGAGAGGTGACTCTGGACCCGCACGAGGGAGAATTCATTTGCTTCACTAGCCACCTGGAGCGGGGGCTGGGGTTTCTCACTTCTCTCTTCTTCCGGCGCTTCTGCGCCTTCTACGGGTTCCAGCCGTCGGACCTGGGCCCGCATAGCATCAAGCAGCTCGCCATTTTCGTGGCGTTCTGCGAGTGCTATCTAGGCTGCAGGCCCTACTTCCCCTTGTGGCAAGATCTATTCCATGGGAGGATTAGTCGCGAAGAATCAGGCGGCCCGATGCTGGCTGCGGGTGGCCTGACATTTCAGCTGAAGTTGAAGGCGTCGTTCTTCGACCTAATGCTGCCCGCCAAGGCGGCAAACGAGTGGAAGAAGTCCTGGTTCTACGTCACCGAGGCGACTCCAGACGGTGAGGTGGAGCTTCCAAGGTACTCCGCCGACCGGCCCGAACCGCGTCGGCTCCAGGTCGGCAAGCTCCCGCTGGACCAGCGGATGGTAGTCGACAAAATGTTGCAAACCATCCGCGGCCTGAAGAAGAAGGGACTCCAAACCATCAACCTTTACAACTGCTGGCTCGGGCGGCGGCTCGTGCCTTTGGCCCGCCGCGACCACTATATGTACGAGTATGCGGGTAGGGACGACCCGACGAAATCCTGCCTCGCCGAGTGGAAACTCAAAGACTACATCCTGGCTCTGAAGAAAATCACCCAGGCGGCGTACCTGGACGCAAAGGCCACGGTCGCCCCCTATACTGCAAGGCGCCCAGCTCCGACGGTAAGTCATCATTTTTGCTACATTCGCGGTTATGCTGACGTCGTTTCATTTTTATTGTAGTTGTTCCAAGTGGTGGAAGGATGGCTCCCACCCGCAGATGACGAGAACTCGAGCTCGTCCGTCCAAGACGGGAGCGAGTCGCTACCCGCCAAAGGAGACGTCGGGAGCGACGCGAGTGATGACGACGATGATGACGAAGGCGAGCCCGCGGAAGACGCTGCCCCGACGGTTCGCAAAACTCGCGGGCAACGTCAGCGCGAGCTCGAGGCGAGTAGAAGCCTCGAGCCTCACGATGACGATGACGACGAGCTTCCCGAGCACACCTCACGTCGTGAGGCCACGCCGTCGAAGAAGAAGAAGAAGAAGGAGGTGAAGGCTCCGCCGAGGAAGAAGACGAAGCCGGCGAAGCAAACGTCTCCGCCCCGATCCACGACCAGCTCAGACGCCTCCAGCTCAGCTAAGGGCGAAGCGGCACATGCGACCATAGCGCTGGATGCTGCCGCTCCACTGGACGAGGTACCTCTGGCTTTGCTTCCACCCCCATTCGCCCTGGTCTCTGGGTTGGGAACTACTCCAGCCGCAGCAGCTTCACCCCCCATGAAAGCTCCCGCAGCTGTCGTCATGGAGGCTCCTGCCGCGGCCTCGTCTTCGAAGAGGCCCTCTGTGTCTTGGGCACACGGTGTGTTCGAGATGGGCCTTAGTCGGAAGTTGGAGCCCGAGTTGGACAAGCCAGCAGCATCCGCACTGGTCTGCGGTTTATACCAGTCGCCAAGTAAGTCTTGTTCGCCTGCTTGTCTTTCGCTGTATTCGAACAACTTGACTCATATTGTTGATTCGCAGGACTGGAGTTAAAAAGATCGGCCATCCTTCCGTGGCCAAGGTTCCACCAGTCGTCATCGAGGAAGACCCCTCACGGAAGAGGAAACCTGACGAAGTCGCTGCTCCCACAGACAGTGCCAAGAGGGCGAAAGGCGACGACGTCGTCACGGTCTCCGATGACACGGCAGTCGCTCCGAGTGACCCTCTAACTGCGGCGGAAGTGGCCTCGAAGAACAAGGAGGCTGTTGCCCCGCCTGAAGTGGCCGAGCCGGACCCTAGTGGTGTCGCGACATCCGCTGCAACATTCCCCCGCTTCATGGCCAAGGCGACCACAACGAGTGGCGCGGCGCCAGCAAGCCAGACACCTGGGGTTGCCGAGACGGAGGTCGAGCAGCGTCGCGGACGTACTCCGGTCATGCTTGCGTCTGTGGACGCGCTACAGCTTCACAGCATGCTGGGCACAGCCATCCAGGTATGTCCAGTCCCTGAGGATCGGGCCACTGAATTTCAGTGGTCGGATTCTTAGTGTTTTTGTAACGTCCAGTCCCCGAGTGCCTAATCGCTGAATTTCAGCAGGTGGGCACTTAGGATTTTTGATCTCCAGTCCCCGAGTGCCTAATCGTTGAATTTCAGCGGGTGGGCACTTAGGATTTTTGATCTCCAGTCCCCGAGTGCCTAGTCGCTGAATTTCAGCGGGTGGGCACTTAGGATTTTTGATCTCCAGTCCCCGAGTGCCTAGTCGCTGAATTTCAGCGGGTGGGCACTTAGGATTTTTGATCTCCAATCCCCGAGTGCCTAGTCGCTGAATTATAGCGGGTGTGCACTTAGGATTTTATTGTCATTGACAGTTTGATTTGTGCGCAGGGCTTGCAGCGCGAATCGGCCGATCGGCTCGCAGCAAAGTGTTGCGTGGAGAAGGAACTCCTTGCCGTCCAGGAGACGAACAAGGGACTCCAAGCGATTGCGGCCGAGGCGGAAGAGGTCCGACAGGGTCTTGTCCTGGCGGGTGACCTGACGGCGGCTCAATCTGCCTTGAGCATGACCGAGAAGCGGATCACTGATCTGGAGCGTGAGCTCAAGGAAGCGAAGGCGGAGGCGAGCTCGGTGGATGGGCGAGCGAAAGCTGCTGTTACGGCTGCCGCTGAAGAGCGGAAGGTGTCTGACGCACTCATTGTTGGGCTGGAGAACGACTTCTCCTCGCTTCAAAGCTTCATCACGGGCCTCTGTCGTCCGCTAATTGGTAAACCTTTCTTCCTTTTTCCTCTGCCTGTAATAGATGTATTGTGGAGTCGTTGTTGTACTCACTGCCGACCTCTTTCCACAGGTCGGATTATTGACAGCTCGGAGGAAGCGCAGTCGTACGATGCGCGGCAGTGTGTGACCACTCTGGTCGACTCGGCCGCGTTGTCCGCGACTTGCATTCGAGCATATCTTCAGGAGATATCGCCCACGGAAGTAATTCCCAGCGACCTCGTGGAAGTATGGCGTTATCTGGAGAAGGCGCCGTCATTCGTCGAATTCATGACGCGGTCGGCCTTCCGGCGCGGGACGGCAACGGCTCTAAGCCTTGGGCTTGCCCACTTCCCGGAGGACTTCGACCTTGACGATGTGACGAGTGGCTACCCCTCGGCGACGGGCTCTATGGAGATTGCTGAGGTGCTGAAGCTAACGGACCGGGCTGCGGTGTATTCCGATCGCGTCATGGAGATGGGCGACCTCCTCCCCTATCAGGAGACGACTGTCGCCCCCAACGATCCTGAGCCAAAGCATCGGGACTTCAAGGTCGAGCAGCCGTTCCGTGCAGCGATGGTGGGTGAGTTGACGACGTACCCTGGTCGCTCGTGCTTGACTGGTCGTCAGTCCCCGAGCGTGGTACTTGGCCGTTCTAGTTGCTGTGCCGAGGATGCGGAGGACCTTGGTCGCTGTGAGGAGCGAGGGCAGTTGTCTTGGCTCGGTAAGCCAGTCGAGGTAGGCGACTCCAATGGGGCTCCGGGTTGGCGTTTTTCGTGGGCGTTACGAGTCCTGGGGTAACCCAGTGCCCTCGGAGCGCAATACTTGGTCGTGTCGGTCGCTGTACCAAAGGTTGACTTCTGTGGTTAGCTTAACGCTGTTATTACGAGTGCGAGTGACACCAGACACGGAGAGTAGACGCAATTTGCAGTAACCGATCTGTTTTATTTCATAGCAGGTGGAGAGTACATGTAGGGAGTTCTAGGAGTAGAACTTTCGTAGGAGGTTTACATTCCACGGTCGCTTGACGTCGAGTTTCCCGTCTCCTCGGACGTCGGTGAGGTAGTAGGCGTCGTTGCTAAGAACTCGCCCGATGGCGAATGGTCCCTCCCAAGGGGGGGAGAGCTTGTGCATGCCCTTCTTGTCCTGGATGAGGCGTAGCACTAGATCACCTTCCTGGAAGGTGCGAGTCCTTACTCGTCGACTATGGTAGCGGCGGAGCCCTTGCTGGTAGATGGCGGTGCGAGAGCGAGCTAGGTCGCGTGCCTCGTCGAGTTGGTCGACTCCATCCTGGCGTGCGAGTTCGTTTGCGGCCTCCGTGTAGTTGACCACCCTGGGCGAGTTGTGCTCTAGGTCGGTGGGCATGACTGCCTTGGCGCCATACACCATGAAGAAGGGGGTGAACCCTGTCGACCTGTTGATAGAGCTGCGGATGCCCCAGATGACGGAGGGTAGCTCCTCGACCCAGCACCCGGCGGTGCGCTCGAGTGGTACTTGGAGCCGTGGCTTCAGGCCATGGAGGATGCTCTGGTTGGCTCGTTCCGCCTGGCCATTGGACTCCGGGTGAGCGACTGAGGCGAGGTCGAGTCGGATGTGATGTTCCTCGCAGAACTCAGCCATGGCTCCTTTGGCGAAGTTGGTGCCGTTGTCCGTGATGATGCTGTTTGGGAACCCGTAGCGATAGATGAGCTCGCGTAGGAACTTGGTGGCGGTCTTCCCGTCGCATTTCCGGACTGGCTTGGCCTCCACCCATTTTGTGAATTTGTCGACTGCGACCAGGAGGTGGGTGAAGCCAGAGGGGGCCTTCTTGAAAGGGCCTACCATGTCCATACCCCACACGGCAAACGGCCAGGTGATGGGGATTGTCTTGAGCGCCGAGCTCGGCACATGGGTCTGGTTGGCGTATTTCTGGCACCCGACGCACCGCTGGACAATGTCGACAACGTCTTCGTGTGGGGTGGGCCAGTAGAAACCGTGTCGCATAGCCTTTGCGACCAGAGAGCAGGCGCCGGCGTGGTGGCCGCAGTCGCCGGAGTGGATGTCGTGGAGGATTTTGCGTCCTTCAGCGGGTTGGACGCAGCGTTGGAACACGCCGGTCACGCTGCGCTTGTGGAGCTCGCCGTCGATGATGAAGAAGGATTTGCAGCGGCGTGCTATCATCCGGGCGTCTGTTTCGTCTGCTGGCAAGGTGCCTCCCTCCAGGTAGGCGATGTACGGCGTAGTCCAGTCCTCTGGCTCGGCGATGAGTGCGACCAGGGCTGCCTCTGGTTGCAGCGGGACTCCGATGTCGATCTCCCTTGGGGGAGAGACGGAAGGCTTGGTGATGGTGTCGAGCAAGACGTCGGCGGGTGGTGCGAGTCGGGCCGAGCCGATATGAGAGAGTGCGTCGGCCTCCTCGTTCTTCCGCCTGTCAATCCACTCGAAGGAGTAGCCTGCAAAGTGTCCGCCCAGCTTGTCCACTGCTTGGCGGTATGCCGCCATGGTGGGGGAGATGGCGTCGCAGGTGCCAGTGACTTGCCCAACGACGAGGTCGGAGTCTCCGTAGCAGCGTAGGCGGTTGACATTCATCTCCTTGGCAGCTCACATGCCGTGGAGTAGTGCCTCGTACTCGGCCATGTTGTTGGTGTAGGGGGTGAAGTCGAGGCAGAGGACGTAGCGTAGCTTGTCGCCCTTCGGAGAGGTTAGTACGATCCCTTCTCCTGCACCGTCCGCATTCTTGGAGCCGTCGAAGTGTAAACTCCAGTAATGGAGGTATGGCAGCTTTTCTGGCTGCTGGGCCTCCTCCCAGTCGGCGATGAAGTCCGCGAGAGCCTGCGACTTGATCGCTTTGCGTGGATCGTACTTGATGTTGTGGACGCCGATCTCGACAGCCCACTTGGCGACTCGTCCGGTCGCCTCACGGTTGCGGATGATGTCGTGCAACGGTGCTGAGGAGACGACCGTTATCGGGTGCTCCTGGAAGTAGTGTGGCAGTCGCCGCTGTGCTCCGAAGACCGCGTATACCAGTTTCTGGTATTGCAGGTAGCGCTGGCGCGACTCGGTGAGGACTTCGCTGATATAGTACACTGGTCGCTGCACTGGGCGCTCCTTTCCCTCCTCTGGTCGATCGACAACCATGACGGCGCTGACGACGCGCTCGGAAGCCGCGACGTAGACCAGCTTGGGTTTCTTGTCGACGGGGGCGGCGAGTAGCGGTGCTGCGAGTAGCACCTTCTTGAGGTCGTGGAGCGCATCATCCGCCTCCTTGTCCCACTGGAAGGTGGGGTTCTTGCGCATCAGGCGGTATAGGGGCATCGCCTTTTTGCCCAATCGGGGGATGAAGCGACTGAGAGCCACGACTCGCCCGGCCAGCTTCTGGACGTCGCGCAGGCACTCGGGTTTGACGAGTCGAGCGATCGTGTCGATCTTGGTGGGGTTCGCCTCGATCCCGTGCTTGGAGACGACGTATCCCAGTAGCTGCCCTGCTGGTACACCGAAGGTGCATTTGCCTAGGTTTAGCTTTATCTTGTATTTCCGCAGGTTGGCAAATGTTTCCGCCAGGTCAGCGAGTAGGTCGCTCTGGCGAGCGGACTTCACTACCATGTCGTCGATGTAGACGTGGATATTGCGGCCAATTTGGCTCGCAAGGAACTCCTGCATACACCGCTGGTAGGTCGCCCCGGCGTTCTTGAGGCCGAAGGTCATGGCAGTGTAGCAGAAGGCTCCGAATGGCGTGATGAACGACGTCTTCTCTTCGTCCTCAACGGCCATTTTGATCTGGTTGTACACAGAGTAGGCGTCGAGGAAGCATAGAGACTCCGAGCCCGTGGTGGAATCGATTATTTGGTCGATCCGCGGGAGGATGAATTGCTCCTTCGGGCAGGCGCTGTTTAAGTTTGTGTAATCGATGCACATCCTCCAAGTCCCATTTTTCTTCTCGACCAGGACTGGGTTTGCCAGCCACTTGGAGTATTTGATTGGCCGGATGAAGCCTGCAGCGAGTAGACGCTGCACCTCCTCAGCGATTGCTCGGCGGCGCTCTTCATTGAAGGGCCGCAGCGACTGCTTGACAGGTCGCACTTTGGGGTCGGAGTTGAGTTTGTGCTCAGCGAGTTCCCTAGGGACACCAAGCATGTCAGAGGGCTTCCATGTGAAGATGTCCCTATTCTCACGGAGGAACTCAATGAGCGCGCCTTCCTATGCTGGGCTCATGCCCGTCCCGATCGTCACCATCTGGCTGGAGTCGCCTGGGACCAGCTCGACGGTGCGGGTATGCGTCGTTGCCTCGAAGGCTGTGGTGTGGCCGCCCTCCGAGTTGGGCTTCTTTAGTATGGTGGGGTCATCGTTGTTGACCCTGCTCGCGTATTTGGCGAGCTCGTCGGTGTGGTTGGCCTCTGCCGCGATGACGGCGTCGGCGAGTTCGGCTCCTTTGGCCACTCGGCGGCCATGTCGGGGTCGCCGTGGATGGTGATGACGCCACGCGGACCGGGGCCCTTCATCGCGTTGTACGCGTAGTGGGGCGCCGCCATGAACTTGGCGAACGCCTGGCGCCCCAAGACGCAGTGGTAGGGGTTGTCGAAGGGCACCAGCTCGAAGACGATCCGCTCGGTGCGGAAGTTTGCTGGTGTGTCGAAGGTGACCGGCAGTGTGACCTTGCCGATCGGGTACGCCTTCCGACCGGGGACGATGCCGTGGAACGTGGTGTAGGTCGTCTCGACCATCGACTGCGGGAGCCGCAGTCGCCTGAAGGTGTCCAGGTACAGGATGTTGATGGAGCTGCCGCCGTCCATCAATGTCTTGGGGAGCCAGTAATCTCCCACCTTGGGCTTGACCACCAGGGCGACTCGGCCTGGGTACTCGATTCGTGGCGAGTGGTCCTGGCGGATCCAAGTGATTGGTTGCTCAAACCAGTTCAGGAACTGGGGGACGTCCACCTGGGCCACCGCGTTGACGGCAACGACGCGGGCGATGACCTTCTTCTCGTGCTTCACGTTGAAGCCTGTGAAGGTGTGGAGCGAGCCGGCCACGCTGCCGAATTTTCCGCCGTTTGGCGGGTTGTTGTCGGGGTCTTCCTGCGCTCGCCGTGCCTTCTCGATCTCCTTGAGGAGTGGCAGTCCGCGGTCGTGTGCGTAGCGAGTTTTCCTTCCCTGCTGTGGAATACACAAGGTTGGTTAAGAAGGGCCGCGGGGTCGAACCTTGGCTTCGCCTTGTAGTTGCCGCCGTCGCGGCGGAAGCTCTTGGGCTCGCGCTGCGCGTATCCACCGTTGGCGACGAAGTCGACTCGCCCGTCACTGCGGCGCTTGCCGGTGAGGCGAGTGTTGCTGTAGCGTAGATCGGATCGTCGTCCGTTGTCGTTGCCGCTCATGCGGCGTTGTCCTCCCGACCCGTCGTCGGATTCTTGGTTTGGGTCTTCCTCCGCGTATCTTTTGGCGATCTCCAGGAGATCCGGTATGTTGTCGAGTGTGCGGTATGCTCGTTTGAGCTTGGCGACCAGGGCTCATAGCGGCACGAGGTCTTGAAGAAGTGGATTGCGGTGTTTGGGTGGATACCGACCGCGTTGTACCACAGTTCTTACCACCGTTGGACCCAGTTGTGGGTCGACTCGCGAGGTCCCTGGACGCATCGTTCCAGGTCCTCGATGGTGGTGGCGCGGGTGTATGAACCCTCGAAGTGCCTGATGAAGGCATCGCGCATCTCTTCCCAGGAGTCGATGCTATCCGCGGGGAGAGTGTTGATCCACTGCCTGCAAGCCCCCTCCATCATCAGGGGGAGGTAGCGGGCGGCTAGTAGATCGGTGTGGCTGGCGATCCCCATCGCCATGAGGTAGGTATCCAGCCACATAGAGGGATCGTACGAGGGGTCGTACTTCTCTATTTCCTTTGGCTCTTTGAAGTTCGCCGGGTATCTTTTGCCTCGGGTCATCGGTCCGAAGCACCGGGGCCCGAGTCGGCTTAGCGACCCCTTCGGCTCGCCGCCGCGGAGGTTGGTTAGGGTATGCTGCAGGTCGAGGGCTGGCGTGCACGCCAACTCTAGTTGTTGATGATGTGGGTGCGGGCGTCGACGGGTTGACCGTTGGCGGCGACGAAGTTGGCCGCCGGCCGGGGGTCGTTGGTGGAGAGTGCCGCGTTCGCGGGTAGGTGTTGGAGCTGAAGTGATTCGGGTGGCGGGCAGTTGAGGGTGTTTGCCGCCATGGGGCGGCCGCTTAAGGCCGCTCTGCTTCCCTATGAACGCGAGTACATCCGACCCTGTGAGTCGACGCCTGCGTTTAGTTGCTCGACCGCTTTTGCGAGCAAGGCCTTGGCGTACTGGATCTGTAGGGCGCCGTCACCGGTGGCCGCGATGTTGTCGACTGCTGCTCGTCCCGCGACGAGGTTGTCCATCGGGGTGGAGAACAGCGGTAGGCCGTTCGCGTCTCGCTCCCGTGAGGAGACCACGATCCTCGGCTGGTCCCTGGGTGGTGGTGGGGCGCCATTGGCTGTCAACCCTGGTGGGGGCCGAGCGCTTCCTCCTGGTGGCGCGTTCTTGCAGATCACGCGCTCGGCCGCGCGGGTCGGGTCTCTCTCGTCATCGAAGTTCAGGGCGCGCCCCTGGACGGTGGGGTTCAGGCGCGACCTGATTCGGAGCTGGTGGTAGCGCGACAGCTCCTGCGCCGTCACCTGCTCGAGGCGAAATTTTTCGCGCTCGGCTTGTTCCTTGCGAACTGCTTCCACCAGCTTCAGGCGGAGTTCCTCGACCTCCGTTGCTGTCGCATTGGGAGGGATCGGAGTGGAGAATGGATCCTCCGGTGGGTCGGTGCCAGTCGCCATGTAGGTCGCGGCGTGGCGGACGGTTTCGTCGGAGGTCGGCGGAGTTCTCCGACCCGGAGTCAAAGTCGAAGATCCCAAGGATAGAGGGATCCTCGAAGTCTCCAACGTTGGAGACCTGGGTGATGGAGCCCGTGGGCGACACGGCGACAATGGATCCGGCGAGTGACGCCGGGGTCGCCGAGTCGGCGTCGTCGTTGAGGGCCGCGTCTTCCGCGGCTGCGGTGGTTTCAGCCACGTCGTTGTGGGCTGAGTTGTACCCGGAGGCGAGGCGGTGGATCGTGCGGACCTGACTCTCGAAGAGCCGGTCGCGTAGCGGCGACTCGCGGATGCGAGCCGAGTCCTCCGAGATGATGACGTCGGTGAGGCCGACGAAGAGGCTGATCGTGCCGACCGGCAGGATCATGCTATGCGTGACGGGTCGCGCCGCCAGGACGTAGCTGCTCGGCAAGATCTGGAACATCTTGCCGATCGCTATCATGCGGCCGGTGGCGATCGACTCGTTGATGGTAGATTGGATCTCGCCGCAGAACACTGGCCTGACCGGCCAGGCCCCACGGTGGGCGCCACTTTCGTGGGAATGACCACGGCAGACGCTGCAATCGGCAGCGAGTAGTAGAACATGGGGCAAGGGCGGCCAGCCATCTGCGGTGCGAGATGAGGGCGGAGACACAAGGATTTACCCAGGTTCGGCCCCCCGGAGGGTAAAGACCTACTCCTGCTAGATTGTATTATGGTGAGAGTATAATGGGGCGAGCTCGGCGGCTAGGCAGCGAGTCGCTTGGGTGTATGATGGAATGTATCCTCTACGCGCCCTCTAGGGAGGTTTATATAGACTCACCCCCCTAGGGTTTACGGATCTCAACCGAATCAGTTAAGGTTTCAGCAATCGTTTAACCTAATCCGACTGGGCCTATCTACACTTCTGGGCCTTCAGCTTCCAGTCGCTTGAGTCCAGGCTAGGTCTTGATCCAGTCGCCGTCCCGCAGGCCCACTCGCCAGCACTTGGGCCAGTCGAAAACGTCCTACTGGGTATACCCCGGTAGGCATATCCCCATCACAACTTCGTCGCGGGTAGCTTGGAGGGGTGGCCCCCTGAAATTTATATGAATCTTACAATTGCTCTGTCGTAATGCCTCGTTGGGTTTTCATTTGGGTTTTCTCGAGGTTGATCGTGCGTGTGTTGCTATTTGTGCCTCCCTGCAGGGTAAAACTTTCTGAAAGCCGTGTCCGCGGTTATGGACGACTTGGAGCACAGTATCTCGATCATAGACAACTATAACTAAAGTAGTGCTATAAATTTGTCTTTATAATGACTAGTAATCAGCTTCACTACAACGAAATGGCTAAATAAAAGTACCAACAACTGCTAGGCTTTGGGATGCATCATACTATATGTATCTGACTAGTAAGTACTACAACTACAACGGAATGGTTAACTAAAACTGCCCACTGCATATTATATCAGGATGACTCATGCTATCTATATCTGACTAGTAATTTCCGCAACTATAACGGAATAAATAAAACTTCCAACTATGTGAGTTCCTCGGTTGACTTCCTCGTTTGGTCTCGAGGGGGAAATACCAGGATGGGTATGCTTGGTGATAGTTTTAGGTTGGATCCGAATAGGTCATTCTTATCCCTATCTGATAGCCGCCAGTTGTATTGAGTCTCTATAGGTTGTTTAGTGCATGTTTCGTTGCCGCTTCAGTCCACCATACCTATGTAGACGAGGACCGCCAAATTCTAGTATCGCCGTGTACTGGCCTCAGTACTGACCACTCTCTTTTTCCTTTTCCCTTTGTCGGCACCCCTTTTGTTTAAGCAGGTTTTGAGATCGACGTCGTTAGCAGGGTTACCCTTCCGGCTTGGCCTGGGCAGGGTTATGGACGCCATTGGTTATTCTTCAGGGCTCTTAGCTCAATTTGCATCTTGTCCGTACTCGGGAGCTGCATCGTTTTAAAGTTGATTTGGATCTTTGTATTGTATATCTGTATTCTTGACTCTTTGAGTCATTGTTGTATATATTTGTTCTGTGGGTTCTATCGTGGACTATTGTGTAATGGTATTACTTCATTTTCCACCCGCACGAAAGTGCCTGGTGGGCACCTTTGAATCGTTTCTATGCGGGTTTGGCGGGAATCGCTGAAACTTGCATAGGGTCGATTCTGAGGGTGTGACACTAATGATGTTGATCTTGAAACTTCCGTAAAGTAACTACGGAACCTCGCAGGTCAACGAGAACTCGTACCACTCCTGATTGGTATGATCCCATTATGAGTGTCATGTTGGTGGACAACACTGATGACCCTGCGACATATGAGGAAGCAATGATGAGCCCAGATTCCAATACATGGGAAGAAGCCATGAAATCCGAGATTGGATCCATGTACGAAAACCAAGTATGGACTTTGGTGGACTTACCGGATGGCCGGAAGGCTGTCAAGAACAAATGGATTTTCAAGAAGAAAACAAATGCTGATGGTAATGTTACTGTCTATAAAGCTCGACTTGTCACAAAAGTGTTTTGACAAATTCAAGGAGTTGACTACGATGAGACTTTCTCACCGGTAGAGAAGCTAAAGTCTGTGAGGATTTTGTTAGCAATCGCTGCATATTATGATTATGAGATATGGCAGATGGATGTCAAAACGGCGTTCCTCAATGGAGACATTGATGAAGAGTTGTATATGGTACAACCCAAAGGTTTTGTCGATCCTAAATATGCTAACAAGGTGTGCAAACTTCAACGGTCCATTTATGGATTGAAGCAAGCATCCCGGAGTTGGAATCGACGTTTTGATAAGGTAATCATAAGTTTTGGTTTTATACAAACTTATGGAGAAGCTTTTATTTACAAGAAAGTGAGTGGGAGCTCTGTAGCATTCTTAATACTATATGTATGACATATTGTTGATTGGGAATGATGTAGACCTTCTTAATAGTGTCAATGATTATTTGAATAATAGTTTTTCAATGAAAGATCTTGGCGAAGCATCTTACATATTAGGCATAAAGATTTATAGAGATAGATCGAGACGCCTAATATCATTGTCACAGAGTACATATTTGGACAAAGTTCTAAAGAGGTTTGGAATGGAAGATAGCAAGAAAGGGTTCTTGCCCATGTTGCCCAATACGACCTTGAGTAAAACTCAAAGTCCTACAACGGCAGAAGATAGAGAAAGGATGAGTAAGACTCCCTATGCCTCAGCCATAGGATCTCTAATGTATGCCATGCTATGTACTAGACCCGACATTGCATATGCTGTTAGTTTAACTAGCAGATATCAAAGTGATCCAGGAGTGGATCATTGGACAACGGTCAAAAACATCCTTAAGTACTTGAGAAGAACTAAGGATATGGTTATTTCTTATGAAGGTGATGAACAACTCGTTGTTAATGGTTACACCGATCCGGATGATTCTAAATCTCAATCGAGATACGTATTTATTTGAATGGTGCAGAAGTTAGCTGGAGGAGTGCAAACCAAAGCGTTGAGGCGAGATCTTCAACTGAATCGGAATACATAGCTACTTTGGAAGCTTCACAAGAGGCGATATGGATGAAGGAATTCATTACAGAGGTCGGTGTGGTTCCAAGTGCGCTGGACCCAATGTCTATCTATTGTGTTAACATGGGCTCCATAGCCAATGCGCAAGAACCAAGGTCACACAAGAAGCTGAAGCACATCAAGCTACGTTTTCACACTATTCGAGAGCATGTCCAAGATGGTGACATAAAGATTTGCAAAGTACACACAGTTCTGAATGTGGCGGATCCGTTGACTAAACCTCTCTCGAGGGCAAAACATGACCATCACCAAACCGCCATGGGTGTTCGGTATATTACCATGTAATCTAGATTAGTTGATTCTAGTGCAAGTGGGAGACTGTTGGAGATATGCCCTAGAGGAAATAATAAAAGTGGTTATTATTATATCTTTGTGTTTATGATAAATGTTTACATTCATGCTATAATAGTATTAACCGAAAACATTAATACTTGTGTAATTTGTAAACTAAATTAGAGTCCCTGGTAGAGCCTCTATAATACTAAATTAGCGGGGGATTACTCACTCATGGATGAGGGAAACATCGGTGGTTGATGGAGAGGCGTTGGTGATGACGATGGCGACGATCCTCTCCAAATTCCCCGTCCCGGCAGGGTGCCAGAATGGAGTTTCTGGATCCGAATCTTGATTTCTGGTGGCGGCAGCGGAGAGGAACTATTTCTGGAAAACTATCGAACACCCCTCAGTTTTTAGGTCGAAAGGCAACTTATAGGTGTAGAGGGAGGCCGAGGGGGTGCCTGCACCCCCTCCAGGTGCGGCCAGTGGTGGGCCCATGCCTGGGGTGGGTGTGGGCCCCCCAGGCCTCCTCTTCGTCTCATCTTCTGGCTCTGTGGGTCTTCTGGTGAAATATAATTTTTGGCATATTTTCCGGGATTTTTCCTGATAGTTCATTTTCTGCACAAAAACAAGACACCAAGGTAATTCTGCTGAAAACAACGTCAGTCCGTGTTAGTTGTATCCAAATCACACAAGTTTAGAGGAGAAACAATAGCAAAGTGTTCAAGAAAGTAGATACGTTTTGGACGTATCACCTCATGGTTCCATTGATAGCCCTGATTGGTTGATTGCTTGTTTCTTCCAGAAATATTTTCCTCCCACTGCTAGACATGCTGCTTTGCAGAGACTTTTTTAGTTTAAAAAGGGAGAAGAAGATAAATTGCCTGAGTCATGGACAAGGTTCTGTGCCTTGATTCATGCACATCCTGGATGTCCATTGCCTAAGAATGAGCTTCTTGATATTTTTTATAATGGACTAACTGATGATTCTAGGACATACCTAGATAGCTTTGCTGATTGTATTTTCAGGAAAAGAACTCCTAAAAATGCCGAAGAATTAATGACTATGATAAGCAAGAATTATGATAATTGGACTTCAATGAGCTAAATACACCTGAGCCTATTACTCCTGAACTAGTTGTGCCTGAACCAGATCCAACACCAACACCAAAGAAGAGGGGAGTTATTGCATTAAATGATGAAGTGATGAAGGAAGCTAAGAAGTGTCTAAAGGAGAAAGGTATTAGAGCTAAAGATGTGAACAATCTACCTCCTATAGAAGAATTATGTAAGCCAATTCCCCACTCATCTACTATTGAGGTACACTCTCTCCACTTTAATGAAGGTGATATTTCTTATGGTAAGCCTCCTGATCAATGCTTAGAGGAACTTGACACGTTTATTGTTAAACAAGGTAATTTTAATAAACAAGTTCAGAATCATTTATTGGAAAACTCTAGATCTATTAATGAGTTGAAAGATACTGTGGAAAGAACTTCTAATGATATTAAAATTCTTTGTAAACACTTTCAAATGGTTCAAACCCAACTTGATCAACTTGCTAAGGTACAAAAAGATATGGTAGTTAATGCCTCAGGAGATAAACATGCTTATGGAATTGGAACTAGGAGTGGTATAGCTACTCAAGATCCTTTATATCCTGAAGGACACCCTAAAATAATTGAGCAGGATTCTCAACAAGGTGAAAGTACTGGTAGTCCTCATAAGAGAAAGAAAAATAAACATAAAATAGTTGGGGAACCACTTGAACCTGCTGCAGATCCTAATAGTATATCTGTCTCTGATGCTGAAACTGAGAGTGGTAATGATAAAAATGATGCTCCTGATAAGGAGGAAGTTGAGGAAGAACCTGAGAAGCACATTAAGAACACCAGGTACACTAAGGGAGATTTTATTGCTAATAAACATGGTAAAGAGAGAGAACCTTGGGTGCAGAAACCTATGTTTTTTCCAGGTAAGAAACACAAGCCAAAGGAGGAAGAACACTACAACAAGTTTTGTGAGTGGATGAAACCTTTATTTTTACAAATTCCTTTGACTGATGCTATTAAGTTGCCTCCTTATTCAAAGTATATGAAGGATATTGTCTCTAATAAAAGGAAGATTCCTAATGAGGAGATTTCTACTTTGCTTGCTAATTACTCTTTCAATGGTAAGGTTCCAAAGAAACTTGGTGATCCATGTATACCAACTATTCCTTGCTCTATTTAGAATAATTATGTTAGAACTGCTTTATGTGATTTGGGAGCTGGAGTTAGTGTTATGCCTTTTTCTCTCTACAAGAGACACCAGCTAGAAAAGTTGATACCAACTAATACATCTTTGCAAATGGCTGATAAGTCAACTACTATTCCTGTTGGTATATCTGAGGATGTTCCTATTCAAGTGGCTCATAATTGCTTGATTTTAACTGATTTTGTTGTGCTTGAGATGCGTGAAGATGATAATATGTCTATTATTCTTGGGAGACCTTTTCTTAATACTGCAGGTGTTGTTATTAATTGCAATCAAGGGAACGTAACATTCAATATTGATGACAAAGAGCATACTATCTATTTCCCCAAGAAGGTTGCTAAGAGATATTGCCTGAATTCCATTTAAAATATTGAGAGCATCAAGGTTGGAGAAATATATTGTCCCATTCCATAAGAAAATTTTGAAACTATTATGATTGGGACCATTGCTATCAAGTTTGAGGTAACATAATCACCTTGTGGAATGCAAAGTTTTGTTTCATATAAGATTGTTTTGGTAACAAGACTTGATCAACCTTGTTAACAAAAGGATTTTTATGAACAGAATAATGTTTTCATTGTGGTTATACTTGCTTTCATTTACTTTTTCTCCTTCCTAGTCTTTGCCTTTTATTTTGCTAGCTTTGGTTTTGCTAGTGGTTTGGTTGTTAGAGTGTCTTAGAACTTCTATGGTTTGGCTTTTGGTTTGCTTTTGCTTCTTCTAAAAAAAACTGTTTCTGCGAGAAAATTAATTTTCATACCCTGAAAATTGGCCAAAAATAAGTTTCCCGAAAAATCCCAGAAAATTCAAAATAAATTTTTCCTCGAAAAAAGGGGCAGAGGGACACCTGGAGTGACCCAGGGGGCCACCCCAGGCGCCCACACCCCAGGTAGGCGCGGCCTGCCTATGGGTGGCGCCTAGGGGGGTGGCCCACCTAGGCCCCTCCAAGGTGCCCCCTGATAGCCATCTTCTTTCTCTCTCCCGAAAAACACCGAAAAACTTGCTCAAGCTCGAGTTCCTGCTGTTTTGCTCGCGATTTTTAATCTCGTTGCTTAGCCCCTCTTTGCTATTGATTTTTGGAGGGATTGCTCCTTAGTATGTGCCTCCTCCACTTGTCCAATTAGATTTGTGATTGATAGATTATATCTTGAGTATTTTGCTGCTATAGGTGACAGGTTGTGTGATCCTTCATGCTTGTTCTATGCTTAGAGATTTCATTTTGATGCATGTGTAGCCCTCTAGCAAGTTCCTATAGTAGTTTCTCATCATTTATCAATTTGGAAATCACTTGGTTTGATGTTTGTCTAAAAATTTCAAAAAAGAAGATGAGTGCATACCCACTGAATCAATATGACTTAATGGTGCCTGAGCCAATGAAAGTTCATCGTGAGGAAGGAGTCTTTCCTTCCATATATACCCATGCCACGAATTTATGAGAACTGCGGGAATCCTCCAGGATTTCCAAACTATGGTTACCAATGCAGGGTTGGAACACTTTGTTGAAGGTGAAACATTTCAGTATGTTAAGATAACCATGGCTGTTGTGCAGGACTTTTGGTTTACTTGGTCTACATCTAATCCAATGGTCCATTATAAAATATACAATATAGCTGTCGACCTGCCGTTTGCTATTTTCTATGCAGCAATTAGAGTACCTTAGTGGGGATCTTGTGAGAAGATCAAGGAGAGACCCAAGTCACTTATGGATTTATATGCTGAGATTTCCCAAGGTTTCGACTTCTCCAAGAAAAGTGGTAAAATTCGGAACATTCAGTTCCCAGCCATTAGATATTTTGTCTATTTCATTACCAAGTGTGTTCTTGCTAGAAAGATTGCTAGGAAGTTATCTTCTTTTGATCTAGCTTTTATCGCAGTTGCTTTGAATAGGAATAGATCTTATAACCTGGGTGCTTTGATAGATTACCGTCTCACCACCAACCGAGAGAAGGGTGGAATTTGTGGAGGTCTCATTTCTTCTAGGTTGCTACCTTTCCATGGTTTAGAGCCTCACCATTCAGATTATCAGTTCCCCATAGAGAGGCTTGATCTTGAATCCATGATTCAACATGGTTTTGTTACCTTGGGGGCTAATGTGAGAAGTTTACCGTATGAATTATCTTTTTCCCAACAGGGTTGGAGAAAGGGTAGGACTGGGAAAATAGTTTATTTGCATGCACCTGGTTTGTTTAATTTTGATAGTAGGCAAGGATGATCGCTTATGGAGGAGGAGTTTGAGAAATATGTGGCGGAGCTCTCCCAGCAAGAGGAGAATGTTGGAGAGGGTGCCGAAGATGATTCGGTTCAGCCCTCCAACTTGGGAGAGTTTTCATACCAGCAACCCTCATTTGATTGGGGTGCGTCTTCTTCTTGTTCGCAAGCGCCGGACTATGATCATTCCTATGATGACCCACCAGCTTGGGGTTACTACCCGCGCTATTGAGCCCCGCTTAGGCCAAAAGCCTAAGCTTGGGGGGAGGTATACCGACATCACACTCATCTATATATCATGTTCGGTCGGTTCTTTGTATATCCATTGTTTCGCTTTCTTTTTGGTTTTTGTTGCTGCTTTCTCAAAAAACACAAAATTACCAAAAATATTTTCGTTGTTTCTCTTGGTTTGTTTCTTTGTTTTGGTTTGCCCTAAAAGAAAATTCCAAAAAGATTTTGCTTTGTTTGCTTTGCTTTGTTTGTTTTTGCTTTGTTTGCTTGCTTTGAAAAATTGAAAATACCAAAAATATTTGTTGTTCCTCTTTGGTTTTGTGAGTTCTTTGCAGGGTTCAGCCATCCTCAGTGGATTTTGGTTTCATGTTATTATTCAAGCCACACAAGTGAAGGGCAATAATGAAGATTAAGACAACTTGAGGTGTGGTAAGAGGCTGGTAACGAACTCTATTTGTTTTCATTTTTGTACATATACTCATCATTGTGAGTATGCTTAGTCTGTTCATTGTAAGGAGTGTGTTACTGATGGATTCTTATTAGTTTTTGCTTGTCTATGATTAGCTCCAGCTTGCTAATAGCTTGTAGCATGTCATATGGATGTTTGCTTGCATTGTTTTATTCATATTTTGGTATGATATTGTGGTATCCTCCTCTAAAAGTTTCATGTGAATCGACTTGGCACATGATCACGCATGCATATGACTAAACAATAGTCAGTAAGCCTCAGTGATTTATTTTGCCTCAGAGTTCTTGTATCACTTTCATGCCATAATTAGTCTTGTTTTGTTGCAAGAATGATTATGACAATTATTGCTCTCTCGTTTGTCGCTCCCTCACTATTGCTAGCCTTCACTTGCACTGAGTATGAGCTCTACTTGTGCTTCCAACTCCCCAAAACCAATATTGCCAACAGTGTCCACCATACCTACCTATTAGCATCATTTGCTATTTTAGTGCATATTCTATATGCCTTGTTTTCTTCCAAATAAAATGTTTGTCTGTTTTGAGTAAGTTAGTTAGTAAAGCTCTCACAAACTTGATGGCACACTTTATTCATTGCACTTAATAATCCTGAACCATTATGACTTGTCCATGAAAGTTATATGCTTGCAAATTATATGCTGGGAGTTAGCAGAATTGTGCTGTCACAGGGAACACTTTTAACACTTATGGATTCCTATCCAGTTGATACTTTGCTCTTTTGTTTGCGGATGTCGATGGTGTGAAATAAAAGGGGAGCTTGTGAGTTCATGGAGTATATATATGTGTTAGAGAAACGCTTGGGCCGCTAGCCTAAGCCATGCCTAATCATGGTGGAAACTTGTAGCATCACCATAATGAGCATGCTGTGAAGTATCCTCAATAAAAAGCTATGCACATAGTAAATAAAAAGATTGCTGAGATGTTCATTGTCTGCTTCCCTTGTCATTTTGATCATGGGATAGCTCCTGTATCATGTGCAAGGGGTACCCCGTTGGAGGTTCTCTATGATATGCATGTATGTACAATGAAAAGAACTTGCAGGTAACCAAAGTTGAGTAGCATGCGGAGCGGACCTCGTACTCAAGGGACTTGAGATTTCCAGTTTATGGTCTGTCAAGCATATAACTCATATTGGACCTCACTTTCACCTTAACCATATGAAGATGCATATGATAGGGGCAATGAGAGCTCAAAGCTAATGATGACCTTCCTTTCAACATTAGGAAGCCTTTCAAACTTTTCAAAAATGTTTTGACTTCCTTGTTGAGTCACCACTTATTCTATGAGCACCCTCTTGAGAGCTTAGTTGTCATTCTTGTGTTTGTCTCAAAACTTGATTAATTATGTCGTGACTTTGATGCTTGTATCTCTGATATTTTTTACTTCTAGTCTTCATGTGAACTTCAGAGGTGTCTTGGCATTTATATTGTGCTCCACAAACAAAGGCAAGCGATATACCACTCTATCATACCTTACTATGAGCATTGCAATGTTGCTTATATTTATGTTCCATGCTACTTATTATTATTGAGTTGGTTTCTCTTCATAGCTTGCAATGACTATTGAGTAGACTTGGTTGCATGCTTCTTATTATGAATGGTTTAAGTATCTACTCTTGTGCTGAGAATATATACATCATATGAAGCAAATGTATTCGTGAAAGTTCTTTTACCGCACTTAGTTTTCAACTGAATTGCTTGAGGACAAGCAATAAGCTAAGCTTGGGGGGAGTTGATACGTCCAAAACGTATCTACTTTCCCGAACACTTTTGCTATTGTTTCTCCTCTAAACTTGTGTGATTTGGATACAACTAACATGGTCTGACGCTGTTTTCAGCAGAATTACCTTGGTGTCTAGTTTTTGTGCAGAAAATCAACTATCAGGAAAAATCCCGGAAAATATGCCAAAAATTATATTTCGCCAGGAGATCCACGGAGCCAGAAGATGAAACAGAGTGGAGGCCTGGGGGGCCCACACCCCTGCCAGGCGCGGGTGGGCCCTGCCCGCGCCTAGGGGGTGTGGCCACCCCAGGCACCCCCTCGGGCTCCCTATTCGCCTATAAGTTACCCATTGACCTAAAAACCAAGGGGGGTTCAACGTTTTTCCAAAAAAAGTTCTACTCCGCCGCCACCATCACAAACCAAGATTCAGATCCAGAAACTCCGTTCTGTCACCCTGCCGGGACGGAGAATTTGGAGAGGATCATCGCCATCGTCATCACCAATGCCTCTCCATCAACCATCAATGTTTCCCTCATCCATGAGTGAGTAATCCCCCGTTGTAGGCTATGGGGATGGTAGGGATTGGATGAGTTCTGTCATGTAATCGAATAAGATTGTTAGGGCATAGTGCCTAGTATCTTTATGAGTGCTATTTAACTTTGTTGCAACTTGTTGTGCTTAATGCTTGTCACTAGGGCCCGAGTGCCATGATCTCAGATCTGTACTTATTATTGAATCATTATGATAGTATTGTTTGTGATCTTATCTGCAAGTTGTGTACACATATCATTGTCCGGATCCAAAGGCCCCGAAGTGACAGAAATTGGGACAACCGGAGGGGATGGCTGTGGTGTGAGGATCACATGTGTTCATGGAGTGTTAATGCTTTGCTCCGGTGCTCTATTAAAAGGAGCACCTTAATTGCCAGTAGTTCTTTAGAGGCCCCGCTGCCACAGGCTGGCTAGACAGAAGATGTTGTGCAAGTTCTCATTGCGAGCACGTATGACTATATTTGGAGCACATGTCTAGGATTGTTTAGTACTTGGGTTTTTGTTCTTATTTATCTACAATGCCCTAGATCTTGAAGTTACATGTTTAGACTCGTCCATGCAACGCCCGTCCATCCATCCCTATGCCTACCGCACTCGAATCCCACTGTTTTCTGTTACTGTTACTATTGCTCCTGTTTGACTGTTGCTGTTGCTTTGCTGTTGCTACTACAAACTGTTGCTACTGATAAACTTCTATGAGCAAGAACTATTTCCAGGTGCAGCTGAATTGACAACTTAGTTGTTAAGGCTTGCAAGTATTCTTTGGCTCCCCTTGTGTCGAATCAATAAATTGGGTAATACTACTCGCGAAGACTGTTGCGATACCCTATATTTGTGGGTCATCATACTCCAATGGGAATGCAGAAAAGTATAAAGCAAGACTTGTGGCAAAAGGCTTTACGCAAAGAGAAGGGGTAGATTACAATGGGACTTTTTCTCCGGTCTCATGTAAGGATTCCTTCAGAATCATAATGGCACTAGTTGCACATTTTGACTTAGAGTTGCATCAAATGGATGTAAAGACGACATTTCTAAATGGAGATTTAGAAGAGAGTGTTTACATGAAATAACCCAAGGGTTTTTTCATGGAGGGGAAGGAACATATGGGATGCCGCTAAAGAAATCCATTTATGGGTTAAAGCAAGCCTCTAGGCAGTGGTATTTAAAGTTCAATGATACAATTAAAAGATTTGGATTTAAAGAGAATGTTGAGGACAACTGCATTTATGCAAAGTTTAACAGTGGGAAATACATTTTCCTAATTCTGTATGTGGATGATATCTTGCTTGCTAGCATCGATGTCAGTCTACTACTAGAAACAAAGAAGTTCTTGTCTTCAAATTTTGATATGAAAGATCTTGGTGAAGCTTCTTATATTTTGCGCATAGAAATTCATCGAGATAGAAAGAATGGAGTGTTAGGACTGTCGCAGAAGGCATATTGTGAAAAGATTCTAAAGAAATACAATATGCATGCGATTAATGCCACACCTTCTTCCATAGTCAAGGGCGACAGTTTTGGAAAATTTCAATGTCCAAAGAATCAATATGAGATCGATCAAATGAAGTCAGTACCATATGCTTCGGCCATTGGAAGCTTACAGTATGCACAAGTGTGCACTCGCTCTGACTTAGCTTTTATTACCAGGGTACTCGGTAGATATCAAGAGAATCCAGGCATAGAGCACTGGAAAATGGTAAAGAAAGCTTTGCGTTATGTGCAAGGCATAAAAGGCCGCATGCTAACATATAAAAGATCTGATTCCCTATAAATAAGAGGGTATTCAGATGTAGATTTTGCGGGAGATAAAGATGATAGAAAGTCCACGACAGGATATGTCTTTACTCTCGCAGGAGGTGCTATTTCGTGGAGAAGCGCCAAACAGTCAATAGTTGCATCATCTACAATGTATGCAGAATTTATAGCATGTTATGAGCCCATGGGACAGGCGTTATGATTAAAGAAATTTCTACCCGACTTGAGAGTGGTAGACTGCATTAGCAGGCCACTAAAGATATACTGTGACAACGAGCCCGCAGTATTATATGTTCATAACAAGTCGAGTATTGCTATAAAGTCAATAGATATAAAGTATTAGTGAAGGACAAAGTCCAGGATCAAACTATAAGTCTCGAGCATATAAGGACAAAGGATATGCTTGCGGATCCGCTAACGAAAGGCTTACCTCCCAATGTGTTCAAGGAACACTTAGCCAGCATGGGATTAAGGGAAAGCCTATGATTCCTGGACTACAGAGGCCCAAAAGTAACAGAATTTGTTTCAAACAGAAAAGTATATAGTGGTTGTCTGATTCTATCGGCAATTGAGCTATGACGATGAAACATGCTCTATGTACTGATCTGTGATGAAACGAGTAAAGTATAAAGTTAAAAGTAAAGTTGAGATCAAGGGGGAGAATGTAAGGTTGATATCCACACGATCGAGCCCAACAGCTCGACCGTACCCTTGACCATGTCCTGATCGGGGACACCCAACCTCCCTGGTTGGTGGGCCCCTGTCACCTGCGCGTATATAAAGAGGTGGGGTCTGGTGGCACAACTAACGAGGTTCGTCGTGTGCCACCCCCACGCCTTTTCGATCGAGGGCTCGCGCAGAGTGACGGGAAACACCACCGACGCCACCGCCTCGCTCAACCACGCTCACGCCGTCGCCCTCCCCGATGGCCACCGGCTCGGGCTCCTCGAGCCGCACTGAAGGTTTGCCTCTCTCTCTCTCTCCCGATCTCCCTCCCCCTCTCAGATTTCGACTAGATCTTTACAGGAAAAGATCTACCGTGATGATTCTAGACTAGTTGATCTTAACAGTACATCTAACACAAATCTCTATACCTTATATTATTTTTAAAAAGGAGAGAGTACATGATTTGTTTCTACCACTGCGGACGATTATATGAAAAGGTCCCAAACGAAGAAGAAAGGATCGGATGTTCTGCTGGTGGACTATTGTGAAGTATTAATACATCGACAAAAAGAATACTCCCTTCGATCCATGTACAATATTATCTCTCGAAATAGGCTTTCGCCCCGCTTTATAAATAAAGTAACCGTCCACCACAAATATCACAGTACATAGACACACACACACCACATGCTGGGGCCACAGCACAAGACGGCCCAACTCGGACACCACCCAACGAAGGAAAGGAAGAACGCCTCGCCATGGGAGTGAACGCCGAAGACACTAGGACGGGCTACGAGGGAGCCGCTGAGCCGCCTCCAAGAGTCGGTGAAGGGTCGCGCCCAACCTTGCCTTGTCCCGCTGTCTACACAACGGGTACCAAAGCTGCAGAGAAGCCAGAAAATGAAACACCAAGTCAGACGCACGCCTAGGGAGAATCTTCTCAATAACCATCTTATTCCGGATGTTCCAGAGGGACCACGATATGGCCGCGAACACAAGCCAGAAGAGTCGACGACCCTTCCCAGCTCAGTTTGCTTGGGTTTCTAGGAATTCACCGAGATCTTGGGCCAGCCAATCCGGGCCCAACGCCTCTCTGGTGAAACTCCACAGAAACCGGGCCGCGGGACAGGTGAACAATATGTGGGTGCCCGTTTCAGGGACCCCACATAATGTACATAATCCGTCCCTCAGCCCATGTCTCTTGGCCACCTCCACTCCCGAGGGGATCCTATCGCGTAAAAGTTGCCATACAAAAATTTTTGTCTTCAGCGGGAGCGGTGCTTTCCAGAGGTGCTTGGTCCAGGGGAGAGTGGCCTGGCCAAATAGGGCCCTATATGCTGAGCCAACCGAGAAAGATCCGGACGGGGAGAGAGTCCAAGAGACGCTATCGGGTTCATTGGCCAAGGAGGCCGGGAGCTCCGCCCTGAGTTCCCTCCATGCTACTGTTTCCTCCGGGCCGAAGGTACGACGGAACGAGATGTTCCATGTACCTCCCAGTGCCGCGTTGGATACACGTAGCGCTGGGTCGGAACAGATGGCGAACAGACTCGGGAAGGCCTCCTGCAGCGGGCGCTCACGGAGCCAGGGGTCCAGCCAGAACATGGTCCCCTCTCCATTCCCAATGGAGAAGGCGATACCATGCCTGATCTCACGCTTGATCTCCTAAATGGAGTGCCAGAATTGGGACCCCTCGCTACGATCACAGTCCAGAAGGGGCCGACCGCGCAGGTACTTGGCCTTGATGAGTTTGAGCCACATGCCACCATCGTCACGCAAGATACGCCAAACGCATCTAAGCATAAGGGCCTTGTTGAACTGGCGGGATGCAAGGATTCCTATGCCCCCAACCTCCTTGGGGGCGCAGATGTCTGCCCACTTGACCATGTGGTATTTTTGGCGGCCCAAGGAGTCTTGCCAGAAGAACCTCGACAACTCCTTGTCAAATGTCCCATTCACTCCCTCGGGGAGGAGGTACATGCCCATCACATACATGGGCAGGCTAGACAGACAAGAGTCGATCAGGACAGCCTTGCTACCTTTAGAGGTAAATCTACCACGCCAAGGTTCGGACCTCGAGCGCACCCTATCCGCGAGCGGGTCCAGGTCCCTGATAAGGATCCTGGTGTCGCGGATCGGCATCCCCAGGTAGGTAATGGGGAAGGAGGCTAGCCGACAGTTGAAATTGTCAGCTATCCTCTGCTGCTCGTCCTGGGAGAACCCTAGTGCGATGATCTCGCTCTTATCAAAATTGATACGGAGGCCAAACATCTCCTGGAAGCAGAGGAGGAGGAATTTGAGGTTTGCAATGTCCAGCGTCGAGCCTTCAATCATGATCATCGTGTCGTCTGCATACTGAAGTTGGGTGATGCCGCCCCCTGGGATAAGGTGACCTACCACGCCGGATATGTGGCCGGCCGCCTTCGCTTTCTCAAGCATTTCCGCGAGGGCATCAACAGCCGCGTTGAAGAGGAGGGGGGACATGGGGTCCCCCTGGCGAACACCACAGGAGGGCCGGAAGTATGTCCCTATCTCGCCATTTACATTAATTGCGTTGCTCCCGGTCATGACGAACTGCATTATCCAGGTGATCAGGCGGTCGTCAAATCCTCGCCTAATGAGGACCTGACGTAGGAACCGCCAGTCCAGACGATCGTAGGCCTTCTGGAAGTCCAGCTTCAAGAAGATGCCCTTCATTCGTTTCGACTTGATCTCGTGGATAATCTCATGGAGGGCCAGGATCCCATCATGTATAAATCTGCCCTTGAGAAAGGCAAATTGATACTGGTGGGTGAGGCGCTCCATGACCGGAGCGAGGCGAGAGGCGCAAACTTTCGCGAAGATCTGTTGTATGACATTGAGGACCGTGATGGGCCTGAATTGGCGAATATCCGAGGCCCCCAAAACTTTAGGGATCAGAGTGATAACTCCCAGATTCAGTCGCCCCATCACGAGGGTCCCTGTGTAGAACTCCTGGAACATGGGCATGACGACCGGTTGGAGTTCCCTCCAGAACGTCTGGAAGAAAGATACCGGGAGGCCATCGGGGCCTGGGGTGGAGTTGGCCTTCATGGCCTTCACCGCCCGTGCAACTTCCTCTGGCAGGAATGGGAGGGTGAGCTCCGCATTCTCATCAGCTGTGACTCTGGCCCCACTAGGCTAAAATTCGTCGGCCAACGCGACCCCCGTAAGGGGTCCTGCCAAGAAGAGCTCCTTATAAAAGGAGTAAATATGGGCGGAGATCGCCCCCGGCTCCTCAAGGAGGAGCGCACCGTCCCAGAGGCAGGGAATAGAACATTTCCTACGGCGGCCATTGGCCACCGCATGGAAGTATGTCGTGTTCGCATCCCCTTGGAGAAGCCAGTTCTGGCGGCTGCGTTGTCGCCAGAACAACTCCTCCCCCTTGTAGATCTCGACGAGCGAAGTCTCTAAGGCATAACGGTGGGACCACTCATCAGCGGAGAGGCCCATCGAGTCTGCCGCCAGGTCCAGAGTACGGATCTCCTCCAGCAACGAAGCCTTCTGGAGTCGCGTTGCTGCACCCAAGTTGGCCCCCCAGCCCTTCATGAATTGGCGGGCCAGCTTGGCACAGTTATGCCAGACGTCCACCGCGTTAAAGCGTCTGGGGGGACATCCGCCACCGCCACCCACTTGGCTTTCACCGCTTCCACGAAACCTGGCTGTTGGAGCCAGAAGTTTTCGAAGTGGAAGCGATTCAGCCGTGGTGGTGAGCTCCCCCCAGTCGAAAGCAGCAGTGGGACATGGTCCGAACCTACCCTGGTAATGGCGCGGAGGGAGCAGAGAGGGAAGGAGACCTCCCGGTCCACAGAAACCAGAACACGGTCCAAGACACTCCTGACCGGGTCCACCCTGTTGTTCGTCCATGTGAAGCGGGCACCCACTCTCGTGATCTCTCTAAGAGCGAGATCAGCGATACAATCGTTGAACATCCGCATGCGCGGGGCGTCTACGTTGTGGGAGCTCTTATCCTCATGGGACCGAATCAGGTTGAAGTCTCCCGCCACCACCACCGGCGTGGAGCAGCGGTCGACCTTCGCCTTCAGTTCCTCGAGGAAGGCTGGGGAGTGGCTATGGTCCGCGGGGCCATAGACGATGATGACCTCCCACCGGATATGGGAGCGTCTGTGGGTGAGTAACATGCTCACAAAGAATTCCCCACGATCCATATCGTCCACCTCGAAGGTATCCTCCTTGGCACCAAGGAGGATGCCTCCAGAGTGTCCCACTGCCGGAAGCCAGTTCCAAGCGAACCTGTGGCGCGACAAGCCCTGGAGCTCTGAAATCTGGAAGTCTTGCCTGATTGTCTCCTGGAATCCAACGATGTCAACGTTCTCCTGGCGCATGTAGTCTCTAATCTGGCGTCTTCGACCGTCATTTCCAAACCCCCGGATGTTCCAGATGAGCGATATGATAGCAGGCCAACTCATTGGACAACCTACTTGGATTTGGTCCCCTTATGGGGGACAGATCTTGTCTTTCGGGACGATGAAGGCGTAGAACTCGGTCTAGGCGGCCTCCCTAGAGATCGCCCCTCTAGGGGGATCTCCTGGGTGGCGGCCAAACGGCACTGCTGAGGAGAACCCACCATCCCGGATCCGGGATCAGATGTCCCAGTTCCTGACGGTGTCAAGGTTTCCCCTGCTGGCGTGCAGCATGTGCACGCGCAGCGGCGAGGGACCCCTCGTAAATCTCCCTAGCTCTAATCGCCTCAATCTGCCCGAGCCTCGTTCCCCGTGGAAGACCACGCCACAGTCAGCCGCCACATGTGCAAGATGCTCGAGAGGGAAGTCATCCAAGACCGAGAACCTGGAACCTGATGGGGAGGAGAGGGAGGCAGAGGGGCAGGGGGAGGGGCTTTCTTGGGGGTACCTGAGTCAAGGTTGCGAGCTGCAGTCCTCTGGGACGCCAGCTGGGACACCGTGGGCACCACCCCCGGGCTCTCCGCCCTGACCCGTGCCAGACGAGCACTCTAGCGCGAAGGAGGGGGCACCGGGCGGGGAGGGCGAGGCAGACGAGTCTTGGGGCCAGCCGCGGGAGTGGTGGGGAAGACCGTCGCTGGCTCGTCCGGGTGCGGCGCCGGGGTCGCTGGGAGATCCCCGGGGCGAAGCTGGAGTAGAGCCCGGGGACAGCGAGTAGCAGAGGACTCCTGGAGAGCGAGGTGACGAGGGGGCGGTGACCACCATCCCCACACTCCCGGAATCCCTGTCGGACTCCACCTGTGGCTCCTCTGGTGCCTCGTCGGGGATCTCCGCGGAGAGCGGGTCTAGAGCCATTTGCTAGTGAACCCCTCAGACTGCCTGAAGTTGGAGCCGTACTGAGCGATCTGGAGGTCGGGAGGACCCTGTGAGGGGGGCATCAGGGGAAGCTGGTGGGACGCCGACATAGTAGCAGCGGACGAGCCCGCAGCTGGAGGGGCCGGGGGAGAGGGGACCGGAGTCTGAGACTCCCCTCCCAAGTCGTCGTCGTCAAAGTCCTCTCCAGATGAGCTCCCCCCTCCTGTAGAGTGGTCACCAGAGGGGGGGACCGAGAGGGGAGGGGGAGGGAGTCCGTCATCCGCCTGGTCCTCGTCCAGCTCCACTGTCAGGATCCTCCCCTCCGTACCTAAGTAGAAGGGAGGGAGGGGCCCTGGGAGCAGAGCTGGGTAGGGCAAAGCACCTGCATGCGGATCGGTCCCGCCCCCATGCGAGAGGTCTCATCCACCACGACAAGCTTACCCACTGCCTGAGCTACTAGCTCCAGGATGGGCAACGTCCAAACCCGCGCCTCCTCCGGGAAGCCAAGGATCCGCACCCACACCGCCGAGAGAGTCGAGGTCGTCGCAGGGTGGGCGGTCGATGGCGCGATGGAGATTTGCACCTTGCTGGTCGGGAGGGTGAGGGCGGTGCTGCAGGCACTGATGGAGAGGATCTCGGTAGACGGGAAGGACACCGCGAACTGGGTCGGGAAGATCTCCCGGGCACTCCAGGTGTGTCCCGGCATCATCTGCCGGAGCTCCTCCTGGATGAACTCCGCGGAGATCACCACCGAGGCCGGGATCTCCTGTCCCTCCACCACGGTGACCACAGCCAAGTTCTTGGGTACCGACATCGCCACCCCCCGATGTCGATGTAGTAGAACCCCCCGGCAATGGAGTGTGCGAGGTACTCCAACTGCTGGGAGGCCCAGCGCGGGGGGCGACACCGAGGAGCGAGATGCTGGGACCAGGGGCCGGCGCCGACTTCTTATTCTTCTTCTTGTTCTTCTTCTTTTTCTTCTTCGCCGGTTCAGGGGGGCCCGGGGGTGAGGCGCGATGGGGGGAGCGAGGCCGGTGAGCCTCCCTGTCCCGACGCCATTCCGGAACATTCCTGCCCGCCTCCGCAGACGCCCTCTCCCTTTGGAGCAGGTCCTGCCGGAGCCTCTGCTCCGCGCAGCGACCCTCTGGAGACGGGTCACGGGGCGGCCCGGCCCAGCCAGCGCGCCCCTGGGGTCCCTGCCCCCGCTGCCCCTCGCGGTGAGGCGACCTGCCCCGTCCCTGGGAGCGGAAGGGGGAGGAGGAACGCCTCGGGGACCTCTGCAGGGGCGGGGAGCGGCGTCCCGGCGCCCTGTAGGGCTACGCCCGGGGCGGACGCGGCGGCGAGGCGCGGTGAGGCGGTGGCGAGCGGCGGGGAGGGGATCTGCGGGGCGGAGGCGGCGGGCTCCGGCGCGGGGGCGGCGGGCTGCGCGGCCTCTTGCGGGTCGCCTCCGCATAGGTCATGGTTCCGGTGGCGAGGGGGAGGGAGAGTCGGCCGGCGGCAGGGCAGAGAGTGGGTGGAGGTTGCAGCAAGGCGGCGTCGGGGGGAGAGGCGCGAGGGCGGGGGCTGGGACTGCGCGGTGGAGCCAGGAGAGAACCCTAATGGGTCGGCTCCCTGTGTCGGCCCCGCCACGGCCCAACCGGCCTCCACTCCGGCCCACCACGGTCCCACCACGGCCCAGCCGTGCGTCCTGTCCGCGCCAGGCCTAGACCGGGATTGGGCCGGCAACAGGCCCAACTCCCACCGACGGCCCAGCCACGGCACACCCGACCAGGGTCACCGGCTCCAGGTGACAGGGCGCCGCCGGGGAGGAGGTCGCCGGCGCCGGCGCCGACGATGGTGGGATCACCAGGGGGGCCCCGATGAACCCTCCGTCGCCGCGCTAGCAGCCGCGTCCCCCTGCCTCAGTGGTGACCCGCGGGAAGGCGATGAGCGGCGGCCGGAGGAGCAGCCGCGGGGGGGGGGGGGGCGAGCGGGGCGCTGGAGGGTGGGGAGGGGGCCGGCGAGCCTGCGACTTCGTCCTGGGGGACCGGACGCGGCGCGCCGCCGACAGGAAATCCGCCAACGTGGGGGAGGGAGAGGGGAGCATCTCTGGGCAACCTCCGCCGCCACCGCCTCTGCCTCCTCTTCCTCGTCGGCCCAGCAGCGTCCGCGGAGGTCCTCCGCGCCCTTCGCCGGGGCGCGCGACGGCGACGGGGACGGGGCCATCGTGCACGGACAGGCCACCTGCAAAAGCAGCGGCTTTCGCCGGGAGGGGAAGGAGACAACCTGCGGGACGACGGAGCAGCAGCACCCGCCGGGGAAGCTGCGGCTGCGACTAGGACGGCGAGCAGAGCCCCCCTACCAGCCGGCGGCGCGGTGCGCCAGCGAGCGCGGGACGGGCGCCTCCATCTCCACCGGGTCCGCCATCCGTTTTCGACACGCGTCCATGTACAATATTATGAAAGAGATGTTTTTTCTTAGCTCTCCACATCATTTAGAGAATACACAATATATAACTTGCACAATGTATTATCTCTTATTGCTATCTCTAGAAAATTGGTTGACTAAGCAAAAACATATAGTACATTGGAGAAAATAGTCTTATCTTAATTTTAAAATACCATTCCTTAGCTAAGGGAAGACAACCTTCTCTTTTTTGTTTCCCTTTACTTCAACTAAGCAAAAATCCAACGTGTCAAGCATAATGAAAAGCTAACGTCGCCGTGTTGTACATGCCATAAAAGAAACGGTAGAGAGCTTATGTTTTTCCATGTTTTTTCCTTCTGACACAACGCTTTTGATTTCCTTCCTTATACCAAAGGAATTCCATCTTTCTCTTGCCGATCGCATCCGAGGCATTTTGTCGGAATACATAGTGTCTTTTAACCCTTGTAGTCAAAGCAACCGAGGCTTACCATTTATTTTCTTCTTCCTTTGCGAAGAACAACCAGTCGAGGTTTAGCTGGCTATGACGCCCGTGGACTGAGGTGGTTCTTCCCGTTGTCCCGTAGAATAGGTTTATTTCATTTTCTCTTCGGAATATCGTATCCAATTAAGTCGCCATAGTCATGATCTGACCATCGGGAAGATCAACGGGAGGAAAGTGAAATGTTCAGCACTGAGCAAGATGTGTAGTTAAAGCCCCTCACAACGACTTCGTATGCAAACCGCATTCTGTAAATATGTATATTGTATTAGTATTACTACTAGATGTATGGACTAATTCCGTGGCAGGAAGTGTATCAAGTGTTGCTGACGAAAACACGGGTTCAAGAAGGGTTTAACAACACTAACCGGCGAAGATTCGCGTGTTAAAGAAAAGTAGTGAAGGGCGACCGCAAAGAAGAGGTAGGAGCACGTACTACTCACGCTCTCGATCGGTTGTGTGTGTGTGCTCCCGGTGCTAGATCGCATCAACACGTAATTTAGCTACCGCGGGACGACCATTTCACGCCCGCCTCCATCTCGAAGTGACACAGTCCCGGTGATCTATCAAGACCCTTTCTGCCACACTGCTAAAACTAATTAAAAGTTGGTGCTAATCTCCGCGTTGCAGGAGCGAGTCCAGGCATCGTCGTCATCGCAGCCGCAGGATGGCAACACATTCAACTCAACCCACGGCCATGTCAACCTCGCGCCTTAGCTATAAGTAGAGCCATAATATCGGCATCCACCAAATCACAGACAGATAATCGAAAACAAAAGTTAGTGAGCACCGATCGAGCAAGAGAGCATACACGCACGCTCTCGACTGATACACAAAAAAGGTTCCAGCACGAGCTAATCGTTCTTGGGGCTAGCAGCAAATTAGCCAAGATATACATGGCGGCTCCTTCTCCCGTTCCGGCGGTACTACTGGCCGTGTGCGCCTTGCTCGCCGTCGTCGCGCTCCACGGCGCCGCCGGGGCGCAGCAGCTGAGCGCGTCCTACTACGACGGGTCGTGCCCGAACGTGTACAGCACGGTGCGGCGCGTCATCCAGCAGGCGCGCGCCTCCGACCCGCGCATCCTCGCCAGCCTCATCCGCCTCCAGTTCCACGACTGCTTCGTCAACGTACGTACCATACCATACCATACCATACCATACCGATCATCATGCATGCTGCCCCCTGTACGTGATTTGAGCTGAAACTAACGTGTGCGTGTGCGTGTGCGTGTGTGCGCAGGGCTGTGACGGATCGCTGCTGCTGGACGACAGCCCGACGATAAGGAGCGAGAAGAACTCCAACCCGAACGCAAACTCCGCGCGCGGGTTCCCGGTGCTGGACGACATCAAGGCCGCGCTGGAGACCGCCTGCCCGGGCACCGTCTCCTGCGCCGACATCGTCGTGCTCGCCGCCGAGGTCTCCGTCGACATGGCAGGAGGGCCGTCCTGGAGTGTGATGCTGGGGCGGAGGGACTCCACCACAGCCAACTTCGGCGGCTCCAACAACCTCCCCGCCACGACGGACGATCTCAGCGTCCTCAGGCAGAAGTTCGCCGCCGTCGGGCTCGACGACACCGACTTCGTCGCCCTCCAGGGGGCGCACACGATCGGCCGGGCGCAGTGCCGGTTCTTCCAGGACAGGCTCGACAACTTCGCCGGCACGGGGCGGCCGGACCCGACGCTGGACGGGGCGTTCCTGGACACCCTGCGGCAGAGCTGCCCGGCATCGGCGGGCACGGACAACACGCGCCTGAACAACCTCGACCCGGCCACGCCCGACGTGTTCGACAACAGCTACTACGCCAACATCCTGCGCAACCGCGGCCTGCTCCGGTCCGACCAGGTGATGCTCTCAGCGCCGGGCGGCGCCGCGTCCACCACCGCGCCCATCGTCCAGCGCTTCGCCAGCAGCCAGGCTGACTTCTTCGGGAGCTTCGCCACGGCCATGACCAAGATGGGAAACATCGCCCCGCTCACCGGGAACATGGGGGAGATCAGGAGGAATTGCAGGGTGGTGAACAGAAGCTGATCCATCTGTGTCCAAATAAAACCCCAGTAATCCAACGGAGATGATTGAATTGTGTAAATTTTCCCCTTTCGAAGGGGTCCATTTTTTCGTGAATAAAAATCATTGATTAGTGAATGTAATAAAAAAAATTGTAAGGCTCATAAAAAGATGTTCTAAACAAGGAAATATCCCGGATCCCAGGAGAATAACTTGTAAAAGCAGAGTTTGCCATAGCTAGAAATCAAGGGTGTTCATAACTGGTTCGGATGCAAACCGTGCAACCCATAGCTCATTTTTGTAACCATCTCTGATGCTCCTGTTGGCATTAACCAAAGGAAATGAACTAGGGGACTGACTGGTGGCAGTTTCTACGGTTTGCATCCGAATCATTTGTGAACACCCCTGCCAGAAATTGTTCAATCTGACACCCAAAAAGATTCTTAAAACACATTTATATGGAGAAAATTGTTGCAAGAAAATGCTTATCTGTCTATAATAACACATTCTTATGCAAAGACGCAGTCTAGTAACAGTACAACAACTGGAATGATGTTTCAGCTTCTTCGGACTCTGTAACTTGACATGACAACACAAAGACTACATGGACGGATTAATGCAAGTCTGTCACTGCTCGCTGGGTGGAGGTGGGGGTGGGGGCAAAAGAAGTGCAAGGCGCTGCTTGTATCTTTCGATCCGGACTTGCCGCTCCTTGCGCAATCTGCCAAACAAACTTGCATTAAAATGGAGGAAAATAACAGACAGTACATCCGAGATCACATTTGCATGTTCAGTTCAAATTTCCAATGTACTCCCTCCGTTTCAAAATATAAGATGTTTTAGGTTTGTGAAGAAAATGAATCTAGACCGTGAACCTACATATTAAAACAAGTCTAGATTCATCTTCTTCACAAACCTAAAACATCTTATATTTTGAAACAGAGGGAGTATGTTGTAAACTGTTACACTACCGATACAAACAAGCTTTCAGCTCTGCACATGGCAAGGCTCATCTAATTATCCAACTTAATAAGCAAAACAAAACTATTCCATTGTCATATTTTGACTTAATCCTTTCCTACAAAACTATTACTGTCCTCACAATTGTTTGGCCTAATCTTCTTTGGGTGATTGATTCAGCATATTTCAGAAAGACAGAAGAGGGATAGAAGAACAAAAAACATACTTAGCACGTATCTTCTTTGCACGGGTTACATGCTGCTTCAATAAGTCAGCTGCAGTATAATCACCAATATCCTTCTGCACAACAAAATATCAAATCCAATGGTATCAGAGTCTAACAGCTGAACTATTAAATGTAAAGCAGTGGTGCTTTTGGTGATAGAAAAGTACAATAGATGTAAATTAACCAACAGCTACAAGGTAACAAAAGATCATAAAGCAGGTAAATCCCGCCAAGAATCGTATTATAAAAAATGACCCTTTAACAGTCCTGTCTCAAGAATGAGAAACAATCTTCGGAATGTAACATTTTCTGGGTAAGGTACAACAGATGAGCCCAATCTTGGCAACAGGTTTGGTTTGGAACCTGTAGCTAGATACCATTTAGTGAAGTGCTCACCTACACAATTTAACCCTTCCAAGGAGCAAATGAAACACAAGTTTTGACTTTCCATAACAGACAAATAATTGAATCTTAAGGATTAGAAGTGGTCCCAATGAACTGTACCATATGCAGGATACAGGGCATCAAATACTTCTATAAACAGAAACAGGTAAAAGGTGAGAAATGAATGAAACAGGGCAGAACTGAAACTCCCGCTCACTAAATAGATGAAGTTATATCCTCTTTTTGAGGAAACGCAGACAATACTAAAATGGTTATCACTTGTATCAAGTGTTGAACGGACTGCCTAATAATCTGTTATTTAGTGGTGTTGGCAGTGAATTAGCACATACCCTTATAGAGGTATGTTTAGAATTCAGATATTGCTACTGATGGAAGCTTATTAGTCATTCAAAAATCAAAGAGTAGCTACAGACTTTGGACATTACAGTTGACGTGTAAAAATTCAGAACTGCCTGAAACAAGAATATATTTAACAGGTATGGTCGGCACTGCCTTTGTATCAACAAAGTATTAAAACAAAGTACAATGATGTAAATTTGCTTTTTACAGGATACCTTCTCTTCTTCTTCTTCTGAATCTTGATCTTCAGCATCATTGTCCTTTTCTGACAGCCTAGAATCTACAACTGAAGCAGGCAAAGGTCTTGGAAGAAGTGGTCCAACGTTTCCACCAAAACTTGGCTGAGAAGGCAAATGAGAAAAGTACTTTGAATAAGAGCCCAGATGTATACAGTCCCTGAAAGTAATAAAAGGGGAACTCCAAACACGCAACAATAAATCCAGTTTTATGCTAATAACTCCATCTAGAATATGCCACAAATATCTTTTGATGATATTTTGGGACACAACGTGAAGATCATGTTTAACTCAACTCGTGTTCTGGAGAATAGAATTATAGAATATACGGATGAGATCAATGCAAACAAAAGTGAGCAAAAGTTTGTCAGGGAGAACAAATAGTAATTTCCCAAAATCAGATGTGTTCTACAGTCTTAATTTCCATTTGACCAGTACAATGATCGAATTCTGTTTGACCTAAGCAACATCTTTTTTCTCAGACAGCACACAAAATATTTATCTGCGGAACATCCATCAGTTTAAAAGGAGTGAAGAGAAAAAATTGAAGTGCAAAAGCCACCAAAAAGACATCTGACGCGCCTTCAAACATAAAAGGAACTGATGTAGAGATTAGAGAATGCAGAAGTAAGGAAATTTTTGACAAGCAAGTAAAATGCATTCAAATGAAAAATGGAAGTATGCTAACCTGAATTTCATGTGGAACACCATTACGCACCCAAGATCGGCAAAGAGCATACAAGGATCCTGACTCACTGTCCAACACATTAACCTTCAGAACAACCAAAACAAAATCAGAAGAAATGTTGGTTCCTGTATGACATCCAACTCGCCTCTCCAATTGAAAAACAAGGCATCCATAAATTTGATAAAGTGATCAACATAAATTTGGTTGCAGTGTCATATCATTTATCATCTCTCTATAGTAAAAGTACTTAACTCTCTGAGATATGAGGCCACATGACCGTATTAGGAACTAAAATAGCATATCAAAAATCAGCACAAAGTACAAACTCATGCCATGAGTCAGAAGTATACAGATGATTTTAGATCCATTTGCATTTGCAATAGCAGCTGGACATGCTGAAACTAATCAAAAAATAGAATCATTCTCCTTTTACTAGACCATTAACAATAGTATAAATGAGCACATATATTGCATCTCTCAATTCTATCTCTAAAGATGAAGCTTTAATAAACATGCACTCACTTTGCGATCATTGATCACCACTGTTGCAGCGTCTTGTTTGTTACTTTCTCTGCAATGAATTCAAGTTAGAAGTTTTCACTTGCAAATTGTCAGTGCAAAAGAAAAATTTATATGCTCGTAGTTTCGATGTTTACCTTTCCTTTGTGTTGCTATTCTCTGGAGGGGTTGGAGTAACAGCTGGAGCTGGAGCTGGAGCTGGAGCTGGATTAAGCTAAGGCGTTCCCCCAAAAGAACAATAAACGTTACAAGGGAACATCACAAATAATAATCTTGACTAGAGAATTGAGCACTAAGGAAGTAAGGAACATCCTAATAAGGAGAAAAGCCTGAAAGGCTATATAAATCAACCCAAATCAGCACTGTGTAAAATCGAGCAACACGCTAAAGTAACAAGATACTATGATTTCTTATGTCCAATAATTTCACAGGCTATAAATCTCCAATGCCTGACCATTCACATAACCCTGTCTCCAAAATTTATAGTACACCGTAATGCCAAACACGGGCATTAAACACTTTAACCTGCGTATGAAACCCTAGAAACATGATTGATTAGGCATTTCACTGGAGAGATCCCAAGCCTTATAGTGACAATTGAGGGAAGGATCGAGCTGTAGTGCAATTCCCTTCCAGTAAAAAGCCCATAAACTGAAATTAAGCTATTCACCTTGGGATGAGGCTGCGGAGGTACTATAGGAACCCCTCGCGGAGGCTGTTCGGGACGCGGCGTCACACCGGCCAACACGGCCCGGGGCACGGCAGCGTACGACCGTGGCTGCGTCGGCACCTGGGGCTGCGGGGACGGCGCGATGGGGACGGCGACGGGGTGGGCACGCGGGTAACCGACGGAGAGTTGTGGGATACGGCGGTGGTTCGCCACCGCGGCGGCGGCGGCAGCGGCGGCGGGGTAGGAGGACGTGGCGACGGGGTAGAGTATGCCGTGGGCGGGGGAGGCGTTGGTAGGGTTAGGGTTTAGCGGGCGGCCGGTGAAGAGCGGCGGCGGCGGCGGCGGGGTCGCCGCGGCGGCCCGCTGAGGTGCGGAGGTGGCGAGGTAGGCGCGGGGCAGGGGCTGCGTGGCGGTCGCCGGAGGAGGGGGCGTGACGGTAGGCGCGGCAGCGGGAGGAGGTGGGCGCTGTTGTGGTGGGGACGACATTGCTGACACGCGAGGTTCGAAAGGTTTTGGTGTGTCAAAGCGGGGTTCCTCGTCTTTGAAAAATGTTTTTGAAATGGACTCGCGTGTGTGGCTGGCTGACTGCCTGCCTGGAGAATTTATTTCGGAAATTCCCAGCTCAGCGACAGTTTTGCGGCGGCGCTCCCGGCCAAATCACAATCTACGGGGAACGTCTGTAGTACAGGTGCATGCTCTCTGGAGGAAGGTCGCGTCTGGTCTCCGCAGAGCGTGCAAAGGACGCTGCTCCCGTGGGGCGTGGATGGTCGTACAACCGTCGGGCTAGGTTTACTCTACGATGACAGTCAAAAATTACCCTGAATAACTTTATTCAACCCAAAATTTATTGGAGAAATATATGTACGCACGAAACGTGATATACAAACAAAAAGTAGTACTATAAGGCTATGGCTAAAAAAAAGACGATTGAACGTTATTAGTCTTCTTCACCGTACTCATCTAGATCTAAATCAACCCAGTTCAAACAAAAATGAGATCTAAATCAAGACTACCAATACCAAGCTAAGATCCATCAGATCTAAAAAAAGAAAATCTGCAACAAAAATGTTCAATATGGTTCATGCAAGCAAAAGAAACTAAAGATCTTGTGTCACCAAACTAGAAGTCCACACGGAGATCTAAAAAATCATCGTGCTCGAAACAACAAATGGAAAAGGAGATCTTAAAGATTTAGGTGGGCCCACCTGTTGGGATTTTTTCGTCGTCTTCGTCTCTCTCCTTTTTCGTCTCTGTGGTCGCTGACTCTTTGGTAGCCACTCGTCGCCGCTGGTACCAGATTCGATCGACGCCATTAGAATACGAAGCTCTTCGATCTATTGAGATCTGTCGTGGGTGGTTTTCTAGCGCCTCTATATGAGATCTTTCTTTTGCTCGACCATGTGTTGACGCGGCCTAAGGCGGATCCTATTGTGTGGAGCTATCCCTTGGCCCTCTTGCTATTATGCTTCTTCTACGCTTGTTTATCGCCGCCGCATAGAGATGGAGGGAGGATAAGATGTGTTTCTCAAACATTAGGGGTGGGAAAGGGAGGTGTGTTTTATAACGTGGGTTCCACTTCCAGATCAAGGGGCGTGAAAAAAAAGCGCACGTGATAATTGTGGACCCACTTGACAAAAATATACTCCAAAACCTAAGAGTACCAAAAGGCACAACATTTTTTTAAATATGTACAAATTAATTTGCATGTACTTTTAAAATTAACATATTTGAACCCCCACACCATGCAAAGATTGAGATCCGCAAATCCTCTTGATATTGAATTTCCTCAATAGGATCCCTTGTAAGACCTTTGTGGTAATTTAGGGTAAGAAACGCAACTATAAATGTAAAAAATTATAAACTAAGAGGGTAGGTACTCACATAATGTAATTCGATATAAAAATGGCTAGTTGTAAATTGGATACAAATCACAAAAAATTATCAAATATGATAACCATATAATTCACAATATTTGTACATATTTCCAAACTTTACATGTATCTGTTTGTACTTATCCTCTACATGTGTAAGCATTATCCTTCAAATTATTTGTCAAGATTGCTTTCATGTTGATAACCCCCAAGTCCAGGGGATCACCATAGTATAATTCAATAAGTATTTGAGTGTCAAACCCACGAGGGGCTGAAGATAAACTATCTATTCTCTAAAGCCCTATAATTGCGGTGACCCAGCATACCACTGCATGATGTAGTGCATTATAGTCATTGACATAATACCAATGAAATATTGTTCACTAGTATTACATCCCTTGGAGTGGTACAACAGAAACACAACATGTCCAAGACATAACTATAGGTTACAACTCGACTCTTTACAAAAGATTCAAAAAATACTCTAGGTTAAAGAGAAAGAAACTTCTTACAAAGAATAACCATAAATAATCAACTCATAACTATCATGCTAATAAAATTAGCATTTAACTATTTGGCTTGTGTTGATGCTATTGCAATACTATGTAAAAGTAGGTTTATGGCTAGATATTATACTCTTATCTAATCAGCAACTTTGTCTTCACTTTAGTTGATGTATATGTTGACTTCCCTTGACTTTATTGAAGAACTTGAGCTTTGGGTGTCTATTTCGTTGAGCATAAGTTGATGTAGACGTCGTCTTTATTGGCTTCAGAATCTAACAAGGGTTAAGAAGATATGTTGAGTACGAGCGTACTCAGCAAGTTCACAAAAAAGGAGTGTTTGATGCACTATCTACAGCCACAGACCATAGGTCGTAGGCAATGCAGGTTTTCATAAACATTTCTTCCAAGGTTGCTTTTATTCTGAAAAGCTATGTCCGTCAGCCTTCACAGGTTTACCAGAACTTTCGTGGAGTTCCTTTTCTACCACGTTCGCAGCTCCTTCCCGGAACGGGGAGTGACAAGTTACAGTTCTTAGACTCTATAGAGGTGCGTTACTTTATCCATGAGAGACCTTAGCTTTGTTGCACATCCGGGTTGCAGGCTCGTTCACACTTCCTTGGTATGAGGCCTAGACTAAGATCCAAGCCAATCACTACCCTTCTCCACGACCCTATATGTCTACACAATCCTTCGGGCCGGAATACATCTCTATTAATCCCCCTTTCGGGCAAGATATAACCCTGATGAGTTCCCGAAGACTCTATGAGCCGGTTGTGCCCCTGGCAAGCTCCATAAAGGTCTGACTATACCTCCAGTAGCCGCTCACAGATAATATAGACACCAAAATCATGGGGCCTAAGGGTTCCCACCCATATGCTGAATCCACACAAGGAATTATAGCGTCACATTAAGGTCTTCTTGCTTACATACGGAAGGAAGAAGATCTAGCTGACTTCTCAATCCCATTCCAAATCTCATGGTTAACGTGTAATATATAACGCAAGAATCACTAGCGACATTGGTTGTTAAGTCCTAGATAATATGTTCCTTTACCACCGGAACTTTCATAGTAGGTTATTACCTCTTGGTAAATAACCTATAATCATATTATTATGAAAATAGTGTTTTCTGACCTTTTTGAAATGCAGGTGATGACAACACTGGATTTGTAAAATACTTGATAGAAAATAACTAAAGGACATGAGAAATTGTGAACTTGCCTTTTGTGATTGCAAGATTATGCACTCACGGTCTCTAAGACAATAGAAGATTCAATATCTGAAAACAGAATCATTGGTCCGGTAAGGACTAGTGTTTAAAGAAGCAATATGCTATTATGCATAAGTAATGTTATGCATTTTATAAAACTCCCAAGGTGAATTCCCAAATAGTGAAAGTGAATTGAACTTAGGTGATTTTTTAAGATTTGATGTGTCTTCAGATTTACTTCACAAGCTAATATATCTAAAAGAAACTTAAGACTAACACACATGACATTAAAGTAAGGTATAATAATACTATATAATCGAGATTAATTTATATTATGTAACTATTATGATAGTTTATCTTTTAGGTGGTGAAGAGTTAAAAGAAACTATTATGGAGTTATGGTTTGAAGTGGCAAAAAGAATAACCTTTGAAGAAAATATTTCTTTGATAAGATCTAAATAATTTTATGGTTAATAGAATGTGATCGAGGTTGTTTGCGTTTCTCAAATAGTTTGGACTTGAGATGGATTAATTGTAATAGACCAAAGTTAATTATAAAATATATAAATAGTTTTTTTAGTCATGATGTTTATGAGCTTTGAGACTAAAGTTATAAAAGCATAAATAAATTTTAAGTTGTAATATGCTTTTATTATTACCAAGTTTTAGGGTTATGATAAGTATGATTAAGGGTGTGAGATCATTCACTTTTAATTTAAGTGACTGATGAGTTTAAAATTTGATTTGCTATTATGAAACTAGTATTTAGGTTAGGTTAATTAATCTTGAAGGTTACTAGGGTTTACATTAGGGTTTGTTATGGTTACAAATGATGTTGAGTTATTATACTTTAATTGGTAGTATAAGTGACCAAAGTTAACTATAAAAACATGAATAAACTTCAATTAAGATGTTTATGATTGTTTAGACCAAAGTTAACTATAAAACTAGAAGTGAATCTTAAGGTGTAATGTTTTTAGAACATTATCAAGTTTTAGGGTTTTGAATAGTATAGTTGTTAGTGTAGAATCATTCAGTTTCAGTTCAAATGAATGATGAGTTTGAGATTGGATGTTTTATTAGGAAAATAATTTATTAACGAGAGCATAAATTAGATGATCTTATTACTTTGTTAGGATCTGACGTCATGTTAGTAATGATTAAGAGATAAAGATCACTCACCCAAAATATAGATGAATGATGTATATTGTTAGTTTAAAGGTTGTTGTGTTTAAATTGAATTTAAAGTTCAAAATAATTATTATAAACGTAATGGTTTACACTTACGTTTTATTATAGATTCAAGTTATGGTTTTGGAATTAGTATTTAGATGTAAAATATTTAAGGTTTTGTAATATATTATGATTATTTCTTATTTAAGAAATGTTTTTAAAGAATTAACATAAATAGGTATTTTATAAAATAGATAAGGATTTATTACTTTAAAATCTTTAAAAAACATATATTTAATATTTTTATAGTAAAATATATTTATTCAAGATCTTAAAATGATTTTTATTTATTTTTAAATATTATTTTCATTTTTTATAAAATTCTACAAAGTATTAAATGTCTTTGAATATTTGCTTCAAGTTTTATTTGTAAAAAATAAGTTAGTATTTTTATAAAGTAGAAGTTTTATGTTTGGGGTTTCTATTTTCGTGCCCCTGGTTCATTAGCTATACTCGGTTTTCCCCAGCCGCTTAACTTTTCCTCACTTTTGCCCATCCCCTACTATGAAACTCTCACACGGTCTGTGATACGTCCAAAACGTATCTACTTTCCCGAACAATTTTGCTATTTTTTCTCCTCTAAACTTGTGTGATTTGGATACGACTAACACGGACTGACGCTGTTTTCAGCAGAATTACCTTGGTGTCTAGTTTTTGTGTAGAAAATCAACCATCAGGAAAAATCCCGAAAAATATTGCCAAAAATCCTATTTCACCAGAAGACTCGTGGAGCCAGAATACGAGACAAAGTGGGGCCCTGGGGGGCCCACACCCCTAGCCGTGCGGGCCAGGCTTGGCCGCGCCTGGAGGGTGTGTGGCCATCCCAGGCACCCCCTCGGCCTCCCTCTTCGCCTATAAGTTGCCTCTTGACCTAAAAACCGAGGGGGTTTGACATTTTTCCAGAAAGAGTTCTGCTGCACCGCCACCACCAGAAACCACGATTCGGAACTAGAAACTCCGTTCTGGCACCCTGCCGGGACGGGGAATTTGGAGAGGATCATCGCCATCGTCATCAACAACGCCTCTCCATCAACCATCCATGTTTCCCTCGTCCATGAGTGAGTGATCCCTCGCTGTAGGCTATGAGAATGGTAGGGATTGACTGATTTCTATCATGTAATCGAATAAGATTGTTAGGGCATGGTGCCTAGTATCTGTATTAGTGCTATTTGACTTTGTTGCAACTTGTTGTGCTTAATGCTTGTCACTAGGGCCAGAGTGCCATGATCTCAGATCTGAACTTATTATTGAATCATTATGATAGTATTGTTTGTGATATTAACTGCAAGTTTGTACACATATCATTGTCCGGATCCAAAGGCCTAAAGCGATAGAAATTGGGACAACTGGAGAGGATGGCTGTGATGTGAGGATCACATGTGTTCATGGAGTGTTAATGCTTTGCTACAGTGCTCTATTAAAAGGAGCACCTTAATTGCTAGTATTTCCCTTGAGGCCCCGTTGCAACGGGCTGGCAGGACAAAAGATGTTGTGCAAGTTCTCATTGCAAGCACGCATGACTATTTATGGAGCACATGCCTATGATTGTTTAGTACTTGGATGCTTTGTCTTATTTATTTGTAGTTGCGCTAGATCTTGAAGTTACATGTTTAGACTCGTCCATGCATTGCCCGTTCATCCATCCCTATGCCTACCGCGCTCATATCCTACTATTTGCTACTACTGTTACTATTGCTCATGTTTTGCTACTGCTATTATTTTGCTATTGCTACTACAAATTGTTGCTTCTGATAAACTTCTGTGAGCAAGAACTATTTCCAGGTGCAGCTGAATTGACAACTTAGTTGTTAAGGCTTGCAAGTATTCTTTGTCTCCCCTTGTGTCGAATCAATAAATTGGGTAATACTACCCTCGAAGACTGTTGCGATCCCCTATACTTGTGCGTCATCAAGACTATTTTCTGGCGCCGTTGCTGGGGAGCATAGCTTTATTTGTAAGTTCACATGGATCTATTATTGTTCACTGCTACTCCTTTCATCATGGGGAAGTCTCGTGATGGAAAGTTTCCTATTTTACCATCCACTATAAGAAGAGGTACGGTCCTAAACACCTCTGCTGCTCTTGATTCACCGTCTGTTATAAGTAAGCTTGTTACACCACCACATACACATGCTATACACACTGCTATTACTGCTGAATCTGAAACTGCTTCTGATACTCATGATGTTACTTCTACTGTGCTTGATACGAGTGGTTCATTAGTTCATTTCCTAGATGCTACTATGGCTAGTCTAGGAAATACTGAAACTCCTAGTGAAGACACTATTACACTTGTTAGCTCTCCTGAGTCTAGAGAGAGATATGACATTAGTGATGGTTACATTGAAATGACTGATGAATTTATTGAAGAGTGCCGAAACACACATGGTGCTAGTGCTATTAAGAGTCTCCTTGAGAGACGTACCATTATTCCTAAACTATCCTCTGATCCTAAGTTTGCCACTTTGCCCATAGATATTAAAGATGAAGATTATGATTTCTCTCTTGATTTATCCTATATAGACATTGTTGAGAAAAAACCTTTTGTGGGACTAAAAATGAGAGTGTTGTGGCACATATGAATGAGCTTTCCACTATGAGTGCTTTTTTCTGATGATTTCAGAATGCGCAAGTACTTTTTTACAAAGATCTTCCCTTTTTCACTAAAAGGGGAAGCTAAAGCTTGGTTTAATAGATTACCTCCTGGATCCATTGATAGTCCTGATTGTTTGATTGCTTCTTTCTTCCAGAAATATTTTCCTCCTAGTGCTAGACATGCTGCTTTGCAGAAACTTTTTGATTTAAACAGGGAGAAGAAGAGAAATTGCATGAGTCATGGACAAGGTTCTGTGCCTTGATTCATGCACATCCTGGATGTCCATTGCCTAAAAATGAGCTTCTTGATATTTATTATAATGGACTAACTGATGATTCTAGGACATACCTAGATAGTTTTGCTGATTGTGTTTTTAGGAAAAGAACTCCTACAGATGCTGGAGAATTAATGGCTAAAATAAGCAAGAATTATGATGATTGGACTTCAACTAAGATAAATACACCTGAGCATATTACTCCTGAACCAGTTGTGCCTGAACCAATTCCGACACCAACACCAACACCAACACCAAAGAAGAGGGGAGTAATTGCATTAAATGATGAAGTGATGAAGGAAGCTAAGAAATGTCTAAAGGAGAAATGTATTAGAGCTGAAGATGTGAAGAATCTACCTCCTGTAGAAGAATTATGCAAGTCAATTCCCCACTCATCTACTATTGAGGTACACTCTCTCCACTTTGATGAATGTGATATTCCCTATGGTAAGCCTCCTGATCAATGCTTAGATGAACTTGACACATTTATAGTTAAACAAGGTAATTTTAATAAACAAGTTCAGAATCATTTATTGGAAAACTCTAGAGCTATTAATGAGTTGAAAGATATTGTAGAAAGAACTGCTAGTGATATTAAAATGCTTTGTAAACACTTTCAAATGGTTCAAACTCAAATTTATCAACTTGCTAAGGTACAAAAGGATATGCTAGTTAATGCCTCAGGAGATAAACATGCTTATGGAATTAGAACTAAGAGTGGTATAGCTACTCAAGATCCTTTATATCCTGAAGGACACCCTAAAATAATTGAGCAAGACTCTCAACAAGGTGAAAGTAGTGGTAGTCCTCGTAAGAGAAAGCAAAAGAAACACAAAATAGTTGAGGAACCCTCTGAACCTGTTGTGGATCCTAATAGTATATCTGTCTCTAATGCTGAAACTGAGAGTGGTAATGATAAAAATGATGCTCCTGATAGGGAGGAAGTTGAGGAAGAACCCGAGAAGCACACTAAGAACACTAAGGGAGATTTTATTGCTAAAAAACATGGTAGTGAGAGAGAACCTTGGGTGCAAAAACCTATGCATTTTCCCAATAAGAAACACAAGCAAAGGAGGAAGAACACTGTAACAAGTTTTGTGAGTGGATGAAACCTTTATTTTTGCAAATTCCTTTGACTGATGCTATTAAGTTCCCTCCTTATTCAAAGTATATGAAGGATATTGTCTCTAATAAAAGGAAGATTCCTAATGAGGAAATTTCTACTTTGCTTGCTAATTATTACTTTAATGGTAAGGTTCCAAAGAAACTTGGTGATCCAGGTATACCAAATATTCCTTGCTCTATTAAGAATAATTATGTTAGAACTGCTTTATGTGATTTGGGAGCTGGAGTTAGTGTTATGCCTTTTTCTCTCTACAAGAGACTCCAGCTAGAAAAGTTGATACCAACTGATATATCTTTGCAAATGGCTGATAAGTCAACTACTATTCATGTTGGTATATGTGAGGATGTTCCTGTTCAGGTAGCTCATAATTGCTTGGTTTTAACTGATTTTGTTGTGCTTGAAATGCCTGAAGATGATAATATGTTCATTATTCTTGGGAAACCTTTTCTTAATACCGTAGGTGATGTCATCAATTGTAATCAAGGAAAAGTAACTTTTAATATTAATGACAAAGAGCATATTGTCTATTTCCCCAAGAAGATTGATAAGAGCTATTGCCTGAATTCCATTGAAAATATTGAGAGCATCAAAGTTGGAGAAATATATTGCCCCATTCCACAAGAAAGTTTTGAACTATTATGATTGGGACCATTGCTATCAAATTTGAGGTAACATAATCACTTTGTGGATGCAAAGTTTTGTTTCATATAAGATTGTTTTGGTAATAAGACTTGATCAAACTTGTTAACAAAGGGATTTTAATGAACAAAACAATGCTTTCACAGTGGTTATACTCGCTCACTTTTACTTTTCTCCTTCCTAGTTTTTGCTCTTTCTCTTGTTAGCTTTAGTTTTGCTTGTTAGAGTATCTTAGAACTTCTGTAGTTTTGGTTTTTGTTTGCTTTTGTTTCTCCTAAAAAAATCTGTTTCTACGAGAAAATCAATTTTCATACCCTGAACGTGGGCCAAAAATAAAGTTTCCCGAAAAATTCTAGAAAATTCATATTAATTTTTCCTCGAAAAAAGGGGCAGAGGGACACCTGGAGTGGCCTAGGGTGACCCACCAGGCCAGCACACCCCCTGGTGGCGCGGCCAGCCCCCAGGGCACGCTTGGCCTGGGTGGGGCCCACCTGTGGCCCTCCAAGTTGTCTCCTCCCATCCACTTCTTTATCTCTCCCAAAAAACATCGGAAAAATTTCTCAAGCTCGAGTTCCTGCTGTTCTTGCTCCTGATTTCAGATATCCTTGCTCAGCCCATCTTTGCTGCTGATTTTTGGAGGGATTGCTCCTTGGTATGTGCCTCCTCCGCTTGTCCAATTAGATTTTTGATTGGTATATTGTATCTTGAGTATTTTTCTTCTACAGGTGACTGGTTGTGTGAGCTTTCATGCTTGTTCTATGCTTAGAGATTTCATTTTGATGCATGTGTAGCCCTCTAGCAAGTTCCTATAGTAGTTTCTCATCATTTATCAACTTGGAAATCACTTGTTTGATGTTTGTCTAAAAATTTCAGAAAAAAGGGTCATGGACAACCACACCTTTGGTGAAATATTTGAGAGTGATGCACCTAGGAGGACAAGGCCTTCAAGATCATCCTCCCGAGCTAGGCCCTCATACAATGAGGATCTCATTACACCGCGATTTGTCGACGAGGGAGATGAGGGGGATGCACACCCTTCTACCTTCCCTTATCCAACCTTTTTGCGGGTTGCAATGATTCTCAATGATTTCCTAACCTTGGTTCGGAGGGTTGGACTAACAAGTTATATGCAGGATGAGAGTGTGCAGTATGCTACGCTCACTAAAACCTTTGTGGAGAGTTTATCTTTTTCTAACAGCCCGTTCAAACCAGATGTGTCTTTCAAAACCTATAACAGGCCTTTCTCCATGACATTGAAGAAATTTTGTGAAATCTTGGGTATTGGCACGGCTGGGATGGTGAAGAAGATTCCAGCTAAACCCGCTGATTTGTTGGAGCTCTGCCGCGGGATAACTAATGATGATGACCGTAGAGCCCAGCGTGGAAAGATAAAAAATATTCAACTCCCATCTATCAGGGACCTTGGTCACGCTCCAAGGAGGAGATGGATGAGAAGCTACGCATTCGTGGTTTCCATGGACATTATTAGGGGGACGCGCCCTCATACGACCCCTCTGTTCACTACATAGGGGAGTCCTCGAGCTCGTACCAGGATGAAGGGGCCTCTTCATCGTATTACGAAGGTGCACCTTCTTGGTCACCATGGATTTGAGCCCCATTTAGGCCAAAAGCCTAAACTTGGGGGGAGGTATACCGACATCACACTCATCTATATATCATGTTTGATCGGTTCTTTATATATCCATGTTTCGCTTTCTTTTTGGTTTTTGGTTTTTGTTTCTTCTTTCTCAAAACACAAAAATACCAAAAATATTTTTGTTGTTTCTCTTGGTTTGTTTCTTTGCTTTTTAGCTTTTGTTTGCCTTAAAGAAAAAAATCCAAAAAGATTTTGCTTTGTTTCTTTTTGCTTTGTGTGCTTGCTTTAAAAATCGAAAACACCAAAAATATTTGTTGTTCTTCTTTGGTTTTGTGAAGTTCTTTGCAGGGTTCAGTAGTCCTCAGTGGAGTTTGGTTTCATGTTATTATTCAAGCCACATAAGTGAAGGGAAATAATGAAGATTAAGACAACTTGAAGTGTGGTAAGAGGCTGGTAACGAACTCTATTTGTTTTCATTTTTGTACATATACTCATCATTGTGAGCATGCTTAGTCTGTTCATGTAAGGTGTATGTTATTTATGGATGCTTAGTAGTTCTTGATCTCTTGTGATTAGCTCCAGCCTGCTAATAGTTTGTAGCATGTCATATGAATGTTTGCTTGCATTGTTCTATTCATATTTTGGTATGATATTGTGGTATCCTCCTTTGAATGTTTCATGTGAATCGACTTGGCTTATTCTCACGCATGCATATGACTAAACAATAGTCAGTAAGCCTCGATGATTTATTTTGCCTCAGAGTTCTTGTATCACTTTCATGCCATAATTAGTCTTGTTTTGTTGCAAGCATGATTATGATAGTTATTGCTCTCTCGTTTGTCGCTCCCTCTCTATTGCTAGCCTTCACTTGCACTGAGTATGATCTCTACTTGTGCATCCAACTCCCCAAAACCAATATTGCCAACAGTGTCCAGCATACCTACCTGTTGGAGATATGCCCAAGAGGCAATAATAAAGTGGTTATTATCATATCTTCACACTTATGATAAATGTTTACATACCATGCTATAATTGTATTAACCGCAAACATTAATACTTGTGTGATTTGTAAACTAAAATAAGAGTCCCTAGTAAAGCCTCTTGTTAAACTAGCTTGTTGGTTAATATATGATCATGGTTTCCTGATCATGAACATAGAGATGTTATTAACAACAGGATCATATCGTTAGGAGAATGATGTGATGGACATACTCCTATAGATAAGCGTAGCATAAAGATCAAGTCATTTCAATAGTTCAATTGCTATATGCTTTCTGATACATAGTAACCTAATTCCTTCGACCATGAGATCATGCATATCACCTTTACCGGATGGATGCTTTGATGTCATCAAACACCACACCGTAACAGGGTGCCTATAAAGGTGGCATTGAGTGTTTAGAAAGTATTGGTTGAAACACATGGATCAAGAGTGGGATTTGTCCATCCATATGACGGATAGATATACTCTGGGCCCTCTCGGTGAAATGTCATCCAATTAGCTTGCAAGCATGTGACTGGCTCACAAGGGATCACATATCACGGGAACAAGAAAAGAGTACTTATCAGTAACGAGGTTGAACTAGGTATGCAGAGATACCGACGATCATAACCTCGGATAAGTAAACTATCGTGAGACAAAGGGAAATTGGTATCGTATGTAAGTGGTTCATTCGATCGTAAAGTAATCGTAGAAATATGTGGGAGCCATATGAATTTCCATATTCCTCTATTGGTTATTGTTCGGAGAAGTGTCTCGATCATGTCCGCATAATTCACGAACCGTAGGGAGACACACTTAAGGATTCGACGTTGTTTGAGTAGTTATGGTATTATGAGAAAGAGACCGAATGTTGTTCGGAGTCTCGGATGGGATCCGGGATATCACGAGGTGATCCGGAATGGTCCGGAGAATAAGATTCATATAAGGAAAGTCCCGTTTCGGAGTTCGGGAATGATTCCGGTGTTTTCATCGGGAATGTTCTAGAAGGGTCCGGATTGTCCGGCACTCCGGGGGGGGGGGAGGGTACATGAGTGTGTCATTGAATGATTGCATCATGTACTAAGTGTTCTTGCTGTTCCAAAAAACATGAAAGTCAAATTGCCAGTTTGAAAGTCAAACGGCTAAAACAGGAAACTGTGGAAAACAGGAAACTGTGGGAAACAAGCAAGAGGAGGTTGAAACCAACTTGGAGGAGGAGTTCCTCTCCTCCTTGGCCGGCGCCCAGCCCTAGGCCGAGTTGGGGAGGGACTCCCTCCCTCCCTGGCGCGCCTAGCCCCTCCACCTATAAAAGGAGGGGCAGGGCTCCTCCTTGAGATACACAAGTTTCTACCTCTAATCTCCGGTTTAGAGCCGTTTTGGTTTAGAGCTTCTAATTGCTTTAGCCTGCGGTTTAGAGCCTTCTAATTGGTGTGTCTAATCTCTAGACCACTAATAGACCTCTCTCATAATCCACCATACTCGCTCCGGCTTAAGGCGAAGCCCTGCGGGATCTCCCCTCTACTTCCGGTACCACGCCGTTGTGCTGCCGGAATCGCGAGGAGAGTGCTACAACCTCCGCTGCCTGCTGGAACAAGGGAGAGGAAGGTCTTCGTCGAGTACCGAACGTGTGACCGACTGCGGGAGCGCTGCCGGAACGCAGCGCCGGAAGGATCGTCTACGCGATCTTGAGATCGGAAGTGTACGACTACATCACCCACGAGAATCTGCTCTCGTTAACCGCTTTGGAATCTTCGAGGGTAAGTTATTCCATCGACTCGTTGCTACAATCTAGTAGATAGATCTTGGCTTGTTTGTTTGTATGCGATAGAAATTTTTTGTTTTCCATGCTACGAACCCCTACAGTGGTATCAGAGCCGTGTCTATATGTAGATCTGTTGCACGAGTAGAACACAATGGTCATTGTGGGCGTTGATGCTTTTATTGTCGATTGCTTCTTGTGTACTTTGCATCTTGCGGTATGTTGGGATGAAGCGGCCCGGGCTAACCTTACATGACATCGTTCATGAGACTTTCTCCACGCTTGACATGCAACTTGTATTGCATAAGTGGCTTTGCGGGTGCCTGTTTCTCCTAGCATAGTTAAGATCCAATTTACAACGGGTGATCAACAATGCTAGTATCAATGTTGTGGTTCTTGTTCGTAAGTTAGAACGACACTCATTGAAAGCCCCAAACCACGTAAAACATGCAAAGAAAGTAGAGGCGTCTAACTTTGTTTTGCAGGGGTGTGCAGTGATGTGATATGGCCATGATTGTGATTATATATGATGTATGCAATGTTCCTTATTGTAAGTCGGCAACCGGCAGGAGCCATATGGTTGTCTTTAATTTCTGTTGAGACCCGCGTGTCTATTCAAAGTAGTTGTAATAGTTGAAGCTGGTGGACGACAACCATGGAGCAGCGTCATTGACCTTGATGCAATGCTGGTGATGATGGAGATCATGTTCGTGCTTGAAGATGGAGATCGGAAGCACAAAGAAGAAAGGCCATATCATATCACATATTATGAATTGCATGTGATGTTAATCCTTTATGCATCTTGTATTGCTTAGTAGACGACAGTAGCATTATAAGATGATCCCTCATGCACATGAATTTCAAGTCATAAAGTGTTCACCCTTAGTTAGCACCGTTGCTAAAGCTTGTTGTTTCGAAGCATCACGTGATGATCGGGTGTGTTAGATTCTGCAAGTGTATACAACGTGAGCAAGCCATATTTGCTCATGCAGAAGCTAAGGTTGATCTTGACGAGCCTAGCATGTACAGACATGGTCTCGGAACACGGATCACCGAAAGGTAAAGCATGAGTCATATAGTAGATATGATGAACATGTTGATTGTTCGCCATTGAAGCTATATCAACTCTCGTGATGATCGGTTTTGATATGGTGGATTTGGTTCGTGTGATCACTAAAACAATGTGAGGGATATTGTTTTGAGTGGGAGTTCACCTAGATTAATTTAATTATTAATTAGAACTCAATTTATCATAAACTAAATCAAAGTGAATTTGCATAGTTGTTGTAGTCATTGGCATCCGTTTACCACCTTGCGCTTAGTTATAATTGAGATGATAGAACTATAGAATTCTGGTTAGTTACTTTACGAACTGGTATCGTATTGTTTTGAAGTGTTAATCTAAAGTTTAAAAGTCCTATTGCAAACTTTCAGTAAGTTCCGGTTACTCCATGAAGTTTAATAATTAGTATTAAATCAAGAGTAACAATTCCAAGTGTTAGTATATAAGTATCATGTTTGTCTCCATGATTCTTGGTATTCAAAGGATTCTCCTAATATCAAGGTTATCTAAGGATCTGAAAGAGTTGTTTCAGAAACCATGATTTGTGGAAGATATTGTGATATCTGAAACGAAGTTTTGGTTGCAACATGATAGAGTATAATATGGCTAAAGTCATGTTCTCATATTTGATGAGAATTTGCAAAAGGTTGGAGACACTAGTTGTCCTAAACTTCCAAAAGTTTTTGGGAGAGCAACATTATACTCACGATTCACCGTTACAAGCTAATAGTAGCTTGATCATGGATAATTCCATGATAAGGGTGAATATTTGATGTAGGTAAAATATTTACTACACCAAGAGATTACTAAAGAAAGGAATTTGAAAGAACACCAAACATTTGATGATGGTGATCTACTTCAAAGTGCAAGTCCAAAGACATTGGTATTTAACTATACACGCTTTGGACTATGTGTCATATGAATGACTCCACTAATTGATGTTGATAGATTCTTTCAAACAGAAAAGGAAATACTGAAAGAGAATCTCATAAGTATATGGCAGAAAAGAAAAGACTAGAATTGTTCAGTTTAAGTATATAGATGATATACATGTTATGGCTATATTCTTTGCTTATTAAACAATGTGGTTCTTAAGTATTTGATACTGAATTTGTTGGTGTGAATCATCATACGAAACAACACAATTCATGAACTACAATGGCCTAAGTAACTAGCAAAAGAATATGTGATGATGTTCATCGAGAACAAATAAAGGGTTATTATGTTGCTCGTTAAACATCAAAGCTTGCCTTCAAGATTTGTTTTATCAGGTATTATGAGAACAAAAGGGTTGTTCAAATAATTGCCGTAATTCATAAAAGATGGATGATTCACAAATCTCGTTGGAGAAATCACATCCATAAAACTAGTGCTAAAAATGTCGAAAGACAAATTGATAGAAAGATCACTTAGGAAGTGACATCGCCGTTTAAATTATATTGGAAAGAAAACATGAAGAAAATCCATATGGATGGAATTTTGGAGTCTATTTGTTTTTGATCAAATGACGCTTGTGAAACTTTCCTAGAGATAATTAAAACTTCGTTCATAGGCCAAAAGAGAACGATGGACTAGCTTATTGGAACTTGTACATATTGTTGTATGAAGTCCATTATAGTCAAGAGCGATGGATTTCAACTTCATGTGCTTTCTCCGAAAATTTGAGTGAATATAAGAATATTTACTTAATAAGGATGAAGTATGAAACATTTGAAAAGTTCAAAGACTTTCAAGATGAAGTGCAAAATCATTGTAACAAGAATATAAATAGTTTATGATAAGATCATAAAGGAAGATATTTGAGTTACAAGTTTAGCATAAATACCTAAGATTTAAGGAATCGTTCCGTGGATTTGCATTTTCCCGAAACACCATAAGAGTATGGAACGTTCGAGATATGTAATTAAACCTTGTTTGACATGGTTAGATCAAAGGTATAATTCATAAAACTGCCATTATATTTTAAAGATTAAAAGCTTTAGAGATTACCGTTTTTCCACTGAAAAGAGCTCCATCATAATCCGTTGAAATGACACCATATATAGTTATGGTTTGGGATAAAACCCAAGTTGTCCTTTCTTAAACATTGGTATGCTATGCATAAGAAAGATGTGTGCAACCAAAGTCGGATGAACCTGTCTTTGTATAACTGTTGAGTATTCCTCCATAACACCAGAGACAAAAGTGTTTGTCGCTTAGAACGTCAAGTTTCTTTGGGAAGGAATTTTTCGTGAAAAGTTAAGTGGGAGGACAATAGAACTTTGATAAGGTTAAAAGAACCTTAGCTATATGTGCAGAGTTGCGCAGCGCCGAAAAGTGTTCCGGAGGCAGCAATAATGCTCATGGCTCACGTGCCTCAAAGGTTGTGGTCACGGAGATCTAAGTTCCTATTGAACCAAGTAGGTCTAGTAAACAATCAAATACCAAGATTTGAGGGTTGAATCATTATTTGAATAATGAACGGACTACATGCAAAGAAGCGATGATGGGCCCTGACTCCGTCAAATGGCTTGAAGCCATAAAATCCGTGATGGTTCCATACACGAGAAATCAAGTTTTGAATTTGAAGGACCCTCGAGAAAGGTGTAAGACCTTATAGTTGTGTTTGGATCTATAAAATAAATAGACATGGATGTTGCACATCTATGAAATAGTCGACATGTTGGGAAAGAATTCACAACAATGTTCAAAGGTTGACTATGACAAGATCTGATCTTTCATAGTGATATTTAGTCTAGACGGATTAATGTAGCAACCACTACATATAATTTGTTATATGGTAGTTGAATAAACAAAACAATTTCTTCTAATAGAATCGTTACCTAGGACATGTGCATAACACGGTCCATAGGGTTTTGTTAATTCAAAAGGATGCTAAAAGCATATGCAAACTTCAATGGTTAAAGTGAGCATCGCGGAGTTGGAATCTTCACTATGATGAAACTGTTAAAGGAGTTTAAAAGTTCATTAGAGACAATGAAGATGCTTGCATTTGCAAGAAATTAAGTGGGAGCGCTAAGACATGTTTCTAATACATTATGTGGAAGACATATTGTTGATTGGAAATAATGTATCTTTTATTAACACATATTAAGAATTTCATCCCGATGAAAGACTTAGGCAAAACCCAAATATTAGGCATCAATAGACGCTAATATGGTTGTGCCAGAAGTACATAGACAAGATATTGAATGAGTTCAATATAGAAACTACAAGAAGAGGTTCTTGTCGCACAGAAAGGATTGAATGAGTTCAATGTTGATGATATATTCAAGTGTATTGACATTTGGTAAAGTGAAACAAATAATCAAGTATAGATTGATACTTGATGTATGAAATCACAAAGAGTATTTATATCAATCATACTGTGATATGTACAAATCCAGATATGTCCTATGCTCTAAATGTTGTGAGCATATACCAGAATGATTCATAAGATGATCATTGGACAATAGTAAGGATATTCTTATGATCTTTTGGAAGAACTAAGAGTATAATATTTGTAGAAGTGACAAATAGATGGTTAGTTCATTGTAAAAGTACTACATTGATACTAGCTTTGTCACAAAGTACAAATTAAGTTTATCTCAATCTAAACTAAGGGTGGCACAATATAATGGAAAGTGAATTCCATAATGGATTTGGATGAGTTCCAAAGTTAAATACATTGTGAGAGATGCTACAACAAAAGGCTAAGTATATGACTGCTATTTTAGCAGCAAAAGAGGGCATTTGTGTCAAGTAGTTTGTTATCAAACTAGGTGTAGTTCACAGTGGGATAATACTATGAAGATATATTGTGCGACAATATTATCAACATGTTTTAACCCCAAAGAGCTAAAGGTCACACCGAAAGACCAAATTTATACAAAGCCATCTCATTAGAGAATGAGTGATGCGTAGAGACGCAAAAACATGCAATTACACACGGACCTGGAAGTGTCAGATCCGGAGATCAGTTGACCACTAGCAATCGTGTACATACAACACCGGAAAGCCATAGGTGTTGAATACACAAAGGTTTGAAACTAGATTATTGACTCTAGTGCAAGTGGGAGACTGTTGGAGATATGCCCAAGAGGCAATAATAAAGTGGTTATTATCATATCTTCACACTTATGATAAATGTTTACATACCATGCTATAATTGTATTAACCGGAAACATTAATACTTGTGTGATTTGTAAACTAAAATAAGAGTCCCTAGTAAAGCCTCTTGTTAAACTAGCTTGTTGGTTAATATATGATCATGGTTTCCTGATCATGAACATAGAGATGTTATTAACAACAGGATCATATCGTTAGGAGAATGATGTGATGGACATACTCCTATAGATAAGCGTAGCATAAAGATCAAGTCATTTCAATAGTTCAATTGCTATATGCTTTCTGATACATAGTAACCTAATTCCTTCGACCATGAGATCATGCATATCACCTTTACCGGATGGATGCTTTGATGTCATCAAACACCACACCGTAACAGGGTGCCTATAAAGGTGGCATTGAGTGTTTAGAAAGTATTGGTTGAAACACATGGATCAAGAGTGGGATTTGTCCATCCATATGACGGATAGATATACTCTGGGCCCTCTCGGTGAAATGTCATCCAATTAGCTTGCAAGCATGTGACTGGCTCACAAGGGATCACATATCACGGGAACAAGAAAAGAGTACTTATCAGTAACGAGGTTGAACTAGGTATGCAGAGATACCGACGATCATAACCTCGGATAAGTAAACTATCGTGAGACAAAGGGAAATTGGTATCGTATGTAAGTGGTTCATTCGATCGTAAAGTAATCGTAGAAATATGTGGGAGCCATATGAATTTCCAGATTCCTCTATTGGTTATTGTTCGGAGAAGTGTCTCGATCATGTCCGCATAATTCACGAACCGTAGGGAGACACACTTAAGGATTCGACGTTGTTTGAGTAGTTATGGTATTATGAGAAAGAGATCGAATGTTGTTCGGAGTCTCGGATGGGATCCGGGATATCACGAGGTGATCCGGAATGGTCCGGAGAATAAGATTCATATAAGGAAAGTCTCGTTTCGGAGTTCGGGAATGATTCCGGTGTTTTCATCGGGAATGTTCTAGAAGGGTCCGGATTGTCCGGCACTCCGGGGGGGGGAGGGTACATGAGTGTGTCATTGAATGATTGCATCATGTACTAAGTGTTCTTGCTGTTCCAAAAAACATGAAAGTCAAATTGCCAGTTTGAAAGTCAAACGGCTAAAACAGGAAACTGTGGAAAACAGGAAACTGTGGGAAACAGGAAACTGTGGGAAACAAGCAAGAGGAGGTTGAAACCAACTTGGAGGAGGAGTTCCTCTCCTCCTTGGCCGGCGCCCAGCCCTAGGCCGAGTTGGGGAGGGACTCCCTCCCTCCCTGGCGCGCCTAGCCCCTCCACCTATAAAAGGAGGGGCAGGGCTCCTCCTTGAGATACACAAGTTTCTACCTCTAATCTCCGGTTTAGAGCCGTTTTGGTTTAGAGCTTCTAATTGATTTAGCCTGCGGTTTAGAGCCTTCTAATTGGTGTGTCTAATCTCTAGACCACTAATAGCCCTCTCTCATAATCCACCATACTCGCTCCGGCTTAAGGCGAAGCCCTGCGGGATCTCCCCTCTACTTCCGGTACCACGCCGTTGTGCTGCCGGAATCGCAAGGAGAGTGCTACAACCTCCGCTGCCTGCTGGAACAAGGGAGAGGAAGGTCTTCGTCGAGTACCGAACGTGTGACCGACTGCGGGAGCGCTGCCGGAACGCAGCGCCGGAAGGATCGTCTACGCGATCTTGAGATCGGAAGTGTACGACTACATCACCCACGAGAATCTGCTCTCGTTAACCGCTTTGGAATCTTCGAGGGTAAGTTATTCCATCGACTCGTTGCTACAATCTAGTAGATAGATCTTGGCTTGTTTGTTTGTATGCGATAGAAATTTTTTGTTTTCCATGCTACGAACCCCTACACTACCTACTAGCATCATCTGCTATTCCGTGCATATTCATTATGCCTTGTTTTCTTCCAAATAAAATGTTTGCTTGTTATGAGAAAGTTAGTTAGTAAAGCTCTCACGAACTTGATGACACACTTTATTCCTTGTACTTAATAAACTTGAACCATTGTGACTGTCCATAAGAGTTATATGCTTGCAAATTATAGGATGGGAGTTAGTAGAACCGTGTTGTCACAGGGAACACTTTCAACACTTATGAATACATATATCCAGTTGATATCATGCTCTTTTGTTTGTGGATGTCGTCGGTGTGAAATAAAAGGGGAGCTTGTAAGTTCATGGAGTTATATATATGTGTTAGAGAAACACCTGTACCGCTAGCCTAAGCCATGCCTAATCATGGTGGAAACTTGCAGCATAACCATAATGAGCAATATGTGAAGAATCCTCAATAAAAACATATGCAAATAGCAAATAAAAAAATCGCTAAGATGCTTATTGTCTCCTTGCCTTGTCATTTTGATTATGGGATAGCTCCTGTATCATGTGCATGGGGTACCCCATTGGCGGTTCTCTATGATATGCATGTATTTACGATGACAAGAACTTACAGGTAACTAAAGTTGAGTAGCATGAGGAGCGGCCCTCGTACTCAAGGGACATGAGATTTCCAGTTTATGGTCTGTCAAGCATATAACTCATATTGGACCTCACTTTCACCTTTAACCATCTAAATATGCCTATGATAGGGGCAATGAGAGCTCAAAGCTAATGAGTACCATACTTTCAGCATTTGGAAGCCTTTCAAACCTTTCAAAACCTTTTCACTTCCTTATTGAGTCACCACTTATTCTATGAGCACCTTCTTGAGAGCATAGTTGTCATTCTTAGTTTAATGTGCTTGTCTCAAAACTTGGTTAATTATGTCATGACTTTGATGCTTGTATCTCTGATATCTTTACTTCTAGTCTTCACTTGAACATTCAGAGGTGCCTTGACATTCTTGTTTTGCTCCACCATCAAAGGCAAGCGAGATACCACTCTATCATACCTTATTATGAGCATTGCAATGTTGCTTATGTTTATGTTTCATGCTACTTATTATTATTGAGTTGGAATCTCTTTATAGCTTGCAATGACTATTGAGTAGACTTAGTTGCATACTTCTTATTATGAATTGTCTAAGTATCTACTCTTGTGCTGGGAATATTTACATCATATGAAGCAAATGTGTTCGTGAAAGTTCTTTTATCGCATTCAGTTTTCAACTAAATTGCTTGAGGACAAGCAATAAGCTAAGCTTGGGGTAGTTGATACGTCCAAAACGTATCTACTTTCCAAACACTTTCGCTATTGTTTCTCCTCTAAACTTGTGTGATTTGGATACGACTAACACGGACTAACGTTGTTTTCAGCAGAATTACCTTGGTGTCTAATTTTTATGCAGAAAATCAACTATCAAGAAAAATCCGGAAAAATATGCCAAAAATCCTATTTCACCAGAAGACTCATGATGGTGCTGACATGGAGCACTTCGTTGGAAACCCCAAGAACAAGGTGTGATGAGCACAGCTGCAAGTCTTCCCTCAGTAGAGACCGAGGTTATCGAACCAGAAGGAGGAAGGCAATGTCACACAGGTGTTGCAAGCAACACGGAGACCTGCACAACACAAATTCAAGACTTTGCCCCAACGAATCAGTGAGGTTTTCAAGCTCACCGGTTTGCTGTATCATTAAACGTACCGTGTGGAAGGTAATGGTTTGTAGCAAGTAAACAAGTAACAGTGGAAGATGTATAAATGGTAAAGATTGGACCGGGGTCCATAGTTCACTAGAGGTGCTCTCCTTAGATAAGCAACATGGAATGAAGGGTAAACAAATTACAGCAGGGCAATTGACAGGAACTAAGCAAGGCATAACAATGCAATTACTAGTCAGAAAGATCCTATGAGGTTGATGGGGCAATACAACAAGATACATAGACCGCCATCCAACTGCATCTATGACTAGAAGACCACCTTCAGGTTATCATCTAAACCCCCTCCAGTATTAAGTTGCAAGCAACAGACAACTGCTTTAAGCAAAGTGTGTACGATAAACAGTCCACATGTTCCATGAACAAGAGACCGTTGTTTTCTCCCTAGTAGCAACAACACATCTACAACCATAGAGATTTCTGTCACTTCCCTTGAAAAATAGAGGCATGAACCCACTATCGAGCATAAATACTCCCTCTTGGAGTCACTAGCAACTACTTGGCCAAGATAGCTACTAACAACGGAGAGCATGCAAGATCACAAATAGCACAGACATGATAGAATCACAAAGACAAAACCATTAATCAAACCAACATAATAATCTCAATATCCATCGGATCCCCGCAAACACAACATGCATGATTACAAATAGATTAGATCTTGATCATGAACGGAGCTCACAAGATCTATACATGAAAGCATAAGAAGGAGATACAACCATCTAGCTACTACATGGATCCATAGTCCAAGGTGGAACTACTCATGCATCATACCAGAGAGAAGGCCTCCGGGATGATCTCCCCTCCGGCAGGGTGCCGGGAAGAACTTCAGACCCCCCGATCTAGGGACGATGGTGGCGGCGGCTACTGATACGCCCAATTTGCATCACCATTCTATATCATAATTTACCTATATTCATTGGTATTTATCTTATTATGAGGTATTACTTATGGCTTTTCATCTGTTTATGCATGTTGGATGATTCTTGGAGGACGGACTGCTGGAGTCTGGATTCTGGTGGAAAAGAAGGTGTTTCGATGCAATTTCGTGAAGATCAAAAAAATACAAGAAAAATATGGAAACATATTATTTTCCCAGAAGACGAAGGAAGCCAGAAGGAGGAGCGAAGAGGGGCCGCAGGGGGCCCACACCCCTAGGCGCGGGCCCACCTGACCCCGCGCCTAGGGCAGGTGTGGCCCACCTGCCCGGCCTCCGTCTCCGCCCCTTCGCCTATATCTTCCCTACGGAACCCTAAGCCTGGGGGAGCGACCACAGATAGATTTGCGCCGCCTCTGGGGGCGGAAAACAGCGAGAGAGAAAGATCTCTCCGGCAGACAGATTTCTGCCAGGGGAATTCCTTCCCGGAGAGGGGAGACCGTCGCCATCAACACCATCGTCAAGCTATGCTTCATCGGGATCATCATCATCATCCGCACCATCATCTCCACCAGCACCATCATCACCATGATACGTTGGAAACGTATTTATAATTTTTGATGCTCCATGCTTGTTTAGTACTTCCTCTGTTCGGGAATTTAGGTCCGGAGGCGTTTTTCAGATATTTCCAAATTATAAGCGGTGTCATTAAATGCCCTTAATTCCCGTGCTACTAATTACCGCGTCCAGCCGTGAGAGACCCTTTTCTCTACTCCTCGTCTCCCTCCTTCTCGCTAACTACTGGCCGAATTAATTCTCTCCTCGTCTTCCTCCCAAGGACCGTTGGGATATGGCGATAAAAACTAGCAGCCGGGCTACGGATGTCCCTCAGTCCATCGCCGGAAAAGCTTCCATAGTTAGAACTAATGGAGGGAGATGATGGCGAGGTAGGAGATCAATTTCAAGCTGATTCATGGGCATGGGTAGGAGAACTCGATCCGTACATGCAGTCCTGGATGCGTACCTTCGGCGACGGCGGCCATGTCGGGGTGGAGGCGCCGCCCGCTATGGATATTCCGGTGGCCGTCGTTGACGAGCAGGTGCCCGCTGTCCGGGCAGAGGAGGCGGAGCTCGACCATGGCGAGGACGAGCTGGTGGCGGCGCACGTACAACGCGATGGCGAGGACGAGCTGGTGGCGGCGCGCGTGCAGAGCGATGGCGAGCACGGGCTGGTGGTGGCACGCGTGCAGACCGATGGCAAGCACGGACCGGGGGCGGCGACCGCGCAGCTCGATGGCGAGGACACGCAGGGCAAAGAGGTGCTGGCCGGCGGCATGGACGTTCCGATCGTGGCCGGCAACATGGACGTTCTGCAGTTGCCGAACGTTCACCAGGACGACCATCTCCAAGCAGGTTCTCATGTGCATGCGCATGTAGCTGCTGTGCATGTGCATGTGGACGCCATTCAAGAACAAGGTGAGAAGCCTAGGGTGAAGATGCCGAAGTGGAGCTATAAAAGTCTTGCTCCACTATCAAAGTGGCTCGAGATGGAAGATGAAAATGTCGCCGGTAACATCGACGATGTCGCCGCTACCATGGATGAGGAAAAAAGCGTCACCGACGATGACGACGAAGAGGATGTTTTCATCGACGATGTGACCGAACGGTTTCCACCCGGTGTTGCATTCTTTCCGGATTCGGAGAACTACAACAAGCGAAGGCGTTATGCTCCCGACACTCTCGAAGAAGACACTGTGGTTCCTGATTCGGACATTTAGTCTTTGTGATCTTAAGTTATCTTGAACTTTATAATGTTTTGGCAATTTTTTCCTAATTCATGTTAGGTCTTAGTGATGTCTAAAATTTGTGGCAAAACTAGCACAAGTTGTTTGCAGAAACATGATCACAAGTCTTATTTCGATTACAAGCCCTACGAATTTACAAACTCAATGGCAGCTTGTACAAACTCAGGCTCAACTGTCAACCTAAGTGGTAGGATACCCAATCTCTCCATGACCTTCTTCTTGATGTGCGGCAGAGCATAATGGATGGAGCCTTTCTGCGGCATGATCTCCCTCATGCACGCCATGTGACTAAGAAATATACGATTCCCCTTGTTATCATGATACTCACGGAATGCCGCCTCCACCTTGGTGACTATTTCTGCAAGATTGTTGGGCATCTTCTTCTGGAACAAAGACTGGATGCAATTAAATAGTCCAAGATCCAAAATGTTTGTATCAGGAGAATTTGGTGGCTGGAACACTACACGAATATCCCAATCACCCGACATTGCAGTCGCACAAACTGCTGGGTCAGTCGGTTGGACATGGGTCTTTGCGTTATCCTGCTGGATATATATAGTGTTCATGCGACTTTCTGCTGGCCACTTTGCCTTTATTGCCGGTAGAACCTTCGTGATAAGATACTCCCGACTCTTCTCCAAGCCGACTGAGGTGCATGGCTTTAGCTCCAAAGTTCCCTTAGGGCGATTAGGACTTCTCCTCTTTGCAGGTATCCATTCGACATATGGCCAAATACCTATTGGATCAAACAATAACATGAATTGTCATGAATACAAAATAATGAAAATGACATAAATTTAAATAAGCAACTTAAATATAAGCCAAATACCTATCTTTCCATCAAACGTGCAATTTCCGGCGCTATCAAATCTTGGCCTAGCTACGGCAGCCAAGAACATGATTTTCTCGATGTAATTTTTGTTTCGGGTTGATCTTTTGGGGTTGTCCTCATTGTTTCCCATATAAAAACCTTGGCTCTTCTTGGTCCGGTGGAACCATTTTTCATCAATGTGGACCACATTGAACATAGACTTGAAAGTGGGATCATCCGGCAAGCTATGCGGCTCAAGTTGGTCGAGACAATACCTAACACGAGCCTTGAGATTAGCTGGTGTGAGATCAGGCTTGAGATCGCTCGTGTGATGACGAAACTCTTTCTCTTGAAGACGTGCATGAACGGTTGTTAAAGACATGTTCATGTTTGCTGCTACATCACGTAAAGTTGTACGCTGAGGAAGAGGGATAGAGACCAACGCAGCTGCATCCAACTCAACACGTTTACGACCACATCTGCCCACCTTTTTGTTAACAACATTTCCAATACCCCCTACCCGGCCGTTTGCCCAAATGCGCCGCAATACCTTATCTGACACTTCAAGTTTCTGGGAAAACTCTTTGGTTACACCAAACTTGAGATGACCGGGTCCATTCCTTGCCAACATCATAGCATAAAAAGAACGCTTGGTATCGTCACTGTAAAATGTTCTTCTCTTTTTGTTGGCTAACAAGTCTGGAAAATAATTATTGAAAAACTAAGATTTTGTATGACCATAAAAAGGAACAGTAGCACATCAAAACCAAATGGCATGCCCACGATGCTGGTTCATAAGAAACAATGATCAAATGGACAGAAACATATCAAGACTTCTTACTTAGGTCGATGCCGGTAGTGTAGGTGTTCTCTTCTTCATCATTGGCGCCGCCGGCATCATGCACGTGATTCTCGCCATGACCGTGGTGTTCTCTGCCACGTTTATGCCCAGCAGACGGCCGGAAGGGTGACCAGTCGCCGTGACCACGGCCACGGCCAGCGAGGCCTAGACGGGCAGATGAACTCATGGTGGACGCGTTGCCGTGCACGTCAAAGAAGCCTCGGCCGCGACCTGCGAGGCCGAGCCGGCCGGCCCTAGGGCTGTTATCGCTCGCGTCGAGGATGCTCCGGCCGACGTTGTACTGGGAACAAGCTCGGCCGCGACCTGCGAGGCCGAGCCGCGAGCTCGTGCTGCCGATGCCGCTGCCGCTCGCTTCATGGTCATGCGTGCCGGCGAAGCCAAGTCGCGACCGCCTTGCGCTCTGACCGCCGCCAGCTTCATGGTCGTGCGTGCCGGCGAACCCCAACCGCGAGCTCGCAATCCCGATGCCGCTGCCGCTCGCTTCATGGTAGTGCGTGCCGGCGAAGCCAAGTCGCGGCCGCCTTGCGCTCTGACCGCCGCCAGCTTCATGGTCATGCGTGCCGGCGAAGCCGGGCGGCGCGCTCCCGCTGCCGCCCGCTTCATGGTCGTGCGCACCGGACCAGCATCCTCCAGAGCCTAGTCGTGGAGAGAAACTACCTCGCCCGCGTCCCGCAAGGCCGAGACGAGGCTGCCGGATTCCTCCGCCTAGGCACGGAGAGAAACTACCTCGTCCTCCTCCCCGAGTAGCTCCTCCTGCTTGTCCTCCCCTCTCGACTTCTACCTCTGGTAGCAAGTTTAGATCGAATCCAGCCATGGTGTTGTATCTAGATGGAGAAGATGGATTAGCCAGCTATATACTGGAGCTTGCAGACTACAGCCATGGTGTTCAGCTAGAGGAGTAAGGACGCGATCCATGGCAAACGGAGCTGCCCAATGAACGGCTATTTTCTTGGCGACGGATTGACGAGTGCTCGCTCCCGCGGATCGCTGCTAGTTTTGGCCGTGCGATGGAAAGAAAGGAAGGAAGAGGAGTTAATTGGCCTAATTAAGTGGAGAGATTTTAGGTGCAGTTAATGAGGATCTAAACCGACACCTAGGCCTTTGCATGCAACGTCTTGGTATCGCCACTTTGGCCCTCCGGACCTAAATTCCCGAACAGAGGGAGTATCTACTTTGCTTTACTTGTCCACACTTTGAGGTGATTTTTACATGTTTTCTGGTACTAACCTACTAACAAGTTGCAACAGTTCCATATGCCTGTTTTCTGTTGTTTTTTGTTTCAGAAAAGTTAGTAAAGAAATATTCTCGGAATTGGATGGGACAAAGGACAAAGTCAATTACTTTCCGTGGGTAACAAGAAGTCCAGATGAGAGCCAGGGAGGCCAGCCAGGGGGGGCAGACTCACCCTAGGCACGGGTGGGCCCCACCCTAGGTGCGGGTGGGCCCCACCCTGCGCCTGGCTAGGGTTTGCCAACCCTGGCCGCCTCCTCGGTCTCCCCCTTCGCCTATAAGAAGCCCCCGATGCAGAAACCCTGAGTACCCGATCAAATCTCCACGAAACCATCTGTAGCCACCGCCACCATCATCCCTAGATCGGGGGGGAGGGGATCTGAAGTTCTTCCCGGCACCCTGTCGGAGGGGAGATCATCCTAGAGGCCTTTTCTCCGGTATGATGCGTGAGTAGTTCCACCTTGGACTATGGGTCCATGTAGTAGCTAGATGGTTGTATCTCCTCCTTTGTGCTTTCATGTATAGATCTTGTGAGCTCCGTTCATGATCAAGATCTAATCTATTTGTAATCATGCATGTTGTGTTTGCGAGGATCCGATGGATATTGAGATTATTATGTTGGTTTGATTAATGGTTTTGTCTTTATGATTCTATCATGTCTGTGTTGCTTGTGATCTTGCATGCTCTCCGTTATTAGTAGCTATCTTGGCCAAGTAGTTGCTAGTGACTCCAAGAGGGGGTATTTATGCTCGATAGTGGGTTCATGCCTCTAGTTTCCAAGGGAAGTGACAATAATCTCTTCGGTTGTAGATGTGTTGTTGATACTAGGGAGAAAACAACGGTCTCTTGTTCATGGAACATGTGGACTGTTTACCGTACACACTTTGTTTAAAGCAGTTGTCTGTTGCTTGCAACTTAATACTGGAGGGGGTTTGGATGATAACCTGAAGGTGGACTTCTAGTCATAGATGCAGTTGGATGGCGGTCTATGTATCTTGTTGTATTTCCCAATCAACCTCATAGGATCTTTATGACTAGTAATTGCATTGTTATGCCTTTCTCAGTTCCTGTCAATTGCCCTGCTGTAATTTGTTTACCCTTCATGCCATGTTGTTTATCTAAGGAGAGCACCTCTAGTGAACTATGGACCCCGGTCCAATCTTTACCATTGATACATCTTCCATTGTTACTTGTTTACTTGCTGCAATCCATTACCTTCCACACCATACGTTTAATCCTTTGTTACAACAAACCGGTGAGCTTGACAACCTCACTGTTCATTGGGGGTAGTTTGTGTTGTGCAGGTCTCCACGTTGTTTGCAACACCTGTGTGATGTTTCCTTCCTCCTTCTGGTTCGATAACCTCGGTCTCAACTGAGGGAAAACTTGCTGCTTGCTCTTCACACCCTGCGCTTGGGGTTACCAACAAAGTGCCACGTCGAGCACCATCACACCACTCCGTCCTGCTGTAACAATTGTGTTGGATATTGCTTTAGTTCTTAGGGGAAACTTTCCCGGTGTTGATTACTATTGTAGTTGATGCTTGTGAGTGGAACCATTGGATTATTGTTTATGTTCAGATTGTTATCCATTACCATATCATATTTGATCTTGATACATATGATGTATTGTGAGTAGTTCGTTGTGTTCTTGAGGACATGGGAGAAGTCATGTTGTTAGTAGTGAATTTGTGTTGAGTTATTATTCAATGGTTTAGTATTTAAGTTGTGGTGCTATTCTTCTAGTGGTGTCATGTGAACGTCGACTACATGATACTTCACCATTTATGGGCCTAGGGGAATGCATTGTGTATTTGGCTACTAATTGTGGGGTTGCCGGAGTGACAGAAACCTGAACCCCCGTTAGGACACCTTTGCACAAGGGAGTGTAGGATCTCAGAGTTTAAGGTTGTGGTTAGATTTATATCTTAATTACTTTCCTGTTGTTACGGATGTTTGCAGGGGGTTCAATCACAAGTATGTATTAGTCCAATAAGGTCGGTACATTAGCACAGGTTCACCCACACAACACTTACAACACCAAAGAAGAGTACTCAACTATTTGAAGCGAAAGCACTTGACAGAATTCCCATGTGTCCTCGAGAACGTTTGGTCCATATAAGTATTTCCACCGGCTTGTCCTTTGCTAAGAAAGGATTGGGCCACTTGCTCTGTTTGTTCGTTGTCTTTATTACTTGCTCTTTTTTTGTTGCCTTATCAAAAAACCACTAAAAATCCATTTGCTAAGTATTCACAGGGATTTCTTGCTCCATACCACTGTTCAGCACCTTCTGCTCCTCGTTGGGATTGACACTCCTATTTATTGAAATTACTATGATACACCCCCTATACTTGTGGGTCATCAAGACTATTTTCTGGCGCCGTTGCCGGGGAGTGAAGCGCTATTGAAGAGTGGAACTGGTAAGGGAAAATTTTACTGTGAGTATTGCTTTTGTTACTGCTTGTTACTTTGTTTCCAATATGGATAACCCACTTGGTTTTCTGTTTGGGAAACTACTACCACTGCTAGGGTAGTATATGAACCACCACCTATTGAGATATATCCTTTTAAGATACCTACAAGTATTCTTAATCATGTTATGGATAATTATTATTTAGGGGATGTAACTGCCCATCCTGGTGATCACTTGCTTTTTATCCATGAATTGTGCAGGTTGTTTAAGTGTGCAGGTATCACAACTGAACAGGTGAAGAAGAAGTTACTCTCCATATCCTTGAAAGGGAGATCTGAAGAATGGTATAAGGTGCTAAAGAATGGACAATCCATGGAATGGAAGGAGATGGCATCTCTCTTTTACTCTAAATTTTATCCTCCCAGTGAGATTCATAAGGATAGAAATCTTATATATAAATTTTGGCCTCTTGATGGAGAAAGTATAGCTCAAGCTTGGGGGAGATTGAAGTTACTAATGCTTAAATGTCCTATTCATGAACTCCCTAACAATATTATTCTCAAAAATTTTTATGCTAGGCTTTCTCTTCATGATAAAGATTTACTAGATGCTTCTTGTGTTGGATCATTCACACGTATGAAGGAAGAAGCTAAATGGGATCTCTTAGACCGTATTCAAGATAACACTGAAGCTTGGGAGAATGACAAAGGAAGAAAGTCAGGTATAAACTATGATTATGAATGCATTAAATCTTTTATGGGAACTGATGACTTCTGTGATATTAACAATGAGTTTGTTCTTGATTCCCATAGTATTGCCAACTATTTTAAAACCTTTGACTCTTACATAGAAATTCCCAAAAAGAAGTGGAATAAGTACCATGCTCCTTATAAAGATGTTGTTAATCATGCTCCCATTAGAAGTACTCAAGTTTGTACTACTAATCATATTGTGCCTGAACCTCCTGTTGAGAAAATGTCTTTCCCAGCTAAGGTAAAAGAGTATTCTATGATTATTAGTGCAAATAACAAAGGTACAATGAAAACTGTGGAGCCTGGTAAGCAATTGAATGTTGAACCTGTGGTAGCTATTGTGAAAGACACTATCACTAGAAATATAGAGGATGAGCATATTGTCTTTTGTGAAGACATTTCTAATATTATCTCTCATCCTAGTAAAGCTAAAAAAGCTAGTGTTCTTGTGCTTTCTGTTAAAATTGGTGATCATTGCTACTATGGTTTATGTGATATTAGTGCTAGTTCTAGTGCTATTCCTTATGAGCTTTACAGGGAAATTATGCATGCGATTGGTCCTTGTGATCTTGAGGACATTGATGTGGTTATTCACCTTGCTTACAAGGAAACCATTTGCCCCATTGGTATTGTCAGAGATGTGGAGGTTCTCTACGATAAGATTAAGTATCCTGCTGATTTTCTAGTGCTTAATTCAGCAGCTAGCAAAACTTGTCCTATCATTTTTGGTAGACCTTTCTTGAATACTTGTGGAGCTATTATTGATTGTAAGAAGGAAAAAGTTTTAACTAAGTTTGATGGATATTCCTATGAGTTTAACTTTTCCAAATTTGCTAAAGCTCCTTATGAAAATAGCTTGCCTAATAAAGATTTCAGGATGGAACAACTTGCTTCTATTGATCTGGTTTATGACCTTGGACCTATTTTTGGTGACTGTAAGTATGCTTACTCAGATGATAAAGTTGTTGCCAGTGACAGTTATATTGTCAACTTTATTCAAAGTGCTACTGAAAGTTATTTTGAGAGAGGGAAACATGGATTTATGCATCTCAATGATGTTAAGTTTCCCCGTTTTATGTTGAAAGCTTTGAAGTTGCATCTATTTTGTCTTCCTATGCTAGTGGCTTTTTGTTTCAACAATTCATTTTCTCATGATACCCCATGCATAGGAAGTGGGTTAGACTCAAGTGTGTTGGTTATTAGCTTCTTGATTCTCTCTTTCACTTCAAATATATATATCCTATGTGAGCATCTTTGAAAGTTTCAAGCCTAACTTAAAGGCATTAAAGAAAAATACTTGTTGGGAGATAACCCAAGAGTTTTGTCGAGTCTTGGAAGTAATAACCGCTCCTTATCCTTTTTCTTTTGGTTTTTGTGTCAAGTTCAACTACTTTTGTGAAGTAGAGGAGTTGTGAAAAGTGGCTGTCCTGGGACAGATTTTTGTGTTGTATTGTAAAATCTCATAAGGGAGATCAGTACTTCGGATGGTGATGCATTTTTCTGAGCTTGTTCTACAGGTTGTTACCCAAATTTCATTAGTGCTGCACTTTTTGATTTGAGCAACAGAAGGTCTTAAAAAAATCAATCTTTACCTGTTGGTCTGTTGTAAAGGGAGTGTCCCAACCTTTACACAATATAAGGTGGAGTCCCCTGTGTTTACAATGCTAGTCCCTGGATCAATAGCTAGCATCCACATTTAAGATGTAATATCAAGAAACCAAGGTCATAATATGACTTTATAACCAGGAATAACATAATTTTATTACATCATACATAGCTCATTTGGCTATTACATTACATTGCAGCAGAATATCTATAAGCATGGGGTCCTTCATCTTCAAAGTGCCACAGGCAGACATGTTGGTTGTAGACTTTGTAATCCTAATCAATCAATCTTCACTAAAAACAATCAAACCTGCAACATAACAAGTTACAGCCACAAGGGTCAATACATTTGAATTGTATTGGCAAGTGATACTATGGTAGTTTAGTGGAGTCTATCATCTATATGCATTTGGCTAGGTGGAGTTGAGGCTTGCATTGCTCAAAATAGATCTTTCCCTAACATTTGAAAACACTAAGTTTTTGCTTGACAAAATCATTTTTCTCAATCAAAGATTGAAGATCCTTTAACCCTTGTTCAAACCACAAGTTATTAACTTAGAAATTTGAATGATGAGATTCTTGATTGCTTCCATGTCTTGATGCTCAAATTGTCCTTTACCAGGGACATGGCTAAGAACTTAGATTTTACACTCTGCAGAGGTGGTGCACTTTCCCCACAAGACTTGGTTTCCCAAGACAAGATCTTTCAGAAGCCTTCCCTTAGACCAAAATGGACGCGCTCCAACCTATCAAACACTACCACCAACTGTCCATATGGCTAAGTTCTTGCAACCTATATGATCTAGGCAGAGCCCATAATGCCAAGTGGTTGCACTTGAAGCTTCTCAACATTTGACATCTCAAATCCTTTGTTCCTGGGTGGCCATCCACAAGTGAGATACACAAGGTCAACCATAGACATGGGCCTTGTGAACCACTCAACCAAAAACCACCAAGCAATTACCATTCCACCCAGGTGATTCATTGACTTAGTTGTTTTATTAAGAAAAACATAAGTCCTCAGACTTAGAAATTTTCCATAGTATGAATATATATTCCACCCTTGTTTTCTATTAGCTAGGCTAAGCTTGATAGTAGTAGGAATCTTAACTTAGGAAATGTTCCACTAAGGTTTCATCTACTAGGTTTCCTATAGCAAGGTTTATACTTAGCAAAATTCCATGCAAGTTTTACTTAGAGAAAATCACTAATGCATAGTGAAAGTAATGGGACAAAAGTATGAAGCATCACTTGCCTTTTTGGTAGAGTATGGGTTCACTCCTTGTCCTTGCAACAATCACACTCTTCAAGTCACTACAATTCAATCAAGCAAGGCACAAACTCAATCTACCAATCAAGCAAAACATCACATAAAATGACAAAGTCAAAGTAATGCATGCAAGCATGCCAAGCTTTGTTTTGTTTGAAAAAGTGGTTCCTAATGGGTCATAAACATTTGAAAACACCTATTGGGCATTTTGTAAAGTGGCAAAGTCATTTGCAAAGGTTTCACTTCAAAAACCATTTTCAAAACAAAGTATCATTTTATGTGGTGTAGAAATATTTTTACTAAGGCATTAATCTATAGGGTTCACCAAATAAGTTTTCAAACCATAAAACTTGGTGTTTGGGGTCAGAGAGTTTAAAACAAAACATTTTCCAAAGGTTTTCTTCCAAAATCATTTTTAACAAATAAACCACATTTCTATTTGACTAGAAATGGTTTTAAATCTAAGAATCATTCTTTTCCTTCACCAAATACATTTTTGAAACCACAAAGTGTTTCCTAATGTTAGTAGGTTCAAATCACACCATTTGCCAAAGTTTTTATCCCCAAAATCATTTTTGAATAATTTTTACATTCTAAACAAGCATACAAATGTTTCTGCAAAAACAAACATTTTTCCAGAAGATTTTTACTAAACAAAAGGCATGGTTGGCTAGGGCTTGTTCCAATGATTCCAATGATATAAAGTTTGCAAAATTTGGACGTGTGGAACTAAAGTTATGGAATTTACAAAATTGAATCTCTAATAGACAGATTTCTGTTTTTAAACAAAGCACTGGACACGTGGGCTGTTCTGATTCGTCGAAAACGGTTCGTGCGGATCAAGCGTTGCGTGGCGTTGGATTAAAATGAGATCGTGCGGCACAGATCAGTTCTCACCCTTTCGTTTAAGTCGCTTGTTCCTACGCGTCCGATCTAAAACGAATGGCCCTGATCTATTTGACCACAAAGTGGCGGCGCTGGCGGCGGTGGTTGGCGGCGGCGCGCTTAGACGGTGCGCTCGCCGGTGATTTAGGAGGCAAGGGGAGCAGAGGGGTAGCTCACCAGAATCGCTGAAGCCTGCTGATGCTCAACGTTGTGGCAGCTCGTCGAGGGGCGCGCGGGTTCGTCTTTAATTGCTCACCGGAGTTGATCTAGGCCTCGGTGCGGTCAGACGTCGACAGGGGCGAGGCTATGGGTCCTGCGCGACTAGTTGGCGAGTACCTGGATGATCACAAGGCACAGGCGAACAAAATGGTGTGAGGCTCTGGTCAAGGCGCGCACGGGTTCAGGCGATGTGGCTTACCGGAGTTGTCTGCAGACGGCAGTGCTGTCAGTTAAGGTCGTTGTCGGCGCTGTGAGGCACGCGCGAGCGAGCTGGGGATGCAGAGAGATGCGCCAGGGCTTGGGGAGGATGTGAGCTTGGTCGGGGAGGCAAGGGGCGATGCGGTGCCGCCGGAATTGGCCGAGAACGTCGTCGGAGACGGCGGCGGTGCAGAAGAAACTTGAGACAGCCTGGTGGCTCTCGAGGCGTGGTGTTTGGGGGAAATGGAAGAGGAGAAAGAGGGGATTTATCACGCGTGATCACTGCGAGGTTTAATCGCGGCATTAAGGAGAATTGACGACGCGAAATCAGTGGCAGAGACGGGAGAAGAATTGGTCGCGGGGTTGAAGACGGTGAGCTGGAGGAGTGGGGTCCGCTGGTCAGTGAGAAAGGGAGTGAGGGGACGGGGTCCACTTGTCATCGTCTGCGTGGGTCAGTAAGTTGGTGTCAACCGTTTTCTTCGGGAGGGAGAGAAACAGGGCTGCGAGTGGGCTTATTGGGCTGGCTCAGTTGGGTCAGGTCCAATTCACATTTTTTTTTCTGTCTGAAACCTTTTTCTTTTTCCAATACTAATTTCTGTTTTGGAAATTCAAACAAACAAATCAAACACTTCCAAACTTGTATTGAGTTTTGGTTCTGTTTGACAACATAAACCAAAGTTCCAAAATAAAATAAAATAATTTTATTCTTTTTAGGATCTATTTAATAATTAAATAAAATAGACCTTTAATTATTAATTCAAAATAGGTTTTGATTTATTTAATAAAATCTCCATTTGAAATCCAAATATTTTCAAAACCAAATCAGTAGGTTTTATTTGAAAATAAAAGATACTTGAAATACTTGTTTAAAACAAAATAACATTTTTATTTTAGGTTCCATTAATAATTAAATTAAATGGACTTTAGTTATTAAATTAAATAGGATTTGTTTTATTTAAAATCTTTTTTTGAAATCTAAATAAAACCAAAATACTTCAGTAGGTTTTATTTGAGAATATAAAATACTTGGAAACTTATTTAAAATAATAAATAAGTTTTTGTGTTTATTTAAAATGGGAAAAGCCTTTACTTAAATAAAAAAATGGATATTAAATCCTTATTATTTTATTTAAATAAACCTTTACTATTTTTAATCAAAACAAAACATTTTATTTCAAAATATTGGCCAAGGTTTAATTTGGCTCTATAAAATAATCTTTATTTATAAATCTATTCTTTTTCATTTGAAAACCAAATCTTTTTATTAAAAGATCCAAAATAGTAATTTCACTTATTCAAAATATTTTCTTTAATAATTGTTTAACTTTTAAAATCCCTTTAGGATTTGTTTGATCAAAAGGGTTTGAAGGTTTCCAATTGGAATCAAAAGTTTCTTCTCACCCTGAAAATCAACAAAGTTTTATTTTATTCATTTATTTTTCACATTACAAGATTTGGAAAATCTTGGGATGTGACAGGCTACCACCCTTAAAATAAATCTCGTCCCGAGATTCGGGAAGGCTAGGGGTTACAAGTAGGCTCAAAACAACTAGGGTACTACCACCCTTAAAAATTTTCCAACTAAATTACATATTGGCCTTCTTGGGATCCTGGGGAAACTTCTCTGAGCAGATGTTTGCATAGTGGCCTAGCTCCTTGCATTTGAAACATGTGACAAGGCTGAGATCCCTCATAGGCTTATTTATCTTGTGTTTCATCTTTTCTGGACAGTTGCTTGCATAATGTCCTAGCTCTTTGCATTTGTTGCACCACACTTGGCTAATATCTTTCTTTTCCTTGGGTAACAATTCTTCTTGTTTGTTTCCTTGGTTCTTCTTATTTTCTGGGCAATCACTAGCATAATGTCCCATTTCCTTAAATTTATGACATTGCACATGACTTTTGTCCTTCTTTTGCTTTTTGGGTTTCTCCAAAGCTAGGAGTGCATCTAGTTCATGTTCCTCAAGGGTGGGAAATCTTTCTCTCTTCTTGGGGCATTTTCTAGAGATATGATCTTCTTCTTCACAATTAGGGAATTGATCTTCATGTTCCTTAGATGCATGATCCTTGTCTCCACAAGTATTGCTAGCTTGGGTTCCTTCTAGAATAGCATCTTTGTCATCCTTGTTGTCATTAGCTCTTTGGGAAAAGTTTTCTCTCATGTTGATCATTTGAGTAACCAATCCTTGCAACAATTGGGATTGAAGTTTCAAAATCCTTTGTATGGCTGGGTCTAGTCCATTGTTGTTGGCTAAAAGTTGAGTTGTCTCTTGGCTCAACTGGTTTTGGGTTGCTATAAGTTCTCTCATGTTGTCCTTTTGGTTGTTGTTGTTGTCATCAACCTTGATGTTGGAGTTTCTTGGAGAAGTCATCTGTTTGGATTGGTTTGGGATTAGAATAGGCAAAAAGATTTCTAAGTAAGGGTTCTATTCACACATCACAATTCACACAAGCAATGTGCAATCAATCTCAAACAACTTTGCACTCAAACAACAAAGTTCAAGCACATACTTAGGCAACCAAAAATATTTTTGTTACACCACATAAGTTGGTGTGTTTGTCTTAATTAAAATATGGTGGTCCATCTATATGGTTTACTTGTGATCTTTCCATCATTCTTGATTGCTTCCTCTTACATGTGATCATGGTTCCTTGGGAAAAATCCTTGGTCACAAAGCTTCAAGTGATGTAGACTCCTTCTAACTTTTGCATTCCCTCAGTCTCTAAATCTTGAGCAAGATTTCCTTGTCTCACTTGTAGTCCTTAGTGGTATCCAAGTTGGAAGTCCTTGGTGAATATGCTGAAGATGTTGAAGTCATTAGAGTTGAAGAAGTTGAAGTCATTAGAGTTGAAGATGTTGAAGAAGTCCTTTGCACATGGTGTAGTCTTGGGCCATGGGTAGGTTTTTCCATCAAGTTGAAGTAGAAGATATAGAGTTGAAACCAAAATGGTTGAGGAAAGAGTTTTCAAGTTTGTTTGTAAATAAGTTTTGGAACAAATACAACTCCTATTTTTCTAAGGGGTTTTTGTCCAATCCTAGGGTTACAAATCCTACAGGCAACACAATGCTCTGATACCATCTATAAAGGGAGTGTCCCAACCTTTACACAATATAAGGTGGAGTCCCCTGTGTTTACAATGCTAGTCCCTGGATCAATAGCTAGCATCCACAGTTAAGATGTAATATCAAGAAACAAAGGTCATAATATGACTTTATAACCAGGAATAACATAATTTTATTACATCATACATAGCTCATTTGGCTATTACATTACATTGCAGCAGAATATCTATAAGCATGGGGTCCTTCATCTTCAAAGTGCCACAGGCAGACATGTTGGTTGTAGACTTTGTAATCCTAATCAATCAATCTTCACTAAAAACAATCAAACCTGCAACATAACAAGTTACAGCCACAAGGGTCAATACATTTGAATTGTATTGGCAAGTGATACTATGGTAGTTTAGTGGAGTCTATCATCTATATGCATTTGGCTAGGTGGAGTTGAGGCTTGCATTGCTCAAAATAGATCTTTCCCTAACATTTGAAAACACTAAGTTTTTGCTTAACAAAATCATTTTTCTCAATCAAAGATTGAAGATCCTTTAACCCTTGTTCAAACCACAAGTTTTTAACTTAGAAATTTGAATGATGAGATTCTTGATTGCTTCCATGTCTTGATGCTCAAATTGTCCTTTACCAGGGACATGGCTAAGAACTTAGATTTTACACTCTGCAGAGGTGGTGCACTTTCCCCACAAGACTTGGTTTCCCAAGACAAGATCTTTCAGAAGCCTTCCCTTATACCAAAATGGACGCGCTCCAACCTATCAAACACTACCACCAACTGTCCATATGGCTAAGTTCTTGCAACCTATATGATCTAGGCAGAGCCCATAATGCCAAGTGGTTGCACTTGAAGCTTCTCAACATTTGACATCTCAAATCTCTTTGTTCCTGGGTGGCCATCCACAAGTGAGATACACAAGGTCAACCATAGACATGGGCCTTGTGAACCACTCAACCAAAAACCACCAAGCAATTACCATTCCACCCAGGTGATTCATTGACTTAGTTGTTTTATTAAGAAAAACATAAGTCCTCAGACTTAGAAATTTTCCATAGTATGAATATATATTCCACCCTTGTTTTCTATTAGCTAGGCTAAGCTTGATAGTAGTAGGAATCTTAACTTAGGAAATGTTCCACTAAGGTTTTATCTACTAGGTTTCCTATAGCAAGGTTTATACTTAGCAAAATTCCATGCAAGTTTTACTTAGAGAAAATCACTAATGCATAGTGAAAGTAATGGGACAAAAGTATGAAGCATCACTTGCCTTTTTGGTAGAGTATGGGTCCACTCCTTGTCCTTGCAACAATCACACTCTTCAAGTCACTACAATTCAATCAAGCAAGGCACAAACTCAATCTACCAATCAAGCAAAACATCACATAAAATGACAAAGTCAAAGTAATGCATGCAAGCATGCCAAGCTTTGTTTTGTTTGAAAAAGTGGTTCCTAATGGGTCATAAACATTTGAAAACACCTATTGGGCATTTTGTAAAGTGGCAAAGTCATTTGCAAAGGTTTCACTTCAAAAACCATTTTCAAAACAAAGTATCATTTTATGTGGTGTAGAATTATTTTTACTAAGGCATTAATCTATAGGGTTCACCAAATAAGTTTTCAAACCATTAAAATTGGTGTTTGGGGTCAGAGAGTTTAAAACAAAACATTTTCCAAAGGTTTTCTTTCAAAATCATTTTTAATAAATAAACCACATTTCTATTTGACTAGAAATGGTTTTAAATCTAAGAATCATTCTTTTCCTTCACCAAATACATTTTTGAAACCACAAAGTGTTTCCTAATGTTAGTAGGTTCAAATCACACCATTTGCCAATGTTTTTATCCCCAAAATCATTTTTGAATAATTTTTACATTCTAAACAAGCATACAAATGTTTCTGCAAAAACAAACATTTTTCCAGACGCTTTTTACTAAACAAAAGGCATGGTTGGCTAGGGCTTGTTCCACTGATTCCAATGATATAAAGTTTGCAAAATTTGGACGTGTGGAACTAAAGTTATGGAATTTACAAAATTGAATCTCTAATAGACACATTTCTGTTTTTAAACAAAGCACTGGACATGTGGGCTGTTCTGATTCGTCGAAAACGGTTCGTGCGGATCAAGCGTTGCGAGGCGTTGGATTAAAATGAGATCGTGCGGCATAGATCAGTTCTCACCCTTTCATTTAAGTCGCTTGTTCCTACGCGTCCGATCTAAAACGAATGGCCCTGATCTATTTGACCACAAAGTGGCGGCGCTGGCGGCGGTGGTTGGCGGCGGCGCGCTCAGACGGTGCGGTCGCCGTTGATTTAGTAGGCAAGGGGAGCAGAGGGGTAGCTCACCAGAATCGCTGAAGCCTGCTGATGCTCAACGTTGTGGCAGCTCGTCGAGGGGCGCGCGGGTTCGTCTTTAATTGCTCACCGGAGTTGATCTGGGCCTCGGTGCGGTCAGACATCGACGGGGGCGAGGCTATGGGTCCTGCGCGACTAGTTGGCGAGTACCTGGATGATCACAAGGCACAGGCGAACAAAATGGTGTGAGGCTCTGGTCAAGGCGCGCACGGGTTCAGGCGATGTGGCTTACCGGAGTTGTCTGCAGACGGCAGTGCTGTCAGTTGAGGTCGTTGCTGGCGCTGTGAGGCACGCGCGAGCGAGCTAGGGATGCAGAGAGATGCGCCAGGGCTTGGGGAGGATGTGAGCTTGGTCGGGGAGGCAAGGGGCGATGCGGTGCCACCGGAATTGGCCGAGAACCTCGTCAGAGACGGCGGTGGTGCAGAAGAAACTTGAGACAGCCTGGTGGCTCTCGAGGCGTGGTGTTTGGGGGAAATGGAAGAGGAGAAAGAGGGGATTTATCACGCGTGATCACTGCGAGGTTTAATCGCGGCATTAAGGCGAATTGACGACGCGAAATCAGTGGCAGAGACGGGAGAAGAATTGGTCGCAGGGTTGAAGACGGTGAGCTGGAGGGGTGGGGTCCGCTGGTCAGTGAGAAAGGGAGTGAGGGGACGGGGTCCACTTGTCATCGTCTGCGTGGGTCAGTAAGTTGGTGTCAACCGTTTTCTTCGGGAGGGAGAGAAACAGGGCTGCGAGTGGGCTTATTGGGCTGGCTCAGTTGGGTCAGGTCCAATTCACTTTTTTTTTCTGTCTGAAACCTTTTTCTTTTTCCAATACTAATTTCTGTTTTGGAAATTCAAACAAACAAATCAAACACTTCCAAACTTGTATTGAGTTTTGGTTATGTTTGACAACATAAACCAAAGTCCCAAAATAAAATAAAATAATTTTATTCTTTTTAGGATCTATTTAATAATTAAATAAAATAGACCTTTAATTATTAATTCAAAATAGGTTTTGATTTATTTAATAAAATCTCCATTTGAAATCCAAATATTTTCAAAACCAAATCAGTAGGTTTTATTTGAAAATAAAAGATACTTGAAATACTTGTTTAAAACAAAATAACATTTTTATTTTAGGTTCCATTAATAATTAAATTAAATGGACTTTAGTTATTAAATTAAATAGGATTTGTTTTATTTAAAATCTTTATTTGAAATCTAAATAAAACCAAAATAATTCAGTAGGTTTTATTTGAGAATAATACTTGGAAACTTATTTAAAATAATAAATAAGTTTTTGTGTTTATTTAAAATGGGAAAAGCCTTTACTTAAATAAAAAAATTGGATATTAAATCCTTATTATTTTATTTAAATAAACCTTTACTATTTTTAATCAAAACAAAACATTTTATTTCAAAATATTGGCCAAGGTTTAATTTGGCTCTATAAAATAATCTTTATTTATAAATCTATTCTTTTTCATTTGAAAACCAAATCTTTTTATTAAAAGATCCAAAATAGTAATTTCACTGATTCAAAATATTTTCTTTAGTAATTGTTTAACTTTTCAAATCCCTTTAGGATTTGTTTGATCAAAAGGGTTTGAAGGTTTCCAATTGGAATCAAAAGTTTCTTCTCACCCTGAAAATCAACAAAGTTTTATTTTATTCATTTATTTTTCACATTACAAGATTTGGAAAATCTTGGGATGTGACATCTGTTTTGACAAATTTGTGCCATCATTTGCATTTGCCTCTTACAGAAGCTTTTGTTTTGATGGGTTTTCAGTTGAAGTGTGTACCAAAAGGTTTATTGTTTTTGCTTACACTAATGTTTTCATTGAGTTTGTGCAAGGGTTTTGTATGAAGGAAATTCTCAGGAGAAGGAGAAAAGGAATCTGCAGAGTTCGTCTTTGAATAGGTAAAAGTGGTGAAAACAGAAGGTTCGTGAAACCCCAATATTTTTATATTTTTGATGTTTTTAATACATAAGGAAGACTACGAGAGGGAACTGAAGAGGAAATGGAGTCCGGGGTGGACAAACCCACCCAGGCGTGGGCCCAGCCTGGCCGTGCCTGAGGGGGTGTGCCACCCTCGAACTCCGTCTCCGCCTCGTTTCCATGTCGGTACCTTCCTTATGCCTTGAAACTTCGTAATATATAACCCCCCGGATCCCCCGAGGTTCATGCATTGTGTTCTCGTCGTGTTTTCATTTCAATCTATTTTGTCGGGAGATCTTCTCAAGTTTAGAGCACCATGGCCTCCGCCAACAACAAAGGCAAGAAGCCCGTGGAGATAAAGTTGGAAGAACAAACCGCCGCATGAACAAGGGGAAGGAAACCTACTTTTGTAGGAGCAATTAACACTACGGATGCTTTTTCTCGTCACATGCAGGGAATCATAGCCTTTGGTCCAGACTTCAGATACTGCCCCGAGGCAGCGGAAGCCCTTCGAACCACTGATGAGTTTTGTGAAAGATACCGTGCTTTGAGGATAAATGTGGATGAACTTCAAGAGGAGAATAACAAGCTTCGTAAGATGCTGGAGGGTTTTCTTATCCTAAACAAGGGGGCAACACCACCACCGAAGGAGTAATTCATCATCAGGTTTGGCATCCCCTTGGCTTGTTCCAAGCTTGGGGGAGTGCCGCGGTATCACCACCATTATATTTTTTCTTTTACCTTTTTAGTGGATTCATATCTATGGTAGAGAGGTTATCTTATAGTTTGGTTTGCATGTGGAAGTATCTCTCCTTTAGTTGATTATCTATGTATCCCTTGGTGTGAGTGCCTTTATTGGAATATTAATGAGAAGTCTCATCTTTTACTTTTTGCACTTCTTATTTTAGTTTGCAATCTCTATTATATGATGGATCTTGTTGATCAGTATTGAAACCACTTTGGGAGCATCAAGTGGATCTAAATTGGTTTTGGCAAATCAAGTTCTGGTCAGTAGCAATACTTTTTTGTAGGGTTTCGTAGCATGGAAAACAAAAAATTTCTACCGCATACAAACAAACAAGCCAAGATCGATCTACTAGATTGCAGCAACGAGTCAATGGAATAACTCACCCTCGAAGATTCCAAAGTGTTTAATGAGAGCGGATTCTCGTGGGTGATGTAGTCGTACTCTTCCCGATCTCAAGATCGCGTAGACGATCCTTCCGGCGCTGCGTTCCGGCAGCGCTCCCGCAGTCGGTCACACGTTCGGTACTCGACGAAGACCTTCCTCTCCCTTGTTCCAGCAGGCAGCGGAGGTTGTAGCACTCTCCTCGCGATTCCGGCAGCACAACGACGTGGTACCGGAAGTAGTGGGGAGATCTCGCAGGGCTTCGCCTTAAGCCGGAGCGAGTATGGTGGACTATGAGAGAGCCCTCGGTGATCTAGGGTTTAGACACACCAAGGATGGGGCAAGCCGGTGGCTAGGGTTTAGCTAGGCGGTGGCAGCAGGAGGTGGCGGCGACGGGGCTAGGGTTTTGGGTGGAGATCTTGTGTGCTAGGAGGGACAGCCCTGCCCCTCCTTATATAGGTGGAGGGGCCGCGCCAGGGGAGGGGAGTCCCTCCCCAACTCGGTTTCCCAAGGTGTCGGCGGTGGAGGGGAGGAACTCCTCCCCAACTCAGTTTCCACCTTCCCCTCCACTTCCCAAAATAGCCGTTTGACTTTTCAAATTGGCGTTTGACTTTTCAAACTATGATTTGATTAAACCCTTTATTTTGTTCAGCGATGACACCTAGTACATGATGCAATCATTCCAACTTGGTATGACACATTCATGTACCCTTCCCCTTCGTAGTGCCGGACATTCCGGAACCTTCTAGAACATTCCCGATGAAAACACCGGAACCATTCTCCAACCCCGAAATAGGACTTTCCTTATATGAATCTTATTCTCCGGACCATTCCGGATCTCCTCGTGATATCCCGAATCCCATCCGAGACTCCGAACAACATTCGGTCTCTTACTCATCATTCCATAACTACTCAAACAACGTTGAATCCTTAAGTGTGTCTCCCTACGGTTCGTGAATTATGCGAACATGATCGAGACACTTCTCCAAACAATAACCAACAGAGGAATCTGGAAATTCATATGGCTCCCACATATTTCAACGATTACTCTGTGATCAAATGAACCACTTACATACAATACCAATTTCCCTTTGTCTCATGATAGTTTACTTATCCGAGGTTATGATCGTCGGTATCTCTGCATACCTAGTTCAACCTCGTTACTGATAAGTACTCTTTTCTCGTTCCCGTGATAGGTGATCCCTTGTGAGCCAGTCACATGCTTGCAAGCTAATTGGATGACATTCCACCGAGAGGGCCCAGAGTATATCTATCCGTCATATGGATGGACAAATCCCACTCTTGATCCATGTGTCTCAACCAATACTTTCCGAACACTCAATGCCACCTTTATAGCCACCCAGTTACGGTGTGGTGTTTGATGTCATCAAAGCATCCTTCCGGTGAAGGTTATATGCATGATCTCATGATCGAAGGAATTAGGTTACTATGTATCAGAAAGCATATAGCAATTGAACTATTAAAATGACTTGATCTTTATGCTACGCTTATCTATAGGAGTATGTCCACCATATCATTCTCCTAACGATATGATCTTGTTGTTAATAACATCTCAATGTTCATGATAGGAAAACCACAATCATTTATTAACCAACAAGCTAGTATTATAAAGAGGCTTTACTAGGGACTCTATTTTAGTTTACAAATCACACAAGTATTAATGTTTGCTTGTTAATACTATTATAGCATGAATGTAAACATTTATCATAAACACAAAGATATAATAATAACCACATTTATTATTGCCTCTAGGGCATATCTCCAACAGTCTCCCACTTGCACTAGAGTCATCTAATCTAGATTACATGGTAATATACCGAACACCCATGGCAGTTTGGTGCTGGTCATGTTTTGCCCTCGGGAGAGGTTTAGTCAACGGATCCGCCACATTCAGATCTGTGTGTACTTTGCAAATCTTTATATCCCCATCTTGGATATGTTCTCGAATAGCGTGAAAATGTAGCTTGATGTGCTTCAGCTTCTTGTGTGACCTTGGTTCTTGCGCATTGGCTATGGCGCCCATGTTATCACAGTAGATAGACATTGGGTCCAGCGCACTAGGAACCACACCCAGCTCTGTAATGAACTCTTTCATCCATATCGCTTCTTGTGAAGCCTCCGAAGCAGCCATGTATTCCGATTCAGTTGAAGATCTCGCCACAACGCTTTGCTTTGCACTCCTCCAGCTAACTGCTGCACCATTCAAAATAAATACGTATCCAGATTGTGATTTAGAATCATCCGGATCGGTGTTCCAACTAGCATCGGTGTAACCATTAACAACGAGCTGTTCATCACCTCCATAAGAAAGAACCATATCCTTAGTTCTTCTCAAGTACTTAAGGATGTTTTTGACCGCTGTCCAATGATCCACTCCTGGATCACTTTGATATCTGCTAGTCAAACTAACAACATATGCAATGTCGGGTCTAGTACATAGCATGGCATACATTAGAGATCCTATGGCTGAGGCATAGGGAGTCTTACTCATCCTTTCTCTATCTTCTGCCGATGTCGGACTTTGAGTTTTACTCACGGTCGTATTGGGCAACATGGGCAAGAACCCTTTCTTGCTATCTTCCATTCCAAACCTCTTTAGAACTTTGTCCAAATATGTACTCTGTGACAATGATATTTGGCGTTTCGATCTATCTCTGTAAATCTTTATGCCTAATATGTAAGCTGCTTCTCCAAGATCCTTCATTGAAAAACTATTATTCAAATATTCCTTGACACTATTAAGAAGGTCTACATCATTCCCAATCAACAATATGTCATCTACATATAGTATTAAGAATGCTACAGAGCTCCCACTCACTTTCTTGTAAATACAAGCTTCTCCATAAGTTTGTATAAAACCAAAACTTTTGATTACCTTATCAAAACGTTGATTCCAACTTCGGGATGCTTGCTTCAATCCATAGATGGACCGTTGAAGTTTGCATACCTTGTTAGCATCTTTAGGATCGACAAAACCTTTGGGTTGCATCATATACAACTGTTCATCAATGTCTCCATTGAGGAATGCTGTTTTGACATCCATCTGCCATATCTCATAATCATAATATGCAGCGATTGCTAACATAATCCTCACAGACTTTAGCTTCGCTACTGGTGAGAAAGTCTCATCGTAGTCAACTCCTTGAATTTGTCGAAATCCTTTTGCGACAAGTCGAGCTTTATAGACAGTAACATTACCATCAGCATCTGTTTTCTTCTTGAAAATCCATTTGTTCTCGACAGCCTTCCGGCCATCCGGTAAGTCCACCAAAGTCCATACTTGGTTTTTGTACATGGATCCAATCTCGGATTTCATGGCTTCTTGCCATTTATTGGAATCTGGGCTCATCATTGCTTCCTCATATGTCGCAAGGTCATCGGTGTTGTCCACCAACATGACACTCATAACGGGATCATACCAATCAGGAGTGGTACGAGTTCTCGTTGACCTCCGAGGCTCTGTAGCAACTTCAACCGAAGTTTCATGATCACCATCATTAGCTTCCTCTCTTATTGGTGCAGGCACCACAGGAACTTCTTCCGGTGCTGCGCTACTCGCAATTTCGAGAGAAGGTTCGACAACCTCGTCGAGTTCTACTTTCCTTCTAGTCACTTCTTTCGAGAGAAATTCCTTCTCTAGAAAGGATCCATTCTTGGCAACAAAGATTTTGCCTTCGGATCTATGATAGAAGGTATACCCAATAGTTTCCTTCGGGTATCCTATGAAGACGCATTTTTCCGCTTTGGGTTCTAGCTTGTCCGGCTGTAACTTCTTTACATAGGCTTCGCATCCCCAAACTTAAGGGAACAACAATCTAGTTTTCTTCCCAAACCATAATTCATACGGTGTCGTTTCAACGGATTTAGATGGTGCCCTATTTAAAGTGAATGCGGCTGTTTCTAATGCATAACCCCAAAATGATAGCGGTAAATCTGTAAGTGACATCATAGAACGAACCATATCTAAGAGAGTTCGATTACGACGTTCGGACACACCATTACGCTGTGGTGTTCCCGGCGGTGTCAACTGTGAAAGTATTCCGCATTTCTTCAAATGCTCGCCAAACTCGTAACTTAGATATTCACCTCCACGATCAGAACGTAGAAATTTAATCTTCTTGTTACGTTGATTCTCTACCTCACTTTGAAACTCCTTAAACTTCTCGAAAGTTTCGGACTTATGTTTCATGAAATAGATATACCCATATCTACTCAAATCATCCGTGAAGGTAAGAACATAACGATAACCACTGCGCGATGCTACACTCATTGGACCACACACATCGGTATGTATGATTTCCAATAAGTCCGTAGCTCGCTCCATCATACCAGAAAATGGAGTCTTAGTCATTTTACCCATCAGACATGCTTCGCATCTTTCAAGTGATTCGAAATCAAGTGATTCAAGAAGTCCATCGGAATGGAGTTTCTTCATACACTTCACTCCAATGTGACCAAGACGACAGTGCCACATATAGGTCGATTTATCGCTCGATTTCAAACGTTTAGCCTCAATGTTATTAATATGTGTATTTCCACTATCGAGATTCAACAAGAATAGACCATCTATTAAAGGTGCATGTGCATAAAACATATTACTCATACAAATTGAACAACCATTATTCTCGGACTTAAACAAGTAACCGTCTCACAATAAACAAGATCCCGATATAATGTTCATGCTTAACGCAGGCACCAAATAACAATTATTTAAGTATAAAACTAATCCTGATGGTAGATGAAGAGGTAGCGTGCCGACCGCGATCACATCAACCTTTGATCCGTTTCCCACGCGCATCGTCACCTCGTTCTTCGCTAGCTTCCGTTTATTCTGCAGCACCTGTTTCGAGTTACAAATATGAGCAACCGAACCAGTATCAAATACCCAGGCACTACTACGAGTACTAGTGAGATACACATCAATAACATGTATATCAGATATACCTTTCTTCTTGATGTTGCCGTTCTTCAAATCCGCCAAGTACTTTGGGCAATTCCGCTTCTAGTGACCTTCTCCCTTGCAGTAAAAGCACTCAGTTTCAGGCTTAGGTCCAGCCTTGGTCTTCTTCGCCGGTGTGGTAACTTTCTTACCACCCTTCTTGAAGTGTCCCTTCTGCTTAGACTTGCCTTTCTTGAATTTGGTGGTCTTATTGACCAACAACACTTGGTGCTCTTTCTTGATCTCCACTTCTGCAGACTTTAAGATAGCAAACAGTTCTGGCAACTGCTTGTTCATGTTCTGCATGTTGTAGTTCATCACAAAGTTCTTGTAACTTGGTGGTAGTGATTGGAGGACACGGTAAATCCCCAAAGCATTAGGAATCACTATACCCAATCTTTGAAGTTTGTTTGCGTGCCCAGACATCTTAAGCACATGCTCACTGACGGAGCTGCCCTCTTCCATCTTGCAGTTAAAGAACTTTTCAGAAGCCTCATAACTTTCAATTGCCGCATGAGTCTCAAAGATCAATTTGAGATCCTCGACAATATCATATGGGTCTGAATTCTCAAACCTTTTCTGAAGCTCCGATTCCAAACCATACAAGATAGCACACTGAACTATGGAGTACTGATTCTTCCGAGCGAGGTAAACATTCTTTACTTCATCGGAAGCATCAGCTGCAGGTGGGTCACCCAGCGGTGCATCCAGCACATAGGTCAAATTACCAGCTGTGAGGACAATCCTCAATTTGCGGAACCAATCCGCGAAGTTGCTTCCATTGTTTTTCAACTTTTCTTTCTCTAGGAACGCATTAAAATTGATGGTAGGGGCTGCCATTGATCTACAACATATTTGCAATAGTTTAGACTAAGTTTATGACAAATTGAGTTCAAATTAATGATAAAGTTAATCTAGGTGAACTCCCACTCAAAACAATATCCCTCACATTGTTTTAGTGATCACACGAACCAAATCAACCAACATCAACATCGATCATCACGAGAGTTGATATAGTTTCAATGGCGAACAATCGTCATGTTCATCATATCTACTATATGATTCATGCTTTACCTTTCGGTGATCCGTGTTCCGAGACCATGTCTGTACATGCTAGGCTCGTCAAGATCAAACCTTAGTTTCTGCATGAGCAAATCTGGCTTGCTCACGTTGTATACACTTGCAGAATCTAACACACCCGATCATCACGTGGTGCTTCGAAACAACAAGCTTTAGCAACGGTGCTAACTAAGGGTGAACACTTTATGACTTGAAATTCATGTGCATGAGGGATCATCTTATAATGCTACCGTCGTCTACTAAGCAATACAAGATGCATAAAGGATTAACATCACATGCAATTCAAAATATGTGATATGATATGGCCTTTCTTCTTTGTGCTTCCGATCTCCATCTTCAAGCATGAACATGATCTCCATCATCACCGGCATTGCATCAAGGTCAATGACGCTTCTCCATGGTTGTCGTCCACCGGCTTCAACTATTACAACTACTTTGAATAGACACGCGGGTCTTAACATAAATTAAAGAGAACCATATGGCTCCTACCGGTTGCCAACTTACAATAAGGAACATTGCATACATCAAATATAATCACAATCATGGCCATATCACATCACTGCACACCCTTGCAAAACAAAGTTAGACGCCTCTACTTTCTTTGCATGTTTTACGTGGTTTGGGGCTTTCAATAAGTGTCGTTCTAACTTACGAACAAGAACCACAACATTGATACTAGTATTGTTGATCACCCGTTGTAAATTGGATCTTAACTATGCTAGGAGAAACAGGCACCCGCAAAGCCACTTATGCAATACAAGTTGCATGTCAAGCGTGGAGCAAGTCTCATGAACGATGTCATGTAAGGTTAGCCCGGGCCGCTTCATCCCAACATACCGCAAGATGCAAAGTACACAAGAAGCAATCGACAATAAAAGTATCAACGCCCACAATGACCATTGTGTTCTACTCGTGCAACAGATCTACATATAGACACGGCTCTGATACCACTGTAGGGTTTCGTAGCATGGAAAACAAAAATTTTCTATCGCATACAAACAAACAAGCCAAGATCTATCTACTAGATTGTAGCAACGAGTCGATGGAATAACTTACCCTCGAAGATTCCAAAGTGTTTAACGAGAGAGGATTCTCGTGGGTGATGTAGTCGTACTCTTCCCGATCTCAAGATCGCGTAGACGATCCTTCCGGCGCTGCGTTCCGGCAGCGCTCGCGCAGTCGGTCACACGTTAGGTACTCGACGAAGACCTTCCTCTCCCTTGTTCCAGCAGGCAGCGGAGGTTGTAGCACTCTCCTCGCGATTCCGGCAGCACAACGGCGTGGTACCGAAAGTAGAGGGGAGATCTCGCAGGGCTTCGCCTTAAGCCGGAGCGAGTATGGTGGAGTATGAGAGAGCTCCTCGGCGATCTAGGGTTTAGACACACCAAGGAGGAAAGGCTAGAGCTGGCGGCTAGGGTTCTGGGACACCCCAAGTCGGCGGCTAGGGCAAAAACCCTAGGGGGCGGCGGCGGCTATGGTGGTAGGCGCCAAGCTAGGGTTTGAGGAAAGGTACTTGTGTGTGCTAGGAGGGAGCCCTGCCCCTCCTTATATAGGTGGAGGGGCCGGCGACCAAGGGGAGGGAGGGGAGTCCCTCCCCAACTCGGCTAGGATGGTGCGCCGTCTTGGGTAGGAGGACTCCCTCCCCAACTCGGTTTCACCCCCTCCTCCTCTTTTCCACTTTCCAAATTTAGCCGTTTGACTTTTCAATTTAGCTATTTGACTTTTCAAACTAGGATTCGATTAATCCTTTATTTGGAACAACGATGACACTTAGTACATGATGCAATCATACCAACTTTGATACAACACATTCATGTACCCTTCCCCTCCGGAGTGCCGGACATTTCGGAACCTTCTAGAACATTCCCGATGAAAACACCGGAATCATTCCCGAACTCCGAAACGGGACTTTCCTTATATGAATCTTATTCTCCGGACCATTCCGGATCTCCTCGTGATATCCCGGATCCCGTCCGAGACTCCAAACAACATTCGGTCTCTTTCTCATAATACCATAACTACTCAAACAACGTCGAATCCTTAAGTGTGTCTCCCTACGGTTCGTGAATTATGCGGACATGATCGAGATACTTCTCCGAACAATAACCAATAGAGGAATCTGGAAATTCATATGGCTCCCACATATTTCTACGATTACTTTGCGATCGAATGAACCACTTACATACGATACCAATTTCCCTTTGTCTCACGATAGTTTACTTATCCGAGGTTATGATCGTCGGTATCTCTGCATACCTAGTTCAACCTCGTTACTGATAAGCACTCTTTTCTAATTGGATGACATTCCACCGAGAGGGCCCAGAGTATATCTATCCGTCATATGGATGGACAAATCCCACTCTTGATCCATGTGTTTCAACCAATACTTTCCGAACACTCAATGCCACCTTTATAGCCACCCAGTTACGGTGTGGTGTTTGATGTCATCAAAGCATCCATCCGGTAAAGGTGATATGCATGATCTCATGGTCGAAGGAATTAGGTTACTATGTATCAGAAAGCATATAGCAATTGAACTATTGAAATGACTTGATCTTTATGCTACTCTTATCTATAGGAGTATGTCTATCATATCATTCTCCTAACGATATGATCTTGTTGTTGATAACATCTCAATGTTCATGACAGGGAAACCACAATCATTTATCAACCAACAAGCTAGTGATGTATAGAGGCTATACTAGGGACTTCAAATTAAGTTTACAAATCACACAAGTATCAATGTTTCCTTGTTAATACTATTATAGCATGAATGTAAACATTTATCATAAACACAAAGATATAATAATAACCACATTTATTATTGCCTCTAGGGCATATCTCCAACAGATAGGCGGCGCGGTTTGGGAGTGGGGCGCCGGGTATGAGGTCGATGCGGTGCTCGATTCCACGAAGAGGAGGAAGGCCATGAGGAAGCTCTTCGGGGAATACATCTTGGAATTCCTGCAAAATAGCCATCAAAGAAGGAGGAACATTTGTCAAGTCGTTAGTTCCTTGCGCTAGTCCCTTGCATACAAGGACATAGTGCAAGATGGATGGGTTGTTCCGCACTTCTCTCATCTCACTTTTGGTGGCAAGAAGAACACTCTTAGTTTTTCCACTCGAGTTTGGCTTGTAGCTCTCACTCACTATGGTGTGGTTCTCTCGCTCACCACTCTTCTCACAAGGTGCTTTTGTGTATTGCGCCCTCGCTAAAGCCTTTGCATTGTCCGCAATTATTTGGCTAGGAGTCATTGGTTGCAACACACAAGTTTTATCAAGCCATTTGAAGGTTTAAGTGTTTGAGTGACCATTATGCAAAGCACGCTTGTCATATTGCCACGGCCTTCCGAGCGACATATGGCAAACCGTCATTGGGACCACGTCACATTCCACCGTGTCCTTGTAGTGCCCAATTGACAACGTCACCGAGACGGTGTGCTTGATCTTGACGGATCCTTGGTCACTTAGCGATTGGATATGGTAGGGGTGTTTATGCGGATGGAGGGTGAGATTGAGTTTCTCACACAATTCCGTACTTGCAAGGTTGTGGCAACTCCCTCCATCGATGACAACTTTGATGGAGTTCCCATTGATGCCGACACGAGTTTGGAAGATGTTCGAGCGTTGGTCTTCATTCTCATTGACTTGGGTAGTCAAGACCCTTGTGACTACAAGCGATGGACTTGCGTCATGCTCACACACAAGAAGTTCTTGGTCCTCTTCCAAATGTTGCCTTGCCATGGCTTCCTTGACCCTTGCATCAAACTCTTCCTCACTCAAGTATTCTTCATCGCCGTTGTCATGAATGAACAAAACTTTCTTGTTCCCACATGCGTTCGACTTGTGCCCTTTGCCTCCACACTTGTAGCATTCACCATTGAATGGTTGATCATCCCTTGTGTGTTTGCCACTTGGGGGCTGTTTTCCTTGAGGGAGAGTTGGCTTGAAGGGAAGCTTGGTGGTACTTGAGGAGCTTCCACTTGGTGTTGTTGGAGTAGTGGTTGGTGCCTGCTTGAAGGTGAAGTACGTCTTTGGCTTGTTGTACTTGATGTCCTCTTGCACTTGACGCTCGGCCTTCGATGCGATGTGCACAAGCTCAACCATGTTGTTGTACTTTTGGAACTCGGTGATGCGCTTGATGGGATGGTTCAAGCCATTGAGGAAACGTGCCATTGTTTGTTCATCTCGATCTTCAATGTTGGCACGGATCATGTTGAGCTCCATTTGATTGAAGTACTCTTCCACGGTCTTTGTCCCTTGACTAAGCGTTTGAAGCTTGTTGAAAAGGTCACGCGTGTAGTGTGAAGGAACAAAGCGGGATCTCATATGAGCCTTCATATCTTGCCAAGTTGCGATTGGAGCCTCTTCTTTTGCTTCGCGAGCGAGTTGGACTTGTTCCCACCAAAGGTTGGCATACTCATCAAACTCGAGGGAGGCCATGGCCATCATCTTCTCATTGCTATAGTTGTGCATGCGGAAGATCTTGTCGACCTTGAGTTCCCACGAGAGATATTCCTTGGGCTCATTGGAACCGGTGAACTTGGGCATGGTGAATTTGAGCTTGCCGAAAGTTTCTTCTCAATTGCGGTTCTGGTTGCGGCGGTTTCCATGATTTGGGCGGTCATCATCATCATCCGAGCTCTCATGTCTTACTTGGTGATGGTTGCGTTGCTCTTGCGGTTGTTGAGGTGCCGCGTTTGGTGGTGGAACTTGGTTTTGGCAACGAGCTTGGGGAGCTTGCTCGTTTTGTTGGCGCGGTTGAGGACGAGGAGGAGGTTGATGGTTGTCGAGGTCCAAACCCAATAAGTTAGGTTCCTCCTGTGTTTACAATGCTAGTCCCTGGATCAATAGCTAGCATCCACAGTTAAGATGTAATATCAAGATACAAAGGTCATAATATAAATTTATAACCAGGAATAATATAAGTTTATTACATCAAACATAGCTCATTTGGCTATTACAATACATTGCAGCGGAATAATTATAATCATGGGTCCTTCATCTTCAAAGTGCCACAGGCAGATGTTGGTTGTAGACTTTGTAGTCCTAGTCAATCAAACAATCTTCATTTAAAAACAATCAACCTGCAACATTACAAGTTACAGCCACAAGGGTCAATACATTTTGAATTGTATTGGCAAGCTTCACTTCAATGTATAATATGAGTGGATCCTATCATTATATGCATATTTGGCTAAGTAGAGTTTAAAGCTTATTTGCATAAAGCAATATTTTATCCTATCTTTTCAAAAGGGTTTTAAAGTCCTTTGTCAAATTTCTTTTCCAAGTTCCTTGAACTCCTTGGTAGAAACTCAAGTGTTCAAATCCTTGTCAAAATCTCTTGAGCACCTTGGTAACCCCAAGTGCAACAAGTTTCATCAAAACTCATGAGTTCCTTGGTAACCCCAAGTACATCATGCTCTTGAGCACCTTGGTAACCCCAAGTGCAACAAGCTTTACAAAATCTCTTTGAATTCCTTGGTAGACACACAAGGGCATCAAGTTTTTATATTAGAAGTTGGAATGTCGAGATCTCCCATAGTTCAAACTTTAGTTGCTCAGTATTGTCCATAACCGGGGACACGGCTAAGTACTTAGATTTTATTAACTTCTGCAGAAGGAGTACACTTTACCCACATGTCACAATCCCATCTTGTTGCCACCAGTGGCCTACTGGATTAGTGCTCACCAAGATGGAGTACTGGCATATTGAGAATGTGACGAAGTCTTTCCAAAAGGTCCTCCCATACATCATTGCTAGCTTTGTCTTCAGCCCCCATGAAGCATTCCAGATCCCCATGTCCAGTAACTAAAGACAATGTATGGGTCTTCCTAATGTAATTGACTAAGCCAGAGCCATAATAGCATGTGGTTGTACACGAAAGCCACAATTGGAGAAGCATGTTTGATCCCTAAGTTTCCTAGGTGGTTTTCTTTTGGAGCACAACACAAAGTGATTGCCATAGACATGGTTCCCTTTTGTTGCCACCTTCTCCAAAACTTAAAGTATCCTCCACCTAGGTGGTTCATTGAGTCCTTGTTTTATTATGTAAAACACAAGTCCTTTTCTCAACCTTTGTAAAATCTCAACATGTATCTCTTTTTCAAATTATAGCATATAGCATGGCTAAGCATGTACAACTTTAATATTTTCACTAAGGAGTGTTTAGGAAATCCTATTAGGATTTAGCATAGCATAAGTACAGAAATATCCTTTCATGCATATTTTCAAAATCCACTAAGTATAATAAAAATAGTAGGATTTTTGTATGATAGTGTAACTTGCCTTTTTGGTAGGGAATGGGGGTTCACTCCTTGATCTTGCTAGTTTCACACTTTGCTAATTTCACTACAATCAATCAAGCAAAACACAAAGTCAACTAACATTCAAAATCAAAGTCAAACAATCAATCTCACACACCTAAAGCAGATGGAATCTAAGTCATGCAAAGGTGGGTTCTTTTGCAAGGTTGGTCTCTACTAGGTTTATAAACTTTGTAAGGTCCAAATTGGTCATTTACCAAAATGGCAAAGTCATCTGCAATTGGGTTTTATCTTAAGACCATTTTAAAATTCATTCATCCTTTTATGTGGTGAAAAATAGTTTTATTAAATCTAAAACCTTTTAAGTTTTCACCAAAAGTTTCTAACTCTCTCAAGATTGGTTGTTTTGGGTCAGTAGCTTTGACTCAACATATTTTCTCAAAGTTTTATTCCAAAAACCTTTTTCATAATAAAACCATTATCTTTATTTGGCTAGAATTAGGCTAATTTAATTAATCCATTATTAATATTTCCAATTTTCATTTCCAGACCCATGGGTTGGTTCCTAGGGTCAGTAAGGTCACTACAAATCATTTTGCAAAGGATTTTGTCTTTAAATTCAATTTTAAACAATTTTTATACTCTAAACAAGTACACAAATGTTTCTGCAAATTCAATCAAGCTAACAGATATTATTTTCAAAACTAAGGCCATGGTTAGTTAGAGCTTGTCCTCCTGAATCCATTGATATAAAATTTGTCAAATTTGGACGTGTGGATCCAAAGATACAAGGGTTTGAAGTTTGCAAAAGTTTCTGTTTTCAAATTCTGTTTTAAACAGAATAACAGACACGTGTCCTAACCCTACTCGCTGATACCGTTTCGGTTGGATCAAGCGTCGAGAGGTGTTGGATCTAACTCAAATCGTGCGGTCCAGAGGACATACCTCTTCGCGTTAAGTGATTCTGTCCAGTGCGTCCGATCTAGATCTAACGGCTATGGGGTGCTCGACCATAGACGAGCGGCGCTGCGGCGTCTAACGGCGGCGGAGCGGTCGGTCAACGACGGAGGCGACGCTACAGGAGGTGAGGGAGAAGGAGGGGTTGCTCACCGGGCTCAGGGGGTCACGGCGAAGCTCAGGGTACTCGTGGTTGGTCAAGGGGTGCTCTGGTCTTGGCAAGACTGCTCGCCGGAGTTGCTGCGGGCGGCGGTGCTCTCGGGTTGCTGTCGAGGACGATGCTGCAGATCACCAGGAGGTAAACAAAACACATAGTTAGGAGCGCAAGGACACGGCGAAGGTGTGTGCGTGAACGAGAAGGCGCGGGGCGGTCTGGTTCACCTGGGAGACGTCGCCGGAGAAGAAACAGACACGGCGGCGCTCTGTGCTTGACGATGGCGAGGATTTCGGGCGCCCTAAGACAAACGGGAAGTGCTGTTAGGTTCGTATGAGCTTGGAGATCATCATCGTGTTCTCGGGAGGAGAGGGGCGACCAGAATCTACCTGTGGGGCTCGTCGGAGAAAGAGGCAGACGGTGGCGACGGTGGTCGTCGTGGTTGTCGACGCTCTGGATCGCTCGGGGGCAAGCTGGTGCTACGGGGATGATCGCCAGAAGGTGGGGATCACGAGAGGATGGTCGAGGAGGCAAGGGGCGGCGAGGCTTCGTCTGAATTGCTCGGGGACGGTGGTCGGAACAGAGGAGCTCGAGGAGAAATTGGGGGCGGTCTGGGGCGTGCGAGCGCGAGGTGTCATAGGGGAAATATAGAGGAGACACGGGCGTTTACGTCTGCGTGATCAACTCGAGTAACGGCGGTCGCGTTAAGGCGAATTGAATCCGCGGTTTGAAGGCAGCAACGGCAGCGAGGGGGAAGGCTCGGTCAGCGGCGGGTGAGAGAGAAGAACAGTGGTGTGGGGTCGTCTTGTCAGCGAGTGAGAGAGAGGGAGAAGAGGGGCCACCGGTCAGTCTCTGTCTGAGTAGGTTTCTAAGTAAGAAAAGAAACGCTTCGGGGGAGGGGAGAAGTCTGGGCTGGACTGGCTTAGTGGGCTGGGCCTTTGCACTATTTTTTTCTGTCTGCTTTATTTTTCCTTTTCTAATTCTTTTCTGTTTTGAATTTCAAACAATTATTCACACATTCAAACAACACTCAAATTAATTCAAACAAACACTCAACTTTACTTTGAATTTGGTTCTGTTTTTCAACATACTCCAAATCTCAAAACAAAATAATAATTTTATTCTTTTTAAGATCCATTCTTTAAATTAAATAAATGGATATTTTAGTTATTTAATAATATAGGGTTTGTTTTAATTAATATAATCTTCATTTAAAATCAAACACTTTCAAATCTAAATCAGTAGGTTTATTTGGAAATAAAGAATATTTGGAAAATTTGTTTAAAACAAAATAACCTCTTATTTTAGGGTCCATTATTAATTAAATAACATAGACTTTCATTATTAAATCAACTTGGGTTTGTTTTATTGGGAATATTTATTTTAAAATCTAAAATAAAGCCAAAACACTTTAGTAGGTTTTATCTGAGAATATAAAGTACTTGGAAAACTTTATTAAATTAAACAAATAAGTTTTTGATGGTTTATAAATGATAGAACCTTTATTAATAAAACTTGGATATTAAATCCTTATTAATTTATTTTAAATAAACCTTTGCTAATTTTTATTTAGAATAAAATGTTTTAATTCCAAAGCTTGGCCAAGGTTTAATTTGGCTTTATAAAATAATCTTTATTTGTAAATCCATCTTTTCTTTTGACTACCAAATCTTTTATTTTAAAAGATCCAAAATATTATTTCCAAAATATTTTGTTTTTCTTTATTTAAAATGTTTATCTTTTTAAATCCCTTTAGGGTTTTATTTAATTCAAATGGGTTTGATGTTCCAATTGAATTCAAAAAGTTTCTTCTGGCTCTAAAAATCAAACAAAGTTTTATTTTATTCATTTATTTTCACATTACAAGATTTGGAAAATCTTGGGATGTGACAATGGTCCTCGCGACGAGCTTGGGGAGCTTTCTCTTGTTCTTATCGCGGTTGATGCCGAGGAATGTTGTCTTGCGCCCTGTGGCGAGGAGGATGTCGAGCCACATGCGCAATGGGCTGCTCTTGTTCTTCTTGATGTGGAGGAGGCTCGCCATGACCATCATGGTGCCGACGTGGACGATCATGTCGATGATGACGCCTTGGAGGATCTTCGAGTGCTTCACATCGACGGTGATCTTGTTCGTCCTCTTCGGATGCTTCACTTGTTGTTGAAGGGACATGTCGACGGCGATGGCCTTGGTGGTCCATGTGAGGTTGCTCTTGTTGAATCACAAGTGCCCTTGGTTGTGGCCGGTTTGGTTCACGTCTTGGAGGTCTTGCGGAGAGGTCACCATCATAGCTTGACGTTGCGGCGTGACGCGGAGATGGTACCGCTTGCGAAGAGCTCATGGATTGAAGAACGGTTCCATCCCGGTGCCTTGAAGCATGACGGCGAGGTGCACTTGATTCACTTGAGGAGTGCCGAGATGAGCTTTATTCGCGCGAGCGTGGCCTTGCTAGTCCATCAATGAGGCGTTGAAGCTTCTCATCCGTTGAGGCGAGTGCACGACCAAGAGCTTCATTTTGATGACCGAGGTTGTGTTGCATGGCATGCATTTGGCCACGGACTTCTTCGAAGCGGTTGTCGATGTTCTTGAATTCTACACGGGCCTCGCTAAATTGTTCATCTTGGCGCCGCTCAAGAGCTTCACAACGGTAGTTGAATTCTCCTCGGACCTTCCAATGGTCCCATCTTGTCATGAATTGTGTGTCATCCTCCGGAGGTTGTGGTGGTTGGGATGGCTCTCCATGCCTGTCCATGATGAAAAGCCAACAAGGGTTGTATATGGAGAAAAAGGGTGCGGAGAGTTAGCCTTTTACCTCACCTTGGAGATTATATCAAACCAATTGCCACCCAAGTGAGCGAACAACGTGCAAAGTGAAATGGGCAACAAACTCACACACCAATAAGCTACAACTCTCAAAAGCTTTTTGGTGGAAGGTTAGGATTGTGGAAAACCAAACGAAACGATCCAAGCAAAAGGTTATTGTTCTACGTGGTAAAGAACCAAAGATCAAAGCAAAAGGATACGATCTACAAAAACACGGAAAACACACACGTGGAGAAAAACGGGGTTAGCACGACTATGAAAATGAGCACAAAAGGTCCTAACGAAGACTACGCTCGGTTGTCGTGCCAACTCAAGGAGAGACCACAACTCGTTTGCCAAAAGGGGATAAGCAATAGATTTGTGCACTTGCCTTGGTGCGCTTTTTTCCTCTCTCTTGTTGGCTTACAAGCTTGGTATTCTCTTTGTATTGGGAGACTATGTATCTTTCTATTTTATCTTTTGTTCTTTTTTTTTGATTCTTTCTCTTTTTCTCCCTTTCTATGCTACTATGTTAACTTTTGTATTTGCCCTCAGACTCTCACTTTCCAATGGCAAGTGCACAATGCTTAGACAAACACAAAATGAGTTGCTCTCATAGGATAGATACACACAAGGAAGATATGGGGCTGTCAAAGTGGTACAAGTTATACCTTCGGTATTGTTGACGACTTGCAACCGTTGGTGGGGGGGGGGAATGTTCGAGTGTCGCGGTGTCGTTGAGCGCGTGGTGATTTTGATGCGGAAGCTGTTGTGAAAATGGCGACAAACACGCGAAACACGAACAAGTGAAGTGGAAAAGTTAGCAAACAAAGTTGAGGCGTCAAAGGGCAAAGAAACACGGTCAGAAGCGAGCGGTAGTACCGCTGGCAGCGACCGGTAGTACCGGCGAGCGGTAGTACCGCTTGTGCGGCCGGTAGTACCGGTGACTTGCGGTAGTACCGCTTGCACGACCGGTAGTACCGCCAGTTGCGGGACATGAACGAACTCAACTTGACCAAAATCCTCAAATTCGTGGTGATCTGACCGAAAGGTGGGCTAGGAACAACATGGGCTATAGATCGACTCCAAAAGCAACAGATCTATGGACCAAAACCACGAAAAACTCACCAAATCCAAAGATCGATCCGAAGGCAAATTGGGGCTCTTTTTGGTGGGATTTTCGATTTTAAGGTGGATCAAAGAAAAATTGGGGGGAAATTCGTGATCAATCGTGCTCTTGATACCAATATGTTATGGGGTAACCCCTTGGGTTGGCCCGATCTTTCACGAATCTCCGCGGGAATCGAGGGTAAAGCGGCGGGAGGGGGAAAGGGGATGGAATCCACGAACACACGCCACGAAGAACCCGACGAACTCACACACACAAAACACGATACACGCCGATAACTCACGCCGGTGGCAACCGGTCCAACATAATCCCTAGGATCGGTGTTGGGCGAAGCTCGCTCTCCACGCCAACAACGGGGGACGAGGTGCTTGGTGAGATCTTGACGACTTGGGGGCGATAAACCGAGAACCCAAGGCCTTGTACAACTTGAACGCACTAGGCAAGATCCAAGAGGGGGGTGGATAATCCGGTGCTCCTTGGTAGGAGCATGAGACCAATAGATATAAGTTCCTCAAAGGGTTTCCTTAATCTATTATTATCCAAGTCTAGGGTTTACAATAGAGGGTGGGGGCTATATATAGTCCAACCACATAAACAGGGGCAGTTTCAGAACGAAATAGGAAAATATGGAAAGGGGTACAGGGCGCTGGGCCGAATAGAGGTGTTCAGGTTCAGTCCGGACCGGTAGTACCGGTTGGGCAACCGGTAGTACCGGTCACATCCGGTAGTACCGCTTCGGGGGCGGTAGTACCGCTCGCGGTCCTGGAGCTTCCGTCGGAGTCGCCTGTAGCGAGCGGTAGGAGGGGGCGGTAGTACCGCCCACCGGTAGTACCGGTTGTGGCTCCGGTAGTACCGCTGGCGTCTGGGGCGTGGAGTGGTTCCTCCTGGAGCGTCCGGTAGCGGGCCCCGGTAGTACCGCTTGAACCGGTAGTACCGGTCGCGTCAGCCGGTAGTACCGCCGGCGTCTGGCAGCGACTGGTTGCTTTCGCTCCGGCTCCTCCGTCCACTGGGTCCTTCTCTTCGTACCTGATGATGCACAAGGTATGTGTTTGAAGTAGCAGGCCATCCAAGGGTGTATCGAAGTCACACAAGGAGAGGAGCGAGTTCACCTTAGCTTGTAGGAGTTTGGCTCGGGCGCGAGTCATGGGTCCACTTGGGGAGCTTGTGGGAGTCGATGTAGTAGCGTTCGTGGTACGGGCTGCATCAGTTTCGTAGCATGGAAAACAAAAAAATTCTACTTCATACAAACAAACAAGACAAGATCTATCTACTAGATTGTAGCAACGAGTCGATGGAATAACTCACCCTCGAAGATTCCAAAGTGTTTAACGAGAGCGGATTCTCGTGGGTGATGTAGTCGTACTCTTCCCGATCTCAAGATCGCATAGACGATCCTTCCGGCGCTGCATTCCGGCAGTGCTCCCGCAATCGGTCACACGTTCGATACTCGACGAAGACCTTCCTCTCCCTTGTTCCAGCAGGCAGCGGAGGTTGTAGCACTCTCCTCGCGATTCCGGCAGCACAATGGCGTGGTACCAGAAGTAGAGGGGAGATCTCGCAGGGCTTCGCCTTAAGCCGGAGCGAGTATGGTGGACTATGAGAGAGCCCTCGGTGATCTAGGGGTTAGACACACCAAGGAGGGGGCAAGCCGGCGGCTAGGGTTTAGCTAGGCGGCGGCGGCGGTTTGCCCTAGGCGGCGACAGCAGGAGGTGGCGGCGCCGGGGCTAGGGTTTTGGGTGGAGATCTTGTGTGCTAGGAGGGGCAGCCCTGCCCCTCCTTATATAGGTGGAGGGGCCACGCCAGGGGAGGGGAGTCCATCCCCAACTCGGTTTCCCAAGGGGCCGGCGGTGGAGGGGAGGAACTCCTCCCCAACTCGGTTTCCACCTTCCCCTCCACTTCCCAAAATAGCCGTTTGACTTTTCAAATTGGCGTTTGACTTTTCAAACTAGAATTTGATTAAACCCTTTATTTTGTTCAGCGATGACACCTAGTACATGATGCAATCATTCCAACTTGGTATGACACATTCATGTACCCTTCCCCTTCGGAGTGCCGGACATTCCGGAACCTTCTAGAACATTCCCGATGAAAACACCGGAACCATTCTCTGCCCCCGAAACAGGACTTTCCTTATATGAATCTTATTCTCCGGATCATTCCGGATCTCATCGTGATATCCCGAATCCCATCCGAGACTCCGAACAACATTCGATCTCTTACTCATCATTCCATAACTACTCAAACAACGTCGAATCCTTAAGTGTGTCTCCCTACGGTTCGTGAATTATGCAGACATGATCGAGACACTTCTCTGAACAATAACCAATAGAGGAATCTGGAAATTCATATGGCTCCCACATATTTCAACGATTACTTTGTGATCGAATGAACCACTTACATACGATACCAATTTCCCTTTCTCTCACGATAGTTTACTTATCCGAGGTTATGATCATCGGTATCTCTGCATACCTAGTTCAACCTCGTTACTGATAAGCACTCTTTTCTCGTTCCCGTGATATGTGATCCCTTGTGAGCCAGTCACATGCTTGCAAGCTAATTGGATGACATTCCACTGAGTGGGCCCAGAGTATATCTATCCGTCATATGGATGGACAAATCCCACTCTTGATCCATGTGTCTCAACCAATACTTTCCGAACACTCAATGCCACCTTTATAGCCACCCAGCTACGGTGTGGTGTTTGATGTCATCAAAGCATCCTTCCGGTGAAGGTGATATGCATGATCTCATGGTCGAAGGAATTAGGTTACTATGTATCAGAAAGCATATAGCAATTGAACTATTAAAATGACTTGATCTTTATGCTACGCTTATCTATAGGAGTATGTCCACCATATCATTCTCCTAACGATATGATCTTGTTGTTAATAACATTTCAATGTTCATGATAGGGAAACCACAATCATTTATTAACCAACAAGCTAGTATTATAAAGAGGCTTTACTAGGGACTCTATTTTAGTTTACAAATCACACAAGTATTAATGTTTCCTTGTTAATACTATTATAGCATGAATGTAAACATTTATCATAAACACAAAGATATAATAATAACTACATTTATTATTGCCTCTAGGGCATATCTCCAACAGTCTCCCACTTGCACTAGAGTCATCTAATCTAGATTACATGGTAATATACCGAACACCCATGGCTGTTTGGTGCTGGTCATGTTTTTCCCTCGGGAGAGGTTTAGTCAACGGATCCGCCACATTCAGATCTGTGTGTACTTTGCAAATCTTTATGTCCCCATCTTGGACATGTTCTCGAATAGCGTGAAAACGTAGCTTGATGTGCTTCAGCTTCTTGTGTGACCTTGGTTCTTGCGCATTGGCTATGGCGCCCATGTTATCACAGTAGATAGACATTGGGTCCAGCGCACTAGGAACCACACCCAGCTCTGTAATGAACTCTTTCATCCATATCGCTTCTTGTGAAGCCTCTGAAGCAGCCATGTATTCCGATTCAGTTGAAGATCTCGCCACAACGCTTTGCTTTGCACTCCTCCAGCTAACTGCTGCACCATTCAAAGTAAATACGTATCCAGATTGTGATTTAGAATCATCCGGATCGGTGTTCCAACTAGCATCGGTGTAACCATTAACAACGAGTTGTTCATCACCTCCATAAGAAAGAACCATATCCTTAGTTCTTCTCAAGTACTTAAGGATGTTTTTTACCGCTGTCCAATGATCCACTCCTGGATCACTTTGATATCTGCTAGTTAAACTAACAGCATATGCAATGTCGGGTCTAGTACATAGCATGGCATACATTAGAGATCCTATGGCTGAGGCCTAGGGAGTCTTACTCATCCTTTCTCTATCTTCTGCCGTTGTCGGACTTTGAGTTTTACTCAAGGTCGTATTGGGCAACATGGGCAAGAACCCTTTCTTGCTATCTTCCATTCCAAACCTCTTTAGAACTTTGTCCAAATATGTACTTTCAAATTAAAAATTATTTTGTTATGTGAAAACTAGTTAGTAAAGCTCTCACGAACTTGATGGCACACTTTATTTCTTGCCCCTAATAGACTTGAACCATTGTGCCATCGAAGTTGTATATGCTTGCATCTATACGTTGGAATTAGCAGAACCGTGCTGTCATGGGGAACGTTTTCAACATTGCACTTGTACTGTGTACACAGTTGATATCGTCCTCTTTTGTCTATGGATGTCAATGGTGTGAAATAAAGAGGGAACTTGTAAGTCCATGGAGTTTGTATCTTGTGTTAGAGAAACGCCTGGGCCGCTAGCCTAAGCCATGCCTGTAACTACCTCGGTGAATTACACTCCTAGTTACAAGCCTGGATGAGTGGAAATGGTTGAAATAGTACGGTGGGGCCCAAATGCCACTCACAGGTAGACCTTTCGGCCGTCCCAACCATTTCCAAACATCGGGACAAGAACGGGCGGCGTAATCGGCAGGCGAAGGGATCAACTACATACACAAATGAGTATGTATGCAAGCCACCATACAACAGTACATCAGAGCCATTCCATCTAAAAAGAAAGGAAATATAGCAACGCCATACGGCAATATTCAAATGTCCTAGATAGATATAATAGTTTAGGATATCTCCTCATACATCAAACATCAGAGTATCAGGCGGAAGCGGCAAACAAGATCCGAGTACGGATAAGAAGCAAATCGGCATAAGATGCCTCGTAAATACTCACATCCCGCCCACAGATCTCACGGATCCCCGTTCCCGGAATCTCTACACCAAATGATCTTTGTCCACATCGTCCGTCTCCTCCACCCAGTATCCATCTTGTGAGTGTACCTGTTCATCTGAATCAAATAATTTATCGTGTGAGACCCTAGGGGTACTCAGCAAGTCTTTATGCCTCTAAAGGGGACACAACCTGGGGTGACGCAATTGCAGCAAAAGATAAACCCTAACAGTTCTATAGATACTCGCTAACCATCCGCCTAACCAAAGATAGACGGATGTCCGTGAATTAATTACAACAGTTAGAACAGTAATATCATCAGATCCATCCTCCTCCTCGCTTACCAACGAGGAAGCGGACGAACAACCCCCCATCCGTTGGCAACTTTATTAACCATTCCATGAGTGTTGCACTATTTACTAGTCAGTTACTTAGTCAAATTAAAGCGGTACTTTAGTTATGCTTGTCTATGATCGAGAAACTGTGCTCCAAGTCGTCCATAACCGCGGACACGGCTTTCAGAAAGTTTTACCCTGCAGGGGTGCACAAATAGCAACACACACTCGATCAACCTCGGAAAAACCAAATCAAAACCCAACGAGGCCTTCACGACAAAGCAATCACAGGATTCAGAAATATTTCAGGGGGCCACCCCATTAAGCTACCCGCAACGAAGTTAGCTGACTTCAAAACGGACTCAAGGTTTGCGCCAATGGCTGTAAACGACTGGGAACCCGAAAATGTGACTGGGCTTGTCGATACCGCGAAAATACTCCGCTTACCTAAACAGTACAGGTGCAGTACATCGCACAATTTAAATAAAGCAGTAAAGCATGGCATAAGTACATGATAGTAAATAAAACCTCAAACTAGTTTGTGGCCCCAAGAAATAAGAATGAATCAAGCTCTGGCTCAGGGGGGTCCCATAAGCCTCCCGGATGTGGATAGCGCGAATATTCAAGGAACAGGAATCAAGTACTCGGGGTCCTACGGGACACAAGTGAGCAGGAAAAACCAAATAGCAGATATTGCTCACCGGTGCCACTTTCATTAGTTATCCCATTACTACTCAGGTTAAGTTGTTTAGGTACCTCGTTATCCATCAGACACTCACATACCCTACACATGCTGTTCTACGACTCGCATGGCTCAAACAACTCCTGTAGTAATGGCTTATGGGATGGAGGAACAAGCTTTGGTGGGGCTTAAAAGTAAAGGCTATGCAATACTTGGGATTCAGTTTAATGCAATCGCGACTCAATGATGCAAGAATAAGATAGAGGCAATAGGTACTATATGTATGCAAGCATGTGGTAGTGCTTGCCTGGCAGCTCAGTTGAAGCGAGAGAAGGATCTGGGTAGTGCTCCTGGGTTTCTTGATATATCCCCTGCTCAGCGTCTATTTGAAGAAGACCCAAACAAACAAGGGCCAACATAAATAAAGTGCACAAGCATATGAATAAGATGCGACAAGCAAACAACCATGCCATGATGAATGATGCACAATTTGCATGGCAATAAAGTAGCCTGGCATGGGTGAGGTGTAGATTACAAGAAATAAACATTTTATGGGGTTTTAATCATAGTTTATACTCAATTAAGTTGTTGTTTACATTATATTTATATGATGCATGCTGCAAAACAGAACAAGGAATGCATAAACAGAAAGGTCTCGTCGAGCTGATCATTTTAGACATATCATTTGTTAAATTTGGAGTTATAAATCAAAAGTTATTAATTAATTAAGGGAAAGGGCAGTAATTTTAGTCGACTTGGAAAATAAAGTGTTCAAAATATATTTTGGATGGCATATTTGAAATCCTCACATTTTTCTGACTTGAAAACATATATTATTTGTATTATTTGGATTTGTATTTTAAAAGTTATTATAAATCTGATTTGAATTTTGAATTTGAATTAAATTTGAAAAGATTTGAATTAAAACCGAAAACAGAAAAACTTTTCCTACTCAGGCAGACCTAGCCACTGCCGCTGACGGGTGGGGCCAGGTCGACTGGGCCCAACACGCGCACAGACAACAAGGGGGACTGCGGGTTGATGGAACCAAGTGCCGGGAGCCTTTTTGCAAAATGGCAACAGCCGCAGACAGGTGGGCCTAGAGGATCGCGGGTGGAGGAAACAAAAAGGTAGGGGGCTTTCTGTAAAACGGCGTCGCGCACTGTTTTTCTTCCTGGTTAACTGACGAAACTGACGGGTGCACGGCGAAAGCGGGCGCGCGGCGCGGGCGAGGATCGAACTCGCGACCTGGCGTGCGCGCGCAGAGGCGGCAACCAGTGCGGTGGGGTGGGGTTGTTGGCAGAGAACAGATCGGTGGCTAGGTAGGGTTTCCACGCGACGCAGAAGCGAGCAGACGCTGCGCTCGCCGGCGCACAGAGCGTGCTCGGCACAACGTCCGGCGAGGCTTGGGTAGATCAGAGAGGCGGGCCATGTCAGGGAGGTACAGGGGCTCACCGAGAGTGTGCTGGCGGCGTTGGTTCGGGCAGGGGCGCTGGCGATCGTCGACGTGGCTCGCGGACGGCGGCTAGGGTTTGGCGTCGGCCTTGGCGTCGATCTGGTGGTTCTGGTTCGCCTCCTCCTCGTTGCCGTGTGCAGGGTGATGCAAGGGACCCTCCTTGTACTCCTTGATCACCTCCAAGTCGTGCTCGTCGCCTGGTACGGTGTAGCCGAGAGGAGGCCGAGGGTTTGCCGGCGATGGGGTAGACGGATGCGGTGGAGAAGAGGGGGAGAGGCAGGGCGCTGGGGCTGGATCTGGCGAGGCGGAGAGGTGGTGAGAGAGGGTAGATAAGGACGGAGAGGAGAGGGGGTGCCGTGGGGGATCGGGGTGGAAAAAGGTGGCCTCGGTGCCACCTTTTTGCTCCTCCCTCACGTGCTTGGGCAGGGCAGGGAGAGGGTAGGTAGGCCTGGGGGAGGGGCTGCCAGGTGGGCCAGGGAGTGAGGGAGCTCGGGGTGGGGCTAGCCCAGCAGGGAGAGAAGAGAGGTGGCTCGGGTGATGCTAGGGTAGGAGGGATGGGGTGGCTCGGGTTGGAGCCCTAGGGTTGGGGCGAGGTAGATGGGTAGCTAGGTGGGTGTAAGGAGTGGAGAGGGGAGGTGGTGGCCCCTTGCTGGCCGAGAGAGGAAGGGAGGTGACTTAGGGTTTTGATTAGAGGGGGTATGGCTCGGGTTAGGGTTAGATGGGGTAGCTAGGGGTGGGGAGGTTAAAGAGAGAGGGTTAGATGAGAGAGAGAGATGAGGGAGGGTGGTGTGCTCTTTTGACAAAACCAAACAAGATCAAGCCAAGCTCAAACAAGATCTAGTCAAAAGAGAGGAGGGGAAAAAAGGTGGTGAGGGTTTTTAGGGTTAGAGCATGGCCAAGGCAAGACCAACCAAAGGGGTTTAGGGTTTGCATGCATCAAGCTAGATCAAGCAAAAGAAGGAGAGAGAGAGAGGTGAGAGGATGATCCACTCAAAGGATTTCAAATAAAATCCAAAAGACTAGAATATGGTGGTACTTTGCATGGGCCATGCATAAATAATAAATGCCTCCTCTAGTAGTGAAAACCACTAGATTATCTCATGGAATTTGTATAAGCAAGCTTCCCAAATTTTGGAATAAGGCCCAACAAAAGAAAAGAGAGCTTGTTTACCACATGGATTAAATAAAAGATCATGTATGAATATAAGGTGGCCAAGCTTGTGTGTATGTGCCACTAGCCAACATGACCCCAATAGTATTCCTACATGAGCTTATATTCATATTTAAACCATATGAAAGCTTGACAAGGGGTTCCACTCACATAGCATGCAAAGGTGGCCATGTGGCTCTCATATACCAATAATGTGAAAACAACATGGTGCATACATGGGAGCATGTGGAGCTAGAATTTGATCCATCCCAACCCACATGAGCTAGATGTAAAACCAAATAAGTGCAAAGCTCATTTTTAGTTGGGTGGTGGAGTTATAAGGTGGTGACAAGAAAGGGTAGTGGAGTGCAATAAAAGATATGCCCCCAACTCAACTTGGGCATTAAACAATATATCAAGGACCACATATAATATCAAGAGGCAAATACAATTAATGATGCATATGAGAGAAGAACCAAAACAAAAGGGTTTTATATGATGCTCAAATGCAAGGTGGCATGATGACATGAGCATGATATAATGATGATGCAACAATTATATCTATGAAGTAGCCATTATATATAGACTAGGCTAGTAGCATTGCAATTGTTAGACAATTGGGATGCTACAACTCTCCCCCACTAAACAAGAATCTCGCCCCGAGATTCCTAGGAAAAAGAAAACAACACAAGGAGAAGCGGGTGTTCGAACGAAGGTGACCCTCATGTTCCCAAGTTGATGAACAACGGAATGGTGCGACCACTACACCTTGCAAAACTTGCTAGACTTGTTGCGAGTCTTGCGTTTTGCTTGAGAAACAACGGGTTAGAAGAGTTGAAGGATGGTCGTGAGACAAGAAGGATAGGATGGGCATAGCTCCGCTTTTCTCAAGAACATGATAAAAGAATATAACCACTTGTGAACGAAAAGGAGAAGATGATGTATCATGGATACAGAAAGACACACCGTTAAGATTAAAGATTTACCGATACTAGAGGGGATGAATCTTTGTCTCGCCGGAAGAAAGGAGCTAGATTGGAGAGGTTTTGAACCACTATTACAATAGCATCGTATCTTCTCTCGGATTTGAGAAAAGAAGTTCGGAAACAATATTGCCTTCAAACAATAGAGTCCTTGATATCAACAGAAAGATTTAGTTAGACATCGTCGGATTAGATTCTTGTTGCGCCGGTGAGAACCAAGGATCACGCAATTTAGGTGCGCAGATATAACTTCCAGAGATGGATGTGAAGCCAGATCATGGTGGAATCCCGAGAAGCAAAGAATATGGAGGATCTGGAGTTTATTGTAGAGATACTTATTGCTTTCTTTAGCCTTGAGGCTAACGCAATAGATTTACGGCTGATGGCATCAACCATAATTGGCTTTACCACAGAGAAAGAATTGATGAAACAAAGGGAGAGATAGTTTCCTTTAATCTTGATTGGGGATATCGAGCATCGGTAGAAAAACGAGGATAGAAAAAGGTTTGCGTTTGTTTCCACCAGATAATTGAGGATTTTGCTCCGTGTAGAAAGGGTGAGATCACCAACAAGAGATTATTGATTACTTTCTTCGAAAGAGCACTCCGGGGAAAAAAAACAAGGACGGAAGTAAAAGTATCAAGGGATAAAGGCCACTTCTAACTTCCGTGGAATGAGTGAAATCACACTATTTCACCAATTCAATGTACAAGAGCGAATGATAAGAGTAGTGGTATGGTAGCTACTCCATCCCGCACTCAAAGCATTACTCCGCACATGAATAAGAAAACCATGCAACCCAACTACCGAAACAGACTGAAGGTATTGACAAGAACTCATAGAACTCCGTTAGAAAACAAGGGTAGATGCAAACGATTCATCGGATCCAAGATAGATAAGGGTGATGATGTTGTCGTCATATTGGAAGTACCAAGCCACCGGAAAAAAAATGAAGGAAGATTACGGAGAAGAACTGCAAGATTCAACAGCTAAAGAAAAGATAGCACCAACTTGAACGAAAGGAAACAAGATCTGGAAGGTCTTCATGGCCTCCGGTGGATTGAGCATAGATGATAGAATGAGAGGGTTTCAAGATATTACTTAACGAGATGGAGGTGGAAAGAACTCCATGTTGTTCTTGAAAAGATTGAGAGAGATTTAGCAGCCTTGAGGAAATCTTTAGCGGAACGACGACGATAACTTGCCAACAAGGAATAACTCCGGATTGGTTGAAGATGGAGGATGGAATTAACAATGGACTTGCTGATTCCAGAATTGAAGTAATGTATTTAGCAGAAGGACGTGGCCGAGATAGGTGACTTGAAAACGTCAGAATTCTCACTTTGAGACTTTGCACAGAGGCAGTGCTCACGAAGCTCGAGAGAAAGAGACACAGATGATCTTCCATGTCCTTCCATAGATATCGAATAGGCAAGCATATTATCACCATATACCACCAAGGATTAACAAGATATTCCCAGAATACCAAGTTCAAGAGGCGGGAGAACGAACAACTGCTCGAAACACTTTCTGAGCTCAACGCTCTTTGAAAGATCAATATTAAGAGCACGGGTTCGTGTTGAAGAAGATGCGCTGGAAGAATAGATTATCTGGTCCTTCGGAAGAAAAAGAGATGCCACCTGGTTCACATTGTCGATCGGATCACCGGTTACAAAGATAAAGAGATCTTGGATAAGAACCGATGATAGCTCATACCTTAAGAAAAGCTATCAGAGACGAAAAGATGCAATTCCCTCGTATCCAGGAGAATTGTGCAGATATGGGGTTCAAAAGGATGTGCAGCATGATGGATAGATGATAGACCGCCGTAGTGCTTGGAGAAACTCTGGATTGCCAAAGATGCTTGAATATGCATAGATATGATCGCGGTGTACTCAAAATCACAGGAGATAACCGTCACCATTCGGAGGATAGAGTTGATTGCATTTTCCATATTCCACTCCATCATTCAGATCGATATGACACTTATCATGAGTGGAATATAGCTATGCCGAGAACCAAATTACAATCACCAGCATCGGATCGACACATGTTATGTAATTAGCCCAAGAGAATTGGAGATGAAATGAAACTCTAGGATTGAGCGCCGGTGACAAAAGAATGAGTTAGCATGGACATGCTGATAAAAGGGAGATAGATAATGTTTCACACACGACTGAAAAGGAGTGTGGAAGCACAGATGTATCAAAGAAAATTTTTCCGCATTTTTCGGCATTAAAATACCAATAGGTGCGCAAAAACACTTATCAGGTAGCGGTATACCAATAGTTGCTAATCTCTACCTGATGGTTTCACAAAATGTGGAGATACTAGAAGGAAGGACACCCTTAAGAAGATGGCACCGGTTAACAAGGAGTCAGATAGATCGCGCCGGTATTCAAAAGCCTGTCAGTATGGAATGTACCAACAGTTGATAACCAAAGGCAGATAAAGATAACATGTTGGATGCAACAGATAGACAAGGAATTACACCCACACACACATACACACTTTCTATGGTACTACGGAAACCCAGAACACGTGAATCCTAGTTTGAACTTTTAAGAAGAGGATTGAAAACGTTACACTTCCTTACCAGAAAAGGGTGGTGGGTGGGTAAGAAGAAAAGTGGAAGCAGTCCTACTCTCGCGTTTTGTTTTTTTCCTAGTATACATAGCTACCAAAATAATTGCTAGACTAACAACGACCATTTGGCTGAGACCCTGAAGGGCGGGATGGCTCTGATACCAATTGTAACTACCTCGGTGAATTACGCTCCTAGTTACAAGCCTGGATGAGCGGAAATGGTTGAAATAGTACGGTGGGGCCCAAATGCCACTCACAGGTAGACCTTTCGGCCGTCCCAACCATTTCCAAACATCAGGACAAGAACGGGCGGCGTAATCGGCAGGCGAAGGGATCAACTACATACACAAATGAGTATGTATGCAAGCCACCATACAACAGTACATCAGAGCCATTCCATCTAAAAAGAAAGGAAATATAGCAACGCCATACGGCAAGATTCAAATGTCCTAGATAGATATAATAGTTTAGGATATCTCCTCATACATCAAACATCAGAGTATCAGGCGGAAGCGGCAAACAAGATCCGAGTACGGATAAGAAGCAAATCGGCATAAGATGCCTCATAAATAATCACATCCCACCCACAGATCTCACGGATCCCCGTTCCCGGAATCTCTACACCGAATGATCGTTGTCCACATCGTCCGTCTCCTCCACCCAGTATCCATCTTATGAGTGTACCTGTTCATATGAATCAAATAATTTATCGTGTGAGACCCTAGGGGTACTCAGCAAGTCTTTATGCCTCTAAAGGGGACACAACCTGGGGTGACGCAATTGCAGCAAAAGATAAACCCTAACAGTTCTATAGATACTCGCTAACCATCCGCCTAACCAAAGATAGACGGATGTCCGTGAATTAATGACAACAGTTATAACAGTAATATCATCAGATCCATCCTCCTCCTCGCTTACCAACGAGGAAGCGGACGAACAACCCCCCATCCGTTGGCAACTTTATTAACCATTCCATGAGTGTTGCACTATTTACTAGTCAGTTACTTAGTCAAATTAAAGCGGTACTTTAGTTATGCTTGTCTATGATCGAGAAACTGTGCTCCAAGTCGTCCATAACCGCGGACACGGCTTTTAGAAAGTTTTACCCTTCAGGGGTGCACAAATAGCAACACACACTCGATCAACCTCGGAAAAACCAAATCAAAACCCAACGAGGCCTTCACGACAAAGCAATCACAGGATTCGGAAATATTTCAGGGGGCCACCCCATTAAGCTACCCGCAACGAAGTTAGCTGACTTCGAAACGGACTCAAGGTTTGCGCCAATGGCTGTAAACGACTGGGAACCCGAAAATGTGACTGGGCTTGTCGATACCGCGAAAACACTATGCTTACCTAAACAGTACAGGTGCAGTACATCGCACAATTTAAATAAAGCAGTAAAGCATGGCATAAGTACAGGATAGTAAATAAAACCTCAAACTAGTTTGTGGCCCCAAGAAATAAGAATGAATCAAGCTCTGGCTCAGGGGGGTCCCATAAGCCTCCCGGATGTGGATAGCGCGAATATTCAAGGAACAGGAATCAAGTACTCGGGGTCCTACGGGACACAAGTGAGCAGGAAAAACCAAATAGCAGATATTGCTCACCGGTGCCACTTTCATTAGTTATCCCATTACTACTCAGGTTAAGTTGTTTAGGTACCTCGTTATCCATCAGACACTCACATACCCTACACATGCTGTTCTACGACTCGCATGGCTCAAACAACTCCTGTAGTAATGGCTTATGGGATGGAGGAACAAGCTTTGGTGGGGCTTAAAAGTAAAGGCTATGCAATACTTGGGATTCAGTTTAATGCAATCGCGACTCAATGATGCAAGAATAAGATAGAGGCAATAGGTACTATATGTATGCAAGCATGTGGTAGTGCTTGCCTGGCAGCTCAGTTGAAGCGAGAGAAGGATCTGGGTAGTGCTCCTGGGTTTCTTGATATATCCCCTGCTCAGCGTCTATTTGAAGAAGACCCAAACAAACAAGGGCCAACATAAATAAAGTGCACAAGCATATGAATAAGATGCGACAAGCAAACAACCATGCCATGATGAATGATGCACAATTTGCATGGCAATAAAGTAGCCTGGCATGGGTGAGGTGTAGATTACAAGAAATAAACATTTTATGGGGTTTTAATCATAGTTTATACTCAATTAAGTTGCTGTTTACATTATATTTATATGATGCATGCTGCAAAACAGAACAAGGAATGCATAAACAGAGAGGTCTCGTCGAGCTGATCATTTTAGACATATCATTTGTTAAATTTGGAGTTATAAATCAAAAGTTATTAATTAATTAAGGGAAAGGGAATTTTATTGTAATTTTAGTCAACTTGGAAAATAAAGTGTTCAAAATATATTTTGGATGGCATATTTGAAATCCTCACATTTTTCTGACTTGAAAACATATATTATTTGTATTATTTGGATTTGTATTTTAAAAGTTATTATAAATCTGATTTGAATTTTGAATTTGAATTAAATTTGAAAAGATTTGAATTAAAACCGAAAACAGAAAAACTTTTCCTACTCAGGCAGACCTAGCCACTGCCGCTGACGGGTGGGGCCAGGTCGACTGGGCCCAACACGCGCACAGACAACAGGGGGGGACTGCGGGTTGATGGAACCAAGTGCCGGGAGCCTTTTTGCAAAATGGAAACAGCCGCAGACAGGTGGGCCTAGAGGAGCGCGGGTGGAGGAAACAAAAAGGTAGGGGGCTTTCTGTAAAACGGCGTCGCACACTGTTTTTCTTCCTGGTTAACTGACGAAACTGACGGGTGCACGGCGACAGCGGGCGCGCGGCGCGGGCGAGGATCGAACTCGCGACCTGGCGTGCGCGCGCAGAGGCGACAACCAGTGCGGTGGGGTGGGGGTGTTGGCAGAGAACAGATCGGTGGCTAGGTAGGGTTTCCACGCGACGCGGAAGCGAGCAGACGCTGCGCTCGCCGGCGCACAGAGCGTGCTCGGCACAACGTCCGGCGAGGCTAGGGCAGATCAGAGAGGCGGGCCATGTCAGGAAGGTACAGGGGCTCACCGAGAGTGTGCTGGCGGCGTTGGTTTGGGCAGGGGCGCTGGCGATCGTCGACGTGGCTCGCGGACGGCGGCTAGGGTTTGGCGTCGGCCTTGGCGTCGATCTGGTGGTTCTGGTTCGCCTCCTCCTCGTTGCCGTGTGCAGGGCGATGCAGGGGACCCTCCTTGTACTCCTTGATCACCTCCAAGTCGTGATCGTCGCCTGGTACGGTGTAGCCGAGAGGAGGCCGAGGGTTTGCCGGCGATGGGGTAGACGGATGCGGTGGAGAAGAGGGGGAGAGGCAGGGCGCTGGGGCTGGATCTGGCGAGGCAGAGAGGTGGTGAGAGAGGGTAGATAAGGACGGAGAGGAGAGGGGGTGCCGTGGGGGATCGGGGTGGAAAAAGGTGGCCTCGGTGCCACCTTTTTGCTCCTCCCTCACGTGCTTGGGCAGGGCAGGGAGAGGGCGGGTAGGCCTGGGGGAGGGGCTGCCAGGTGGGCCAGGGAGTGAGGGAGCTCGGGGTGGGGCTAGCCCAGCAGGGAGAGAAGAGAGGTGGCTCGGGTGATGCTAGGGTAGGAGGGATGGGGTGGCTCGGGTTGGAGCCCTAGGGTTGGGGCGAGGTAGATGGGTAGCTAGGTGGGTGTAAGGAGTGGAGAGGGGAGGTGGTGGCCCCTTGCTGGCCGAGAGAGGAAGGGAGGTGACTTAGGGTTTTGATTAGAGGGGGTATGGCTCGGGTTAGGGTTAGATGGGGTAGCTAGGGGTGGGGAGGTTAAAGAGAGAGGGTTAGATGAGAGAGAGAGATGAGGGAGGGTGGTGTGCTCTTTTGACAAAACCAAACAAGATCAAGCCAAGCTCAAACAAGATCTAGTCAAAAGAGAGGAGGGGGAAAAAGGTGGTGAGGGTTTTTAGGGTTAGAGCATGGCCAAGGCAAGACCAACCAAAGGGGTTTAGGGTTTGCATGCATCAAGCTAGATCAAGCAAAAGAAGGAGAGAGAGAGAGGTGAGAGGATGATCCACTCAAAGGATTTCAAATAAAATCCAAAAGACTAGAATATGGTGGTACTTTGCATGGGCCATGCATAAATAATAAATGCCTCCCCTAGTAGTGAAAACCACTAGATTATCTCATGGAATTTGTATAAGCAAGCTTCCCAAATTTTGGAATAAGGCCCAACAAAAGAAAAGAGAGCTTGTTTACCACATGGATTAAATAAAAGATCATGTATGAATATAAGGTGGCCAAGCTTGTGTGTATGTGCCACTAGCCAACATGACCCCAATAGTATTCCTACATGAGCTTATATTCATATTTAAACCATATGAAAGCTTGACAAGGGGTTCCACTCACATAGCATGCAAAGGTGGCCATGTGGCTCTCATATACCAATAATGTGAAAACAACATGGTGCATACATGGGAGCATGTGGAGCTAGAATTTGATCCATCCCAACCCACATGAGCTAGATGTAAAACCAAATAAGTGCAAAGCTCATTTTTAGTTGGGTGGTGGAGTTATAAGGTGGTGACAAGAAAGGGTAGTGGAGTGCAATAAAAGATATGCCCCCAACTCAACTTGGGCATTAAACAATATATCAAGAACCACATATAATATCAAGAGGCAAATACAATTAATGATGCATATGAGAGAAGAACCAAAACAAAAGGGTTTTATATGATGCTCAAATGCAAGGTGGCATGATGACATGAGCATGATATAATGATGATGCAACAATTATATCTATGAAGTAGCCATTATATATAGACTAGGCTAGTAGCATTGCAATGAAGTACCCCGTTGGCGGTTCTCAATGATATGCAAATACTTACAATGACAAGAACTTACCTGTGACCAAAGTTGAGTAGGATGAGATTGCCAACTTATATTTCGTCAAGCATATACTCCATATTTGTGCACTTTAACCTTAATCATCTCAAGATGCCTATGATAGGGGCAATGAGGGCTCAAAGCTAGTAAGTACCATAATCTTTTGGAAGCTCTTTATGACTTGTAATCCCTCCTTCCCTCTAAGAAGGGACCTTTCTCCCACTTCCAAGTTGAGTCAGTAAACCTACTTCCTCTCTATCTCCAGCAAGCATTTGAGTTGTTGTGTTTCAAGAATTCATATGGTGATTTATTCAATCATGTTCTTTATCCTCCTTGTTTGCATAAAACTCTTATCTATTGAGTATTACTTTGAAAGCCTTCACTTGTGAAAAACCTTTTTGAGCAAAGAGTGCTCCTGTTTTGAAACTTCTACAAAGAGCTTTTTGTGAAACTGTTTGCCAGGTGTTCTCTGACAAAGAACACGTTTGCCAATTCTAATTATGATTTATCTTTATGCATCTTTATTGTGACTGTTGTACTTGGTTGCAAGCTAAGTTATATAATGGTGAGTTGCTTTCTTCTATGAGTTGTGCAATGGTAAGTTTGATGCTTCTTGTTCGTATTCTTTTATCGACACTTCACTCCATAAACCTGTGGACATGTTTACTGAGCTTAGTTTTCGCTCGGGGACAAGCGAAGTCTAAGCTTGAGGGAGTTGATACGCCCAATTTGCATCACCATTCTATATCATAATTTACCTCTATTCATTGATATTTGTCTTATTATGAGGTATTACTTATGGTTTTTCATCTATTTATGCATGTTGGATGATTCTTGGAGGATGGACTGCCGGAGTCTTGATTTTGATGGAAAAGAAGGCGTTTCGATGCAATTTCGCGAAGATCAGAAAAATACCAGAAAAATATGGAAACATGTTATTTTCCCAGAAGACGAAGGAAGCGAGGAGGAGCGAAGAGGGGCCGCGGGGGGGCCCACACCCCCCTAGGCGTGAGCCCACCTGACCCCGCGCCTAGGGCAGGTGTGGCCCACCTGCCCGGCCTCCGACTCCGCCCCTTCGCCTATATCTTCCCTACGGAACCCTAAGCCTAGGGGAGCGAACACATATCGATTTCCGCCGCCTCTAGGGGGCGAAAACTACCGAGAGAGAAAGATCTCTCCGGTAGACAGATTTCTGCCGGGGGAATTCCTTCCCGGAGAGGGGAGACCGTCGCCATCAACACCATCGTCAAGCTAGGCTTCATCTGGATCATCATCATCATCATCCACACCATCATCTTCACTAGCACCATCATCACCACTCCGTCCTGCTGCAACAATTGTGTTGGATATTGCTTTAGTTCTTAGGGGAAACTTTCCCGGTGTTGATTACTATTGTAGTTGATGCTTGTGAGTGGAACCATTGGATTATTGTTTATGTTCAGATTGTTATCCATTACCATATCATCTTTGATCTTGATCCATATGATGTCTTGTGAGTAGTTCGTTGTGTTCTTGAGGACATGGGAGAAGTCATGTTGTTAGTAGTGGATTTGTGTTGAGTTATTATTCAATGGTTTAGTATTTAAGTTGTGGTGATATTCTTCTAGTGGTGTCATGTGAACGTCGACTACATGATACTTCACCATTTATGGGCCTAGGGGAATGCATTGTGTATTTGGCTACTAATTGTGGGGTTGCCGGAGTGACAGAAACCTGAACCCCCGTTAGGACACCTTTGCACAAGGGAGTGTAGGATCTCGGAGTTTAAGGTTGTGGTTAGATTTATATCTTAATTACTTTCCTATAGTTATGGATGTTTGCAGGGGGTTTAATCACAAGTATGTATTAGTCCAAGTAAGGTCGGTACATTAGCACAGGTTCACCCACACAACACTTGCAACACCAAATAAGAGTACTCAGCTATTTAAAGCGAAAGCACTTGACAGAATTCCCATGTGTCCTCGAGAACGTTTGGGACTTATAAGTATTTCCACCGGCTTGTCCTTTGCTAAGAAAGGATTGGACCACTTGCTCCGTTTGTTCGTTGTCTTTATTACTTGCACTTTTTTGTTGCCTTATCAAAAAACCACTAAAAATCCGTTTGCTAAGTATTCAGAGGGATTTCCTGCTCCATACCACTGTTCAGCACCTTCTGCTCCTCGTTGGGATCGAGACTCCTATTTATCGAAAGTACTACGATACACCCCCTATACTCGTGGGTCATCAGCTACAGACGGTTTCGTGGAGATTTGATCGGGTGCTTAGGGTTTCTGCATCGGGGGCTTCTTATAGGCGAAGGGGGAGGCCGAGGAGGAGAACAGGGGGGTCAAACCCTACCCAGGGGCAGGACCACCCCTGGCCATGCCTAGGGGGGGAGTGGCCGCCCTGACACGCTTCCTCGTCTCCCCTCTGGACTTCTAGTTCCCCACGGAAAGTAATTGACTTTGGCGTTTGTCCCGTCCAATTGCGAGAATATTCCTTTAATAGCTTTTCTGAAACCAAAAACAACAGAAAACAGGCAACTGGCAGTGTGATAACTTGTTAATAGGTTAGTACCAGAAAAAGTGTAAAAAGCACCTCAAAGTGTAGACAAAGCAAAGCAAAGTAGATACTAAACAAGCATGGAGCATCAAAAATTATAGATACGTTTCTGACGTATCAAGCATCCACAAGCTTAACTCCTGCTCGACCTCGAGTAGGTAAGTGATAAAAGAATAATTTTTGAGGTGACATGCACCCTCACAATAAAGATCCAACGATTTGCAAGAATTGAAAGATGGGATCAAAGAACTCTAAACATGTGCATGCAAGATGGAGTTCTAACAATAGGACATAGTAACTATGCATGCAACATGACAAGCTACAAACAAAGATCATGAATAACATGCATTGAAAAACGTTTGTTTGTTTCACATACAGAAAACATATCATAATGGCAATCAACTTGTCCCTCATAGAGTAGCAAATAGATGCATAGGACACCTTCAAAGTTCACAAGGGTGACTAGAAACAAATAGTACAAGAACAAGTAATATCACAATATGCATCAATCAATAAGCTTTAGAACACTGCACACAGAATGACAACTGTGCTCTCTTAATGGTGCCTAAAGGTAGAAGGTGGAGACTCAATAATGATGGAAGAAAGGCCTTTTTGTAAAGGAAGCAGGGATTTCAAGTTTCAAAAAGAGCTTCCAAAAATTATGGTACTTGCTAGCTTTGAGCCCTCATTGCCCCTATCATAAGCATCTTGAAGTGATTAAGGTTAAAGTGACAAAGATGGAGTATATGCTTGACGAAGTATAAGTTGGAAATCTCAAGTCCCTTGAATACGAGGGCCACTCCTCATGCATAGTCAACTTCAGTCACAGGTAAGTTCTTGTCATTGTAAGTATTTGCATATCATTGATAACCGCCAATGGGGTACCCCTTGCACATGGTACATGAGCTTTCCCATAACCAAAATGACAAGGCAAGCAGACAATGAGCATCTCAGCGATCTTTTTATTTACTATATGCATATCTTTTTATTGGGGATGCTTCATAGATAGCTCACTATAGTGATGCTGCAAGTTTCCACCATGATTAGCCATGGCTTAGGCTAGCGGCCCAGGCGTTTCTCTAACACAGGATACAAACTCCATGGACTTATAAGTTCCCTCTTTATTTCACACTGGTGACATCCATAAACAAACGAGCATGATATCAACTGAGTACAAAGTATAAGTGCAATGTTGAAAACGTTCCCCGTGACAGCACGGTTCTGTTAATTCCAACGTATAAGTGCAAGCATATACAACATAGATGCCACAATGTGTGAGACCCTGGCGCATGGCTCAATAGGATTGATAGGAAACCCATACCAACAAGTTGCAACTTCTTTTCCGGAAGCTCATTCGAAAAGAACTCTAAGGTTAAGCGTGCTTGGCCTAGAGCAATTTTAGGATGGGTGACCGACCAGGAAGTGGGTCATCGGGTGCGCACGAGTGAGGACAAAGTGCACAGAAAAGACTAGTGTTGGTATGTGGGGTTAGTCTAGAGATCCTATTGAGCTGCCAGAAGTGACAGCCGTCGGTCCGAAGTGACCGGGGGTGTTACAAATTGGTATCAGAGCCAGGTTCTCGCGGTTCAAACGGGCGTGTGCGGGTCAGTGGCGGACATGTGGCGCATGGCGTGTGTGGCCCAGAGTGGACACGGCATGGCACATGTGCCGACACTGGACGCACAGACGTGTGCCAAGAGGGGACGTTCCTGGCTTGTGGTTGATCGACGAGGACGTCGATCTTCTAAGGGTGGGTGTATGTGAGACCCTGGCGCATGGCTCAATAGGATTGATAGGAAACCCATACCAACAAGTTGCAACTTCTTTTCCGGAAGCTCATTCGAAAAGAACTCTAAGGTTAAGCGTGCTTGGCCTAGAGCAATTCTAGGATGGGTGACCGACCGGGAAGTGGGTAACCGGGTGCGCACGAGTGAGGACAAAGTGCGCAGAAAAGACTAGTGTTGGTCTGTGGGGTTAGTCTAGAGATCCTATTGAGCTGCCAGAAGTGACAGCCGTCGGTCCGGAGTGACCGGGGGTGTTACACAATGGTTCAAGTTTATTAGAAGATAGTTGAAAACAAGAATATACTTGGAATGTTGTAACACACCATGCATAGGAGTTTATAGTGGACACTTTGGAATAACTTGGTTTCTTGGGAGTTGGAAGCATGAGTAGAACTTACTCATACAAGTGGAGGCTAGCAAAAGACTGGGAGCAACCAACTAAGAGAGCATAATGGCCATAATCATGCAGCGCAACAAAGCATTACTAATCAAAGCATAGAGTGGTACTACAAGTCAAGGACTAAATGATCATAGAGGCTAATGGTGACTTGTCATAGTTATAACATGGTGTGATCATGTGCCAAGTCAACCCAAGCAAAGCATCAAAAGAGAATACCACAATACTATGCTTTTGCATGCTAAAACAACGCATAATTTCTTCAAGGCACACTAAGCAATCCCAATTGTTTGGAACAAGACATGCTACAAAAATAATCACTAAGCATAATGCCAAAACAACACCTAGCATGTCATGCTAAAGTCTAGTCACAGTCAATGCAAGCTCCTCTTGCACTTCAAGCAAGAACTTATTACTCCTTTCCAACACCAAGCAACTTATTTGCAAAACAACACAACGATAACGAGGGTCCAAACTACTCAAACAAACTAAAAAAACTAAGCAAAGAAAACCAAAACTAAGACGCTCCAAGAACAACACAACTGTGCATGAAACAATAAAAACGAAGTGTCTAGACAGACCTGAGCTTTTTATTGATGAAGAAGGGGATGCCTTGGGCATCCCCAAGCTTTGACGCTTGTACATCTTGGATATTTCTTGGGGTAACACCATGGTGACATCCCCAAGCTTGAGCTTTTGTCCATTCTCCATCTCATTGCATCGTTCTCTCTCTGCACCTGAAATTTTTCCTTCATACAAAACTTTACACAATCTTCATTAGCAACATTAGTTTATTCAAAAGATATTAGACCTCTGGCAAAGCTTTGTAACAGGAAGTATTTTAATTAAAAACACAAGCTACTGTAGTAACTCCTTCAAAAATCTCAATTCCCTAAAAGAGAACTCAAAAGGAATCAATAAGAAGCAAATGCAAATAATGGCAGAAATCTGTCAAAACAGACCAACAGGTAGAAACCGATTTTTTCGAATATCTTATGTTGCTCAAATCAAAAAGTGTTAAACTAACGAAAGTTAGATAACATACAGTGGGATTTACTAGTAAATTCTGAGCTCAATCTGAGTTACAAAGACTCCTCAAGAATTTTTATGGTGGAGGACAGAAATCTGTTTTGGGACAGCAACTCCCCAAATCTTACTTCCCTCTCATTAGATGTCATTCTTGGCACAAAAATCAAAGAAAAAGGATAAGGAGAGATTAGTACTGAAGTAATAACTACCAAGACTAGAGTAAACTCTTGGGTTATCTCCCAACAAGTACTTTTATTTAACGCCTTTAAGTTAGGCTTGATAGCTTGAGAAGATGCTCACATAAGAATTATGAATTGAAGTCAAAGAGAGAATCAAGAAGCAAATTCAAAACACATTTAAGTCTAACCCTCTTCCTATGCATCGGAATCTTCTAAGAAACAAGTCATTAAAGCACAAAGCAACAAGCATATGAAAGCAAAACAAGCGCAACTTCAAGATTTTCAACATAAAGAGGGGAAACTTAATATTGTTGAGATACATAAGACCATGTTTCCCTCTCTCATAATAACTTTCAGTAGCATCATGAATAAAATTGACAATATAACTATCACATAAAACATTCTTATCATGAGCCACATGCATAAAATGATTATTATCTCCACATAAGTAGTGGGAGCAAATTCAACAAGATAGCTATCATTATTATTCTCATCACCATAATCATCAAATATAGGAGGCATATTGTAATCACAATCAATTTTCTACTCAATATTAGGTGGACTGAAAATATCAATATCATCATTATAATCATCATAAATTGGAGGTAAAGTATCATCATAGGCAATAGAATTTTCAGAATTGGTACCAAAGAGATTTTCAATATTAAAAGTGGTGTGCTTTCCCTATCATGATCACTACTATAGGTAACAGGAATAGGAACATCATCACAAGTTTTACCTATAATAGATATTTCAAAAGAATCCACAGGAGCATAACATTCATCCTTCTCGTTTTCATCTAATGAGCTTCCTGTTTCAGCAATTTCTTCTTCCATAGGCTCCTGCAAGGCAATAGTCTCTTCCATTTGTGGAAAGCACCTATTAAAATATTCAAGAATATAGCCATTTTCTTCCTTGTAATTATCAAAGCAAAATTTAAGTATCTCATAAAACTCATGTTCATAAGGTGCATCATCAGTACTTTTAAGCAAACTGGCAAGTTCAAATGCACCCTTGAAAGCAATAAATTCTTCAATTTGTTCCACATCATCAAAGTCATAATTTCCTTTAACATAAGAGGATATGGTAACATTATCATTATGCTCACATTGAAAAGGAAGGTGTTTATACCTCCTATAGCAACAAGACTTGTCAAAGCAATAAGTAACATTATAAGTAGAGCACACCTCTCTAGCAATAGTATTCAACTTATCAATTTGTTCCCATAAGTGTTTACCTTTTTGTGATAAACGATGTTCCTTATAATAATACTTTTGTTCTTCCGTGAACCCACCTTGCCAATAAGAACTAGTTTCAAAGAAACCATCCATTGATAGAAAGCATGACCAAGCAAGGCAATAACAAACCAGCAACCAGAGTAGGAACTATTTTTTTTGTGTTTTTGAATAAAGCAAGCAAACCAAACTAGACTAATTTTTTTTGGTTTTTTTAAAAGAGGCAAACAAAACCAAGCAAAAGAAACAAAGCAAACTAAAAACAAAGTAAAGAGAAAGGAAGTGAAGGACTCCCCTAGTGAAGACGTCCTTAGCCTCCCCGGAAACGGCGCCAGAAAACTTATTGATGGTGCTGACGTGGAGCACTTTGTTGGAAACCCCAAGAGCAAGGTGCGATGAGCACATCAGCAAGTCTTCCCTTAGTAGAGACCGAGGTTATCGAACCAGAAGGAGGAAGGAAACGTCACATAGGTGTTGCAAGCAACGTGGAGACCTGCACAACACAAACTCAAGACTTTGCCCCAACGAATCAGTGAGGTTGTCAAGCTCACCAGTTTGCTGTAACTAAGTATTAAACGTACCGTGTGGAAGGTAATGGTTTGCAGCAAGTAAACAAGTAACAGTGGAAGATGTATAAATGGTAAAGATTGGACCAGGGACCATAGTTCACTAGAGGTGCTCTCCTTAGATAAACAACATGGCATGAAGGGTAAACAAATTACAGCAGGGCAATTGACAGGAACTGAGCAAGGCATAACAATGCAATTACTAGTCATAAAGATCCTATGAGATTCGATTGGGCAATACAACAAGATACATAGACCGCCATCCAACTGCATCTATGACTAGAAGTCCACCTTCAGGTTATCATCCAAACCCCCTCTAGTATTAAGTTGCAAGCAACAGACAACTCCTTTAAGCAAAGTGTGTAAGGTAAATAGACCACATGTTCCATAAACAAGAGACCGTTGTTTTCTCCCTAGTAGCAACAACACATCTACAACTGAAGAGATTTCTGTCACTTCCCTTGGAAACTAGAGGCATGAACCCACTATCGAGCATAAATACCCCCTCTTGGAGTCACTAGCAACTACTTGGACAAGATAGCTACTAACAACGGAGAGCATGCAAGATCACAAACAACAAAGACATGATAGAATCATAAAGACAAAACCATTTATCAAACCAACATAATAATCTCAATATCCATCGGATCCCCGCAAACACAACATGCATGATTACAAATAGATTAGATCTTGATCATGAACGGAGCTCACAAGATATATACATGAAAGCACAAGGAGGAGATACAACCATCTAGCTACTACATGGACCCATAGTCCAAGGTGGAACTACTCACGCATCATACCAGAGAGAAGGCCTCCGGGATGATCTCCCCTCCGGCAGGGTGCCGGGAAGAACTTCAGATCCCTCCGATCTAGGAACGATGGTGGCGGCATCTATAGACGGTTTCGTGGAGATTTAATCAGGTGCTTAGGGTTTCTGCATCGGGGGCTTCTTATAGGCGAAGGGGGAGGCCGAGGAGGCGACCAGGGGGGTCAAACCCTACCCAGGTGTGGGCACACCCCTTGCCGCGCCTCGGGGGGGTTTAGCCTCCCTGGCACGCTTCCTCTTCTCCCCTCTGGACTTCTTGTTCCCCATGGAAAGTAATTGACTTTGGCATTTGTCCCGTCCAATTCCGAGAATGTGTCTTTACTAGCTTTTCTGAAACCAAAAACAACATAAAACAGGCAACTGGCACTGTGGCAACTTGTTAATAGGTTAGTACCAGAAAACATGTAAAAAGCACCTCAAAGTGTAGACAAAGCAAAGTAGATACTAAAAAAGCATGGAGCATCAAAAATTATAGATACGTTTCTGACGTATCAACTCACGGAGCCAGAATACGAGACGGAGTGGGGCCCTGGGGGGCCCACACCCAGCCGCGCGGGCTAGGCTTGGCTGCGCCTGGAGAGGGTGTGGCCACCCCAGGCACCCCCTCGGCCTCCCTCTTCGCCTATAAGTTGCCCCTTGACCTAAAAACCGAGGGGGTTTGACATTTTGCCAGAAAGAGTTTTGCTGCGCCGCCACCACCAGAAACCGCGATTCGGAACCAGAAACTCCGTTCTGGCACCCTGTCGGGACAGGGAATTTTGAGAGGATCATCGCCGTCGTTATAAACAACGCCTCTCCATCAACCATCCATGTTTCCCTCATCCATGAGTGAGTAATCCCCCGCTGTAGGCTATGGGGATGGTAGGGATTGGATGAGTTCTATCATGTAATCGAATAAGATTGTTAGGGCATGGTGCCTAGTATCTCTATTAGTGCTATTTGACTGTGTTGCAACTTGTTGTGTTTAATGCTTGTCACTAGGGCCCGAGTGCCATGATCTCAGATCTGAACTTATTATTGAATCATTATGATAGTATTGTTTGTGATCTTATCTGCAAGTTGTGTACACACACTACTAGGAAACCAGCTATAGATAGACAAACCTTCTGTGGCGCATGGTTCTGACCATGCGCCACAAAAGTTGTCCAGTGGCGCATTTCAGACAATGCGCCACAGAAATCTTCACACTTCTGTGGCGCATATAGGAAAAATGCGCCATAGAAGTTGGAAACTTCTGTGGCGCATATGGACATATGCGCCACAGAAAGTGAGGGTACGACCCACCACAGGATTCAGTTGACCAAAGTTTTGTGGCGTATACCTATATATGAACTTCTGTGGCGCATATATAGATATGCGCCACAGAACATGGAAACACAGATTTCACCCCCCCTGTGGATCGCCTTTTAACTTTTGTAAAAAATAAATGAAAATGATAAAAAATTCAAAAAAATAATTCCTTGAAGTTGTAGTTTTATTTTGGGGTATAGTTGTAGGGAAAATTGAAAAAAATGAATTTCGATGTATTTTGCAAAAAAAGTTCATGGGACGGTAAAACGGCCGTAACTTTTGCATACGATGTCGGAAAAAAAAGTTTAATATACCAAATTGATCGTCTCAAAATTTCCTACTCGATTTCCTAAATTCAAAATTAGATAATACTACCCTCGAAGACTGTTGCGATCTCCTATACTTGTGGGTCATCAGTCTGGAACTTGTTGTCCGTCACCCTTGCTATTACGTGCTGACAAGTGGGCCACGTTCATTCAGGTCCCGTAGTGGACCCTCGCCGTTACGTCCAGACAAGTAGGACCAGTTGGTCAGGTACGCGTTATGCTGACATGTAGGGCCGTGCCATGTTGGACTGCGTGGGGCCGGCTTGTTGGGAACACGTTATGAGGAATGTGGTGTGGGACCATGTGGGACGCGTTTGGTGGTTACGTGTGTTCTGTCGCCTAAATTGGAAGTTTTATTTTTTGTTATTTTTATGATTGGCCTTTTTAAAAGCGTATTTTCCCCTTTATCTCATTAAAAGTTGTGTTTTTTGGCCAAAAAGGTTGCAAATCTAGAGCAACTTCTCTCTTTATTCATGATTTCTTTTGGCCCTCGTTTTTTTCCCAATCTGTTAGCAAATCTAGAGCAGCAAATCTAACCAACATGATAAATATATTTAGTAAACAGAGCATATGTAGATAAAGCAGCTAATATAGGATATATAGTACGGTACTTAAACAAGGTTCGATAATTAGGCTGCTCAGCAGCAGCGGACACGTTCAACACAGACAAAACAAAAGAAGCTGCTTTACAGCAGCAGCAACACAAGGTTAGTGGCCCGTCAGTGTTGGGAATATGCCCTAGAGGCAATCATGTATGATGAGATTTATCATTGTATTCATAAAGATATTAAGTTGTCCTTGTATAAACATCTGATGTGTATCATTGAATATGTGATTCGGTTGTGGAACTATACATTCATGTTGTTTGTACTAAATATCCTTGGTCATTGAGGTTGTGCTGGACACATAACTTAGACCAATGTGAAAGTCGGCTTGATGACTCGGTTCCACTTGTCATGGGCATGGAGATGCCATTCCGACTTACACAGATTCGGCTAAAGAGTTTAGCGAGTCGGATTGACCCATATTGAGGTATAACGAACAAGTTGTTATTTGTATATCTAAATCAATGTAATCCTTAGACCTGAGGTTATTGCATAATCCGAGTTGGGGATCACCGACTTAGGTTCTGTCAAACGCTGATCCGTAACTGGGCAGTTATAAAGGCAGAGTTTGGTTCGACTGAGAATCAAGCTGCGTGATGTGAATAACCAAGATGGGATTTTGCCCCTCCACTCGGAGAGATATTCTCTAGGCCCTCTCGTGAGATATGATTCGAAAAGCATGGCCATGCACGACTCGGTTAAGTGTTAACCGAGGCGATCGACTAAGAGTTAGTCGGATGAATCACTTATCTTGGATCGAGAAGAGAGTCGGACTATTTAAGGGATGACAATTATCCGCCTATAGTCTGACAAGGTATATCGTGAGGCAAAAGGGACTCGGACGCAAGTCACATTGGAAAGGCAAGTCTTCATGACTCTTTGGTACTTGGGAGTCGACACGTTCTGCTAGGAGCTGCTACCGACTAATCGATTGAGAGTCGGACTCTAATCGCGTCCAAGTAGCCATGAGCCCGCGGGGTCACACACTTAAGAACGGGAGCAAGTTCGGATTGGATCTGAACTGGAAATCTGGTTGGGTTAGACCCGAGCCTGATTTGGACTGAGTCAGTGAGTCGGAATCATAGGGACTAATATTATATGGGCTTTAGTAAATGGGCCGCGCGAACAGATCCCACGTTCACTCCCTATATATAGTGGAGCACCGTAACCCAGAAAGGTTAATCGTTGTTCGGTTAGGTCATTCCATGTGTTGGAAACCCTAGCTCCACAGCAGTCCTACCGTCGATACGAACCTAGCAGTTCGCCGCCGGTGCTCCTCCTTGTACGTGTGGATACCAGCAGAGGTGTTGTACGATCAGCACCAGGACGATCGGATCGCAAAGGACTACACGACATCAACTGACGCGCTTCGTCAGTAATCCGCAACTGCGCGTCTAGTGGTAAACCTCGTGGCCTTCTACCTCGGCTAGATCTTGGGATCACCATGTTAGAGGAAAAAGTTTTGTTTTATCTCTGTGTGGCCCAACAGTCATGGCCTCTGCTAGGAGGGCCTCCGCATCCTCCCTCTGGCGCTTCCTCCACTTCTTGCTGCCCTGTCCCTTGGCCTTGGGCGCATTGGGCTTGATCGGGGGCATGCGATCCTCCTCAATGGCCACCTTCTGTAGGTTGCGAAGGTGAAAAACTAGTGCCTGGTGCTTGGCTCTGAAGCCGTTGAAGTTCAAGGATGGGCCGCAGGTCTTCACGTCCTCGACATGCTTCACGAGGGAGTTGAAGTCGGTGGCGTGTAGCCTCCTAGTGCAGAAGGGGAACCTGTAGACGTCCGTTGAAGAAGTTGTCGTACTTGCCAGACTTCAGCCTCCTCACCACTTGACGAGTCTTGACGTCCTTGGACTCGTCGTCGTTGCAGACGTCGCTGCTATCCACATGTTGGAAAAACAGTAGAATGCAATAATGACATAATTGTCGGGATTGATTACTTGCATAAATTAACCGATATAGATCCCCTGATTATTCCCCCAATTCCCAAATCTCTAAACAAATTCAATATTGATCCCAACTATAGATCAGCACTAGTACTAACTAGGGAATCCCTTAACTGCAACTCAGAGGACAAATAAAATAGGATTAAAATACGAATAGGGGCATTCATCGAAATACGATATCTAACACAAGAGGATTAGCTAATGTAAAAATACCTAGCATCCAACGATTGAAAATACGAACAGCCGAACCCTAATAACACATGATCTAGCATCCAACGATGGGAATGGGGGAGAACAAAGGAAGGGGATAAAACCCTAGTTACCTCCGACCATGGGTCTGGGATGCTGGTGTCGTAGGGGTCCTCCTCATAGGGGTCCCAGCTGTGCGGGATCTTTCCTAAACCGGCGGGAGCCTTCTCGCCGGTGGCTACGGTGGAAGCGGGGATGGGGGTCTGGACGGGGACGGCGGTTGCCTTCGATGTAGGGTCCGCAGCATAGAAAACAAAAAATTCCTACAATGGGAACAACCGAGTACCAAGATCTATCTACTAGATACAAGCAACAGGTGGATATATATCCATAGAGAACATACCCTTATAGACCGACAAAGTTTAACAAGGTTGTACTCGTGGATGATGTAGACGAACGCTTGCCGATCTTAAGATCGAGAAGAAGTCCAGCGCCGCAAATCGGCAGCGCATCCATGCTCGCACACACGTTCAAGCCACCGAGCAACCTCTGCCTCCTCGCTCCATCGATGCAGCGGAAGCAACAACTCTTTCCAAACGAAAAGCCACCGGAACATGTATCTCGCTAGTCCGAGACCATGGGGGATAAACTAGAGGGGGAGAGAGATCCTTCACGAGGAGGTGTGAGTGTGAGAGAGGGAGAGGGGGCTTTATATAGGAGGAGGGGGACCCCAAGGGGTGTGGCCGGCGGCCATGGTGGCTGCCCCCACCCCTTCCTCCATTCATATGGGTGGAGCTCCCACTCACAATTTGCCCCTTCATTTCTCCACTCAAAATCCCATTAAATTTCCACCAAATTTAATGTAATCTCTCATTAAATAAAACTTATTTTATTTATTTATTCAGATTTTTTGTCAACTACATTAATTAACAAATATTCACATAAAACCCCTTGCTAGTAATCTATTTCACATGCAGAAACAATTTCAGCAATTTCACCCGAAACAATTCTTGTGTCTAGTGAAATAATTCCTACGCTTTGCAATTCTTTTTGTCTAGAACATATTTGTTCCAAATGGTGTCGATGTATCTTAAGTGTGTCACCCTACGGTTCGCGAATAATGTGGACATGATCGAGACCACTCTCGGATCAATAATCAGAAGCAGGACCTGAAGATCCATACTGACTCCCACACATTCAACGATGACTTCTCATGATCATGAGAACCTTTTACGCTAGTAACTTAATCTCTTTGTCTCGCAATATATTACATGCCCGAGATCGATCATCGGTATCTCCATACCTAGTTTGATCTCGTTACCGATATGTACTCTTTTCTCGTTCTCGGGCCAAAACAGTGCCTAGTCCTGAGCTACCAGTAGTTGATAGTGAGGCCAATATCAGAGCTGCTCTAGAGCAGACACTTGCCAGAAGAGTGATCCCTAAAAACAATGAGTAAGTTGTTCAGTGGCAAATCAAGTGGGTTAATCTGTTTGCTGAAGCACTTAACAGGGAGGATGAACCCTTTATCCATACAGTATTTCTATGGGCGGGCACAAAATATTTCCAATGGGTATTCAAGGTATAAAAAATCCAATGCAACACTTGACAGTTCTAGTTCTGGTGTAGAGGTGGAACCAGTCATTTTTGTCTTTGAAACTCTCTCCCACAATATCTTCAAAACACCATTGTTCCTCTTCATTTCTGTATAAGTATGTTCTTGCCACAAATTCAATACAGTTGCAACCTAGATCATCATTGGATCGATAGAGTCGCAATCAATCAATAAATAATCTAACTGAAAGAGCAAGCAATTTGCTAGTTCATAAATTAGAAAAGAAATTGTCTCGCCTCGGCAACTGAACCAATCGCTCGCCGTCTCACATACTCCTGTGAGGTACCAAGAAGCCTGGAGAGGGATTAGTGGTGCCTCACGACTATTACTGGAGCCAAGCTACTGCTGGTGTTAGCAAAATTTCGCATGGAGATGCTATGGACCAAGCGGCTAGCTAGATTAGTTGTACCTAATACTATTACATGATCTTTTTGCCAAAAACTAATGGATACTAGACGGGAAGGCGCGCTTCGCCGCGCCGACTATATTGCGTGGTAAGGATGGTGGGTCTGCAGGTGTTTTCAGATGTGTTGATGTCCTATGTAATGTATTCAGTTTTTCTGGTTTTTTATAACGACAGTAAACAAAATAGGAACATAGGCGTAACGCATTTAGTTTTCCTAATTTTTTATACCGATGGTAAACAAAATAGGAAGGAAGGCACTTTTTGCCACACAGGTAAAATCTGAATTGTTCAGTCTTTTCATCACCTTTGTCTCACCATATGGAATTATGCTGACATATATTACACACTGCTCTATGTTGGAATGTTTAGCTAGGTATAAGCCCAGTTCAAGCTTCTTTGGCATGCAAGCGATTAATCTTATATTTATGTCGACAATGGACAACTTATCTACTCCACTTATTTCAAAAGGATGTGCACAATATAAGTAAGGTCGATATTAAAATTGGAGTCATCGGATTGAATGATACAATAGCTCGCCTTCAATTAGTAAGATGCTAGTAAACAAGAATATAAAATGAATATGAGCAAGCAAAGGTGCCGGTTATCTGAGTAATTCTCTGGCCGATAATGTTCATACTTTTGCTATTTTGCAGCAATCTATCCCAAAGAAATTTCATTGTTTTCTCACTTTAAAGTATCAAGTATTAGAGCGCATTGTCTAATAGCAAGAAATAAAGAGCATATAGGTAAGGATTTTGCCTGAGAAGACAAAAGGTGTGTTTGCTGGTCAGATTATTAGTCATTGTCAAAGTCATTCATGGAGATGACCAGGTCCGGCTGCCGGTAGAACACGTGCATGGTGTCTATCTCGCTAGGTATAGCTGGTCCTGTTCCTCTCTCTCATCCCCTTAAAATGAAGAACTGCATCTCATTTTTCATCCTCCCTTTCTTCCACTCTCTCAGGATTGGCGTCCATGCACCCACATCCACATGAGAAATTGGTGGCAACAAGGAGGCTTTAGAGAGCGGCCTCATACAACAAGGAGGCTTTAGAGAGCGGCCTCATACCAAAGAAAGATGCATCAGTGAGGAGATGGGAGGTGAGCACAATGTGAGAAAGAAACCATGTGAAGCTACAAAATTTCATGGTGCTTATTTCTTACTGTTACATGAAATACTGCTACTTCACTTCTAAAACTTTTAGGAGACCCTAGATCAAATATAAACACGCTTAATATGATCATTTTGACCATTCATGGAAAAGGACAGGAGTTTTCAGATAAGAGCAATGCTTTGCAGAAATATGAACTTAATTTGAGATGGAATAAAAGTTACCAAAACAGATGGCAAAGTGTTCTAGAGAAGTGGCATGTAGCTCAAAAAACATATGTTATCTTATGTATGGAATTTAAACAAATGGTGTGCTGACAACTTCAAATGGAATCAACTTTGAAGGAGGGCAGATATAATCTGTCTTGGACACTAACTAAAATATACTGGTTAGAATAACATAAAGGTAACATACTGTATACATAGATATATAGTTCAACTCTTCCTATAGTTCAACTCTTCCTATACTGTATACATGCTGCCTCTTCCTATAGTTCAACTCTTGCGAAAACATTACAGGCTGCAATTTAGGTGACATAGATATAACATAAGTTTACCTCCTACTACGGGAGCACTGGAAAGGAGACAATCTGAAATAAGATATTTGTCAGTATATAAACTATATATATACCATTTTCTCTTCCTGTTGGTAAGTACTCCCTCCGATCCATAATAAGTGTCGCCCACTTAGTACAAAGTTTGTGCTAGCTTAGTACAAAATGAGGGACACTTATTATGGATCGGAGGGAGTAGCATTTTTGTGACCTTTTGAAATTAGATACTTACAAACTACAGTTGAACTATTTCGAGAAAACTTAATACAGCTGAATGATTCACATAGACTAAGAGAAATTATGAGCTACAATGAGAAGAATGTAAAATAAATATGACTGAATGCTTCATGCGGGTAGAAGAACATACGAGACTAAGTCAAGATCACCGCTAAACAGAGTATCTTTTAACTATTATGGAAGGCGTTTCACCATTGCAGACTCTGGGTTGATTGATAAGACTATAACCTACTTGGAAAGCAAACAAGACTAATGTTATAATCATCTAGTGCGTACACTTATTGCCAGTTTGCCACTCACTTTCCATTTGGAGCTCCAACTTTGTATTTGATGATACCATCACATAAAATATATTTGATTAACCTTTTATTCGAAAATTCTTAGTTATTTTGACAAATTGATGGGAAGAGCCCAACAGATATTTGTGGCCATGAAAAATAAATGATGCCTTGCTTTAATGTTCCGTAAAATTGTGCCACGTAAGAATACTTTCATGGTGTATTAGCCCATAAATGGAACATAAGAACTCCCCGCAGCGACCCTTGTCCCGATGTAATAATTATGCACATGCATTAACATGCACATAAAATCATGCATCATAAGAACTAATGACATGGTGGGATGTCTGCCTAATATCCCACAATTTAAGAATAACCTGTATGGCTTCATCGTTCATGTGCCTGAAAAAGCACAAAGTACAAGAAAAATTAGCATGTCCCCATTCTACAAACATAAAACATATGGCCTGACGAAATTTTCAGTGCCTTCCGGAATAAAGGAAGTCGTTTAGTAAACAGATTCCCTTTCAGGTACTCTAGCTAACTTGATGACAATTTAGGCAAATATCAAACGATGCAATTCAACATTCGAACCATATAGTGTATACACAAAATTCGTTTGGACACAACTCAATGCCACTCGCAGATTACATTTCCTATTCATTTTTACATAATCATGTGGGTGAGTAGTTGGTTATCAATTATCAGCACTGAGCAGTTTATTTGGTAAACAAAGGATCTAGATAAATCCTCTCCAGGCAGCCACTGTTGGGATGATTCAAACCATAAACAATAATTACAGCACAGTTCTGATGCTGCATAATAACTACATATCCACAAAAATATTGCCCTAATTGCTAAGCTACTCGCAGTACCAATCGCAAAAATACTCCATAAAAGGATTATGGTTTTTAACAAAAAGATGGTCAACTGAAATCAAGTGTGAACATTAGTTTTATACCAGCTGGAACAGGATTCAGAATGCAACTATGCAATAAATTTTAGAATTTGTTTTGATTAAACCTGTTTGACACTTCAACGTTGTGAGACAGTGTTAATCAGCATCATGGAAAAACGACTTTCTCGGGTCGTTGTAAACAAAATCTAAATCAGCTAATCCATCCTAAAAGTGTGTAACAGAATCTGCAAAATAACAGACTACATAAATATACCTAAAGTTTTATCCAAAAAATCTGAATGTGCTTCTCATATGTATGTATCATTCAGCTTCACGAGCACCAAGGAATTACGAGAGAAAGAAGAAAGAATGCAGGCTCTACATCTCGGTATATCCATCCATTCAGCTTCATAGGTCGTTGTAACTAAATTCTAAATCAGCTAATGTATTCTAAAAGTGAGTACCGGAATTTCAAGCTACACAAATCTACCTAAAGTTTTAACCAATCTGAAGAAAAAGGTAAAAAAGACCGCGAGCTACCTTGACGACTAAGCCCACCAGGTAGTTCTCTCCCGCGTGGTCGCCTTCCGCCTCCGCCCCGACGAACGGCCGCCGAAGTCGGTGAACCCATGGGGCAGCGCAACCCCTAGCCCCGGTCAACTCCAGCACGACCAGGCAGTGGCCGCCGCTCACCATGATGGGGACGCCACAAACCGTAGCCCCGCGAGGCGCCTCACACCCGCCGACCACGAGAGCGCCGCCGAGGACACAAGCCGCTGGCCGAGGTTGCTCGCCGCAATCCCTAGCTGCAGCCGCTCGCCGCCGGCCGCAATCCCTAGCAGTATCCGCCGGCCGCAATCCCTAGCAGTAGCCGCTCGCCGCCGGACGCGATGTCCAATTGCAGTCGCTCGCTGGCCGCACCATGCCTCCACCAGTGGAAATCACCGATCTGCACGCACGAACTGATTTTAGGAACGTGGGGCTAGCACCCAGTACGGCAAGACCAAAAAGTTTAGAAACTGTCAACGTAATAAAAAGGATAAAGGAAATTACGGCCGGGGTGCTACGCTGAGAGGAAATTGGGTTCGACCGCAACCGGTTCGCTTTAACAGTCAGGTCAGGCTCAGCATTTTGACCCGGGTGTAGAATAGTTATTCTACACCTAGGGGTCTAATAGAGCTTCTATATATATATATATATATATATATATATATATATAATATCTTATTTTGATTGAAGAACTTAAGGTTCTCTTTCTACAGTTGAGGACTTGAACTTAATACACATTTTTATCATTAAGATTCCAACTTAACACTGCAACTGAAATTGAGATAGGAGGTGTTAGCTTATGTGTAACATTTAAATAAATGGTGTAGTACAACTGAAAATGGCCACAACTTCTAAACAACCCTAAAATCATCTTTTTGGGTAACTAACACCAAAACATTATGGTGGTTTTCAATTAACAGATAGATAAATAACTCTACATGCATATATGAATGTTTAAGTTTAGAGACCCAGATGCTCCAAATTTCTCATTTTGATTTTACAACTTAAGGTTCTCTTTCCATAATTAACGCCTGGAACTGAAATTCACATTTTGTCACCAATATTTCACATTGACACTGAAAATAAAACTAACATAACAATTCTCAAGTCATAGGACGTTTGTGCTGATTTTAATCGCACTTGACTGAAGATGTGGTGTGCTATCAGACTCAATGAAGCAAAAAATATGATAACTAATCATTCATGCGGTATTCTGATGGTTTTACTAAAGAAAAGTCATCATATTTCGATTGCTCCATGTGATACACTTATAAACTAAAAAGGACTTAGCAAATCTCAAAGACAGACCATTTGTCCTAATTAAGTCCTACCCTTGACTGAATATGTGCATGATACAACTTTGCTATCAGACTTAAGAACGCAAGAATAATAATAATTAATCATGCATGCAATATTATGCTATTTTTTCATATGAAAATTCATCATATTTTAATTGCTTCAAGTGATCTCTTTACAATTACAAAGGTGAAAAAGCAAAAGGCAAAAAACCTAGGACATCCAGGTGTGTAGAACTTCTTATTTGATAATTGAGTTCTCACTCATCATGAATCAGATGTTAAAAGTCATGAAACATTACAGATAATTGAGTTCTCACTCATCGGTATTTCGAAAAACTTTACCCAACACTAATCAGAACAGTTTGGTTCCAGACACTAGGGCTGGTCCCAATTATTAAAAACCAAGATATTACAACCATGCAAAGAAATGTACAATTTCACAGTATACCAAAACTAAATATCACCATCCTTATTATTTCAAATCCAGAAGAAACTTCTTTCTTTATCCTATACAGCTAACACATGAGCTCAAAATGATCTAGTATGATCTTAATTATAACTTACCTAGGCCGATCACTGACATTAGAGCCTCCTGGGCGATCTCCAACTCCCGTCTCACATTTTCTGACAGCCGGGCCATGACACCCGAAAGGTTCGAGAGTTGATCGAACATTGTGGTTAGACTGTCCTGCAAGGTTGCCAACTTCGATTCAGTCTCAGATTTGACATTGTCTGCATCGTTATTCACCACCTGGTGCTTGTACATTTTCTTGAGATCTTCTACAAGGTTCTGATGGAATCACATGATTCACCACCTAGTCTTATGCACGATAATAAGTATGATATCTACATTTTGTGTCGGGGCTTGCATATAAGGGCTAAGATGAATATTTAGCCAATATTTTCTGCATATATAAGTACTCCATCAAATGAATACTACATTATTTAACTATAACAGGTGCAAATATAGTTCAACAATAGTTCTGAAGTCCATGTATGTGGTGTACATATCACTAAGCAAATAAAATCATACGCTTGCAGCAAGGAGTCAGAGCTACATCTCTTCATCTCGTAACTTTTGATGTATGGTACTTCAATACCTAGCAGTTGAGTCCAGAATACAACTCTTGGATAGCAATTGAGTTCTGTCAACTTGCTTGGCACATATTTTATTGTATATCTGCTCGACTGATTCAAGCTTTTACAAAACTCCACAACAATAGAAGCAATTAGGTCAGAGCATAGTGAATAGTTATTCATACCTACAGAAACTGAACATTGCATTCGTCCCAATTTCAGTTGAGCACAAGATTTCAAGGGGTTCAGGATTTAAGACGCCTAGATGTTCTCACGCAAATCTAGAAATGCCTCTATCCTTTAGATTCAAACTAACCGTAGCAGATTACCAGCATACACTTCTTAGCAGATCACCAGCGTGACACTAATATGACTCGGTGAAATAATTGATGTGAGCAAGAACATCAAAATCCCCAAATTCAACCTCCAATCAAACTAAAAAAAACTATAATAAATGCAGGAGATGCCAAATTCGTTCACCTCTTAGGAGGGAACTCGACTGTTGTGTGACCAACCATGTGGAAACGTGGCCAACAACTCTCTTCAACCTTCACGTCTGCGTCCTCCTCATCCCTCTCGCCATGGACGGCAGGTACATCACCTACCTCCCCTTCGGAGGCGGCAAGATTGGGGCCAGTCTGACCTGCAGCGTTGGGCGGCGCGGCTGAAAGGGGAAATTGGGTTGGAGCGCATGGCCGTATGGGATGAGGAGGCACGCCGTCGGCGGTTCAAGGTGGGGAAAGAAGATTGGCCAGAGCGGCGCCGTCGTGAGGGTTTGTCGTGGGTCGTGGAGATGGGTGCTGCAGCGGTTGGGTTTTCACTTTACTCGCCGAACACATGATGCTCCCATAGATCTCGGCGGACACCAGTTTGTCGAGGACAGGCGAAGACGGCCCGAGAATAGGAGAGTAGGGCTAGGAAGACGACGATGGGGCAGTTCCTGGGAGGGGGGGGGGGCTCGCCTCCATCGCCATGGAGGGGATCCCTTGAGACGGCGCGGCGGCGGTGGTATGATGGGATTAGAGAGGAGGCGATGGGCACGGGATCGCTTGGGGAAGTAGGAGGAACGACCACGCCAACCAGATATTTCTCGATACCTCTAGTGGCCGGTTCGCTGGGTTTTTTTTTTTGGATTTTTTGTTGTAGCTAAGCGCGTGAGCACTATAGCTAAGCGCGAGCCGGTGCTCAGCACGCTGCGTTTCCCTCACGCGTAAGCTATAGGATAATTCAGCTGAATACCCATGAATACATGTGTGTCCGCCCATGAGTATTTCCGACCTTCCATCATCAAGGACGAGAATGAACTCAAGGGAAGGAATTACCATGACCAGCTTAAATTCAGATGGGAGCAGTGAGCAGCTGTTGATCCACATTTCTCACTACAGCTATCGGACAACTCACAACGTTGGATACCGTTTCGTTGAAGGTGATCACAGGGCGCAAATTCAAGTGACATGTAGCCGTTTGGCGTCAAACCATGTTTCTCAACTCCAGTCTGAAGCATGTCGCTGCCGCTCATTTCTTTTCATTTCCTTTTATTATCCGTTGCATCAAAGCTATATAAGTTCGTCTGTGTAACCTAAATGGATCATCTCGAATATTTCTACATCTCACACCCTCTTCTCTTTTATTTCATCCCTGTTTCTCTTAATTTACTCATCCCTTGGTGATTTATCTGTGATTGAGTGTTCATTTTGGGGAATTTGTATTATCAAGTATTACATGAACATTGATGTTTATCTGAATTTAAGGAATCTTGCATGCTTGCAAGGCATTTGGCCTGATGCCAGGCTGAGGCGTATATAGCTAACAGTAATCGGTGACCAAGCACGAGATGCTTACTTTTTTTCCATACTACTCACACGAGCTGGGTTTCATTGTCGACAGATAACAGAACACGAGATGTTACTTGATTAATTATGTTCCTAATTTATAATTATTTCCTGGCCGCGAACATGATTAATGGCGTGCATAAATAACCGAATAAATTTATAAATTAAAGTGTTTAAATAAAGTACATGCATGCTTGAGCGCATCGTAGATGGAAACATTACACATGACCCAAAAAAAAAAAAAACAAATGCCTGAACTGAAATTCATCGCATTTACAACCTGACGACGCATCCCCGTTTTAATTTCTAGCTCCCATTGACCTTCCTGCAGTTTTTCCGGACCTCCCCCTGTCCGCCCGTCAGCGGCTTGGCGTTCCCCATCTTGATCATGGACGCGGCGAAGCTCCTGAAGAAGGCCTTCTCGCTGCTGGCGAAGCGGTCGACGATGGCGGCCGTGGGCGCGCCGGGCGTGGAGAAGAGCTCCTGGTCGGAGCGGAGGAACCCGCGGTTGGCCTCGAGGTTGGTGAAGTAGTTCTTGTCGAAGGCGTCGGGCGTGGTCGGGTCGAGGTCGTTGAGCGCCGTCTTGTTCCCGCCCCGCCGCGGGCAGCTCGCCGCCAGCAGCGCCCGGTAGCCGCCGTCCAGCGTCGGGTCCGGCTTCCCCGTCTTGCTGAAGTTGTAGAGCCTGTCCGTCACGAACTGGCACTGCGCGCGCCCGAACGTGTGCGCGCCTGCGATTAATCCACGAAGTAACGATCGAGCGTCAGAATCACGTACGGCATGAAGATCGAGATCAGCAGAGGACTTACCTGAGAGGGCGACGAGGTCGGTGTCGTCGAGGCCGACGGCGGCGAACTTGCGCTGGAGCGTGGTGAGGTTGTTGCGGGGGCTCGGGAGGAGGCTGTTGGCCCCCGTGATGTTGGCCGTGGTGCCGTCGCGCCGGCCCAGCTGGACGCGCCACCGGGGGCCTCCCGACTGCACGCACGCATGTGAATGTGATCCATGAGACGTCCGTTCGTCATGTGACAGCAGACAGTGTGTTCGATTAAAGAACGACACTGAATGGAAAGGTTTGGTGTGATGCAACGTCTGGTGCCGATAGATTGACAGCCGGTGCGATGTGACTTACTAGGTTATCCCCACCTCGTACTAGCTAGCTACGTTCTGTCTTTTGCGGTTTTGCTATGGAAACCACGTGCCTGCTTGACCGGTAGAGATTGTCGCGTTTCGGTTGCTCTAAAAATTGGGAGTGCCTAGATTCTTATGTCTAAGTCGCTGGTGTTATCTTCTGCTAAAATCTCAGTTGCAATCTAGTTGCAACTTATAATATTAGTACCAATTCTCAGTTGCAACTTATTAAATTTTTAGTTACACCTTAGTTGCAACTCACGTGTAACTTTTACTTTGCACGAATCACGAGGTAAATCGAATGGTGAAAGAGGCGACTAAGACTTAAGAAGTTCTCAGACGCGTGAGAACTAGCAAAACCGCTAAAAATTCAGGGAATGGAATGCTATCGGTAGCGCTCAATTATTTTGCACCGACGGGGTCTGAATGATTGCTGCGGTGCAGACTCTAGCATATGTATGCTGCAGCTACCGCACCTTTTAGCTAGCAGTACATTGCCATGTTGGTAGCCAAGCATGCATGTGTCCACACAGGTCAACTTCCAATGGAGTACGTAGTTCGCTTTTTGAGGAACTTCCAACACTAATGGAATTGACGGATGCGAGAGAACATGTATTTATACTGTTATTATACATCGGTCCATATATACACGTTGCCTCTATATATATATATATGTACGTACCAGTTCGACGGAGACCTTGGCGGCGATGGCGAGGATATCGGCGCAGGAGACGACGCCGGGGCAGGCCTTCTCCAGCGCCGCCTTGACGTCGTCCACCACCGGGTACCCGCGCGCTGAGTTGTTGTTCGGCTTCGCGTACTTCTCCGACACGATGCTCGAGCTGTTGTCCAGCAGGATCGACCCGTCGCACCCCTGATAGATCATCAAAGTTCAAAACCAAACGTGCAAAAACCAAACTAGTGTAATGCACGTACGGCGGGCGACGGAAGGCCTGGTTGCATTGCTTACTTGGACGAAGCAGTCGTGGAAGTGGAGGCGGGTGAGGCTGGCGTAGATGCGCGGGTCGGCCCGGTGCGCCTCCTTCAGCACGCGCCGCACGACCCTGTGCACGCCCGGGCACGACTCGTCGTAGAACCGCTCGTTCAGCCGCTGCTGCTGCTGCTGCGCCGCGCCGCCGCGGACGCCGAGGCCGAGCACGATCACGACGGCGACGGCCAGGAGTACGACGGCGCGAGCGCCAACACCATACACGCCACAAGCCATATTTTCCCGGCAGAATGGAAAGCCTGCGTGTACAGGTTCGATCGTACGTACGTGTGTTTGCAGGTAGGTGCTGTAATCTCACTCTGTGTGCATGTGGCTCGGTGGTTCACGGTCTCGGTCTGTCGAGAGCAAAGCTTTTATAGGCAGAGCCCTGGTGATCACGAGAGGCCCTTTGCTTGGATCCGAAGGATGGATGGCTCAATCATTTTCTGTCCAGGGGATTCCGTCCCGCCCGGTGTCCTTTTCAGATGCCAGTTCATGCATGCAGGTAGGTATGCGAAAAAACAAAGTCACTTGCATTGCATGCATGCATGCCGCGTTTCCTTTTTTTTAACGAGGGAACGTAATGCATGCCGCGCTTCCTATTGGTGCGCGTGATTTTTTTACTTTCAAACGGAGCAATGATAGGTACGGTGCAAATAATCTAGAACAGACGCCTGGTCCTGGTTGTGATTTGTTGACACTCACATTCGATAGTGCACATGGTTACTCACTTTGGTTTTATTTACTTCGGTCTTCTGGGTTTATTCAAAGTCAAATTTTATAAAAAAAAGTTATGAAAAAAATCACCAATCTATAAATGATCATCAAACGGCAGTATAAAGCTATGAAAGTAACCCTATTTTTTCTAAATATGTCCTTAGACCACTCAACAACGATAACAAATACTAGTGTGATCCAAACATGCACTGTCGTTCTCGTCACTCCATCACTGGTACCGAACAAAGCTTGTTATGATAGACCTTATTGTACTAGACAAACGAGAAGTTATCGTGCTAATACCTCAAGAACCAGCGCATCAGAGTAACAACCATCGCCAATAATGACAACTGACTAGAACCGCATTAACAAACAAGAAAACCGTCTGGATCCCAGGAGATTTGCTAGACCAACGATTTCATGTGTCCTCCGTCGACACTAGACGCACCACCAGAGCAAGGATAGGATATGGAGAAACCTTATTCTGATTTATGGATATAGCTCTTGCGTAGCCATCCAAAAGAAGACACTAAAAAACAACCTAAACAAAGAATGAGAACCCTCCCGCTGGAAAAGAGCCATGGTCCACCACACCTCCAAGGCTCCAAAGCCACCAGAGGCGAAGTGGACCCTCAATGCTACCGGTGAGGAGGGGGGGAGGGGGCTAGATGGGATTTACATGAGTCTCCATCTGGACATGGTTTTTTAATACCCCATGAACTTTATCAAGTTTGACCAAAAATATAGGAAAAAAACGATATTTGTAATATGAAACATAAATAATATAAATATACATTTTGCGACGAACTCCACTACTATAAGTTTTATTGCAGATGCCGTATCTTTTTCCTAAATATCTGGTCAAACCTTATAAATTTTGACTTTCACTATAACCAGAATTAGTTGGATGTGGCAATCAAATTGTAGTAAAATTGAAGAAGAGTGGGAGAATGATTCATATCTAGTAGAGAAGGGACAATAGGTTTTCTCATGATCGGATGATCTCATGCTCTATTCTCGTTAGAATAGAATTAGTAGTCGTTTTTTCCGGCGTGTCCGAGGGGTTTCTTCTGCATCGCTGTGTTGCTGTGGAGTCGAAGCTGCGGTGGAGTGTGTCCAGACGACGATGATGACCAGCCACCGGTGGCCTCTGTAGAGTCTCGTTCGGCGCAAGATCAACATAATTCTCTTATGAAGCTCGTTGTCTGAGTCGGAGCTGTCTGTCCTTGGCGCGTGTGGCCAATCGATGGCATGGGCCGACATTGGCTCTGGCGCCGTCTGTGAGGCTCAGTTTGGAAAGTCGTCAGTGAAGTCGGAGTCGGTGGCTCGCAGAGGAGTGGTGATGATGCCACTCGTGGGCAACATCGACGTGGCTCTTCTTGTCTGTCTGTGTTTCATGTGGGTAGTCAGGTTGGGTGTGATGGTGTATTCAATATGGTTGTGTTCTATACGATATTGGTGCATTTGTACGGGTTTTTGGCCGATTCTCTTGCAAATGAACCGATTAATTCTTTTTGATTTTTTTAAATAAAATGAGACAAAAATTGCTCGTTTTATTCAACAAAAATATTCACCCACGGGATGAAGAGACCTTGTTGCAAAGAATTGAAGAATTGCTCATAATTTTGTGAATCTCATTCTGAAGTCGAAAGTACGCAACTCTATTTTCCCAACTGCTTGACGAGTAACCGCAAACCGCTGTAGAGTCTTTGCTCCCCGGCCGGTCAGAGCTAGATCGCACTCGGAACAGTGTACCACAATGTCGGTCGATGCCTATGATTTTGACCTGCCTGTGCGATCAATGCTGTCGCTTTGTCACCGCATCATGCGCCACACGTATTCGAAAAGTTCCTTATTTGGATTCGATTGTACTCCATTCGGATAGTCTAATTACTTAATTAGATCTCTAATAATCATAGAGAGGACGAGGCATCCTTCTCAGAACAGTCGATGATGAACGGGACACGGAAAGGCAGTGCTGCCTGAAGGTCCTTGCAAATTAAGGAGCCGCTGGCATGGCCTTAATTTCACTCTTGCTTGTTCAAGACTTCAACTGAACGACACACCTAACGATCAATCCGCAGCGGCAGCTACAGATTCTTTATGTGGCAGAGAGCCCCGATAGATACCACCACCCATCAGTCAATCGACGCATGCAGATTGTCCCACGAACTGCGATGCGGATGCAGGTTCAGAGGACGAGCAGCTTGGCATCCTAGCAGCTTATACCAAACGGAACTTAACAGCGCACACCACGAGAGGACGATCTCACACGAACGTACACACATCCAAAACACAAGACATCGGATGCAGCGATGCATGGTCAGTTGACGGCCCTGCATTTGGTGGGACAATCTGGTGCGTGGAGAGGATGGAGAGAACAAACTATGGTAGAGGATCTTTTTCGGTGGTGTTGTGATGCAATTTAAGAATAAAGACCTTAAAATATATAGGCGTCTTTACGAAAGTTATAGAGTTTAACAAGACGAAGTCAGTGATCGTTTAGCTTCCAGTCAATGGATTTTCGACCCAGGTTTGCTTGGTCGTATAAACAACCTCAAAATCATCATTAATAGCTTCTGATTTCTCTTTAAAAATGTGATTTCCTGCACAACATAATTCAAAGTAAGGGATTGCACATATTTACAATAATTAGTTATTAGTAGCAAGGCTAAAGTGATTCTTACTCATTTGTTTGACTAAAATATAATTTAAACACGAAGAAAGATGGCTATCTTCACAACCATCATACTGATTAGGATCTTGCTTAAGACCATACAAAGACTTCACTCACTTACACACCTTTTCTTCTTGACCATCTACTACAAATTCATCACGCTACTCCATATAAATTTCCTCATTTAGCTCTCCATTTAGAAACGTTGTCTTAACTTCCATTTGATAAACAAGAAGCCCGTGTGAGGCAGCCAAGGATAGTAGTACTCGAATAGTGGTCAATCTGGGTACATGTGAGTAGGTATTGAAGAAGTCTTCACTTTCTTTCTGGATATAACCCTTGGCCACAAGACGTTCCTTGTACTTTTCAGTAGTACCATCAGGTCTAAGCTTTTTCTTAAACACCCACTTACATCTTACAGGTTTACACCCATAAAGATGATGAGTGATTTCCCAAGTTTTATTAGCTAAGATGGAGTCCATATCGCTTTGGACAGCTTTCTTCCAGTAGTTAGCATCATGAGATGCATAGGCTTCTGAAATAGAAGTGGTAGTATCATCCACAAGGTACACAATGAAATCAACATCAAATGACTTTGCAGTCCTTTATCTCACGACAAGAAAAAATGACTTTTACAACGAATGATTTCCATGGTTGAAGGCCTATTTGTCATGGCTGAAAAGTCTTCTACGACGGACGTCATTCGTGGTAAAAGCTCCGTCACAAATGAATCTACCACGGGTTTTTTTGACCGTGGCGGATCCACCCTTCAGCCACAAAAACTTGTTCCGTCATAGATCTGTTCGCCAGCTGCGTTGACTGCTAACGTCATGCAAACTGCCACGTGGTAAACACTAACGGCTAGTTGCCACCATTAATGGTCATGGAAACCGTGGTAGAAGCCAGACCCAGCCAAGGCGTGCTAATTATTAAGTGGACTGACACATTAGGATAGCACAACATAAAGACAGTCCGTTACTGTTTCGCCCCGTACTGTTTGAAATGGGCCCATTAGTGCAGCTTGTTGCGGCATGTGAACATTCAAGCATGTCACTGTTTCGGCCTACATAAGGCCCACGTCAGCCCAACACTGTGTGGCCACTTGTGGCCTACGCGACGTCGGCCCGATAATGTTTAGGCCTACAGTTAATCTGGTCTTGTACTGTTCCGACCTACTATCAATCTGGTCTTTTACTGTTCCGGCCTGCTGACCATCTAACCTTTTACTATTCAGGTCTATTAGTATTCAGGCCTGTTACAATTTCAGCCCATCAGGATTTTGGGTTTGTTACTATTCAGGCCACTTATTGTTTTGCATTCGTCTGTTCAGGCCAGCTACTTTACTGGCCTGTTCTGGCCTGGTACTGTTTTAGCCTTTCACTACTCCGGTATTTCACAGTTCTGGCCTGTCACTATTCTAGCCTTTTACTGTTATGGTCTTTTACTGTTATGGCCATTTACTATTTTGGCCCTTTAATGTTTTGGCATTTTACTGTTTTGGCCATTATTGTTCATTTTGGACCGTCCATGCTCACGTCATTTCATTGATCGTTCTGTTCCAGTCTGTTACTGTTTCTGTCTTTTTTGGAAGCGTCAGCTTATTTTGTAGAACAACATAGGAATGTCAAGACGTTAATTAATAAACATGCAAAAATTTAAACTACTTATTACACAATAATTAAAGTTTATTACAATAGATCATTAAGCAAGATCTGCATTCTAAAAGATTACAAAGTGTCGGTATCCTCAATAAGATACCGGTACATGGTGATTCATTTCAATGTATCATATATCCTCTTCTTCAACATTTCAGCTACAGATCTAAGAGCAGCTACACCCTTTTTTCTATAGGGATTCGTAGCATGGAAAACAAAAAAATTCTATCGCGTGAACACACATAATCCAAGATCTATCTATTAGATTGTAGCAACGAGTCGATAGAGTACTAACCCTCGAAGATCCAAAGCGGTTAACGAGAGCAGATTCTCGTGGGTGATGTTGTCGTTTACTTTCCGATATCAATATCGCGTAGACGATCCTTCCGACGCCACGTTCCGGCAGCTCTCCGCAGTTGGTCACACGTACAGTACTCGATGAAGACATTCCTCTCCCTTTTTCTAGCAGGCAGCGGAGGTTGTAGCTCTCTTCTCGCGATTCCGGCAGCACGACAACGTGGTGTCGGAGGTAGAGGGGAGATACCGCAGGGCTTCGCCTAAGCCGGAGCGAGTATGGTGGAGTAGAAGAGGGCCTCGGTGATCTAGGTTTTAGATGCCGAGGGAAGAGGGCAGCCGGCGGCTAGGGTTTAGGCTAGACAACAGTGGTGGTTTAGAGGGGATCTAGGGCGCCGATGGCTTGGGGGGCAGCGACGGCCTAGGGATTGGGTCTTGGGCGCCTAGGGCAAGGGGGATTCCTTGGGGCACACCCCCACCCCTCCTTATATAGGTGGGGGCGTCCAAGGGTGTTCCCAGCCCAGGTGGAAACCGTCCCTAACTCAGAAACCCTCCCTAACTCACAAACCCTCCCTAACTCGGAAACCATGTTGGGATTTGACTTTTTCAAACTGCCTTTTTGACTTTCAAATTAGAGTTTGTTTTCTCTCTTCCAAGTGTCCAGCCAAGTGACGTAGGACATGATGCAACCATTCCACTTTGTCATGACACATCCATGTACCCTTCCCCTTCCGGTTCGGTGGACCTTCTAGACCCTTCTAGAACATTCCGGTGAAAACACTAAAACCATTTCTGAACTCCGGAATTGGACTTTCCTTATATGAATCTTATTCTTTGGGCCATTCTGGATCTCCTCGTGATATCCCAGATCCCATCCAAGAATCCGAACTACATTTGGTCTCTTTACTCACTTTCCACATCTACTAAACAACATCGAATCCTTAAGTGTGTCTCCCTACGAATCGTGAATTATGCAGACATGATCGAGACTCTTCTCCGATCAATAACCAATAGAGGAATCTAGAAATTCATATGGCTCCCACATATTTCTACAATTACTTCATGATCAAATTAACCATTTACATACGATACCAATTTCCCTTTGTCTCGCGATACTTTACTTATCCGAGGTTTGACCGTCGGTATCTCTGCATACCTAGTTCAACCTTGTTACCGATAAGTACTCTTTACTCGTTCCTGTGATATGTGATCCCTTGTGAGCTAGTCACATGCTTGCAAGCCAATTGGATGACATTCCACCGAGAGGGCCTAGAGTATATATATCTTTCATATGGATGGACAAATACCACTCTTGATACATGTGCCTCAACACATACTTTCTGAACACTCAATGCCACCTTTATAACCACCTAGTTACGAAGTGGTGTTTGATGTCATCAAAGCATCCATCTGGTGATGGTGATTAGAATGATCTCACGGTCGAAGGATTTAGGTTACTATGTATCTGAAAGCTTATAGCAAGTGAACTATTTTAAATGACTGGATCTTATGCTACGCTTATCTAGAGGAGTATGTCCATCACATCATTCTCCTAATGATATGACCTTGTTGTTAATAACATCTCGATGTTCATGGTCAGGAAACCATAATCATATATATTAACCAACAAGCTAGTGTAATAAGAGGCTTTTCTAGGGACTCTTTTATGTTTACAAACCACACAAGTATTAATGTTTTCGGTTAATACAATTATAGCATGGCATGTAAACATTTATAATAAGTACGGAGATATGATAATAACCACTTTATTATTGCCTCTTGGGCATATTTCCAACATTTTCTTCATGAAATGTAGCCTTTATATATTTATCACCCGTAGGAGGTGTTCTAGGTGGACTGTTAAGTAAGTTGTTTGCTTCAGAAATGCAGTGGGAGGATGAATGAGAAGAGGGATCACAACTTTCAGTCCTGCCTTCAGAGGACTCCGGCTTGGTTTTAACTGCAGCCTAGTAAAATATGGTGAAAGGGTTAAAACAAAGAACAAGGGTGACATGGGTTTGCCCCATAGGCACCCAACTACAGGCTGCCTGTTGCGGCCCAACGGACGGTTTGGCTGGTACGAAGCCATATTGACACGGAGTCCCATTCGCACAAGACAAAGAAACCTAAAGAGTAGAGTTTGAATACAACTTGTAACCAACTCGTATTAGTACCTGAGACCTAGTCTCCCCTTAAGGCTAGGTGGGTCCAACGAGGGGGACGATACAATAGATTCCACAATAGATCTACAGATCTGGACAATCCAGAACCCTCATACACACATCTCACGCCAGATTGCATTTGCGCACCCTTGTAACCTTCGGTTCCGCCATCAATCAAGAAGAGACAAGCATGAGTAGGGTTTTTTCTCCGGGAGCCTAAACCTGGGTAAACACCGTGTCCCCTTACTGCATGTTTGTTAACCGTCTCGCGATCTCCAACTTCCCCATCTTCTCCAAACCCAAGTCCATAACAATGGGCATTGACGAGTCGAACCCTCGTCAATTGGCGCCGTCTGTGGAAATTGGGAATGATGATTGTGCGATCGTGACGGCCTCATCATCAGCAATCTATGATCCACATGTTCCTTGAGAATATATCTACTTAGGATCCCCATGCGTCCTCATTTAGGCGAGATTACTCATCGTCAACGACGTCCAGATTGCATCTGGTTGATCCATCTGCGTCAGCACGGAACTCCATAGACGACCAGAGTTTTTGTTGTGGCCGAGTTAGAGGTACTGATCCGAGCAGCAAACAGGCCAGCTCCATTCAAATATCTACGGACGTCAATTGCTCTTGGCCAAACGCGTGTGTCGGGTGCTATCTAAAATAACCAGACGAAGGCTAGCGCTGCGGCATGTCCCCGTTCCAGGTTCCGAGGCAATCGATTCATCAAAAAGTAAAAGGAGCAAAGGAAGATGTCAGATCAATTCAGACCCATAAATATGGGTCGCGCTTGGTCTGCAAATTTGATTAGCAAGCCAAGCCATATACGAAATACAAATATTTTATTATTACATATAAACTCACATGACGGGCTGGCCATATTCTTTGAACTTCGGTCATTAGTGCTCATCCTGCATTAAACAGTACACTAGAGAGACAAAGGCGACAAGGATTGGCATGGTTTGGAATCGATCTACCGATTGATGGCTAGCACTTTAAACTAAGTGTTGCCATGGAACGGTCTAACAAAAAATACGAAGACTCCGCTACGTGCCTCCGAACCGCTGCACCCATCCGCCACATCAGGGGTATGCGTCCACTGTGTGGACTCTCTCTAAACAAAACCTCGACTTCGTCCACCATATGAAGACTCCTTCCGCCAGAGACTCGATGTCGCGTCGACTTCGTCTGCTGTGTGACCCGCCACCGTGTCGACTTCGACTGACCTTGTTGGCTTAACGCCCGGGGACTACGCCGACTCCGACGGGTGACCCACTGAATCCTCGACTGTGTCAGCCCGCTACTACCATCAGCTTCAGCGACCGTGACTCAGGATCTCTTTCGAATCCAGCGACCCGCGGCAGTCTTCGACTCCACCGATCCGCTACGATCTTCGACTGTGGACCGTGATCCACTATGGTCTTCGACTCCACCGCGTGATCCGATGCGGTCTTCGGCTCCGGCGACTCGGGGCTTTCCTCAACTTCGGTGATCCGCTGCGGCCTTCGACTCCGACGACCCACTGCAGTCTTTGGCTGCGGCGACCCGCTATGGTCTTTGGATGTGGTGACCCATCACGGTCTTCGGATGCGGTGACCCTCCACGTCCTTCGGCTGTGATGACCTGCTATGATCTTCGGCTACAGTGATCTACTATGGTTTTCGGCTACGACAACTCGCTACTACCGTCGGCTCTGATGACCCGCTATAGTCTTCGACTACGGTGTAAAATCCATATGTTACGCGACCGGCTGCCGCGTTGACTACTTTCGCGGCCGCATCGACTTCGTCCATGACAACTACCAATAAAGCTAAGTCTTCCTCTACTTAGAGCTGATTCCTTTTTAACTCGCACTCGAAACACTCGGGGGCTATGCCCTCTTCAAGTAACCTAATGTGCCATCGGCTCCACGCACTCGAGCACCTCATACACGATAGCCCGAGTAGCTGATTCTGCCTGATCATTGAATCCTTGAGCTCTGAGTACCTCAGCAGGGTACTGATACTAAGGGTAATGAGGCTAACGAAAAGGCTTAGCATACAGTGTAAAAGTGTCTGACTCGATTGGCACCAGAATTTACCTTACAAGTCGACAGACAAATATTCTTTACAAGATACAAGTACTTCACAATTCTTTATGTTTTCTGCAGCTTACAAGGACATTGACTGCATCAAGCTATTCTATTGGGTCCTCTAATAGGGGTTGGCAAAGCAACTGGCTACATCGTACACCCAAAACCCGAGTCGAGTCACTCGGATGGTTGCATCTCTTGATGCTACAAATACGCGACGCTGGCCATGTACCCTACAGACGTGACACTGGCCACGTACCCGATAGACGCGACACGGGTCACGCACCTGATAGAAGCAACGGCGTTGACTTCATCCGGAACATCGAGTCCTTCTTGCTAAACGTCGTGTGACTCCGCTACGTTGACTCCTGGCTTCTTATGCATGAGATGCTGACTCGATGCACTTCCGGGTCAGTGGTTTCTCCTCGCATGAGTCTCCACTCGAGTCTGCGACTCTACTAGACATTCGGGGGCTACTTCTATCAGGAGCGCTGGTCGCGCACCCAATATACTTCTGGGTCAGCGGTACGCCCACGAGATTGTCGACATCAACGAGGGAGGGGGGACAATACAATAGACGCCACAATAGATCTATAGGTCTGGACAATCCAGAACCCTCATACACACACCTCACGCCAGATTGCATATGCGCACCCTTGTAACCCTCGGTTCCGCCATCAATCAAGAACAAACAAGCAGGAGTAGGGTTTTCCCTCCGGGGGCCTGAACCTGGTTAAACACCATGTCCCCTTGCTGCGTGTCTGTTAACCGTCTCGCGATATCTAGCCCCCATCTTCTCCAAACCCAAGTCCATAACAATGGGAATTGACGAGTCAAACCCTCGTCAAAGGGAAAGAGTATTATTATATAAATTAGAGATCATTTAAGAGCAAGCATAGCGTGAGCCTTACTAGACGTGGCTAAGAAATTTACACCAGATAGGGGACCCAATCATCCGGGTAGAAAGAAATTGAAAAGACATGGGTCTTGTAGCTAGACTCACCCTCTCTAGGTCTAGTAAGAAAAATATTCTCTTAGACAGCCCAAAATTCCAACACAACACATGTTGGGCATCCACTATGTATGAATAAACCACACGATAAGCCAAAAAGTGCATCTTAAGAGCTATCCATATACATAATGGACCTTGTCCACAAGCCAAAAAGCTTAATGGTGACCCATAAGCTTTAAGTAAGTATGAACTTACAGTAGCTCGTTCAGGCTGGCAGTAGCTCCTTCTCAAGTGGGTGCGACTCCTGGTCAATCTACCAATAGTATCTGAGTCGAGCTGCTGGAACTCTGGTCCTTGTACCCCATTGTCCTTGCTCTGCATTAAGGCATGGCATTTAAAACCGAGTTAGTTGGTTTGGAAGGATGAAAGCTCTTGAAAAACACCAAAAAGATAGCATTAAAAATGACCAGGTGTATGATTCAAACTAGCTAGCTGGTTTGGAAGGATGAAATTAGTTGAAAACACCAAAAAGATAGCATTAAAAATGACTATATAGACATTTTCTGAATTAAGCATTCGCGGATAGAAACACAACAAAACATGAATAGAAATGTCATGGCAAGTTTTTAGGTCAAATGACTTATTAACATAATATGCATACGGGTTATATAACTTATTAACATGACAAAAAACTAGCCTAAGTAACACACAGAAACCTCACACTTCAGCCTTGCTTGGCGTCAGATTGTCAGTGTTGGATCCTCTATGAGTTGTTCGCAGGACCCATCCGATCGCTCGAAAAGAATAGCATCTATGAGTTACTGTTTCAGGATTATACCGATAGCCACCGATAAGTTTTGGTGTGGTAATGAGACAAGGACGCATGAGGTGAAGATTGGAAATTAGCAATGGACAACCTATGAGTGCACCTTCAACAAATCAAAGTTGCTTCACCTGCCTTGCTCACATGTGCTTGCTGCTTCCGGGTAGCTAGGGATGGACGCTATCTCGTTTAAGTCTCCCTACTTCCTGAAAGAATTTGTGGTCAATATTTGGACCGGTGAGATGTCAGGATTTCGAGTAATCGGCAATTTCAACATCGTGAACCCTGGTGAAAGGCAGTACATCCCCCACCCTGGTCTAATGCGAACATGCAGAGCCAGACGTCAGTGTAGGCGCATCCGAAATGGTATGGATGAAGCAGAAGCTAGAGACCCAACTCGGCAGTGTTTTCTATGCAATGTATTTGGTCATAGGGGTACTCATTGTCCCACTTTCGGTACATGTGTAGTACCTACGCGAGGACGGGGCACACGAGGTCGAAGAGGTGGAGGACGCGGGCAAAACTAGGCGTTGACCCAATATATGAAGAACTATGTTTCAATTAGTGATATTTGACAAACTATGTTAGTATTTGTAATATGTGAACAACTATGTTTCAGTTTGTACCATGTGATGAACTATGTTAGTATTTGTAATGTATGAACAACTATGTTTTAATTTGCAATATGTGACGAAGCATGTTTCAATTTGTAATATGTGATGAACTATGTTTCAATTTCTAACATGTGAACAACTATGTTTTAATTTGTAATATGTGGCGAACTATGTTTTAATTTGTATTATGTGAATAACTATGTTTTAATTTGTAAATTGTGCAGAATTGGAGAGAAGATATGGGTTGCTCAATGCAGACATTGAAAAGAAGCATCGTTCTAGAATTTTGGAGGATAAGCCTAACTCCCTTGAGCCCTTGGTCACTCGTACTCCTAATGTAAACTAGAGGATACACCCGTCTTGGGTTGCTAGGTACGATTTAATCATGCATTACACGAGTATTTTTAGGACACACTAAATGATTTGTCACGCTATTTGGATATGCAGGTTGAAGTGGGTTGGGCTTTTATCTTTCGCTCATCTATGGAGGACACTAGAGACTCTACACGCCTCTTATATGACCAGTCGTTGATCACCTGCTTGGTTGACTGCTAGAGGCCCGAGACCCACACTTTTCACTCTTACTAGGGAAAGATGGCTCCTACTCTCTAGGATGTGTCATACCTATTGGGACTTCCTTTGGCAGACAAGCCCATTGGACCGCTGTAGGCACCGACAAGTTGGCAAGGCGATATGGCACAACGTTTCCAAGGTATTAGTGGTCCCTTTGAGAACGATGATCACGAACCCAAGTTCAACTAGTTACTAGGATTTCATGTGTGTTCGCGAACTTGTCATTATTCTGTTAGACAATGCACCGTGTCATCCTATGGTTTTACTTATTGAACTACCTTTGATCAATGCAGATCCAAAGGTTAGGCTATCCAGAGACCTAGTTGACTGAGCCACAGATCAGTCGGTGCTTGGAGGCATACATATAATTTGGCTTCTCGGGAAGGTGATGTTCACCAAGAACCATGTCACCACTATCACCGCTCGCTACATCCCTATTGCATTGGAGATTGCTATGCAACTAGAACCGACATGATTACACAAAGGAGATGTGGTTCTGCGGTCTTAGCGGCTATGTACCGAGTTATGTGTAGCAGTTGCCGACATAAGGTGCCTAAGTCCGGATTTCTTCGATTCACACTACTGTTGCAGCTTTGTTCCTGGGAGCGGTTTCCTATCGGCCTACCGGATGTTTGGGTTGACAAGGCTTACCCATCGGCTAATTTGGGTGACCCTCCGACCAGATTATTCAATGCAAAGTGCGTCGACTTACCTACTTTAGGTACAGTCTGTACACGCCGTAGAGTATGGGCAAAGTTTGACGTACTTTCAATAATTAGTTCATGTACACTATGACCAATGACAATTTTTTGGCAGAGACGCTTTTGTCATGGTCAGGTGAGGGGTTGCTACCCCGCATTCTCCGAGTAGTTTGACGTATTGATCGCGAGTTCGGTGATGTGGAAGCCCTACATGGATGCAGGCATCGGCGCTACATTCCGTAGAGATGGGGACTACATGGGTAATTCTATTCTCTACACCAGAGATGCATGTATTGGCTAACAAAATGGAAAATCATCTTCGACATGCAGGAAGAGGAGATGATCCTATAGAGAGTAATAAGGCAATTCGGTCTTCGCCAGTTGGCTGATCCTCGTCCTACGGAGAAGTGCCTGTAATATCCCAGCATTTAGAACTGAACGAAGGATAGATTTAGGATTTGGTGCATCTGCATGCATGCATATGAAAATTGGGGTAATTTTTTTGCTAAACTAAAAGATTAGTGTGACCAAAGTTCTCTCGTTCAAATGACTTAGGTTTAGGGTCATCTGAGGTGAGTGGGATGAATTTTGACATGACCTCTAGTGTTTTTATGATTTATGAGGTGAGAAGTTGGAGTTATGAATACTTATAAACAATATATAAGGAAATAAGTAATAACAAGAAATTTAAAATGAATAAAGAATATTTATATTACAAGCAAGTAATAACTAAAATAAATTGAATACAAATAAGAAAGTAGCATTCTCTAATTTTAATCCATATAAATATTGGATTAAGTAATTGTTTACAATAACCCAAATACAAGTAAAATAAAATGAAATACAAAATATATTAAATTTAATAATTAAAACAATTATTACAATATTCCTTTATAATAAATAATAAAGAATAAGAATAATAGGAGAACACATATATTACAATGCTTATACATTATCCTAAAATAGAAGAGAAGATTAAAAAATAGATTAAAGAAAACACCTAAAAGCTAAATTTCTATATCAAGTTTTGATATTCCTGTACATCCTTTTCTTACCCACAAAACAAATAAACATAAGATAAAAGAAAGATGGTTAGTGTTCGTATTAGTGCTCTTAGTAACAACAGTGTACCGCACTGATTTAACACATCACTGAGCAGTTTGTATGAGGGGCAAGTTTCACCAGCTGGATGATCCGTTCTTATCAGTACTTTGTGCCTCTGTACAACTTCACAGGCAAAGGGGATAATTTCACAAATTTAGAAAAAGGTAAAAGTAAAATAGTAATACCAAGAAAAAGATCTAGATTTACTTGATCCGATCCACTAGAGTGAGTCAAGCACCCAAGAAGCTCACACACAACTGCATGTTAGTGTGCTATCAACACAGCAACAAAACCACAAGGTCACATAAAAAGCACAACAAAGCCATAGCTGCTACAACTAGTAAAACAAAGGCTTATCATCTTTTCCACACATACGCAACCTCATCCATCAATTCACAACACCAAGAACAACCATGAGTTTATCCACTGGATAATCACCGCAAGTTCATCAGTCTTCTAGGGATTAATAGCAGCAGATCAAGAAGGAGGCCAACCACAGCTCCAGAGGAGGAGCAGGCATGTCAATAGAAGGCCAGGAGTAACTCTATAATAAGAAGGCCACAAATAACAAGCTTACCACATCAAAATAAACACAAGCCAAGCAAGCTCTAGAGCTGATCAAGATCACCACAATATCTTTCCTTACCAGTTCTAGCATCTGCTCTTATCAATTCATCTAGGCAGGTACTTTTTTCTCAAAAGGGGGATTAACCTCGGTACTGTATATAAGTGATATGTAATACGTTGTAAACGTATCTATAATTTGTTATGCTCTATGCTTGTTTTGTATCAACTATCTTATGTTTTGTCTACACTTTGAGGCATTTTTACACATTTTTTGGAACTAACCTATTAACAAGATGCCACGGTGCCAGTTCATGTTTTCTACTATTTTTGGTTTCAGAAAAGCTAGTAAGGAGATATTCTCGGAATTGGACAGAACAAAAGCCGAAGTCAACATTTTACCGTAATAAAGACGGAATCCAGAGGGGGGATGAATAAGCGCCACAGGGCGGCCAGACCACCCCATGGCACAGGTCCACCCTGGATCGCGCCAGGGCATGGTGTGGCCCCCCTGGCCCTCAACCAAACTTTCCCCTTCGCCTATATAAACACTCCGAGGAGGAAACCCTAAGGACCCGATCAGAAATCCACACTATACGTTTAATCCTTTGTTTTCAGCAAACCAGTGAGCTTGATAACCTCACTGTAAGTTGGGGCAAAGTATTGTGGTTGTGTTATGCAGGTTCCACATAGCTATCAATACCTTGGGAGTTGTTTCCTTTCTCCTACTGGTTTGATAACCTTGGTTTCACAACTGAGGGAAAACTTGCTAATGTGCTCATCACACCTTGCTCTTGGGGTTTCCCAACATGCTCTATGTAAGACCCCACCTTTATAAAGGTAAAGGCCCCTGTGATTGCAATGCTAGTCCCTGGATCAAATGCTAGCATCCACAGTTTAAGATGAAGTACACAGATACAAAGGTCTTTATTACATCATCATTCCAGAGATAAACATAGCCTTTTACAACTCCATAGCCAAAGGCTAGTACAAGAGTTCAAAACATAAATAAGTAAAGTAAAGTCTTCATCTTCATGTGCCACAGGCAAGCATGTTGAGTGTAGACTCATAACCCTAATCCTCATCAGAGTAACCTGGAACATCATAAGTTACAGCCACAGTGGGTCAATACATTTGGAATTGTATTGGCAAGCGATGCCATAGTAGAATAGTAGTATCTAACATCTATATGAGTTTGGCTAAGTGTAGCTTTAGGCTTGCTTTGCTCAAAATAGGTTTTTCCTATGAGTTGAAAAACACTAAGTTTTTGTTTGACAAAAACTCCCAAGGAACCACCAATAGACATTGGTGAACCTTCAACCCTTGTTCAACCACAAGATTTTAACTTAGAAATTGGGGTGAGGAGATCCTTGATAGCTTCAATGTCTTGATGCTCAAATTGTCCGTTGTCGGGGACACGGCTAAGTACTTAGGTTTTCCTTCTAGAGAGGTGGTGCACTTTCCCCACAAGACTCGACATGCATCGAGACGAGATATTTCAGAAACCTCCCCTTAGACCAAATGGATGCGTTCCAACCTATCACCCTACCACCATATGTCCATCTGGCTAAGTTATTGCAACCTATATGATCAAGGCAGAGCCCATATGCCATGTGGTTGCACTAGAAGCTTGTAAACACTAAGTATCTCAAATCCCTTTATTCCTGGGTGGATTTCCACAAGTGTGATACACAAGGTAGACCATAGATATGGGCCTTGTGTAACCACTCAACATAACCCATTCACACCATTCCACCCAGGTGATTCATTCAGTTAGTTGTGTTATTAAGCAAAAACATAAGTCAAAGACTTAGCAATATTTCCATAGCATGTATATAATCCACCCTTGTTTGATACTAGCTAGGCTAAGCATGATAATATAACAAGTATCTTAACTCATAGGAAAATTTTACCAAGACTACAACTACTAGGATTTCCCATGGCATAACATATAGATACTTAGCAAAAATTTCATGCAAGCCCTATACAAAATATCACTAGTGCATAGTCAAAATAATAGGGCAAATACATGAAGCACCACTTGCCTTGATAGTTGGGGGGAGTAGCAACAATCTTCATAATCACAATCACCACTAGCACCAAAATCTACACATAAAATGATAGCACCAAATTCTCATTCAAAATATTCAAGCAAAATATATGAATGCATGCAAATGAAATGGAATGAATTTTATACACAAAACCATTCAAAAAAACATTACTGAACACAAAGCTAACTAAATATAGTCTAAACAAACTTAAAATTGTTTTAAAATCAATTTCCCAATAAATTATATAGTCAAAATAAGCCTATATTTGTCTCTGCACAAAAACCCATTTTTACAGAAACAAAATACAAAAATAAGCCCACACTAGTGTAGGGTTTATTTTCGTGAATCCATTGATATCTTATTTTCATTTTTTGGATAAATAGAACTCAAGTTATGAATTTTCTAAGTTTGAATCAAATTCTGGTTTTTTAAATAAAAATCGAGCCACGCGGCAGCTTCTGATTGGACGATACCGCTTCGGGGTGGATCGTGCTTCCACGCCATTGGATCTGATCCAACGCACCAGATCTATGCTTACCTTTTCGGTACTGGTTCTAATCTTGACCGCTGGATCTAGATCCAGCGGATCTCATCGCTTTGACCACACGCGGGTGGCGCAAATGGCCACCGCGGCGGCTGCGCGTCGGACGGCGATGCTCCGGCGAGGCCAGAGGGCAAGGGTGGGGTACCGGTGCTTACCGAGGTCGTGGAGACGCGGTGAAGCTCAACGTGCTCGTGGACGGGGCTGGGGCGCACGGACACGGCGACGATTCCTTGTCAGAGTTGGCGTCGGCGTCGGGCTCACTTGGGAGTTGTCGTTGGCAACGCTACAAGGCACGGAAAGACGAGACAGAGGTGTCGTTAGACGCGCACGGACATGGAGAGTACACGTGTATCAACCAGAGATACGGGGGGCTTGGGTTTACCGAATTCGTTCGCCGGAGTTGTTCGGGACAGCGGCGACGCGAGCTTAATTGTGGACAGCCTAGTGGCGCTTAGAGGGTGGTGAGTGAGGGGAAAGGAGCGGAGAGGGGATGGGGTTAAGTAGAGGGGGTCTGGGCACGGGATTACTGTGAGTTTAATTCGAATTGATTCGCGAATCAATCGGTCATAAACGGGCGGCGACGGCGAGTCCGCGGCGTTGATTGGGGAAGAAGGTGACGTGGTTGCGGGGCCAGCGAATTAGTGAGAGGGGGTGAGCGGGTGCGGGTGATAAACAGAGGGGTGAGCGGGGGGGGGGGGGGTTCTCGGGTGGGCTCGTGTTAGTCCGTGGGGGGTGAGCCGAGCCAATTGGCTGGTCTGCTCCTATTTTTCTGTTCTTTTTATTTTTCTTTTTCTGAATTGATTTTCTAAATAAGATTTGAATGCTCAAAACAACTCAAAATCAATTCAAACTTCTTCCAAAAATTTATGTGGCCAAGCTAGTGTCCAAGAGTGTGTAAAACACATAAATTTACTCAGAATCACTTTGGCCCTTTGAAAAATAATTCAAAACCATGCCTCATATGATAAATAAAATGGGTATTTGAAATGGTTCTATTTGAATTCAAACTTTGAATTTTTTTTGCTAGTTCTAAATGCTTTGCCAATATGAATGCAGTGCATGATTTTATAAATCATGATTTTTGGGATGTTACACTCTACAGTAACCGAGCCGCATCAAGAATTTTTGGCGCTGTTGCCGGGGAGAGTAGGAAAGTTTCTGCAAGGGGAGTCTCTCATAACCAATCTCTTTACTTTGTTTTTGTTTTTCGTTGTTTCTTTAGTTTAGATTTGTTTGTTTTACATTTTATTATCAAAAACACAAAAAAATTAGTTCCTACTTTAGTTGCTATTTCTGTTGGCTTGCTTTAATCTTGCAAAAATGAATACTCTTGAAAACACTAAGTTGTGTGACTTCACTAGCACAAACAACAATGATTTCATTTGCACACCTATTGCTCCACCTATTCCTGAAGCTACTTTCTATGAAATTAAACCTGCTTTGCTGAATCTTGTTATGAAAGAGCAATTTTCTGGTGCTAGTACTGATAATGCTGCTGCTAACCTTAATAATTTGGTTGAAATTTGTGACATGCAAAAATATAAGGATGTAGATGGAGATATTATTAAGCTTAAATTGTTTCCTTTCTCTTTAATAGGAAGAGCTAAAGATTGGTTGCTATCCTTTCCTAAAAATTGTATTGATTCTTGGATTAAATGCAAAGATGCTTTCATTGGAAAATATTATCCTCCTGCTAAGATTATATCCATGAGAAGTAACATAATGAAATTTAAACAATTTGATAATGAACATGTTGCTCAAGCTTGGGAAAGAATGAAATCTTTAGTGAAGAATTTTCCCACTAATGGACTGACTACTTGGATGATTATCTAAACCTTTTATCCAAGACTGAATTTTTCTTCAAGAAATCTATTGGATTCAGCTGCTGGAGGTACCTTTATGACCATCACTTTAGGTGCAGCAATAAAGCTCCTTGATAATGATGATAAACTATTCTGAATGGCACACTGAAAGAGTTCCACAAGGTAAGAAGGTAAACTCTATTGAAGAAACCTCCTCCTTGAGTGATAAGATTGATACTATTATGGCTATGATTATTAGTGGAAAATCTCATATTGATCCAAATAATGTTCCCTTAGCCTCTTTGGTTGCTCAAGATTAACAAGTTGATGTGAACTACATTAGAAATAATAATTTTAGTAACAATTCTTGTGGTAATAATAATTATAGGCCATACCCTTCTAATAATGGTAATGCTTCCTACAACAACAATAGAAGTGCACCATCTGAATTTGAAGTCATGCTTAAGGATTTTATTAGTAAACAAACTTCTTTCAATAAAACTGTTGAGGAAAAGCTTGGAAAAATTGATGATCTTGCTTCTAAAGTTGATAGCCTTGCCCATGATGTTGAACTTCTTAAATTAAAGGTTATGCCTCATGATGTTAAAGAAAGCAAGACTCTGAATGCCATACAAGTTAGAATTGATGAAAATGTTAGGATGTTAGCTGAATTGCATGCTAGGTGGGAAAGTGAAAATGAAACTGCTAGAAATAATAGTATGCCTAAAGTTTGTACCGTTACCACCACTAGTAATGTTGATGCTAGCAAACCACCTAAAGCCCCCATTCCCTTTGCAACATTACCTAAACCCAATGGAACCTTTCCAATAAAAATGCTGAATTTTTTTGAAATATGGGAAACAATAGTTCTACTACTTTGAATGATAATTTTGATTTTGATCTTGATGGTTGCAATATCTCTAAAGTAATTATGTATTTTGGGGGGAGTTGATACGTCCATTTTGCATCACTATTTTATATCATAATTTACTATTATTCATTGATATATTTCATATTAAGATATGATACTTATGTTATTTCATCTATTTTGCATGTTTGATGACTTTTGGAGGATGAACTGCCGGAGTCAGGATTCTGATAGAAAAAGCGCTGTCTAGATGCAATATTCGCGAAGATCAGAAAATCCCTGAAAATATATGGAAATTCCTATTTCATGGAGACATCTAACTCAAAATATATGGAAACCCCACACTGTCACCTGGAGAACTAGATGGTTCCAACAAACACCACAATTTCATGGAGACATCCAACTCAAAATATAACTCATGATAAGTATTTATGTAATCTTTAGCCTAAGTGCCACACGGTGTGCACACTGTTAACTTCACACATGTGGGGATAACTAGAGATTACAATTAAAGCACTTGAGTAGCAGAGTAGATCTACTTGATTACAAAGCTCATGACCACAATAAAATCACGCATAGAGAGAGATGAACACATAGCTATCGGTAGAGCCCTTAGCCTCGAGGGAGAACTACTCCGTCCTCATCATGGGAGTCGGCAACGGTGATGGAGATGGTGTTGGAGATCGATGGAGATGGCTCCGAGGGCAATTCCCTGTCCTGGCAGGGTGCTAGAACAGAGACTTCCGTCCTCCGAATCTCCTCTTCGGTGGCGGCGGCGCTTCCAAAGTTTTTGTGGAGATCTGATCTGGTTAGGGTTTTCGTCTCGAGGAGACGTATATATAGGAGAAAGGGCAAGGTCGGTGGAGCCTCGAGGGTCCCACACCACCTGGTGGCGCGGCCAGGGGGCCCGCGCCACCGTATGGTGTGTCCACCTCATTTGCCTCCTCCGTCTCTCCTTCGGGCTCCGTGTCGTGTTAGGAAAAATAGGAACTTTGGCTTTTGTTTCATCCAATTCCGAGAATATTTTCTTACTAGCTTTTCCGAAACCAAAAATAGCAGAAAACAGGCAACTGACACTGTGGCATCTTGTCAATAGGTTAGTTCTATAAAATGTATAAAAATACCTCAAAGTGTAGACCAAACATAAGAAAGTTGATACAAAACAAGCATGGAGCATAAAAAATTATAGATACGTTTATGACGTATCAACCACCAGGTGGTGTGGCCACCCTAGCCCACCTATGGCATCGCCCTTTGGCGTATATAATCCTCCTGAAATCCTAAGACTCGGGGAGCGACTATAAAAATATTCTGTCGCCTTTGCGGGGCAGAAACTACCGGGGAAATTCCTTCCCGGAGAGGGGAGATCATCGCCATCAACACCGTCATCAAGCTAGACTTCATCGGGATCATCATCATCATCATCACCATCATCTCCACCAGCACCAACACCACCACTCCATCCCGCTGTAACAATTGGGTTGAATCTTGCATAGTTCTTAGGGGAAACTTTCCCGATGTTGATTACTTGTTGTAGTTGATGCTATTGAGTGGAACCATTGGATTATTGTTCATGTTCAGATTGTTACTTATCATTATTTCATATCTTAGCTTAATCCATATGATGTCTCGTGAGTAGTTCATTTAGTTCTTGAGGACATGGGATAAGTCATGTTGTTAGTAGTGGAATTGTGTTGATAAATATTTAATGGTTTGATATTTAAGTTGTGGTGCTATTCTTATAGTGGTGTCATGTGAACATCGACTACATGATACTTCACCTTTATGGGACTAGGGGAATGCATTGTTTATTTGGCTACTAATTATGGGGTTGCCGGAGTGACAGAAACCTAAACCCCCATTAGGAAACCATTGCACAAGGGAGTGTAGGATCTCAGAGTTTAATGCTATGGTTAGGTTTTTATCTTAATTACTTTCTTGTAGTTGCGGATGCTTGCAAGGGGTATAATCACAAGTATGTATTAGTTCGAGTAAGGTCGGTACATTAGCATAGGTTCACCCACACACCATTTGTCCAACCAAAGAAGATTAATCAACTATATGAAGCGAAAGCACTTGACAATATTCCCATGTGTCCTCGAGAATGTTTGGTCATCTTAAGTAATACAACCGGCTTGTCCTTTGTTGAAGAAAGGATTGGGCCACTTGCTACAATTAGTATTGTCTTTTATTTACTCGCACTTTATTTATCTGCATTATAAAAAAAACCTAAAAATCTGTTTGCTAAGTATTTACAGTGAATCCTTGATCCAAACCACTTGCCAACACCTTCTGCTCCTCGTTGGGTTCGACACTCTTATTTATCGAAAGTACTACGATACACCCCCTATAATTTTGAGTCATCAGACTTTAGATGACGTTGAGGTGATTGGACAAATCTTTTGAGACAACTTCTATGGAATCTGGAATTGCAAACCTTGACTTCTCATCAAGGTTTACAATTTCTATGATGGGAAAGTGTTAGTCAAGTACCATGTAGTGCTTATGCTAACCAAAAAGTTGGGGATAAGCGGAGAAAGGCCATCTAGGGAGGCGCGATGTATGGCGGAGGCATATCAAATTGCAGTTATGGAAGCAATAAACAGGCTCCAAAAATAGAAATCCAAAGAATTGGTAAGTAGTACTCACACTACTATACCTCATGATTCCATAAATTTGGAACTTAAGTTGGATCATGCTGCATTTGTGCAAACTAAACCTGCTTTAACTGTCAAATGCATAGATCACTATGGGTCATTAACCAATTCCTACCATAACACCCATCAAGTTCTAGTCTAAGAGTTGGATGGTGTCTTTGAGGATTTTACCGATCCTACTAAGACAATAGAATGCGAAAGTAGTTAGATAGAGAAGCTAGGAATCCTAGAATAGTCTTCTCGGAAAAGGTGTATGAAGAGACTGAGTTTGCTGATCGATAGTCCGAAACCTATGCCTATTATCAGAATGGACCTCAGGAACATGTAGACCATGGACAAGTATGGGGCAAAACAGGAAACTTGGGAAACATCCAATCCAAGTTTTCCAGTTGGGAACTATGATGGATGGGGAGTAGAATCTTACGCTGGAACCATGGAGGATCCCATACCCTGTGATTCTAGTAAGGGAGTAGAAACCAGTTATTTTAGCATGGAACCCTATGGTCCATATGGGGGTAGTACCAATCCTGTTGACCTAGAAGAATGCACTAACAGTTATTACATCAATATGTATGACTGAATCAAGGAAAAATCAGAGAACACATCTTACTTTGAAAGTGCGTCTGAAGGTGGACATGAGAATTCCACGGGAGATCACGCATTTTCTAGCCACTTATCAATGGCTAACCTCAATCTGGGTACTTCTAATCAAGAGTGCGCACCCTCTAGACATTCATATTCTCTAGAAGGTAGTCATCGGACTTTACATCATCAAATACGGACTTCCATGAAGTACTAGGAAGAGGGAGAAAAGTAAGAAGAGACAAATCGAAGAAGTAGAGGGCTTGAATAATGTACAAATCCGGTAATGTGCATTGCAGTATTTGAGGGGTAGGTCCTAATAAGTGAGAGTATGCTCCTGTGAGCAAGTAAGGCCTTGTAATATACAAGTAATGCACTAGGTGAGAGTTAAGCCATAGAGGCGAGGATTGTTTATTATAGCTTATAAAGAAAACTATGAATAATACATAGTATCTGTTTGGTTGTTATTTGGATTTGGTTTTTGTTTTCCTTGTGTGACTAGCACTGTGCATAGAGTTAAGCTCAGAAAACATATGAATGATGTAAGTATGAGTATTCACTTTATGTAACAGGACTAGATGGATATGGATACGGGAGTAGAAGCTGGGTCTGAGGAACAACATTTGGGGTGAGAGGCGCATCATAAGGAAAGCAATGAGGATGTAACCGCAATTGGAGCACCGTCAACTCTTCCATTGAGAGAGGAAAATTTCATGCAATACATGCAAATGATGCAAGAATACCAGAATAAGTTCATACAGGAGATACTCAAACAAATTGGACCTGGAGAGAAGAAGAAAGATACAAGAGTAAGTCTTTTTGATTTCCAAAATGCCAAACCAATTCCTTTTGCATTTGCACCATAACCTATGGATGCAGAGGACTGTATGATGGATTCAGAAAGGAAACTGAAAACAGTTCGATGCAATGATGAGGAGAAGTTATGTTTGCAACATTTATTCTGCCAGGACTAGCCGCCAATTGGTGGGAGAATCAATTAGCTATGCACACACCGGAAGAGATATTCACTTGGGAAGAATTCAAGCAGAAGTTCCATGAGTACCATGTTCCAGAGAGCATTATGGAGTTTAAGAGGAGAGAATTTAAGGACTTACGGCAAAACAATGAAACTGTGATGAAATATATTAGCAAGTTTAGTAAATTATCTCGTTATGCAGTTGATGAGGTAAATACGGAGGAGAAGTGCAAGAAAAGGTTCTTGGAAGGACTAAACCCTTATATGAAGATGAAAATACAAGGGGCTGCAACATGACATTTCTAAGAGCTGGTTTGATGTAGCAATTAATTTTGAGGATGATTACAAGATGCTATTGGAAGAGATGAAGAAATAATCTAAGATAAGAGCTATAAGGGAACCAAAGAAGTTTCAATCTACTAAGTCAATATCACACTTAAGGGAACCAAATTAGACGACGCCGAGACCTCCTCCCCAGACTAGGATGGAGGTTTGTCATGGCAGTAGCAGTATTCTTTTGACTGGTGGCAGCATCAGCAGCAGCCACCTTTTCAGGGTGGGGGTTTGTCGTGGCAGCAGGAGGAGCCTTGGGGCCACCCTCCCCGCCGAACTACGGGTTTCGTCCATAGCCGCAGCCACAGGGTACGTGTCTTAGACGGAAAGTGCCGAGGCTCGGTTCATATCAGTTTCTTATACACTTCGGTTTTCATGTGCAGGAGCCGAGTGCAGGGGTCTATGCCTGGCTATCAGTCATCTATGTCTAGATCCATGTGGATGAGTAATTTACATTGATCAGAACACTTAGGATTTCATGATGCAGAGCAGTTGATTAAACATTTTTCAGACTCCTCCCCAAGACCCCACATAGGAAACTCAGCACGACAAGCACGGGTTAGTGATTCCTCCGCAAGAAATTCGGCCGCCCCACAGGTTCGGTTAGACGACACCCCCTAATCCACCACATGAGCGTCGTGGCAGACGATGGCGCTGACACGTCAGACATGTCTGTCTATCTATCTATGTATGAGACATATATCTATCTATGTATAAGACATATATATCTCTATGTATGATACATATATCTACCTATGTATGAGACACTTTTCTATTATTTCACATTTTTATTCGACAAACATCAACATATCTTGCAACAGAGTTCAATATAACTTGCGATAGGTAATTAAGATACAAATAAGAGTGCTCTCTCCCTACGACTATGCCTTGCTCCGAATCTTCCTTTGATAGGTAATTTCCTCGCCCTTACCCTTCGATGATGCCTCTCCCTTACCCATCAATGATGCCTCACCCTTACCCTTCTACGATGCCTTGCCCTTTCCCTTCGACAATGCCTTCTTCTTGGTCTGCGCCTTGTCCCACTTAGCTCTCGCCATGGTGCCAACAATCGACGACATGAAGATATCATCTTCATATTTGATCTCTTCTATCCACAACCAAGGGTTCTCGGCCTGCCACTGCATTTTGGCTTCACTCTTGTGTTTAACCTTGTTCCACCTTGCATTGATCCTGAGAAGCTCTTGCCGTATCTCCTCTGGGTCATCGATGGCCACACTCTCCTACGTACTACCTCACCCATCTCTGTGAGGAGATAATCAATAGCAATGAGTTCCTCCAGTTGGGATGGATTATTGTCTATCCTACAAGTGCTGGTGAAATAAAAATGTCTTCGGACATCTTTTTGTGGGGAAAAGCCGTCGACATAGTGGTACTCTCGAGGAGAATGGTGTGCTTACACAGTTTCATGAGGAAGGGTTTTATAGAGTAAACCAACAAGAAATGGCGGGAACTCATTGGCGGGAAGAACTAAGCGGGAAACATTATGACGGAAAACATTTAAGATACATTGTCTCTGGAATTAATTGACAACTACAAAGTAATATGGAAAATAAGATACATCACGGCACTACAACTGAAATGAAGATACGTCACGACACTACAACTAAAATAATCAGGACATTACAACTAAAATGAAGATACACTGCTACTGAGACATGCATATACCTTCCCTAAGTCCAGCGTGGGTACTTTCCGGTCTTGTCTCCACATTCTTCTACCGCTTGCGCCTCAGCAACCCTTTCTCTTAATATCTTCCTTTCTGCCTCACGGGCTTCCTTGCGTAGTTGTTCCTCCGCATACTTGCACTCTTCCTCTTCCTCCATCCTCTTCCTATTTATCTCCCGGTTCCGAGCTCTCTCCTCTCTTATTTTTTTAAACTCTCTCTCCTATCCCTTCTTCTCCCGTTCGGCCATCCTTTCGACATGTTTGTCAGCATGAAAGTCAGCCCACACAACTTGATTCCTATCATGAATCTCTTTCATGGCCCAAGCTGTCCGCTCCGTGTCAATCCAATGGTACCACTTGCAAAGAGAAGGAGGAGACTACAAGAATATTAATGAAATGAATAAAAGAACACATAATAACGTAAATTATTCATATTCATCATGCTTTGGGAACATATTGGAGGCCTCTCGTAAGACGAACTTGCTTGCCGAGGCAGGCTTGCATCATAGTTGGTACATATGAAAAACTTCATGCCCATGCAAGTGGAGAAATCGAACGACTCCTTCGCTTTGGCAAGATGGCCGCACCAACGGCGCTCTTGTTTAACCCCCTCTAGCAACCTTGCATCTTTCATCTTTCTAGGCCTATACTCTGGGTCGGAACAAGGCACACTCATGATGGAATCTTGGAAGGATTGGCGAGAGAACGAGGAGGAGCATATGAACTGGTCGAAGAAAACATATCGCTGTTCGAATTTATAGAGGCACTAGGCAGAATACGCGGGAGAAAATGGCAGGAAACAATGGCGGGATAAATATGGCGGGAAACAGTGGCGGGAAAAACGGCAAGAAACGCTGGCGGGAGGAAATGGCGAGAAACGGTGGCGGAAGAAAAATGGCGGAAAAAAGAGGCGGGCTGGAACTAACGTTGTCTATGTTTAGGTTAATCAGGTAGCATTGCATTGATCATGTAGGATTTGGCCTGGCCTAAGACTATTAGGGTAATCGGCTGAGGCCTGAGGCCTAAACATGACCGAATGAAGCAATCGGCCAGTGCCTAATCGATTGGTGCAGTTGGCCTAGGCCTGGCCGGTTGCATGCTGGTCACCGGACGACAGCCCATTCGGTCAGGCCGGCCGACTAAAAGCGATTCGGCAAGACCTAAGCCACCAATATGCTAGATTTATAAATTGTTACTCCTAAAAATAATTAAAAAAATTGTATTATTTTATAAAAATCTGCAGGAGCCTGAATTAGTTTTAGGATTGGGCCCTCGAGGAGAAGCTGACATATGGGCCTCCATGCTGGCTGAGGACGGCCATCACTCTGTCCCTTTTAGAATTGGTGTCAAGGGTGTATTGAAAAGGAAAATTTGGTTTTCTCAGCGACAAAAAACAATTGGTGCGAACTGAGGGCATCTCCATCATCGGACCGACCAAAACGGTTATTCTAAACATTCCTTTTCTATCCATTTCGATCCGGCCACGGTCTATATGTGTAGGGCATCCGACCTGTCCGGCCAGCCGCGTTCAATGGCACGACCCATTTGTCCGCGCGCTGGATGAGGTAACTTTTTTTCAGATTCAAACACAAACAACTTACGCGAAAAACTGGCAAAGTTTGTACTTAATTTATATTCAAAATATAAAAAACATAAGTTAAACTAATCCTATCCCTAGATACCGATCTTCGCGCGCCGGTACCGTCTCGTCCATCTACGGGTCGAGGTCGATGTACTCCGGCGGCATCCAAAGGTTGGGCGGCGGCAGGGCCAGAGCGGGAGCGGGCGCATGCGGGTTGATCGCCCGCACAGGCCACGGCTCCCACTGTTGGAGGTGCGCCAGCTCCATGCCCACCTCCGGCGCGATCGAAGGCGCCCAAACCAGCACCAGCGACGGTGGAGGCAGCTGGGCGTTCCTCTCAGCCACCATGCGGATGAGCGCGAGGGCCTCCTCGTAGCCGTGCCACAGGGCCTCCTCCTCCTGCGCGTTGGCCGCAATGACCTGCTCAGTGAAGGCGTCCTCGTCGTAGCCTCGCGCCAGTACCTCGCGGTACTTCGGGGCAGGTTGGCGTCGATGTCGTCCACTGCCTCCTGCTTGACGACGATGTCGTCATCGCCGCCCTCGTCGTTGCCATCCTCGCTTCCGAGCTCGGCGTCGGAGTGGTTGACGGCGCCCTTCTCGTCCGAGTCGATGTCGGGATGGGGTAGACCTCCCCCGGCTACAGGTCATGGCAGATGGTGGTGGCACGGCACACCTTGTGCTCCCAGTCGAGCCACTTCTTCCAGTAGGCTGAGCTCTGGTAGACAGGGTCCCACCGTAGGACCGGCGGGAGGCCCCTGATCCGGTGGCAGATCTCCTCTTCCATCCCTTTGCCCTCCTTGGGCACCGGCGGCACCAGGACACGGTCCCGGTTGAGGTGCCAGCCGGTGGGGAGGGACACGTCGTTGTGCTGGATGCCCCGTCCCTTCCTCCAGCGGCGCTCACACTCTGCGATGCGGAAGTACCGGCGATCACGACGCTCTCCCTCCGGCTGCGGTGGCGGGCGAGTCTCCACGCGGCGGCACCTGAAATCCTCCGGCCGCGGCGAGGGCGGCAGGGATGTGACGCGGAGGAAGGTCGGCATCCGGCCGGAGCGCTGGCTGCTAGAGCCAGACGCCTTGTGGTCGTTCTTGCCCCTCCCATTCTTTAGGCACGACGGCGTTTTCATCGTTCGCGGTGGTGGTGGTGGCGACGGCGGCTAGGGTTTGCGATGGCGAGAGGTGAGGAGTGCGGCACCGACGGGCGTACGGTTAAATAACCCCTTCGCCCGCGAACAGGCGCAGCTTCCCGCTCCTTCGCCATCAATGCCGGCGCAAGAACGCAGGCGATGCCTAGTGGGTCAGCGTGTCGTCGCGTCGTCATTGATGGCGCAGGCTGCCGCCAGTCAGCCTTTCACACAACGCCTCTGAATCGCTGCCGCGGTTGCGTCTGAATCGGTGCTGCTGACCGCGTCTGAAATCAATGTCGCGTGTGGCTGGCGGGTGGGCCAGTGGCACGCACGGGCACGACGTCCGCGTTGTTCGCGTGCGTCCGGACCGACGCAACCAAGGACCGAATTAGATGTACGAATAAATCAAGCCGGACGCGTTTTACCGAAGGATGCACGTGCTACGCGTCTGCGTGGACAGTTTCAAATAGATGGCGACCATTTGGGTCGGCCGGTATAGATACCGTGAGAACGTGCTACGCATCTGCGTGGACAGTTTTAAGAAGAGATATATACATTTTTAGTCCCACAACTTGCGTCACGCGTGACGTTTCAGTCCCACATCTTGCAAATCGAACAATACTAGTCCCACAACTTACAACCCGAAAACATTTTAGTCCAATTCAATCAAATTTCTATGATTTTGAACGAATTTGTCCATCTCTTGGTCAAAACTCATTCTGAAGATGACATGAGACATCAGGTTTTTTCAAAATGAGTATTTCAATGGTAGTATAAATAATAAAACAAATAGAACAATCGTGGGAATTGAACTCATCGACCTATGCCACTAAAGAAATAAAACCTTGCCATTACAATACAAGCACCAATATGATTATACCAAGAGCAGTCGTTTATTATACATTATTTTCAGCCTCATTCGTCCTGTCTCGCCTACACGCGCACACATTATTTATACTAGCTAGTGCACACATATAAGTGAAGTGAACTTTGATTGATTGAGTGTATACACCCAGGCCACATGTGTTATTTTGGTCATTTAAAAATACGTGTTCTAAAGCTGTGAAAATTTCTAAAAAATATATGCAATTTTCAATCCGAAATAATTTATGTCCTGAGCAACATTGAAAAGACAAAAATAATGATCTGGATTTGTAAACAGTGCACCTTTAGATCCTGTCTGATTTGTCTTGTTTTTGTGTAGCCCTAACATAAATCAACCCGGGTTAAAATTTTGCACACTCAAAAAGCTTACGTCATGTACATATTTTTAGGAGGTGTATTTGATACTTTGAATTGTATTTTTTAAAATGTTCAAAATAACGGCCTCCACATAGCCAGAGTTTAAAATTCATTTTTCCGTGGATACATGTCCTCAGCATTCATGAACCGACTATTCTAGAAAAATATCCACTACTAGCTACCGTTATAACTCAAGTTTATTCTAGACACTACGGCTACACGATAGATATTATGGACTGTGTTGACATGCGCATGCCGAATTGATTTGGTACAGACGACGCAAATATTTTTAGCGTACGTGTGTGCTTTTATATTGTATAAATTACGTCTTTCTAAGTTAACAAATAGTTAAAGATAACAAATAGTTAGTGCGTTGGTGTAGTGGCTTAGGAGGACCTGTAGATACAGGAAGGTACAAAGTTCAAATTTCTTCCAAGCTTAAAGTTTAACTATTTTATTTCTATGTCTACTAACATGTGCATCTGCATATTAGTCCGTACCAAGGACTCAAATGCAAGAAAAAAATACATTGGGTTATTTTTTAAAAATTAGGACGTCATAGGTGAACAAATTTAGCCAAACTTGCTGAAATTTGATCAAACTGGACTAAAATGCTCGCGGGATGCAAGTTGTGAGACTAATATTGCATATTTTATAAGATACTAGCGGAATGCCCGTGCGTTGCTACGGGTAAATTTTATTTGTCTCACAGATGAATCCAAGATCCATGATGACAGTTTCTCTTTTCTTATTCTCGACGGCATCAAGCAATCAAGCATATACAAAAACGTTTATATATCATGATACGAAGAGTTGATTCACTTAAAATCCACAAACTTACCTTAAAAAAACTTCTAGATTTTATTCTACAATCAGATATCATGAGAGTTCGTGTAACAAAATAATCATACTTGTGCTTATGTGAATAATAGAATAATAGAATTGCATATAAAAGGCATAGAAATCTGGACTATCTTTTTGCTAGCATTGATACGCACATGGAATATTTTACGCCGATGGTCGGTGCACCTAGTACTAATTAGTCTTATCAGTTGAACTGAGCGTGCTTACAAATACAAATACACTGAAGGACACGATGCCATCTCAGTTGCTAAATCATCTCATGCAATGGAGGAAAACATCGATAACAGGTTTACCAATTATAACATACTTCCTCCATCCAGGAATAACTGACTTGAGTTTGTATAGATTCGAATGTATGTATACACTAAAATATGTTTAGATATATTCGAATTTAGACAAACTCACGTCAGTTATTTCTGAACGGAGTGAGTACAATTTAAGATGTCCCTGAAAAAACCACGCTTTCTTTCACATTTTTTCTTCTAACAACTACACTCCTATCGACACTCCATTATCATCACAATAATGCTTGACTGGTTCACCATCCTTGGATAACTCCTGGATCGGTTATTACTTGCTGGGATAATTTGTTTGCAAAAGGTATGTTGTACATACGAACAACATGCCCTGTGTGCCAGTAGCACTGGTTATCCGTGAACAGTCTTTAGATGTCTACTCGCGAGAGGATCCACCCCTTTGTTCTACGACTCGTTGGCAGAAAAATGAAAAGATTTCTGAAAAATTGGAAACTGAAAAATAGAGGTAGAGATGCATTGTCATTTGTCAAATACCAATATCTCTTATGTAACCTCCATAAGTTCTGACTCCCACCAGCTCTGCTCATCACCTGACAGTCGTCCTATTTTTTGTATGTCATTATTATTAGGCAGTCAAATGAATCAGCTAATTGTTTGCAAGAAATATAAATGAAATATTAGTTACTAAATATTTCCATGGACCAAAAGAAGCCTGTTAAATGGAATTTGAAATAAATACCGATGCCCACACTTTAGCTGTTCAGATGTGTCTGCTTGGCCATCATTGACGGCAAAGAAGCACTCCATCGCAACAATCTAAGCAACAGTTGTTGGACACTAATTTAGAAAGTTATGATTTGAAGTGCCTTGATTTGGGTATTCGTCAATGATCTTCTTGGCCAATTAACAACGAAAGCGACGAGGTAGCCAAGGGAAATTGGAAGACGAAATCTAAAAATCGAGAGATATGTGTTTGAGGGGACGTACCAGGTGAGGTGGGAGATGGCCTTGGCTAAGAGGTGGTGGTGCCTCCATCGCATCCAAACCATCTGACAACTCCGAGTGGTATATGTGGACGCTGTGGCCCTTGGCATGGCTGTCAATGGTAGTAGCATGGATTTATGGATCATCTGCATCCATGGTTGAGAGGATGAAACTAAAGAAGATGACGATGTAGTTGCAGCAAAGCGCGCACACAGGGGCGGAGGCGCTGCCAAGGATCTGCTGAATGCGCGCGGAGCAAATTCTCCTGCAGATACATGCAACCCACTACTGTGTAGAACACATACAACGATTTTAGCAGTTTGGGAGCATCTGATACCCATTGTGATTGTGATTGTGCATAATTAAGGTGAATTCTACAGACAAGCGTCTAAGCAACGGTGACAGGGCAGACATTGGGAAAATCGTGGAATTGTTTAAGGATGTTTCTCCTGGAAACGTCAAAAGAGTCAACTGCCATTTGGATCAAACCCCACGTGAGAACTGCAGCTCGATTTAAAACTCCACACAGAAATTCCTCCCAAGAGATAGACTAAAATCCATAGAATTTCTTCAAGAAAAGAAAAACAGCAAACCGAGATCATCAGGGCACGGCTGGGTCTTCCTGGACCATCAGCTCCTGCGGCGGCAGGTCGTAGTTGAGCTCGTACGGCGGCCGTTCGTCATGGTCGGGCACAGACAACCTCCGCTGCATCACAAATGGACGGAGGGAGCCGAGACCCCGCGCAAGGATGGAGGGAGCCCCCTAGTCGGGAGTCGTCGGGGACCGGGGCTCGACCACAGGATAGCCCGGATCTCAGGGGCGATCACATCCGCATAAATCCATCTCCCGCGCGGAGTCTTCCTCGATGGCTCCTACCCGGCACGCAGTCGAGCCGGCGGCGCGGCGGAGGTCACTTGCGCCGCTTGGGACCATCTCATTCCCGCGCCGCCTGCGACCATCTCGTTCCCGCAGATCCGCGTGCCCCGCGTGAGCCGCTCCTGCAAGGAATTTTCCAAAGCTTGATGCCAGACAACTTCGGAGATTTCTCCGGTGCTGGGGGCTGAGAGGCGAAGCTATGGGGTGGGGAGGGGGTGAGGGCGGAGGTGCCGCCGACGCCGGGGAGGAGATTGCGCTCGAGGGGAAGTGTCGCGTAGGGAGGAACGAAGGGGAGAGAGAAGGAAGGGTTATTTTGACTGCGGTGGCATAGCTTGTAATACCTTCAAACTACCAGGGGCAAAATAGGAAATAAAAAAGCGGACGGAAATTTGTGCACGACGCATGCGTTGCTATGGTTTGTAATGACTTCTAGTGCCTTCACGATTGGAGGCAATTCCTTTTGTTTTCTCGCAGCCACTACCATCCGACACCAACTTAAGGCTACAATCGATGTTCGTAGCGGATGTAGCTACTTCCTACTACCGACCGCTATCGACTCTTTCACATCCGGAATTGACTCAGCCGTTCCTCGGAACATTGTTTCCGTTTGTGAGTCTAGTTAAAAACAATTCTTCGAAAAGAGATATACCTCATACAAGTATTATACAGTAGCCACAAGGAGGCAAGCAGGCTGCAAATCTACTTTTAAGAAAATGTTCGACAAAAGAGAGATACCTTTACAACGCATCATTTACTTAATTCAGCGAGTATGTAAAAATAAAAGACGTGTTGGAAATCCGAAAGCACGGCATCGATCTACCGAATCGCCGGCTAAACTGAGCACTCTATGCCTGACAATTAAGTAGACAACTACCCAATGTTCCCTTTTCTTTGGACACGGGCACTTCTCGCCCCAATTCATGTCATCCTCCTAGCTGGATTCACAACTTTTATCCCCCCTCTCTCTCTCTCTGAAAACAGCACAACACAATCTAGAAACAATCTTTCCGCAGCTCTCAAATTCGCTCTGTATTTTCTTCAAAGAAATACAACGCCAACAGCCAACAACGAAGCACAACATCAGATCAGAGTCTCTCCACAGCGCTCAAACTCACTGTATCCCTGTTTCTCCCAATCTGCCCTCTATCTCTCTTCAGAAATAATAGCACTGGCACTAAATCAGCACCAAACCCTCAGATCAGTTCTGCCGCTAGCCCCTCCTCTCTCTTCCTCCCTAACTCCCCACGGCACCAACGTCCAGGCGTCCAGCTCCTGCTCGTTACTGGTGTCAACCACGCGGTCGAAACGACGGAGCTAGACCGTACGCCCTGGTGCTTAACCCCTCTCTGCCAGCACGGGCGTCTGCCGTCGCCATGCCCCCTTCCCCTTCTGCGCTACTCCTCCAGGAGCTCGTACGGCCGCCTCCTCCACAGAGCCCCGCTCGACAGCCGCAAGCACAACCCTTCTGCAATGCTCGACCCTGCCCTCGTGCGCGACGCTGACAGCCGCCTAGATCTCCATGCATCCCGATGGCTGGATCCGCCCCTCTAATCCCCATCTTCTGTCTCGCACAGCCATACTGTCGACACCGAAGCCATATCTCAGACTCCAGCCAAATCCCATATCGATTCCTCTTCTTGCCTGCACATGGCCGTCCGGCACCTCCCGCGTAGATTCACTGGCATCCCCGTGTTTTCTCCCACCTAAATCGAGCTCCTCCCAAGCCTACGACGGCGGATCCATGCGTCCCCGGTGCCTATTCTAATTCTTCAACAGAATCTCAGTCTCCTTCGATGGGGGCAGGTTCCCTGGAAGATCTTCAGTTTTCACGCCTCTGGATGGACGCAGGGTGTAGCGGCATTCTTCGCGGCCGTTGGTCTTGGTGCATCTGTTGGACGCTGGTCATGCGGGTCTTCGTCGCGAGCGAGTAGGCTCAGCTGCTCCTCGTCGGCATCGTCGGCGTTGTCTTCTGCATCGGCGGGCGAGGCAACGTCGGTGTCCCGAGGAGAGGACAGGGGAGGCGACTGGATCGGTCACCGAACGAACCGTCTAACCTTTGACTCGGCGGTGGCAGTCCTGGTAATACTCCGAACTTGGAGGGGCAAATCGGTCCAAAAAAAATCGGAACGAAAAACTCTGCCGACGAACCTACCTCAGCCTAAATTAGTAGATAGATATGAGACAAAAACGCTCTTACGGTGCAAGACGTAGAACTAAAAGTATATACCTCTTTTAAAAAGACGCGGACCGTTTGGGTTGGCCGGTATAGATACCGTGAGAACGCGTAGTAGCCCAAATATTGACCCAAATCCGTGTCCGGCTCGAAACGGGAGTACCGGATAATATAATTAGGGAGGGAGACTGGGGGAGGAGACGCAAAGGGACGGAGGGTGGGAAAAGTTTCGATTTTTGCGGGGATGTCGCCGGCGCCGCGTGATGTATCCAAGGTGCAGGTGGTGGACGTCCGGGCAAGCAACGAGGAGGAAGAGCTGTATCTCCTCCGCGCCTGCGCCCGCGACTTCCCCATCGCCGCCGTGGCAACCTCCCTAGATCTCCCGGGCCCCGCCCACACCCTGGACGGGGCCTACGAGGCCGTCCGCGCCGCCATCGACCGCGCACCATCCAGGCAGGTCGTCGGTGTCGCCCTCCTCAACCCCGACGGCGTGCTGGCCCTGGGCGGCCGCGTCTGGCGGTTCCATCTGGGCGACGGGCACGACGACGCCGACCCCTCCCGCGTGTGCGAGGCTTTTCGGGCGTGCAGCCGTGCCGCGGTGCCCGAGGGCGTCTGGGTCACGCGGGACGGTGCCGCCGACATGGCGTACCTGGTCAGGCACCTGAACGGCGGCACCCTCCCACACAAGCGCGAGGCGTTCCTGCACCTATGCAACGTCTTCTTCCCCGACTTGTACGACCTGAAGGTGCTGGCGGAGTGGAGGGAGGTGGAGGACGGGGATCCCCCGCTCGCCCGCGACGACAGCTTTGGCCGATTCCTTGAGCTGGTGCGGAAGTGGGGGTTCAGGGAGCTCATGACAGGGTACAACGCGTTCCTGTCGGGACTTGGCGCCGCCGACGAGTATGAGCTCCTCTTACACAAGAAGGCGGCGGCCAAGCAGCAGGAGAGTACAAGGAAGTGGACCGAGATGCTCCGTCAAAAGGGCCGTAGCGAGGAATATATTCGGGATGTGCTTTTTCACTGCGTCTGTAACTGACGTATTTGCTGTCTTCCCCCCATAGATTTAGATTGAAAACGGGGGAAAGACCCGTGGAATAAACCGACTACTAGATGATCTAGATTCTCCGTGACTGAGATGTTCCGTCAAAAGGGCCGTAGTATTCAGGGTCCCCCAAACTAGTCCTTCCTTTCTGCAATGGACTAGTAGTACTTAACAGTGAGTAAAACGCAGAATACCTGCATGTATGAATTACTGTAGCTGATTTTAGGGGTTAAGTAATACTGCGCATCCTGAAGATTTTAGGTCTTGAATGGCATCACTTGACCATCAGCAGTTAATGTTATTTTGTGATAAATTCAACTGTGGATATACATATACTCCGTCCATTTTAAAATATAAGATGTTTTAATTTTTTGAAGATAATGTATTAGGCCTCTTTTAGTATATACTCCATTCGTTTCAAAATATAAGATGTTTTAGCTTTATGAAAGAAGTGTATCTGAACCTCTTTTAGTATGTAGGTTCAAACCTACACACTAAAAGATGTCTAGATACACTTCTTTTATAAAACTAAAACATCTTATATTGTAAAACGGAGGGAGTAGGTTCAGAGAGGTTCGGAGTAAACTACACATTAAAAATGATCTAGATTTATTAGTTTCACCGAGCTAAAACATCTTATATTTTAAAACGGAAGGAGTACAACATAGCACGTGGTATCAGCTAATGAGAAAGTGCTCAAGTTAGATGATCTAGCAAATTCTTAGTTATCGTTCCTGAATAGTTGCATAAAGTAAAACATTTTCATGACAAGGCCAAACAACTATGTTTAAGCTAACCTTTGTCATGATTTACAAAAATGAATGTTGAGACACACCGCCGGGGATTTTGACTGAATTGTGATCTCCTAACTCACGAGCCTTTCATTTCGCGCTATATAGGCGGCGCGCTATATAAACCGAAAAAATTTGAGGCGCGGCTTTTTCACAATCCCAGACGCTAGACTTTGGGCGTCAGCTACAGCGCGCGTCATCGCTTTACGCACGTGCGAATACCCAACGGCTGGAACCCCCCCCCCCCCCTCGTGCCCGCGCCATCCATTTCCCATCGCGCCGCCGCGAAATCCCGCCGCCTCCGGTCGATTCCGCCGCCGGCCCCGCTGTGTAGATCCGTAGATCCACCTCGCCCGCGCCTCCTGCCGGCAGTAGCGGCCGCTCCGCCGCGCTTTACCGAACGGGCGCCGTCGCCACCGACGGGCATAAGCCGGCGCTTCTCCCCACCTCGCTCGCGCCTTCTCCTCTACATACCCGGCGCCGCCGTCGCCATGTCGTCGTCTTTGAGCTTGCTGTCGACATGGCGCAGCCAAGATGCTCGTCGATTTGATCGCAAGGTATGCGCCTCCGCCGGCCGGCCGCCATGATTTTGTCTATATCTTAGCTACTATAGTTAGTTGTACTTAAGTAATTTCATATGTATGTTTGTAGAGTTCATTATACGATTCATCGGATGACGAGTACGACCAAGAGGAAGAGGAGAACATATCCTTACTATTAGCATACCATGCCGTTAAGAAGCCGAAAATTGGTGGATCGGTGTTCGGTAGACATAAGTTGTGGAGAGAAAGGATTGAAGGGCATGAGAAGTTTATGTGGTCGTATTTCAATGAGAATCCGATATTTCCCGAAAGCTATTTTTGGCGGCGTTTTCGGATGAGCATCAACTTGTTCAAGCACATCACAACGGAGGTGACCAAGTATGATTGGTTCTTTGAGCAAAGGAGAAATGCCGCCGGAGAACTTGGTCATAGCACATATCAAAAGGTGACCGCCGCCTTGCGTATGTTGGCATATGGTATACCGGCGGATCTAGTTGATGGTCATTTGGCCATGGGAGAGAGCACTTCTATCTTGTGTGTGAAGCGCTTTGTTGTTGCAATTGTTAATGTTTTCGAATCCACATACTTGAGAGCCCCCAATGCTCAAGACACGGCAAGGCTTTTGGAGTTCAACGCCGAGCGGGGGTTTCCAGATATGCTTGGTTCCATTGATTGTATGCATTGGAGTTGGAAGAATTGTCCAGCGGCATGGCATTGGCAATTTAAAGGGTACAAGAAGGATGCCACCATAGTCCTTGAAGCGGTCGCCGATCAAGAGACTTGGATATGGCATGTATTTTTTGGAATGCCCGGGTCTTGCAATGACATCAATGTTCTTCAACGATCACCACTAATGACAAGACTTGCATTGCGGGAAGGTTCATTGGTGGAGTTTGAAGCAAATGGCCACAAGTACAACTACGACTACTTCCTCGTCGACGGCATATATCCAAGGTGGCAAACATTTGTGAAGCCGGTTATTCAACCACGAGGTAAGAAGCAAACCCAATTCCACAATGCACAAGCGCCGGCTAGGAAAGATGTAGAGAGAGCATTTGGAATTTTGCAAGCTCAATTTACCATTGTGAGAGGGCCAGCTAGATTTTGGGACAAAAAATGCCTTTGGTATATCATGACCGCTTGTGTCATCATGCATAACATGATTATAGAGGATGATCATGGGAAAGATGTGGATCATACCCACTACGAGTTGATGGGGGTTCCCGTGCAAGTGAGGAGATCCGCACATAGGATTGTTCGGTTCATTGCCTTGTACCATGCCATTCGCTCCAACGACACACATGATGAGCTCCAAAAAGATCTCATAGAAGAATGGTGGAATTGGCATGGACAACAATAGTTGCATACTTGTTGTATTTGTTTGAAAACTATGTGTTGTATTGTCTCAAAACGATGTTGTATTGTTGTATGTTGGTCCGTAAACTTGTTGTATTTGGTGTGAACAATTTTATGTACTTGTTGTGAACAATTTGTTGTATTTGTATGGTACATTTTATTTGTGAATTTAGATGGTTGTTTGATCTTCCTTGATGCATAATTGTGTGTGTTTGTTGTTTGCGCGCTGCATAATGGAGCGCCCGGCGGAGGAGCTTTTTTACCGCGCCAATGCGCACTGCAAAATAGAGCATCCGGCGGGACAAATTTCAGCGCAGCGCGCGCTATCCGTTTACAGCGCGGCGGAAGTGAGATTTAGCGTGCCGAAATATAGTGCGCATGTTGGAGATGCTCTTAAAGCCAACGAAGCATATTCATGTCCTGGTAAAATTATCATGCAGTCAAAAGCCATGGTTCAGTTTATGCGTAGGTTCAGTTTTGGAGTATCTGTGCAAGTTTTTAGTGGTATTTTGGCAACACCAATATTCTGACTGGTATTTTGCAGAGTGGCAAAAGTGCTACTGAGGCAATTGTCTCTAGAACAAGATCAGATAATCATGGGAAGGGATGAAGCTTCAGCAAGGAAAGGTTGGTCTGACCATGGAAGTCACTTAAGATTTTCACCACAGCATGTATCATGCTTTCCAGAATATGAAGCATACCCTATTTCTGTACATGTCGGTTGATATGCAAAACATAAGTTTCCATTTAATCTGACGAATGACCCAAAAACCAAGTTTTTTTGACGAAATTCCACCAATCTATTAATAATTATCAACAATAGTATAAAAGACCTAAAAGTAATAAAAATTATAAATAGGTCATTGGATGACGTAGCGACGACTAAAAACATACCATAATAAAAGCACCCTTGGGTGACTATATGCGTTTGTTCGATAAATGAAGTTGTGCGGTGAATCCATAGGTCGAATTTATAGAGGAAAAAGATAACGTGTAAACAAAATGTAGGGATTTCTATTTTTGTGTCCTTGGTTCCTTAGTTGTACTCATTTTTCTCTAGGCGCGAAAGTTTTCCTCACTTTTGCCCAACCTATTTTCCGAAACTCTCGCACGGTCTGAAACTCGATGTCCGTCAGCCTTGCCGTTATGTGCTGACATGTGAGGCTTGTTCAGTCGGGTCCCATAGTGGACACCTCTCCACTTATCCAGATTAGCGTGGCACCCACCTCTTATCCACGTGAGCATCGAACCCACAACTTACTCAGGTTAGCATTGCAAGATGGGAGCCTGAGCCAGCCCCCCTCCTGTTCTCGTGTCGTTGCCTCCCCTTTTTTCTTCTTATTCTCTAGCTACGGCAGCCCTTCTCGGGCGACGACAGCCCTTCTCCGGCCGGCGAGTTATTTCTAGCTTCACTTTGGCCTCCCGTTCGTCTTGGTCACAGTATGGTGTCGTCCCGTTGACTTGGATGAAGAGTGACAATGGCAACCGTGCATGGGGAAGATTAGATCTCACACCAAATTGTTCCGATTAGAGGGGCCGCTTGCTGTGGAGAATCAAATGGCACAACTCGGGAGCTCAATTGGGCGCGTGCTTGTTGTAATGCGGCTGATAAAGGAGTCGTTCTGATGATTTAATTTATTTATCGAGTTAGTGTCTTGGTTCCAAGTGAATCTATGAGGTGAAAGTCAAACATTATGATTTAGGGAAATGGAAGTATAAGAAATAAGAAAATGACTGAACTCTTGAACACTTTCAAATTTAAAAAGTATACAACTATTAATGTCAAAGAGAGTTTATAATTTTTAGAGGGTGAAAAGTAATGCATTCACTAAAATCTTTATGTCTCGTATATATACCAAAATTATATAACTCTTGAATAGTTTCAAATTACACTTTGGCATGATAATGTTGTCCTAAGAAAATCTTGAGAGATTACCATTTTTAGAGCGTGAAAAGTAATGCATAAACTAAAGGGATTCCTAAACTAAAATCGGTATGTCTCATGCATATACGAAAATTATACACCTTTGAACACTGTGAAATCGCACTTAGGACATGATAATGTTGTGCTAAGAAAATCTTGAGAGTTTATCATTTTTCATAGAGTGAAATGTAATGCATAAACTTGCATATACAAAAATTATACACCTTTGAACACTATGAAGTCAAACTTAGGACATGATAATGTTGTGCTAAGAAAAACTTGAGAGATTGTCATTTTCATAGAGTAAAATATAATGCATAAACATGCATATACGAAAATTATACACCTTTAAACACTTTTAAATCGCACTTAGGACATGACAATGTTGTGCTAAGAAATAATCTCGAGAGTTTATCATTTTCATAGAGTGAAATGTAATGCATAAACTTGGTACAAAAATTATACACCTTTGAACACTATGAAGTCGCACTTAGGACATGATAATGTTATGCTAAGAAAATCTTGAGATATTATCATTTTTATAGACTGAAATATAATGCATAAACATGCATATACGAAAATTATACACCTTTTAACACTTTGAAATCGCACTTAGGACGTGATAATATTGTGCTAAGCAAAAATCTTGAGAGTTTATTATTTTCATAGAGTGAAATTTAATGCATAAACTTGCATATACGAAAATTATACACCTTTGAACACTTTGAAATCGCACTTAGGACGTGGTAATATTGTGCTAGCAAAATCTTGAGAGTTTATCATTTTCATAGAGTGAAATGTAATGCATAAACTTGCATATACAAAGATTATACACCTTTGAACACTTTGAAATCGCACTTAGGACATGATAATGTTGTGTTAAGAAAATCTTGATAGTTTATCATTTTCATAGAGTGAAACGTAATGCATATACGAAAATTATACACCTTTGAACACTTTAAAATCGCACTTAGGACGTGATAATGTTGTGCTGAGAAAATCTTGAGAGTTTATCATTTTCATAGAGTGAAATGTAATACATAAACTTGCATATACGAAATTATACACCTTTGAACACTTTGAAATCACACTTAGGACATGATAATGTCGTGTTAAGAAAATCTTGATAGTTTATCATTTTCATAGAGTGAAATATAATGCATAAACTTGCATATACGAAAATTATACACTTTTGAAAACTTTCCCTTCAAATTATATTAAAATTCATTTGTTTATGGAGTTAAAGTATTGGTGGCAAGCTCGTTATTTCGCATAGATAGAGGGGTGGCTCCTGTCCGATAGATCACAGAGGATCAACGATTGGTGGGCACGATCCGCGTGACAACTTTCTTGGCCAATCAGAGCGTAGTAGCGAAAATAAGCACAAGTGTGAGAGTTTATGACTAAGAGAGAGAGAGGAGAAAACTGAGTAGTACTAAAAAACCAAGTGCAAAAGATCAAGGGATTCAAATAGAAAATAGAAACAGATTTAAAAAAATGGAAAATACGTGTTTTATACAATGAAATACATCTTGGCATACATCAAATTATTTATAATTCAAATATACATGAGTGTGCCAATTATTGCCTCATTGAGACAAACTATATTTTGGGGAGGGATGTTTTAGGAAGGGTCTTGAATCGAAAGCCACGAACCTTCATAGTTAGTAGGTAATTTGAGAAGTGGTGATTTAGGTTAAAACTTGATTTCTCTATGTTTCTTATGGTGGCAATTCATATAAGAAGACTCCATGGATAGGGGCCACTATGTTTTGATCTTTTTTTATTTTGTTGTGCATAAAATGACTCAGTTAGCTAGCTAAACCCTATTCATTAACTCTCTATTGACCAGCCACCGAAGGGTAAAGCTGAGTATATTTCACGCAGCAGTGTAAGTACTCTAGGCAAAACTGAGTACAACCAAATTGACAGTGTTACTCTCGAGGGTATAACTGAGTACACCTAACTCGCCAGGGTTAGACACAAGGGAAAAACGTGACACACGGTAATGCGTATAATGGTGCAAGGGACGGTAGCGGATGCGTGTGTCCATGCACGGTGTAGTAGCGTATGCGGTTACATGGTGCATGGTGGTGCAATAAAACATCCCTTCCCTTCATCTTTATAGAGGCCCTCTCCCTCTCCACCTCCCCACTCTCACTCACGCAACAGTCTCCACTATTCCATCATCTTCTGCAAACCCCTAGGAAAATCTCAAAGAAAACCCCAACCGCGCCGGTGATGAGAAAGAATGGCGTGTTGGCCATCGTTGCCTCTAAGGCCATCGGCGAGGAGGCCCCATCCCCGTCCAGGCCCCTGTCATGGTATTGTCAATGAGTGCACCATGAAGGGGTCCTCACATAGCGTATTTAGAGAGGTGGGGGAAGGCGGCGAGTTGGCGGGTATGAGGTAACATACCCCTGTCATAAGAACATCTAGGGGGGTAGACGATCTAGGGCCCAAGGATCAGGTTTTCATAGGAAGAAGAGCTTCAGGGCATCAAAACACCTCCAAAACTTTCATGTGACCCTATCATGTGTATTAATGTGTGCTGGAATGTTGAAATGTCCAAAACCTGGTTCCCAAGTGTGACCACTTTGCATACAAGCGTTGTCACCCAAAAATGAAGGTTCCAGAACCTAATTATTAGGGGGGACTCCCTATTCCAGTGAAATCGGGGTTGATCTTGTCACAACCTGAACCCAAACATGGTTTGGAATTATCCTATGACCTAACCAGGCACAAACAAAGAGAAAAATCCACCAGGCTACCCTTTTCATAAGAACATCTAGGGGGTAGATGATTCGGGGCCCAAAGATTAGGGTTTCCTAGGAAGAAGCGCTTCAGGGCATCGAAACACCGCCAAAACTTGCATCTGACCCTAGCATGTGTATTAAAGTGTGGTGGAATGTTGAAATGTCAAAAACATGATTCCCAAGTGTGATCCATTTCAAGACATGTTCTTTCACCTAAAAACAAAGGTTCTGGAATCTAATTATAAGAGGGGAACTCCCTGTTCCGATGCAACCGGGGTTAATCTTGTCACAACCTATGACCAAACATGGTTTGGAATTATCCTATGACCTAACCAAGCACAAAACAAGAGAAAAATCCACTAGGCTACCCCTATCAGATGAACATCTAGGGGGTAGACGATCTGGGGCCTAAAGATCAGGGTTTCCTAGAAAGAAGCGCTTCGGGGCATCGGAACACCTCCAAAACTTGAATCTGACTCTATCATGTGTATTAAAGTGTGGTAAAATGTTGAAATGTCAAAACTTGGTTCCCAAGTGTGACCCATTTCAAGACATGCGCCATCACCTAAAAACGAAGGTTCTGGAATCTAATTATAAGAGGGGAACTCCCTGTTCCGATGAAACCGGGGTTGATCTATTCACAAACTATGCCCAAACATGGTTTGGAATTATCCTATGACTTAACCAAGAACAAAACAAGAGAAAATTCCACCAGGCTACCTCTGTCAAGAACATCTATGGGGTAGACGATCCAGAGCCTAGAGATTAGGGTTTCCTAGAAAGAATCACTTTGGGGCATCAGAACACCTCCAAAACTTGAATGTGACCATAGCATGTGGAATTTTAAATGTCCAAAACCCGATTCCCAAGTGTGACCCACTTCGAGGCATGCGTTTTCACCTAAAAATGAAGGTTCTGGAATCTAATTATTAGGGGGGAGGGGTGTTCTGGTGAAACCGGAGTTGGTCTTGTCACAACTTGTGCCCAAACATGGTTTGGAATTATCCTATGACCTAAACAAGCACAAACCAAGATACAAGTACACCGAGCTACCCCTGTTAGAAGAAAATCTAGGGGGTAGATGATCTGGGGCCCAAGGATCAGGGTTTCATAGGAAGAAGAGCTTCGGGGCATCGGAACACCTTCAAAAATTGCATGTGACCCTAGCATGTGTATTAAAGTGTGGTGGAATGTTCAAATGTACAAACCTAGTTCCCAAGTGTGACCCCCTTCGTAGACATTCGCTGTCACCTAAAAACAAAGGTTTCGGAACCTAATTATTAAGGGGGAACTCCCTGTTCCGGTGAAACCTAGGTTGATATTGACCCAACCTGTGCCCAAACATGGTTTGGAATTATCCTATGACCTAACCAAGAACAAACCAAGAAAAAAGTCCACCGGGCTACCCCTGTCAGAAGAACATCTAGGGGGTAGACGATGCGGGGCCCAGAGATCAAGGTTTCGTAGGAAGAAGCGCTTTGGGGCATTAGAACACCTCCAAAACTTGCATGTGACCCTATCATGTGTATTAAAGTGTGGTGGAATGTTGAAATGTCCAAAACCTGTTTCGCAAGTGTGACCCACTTTGTAGACATGCACGGTCACCTAAAAACGAAGGTTATGGAATATAATTATTAGGAGGAACTCCTCGTTCTGGTGAAACCGGGGGTTGATTTTGTCAGAACCTATGCCCAAACATGGTTTGGGATTATCGTATAACCTAACCAAGCACAAACCAAGAGAAAAGTCCACCGTGCTACCCCTGTCAGAAGAACATCTAAGGGGGTAGACGATCTGGGCCCCAAAGATCAGGGTTTAGTAGGAAGAAGCGCTTTGGGACATCGAAACACCTCCAAAACTTGCATATGGCCCTAGCATGTGTATTAAAGTGTGGTGGAATGTTAAAATGTCCACAACCTGGTTCCCAAGTGTGACCCCCTTCGCAGACATGCGCTGTCACCTAAACTTCGGGGCATGCATCGGAATACCTCTTGACACAACTTGTGACCCAACATGGGTTGACATCATCCTATGAACTAAAAAAACATAACCCAAGATAAAATTCCACCGGGCTACCCATGTCCGAAAAATATCTACGGCGTAGATCGACGAATCCAGGCCACACAACAAGAACCATTTCATCACAAGGCGGCCATGCAAGCGGGGTGATGACAGACCACAACAACCTATTCATATGTGTGTGCTCATGATACTATGAAATAGCAGCACCTAACACATATGTATTATAAGCCTTGCTAATTAACTAAAGGGAAAAATTAAAAAAGGGCTCTGCCGTGTATAGTGGAGAATACACCCGGCAAAGGCTTATCTACGTCGTGTGTCTGACGGCAAGGGCACATGGAAAAGGATTACCATCAACTGCCGTCAGCTCCTCCCCGAAAGGTGCACCTGTTGGGCTGTAGGTCCCACCTTGTTGTCGTGATGAAAACCTTTGTCGTGTGGTTTTTTTTGTCGTGTTCCATTCGTTGCTCTTTGCTATGTTTTTTTCTTTGCAGTGTTCTTTTTTAGAACTTTGTTGTGCTGCTAAGCTTTGTCGTGTGATTTTTGTGACATACACGGCAGTGTATTTCTTTGACGTGTTCCGGACATGGCAAAGCCCTATCTACACAGCAACGATATTTTTTCCCGTAGTGGCTCTAGGGAGCTCAAAATTTGGCTCGGTCTACCAATCACATCCGAAATGTCTTAAAATTTTGTGCTAGTTTGGTGCCTACTATGACGATTGCATGTTTGCACTGGCCCAGGCTAGGTATAGTTGGTTTGCACTTGAACCTACAGTGCACATAACTAAGTACTGTCATCTTCAGAGTTTAGACATACACTAACCTACCCTCTCGCTTAGGGTCTCTCTGCTCCGGCGGTGGCGCCCACGTCGCCCCCGTGAGATTGTATGGAATTTCAATCGGAGTCCACCCCGGGCTCTCTCCCCCATCTGTTCCTTCGTCCGGACCCTGCTCACGCCTAGACTTAGGTCCTCTCGTGTTTGGTTTGCCCAGAGAAACAGATCGTGCTAGGGTTTCTGATGACAGAAAGAGTTGAGGCTGCCTCGTCTGGCTTGGTCATGGCGGGGAAAGAGGATGAGATTGGGGATTTGCTTAGCCATCTAGAGCTAAACGAGGATGAACTTGATGATGTCATGATTGGAGTGGAGGACGCCAAGACCTAGCAGGACGACGACCACTGGTTGGCGATCGGGAGAGTTCTAACATCCCGCAGATTCAGCGCGGAAGCGCTGTTTGAGAAGATGAAAAGCATCTGGAACCTTTCGCGCGATCCAATCTGTCGCGAAGCGGGAGAGAATCTCTTCATATTTCAGATGAACTGCCTTGGAGATTGGAAGAAGGTTGTTCACCAAGGGCCATGGACGTTTCGTGGCTTTGGTCTCCTTGTGTAGGATTACGATGGCCCGAGTGCGCCCAAAAACTTCGTTTTCAATGGTATGCATGTCTGGACTCAGATCCATGGAATACCGGAACTATACCGGAAGCCGGAGGTTGTGGATAATCTTGCTCGCAAGCTAGGGAAAGTAAAGGAAGTGCAATTGGCTCCAAAACTGTTCTTTGAAGGTAATTACGTGCGTATCCACATCTGAATAAATACTGAAAAGGCTCTGATGAGGTTTGTCTCCCTCACTGTCCCAGAGGGAAAGCAGAGGCTCATGGTTAAATATGAGAAACTCCCATTCTTCTGTAAGAGATGCGGGCTCCTTGGGCATGACCATGAGGAGTGTGGGGATGTTGTTTGGGAAGATAAACAGCTATAGTTTGGCACCTGGATGCTAGCCGTAAGGCAAACCAATACACCAACCCAGGCCCCTCGGAGCTTCACCCCAAGAACTACAATGCGGGGGGGGGGGTCACAGGAAGGGGTGGCACGAGCTCTGGTATTTCCAAGAAAATATCATCGGAAGAGGCAGCATTGGACAAAGAGGTGGACCTCGATGACACAAGCACCAGCCCGATGAAAACGTCAATTGCAGAGCCAGGAGATGAAGAAACGGATGATGTAACCCCCAAGGACGTGGTGAGTAGGAAGCTTGACATGGATGCCTCAAGTGAGGTTATCAATTCTGAGGACCTAAGAGTGCAGTCTATGGTACCAAACCAGGTGGAGAGGATCCCTCCACCACCTACATTGTATGTTGACCCACATGAAAGAGCAAAGCTGAGGAGAACTAAGGACAACCTAAACCTTTTGGCAAAATCGGCGGCCTCCAATGGGGAGGACCGCCGGGCCCAATGACGACATTAAGCTGGAACAGTCGTGGGATGGGGCAACCTGCGACCGTTCAAGAACTCTTCTGTCTTCTACAGACATACAGGCCCAGTTTAGTCTTCCTTTGTGAGACTAGACAGAGCAAGGAACGTGTGGAGAACCTCAGATTTAGGCTTGGTATGAAAGAGTGTTTTTCGGTTAAAGGAGAAGGTAAATGAGGCGGCCTTGCTCTATATTGGAACAAAGATTTCAAGGTGGATCTATTATATTTTAGTAAACATCACATTGATACTCATATAAGTGGTGGCCCCTTTGATCATATGTGGAGGGGAACTTTTGTTTATGGCGAGCCAAAGTCGAGTGACCTGATATGTCGGAAACGTATCTATAATTTTTGATGCTCCATGCTTGTTTGTATCTACTTTGCTTTGTTTTGTCTACACTTTGAGGTGTTTTCATATCTTTTTTGGAACTAACCTATTAACAAGTTGCCATAGTGTCAGTTGCTTGTTTTCTTCTGTTTTTTGGTTCCAGAAAGGCAGAAAATCAATATTCTCGGAATTGGACGAGACAAAAGACAAAGTCATTATTTTCCCCGGAGCAACACGGAACCATGAAGCAGAGCCGGAGGGGGGCCATAGGGTGGCCGCACCCTCCTAGGCGCGGGCAAGCCCTAGGGCGCCCACAGGAGGTGTGGGCCCCCTAGACCCCCACCGACCTTGATTCCTGCGCCTATAAGAACCCTCCAACCCAAAAACCCTAGAGCATCCAGAAGAAATCCACGAAAACCTCTGTAGCGCCGACGCCACCGAAGGGGAGATTTGGGGGACAGAAAGTCTTTGTTCTGGCACCCTGTCAGGACGGGGAAGTGCCCTCGGAGCCATCTCCATCGATATCCATCGCCATCTTCATCATCGTTGCCGATTCCCATGATGAGGAGGGAGTATTTCTTCCTCGGGGCTAAGGGCTCTACCGGTAGCTATGTGTTCATCTCTCTCTCTCTATGCATGATCATGTTATCATCATCAGCTTTGTAATCAAGTAGATCTACCTTGCTACTCAAGTGCTTCAATAGATCTCTGCTCTCCCCATGTGTGTGATAGTGACAGCATGCATACCATGGTGGCACTTAGGTTTGAGTCTACATAAATACTCTTGTGCTTTAATAGATCTATGCTTTTCCCCACGTGTGTGAAAGAGACAGCGTGCATACCGTGTGTGGCACTTTGGCTAGATTGAATATTTGTTATGAGTTATATTTGGAGTTGGATGTCTCCATGAAATTGTGGTGTTTGTTGGAACCATCTAACGCTCAAGGTGACAGTGTGGGGTTATCTAGATTGGGGAAGGCAGACTTTGAGGAGTGCTGTTATAGCCCTACCGATGATTAGAGTGTCCAACCGGAGAGTAGTTAAGAGTAGTCTCATGAAGAGAGGATATTTATATGAGAGAGTGTTCACTAGTGAAAGTATGATCCCTAGGCCTTGTTTATAAACATTGAAACACCGTTTTCTACTAGATCTGTTGCATGTTTGCTAGCTTCCATCTTTGTTTCGTTTTTCGGGGAGGTTTTGCGATTTTACCTTTCCTCCACGCCATCAGCTCTTTTCTGGCACCATTACCCCATGTCAACAACAAGTCAGAAGCTATTTTCTGGCACCGTTACCACTTGTATCACTATCTCTTCGCCGAACTAGTGCACCTATACACCTGATAAGTGTATTGGGTGTGTTGGGGACACAAGAGACTTCTTGTATCTTGATTGTAGGGTTGCTTGAGAAGGAATACCTTTGACCACTTCCTCCCTGAGTTCGATAAACCTTGGGTAATCCACTTAAGGTAAACTTGCTGTTGTTCTACAAACCTCTGCACTTGGAGGCCCAACAACTGTCTACAAGAATAGAAGTGCGTAGACATCAAGCTCTTTTCTGGCGCCGTTGCCGGGGAGGTAAGGTAAAAGGTACTCACATCCTCCGGTGTGAGTGCTCAAAGTTATTTACTTTATATTCTGCAATTTTGTATTTTTGTTCTTGTTTTCACTACTTAGGCTTAATGGAAAACAACAACAAAATTAGAGAGCTCTATAGCATTTATCTTGAGTTAGGACATGAAGTGTTTGAAGAGAAAATTAAAAAACCTATTGAATTGCATGCTAATAGCAATGTTATTAGTATGAATTCTTTAGACACAATTATTGCTAATGCTATGGAAAAGTATAAGCTTGGGGAAGCTAGTTTTTATGAAAATGATATTTTTAGCTCCCCAGCTTTAGAAGATAGCTATTTTGTTGCTTATGATGATACCAAACCTCCAATATATGATGAGTACAATGATGAATATGATATTTTCAGTCCACCTACTATTGAGGAGGAAACTAATTGTGATTATAATATGCCTCCTATATTTGATGATTATGGTGATGAGAATAGTAATGATAGCTATTTTGTTGAATTTGCTCCCACTACAATTAATAAGAATGACTATGCTTATGTGGAGAGTAATAATCATTTTATGCATGTGGCTCATGATAAGAATGTTTTATGTGATAGTTATATTCTTAATTTCATTAATGTTGCTACTGAAAGTTATTATGAGAGAGGGAAACATGGTTTTATGCATCTCAATAATATTAAGTTTCCCCTCTTTATGTTGAAAGTCTTAAACTTGCACTTGTTTTGCTTTCCTATGCTTGGTGCTTTGTGCTTTCATGACTTGTTTTTTTAGAAGATTCCTATGCATAGGAAGTGGGTTAGACTTAAATGTGTTCTGAATTTGTTTCTTGATGCTCTCTTTTACTTCAATTCAAATTTCTTATGAGAGCATCTTCTCAAACTATCAAGCCTAACTTAAAGGCGTTAAAGAAAAGTACTTGTTGGGAGATAACCCAAGAGTTTTCCTGAGTCTTGGAAGTTATTACTTCTGTAATGACCTCTCCTTATCCTTTTTTTTTGCTTTTTGTGCCAAGAATGACCTCTAATGAGAGGGAAGTAGGATTTGGGGAGTTACTGTCCCGAAACAGATTTCTGTCCTCCACCATAAAAATTAGTGAGGAGTCTCTGTAAGTCGGATTGAGCTGAAAATTTACGGATAAATCGCCCAGTATGTTATCGAACGTTTGTTAGTTCAGCACTTTTTGATTTGAGCAACAGAAGGTCTTCGAAAAAATCGGTTTCTACCCGCTGGTCTGTTTTGACAAATTTCTGCCATTATTTGCATTTGCTTCTTATTGATTAATTTTTGGGTTATTTTTGGGAAATTGAGCTTTTTGAAAGAGTTGCTACAGTAGCTTGTGTATTTAGTGAAAGTTTTGCTATTTTGAAACTAAACCCAAAGGTCTATTATGTTTTGAATACACTAATGTTGCTAATGAAGATTGTGTGAAGTTTTGTATGAAGGAAAAAATTTCAGGTGTAGAGAAATAATGATGTAATGAGATGAAGAATGGACAAAAGCTCAAGTTTGGGGATGCCACCCCGTGTCACCCCAAGAAATATCAAGAGGTACAAGCGTCAAAGCTTGGGGATGCCCAAGGCATCCCCTTCTTCATCAATAAAAAGCTCAGGTCTTTCTAGACACTTCGCTTTTATTGTTTCATGCAGGGCTGTGTTGTTCTTGTAGCCTCTTAGTTTTAGTTTTTGGTTTTCATTTGCTTAGTTTGCTTGAGTAAGTTGGTTGGTTACACCACGCTTCTTTTGGAGAGATACACACTCTGTTTCCATTGCCTAGAACACTTTAGTTTTCACTCTTATTGTTTTGTGAGTGTTCACTTTTGCTAGCACTGCATTTAGCCTTAGTTTTCTTGTGCTTTGAGCTTAGAACTTTTTAGTTCTTCTTTGTGGATTTGTGAGACAAGCTCACTGATTTTTATTGATTATTATCTTTGTGAGTTGTTTCAAATAAGTTGCTTGGTGTTGGAAAAGAGTACAAAGCTTCATGCTTAGGTGGTACAAAAGGGAGCTTGTTCTGACTGTGACTTAGACTTTAGCATGACATGCTAGGTGTTGTTTTGACCTTATGCTTAGTGATTATTGCTGTAGCATGTCTTGTTCCAAACAGTTGGGATTGCTTAATGTGCCTTGAAGAAATCATGCGTTGTTTTAGCATACAAAAGCATACTATTGTGGTATTCTCCTTTGATGCTTTGTTTGGGTTGACTTGGCACATGCTCACACCATGCTATGACTATGACAAGTCACCATTAGCCTCTATGGTCATTTAGTCCTTGACTTGTAGTACCACTCTATGCTTTGATTATTATGCTTTGTTGCACTGCATGATTATGGCCATTATTGCCCTCTTAGTTGGTTGATCCCAGTCTTTTGCTAGCCTCCACTTGTATGAGTAAGTTCTACTCATGCCTCCGACTCCCAAGAAACCAAGTTATTCCAAAGTGTCCACTATAAACTCCTATGCATGGTGTGTTACACCATTCCAAGTATATTCTTGTTTTCAGCTATCTTCCAATTAAAAACTATTTTGTTATGTGAAAACTTAGTGATTAAAGCCCTCACAAACTTGATGGAACACTTTATATTCTTTGCCCCTAATAAACTTGAACCATTGTGTCATCTATGTTGTATATGCTTGCACTTATACATTGGAATTAGCACAACCGTGCTGTCACGGGGAACGTTTTCAACATAGCACTTGTACTTTGTACTCAATGGATATCATGATCTTTTGTCTATGGATGTCACTGGTGTGAAATAAAGAGGGAACTTGTAAGTCCATGGAGTTTGTATCCTGTGTTAGAGAAACGTCTCGGCTGCTAGCCTAAGCCATGCCTAATCATGGTGGAAACTTGCAGCATCACCATAGTGACATCTATGAAGCATTGTTCTTATAAAAAAGAGACAAACTGAGAAAAGAGGAAAGTGGGAAAAAGCACCATATTCCCATGGTAAATAAGAAGATTGCTGAGATGCTCATTGTCTGCTTGCCTTGTCATTTTGGTTATGGGATAGCTCCTGTACCATGTGCAAGGGGTACCCCGTTGGCGGTTCTCAATGATATGCAAATACTTACAATGACAAGAACTTTCAGGTGACTAAAGTTGAGTAGCATGAGGTGTGGCCCTCGTATTCAAGGGACTTGAGATTGCCAACTTATACTTCGTCAAGCATATACTCCATCTTTGTTCACTTTAACCTTAATCACTTCAAGATGCTTATGATAGGGGCAATGAAGGATGAAAGCTAACAAGTACCATAATTTTTGGAAGCTCTTTTTGAAACTTGTAATCCCTGCTTCCTTTACAAAAATGCCTTTATTCCACCACTATTGAGTCTCCACCTTCTACCTTTTAGGCACCATTAAGAGAGCATAGTTGTCATTCTGTGTGCAGTGTTCCAAAGCTTATTGATTGATGCATATTGTGATATTACTTGTTATTGTGCTATTTGTTTCTAGTCACCCTTGTGAACTTTGAAGGTGTCCTATGCATCCATATTGCTACTCCATGAGGGACAAGCTGGTTGCCACTATGCTATGTTTTCTGTATGTGAAACAAACAAACGTTTTTCAATGCATGTTATTCATGATCTTTGTTTGTAGCCTTTCATGTTGCATGCATAGTTACTTTTTCCTATTGTTAGAACTCCATTGTAAGGTTCCCAACCTTTAATAAGGTAGAGATCCCTGTGTTTACAATGCTAGTCCCTGGATCAATAGCTAGCATCCACAGTTAAGATGTAATATCAAGAAACAAAGGTCATACTACAACTTTATAACCAGGAATAAAATAATTTATTACATCTTACATAGCTCATTTGGCTATCTCATTTCAATGCAGCAGAATATAACAATAGCATGGGGTCCTTCATCTTCAAAGTGCCACAGGCAATCATGTTGGCTGTAGACTTGTAATCCTATTCAACACACTTCACTAACATCAAACAAACCTGCAACATAATAAGTTGCAGCCACAAGGGTCTCATTTGAATTGTATTGGCAAGTTTCACTACTATTGTAACACCCTCAGAATCGGCCCTATGCAAGTTTCAGCGCTTCCCGCCAAACCCGCATAGAAACGATTCAAAGGTGCCCACCAGGCACTTGCGTGCGGGTGGAAAACGAAGTAATAACATTACACAACAGTCCTCGATGGGACCCACAGAACAGATATATATACAACAGCGACTCAATGAGTCAAGAATACAGATATAATATAAAAGATCCAAATCACCTTGAAAATGATAGAGCGTCCGACTACGGACAAGATGCAAATGGGGCTAAGAGCCCTGAAGAATAACCAATGGCGTCCATAACCCTGCCCAGGCCAAGCCGGAAGGGTAACCCTGCTAACGACGTCGAAACCTGCTAAAACAAAAGGGGTGCCGACAAAGGGCAAAGGAAAAAGAGGAGTGGTCAGTACTGAGGCCAGTACACGGCGAGACTAGAATTCGGCGGTCCTTGCCTACATAGGTATGGTGGACTGAAGCGGCAGCGGCAGCATGCACTAAACAACCTATAGAGACTCGATACAACTGGCGGCTATCAGAGAGGGACAAGAAAGACCTATTCGGAACCAACCTGATTCTAACACCAAACAAACCCATCCTGGTGTTTCCCCCTCGAGACCAAACGAGGAAGTCAACCGAGGAACTCACACAGTTGGCAGTTTTATTTATTCCGTTATAGTTGCGGCAATTACTAGTCAAATATAGATAGTCATCCTGATAAAATAAGCAGTGGGCAGTTTTATTTAACCATTTCGTTGTAGTTGCAACACTTACTAGTCAGATACAATTAGCATGAGATATCCCAAAACCCAGCAGTTGTTGGTACTTTTATTTAGCCATTCCGTTGTAGTTGCAATACTTACTAGTCAGATGCAATGGTCGCAAGCGACAACTCAAACAAGCAATTGTTGGCAGTTTTATTTAGCCATTCCATTATAGTGAAGCTGATTACTAGTCATTATAAAGTCAAATTTATAGCACTACTTTAGTTATAGTTGTCTATGATCGAGATACTGTGCTCCAAGTCGTCCATAACCGCGGACACGGCTTTCAGAAAGTTTTACCCTGCAGGGGTGCATAAATAGCAACACACACTCGATCAACCTCGGAAAAACCAAATCAAAACCCAACGAGGCTTTCACGACAAAGCAATCATAGGATTCAGAAATATTTCAGGGGGCCACCCCATTGAGTACACCCGCAACGAAGTTAGCTGACTCCGAGACGGACTCAAGGTTTGCGTCAATGGCTGTAAACGACTGGGAACCCAAAAACTGGGCTTGTCGATACCGCGAAAACACTCCGCTTTCCTAAACAGTACAGTGTGCAGTACCTCACACAATTTAAATAAAGCAGTAAAACATGGCATAAGTACAGGATAGTAAATAAAACCTCAAACTAGTTTGTGGCCCCAAGAAATAAGAATGAATCAAGCTCTGGCTCAGGGGGGTCCCATAATCCTCCCGGATGTGGATAGCGCGAATATTCAAGGAACAGGTATCAAGTACTCGGGGTCCTACGGGACACAAGTGGACGGTTAACAACCAAATAACATCTATTGCCCACCTGTGCCTCTGCATTTACCTACTTCAATTTTAGTTGTTAAACAGTAATTAAAGTCTTGATCATCTCCAACAATAAACACACGGCAATACTCCAACAACTGTGGTACTTGACGACACGCAACAGCACTTAAGCAAGCGACTGCGACGCGCAGGGCCAACTATCTACCAAACAACAGGTAATAGGATGTGTCCAAGGCATTATAAGGTTGCAAGGGATATCACGGATACGAAAACTAGAGCATCGCAACACATATAGCAATAGATCAACAGGAGGGAATAAATACTATAAAAGTAAGATAGGTAGAAAGGGGGAGATGCTCGCCTGAAAAACATTGGCGAAGGTTCAACCGACGATCGGGGCGAAGCTCACATCAACTCAACGGCCTTATCCGCGAAGAAGCAAAACACTAGAATAAACACCGGATGCACTATTTAATACTACGGCAGAAGATCGGGCATGATGCATGTATGATGCATGACATGGCAAAAGTGCGATGCAATTAGGCCATATTAAGCGGAACCGGGGGTCCCGACAATTAAATATATGGTTCTAGTTGTTTAGATACCCCGCAAATTAAATGTTGGATTAGCAAGACAAAACATGGCTTCGGTTTGCTATGCCAATTTAAATGGAGTCCGGAATAAGACAAAGATATCCCGCATATAGACGCCATATTTAATTATAAGGTGAATCGGCATAAGGCCCCCAAACCACACAAATATGTATGCGACATGAATGATTTAATGCAACAAGTTTATATATAGCATTTATAAAATAGGGCTCGGAAAAAGGTTCACACATTGGTTCTCGGCGATCTTGGGTTCCGGGGGTTTCGGGGTTCGGTCTCAGGGTCCGGATCTGGGGTTCGGTCTCGGCGGGAGCGGTCTCGGATAACGGAAAGTCGAGCTTGTCGCATCCGAGAAGAAGGGCTCGGTGTGGCATCGGGGGCGCATCGGACTCGCCTTGGTCGATTTCGTTCTTGTCGTCGTGAAGACCTTGCCGTGTCCTCGTATCGGGTCGGCCTTGGCGTTCGGGGTGAAGAACTTGGCGTCCTCGAGGAAGTACTTGGCGTATCCGTGTCGATGACCTGGGCGTCCTGGAAGGAGTACTTGTCGCACCGGGGTCTCGACGTCCTCGAATCCGAGAGGGAGAACTATGCGTGCCGGGTTCGGTCTTCGGGGTCCGGTCTTCAGAAAAGGTCTTCGGGTTTGGGCATCGGTTCCAAGTACAATGACCTTGATGTTCCGGGATGAAGATCTTGGTGCTCCATCTCAAACATCGGTTGCAGGCATCGGTTAACGCTTACAGAGTAGATCTTGGCGGGCTTCAATGCACTAGTTCAGACTAGTTCGGGTCGGTCTTGTATCTCCAGTGGCAACAGAGATTTTGCCGAGGTAGCCAACCTCTCTACACCTCCACACTACCAGACTTCATCAGCATAAGCAGCCACAGGAGCACGTTCGATACCAACCATTCCATAGCGATACAGCTTCATCCCGGGTCGGTAGGCAGCCTCATGGAACAGGGACAAGGTGGAGCATCGGCAGATCGTGGCCGGAGATGACGATGAACACCGTCTACGCGTGGGCCCACAGCAGAGGACCTGGAAGATGCGGGCTTCAGCGGTCGGAGCTCCTACAGGCAGCCGGGGACGGAGGCGCTGTTGCTCGCGTTCGGAGAAGAGGGCATCGGGGAGGGGCTCGGAACGGCGCCGGGTCGAGCGACGATGATGTGGGCTCGGCGGTGGCGCGATTGTGTGCTGCAGAGGGGCGGCGGTGTGCAGGGGACCGACGCGGGGAGGGGCGGTGGTGGTTGGAGGCGAGCAGAGAGGAGAGGCCGGCGGGGTAGGTGGCGTCTGGCGACGGAGGGGGGGGGGCGAGCGGCGGGGCGGACGGTGAGACGGAGGCCGGGTCGGGGCGAGCAAGGAAGGAGGGGTGGGGCGGAGATCTGCAGGCGACAGCGGCGGAGGGAGAGGAGGTCGGAGGGAGAGGGGCTCGTGGCAGCGGTGGTGGTTGGGGAGAGGAGGAGCCGTCGGCAGAGGAAGACGGGGACACGGGGGAGAGCGAGAGCGGGGATCGGGTCGGGGACCTCGATGGCAGAGAGGAAACGGGGGAAGCAGGGGATGCGGGGGAGGGGAGAGAGAGAGGGACCCGCGGGGCAGTGGGCCAGGGGTGTCGGGGGTTTGACCGCATGATGCGGAGCGAGCGCTGGCAGCACCAAGGGAGCATGCGTGCGGGGTGTGGTGTCTGGGTCCAGAGAGAGGTGGCGGCGGGGAGAGGGAAAAAATGTGGTGAGGTCTAGGGTTTGGGGTTGGGTAGGGGATTAGGGTTTAGAAATCTAGGCTGAAGGTGGGCTCCGGTTGGGCCTATTGGGCCTGGACGGTTGTATGTCTCCCAGGGTTTTAAATAAAATATTTTATTATTTATATTTAAAACAAAATATTTTGCAATTAGTTTTTACATTAAAATATTCGGAATGACCGGGGTTTGATATTTGAAATAGAGAGGAGGCTATTTGTAGAAAACCAAATAGGACTTTTTGGAAATAGTTTTAGACAAACATATGCATGATGACATGAGCATGCGGTCATGATGATGCAATGCACAAAAACACCGCGATTTTCTAGTAGTGGTTTTGCGGGATGCCACAACTATGTAGAATTAAGTAGATCGTATCATTACATGCATATTTGGCTAAGTAGGGTTTTGGGCTCATTTGCAGAAAGCAATATAGTTTTATCCTATCTTTTCAAAATAGTTTTGATCTTTTGTCAAATATTTTTGAACTTCTTGGAAATCTCCAAGTGCTTCTAATCCCTTGTTGTCACCATCAAGTTTTACTTTGAGAATTTGGAATGTCGAGATCTTCCATAGCTTCAGGCCTTAGTTGCTCAGGGTTGTCCATAACCGGGGACACGGCTAAGTACTTAGATTTTTTTATCTTCTGCAGAAGTTGTACACTTTACCCACATGACACAATCTCGTCTTGATGCCACCAGTGGCCGCTGGATAAGTACTCACCAAAATGGAGTACTGGCAGATCGAGAATGTGACAAAGTCTTTCCATATAAGTCCTCCCAATACACAATGCTAGCTTGTCAACCAGGCACCAATGTAGGGATAAATTTCCCTTAGACAATTCTAGTTAACCTGAAGATGCCAATGCATGGGTCTTCCACTATGTAGTTGACTAATCCAAAGCCCATTTAGCATGTGGCTGTACACGGAAGCCACTGTACGATAAACATGTTCAATCTCTAAGTCCCTGGGTGGTTTTCTTCTAGTGCACATACAAAAAGAGATATCCATATAAACATGGTTCCTTTTGTTGTCACCTTGTCCAATCTTGAGTATCCTTGTCCACCCAGGTGGTTCATTGAGTACTTGTTTTATTATATAAAACATATATCTTTTCAACACTTCATATATTCATATCATGTATTCCATCCCAAATTTATAGCAGGGCTAAGCACACTACAACTACAATGTTTTCACTAAGGATGATATAAGGGTATCCTATTAGGATTTAGTATAGCATAAAATATAGTAGTCCTTTCCATGCATGTTACAAAAATCCACTAAGTGTAATGAAAATAGTAGGACATGGATGATAGTGTCACTTGCCTTTTTAGTAGAGAATGTTGGTTCACTTCTTGATCTTGTAAATATCACACTCTTATAACTTCACTACAATTCAATCAAGCAAACATATATTTCAACTAGCATTCAAACAATTTGTCACACATAAAATAACAAAACAAGGTCATGCATGCAAGCATGCAAAAGATAGTTTTATTTGCAAAAGTGGTTTCTACTAGGCTCTAGACATTTTAAAGTTCAATGTGGTCATTTACAAAAGTGGTAAAACCATTTGCAAAAGGTTTTATCTCATATACCAAATATTATGCTAAGGTGACATTTTATGTAGTTGAAAATATCTTTTAGCAAAGCAATAACTTTATATGGTTCATCAAATATGTTCTTAATCTCAAAACTTGGTGTTTAGGGTCAGAAGGTTTGAATCAAAACATTTCCCAAAGGCTTTACTCAAAGAATCTTTTCTAAACCATAAATAATATTTTTATTTGACTAGAAATGCTCTAACTCAATTATTTATTCCCTAACTCCACAAAATACATTTTTAAATCCATAAGTTGGTTAATATGGTCAGTAGGTTCAAAACAAACCATTTTGCAAAGATTTCACCTTAAAATTATATCTAGAACAATTTTTATATTCAAAATAATCCTACACATGTTTCTGCAAATTCAACCAATTTTCCTGAAGCAAAACATTAAACAAAATGCATGGTTGCAAAGTACTTGCTCTGCTGATTCCATTGATATAAAATTTGCAAAATTTGGACTGTAGAACTAAAGTTATGAATTTTACAAGTTTGCAATTCTAATAGATCAAATTTTCTGTTTTAAACCAAACCTTGTCCACGTGGCTCATTCCTATTGGTCGGTACCATTTCGTTTGGATCGACTGTTACAGACCGCAGGATCTCATTTAGATCGCACGGTGCAGATCGAGTGATACCCCTTCATCCAGTTTCTATCGTATCCACTGGATGACGATCTAACGGCTCTCAGGCGTTGACCATCCACTGGCGGCGCTGGCGGCGGCGACAGGCGGCGGTGCGCTCTGGTGGCGGCGTCGCGGCGACTACAGGAAGCAAGGGAAGGAGCGAAGTAGCTTACCGTGATCAGGGGATCGTGGCGATGCTCAACATGGTCGCGAGGAGGCAAGGGGCGCACGGGGACAAAAATAATGTAGGGTTCGCAGCATAGAAAACAAAAAAAAATTCCTACGATGTGAACTATATACCAAGATCTATCTACTAGATACAAACAACGGGCGGATGTATATCCGTAGAGAACATACCCTTGAAGACCGACAAAGCTTAACGAGTTCAACTCGTGGTTGATGTAGACGATCTCTTGCCGATCTCAAGATCGAGAGGAAGTCCTAGCGCCGCAAATCAGCAGCGCATCCGTGCTCGCACACACGTTCGAGGCACCGAGCAACCTCCGCCTCCTCGCTCCAGCGATGCAGCGGAAGCACAACTCTTTCTTGCCGAATAGCCACCGGGAACATGTATCTCGCTAGTCTGAGACCATGGGGGATAAATTCTAGAGGGGGAGAGAGATCCTTCACGAGGAGGTGTGAGAGACAAGTGAGGAGGGGGGTTCCTTTTATAGGAGGAGTGGGGAACCCCAAGGGGGTGGCCGGCGCATGGGGGCTGCCCCCTTGCCCTCCCCTCTTCATGTGGGTGGACACTCCACTCACAAATCTCCTTTAAATTCCCTCCACTCAAAAGTCCACTCAAATTCCCATTAAATTTCCACCAAATTTAATGCAAACTCTCATTAAATAAAACTCTTTTATTTTATTCAGAATTTTGTCAATTACTTTAATGACAAACATTCACAAATAACCCCTTGCTAGAATTCTATTTCACATGCATAACCACTTTATGCAATTTCACCCGAAAACCTGTTTCGGTATCTAGTGAAATAAATTCCTGCGCTTGTTCATTCTTTCGGCATGAAACATTTGCTCCAATTGGATGTCGGTGTCTCTTAAGTGTGTCACCCTACGGTTCGTGAATAATGCGGACATGATCGAGACCCCTCTCGGATCAATAATCAGAAGCGGGATCTGGAGACCCATACTGACTCCCACACATTCAACGATGAGTTTCTTGTGATCGTCGGAACCTTTTACGCTAGTATCTTAATCCCTTTGTTTCACGATATATTACATGTCCGAGATTCGATCATCGGTATCTCCATACCTAGTTTGATCTCATTACCGACATGCACTCTTTTCTCGTTCCTGTGATATAACATTCTAGTGATCAAATCACTTGCTTGCAAGCTAATCAATGTGATATCACCGAGAGGGCCCAGAGTATATCTATCCGTCATCGGGATGAACAAATTCCACTCTCGATCCATGAGCCTCAACATAACACTTTATTAGTTCTGAATCCATCTTTATAATCACCCTGTTACGGTGTAACGTTTGATGTTATCAAGAAACTCTTCCGGTGTTAGTGATTGACATGATCTCATGGTCTAAGGATTAGGATCACTTCGTAAGTTGTTATAGCAATATAAACTCAATGACTTTGATCGTAATGCTATACTTCGGATGAATGTTCATCACACCATTACACTAATGTTGTGATCCCGTTATTAACAACATCCAATGTCCATGATCAGGAAACCTTGATCATCTTGTTAATCAACGAGCTAGTTTATGAGAGAGGCATAACTAGGAACTTTCTGTTTGTTTATTAAACACACATGTATTAACGTTTCCGTATTAATACAATTATAGCATGCAAAATAAACATCTATCATATACTTGGAATACACATAATAAACACTTTATTATTGCCTCTCAGGGCATATTCCCTTCAGTCTCCCACTTGCACTAGACACAATAATCTAGTTACATAGTGATAAATCTAACACCCATTGAGTTCTGGTGTTGATCATGTTTTGCTCTAGGGAGAGTTTTAGTCAACGGATCTGCTACATTGAGATCCGTATGTACTTTACAAATCTTTATATCTCCATCCTTGACATGCTCGTGGATGGAGTGAAACCGGCGCTTAATATGCTTGGAATACTTGTGAGACCTTGGCTCTTTGGCATTGGCAATGGCACCATTGTTGTCACAATAGATCACCATTGGGTCCAACGCGTTTTCCACCACTCCTAGTTCGGATATGAACTCCTTCATCCAAACTGCTTCCTGAGCCGCTTCTGAAGCAGCAACATATTCGGCCTCCGTTGTTGATCCCGCTACCACCGGTTGTTTGGAGCTCCTCCAACTAACCGCTCCGCCATTCATGAGAAATACGTATCTGGATTGAGACTTAGAGTCATCCGGATCGGTGTCAAAGCTAGCGTCGACATAACACTTAGCGACGAGCTCTTCTTCACCTCCGTATACAAGAAACATATCCTTAGTTCTTCGTAAGTACTTAAGGATATTCTTGACCGCTATCCAGTGTTCCGAACCTGGATCCGATTGGTACCTACTAGTCAAACTAATAGCATGTGCCACATCCGGTCTTGTACATAGCATGGCGTACATTATAGAGCCTATGGCTGAAGCATAGGGGACTTTGTCCATTATCTCTCTTTCTTCCGCCGAAGCCGGACTTTGAGTCTTACTCAATGTCTTGCCTTGCAACATAGGTAAGAACCCCTTCTTACTTCCGTCCATATTAAACTTCTTTAAAATCTTATCAAGGTATGTACTTTGCGATAGCCCTATTAGGCGCCTAGATCTATCTCTATAGATCTTTATGCCTAATATGTATGACGCTTCACCTAGGTCCTTCATTGAAAATTTGCTGTTTAGATAACTTTTAACACTGTTTAAAAGATCTATATCATTTCCGATCAATAATATGTCATCCACATATAATATCAGAAATGCCACATTGCTCCCACTCACTTTCTTGTAAATACAAGCTTCTCCATAAATTTGGACAAATCCAAACTCTTTGATCACCTCATCAAAGCGGAGATTCCAACTTCGTGATGCTTGCTTCAATCCATAGATGGATCGCTGAAGCTTGCACACCTTGTTAGCATCCTTAGGATCGACAAAACCCTTTGTTTGTATCATATACAACTCTTCTTCAATATTACCATTGAGAAACGCGGTTTTGACATCCATCTGCCATATCTCATAATCGAAATATGCAGCAATTGCTAACATAATCCTAACTGACTTTAGCATCGCTACGGGAGAGAAAGTCTCATCGTAGTCAACTCCTTGAATTTGTCGAAACCCCTTTGCGACAAGTCGAGCTTTATAGACGGTCACATTACCATCAGCATCAGTTTTCCTTTTGAAAATCCATTTGTTCTCCACGGCCTTTCGGTCGTGAGGTAATTCCACCAAGTTCCAAACTTGATTTTCATACATGGATTCCATCTCGGATTTCATGGCTTCTAACCATTTGTTGGATTTCGGGCTCATCATCGCTTCTTCATACATTGCAGGGTCATCATTTTCATCAACCATGAAATTCATGACAGGATTTCCGTACAGCTCGGGAGCTGCACGCGTCCTGTTTGACCTGCAAGGTTCGGTAGTACTCTCTTTCGGAGTTTCATGATCATTATCATTAGTTCCCTCTTCAACAGGTGGAGCCAACTCCGGAACAACTTCCGGCGCTGCGCTACTCGCCATACTTTGAAGAGAAGGTTCCACAACCTCTTCGAGTTTTACCTTCCGACTACTCACACCTTTCGCGAGAAACTCTTTCTCTAGAAAGGATCCATTCTTGGCAACAAAAACCTTGCCCTAGGATCTGTGATAGAAGGAATACCCAATAGTTTCTTTAGGGTATCCTATGAAGACGCATTTTTCCGCTTTGGGTTCGAGTTTATCCGGTTGAAGTTTCTTCACATAAACATCGCATCCCCAAACTTTAAGAAATGACAGCTTAGGTTTGTTTCCAAACCACAATTCATACGGTGTCTTTTCAACGGATTTAGATGGTGCCCGATTTAAAGTGAATGCAGCAGTTTCTAGTGCATAACCCCAAAATGACAACGGCAAGTCCGTCAGAGACATCATAGATCGAACCATATCTAATAAAATACGATTACGACGTTCCGACACACCATTTCGCTGTGGTGTTCCGGCAGGTGTGAGTTGTGAAACAATTCCACACTCTTTCATGTGAGTGCTAAACTCGTAACTTAGATACTCACCTCCACGGTCGGACCGTAGAAATTTGATCTTTCTATTACGATGATTTTCCACTTCATTCTGAAATTCCTTGAACTTTTCAAAGGTTTCAGACTTGTGTTTCATCAAGTAGATATAACCGTATCTACTCAAATCATCCGTGAAAGTAACAAAATAACGATATCCACCTCGCGCCGACACACTCATTGGACCACATACATCAGAATGTATGATTTCCAATAAATCTGTCGCCCGTTCCATTGAACCGGAAAACGGCGTTCTAGTCATCTTGCCCATAAGGCATGGCTCACATGTATCAAATGATTCATAATCAAGTGATTCCAAAAGTCCATCCGAATGGAGCTTCTTCATGCGTTTAACGCCAATATGACCTAGACGGTAGTGCCACATATATGCGGATATATCATCATTAAGTTTAATCCTTTTAGCATCAACATTATGAATATGTGTAACATTATCATCGAGATCTAATAGAAATAAACCATTCATCATCGGTGCATGACCATAAAAGATTTCATTCATATAAATGGAACAACCATTGTTCTCGGATTTAAATGAATAACCACTTCGCATCAAACACGATCCAGATACAATGTTCATGCTCAGTGCAGGCACCAGATAACATTTATTCAAGTTTATAACTAATCCCGACGGCAAGTGGAGAGGCAGCGTTCCGACGGCGATCACATCAATGCTTGATCCATTGCCGACACACATCTTGACCTCACCCCTTGCTAGCGGTCGCTTGTTCCGCAGCCCCTGATTCGAGTTACAAATATTAGCAACTGAACCGGTATCAAATACCCAGGTGCTACTGTGAGCACTAGTCAAGTACACATCAATAACATGTATATCATATATACCTTTGTTTGCCTTGCCGGCCTTCTTGTCTGCCAGATACTTGGGGCAGTTGCGCTTCCAGTGGCCAGTCCCCTTACAATAGTGGCACTCAGAATCAGACTTAGGTCCAACTCGGGGTTTCTTTTCAGGCGCGGCAACAGGCTTGCCGCCCTTACTTCCCTTCTGTTTTCCCTTCTTGTCTTTCTTGAAACCAGTGTTCCTATTGATCATCAACACTTGATGTTCCTTTTTGATCTCCACTTCTGCAGTTTTAAGCATTGACAGAAGCTCGGGGAGAGACTTCTTCATGCCTTGCATATTATATTTCATCACGAAGCTCTTATAGCTAGGTGGCAGAGACTGCAGAACACGATGGATGCCTAAGTCAATGGGAATCGACATTCCCAAGGACACAAGCTTATCGGCGTAACCCGACATCTTGAGTACATGCTCACTAACGGAGTTGTGCTCTTCCATCATGCAGCTAAAGAACTTTTCTGAAGCGTTGTAGCTCTCTACAGCAGCATGTGTGTCGAAAATCATTTTCAACTCACCCATTGTATCAAATGCATTGCCGTTTTCGAAACGCTTTTGAAGTTCCGGCTCTAGCCCATACAATATGCCGCAATGAACTAAGTTGTGGTCCTCCTGACGAGTCTGATAGACATTCTTCTCCTCGTCAGGGGCATCATCTAAAGGTGGGGGGCCTAACGGCGCTTCTAGCACATATTGCTTTTGTGCAGCAGAGAGGAGAATCCTCAAATTCATGGCCCATTCGGTAAAGTTTCTACCGTTCGTTGCTAGTTTCTGTTTCTCCATGAACACATTGAAATTAAAAGCAGGTGGTGCCATCTACAACAGAATTTGTAAAAGTTTAGACTAAGTGTATGATAGATTGAGTTCAACTAATAGAATGAACTCCCACTCAAAAAAGACATCCCTCGTGCCTTTTTGGTGATTACATGAACCAAATCCACTACACCAAGTCCGATCATCACGTGAGTCGGTATAGCTTCAAAGGCGAGCATCAAATGGGCATCATATCAACTATATGACTCATGCTTAACCTTTCGGTCCGTGTTCCGAGGCCATGTCTGTACATTCTAGGCTCGCCAAGTTAGAACCTTAGTATTCGCGTGTGTAACTGTTTTACACCCGAAATATGGTCGTGGATCCAAGAACACCCGATCATCACGTGATGTCTTGGAGCGACGAAAACATAATCGGTGCATACTAAAGGAAGAACACATTCTTATCTTGATATTTAAATGAGGGATCATCTTATTATGCTAACAAAGCGCTAAACAAGCAATATAAGATGCTATCAAACATCATATGTTTATTAGTGAAATTATATGGTTCCCGCAGATGATCTCTATCATGTGCATCGTGGTATGATCACTATCATACCTATATGTGTAAATCCAAGGTCTATGGATTTTACACGCTATGTGTGTTGTAAGAGTATCATCTCATACTTCTACTTACAACACTACCATATCATAACACTAGCCCAACAACAATCTAAACTAGACGCCTCTAATTTATCCATTGCAAGTTTTACGTGGCTTAGGGCTTTCGAGATAGAACCGTTCTTACCTACGAACATGAACCACAACGAGGATAATCAAATTGTTGAAAACTCGCTTGCAAAATAGATATTGACTATAGTAGGAGAGACAGACACCCGCTAGCCACTTATGCAAACTAGTTGCATGTCAAGCGTGGAACTGGTCTCATGTGCAAGGACATGTAAAGTTTGTCCGGGCCGCTTCATCCCACTATGCCACCAATATCCAAAATTACAACAAAGGAGCAACAACATGATCATCATCGCCCACATACTCATACGTGTACTACCCGTGAAAAGTATCTACGCATAGATCCGGCTCTGATACCACTATAGGGTTCGCAGCATAGAAAACAAAAAAAATTTCCTACGATGTGAACTATATACCAAGATCTATCTACTAGATACAAACAACGGGCGGATGTATATCCGTAGAGAACATACCCTTAAAGACCGACAAAGCTTAACGAGTTCAACTCGTGGTTGATGTAGACGATCTCTTGCCGATCTCAAGATCGAGAGGAAGTCCTAGCGCCGCAAATCAGCAGCGCATCCGTGCTCGCACACACGTTCGAGGCACCGAGCAACCTCCGCCTCCTCGCTCCAGCGATGCAGCGGAAGCACAACTCTTTCTTGCCGAATAGCCACCGGGAACATGTATCTCGCTAGTCCGAGACCATGGGGGATAAATTCTAGAGGGGGAGAGAGATCCTTCACGAGGAGGTGTGAGAGACAAGTGAGGAGGGGGGTTCCTTTTATAGGAGGAGGGGGGAACCCCAAGGGGGTGGCCGGCGCATGGGGGCTGCCCCCTTGCCCTCCCCTCTTCATGTGGGTGGACACTCCACTCACAAATCTCCTTTAAATTCCCTCCACTCAAAAGTCCACTCAAATTCCCATTAAATTTCCACCAAATTTAATGCAAACTCTCATTAAATAAAACTCTTTTATTTTATTCAGAATTTTGTCAATTACTTTAATGACAAACATTCACAAATAACCCCTTGCTAGAATTCTATTTCACATGCATAACCACTTTATGCAATTTCACCCGAAAACCTGTTTCGGTATCTAGTGAAATAAATTCCTGCGCTTGTTCATTCTTTCGGCATGAAACATTTGCTCCAATTGGATGTCGGTGTCTCTTAAGTGTGTCACCCTACGGTTCGTGAATAATGCGGACATGATCGAGACCCCTCTCGGATCAATAATCAGAAGCGGGATCTGGAGACCCATACTGACTCCCACACATTCAACGATGACTTTCTTGTGATTGTCGGAACCTTTTATGCTAGTATCTTAATCCCTTTGTTTCACGATATATTACATGTCCGAGATTCGATCATCGGTATATCCATACCTAGTTTGATCTCGTTACCGACATGCACTCTTTTCTCGTTCCTGTGATATAACATTCTAGTGATCAAATCACTTGCTTGCAAGCTAATCAATGTGATATCACCGAGAGGGCCCAGAGTATATCTATCCGTCATCGGGATGAACAAATTCCACTCTCGATCCATGAGCCTCAACATAACACTTTATTAGTTCTGAATCCATCTTTATAATCACCCTGTTACGGTGTGACGTTTGATGTTATCAAGAAACTCTTCCGGTGTTAGTGATTGACATGATCTCATGGTCTAAGGATTAGGATCACTTCGTAAGTTGTTATAGCAATATAAACTCAATGACTTTGATCGTAATTCTATACTTCGGATGAATGTTCATCACACCATTACACTAATGTTGTGATCCCGTTATTAACAACATCCAATGTCCATGATCAGGAAACCTTGATCATCTTGTTAATCAACGAGCTAGTTTATGAGAGAGGCATAACTAGGAACTTTCTGTTTGTTTATTAAACACACATGTATTAACGTTTCCGTATTAATACAATTATAGCATGCAAAATAAACATCTATCATATACTTGGAATACACATAATAAACACTTTATTATTGCCTCTCAGGGCATATTCCCTTCAAATAATTGCTCGCCGGAGTTGCTGCGGCGTCGGACGGCTCTGTCTGTCGTCGGGGGCGAGGCTGCAGGTCATGCCAAGGCAAAAAAAAGGCATGGTTAGACGGGGCGAGCGTGGGGAGTACAGGAGCATCATCGGGAGGGCTCGGGGCGGTCGGTGCTTACCAGAGGAGTTCGCTGGAACAATGGCAGACGGCGGTGGCGAGTGGCGTTGAGGTTGCCGACGTTCTGGAGCGGGCGCGGTCAAGCAGCTGGCACTGGGAGATGCGCCTGACGATGGGGAGCAAGGCTGCATGCAGTGGGAGGCGTGGGGCGGCTGCGGTTCGCCGGAATTGATCGGAAAGTTCGCCGGAGGCAGTGTGTAGAGGTCCCAACCTTCAATAAGGTAGAGATCCCTGTGTTTACAATGCTAGTCCCTGGATCAATAGCTAGCATCCACAGTTAAGATGTAATATCAAGAAACAAAGGTCATAATATAACTTTATAACCAGGAATAACATAATTTTATTACATCTTACATAGCTCATTTGGCTATTACATTACATTGCAGCAGAAAATCTATAAGCATGGGGTCCTTCATCTTCAAAGTGCCACAGGCAAACATGCTGGTTGTAGACTTGTAATCCTAAACAATCAACTTCACTAATATCAATCAAACCTGCAACATTACAAGTTACAGCCACAAGGGTCAATACATTTGAATTGTATTGGCAAGTTTCACTACTATGTTGAATATAAGTGGATCCTATCATTACATGCATATTTGGCTAAGTAGGGTTTTAGGCTCATTTGCAGAAAGCAATAATTTATCCTATCCTTTCAAAATAGTTTTGATCTTTTGTCAAATCTTGCTGAACTCCTTGGTAAATCCCCAAGTGTTCAAGTCTTTGTCAAAATCTCTTGAGCTCCTTGGTAACCCCAAGTGCTTCAAGTTTTTATCCAAATCTCTTGAGCTCCTTGGTACCCCCAAGTGTTGCAAGTCTTTTGTTGTCTCTTTAAAGTTTTTCTTTTAGAAATTGGAATGTCGAGATTTCCCATAGCTTCAAGCTTTAGTTGCTCAGTATTGTCCATAACCGGGGACACGGCTAAGTACTTAGATTTTATTATCTTCTGCAGAAGTTGTACACTTTACCCACATGACACAATCCCATCTTGTTGCCACCAGTGGCCGCTGGATAAGTACTCACCAAGATGGAGTACTGGTAGATTGAGAATGTGACGAAGTCTTTCCAGAGGGTCCTCCCATACACCATTGCTAGCTTGTCTTCAGGCACCCATGTAGGGTTTCGAGTTCCCTCATTTTCAGTAACCTGAAGACAATGCATGGGTCTTCCCAATGTAGTTGACTAAGCCAGAGCCATATGTAGCATGTGGCTGTACACGAAATCCACAGTTGGAGAAACATGTTCAATCTCTAAGTCCCTGGGTGGTTTTCATCTGGTGCACAACAAAAAAGTGATTGCCATAGACATGGTTCCTTTTGTTGTCACCTTGTCCAAAACTTGAGTATCCTTGTCCACCCAAGTGGTTCATTGAGTACTTGTTTTATTATATAAAATATAAGTCTTTTGTCAACTTTATAAAATCTTAACATGTGTCTCTTCTCAAAATAAGTAGCATGGCTAAGCATTTTACAACTACATTGTTTTCACTAAGGAATGTATAAGGTATCATATTAGGATTTAGCATAGCATAAGTATAGAAATTCTTTTCATGCATGTTTCAAAACCCACTTAGTATAATGAAAATAGTAGGACTTAAGATGATAGTGTAACTTGCCTTTTGGTAGAGAATGTTGGTTCACTTCTTGATCTTGCTAATCTCACACTCTTCTAACTTCACTACAAGTCAATCAAGCAAACACAAATTCAACTAGCATTCCAAACCATAATCAAACAAACAAAACATCACACATAACATAATAGAAACCAAGTCATGCATGCAAGCATGCAAAAGATAGTTTTATTTGCAAAAGTGGTTTCTACTAGGCTCTAAACATTGTAAGGCTCAAAGTGGTCATTTTCTAAAGTGGCAAAACCATTTGCAAAAAGGGTTTTATCTAAAGACTATTTTTAAATCCAATCATCATTTCATGTGGTTGAAAATGTTTTTAGCAAGGCAACAATTTTATAATGTTCACCAAATAAGTTGTTAAATCACAAAACTTGGTGTTTTGGGTCAGTAGGTTTGAATCAAAACATTTTCCAAAGGTTTTTCTCAAAAATCATTTCCATAACAAAATCAACATTTTTATTTGACTAGAAATGAGCTAATTCAAGTTTCTATTCATAAACTTCACCAAATACATTTTTCAATCCATGGGTTGGTTCCTAGGGTCAGTAGGTTCACAACAAACCAATTTGCCAAGATTTCAACCTCAAAAACATTTTGTAACAATTTTTATAACCTAAACAAGCATACAAATGTTTCTGCAAAAACAATCAATCTAACAGAAACTTTTTACTAAACAGATTGCATGGTTGGCTAGGGCTTGTTCCACTGATTCCATTGATATAATGTTTGCAAATTTTGGACATGTGGATCAAAAGTTACAAGGTTTTCAAATATGCATCTAAATCAGATTTCAAATTCTGTTTTAAATCAACAGCTGGCCACGCGGCACGTTTCTACTGGTTGATACCGGTCCGGGTGGATCGGCCTCTGTGAGGCGTTAGATCTAAATAGATCGCGCGGCTCAGACGTGCTCGTACCCTTTCAATCAGGTTCTATTATTAGCCAGACGATTTGCATCGCACGGCTCACAGCAGCTCAACCAGTAACTGGCGGCGCTAACGGCGGCTGGCGGCGGCGCGAGGTCAGGAGGTGGTGTCCGGTGATTCTAGGAAGCAAGGAGGAAGGGGAAGGTGCTCACCGTGCTCAGGGGATCGTGGCGATGCTCAACGTGGTCGCGAGGAGGCGAGGGGCGCACTGGGGTGGGACTAATCGCTCGCCGGAGACGTCGTCGGCGTCAGATGGTTATGTTCGTTGTCGGGGGCGACGTTGCAGATCGTCCTAAGACAAGATAAGGGCATTGTCAGATGCAGGAGAGTGTGGCGAGTGCGGGAGTATCATCGAGGGAGTGCGGGGCGGTCTAGCTTACCAGGGGGAGGTCGCCGGAGGAAGTAGCAGACGCGGCGGCGCTCAGTCGAGGTGGTTGCCGACATTCTGGGGCGCCCGCGGGTGAATGGGAGGTACTGACAGATGCGCCTGGGAGTGGGGATCATGGCGGTGTGCTTAGGAAGGCAAGGGGCGGCGAGGTTCGGCTGGAATTTACTGGAGATGCTCGTCGGAGCAGTGGCGGTGCAAAAGAGAATTAGAGTAGCCTGGTGGCACTCGTGCAACGGTGTTTGAGGGGAAAGGAGGAGAAGGCGCAGGCGATTAAAAGGACGCATTTGCAGAGCGGAATCACTGCGGCGTTACGGCGAATTAACGCGAGCATTCAACGGCAGGAACGGCCGGGCGTGGTCAGCGGCGGGTGGAAACGACGAACAGTAGTGTGGGGTCCTGTCGTCAGTGGGGGAGAGAGAGGGGAAAGAGGGGCCACTGGTCAGTCGCTCTATGGGTGCGGGTTCAGGTGGAAAACGCTTCGCGCGTGGGGAAATAGCTGGGCTGGTCTGGGCTTCTAGGCCAGGTTTAGTTGGGTCAGGTCTGTTTCTATTTTTTTCTTTCCAATAACTTTATCTTTTTATATTTCTATTTTCTGTTTTGAAATTCAAAACAACTATTCAAATACTCACAACAATTCACATCAAACTTTCACCAAACTTTGCAATTGAATTTGGTTTTGTTTAACAACATAAACCAAAGTCCAAAGACCAAAATAATATTTTTATTTTAGGGTCCATTAATAATTAAATAAATAGACCTTTGTTACTAAATCAAATAGATTTTGATTTATTCAAAACTTCCATTTTGAAATCTAAATATTATCAAAATCAAATCAGTAGGTTTTATTTGAAAGTAAAGGATACTTGGAAAACTTGTTTAAAATAAATAAATAAGTTTTGATATTTAATTAAAATAGTAAAACCTTTATTTTTTAATAAACTTGGATATTAAATCCTTATTATTTTATTTAAATAAACCTTTACTATTCTTATCAAAACAAAATGTTTTATTTCAAAAGCTTGGCCAAGGTTTAATTTGGCTCTATAAAATAATCCTTATTTATAAATCTACCTTCTCTTTTGAAAACCCAATCTTTTTATTACAAGATTCAAAAATAGTATTTCCAAATATTTTTAACTTTAATAATTGTTTTATCTTTTCAATTCCTTTAGGATTTGTTTGATCAAATAGGTTTGAAGGTTTCCAATTGGACTCAAAAAGTTTCTTCTCACCCTGAAAATCAACAAAGTTTTATTTTATTCATTTATTTTTCACATAACAAGATTTGGAAAATCTTGGGATGTGACAGGCTACCACCCTTAAAATAAATCTTGTCCCGAGATTTGGGAAGGCTAGGGTTACAAGTAGGCTCAAAGCATCTAGGGTACTACCACCCTTAAAAATTTTCCAACTAAATTACATATTGTCTTGCTTGGGATCTTGGGGAAACTTCTCTGGGCAAGCATCTGCATAGTGTCCTTTGTTTCCACACTTGACACAGGTGTCAAGGCTGAGATCCTGCATAGGCTTGTTTATCTTGTTCTTCATCTTTTCTGGACAATTGCTTGCATAATGTCCTGGTTCTTTGCAATTGAAACAGTTGATGAGTTTGAGTCCTTCACGTGTCTCTTGTGGACAAGTTGCTGCATAATGGCCTAGCTCTTTGCAGTTGTTGCACCATACTTGACTAATCTCCTTATACTTCTGTTTCTCTGGACATTCACTGGAATAGTGTCCCACTTTACAATGATGACATTGCACATGGCTTTTGTCCTTCTTTTTCTTTTTGGGCTTCTCCAAAGCTAGGAGTGCATCTAGTTCATGTTGTTCATATGTTATCTGGTAGGTAGGAATGTCTACATGTTTCTTGGACCTTCTATTGCTCTTTGGATAATTCATATGCCTCTTCTTTGGTCCTTTGAATTGGGTTGTATTGCATGGAGGTATAAGTGGAGCTTTTCCTTTGTCCTCATACTTCTTGGTAGACTTAGATCCTTCTTGTTTGTTTGCAATCATTTGTTGCACTCCACCTTGTTTCCTTTGTTCAACTATGGAGTAGATGGGGCATTGGATAGGGACATGGTTATTTCCTTCACATAGGTAGCAAGTCACTTGAGAGGTGGAACATTGGCCAACTGGGTGTTTCTCTTCACAGTTGGGGCATTGATCTCCATGCTCCTTGGAAGTGTGATCCTTGTCTCCACAAATATTGCAAGCTTTGGCTCCTTTTAGAATAACATCCTTGTCTCCTTTGGAAAAGTTGCTTTCCATGTTGAGCATTTGATCTGTCACCTTATGCAACATTTGGGCTTGGTCTTCCAAAAATCCTTGCAGGGTTAGATCTTCCCCAGTAGTGTTGGCTATGAACTGAGCTGTCATTTGGTTCAACTGGTTTTGGGTTGCTATGAGTTCTTCCATGTTGTCCTCTTGGTTGGTGTTGTTATCATCAACCTTGATGTTGGAGTCTCTTGGAGTAGTCATCTGTTTGGGTTGAATTGAGATTAGAATAGGCAAGATATTCCTAAGGAATCAATTCTAATCACACACATTACAATTCACTCAAGCAATGTGCAAGCATTCACAAACAACTTTTCACTCAAACAACAAAGTTTAAGCACATACTTAGGCAACAAAATATTTTTGTTACACCACATAAGTTGGTGTGTTTGACTTAACTAAAATATGGTGGTCCATCTATTGGGTTCACTTGTGATCTTTCCATCCTTCTTGGTTGATTCCTTCTTGCATGAGATCATGGTTTCCTTGGAAAAACTTTTGGTCACAAAACTTCAAAGGTGGTCATGGTTCTTTCTAAGTGGTGTTTCCTTAGTCTCCAAATCTTGAGCAAGATTTCTTGTCTCAGTTGTCCTTAGTGATAACCATGGTTGAAGTTCCTTGGTGAATATGCTGAAGATGTTGAAGTCATTAGAGTTGAAGAAGTTGAAGTCATTAGAGTTGAAGAAGTTGAAGTCATTAGAGTTGATGAAGTCCTTTGCACATGGTGAAGTCTTTGGCCATGGGGTAGGTTTTTCCATCAAGTTGAAGTAGAAGAGATGTAGAATCAAAACAAAAATGGTTGAGGAAAGAGTTTACAAGATTGTTTGTAAATGATTTTTTGGAACGAAAAAAACTCCTATTTTTCTAAGGGTTTTTGTCCAATCCTAGGTTTACAAATCCTACAGGCAACACAATGCTCTGATACCATCTGTAGAGGTCCCAACCTTCAATAAGGTAGAGATCCCTGTGTTTACAATGCTAGTCCCTGGATCAATAGCTAGCATCCACAGTTAAGATGTAATATCAACAAACAAAGGTCATAATATAACTTTATAACCAGGAATAACATAATTTTATTACATCTTACATAGCTCATTTGGCTATTACATTACATTGCAGCAGAAAATCTATAAGCATGGGGTCCTTCATCTTCAAAGTGCCACAGGCAAACATGCTGGTTGTAGACTTGTAATCCTAAACAATCAACTTCACTAATATCAATCAAACCTGCAACATTACAAGTTACAGCCACAAGGGTCAATACATTTGAATTGTATTGGCAAGTTTCACTACTATGTTGAATATAAGTGGATCCTATCATTACATGCATATTTGGCTAAGTAGGGTTTTAGGCTCATTTGCAGAAAGCAATAATTTATCCTATCCTTTCAAAATAGTTTTGATCTTTTGTCAAATCTTGCTGAACTCCTTGGTAAATCCCCAAGTGTTCAAGTCTTTGTCAAAATCTCTTGAGCTCCTTGGTAACCCCAAGTGCTTCAAGTTTTTATCCAAATCTCTTGAGCTCCTTGGTACCCCCAAGTGCTGCAAGTCTTTTGTTGTCTCTTTAAAGTTTTTCTTTTAGAAATTGGAATGTCGAGATTTCCCATAGCTTCAAGCTTTAGTTGCTCAGTATTGTCCATAACCGGGGACACGGCTAAGTACTTAGATTTTATTATCTTCTGCAGAAGTTGTACACTTTACCCACATGACACAATCCCATCTTGTTGCCACCAGTGGCCGCTGGATAAGTACTCACCAAGATGGAGTACTGGTAGATTGAGAATGTGACGAAGTCTTTCCAGAGGGTCCTCCCATACACCATTGCTAGCTTGTCTTCAGGCACCCATGTAGGGTTTCGAGTTCCCTCATTTTCAGTAACCTGAAGACAATGCATGGGTCTTCCCAATGTAGTTGACTAAGCCAGAGCCATATGTAGCATGTGGCTGTACACGAATGCCACAGTTGGAGAAACATGTTCAATCTCTAAGTCCCTAGGTGGTTTTCATCTGGTGCACAACAAAAAAGTGATTGCCATAGACATGGTTCCTTTTGTTGTCACCTTGTCCAAAACTTGAGTATCCTTGTCCACCCAGGTGGTTCATTGAGTACTTGTTTTATTATATAAAACATAAGTCTTTTCTCAACTTTATAAAATCTCAACATGTGTCTCTTCTCAAAATAAGTAGCATGGTTAAGCATTTTACAACTACATTTTTTTCACTAAGGAATGTATAAGGTATCCTATTAGGATTTAGCATAGCATAAGTATAGAAATTCTTTTCATGCATGTTTCAAAACCCACTAAGTATAATGAAAATAGTAGGACTTAAGATGATAGTGTAACTTGCCTTTTGGTAGGGAATGTTGGTTCACTTCTTGATCTTGCTAATCTCACACTCTTATAACTTCACTACAAGTCAATCAAGCAAACACAAATTCAACTAGCATTCCAAACCATAATCAAACAAACAAAACATCACACATAACATAATAGAAACCAAGTCATGCATGCAAGCATGCAAAAGATAGTTTTATTTGCAAAAGTGGTTTCTACTAGGCTCTAAACATTGTAAGGCTCAAAGCGGTCATTTTCTAAAGTGGCAAAACCATTTGCAAAAAGGGTTTTATCTAAAGACTATTTTTAAATCCAATCATCATTTCATGTGGTTGAAAATGTTTTTAGCAAGGCAACAATTTTATAATGTTCACCAAATAAGTTGTTAAATCACAAAACTTGGTGTTTTGGGTCAGTAGGTTTGAATCAAAACATTTTCCAAAGGTTTTTCTCAAAAATCATTTCCATAACAAAATCAACATTTTTATTTGACTAGAAATGAGCTAATTCAAGTTTCTATTCCTAAACTTCACCAAATACATTTTTCAATCCATGGGTTGTTTCCTAGGGTCAGTAGGTTCACAACAAACCAATTTGCAAAGATTTCAACCTCAAAAACATTTTGTAACAATTTTTATAACCTAAACAAGCATACAAATGTTTCTGCAAAAACAATAAATCTAACAGAAACTTTTTACTAAACACATTGCATGTTTGGCTAGGGCTTGTTCCACTGATATAAAGTTTGCAAATTTTGGACGTGTGGATCAAAAGTTACAAGGTTTTCAAATCTGCATCTAAATCAGATTTCAAATTCTGTTTTAAATCAACAGCTGGCCACGCGGCACGTTTCTACTGGTCGATACCGGTTCGGGTGGATCGGCCTCTGTGAGGCGTTAGATCTAAATAGATCGCGCGGCTCAGACGTGCTCGTACCCTTTCGCTCAGGTTCTATTATTAGCCAGACGATTTGCATCGCATGGCTCATAGCAGCTCAACCAGTAACTGGCGGCGCTAGCGGCGGCTGGCGGCGGCGCGAGGTCAGGCGGTGGTATCTTTGTAATTCTAGGAAGCAAGGAGGAAGGGGAAGGTGCTCACCGTGCTCAGGGGATTGTGGCGATGCTCAACATGGTCGCGAGGAGGCGAGGGGCACACTGGGGTGGGACTAATCGCTCACCGGAGATGTCGTCGGCGTCAGATGGTTCTGTTCGTGTCGGGGGCGACGTTGCAGATCGTCCTAAGACAAGATAAGGGCATTGTCAGATGCAGGAGAGTGCGGCGAGTGCGGGAGTATCATCGAGGGAGTGCGGGGCGGTCTAGCTTACCAGGGGGAGGTCGCCGGAGGAAGTAGCAGACGCGGCGGCGCTCAGTCGAGGTGGTTGTCGACGTTCTGGGGCGCCCGCGGGTGAATGGGAGGTACTGACAGATGCGCCTGGGAGTGGGGATCACGGCGGTGTGCTTAGGAAGGCAAGGGGCGGCGAGGTTCGGCCGGAATTTACTGGAGATGCTCATCGGAGCAGTGGCGGTGCAAAAGAGAATTAGAGCAGCCTGGTGGCTCTCGTGCAACGGTGTTTGAGGGGAAAGGAGGAGAAGCGCAGGCAATTAAAAGGACGCATTTGCAGAGCGGAATCACTGCGGCGTTACGGCGAAGTAACGCGAGCATTCAACGGCAGGAACGGCCGGGCGTGGTCAGTGGCGGGTGGAAACGACGAACAGTAGTGTGGGGTCCTGTCGTTAGTGGGGGAGAGAGAGGGGAAAGAGGGGCCACTGGTCAGTCGCTCTGCGGGTGCGGGTTTAGGTGGAAAACGCTTCGCGCGTGGGGAAATAGCTGGGCTGGTACTGGGCTTCTGGGCCAGGTTTAGTTGGGTCAGGTCTGTTTCTATTTTTTTCTTTCCAATAACTTTATCTTTTTCTATTTCTATTTTCTGTTTTGAAATTCAAAACAACTATTCAAATACTCACAACAATTCACATCAAACTTTCACCAAACTTTGCAATTGAGTTTGGTTCTGTTTAACAACATAAACCTAAGTCCAAAGACCAAAATAATATTTTTATTTTAGGGTCCATTAATAATTAAATAAATAGACCTTTGTTATTAAATCAAATAGATTTTGATTTATTCAAAACTTCCATTTTGAAATCTAAATATTATCAAAACCAAATTAGTAGGTTTTATTTGAAAGTAAAGGATACTTGGAAAACTTGTTTAAAATAAATAAATAAGTTTTGATGTTTAATTAAAATAGTAAAACCTTTATTTTTTAATAAACTTGGATATTAAATCCTTATTATTTTATTTAAATAAACCTTTACTATTCTTATCAAAACAAAATGCTTTATTTAAAAAGCTTGGCCAAGGTTTAATTTGGCTCTATAAAATAATCCTTATTTATAAATCTACCTTCTCTTTTGAAAACCCAATCTTTTTATTACAAGATTCAAAAATAGTATTTCCAAATATTTTTAACTTTAATAATTGTTTTATCTTTTCAAATCCTTTAGGATTTGTTTGATCAAATAGGTTTGAAGGTTTCCAATTGGACTCAAAAAGTTTCTTCTCACCCTGAAAATCAACAAAGTTTTATTTTATTCATTTATTTTTCACATAACAAGATTTGGAAAATCTTGGGATGTGACACAGTGGCGGTGTGGGGACAAATTGGAGCAGCCTAGGGGCAGTGGAGGTGATGTTTGGGGGGAAAGAGAGAGGAGGGCGAGGCGCTTTAACGAGCGTCATCACTGTCGATTTTAATCCAGCCATCAACGCGTATTGATCGCTGCAATCAAGGGCAGCAACGGCGAGGGGGACGTGGTCGCGGTGAAGACGATGATGAGGTGGCGTGGGGTCCAACGGTCAACGAGAGAGAGATAGGGGGCACGGGGTCCACTTGTCTGTGACTGCGCGGGTGTGTTTCTCAGTGAAAAACGGTTCACTGCGTGGGAGAGCTGGTGGGCTGCGCTGCTGGGCTTGCTGGGCTGGCCAGATGGGCTGCTTCGTTTCTCTTTTTTATATACTGATTGCTTTTTCTTTTCTATTTGGAATTTCTGTTTTGATTTTATTTCAAACAATTCAAACTCCAATTCAATTCAAACCACCACCAAACTTTGTGTTGATTTTAATTCTGTTTATCAACATATTCCAAAATCCAAAGTGAAATAATACTTTTATTCTTTTAGGATCTATTAATAGTTAAATAAATAGACCTTAGTCTTTAATTCAAATAGGATTTACTTTATTTAAAAACTCTATTTGAAATCTAAATAATACCAAAACCTTCTCAGTAGGTTTCATTTGAAAATATAAAACACTTGGAATTTTTATTTAAAATACTTTAACAAGTTTTAGTGTTTATTTAAAAATGGGAAAAGCCTTTACTTAAATAAAATTGGATATTAATAAATCCTCATGGTTTTATTTAAATAAACCTTTACTATTTTTATCAAACAAAATATTTTATTTCAAAAGCTTGACCAAGATTTAATTTGGTTCTATAAAATAATCCTTATTTATAATACTACCTTTTCTTTTGAAAACCAAATCTTTTTATTAAAAGATCCAAAAATAGTGATTCCAACTTTTATAACTTTATTTATTATTTGTTTATCTTTTAAATCCCTTTAGGATTTTATTTGATCAAAATAGGTTTTGATGTTTCCATTTGGAATCAAAAAGTTTCTTCTCACCCTAAAAATCAACAATTGTTTATTTGTTTTTTTTTTCACATTTCAAAATTTGGAAAATTTTGGGATGTGACAGGCTACCACCCTTAAAATAAATCTCGTCCCGATATTTGGGAAGGCTAGGGTTACAAGTTGGCTTCAAAGCAACTAGGGTACTACCACCCTTAAAATAAAGTCTCATAGGGTTACATTGATGGTTCACTTGACTATGGGTTCAACACTTAATATCCAGACAAGGAATCCTTATTTGACTCTTCTGAGTTAACTAGTTCCTGACATCCACTTCTTCTATCTCTTCAAAGTTTCCATCCATGTCAATGTGGTTCACATGTCCTTTCTGGGTCACATTGGAGTCATTTCCATTGGCTCTTCTAGCATCCTTTTTCTTTTTCTTCTCAGGACAGTCTGATGCATAGTGTCCAAGTTCCTTACAATTATAGCACTGCAACTGGCTAATGTCTTTCTTCCTGAAAGTGTCATGTTGGTTCTGACCAAGGTCATCTCCATTGTCAGTATCATTTCCATTATTATCACTTCCATTGTTGTTGTGGTGATACTGATGTGGTTCAGAATCTTCATTGCTCTTTTTGAATGAACGCTTCTTTTGTGATGATCCTGAGTGATACTTGAGTTTATGCTTCCTCTTTCTGTTCTCAACTTGATTCATCTTGTTTTCCAAAATGGTGGATTTGTCACAGAGTGATTGATAAGTTGGGACATAGGCAACAGCTAGCTGCAGGTTCAACTCATCATTAAGTCCTTCGAGGAATTTCTCCTTTCTCTTAGCATCTGTATCAACTTCATCTGGTGCATAGCGTGCCAGATTGTTGAATTCTTCAATGTACTCAGCCACACTGAGGTGACGCTGTTTCAGATTGTGGAATTCCTTTTTCTTCAAGTGCATCACTCCAGGTGAGATGTGAGCTGTACGGAATCCATCCTCAAAAATAGCCCAAGTCACATCCTCAAGGGGAGTGGTGATCTGAAAGTTGTCCCACCATGTTGCTGCTGGTCCTTCAAGCAGAAATGCTACAAACCTAACTTTTTCTTCATCGGTGCAGCCAACAGTCACTAAGTCCTTATTCACTGAATGTAACCAGTCATTGGCTTCAATTGGATCAGTTGTTCCAGAGAACCTTGCAGGCCTAAGTTTCAGAAACCTAGTGAGCATGTCATGAGCTGGAGGATTATTCTGATTGTTGTTGTTGTTGTTGTTGTTCTGATTCTGTATGAGCATGGTCATCATCTGCATCAGTTGAGTTTGGCCTGTCATCAGTTGTTGCATCTCGGGAGTGATGTTGTTGTTGTTTTGGTTGGGGTTGGCACGACGGGGAGGCATCTTTTGGTTTGATAGGGATAAGTAATGATGGATAGGTTTTTAAGAAGTTCTAACACACAACTCAAAACATCCAAGTTTAATCAAACAATCAATCAATCAACAAGAAACTATCCACTTAACAACTTATGAGCTTAACTCATGAGTTGAAGGAAACAACAAGTTTTTCTTGAAATAATCAACTTAGTATAGTCATACCTCATAGGTCAATATGATCCATACAATAACATGATTTTCAATGTCTTAGATAGTTGGTAGGCAATCTAATGTCTCTTGGTTCTCACTTGTAGTCCTTAGTGATACTAAAGTTGAAGTCATTGGTCATGGTGAAGACTTTGTCCATCAAGTTGAAAAAAAGAAGAGATGTAGAATAAAAACCAAAAGGTGGAGGAAAGAGTTTACAAGATTGTTTGTAAATAAGTTTTGGAACAAATACAACTCCTATTTTTCTAAGGGGTTTTGTCCAATCATAGGGTTACAATCCTAAAGGCAACACAGTGCTCTGATACCATCTGTAAGGTTCCCAACCTTTAATAAGGTAGAGATCCCTATGTTTACAATGCTAGTCCCTGGATCAATAGCTAGCATCCACAGTTAAGATGTAATATCAAGAAACAAAGGTCATACTACAACTTTATAACCAGGAATAAAATAATTTATTACATCTTACATAGCTCATTTGGCTATCTCATTTCAATGCAGCAGAATATAACAATAGCATGGGGTCCTTCATCTTCAAAGTGCCACAGGCAATCATGTTGGTTGTAGACTTGTAATCCTATTCAACACACTTCACTAACATCAAACAAACCTGCAACATAATAAGTTGCAGATACAAGGGTCAATACATTTGAATTGTATTGGCAAGTTTCACTACTATGTAGAATTAAGTGGATCCTATCATTACATGCATATTTGGCTAAGTAGGGTTTTGGGCTCATTTGCAGAAAGCAATATAGTTTTATCCTATCTTTTCAAAATAGTTTTGATCTTTTGTCAAATCTTTCTGAACTTCTTGGAAATCTCCAAGTGCTTCTAATCCCTTGTTGTCACCATCAAGTTTTACTTTGAGAAATTGGAATGTAGAGATCTTCCATAGCTTCAGGACTTACTTGCTCAGGGTTGTCCATAACCGGGGACACGGCTAAGTACTTGGAATTTTTGATCTTCTGCAGAAGTTGTACACTTTACCCACATGACACAATCTCGTCTTGCCACCAGTGGCCGCTGGATAAGTACTCACCAAAATGGAGTACTGGCAGATCGAGATATGACAAAGTCTTTCCATAGAAGTCCTCCCAATACACAATGCTAGCTTGTCAACCAGGCACCAATGTAGGGATAAATTTCCCTTACACAATTCTAGTTAACCTGAAGATGCCAATGCATGGGTCTTCCACTATGTAGTTGACTAAGCCAGAGCCCATTTAGCATGTGGCTGTACACAGAAGCCACTGTACGAGAAACATGTTCAATCTCTAAGTCCCTAGGTGGTTTTCTTCTAGTGCACATACAAAAAGAGATAGCCATATAAACATGGTTCCTTTTGTTGTCACCTTGTCCAATCTTGAGTATCCTTGTCCACCCAGGTGGTTCATTGAGTACTTGTTTTATTATATAAAACATATATATTTTCAACACTTCATATATTCCATCCCAAATTTATAGCAGGGCTAAGCACACTACAACTACAATGTTTTCACTAAGGATGATATAAGGGTATCCTATTAGGATTTAGCATAGCATAAAATATAGTAGTCCTTTCCATGCATGTTACAAAAATCCACTAAGTGTAATGAAAATAGTAGGACATGGATGATAGTGTCACTTGCCTTTTTAGTAGAGAATGTTGGTTCACTTCTTGATCTTGTAAATATCACACTCTTATAACTTCACTACAATTCAATCAAGCAAACATATATTTCAACTAGCATTCAAACAATTTGTCACACATAAAATAACAAAACAAGGTCATGCATGCAAGCATGCAAAAGATAGTTTTATTTTAAAAAGTGGTTCTACTAGGCTCTAGACATTTTAAAGTTCAATGTGGTCATTTACAAAAGTGGTAAAACCATTTGCAAAAGGTTTTATCTCATATACCAAATATTATGCTAAGGTGACATTTTATGTAGTTGAAATTATCTTTTAGCAAAGCAATAACTTTATATGGTTCATCAAATATGTTCTTAATCTCAAAACTTGGTGTTTAGGGTCAGAAGGTTTGAATCAAAACATTTCCCAAAGGCTTTACTCAAAGAATCTTTTCTAAACCATAAATAATATTTTTATTTGACTAGAAATGCTCTAACTCAATTATTTATTCCCTAACTCCACAAAATACATTTTTAAATCCATAAGTTGGTTACTATGGTCAGTAGGTTCAAAACAAACCATTTTGCAAAGATTTCACCTTAAAATTATATCTAGAACAATTTTTATATTCAAAATAAGCCTACACATGTTTCTGCAAATTCAACCAATTTTCCAGAAGCAAAACATTAAACAAAATGCATGGTTGCAAAGTACTTGCTCTGCTGATTCCATTGATATAAAATTTGCAAAATTTGGACGTGTAGAACTAAAGTTATGAATTTTACAAGTTTGCAATTCTAATAGATCAAATTTTCTGTTTTAAACCAAACCTTGTCCACGTGGCTCATACCTATTGGTCAGTACCGTTTCGTTTGGATCGACTGTTACAGACCGCAGGATCTCATTTAGATCGCACGGTGCAGATCGAGTGATACCCCTTCATCCAGTTTCTATCGTATCCACTGGATGACGATCTAACGGCTCTCAGGCGTTGACCATCCACTAGCGGCACTGGCGGCGGCGACAGGCGGCGGTGCGCTCTGGTGGCGGCGTCGCGGCAACTACAGGAAGCAAGGGAAGGAGGGAAGTAGCTCACCGTGATCAGGGGATCGTGGCGATGCTCAACGTGGTCGCAAGCAGGCAAGGGGAGCACGGGGACGAAAATAATTGCTCGCCGGAGTTGCTGCGGCGTCGGACGGCTCTGTCTGTCATCGGGGGCGAGGCTGCAGGTCATGCCGAGGCAAAATAAAGGCATGGTTAGACGTGGGAGAGTGTGGGGAGTACAGGAGCATCATCGGGAGGGCTTGGGGCGGTCGGTGCTTACCAGAGGAGTTCGCGGGAACAATGGCAGACGGCGGTGGCGAGTGGCGTTGAGGTTGCCGATGTTCTAGAGCAGGCGCGGTCAAGCAGCTAGCACTGGGAGATGCAACTGACGATGGGGAGCAAGGCTGCGTGCAGTGGGAGGCGAGGGGCGGTTGCGGTTCAACGAAATTGATCGGAAAGTTCGCCAGAGGCAGTGGCGGTGTGGGGACAAATTGGAGCAGCCTAGGGGCAGTGGGGAGGCGATGTTTGGGGGGAAAGAGAGAGGAGGGCGAGGCGCTTTAACGAGCATGGTCACTGTCGATTTTAATCCAGCCATCAACGTGTATTGATCGCTGCAATCAAGGGCAGCAACGGCGAGGGGGACGTGGTCGCGGTGAAGACGATGATGAGGTGGCGTGGGGTCCAACGGTCAGCGAGAGAGAGAGGGGGCGGGGTCCACTTGTTTGTGACTGCGCGGGTGTGTTTCTCAGTGAAAAATGGTTCACTGCGGGGGAGAGCTGGTGGGTTGCGCTGCTGGGCTTGCTGGGCTGGCCAGATGGGCTGCTTCGTTTCTCTTTTTTTTATACTGATTGCTTTTTCTTTTTCTATTTGGAATTTCTGTTTTGATTTTATTTCAAACAATTCAAACTCCAGTTCAATTCAAACCACCACCAAACTTTGTGTTGATTTTAATTCTGTTTATCAACATATTCCAAAATCCAAAGTGAAATAATACTTTTATTCTTTTAGGATCTATTAATAATTAAATAAATAGACCTTAGTCTTTAATTCAAATAGGATTTAATTTATTTAAAAACTCTATTTGAAATCTAAATAATACCAAAACCTTCTCAGTAGGTTTCATTTGAAAATATAAAACACTTGGAATTTTTATTTAAAATACTTTAACAAGTTTTAGTGTTTATTTAAAAATGGGAAAAGCCTTTACTTAAATAAAATTGGATATTAATAAATCCTCATGGTTTTATTTAAATAAACCTTTACTATTTTTATCAAACAAAATATTTTATTTCAAAAGCTTGACCAAGATTTAATTTGGTTCTATAAAATAATCCTTATTTATAATTCTACCTTTTCTTTTGAAAACCAAATCTTTTTATTAAAAGATCCAAAAATAGTGATTCCAACTTTTATAACTTTATTTATTATTATTTTATATTTTAAATCCCTTTAGGATTTTAGTTGATCAAAATAGGTTTTGATGTTTCCATTTGGAATCAAAAAGTTTCTTCTCACCCTAAAAATCAACAATTGTTTATTTGTTTTTTTTTCACATTTCAAAATTTGGAAAATTTTGGGATGTGACATCCGTCTTTCATGCACATGTTTAGAGTTCTTTGATACCAGCTTTCAATGCTTGCAAATGGTTTGATCTTGGTTTTGATGGTGCATGTCACCTCAAAAATTATTATTTTTATCACTTACCTACTCGAGGACGAGCAGGAGTTAAGCTTGGGGATGCTTGATACGTCGGAAACGTATCTATAATTTTTGATGCTCCATGCTTGTTTTGCATCTACTTTGCTTTGTTTTGTCTACACTTTGAGGTGTTTTTATATCTTTTCTGTAACTAACCTATTAACAAGTTGCCACAGTGTCAGTTGCATGTTTTCTTCTGTTTTTGGTTCCAGAAAGGCAGAAAAACAATATTCTCGGAATTGGACGGGACAAAAGCCAATGTCATTATTTTCCCGGAGCAACACGGAACCACGAAGTAGAGCCGGAGGGGGGCCACAGGGTGGCTGCACCCTCCTAGGCGCGGGCAAGCCCTGGGGGCGCCCACAGGGGGTGTGGGCCCCCTGAGCCCCACCGACCTTTATTCCTGCGCCTATAAGAGCCCTTCGACCCAAAAACCCTAGAGGATCCAGAAGAAATCCACGAAAACCTCTGTAGCGCCGCCGCCACCGAAGGGGAGATTCGGGGGACAGAAAGTCTCTATTCTAGCACCCTGCCGGGACGGGGAAGTGCCCCCGGAGCCATTTCCATCGCCATCTTCATCACCGTTGTTGATTCCCATGATGAGGAGGGAGTAGTTCTTCCCCAGGGATAAGGGCTCTACCGGTAGCTATATGTTCATCTCTCTCTCTCTATGCATGATCATGTTGTGGTCATGAGCTTTGTAATCTAGTAGATCTACCTTGCTACTCAAGTGCTTCATTAGATCTTTGCTCTCCCCATGTGTGTGAAAGTGACAGCGTGCACGCCATGGTGGCACTTAGGTTTGAGTCTACAGAAATACTCTTTGTGCTTTAATAGATCTATGCTTTTCCCCACGTGTGTGAAAGTGACAGCGTGCATACAGTGTGTGGCACTTTTGCTAGATTGTATATTTTCTATGAGTTATATTTGGAGTTGGATGTCTCTATGAAATTGTGGTGTTTGTTGGAACCATCTAGTGCTCAAGGTGACAGTGTGGAGTTATCTATATTGGGGAAGGCGGACTTTGAGGAGTGTTGTTATAGCCCTACCAATGATTAGAGTGTCCAACCAGAGAGTAGTTAAGAGTAGTATCATGAAGAGAGGATATTTATATGAGAGAGTGTTCACTAGTGAAAGTATGACCCCTAGGCCTTGTTTCTAAACATTGAAACACGGTTTGCATCTAGATCTGTTGCATGTTTGCTTGTTTCCATCTGTTTGCTTGCTTTAGTCTTTACCTCACTCACACACGTTACCCCACGTCAACAACAAGTCAGAAGCTATTTTCTAGCACCGTTACCACTTGTATTTCACTATCTCTTCGTCGAACTAGTGCACCTATACACCTGACAAGTGTATTGGGTGTGTTGGGGACACAAGAGACTTCTTGTATCTTGATTGCAGGGTTGCTTGAGAGGGAATACCTTTGACCACTTCCTCTCTGAGTTCGAAAACCTTGTGTAATCCACTTAAGGGAAACTTGCTGCTGTTCTACAAACCTCTGCACTTGGAGGCCCAACAACTGTCTACAAGAATAGAAGTGCGTAGACATCAAGCTCTTTTTTGGCGCTGTTGCCGGGGAGGTAAGGTAAAAGGTACTCACATCCTCTGGTGTGAGTGCTCAAAGTTATTTCCTTTAGATTCTGCAATTTTGTCTTTTTGTTTCTTGTTTTCACTAGTTAGGCTTAATGGAAAAAACAAAAAAATTAGAGAGCTCTATAGCATTTATCTTGAGTTAGGACATGAAGTGTTTGATGAGAAAATTAAAAAACCTATGGAGCTTTATTTGCATGCTAATAGCAATGTTATTAGTATGAATTTTTTGAACACCATTGTTACTAATGGTATGGAAATGTTTAAGCTTAGGGAAGCTAGTTTTTATGAAAAAAATCTTTTTAGTTCCCCAGCTTTAGGGAAGAAAGTTTGCTCTTATGATACTTTATCTCCCATATGTGGTAATTCTAATGATACATGTGATATTTTAAATCCACATACTGAAAGTGTCCCTTTTAAAATACCTATTGAAATTGTTGAACGTGTTATGAATAACTGCTATTTTGGAGATGGAACTATCCATCCTAGTGATCATTTACTCTTTATACATGAATTATGCGAGTTGTTCAAGTGTGCAGGTATTTCAATGGACCAAGTTAAGAGGAAGCTATTCCCTTTCTCACTTAGGGACAAAGAAAGGGAGCGTTATGAGCTACTAGATGATCCTCATCGTTTGGAGTGGAAGGAACTTGAATCTCTCTTTTATTCTAAATTTTATCCTCCTCATGAAATTCATAAAGATAGGAATTATATTTATAATTTTCATCCTCATGAGGGATAAAGTATTGCCCAAGCTTGGGGGAGATTGAAGTCATTAATGCTCAAATGTCCCATTCATGAGCTCCCAGTAATGTTGTTATCAATAATTTTTATGCAAGGCTTTCAGGACACTACAAGGACTATCTAGATACATGTTCAGAGGGATCCTTCACAAGTAAGAAGGTCAAAGCTAAGTGGGATCTTCTTGAAACAATTCAAAGCACTACTGAAGATTGGGATAACGACAAAGGTAAAGAACCAGGTATAAACTATGAGTATGATTGCATTAAGTCTTTCGCTGAAACTGCTAATTTTCAAGAGCTTAGTGCTAAATATGGTCTTGATCCTCAAATTCTTGTTAGATATTATAGAGCCTTTTCTTCCCATATTAATGCTCCTAAAGAAAAGTGGGACATGTATCATGAACCTTTTAAAGACACTTGCATGGAAAATGAGAATGTTATTAATGATTGCAATAAACATGTTCAAACTTCTGAAAGTACTATTTCTTATAAGCATGTTAATTTTTGTGGTATGCATAGACCTTGTGAGAAGAATCAAATAGAAGAAGAATATTGTATCACCCACTGGAATGAAAAAACTAGAAAGTGGTATAAGGCCCTAGATGATCTTGGTAAAAAAGTTCGTGCCCTCTATCCTTTTATTTGTGAACTTTGCTTTGAAGTGGGTCATTTCAATTTTCAATGCTTAGGCCATAATAATCCTGCAAGTTTGTATTGTGATAACGTGATCACTGATAATCAACATGATGAACTTACATTATTTTTGGGGTGTGAAGAGTTATCAAGAAAAACCTCTTTGATAGACAAGTACTTTTGATATGAATAGCGTCCTGCATGGTTGTCATCTTTATTGTGTTGAAAACTGCCATGCAAATACTTACATACAAAATCTTATAAAAGATGATATTTTACCAAATTATGACAGGACTGGTATGTGTTTTGATCTTATTAATGAAAAGGAGGATTCCTCCAAAGTTACTTCTATTGTCTCTAACAATAAAACAGGGTATGTGGAGAAGCTTCCTTTCAACCCTCTCCCTCCTAAAGAGGAGAAGGAGAAGAAGAGGAGAGTAAAAGGAGAGAGGAAACGGTATCTTCCCCTAAGCATGTTACTCCTATCATAGTTTTTGCTTATGAGTCTGAACTAGAAGATGTTCCTATCCCTGTTACCTATATTAGTGATCATGATTGGGAAAAGCACACTACTTTTGATATTGAAAATCTCTTTGGTACCAATTCTGAAAATGATGATATTAATAATTGTTGTGCCATTAGTGCTATCCATGTTCCTTCCAATGATGACATGTTTACAAATGAACACACTTGGGAAGATAGCTATTCTATTGCTTATGATGATAGAAAACCTCCAATATATGATGATTACAATGATGAGTATGATATTTTCAGTCCACCTACTATTGAGGAGAAAGTTAATTGTGATTACAATATGCCTCCTATATTTGATGACTATGTTGATAAGAATAGTAATGATAGCTATTTTGTTGAAATTGCTCCCACTATGATTAATAAGCATGACTATGCTTATGTGGAGAGTAATAATCATTTTATGCATGTGGCTCATGATAAGAATGTTTCTTGTGATAGTTATATTGTTAATTTCATTCATGATGCTACTGAAAGTTATTATGAGAGAGGGAAACATGGTTTTATGCATCTCAATAATATTAAGTTCCCCTCTTTATGTTGAAAATCTTGAAGTTGCACTTGTTTTGCTTTCCTATGCTTGTTTCTTTGTGCTTTCATGACTTTTTTCTTTACAAGTTTCCTATGTATAGGAAGTGGGTTAGACTTAAATGTGTTTTGATTTGCTTCTTGATGCTCTCTTTTAAATCAATTCATATTTCCTATGTGATCATCTTTGAAACTATCAAGCCTAACTTAAAGGCGTTAAAGAAATGTACTTGTTGGGAGATAACCCAAGAGTTTCCTTGAGTCTTGGAAGTTATTACTTCTGTAATGACCTCTATGCATGATCATGTTGTGGTCATGAGCTTTGTAATCAAGTAGATCTACCTTGCTCCTCAAGTGCTTCAATAGATCTCTGCTCTCCCCATGTGTGTGATAGTGACAGCGTGCACGCCATGGTGGCACTTAGGTTTGAGTCTACATAGATACTCTTTGTGCTTTAATAGATCTATGGTTTTCCCCACGTGTGTGAAAGTGACAGCGTACATACCGTGTGTGGCACTTTGGCTAGATTGAATATTTGTTATAAGTTATATTTGGAGTTGGATGTCTCTATGAAATTGTGGTGTTTGTTGGAACCATATAGCGCTCAAGGTGATAGTGTGGGGTTATCTAGATTGGGGAAGGCAGACTTTGAGGAGTGTTGTTATAACCCTACCGATGATTAGAGTGTCCAACCGGAGAGTAGTTAAGAGTAGTATCATGAAGATAGGATATTTATATGAGAGAGTGTTTACTAGTGAAAGTATGATCCCTAGGCCTTGTTTCTAAACATTGAAACACTGTTTTCTACTAGATCTGTTGCATGTTTGCTTGCTTCCATCTTTGTTCCATTTTTCGGGGAGGTTTTGGGCTTTTACCTTTCATCCACGCCATCATCTCTTTTCTGGCACCATTACCCCACGTCAACAACAAGTCAGAAGCTATTTTCTGGCACCGTTACCACTTGTATTTCACTATCTCTTCACCGAACTAGTGCACCTATACACCTGACAAGTGTATTGGGTGTGTTGGGGACACAAGAGACTTCTTGTATCTTGATTGCAGGGTTGCTTGAGAGGGAATACCTTTGACCACTTCCTTCCCGAGTTCGATAAACCTTGGGTAATCCACTTAAGGGAAAGTTGCTGCTGTTCTACAAACCTATGCACTTGGAGGCCCAACAATTGTCTACAAGAATGGAAGTGCGTAGACATCAAGCTCTTTTCTGGCGTCGTTGCCGGGGAGGTAAGTTAAAAGGTACTCACATCCTCCGGTGTGAGTGCTCGAACTTATTTCCTTTAGATTATGTAATTCTGTCTTTTTGTTTCTTGTTTTCACTAGTTAGGCTTAATGGAAAACAACAACAAAATTAGAGAGCTCTATAGCATTTATCTTGAGTTAGGACATGAAGTGTTTGAAGAGAAAATTAAAAAACCTATGGAATTGCATGCTAATAGCAATGTTATTAGAATGAATTCTTTGGACACCATTATTGCTAATGCTATGGAAAAGTATAAGCTTGGGGAAGCTAGTGTTTATGAAAATGATCTTTTTAGTTCCCCAGCTTTGGAAGATAGCTATTCTATTGCTTATGATGATACCAAACCTCCAATATATGACGAGTACAATGATGAATATGATATTTTCAGTCCACCTACTATTAAGGAGGAAACTAATTGTGATTACAATATGCCTCCTATATTTGATGATTATGGTGATGCGAATAGTAATGATAGCTATTTTGTTGAATTTGCTCCCACTACAATTAATAAGAATGATTATGCTTATGTGGAGAGTAATAATCATTTTATGCATGTGGCTCATGATAAGAATGTTTTATGTGATAGTTATATTCCTAATTTCATTCATGTTGCTACAAAAATTTATTATGAGAGAGGGAAACATGGTTTTATGCATCTCAATAATATTAAGTTTCCCCTCTTTATGTTGAAAGTCTTGAAGTTGCACTTGTTTTGCTCTCCTATGCTTGGTGATTTGTGCTTTCATGACTTGTTTCTTTACAAGATTCCTATGCATAGGAAGTGGGTTAGACTTCAATGTGTTCTGAATTTGGTTCTTGATGCTCTCTTTTACTTCAATTCATATTTCTTATGAGAGCATCTTCTCAAACTATCAAGCCTAACTTAAAGGCGTTAAAGAAAAATACTTGTTGGGAGATAACCCAAGAGTTTTCTTGAGTCTTGCAAGTTATTACTTCTGTAATGACCTCTCCTTATCCTTTTTGTTTGCTATTTGTGCCAAGAATGACCTCTAATGAGAGGGAAGTAAGATTTGGGGAGTTGTTGTCCCGAAACAGATTTATGTCCTCCACCATAAAAATTAGTGAGGAGTCTCTGTAATTCGGATTGAGCTGAAAATTTACGAATAAATCCCCCAGTATGTTAGCTAACATTTGTTAGTTCAGCACCTTTTGATTTGAGCAACAGAAGGTCTTCGAAAAAATAGGTTTCTACCTATTGGTCTGTTTTGACAGATTTCTGCCATTGCATTTGCTTCTTGTTGATTCCTTTTTGGGTTCTTTTTGGGAAATTGAGCTTTTTGAAGGAGTTGCTACAGTATCTTGTGTATTTAGTGAAAGTTCTGCTGTTTTGAAACTAAACCCAAAGGTCTATTATCTTTTGAATATACTAATGTTGCTAATGAAGATTGTGTGAAGTTTTGCATGAAGGAAAAATTTCAGGTGTAGAAAAAGAATGATGTAATGAGATGAAGAATGGACAAAAGCTCAAGCTTGGGGATGCCACCCCGTTTCACCCCAAGAAATATTCAAGAGGTACAAGCGTCAAAGCTTGGGGATGCCCAAGGCATCCCCTTCTTCATCAATAAAAAGCTCAGGTCTTTCTAGACACTTTATTTTTATTGTTTCATGCACAGTTGTGTTGTTCTTGGAGCGTCTTAGTTTTCATTTTTTGTTTTCATTTGCTTAGTTTGCTTGAGTAAGTTGGTTGGTTACACCACACTTCTTTTGGAGAGAGACACATTCTGTTTCCATTGCGTAGAACACTCTAGTTTTCACTCTTATTGTTTTGTGAGTGTTCACTTTTGCTAGCACTGCGTTTAACCTTAGTTTTCTTGTGCTTTTAGCTTATAAATTTTTAGTTATTTTTTGTGGATTTGTGAAACAAGCTCGCTGATTTTTATTGATCATTATCTTTGTGAGTTGTATCAAATAAGTTGATTGGTGTTGGAAAAGAGTAGAAAGCTTCATGCTTAAGTGGTACGAAAGGGAGCTTGTTCTGACTGTGTCTTAGACTTTAGCATGACATGCTAGGTGTTGTTTTGACCTTATGCTTAGTGATTATTACTGTAGCATGTCTTGTTCCAAACAATTGGGATTACTTAATGTGCCTTGAAGAAATCATGCGTTGTTTTAGCATACAAAAGCATAGTATTGTGGTATTCTCCTTTGATGCTTTGTTTGGGTTGACTTGGCACATGCTCACACCATGTTATGACTATGACAAGTCACCATTAGCCTCTATGATCATTTAGTCCTTGACTTGTAGTACCACTCTATGCTTTGATTATTATCCTTTGTTGCACTACATGATTATGGCTATTATTGCTCTTTTAGTTGGTTGCTCCCAGTCTTTTGCTAGCCTCCACTTGTATGAGTAAGTTCTACTCATGCCTCCAACTCCCAAGAAACCAAGTTATTCCAAAGTGTCCACTGTAAACTCCTATGCATGGTGTGTTACACCATTCCAAGTATATTCTTGTTTTCAGCTATCTTCCAATTAAAAACTATTTTGTTATGTGAAAACTTAGTGATTAAAGCCCTCACAAATTTGATGGCACAATTTATATTCTTTGACCCTAATAAACTTCAACCATTGTGTCATCTATGTTGTACATGCTTGCACTTATACGTTGGAATTAGCACAACCGTGCTGTCACGGGGAATGTTTTCAACATTGCACTTGTACTTTATACTCAGTTGATATCATGCTCTTTTGTCTATGGATGTCACCGGTGTGAAATGAAGAGGGAACTTGTAAGTCCATGGAGTTTGTATCCTGTGTTAGAGAAACGCCTGGGCCACTAGCCTAAGCCATGCCTAATCATGGTGGAAACTTGCAACATCACCATAGTGAAATCTATGAAGCATTCTTCTTATAAAAAAAGAGACACATTGAGAAAAGAGGAAAGTAAGAAAAAAGCACCATATTCCCATGGTAAATAAGAAGATTGCTAAGATGCTCATTGTCTACTTGCCTTGTCATTTTGGTTATGGGATAGATCTTGTACCATGTGCAAGGGGTACCCTGTTGGCGGTTCTCAATGATATGCAAATACTTGCAATGACAAGAACTTACAGGTGACTAAAGTTGAGTAGCATGAGGTGTGGCCCTCGTATTCAAGGGACTTGAGATTGCCAACTTATACTTCGTCAAGCATACACTCCATCTTTGTTCACTTTAACCTTAATCATTTTAAGATGCTTATGATAGGGGCAATGAGGGATGAAAGCTAACAAGTACCATAATTTTTGGAAGCTCTTTTTGAAACTTGTAATCCCTGCTTCCTTTACAAAAAGGCCTTTCTTCCACCACTATTGAGTCTCCACCTTCTACTTTTAGGCACCATTAAGAGAGCATGGTTGTCATTCTGTGTGCATTGTTCCAAATCCTATTGATTGATGCATATTGTGATATTACTTGTTATTGTGCTATTTGTTTCTAGTCACCCTTGTGAACTTTGAAGGTGTCTTATGCATCTATATTGCTAATCCATGAGGGACAAGCTCGTTGCCACTGTGCTATGTTTTCTGTATGTGAAACAAAAAAACGTTTTTCAATGCATGTTATTCATGATCTTTGTTTGTAGCCTTTCATGTTGCATGCATAGTTACTTTGTCCTATTGTTAGAACTCCATCTTTCATGCACATGTTTAGAGTTCTTTGATCCCAGATTTCAATGCTTGCAAATGGTTTGATCTTGGTTTTGATGGTGCATGTCACCTCAAAAATTGTTCTTTTTATCACTTACCTACTCGAGGATGAGCATGAGTTAATCTTGGGGATGCTTGATACGTCGGAAACATATCTATAATTTGTGATGCTCCATGCTTGTTTTGTATATACTTTGCTTTGTTTTGTCTACACTTTGAGGTGTTTTTATATATTTTCTGGAACTAACCTATTAACAAGTTGCCATAGTGCCAGTTGCCTGTTTTCTTCTGTTTTTGGTTCAGAAAGGCAGAAAATCAATATTCTCGGAATTGGACGGGACAAAAGCCAAAGTCATTATTTTCCCGAAGCAACACGGAACCACGAAGTAGAGCCGGAGGGGGGCCACAGGATGGCCGCACCCCCCTAGGCGCAGGCAAGCCCTGGGGGCGCCCACAGGGGGTGTGGCCCCCCTGGACCCCCACCGACCTTGATTCTTGTGCCTATAAGAGCCCTCCGACCCAAAAACCCTAGAGGATCCAAAAGAAATCCACGAAAACCTCTGTAGCGCCGCTGCCATCGAAGGGGAGATTCGGGGGACAGAAAGTCTCTGTTCCGGCACCCTGCCGGGACGGGAAAGTGCCCCCGGAGCCATCTCCATCGCCATCTCCATCGATCTCCATCGCCATCTTCATCACCGTTGCTGATTCCCATGATGAGGAGGGAGTAGTTCTTCCTCAGGGTTAAGGGCTCTACCGATAGCTATGTGTTCATGTCTCTCTATGCATGATCATGTTGTAGTCATGAGCTTTGTAATCAAGTAGATCTACCTTTCTACTCAAGTGCTTCAATAGATCTCTGCTCTCCCCATGTGTGTGAAAGTGACAGCGTGCACGCCATGGTGGCACTTAGTTTTGAGTCTACATAAATACTCTTTGTGCTTTAATAGATCTATGCTTTTCCCCACGTGTGTGAAAGTGACAGCGTGCATACCGTGTGTGGCACTTTAGCTAGATTGAATATTAGTTATGAGTTATATTTGGAGTTGGATGTCTCTATGAAATTGTGGTGTTTGTTGGAACCATCTAGCGCTCAAGGTGACAGTGTGGGGTTATCTAGATTAGGGAAGGAAGACTTTGAGGAGTGTTGTTATAGCCCTACGGATGATTAGAGTGTCCAACCGGAGAGTAGTTAAGAGTAGTATCATGAAGAGAGGATATTTATATGAGAGAGTGTTCACTAGTGAAAGTATGATCCCTAGGCCTTGTTTATAAACATTGAAACACCGTTTGCTACTAGATCTGTTGCATGTTTGCTTGCTTCCATCTTTGTTAAGATTTCCGGGGAGGTTTTGGGCTTTTACCTTTCCTCCATGGCATCAGCTCTTTTATGGCACCATTATCCCACGTCAACAACAAGTCAGAAGCTATTTTCTGGCACCATTACCACTTGTATTTCACTATCTCTTCGCCGAACTAGTGCACCTATACACCTGACAAGTGTATTGGGTGCGTTGGGGACAAAAGAGACTTCTTGTATCTTGATTGCAGGGTTGCTTGAGAAGGAATACCTTTGAACACTTCCTCCCTGAGTTCGATAAACCTTGGGTAATCCACTTAAGGGAAACTTGCTGCTGTTCTACAAACCTCTGCACTTGGAGGCCCAACAACTGTCTACAAGAATAGAAGTGCGTAGACATCATGACCGTCATCATATGTGAACCAAATTACGACAGATAAAAAATTGCTCCGATAAGCCCTGGTTGATGATGAGGGATTTTAATGAAGCAATGTGGCAGGACGAACACTTTTCTCAAACTACCAGGTCGGAACGCTTGATGATGGACTTCAGGGAGATGTTGTCTCATTGCGATCTTCATGATATTAGCTTTATTGGCACCCCTTGGACCTTTGACAACAAGGAGAAGGGAGATTGCAATGTTAAGGTCAGGCTTGACAGAGCTGCTGCGTCCCCGGCGTGGTCTGCCATGTTCCCCGATTATAGGCTACGCCACATTGTCTCAACTAGATCGCATCACTGTCCTATTCTGTTATCGGCTGATCAACCAACAAACAACAGACAAGGTGCCCCTATTCGGCGGTATGAGGTAGTCTGGGAACGAGAACCGTCACTTGTTGGGACGGTAGAAGAGGCCTGGGCTAGGAGGATTCCGGGGAATGACCTCGGTGATGTTGCTTCCTCCCTTAAATCGGTGATGGATAACCTTTACAGATGGAAGAGAACTCATTTCAAATCAGTTCCAAAAGAACTTGAAAGGAAGCGTGCGGAATTGGAAGCTGCACGTCTGCTTACCGACGAGGCAAGTGTCTCCTATTGCACGGGTTTGGAAAAAGAAATTGATGAGCTGCTCTACAGAGAGGAAATTTTATGGATGAAGCGGTCCCGGGTTGCCTGGCTAAGCGGAGGAGATCGAAACACGAAGTATTTCCATTAGCGGGATTCCTGGAGATGCCGAAAGAAAAAAATTCGACGCTTGAAGAGAAGTGACGGATCCTGGACGTCAGACTCCGGGGAGATGGGGAATTTAGCCACTGATTTTTTCCAATCCCTATATACGAAGGAAGAGACCATTAATCCGAGCATCATCACTGACTACCTCCAGGTTTGTGTGGGGGAGGATATAAACGAGAAGCTATGCATGGAGTTCTCGGAAAAGGAGAAAAGTGACGCTTTGTTCTAAATTGGGCCATTAAAAGCCCCTAGACCGGATGGCTTTCTGGCACGCTTTTTTGCAACGGAACTGGGACCTTTTGAGAGAAGAAGTTGTGCAAGCAGTCCAGCGATTCTTTGCCTCAGGTATGATGCCGGAAGGGGTTAATAACACTGTCATTGTCTTAATCCCGAAAATAAATGACCCTAAGGAGCTTAAGGATTTTAGGCCTATAAGTTTATGTAACTTCATTTTTAAAGTGGTCTCAAAATGCCTTGTTAACAGGCTTCAACTAGTGCTCCAGGATATCATATCTCCCACCCAGAGTGCGTTTATCCCTGGACGCCTTATTATAGACAATGCATTGATGGATTTCGAATGCATTCACTCTATACAAACGGGCTCGGCAGCTCATAGGAATTTCTGTGCATACAAACTGGACATGGCCAAAGCGTATGATCACGTTGATTGGAGATTTCTTGAAGGGGTTTTAGTGAAGTTGGGCTTTCACAGTCAATGGATACAGTGAGTAATGGCGTGTGTCACCACTGTGCGATACTCTATTCGCTTTAACGGAAAAATGTTGGACTCCTTCACTCCATCTCGGGGCATTCGCCAAGGTGATCCACTTTCACCGTACCTTTTCCTATTTGTTGCTGATGGGTTATCTTGTCTATTTCGACATGAGATCAAAAATATATCCCTTCATGAGCTTTACATATGTCGGAAGGCCCCTGGTATATCTCATCTTTTGTTCGCGCATGATAGCCTATTATTTTTTAAAGGATTGGTGGAGCAAGAAACAGTGATAAAATCCATCCTGGATAATTATGAGCTTGGAACTGGTCAACTTGTCGGTTTAGGCAAATGCTCAATAATGTTTAAAGACCAAGTCTCGGCAGATGTGCAAGATGAGATGAAAAATATTCTCAAGTACGAGACTCACTATTTTGAAGAAAAATATCTAGGCCTGCCGGTACCTGAAGGAAGATTAAATAAGGGAAAATTCAAAACGATGAAAGTGAAGTTTTCCAAACATGCGAGTGACTGGTGTGAAAAATATATGTCATCGGGTGCAAATGAAATTTTAATCAAGTCTGTCCTCCAAGCGATTTCCACATACGCTATGGGGGTCTTCAAATTTCCGCCGGGACTTGTCGATGACCTGGAGCAGATTATTCGGAACTTTTGGTGGGACGATGAGCCGAACAATAAGAAAATGTACTGGTTATCCTGGAAGAAACTGACGCGGTCAAAAGCACAGGGCGAAACGGGTATCAGAGACCTGCGCGTGTTTAACCAGGCGCTTTTGGCGCGCCAAGCTTGGCGGTTGCTGCAGTTCCCTGATAGTTTGTGCGCAAGGCTCCTGAAAGCTCGCTATTACCTAGTCGGGAACTTAATTGACATTGCTTTTATTAAAAGCCAGTCGCAAACTTGGCAGGGCCTGGTCTTTGGGTTAGAGCTTGAGAAGAAGGGGATGATCTGGAGGATTGGTACAGGCTCTATGGTTAAAATTTTCCGAGACAATTGGCTTCCGCGCCCAGGTGCCCTAAAAGTAGACAGAAAGAGGGGATCATCTCGGCTAAAATGGGTTTCTGACCTTATTGATCAGGAGAACCGCTCCTGGAAAGAAGAGGTGATTCGTGAGTGTTGTTGGCCCCATGATGTGGATACTATCTTGAGCATCAAACTCGTGGCTCGGGGTCACAATGACTTCATGGCATGGATCGGAGAAACAAATGGAATCTTTAGTGTTTGATCTGCCTATCGCATTGGCATGCAGGAAACACTGGAGAGGTTGAGCCAGGGACAGTCAAGCACTGCATCTACGGGTGACCGAAAGGTTTGGGATCTGGTGTGGAAGGCACGGGCGCCGCAGAAGATGCGAATCTTTGCTTGGCGGACAGCAACGGAGTCCCTTGGCATTCTCGCCGGCTTGCACCGAAGGATCAATTCAGTGAACCCGATATGCTCCATCCGCGGGCAAGAAGAGGAAGACACCCACCATGCGCTAGTGCGATGTACTCTTGCAAGCGCGCTGTGAGATGAGCTGCGAGCTCATTGGGCCCTCCCTTCAGAGAACACCTTCATGCCTTCGGGCAAGGACTGGTTCTTCCAGCTGCTCGACAATGCTCATGCGGACTCTCGGCCACTAATCATCTATCTTCTTTGGCGGGTCTGGCACCATCGGAATAATATCATCCATGGCGACGGAAAGGCTTCAATCAATGCCTTAGTTAATTTTCTGGTGAACTATCATAGCTCGTTTGCAAGGCTCGGCTCGGGAAACAAGGATACATCTCAACCCCTCTCGGTATGGACAGCTCCTCATGAGGTAGTAATAAAGGCCAATGTTGATGTTGGGTGGGACGCGGCATCCAAGAAAGGAGATATCGGTATTGTCATCCGCGATCACCACGGCTGAACAATTCTCTCGGAATGGAAATTTTTACCCTAATGTGATAGTGTAGAAGAAGCCGAGGTTGTTGCTTGCCTTGAGGGTCTACGCCATCTCATTAATTTGAGACGGTGGCCGGCCATGTTGGAATCCGACTGTTTACATGTTGTTCAAGCAATCTCTTCGATGGAGAATGATCTCTCTATAAGCTGGCCCGTAATCCTTGAGGCGGGGAAGTTTTTAAAAATCTATCAGGATATATCTGTTGTTAAAGTGGATCGTGTGAGCAATGGAGTCTCTCACGTTTTAGCCCAGCTAGGGAAGTCCGGCCTGTCGGATATTTATCGTGATTCAGTTTCGGACTGCGTTCTAGACTTGATCACTCTTGACTGTAAGAATACTATGTAAAAACTTTAGGGCGACAGGTTTCTTACGCATTTTTTTCTACCAGGATACTTAAGAGGACTGGAGGGTTTTTAACGAGACGACATGTCTGCTCAATTTATGTGATCTTACTTAAAAAAATTCAGAAGAGTACTGACACATATAAGTACACATGCATATAGACTGTCCCTGTGTGATGCAGCTGCTGCAGATTCAGAGGACGAGCAACTTGCATCCTGGCCGGCTAGCTTGAACAAAGCGTAACTAAACAGCGCACAACACGACAGGACAATTTCACACGAACGTACACACGTCCAAAACACAAGACACGGCTCTCCTCTCTCCAAGCATGAAGGCCCTGGTGCATGCATACGCTCAGCTCAGTTGACGGCGCTGCATTTGGTGCGGATCTGCCCTGCGGATGCGTTCGGCGAGGGTATGTTAAAGTTTTAAATAGCCGGCGCTATAGCCTTTCGAAATACCTTCCGCTATGACTATGATGTTCATAGCTAAATAAAGAATAGCCGCTAATAGCCAGATATAGTCCACTTTAGTCATAAATTAGCCTCCGATTTAACCACTAAAAGTCATGCTTTATTGTTGTTCATAGCATAAAACTACCACTTTGTATGTCGATTTTCCTAAATCATACCAGTCGCTCTCGCAATCGCATAAAGATACCACATTGGACTCTGATTGTCGCAAAATGCACTGATCACCCTCTGATAGCAAATTGACACCGCCTAAGACGTGTGGGCCCACCTATCAGGGCAACGTGGCCCGCGTCAGACGCCGCCCCGACACGCCCGGGTAACGGCCGTTAACCGGCGCCGTTTCGGACAGGCTAGGGTACGGTTAGTTCGCGTGCGCGCCTGTTTGTGTCTCTCCCCCCTCACTGGCGATGGCGGCGGCGACTCCCGGCGGCGGCGAGCTTGGCGGTGGCAACGAGTTCGGCGGCGTCGGAGATTTTGAGGCTAACTCACGTGGTGGCGGTGCGGAGCACTTTCTCTCCCCCAATGCCTCGCCGCTGCATCTCTCTGCCGCCACGCTGGCCAAGGTGATGCTGGCCTCACCAGCAAAGAGCAGCCACCGGTGGGCTACGTCCTTCGGCGGCGGACTCGAGTAAGTGCATCCCCTCTCTCTCCGACAAACATCCCTGTTTTTTCCCTTATTTTCTCAGAGATGTGGAAATAGTGTCAGATTTGCAATGTATCATGGATTTAGTAAAGTTTAGTTTACTAATGTTAGATATGTGAGCTTGTATTTAGTAAATCATGCTTCTGTACTGGTTCATCCTTCAGTAATGGTTCATCCTTCGGTACATAATGCTTCTGTAATGGTGAAATTCCTATGTTATGTCATAAGTGGTGCACATTTAGCAGTAAAGAAGATTGATGACTGTAATGTTGTATCCTGATGTGAACTATTAGATGTTGACTTTAATGTTGTATCCTATGTTATATCCTAATGTGAACTATTAGTTGTGGTGCACATTCTGTAATGGTTCATTCCTATAATTGACTATAATGGTGCACATTTAGCAGTAAAGAAGGTTGATGACTTTAATGTTGTAATTTATATGCTGTAATTGACTATAAATGATGATTGTATTTAATGGACTGTTTAAATTTCATATGTTCTGTCATTGCTGTAATTGACTGTAGTGTTGTTCTTTATTTCACTTATGCAGTTTAGATGATGACATATGGGGGATAAGGTTCCATTTCCCTGGGCTAGACAATTTAGAGAGAACATTGGACCAATCAGACATAATAGTGCTAAATTTATTAGCACTTGTAGAAGTGCATGGATATGGAACCAACAATAAGATGTACTATGTTGAAGAAAAAGGAAAAGGAAAGAGCGGAATGGAGACAATTGACAGTATGGGAAAGTTGTACAAGATGTTGAAGAAATTTGAAAATGACAAGATGCTCAACATCACTGTATTGGATTCCACTACCCCATGTCCTGTTGAGTTGAATATTGATGGCACAGAAGCTCAGCCTTTGCATGATGATGTTGTGTTTTCAGTTGACAAATAAGGTGTGACTTATTTGTTAGATTATCAGCCGGATGACCAAGAACAAGCACAAGAAATAATCCATGTTGATGATGATTGTTTTTTCCCAGTAGCTATTGATGTTACAGAAGCCTTATATTTTGGCACACAGCAAAGCTCCAATCTACAGAAGGGAAAGGAAGTTGATGTTGAATGCATAAGTGAAGATGAAGAAGAGGACTGGTTCCAGTACAACACATGTGAATTTAATCCTGAAGAGCACAATAAAGGAGTTGAAGCTGAGCTGGCCCTAATTAGAAAATTGAGGGAGGAGAGGAAACATAGACAAAAGGATGATGCTGAGCACAATATTGCAGTGGGAGATGAGGTTGACCTTGTTAGGAAATTAAAGGAGCATCAACAACATAGAGCAGTGGAGGATAATGAGGAGGCAGAAATGTTGGACCTTCTCAATGAACAAAAGAGGCAAAGAGAAGACCCTCTTCTTCACTGTGAAGGAGACACCAATGTTGATGAGTTATTCCAGGATGAAGAAGGAGATAAGGAATCAGATGTTGAAGAATTGTCTGAACCAGACATATTTGCAAAGAAGCCAGCAAAGAGGCTAGGTCCTACTACCAGGGCTCATCATGAGGCTGGTTTTGAAGAACCTTACTATTTTATCCCAAGTGATGATGAGATATGGAGCCATGATGAGTTGTGCTCTGATGATGATGGATTTGTGACAAAGTTTGCTACTAGTTGTGGAAGGAAGAGGAAATTGAAGAAACCAGCAAAAAGGATATGGTATGATACAAACAGAGCTAACCCCCATGAGCAATTTTGTCTCAAACTATGCTTCAACACTATCTATGATTTTAGAGTTGATCTTAGGACCTACCATATTGCACAACTAAGAAATTATCACTATCATAGAAATAGTAGTGAAAGGATCATTGTTGATTGTACTCAGAGAAGACCCTCTCAGAACTTTCCTTTCTTTCTATCTGCTTCCAAGATTGCACATGAGAAGACCTTCACAATTAGGAAATTTAGAGCCCTGCATACATGTATACCTAATGGAGAGAACACCAAGGTCACAATTAATTGGGTAGCTCATCAATCTGAGCAGGCTATGAGAGTTGATCCTAACACATGTGTGGATACTCTCATGGACAATGCTAGGCAGAAATATGGTGTACAAATTCCAAGAAGCAAAGCTTATAGGGCTAGGACTAAAGCATTTAAGGCTGATATTGGTGATCAAAAGAGGCAGTACACACATCTTAGGGATTATCTGTAGGCTGTGCTTGATACAAATCCAGGAAACAGGTGTGTGGTGACTACTAAGCAGCTTGTTGAGCATCCTAGCCCAAATCCTAGATTTCATGGGCTGTTTATTTGCCTAAATGCTTCAAAGGAGGGATTTTTAAATGGATGCAGGCCTTTTATAGGTAACCTTACTGCTACTTCTTTGTTTGAATTCATGGATGTTTCATGGTACTTTACTTTTGGCTATTTTTTCTTTGCTATGCAATCTAGGTTTGGATGGATGTTTCATAAAGCTCACCACTAGACAACAAATTCTTGCAGCTACTGGAAGGGATGGGAATAACAATATTCTCCCATTGCCTTTGGTGTAGTTGACAAACAAGACACATCTAGCTAGATGTGGTTTTTAACCTAGCTAAAGTATTGCTTAGGAGAGGCTTCTAAGTTTGGTAACTATACCATCATCTCTGATAGGCAGAAGGTACTAAACCCACCTTAAACATTTTTTCCACTACATTTATTATTCTAGTATTTCATTGCCATGAACTATGATAGGCAGAAGGCACTAAACCCAGCTAAAAATAATTGTGTAGGGACTGGTCAAAGCAATATCCACATTATTCCCAAACTCACCACAGAGATATTGTCTTAGGCATATATATGCAAATTTCCAGACAGCTGGCTTCAGAGGAGAATCACTTAAGAAACACATGTTTGCAGATTCATATCATACACTAGATTAGGTTTTGACCTTGCAATGCAAGCTCTAAAAGATGATTGTGAAGAAGCTTACAATTGGCTAGTTCAAATCCCACCTGAAACTTGGGCTAGGCATTTGTTTGACACAACATGCAAGACAGAAATAGTAGTGAACAACCTCAGTGAGGTTTTTAATAAGATGATCTTGAATGTTAGAAACAAGCCAATCAGAGCAATGCTTGAAGGTATAAGAGACAAATTGATGGTGAGGTATAGTGGGATCAGGGAAAAGATGCAGAGAACCTACTGGGAAATCACACCTACTTATTCTGAATTGCTGGCAGAGTCCAAGAAGTATTCTAGGGATTGCATTGCTAAGAACTGTGAGGTTGATTTATGGCAAGTCACATCTGGGGCTAGAATCCTTGCAGTGGACCTGAGGGTAAAAACATGCTCATGTAGGAAATGTGATGTCACAAGTATTCCCTACAATCATGCGGTGGTTACAATCATGAAAATTAATCAAATTCCTGAGGACTATGTCAATTATTTCTTCAAAAAATCAACTTACCTAGATGCCTATCAGCACACAATTTATCATGTACCTTGCCCTGATGACTGTACAAAGACAGACACTCCAGATATTGATCCTCTAGTCTTTAGAGACAAACCTGGAAGAAAGCAAATAGTAAGGAGGAAAGGAGCATTTGAGGTGCCAGCACCTAGGGATACTTCTAGAATGGGGACAATAACTTGCAGCAATTGCAAGCTCACAGGCCATAGGTACACCAGCTGCAATGTCCCATTGAAACCTCACCTAGCAGTGAGGAAACAAATCAACATGGTAATGTGCATCTACATCTAGTTTACTAATTCCTCACCATGTTTGCTTTCACAAAGTTAATTAATTACTGACCTTGTTTATTGTTTGCAGTCACAGTGTGCATCTACATCTGGTAGTATAGCAACAGCACCTCCAAGGCAGCCTGCTACAACTCCAGCAAGAACTGCATCGGCCCCTCCAACTGCACCAGCCCCTCCAACAACACCTCCAAGGCAGCCTTCTACAACTCCAGCAAGAACTGCATCAACCCCTCCAATTGCACAATAGAGATCTACAGCCCTAAGACCCTTCCTTGCACCTAGAAGTGCTGCTAAAGGTGGTTCCAGTTCTGCACCAACAAGGCTTGGCAAAAGGCCAACTAAACTCACATCAAGGATGGGAGGGTACCTTAATGCTAGGAAGCATTCAAGCTACAAGAAGAAATTTTTGATTTTGTCAAGTATGCTTGAAATGTGGGCATGTCCTGGGAAGACTATGTGTATGAATCTATGTGTTGGAAACTATGTATGAATATTTGGAACTGATTATGTGTAAGGGTACTAAACAATTTGGAACTGATTATGTGTAAGACTATGTGTTGATGTCCTGGGAAGAGCTTGTTTAAAACTATGTATGAATCTAAATGTCCGCAAAACTATGTATGAATATTTGTTGTTTAAGACTATCTTTCAATTTGATGGTGAAGTTGTGATTGTTGTTGAAATGTGGGAAATAGTGTTGTTTTATGGATGGCAATAGTGTTGTTTTATGGATGTATTTTAGAATGTTATATTAAAGATTAGTTTAAAAAGTTGTCGAGACCCCTCGAGGGTTCTCGACAACACAATGTTGCTTCTAGTTAAAGGTGGGTGACTTTAAAAAGTTGTCGAGACCCCTCGAGGGTTCTCGACAACATAGTGTTGCTTCTATTTAAAGGTGCATTAGACATACAAAGAGACCAACTACACAAGCTACTAGTATTAGCACAATAAGTCATAATTTTAATACATTGACCCAAATTACCACAATAAGTTCAACATCCATTACTAGCTTAACAACCATTACCACAATAAGTTCAACATCCATCCTAACAAACTAAGCAGGTACACAACTAGGTTCTTACACAACACATATAAAAGTGTTCTTACACATTCATTATATAAATGGGCAACAAACTAGGTAGGTACTCCATCACTACTCATCGCATATTGCTTTGATCCTCTTGATCTTCTCCTTGTTACTATCAGTGACATTGAAAAGATCAAACAGACTTTACTCTAATTTTTTCTTCTCCTCTTTTAGAGCCTGTTTTTCATCCTCCCACTTCTTCTGCTTCTCTTTATAAACTACTGCTTGGGTTTTTACCAAATTCTTGAATTCTTCATTCCCTCTCTTGTACACCTCCACTTCGTTCTTCAACCTTTCAATGTACTTCTCCATCTGTTCTTCCTGCTCAGCCTCACTGTAAATCCTCCTCCTGTTTTCTTCCATTGCCTTCTTCCCAGTCTCCTCAAAAAACTTATTAGTTCTGCAATAAGGCATGCATGTTTCTTAACATCTTTTTCCTTCTTTTCAGCAAGATCCTTCGGCATCTTGGATGACTCATACCTCTCTTCAATTCTTGCACTATTACTTTCATTGTACATTTCCCACAGCCTAGCCAATGCATTCTTCATTGTGGCAGGCCACTCCGTATCTATCAAACTATGAAATCCACAATTATTGACCTGCTGTACAATGATAAAAACAGTCTCCTAGACCAGTATACATATATGATTTTATGACCTTATTGCTTTAACAAAAACAACAATGATACTGGGCTTATACTATCTATATGTTCAGAGCTAGGTAGCTAACAAAAACAACAATTATACTGGGCTCATCACAATTATGCTGGTTAGTATGTAAGAACAATATGATGTTATGTCCACTAAATATTTCAGGTTTACTGAGCTACCATTCTATATTAACATATTAACTGATGCTTGCATTTTCTAGACACTAAGCATTCCACATTTACTAATCATTCCATATTAACTTTAACCGATGATGATTGCAGCATTACATTTAAGCATTCTATATTAACTGATGCTTGCATTTTATGGTCACTAAGCAGATGATGATTGCAACAACAAATTCCATATTAACATAGGTTAAGGAAACTTACATGTCCTACTTGACACAGGTAGAACTTTCTGCCCGCATTGATCCCTTCGAATGCAACACATTTGCGCAGTGGCAACTTGTGGCCACGACACAGCTCAGGGAAATCATCAGCGATTCTATAAAATGTTTGGTCATCAGTGGTAGCGGGAGCGTGGTCAAGCGCAGTGAACTCCTAATCAAAGAGAAAATAGAGTTTAATCCAGGGGAATTTGGGGAAATCGAAGAAATCCGAAATCGGCCGAAACCCTAATCCTAACACGATGGAGGAATTAGATCTCTTACCTCTAAAATGCTCCCGCTGGAGGAGGACTCGTCACGCCAGCTAGGCATGGCGACGACGGCGATGACGAGGCGTAAGCGGACGGCGGCGAAGGCAGCGGCGCAGCACCGAGCTCGGGGAAGAAGACAATGGGGAGTGGAGGACGGAGACGATTGAGGTCCACCCTGAGGTGGCCCCCACTAAAGCGGCGCCGGTTAACGGCTGTTACCCGGGCGTGTCGGGGCAGCGTCTAACACGGGCCACGTGGCCCTGATAGGTGGGCCCGCGCGTCTTAGGCGGTGTCAATTCGCTATCAGAGGGCGATCAGTGCATTTTGCGACAATCAGGGTCCAATGTGGTATCTTTATGCGATTGTGAGAGCGACTGGTATAATTTGGGAAAATCGACATACAAAGTGGTAGTTTTATGCTATCAACTCTGCTTTATTGATTGTTCTTTTTTTCTTTGTTTTCATGTTTTTTTAATATCTGTTGAATCTGATTTAATAAAATGTTGTGAGTTGAATGGTTAAATACTTATTTGTGTTGAATAGTTAAACGAGTTGTAGCTTGAATCATGTTTGTGTCATAGTTTTTTCGCTTTTTGGCAAGATATGACTAAAATTTTCTCTCCTTTTGAAAAAGGCTAAACAGAATAGTCCGCTATAGCCTTGTATAGCTGCTAAAATTGTTGCCGCTAAACGAAATAGCCGGCTATTTTAAACTTTTGGCTATGATGCCTAGAACGATGAGGCATCCTTCTCAGAACGACAGTCGATATGATGAATGGACACGGAAATGCAGTGCAACCTGAAGGTCCTCGCAAATTAAGGAGCCGCTGGCATTTAATTTCACTCTTGCTTGTTCAAGACTTCAGCTGAACGACACACCCACCGATCAAACCGCAGCGGCAGCTACAGATTCTTTTATTAGTAATTTTTTGTAGCATATGTGGCAGACCACTGATAGGTGTACCACCATTCATCAGTCACTCGACGCATGCAGATTGTCCCACGAACTGCGATGCAGCTGCGGGTTCAGAGGACGAGCATCTTTGCATCCTAGCTAGCTTATACCAAACGAAACTGAACAGCGCACACCACGAGAGGACGATCACACACGAACCCGCACACACACACACACACACACACACACACACACACACACACACACACATCCAAAACACAAGACATGACTCTCCTGTCTCCAAGCATGAAGGCCGGGTGCAGCGATGCATGGTCAGTTGACGGCGCTGCATTTGGTGCGGATCTGGCCGGCGGATGCGTTCGGCGAGGGTATGTTGCCCATCCTGACCATGGAGACGCCGAAGTCGTAGAGGAAGCGCTGGCTGCTGGCGCTGTACGCCTGCACGAGCGCCCTGGTGGCGTTGACGCCGTCGGGGCTGGAGAAGAGGCCCTGGTCGGAGGAGAGGAGGCCCTTGTTGGCGAGCAGGTTCTTGTAGTAGTGGTTGTCGAAGGCGTCCGCGGAGCCGGCGTCCAGGTCCGCGGTCTGGTTGCCGTCGCCGCCGCCGCTGCACAGCTGCTGCAGGCTGGACGCCAGCGCCGAGTCCATGGTCGGGTCCACGGAGTCCGTCGCCGAGAAGTTGGCCAGCCGGCTGCGGAACAGCACGCACCGGGACCGCCCGATCGTGTGGGCGCCTGATAGGACCACCACGTCCTTTGTATTCAGACCGACGTCCTTGAATTTCTGTGCGATTACGGTGATGGAGTTGAACGGCGACGGCAGGTTGCTGTTGGCTCCGCTCTGGTTCGCCACCGGCCCGTCCTTTCTTCCCAGACGGACATCGTAGTCGGGTCCTCCGCTCTGGACATGTCGACACGATTAGTTTCGCGTCTTAATTAAGTGTCATGCCTGGATGCAACTGATCAGTTTAGCGGGGGAGGGAGAGGAAATTAAGGAAACGTACGAGGAGCACGCCGTATTTGGCGGCGTAGGCGACGACGTCGGCGCAGGAGACGACCCCCGGGCAGGCCGTCTCGAGTTCGGCCTTGATGGCGTCGATGACCTCGTAGCCCCTCACCGAGTTGAGGTTCGGTAGCGCCAGCTTCTCGCTGTCGGGCCCGTCCAGCAGGATCGACCCGTCACAGCCCTGCATATATGCACGCACGCACACGCGCGGCCAAGTCATCAGGCTCAGCATACCCAACATGATATATGGTCAGAGTCTCAAAATGCCACAGAGTCAGTTTGTGCCACGTACGTTGACGAAGCAGTCGTGGAAGTGGAGCCTGAGCAGGGAGGCCCCCATCCGGGCCTCCGCCTTCATCGCGGCGGACACGCGCGCCTGGACGATGCTGTCCAGGTTGGGGCAGCTGGCTTTGTAGTAGTTGCAGCTCAGCTGGCCCTGGCCGCTCGCCGCGGCGCACAGGCACAGCAGCACCACGGCTCCGGCCAGCAGGCGGCTGCTCGCACGGCGATCACTGCGAGAGTACTCCATCTCTGATCTGATGAGTGACTATGTCTCTGGATCGATATTTGTACGTACGTGCTGGTCTGATCTCTCCTTGCTTCTTGCAGTGTTTATATAGACGGTTCACTGAGTGACAAGTGACTCTGCGACAGTATAATTATGAATATCCCGTTTGACTAGTCTCCAAGTAAATGGGCGGCTCGGTGACCTTTCGTCAGCATGCATACTCTATATACTACTATACAAATTATACAGTTTACATTTTGAAGATCTACCTATGCCTATGCGGATTATGCACTTTTATTTACTGCATGCATGGCTGACTAAACGTGTACTACTCCTATAATACTAGTGCTGAACTTCTGTAGCTAGTGGAGCCGCACTTGGCGCTGGCACGCTTCCTATCCTATTGCTGCTGTTTCTTCTTGTTTCAAACCCAAGTGGTACGTAGTGGAGCACCTACCTAATTTAAGCGCAACCTCTGTGGACGCAGTGCACGTTTCGGCGATGCATTGCCATTGCGACGATTCAACCTGCATGTGGTGCATGCATGTAGGCGGTGGCTGCAGCAGCCTCAGGGTGGAGCGTGACGGAGGTGCGGCAGGCGAGCACTGCAGGTGTTCGTGTGTTAGGCAGGGACGTGCACTAGCGAGCTGTTTGATTCAAAAGATTTTCAAAAAAAAAAATTATAGGATTCTAATCTATAAAAAAAATTCTAATAGGGTGTGTTTGTTTTAAAGGAATAAATCCATGAAATTTCTATGTATTGCTTTCCTAAAGTACAATTCTATAGGATTTTTAAAAAGAGACAAGACCTCTTGCAAAAATTCCTCTGTGTCTATGACAACTATGACATATATCTAAATCCTATAAAATTTCCTGCGGTGCAATCAAACAATTTTTTTTATCAATTTCTGTATTTTTCATTCCTATAGAGTTCTAAGTGTCATGTTTTACATTTTTTTTGAATCAAACAAGACCTGGGTGAGTGAATTATATGGGGCCGCGGCAAGATCGACATGAATGGATCGATTACGGGTCATATTACATTGTTTATCCCGCGCTCGGCTGGAGACGTACGCGAGTTATTAGGGCCTCGGCACGGTTGAAAATTTAAAACTACCACTGCGAGACTAATAACCATGTGTACCTCTCCCAAGAAAAAGGTGTACTGTTATATGTTGATCCAAATTCTACAAAGTATAGGCCAACTTCTGACGAGTGGAGCGAGGCCCGTCGCCGGGAGGCTTGGGCCGAGTGTAACGAGTCTGAAGTTGGCCCACACCGTGCCCAACGGGGACGCCTGTGGGGGGTGCGGGGGGCGACAGCCCCCCGCGGTACGGTACGGATCGTCGAAGACCTAGGTTTCCACCGATATATAAACCCCTTGTAAGCCGCCGGTTGGAACAGTTGCATCTGTGAAATCCCCGGCGTTTGTAAACACTCCTCGATATAGTGAAGTTTCGCTGGCTGGCGCCCGTGGTTTTTTCCTCTCTTTGTTGGAGAGGTTTTTCCACGTTAAATCTGTGTCCCCCTTGCTGTGTTTTTGTTTTCGTTCTTCGTTATCTTCTTGTCGCAATTGTAACATGTACAACTGTGGTGCTCTCTCACTGACGTATTGAAACCGGAAGGCCAATGTACAATAGATGAACACCACTTACTTGGTGCACACGACCTGTCCACCCAGCGTGCGTGTAAGAGTACAAGAGCATCTAGCAGGTCAGGGAAATCGCAAAATACATTTTTTTTGTGGTTTTGGTTAAAAAATATACATGGAATAGACCCCGCAAAGCGGTTTGTTTCCCTGCAAATCGATCCCTAAGCTCGAATCCACGGTTACAAGGCTCAACTCATGCATAATCTTCGATTTCCGGCAAGGAGATTTGATTTTTCACATCTATTTTCAATTTCCAAGAACAAATCACTGATTCCTTGTCGATTCCAGTCGCCATGGTCAGTGCCCCGAGCTCGACAAACCGTTTTTGTGTTACATTTATGCTAGGTCTGCTAGAGATGCTCTGATGCACGTCAGTATCTAAATACTCCCTGCATTCCAATAAATTAAAGTTCTAGTTTCGTTCTAAATGAAACTTCTTTTAAGTTTAACAAAGTTTATAAAAAATGTATCAACGGTTAGAACACCATTTTAATTTATTATATTTATCATGTAATATATTTTCATTTATATAGATCGATGGTCCTTATGGAGGGTTCTCGGGGATGCTATGTAGTAGCAGTTACATGTATTGGATACAGAAGAATTGCCCAACAACATGACACGGGCATTGGCGTGATCCAACGATCATACTTCAAACTATTGCATATGATGATCTATAGATTTGACATGTTATTTTGTGATGCATAGCTCACGCAACGACCTCTTGTTCTTGTAAAGATCACATCTATTTGCAAGGCTTGCTGCTTGAGAAGCGCTGATACGTCTAAAACGTATCTACTTTCTCGAACATTTTGTTATTATTTCTTCTCTAAACTTGTGTGATTTGGATACAACTAACACGAACTGATGCTATTTTCAGCAGAATTGTCTTGGTGCCTTGTTTTTTTTTTTTTTGCAGAAAATGAACTATCAGAAAAAATTCCGGAAAATATGCCAAAAACTATTTCTCACCAGAAGATCCACGGAGCCAGAAGGGGAGACAGAGGGGAGGCCTGGGGGCCCCAGACCCACCCTAGGCGTGGGCCCACTGACCCCGCGCCTGGGAGAGGTTTGGCCACCCCGGGTAGCTCCTCGGCCTCCCTCCGCGCCTATAAGTTGCCTTTCGACCTAAAAACCGAGTGGGGGTCGATCGTTTTTAAGAAAGAGTTCCGCTCCGTCGCCACCATGAGAAACCAAGATTCGGATCCAGAAACTCCGTTCTGGCACCCTGCCGGGACGGGGAATTTGGAGAGGATCACCGTCATCGTCATCACCAACGCATCTCCATCAACCACCGATGTTTCCCTCATCCATGAGTGAGTAATCCCCCGCTGTAGGCTTGGGATGGTAGGGATTGAATGCGTTCTATCATGTAATCGAATAAGATCTGTGGGCATAGTGCCTAGTATCTCTATTAGTGCTATTTGACTTTGTTGCAACTTGTTGTGCTTAATGCTTGTCACTAGAGCCCGAGTGCCATGATCTCGGATCTGAACTTATTATTGAATCATTATGATAGTATTGTTTGTGATCTTATCTGCAAGTTGTGTACACATATCATTGTCCAGATCCAAAGGCCTCAAAGTGACAATAATTGGGACAACCAGAGGGGATGGCTGTGGTGTGAGGATCACATGTGTTCATGGAGTGTTAATGCTTTGCTCCGGTGCTCTATTAAAAGGAGCACCTTAATTGTCAGTAGTTCCATAGAGGCCCCGCTTCCACGGGCTGGCTGGACAGAAGATGTTGTGCAAGTTCTCATTGCGAGCACGTATGACTATATATGGAGCACATGCCTAGGATTGTTTAGTACTTGGATGCTTGTTATTATTTGTCTGCAATGCCCTAGTTCTTGAAGTTACATGTTTAGACTCGTCCATGCAACGCCCGTCCATCCATCCCTATGCCTACCGCACTCGAATCCTACTGTTACCGTTACTGTTACTATTGCTATTGTTTCACTGTTGCTGTTACTGCTGTTGTTGCTTTGCTGTTGCTACTATAAACTGTTGCTACTAATAAACTTCTGTGAGCAAGAACTATTTCCAGGTGCAGCTGAACTGACAACTCGGTTGTTAAGGCTTGCAAGTATTCTTTGGCTCCCCTTGTGTCGAATCAATAAATTGGGTAATACTACTCGCGAAGACTGTTGCGATCCCCTATACTTGTGGGTCATCAAGACTATTTTTTGACGTCGTTGTCGGGGAGCATAGCTTTATTTGTAAGTTCACTTAGATCTATTATTGTTCACTGCTACTCCTTTCATCATGGGGAAGTCTCGTGATGGAAAGTTCCATATTTTACCATCCACTACAAGAAAAGGTACAGTCTTAAACACCTCTGTTGCTCTTGATTCACCGTCTGTTATAAGTAAGCTTGTCACACCACCACCACATATTCATTCTACACACACTGCTACTACCGCTGAATCTAAAACTACTTTTGATGTTCATGATGTTACTTCTACTGTGCTTGATGCAAGTGGTTCATTAGGTCCTTTTCTAGATGCTACTATGGCTAGTCTAGCAAATACCGAAACTCCTAGTGAATACACTGTTACACATGTTAGCTCACCTGAGTCTAGTGAGAGTTATGATATTAATGATGGTTACATTGAGTTCGCTGATGAATTTGTTGAAGAGTGTCGAAACACACATGGTACTAGTGCTATGAAGAGTCTCCTTGCTAGACGTACTATTATGCCTAAGTTGTCCTATGATCCTAAGTTTGCCACTTCTCCCATAGATATTAAAGATAAAGATTATGATTTCTCTCTTAAGTTATCTTATTTAGATGTTGTTGAGAAAGAACCTTTTTGTGGTACTGAAAATGAGAGTGTTGTGGATCATATGAATGAGCTTTCTACTATGAGTGCTTTGTTCACTGATGATTTTAAAATGTGCAAGTACTTTGTTGCTAAGATCTTCCCTTTTTCACTAAAAGGAGAAGCTAGGGCTTGGTTTAATAGATTGCCTCCTAGTTCCATTGATAGCCCTGATTGCTTGATTGCTTATTTCTTCCATAAGTATTTTCCTCCCAGTGCTAGACATGCTGCTTTGCAGAGACTTTTTGATTTTAAACAGGGAGAAGAAGAGAAATTGCCTGAGTCATGGAAAAGATTATGTTCCTTGATTCATGCACATCCTGGATGTCCATTACCTAAGAATGAGCTTCTTGATATTTATTATAATGGACTAACTGATGATTCTAGGACATACCTAGATAGCTTTGCTAATTGTGTTTTCAGGAAAAGAACTCCTACAGATGCTGAGGAATTAATGACTAAGATAAGGAAGAATTATGATGATTGGACTTCAACTGAGCTGAATACACCTGAGCCTATTACTCCTGAACCAGTTGTTTCTGAACCAGTTCCAACACCAACAACAAAGAAGAGGGGAGTTATTGCATTGAATGATGAAGTGATGAAGAAAGCTAAGAAGTGTCTAAAGGAGAAAGGTATTAGAGGTGAAGATGTGAAGAATCTACCTCCTATAGAAGAATTATGTAAGCCAATTCCCCACTCATCTACTATTGAGGTATATTCTCTCCAATTTAATGAAGGTGATACTCCATATGGTAAGCCTCCTGATCAATGCTTAGAGGAACTTGACACATTTATTGTTAAACAAGGTAATTTTAATAAACAAGTTCAGAATCATTTATTGGAAAACTCTAGAGCTATCCATGAGTTGAAAGATATTGTGGAAAGAACTTCTAATGATATTAAAATGCTTTGTAAACACTTTCAAATGGTTCAAACTCAACTTGATTAACTTGCTAAGGTACAAAAGGATATGCTAGTTAATGCTTCAGGAAATAAACATGCTTATGGAATTAGAACTAGGAGTGGTGTAGTTACTCAAGATCCTTTATATCCTGAAGGACACCCTAAAAGAATAGAGCAGGATTCCCAACAAGGTGAAGATAGTGGTAGTCCTCGTAAGAGGAAGAAAAAGAAACATAAGAAAGTTGAGGAACCACTTGAACCTGCTGTAGATCCTAATAGTATATCTGTCTCTGATGCTGAAACTGAGAGTGGTAATATTGATGAGTCTCCTGATAAGGAGGAAGGTGAGGAAGAACCTGAGAAACACACTAAGAACACTAGATACACAAAGAAAGATTTTATTGCTAACAAACATGGTAAAGAGAGAGAACCTTGGGTGCAGAAACCTATGCTTTTTCCAGGTAAGAAACACAAGTCAAAGGAGGAAGAACACTACCACAAGTTTTGTGAGTGGATGAAACCTTTATTCTTGCAAATTACTTTGGCTGATGCTATTAAGTTGCCTCCTTATTCAAAGTATATGAAGGATATTGTCTCTAATAAAAGGAAGATTCCTAATGAGGAGATTTCTACTTTGCTTGCTAATTACTCCTTCAATGGTAAGGTTCCAAAGAAACTTGGTGATCCAGGTATACCAACTATTCCTTGCTCTATTAAGAATAATTATGTTAGAACTTCTTTATGTGATTTGGGAGCTAGAGTCAGTGTTATGCCTTTTTCTCTCTACAAGAGACTCCAGCTAGAAAAGTTGATACCGACTGATATTTCTTTGCAAATGGATGATAAGTCAACTACTGTCCCTGTTGGTATATGTGAGGATGTTCCTGTTCAAGTTGCTCATAATTGCATGGTCTTAACTGATTTTGTTGTGCTTGAAATGCCTGAAGATGATAATATGTCTACTATTCTTGGGAGACCTTTTATTAATACTGCAGGTGCTGTCATCAATTGCAATCAAGGAAAAGTAACATTCAATATTAATAACAAAGAGCACACTGTCTATTTCCCCAAGAAAGTTGTTAAGAGCTATTGCCTGAATTCCATTGAAAATATTGAGAGCATCAAGATTGGATAAATATATTGTCCCATTCCACAAGAAATTTTTGAAACTATTATGAGTGGGACCATTGCTATCAAGTATGAGGTAACATAATCACCTTGTGGAATGTAAAGTTTTGCTTCATATAAGATTGTTTTGGTAACAAGACTTGATCAACCTTGTTAAAAGGATTTTAATGAACAAAATAATGTTTCCATTGTGGTTATACTTGCTTTCTTTTTCCTTTCTCCTTCCTAGTCTTTGCTTTAGCTTTAGGTTTGCTAGTTGTTTGCTTGTTTGAGTTTCTTAGAGCTCCTGTAGTTTGGCTTTTGGTTTGCTTTTGCTTCTTCTGAAAAAACTGTTTCTGCGAGAAAATCAATTTTCATACCCTAAAAATTGGCCAAAAATAAAGTTTCCTGAAAAATCCCAGAAAATTCAAAATAAAATTTTCCTCGAAAAAAGGGGCAGAGAGGCACCAGAGGTGACCCAGGGGGCCACCCCATCCACCACACCTGTGGTAGGCGCGGGCCCACCACTGGTGGCGCCTCGAGGGGTCTAGCCCACCTGGGCCCCTCTAGGCTGCCTCCTCAAAGCCACCTTCTTTCTCTCTCCCGAAAAACACCAAAAAACTTTCTCAAGCTCGAGTTCTTGCTATTCTTGCTCGCGATTCTGGATCTCCTTGTTCAGCCCATCTCAAGTGCTGATTTTTGGAGGTTTTGCTCCTTGGTATGTGCCTCCTCCACTTGTCTAATTAGATTTGTGATTGGTAGATTGTATCTTGAGTATTTTGCTACTATAGGTGACATGTTGTTTGAGATTGCATGCTTGTTCTATGCTTCAAAACTTTGTTTTGATGCATGTGTAGTCCTCTAGCAAGTTCCTATAGTAGTTGCTCATCATTTATCAACTTAGAAATCACTTGGTTTGATGGTTGTCTAAAAATTTCAGAATAGGGAAGTCATGGACCACCACACCTTTGGTGACATATTTGAGAGTGATGCACCTAGAAGGGAAAGTCTTCCAAGGTCATCTACCAGCTCCAGACCCTCATACAATAAGGATCTCATCACTCCGCGGTTTGGTGGCGAGGGAGATGAAGGGGATGCACACCCCTCCACCTTTCCTTGTCAAACTTTCTTGCGAGCTGCTGGGATTATTAATGATTTCATGGATTTGATTGAGAGGGCTGGTCTAACAAGTTTCATGCAGGATGAGAGTACATAATATGCTTTTCTTACTAAAACATTTATGGAGAGTTTCTCCTTCACCAATAGTTTCTTCAATCCTTCTGTGTCTTTCAGACTCATATGGTAGGGCTCATTCTATGTCTTTGAAGAAATTTTGCAAGGCCCTGGGACTTGGTACAAATGGGTCATCAAAGAAGATTACAGCTCTTCCAGCTGATATGTTAGAGCTTTACCGAGGAATAACCAATGATGATGACCGCAGAGCTCAACGAGGGAAGATAAAGAATATTCAACTTCCAGCCATCAGGTATTTTACCTACTATCTTACCACCAGTGTTCTTGGTAGGGAGAACACTAGTAATATATCCAACTATCAATTGGCCTTCTTAGCTGCTGCGCTCTACGGTGAGGATAAGTATAATCTTGGTTCCCTCATTGCTCGCCGTTTAGCTGCTAGGGGACCCATTTATGGGGGAATTATTGCTACTCGTATCGCTGCTGTCTTGGACATTGTTGTTGACCCACATGATACAGTTTTGGCTCCTCTGAGGCTTGATTGCTGCCATGAAGGTGCACCATTTTGTCACCTCTATCTCTACTCTTGAGAACTTGGTTTATAGAATGTTGTTTACTAACGGGGAAGAGAGAGAGATCCCTCTACCCCAAACCACTTTGCTCAGTATTTCTTAGGGACCTTGGTCACGCACGAAGGCGAAGATGGATGACAAGCTACACTCTCTCAACTTCCACGGGCACTATAAGGAGGAAGCGCCCTCATATGACCCCGTAGTGCACTGCACAGGGGAGGCCTCGAGCTCGTACCAGGACGAGGGAGCTTCCTCGACATACTATGGAGGTGCATATACTTGGGCACCATGTGATCGAGCCCCACTTAGGACAAAAGCCTAAGCTTGGGGGGAGGTATACCGGCGTCACACTCATCTATATATCATGCTCGGTCGGTTCTTTGTATATCCATTGTTTTCACTTTCTTTTTGGTTTTTGTTGCTTCTTTCTAAAAACCTAAAAATACCAAAAATATTTTCGTTGTTTCTCTTGGTTTGTTTCTTTGCTTTGGTTTTCCTTAAAGGAAAAATCCAAAAAGATTTTGCTTTGTTTGGTTTGCTTTGTTTTTGTTTGGTTTTTCTTTGTTTGCTTGTTTCTAAAAAATTGAAAACACCAAAAAAATTTGTTCTTCTTCTTTGGTTTTGTGATTCTTTGCAGGGTTCAGTCGTCCTCAGTGGATTTTGGTTTCATGTTAATTATTCAAGTCACACAAGTGAAGGGCAATAATGAAGATTAAGACAACTCGAGGTGTGGTAAGAGGCTGGTAACGAACTCTATTTGTTTCACTCTTGTACATATACTCATCATAGTGAGCATGCTTAGCCTGTTTGTGTAAGGTGTATGTCATTATGGATGCTTAGTAGTTCTTGCATGTCTATGATTAGCTCCAGCTTGCTAATAGTTTGTAGCATGTCATATGAATGTTTGCTTGCATTGTTTTATTCATACTTTGGTATGACATTGTGGTATCCTCCTCTGACTGTTCATGTGAATCGACTTGGCACATGCTCACGCATGCATATGACTAATCAATAGTCAGTAAGCCTCGATGATTTATTTTGTCTCAGAGTTCTCGTATCACTTTCATGCCATAGTTAGTCTTGTTTTGTTGCAAGAATGATTATGACAGTTATTGCTCTCTTGTTTGCCGCTCCCTCTCTATTGCTAGCCTTCACTTGCACTGAGTATGAGCTCTACCTGTGTTTCCAACTCCCCAAAACCAATATTGCCAGCTGTGTCCACCATACCTACCTATTAGCATCATTTGCTATTTTAGTGCATATTTCATATGCCGTGTTTTCTTCCAAAATAAAATGTTTGTCTGTTTTGAGAAAGTTAGTTAGTAAAGCTCTCACGAACTTGATGGCACACTTTATTCCTTGCGCTTAATAATCTTTAACTATTGTGACTAGTCCATGAAAGTTATATGCTTGCTTATTATATACTGGGAGTCAGCAGAACCGTATTGTCACGGGGAACGCTTTCAACACCTGTTGGATATCTCATCCAGTTGATTCCTTGCTCTTTTGTTTACGGATATCGACGATGTGAAATAAAAAGGGAGGTTGTGAGTTCATGGAGTTTATACATTTGTGTTATAGAAATGCCTAGGCCGCTAGTCTAAGCCATGCTTAATCATGATGGAAACTTGCAGCATCACTATAATGAGCATCTATGAAGCGTCCTCAATAAAAAGCTATGCATATAAATAAAAAGATTGCTGAGATGCTCATTATCTGCTTGCCTTGTCATTGTGGTTATGGGAAAGCTCTTGTACCATGTGCAAGGGGTACCGCGTTGTCGGTTCTCGATGATATGCATGTATTTACAATGACAAGAACTTTCAGGTGACCAAAGTTGAGTAACATGCGGAGCGACCCTCGTACTCAAGGGACTTGGGATTTCCAGTCTATGGTCTGTCAAGCATATGATTCAGAGTGGACCTCACTTTCACCTTAACCACATGAAGATGCCTATGATAGGGGCAATGAGAGCTCAAAGCTAATGAGTACCTTCCTTTCAGCATTGGGAAGCCTTTCAAACCTTCACAAAACCGTTTTCACAACTTTGTTGAGTCACCACTTATTCTATGAGCACCTTCTTGAGAGCATAGTTGTCATTTTTGTGTTTGTTCCAAAACTTGGTTAATTATGTCATGACTTTGATGCTTGTATCTCTGATATCTTTATCTCTAGTCTTCACTTGAACTTCAGAGGTCCCTCAACATTTATATTATGCTCTTCAAACAAAGGCAAGCGAGATACCACTCTATCATGCCTTATTATGAGCATTGCAATGTTGCTTATGTTTATGTTTTATGCTACTTATTATTATTGAGTTGGTTTCTATTCATAACTTGCAATGACTATTGAGTAGACTTAGTTGCATACTTCTTATTATGAATTGTCTAAGCATCTACTCCTGTGCTGAGAATATTTACATCATATGAAGCAAAGTGTTCGTGAAAGTTCTTTTATCTCACTCAGTTTTCAACTGAATTGCTTGAGGACAAGCAATAAGCTAAGCTTGGGGGGAGTTGATACGTCCAAAACGTATCTACTTTCTCGAACACTTTGATATTGTTTCTTCTCTAAACTTGTGTGATTTGGATACAACTAACACAGACTGACGCTGTTTTCAGCAGAATTACCTTGGTGTCTTGTTTTTGTGCAGAAAATGAACTATCAGGAAAAATCCCGGAAAATATGCTAAAAACTATTTCTCACCAGAAGATCCACGGAGCCAGAAGGGGAGACAGAGGGGAGGCCTAGGGGGCCCAGACCCACCCCAGGTGCGGGCCCACTGACCCCGCGCCTGGGGGAGGTTTGGCCACCCCAGGCAGCTCCTCGGCCTCCCTCCACGCCTATAAGTTGCCCTTCAACCTAAAAACCGAGTGGGGTTCGATAGTTTTCCAGAAAGAGTTCCGCTCCGCCACCGCCACGAGAAACCAAGATTCGGATCCAGAAACTCCGTTCTGGCACCCTGCCGGGACGGGGAATTTGGAGAGGATCACCGCCATTGTCATCACCAACACATCTCCATCAACCACCGATGTTTCCCTCATCCATGAGTGAGTAATCCCCCGTTGTAGGCTTGGGGATGGTAGGGATTGGATGAGTTCTATCATGTAATCGAATAAGATCTGTTAGGGCATAGTGCCTAGTATCTCTATTAGTGCTATTTGACTTTGTTGCAACTTGTTGTTCTTAATGCTTGTCACTAGGGCCCGAGTGCCATGATCTCATATCTGAACTTATTATTGAATCATTATGATAGTATTATTTGTGATCTTATCTGCAAGTTGTGTACACAAATCATTGTCTGGATCCAAAGGCCCCAAAGTGACAATAATTGGGACAACTGGAGGGGATGGCTGTGGTGTGAGGATCACATGTGTTCATGGAGTGTTAATGCTTTGCTCTGATGCTCTATTAAAAGGAGCACCTTAATTGCCAGTAGTTCCCTAGAGGCCCCGCTGCCACGGGCTGGCTGGACAGAAGATGTTGTGCAAGTTCTCATTACGAGCATGTATGACTATATATGGAGCATATGCCTAGGATTGTTTAGTATTTGGATGCTTGCTATTATTTATCTGCAATGCCCTAGTTCTTGAAGTTACATGTTTAGACTCGTCCATGCAACGCCCGTCCATCCATCCCTATGCCTACCGCACTCGAATCCTACTGTTACCGTTACTGTTACTATTGCTATTGTTTCACTGTTGCTGTTGCTTTGCTGTTGCTACTACAAACTGTTGCTACTTATAAAATTCTGTGAGCAAGAACTATTTTCCAGATGCAGCTGAACTGACAACTCAGTTGTTAAGGCTTGCAAGTATTTGTGAGATCCTGGCACATGGCTCAATATGATTGATAGGAAACCCATACCAACAAGTTGCAACTTTTTTTTCCGGAATCTCATTCGAAAAGAACTCTAAGGTTAAGCGTGCTTGGCCTAGAGCAATTCTAGGATGGGTGACCGACCGGGAAGTGGGTACCGGGTGCGCACGAGTGAGGACAAAGTGCGCATAAAAGACCAGTATTGGTCTGTGGGGTTAGTCTAGAGATCCTATTGAGCTACCAGAAGTGACAGTCGTCGGTCCGGAGTGATTGGGGGTGTTACAAGTGGTATCAGAGCCGATCCTTGCGGTTACACAGGCGTGTGCGGGTCAGTGGCGGACATGTGTAGCATGGTGCATGTGTCCCAGAGTGGACACGACATGGCAATGTGCCGGTACTGGACGCACAGACGTGTGCCAAGAGGGGACGTTCCTGGCTTGTGGTTGATCGAAGAGGACGTCGATCTTCTAAGGGTGGGTGTATGTGAGATCCTGACACATGGCTCAATAGGATTGATAGGAAACCCATACCAACAAGTTGCAACTTATTTTCCGGAATCTCATTCAAAAAGAACTTTAAGGTTAAGCGTGCTTGGCCTAGAGCAATTCTAGGATGGGTGACCGGCCGAGAAGTGGGTACCGGGTGCGCACAAGTGAGGACAAAGTGCGCAGAAAAGACTAGTGTTGGTCTGTGGGGTTAGTCTAGAAATCCTATTGAGCTGCCAGAAGTGACAGCCGTCGGTCCGGAGTGACCGGGGGTGTTACAGTATTCTTTGGCTCCCCTTGTGTCAAATCAATAAATTGGGTAATACTACCCGCGAAGACTGTTGCGATCCCCCTATACTTGTGAGTCATCAAGAGCCACCTTGCAACCTTGAAGTTAAGGGTCACGAGTGTAATGTGAAAGTATACCATGCAGATGACATCTACCCCTCATTATCCTCCTTTTTAATACAATTTCACACTCTCAATGCAATAAGATAGTTTACTTTGTCGATGCTTGAGAAGTTATGATAAAGGATACTGAGAGAGCTTTCGGGTGTTGCAACCTCACTTTTGTAACCGTTCATGGACCTGCTTTCTCTTGGAAACAGAAGACGAGGAGGAGGAGGAGGAAAACATGTGTGATTTGTCATAACATTATTTGTTCGACAAAGAAAATTTCGCGACGATACTAATTACACGGGCTCCTCGCCAACAAAATGTCCAACTAGAGTTTGATGATGCACACAACCAAAAAGAGAAAAAAAAGAAAAGCATTAGCACGATACTAATTACACGGGCTCACTCGCAACAACAACACACTAACCACCACAACTTCCGGACCCGCAAAAGAGGTCTTCCAAAGGCGACGCCTCCAAGAAGGAACAAAGCATTAGCACCGTTGTCACCTAATCAATGATCTTAGGTTTTCACGTGGAAAAAGTCCAAGTTCTATAAACAATGCCTTCAACATGGTCATTGCCAGGTACAACCAATGAAGACCAAACCTTACCGATCTTGCATAACATAATAGAGAAAATGACGGGAGACAACATGAAAACTTCAAGTAAGATTTTATGTGAGCACTTTATGTAAATTTTTTTTACGGGAACACCTATGATGGTTAAGCAGAACGAATACCTAATGCATAGATTACTTGAACTTCATCCAAGAGTAGAAGACCGACATACGCATGAGCAACTCCGAGATAACCTTGTCGAGCAAACATGGCAAGTTCATGGGAAACAATTCATTCCTGTGTCATCGTGTTTTATTTGAATTATTTCATTAATTTGGACCTTATATGCTCTTTGAATTCAGTTTTTCCAAAAAATGTATTTGAAATGTTATTTTACTCGTGCATCCTATTCATCAAATTTGATGTCGACGTGCAGTTGAAATGATGTCTATATGTGTAAGGATGAGAAATTGGAAAAATAAAATCTATCAAAGTCAAGTAGCTGGCAGCGGCGGAGCTTTGTTGAAGCAAAACCATGCCATGGCCCGCCCAGCTTAGCGATTATTCAACACTAAAACACAATTAGTTCTATCCAATTTCACTGTTCCTGTTGTTTTCTCCCTAAAAAATTTTTGTGGCCCGCCCTGAGTTTTCAGTTAAGCTTCACTACTGGTAATTGGGGATCTACTATTCCGTAAATGAGACCCTCTCAATACCTACATTCTCTTGGGAGCCCTCCTAAAATTGTTCGAGAGTTAAATCTTCTTCCTTATTTGGATCTGAGTATCTCCTAGAACGTATTCTTAAAAAACTATATGTGTAACATATGAGAAATTGGAAAAATAAAATATATCAAAGTCTTGCAGCGGCGAAGCTTTATTGAAGCAAAACCGTGCCATGGCCCGCTCATCTTAGCGATTATTTAACACTAAAATACAATTAATTTTATCCAATTCCACCGTTTCTATTGTTTTCTCCCTAAAAACTTTTTGTGGCCCGTCCTGAGTTTTAGTCAAGCTTCGCTAATGATAACTGGGGATCTACTATTTCGTAGATGAGACCCTCTCAATACCTAAATTCTCTTGGGAGCCCTCCTAAAATTGTTTGAGAGTTAAATCTTCTTTCTTATATTTGGTGATCGAGACGGACTGTCTAAAGGTGGTGGATCTCTATACCTCACGCTACAGCTTGCATTCTGTTATGGCGCTGATCCTAGAAGAAATTGGAGATACGGTGTGTCAGTTCTCTTCGTTTTCAATAAAATATGTTAGAAGAGAGGCAAATTACTCGACTTATTTGTGTGCGAAGCTTGTAAGCAGTCTGATAACTGATTGTAAGCAGCTGGCTTAGCGAGAGCCCTGCATTTCTTGTAAGCAGTCTGATAACTGATTGTAAGCTGAACTCTTTGAAATAATAAACTCCAGAGCTTTTATGCAAAAAAAGAAAAGAAAAAATGAACCTGAGTATCTCCTAGGACGTATATTCTTAAAAAATACTATAAACCGAAAAAATGAACGAATTAGAGGAAGAGTGAAAGAATCAAGGGAAGACAGTTGCAACCACGAGTACTCCCTCTCCTACTCTCTCCTCCCCGACCTCGACTACTCCTCTGCTCCCCAACTCTGTCCAATCCACCAGCCTCTCTCCGCCGCGAAACCCTAGCCCCTCAGCCTCCCCGTCGTGGCCGCTGCGGATGGCGAAGGCGTGATCGGCGCGGATAACACCCCGTCCCCGCCTTCAGCCCCGCATCTGATGTTCCTCTCCCGCATCGTCCTGCGCGACCTGGACTCCATCGACTCCCCCTCCTCCATGGCTTCTTCCAAGAAGGTGGTGACGCGCGACGAGTGGGAGCGGAAACTCCGCGACGTCAAGATCCGCAAGGAGGACATGAACCGCCTTGTCATGAATTTCCTCGTCACCGAGGGCTTCGTCGACGCCGCCGACAAGTTCCGCGTCGAGTCCGGCACCCAACGTACTGTATACGCGAATCGGACCTCATACTATCTTGTGATAGTACTTGAGTTTTATGGACACTGAAGTGTGATTTACACGGTTTTGGTTGCAGCGGACATTGACCTGGCGACCATCACAGATCGGATGGAGGTGAAAAAAGCGGTCCAGTCAGGGAATGTTCAGGAAGCTATCGAGAAGATCAATGATCTTAACCCCACGGTTCGCTCCTGTCTCCGTTTCTCGCAATTTCAGTGCAGATTTGGAAATTGGACTGTCAGGGAAGTTAGCATAGAGGAGGACGATGACCTTGCAGTTTTGGGTATTATGTGTATTTATGAGGACCTTATGGTAGTCTGGTTATCCCCAACTAGTTGTAGTGCTTCATGAGGTGTGGTAGATTATCAGTCAGAGGGCAGTTGTTTTTTGCAATGTGGAAATATGTCTGGTTTGTTTATGGTTGTCCAGAGCTTGAACTAGTTTTGGAAATAGGATCTGAATACCATGGCCCATGTTTTCCAGCCAATCCTATTTGTCATCTTTGTATGTGTTAATTTATATGTTTTATGCTTTTGGAGAGTACCTTTTGCCAGGTCCAAGTAATGGGGTAACCTGCCAATTCAACTCTTGAATCAGGCAAATTGAGTTTTATAAGAGACCAGGGGAAAATATGTGCCCCCTCCCGTGCTGACTTATTATTAAGTACGAGTGTTCAACAGGCGGAGACAGGGAGGGACGAGCAGGGGCCCTGCCCCCCCCTAACATGCAGAAATTTTTGTTATACTCCCTAGTATTTATGCTAAAAGCCCCTTAAATTTGTGCATTTTAGTATTTCGGCCCTCCCCAACAGTTGGCAAGAGAGGAACATTTTTCATTGGCCCCCCTCATATAATTTTCCTGCCTCCGCCGTCTTGTCAAAAAAAGCAGCAGTCTTTGAATCTGGGCGGGTGGGTTCACAACTATATCTGCCCACTGTTGCACCCCCAAGAGGCGAGAACTTCTCTGGGCAAATTGGATTTATTCATGCTATTTTGTTAGTTGATATATATAGAAATCTGCCAGATGGCAATGCGTAGGATGGATGTATTTAACCCTATAGTGCTTTTCTTACTGTTGAAATTAGTTCCAGTTTTTTATTTTTTCTGCTGTACAGAAGCATTGCAAATTTTCACCATCGAACCAAGACACTCAAACAGCAGAGTTAGAAAAGTTATAACTGTCCATTTTTTCAGGAAGCACTCACTACGACAGTTGTTCACTTAGTGGCCTCTTATCACGTGTTGTGAAATTTTATCTGGTTTATTTAACGTGTAGTTCGAACAATCTGGGAATATTATCATGCATTTGAATTGAGTAAATTTTGAAGTAGAAACTTTCTGGTCTTGATATTAGTTGTCTTTATTTGGGTACAACTGATTGTGCAAAAAAGAGGGGTGCTACCAACTGACCAGATGACACGATTTTCTCGTATAACACTAAACCCTAAAACTGTATACCCGTTTCATAGTTGGATCTGTAACCTGGTACTTGGGACAGGACAATGGCTATCAGACTAGCAGTGTATATGATATGGCATTGGTTAATCGGTTCACCATTATGTTCACACCTTCTCAGTTTTCATAAATACTCTGTAGCAGTAGCACAGTAGAGCAAAGTGTTGACCCATAGGGGTGTGTCAGAGTGGTGAGGTTTCTCTTGGGATCATGTTAGTTTACTCGTTAGATGTTTCCTCCTTTTTCTACATGCAACTAGATATGTGTTTGTGAGGAATTAAATATTTGGTGCTTGCCAGAAAATAACTTTTGCTCTGTTTTTTTCCACCATTGCTATTGTATGTATACTTCCGAGGGAAGTTTGGTATGGTAATTTAGAAGTCCAGTGTTGGATTTTTTGTGCATTTTTCACAACAGGGTGTGGCCACACCCATGTGTATATCGTGAAAGGCAAAACCTTATTTGAAATTGTGATTTGTTATCCTGACTTGAATTATAACATGCAGATTCTGGATACAAATCCCCAATTATACTTCCATCTACAGCAACAAAAGCTAATAGAGTTGATTCGTGTGGGGAAAATAAATGAAGCTTTGGAGTTTGCTCAAGAAGAACTTGCACCAAGAGGCGAAGAAAATGTGAGTTAGGACTCAGGGTTTAAACCTAATATTGATCACAAACCAACTCCTTTTAGCTATAATTCTTGGTAATACCACTGATTTTAAGACCATGCTGTGACATTACTTATCATTTGTGAAATGTTGCAATTTTGCAGCAAGCCTTCCTCGAGGAAATAGAGAAGACTGTAGCCCTTTTGGTTTTTGAAGATGTAAAAAACTGTCCATATGGCGAGCTGTTGGACGTTTCTCAGCGCTTGAAGACGGCAAGTGAAGTTAATGCTGCCATTCTTACAAGCCAAAGTCACGAGAAAGGTCAGTAGCATGAGGATGCATGTGTTGTTTCATATTACTTATTTCTTTATTTATTTTGTGATTTACTGTAACTGAGGTGGACCTGCATGCACTTGACATATGTACTGACCTGATATCAAATTTCTTATACTCCCTCCATCCCAAAAGGATGTCGCAAATTTGTCCAGATCTATGACACCCAATATTAGAATATGGGGACTGCCTAGTGCTCAGGCGACTGAGAACTAACTAGTTCTCAGTCAGCACCTAGCGCACACGACAGGGAAGAGAAACACAAGCCCAGATGCCTTTGCTGCACGAATCACGAAGCAAAACATCCAACGGCAGCGAACGCGACTGAGAACTAACAGGCGACTTAGAACTAGCAAAACCGTTAGAATATCTACCTTTTGGTACAAGAATCTGAAACTGACAAGTATATATCCAATCTAGATCAATGAACAGAGTGTTGTGCATTTATTCTCATTTTATACCTAGCAAATCTAAGACTGAATTTTATCAGGAAGTTACATAAGTATACATACGGCCATGCTCAAAACAGGCACTTGAGCTGATCATGTGTGACTGGTGATAACAGTAGCAAATACTGACAAGCATGGGTCAACTAATTGCATATCGCTACTTCTTGAATATCTTTTTTCAGACGTGACACTGAAAAAATGTCTTTTATGTGGGCTTTTTGAAAATACTACTCCCTCCGTCCTGAAATAAGTGATTTGAGTTTGTCTAGATTCGCATGTATCTGCGTCTAGATACATGTGAATTTAGACAAATCCAAGTCACTTATTTCAGGACGGAGGGAGTACTAGCATTGTAGCATATGTGCTATAGCGTTTGTCTTTGGTAAAGGTCCTCGATCTTAATATTTGTCACATATAACAGATCCAAAGCTCCCCAGCCTGTTGAAGATGTTGATTTGGACCCAGAACCAGCTGAACGAGAAAGCAGCGTATCCCCGAATCAACAACTTCTCCACCGCCGCACTGGAAGATCCGGCTATATGAGCTGCTGCCGAGGTGTTGACTACGGAGCTTAGGCAACAGCAGCCTTGTCTGCCTCTGTAGTCTGTACACACTCTCTGTCTTAGGTCTATTACTTGTTCGTTCCCTGCAGTCTGCAACTCCCGAACACGCTTCTTTCATCAGTGTTCGAGCTCATTGTAAAAAAACGACAGTCATCCGACTCACCTGTTGTATATGATGCAGTCATGCAGATGATGTTCTCATCACATTTTAATCAGAGATAAATGTTGCATTTGTTTTTTTATTGGACAAGCTATCTGTTCAACTAATGGTGCTTATGTTACACCGAAGATATCTCAGACAACATTCGGTTTAATTTTGCTTGTTTTTCTTGTTGCAAATGACCGATACGATGCAACAAATGTGAAGCAAGGAAGCAGTTTTAGTTTGTACTCCCTCCGTTTTAAAATATAAGATGTTTTAGGTTTGTGAAGAAGATGAATCTAGACTTCTTTTATTATGTAGATTCATCCTAAACTTAAGTGAACCTACGTACTAAAACAAGTTTAGATTTATTTTCTTCACAAACCTAAAACATCTTATATTTTGAAACGGAGGGAGTACTAGTATATCTGTATGCAGAAGATTATGCAAGAGTTCGTGCAACATATTCGTGGTAATTGCCAAATGTGCATAAACTGTAAGATGTCATACATCTGACTTAAAAATTGAAGGCCAAACCATTTCTAAGCTATGATTTCGGCTGAGTTCGTCATGGCTCATAGGGACGACTCCCTTCGTCTATGGCGAGCCGCGGCCATGTATGACATTGCCACTACAGCATCCCAGCTCCACGACTTCGATGAAGACGACGAAGTGCCCGACCTTCTCCGTCACCACCGCGTCCCAGCTCCACGACGCCATCGACCGCCTCCTGCCGCTCCTCCGCTCCGACGCCTCCCACCTCCAAGCCGCGCGCGCGCTCGCCGCCGCCGCCGCCGCCTCGCTCCCGCCCTCCACGCTCCTCTCCAACCGCCTCCTCCACCTCCTCTCCTCCCACCCAGCGTCCCTCCCCGACGCACTCTCCCTCTTCTCGGCCATTCCAAACCCCGACCGATGCTCCTACAACACTCTCATCGCCGCGCTCTCGCGCTCGCCGCGCCACCTCCCTTCCGCGCGCGCGCTGTTCGACCGAATGCCCCAGAGGGATCACTTCTCCTGGTCAGCCATCGTCTCCGCCTACTCCCGCCACGGCCAGCCCCTCGAAGCGCTCGCGCTCTACCGCCGGATGCAGCAGGAGGAGCCGGGGAACGCCGGAGCGGACAACGAGTTCACCGCGTCCAGCGCGCTCGCCGCGGCCACGGCCGCCCGGTCCGTCCGCGCGGGCAGGGAGCTGCACTGCCACGTGGCGAGGAGAGGGATCGGTGCGGGCGACGCCGTCATGTGGAGCGCGCTCGCGGACATGTACGCCAAGTGCGGGCGAGTGGATGACGCGAGGAGAGTGTTCGACGGGATGCCGGCTCATGACGTCGTCTCTTGGACGGCGATGGTGGAGAGGTACTTCGACGCCAGGCGTGGCGGGGAAGGATTCAGGCTGTTCCTCGACATGCTGAGGACTGGAGGTGTTCGGCCCAACGGGTTCACCTACGCGGGGGTTCTGCGTGCTTGTGCAGAGCTCGCCGTAGAGAGCCTCGGGAGGCAGGTGCATGCTCGGATGTCGAAGAGCAGCATCGGGGACTTGTTCGCAGAGAGCACACTCCTGCACATGTACTCCAAGTGTGGGGACATGGAGAGTGTGGTGCGTGTATTTGAGGGGCTGACAAAGGCAGACCTGGTGTCATGGACGGCGATGATCTCCGGCTATGCACAGAATGGTCAGCCAGAGGAGGCATTGCGCTACTTCAACATGTTCTTGAGATCTGGAATTAGACCTGATCATGTCATGTTTGTTGGTGTTCTGTCTGCTTGTGCTCATGCCGGTCTGGTCGACAAAGGCCTGGAGGTCTTCCATTTGATAAAGGATGAGTATGGCATTGCACACACTGCTGATCATTATGCTTGCGTCATCGATCTCCTCGGCCGGTCAGGTCAGTTTGAACGAGCTGAAGAGATGATCAACAAGATGACTATCAAGCCCAACAAGTTCCTATGGGCATCCTTGCTTGGTGGCTGCCGGATTCACAAGAACATTCGCCTGGCAAGGCGAGCGGCAGAAGCATTGTTCGAAATTGAACCTGAAAATCCAGCAACCTATGTAACTCTAGCTAATATTTATGCATCGGTCGGTCTGTTCGATGAAGTTGAGGGTGTAAGAAGGATCATGGAGTCAAAGGGCATAACAAAAATTCCGGCTTCAAGCTGGATTGAAATTGGGAGAAGAGTGCATGTATTTCTGGTCGGTGACAAGTCACATCCTCGAGCTGAAGAAATCTATGCGCTTCTGAAGAAGCTGTATGCTAAAATGAGGGAAGAAGGCTATGTGGCGGACACTGGATTTGTTCTCCATGACGTTGAGGACGAGCAGAAGGAGCATGACATTGGTTACCACAGTGAGCGTCTTGCTGTTGCATTTGGGATCATTGCTTCTCCGAAGGGTTCTGCTATCAAGGTTTATAAGAATCTGCGGATCTGTGGGGACTGTCATAGTGCTATTAAGCTCATATCGCAGATTGCTCAGAGGGAGATCATTGTCAGGGACTCAAATAGGTTCCATCACTTCAAGAATGGGAGTTGTTCTTGCAAAGATTACTGGTAATGTCCACTGCATATATGGATACTTTTTACTTCTGATAATGAGAATTATTATCCATTTTTCCATAGCATGGCCTCCAAAATATTGTAGTACTATACCATGCAGTCTTGCACAATGTATCCGCTCTGATAAGAGATTAAATTATGTGCACGTGCCGTTGCTAATGATACAAAAAAAATGAAACTTAGGAAAATTCCTTAGGAAGTTGGATTTGATCATGGAGCTTCTCAATTTCCCATCTGCAAGTTTTGCTCTTACCTGGATATGCTACCCATAATTTTCAGTACAAAAAGGATTAATGGATCGCTTTTGAAGGAATATCATGATGCTTGTAAAATGAAAGAGTAGCAAATAGGTAACACTGGTGATACCCATTTGATAAAAATTGTAATCACCAGTTATTTTTTATAAAGTAAATCACCGGAGGAATTGCAAAAGAAAAAAAAAACCCAACTTCAAGTCTTTCTTGAGGAAAGGCAGCTGATTGCTTCCATGCATATGAAGTATGAAATTACAAGTAATAAACTGACTGACAGTAATTATAACCATCACACATGTTTGTATCTGTATCTCATTGCGCAACCAAGATATACCAGAAAATTTACAAAGCTGATCCCTTCAATCAACCAAAAGAACCGATCAAGATGGCCTTCATTCAGGTTATCTGGGATCCATCCAGGATTTCCCCCTTGAGTTGTAACATACGATACCAAGGTTAATATGACAGAGCTTAAATAGCTTCCCACTGAGATCGTAAGGAGTGCAAATGCAGCACATAAACTCCTCATGGCATCTGGGGCCTGACCGTAGAAGAACTCAAGTTGACCAATGACGGTGAAAACCTCGGCAGCACCAAGAAAGAAATACTGTGGTATTTGCCAAAGAATGCTCATTGGAACAGCAACCTTCTCATGAATAAGACCTTCAGACCTGGCAATCTCTAATCGCGTCAATTCAACAAGAGCTGCAAATGCCAGTGCTACAATGGACATGAATAATCCAATGCCAATTCGCTGTAGCTCAGAGAAACCCCTCTCCCTTCCAGTGAACTTCCTAACTATAGGAATGATAAGTCGGTCGTAAAGTGGAATCCATATCATGACACTGATTACATCAAAAGTTGAGAGGGATGCAGGAGGAATATTGAAAGATCCAACCTGCTTGTCAAGAACCATACCCTGCTCTATGAACATGGAAGAGTTCTGAGCATACACCACACTGAATACGATAGTAGTCGCCCAAACTGGGAACATTCTTACGAGGATCTTAAGTTCTTCTACCTGGGTGACTGTGCATACTCTCCATGGGTTCGTAAAAAAGTCTGTCTTGGCATCAGCAGATGAGATGATGGCAGCCTTGTCAAGGAATCTATACCGAAGAGAGATGAAATGTTGTAGTAGTCATACAACAATAATAGGAGTTGTGAGGCAAGCTACCTATATCACATCCAAAAAGTGATAGTACAGACTTATCCTGATCTTATATAAGACCGACCACTATCGACACGAGTAGCACTCGTTATGATCATCTTATTGTGTACCCACAACCCAGTATGCACCATGATCTGCTAAAAAAAACGAGCATGACTGCCTTATCCAGAATAGGCTATGCATATCCCTACAAATTTTCCTTTTTGGGGTCTAGCTATTTTTCCCACCAACCTCAAATTTAAAATCTTACAAAAGGTTGTTTCATGCTTCATTGTCTTCATTACTGCAAACTTCTATTGTTTTATAATATATCTACAGACGATACTAAAAGCATGTCAAGATGCAGGGACAAAAGATAATTACCCAAGTTCGCTCGTGTGCTCCAGCTTCCGGCTTCCCACTATTGCTGAATATTGACCATCAATTTCATAAAGAAGAGAAGTATCATGTGGCACTTCGACATGCCACTTACGAAATGCTGCGACAATGACCTGACACACTCTGGTAAGCGGGCTCCCACCAGGTTTCTGAAATCTGTACATATTTGAGGCAGCAAAGAAGCTTGCGGTAGCCAATGCCATAAACACAGTAGGGATTGCAAATCCAATTCCCCAACCCAAGTTATCTTGTATCCAAACAATAAGAGTGCCTGATGTGAATGAACCAATATTTATACAGAAATAACCCCAATTGAAGTAGGAACCCTGCTTTACTCTCTCTATTGGATCACTATCATCAAATTGATCAGCTCCAAAGGGTGACACACAAGGTTTAATGCCTCCAGCCCCTAGGGCAATCATATAGAGACCCAGGAAAAATGCTCCATTCTGAAGTAAGCTTGGTTCTGGACAAACAGACCCTAAACATGCTGGTGGTTGAAGTGCTGGAAGTGATGCTGAAAGCGTTAAAACTGCCATACCCTTCAGCAAAAAGGGTTATACACGATTAATATTTTTTCCAAGAACAATGGTCCACTCTTACTCTTCATCAGTACTCCCTCCGTTTGGAAATAAGTGTCGCAGATTTGTCTAGATACACATGTATCTATACACTAAAACACGTCTAGATAAATGTTTATCTAGACAAATCTGTGACACTTATTTCCAAACGGAGGAAGTAATATTTATGGGTGATCCAAAATATTGAGATGCACAAATCTGCGATCCAGTAAAACCAAACTGAATATAACAAGACCCCCATGTTCATTATATGTAATGAAAAGCATACTGTTTTTGGATTCAAATATTCAAGTGCTCAGAAATATCAAGCAGAATGTGCATATTGCTTTCCATGCCATCGTGAATATTTATGTGACAAAGGAGATAGAGAAAAGTTGGGGTGGCTTTGTCTTTACTTACAATGAAATAAATTGACGAGAAAACAGCAATAGTCCAGTACTTTCCCCAATAAGAATCTGCTAAGAGGGCTCCAATGAGGGGAGTCAGATAGCATGTCCCTTGCCAAGTGGTAACATTTCTTGCAGCTTCAATATTGCCTTGATGAAGCTTTACTTTCAGATAAGTGACTAGGTTTTTCGCAATTCCATAGTAGGCCAGACGCTCACAGCACTCGTTCCCTGTCACCAGACTAGCATCATTGAAACTTGCCAAACCTCATTGTCGATTATACAAAATATGCAAAACAGTCCCCAAACTTTCTAGCATATGACCAACAATCTTTAGTATTCATGTAATCAAAGAATCTAATAATTGCGAGTTAAAATTTTGAGAATCTGCCCTAGTATTATGGAGCACCAGGCAGCACCAAATCTGTTAAAAGTTTAATCGTCCATATGCTTACTAAGGTAAATAGCTCACTACTACAGTCTACAATAATCATCTGTTATGAGAAATAAGAATTTTCTTTTGTGGGATACATGTATGTTACCTAGTATGAAGAAGCATGCTCGCCAGTTGCCTGTCGTGCGCCTTGTTGCAGGGCGCCCTTTGATGTCAACGGATCCATCACCTGTGTAAGCATCTGTATCCTGCTAAGAGATAAACAGCACTCCGATTCAGTCTTAACCACAGAAGGGCATAAAAGGCGCCAAATTGCGTCCTGTAATTTTCCTACCGTGGACGAAGAGCTGAAGCCCGAACCCAGGATATTCAGTTCGTTACATTTGCACCTCCAACGGGGTTTATTCGGCCAAATCTGCCTACACGGCTCGGTTTTTGGGTAAAGCGGTGCCTATACCAGAAGTACGTACTATGTTTTTTCCGCTGCGAGCTCGTTTTCTTTTCAAATGACATGTTCATTGTCACACTTATTTGTTGCTAATTTTGTAAAATGCATTTGCAGCACTGCTGTTAGGGGTCACTATCAGGAGCAAAGGCGTGATTTTGCTATTGTCATCATCTTTAAGGAATCCAGAGGTTTTGTAGTGGAGCCAAGACTAGCGAATCTCTGTATTTTTGGCTGCTATGGACATCTTGTTACTAATTTCGGTGTTTGATTTAGGATATTTGAAGGCTGAAACTATGTTGCAACGGTTTGTACTTGGTCGGTGGCTCTTGCCGGCAGCAGCAATGAGCCAAACGTGCAACCAAAAGTAAGGGTAGCAAACCGGAGCTAGGAAAGCTGGGCTAGCTCAGCTATGGCTTGACAGAGCAATGGAACAAGACACACCATCTCTTCCAAGAAAAAGCAGAAGAGAATGGCCAGCTTCATAGGAAAAATAATGGAACTCCACAAGCTAGAAGGCTAGAACTATGATTTCAGGAAAGGAAGAGTGAGAGGCAAATTTAAGAAAAAACATACTGTACCAGGAAAGGAAGGAGCAGCTGCAGCTCATGATCCTCATCGTCTTGGACCAGTAATCCCCTCTCTTCTGCCGCGTCCATGGTGATGGAGGGTCTGTCTATCAGCAACAGCAAATAACGGAACTGACACAATTGCATTGGCTTGGCGTTCGGCTGGTGACTACTTAACGTGTGTTTTTCCTGCAGCCAGGTCCTACGAGAAAGCTCTGTGCCTCGTGCCTGTGGTCAGATCTCCTTCAAGTAACACAGCAACAATTAAACAAGATGTCTCGTATATCTTCAACACGGCTGTGTCAGGAGCTCAGACGCACTACATTAGAGAAGATATACTTTAGATTAAATAAGCTCTAGAAACGTTTTTCTATGTTTTTTATTAAATAAGAAGAATGAAGTTCATACTCCCTCTGTCCAGAATTATGTCGCAGATTTATCTACGAAAACGATAGTACTCCTCCGGGAGATCCCGTGACTCGATCCCCCGCGTCAACGCTACATGCGGCTGTCGGCAGTGCTACAAGCGTGTCTTGGATTTTGCTACAAGGTTTCCGGCAAGGTGCCCGACGAGATCGGATTTTCTATATTAGTATAATTTTTTTGCTACAACTATTTTGTGGTTTTGCTACAATAATGTAATGTTTTTGCTACACGGTCTTCGGTGAGATCTACCGGCGAAAGCCTCCGGCGAGGTCGGATATGCTACATTAGCAATTTTTTTTGCTAAACGGTTGCCGGCGAGGTCTCCGGCGAAATCTCCGGCAAGATTCGGTCTGTTTTTCTATTTCTAGACTAAACCGTTTTTTGCTACGTATAGTAAAAATAAGGCATTATGTAGCAAAACCGGGTCATCTATAGCAAAAACGGAAAGATACTGATTTTTTGGGGCACGTGGTGCGCTGTCCACCCGGGGGATCGGGGGAAATATCCCCTGGGGGACATATAGTGCTTCCCTTTATCTACGTACACGGAGGGAGTACCTGTAAAGATTTGAGTTGGTGGTCCTCCGATCACTCCTCCGACCTTCCTTGTGTTTAGTACATTGATAAGTCTGAGCATAAATTCTACTGGCATAGCAGCAAACGACATCCCCTAATCATCCTACTTTCTGCCCTTCCCCAATCCCATTCCCTTGCCGACTCCCAATCACCTAGTCCCTCTCTTTCGATGTTTTCCATACAGGTTCAAAATTGACCCTTGAGTGAACTACGTTCTCCTTGCACGTAATAGTGGCTAAATTCTCTGTCAGTACTCCATAATTGATAGACGAAAGCATCAAAATGAATGAAGATTCAGTCTATAACTTGATTAAACTATGGTCCACTTTGTTTTTTATGGTTCTACTGTTGTACCGAAGCACAAGCCTTCAAACCGACTAGGCCCTCGTGGATCTAGAGCAATTCGACAAGTCGTCGAGGTGCACATACAACTTGCCAGACCCGCCTTGTAATCACTATTTGTACTCTCTCCTGATATCAATAAAAAAGAAACACATGAGTAGAGGGCTAGGAGGGGCGAGGGGAGGGGAAAAGGGCTTGGCTAAAAAAAAAAGTTGACCACCGGGAAATGATCCCTCGCGGCCTGTCCGTTTGTTAGGTAGATAAGACATCTACAACAGTGAATTAAACGGTTTTCCTAGAGACTCGAACCCAGGTGGGCTGGTTGCGCACTCGCTAGCCTTGACACTAAGCCATTGCTTGGTTCTCAAGGGAGCTTGGGTAAAAATCTTGCCTCATAGCGATTGACGAGCCACGACCAATGACATAATCCTTCGATCATTAAATTATCTTATCAATCACTGTACATGCCTTTAGGATTTCATGGACACAGAGATATGGTAAGCTGGACTACACGCTCGGGTGAAAATAAAACCAAATATGACCTTTCATGTGTGAATCCCAAGGCACGCCCTCAAATTAAAAGACCGGAGGGGTTTCTTCTCCTTCTGGCATCATATTTTTCTCAAGATATATTTTTAGCTCACCAATCTGTCAGATATAAGTCCATGCATATTTGGCCTCGGAATAGTCACTATAGTCTATTGGACATTGGAATTTATTTTTTCATTTCTCACATTTTTCTCTCTCTTCCCAATTAGGCCTCATTTGAAATGCATGAACTCGTAAGAATAGAATGCAAGAATTGAGATGTTATGTATTCTGAATTTCTACAAGAATCAAAACCACATGAAATCTTTACAGTGTCATTTGGATGTCAAAGAGAAAAAAACGTACAAGAAATTATAGACATAACGACATGAAAAAAATGAGATGAGACCTCATGTTAGTTTTTTCAAAAACTCCTATGAAATAGGCATTCCATATGAATTTCAAAGAAAATCTAGGATTCCTATTCTCGTGTTCCAAATTGCACCAAAGGATTTTTTTTCCTATAGAGGTAGTACTACTGGTACTATTCTCCAAAATTCTATGGTTTTCCTTTGTTCCAAATAGGGCATAGAAAAACCCTATTTTGTCGATTTTCATCTTCCGTAGTCTCCAACATGAATACAGCGTCGTTGTCTCCTGCTTTGGTGCACAGTCCGATAGGTGCGAGAAAGAAGCATCTCACCAAGAGATGTACCGAGTGATTGGATTGCAGACCTAGCAATGCGGTGCACCGGCTTGACGTGTTACACCACGATTCCTCTTGGATTTAGTTGGACAAAGAAGGCAAAGGCCGGACTGTCCTACCGAACATGTTCTTTTGAAACAGCAAGATCGTCTTGGGGGTATGTTGGACGATAAGTTTGATCGAAAATACGATGCATTGTCGGGTTTGTGGATTTTTTGAGGCCCCTATTGGTCCGGCCCGCACATGACGTACGTCTACTGGCGCCATTCTTTTTCTTCAAAGGACGTTGGGTGTATCTCTCTCTTCTTCTTCTCCGTGTATCGGAAGAAATTCTAGGATCAGACCGGACAACAACTTTATCGTCGTTGTATTTTTTTGAAGATGTTGCTTGCTACGCGAGGATTGAGAGGCATATGAGTGTGGTAGAAATTATGTGGAGGACGCAGCGGTGATGGATCATTAGCACTTTCATCAATCTGGCGAGGTCGGCATTAGTTTCTCCTTCTTTCTCTTGGCTTTCCTCTTGGTCTTAATTGTGTTGTCTATCCCACGTCAGTTTTAGTCACATCCGCCGATAAGAAGAAAAAAAATCCGAGAGTACATCTTTTGTGTCGTAATGTTCATTTTCTCCATCGTATACCGCAGGTCTATATCTGGGACAAATGCACCGGCAATACTGTACCAACAATAAAAAGGCACAGCACTCCAAGAAGGAGATTTGCTCGTGATGGTCAAACTTGGCTCCCTATCGCTGTGAACAGCTAAACGCACCAATCAGGTTTTATGATGCTTGTAATGGTGCGAGTGGTTAACGCTCGCCGTCTCATGTTCTGTTGCTGATTAGTAGGATGTGCAATTCTGGTGTGGTACCGGTTTCAGTTTTATCCAAGAGGGGGATATCTTTGATCCCAGCATCTGTTCATATAAGCCTTGTCCTACAAAATGCAAAAAAAGTAAAAAGATACTCCGCCCGACCCATATTAGTTGACTTAGATTCATCTAGATACAAATGTATCTAGATACAAGTGCTGGGCGGAGCCGTGGTCTCTGGTCCAGTCTTCACCGCGTGGTGCGGTGCTTTTGGAGCCTGATAGGCGGGTTCTCCACCTCCCACTTTTGGTAGTCTAGCGGTGGTTGGCGGTGGCAGCGGATGGTGTTCGGCGACGACTTTGGTTGTCTGCGGAGTGGATGTCGGAGCGACGGTCCCGAGACGGCGGACGCGGCAAGGGGCACTGTGGGAGGAGGTGCCCAGGTGGGTTTCTTGCGGCAAGTGGTGGTGGCGGCCTTGCGCTGCACGGCGGGCATGGCTTCTTTGCCTTGGTGGATCGGCTTGGTCTGGTGATCTCCGCGCGAAAGCACTGCATCGACCTAGGTTGATGTCGGCGATGCCGGCGTCCGCGGACGTCGCTCCCCTCGTTGGAGGCATCGTTGATGAGCCCCTTCACCTCCCTCGTCGTTTCGGGTCACGGACTCTCCGGGTGAAAACCTGAGCTCCGGTTTTTGCCGGAGCGGGCATCGGCGACGCCACCGTCGTTCTCCCTCTTGGGGGCGATGCCTCTGGAGGTTTGGTGCTCCGCCAGGCACTTGTACTTGTTTTCTCTGGTTGTTGCTTCGTCAACTAGGAGTGTGCGCGGTCTCGGGATCGGTGTGGTTGCCAGCGCGGCGGCTTTGTTGTCGTTGTGCTGGTGTATGTCGGTGGTGCTACAAACCTAGTCGAGCTAGATTGCGTGGTCTCATCTTGGTTTTGCCGGTTTTTCCTGAAAACTGTGCCGTTTGGGGTATTTTTTGGTCCGGTTCCCCTTTTAACCGGATCCGTGTGTACATACGCCTGTCAGGTTTTGGCCGGTTTCCCTTCCAAATCGACCAATTATCTTGTTCTAATAGAAAATGCAGTGCTCCTGCTGGTTGCTTCCAATTTTTTTTTTACTACTAGATACATCCATATATAAACAACTTTGAGTTATCTAATATGAGTCGGAGGGAGTAATAAAAATTCATTAAATATGCATTTGCCAACTAAGCACAACAGAACTAGAGCTTGCAACTCGTGAAACACAAGTCACCATCAGCCATATTTGTCGAGCAAAGCCAGAGCTACCATCTTCAAGGGGCTGCACTTAAAAATTACTCAATAATATAACTGTCTCCACACGCTGCACTAAGCACCATGTACATATTCGGTGGGTGACGATGAAGATAAGTAGATAACCTGATATTTTTGTTTTTGTTAAAACTTAAAAATCAATACTGTCATGACAGTTCGACATAGCTCAAGATAAAAGCGCACACTCCCGCCCGGATCTGAACTACTCCCTCCGTTTGGAAATATAAGATGTTTTAGGTTTGTGAATGAGATGTATCTAGACATCTTTTAGTGTATAGATTCATTTGAACCTATACACTAAAATGTGTCTAGATACATCTCCTTCACAAAGCTAAAACATCTTATATTTCTAAACGGAGGGAGTATAAGTTGACTCAGGCAAGATTGGGGCACCAAAAGAAGAAATGTTGAATTGTCCGTCTATAACAACACATCTTGCTATCATTCCACCAAAGTTTGGCTAAATTATCCCATCCCACTCTAAATTTTCACAGGAATTTCTCGCCGAAACTAATATCATCATTCATCATGTACAAGTAATTTAACCGTAGACATACCGAACTTATGTGGTTTCCAACAGAACTCATCAGTAATCAGTTCCCGGACATTGAAGGTTTAAAGGAAATACTGGAAGTAATATTCGAAGGAACGTAAGAGAGGGCAGCACAAATCTTTAAAGCACACATTGTACTATTGTAACACCTCACGACTCCTAGGCCAGCAGTAGAGTTACTCTTGGCAACTCTCCAGAATTTTTAGACTAGATCCACGAACAAGCACAAATCTTTCCAGCACACTTTGTCTTCACTCATACACATCACGGAAAACTTTAGGTCACTCATCCAAATATTGCTCCCAAGCACGCTTAACCGGTAGATTTTATGGAGATAAGCTTCCAAAAAAGAAGATGCGTCTATCCCGTTAAGCTCTAGGCCATGATGTCACAACTATATTGTACAGTGAATGATACTGCTCATAGAGCAGACCATCCCCAAACCATGTATCCTCCCAAAAGCTAAAATATTCATTTTCACCCTCATCACCGCATGGACCCTTTACAGAAAGACATATCGGTGGATTAACAGTGACATGGGACAAAGTTTGTGAATGGACCAATTTCATAACAAACTTAACCGCCAAACAGTCAAACTTTCATCAATATAAATCACCAGAAGAATTGCACAAGAGACCCCAACTCCAAGTCATTTCCTTGTGGACTTCCAGTCTAGTCAATACAAAGCATTGCTTCCATGAGTAGGGAATCTCAAATTACAATAAACTGACTTGAAAGTAACTATAAGGGTCAAACATTCTTATATTTATATCTCATGGCGCAACCAATGTAAACCAGCAAATTTACAAAGCTGATCCCCGAAATCAACCAAAAGAACCGGTCAAGATGGCCTTCGTTCAAGTTATCAGGGATCCATCCAGGATCTCCTCCTTGAGTTGTAAGGTATGACACCAATGTCAATAAGATTGAGCTTAAGTAGCTTCCTGCTGCGACAGTAATGAGTGCAAATGCAGCACATAAACTCCTCATGGCATCTGGTGCCTGGTCGTAGAAGAACTCCAGTTGACCTATAGCAGTGAAAACCTCGGCAGCACCCGCACAAAAATATTGTGGTATTTGCCAAAGAATGCTCATGGGAACAGGAACATTCTCATGGATAAGTCCTTCAGACCTGGCAATCTCTAAGCGCTTCACCTCAACAAGAGCTGCACATGCCGTTGTCATAATGGACATGATCAATCCAATGCCCATCCGCTGTAGATCAGAGAAACCTTTTTCCCTTCCAGTGAATTTTCTAGCTATGGGTATGAGAACACGGTCATAAAATGGAATCCAGATCATGACACTGATTACGTCGAAACTTAAGAGGGACGCGGGAGGAATATTGAAAGATCCAACCCGTTTGTCAAGAACCATTCCCTGCTCTACGAAGATGGAATTCTGAGCAAACACCGCACTGAATATGATAGTAGTCGCCCAAACTGGGAACATTCTTATTAGGATCTTCAATTCTTCCACCTGGGTGACGGTGCAAAGCTTATATGGGTTTGCAAAAGGGTCACTCTTGGCATCAGCAGCTGAGATGATGGCAGCCTTGTCAAGGAATCTATACAAACGGGAGATAGATGAAATTTTGTAAGTCATACAACAAAGAATTAAGAAATAATACGCTGTGAGAAAGGTGGGCATCGCATCTAAAACGCAAGTCAATCATTATCCTGATTTTTTTATCAGACTGATCGTCGCCACAGCAGTAAAACCCCTTATAAAATAATTATGGTTATATGCATTCATGATGCAGAGGCCAAGGGTAAAAGAGATTCTATTTTCTAGAAAGTAAAACTTATTATGCTCCTATGATATTGTGTACCAACTACCTAGTACGCACTATGAACTAATGCCATACATATTGACATGTCTGCCCCTATCCATATTCCTTTTGTTGCTTTAGGTATTCATTTTCCACAAAGCTCGGACTGAAACCTTACTAAAGGTTGTGTCACACATAAGTTTCTACATTAGTACTGAAAATAACTCTTTGTTGTTCTATAAATACGTCGACATATGAAACTAAAAGCAAGGCAAAGATGCAGGAAGATAATTACTCAAGTTCACTTGTGTGCTCCAGCTTCCGGCTTCCCTCTATTGCTGAATTTTGACCATCAACTTCATATAGAAGAGAAGCATCATGTGGCACTTCTACATGCCATTTACGGATTGCGGCGACAATGACCTGGCACACTCTTGTAAGTGGACTCCCACCAGGTTTCTGAAATCTATACATATTAGAGGCTGAAAAGAAGCTTGCAATAGCCAATGCCATAAATACCGTAGGAATGGCGAATCCAATTCCCCAACCTGAGTTATCTTGTATCCAAACAATAACAGTGCCTGATATTAAAGCACCGGTGTTTATACAGAAATAGAACCAGTTGAAGAAGGAACCCTGCTTTACTCTCTCTGTTGGATCACTGTCATCAAATTGATCAGCTCCAAAGGAGGATACACAAGGTTTAATGCCTCCAGTCCCTAGGGCAATCATATAGAGACCTAGGAAAAATGAGCCATTCTGAAGTAAGCTTGCTTCTGGACAAACAGATCCTAAACATGAAGGTGGTTGAAGTGCTGGAAGTGATGCTGAAAGCGTTAAAACAGCCAGACCCTACAGTAAAAAAGATGACACACGATTAAAATGGATGATTCAATATATTGAGATGAATGAAGTTTTGGTCCGTTAAAGCCCAAGCGAATCTAACAACACCCACATTGCATTCAGAATTTTAAGTACACACATTTTTTTTGAAAGGAAAGCGGTGGGGGAAACCCCCACAGCGAGTTTGATTTTTAAATAATAAGAACCCAATTTCGCATCCGTGAGGACTTGAACCTGGGCGGCTGGGTCGTACATCCACTCCCCTACCCTAGTGAGCTAGGCTCACTTATTTTAAGTACACATATATTACCAAGTAGAACGTGCAGCATTATTTTTTATGCCACAATGGAGCATATGGAAAAAAGGAGGTATATGGGTCACTTCATCTTGTACTTACAATGAAATAAGCTGATGAGAAAATAGCAATAGTCCAGTACTTTCCCCAATATGAATCTGCTAAGATGGCTCCAATGAGGGGAGTCAGATAGCATGTCCCCGACCAAGTGGTAACATTTCTTGCAGCTTCAAGATTGCCTTGATGAAGCTTTACTTTCAGATAAGTGACTAGGTTGTTTGCAATTCCATAGTAGGCCAGACGCTCACAACACTCAGTCCCTATCAACAGACTAACATCATTAGAACGTTCCAAACCTCATTGCTGAATACACAAAATATACACAAGAGTCTCCAAAATGACCGATCATATTTTGGCTAGCTATTTTTTTAATACCATATAGCTGTAACTAAAGGATCATATAACTGTTATTTGGAATTCAAGAAGCTGTCATACTATTATCACTAACAGTTTTTTTGAAGGGGATTATCATTAACAATAATAGGTAGTAACCAATACATAAATGTCTAATCGTTCCTAAATGCATTAATGGATGTGCGTATTAGGGAAAATAGATCACTAGTACAATTATTTGTTATGAGAAAAAAAGGAGTTTCTTCAGTAAACACTCATGTCACTCTGCCAAACAGTGAATAAAGTTGGGATTCAATCTAATTTTTCTTGAAAACTTGTGATAAAATAGAATTATGGTCACTGCTAGCTAGGTTGGATCAAACTGCCCAAACTGTGTATGAACACCCTATATGTTACCTAGGATGAAGAAGCATGCTCGCCAATTGCCCGTGGTGCGCCTTGTTACAGGACGCCCTTTGATATCAACTGACCCATCACCTGTGTAAAGACTTGCATCCTGCTAAGAAATAGCAATCACTTAGACTCAGTCTTAAAAACCTAAGGACACACTGAATAAGAATTTCCAAGTTGTATCAATTAATTTTCCTAACATGGGCATATAAAAGGGATTATGTAGTAATTTGGTACAAAATTCCTCTTAGAATCCTGAACTCCATGTGAGGCCTAAAGATTACGACTCCCTGTGATCTGATTTAATTGTCGCAGATTAAGGTGCCTAAACCTGCAACAATTAAATTGGATCAGAGGTTGTACTACACATTAGAGAAATGTGTTGCACCTGAGTCAATTTTTTCCTCGAACACACACTTTGGTGCGTGTCTTTGTATATTATAAGAAACTAGAGCTTGCTAGTCTCTTTTCCTATACATCTGGTTGCCGTGCCTGAGAGCACATCGTTGCGTTAGGAGATGGAAAATTGACTCGCTATCCTGATAACATAGTGCACAAACTGTCAAGATCAGACAGGCCATGGCGCAAGCGACGTTGAAAAATCTTGCGTTTGAGAGGTTCCCAGAATTCCGAGATAGATTTCCAATACGTGAATCAAATTTTCAACATCACTGAAGCAAGAACTCAGGAGATAGCTTCCATTCATCATCTTGCTGTCTTCAATTTCTTTTTTTGAGAATGTGCTGACCCCAGAGGCCAAGAAGATGAAGGATTTATCAACTTAATCTTCTATTTCAGTAAAACAGAAGAGGATCACTAGCATGTGACCACTAGCTACATAGGAGAAAAGTTTAAGCTCTACAGGATAGAACTAACTAGGACGAAATACAGTCTGTGCAATGGAAGTTCAGAAAAGGAAAAAAAAGGAAAACGGTAAGATTTACCAGGGAAGGAAGAAGGAGCGGAAGATGATCCACGTCCTCTCGGACCCTTAATATTCTCTCTTCTGCTGCGTCCATGGAGGATCTCCGTCGCGGAGATCGAATCTGCAAAGAGCAATCAGGAAACTGGGTGGGTTGGGTTTGACCGCTGAGTCCTCCTTGACTCTGAATGCTTAATTTGGTCTTTTTGCAGGCAGGTCCTATAATTCTTCTCTTATTTACTTATCACATTAGTGGGTGCAGAACTCCCCTTCTTCGTTGCTTAATTAATCCATTTTTAGCTTTCATGACTAAATTTGATGTGCAGTTGTGCAGCAGATGTTCACGCGAGGTGATTGAAACATCAAGCTGCCATTAGCTGCTACGCCTTGCAGTGTATCTGCTCAGTTGAAAGATTAAATTGTGTGCAAATTTGCTTTCCACTCTCAACATATCTTGTAAATATCAACATTATTTACAGCTGCTGGTTTGCAAGAAATGATAAAACAGCAACAACGACAAAAATTATACTTTATAATGTTGGATTTGGTTGAGGAGCTTCTCAATTTCTCAACTGTAGTGTTAGTTCTTGCCTGCACATGCAACACATAGTCTTCAGTAGAATAGTGCTTTTTGGCTACTTTTGAACAGGAAAAAATTGAAATGCGCCTTGTATAATTCTGGTGGTATCCATTTTCATACAAAACCCAACCACCAAATTATCAAAGAAATTGTCTAAAATTCATCACCAAGAATAGCAAAGGAAACCAAACCCTTTTTTTTTCTTCTCGAAGGCATCGTGATATGTCTTACAGTTTAGTATATACAATGCACCGCTTCCATGAAATTACAAGAACTGATTCCACAGTAGATATAACCATCACACATTCTTGTACCTGTATCTGGCTGCGCAGACAATGTAAACCAGCAAATTAACAAAGCTGATCCCGGCAATTAACCAATAAAACCGGTCAAGATGGCCTTCATTCAGGTTATCCGGGATCCATCCAGGATCTCCCCCTTGGGTTGTAACATATGACACCAAGGTCAATATGATTGAGCTTAAATAGCTCCCCGCTGAGACCGTAACGAGCGCAAATGCAGCACATAAACTCCTCATGGCATCTGGGGCCTGATCATAGAAGAACTCAAGTTGACCAATATTAGTGAAAACCTCGGCAGCGCCAACAAAGAAATATTGTGGTATCTGCCAAAGAATGCTCATTGGAACTGCGACCTTTTCATGGGTAAGACCTTCAGACATGGCAATCTCTAGGCGCTTCATCTCAACAAGAGCTGCAAATATCATCGCAATAATGGACAGGACTAGTCCAATGCCAATCCTCTGTAGCTCAGAGAAACCCTTTTCCCTTCCAGTGAACTTTCTAGCTACAGGTATGACAACACGGTCATATAGTGGAACCCATATAATGACACTGATTACATCAAAAGTCGAGAGGGACGCAGGAGGAACATTGAAAGACCCAACCCGCTTGTCAAGAACCATTCCCTGCTCTATGAACATGGAAGAGTTCTGAGCGTACACCGCATTGAATATGATTGTAGTTGCAAAAACCGGGAACATTCTTACTAGGATCTTTAGTTCTTCCACCTGGGTGACTGTGCATAGCCTCCATGTGCTTGTCAAAAGGTCACTCTTGGCATCAGCAGATGATATGATGGCAGCCTTGTCAAGGAATCTATAGAAAAGGAAGGTAGATTAAATGTTGTAATAGTCGTATGACAAAGGAGTTGAGAGGAAAGCTAGCTACAGAAAAAAATATTGAGAAAAATGTGAGTATCATACAAAAAGTGGCAGTCCAGCCCTATCCTGAAATTATAGTTATACTTTTTTTTTTGAACCACGCAGGAGTGCTGCATGTATATATTAAGGTGAGAGGAAAGCCATAAGAATGGCTGAGTACATGAGACAATACAAGACAGAGGGGGTGCACCACGACCCAAAACAAAGGCGACCAAAAGAACAGAAAAACTCACGGACACACAGGAAAGGAAAAACAAAAAGAAAACCCCCTAACTACCTTATCCTGACGGCAAGGTAAATCTGCCCTTGCTAGAACCTACGCATAATATAGCATCTGATTTGATCTGATCAATGATCCTCTGTTGAGAAGTCTGAGAAAGACTCATCAACATGTGTTGAGATATATTTAATCTGCAGACATCAGATGAGATCGATCACTATCGATACCAGTAGCCATAACTGTGTTCCCAGTACCCACAGGAATTACTGCTATGCATATAGCATGGTGTCCTGGCTCTGTCCGCTCTACTTCAGTTGTACAAAGGTATTTACTTTCTCCCAATATCAAGCTCAAACCATAATGAAGGTTGTGTCACAGTTCAATGTCTTCACTAGTCCTGCAAATAACTTCCTTCTTTCTACAAATACATCCACATATCACAAAAAAAAGTAAGGCAATGATGTAGCTTAAGGAAGATAATTACTCAAGTTCGCTTGTGTGTTCCAACTTCCGGCTTCCCTCTATTGCTGAATGTTGACCATCGACTTCATATAGAAGAGAAGCATCATGCGGAACTTCGACATGCCACTTACGGAATGCTGCAACTACAACCTGGCACACTCTTGTAAGTGGGCTCCCACCAGGTTTCTGAAATCTATACCTATTTGAGGCTGCAAAGAAGCTTGCGATCGCCAATGCCATAAATATAGTAGGAATCGCAAACCCTATTCCCCAACCTGAGTTATCTTGTATCCAAACAATAACAGTGCCTGATATGAATGAACCGATATTTATGGAGAAATAGAACCAATTGAAGAAGGAACCCTGCTTAACTCTCTCTGTTGGATCACTGTCATCAAATTGATCAGCTCCAAAGGATGACACACATGGTTTAATGCCTCCAGTCCCTAGGGCAATCATATATAGACCTAGGAAAAATGAGCCATTCTGTAGCAAGCTTGCTTCTGGACAAACAGATCCTAAGCATGACGGTGGTTGAAGTGCTGGAAGTGATGCTGAAAGCGTTAAAACGGCCAGACCCTTCAGTAAAAAGTAATACACGATTAAAATGGTTGCTAAATACATTAAGATGCACGCATCGATAGTTCATAAAAATCAAACTTTATATAACAAGATCAACATGTTTTTCAGCATATTAACTTAAAATGAAAGACCTGTTGGATTCTTATCTTGAAGTACTCAGAAGTTACCAAGTAGAATGTGCAACATTGTTTTCTATGCCTGGATGAAGCATTATGGAACAACTTAGATAGAAAAAAAAAGTTGGTTGAAATTATCTTGTACTTACAACAAAATAAATTGATGAGAAAACAGCAATAGTCCAGTACTTTCCCCAATAAGAATCTGCTAAGACGGCTCCAATAAGGGGAGTCAGATAGCATGTCCCTTGCCAAGTGGTGACATTTCTTGCAGCTTCAAGATTGCCTTGATGAAGCTTTATTTTAAGATATGTGACCAGATTTTTTGCAATTCCGTAGTACGCCAGACGCTCACAACACTCATTCCCTGTCAGTAGATTAGCATTACTAGAGTTTGCCAAACCTAATATACAAAATATGCACAGAGTTGCAAAATTATTTTGCGCCATATGTCCTATAGTCTTTACTCTTTAGACTAATTACAATTTTTTATTTCATTTACCTCCAAATAAAAGATGGGATTCTTGTAACTGTAATTTGAAGAAACTGGCATACTATACTAATAGGCAGCACCCAATGGGTTAAATGTTTAACCCTTAGTCAAAATGCAGTGAGGGATGTGCTTACTAAGGAAAACAGCTCACTACTACAATAATTATCTGTTATGAGAAAACAAGGAATTTCTTCAGTAAACACTTCGCCAAACTTTGGTGCGATGCACCATTCAACATGGGTTTTACCAAACCGTGTAAAATCAGCATAGAGAAGCAATTTGGCATTCAATTTAATATTTCTTGAGAACTTGTGAAAGCATACAACTATGGCCAGTGCTAGCCGGATTGGAACAAACGGCCAAACCGTGTATGAACAACGCTATATGTTACCTAGGATGAAGAAGCATGCTCGCCAATCCCCTGTGGTGCGCCTTGTAGCAGGACGCCCTTTGATGTCAACAGACCCATCACCTGTGTAAATACTCGCATCCTGCTAAGAAATAGCAGCACTCAGGCTCAGTCTTACGTCTTTACCACCTAAGGAGTAAGGATGAAAGCGTACTTTGAGAGGCCGGGGGGCAGGGAAAAGAGTCGAGTCGATCGACCGGGAGAAGCAAAACCTTTAATTTTCCTAACTATGGAAAAATAGAAGGGATTACGTAGTAATTTGGTACAAAATTTCCTTGATAATCCTTGATTCCAAATGAGGCCAACAGATTACTACTGCACATTAAAAAAACTGTTGTGCATCAATCAAAATTTCAACATCACCGAAGCAAGGACACGGGAGACTCTCATCTTACTGTCTGCAGTTTCAGTTTGGACTTTGAATCCAATAGAATGGAGGATTTACCAAATTACTAGGATGAACTGTAGGAAATTTAAAGTCTACACGCTAGAACTAACTAGGATGAACTGTAGTCTGACCAATGGAAATTCAGAAAAGAAGAAGAATAAAAAAACAGTAAATTTGACAAGGGATGGAAGAAGGAGCGGCTGATGATTCCCAACCTCTTGGACCAGTAATCCCCTCTCTTCTGCTGCGTCCATGGAGGTCCTCCGTCGCGGAGACCGAACCAGCAGGAGCTAGTCAAGGAACTGGATAGACGGCAGTACTGTAGTGGGCTGGGTTTGACCACTGAGTACTAAGCGCTGAATATCCTGATTCGTGAGCGGAGCTTTTTTGCACTCAGGTCCCATAACCCTTCTCTTATTTATTTATCATCACAGCAAGGGGCGTGCGGACTCAGCCGCAGGTGGTGCTGTGGTGGCCGGCGGCGAAGGTCAGTGCAGGTGCAGCAACGCGTTATCACCTACCCGGCGCCGGAGACCTCGGGTGGCTGTATCCGAATCGGAGAAGTTGGTGAGATCCATCACCTCGACACCGCATTCGCTAGATCCACGGGGACTGTGGGATCAAAATCATCGAAGGAATAGACAGCGCGGTGGGCGCCTCCTTTTTTTTTTCGAGGGGTCTACCGCGGACGTAACGCCGGCCTGAACCATTTCCATTAAAAGAACCAAAGGGTAACCAGGTTACAAAACTTGAGAAAGAAAAAAAACTAGCTACTAGTGAGACTATAATCTAAAAGAAAGGTAGAGAAAGTAGAAAAAGAAGCTAGGCGTGTACTGTACAGGAGACTAAGTAGTAGTATGTAAGTGAGCAAACATGGTTGCCCAGTCACGCATTAGCGCTTTTTGTTCAGACTTTACACATTTATGGGACCAGAGAAAAAGGTCATCCGCACACCTGCGGAAAACGATAGGAATCGGCTCCACCTCTTGTCTGAAAATTCTTGCGTTTCGACGTTTCCAGACATTCCAAAGTGCACTCGTGATCACCGTTGATCGAACCTTGCACATAGGGACTCCCTCCCAAAGGTCTTTAATCGAGATACAAGCATTAACATCATCATGTATTGCCGATAGAGCTGACCAAAATTGGGAAATCGCGGGGCAGTGCAGGAGAAGGTGCGCCGAGGTCTCAACAGAGTGGCAGAATGGACATGCGTCAGAAGTGGCCATGCCGTGTCTGAACCGGCGCTCATTTGTGAACAGCCGTCCACGATCCGCCAGCCATAGGAAAAAACGGCACCGAGACGCCGCGAAGTTCTTCCAAGTCGCAGTTGCAAAGGAAACCACCTGTAAATGTTCAAACGCAGCCGAGTACGCAATCTTAGTGGTTAGATGCCTGCTACCGAGACGATCCAGTCTAACGTCCGATACCGAGGAGTCCAAGCTAACTGATTCTAGAAGTGATCGCAAGGCCAACAGCTCCGAAGAGGCAGCATTAGAAAGACGAGGCTGGGTGTGCAAGGTTAAAGTTCCAGAGGAGCAAGTATGAGAGACTGAACAATTCTTTTTAATGACGTGGGAATACAAAGCAGGGAACCAATGGTCTAGGGTGCGGTCTTCAATCCAAAGATCATGCCAGAAGGAGGTTAAGGTCCCCGAGCCAACAACCACGGAAGTAATGCAATGGAATTTGGGCAAGCAAGAAAGCAGGTCCTTCCAAATGATTGAGTCACAATGGTGTGGATCCCCTAGGTCACGGTTTGGGGACCAACCGTGGGATTGCCTGAACCATTGTGTCCAGGGAGTATCGACGTCAGAGTGAAGCGTAGTGAGAAACTTCATAAGTAGAGCCTTGTTATGGATCGCAGGCATCGAAAACCTAATCCCCCTTGCATCGTTGGTGCGCAAACCTCCTCCCAAGCGACGCGGCACTGTCCACCATGGACGTGGTCCTCCCCGGCCCAGAAGAAAGCTCTACAATGCTTGTTGAATTCTTGAATTGTGCCAGTTGGAACCAGAACGGCCGATAGAAGGTGAGAAGCCATGGCTTGGAGGGAGGCTTTTACTAAGATAGCTCTAGCACTAATCGGAAGCGCCTTGCCAATCCATCCTCGAAGTCTGCGCCTCAAATTTTCTATGTAAGGGTGGAAGGCACTCAGGCGAAGCTTGTGAGTGGACAAAGGAAGACCAAGGTAAGTTTGAGGGAAAGAAGCAATAGGGCAACCCAGAGGCAAAGCGAGGGAATAGTCATCCGACTGGTCTACATGGATAGGGGCAAACATGCTTTTATGGAAGTTTATCTGAAGGCCAATGGCCTCAGAGAAAGCATCCAGGACAGCTTTGAGGTTAGAAATGCAATCGTTAGAAGCGCGTAGGATGATGATGGTGTCATCGGCATATTGGAGGACCGGGCAAGGAAGGTGATCAACTAGAGGGTGCAGAAGTAGGTCGTCGAGGGAAGCACGGTGCAAAAGCAACCTGAGGACATCTACAACGATGTTGAAAAGGTAGGGGGATAGGGGGTCTCCTTGGCGAAGGCCCCTGCGACATTGAATCCACCTGCCTGGCCTAGCATTCAAGAGAACAGCAGATTGGCTAGAGGAGTTTAGGTTCCTAATCCAACTACACCAAAGGGGGGGAATACTTTTGCAATAAGGATCGATTCAATGGCATCCCAATTTAAGGAGTCAAAAGCTTTATGGAAGTCCAACTTCAGGACAATAGCCGGAGCCTTACGCTTGTAGCAAGTTTGGACCAGGTCTGTCGCGTAAATGAAGTTTTCGGCGGCCGACCGGCCTTTTATGAAGCCAGTTTGATCTTGGCTGAGGAGTTGCGGAATCAAAGGTTTAAGTCTGTTGGTTATGCATTTAGAGCCTAATTTTACATAACAATTTTGAAGAGAGATAGGTCTAAAGTGACTAGGGCAAGTTGCACCAGGGTGTTTAGGAATTAGGACGATGTAGGAACGATTTAGACGCCGAAGTTCGTCATGAGAGTTGCAAATGCTATTAATAAGGGAACAAGTATCGTTTTTAACCAAGTCCCAATTTTCTTTATAGAAAGCTGGTCCGAACCCATCTGGTCCCGGGCTAGAATTACAGTCCATGTCCCAAAGAGCTTTTTTGATTTCTTCCAAAGTGAAGGGCACAGTTAGAGCATCGGCGTCAGACGCCGACAGACTAGGGGACGTAATCAGATGGTTCAGGTCAAAGGAGAAGGAAATCGGTCTAGACGTGCCGATCAGGTTCTTGAAAAAATTGTGAAGCACGGCATGCATGGCATCGTGGGAAGATACAGATAAGCCGTTGTCCTCTAGGACTTTTATCTGATTCTTTTGCAACCTGACAGTAGCACATAAGTGGAAGAAAGCTGAATTTTCGTCCCCCAGCACACATTGCTTAATTTTGGCCCGTTGCCTCCAATATTTAGCTCTTGCGTTGTTTAAAAGGTGAAGGGATTGCTTTACTAGGATTCTAAGGTGAAACTCAAGAGTGGATAACAGACGCATTTCTTCGATTAAATCCAGAAGTTTAATGACAGTCTCGCAGTTGTGGGCAAGGGTAAGTGGTGATCTTGCTTGTTTGTTCCATATCTTAGCGGCTGCCCTAATGCGTTTTAGCCTAAGCGAGAACATCCCCGCAATGCCCAACCTCTGATGGGAATCGCCAAGACTAGTCCACGATCTATGCACTATGTCTTTGAAAGCCGGGATAGAAAGAATATGGTTGTTTAGACGAAAAACCGCTGGATTAGGAACATTTGAAGTGGCGGAAAGGCACAACGGTATATGGTCAGAAACAGCTCTAGTGCTAGAGGAAAGGGAGGAGTTCGGGAATGTTAAATTCCAATCAATAGACACGAAAGCTCTATCAAGGCGGCAAAGAGTTGGGACCGAACGATTGTTAGACCAAGTGAACATTCTATCTAAAAACGGGATTTCCTGAAGATGCAGAAGGTCGATTGATTTTTGAAAAGCGGCTGTCTCCGTTGCATTAAAATTTGAATTTGATCTTTCGAAGGGAAGAAGGATCATGTTAAAATCGCCAAGAATCAGGCCCTTGGCTAATTCGTGGGCGCCTCCTTGAGCTTGAACGCGTGGCGGTGTGGGTGCCGAGGACGGCCATGGCGGCGCATAGTGGTGAGGCGAGAGTTTTGGGCGCTCGGTGGTGGGGGTGAGGACGCAGACCTCGACGGCAGAACCAGAGCGACGGCCATGGGGCAGTAGAATGGACAAAATGACGAAGATACCACGTTTGGGAAAGTCTTGGGTCTCAGTACCACACTTTTGCGCGGGTTTGAAAACTAGTTTGTGATAGAAAATATTGATTTTGTAATTAACGAAAACCGTTTTCTGGCTACGGGGCTATCGGGTTTACGTGGCAAAATCAGACTAATGTTTTTGCAATTTGGGGCTTTTTCGTAAAATTTTGGTGGGCTAATTCTTTAAAAGGGAAAAAAAACCTCGCCGTCGCAACTCCATCGCCAGTGGCTCCCTCTGCCTAATGAGGAAGCAGGGCTCACTTGCTCGTCCCCCGCCGGTCGGAGCTGCAATAGGATGGGTGGAAGCCGGAGAGGGGCACAACCTAGTGGAGGGGAGAGGGCTGCAGCTTGGGGGAGACGTCATCGGAGCAGCGAAGGTCATCACGCCGAAGTGGGAGCAGGCAGAGCGGGGCCGACAAAGGAAGGCGAGGTCCGGGCAGAGGCGACCCCCGCGCATAGGGGATCGAGACAGACGGGCACTAGGGTGTGGCCAGGTCGAGGTGGAGCCACGCGGGGATGCAGGAGAGGCCACGGCCGGCGGTGCTGGAGCCGGCATCCAGGTGGGGTAAGCGATGAGGCGAAGATTGGAGGAGGGGCCATGTGTGGCTATGGCAATCCAGGAGGAGCTATGCGGCGACCGGTGATGGATGCGATGCGATGCGCGCCGATAAGGTGGGTGGGATGCGACGCGACTACGGGCGAGGCGGTGGGATGCGACGCGACGGCCGTCGGTGGCCAGACATTTTAAAAAAGCCTAAAATTAACTAGTGTCTTATTTGACAGTTCCCCTCGTGTCATGTAGAACTGTTAGAAAACGGTTTAAGCAGAGCAAATCACACAATCAGTGCTACGTGTCACATTCTTGCCTTAAATATGTCAACTCACACAAAACTGATAACTAAGTGTAAGACTGAACCCAAATGTGATAGTTTTGTATTATTTTCTCATGTAGAATGCGATGGAAACTTTTTTTAGGGAAATGCAATGGAAATATATGGAACTAGTTGGAGGGGATTTCTTTCACGATGTGGGTAATGTTTTTCTTAGTGGCATCAATCAAACTGCTTCGAGAGCGTTAGAGCATTTCCATCCGCCTCCACCAACAATACCGCCACATCGTACGGATGGAGGCGTCGACGCTTGTTCGCATTCGAGATGTCACTCTCAGTCGCATCCACTATTGGATATATGCACAATAGGCAATAATAAAGTGGTTATTATTATTATATCTTTGTGTTTATGATAAATGTTTACATTTCATACTATAATTGTATTAACAGAAACCATTAATACCTGTGTGTTTTGTAAACATAAAAGAGTCCCTAGTAAGCCTCTTGTTAAGCTAGCTTGTTGATTAATAGATGATCATGTTTTCCTGATCATGGACATTGGATGTTATTAATAACAAGGTCATATCATTAGGAGAATGATGTGATGGACACACACCCGTAGTAAGCATAGCATAAGATCAAGTCATTAAGTTCGTTTTGCTACAAGCTTTTAGATGCATAGTAACCTAATCCTTCGACCATGAGATCATGTTAATCACATTCACCGGATGAATACTTTGATGACATCAAACACCACTTTTGTAACTGCGTGGTTATAAAGGTGGCATTGGGTATTATGAAAGTATGTGTTGAAGCGCATGGATCAAGAGTGTGATTTGTCCATCCATATGACAGATAGATATACCCTGGGCCCTCTCAGTAGAATGTCATCCAATTTGCTTCCAAGCATGTGACTCGGTAATAAGGGATGTCATATCATCGGAGCAAAGCATTAACACTCCATGAACACATGTGATCCTCACACCACCGCCATTAAGGTGCTCCTTTTAATAGAGCACTGGTTGTTCCAATTATTGTCACTTTGGGGCCTTTGGATCCGGACAATGCTATGTGTACACAACTTGCAGATAAGATCACAAACAATACTATCATAATGATTCAATAATAAGTTCAGATCTGAGATCATGGCACTTGGGCCCTAGTGACAAGAATTAAGCACAACAAGTTGCAACAAAGTCAAATAGCACAAGAGATACTAGGCAATATGCCCTAACAATCTTATTCGATTACATGATAGAACTCATCTAATTCCTACCATCCCCAAGCCTACAACGGGGGATTAGTCACTCATGGATGAGGGAAACATCGGTGGTTGATGGAGATGCGTTGGTGATGACGATGGAGATGATCCTCTCCAAATTCCGCGTCCTGGCAGGGTGCTAGAACGGAGTTTCTGGATCCGAATCTTGGTTTCTGGTGGCGGCGACGGAGTGGAACTCTTTCTGAAAAACTATCGACCCCCCCTGAGTTTTTAGGTCAGAAGGCAACTTATAGGCGCGGAGGGAGGCCGAGGAGCTGCCTGGGGTGGCTAGACCTCCCCCAGGCGCGGGGTCAAGTGGGCCCGCGCCAGGGGTTCTCCCCTTCTAGCTCCGTGGATCTTCTGGTGAGAAATAGTTTTTGGCATATTTTTCGGGATTTTTCCTGATAGTTCATTTTCTGCACAAAAACAAGACACCAAGGTAATTCTGCTAAAAACATTGTCAGTCCGTGTTAGTTGTATCCAAATCACACAAGTTTTAGAGAAGACACAATAGCAAAGTGTTCGAGAAAGTAGATACGTTTTGGACGTATCAGCCCTCTCAGTGGAATGCCATCCAATTGGCTTGCAAGCATGTGACTAGGTCACAAGTTATGTCATATCACGGAACGAGTAAATAGTACTTATTGGTAATGAGGTTGAACTAGGTATGGAGATACCGATGATCGAACCTTAGATAAGTAAAGTATCACGCGACAAAGGGAATCAGTATCGTATGTGAATGATTCATTCGATCATGAAGTTATCGTTGAATATGTAGGAGACATTATGGATCTCCAGATCCCGCTATTGGTTATTGACCGGAGAGGTGTCTCGATCATGTCTGCATAGTTCGCGAACCGTAGGGTGACACACTTAAAGTTCGATGTTGTTTAAGTAGATATGGAATATGAGTTAGAGACTGAATGTTGTTTGGAGTCTCGGATTAGATCTAGGACATCACCAGGAGATCCGGAATGGTCCGGAGAATAAGATTCATATAAGGAAAGTGGTTTTCCGAGGTTCGGAAAAGTTTTGGTGTTTTGACCGGATACTTCTAGAATGTTCTAGAGGAACCACCACCCCGGGAGGGGGTCACTTGGGATGTGGCATGCCCTAGGGGCCAGCCGCACCAAGCCCTAAAGGGCCAGCCGACCAACACTAGTAAAAGGGTGAAACCCTAGTTTGAATAGTCAAATCCTAGTTTGAAAAGTCAAACTCTAGTTTTGGTAAGAGGGAAGACTTGGAGGGAAAGTTCCCAACTCTTCCCCTTGGTGGCCGAGTTGGGGGGACACGGCTAGGGCTGGGAACACTTTTTCAGCCGCCCCCCACCTATATAAGAAGAGGTGGGGGTGCACCCCCCACCCCCCCACACACACACCCTTGTCCTTGGCGCCTAACTCTAGCCGCCGCCTCTTCTCTCTCATCCACCGCCCTGCTCTGGCTTAGGCGAAGCCCTGCAGAAATCTCTCCTCCACCACCACCACACCATCGTGTTGTTGGGATTCCGAGGATATCTACCACCTCCGCTGCCCTGCTGGAACCGGGAGAGAAAGGTCTTCATCGACTCCGTACGTTTGACCGAGTGCGGAAGCGCTGCCGGAACGAAGGGTCAGAAGGATCGTCTACGCGATCTTGAGATTGGCGAGTGATCAACTACATCAACCACGAGAATCTGATCTCGTTAAACGCTTTGGATATATAGGGGTTAGTTCTCTTCAATCTCGTTGCACCGATCTCGTGGATTAGATCTTGGCTTTTCCATATATTGGATCTTGGTTTTATGTATTCTTGCGATAGAAATTTTTTGTTTTCCATGCAACGAACCCAACAGTGGTATCAGAGTCGTGCCTATGCGTAGATCTATTGCACGACTAGAACATAATGTTTTTATGGGCATTGATGCTTTTTTGTCGCTTGATTTTTGTGTACTTTGCATCTTGCGGTATGGTGGGATGAAGCGGCACGGTCTAACCTTACATGTCATCGCACATGAGACTTGCTTCACGCTCAACATGCAACTTGCATTGCACAAGTGGCTTTGAGGGTGTCTGTCTCCCACCATAGTTAAGATTCAATTTACAATGGGCACTTGACAACACTTGTATCAACGTTGTGGTTCTTGTTCGTAGGTAAGAACAGTTCTTATTCGAAAGCCCCAAGCCATATAAAACATGCAAATAAAATTAGAGGCGTCTAACTTGTTTTTGCAGGGCATGTGATGTGATGTGATATGGATACGTTGTGATTGTGATTATGTTTGATGTATGCAATGATCCTTATTGTAACATGGCAACCGACAGGAGCCTGATGGTTGTCTTTAAATTCATTAAGACATGCGTGTATATTCATCATGTAAAAGCAGACACTAACGTTGATCTTGATGAGCCTAGTGGTATAAGATGATCCCTCTCACTAAATATCAAGTAATAAAGTGTTCATCCTTAATAGGCACCATTCTAAGACTCGTCGTTTCGAAGCATATCGTGATGATCGGGTGTGATAGATTCTACGTGTGCATACAATAGATGCAAGCCAGATTTGCACATGCGGATACTAACGTTAATCTTGACGAGCCTAGCATGCACAAACATGGTCTCGGAATATAGAATACCGAAAGGTAAAGCATGAGTCATATGGATGATATGATGAACATGTTGATTGTTCGCCTTTGAAGCTACATCATCTCTCATGATGATCGGACTTGGTGTAGTGGATTTGGTTCGTGTAGTCACCAAAATGACTCGAGGGATGTTGTTTTGAGTGGGAGTTCAAATAGTAATATGATTAAAGTTGAACACAATTTATCATAAATTAAATCAAAGTGAATTTGCATATTTTTTTGTAGTCATTGGCATCCGTTCACCGTCTTATACTTAGTTATAATTGAGATAATAGAACTATAGAATTCTGGATAGTTACTTTACAAACTGGTATCGTTTTGTTTTAAATGTCAATCTAAAGTTTAAAACTCATATTGCAATCTTTCAGCAAACTCTATTTACTCCATGAATTTTAATAATTAGTATTAAATCAAGAGTAACTATAGTGTTTGTATCTAAAGTATCATGTTTGCCTCCATGATTCTTGATATTCAAAAGATTGTTTTAATATCAAGGTTATCTAGGAGCTAAAAGAATTGTTTCAGAAACCATCATGTGTGGAAGATATTATGATATCTAAAACAATGTTTTGGTTGCAACATGATAGAGTATAATTTGGAAAAATTTATGTTCTCATATTTGATGAGAATTTGCGAAGGTTGGAGATGCTAGACATCCTAATCCTCCAAAAAGTTTTTGAAAGCAACTTTATACTCGCGATTCACTTTTATAAGCTATAGTAGCTAGATCATGAAATTTGCCATGATAAGGATGAATAGAAGATGTAGGTAAAATGTTTACTACACTAAAAGATTACTAAAGAATGGATTTTGAAAGAACGCCAAACATTTGATGATGTTGATCTACTCCAAAGTGCAAGTCCAAAGGTATTAGTATTTAACTATACACGCTTTGGACTATGTGTTATGTGTATGGCACCACTATTGATGTAGATAGATTCTTTTAAAAGGGAAAGAAAATGCTAAAAGAGAATCTCGGAAATATTTGGCAGAAAAAGAAAAGATTAGAAATTGTCCAACTTAGGTATATAAATGATATACATGTTATGGTTGTATTCTTTGCTTGTTAAACAATGTGGTTCTTGGGTATTGGATACCGAATTGGTTGGTGTGAAATGTCATGCAGGACAACACAATTCATGAACTGCAATAGCCTTAGTAACCAGCAAGAGAATATGTAATGATGTTCATAAAAAACAAAAAAAGTGTTGTTGTGTTTCTCGTTGACATCAAAGCTTGCCTTCAAGATTTGTTTCAATAATTGTTATTATTAGGTATTATGAGAACAAAAGATTGTTCAAATAATTACCGTATTCCATATAAGATGGATGATTTACAAATATGGTTGGAGAAATCACATCCATAAAACTAAATGCTAAAAATATCGTAAGACAAATGATTAAAAGATCACTTATGAAGTGACATCACCGTTTAAATTATATTGGAAAGAAAACATCAAGAAAATTCATGCTGATGGAATTTTGGAGTCTTGATTTTGATCAAATGACGCTTGTGAGACTTTCCTGGGGATAAATAAAACTTCGTTCAAAGGCCAAAGAAGAATGAACGACTAACTTATTGGAATTTGTACATATTGATGTATGTAGTCCATTATATGTAGTCATGAGCGATGGATTTCAACTTCATATGCTTTCTCCAGAATTTTGAGTGAATACATGTGTATATTTACTTAATGAGGATGAAGTATGAAATATTTTAAAATGTCCAAAGACTTTCAAGATGAAGTGGAAAATCATTGTAACAAGAGAATAAAGAGTTTATGATTGGATCATAAAGGAAGATATTTAAGTTACAAGTTTAGCATAACACCTAAGATTTGAGGAATCGTTCCATGGATTTGCATTTCCCAAAACACCATATGAGTATGGAGTATTCGAGATATGTAATGAAATCTTGTTTGACATGGTGAAATCAAAGGTGCCAGTTATAAAATTGCTATAGTATTTTAAATATTAAAGCTCTAGTGACTACCGCTTTTACACTGAAAAAAGCTCCATCATGATGCGTTGAAATGATGCCATATAAGTTATGGTCTGGGATGAAACCCAAGTTGTCCTTTATTAAACTTTGGTATGCTAGGCATAAGTAAAATGTTTACAACCAAAGTCGGATGAGCATGTCTTTGTATGTTATTTTGAGTAATCGATAGGTGTTTCTCCATAACACCAAAGACAAAAGTGTTTGTAGTTTAGAATGTTAAGTTTCTTGAGAAGGAATTTTTGTGAAAAGTCAAGTGCGAGGACAATAGAAGTTTGATAAGTTTATTGAACTTTAGCTAATATGTGCTGAGTTGTGTTGCGCTGGAAACTGTTCCAGAGGCAGCAACAATGTTCATAGCTCACGTGCCTCAAAGGTTGTGGTCACGAAGGTCTAAGTTTCTATTGAACTGAGTGGGTCAGGTAAAACAATCAAATACTAAGATCTGAAAGTAAATCATTGTTGTTTGACAATGATGAATCGACTATATGCAAAGAAGCGATGATGGGCCCTAACTCCGTCAAATGGCTTGAAGCCATAAAATCCGTGATAGTTCCATACACGAGAAATCAAGTTTTTAAACTTGGAAGACCCTCTGGAAAGGTGTAAAACCTTTCGGTCGTATTTGGATCTATAAAGAAAAAGACATGGATGTTTCACATCTATATTTGACATGTCGGGAAAGAGTTTACGACAATGTTCAAGGAGTTGACTATGACAAGATTTGATCTTTTATAGCGATATTTAGTCTGGACGGATTAATGTAGCAACCACTACATATATCGGTATATGATAGTTGAACAAACTAAACAAAGTTCTTCTAATAGTATGGTTACCTAGGACGTGTATATGACACGATCCAAAGGGTTTTGCTAATTCAAAGGATGCTAAAAGCGTATGCAAACTTCAATGGTTGAAGTAAGCATCGCGGAGTTGAAATCTTCACCGTGATAAAACTGTAAAAAGAGTTTAATTTCATCGGAGACGATGAAGATGCTTGCATTTGCAAGAAATTTAGTGGGAGTGCTAAGACATATTTCTAATATATTATGTGAAAGGCATATTTTTGATTGGAAATGATGTATCTTTAATTGACACGGGTTAAGAATTTTATTTTGATGAAAAACTTAGGCAAAACCTAAATATTAGATATCGATGTCTATATGGATAGATTGAGACGCTAATATGGTTGTGCTAAATGTACACATATGAGATATTGAATGAGTTCTATATAGAAAATGACAAGAAAGGTACTTATCGCACAGGTAGGATTGATTCAAGATTCAAGTGTTTGACACTTGGTAAGTGAAATGAGATTCAAGTGTTTTGACACTCGGTGAGTGAAATCACAAGAATATTTTGATCAATCATACTGTGATATGTACACATCCAGATATGTCCTATGCTCTAAATCTTATGAGCATATACCAGACTGACTCATAAGATAATCATTGGACGATAGTAAGGATATTCTTATAATCTTTGGAAGAACTAAGAATATGTTATTTATATAGAGGTGACAAATAGATAGATAGTTCATTGTAAAGTGTTACATTGATACTAGTTTTGTTACAAGATACGAATTAAGTTTATCTCAATTTAAACTATGGGTGGCACAATGTAATTGGAAAGAAAGTTCCATAACAGATTTGGATGAGTTCCAAAGTTAAGACATTATGACAGATACTACAACAAAAGGCTAAGTATATGACTGCTATTGTAGCAAAAAAAGAGGACATTTGTGTCAAGTAGTTTGTTATAAAAGTAGGTGTATTTCACATCGGGCTATTACTATGAAGATATATTGTATGACAATTGTATCGACATGGTTTAACCCCAAGGAACTAAAGGTCTCACCAGAGGACCAAAGTTATACAATCCCATCTCATTAGAGAATGAGTGATGCGCAGAGACGCAAAGACATGCAAATACACACGGACCTGGAAGTGTCAGATCCGAAGATTATGTTTACCACTTGCAATCGTGTATATACAACACCAGAGAGCCTTAGGTGTTGAATGCACAAAGTTTTTCAAAATAGATTATTGACTCTAGTGCAAGTGAGAGACTATTGGAGATATGCCCAAGAGGCAATAATAAAGTGGTTATTATTATATCTTTGTGTTTATGATAAATGATTACATCCCATGCTATAATTGTATTAACATGAAACATTAATACTTGTGTGTTTTGTAAACATAAAAGAGTCCCTAGTAAGCCTCTTGTTAAGCTAGCTTTTTGATTAATAGATGATCATGGTTTCCTGATCATGGACATTGGATGTTATTAATAACAAGATCATATCATTAGGAGAATGATGTGATGGACACACACCCATAGTAAGCATAGCATAAGATCAAGTCATTAAGTTCGTTTTGCTACAAGCTTTTAGATGCATAGTAACCTAATCCTTCGACCATGAGATCATGTTAATCACCATCACCAAATGAGTACTTTGATGACATCAAATGCCACTTCTGTAACTGAGTGGTTATAAAGGTGGCTTTGGGTATTATAAAAGTATGTGTTGAAGCGCATGGATCAAGAGTGGGATTTGTCCATCCATATGACAGATAGATATACCCTGGGCCCTCTCAGTAGAATGTCATCCAATTGGCTTGCAAGCATGTGACTCGGTAATAAGGGATGTCATATCACGGAACGAGTAAAGAGTACTTATCGGTAATGAGGTTGAACTAGGTATGGAGATACCGACGATCGAACCTCAGATAAGTAAAGTATCGTGCGACAAAGGGAATCGATATCGTATGTGAATGGTTCATTCGATCACGAAGTTATCGTTGAATATGTAGGAGCCATTATGGATCTCCAGATCCTGCTATTGGTTATTGACCAGAGAGGTGTCTCGATCATGTCTGCATAGTTCGTGAACCATAGGGTTACACACTTAAGGTTCGATGTTGTTTAAGTATATATGGGATATGAGTTGGAGACCTAATGTTCTTTAGAGTTTCAGATTGGATCCAGGACATCACCAGGAGATCCGTAATGGTCTGAAGAATAAGATTCATATAAGGAAAGTAGTTTTCCGGGGTTCAGAAAAGTTTCGGTGTTTTGACCGGATACTTCTAGAATGTTCTAGAGGAACCACCACCACGGGAGGGGGTCACTTGGGCTGTGGCATTCCCTAGGGGCCAGTCGCACCAATCCCTAAAGGGACAGCCGGCCAACACTAGTAAAAGGGTGAAACCCTAGTTTGAATAGTCAAATCCTAGTTTGAAAAGTCGAACTCTAGTTTTGGTAAGAGGGAAGACTTGGAGGGAAAGTTCCCAACTCTTCGCTTTGGTGGCCGAGTTGGGGGGGGGGCACGGCTAGGGCTAGGAACCCTTGGCCGGCCGCCCCCACCTATATAAGGAGGGGTGGGGGCGCACACCCCACACACCCTTGTCCTTGGCTCCTAACCCTAGCCGTCGCCTATCTTCTCTCTCGTCCATCGCCTCGCTCCGGCTTAGGCGAAGCCCTGCAGAAATCTCTCCTCCACCACCACCACCACACCGTCGTGATGTTTGGATTCCTAGGAGATCTACTACCTCCGCTGCCCTGCTGGAATCGGGTGAGGAAGGTCTTCATCGACTCCATACGTGTGACCTAGTGCGGAAGCGCTGCCGGAACGCAGCGCCGGAAGGATCATCTACGCGATCTTGAGATCGGCAAGTGATCGAGTACATCAACCATGAGAATCTGATCTCGTTAAACGCTTTGAATCTACAAGGGTTAGCTCTCTTCAATCTCGTTGCACCGATCTCGTGGATTAGATCTTGGCTTTGCTATAGATTGGATCTTGGTTTTATGTGTTCTTGCGATAGAAATTATTTGTTTTCCATGTGACGAACCCAACATCCACAACGATTCTTTTTGACTTCTAACCTGAAATTTAAATTTCATTCATATGACAGAATTTTAAAACATGAACGAAATTTAACTAAATTCAAACCTAAACCCGAAATATAAGCATCGTTGTTGTCCCAGGAGATGGACTAGCCTCGTCGTCCTTCGTGCCCCACTTCTTTGCCTCCCACTCGGCCTTCCTCTATGCCTGCCTCGTAGATCATGCTTTGACCATCTGCCGGTGCTCTGTCGCCGCTGGTCTGAGCGCCTCTAGTCCGTCCTCACCGCCTAGCAGGGTTTGTTCCACCAAGGCAAGGTGGACAACCTCGTGAGCAGAGGTGTCTGCTTGTTTTGCACGTTGGTGCACATAATGACATGTCACTGGGCCTCCATGAGAAGGCGACCGCACTCCTCCTCCCCCTACTCTCGTGGGAGATCTCCATGACGTGGGCTTTCAAGGCCATGTTTATCTGTGCGAGCCTCTTTCCTTTTCTCCCGAGCTGTCTTGAAAGATTCGAGGAGGGATCACTATATCAGATCGACCGACACCTCCTCGGGCAGCTCCTCCTCCTCGTCGTCGTCGACATCCGACACATCGACGCCTCCATCTTCTTGTCGTTCTAATTGGGAGGCGTTAGGTCTAGAGACAAGCGCTCGTGCGCGACTGTGGTGATTTGGACCCACGTTGTGTCTAGGTGGCGAGGCATGACGCGTTGGTGATGGATAAGGTGACAAGGAGTACATGCGCGTTGGTGGTGGATAATGCGAGGATGAGGATATGTTTGTGTAAGAGGGGAAGTGTCGGGTCTTCGACTAAATGTAAAAAATAGGGAAAACAAATGAATGATTGACTTTTCTCTCCCTCAAGCAACCCTTATCCCCCACTCCCACCTCCTCTAGACGGCCTTCCTAGCATCGGGAGGGGCGAGAACCCGGTGTATGTTTTGCATTAGATTATGTTGGGGCTTTGGTAGCAATTTTTGCGATCGTTCCAATGAAGAACAACACATTCACAATAAATTCTCTCTGAGTCTCCTTCGGGTGATGAGTATTCCATCCCGACTTCAACAATAGTTTTGGAAGATTAAATTCTATAGGCACAACCCTTCAAATTCGCTTCGCCAGATCATTTGGATTTTCTCTTATGCTTGTCGCGAGGAGGAGGATCCTAGCAAAATTATCTCTCATGTTTTTCCTGCCTATTATGTCCTCAATAATGGTGGTTAGTACTCTTAGGTCACTAGCAACGTCGATAGACAATTCAGTGACGATGTTGGTTAATTATTTTGATGGTTACGCCGAGCGAGTGTTTGCGCATATTTTTTTTGCATTCTAGATCAAAAGCAAGAATAAATGGAGAATACAAGTCTATTGTTGGTCTCTATGTCATTTTTTTAGAAACTAGGCCATAAGGCCCGGCGATAAATTAATAATGCCAACAACAGCAAAACTGGTACAAAATGCTAAACCCAGATTACAAAGAAGAGCTGCACACACACACGATAGAGAGAGAGGCCTATCGAAGGAGCTACAAACGGAAACTAGTCGGCGGCCATATCTCTATGCCTGTCTTCAGAAGAATACAAGTCTCATTGAATAAAAAAATAGTTTGAAGGTTCCAATGATTTGCTTGTTTCTTTGTTATTGTGTTTTGTAATTGACAAAGACAATTCACTATTTATAATACCATGGTATTGACTGTACCCCCTCCGACACAAATTAGTTGATTTGGATTTATCAAGATTCAGTTGTATCTAGACATAATTTATTATTGAATTCATCCGTATCTTGACAAATTTGAGTCAACTAATTTGGGTCTGAGAGAGTAATAAAAAGAAAGACACATGGATACAATAGAAGCATGCTTTTTTTTTTGGAAAAGAGTATATATTAAATATCATAGGGATACCAATTACACTCAGTCTCTGAAACAACGCATGTCCTAGCGGTCTTATGCATGCACACCGCCTAGAAGAAAGAAAAAAGAATTACAAAAAAGAAAAGTACCGCTATAGAGAACTTTTTCTCACAGCAACGACACTGACACCACCAGAACAACATCAGTAGTACTCCACTCCAATAACAATGTCTTTAAGAAGGAAACAGTGCACAAACGTCGCCATTGCCCGATCAAAGATCATAGGTTTTTATCCTGGAGAAAGTCCTCGCTCGCAAAACAATGCCTTCAATAATGCTATTGTCAGGCACAACCAGTTAAGGCCAGACCTTGGATTTTCACCCTGAAAAGTAAGACTAGAAACTTCTCCCGTGTTGTCTCCCTCCATAAACAGTCGTTGCTGCGAGTCACAGATCATGTAGCCAGTTCGTCGTCGCCACAAAGACTCAAATCACCATCGTCGCCCTCATGTTTTCGCTTTTCTGACATTCTCCGCATCTGACTTCACCATGGCTCGATGAATGACACTTGGTGGAAACAAACAACAGAACTTTATCACGTTTCCGCTGGAACCAAACCGCCAGAAAAACAAGATACGCATGACCGAATATCTTCCAATCCAGCAATCTCTAGGCCTGTGCGCTCATGAGAGTTCGCCGGCGGAGCCTTCCGGAACTCGACACTCCAGCCAGATCCATGAGGGCCAACATCAAGCAGATGTTCTTCTTCACGCGAGAAGAACCCTAGAACCGCCTCTATTATTCAAGCACACCAACAAGCACCCATGCCGCCGATCAGAACAGCGAAGGAGAAGGCAAGGCAGCGCTAAAGACAAGTTCCAGATCGGACATAGAGGACCAGATCGAACCCATCTCTCGTCGCGCCCCGGCGACCTCACTTTTATGGAGGTAAAACTAATCTTAGGAGTAAAAAACGAATCATTTCACATTTATGAAGGTACAAACTCTCGCAAGACATGAAATTCAATCTAGAAGCGCATTTCTAAGGCTACACAACATTCTTGCACTTGTATCTCTTAGCACAGCAGACGAAAACCGCCAGATTGAGCGAGCTGAGCGCAGCGATGAGCCAGAAGAAGCGGTCGAGGTGGCCGTCGTTGAGGTTATCAGGTATCCACCCGGGCTCGCCGCCCCTCGTCGTGACGCTGGACACGACGGTCACCACGAGCGAGCTGAGGTAGCTCCCGAGCGACACCGTGAGGAGGCCCAGCGCGGAGCAGAGGCTCCGCATCGACTCCGGCGCCTCATTGTAGAAGAACTCCGACTGCCCGACGCACGCGAACACGACGCTGGCGCCGACGAGGAGGTACTGCGGCACCTGCCACAGGATGCACATCGGCGGCGCCGCCACCCGGTCGAGCGCTAGCCGCCGCGTCTCGACCACCGCCGCGGCCGACATGACCAGGACGGACAGGAACAGGCCGATCCCGAACCGCTGCAGCTCCGAGAACCCGCGCTCGTTGCCGGTGAACCTCCTGGCCACCGGGATGAGCACCCTGTCGTAGACGGGCACGAAGAGGATGACGCTGACGGCGTCGAAGGAGGCCAGCGACGCCGGAGGGATGGCGAACGCGCCGACCGTGGTGTCCATCATCCTCCCCTGCTCCAGGAACGTGGAGGAGAACTGCGCGAGGACGGAGAAGTACACGATCCCGGTGGCCCAGATCGGGAGCATGCCGATCACGATCTTGAGCTCCTCGACTTGCGTGACGGTGCAGAGCCTCCATGGTGCAGAAGTAAGCTCATCCGTGGAGGAAATCACTGCAGCCTTGTCCAGGAAACTTCACAAGAAAAAACTTGCAATCAGTCACATACAAAAATCCAGCCCTTTGTCCATTATTACAGATCCATATAACTAGCTAATTACCTGAGCACCGGTGTGTGCTGCAATTTCTTGGTACCATCGTCCGCCATTGATGCATCCTCCGGTAGCTCGTAGAGAAGGGAAGCGTCACGCGGCATACCTACATTCCGTTTCAGGAACGCCGCCACGAGAACCTGTGAAACCCTTTCGATTGGGCTTCCCAGTGGCTTCTGCACCCTGTACGAGCTTGAGCCCAGCAAGAAGCTTCCGATAGCCAGCGCGATGAACAGGGTCGGGATCCAGAGGCCTATGACCCACCCGCAGTGGTCCTGCACCCACACGACGACGGTGCCGGACAAGAAGCTGCCGATGTAGATGGAAAAGAAGAACCAGTTGAAGAAGGAGTTCTTCTTCAGCCTCTCCGCCGGGACGCCGTCGTCGAACTGGTCGGCGCCGAAGGAGGACACGCAGGGCTTGATGCCGCCGGCTCCGATGGCCATCATGTACAGGCCAAGGAAGAACACGGCAGACTGGGAGGACGAAGACGGTGAGCCGTCCTGCAGGCAGTCGAGCCCGGTGCACGCCGCCGCCGGGAATGATGCTGAAATCGACATTGCAGCCATTCCCTTGTGTTGCAAAAAACACAAAACGTAGAATTATCACGATCCTAGCTACTAGTTCCGTCTGAAGGAGGATTGCTTAATTAACAGCATGCGTGGCATCCAAAGGATTAGCTTGCGTGTGCTTACCATTAGGTAGACTGCGAAGAAGGCCAGTGTGGTCAGGTATCTTCCCAGATAGGAGTCTGCCACGATTGCTCCGACGAGGGGAGCGATGTAGCAGGTCCCCTGCCAGTTGGTGTAGTTTCTTGCTGCCGAGACATTGCTCTCCTGCAATATCGTCCTCAGGAAAGTCACCAGGTTGAATTGGATCCCGTAGTAGGCTAGCTCCTCGAAGCATTCAGTCACTGCAGTGTAAAGCGGCAGCTCAGATGCACTAGCACTACGACTCAAGCAAAGAGAATTCTCTAGCTAGATAATACAGTATTAGTATAGTGTATGGATCATCAGTTCATCACCCTCATGGGCTCTGCATCATGCGACGCACACATCAAAATCAGGCATTTTTGTCTGAGCACAAGATTTGTACAACTGCACTGAAATGAAGTACCGTTGACATTTTTTTCTGCCAGATCTGCATCAAGAATTGATAGTTTCCGCTTACCTAAGATAAACTTGCATGCTTTCCAACTGCCGGTACGATTCTTCGTTATAGGAGTTGGAGTTCCTTTAATGTCAACGATTCGGTCCTCTCTATGTGCTACTGAATCCTGCAATAAGACAAACCTAATTATATTCAGGGCAAAAGCATGAAATAGCTGTATGTGTAGTACATGATAGAAAGTAGCCTAGAATCTTTAATGGTTTTGTTGCCTACGAAATTGCCAAGCAAGCAATCATTTTTCAAGGACACTATTATGACAAAAAACAGTACTTCATCACTCATGTAAAAGTCAACATTTTGTAGATCTCAGCACAACAATATGCAGGTAATAATTCGCTAGTCTGCAGCGGCAAAAAGACGAGAGATCTACTCCCTCCGTCCCAAAATGGAGTCATAGATTTGCTAAGATTTTTATGTATCTATACACAAAAACGTGTCTAAATATATATAAATTAAATAAATCTGCGACATCCTTCTTCTTAGAACCAAGGCGTATTTGTTTCAATTCACTGTCAAAGAACTGATATGGCATGCATATGCAATGGCACAAATGTTACTTTGGGACATCAAAAGAACGACTCTCCAAATTTATGACGATGCCAAAATATTTGTAAAATCTTGTCGATGCAAAAAGCCAAACAATTGCTTTACAACCAGACTACCGCTAGATTTGAACGTAGAAGAGATAGAGAAACTAACCTCGAGAAGCGGTTCTTCCAGCCGCAAGTTCTTCTTCGGAGATGCCATGGTGGTCCAAGTCGATCCCAGTCCTGTAGTAGTTGAGAAGCAACCGCAAACCGTGTAAGCAGGTTCAACACAAAGGCATGGCCGCACATCTCAATTTATAGATCTGACATACAAATTTCAATGCACGACACAAAATAAAAAAATATTAATTTACTAGCACTAGCGTACTGTGCTCGCTTCGAAAGTCTGTAAGCTCATAAAAAAGTGGCCATTTAATACCATCCATCTTAAAGGTGCCATTTGATTCCCTGTTTAAAGATCCACTATTCGTAATGATGCAACAGTTGCTGGTATGATATGAAACGCTATTCAATATCCCCAACTTTTCAAAATACTCCCCCCCTCCAAATTATAAGTTGTTTTAGCCTTTTTTTTCTAAAACGTACATATGCAGAGTTTTTAGGTTCAGGGCAAAATGATACACGTGTTTCAGAAAAAAGACTAAACCATCTTATGTTTTAAAACAGAGAGAGTATATCTCCAGTGGACAACTTTTTTGCATCACATGTTATCAAATGATATTCTGAATTCAGAAATGTTACTAGGGTTTTGTTAGAATTGTATAGGCCTTTTACCTGTATATCCCTGAAGTTCGAGGGGTTTCCTGCACTTCACATGTACATGTTGGACATCGGTCATCTGTCAATGTCAAGTTGCTCATTCCAACAGATTTAACCAAAAGGCATGTTAGCCATGCTTTCCTTAGTCAATTGTCTTTACGCGCAGAATCTTGATCTTGGCTAATTTAAATATGTCTTTACTAATTCTTTTTTCTAAACCTCATTGGCAATTTAAACTATATTTAGATAAAAAACTAGGAAAATATAATAGGCCACGCCGTCGCGCGAGGCCGATGTTGGACGCCGCTTCTACATGCTGAAGTTGCCGTAGAAGGACGTTTAGCCGGGATCGGTCTTGCCGTCGTTGTCGTCGCCGTCTTTGTTGTCGTCGCTCGGCGGCTGCGGCAGCTCCCCTGGCTGGCGTCGCCGCACCTCCAGGGCTGGTGGGAGGGGCCGGCTTCGTCGTCATCGTCGAGGACGACGAGTGGGGCTCCCTGGTAGGCGAGCACGCGGCTGGACCATGCCTGGCGCTCGACCTGCTCCTGCTGGCGCTAGACGCGGAGGCGCTCCTCCTCCTCCCAGTCTACCCTGGACCAGGCGAGTATGCCCGACGACGATGACTCCATCGGCGGCGGCGGCGCCGACTCCCGAAGGGACTGCTCCATCGCCATCTTCATGGCGAATGCGTCCTTGTCGACGGGCACAACCCAATCGACCGGCTCTAGCTTCGGCTGGCGAAGCCGGAGATGCCCAGTGGGCGGCGAGGGCACGCGCGGCTCATTGATGACGATGTTGTGCGCCCTTGTCCTTGGCGGCGAGCGAACCGGCGTCTCCGGCTCGCGCTTGATCGGCCGCAGAGGCGGCGATGTCGCTAGTGTGGACCCGGAGGAGCGGGACGCCGAGGCTGCGGAGGAGGAGGAGAGGCTAGCCATCCTCCTCGGCAACCAGTTGGCCGGAGTACGGGCCCTCGCCCTTGACGCCGGCATCGCGTTGCGGGGAAAGCCGAGGCGGGGAGTGTTGCCGGCGTGGATGTGCTCCAGCACGACGACGAGGGTTCGCCCTGGAGCGCTCCACCAACGGCGACACGACGCCGCGTTGTTCCTCTTTGGCGGCGACCCTGGCGGCCCCTCATGGCGGTCCGTCGCGGGAGCCGAGGAGGCAGCGGTGGCACAACATTATGGCGACGCGTGGCCGAAGTGATGCGCAGTTATTGTCCGGTGGTCCTCCGTGGGGTTCCGACGCGGAAGGATGACGACAACTCGGCTTCCATCTCTGACTGGGCGGGTCCACTCGCCGTCTCCTTTTTTTGCTGAATTTTCTTCGTCCGGCGTTCCCAGGGCGTTCTCGGGATGCTGGGAATGGTCTGGGAAGTCCGGATCAAAGTTGGCCCAAATCCAGACGAAACTAGGGTCCTAGGAACGCGACTGGGCCGATTTTCGGCGTCCGGACAAAAAAACACCCTAGGATCGCGTCCTAGATAGGCGAGTGGAGATGCTCTAAGTTCCAATCGGTAGAGCCTCCAAGCATGCAAAAAAGAAAAGCATGTCAGTTTTTTTGTTGGAGATATGCCCAAGAGGCAATAATAAAGTGGTTATTATCATATATTCATGCTTATGATAAATGTTTACATGCCATGCTATAATTGTATTAACTGGAAACATTAATACTTGCGTGATTCATAAACATGTAAGGGTCCCTAGTAAAGCCTCTTGTTAAACTAGCTTGTTGGTTAATATATGATCATGGTTTCCTGATCATGAACATTGAGATATTATTAACAACAAGGTCATATCATTAGCAGAATGATGTGATGGACATACTCCTATAATTAAGGGTAGCATAAGATCAAGTCATTTAAATAGTTCACTTGATATAAGCTTTCAAATACATAGTAATCTAAATCCTTCAACCATGAGATCATGTTAATCACCATCACCGGATGAATGCTTTGATGACATCAAACACCACTTCGTAAATGGATGGTTATAAAGGTGGCATTGAGTGTTCGGAAAGTATGTGTTGAGGCACATGGATCAAGAGTGGGATATATACTCTGGTCTCCCTCGGTGGAATGTCATCCAATTGGCTTGCAAGCATGTGACTAGCTCACAAGGGATCATATATCACATGAATGAGTAAAGAGTACTTATCGGTAACGAGGTTGAACTAGGTATGCAGAGATACCGACGATCAAACCCCGGATAAGTAAAGTATCGCGAGACAAAGGGAAATTGGTATCATATGTAAATGGTTTATTCGATCTTGAAGTAATCGTATAAATATGTGGGAGCCATATGAATTTCCAGATTCCTCTATAGGTTATTGATCAGAGAAGAGTCTCGATCATGTCTGCATAATTCACGAACCGTAGGGAGACACACTTAAGGATTCGATGTTGTTTAGTACATATGGAATGTGAGTAAAGAGACCGGATGTAGTTCGGAGTCTCGGATGGGATCCGAGATTTCACGAGGAGATCCGGAATGGTCCGGAGAATAAGATTCATATAAGGAAAGTCCAATTCCAGAGTTTGGGAATGGTTCCGGTGTTTTCACCAGAATGTTCTAGAAGGGTCTAGAAGGTTCACCAATTCGGAGGGGGAAGGTTACATGGATGTGTCATGACAAAGTGGAATGGTTGCATCATGTCCTAGGTCACTTGGCTGGACACTTGGAAGAGAGAAATCAAACTCTAGTTTGAAAGACAAAAAACCTGTTTGAAAAAGTCAAACTGGGACAACGATTTCCAAGTGGAGGAAGGGAATGGTTCCTACCTAGAGAAGGAATCCTCCCTCTCCCTTGCGTCGGAAACGTATCTATAATTTTTGATGTTGCTTTGCTTTGCTTTGTCTACACTTTGAGGTATTTTTATATCTTTTCTAGAACTAACCTATTAACAAGTTTCAAAAAAAAAAAGTTGCCACAGTGCCAGTTGCATGTTTTCTTCTGTTTTTGGTTTCAGAAAGGCAGAAAATCAATATTATCGGAATTGGACGGAAAAAAGTCAAAGTCAATATTTTACCGTGGGCGACACGAAGTCCAGAGGAGAGACGGAGAGGCGAACCAGGGCAGCCAAACCCCCTTAGGAGCGGCCAGGGTAGTCTCGCGCCTGGGCAGGGTGTGGCCCTCCTGGTCGCCTCCCAGCCTCGCCTCTTCGCCTATAAGAATCCCCCGATGCAGAAACCCTAGAAACGCGATCAAAACTCCACGAAACCATCTATAGCCGCCGCCACCATCGTCCCTAGATCGAGGGGATCTGAAGTTCTTCCCGTCACCCTGCCGGAGGGGAGATCATCCCGGAGGCCTTCTTCTCCGGTATGATGCGTGAGTAGTTCCACCTTATACTATGGGTCCATGTAGTAGCTAGCTGGTTATATCTCCTCCTTGTGATTTCATGTATAGATCTTGTGAGCTCCGTTCATGATAAATATCTAATCTATTTGTAATCATGCATGTTGTGTTTGCGGGGATCCGATGGATATTGAGATTACTATGTCAGATTGATTAATGGTTTTGTCTTTATGATTCTATCATGTCTGTGTTGTTTGTGATCTTGCATGCTCTCTGTTGTTAGTAGCTATCTTGGCCAAGTAGTTGCTAGTGACTCCAAGAGGGGGTATTTATGCTCGATAGTGGGTTCATGCCTATAGTTTCCAAGGGAAGGGACAGAAATCTCTCCGGTTGTAGATGTGATGTTGCTACTAGGGACAAAACAACGGTATCTTGTTCATAGAACAAGTGGATTGTTTACCTTACACACTTTGCTTAAAGCAGTTGTCTGTTGCTTGCAACTTAATACTGGAGGGGGTTCGGATGATAACCCAAAGGTGGACTACTAGTCATAGATGCAGTTGGATGGCGGTCTATGTATCTTGTTGTATTGCCCAATCGAATCTCATAGGATCTTTTTGTCTGGTATTGCATTGTTATGCCTTGCTCAGTTCCTGTCAATTGCCCTGCTGTAATTTGTTTACCCTTCATGCCATGTTTTTATCTAAGGAGAGAACCTCTAGTGAACTATGTACCCCGGTCCAATCTTTACCATTGATACATCTTCCACTATTACTGTTTATTTGCTGCAAACCATCATCACCTTCCACACCATATGTTTAATCCTTTGGTACAGCAAATCGGTGAGCTTGACAAGCTCACTGATTCGTTGGGGCAAAGTCTTGAGTTTGTGTTGTGCAGGTTTCCGCATTGCTTGCAACACATGTGTGAAGTTTCCTTCCTCCTACTGGTTCGATAACCTCGGTTTCTTACCGAGGGAAGGCTTGCTGCTGTACTGCTTCACACCTTGCTCTTTGGGTTCCCAACAGGCTCTACACGTAGCCATCAGTGGTGTTAATCCTTTTATGCATCTTGTATTGCTTAGATCATGACGGTAGCATTATAAGATGATCCCTCTCACAAAATATCAAGTTGAGTGTTCATCCTTAGTAGGCACTGATACGTCGGAAACGTATCTATAATATTTGATGCTCCATGCTTGTTTAGTATCTACTTTGCTATGTTTTGTCTACACTTTGAGGTATTTTTATACACTTTATGGTACTAACCTATTAAAAAGATGCCACAGTGCCAGTTGCATGTTTCTTCTGTTTTTGGTTCTAGAAAGGCAGAAAGTCAATATTCTCGAAATTGGACGGGACAAAAGACAAAGTAATTATTTTTCCCAGACCAACACGGAACCACGGAGCAGAGAAGGAGTAGGGAACTAGGGTGGACGCACCCCCCAGGCGCGGGCAAGCCCTGGTGGCGCCTACAGGGGGTGTGCCCCCTGGCCCCCATCGACCTTGCCTCCTTCGCCTATAAGAAGCCTCCGGGGATAAAACCCTAAATCATCCATCATACTTCCAGAAAAAGTTCCGCTGTGCCACCGCCACCGAAGGGGAGATCCGGGGGACAAAAAGTCTCTGTTCCGGCACCCTGCCGGGACGGGGAAGTGCCCCCGGAGCCATCTCCATCGATCTCCACCACCATCGCCATCACTGTTGTTGATTCCCATGATAAGGAGGGAGTAGTTCTTCGTCGAGGCTAAGGGATCTACCGGTAGCTATGTGTTCATCTCTCTCTATGCATGATCTTGTTGTGGTCATGAGCTTTGTAATCAAGTAGATCTACCTTGCTATTCAAGTGCTTCATTAGATCTCTGCTCTCCCCATGTGTGTGAAAGTGACAGCATGCACACCATGGTGGCACTTAGGCTTGAGTCTATATAAATACTCTTTGTGCTTTAATAGATCTATGTTTTTTCCCACGTGTATGAAAGTGATAGCGGGCATACCGTGTGTGGCACTTTGGCTAGATTGAATACTTTTTATGAGTTATATTTGGAGTTGGATGTCTCTATGAAATTGTGGTGTTTGTTGGAACCATCTAGCGCTCAAGGTGACAGTGTGGGTTATCTAGATTAGGGAAGGCGGACTTTGAGGTGTGCTGTATAGCCCTACCATGGATTAGAGTGTCCAACCAGAGAGTAGTTAAGATTAGTATCATGAAGAGAGGATATTTATATGAGAGTGTTCACTAGTGAAAGTATGATCCCTAGGCCTTGTTTCTAAACATTGAAACACCATTTGCTACTAGATTTGTTGCATGTTTGCTTGCTTCCTTCTTGTTGCCTTTAGTCTTTACCTCACCGTCAAGCTATTTTCTGGCACCATTACCACTTGTATTTCACTATCTCTTCACCGAACTAGTGCACCTATACACCTGACAAGTGTATTGGGTGTGTTGGGGACACAAGAGACTTCTTGTATCTTGATTGCAGGGTTGCTTGAGAGGGAATACCTTTGATCAATTCCTCCCTAAGTTCGATAAACCTTGGGTAATCCACTTAAGGGAAACTTGCTGCTATTCTACAAACCTCTGCACTTGGAGGCCCAACAACTGTCTATAAGAATAGAAGTGCGTAGACATCAGGCACCATTGCCAAGGCTCGTTGTTTCGAAGCACCACGTGATGATCGGGCGTGTTAGATTCTGCGAGTGTATACAACGGGAGCAAGCCAGATTTGCTCATGCGAAAACTAAGGTTAAATCTTGACAAGCCTAGCATGTACAGACATGGTCTTGGAACACGGAATACCGAAAGGTAAAGCATGCGTCATATAGATGAAATGATGAACATGATGATTGTTCGCCTTTGAAACTACATCATGTCACGTGATTATCGGACTTGCTGTAGTGGATTTGGTTCATGTAATCACTAAAACAATGTGAGTGATATTGTTTTGAGTGGGAGTTCAATAGCAATATGATTAAAAGTTGAACACTATTTATCATAAATTAAGTCAAGGTGAATTTGCATAGTTGTTGTAGTCATTGGCATCGGTTTACCACCTTGCACTTAGTTATAATTGAGATAATAGAACTACAGAAATCTAGTTAGTTACTTTATGAACTGATATCGTATTGTTTTGATGTGTTAATCTAAAGATTAAAGGTCCTACTGCATACTTTCAGTAAGTTCCGGTTACTCCGTCAAGTTTAATAATTGGTATTAATTCAAGAGTAACAATTCTAGTGTTAGTATATACGTATCATGTTTTGTCTCCATGATTCTTGATATTCAAAAGATTGTTTTAATATCGAAGTAATCTAGGAGCTGAAATAATTGTTTCAGAAACCATCATATGTGGAAGATATTGCGATCTTGACGCGGCTCAACTTTAGAGCTTCGGTTGGGAGACCCCAAGAGGAAGGTATGATGAGTACGGCGACAAATTTTCCCTTAGTTATGAAACCAAGGTTATCGAACCAGTAGGAGCAAGAAAACAACCCCAAGGTGTTGCTACCAACTTGGAATCCTGCACAACACAAACTCAAGACTTTGCCCCAACTTGCAGTGAGGGTGTCAATCTCACTGGTTTGCTGAAAACAAAGGATTAAACGTATGGTGTGGAAGGTAATGGTGGCTTGCAGAAAGTAAATGGTAACAAGAGAAGATGTATCAATGGTAAAGATTGGGCCAGGGTCCACAATTCACTAGAGGTGTTCTCCTTAAGATAAATAACACAACATGCTGGGTAAACAAATTACAACATGGCAATTGACAAGATAGAGCAAGGCATAACAATGCAATACTAGTCATTCATGATCCTATGAGATTTGATTGGGCACTACAACAATATACATAGACCGCCATCCAACTGCATCTATGACTAGTAATCCACCTTCAGGTTATCATCCGAACCCCCTTCAGTATTAAGTTGCAAGCAACGGATAACTGCGTTAAGCAAAGTGTGTAAGGTAAACAATACAATTGTTCCATGAACAAGAGATTGTTGTTTTCTCCCTAGTCGCAACAGCACATCTACAACCTTAGAGATTCCTGTCACTTCCCCAGATTCAGTAGAGGCATGAACCCACTATCGAGCATAAATACTCCCTCTTGGAGTCCTGGCATCTACTTGTCCAAGATAGCTACTAGAAACGGAGAGCAGGCAAGATCTCAAACAATACAGACATGATAGAATCAACAATCATAAAGACAAGATATAATCATTAATCAATATGACAAAGTAATCTCAATATCCATCGGATCCCCGCAAAAACAACATGTATGATTACAAATAGATGATCTTGATCATGAACGGAGCTCACAAGATCTAAACATGATAGCACAAAGGAGGAGAAACAACCATCTAGCTACTGCATGGACCCATAGTCCAAGGTGGAACTACTCACGCATCATACCGGAGGCTGGCATGGTGATGAAGAAGGCCTCCGGGATGATCTCTCCCTCCGGCAGGGTGCCAGGAAGAGCTTCAGACCCCCCCGATCTAGGGACGATGGTGGCGGCGGCTACGGACTGTTTTGTGGAAGATTGATCGGGTACTTAGGATTTAGGTATCGGGGGCTTCTTATAGGCGAAGAGGAAGGCCGAGGGGGTGCCCGAGGCGGCCGCACCCCCTAGACACGGGCCAGGCCTGGCCGCGCGGCCAGGGGGTGTGGGCCCCTCGAGTCCCTCCTCCGTCTCGTCTTCTGGCTCCGTGTTCCCCTTGATGAAATATTGACTTTGTCTTTTGTCCCGTCCAATTCCAAGAATATTCATTTTCTGGCTTTTCTGGAACCAAAAACAGAAGAAAACATGCAACTAGCACTATGGCATCTTGTTAATAGGTTAGTCCCAGAAAACATATAAAAATACCTCAAAGTGTAGACAAAGCAAAGCAAAGTTGATACTTAACAAGCATGGAACATCAAAAATTATCGATATGTTTACGACGTATCAAGCATCCCCAAGCTTAACTCCTGCTCGTCCTCGAGTAGATAAGTGATAAAAAAGAATAATTTTTGAGGTGACATGCACCATCACAATCATGATCAAACTATTTGCAATCATTGAAAGCTGGGATCAAAGTACTCTAAACATGAGCATGAAAGATGAAGTTCTAACATTAAGACATAGCAACTATGTTGCAACATGAAAGGATACAAACAAAGATTCATGAATAACAATGCATTGAAAGACGTTTGTTTGTTTCACATATAGAAAACATAGCATAGTGGCATTCATCTTGTCCCTCATGGAGTAGCAAAACATAAATGCATAGTACACCTTAAAAGTTCATAAGGGTGACTAGATTCAAATAGTTCAAGAACAAGCAATATCAACAACATGAATCAATCAATAAGTTTTGGGATAATGCACATAGAACTAAGAATGAAAGCTATGCTCTCTTAATTGGTGCCTAAGGTAGAAGGTGGAGACTCAATATAAAAGTGGAAGAAAGGCCCTTCAAAGGGAAGCAGGGATTTCAAGTTTCATAAAGAGCTTCCAAAAATTATTGCACTTGTTAGCTTTCAGCTCTCATTGCCCCTATCATAAGCATCTTGAAGTGATTAAGGTTAAAGTGAACAAAGTATGGAGTATATGCTGGACAAAGTATAAGTTGGCAATCTCATGTCCCTTAAGTATGACGGCCGATCCTCATGCTACTCAACTTTAGTTACCGGTAAGTTCTTATCATAGTAAGTACATGTGTATCATAGAGAACCGCCAACGGGGTACCCCTTTCCCCATGGCACAGGAGCTATCCCATATCAAAATGACAAGGCAAGCATACAATGAGCATCTCAGCAATCTTCTTATTTACCATGGGAAAAATGGTGTTTTTTTCTCTCTTTCCTCTTTTACTGTGTCTCTTTTTTTTTATAAGAAGAAAGCTTCATAGATTGCTCACTATGGTGATGCTACAAGTTTCCACCATGATTAGGCATGGCTTAGGCTAGTGGCCTAGGCGTTTCTCTAACACATATACATAACTCCATGGACTTACAAGATCCCCTTTTATTTCACACCGACGACATCCATAAACAAAAGAGCATGATATCAACTGGATAATTATCCATAAGTGTTGAAAGTGTTCCCCGTGACAGCACGGTTCTGCTAATTCCAACGTATAAGTGCAAGCATCTACAACATAGATGACACAATGGTTCAAGTTTATTATGGGCAAGAAAAATAAAGTGTGCCATCAAGTTTGTGATAGCTTTAATCACTAATTTTTCACATAACAAAGTGACTTTTTAATTGGAAGGTAGATAAAACAAGAATATACTTGAAATGGTGTAACACACCATGCATAGGAATTTATAGTGGACATTTTTGAATAACTTGGTTTCTTGGGAGTTGGATGCATGAGTAGAGCTTACTCAATATAAGTGAAGGCTAGCAAAAGACTGGGAGCGACCAACTAAGAGAACAATAATGGCCATAATCATGCAGAGCGATAAAACATTATCAACTAAAGCATAAAGTGGTATCACAAGTCAAAATGTAAATGATCTTAGAGGCTAAGGTGACTAGTTCATAGTCATAACATGGTGTGAGCATGTGCCAAGTCATCCCAAACAAAACATCAAAGGAGAATACCACAATACTATGCTTTTGTATGCTAAAACAATGCATGATTCTTTCAAGGAACACTAAGCAATCTAAATTGTTTGGAGCAAATCATGCTATAGCAATAATCACTAAGAATAAGGTCAAAACAACATCTGGCATGACATGGTAAAGTCTAAGCCACAGTCAAAGCAAGCTCACTTTTGTACCACTATAAGCATGAAACTTTCTACTCTTTTCTAACACCAATCAACTTATTTGAAAACATCACAGCGAAAACGGGGGTCCAACTACTTTATTCAATCAAACTAAACAAACAAAAACCAAAAACAAAAACTAATATGCTCCAAGAACAACACAACAGTGCATGAAACAATAAAAACGAAGTGTCTAGAAAGACCTGAGATTTTTATTGATGAAGAAGGGATGCCTTGGGCATCCCCAAGCTTTGACGCTTTTACCTCTTGAATATTTATTGGGGTGACACGGGGTGGCATCCCCAAGCTTGAGCTTTTGTCCATTTTTTATCTTATTACATCATTCTTTCTCTACACCTGAAAATTTGCTTCATACAAAACTTCACACAATCTTCATTAGCAACATTAGTGCATTCAAAAGATAATGCACCTTTGGGTTTAGTTTCAAAATAGAAAAACTTTCATTAAATACACAATCTACTATAGAAACTTCTTTTAAAAAGCTCAATTTCCCAAAAATAACCCAAAAAGAAATAGATAGGAGACAAATGCAAATAATGACAGAAATCTGTCAAAACAGACCAACAGGTGAAAACCGATTTTTTAGAAGCCTTCTGTTGCTCAAATAAAAAAGTGTTGAACTAACGAAATTCAGATAACAACCTGGGGGATTTATACAGGGAATTACAGCTCAATCCGACTTACGTAGACTTTACACGAATTTGTGCAGTGAAGTACAAAAATCTGTTTTGCGACAGCAACTCCCCAAATCTTACTTTTCTCTTATTAGAGGTTATTCTTGACACAAAAATCAAATAAAAAGGATAAGGAAAGGTTATTACAGAAGTAATAACTTCCAAGACTCAACTAAATTTTTTGGATTATCTCCCAATAAGTACTTTTCTTTAACGCCTTTAAGTTAGGCACAAGAAGCAAAAATCAAGTATTTTCAAATGAAGAAGCATTAACATCAAACCTTGCTTTAAAAGGAGGAGCAAAAGGTAACTTCTCTCTCCTCATAGGGAAGTGTTCAATACCTTTCTTGAATGTAAATTGATATTTAATGGTGCCTTCTTTTATATCAATAATGGCACCAACAGTTCTAAGAAAAGGTCTTCCCAAAGTAATAGGACAAGAAGCATTGTATTCAAATCCAAAACATAGAAATCAACAGGTACATAAGCATTATTAACCATAATAAGAACATCATTAACACTCCCTATGAGTTTCTTTTTAGCATTATCATCAAGTGGGATATCTAAATAGCAATCTTCCAAAGGTGGCAAATCAAGCATTTAATAAATATTTCTAGGCATAATAGAGACACTAGAACCAAGGTCACATGAAGCTTTGAGATCTAAGTCATTCACTTGCATATTACCTATAGGTTCCCAACTATCTTCTACTTTCCTAGGAATAGAAGCTTTGTGTTTCAACTTTTCTTCCTTAATTTTAATGAGAGCATCTGTAATGTTTTTGGTGAAAGCCACATTCATATCACTAGCACTAGGACTTCTAGCAAGCTTTTGTAGGAACAAAATCACTTCAGAAATATTGCAACCATCAAGATAAAAATCAAACTTAGCATCACAGGTAGTAGACTTAGGCATTGTTGTAGGAGGAATGGGGACTTCTTGTGGTTTGGTAGCATCCATATTGGTTGTGGTAATAGTACAAACACTATTGTTTCTAGCAATTTCAGCTTCTCTTTCCCACTTAGCATATAGTTTAGCTAACAGTCTAACATTTTCATCAATAGTTACTTGTATGGCATGAGTAGCAGCAAAGGTACTTTCCAAGGTTTCAGGTTTAGCAGCCATTTTATTAATCAAAGAGGATTGAGCTTCAGACAAAGATGAAATATTTTTCTTAGCATTCAAAAGCTTTTCTTCCACAGTCTTGTTGAAAGTAGTTTGTTTACTAATAAAGTCTTTAAGCATGACTTCAAGTTCAGAGGGAGCACTTCTATTGTTGTTGTAGGAATTTCCATAAGCATTACCATTGGGAGGATAGGGCCTAAAATTATTATTACCAAAATTATTTCTATAGGCATTGTTGTTGAAATTGTTGTTTCTAATGAAGTTCACATCAACTTGCTCTTCTTGAGCAACCAAAGAAGCTAAAGGAACATTATTTGGATCAATATGAGCTTTTCCATTAACAAGCATAGCCATAATAAAATCAATTTTATCACTCAAGGAGGAGGTTTCTTCAACAAAATTTACCTTCTTACCATGTGGAGCTCTCTCAGTGTGCCATTCAGAATAGTTAACCATCATATTATCAAAGAGTTTTGTTGCAGCACCCAAAGTAATGGTCATAAAGCTACCTCCAGCAGAAGAATCCAACAGATTTCTTGAAGAGAAGTTTAACCTTGCATAAAAAGTTTGGATAATCATCGAAGCAGACAGTCCATGAGTGGGACAGTTCTTTACCAAAGATTTCATTCTTTCCAACCTTGAGCAACATGTTCATTATCAAGATGATTAAATTTCATTATCTCACTTCTCATAGATATAATCTTAGCAGGAGGATAGTATTTTCCAATAAAAGCATCTTTGCATTTAATCCAAGAATCAATACTATTTCTAGGCAAGGATAGCAACCATTCTTTAGCTTTTCCTCTCAAGGATAAAGGAAACAATTTGAGATTAACAATATCTCCATCTATATCCTTATATTTTTGCATCTCACAAATTTCAACAAAGCTATTGAGGTGGGCAGCAACATCATCAGAACTAACAAGAAAATTGTTCTTTCATAACAAGATTCAACAAAGCAGGTTTAATTTCATAAAAGGTAGCATCAGGAACATGTGGAGCAATAGGTGTACTTAGGAAATCATTGTTGTTTGTGCTAGTAAAGTCACACCACTTGGTGTTCTCAGCAGAATTCATTTTTGCAAAAGTGGAGCAAGCCAACAGCAACAACAACTAGAGTAGGAACTAGTTTTTTGTGTTTTTGATAAGAGAAAGCAAAACAAAGGAGACTATTTTTTTTAATTTTTGATAAAAAGAAGCAAACAAAACAAGGCAAAAGAAACTAAGCAAAACAAAAACAAAGTAAAGAGAAAGGTTATGGAGGACTCCCCTTGTGAAGCTATCCTTAACTCCCCGACAACGACACCAGAAAATATCTTGACGCGGCTCAACTTTAGAGCTTCAGTTGGGAGACCCTAAGAGGAATTTATGATGAGCACAACGGCAAATTTTCCCTCAGTTATGAAACCAAGGTTATCAAACCAGTAGGAGCAAGGAAACAACCCCAAGGTGTTGCTACCAACCTGGAATCCTGCATAACACAAACTCAAGAATTTGCCCCAACTTGCAGTGAGGGTGTCAATATCACTGGTTTGCTGAAAACAAAGGATTAAACGTATGGTGTGGAAGGTAATGGTGGCTTGCATAAAGTAAACGGTAATAGCAGAAGATGTATCAATGGTAAAGATTGGACCGGGTTCCACAGTTCACTAGAGGTGTTCTCCTTAAGATATATAACAAAACATGCTGGGTAAAAAAATTACAGCAGGACAATTGACAGGATAGAGCAAGGCATAACAATGCAATAGTAGTCATTCATGATCCTATGAGATTTGATTGGGCAATACAACAATATACATAGACCACCATCCAACTGCATCTATGACTAGTAATCCACCTTTAGGTTATCATCCGAACCCCCTCTAGTTTTAAGTTGCAAGCAACGGATAACTGCGTTAAGCAAAGTGTGTAAGGTAAACAATACAATTGTTCCATGAACAAGAGATTGTTGTTTTCTCCCTAGTGGAAACAATACATCTACAACCTTAGAGATTTATGTCACTTCCCCAGATTCAATAGAGGCATGAACCCACTATCGAGCATAAATACTCCCTCTTGGAGTCACTAGCATCTACTTGGCCAAGATAGATACTAGAAATGGAGAGCATGCAAGATCTCAAACAACACATACATGATAGAATCAACATTCATAAAGACAAGATAGAATCATTAATCAGTCTGACAAAGTAATCTCAATGTCCATCGGAACCCCGCAAACACAACATGTATGATTACAAATAGATGATCTTGATCATGAACGGAGCTCACAAGATCTGAACATGATAGCAGAAAGGAGGAGAAACAACCATCTAGCTACTGTATGTACCCATAGTACAAGGTGGAACTACTCACGCATAAAACCGGAGGCTGGCATGGTGATGAAGTTCTCCGGGATGATCTCTCCCCTCCGACAGGTTGCCGGGAAGAGCTTCAGATCCCCTACCCGGTCTAGGGATGGTGGTGGCGGCGGTTACAGACTGTTTCGTGGAAGATTGATTGGGTACTTAGGGTTTAGGTATCGGGGGATTCTTATAGGCGAAGAGGGAGGACGAGGGGGTGCCCGAGGCGGCCGCACCCCCTAGGCGCGGACAAGGCCTGGCCGGGCAGCCAGGGGGTGTGGGCCCCTCAAGGCCCTCCTCCGTCTCGTCTTGTGGATTCGTGTTCCCCTCGGTGAAATATTGACTTTGGCTTTTGTCCCGCCCAATTCCGAGAATATTCATTTTCTGGCTTTTTTGGAACCAAAAGCAGAAGAAAACAGGCAACTGGCACTGTGGCATCTTGTTTATAGATGCGACAGGTCCGGTCCGGTTTGGACCTGTTACTGGACCTGTGCACCTGTATCAGAATTCCAGGTCCAAGGGTCGGACCACACCTTTTCTAGCAGGGTAATGGGTAACCTGTAGGTTTATAGGTTTGAGCCTCCTCTGCTGCATACGTCTGCTGCCGGGGCGTTGGGCAGATAATGGCGCAGCTGATCAGTTTATTCCATTAGACAAATACTTGCAGATTCTGTGTATACATGTAAAAAAGAACTACTAATTGAAGGTCGTATACATGCAAATTTTGTATAATGATTTTTTTCATAAAATTCAGACAAAAGCTATCTCATATATTCGCAAAACATAACAGTACAATATACATGGACATAACACGTACATTACAAGAGAATTAGCAACAGTAACAGGTTAGGACGGACAAATGCTTTTGTTCTCTCTTCTTTTGGTTGTCTGCATAAAGTCTTCAACTCTCCTAGTGACTGGTGTTGTTGGTAAACTGAACCAACATGGAACCATGTAAGATAATTAAAATGCATGTTCCATGACCTGAAGCAAACAAGTAGCAAGATAATTAATACATGTAAGATGCCTAGATAGTACATGAAGAGTAGAAGTAGTTTCTGCTGAACAGACTGCTCAGAGCAGCAGATGTAACATGGGCATTGGGGGTTTTAGTTCCAAAAAAATCTCTCAAATATGAAGCTCCATGAAATCCAAGTCTCTCAAAGATGAAGAATAAACGCAACAGGGAATCCTCTAGGCAGTAACAGGGAATCTCTAAGGTGGTTGTGCTCTATCCTACCAGCGACTCCTCCCATGACGGCACTTGGGCCGCTAGCGGCTCGATGTTGCGCCCTTAGGTGGCTTGTCCCCTTGTGGGCATGGTTGCCCCCAATCTGGCGCGCTAAATGTGCTGCCAACGGAGTGGGAAGGAGCCAACTCGGTAGCTCCGGGAGAGGAATGAAAAATGTTCGGTTACGGTGAGGGGAACCATGCTCCGGGCGAAAGCCCTGCCTTTCAGGGCCGGTGACAACGACGTCTGAGGGCGCCGTTTCCTCTGAGGCGTCATTGAAGAGTTCCGGCACCTCCCTCGCCCAGTGTCTCATGTCTCGGGTGAAAACCTTAGATTTGGCTTGCCAGATCGGGCGAGTAAGATATATCCTTGATGCCTAGTGAGTAAGATATATCCTACAGACCACCAGCCTATTGCTAGAGTTGCTTACGGTTTGAAGCCTTGAACTTTGCTTGAGCTCACCTCTGAAACTTGCTTGCCTACTGCATGTAATTTTTTTATTACAAACTATCGAACCAAGTTGGTACTCCTATGGCATTCCCATCCCATTCTATGAAATTTTTATATTACGGTAGGAAAAGGACACATAATATATTTATCCAACGCATTATCACTCCTTGAATGATCAAGTACATGTTTGACTGAATAGAAAGCATATAGTGCTCTAAATCTTTAGCAATAAATGAATACAAATATGTAGTACTCCGTGAGCAATAAATGAATACAAATATGGAGTATAATTTAATCCTAATAACTATGACAATGAATTTAATCTCTTTATTTATGAAAATAAATAGATCAAGAGGAATGGCATCCCAGAGAACCACAAGGAGGCATAGATGCATGACAGAATGCTTAGCTAGCTACCAATCTGAACTGAATGACTCAGCTACCGATCTAAATTGACGAGAAGAAATTCCTGTGGTACCTGACCTTCACGACGGCAGATGGGAGAGGGCAGGCCAACGGTGGAGTGTACTGCACGGGGGAGAGCAGCTATTGGAGGAAGGTAAGGGACGGGGTGCTCCGTGAGCTCGGAGCGCTCTCCGGCAAGCGCCCCCGTACTGTTCCGACGAGTTTCCCTGCTCCGGCGGGTAAGGAGGACAGATGATCCAGGAAGGAGTGGTGGCGTTCTCTATCCCGAGGCTCCTCTGGCGGCGCGGCGGCACGGCGGCCGTCTACCAGCTGAAGAGAGGAGACAAGAGGGGCGGTTAGAACCTAGGGTCAAACGGGTGAGGTTCGCTTTGGACCTGGTTTTTTGCGGTGCGACCCTATATCCTAATGGTAACAAAATCCAGGTCCGGTCCAGCGGGTCAGTGGGCCGAACCGAACCCATCGCATCTTGAATCTTGTTAATAGGTTAGTCCCAGAAAACATATAAAATACCTCAAAGTGTAGACAAAGCAAAGCAAAGTTGTACTAAACAAGCATGGAACATCAAAAATTATAGATACATCTATGACGTATCAAGCATCCCCAAGCTTAACTCCTGCTCGTCCTCGAGTAGGTAAGTGATATAAAGAATAATTTTTGAGGTGACATGCACCATCACAATCATGATCAAACTATTTGTATGCATTGAAAGCTGGGATCAAAGTACTATAAACATGAGCATGAAAGATAAAGTTCTAACATTAAGACATAGCAACTATTGTTGCAACATGAAAGGATACAAACAAACATCATGAATAACAATGCATTGGAAGACCTTTGTTTGTTTCACACATAGAAAACATAGCATGGTGGAATTCATCTTGTCCCTCATTGAGTAGCAAAACATAAATGCAAAGGATACCTTCAAAGTTCATAAGGGTGACTAGATACAAATAGTCAAGAACAAGCAATATCAACAATATGAATCAATCAATAAGTTTTGGGGCAGTGCACATAGAACTAAGAATGAAAATTATGATCTCTTAATTGGTGCCTAAGGTAGAAGGTGGAGACTCTATATAAAAGTGGAAGAAAGGCCCTTCAAAGGGAAGCAGGGATTTCAAGTTTCATAAAGAGCTTCCAAAAATTATGGTACGTTAAAGTGAACAAAGTATGGAGTATATGCTTGACAAAGTATAAGTTGGCAATCTCATGTCCCTTGAGTACGAGGGCCGCTCCTCATGCTACTCAACTTTAGTTACCGGTAAGTTCTTGTCATAGTAAGTACATGCGTATCATAGAGAACCGCCAACGGGGTACCCCTTTCCCCATGACACAGGAGCTATCCCATATCAAAATTACAAGGCAAGCATACAATGAGCATCTCAGCAATCTTCTTATTTACCATGGGAAAAATGGTGTTTTTTTTCTCTCTTTCCTCTTTTACTATGTCTCTCTTTTTTTATAAGAAGAAAGCTTCATAGATTTCTCACTATGGTGATGCTGCAAGTTTCTACCATGATTAGGCATGGCTTAGGCTAGCGGCCTAGGCATTTCTCTAACACATATACATAACTCCATGGACTTACAAGCTCCCCTTTTATTTCACACCGACGACATCCATAAACAAAAGAGCATGATATCAACTGGATAATTATCCATAGGTGTTGAAAGTGTTCCCCGTGACAGCACGGTTCTGCTAATTCCAACATATAAGTGCAAGCATCTACAACATAGATGACACAATGGTTCAAGATTATTATGGGCAAGAAAAATAAAGTGTGCCATCAAGTTTGTGAGAGCTTTAATCACTAATTTTTCACATAACAAAGTGACTTTTTAACTGGAAGGTAGATAAAACAAGAATATACTTGAAATGGTGTAACACACCATGCATAGGAATTTATAGTGGACACTTTGGAATAACTTGGTTTCTTGGGAGTTGGATGCATGAGTAGATCTTACTCAATATAAGTGAAGGCTAGCAAAAGACTGGGAGCGACCAACTAAGAGAGCAATAATGGTCATAATCATGCAGAGCGACAAAATATTATCAACTAAAGCATAAAGTGGCATCACACGTCAAAAACTAAATGATCATAGAGGCTAAGATGAATGGTTAATAGTCATAACATGGTATGAGAATGTACCAAGTCAACGCAAACAAAACATCAAAGGAGAATACCACAATACTATGCTTTTGTATGCTAAAACAACGCATGATTCTTTCAAGGCACACTAAGCAATCTCAATTGTTTGGAGCAAGTCATGCTACAACAATAATTACTAAGCATAAGGTCAAAACAACATCTAGCATGACATGGTAAAGGCTAAGCCACAGTCAAAGCAAGCTCACTTTTGTACCACTATAAGCATGAAACTTTCTACTCTTTTCCAACACCAATCAACTTATTTGAAAACATCACAGCAAAAACAGGGGTCCAACTAATTTATTCAAACAAATTAAGCAAACTAAAACCAAAACGAAAACTAAGAACAATAAAACAGTGCATGAAACAATAAAAATGAAGTGTCTAGAAAGACCTGAGATTTTTATTGATGAAGAAGGGGATGCCTTGGGCATCCCCAAGCTTTGACGCTTGTACTTATTGAATATTTCTTGGGATTACACAGGGTGGCATCCCCAAGCTTGAGCTTTTGTCCATTCTTCATGTCATTACATCATTCTTTCTCTACACCTGGAAATTTCCTTCATACAAAACTTCACACAGTCTTCATTAGCAACATTAGTGCATTTAAAAGATAATAGACCTTTGGGTTTAGATTCAAAACAGCAAAACTTTCATTAAAGACATAATCTACTGAAACAAGTTCCTTTAAAAAGCTCAATTTCCCAAAGAGAAACCAAAAAGAAATCGATAGGGGACAAATGCAAATAATGGCAGAAATCTGTCAAAACCGATTTTTTCAAAGACCTTCTGTTGCTTAAATCAAAAAAGTGTTGAACTAACGAAAGTTATCTAACCACCTAGGGGATTTATTCAGAAAATTACAGCTCAATCTGACTTACAGAGATTTTTCACGAATTTTTACAGTGGGGCATAAAAATCTGTTTCGAGACAGCATCTCCCCAAATCTTACTTCCCTCTCATTAGAGGTTATTCTTGTCACAAAAAACAAATAAAAAGGATAAGGAGATATTATTACAGAAGTAATAACTTCCAAGACTCAACTAAAACTTTTGGGTTATCTCCCAATAAGTACTTTTCTTTAACGCCTTTAAGTTAGGCACAAGAAGCAAGAATCAAGTATTTTCAAATGAAGAAGCATTAACATAAAACCTTGCTTTAAAAGGAGGATCAAAAAGTAACTTCTCTCGCCTCATAGGTAAGTATTCAATACCTTTCTTGAATGGAAATTGATATTTAATGGTGCCTTCTTTCATATCAATAATGGCACCAACAGTTCTAAGAAAAGGTCTTCCCAAAGTAATAGGACAAGAAGCATTGTATTCAACATCCAAAACATAGAAATCAACAGGGACATAAGCATTATTAACCATATTAATAACATAATTAACACTCCCTATGAGTTCCTTTTTAGCATTATCATCGAGTGGGATATCTAAATAGCAATCTTCCAAAGGTGGCAAATCAAGCATTTCACAAATCTTTCTAGGCATATTAGAGACACTAGAACCAAGGTCACATGAAGCTTTGAGATCTAAGTCATTCACTTTCATATTAACTATAGGTTCCCAACTATCTTCTACTTTCCTAGGAATAGAAGCTTTGTGTTTCAACTTTTCTTCCTTGATTTTAATGAGAGCATCAGTAATGTGTTTGGTGAAAGCCACATTCATATCACTAGCATTAGTACTTCTAGCAAGATTTTGTAGGAACAAAATCACTTCAGAAATATTGCAACCATCAAGATCAAAACTTATCATCACAGGTATTAGACTTAGGCATTCTTGTAGGAGGAATGGGGACTTCTTGTGGTTTGGTAGCATCCATATTGATGGTGGTAATAGTACAAACACTATTGTTTCTAGCAATTTCAGCTTCTCTTTCCCACTTATCACGTAGTTTAGATAATAGTCTAACATTTTCATCAATAGTTACTTGTATGGCATGAGTAAGAGCAAAGGTACTTTCCAAGGTTTCAGGTTTAGCAGCCATTTTATTAATCAAAGAGGATTGAGGTTCAGACAAAGTTGAAATATTTTGCTCAACATTCAAAAGCTTTTCCTCCATAGTTTTATTAAAAATAGTTTGTTTACTAATAAAGTGTTTAAGCATGACTTCAAGTTCAGAGGGAGCACTTCTAGTATTGTTGTAGGAGTTTCCATAAGTATTGCCATTATTAGGAGGATAAGGCCTATAATTGTTGTTACCAAAATTATTCATATAGGCATTGTTGTTTCTAATGAAGTTCACATCAACTTGCTCTTCTTGAGCAACCAAGGAAGCTAAAGTAACATTATTTGGATCAATATGAGCTTTCCCATTAACAAGCATATCCATAATAACATCAATTTTATCACTCAAGGAGGAGGTTTCTTCAACAGAATTTACCTTCTTACCATGTGGAGCTCTCTCAGTGTGCCATTCAGAATAACCATCATATTATCAAGGAGTTTTGTTGCAACACCCAAAGTAATGGTCATAAAGGTACCCCAGCAGCAGAATCCAACAGATTTCTTGAAGAGAAGTTTAACCCTGCATAAAAAGTTTGGATAATAATCCAAGCAGTTAGTCCATGAGTGTGACAATTCTTTACCAAAGATTTCATTCTTTCCCAAGATTGAGCAACATGTTCATTATCAAGTTGTTTAAATTTCATTATGTCACTTCTCATAGATATAATCTTTGCAGGAGGATAGTATTTTCCAATAAAATCATCTTTGCATTTAATCCAAGAATTAATATTATTTCTAGGCAAGGATAGCAACCATTCTTTAGCTTTTCCTCTCAAGGAGAAAGGAAACAATTTGAGCTTAACAATATCTCCATATATACCTTTATATTTTTGCATCTCACGAGTTTCAACAAAGCTATTAAGGTGGGCAGCAACATCATCAGAACTAACACAAAAAAATTGCTCTTTCATAACAAGATTCAACAAAGCATGTTTAATTTCATAAAAGGTAGCATCAGGAACAGGTGGAGTAATAGGTGTACTCAGGAAATCATTGTTGTTTGTGATAGTAAAGTCACACAACTTGGTGTTCTCAACATAATTCATTTTTGCAAAAGTGGAGCAAGCCAACAGCAGCAGCAACTAGAGTAGGAACTAATTTTTTGCATTTTTAATAAGAGAAAACAAAACAAAGGAGACCAATTTTTTGTTGTAATTTTTGATAAAAATAAGCAAGCCAAACAAAGAAAAATAAACTAAGAAAAACAAAAACAAAGTAAAGAGAAAGGTTATGAAGGACTCCCCTTGTCAAGCTGTCCTTAACTCCCCGGCAATGGCACCAGAAAATATCTTGACGCGGCTCAACTTTAGAGCTTCAGTTGGGAGACCCTAAGAGGAAGGTATGATGAGCATAGCGTCAAAATTTCCCTCAGTTATGAAACCAAGGTTATCGAACCAGTAAGATCAAGGAAACAACCCCAAGGTGTTGCTACCAACTTGGAATCCTGCACAACAAAAACTCAAGACTTTGCCCTAACTTGCAGTGAGGGTGCCAATCTCACTGGTTTGGTGAAAACAAAGGATTAAACGTATGGTGTGGAAGGTAATGATGGCTTGCAGAAAATAAACGGTAACAACAGAAGATGTATCAATGGTAAAGATTGGACCGGGGTCCACAGTTCACTAGAGATGTTCTCCTTAAGATAAATAACATAACATGCTAGGTAAGCAAATTACATCAGGGCAATTGACAGGATAGAGCAAGGCATAACAATGCAATGCTAGTCATTCATGATCCTATGAGATTTGATAGGGCAATACAACAATATACATAGACCGCCATCTAACTGCATCTATGACTAGTAATCCACCTTCAGGTTATCATCTAAACCCCCTCCAGTATTAAGTTGCAAGCAACGGATAACTGTGTTAAGCAAAGTGTGTAAGGTAAACAATACAATTGTTCCATGAACAAGAGATTGTTGTTTTCTCCCTAGTGGCAACAACACATCTACAACCTTAGAGATTTCTGTCACTTCCCTAGATTCAATAGAGGCATGAACCCACTATCGAGCATAAATACTCCCTCTTGGAGTCACTAGAATCTACTTGGCCAAGAAAGCTACTTGAAACAGAGAGCATGCAAGATCTCAAACAACACAGACATGATAGAATCAACAATCAGAAAGACAAGATAGAATCATTAATCAATCTGACAAAGTAATCTCAATATCCATTGGATCCCTGCAAACACAACATGTATGATTACAAATAGATGATCTTGATCATGAACGGAGCTCACAAGATCTAAACATGATAGCACAAAGGAGGAGAAACAACCATCTAGCTACTGTATGGACCCATAGTCCAAGGTGGAACTACTCACGCATCATACCGGAGGCTGGCATGGTGATGAAGAAGGCCTCCGGGACGATCTCTCCCCTCCGGTAGGGTGCCGGGAAGAGCTTCAGATCCTCCTAGATCTAGGTATGATGGTGGCGGCGGCTACGAACTATTTCATGGAATATTGATCGGGTACTTAGGGTTTAGGTATCGGTGGCTTCTTATAGGCGAAGAGGGAGGCCGACGTGTGCCCAAGGCGGCCGCACCCCCCAGGCACAGGCCAGGCCTGGCCGCGCAGTGATACATCCAATTTGCATCACTATTCTATATCATAAATTGCTTCTATTCATTGACATATTCCATATTAAAAGGTGATACTTATGTCATTTCATCTGTTTTTGAATGTTGGATGATTCTTGGAGGATGAACTGCCGGAGTCAGGATTCTGATGGAAAAAGCGGTGTCTAGATGCAATTTCCACGAAGATCAAAAAAATACTAGAAAAACTACAGAAAATTATATTTTCCTAGAAGACGAAGGATGCCAGAAGGAGAGGCGGAGTTGGGCCACAGGGGGCCCACACCCTCCCCAGGCGCGGGCCACCCTGGGCTGCACCTACAGGGGGTGTGGCCACCCTGGCCCACTTCTGGCTCCGCCCTCTCTCTTATATCTTCTCCTCGAAACCCTAAAGTCAGGCAGAGCGACTAAAGAAAGATTCCGCCGCCTCTGCGGGGCAGAAACTACAGAGGGAGAGAGAAAGAGCTCTCTGGCAGGGAAATTCCTTCCCGGAGAGGGGAGATCATCGCCATTAACACCGTCATCAAGCTAGACTTCATCGGGATCATCATCATCCACACCACCATCTCCACCAGCACCATCATCACCACTCCATCCCGCTGTAACAATTGTGTTGAATCTTGCATAGTTCTTAGGGGAAACTTTCCCGGTGTTGATTACTATTGTAGTTGATGCTTGTGAGTGGAACCATTGAATTATTGTTTATGTTCAGATTGTTATCCATCATTATATCATCTATTATCTTGATCTATATGATGTATCGTGAGTAGTTCGTTTAGTTCTTCGGGACATGGGAGAAGTCATGTTGTTAGTAGTGGAATTGTGTTGAGGTATTATTCAATGGTTTAATATTTAAGTTGTGGTTCTATTCTTCTAGTGGTGTCATGTTAATGTCGACTACATGATACTTCACCATTTATGGTCCTAGGGGAATGCACTGTGTATTAGGCTACTAATCGTGGGGTTGCAGGAGTGACAGAAACCTGAACCCCCATTAGGAAACCTTTGCACAAGGGAGTGTAGGATCTTAGAGTTTAAGGCCGTGGTTAGGTTTTTATCTTAATTACTTTCTTGTAGTTGTGGATTATTGTAAGGGTTTTAATCACAAGTATGTATTAGTCCAAGTAAGGTTGGTACATTAGCACAGGTTCACCCACACAACACTTATAAAACCAAAGAAGGTTAATCAACTATATGAAACGAAAGCACTTGACAGTATGTCCTCGAGAACGTTTGGTCCTCATAAGTATTACCACCGGCTTATCCTTTGCTAAGAAAGGATTGGGCCACTTGCTGCAATTATTTGTTGTCTTTATTTACTTGCACATTATTTCCTTGCTTTATCAGAAAACCCCTAAAAATCCGTTTGCTAAGTATTTACAGAGAACTCTGGAGCCAGTACCACTAGTCAGCACCTTCTACCCCTCGTTGGGATCGACACTCCTATTTATTGAAAGTACTACAATACATCCCCTATACTCGTGGGTCATCAAGACTATTTTCTGGCGCCGTTGCCGAGGAGGGAAGGGCTATTGAAGAGTGGAACTGGTAAAGGAAACTTCTACTGTGAGTATTGTTTTTATTTCTGTTTGTTACTTTGTTTCCAATATGGATAACCCACTTGGTTTCCTATTTGGGAAAGCTACTACCACTGTTAGGGTAGTAGATGAACCACCACCTGTTGAGATAGATCCTTTTAAGATACCTACAAGAATTGTTGATCATGTTATGGATAATTATTATTTTGGGGATGGAACTGTCCATCCTGGTGATCACCTGCTTTTTATCCATGAATTATGCGGGTTGTTTAAGTGTGCATGTATCACAACTGAACATGTTAAGAAGAAGTTACTCTCTATATCATTTAAATGAAGAGCTAAAGAATGGTATAAGCTGCCGAAGAATGGACAATCTATGGAATGGGAGGAAATAGTACCCCTCTTCTACTCTAAATACTATCCTCCCAATGAGATTTATAAGAATATGAATCAAATATATAACTTTTGGCCTCGTCATGGAGAGAGTACAACCCAAGCTTGGGGGAGATTGAAGTTGCTAATGCTTAAATGTCCTATTCATGAACTCCCTAACAATATTATCATCAATAACTTTTATGCAAGGCTTTCTCTTCATGATAAAGATTTATTAGATGCTTATTATGTTGGATCATTCACACGTATGAAAGAAAAAGCTAAATGGGATCTTCTAGACCATATTTAAGAAAACACTGAAGCATGGGAGAATGACAAAGGAAGAAAGTCAGATATAAATTATGATTATGAATGCATTAAATTTTTTATGGGAACTGATGACTTCCGTGATATTAGTACCGAGTATGGTCTTGATTATCAAGTTATTGCCAATTGTTTTAAGGCGTAACCAGGACGGGGGGTGTGGGCCCCTCGAGGCCCTCCTCCGTCTCTTCTTCTGGCTCCGTGTTCCCCTTGATGAAATATTGACTTTGGCTTTTGTCCCGTACAATTCCGAGAATATTCATTTTCTGGATTTTCTAGAACCAAAAAACAAAAGAAAATAGGCAACTGGCACTGTGGCATCTTGTTAATAGGTTAGTCCCAGAAAGCAAATAAAAATACTTCAAAGTGTAGACAAAGCAAAGCAAAGTTGATACTAAACAAGCATTGAACATAAAAATTATAGATACGTTTACGACGTATTAGCGAGCTTCTGGTAGTGGTGGTACATCTGCTTTGTCGGGGTCAGTACCTCACTGAGGTAGTATATTGGGCGTTGGACCTCGTGGGTCTTGCCATCTTCAGGTCGTTCGACCACGAGTGCAGTGCTAACCACCTGATGCGTGGCTGCTATGTATAGCAGCAAAGGCTCCCTCTCCTTCGGCGTAACCAGGATAGGTGATGTGGAGAGCAGGTGCTTGTGGTCTTCGAGTTCCATGTCTTCCTCGGCTGTCCACTCGAATTTGTCAGCTTTGCACAACAGCTGATAGAAAGGGAGAGCCTTCTTGCCCATGCGGCTGATGAATCTTCTGAGCACCGCGATTCGCCCAGCTATCTGTTGGATCCCCTTAAGGTTCTTGGGCTTCTCCATGGCTAGTATAGCCCTGATTTTCTTTGGGTTTGCCTCGATGCCACGCTGAGAGATGAAGTATCCGAGTAACTGGCCAGACGGGATGCCGAAGGCGCACTTTTCTGGGTTCATCTTGATCTTGTAGCGATCAAGGTTGTCGAATGTCTCGCGGAGATCATCGAGGAGTGTCTTCGCCTCCTTGGCCCTTATCACTATGTCGTCAACATATACCTGGACGTTGCGACCAATCTGGTCCTTCAGACATGCCTGCATGCATCTCTGGTAAGCGGCGCTTGCGTTCTTCAGCCCGAAAGGCATTGTGTTGTAGCAGAACACCCCGAACGGCATGATGAACTCCGTTTTCTCCTGATCTTTGGCCTTCAGTCGAATTTGGTTGTAGCCTTAGTAGGCGTCAAGAAAGGAGAGTTTCTCGCATCCTGTAGTGGAGTCGATTATTTGATTGATCTGTGGGAGATGAAAGTGGTCCTTGGGATAGTGCTTGTTAAGCGATGTGAAGTCCACACACATCCATAGGATGTCCGTGTCCTTCTTGGGGACCAGCACAGGGTTGGCCAGCCACTCGCTTTCCTTGATCTCCCTGATGAAGTTGGCATCGAGGAGTCTGTTGACTTCGATGCCAACGTCTTCAGCTCTTGGCTCTGACAGTCGATGCATCAACTGCTTGATTGGCTTCGCATCTGGAAACACATTGAGTGCATGCTCGGCAAATTCCCTGGGAACTCCTGGCATGTCCGCAGGACACCAGGCTAAAATTTCCCAGCGCTCATGGAGGAATTCGACGAGCGCGCTTTTCTATGCGGGGCTTAGGTCATTGGCGATCAACATCGTCTTGGAGGCGTTCGTCGGGTGAACATGCACCTTCTTTGTCTTGACTGTGGAGTCGAACGACATGTCAGGTGCGTTCTTCCTGGTGACTGGGGGTGCCCCGTTGTCTGTGACCTCCTTGAGCATTGTTAGCTCCTCTTGCATGCCAAATGACTGGGAGATTCTGTCGAAGTCTCTGTTGCAGCTGTCCGACCTGGTGAAGCTTCCTAGGACGGTGATGACGCCTCTGGGTCCTGGCATCTTCAGTAGAAGGTACGCATAGTGCGGTACTGCTAGGAATCTTGCGAATGCTACACGCTCGAAGATGGCGTGGTACTGTGAGGGCCAGTCCATCACTTCAAATTCCAGCCGCTCACGCCTAAAGTTTTCGGGCTTGCCGAAGATGACATCGAGACATATCTTGCCCAGGGGGTATATGCCCTTCCCTGGGACGATGTCGTGGAACGTCGTGTCCGACGTCTCTAGGCTGCAGAGAGGGATCCGCATGGCTGCGAGTGTGCTGGCGAACATCAGGTTGATGCCGCTGCCACCGTCCGTGAAGACGCGACTCATCTCAAATCCTTCGATCTGGGCCTCGAGCACCAGGGCAGAGTGACCTGGGCGAGGTATCTCGCGCAGCTGATTCGAACGGTCGAACGTGATGCAGGACTCCGAGCCGTTGAGGTACTCAGGTATGGCTGGTGGGGAGGTCATGGCCAGGTTGAGTTAGCGGGTGATCTTCTTCTACACTTATTGGTTGGGCGCCCCTTATAGATCATCATAGACCCTATCGGTGGTGGGTATCCGTCTGCACCGTTATTCTGTGCGGGTGCAGCCGCAGGTTGCGAGGGTCCTCCAGGTGGTGGTGGTGGAGCCCCGTGAGCTACGACTCCTGGAGCCGGAGTGAACCCTGGGTTCACCACCTGGTGTCGCATCTGGGTGAGGCCCTCGCTGAGCTTCTGGAACTCCCGGCATTCCTTGAGCATATGGCTAGCCTTCTTCTTACCATCTTGTTTGTGGATGTAGAAGTGGATGGTGCAGGGACCCGATAGCTTATCATATGATGAAGGCTCGTCGTCGCGGTTGCGACGTTGCTACGTTTGAGTGCGCCGCCCACCATCGTGGTACCCGTTGTTGCTGTTGCCATCATCGTGGCAATCGGCGTAGCCAGCCGCGACCATATTTACTTCCTTGCGATAGTCATAGATGCGGTCTCCTTTTTTCGCGACAATCGCGCCTGCGGTCGAAGTCATCCTTGTCATCCGAATGTGTTCAGTTGATGGCATCCTTGCCATCTGACCAACGGTTGGCGATATCCATTAGGTGATCAAGGGTTTTGGGCTTGACGCACCCGAGCTCCTCCTTGAACTCACGACACTTGACGCCGTCCTTGAAGGCGTTGATTGCCATCTCCTCAGTTGATGTTCGCGGTGGAGTTCTTGATGACGGACCAGCGTATAATGTACGAGCGGATGGACTCATTGGTCTGTTTTGTGTAGGCCCGCAGCTCTTCGATTGAGGTTGGCCTCTTGCTGGTGCGTTTGAAGTTGCGAATGAAGCTGTACGCTAGTTCTTCCCAGCTTTGTATGGAGCCGGAGGGGAGGCTGCTAAGCCAGGCCCTGGCTGCGCCTGTCAGCTGCAGCTAAAGGAACTGTAGGGCGGTGTTCTTGTTCCCGCCTGGATCTTGACTGATGACAGATGATCGTCGAGCCAGGTTTTTGGCTCCTGCGCACCATCAAACTTCGGGTTGTCCGAAGGGAGCTTTAAGTTCTCCGGCATCCGCAATTGTCAAACGGATCTGCTAAAGCATTTGGCTCTGCACAATTCTCTGTCGTCCTCTTCGGAATCAGTTGAGCACGCGCGCTTAGCACATGATTTGTCGATCTTGTGCTGTGTGAGCTTGCTACGAGCATCGTAGTTGCTGCTGCGGCGCCGTGGGCTCTAATGGCGTCGAGGTAGCTCATGCTCTTCTTCCTCATATGAGGGTGTGCGGCTTCGAGTGAACCTCACCGTGGTCTTTTTCTTTGGCTCCGTGGGAGTTTCTTTGTGGAGCGCAGCTCCAACGAGTCCGAGGCCTGCTAGCGCAGACTTATGGTTCGCGTTCTTCGGGTCTCCTGGTGGGTTAGACGCGAGATAGGTGGTTGTAACACCCCCGGTCACTCCGGACCGACGGCTGTCACTTCTGGCAGCTCAATAGGATCTTTAGACTAACCCCACAGACCAACACTAGTCTTTTCTGCGCACTTTGTCCTCACTCGTGCGCACCTGGTACCCACTTCCCGGTCGGTCACCCATCCTAAAATTTCTCTAGTCCAAGCATGCTTAACCTTAGAGTTCTTTTCGAATGAGATTCCGGAAAAGAAGTTGCAACTTGTTGGTATGGGTTTCCTGTCAATCCTATTGAGCCATGCGCCAGGGTCTCACATACACCCACCCTTAGAAGATCGACGTCCTCGTCGATCAGCCACAAGCCAGGAACGTCCCCTCTTGGCACACGTCTGTGCGTCCAGTGCCGGCACATTGCCATGATGTGTCCACTCCGGGCCACACGCGTCGTGCTACACATGTTCGCCACTGACCAGCACACACCCATGTAACCGCGAGGGTCAACTATGATACCACTTGTAACACCCCCGGTCTCTCCAGACCGACGGCTGTCACTCCTGGCAGCTCAATAGGATCTCTAGACTAACCCCACATACCAACACTAGTCTTTTATGCGTACTTTGTCCTCACTCGTGCGAACCTGGTACCCACTTCCCGGTCGTTCACCCATCCTAGAATTGATCTAGGCCAAGCACGCTTAAGCTTAGAGTTCTTTTAGAATGAGCTTCAGGAAAAGAAGTTGCAACTTGTTGGTATGGGTTTCCTATCAGTCCTATTGATCCATGCGCCAGGGTCTCATAGTGGTGGCCGCCATGATCGCAGCCTACGGCGTTTTCGGCATGATGTTGCCTTGCAATTCCATCGTCATGAAGGACGTGTCGAGTGCCTTGGTGACCTTGTGTCGTGTGGCGGGGTCCATGCGCTTCAGGCGAGGGCGATACTTGTTGGCGTTGTTCCCGTGTGACGAGGAGTCTCCAGCGGCGAAGAGCGCAGCTCGCCGCATGCTTGATTCGTCGGCTGCCTGCTTGCGCTTTTCAAGCTCGCCCTGTAGCCTGACCTGTTGATTGTGCTCATCGATCAGGAGCTAGTGATAGGCCATCAGCAGGTCACGGGAGGATTCGACAGGTAGGATGTGATTGCCCCGTACAACCTCACACGCGATTTCCTAGCCCTCTTTGTTGAGGTGGATTTCGTTGTGGGACGGTTTATGCCCTCAGTGCCTTGAGCTCCCCTATTTGGCAGGTTCATTTCGTTTCCGGTGTTCTCGGCCTGAGGGTTGGGAGAGGGATTGGGAGTTTCATCCAGCGGTGGATCGGCTCCATTGTTGACATCGCTGCCATGGATGATGGCGCATAAGTAGCACTTGCGGAGAGGGCCGCTGCTTCCGCAGCTCTCAGATCCGGAACCTACCTTTATCCGAAGGGGGGTCACATAGATCGGAGTTGCAGCTGCTATTGTTGTCTGAATCGCCCATCAGCGCCAACGTGCGTAGGGCGTCGATGGGTGGGACCCATGAAGTGGGCCTAATTGATGGAAGTGGCACCCGCTTTGGGAGGCGGAGGGTGCGGTCTGCCCCACCTGGAAGTAGAAGCTCCCGAACAGCATCTCGATCCTATCGCCTATGGACTCAAAATCTTTGCGGGTGGCCAAAGAGTGGGCGGTGAAGTCAAAGGCACCGAAGAGGAGGTGATTCTCCGTCGCCGAGGAATAATAGATTGCTACGGATGGGACCGTCACGACCACACGATCAGCGTCCCCAGTTCCCGTAGAAGGCGCCAATTGACGAGGGTTCGACTCGTCAATTCCCATTGTTATGGACTTAGGTTTTGGAGAAGATGGGGATACTGGAAGTCGCGAGACGGTTAACAGGCAAGCAACACGGGGTCACGAGGTTTACCCAGGTTCAGCACCCCGGAGGTAAAACCCTACTCCTGCTTGTCTGTTCTTGATTATGGTGGAACCGAGGATTACAGGGGTGTGCATATGCAGTCTGGCGTGAGGTGTGTGTATGAGGTGAGTTTTTAATTCTCGTCGTGCCCTCCTGGCCCTTATATAGATAGGCCAGGTCCCGGGGTAGGTCGAGTCGGTTACATATTAGGGTTGAACCCTTTGAAATTCTATCTACAGTTAGACTTGTCCTCCAAGGAGTCGAACTCGCAATAGGCTTGGGCCACCCGAAATCTTCTTGGGTTACCAATCTTCTTGTGGGCCTTCCTTGGGATAGACCGGGTATAGCAATGTAAGGAACCCATAGGGTATATCCTTGTCAGAAACCACCTCACTCCGGCCACCTGCATCATCGTGGATAACGACAGACGCGAGCGACACATCGAGAAATAGATCTCACCAGATCTAAAGAATGACAAGAAGAGCAAGCTGTCAATCTAAAAGACCGAACAACACACGTTGCTATCACCTTTGAGACTCCATCGTGAAGGTGTCGCTGGTGTGGGAGTAGAGTTGAGGCAGATTTATTCTTTCGGCGCCGCTCCGACCACTCCAACAACGCGCCATAGCAAAAATACCCTATCCCTAACTACTAGGCAAAGGAACAAGGTCCCCTCCCTCTTGCCGCCAGAGTGACAAGCAGAGGGAGAGGAAACCAGCACTCCCACCGGCTGAGATCGGGGAAGGAAGTTGGCACTGGTGGAAACGAGTCCTCTAACACCGGTTCTGGAACCGTTGTTAGGGGTTCGGTGTTAGAGCCCCCCTTTAACAACGGTTCTTATACGAACCGGTGTTAAAGGGTGGCGCACGTGGGGCTGCCACAGCGCTCAACACCCCCCTTTAACACATGTTCGTAACACGAACCGGTGTTAAAGGTTATGTGCCACGGCAGGAAAAAGAGATAAATCTCTGTTGCGGCAGGAAAACGGCATAAATCTCTGCCGTGGCAGAGTTCTGCCGCGGCAGAGTTCTGCCGCCGCCCCGTTCTGGGCGTATTTCTGCGGCGCGGCGGGGACGGGGAGGGGGGAGGGGGAATCGATCGTGAGCGGTATACACATACATCATCGTTGGTACATATGAGTACATGAATAATTAAGCAACTATTATTATACACAAACATCGTCATTGTTTGGTATTCTCCGTAAACGTTGAAGCATCAAGTACAAGACAAACACGTTCAAGCATATATACAACGTTCATTTTGGTGGATATCTAAAGAGTTCTCCGCCAGGCGTGACGACCTCATCAAGTATGAACCCCGCCAATTCCTCTTGAATGGCTCGTATGCGGTCAAATGGTAGGAGTTGTTCCCGCATCCGTTCGATCTAAATATATATGAAGAATAGGGTTAATATATATATAAGAATAAAACTCAACACAATTGATGGTAATAAAATACTGTTGTGTACTTTGTTTACTTACTCTAAGTTGTTCTAGTGCGGCTTGGCCCGTCGCACATATCGTGTTGTGAATGAACTCGCAAACATAGTATCTACATAAGTTATTGTAGGGTCCCTGATGCGCGCACTTTACGAGAATAGAGAGTTCAATCAAAATAATAATCAATAAAGCATGATATAATGGAATTGGAAGCAGAATCAAAGAGATACGCATACCTAGCTAGCTAGTATTACTTACATTTTGGTCTAAAATTTTTAGTTCTTTTGACCATTCACCCACGGCCCTGCCCGTGAACCTTTTCCAAACCCTGTCCGGCAAAAAAAATGGATAAAGGAGTAATTAATTACTTGTTGTCACGAAAGTTGCCGATCTAGTGCGATAATATGATTGAAATTACCTCTGGAGCATCTCTTTAAAGTCTACACATAGATCTTGGTCTTTTCGTAGCGAGTCCATGACAAGGACTTTTCCTAAGTTAGGTTGAATGACTAGCAGAATAAAGTGGAACCTACGCACGCATAACTCATCATCAGTTACACTTAACATCGAGTAAGCCGAACAGAATGTGTACAAGAGAGGGTAACACTCACGAGAAGTTGTAAGGCAATAGTATTTTCCTTTTGGTTTATTGTCTCAGTAAAGACGTTAGCAAGAAATCTTCTGTTTGCCCGGGAATGAGTTTTACCACTTGTTCATGAACTCTATTTGGGTCAACGAACCCAATGTCAAAAGGGCCTCCTTTCATGCATTCCATAACCTTTTTCCTGCATAATAGTATATATATACATATATGGTGAGCATATATATACATGAAATTAATGAATTGAATGAGATGAGATAGAAATTAAAGAAATAGTACTTACACACAATAAAGGCTGATGGCAGCTTTGTCGAGTTCCTTCTGATTGAATAGAAAATGCAAGTCTTGAATGTTTAAGCTGATATCGTCGTCTCCGCACAAGAAAATCTTATCTCTTATATGCGTCGTGATCCATTCTTCATTTCTCGTCTTGCAAAAATCAAGGTACCACTTATGCAATCTTCACATCTTTGTTGGTAGATTCTTGAGCTCATCTTTCTTGACGAGATTCTTCCCATACTTCCATGGCTCTATGGGGTTGGCATCGCCTTTGGGCAAGTTGTCTCCCATGATGTTCAAATATGCAATGTAAGTTATCCCCATCTCATTGGCCTTTCTTTGTAGATCTGCCTCGTAATCATTTACAGGAGGAGCGTTCCGTGTGTCGAACACTTGGAGCGGGGCGCATGATTGGTTTTCCTGCTCTCCGAGCATGGGAACTGTTTTCTGGGGTACCGCACGACTTCTACTTTCAGTCTCCCTCCGCCTTGCACCCCCCCTTCAAAATCTGGCGCTCGTAGTCCGGCACAAGTGGAGCTTTAGGTTTGAAAAGATTATTGTAAAACTTCTCCACCACCGCCGGATCTAGTGTCTCCTTTGGCTCGGCCCGTCTAGGTGCAAAAATTTCTTGACCTCTTCTTCCGAGATCCTATTGGTCTCCTCGTCGCTGCGATTCCACGGTAAAACCGTCAATGGCTTGGCGGAAGGCAGCGGGACGTAGTTTCTTGAACTCTTTGGCGTATGGTTTCCTGCGGATTTCTTCGTGGCAGTGCTTGTGATGCTCTTCATGGCAGTGCTCTTCCGCTTACGCTGAGGAGATGGCTGAAGCGCCGGAGATGGCTGACGCGCAGAAGATGGCTGGCGCGCCGAAGATGGCTGGCGCGTAGGAGATGGCTGGCGCGCCGGAGATGGCTGCCGCGCAGGAGATGGCTGAAGCGCCGGAGACGACAGGGGAGTATTCTGATGACTTGGAGACGCCTGAGGCGGCTCAGACTGCTGACGCTGCAGAGACGGCGGGGGTGCCGGTGGCCTCCAATTTGGAAGCACGATGTGTTCCTTCTTCCAAAGAATGGTTGTTTTCACTTCAAATTTGAGTTGAGTTTCCCCTTCACCTGTAGCATGGTCAAGCGGTGCTTCCTCATATTCCTTCGCAACCTCATCCACCCCGACAATAGCATAGCCATCTGGAATCGGTCAGCAGTGGTAAGTTCCACCAGCTACAGGAGGTAAGGCATAGCCGACCGCCACCTTAATGGATAATCCCATCCTTCCACGTCATACCCCCTGTGCCTCGTGCAAGTCCAGGGTGTTATTTTTTACCGATGGCGCGTGTGAGCTGGTCATTCTCTCTGTCGGGATGGAAGGTCCTAGCGGCTGTTTCCTCGTATGCCGTAATGAGTTCAGTGACGGGTTTGGCAAGGAGAGTTGGGAAGATACACAATCCCGTTTCTGGGTCCAACCTTGCCTCGATTCCGTAGAACCAAGTCTTTGCACGTAGGTCCCACCCATGTGTTTGGGGTGTGATACCTCTATCGCGCAGGGCCTTCTCAGCTTCCTCCCACTTAGGCCTCTGAGATAAGTAGCCACCTGACCCCGTCCTCTGGTGATATTCCTTCTTCTGGGCATTTAGCGTATTGGTTTCTGAACTCTTTGTAGCTATAGCACCTTCCTTGTATGCCACAAATTCGGGACAGTGAGGTTTTATCTTCGCATAATATGCGTCTTCGAAATCTGGAGTCTCGCGAGCTTTGACAAATTTGTTCAATTTTGTCTTCCAGTTGTGGAAAGCGTCAGCCATGTTCTTTAGAGTCCACTCTTTGACCTTTTCCTTTATAACCGGTTTATTTTCATCCTCCTCTGGCGGAAGGGTGAAATTTACCAACAGCAAATTCCAAAGCATTTCTTTGGATCTTTCATCGACAAAGGTACCGTTGCCCTTCTTTGGCTTATTACAATATTCAATTATGATTGGGATTTGGTCCCTAACAAGAACTCTAGCCTGACGTACAAATTTGTTTGCGTCCTTCTTGGGCTCCATCGGCCTGCCATCAACACGGACTGCTTCGATCGTGAACTTTGCACGATCTTTCAACCGATGGCTCGCGCCTCGCTTGCTCTTTTTCGTAGAAGAAGATTGTTGTTGGCTGGTCGATCCGGAGGGCTAAAATAATAAAGAAGCGTTAATTAATACATGTACATATATATATATATATACAAATCAATCGGTGCAAGTCAGTAGAGGCTTAATCCATGCATATACCTCGACGGACTTTGCAATCACTAAAGTGCGTTCACTGGAGTCGTCATGTTCTCCATGACTACTTGAGCTGTCATCATGTCCCTCCAAGTTCAGATATTTTGAGGTGTCCTCGTGGATCATGTTCTCCATTATTTCTTCCTCTTCAAGGTTTCTACTGAATGGATCCATAGTTTCTAAAACAATAATATTATCACACAAATATCAGTAATACATCTATTGAAATGCTCGAGCAAGGATGATGATTTGACAGGGGTTCCGAGGGGTGAAAACCCTAAAGCATACACATACACATACAAAAAATATATACATGAAAACCCTAAAGCATGCTCGACAACTTAATCGGGGTTCCGAGGGGTGAAAACCCTAATTCGAGGAAACTCCGGATGTATATGAGAGGGGTTACTATGTTCTCTAATTAAACTTGTCTTTAAAGTTGTTCAACAATGCATAATTATAGCTTAAATAGTTAGATCTCATTTTTCTGAACATTTTGATATATTATACATATTTTTATGACTTATAAATCATTAGATATTGAATTTACAAGTTTTATTCATTTTCTGAAATTGTTTAATCAATTTAAATTGAATTATTACATCAGCTGGGCGGTTTAACCTATTTACACCGCTACTGGTCCTAGCCACTGTGGCTGACTGTGGGCCAGGGGCCATGTCACTGCCACCTCAGGCGGGCCCGTGGGGGTCAGGGGCCATGTCACTGCCACCTCAGGCGGGGGTCGCCGACGACGACAGAGGACACGCCAGCACGCAGAACTAAGCTCGTTCGAACGGGCGCGACATGGGGATCCTAAAACTGGCGGTGCTGCTAGCTTAAGGTCATCGAAACAGCGACTCCGGCGAGCGGCGGCGCTCACAGATGGACATGGGGGAAGCGGACCAGAGCGAGAGAGGGAGAGACGGATGACGCGTGAGCACCATTTGCTCACCAGGAGGCGATTGTGGGGGTCGGCGAAGCGAACGATGACCGGAATCAAAGGCGACAGCGACGGCCGGAGCCCGGGAAGGGGCGGTTGATTGCGTCGACTGGGGTCTCCTCGTCTCGATTCCTTCGGCGAGGAGGCTCAGTACAGCGAGGCGAAGTCGAGGGCGTGGACGGCGAGGGCGTGGACGGCGACGTGCTGCGGCAGCCTCTGCTATTCTACCTCTGCATGCTTGATCTGGCTGGGGGGAAGAAGGAAGTGGCGCGCGTTATAAATCCCCCCTTTAACACCGGTTTGTGGCTGGAACCGGTGTTAAAGGGGGGAATTTGTTTCGCGCCCGCACCCCCCTTTAACACCGGTTCCAGCCACGAACCGGTGTTAAAGGGGGGTGCGTGTGCGAAACTAAATAAATGCCCCCTTTAACACCGGTTCGTGGATGGAACCGGTGTTAAAGCGGGGCATTTATTTCGTACATTAAAGGGGTGGAGGCATTTTTAATTCAAAAAATAGGATAGAATTTAGAAAATTCATATCTTTTTCATTTCAACTCAGAAAAATATGAATAATATATCATAATTTTCAGAAAAATAAGATCTATCCATTCATATAAAAACATTTTATAGTTACTGTAGATGAAAATTTTCAAAATGATTAAAACCCTTACATATAAATATTGATTATTCAATTAAAACAAAAATAAAATAGTCAAACCCTAAAACTTTGAACATAAGAAATATTAAGCATCTACAATGGAATCTAACCCTATTTTATTAGAGCAAATCATATTTTATTTTGTATTAACATTTTTGAATTGTTTGGATATTTAAATGCCGCATCTTTTGTATACTTTGGAATCTGACAAAACCGCGCTAAACTTGCATTGGATTTTTTATAAAATAGCATATTGTGAAACTAAAAATGATTTTTTAAAAAAATCATGAGCATCGTATCATGTACCTGTAGTTCATATCTGACCCACTTCCTACCGATTTGGAAGGAATTTGTCTTTTTCACCAGAGGTGGACGAAAAGGTTTCAGATCCCCCTGTTGGTACATTGTCCATATAAGGTGGTCTAGTATTTTTGTAAAATGTGGTGGCAGTTTTTTGAATTAGCCATTTGGTGGTTGCTTCACAAAACCGTTCGTTTTTTATGCTCGGAAAATGGAAAATGCCTTTTTGGTGCGACAAAAAGGAAAACTTCCTCTTGCAACATTGTTTGTCATCCCATGATGCACATGTATGCACAATATGGCCACATTATCACAAATTATGCCTTGATTCTAGCCATAACATTGGTCATTTGACCCGAAAGCCAAGAAACCTCGAATGAGATAGGTCATTTTGTGAAGGTTTTTTGAGACATAATCAATATACCAAGTTTGATATTTTTCCTTCTAACTATGTCACATAATATAACACCTCGCGAAGGTTTCATATTGTTTCGATCGTTTTTTAATTTTTTATCCCGGTTTTAAACTATCGTCAAACTTTGTCGAATAACGGGCATGAAGATTCTTAGCTCGGGGCCAAGACTTGCTAAACTTGCATTGGATTTTTTATAAAATAGCATATTGTGAACCTAAAATGATTTTTGTAAAAAATCATGAGCATCGTATCATGTACCTATAGTTCATATCTGACCCACTCCTACCGATTCGGCAGGAATTTGTCTTTTTCACCAGAGGTGGATGGAAAGGTTTCAGATCCCCCTGTTGGTACATTGTCCATATAAGGTGGTCTAGTATTTTTTTTAAATGTGGTGGTAGTTTTTGAATTAGCCATTTGGTGGTTGCTTCACAAAACCGTCCATTTTTATGCTCGGAAAATGGAAAATGCCTTTTTGGTGTGACAGAAAGGAAAACTTCGTATTGCAACATTGTTTGCCATCCCATGATGCACATATATGGACAATATGGCCACATTATCACAAACTATGCCTTGATTCTAGCCATAACATTGGTCATTTGACCCGAAAGCCAAGAAACCTCGAATGAGATAGGTCATTTTGTGAAGGTTTTTTTGAGACATAATCAATATACCAAGTTTGATATTTTTATTATGATAGAACTGGAATTAAAGTACATAATGCAAATAACAGTAAGTTACATAAAGCACGACTGAAAATTAAGATACATAAAAGAACTGAAAATTAAGATACATGGCCAGATTAAGTCACAATCGGCCGAACTTGTTTTGGAATTTTGGAGTGATTCAGTCATGCTCCTGCCTACACCTGTAATACTCGCCACTGTAGTCGTCGTATTCGCCACGGCCGTCGTCGCTGTCGTTGTCGGGGTCGCCGTAATTGAACCTTGAAGGCTGAGTACGCGTGGGCTGGACTTGAGGGTAGCGCAGATGGGGGTTAGATTCGACGGCAATGTCGTAGGCCATGTCGCTCTAGAGAGTCCGACCGCGCCACCACAGCCGATGTTCGGCCTCGTTGAAGTTTGGAGGAGGTGGGTCGTCCTCCTCGTGCCTGGCGAGCGCCCTCTCACGCCGATCCCTGAAGAAGGCTTCCCAAGTCGGGAAATAGTCGGGATGCCATCTGGGATTCCTCCGCTGCTTCGGCGTGAGGGCGAAGTAGTAGTGGTTCATGATGGCCATCCGGCGCACCACACCTAGAGGGACAGGAGGAACCGGCATGCCTCCAGCCTCAGCATCCAACCGACAGGGACACAGTAGCCCGGCGGGCAGGGGTAGTTCAAGGCACAAAGCGCCTCCGCCTCCCTGGGGGTTAGTGCTATGGTGGAAGCCATGGGAAAGAGTGATGAGGTTGCAGATATGAGTCTAGAGATGTGCAATGACAATGTAGGCCAACCCTACATATATATAGTGAGAAGAACTAGCGGGAAAAACTGGCGGGAAGAAATGGCGGGAAGAAATGGCGAGAAGAAATGGCGGGAAGAACTGGTGGGAAAAAATGGCGGGAAGAAAAATGGCGGGAAGAAAAATGGCAGGAAGAAAAATAGGGGGAAGAAATGGCAGGAAGAAAAATGGCTCATTTAATACATATACTGTTAACAGAAGAAATATGACATTGATTTCCATGTTGAGATACATATGTGTGCTAAAAATGGCTCAATTAATACATATAGTCAATCTTATGATCGCGTCGGTCGTAACCATGGAGTATCAGCACCGTTTAACAGGATGGTTGGGTCAGTCTTCACTTTGAAGGGCGGAATTTCATCAAACTTATTATAATCTTCTGACATGTCTGTCTTGTCCTCCACTTCCACGATGTTTATTTTCCCTGAAAGAACTATGTGACGCTTTGGCTCATCGTGTGATGTATCTGTTTGCTTATTTTTTCTTTTTTTCGGTTTGGTAGACATGTCCTTCACATAGAAAACCTGAGCCACATCATTGGCTAAGACGAATGGTTCGTCTAAGTTCTTTTCTACCTTCATAAGATTGTTGAGATCCACTATTTTCATTCCATACTTCTTGTCTACCTCAACCCCTCCTCCTGTTAGCTTGACCCATTTGCACTGAAACAAGGGGACCTTAAAATTAGGTCCATAGTCAAGTTCCCATATCTCCTCTATGAACCCATAATACGTGGTCTTTTGCCCATTGTCTTCTGCTGCATCGAAGCGGACACCACTGTTTTGGTTCGTGCTCTTTTTATCTTGGCCTATCGTGCAAAATGTATTCCCATTTATCTCGTACCCTTGGAAAGTACATACAGTCGAAGATGGTATCCTGTCCAATAAGTACAGCTGATCCCCAACAGTGGTGTTATTCGTGAGAAGTCTTTGCAGCCAGCCGCCAAAACTCGTCATGTGTTCACTTATAATCCATTCATTAGACTGCCCTGGGTGTTTGAGGCTTATTAAATTCTCGTGTTCATTGATATACGAGGCAACCAAGATAGATCTTTGTAAAACCATGTAGTGTGCTTGATTGAGAGAATGTCCGTCCCTACATATCATTGCTTTACATCCTAGAGTGCCTTTTCCACGCAGTCTCCCCTCATGTCGTGATTCTGGAACACTAATCGCCTTAAGGCCAGGAATAAAATCAACACAGAACTCAATGACCTCCTCTGTTACATAGCCCTTGGAGATGCTTCCTTCTGGCCTATCACGGTTATGAACATATTTCTTTAAGACTCCCATGTACCTCTCAAAGAGGAACATATTGTGTAGAAATACAGGACCGAGAATGGCAATCTCTTCTACTAGGTGAACCAGGAGATGCGTCATAATATTGAAGAAGGATGGTGGGAACACCAACTCAAAGCTAACAAGACATTGGGACACATCTGTCTGTAACCCTGGTAGGCTTTCTGGATTGATTATCTTCTGAGATATTGCATTGAGGAATGGACATAGCTTCACAATGGATACTCGAACATTTTCAGGTAAAAGCCCCCTCAATGCAATAGGAAGCAATTGCGTCATAATCACGTGGCAGTCATGAGACTTCAGGTTCTGGAATTTTTTCTCTGCCATATTTATTATTCCCTTTATATTCGACGAGAAGCCAGACGGGACCTTGATACTGCTCATGCATTTAAAAAAGATTTCCTTCTCTGCTTTGGTAAGAGCGTAGCTGGCAGGAGTTAAGTGGCATCGTTTACCCTTCTCGTTCTCAGGATGCATAGGCTCTTCAGGGTCTTTCATACGTTGCTGGTCCTGCCGTGCTTCCGGTGTATCTTTTGTCTTCCCATACACTCCTAGGAAGCCTAGCAGGTTCACGCAAACATTCTTCGTCACGTGCATCACGTCGATTGAAGAGCGGACCTCTAAGACTTTCCAATAGGGTAGGTCCCAAAATATAGGTTGCTTCTTCCACATGGGCGTGTGTCCGGCATCGTCATTCGGAACAGATAGACTGCCAGGACCTTTTCCAAAGATTACTTCTAGGTCCTTGACCATACCAAATACCTCCTCACCGGTACGGAGGACAGGCTTCCTCCGGGGTTCTGCCAGATGTTTGAAATGCTTGCCTTTCTTTCTTACTGGATGCAGTTTCGGAAGAAATCGACGATACCCTAGGTACACAACCTTCTTACATTTATCCAAATATACACTTTCAGTCTCATATAAACAGTGTGTGCATGCATTGTATCCCTTGTTTGTCTGCCCTTAAATGTTACTAAGAGCAGGCCAATCATTGATTGTTACGAAAAGCAATGCTCGTAGGTCAAATGGCTCCCCTTTGTGCTCATCCCACATACGTACACCTGGTTTGGCCCATAGCTGTAAAAGTTCTTCAACTAATGGCCTTAGGTACACATCAATGTCGTTGCCGGGTTGCCTCGGGCCTTGGATGAGCACTGGCATCATAATGAACTTCCTCTTCATGCACAACCAAGGAGGAAGGTTATAGATACATAGAGTCACAAGCCAGGTGCTGTGACTGCAGCTCTTCTCACCAAAAGGATTCATGCCATCTGTAGTCAGACCAAACCTTAAGTTCCTTGCGTCACGTGCGAATTCCGGGTACTCTCGCTCTACTTTTCTCCACTGTGACCCATCAACGGGGTGTCTCAACATCGCGTCTTTCTTACGGTCTTCCATGTGCCATCGCAACAACTTGGCATGCTCTTTATTTCTAAAGAGACGTTTTAACCGTGGTATTATAGGAGCATACCACATAACCTTGGCAGGAACCTTCTTCCTAGGGGCCTCGCCCTCAACATCGCCAGGATCGTCTCGTCTGATCTTATACCGCAGTGCAGTGCATACCGGGCATGCATACAAATTCTCGTACTTCTCACCGTGGTAGAGGATGCAGTCATTAATGCAGGCATGTATCTTCTGCACGTCTAATCCTAGAGGGAAGAGAACCTTTTTTGCTTGGCATGTACTGTCGGGCAACTCATTATTTCTTGGAAACAGATTCTTCATTTTTACCAACAACTTTGAAAATGCGCTGTCAGTCACACCGTTCTTTGCCTTCCATTGCAGCAAATCCAGTGTGGTACCTAGATTTTTGTGGCCATCTTCGCAAGTTGGGTACAACAATGTTTTGTGATCCTTTAACATCTGCTCTAGCTTCTCCTTCTCCTTTTTAGTTTCACATTCTTCCTTTGCATCAGTAATGGCCCGACCAAGATCGTCATCAGCAGGCCCATCTGCTGCCTCTTAATCTTCATTATCTACCCCCGTTGCAGTATCATCATATTCAGGATACATATTATGATAGTTGTCATCATCCTCTTCTTCTTTGTTGTCTACCTTCACAACCCCTTTTTCTTCGTGCTTGGTCCAACAATTATAGCTGGGCATGAAACCGGATCGAAGCAGGTGGGCGTGAATGGTTCTGGTATTTGAGTAATCTTTCTTGTTCTGACAGTGAACACACAGACAACACATAAAACCATTGTGACCACGTTTTGCATTATCCACAACGATGAAATTTTGGAGGCCCGTAATGTACTCGGAAGTATGTCGGTAACTGTACATCCATTGCCGGTTCATCTGCATTAATATATAGTATATCAAAAATTAATAGGGAGATGACCATTTATATATAGTACATCAATGACACATGAAAGGATAAAGTTGCCGACCTCGATTGGGAAGGAAAGAGCAACGAGAAAACTTATTTCGAGCTCTCGGGCATTTCACCAAACACCTCTTGTGCATAGGAAAAAAACACAAACTAGCACACCTCTCACCCTCTTGCTAGGATCCAAAATGAGAGAGTGAAAAAATGGAAGAGAGGGGTGTGGGCTGCGGTGTGTTATATAGCCCCCCCTTTAACACCGGTTCAAGCCACGAACCGGTGTTAAAGGGGGGCTGCGCGGGCCATTGGTGCAGGGCCTTTAACACCGGTTCGTGCCACGAACCGGTGTTAAAGGGGGTGCTCCTTTTTGCTCTATGGACCACGCTGGTACGGGTACCCCCTTTAACACCGGTTCGTAGAAGAACCGGTGTTAAATCCCATTTCCGGCCTCAACCAAAGGCCTCGTTTCCACTAGTGTGGGGTTGTGTCTGCCTGTGAGAGAGGAGGAAGCCACTTCGGTTGAGTTTATATTTTATTTTGTGGTAGGTATGTGTGGCGCCCCGCCAAAACCACTACTAGAAAATCGCGTTATTTTTGTGCATTGCATCATCATGACCTCATGCTCATGTCATCATGCCACATCGCATTTGAGCATCGTCATCATCATGCATGGTTCTTGTCAAAACTATTTTCGAAAACGCCTAGTTTTGTTTTCTAAATACTCCCGTCTTTATTCAAATTAAAACCCGGGTCTCCGAAATATTTTGTTTCGTCTACCGACGGTTTTCAAACGCCCCGTTTTAATTAATAAAATATTTATTTTATTTTTAGGGGGGCAGCCGAACCGGGCCGATCCGACCCAGTTGGCCACCCCCAGTACAAAACCGGCCTGTCTAATTCCTAATCCTTTTCTACCCCAACCTAACCTACCCAGCCCCCCTCCACCTCACCCCACCCAATAGCCGGTCACCACCTCATCACCTCCCTTCCCCCTAACCTATCCCAGGTCGCCACCTCATCCTACCCCATTCCCCACCCGCCACCTCACCTCTCCTATCCCCATCCCACTACCACGCACGCCCAACCCACACACGCCTACACGCACACCACACTCCCGATCAAACCCCCTGCCCCACCGACCAGGCTTGCCCCGCTCCTCCCTCTCCTTTCTTCCGCGTGGCCCCACCCTGCAGCCCGGCCCCACCCCGTGACCCATCGCCCCACTCCCGCTATCCCCGTCCCGCACCACGCGTTTTCCTCCTCCCTTCCTCGGTGCTGGACCAACTGGCGCCGCCGCCAGGCGTCCTCCGCCCCCGCCCCGGTGGTCCTCCCCCAGGCAGGCCCCGCCGGCGCCCGCCTCCCCGCGGCCTCTCCTTCCCCTCCGGCCAGGCGAGCTCGCCCCGGCCGCGTTGCCCTCCGTCGACGCCCCGCCCTCTGCTTCCCCTCCTCGCCGCCCGGCCGCCTCCCTCGCCATCTCCCCTCCGCAGGGCCACGTCCCTCCGGCGTCGTCGACCTCTGCCTGCCCTCCGCCGTGGGCCCTCATCTGCCAGCGCCCTCGCCTCCAAGATCCACCGCCGCCCAACCTCTGCGAGCCCGCGCCTCCGATCGCTCGTCTGAACCGCCACCCGACCTCGCCGCCTCTGGCCCCTGCAAGCTCGTCCCCGCTGCCTCCTTTGGCCGCGCAGCCGCGACGCCCCGAGCTCTACTCCTTGCCCGGCTCCGGCCCCTCTACTTCCCCCTCATCGGCGCCACCTGCGGGGTCCTCCCCGTCGACCTCTGTGCCTCGGAGTCACGCCTCCTGTTTCCCCCATCGGGCCCTGCACCTCATCATTGAGCCACATCCGGGCGCACCTCCCAGGGCCTCCGGTCTGTGGCCATCCTCTGTCTGCACCGTGCCTGCCTCCTCTGTTGTTTGTCTGTGGTGTGGTTCCCTTCGATAACGATGGGCATTAGCTGTTTTGCTATCCGTGGTAAGCGGTGTACTGGTTAATCAATCCCTGGGCATGCCGTTGATACTAGCATGCCACCGAGTACACCGAACGCAAGCACTTCAAGTAGCCTACCTCCATCAAGATATTTGGGGCGACAAGATCGACGCCGATGCACAATTACCATCAATCCTCGAAGTTAGACACCGACAAAAGGCAGGAAAATAAGTACCCCCCTCATGGAACCGATAATTGTCGGAACCCAAGATCTTCCTCATGGCACGACAAGACCTCCGTCATGGAAACCGCAAGATCCACTTCCGGAATCCGAAGACCCCGATCCCTCGTCGAACCCCGAAGACCGAACCTCGTGGACCGACATGATCTTCTTCACGGATACGACAAGTACTTCCTCGAGGATGCCAAGTTCTTCACCCCAAATGCCTAGACCGACTTGATGGCGCGGACCCGACAAGATCTTCGCAACTACAAGATCGACACCGACCAGGACGAATCCGATGTGCCCCCGACGCCAACCAAGTTCTCCTCTTGTATCCGAACCTCGCCGATCCCGTCGAACCCTGAGCCCCTGTCGGACCTCGGACCCTCGGAGCCACCAAGTTCGCCGAACCCCGATGTGTGACCCTAAGCCCATATTTTTTATAAATGATATTACTTGTTGCATATTAAATTGTTCTTGCATGCATACTTGGTTGTGGTTGTTGGGGGCATTTAGGCGATTCACCTAAATTAAATATGGGGCCCATATGCGGACAAATCTAGTCTCATATTGGTTCCATTTAAATTTGTGTAGCGAACCGGTGTTATAATTTTTCCTTGTTAAGACAACATTTAAATTGTGGGGTAGCTAAACAACATGAATCATTTAATTAATTGTCGGGACCTTGGTTCCGCTTAATATGACCTAATTGCATCGCAGCTTTGCCATGCCATACATCATACATGCATCATGCCCGATCTTTTGCCGTAGTATTAAATAGTGCATCCGGTGTTTCTACTAGTGTTTTGGTTCTTCGTGGATAAGGCCGTTGAGTTGATGCGAGTGTCGACCCGATCTTCGGATGAACCTTCGGCAATGTTTTCAGGCGAGCATCTCCCCCTTTCTACCTATCTTACTTTTATAGTATTTATTCCCTCCTGTTGATCTATTTCTATCTGTGTTGCGATGCTCTAGTTTTCGTACCCGTGATATCCCTTGCAGCCTTAAATTGCCTTGGACACCTCCTATTACCGTTGTTTGGTAGATAGTTGGACTCGCGCGTCGTAGTTGCTTGCTCAAGTGCTATTGCGTGACGTCAAGTACCACAGTTGTTGGAGTAGTGCCGTGTGTTTATTGTTGGAGTTGGTCATAACTTTAATTACTGTTTAACAACTAAAATTGAAGTAAGTAAATGCAGAGGCACAGGTGGGCAATAGATGTTATTTGGTTGTTAACCGTCCACTTGTGTCCCGTAGGACCCCGAGTACTTGATACTTGTTCCTTGAATATTCGCGCTATCCACATCCGGGGGGATTATGGGACCCCCCTGAGCCAGAGCTTGATTCATTCTTATTTCTTGGGGCCACAAACTAGTTTGAGGTTTTATTTACTATCCTGTACTTATGCCATGCTTTACTGTATTATTTATGATTGTGCGAGGAGCACCTGTACTGTTTAGGATCGTGACCCGTTTTCGCGGTATCGACAAGCCCGGTTTTGGGTTCCCAGTCGTTTACAGCCGGCCCCACAAACCTAGAGTCAGTCTCGAAGTCATCTAACTTCGTTGCGGGTATACTTAATGGGGTGAACGCCGAATTCTAGCCTCGCCGTGTACTGGCCTCAGTACTGACCGCTCTCTCTTTTTCCTTTGCCCTTTGTCGGCACCCCTTTTGTTTGAGCAGGTTTTGAGATCGACGTCGTTAGCAGGGTTACCCTTCTGGCTTGGCCTGGGCAGGGTTATGGACGCCATTGGTTATTCTTCAGGGCTCTTAGCCCCATTTGCATCTTGTCCGTAGTCGGACATTGTACCGTTTTCAAGGTGATTTGGATCTTTGTATTGTAAATCTGTATTCTTGACTCTTGGAGTCGTGTTGTATATATATATCTGTTCTGTGGGTCCCATCGAGGACTGCTGTGTAATGTTATTACTTCGTTTTCCACCCGCACGCAAGTGCCTGGTGGGCACCTTTGAATCGTTTCTATGCGGGTTTGGCGGGAATCGCTGAAACTTGCATAGGGTCGATTCTGAGGGTGTTACCGAGTGGTATCAGAGCTCAGCAGTTGCGATACCCCACAAGTCCAGCCTGTAGGATAACCTAGCTAACGGCCGAAGTAGAGTGTCAAAACTATTTTTGAAAAATCGGTTGGATAGTTCTGATTAGGTCTGATTTTACTCCTTACCCCTCTGCTGCTCTCCTCTCACCTCTGCGTGTTTTGAATCCGCTCTCTTCTCTCTCTTCGAGTCCAGGATTTCTCGTGGTTGGGTTCCATCGTACCTTCAGGGTTTCGCTTCCTCCTTTGGTAACGGTGTTGCTACATCTGGTCTTCATGCTATCCGAGGAACCCTTTGTCTGGTGGACTTCTCTTTGTTCCTTCTCGCGCCTTCCGGTGTTTTCCGACGCGACGACATCCTCTACGCCAGATCAGATGCAGAGTCTGCATCACTCCTTTGTTCCTGAGCCTCGATTGTCGAGATCTTCAGTCTGATTCCGAGAATGGTTGCACGCTTTTCTACTGATTGTGCAGAGTAATAGTTTGGGTGCGTGATGGATTGGCCCCCATGCCGACTACTCACTCTATTCGCTTGTGTACATTGAAGTGGATGAGAATGCATTGGTTCTCCCTTTCTATAAGAGTTAGAGGTGGCTTTATTTGTTGATACCTCTACCTTCGACCTTTTGTTCCCGGAGTGTTCTCTCGACGATCATGGACAACGACCTCTTGTTAGTGGTGTCACGAGGATCTACACGATGCGAGAAGATTCAGATCGCCGCCCTTCTTCCCGGTACCATGAGGCGGATCTCGAGGGCGAGATCCATTGTTAGTGGTGTCGAATTGTGGCGCCCCGCCAAAACCACTACTAGAAAATCGCGTTGTTTTTGTGCATTGCATCATCATGACCTCATGCTCATGTCATCATGCCACATCGCATTTGAGCATCGTCATCATCATGCATGGTTCTTGTCAAAACTATTTTCGAAAACGCCTAGTTTTGTTTTCTAAATACTCCCGTCTTTATTCAAATTAAAACCTGGGTTTCCGGAATATTTTGTTTCGTCTACCGACGGTTTTCAAACGCCCCGTTTTAATTAATAAAATATTTATTTTATTTTTAGGGGGGCAGCCGAACCGGGCCGATCCGACCCAGTTGGCCACCCCCAGTACAAACCCGGCCTGTCTAATTCCTAATCCTTTTCTACCCCAACCTAACCTACCCAGCCCCCCTCCACCTCACCCCACCCAATAGTCGGTCGCCACCTCATCACCTCCCTTCCCCCTAACCTATCCCAGGCCGCCACCTCATCCTACCCCATTCCCCACCCGCCACCTCACCTCTCCTATCCCCATCCCACTACCACGCACGCCCAACCCACACACGCCTACACGCACACCACACTCCCGATCAAACCCCCTGCCCCACCGACCAGGCTTGCCCCGCTCCTCCCTCTCCTTTCTTCCGCGTGGCCCCACCCTGCAGCCCGGCCCCACCCCGTGACCCATCGCCCCACTCCCGCTATCCCCGTCCCGCACCACGCGTTTTCCTCCTCCCTTCCTCGGTGCTGGACCAACTGGCGCCGCCGCCAGGCGTCCTCCGCCCCCGCCCCGGTGGTCCTCCCCCAGGCAGGCCCCGCCGGCGCCCGCCTCCCCGCGGCCTCTCATTCCCCTCCGGCCAGGCGAGCTCGCCCCGGCCGAGTTGCCCTTCGTCGACGCCCCGCCCTCTGCTTCCCCTTCTTGCCGCCCGGCCGCCTCCCTCGCCATCTCCCCTCCGCAGGGCCACGTCCCTCCGGCGTCGTCGACCTTTGCCTGCCCTCCGCCGTGGGCCCTCATCTGCCAGCGCCCTCGCCTCCAAGCTCCACCGCCGCCCAACCTCTGCGAGCCCGCGCCTCCGGCCGCTCGTCTGAACCGCCACCCAACCTCGCCGCCTCTGGCCCCTGCAAGCTCGTCCCCGCTGCCTCCTTTGGCCGCGCAGCCGCGACGCCCCGAGCTCTACTCCTTGCCCGGCTCCGGCCCCTCTGCTTCCCCCTCATCGGCGCCACCTGCGGGGTCCTCCCCGTCGACCTCTGTGCCTTGGAGTCACGCCTCCTGTTTCCCCCATCGGGCCCTGCACCTCATCATTGAGCCACAGCCGGGCGCACCTCCCAGGGCCTCCGGTCCGTGGCCATCCTCTGTCTGCATCGTGCCTGCCTCCTCTGTTGTTTGTCTGTGGTGTGGTTCCCTTCGATAACGATGGGCATTAGCTGTTTTGCTATCCGTGGTAAGCGGTGTACTGGTTAATCAATCCTTGGGCATGCCGTTGATACTAGCACGCCACCGAGTACACTGAACGCAAGCACTTCAAGTAGCCTACCTCCATCAAGATATTTGGGGCGACAAGATCGACGCTGATGCACAATTACCATCAATCGTCGAAGTTAGACACCGACAAAAGGCAGGAAAATAAGTACCCCCCTCATGGAACCGATAATTGTCGGAACCCAAGATCTTCCTCATGGCACGACAAGACCTCCGTCATGGAAACCGCAAGATCCACTTCCGGAATCCGAAGACCCCGATCCCTCGTCGAACCCCGAAGACCAAACCCCGTGGACCGACATGATCTTCTTCACGGATACGACAAGTACTTCCTCGAGGATGCCAAGTTCTTCACCCCAAATGCCTAGACCGACTTGATGGCGTGGACCCGACAAGATCTTCGCAACTACAAGATCGACACCGACCAGGACGAATCCGATGTGCCCCCAACGCCAACCAAGTTCTCCTCTTGTATCCTAACCTCGCCGATCCCGTTGAACCCTGAGCCCCTGTCGGACCTCGGACCCTCGGAGCCACCAAGTTCGCCGAACCCCGATGTGTGACCCTAAGCCCATATTTTTTATAAATGATATTACTTGTTGCATATTAAATTGTTCTTGCATGCATACTTGGTTGTGGTTGTTGGGGGCATTTAGGCGATTCACCTAAATTAAATATGGGGCCCATATGCGGACAAATCTAGTCTCATATTGGTTCCATTTAAATTTGTGTAGCGAACCGGTGTTATAATTTTGCCTTGTTAAGACAACATTTAAATTGTGGGGTAGCTAAACAACATGAACCATTTAATTAATTGTCGGGACCTCGATTCCGCTTAATATGACCTAATTGCATCGCAGCTTTGCCATGCCATACATCATACATGCATCATGCCCGATCTTTTGCCGTAGTATTAAATAGTGCATCCGGTGTTTCTACTAGTGTTTTGGTTCTTCGCGGATAAGGCCGTTGAGTTGATGCGAGGGTCGACCCGATCTTCGGATGAACCTTCGGCAATGTTTTCAGGCGAGCATCTCCCCCTTTCTACCTATCTTACTTTTATAGTATTTATTCCCTCCTGTTGATCTATTTCTATCTGTGTTGCGATGCTCTAGTTTTCGTACCCGTGATATCCCTTGCAGCCTTAAATTGCCTTGGACACCTCCTATTACCGTTGTTTGGTAGATAGTTGGACTCGCGCGTCGTAGTCGCTTGCTCAAGTGCTGTTGCGTGACGTCAAGTACCACAGTTGTTGGAGTAATGTTGTGTGTTTATTGTTGGAGTTGGTCATAACTTTAATTACTGTTTAACAACTAAAATTGAAGTAAGTAAATGCAGAGGCACAGGTGGGCAATAGATGTTATTTGGTTGTTAACCGTCCACTTGTGTCCCGTAGGACCCCGAGTACTTGATACCTGTTCCTTGAATATTCGCGCTATCCACATCCGGGAGGATTATGGGACCCCCCTGAGCCAGAGCTTGATTCATTCTTATTTCTTGGGGCCACAAACTAGTTTGAGGTTTTATTTACTATCCTGTACTTATGCCATGCTTTACTGTATTATTTACGATTGTGCGAGGAGCACCTGTACTGTTTAGGATCGTGACCCGTTTTCGCGGTATCGACAAGCCCAGTTTTGGGTTCCCAGTCGTTTACAGCCGGCCCCACAAACCTAGAGTCCGTCTCGAAGTCAGCTAACTTTGTTGCGGGTATACTTAATGGGGTGGCCCCCTGAAATATTTCTGAATCTTGTGATTGCTTTGTCGTGAAGGCCTCGTTGGGTTTTGATTTGGTTTTTCCGAGGTTGATCGAGTGTGTGTTGCTATTTGTGCACCCCTGCAGGTAAAACTTTCTGAAAGCCGTGTCCGCGGTTATGGACGACTTGGAGCACAGTATCTCGATCATAGACAACTATAACTAAAGTAGTGCTATAAATTTGACTTCATAATGACTAGTAATCAGCTTCACTATAATGGAATGGCTAAATAAAACTGCCAACAATTGCTTGTTTGGGTTGTCGCTTGCTAATTGAATCTGACTAGTAAGTATTGCAACTATAACGGAATGGCTAAATAAAAGTACCAACAACTGCTGGGTTTTGGGATATCTCATGCTAATTGTATCTGACTAGTAAGTGTGGCAACTACAATGGAATAGTTAAATAAAAGTGCCCACTGCTTATTTTATCAGGATGATTATCTATATTTGACTAGTAATTGCTGCAACGATAACTGAATAAATAAAACTGCCAACGGTGTGAGATCCTCGGTTGACTTCCTCGTTTGGTCTCGAGGGGGAAACACCAGGATGGGTTTGTTTGATGGTAGCATCAGGTTGGTTCCGAATAGGTCTTTCTTACCCCTCTCTGATGGCCGCCAGTTATATCGAGTCTCTATAGGTTGTTTAGTGCATGCTGCGCTGCCGCTCAGTCCACCATACCTATGTAGGCGAGGACCGCCGAATTCTAGTCTCGCCGTGTACTGGCCTCAGTACTGGCCGCTCTCTCTTTTTCCTTTGCCCTTTGTCGGCACCCCTTTTGTTTGAGCAGGTTTTGAGATCGACGTCGTTAGCAGGGTTACCCTTCCGGCTTGGCCTGGGCAGGGTTATGGACGCCATTGGTTATTCTTAAGGGCTCTTAGCCCCATTTGCATCTTGTCCGTAGTCGGACGTTGTACCGTTTTCAAGGTGATTTGGATCTTTGTATTGTAAATCTGTATTCTTGACTCTTGGAGTCGTGTTGTATATATATATATCTGTTCTGTGGGTCCCATCGAGGACTGCTGTGTAATGTTATTACTTTGTTTTCCACCCGCACGCAAGTGCCTGGTGGGCACCTTTGAATCGTTTCTATGCGGGTTTGGCGGGAATCGCTGAAACTTGCATAGGGTCGATTCTGAGGGTGTTACAGTATGACATACTATGAAGTGTAGCACTTCGGAAAGAAAAGGAACCCTCATTAGTTTTCACAAAAGTTTCCTAGAATCTGCTAAAAATCTCCAAATTCGATCTTTTACACATATATGTTACCTCTGGATACCTTTATCTCAGAATCCAGTCTGGTATGTATGTAGTAAGAACCACCAACCTTCATAAACTCTTATAGATGATAGGGCCAACACTTCTGAGTCAATTTTGTCGAGTACCTCCGAGCAGGGACTTTGCATTTTTATGTCCAACTCTAAATTTGAGGTCTGCTCCGGTACAACCCCCTCACACAAACTCATTAAGGATAAAATAGTCATTAGACACTAATTAATTAATAAATGGATTTAGTTTTTCTGAAACAACTAAATGGATTTACTTACTTTGCTTAGCCTATATCTAAACTTGTATACTCGCGTATTACCATACGGTATTCCGCAACTATCCCATGATATTTTTAAAAATAATACATTTTTTAAATAATTTCCATGAATAATACACGAATCTGGCAATTCTCAGTTCTAGCACGGTCTCGGTGGCTCAACTCCCGAAGGAAACTTGTCGACGGTTCAACTCTCGATCGGTGATATGGGTGTTTAAAGTACTAACCGGAGTGTATTGCGGGCCCGCATGGCCGGGCTCTTGGTCGACAGGGGAGGAGCGGGAGGCGTCGGGAGTTGAAGTACCGACAGCCTGGTCGGGTTTTGAACTCTCGAGGACTTCGCCTTCTTATCCACGCACGACGTCGGCCAGCCTCGTGTCCTCTTCTTCTCCCTCTCTCCTTTCTTCTTTCTCTTGTTTCCAGCCACTACTGCACCGATTTTCAGCTCATATTTCCACCCGAACTTGGTGATGAAATACATTAGGAAGCTAGGAATGTCCCGATCTACTAATGGGATAGATTGGTGAAGTGATTTGGGGCGTTTTTGTGGAGGAAGTTGGTGGTGTTCTTGGGGAGCAATGGCTATGGTGGAGGATGGGGCTGCAGCTTGAGGCAGTTGCATGGTGGAGGTGCCAATCTGATAACTATCGGCTGCTGCACGGCAGGACCTCGCACGCTTTAAGGGTAAACCCTAACTTCTCGCTAAGTGTAGTCGTTACTATTTGTTTATGGGTACACTTGGATGTGGTATGTTAGCTATAAGATTATTCGGCTAGAAGTATGTTTAGAGACTATAATGTGCCATGGTCCCGGTATTTGACGTGTTTCGGTATTTTTCTAGGTCGAAATTTATGTCAGACAATGTATTGTTTAGGTTTCACTATGGTCATGGTGTCGTCAGAACAAATGAGCACGGAGTTGATTTGAGCGAATTTTAGTGCATTCTTAAAGAGCTCCAGGCTCCTAAAACATGTTCACTTAGTGAGTTCAAGGATTGATTATCTGCATCTTTAGGGCTCCCTCCGACCCATACTATCGGTGCGCATGCATTATGGACTAAATCAAGGACTTCCCCGTTGTTTTATTTGAGACCGATAGAAGTGCAATCTAAATGGGTCAAATGGATGGAAGCCTGCCATAAAAGGAAAGTTAACCCCATTGTCTTAGTGTTACCTGTGACGAAAGAGCGCGAGTACGATCATGGACAGAGTGGTTAGACCCAATATGTTGGTGCTGGTTACGAACATGGCCAGAGTAGTCAGACCCATGACGGAGGTGGTGGTGGTTACTATCATGGCCAGAGCAGTCAAGGCTAAGATGGCGGTGGTGGTTATGAATCTGGTCATAGTAATTATGCATACGCTGGGGATGGTGGTTATGAGTCAACTGATGGTAGTCTTCATGAAAGGCAGCCCACACAGCTCGGCTCCTATCACGAATCTCTTGCATGGCCCAAGCCGGCTGCTCCGTGTTAATCCAATGGCATCACTTGCAAAGAGGAGGAGGTGACTGCAAGAACATAAATGGAATGAATAAAAGAACAAATAATAACGTGAATCATTTATATTCATCAAGCTCTGCGAACATGTCGGAGGCCTCTCGTACGCCAAACTTGCTTGCCGAGGCGGGCTTGCGTCGTAGTTGGGACACATGAAAAACTCCATGCCCATGCAAGTGGAGAAATCAATCGACTCCTTGACCTTGGCGAGATGGCCGCACCAACAGTGCTCGTGTGTCACCCCTTGTGGCAACCTGGCATCTTTCATCTTCCTAGGCCTATACTCTGGATCGGAACATGACACACTCATGATAGAGAGGAGAGGGAAATGTAAGAGAAAGAGGAGGAACAGATGAACTAGGGGAATAGATAACATCTCGCGGATTTATAGAGGCATTGGAAAGAATAGGCGGGAAAAAACGGCGGAAAGCGGTGGCGAGAGGTAAACGGCGCGAAACATTGGCGGGAATCGGCTAACAGGAACCAAAAACTAATCACTTTATTAGGCTAACTAAACACCTCACATGATCCATGCAACCGTCGGGGAGCAACTAAGGTAGTCGGTGGTTTAACCCCCGACTTGTCCTATCGATAGTTCAACCCTCGACCATCTCTCTGCCATGGCAGGCGGTGCTCCGACAGGCCAATCAGGACTTCAACTACCGACAGATCCTGGTCGGGATTTGAACCCCCGAGACCGTGCTAGATCTGTAAATCCTCTAATTCATGTATTATTCGTGGAATTTATTAAACAAATATATTTTTTCCTATTGCATTGTCCCGCTCCGGCGACGATCTGTGACCACGCGGACAAGTCCTCTCACATGTGTTGAATATAAATATACTGGCCTAGTCTCGGTCTTTTAGGATGATTGGCTAGTGTATAAATATTATGGTATCATAGCCAAAAGATATTGAGTTTAAGACCTTGTTCAAACAGTATTAGAAAAAGATTCCGCGGCCTACTACTATTCCACGCTAAGGACTAAAATATGCTAAACGTGAGTGAGTGGTGAATATAAATAGGGGAAATCTATGTTGAGATGTCAAATTCTAGCGGGATCACCTCTACCGTCTATCGTCGAACAGAGTGTCTGAACACATTGTTCGCTAAATAATAAAATCAGATCAGAGCCAGCTTAGAATCATAACGAAAATTCAAAATGTTTTATAGATCAAATCGTTTATCCAATTTAAGATTTGTTTTTATCTTTAGAATAGTCGTGACGAGATCTTCAAAATTAGATATCATATTGATATGTTTCGATTAAAAAAAGTTAGACAAAAAAGTTGTCCACCTCCAATACTTGAGTTATCTATGACATAATATGTAAGCTATCCACCATGTAACGTAAATTATCCACCGTATAAACATGTTGGATATATGGGTTCTCGTATACGTATTGAGCAAGTTTAATTGAAATACGAAGCCTATTAGTGTACCTGTCTAATCTCTTTCTATTAGATCAGTCTTTTAGAATAATTAGCTAGTGTATGAATTCGAAGGCTAGCTACTCCCTTCGTCACGGTTTGGAGGACGTTTTAGAGAGATTGTTGGAACCTAGGTGAACGCTGATTGGGGTAGATTCGTGCCAAAAATATGCTTCCATTAATTATTTGACGCCCTATTAAACGTAATTACTCAATGGAAATGAGGAGTTTAGGCGCATGTATTGGTGGAGTTGCATGCAAGAATTAATTTCTTGTTGCATGGAGTACAAAGTGAGGAGAAAAAATAGGAACATTAATTCTGTAATTAAGTCTAACGCGCTTAAGAGGAGAGGAGTTTTGAAAACGCATGAGTTATATAAGACTCCCTCAAAACCGTGACACAGGAGTAGCTTCTATCGATCGATGCTTGGCCTCCGTTTGTACCCCTTGAGTTGACTCAGCTTCTTTTCAAAGATCCAGCCGACATGTGTGAGTTGCACTACTGGAAAAACCATCTTCGGTTCGACGTGAACAAGGCCAGCAGTCCCGGCTTGGCACAGCCCGCGACTAGTGAGAGCACTAGTCCCGGGCCGTGAGGCCTCTAACGGCTGGAAACGGATCTTGCTATGTATGCTTATGTAAACGTCCGCAGATTCTACTGGATCTTGCTAAACATTCAAGTTGACAACTTCTTAGTTGAAGTCCACGACTCATTAAGTTGGGACCAAGAGCAGTGGAGCGACATGAAAGTAATGCTCCATAAGTAATTTCATTCATTATCGCATTATATCGTCCTCTTTCATTTATTTCCTGATATCAAGTAACTAATAACCCCTTTGTTCATTTTATTTGCCGAGCAGGTGTTGGACACGGTTCAGACAGAAAATACCAGGTCCATTCAAAGAGAAGTTAACTTACAAAATAGTGAAGAGTTTACAGCAACCACCGGGAACTCATTTATGTGGATACTACGTCTGCGAGTATATATCCGCGAGTTGACCCGTGAGCGGAAAGTTGACTCACATTATATTTATAATTTGCGGGAGAAACTACAGCCAGACCAGCGTATAAGAGCAATTCAAGAGGAGCTGGCGGGATTTATGATGAAGGAAGTCCTTGATGTACATGGAGAACATTATGCGGATGACGTGGAACTCCATTTGCCTTAGTCATCTCTATGTAGCTGATATGATATATATATTCATCAATGACCATGTAATTTCAAAATATTTCTTCCTTTTGATATGATTGATTATATGTATGCTTGCAAAGATCGATTAATTATATAAATGCATCGACGTGTAGTGTGTATGTAGTAGCGTATAATATGTATACTGAAATATATGTTTGAATTATAGTGAAAAAAAAAACAAAAAAAACGAAATAGAAAAAAAGAAAATACACAATCTCTGCCGCGGCAGAGAAACACACAATTCTCTGCCGCGGCAGGAAACTTTATAGTTCCGAGTGATGTTACGGCCCGGGACTAGAGGGTTTTCGCCCCCCGCGGCGCTGAAACAGCCACGTGGCTGTTATCAGTCGCGAGCTGTAGCGAGCCGGGACTAGAGGGGTGCCTCTAGTCCCGTTTTCGCAGTCCCAGACCCAAAATCAAGACTAAAGCCTGTTATGGCCCGGAACTAGGTGCTCTTTTTCCACCAGTGTTGATGACTCTACGCAATATGGTGACTCGCTTTGACGTCAGGGCACCTCTACCGGCACGTCCGAACGTTTTAAGCGGACGTGCAGTTTGATGCGTCTCATTTTTGCTGGTCCATCCGGTCTGATGTGTTCGGCCTGACCTATTGGTGTATTAAATTTAGGTTACGTTTGTGTTAATTTAGACAGCGCGCGAAAAGCACGGATGTCCGATGCTCGGGTCATATATATATAAGTGAAATATTAGTACTAAAACTTATTTTCTATTTCTATCTATATTACAAAAAAGACAGATTTGAAAAAAATAAAAAAGTACTAATAGTACTGTCGGAGGAGGCCGTCCCTACAGCTACTCGTCACCATTTGTCGTGGCCCCCGTTGTTGTTGCCGCTGGCCCCGTCGATTGGCGCCGTCGCCGCCCAGATGGCGTGCTGCTGGAAGCGTTCGCGATGACGGTCGAGCGCTCGACCACGATTCGTCGCCTTGCTCGCCGCCTTCTAGCGGTCTGCCTCCCGGTTGACTAGGGCCTTCTCCATCTCAGTCGCCCACTGGTCCCTCGCTTCCTGGTTGGCTCGACCCGCCTCCAGCGCCTCTCCCTGAGGAGCTCCATCACCACCCTCGCTGCCGCCTCCGCTTGCCGACCATCGGCGACGTGATGTACCTGCTCCTCTCGGCGGGCGCGGTCTGCCTCCCTGCGCAGCAACCTCTCCGCTGGGTCACCCTCGCCGGAGCCCCGTTGGGGCTGAGCCCCAGCGCATGTGCGATCTGCAGGAGGACGGCGATCGCCTCCTCCAACCCCGCCTTCGTCTCCATCTCCGTTTCGCTTCCGTCGACAATAGCCCACGCGGCCGCCGCCGACATTGGCCATGCGCTGCGCCGTTTCCCCTGCTCTGCGCACGACGACAACGTGGCGAAGCTCGCGCACAACGACCTTGGCACCCCCTGGCCACCTCCTCCAGCGTGGCCATGGCCACCTCGTGGCAGATCTCGCGAAGGGCCACTAATGCGGCCTCCCTGGCCACCGCCTCCTTGGCGGCGACGTGGTGAATCTCTCACACCGCCAATTGGGCGTCCACCCTTGAAACCACCTCCACCACCTGCTCCGGTGCCTCCTTGGCCACATGGCAGTGTTTGCTCTTACTTGGGCTTGTTGTCTCCACTACGCCGGCAATCGTCTTTTATAGACCGCGGCGAAGGAGAGAAACGACCGGCCAGGCGTGGGAAGTTTTCTGGCAGCGGGTGGGAAGGTGCCCGCGGGAAACGGGACGCAACAATAGCGGGAAACGTCGGCCATGCGGGAAGCCACCAGCGATGATAGCCGATGTAACGTCTCCATTAACGACCTATCATCGAGGGTGTCAAGCAATGACAATGGGGGATCGGGCTGCTGTGCGCAGCCCCTCAGACAGACCAGACCACGACCCAAATCCCTTATGACCCGATCCATCTAAACAAAAATGGACAATTTGAGTTGCCTGTTTGGGTCGGCCTGTGGAGATGCACTCATGTTTGCATGATTGGAGAGACGGCTGGACAAGTAGCCAGACCATCCGGCAACGTCTCCACCATGCCGTACATATTTCGTCAATACTCTTACAGTATATGGTCGGATAGATATTTAATTCGGCCATATATGGGTTCTATGTATGAGTTAATTAATGTATTAATTATATATCAAAGACCATTGTATCTTTAATTACGATAATTACGAAAAGGTATCGATCAATATTGGTCGTTGTTATGTTTGAATTTGAGTGAGGTCTTGTACGGGAGGAAACCCCTGATTACATAAGAGCACTAGCAGATACCGTATCTGACTCCGCACCCGCAAAATAACCGTCAATTTGCGATATGAGATGGAAAAAATGGCCATTTCTGATATCCTAAACGGTACCACATCTAAAATATTATTGCGGTTTGTTAGCACTAATTTTTATTTAGCATTTGTTTTAGCATTTTTTGAGGTGAGGTTCCGGTTGAGTTACGCTCGTGGTCGAAGAATAGGCAGCTAAAGGCTCGGATCAAGTACTGCTTCTGGAGAGCTCACGTTCGTCCGGAGTGGAGGCAGTGGAGTCGTCCGGGTCAGATGGATCAAGGGGCTACTCGTGTGTGGTGTTGCAGCTCGTGTGTGGTGTTGCAGCTAGCTTCGTGTGTGTGCATGCAAGTTAGTTAGCAGTGCATGCGATTAGTGGGCAGCACATTGTGTGTGCGTGGAGCTACGGGCTCCGGCTAGTGTGCGTGTGTGAGCCTATTTAAGGCCCTGTAAAGTACGGGTATGTGTCCAATGTGGGACGAGCAGAAAAGAAACTAGGGTGTTGGTGCACCCACGGCCGCGTTTGTGCGCCGGCCGGGGAAAATTCTACTGTCTCCATTAGCTCCTCTTCTATCTCAGTCTGTGCGAGAGAGAGAGGGCAGCGGCGTTTGTCGCTGGAGGGCTGGTTTCGGCGTGTGTCGCCAAGGCCAGCCCCAACATGTGGTATCAGAGCCTCAAGTTCCGGATCGTGGCTCGCGGTGAGTCCTCGACGAGCGCGGTGGACGCGGAGGCGGCGCGCTGTGACGCCGTACGTACGGCGGCTGCGTGGCGGCATGGAGGTGTTGTGCTGCGGCCTCGCGTGCGGGAGCGCGGCGGCCGCGGCGGACCTACGTGGTGGCGCAGGGGCTGCGGTGGCGCGGCGTGACGGAGGCGAGCGCGGAGGCTGCCGAGGTGCTGCGTGGTGGCGCGGTGGTCGTGTTTGAGCGCGATGGCATTCGTGGCGTATGTGCGTCAAGGCGTTTGTGCGCTGGAAGGAGCTCGGCAGCGGATCGTGTGTCGGTCTTGCCAGGCAAGATGTTCTCGATGGCGTGTGTCGCTGGAGCCGGAGAAAGAGAAGACGACGTCAAGTGTGGAGACCGTGGAGGTGTAGTGGCGCGTGCGTGACGGCGATGCCTAGCCAAATCAAGATTAGGAGGAGATTGTTAGCACTAATCTTTATTTAGCATTTGTTTTAGCATTTTTTTGAGGTGAGGTTCCGGTTGAGTTAGGCTCGTGGCCGAAGAATAGGCAGCTAAAGACTCGGATCAAGTACTGCTTCTGGAGAGCTCACGTTCGTGCGGAGTGGAGGCAGTGGAGTCGTCCGGGTCAGATGGATCAAGGGGCTACTCGTGTGTGGTGTTGCAGCTAGCTTCGTGTGTATGCATGCAAGTTAGTTAGCAGTGCATGCGATTAGTGGGCAGCACATTGTGTGTGCGTGGAGTTACGGGCTCCGGCTTGTACGGGTATGTGCCCAATGTGGGACCAGCACAAAAGGAAAAAAGACTAAGGTGTTGGTGCGCCCACGGCGGCGTTCGTACGCAGGCCGGGAAAAATCCTACTGTCTCCATTAGCTCCTCTTCTACCTCAGTTTGTGCGTGAGAGAGAGGGCAGCGGCGTTTGTCGCCGGAGGGCTGGTTTCGGCGTGTGTCGCCAAGGCCAGCCCCAACACGGTTCACCGCGAAACGTCGATTTTGTGCCGCATATATACCGTATCGAGGGCTCGCGATGCGGTTCACCGTAAAACGTCGCTTACGTTGGCAGGAGGGAAATTTCCCCTCTCCTTCTTCCCGCGTAGCCACCACCGCCGCGGATCTTCCGCCGACGGCTTTTTCCACCGCCACTATCTACTTCCTTCCCACTGCCATGGCAAGACGCAGTCTAAACCAGTACGAGGTCGCGAGGTTCATGCAGTACAACATCTTCGCGCCGCCTCGCGTGACGCTTTCGGCTCACTAGGGACTGAGCTATGCTAGGGTGCCAGTGAGGCTGATTCCGCGCAGCTACTGGTTGTCTCGCCGGATCGAGGAGCGCCGCCGTCAACTGCCGGAGTGGAAGAGGGCAATGCCCCGATACACGCCAGCGAGCTCCTATTGGTGCAAGCGTTTCGAGAAGGAGCGCAAGGCGGAGCTTGGCCTCTACATCGTTCACGGGCGGTAGGTCTACCCCGATATCCGCAACGCCGAAGGGAGGGCGCGCTTCTGGGCAGTTTGTGTTCGCACAATCGACTCCGTCATCGCTCAGGCACGCCGAGAAGAGTTCCAGCGACAGGCGAACCTCGTTGGAATCATCGAGATTCATGACAGTGGAAGCGCCGCGGAGGAGGCGGGGTACGGTGGCGCGGAGGCGGACAGCGGAAGCGACACGGAGGACGGTGGCGCTGAGGCGGACGGCGGCTCGGAGGCGGACAACGGAAGCAATATCGTGGATTAGGTTTTTATATTAGTCGTTTGTTATTACTAATATCTACGTTGAATTGTGTGACGTAATTACTAATATTTATGTTGAATTTCCATACTATATCAAGTAATATGTGGATCGAGGTGAAATTTGCGTGATTTGAGGTGAAATGTGGTTTGTGGTACATGCGATGGTGCCGAACAGATAAGGCATACCTAATCCAGAAAAATAAATATTAGTTTTTAGGGCACTATATGCAGCATCTGTTCCGCCCAGCATTTTTTGTACCACAAGGGCAAGATGTAGTTCATCGCAAACACATTTTATGGTACGCCGGATGATCTACCTGATAGAGATGCTTTAAGAGCATTTTTCCGCTAACGTTTCCTTAATAATTTAAATAGGTGTGCATATTTTTATATTTCTTGTTTGAACGCATCCACTCATAGACAATGTACATCAGTGATTAAGTATCCCTGTGCGCACGCTGGTACAACTCACCGACAACTACTGTATAAAAGAATTCCTCTAAAAACAATTAAAGAAAAAGTGCACGACCGCGCATGATTTTATTCCCTGCTGTTGCAGCCTTGAAGGAGCATATCTGTGGACACTTACGCTTTATTTAATTATTTAGGATTCATAAGAAAAATTATTGCAGATCGTGATCTGCAGGACTGCAATAGATGTATCATACACGTTTGATGCAGTATCTGTGAGATTTCTTCCTGTGTTGGACTTCCTGCTGCCGATTGTCAGGGTTGGGAGACTCCTCTCTTCCATCTAAAAAAAGGTTATTTTTTATCTCTGCATATATTGAATAATAATACAGATTAAAACCAATCATATTGGGAAACTTTGTATCCCTACAATAGTGAAGTTTTTCGGAGCAATTTGCCTGGTTACTCTAGCGACCAGATCAGTGGCTCACAAGACAAATTAGGGAGTCAGGGTTGAATAATCTATGTCCCCAGACACTACAGAGATGACTGGTGTGGCCAATGTAACTTAATAGCATAAAACCACCACTTTTCATATTTTGGCAAGTTTTATTTTGCAAAAAGAGTAAACTAGAATTGAATTCGAATTGACGGCATTTCTAACATCGGGACCCACCCAGGAGGTTGATGTTTCATGGGTAGACGACGCGCGAACACGGCCGTCGTGGGGACCACCGTCAAGCTGCACGGACATAGCATATTTGGATGTTGACAGGTTTCCTCACTCTTGTCCTCACTCCCTCCAGCACTCTGTCGGACACCGTCGCCATGTCCAGCTAGAACGACGGCGACTCTTCGATCCATTTGTGGCGTGGGGTAAGTTCCCCATTTTATTTCTAGGGTTAAGGTTTGGTTCTGATTTGGAAATGTTAACTTGGCCTCGATTTACCACGATTAATCTTTATTTCTTTGAAGTTTATGTTCAATTAAGATGCTAACAATATGGATTATATTCCAGATACATCGATGTCCCAATATTCCGTTGGTCAGTGGTAGATTGTCCTTGCGGTGACCTAACACACCATATGTTGTAGTACGCAATATAACACTCACGAAACACCATTTCACAAATATTATATCTCTTAATGGTACAACAAAAACATCGTGGGTCCAATTTTTTATATATTCATTTCCATAAAAAAAAGTGTACAAAAGCTTTGAAATCCTTTTTGGTCCAATGAGGATTCACGGTTGAATTCAAATTCAAAATCACTAGCTTTAAGATCAATGATACTACTAAGCCTAGCACCAATGGAGCTCAGCAACTTATTTAATAAAGTTCTATGCTTCTCAGCTCATCTAACTTATGCTAGTTTTAGCTAAGTTTCCATGTCTATATCTTCATCTTCAGCTCCGTAGTCTATCATGTAGTCTACACCTTCTAGGCCTCTAGAAAGATTTGGTTCCCCATAGTAGATTTCTCCCTCTTCAAGTTCCTTAGAAGTTTCCTCGTCGGTCTTCTTACAATCTAAGCATGGGTTTAAAACGGTATGGTTAAGTACGAGAGTACTCAGTAAGTTCTAAATATGTGGGTGTTTATGGATCGTAGATCCTAGGCATATGCAATTTTGTAAAATAGTTTCTTGAAAAGGTAAGTTTTATTTAGAAAAAAACGCGTCCATCAATCTCACGGGTTGTTATGTCTTTGTGAATTCCCTTTCTTGCGATCGTAGTCTAATTCCTGAACAGGGAGTGACAAGCCATGTTTATTACACTCTGCATAGATGCTCTACTTTTCCCACAAATATCATTGGTCTTGTTGCCCTTATTCACACTTCCTTAGGTACGAGACCCGAACCAAGTATATCCGAGCCATGTCGAGTCTTTCTCTATGACCCAGCCGTCCACCCTTTGTAACAAGTTTTGGTGAAGAGACTTACGCTTAATTATCCTCCATTCAAAGACACTTAAATCACCCAGCAGCATAGGATGGAGACATTACGGGCTCCCACATGTTGTTCACCACTTTGGATTACAACCTGACCTAGCATCGGAAAACATATGGAAGAAAGAACGTACTTCTGACTTGATCGCCCAATAAAAAGGTATGTGTGCAGCTTTGTCTACATGGCGCAAGAATTACCGACTACATTTTTTGTTAATCTGGCCTATATGCATTTTCCCGATACAATGAAACCTCAACTACAGGTTTCCCATCCGGTATTCCAATCGTAGTTTCATTTCCCACCATTTGACAGCTCATTGCATTCATAAAAACTGTATTTGCTTTTGAATGCAGGCAACAATACTTTTTAAAAGTAGTTTGTATAAAATATTTCAAAGGACATGCAAGATTAAACTTGCAAGATAACCGCGAGATAATGGAGTTCCAACTTAACTCTAGACCTCGGGTTTTGAAATAACATCATTGTCATGTAAGAACAATGTTTAAAAAACCAATTTGATCATATTATGCATAGGTATGAACTGCATTTTTGACGTGTTGTTAACTCCCCATCATTGATTTTGGATTTGCTCTTGGTTTAGGAATATTTACCAAATTACCCTTGAAGGGTTAATGTGTATTTATCTTGTCTTAATAATAGTGTATTATTGATTTGGTCGAATTTCACTTTGGATATACTTAAAATTCAAGAATATTATTTTAAATATTATTTATATAATATTTATGAACTTTATTGTATTATAAATTTATTTATAATTATTAAATGATTTCTTTCTGGTATTTTAAATACCTTGATTTCTTGTCCAATCAAAAGTATTCTTAATAATTCTACAAAAATAATATTTGAATTGTTCACATTATTTCCTACTTGGAGCTATTTTATTTTATTTTTAGGCATTTGTTTTCATAGGTATTTAATTGGTTGTATTTAACATCAACTATGAAATTAATGAAATATCCCTAGGCCCACCTATCAGCCCAACTAAAATCGGCTGTGCCCACTCGCACTCTCTCTATATATGTTTCTCTCTCTTAGTGCGAGTGAGAAGAGAAGGACTCCACATGCACTCCTCCGTCCCGTCCGCCTCGTCTGCACGCGCAATGTGTTTCATGAATCGAGTTCGAGTTAGAAATTATTTTTGTGGAGATAGAATTTTTACATGGTGAACCAACTGTTTGAATACGTGTCAACATGCGTGTGCATGTTCTACGCGTGTCATCGTCTTCCACCGTGTGGCGGCTCAGCCGACTCACCTCAAAAGCTATAAAGAGAGACATAATGTTACATGTTCTTTCTTTGACTCTAGCACCCTTTGTTTCTTTTGCTGCGTTGCTCTTTAGACTTCCTCATCCGACGACTATGTGCACAACCGTCCATGAGAGAAGGCCTTCGAAGTCATGTTCATCGTGATCCTACACCTAAGGACAGGCAATAAATTTTCTGGGGAACGTCTCAACGCAAATTCTCGCCTGTGTTTGTCTCCATGCAAGCCAGCGGTGCATCTTTCTTCCTATATGCATCGGGTGACCGAATATCTCAACGGCACCATGGGCGACAACAACAATGACCGTGGTGCTGCTATAGTGACCTTCCTGATCACCGTGTATGTGATATTCCTCTCTTTATTTGTCTAGTTCTACTAAATTTACGGATCTACTAGATGTGCATATTTGTATATGATTAAATCTGCTAGTGTTTACATGATGTTGATTTCAGTAATTAATCTCATGTAAATATTGCTTAATATTTTAACAGTTACATATAAGGTTGATGTTCCACCTTTCCTAAATACTTCAAACAGGCAAACAGGCAAAAAAAAAAGATTATTAATCCACTATAGAAAAAGTAGCTGAGTGGACAGTAGTGCTGCCGCACCGTTACTTCCATAGCTGTAACGATCCGTCCAGATCTCCATTTGTGTCCACTAGCAGCACGCAGACCCTAGTCACTATTCCACAACACAGAGAAATATATTAGAATAATTCAGGAAAGCTGCTGATCTCTGCAGCCGACAAGCACCTACACCTGGAATGGGCGATATAGAAATTTAACAAGTAGGAGCCCTTTCCCATGACTGTAATTTACAATGTCCAGATCTGTTATTCTGCCAATAGAAATCACACAGATCTTCTGACACCTGATGTCAGCAACTTTCGCGAAAACGCAAAAACTTTACGATTTCAATTTATTGATAAAAAGTAAAACGACCTGAATCCCGCGAGCCAACGACGGCTCAAATAGAAGCATCACTGCTCTGGCCTTAGCCCAGATCCGGGATAAGCCGTCGGTGCAACGGCTACCTCCGAGTCACCTCAACGGACGTTCAAGCGTGCAGTCTTCAGCGGCACAAAGGCCATCCCACCACTGCTCATCCGAAGGCTTGCTTGCGTTGTTCGAGGAAGATCCTCGTCGCGCAAGCCACTGCGATGCCACTCGAGAGGTTGGCACGCCATTTGCATCCCAAGACGCCTCATATGTGGCTGACACTAAGATCCATGATAAAGAACTACGGCCTGAACCTGAGAGTCAAGTCCCCAAGACGACGTCTCCACGGAGGGTGCGACGTCAAAGCCGTCGTCGTCGCCCGATTTGGCAAGCCAAATCCGAAGTTTTCACCCGGAACATGAAAATATAGGCGAGAAAGGTGCTGAAACTCCTTGATGACGCCTCATAGGGAACGGCGCCCTCAGGCGTCGCCATCATCAGCTCTGAAAGGCAGGGCTTTCGCCTGGAGCATGGCACCTTATCACCGTAAACCGAGGCACCGAGCATTGTCTGTTCTTCTCCAGGAGCTCCTAGGTTGGCCCTTCATGGGAGGAGTCGCCAGCAGGTCCGCACACAGCGACCTTAAATTAGCATCGCTAGCCACCTAGCACCACCCACCCCGCCGCCATGAGCCGCCACATCAAGATGACGTTGGGCTCAGCTCAACCAGAAAGAGTAGCAACACTCTGCGCTCGAAACCTAGGAACATGACCACGAGGGGGGGCACCCAGGCACGAGGGGCAGAACGGCTAGGAGCCGCTTGACCCAGGTCAGACCTGAGATCTGGGCCAGCAGACCAGCACCGCCATGGCACCATCCCTGGCTGCCATCGCTGTCGCTCGCCTTCCAACCACAGCGCGGCCAAGGAATGATCTGGCACCAGAGCCCGGCCGTGACCAGCCAAGCCTAGGCGGGTCTAGATAGGGCCCGAGCAGCAGCGCCATCATGCCCTCCACCATGCGCCGCTCACCTGACCGAGCCACACCAGCGAAATGATTGATACAACGGATGTGTCAGTTAAAGCCAAGTGTGTGCTTCTACATGCTTACAAGCTTCATTAATGAAAGGGAAAAGTACAAAACTAATCCCACCGTCCAAGTAAAGTAACTGTATCCAAGTATCACAAGGATGCATTACAGAAGAGACTGTACAATGTAGTTTGTTGGTGAGAGAAATATGCACACAACTTTCTGTACAATAATACATGGCAAAGGCGAAAAAAAAGGAAAGCCGACATGTGATATCAAAGTACAGAAGCTTTCTTGCACTTGTACTGCTGTGCAAAATAAATGAAAGCCAGAAAGTTCAGAGAGCTGAGGCCAGCAATGAGCCAGAAGAAGCGGTCCAGATGGCCTTCATTCAGGTTGTCAGGGATCCACCCGAACTGCCCTCCTTGCGTCGTGAAATATGACACCAGTGTCAGTATGAACGAGCTGAGATAGCTTCCGAGAGACACCGTGACGAGGGCGAAAGCGGAGCACAGGCTTCTCATGGAATCCGGAGACTGGTTGTAGAAGAACTCGGCTTGCCCGATGGACGTGAACACCTCGCCGACGCCGATCAGCAGGTACTGAGGCGCTTGCCACAGAATGCTCATGGGAACAGGCACCTTCTGATGGATCAGGTCCTCTGATCTTGCACTCTCAAGGCGCTTGATCTCAACCAATGCTGCAACCGCCACAGCGATGGTGGACACGAACAGACCGATCCCCATGCGCTGAAGCTCCGAGAAGCCCCTCTCCCTACCGGTCAATCTCCGGGCTATCGGCACGATGAATCTCTCATAGATGGGGACCCAGACAACGATGCTGATTACGTCCAAGGATGAGAGGGTGGCTGGCGGGATCTTAAAAGATCCTACCTGGTTGTTGAGGACCATTCCTTGCTCTATAAACATTGATGAATTTTGAGCGCACACTGTGAAGAACAAGATGCCTGTTGCCCAGATTGGAAACATCCTCATTAATATCTTAAGCTCTTCAATCTGTGTGACAGTGCAAAGCCTCCAAGGGTTATGGCAACCATCACGTTCAGTCTGTATAATCACTGCAGATTTGTCGAGGAAACTGTAGAGGAAAGGTAACGCATCAGGTCAGAAGTTATGCAAGTCTTTGCAGAGTACTCACTTCTCGTGTAAGGTTTACCTGTCATGATTCTGAAAATGGGTTGCTGTGTCCAGGAAGTCCCAAGACACAAGAGCATGCGAATGTCAGACCAATAGAGTAGCATACTATGCAAATCCATGTCAACTATGTTACACCATATTACTTCCATTCTAGAATAGATGGTGTACTACGAAGCATGTGGTTGGACATTTCTAACTTTATTTTTACTAACATATTCAAATTAAAAAAATCAAAGTTGCATTATAAAGACTGTCCATGTCCAATTCATCATGTTATTTGAAACAGAGGGAGTGAAATTATTTACTTCTTTTCTTCAACCCTTTTATATTTCAAAACAGCAATCTGAACTACATTATCTGAATGATTTCTCCCATTAATTTGGTAAAAGTAATAACATCTTGGATAGCAAATCTTGTCAAGGATAGCCAAGAAAAGTACCTGAATTCACTGCTGTGCACCAGCTTGCGGCTCCCCTCAATAGCTGACGTCTTACCATGACACTCATAGAGAAGAGAACTATCAACTGGCAAATCCACATTTCGCTTGCGAACGGCTGCAACAATTACCTGACACGCTCTTGTAAGTGGGCTTCCTCCAGGTATCTGAAATCTATATACCTCTGAACCTAGAAAAAAGCTTCCGATAGCTAAGGCAATGAATAAAGTAGGGATTGCAAATCCAATGCCATAACCACACTTTTCTTGTACCCAAATAAGAACAGTGCCAGAGATCAATGAACCAATATTTATGGAGAAATAGAACCAATTGAAGAAAGCGCCTTTCTTTGTTCTCTCAACTGGATCAGTATCATCAAATTGGTCAGCACCAAAGGATGAAACACACGGCTTGATACCTCCAGCCCCTAAAGCAATCATATACAGTCCAATAAAGTATATCAGATACTGTGGTAAGGCTGGTTGTGGACAAAAGAACCCAATACATTGAGGGGGCTGGAGAGAAGGAACTGATGCTGATAGTGTCAAAGCTGCCATCCCCTTCAATTAAATGCATGTTGAGGAACCATTAGTACAAAATATTAGCAGGGACAAGTGCATCAGTGGGATGTAGGATTCAAAATTAGGAAAACTGGACAAAGTGGGACTGCAAATGATGATCCATACAAGTAATCTAACAAGTTAGTAGATATGGTTCAACTACTATTATGCATGCGATCATAATGCTGGTTATGTGATAAGCTATATAAGCACGGTTCACCCTTTCAAATTGTTAACCTCTCCACGAGAAAAAACCAATGGCCAATGGGAACAACACCATAATGTAGTAAAATAGGAATTTAAAATATGTGCAAAGTATTAAATACTAATACGCAATCCATTCAACTGAACATGAGATAAAACTATCTGATATATCTCTCCCTGTGTAAATTTCTTGAGGTACATGTGTATTTAGCCAGTTGCAACTTACAAGAAAGTAAATAGTTGAGAAAACAGCAATTGTCCGGTACTTTCCCCAGTATGAATCTGCTAGGGTTGCTCCAATAAGTGGTGTGAGATAACATGTTCCTTGCCAGGTAGTAAAGTTTCTTGCTGCAGAGACATTGCCTTCATGCAGTCTTGTTGAAAGGTAAGTGACCAAACTTTTTGAGATGCCATAGTAGGCTAAGCGCTCACAAACTTCAGTTCCTATAATGTAAGAAAAGACAATCGCCAGTTGAATTTAACATTAGATACAGGTATAACAGGAACATGTTTCTGGTATTTAGGAATAAATATATTTTCAGATAATAATGTTTCAGCACAAAAATACAGAAATAGACTTAAAATTGACAAGAATTTACACCCAATCAGTTCCAAGCTTAAAACTTTGCAGGCCAGCTGAGAATATGTTCTAAACATAAGTTCTCACTCGATACAATTAAATATAAATGGTTTTTCCCTACAGAAAATGGTCACTTTATTCTCTGATAAAGAGTTTTGGTTACATTACCGAGAATCAATGAGCATGCTCTCCAATTGCCTGTATTATGCTTTAAAACAGGATCACCTCTGTAGTTGACTGACCCATCACCTGTGTATTCATCAAAATTCTGTGAAGAAAGTGAAATTATTAATAATTGATGTAGAAATCTGGGAGCTCTATAGCATGATCAGAATCAGAAAACAAATGAAAATATACAACATTAAACTGTTGCACGAAAAAGAAAAGCAAGACAAGCGAAGCTGCAACAGACCCAACAGTTGTGTAATAATTTTTAAAGGAATTGTGTCACTAAATATGAAAACTTCATAATTGACAGTAAAGGCAAAGAGTCTTGATTAAATCACCATGATTCAATGCAGGAAATATGGCGTAGACATTCTGATAGTTATCAAATATGTAGGCCGGTTCCCTAGAAGGCTAGAACTCATGGAGTACAGGATATGAGCATATCTCTCTCATGATCTTATAGAGTACTATTATATTCCAATGGGAATCATTGATTTGCACATTTCACACATCACATGGTTTCCTTTCAAGTTCCTTTAGTACGAAATAATACAGATATGGCTGAAGAATATTGATTTTTAGGAAAAGTAAAGTACTAGATAGCCAATACATAAAATTTAATAAAAATAAAATTAGCTAAAAAAAAATATAGCCAATACAAGTTTCAGCTATGGATACATGTAACAACAAATATTAAAATGTTGTACTTACATCTAACCTGATATAGCTCAGTGACCAATACCATGATTACAGAACAAAGGATATCTTTCGTGGATAGGTTGATTGAAATAGACAGTTATCCAAATATAACAAAAGGAACAAGATAATCGCGCCTAACCAACCTGTGTTTCAGTCAAACACGTGTAACCCATTCCACTCAATCTATTTCAGTTAAACCATATAAATTGTACCAGTCAAATTAACCAGCAGACCTCTGAAGCAAGACAGGTCAGCAAATTTGACACCAACAAGCAAACCCAGTTTCTGAAAGTAATTTCTACAAGTTAAACGATGTAGAAGCCTAATAATTGTTGCCTGCTCCAAAAATCCAATACGATATATTCCAACCCAAGGTGCATCAGGATTCTAAAGCGGTAGCCCGTCACCTCTGTGGGGCTCAGCTGGTAGTCACAGGTGACAGGTCACACCTACCTCTCTGAACATTTCCCCCTTCGTTTTCGGTCCTATGGCAATTCGGTAATTGCAAGATTCCAATCAAAAAACTGCACTTGAATCTGGAGGAGCTCTACGCGAACCCAATGATCCCAGAACTGAGGAATCTGGGGTATTTTTTGTCTTTTTTTTCACGATATCGATCAGATTACACAGCCAGGACAAGAAACTAAGGGAGCTGGAAACCCTACGAATTTGTTGAATCTTGATGATGGAACACCAAAAATTCCATGGAGAGGGGATGAGGAGACGTGAGTACCTCCGGCTGCGTCGCGCGCGCTAGCAGGATCTGCTGCTCCACCTCCTCCTCCACCAGCGATCCCATGAATGCAGCTTTGGAAAAGTTCCGAAGGATGGCTGTTCCCTTCAACGAAAACTTGGGAGGCTGGGTCAGATAGCGACAATTAGCGAGTTACCCTTGAACCGCCGCTCCTGGACGCTAGTACTAATCCAAGAAGCAGGGAGACGAAGCAACAGGTTTGACTCTGCTGCCGCTGCCTCCTACTGTCATACAGAATCCAGACACTGATTACAACTTGATTGGTCCGCCATTGTTACTAGTGATACTGCAATTGCAACCTCGAAAGTTCAGTAATTGCTGGAACATCCTTACTTGGACTGCATTGCAGCTCTGCTTGTTTCTTAGCCTTCTTTAATAAAATTGTTGGCACATTTGGTTGGCCACTGACTTTTCTTCCTCTTTAAACACTGTCAATTATAACCACATGGGGTGCTCATGAAACATCTGAGAGTGTTCTTTGATTGATATACATTAATGAAGCGCCTGTTGCAGAGAAGAACTGAATAACACAGC